>JAKSZU010000003.1:39763156-42710656 GCA_026018925.1 Tupaia tana | reverse complement strand
TTGTTCATTTTTTTCTTTTTTTTTTAACCAAAGCAGAGCATCTGGAATTTAGACATAAAGCTTTGAGTAAGTAATGGTCTTTATAGCTATGATTTAAAAGCTTTCCTCTTAAAAAATATTAATATAATTTAAACACTAAGCTACCAGAAAAAAAAGGAGGAAAAGATCACACATTTTGAGCCAACACAGCAAAGAAATCATCGGGACTTATCAATAGATGAAGATTTCCCAGTGTTGATACCAAAAGTGGTAAGGACAGATTAAAACTAAATTGCTGATACTGTGAAATAATGCTCAGCAGATGCTTGTGACATTTAAATGTGACATTAATGCAAGTGACAGTTTCTATAAATATAATTCACAACTAATATTAATATGCAGAGAACTTAGAACAGAACTTTAAAAGGAATACTTTATTTTCATATGTAATTTCCTCAGTATTTCAGAGTGGAGATTAGTATGGGTATTTTTTACCCCAGCAAAGTGTTATATAGCAATGAATGGACTTTTCCATCAGTGAGAAGATAACTAATATTTTAGCCTATGAAATCATTATGTAAATTTAACTGGTTTATACTGCAGCCCTTATGACTTGAAACATCTGTTCAACACAACTTTTTCTTATAATATGTGAAGTTTCAAACTGCAGATTGTAGCATTTTCGGGTATATTTATAATGTGATGGTTTTGTCCTTTACTAGATAGAAGACTTTTAAGATATGACCTGTAAAAAGGTACTGAAATTACTGCTCACCTCGCCATCTGCTCATATACATTTTCACCTAAAATTATATAGCATTCATAACTATATTAGAAAATTATCTTCACACAATTTGGCACTTAATTGTATGAATACCTCACTTACCTGAGGTCACCAGTTCAGTATCATAAAAAATAAGGATGACAGATAAGAACCAAAAAGGAGATAACAGGACGATCAGTTGGCAAAACACAGATCACAAACCTAAGCACTGACTGAACGGTACAACCCTTTGTACTCAATAGCTTAGACACAATTTGAACAAATTAATTATGAGTTTCCCCTTCTACAAAAAGACCAGACTAAGTTGGAAAAGAGTTTCAAGACTATCTCAGGGAAACATACTACAAACAACAAAATAAAAGTTTAGAAGTGAAAAAAAGGAAAATTCTTATTACATAATTATTAATAAGAAGTCAAAATTAAAAAAAAAATTAAAAAAAGAGAAACTTCCCTAGCATGCCAGTTGAAGTAAAAACATGCATAATCATTGTGGAGAGCAAACTTGCATACACTTAATGAAAGAAATGTATATATACCTTACCACCCAGAGATATCTTTCTAAACACCCATCTGGATCCATGAATTACAATATTTCTTCAGTGTTACTTACGCTAGCAAACCTAGGTAACAATCACTAGGGGGCAGATAATAAAAAGATGACATATGAACAGAAATTAATTATAATGGATCTTAGCCCCAAATATAAAACCTGCAACTATAAAACTTCTAGGAGAAAAATTTTCAAGACCTTTGCGTAAGCAAGAATTTATTAGCAAGGATAAAGTAAAAGTATCATTAGAATAAGAAGAGTGGAAACAGGTTAAATTTAAATTCATTGAAATTAAAATTTTCTACTTGTTAATACAGCATTTAAGAAATACAAAAGCCAGCTATAGGATGAAAGAAAATATTTGCAATATACTTATCTGACAAGAGACTAGTACCCAGGAGTAGAGAACTCTTATAACTATAAGAAGACAATTAATTCAACTTATAAATAGGCAAAAGAAGAAAATCTAAACAGACACTTCACAAAATAAGACAATCAATAAGCACTTAAAGAGATTTTCATCACTGTAATTTATCAAGAAAATATGAAAACACCATGAGATAACAATACATGCCACTAGAATGGCTAATATTAAAAACTAATAATATCAAATAAGAACAGACATTTCACCAGAGATGACATACAAATGGCAAATAAGCACATACAAAGATGTTCAACATCATTAACTACTAAGGAAATACAAATTAAAAACAAAATGAGATATTTTTATGCAATTATTACAATGACTAAAATAAAAACTCATGACCAAATGCAGGCAAAGATACGGAGAGACTGGGTAAATCATATAGTACTAGTGGAAAAATAAAATGGTATAGACATTTTAGAAAACAGTTAGGCAGCTTGTTCAAAGGGAAGGAAGCAAGCAAGGCTGGAAGGAGGAAGGGAATCTTAACCTACACGGAGTATACAACCCAGTACTCACGCACGCTAGTCTATGACCTAGCACTACACTACTGGCATTTGTCTGGAAAATGAAACTTACATCCACATGAAAGCATGCATACAACAGATGTTCATATTAGCTTTTTTTGTATAACCCAAAGTTAGAAATTGCCCAAATACCCTTCATTGGGAAAACAGTTAAACTGTGCTATGTCCATACCAGTAAGCAATGAAAAGGAAAGAACAACTAGTGATACATGTTAACACACTTCCTCGGGTGGATATGAAAGGCATTATGCTAAATGGAAAAACTCAAGTTCAAAAGTTAATATTCTGTATAATTACACCTACATAGCATCCTTGAAATGACAAAATTATAGAGATGAAGAAAAGATTGAGGCTGCGAGGGGAAGGCAGCAAAGGGGGAGTAGTGTGACTATGAAGGGTCAGCTTGATGAGGTGCATGTGGAGGAGTGGGGCCTAACAAAGGACATTTGGAGAAGGGATACGGAGGTAGAACATCAACGGGATGCGGAAGTGTGGTGTTATCAGTTGAAGATATTTTGATCAATGGTTCTGGGGAAAAATGTTCACATATTGAAATGCTCACATTGTAAGCTAAACAATGCAATTGAATGTATATACAAAAAAAAAGAAATAAATTTTTAAAAAATTAAAAAAAAAATTAATTCTTACCTCCTATGTATTTTTTAACAAAATACTAACACTGCTTTTCTTAAGTGTTTAAATCATTTCTATGACAATAAATTCCATTTAAAGAATAAAAAAAAAAAAGAATCTGTGAGGGCTGGGAAAGTTCTGTATCTCGATTGTGGTTTGGGGTCTGTAAGTCTACATGTGACAAATTCCATGGAACTATATACACATGTGCACCAAATGAGTATATGTAAACCCTGTTAAATCGGAGTAAGTTCTGTGAATTGTACCAACATCAATTCCTTGGTTTTCCTATTGTGTTACAATTCTACAAGATGTTAGCATTGAGAAAATATGGGTGAAAGATACACAAGACACCTCTGTATTATTTTTTCCAACTAGGATTTTATAATTATTTATAAATAAAAAACTTTAAAAAATTGAAAAGACTGGCAAGACCAAGAATTTTCAAGAATTCAGAAGAAACCAAACTTTTGTTACTGGTGAGAATGTAAAATGATACAATCACTTTGGAAAACATTTTGCCAGTTTTTCATAGTTAAACATATACTTATCATATCTAAGTGCTATCTAAGTATTAAAAAAATAAATAAGATAAGGCGAATGAAACATCAAATCCTTTTTTCAAGAATATACTATATCTAAATAAGCAGATGGGGAGCAAATTGTAGAGATGTGCATTCAATACTTAGAGGGAGACAGATATAGGCAAGATTTTTAAAAAGGAATAAAGAGGAGATAATGATCACTGAAGGGTCTGTTAAAAGCAAAAAATTCTGTATACTTGAGGCAACAGGTACAGTCAAAAGGGACAAAGTACAGTCAAAAAGGCAAAACTGTCTAAACCATACTTTATTTCAAGAACAACCTACACATTTCACTATTCATCTTGAATTACTAGAATCATGAATTACAGGTGTATAATGATGACACTGAGACATGAAAACCAGGAAGAGACACAAAAATAAAGACAGAAGACATCAAACTAAAACGCACACCATCATGCACACACACGTACACAATTTCATCATAAACTTAAAAGGTACATGACAATGGGAATGTTCACAATGCCAAAAAGTGCTGATACACAGCAGTGAGCATGAAATAACTGCTAATCTTATTCAATAACCATTACTGAAGTGCCAGGTGGTCTAGTGTGCTCTACATCAAGTAAATAATCTTCAAAATTAAAGACAGAATTCAGTGGACATTAGAAAAGCAGAAAAGAGTTTGGCATTTGGAGGACCAAATGTGAAACAATTATTAGCAGCATTTTGCGAGAACTCCCTTTCAAAGTATGGCCCATACAGGGGAAAAAATAGACGTGTGTTTCTCTAATTAAAAAACAGAGAATATATGTCTTGCAGAAAATAAAGTATTAAACATATTCATGGTGAGACAACTTATGTGGTGTCTGATCATAGGCAACATGCACTGAAGAGTAATCTCACATATGAATTAAATATTGGTGCATGTTGTGTTTTAATGGAACCCCGCAACTACCAAGCAGAACAAAATACATGTTCTATTTACAAACAGAAGTTTACAAAGAGAAAAAGCAAACAGAACTGGCCCTGTGGTCTAGGGATTAAAGGAGCCAGATTCCATATGGTCAACTACACAGTTCAAATTCTGGCCCTAGTGGCTTAAAAAACACACCAGCCATGTGTGCACATGTGCCCAAAATCCCAACAGGATCAAAAATGTAGAAGGGATTGCTGCAAAACTGTGCCACTTTGGGAGGTGCCCCTCCCTCCCTCTCCCTCTCTCCCTCTCAGGTGAGGGCACAATGCACTGCCACTGGTAGATTAAAAAAAGGTGGGGGGTGTGGGGTGGACAAAAGGACTAACAGCATTCTTTAGGCACAAATATGCAGTGCATAAATCCTTGCTAACAAAATTATAGTAACTGCAAGTAAGGAAAGTAATTATTTCAACAGGTGTCTGAAATAAATGCTGAATAGATCTGGAGGGAACCAGTAAAATTTTGAAGAGAAAAATATTAAGCTATCTATAGACATATATAGACACACATATATATAAAGACAGACAGATAAGGCTCTCTATATAAATTTCAGACATTCTCAATTGAGGAGTTCTCAGTTGAGGAAGTGACACTGGTCCTTAGAGAACAAGTCACAGGTCTGCAGAGATGAGTCTCTCTACTAATTCCTATATATTGAAAAAAAAAATACCTCATGCCTCATGAGTAATATCTTGCATATTTGTTAGTGGCTCTGTCTTTCTAAAAGTACCCCACCAGGTAAATCAGAATTAATAGGGCTATATGGAGGATATATATTCTTTATTTTCAAAAGAATTATTTTATTTAACTTTACTTAATTACTTATTTTAATTTGACCAGAGAGGCACAGAGCAAGAGAGAGACAGTGGGAAAGTGAGAAAGCAAGCCACCAGGTCCGAGACTTGAACTGCAGTTGGCTATATGGGAGTCCAGCACCCTTAATCACTACACTACCACCAGCCCCAAGGTTATATATATATATATATATATATATACATACATATATATGTGTATATATATATATACATATATATATATTTTTTTTTTTTTTTCTTGGAGAGGTTTTTGCTATAGGGCATATGCACTCGCCAGAAAGATAGAGAGAGACAGAAAGCAAGAAACCACCCCCTGGGGGTATGGCCATGCTGCCATCCCTTCTCCTCCATTCTCCTCTTGGGATCTTGGGCACGCACGCACACACACCTGGCGTGAGTTTAAGCCACCGGGTCCGGGACTCAAAGTGCAATCGACTACATGGGAGTCCAGGAACATAGCCATTATGCCAAGTACTTGTCCCAGGCCATGTATTTTCTACTAATCCGCCAAAATAATATTTCTTCCCTCTAATTAAACTTTGACATTTACAGTCACATGCGGTTGTGAGAAATAGATAAATGCCATGTACCTTCCACCCAAATTCTCACAGTGGTGATATTTTTGTAAAATTGTAATAAAAATCCAACCAGGATATTGACATTGACACAGTTAAAGTACAATGCAATCCCATCCCCACAAAGATGCCTCCTGTGGCCTTTACAAAGGCACAACCTCCTTTTCCCCCCCATCCCAGCTCCCCAACCTGACTTTCTGGCAACCACTAATGTTCTCCATTCCATAATTTTGTCATTTAAAGAATGATGTGAAGATGCTGCATACGTTTCTGGAAAAATAAAAGCACAAGTTCTGGTGCAAAATATTATTGAAATCCATGCATGGTTTTTTTCAAGATACACATTTCCAAGAACCTTTTGAAGACATTTCATTCAGGATGCAAGCTTTGGGAACAGTTTTCTTTGACTCAGACTAGGTGCCTGGTGACTCAGCCAAGTTCTTTTGTGTATCATTCCTTTTTTACTCTCAGTGGGATTCCATGGTACTTACGCATCAAAATTTAACCAATCTGGTTTCTGGTTTTGGGTTATCATTAATAAGGCTGCCACGAACATTTATGCTTAGTTTTTTTAATGAACCAAAATTTTCATTCCTCAGAGTTAAATATTTAACAGTATAATTGCTGGGTCACAGTGGTAACAGCATATTTATATTTCTAAAAACTGTCACGCTGCTTTCAAAAGTGGCAGTACCATTTTACATCCCAACAGTAATATATGAGTGATCCAATTTCTTCACATTTTCACCAGCACTTGGTGATGTTTCTTTCCTATTTTAGGTACTCTGATGTGTATTAATAACTTACTGTGATTTCAATGAACCTTTCTCTAATGGCTGATGATGTTGAACATATTTTCATGTGCTTATTTACCATTTTATATCCTCTCTGGTGAACTGCTTCTCATTGTGTTTTGCTCATTTTCAAAGTAGGTTGCTTGGGTTTTTTACAATTGGGTTGTAATAGTGATTTATATATTCTGGATACTAGTTTTTGGTCAGGTATGTGATTATCAAATATTTTCTCCCAGTCTATGGCTTGTCTTCTCATTCTCTTAACCAGAATCTATCACTGAACAAATGAGGTTAAATTTACCAATCTTTCATTCTAAGAATCACGTATTTGGTGCATGAGGTTTAGACTAAGAATCATTATTTTAAGGCTCATTATTTTAAGGCTCATTATTTAAGGCTTATCTCATCAGTAAGGATATGAACCTCTAATTACTCTAGCACCATTTGTTGAAATGGCTAACCTTCTTCCACTCAATTGCTTTTGGCCATACACACAGAGGTATATTTTTGGATCCACAGTCTAAGTCTTTGATCTATGTGTCTATTCCTCCACTGATACCACAATGCCTTAATAACTGTAGTTATTATAGTAGGCCTAAATTAAAATAGTTTTTAAAATGTCAATTAGATTTTTCCAGTCTCCTGCTTAAAAATCCTCTGAGAGCTCCCTATCACATTTAGAATGGCAGCCTAGCTCTTTACCTGATCTTATCTAGCCCTACAAAACCACCCTACAAGACCCCCACCAGCCTCTCAGGTAGTACCTCACACTGCGCGTGCCCAGGCTTCTTCTCATCAGCATGATGAGTTTTTTCTGGGCACATCTTAGAAACTCCAATGCAGTGCTCTTGTCCCAGCTCTTTATGAGGTTTATTCCCTGTATCAGTTCATGACTTAAATGTCACTTACTGTAACAAGACTTCCTTGAGTATCCAATCTATCCCCCAAACCCAGTTTAATCCTCTATACAGCACTTAGACTACCTGACTTAGCACTTATTTACTTGCTGTTGAATTGTCTCGCTGATCCCCCAAACCAAAATGGAAGTTCCATGTGCACAGAATCTTTTTCTACCTTGTTCATTATTGTAGGCCCAGCAGCTATACTAGTGCTTGTCATAGAAAGAAGTATTAGTATTTGCTGAATAAATTAAAACGTCCCAATGTATGAAGTCCAGCGTGAATAAATGACCAAAGTAGTAACCAAAACAACTTATACCTATACATAGCATTTGTTTAAGACCCCTAGAAACATAGAAGATAGTATATATCTCTATATAGCTTAGACCCAGATATGAAGATTCTACATTTAGTCCTCATGTTAACTCTAGGAGATCCCATTACGTCTCCATACATGAAGTAGAACACTGAGGCACAGAGAGGTGACATAGCTAAACCAATGTTACCCCTCTACTAAGCAGCAGAGCATCAGTCATAACACCAAAGTAATAGTAAAATAAAAAATGTTTTCTTGTGTGTGTGTGTGTGTCTTTATCCCCTCTGATGGACTGCAAAATCTTTATTACCTAGGTTCTTTGATTTGATTACTTCTAGCTCCAGATCCAAAGTAAAAAACTGCTCTATCTGGATAGGGTATGAGATAGCATACCATTTTGAGGGAGCATTTCCTCCATATGATTCCTTTGTGAGAAAATTACTGAGCTACAATATCCCTAGTTTTATACTAGATGCCACTGACCTGAACTCTCAATAGAGTATTCACTAAATTTTCTTCTTAAACATTATTGTATCCAATTAGCCTCAAAACTTTCTACATGGCCTCTTTGCCCCTATTCACGACATTTTAGAAAGCAAAAGATGATCTTATATAAATATCTTTTGGACTTCCAAAGTTGCATAGCTATGGAGGACATAGAGGTATAAAAACTCAAATGCAATGGCCAGTCCTGCAGTGCACGCCAACTAACAGTGCTATTTAGTAGGTTGAGGCCACATGGGAGGCTCAGGTTCAATTCCTGGCCCACCCTAAAAGCCAAGTGCAATGGTACACTCCAATTGTCCCAACTACTCAGGAGGCTAAAACAGGAGTATTGAGACATAGCAAGACTCTGTCTGAAAACAAAACAAAACCTAAATGCATTTCTAATATATTTTGTCCCACTCACTGCTTTGTTCTGCTCTAAGTGTCTTCAAAGGACTTTAACTTTTTTCTCTGAAAAATTAAAACATTTACTATTTAAAAATTATTTCATCATTGTATCAACTAGTAAATATTAGCAATTCATAAAGTATGAATTTGTTGTTAGCCTTTCCCTCAAAAGAAAAACCCCATAAAAAAAACAGCAATATATCTTTGGCTGAATAAATTTTATGATTGTCCCATAAAGCAAATTATTTATTTATGTATATACACTCATAATTTGGAAGCAACCAGTCTCGATTATTTATTTCATTTGTCTTTATAAAGTGCATTGGAATTTCATTTTAATGACCAAAGGACTATGCAAAGTTAGGACATACTATATTTATTCTATGAGACTTAGTATTTGTGAAGAAATAACTTCAACTTGATTTTCTTGGTTTTTGAGCCTACAACTGATCCATTTGTCAGAAATTATAATGGTAATAATAAAGAAATTTTTTTAAAAGTGAGTAACCACTGTTTGAATATTAATTTCCCAAAGATATGGGCTTCACATATTTCTTTGTTCATTTTTTTAAAAAGGAAACACAAAAATCAATCTCAGCACCTTTACTAGTGTTCTTTGGAGATTTCATAAATGCTTTTTAGAGAGACCTCATCATTCTTTTATGGTAAAAGAAAAAGGTGTGAGGGGAAGAACTGAGTTGAGGGAACAACTATTAAATCCACAACACCCAAAAAGAGCTTTAGACTAAATGGAATAATATGCCCTACTGAATACTCTAACAGTCAGTTCTATAGGAAAAGAAAAAAGAAAAAAACATAAAAGTTAATCTCATCCATTAATGGAAAGTTTATTGCATCAGAAAGAAAATGAATTCCCATATACTATTAACTTCATATACTAAAATGAATAGAAAAAAACTAATTATTCAAAAAACGAAGAACGGCCTTTGGGAGACACTGCTGCCTAAAAGGATTTAATGGTCAAAGCTTGTCTGGATTATTATCATGAATTAAACTAATGAGAGGATGAAGATATTGTTAACAGAAGAGAAGCTCTCCTGAAATGCTAACCTTGCCATTTCTGTCATATGATGAAAAATCAATGTTCGAATGAAATGTGCAGCTAAAGCTCTTACAGAAAATAAATGTCACAGTATTTATGGAGATAGCTTTTGCCAAAGCAAAAATATACTAATGGTGATAGGGTGGAGAATGAGAACAATAGTAAACATTATGCTGCAAATGGAAGCAACATTAACACCCTAAGAACAAATTGGAAAATGTCAAAATGTAATGCTCATTTGTAGAAATATTGTGAGTCAATTTATAAATACACACACACACACACATTATGAACATATATACAAATATGATGTGTACACACATGTACACATGAGAGCGAGTACACACAAGGGTGAGAAAGCATGGGTGTACCAGAAAAGGGAAGGTTAAGCTATCTGAAAATCTATGCCCCAAATCTAAATGATGCACATGATAAGAGTATAATTAGAAAGAAAATATGACTAAGAAAGTTTAAACATGACTTTTCCTATCTTCCTTCCAAAATATTGCACTTGAAGAATAAACTACATAAGACATCTACCAAAAGAAATCCCAGAAATAAAAATTTGAAAATCTGACTAAGACAGAGGGCCTTCTATTGCAGAAAGTGGCTCTAGATTTCACATTTTAATTGACAACAAGAAACAGAATAAGAAAAGTCATTGACACATGTAAGAATGTTGGAAGAAAAGAAAAATCTTGTTTTTCTTTCGGGATAGAGGAAGTTTTCTTTCGATGTTCTATGAAATCGGGTCTCCAGGAGGTTATACGGGTTGGCAAGAGTGGGGCATTAAATAGAAAAGCAACCTCCTGAAGTTCATGTGATAGGCTGGCTGCAAGGCTTTAAAAAAAATTTTAAAAAATAAAAAAAAAGAAATTCAGTTTCTTCAGGCTAAATTGCAAAGGTGAATTAATAAATTAGTGCTCAACATATATGTCAGTGATATATAATATACATTTATAAAGAAATTTGGTGAATCTGCCCCAGAAAGATTGGTAAACTTCAAAATATTGAAGAATCTAACTTTCAGGACCTGCAAACTAAGAACCAGATCCTACAGGATCAGCAGACGGTGTAGTGGTTAACTGCTGATTTCCTGACTGCAGCTTAATTCCCGGACCCAGTGGCTTAAAACTCACACTAGGTGAATGTGCATATGTACCCAATCCCAGAGAGGAGAATGAAGAAGAGATTGTGGTGTGGCCATCTGCCGCCGCCCCCCCCCCCCGGGGGGGGGGGGGGCGAGTCCTCGTAAGCAAGCACACATGCCCTGTAGAAGAAAAAAAATCTTAAAAAGAAAAATGTCACAAAGTAGAAAAGGCAGTTTCTAAGGAAGAGTGGTAGGAGAAAGAGTAGGGCAAGAAAGAGGACTGTAGACACCTTCCAGAGACTATCACAAACCTCAGGCATATATAAATAATCTAAATATAATGAAATATTGGGTTGTTGGGAAAGTCGTGATGCATTTTTACATAGAAAAACCTTTAAAAAAATCATGACTTTTCTGACAACCCAATATAAGATATCCCAATGTTACAAGGATAATTTTCATAGCTTTGTCTAAATAAAACTTAGATCAAAATGTGTACAATAACCAACTTTTCAATTTCTTCATTCTATTCTATATTTCTAAATTTTCCAAAATGCACATTTTAATAATCATAAAAACTATCATTACAAATTCACAGATTTTCATAAGACTGAAACTGACCTACAGAATGTACACCACCATGAATGAACTCTAATGTAAGCTATAGACTTTGGGTGGCAAGGATGTAACAATATCACTTCATCGTCTGTTTATGTTTGCTGTGAACCTAAAACTGCTCTAAAAAAATACAATCTATTTTCTAAAATTCTGGCATAGATAAGACCTTATTTACCTACTATCAACATCAAGGAATTTTCAGAAGTGTTTAAAGACCTTACACCTTTGTAGACACTGACAATCACTGGAATGTGTGTGTGTGTGTGTGAGTGTGTGTTTTGTGTGTGTTTAATACAGGAAAAGCAGCTACTGGATGAAATTCTGTAATGATAACCTATTCTGATAAAATAATGTGGCATAACCAACCTTTAAGGACCATTTCAATTTGGTAATGTCTTCTAACTTTTATCCGTTGGGTTGAATCAAGAAAAATAAAGAAATTAACTGAATTAAGAGCTTCTTAGCCTCAGCAAAATGGAGAGGTAGAATGGAAGAATTATTTTGTTCGTTGTTATGTGTTAGCACTGTGTTTTAAAATTAATGCTTACAGAATAGATCTCTTCTTATTAAAAGGGTTTCTCTGGGGGCTGACTGGCACAGGTGTAATAAAATGTGATGTTGTCAGGCAGATGATAGTTCTGGGTTTATGTTCAGGGGCTTTCCTGGGTAATCCAGCGTGTACACGCCCACAATCCAGGCCTGGCTTATCAGGATGGACAACAGCACCAGGACGCTGTGCGGCACTGCCTCTCTTTCTCTTTGTCTCTCACTTATTCAAGAGAGAATGGATGGAGAAACTAAATAAAAATTGTAAACAATAAAAAAGTTGCTGTGGGGACCTGTGTGGTGGTTAAGGGCGTTGGACTCCCACAAGGCCGACTGTGGTTCAAGTCCCTGACCTGGCAGCTTGCTTTCTTGCTTTGTTTGTCTGTCTGTCTGTCTCTCAATCGCTTGCTCTGTCCCTCTCTGGTCAAATTAAAATAAGTAAACAAATAAATAAAGTTAAATAAAATAATTCTTCAAAAAAAGAAGGCTGCCCTGGTGGTAAAAGAACTGGCAAATTATAATAACTAATTTCTGAATAAATTTTTAGTTCTTACTTTATCATTTGTTTTGATTTTTCATGTAAGATGTAGAAGTCAAAAAAGAAAACAAAAAGCATATATCCATGATCTTATGTTACAAAGCAGTACCTTATTTTTTAATCCTAAAAAGTCTTTTACTGGTATATTTTGGGACCAGTAGTTAGTGTAATGGCTATGTCACTGGACTCCCATGTAGTCAACTGCAGTTCAAGTCCCGGACCTGGTGGCTTAAACTCACGCCAGGCGCATGTGAGTATGTGCCCAAGATCCCGAGAGGAGAATGGAGAAGGGATTGCGGTGTGGCCATCTCTCCTGGGGGGTGATTTCTCACTTTCTGTCTCTCTGTCTCTCTCTGTCTTTCTGGCGAGAGCACGCACCCTATAGCAAAATCTTCTAAAAAAAAATCTCTTACTGGTATATTTCATGATTTAAAGACTTTAACTGTGTTGAACATTTGAGAAAAGCACTTGAAATAAACTAAAATGTAATTAAAATTTGGCTAATGATGCATAAATACTATTTATTTTATTATTCTTACTTTAATAACATTTATTTTTACTATCAAGTCACTAAGTTTTGGTTTGGGCTTTAATTCCTTCTAGTTTTGCTTAGATATTTTCATCCTGAACTTTGCACTAAACATGTTTATGTGTACCACAATCTATCATAAAAGGAAACTAGGCAAAAACTGTGATGGTCTACCTCACAGTAGGTAATACTACAGAAGGTTCAAGAATAATACTTACTTCCCAGAATTATATACTACATATACTTAATAATACTTACTTCCCATATTATATATGATACACAGAACTTAACTCCATATAAAAACTTAATGTACTACTATAAAATGTAATTACACATACAGTATTATTTATTCATTCGAGAAAATTATTTTAAATTACTAGGTCCCCTATACATTTTTTTTTCTTTTTTTGCAGAGGGTTTTTTATGCTACAGGGCACGTATGCTCACCAGAAAGACAGAGAGAGACAGAGAGACAGAAAGCAAGAAATCACCCCCCAGGGCAGATGGCCACGCCGCAATCCCTTCTCATCCATTCTCCTCTTGGGATCTTGGGCATGCATTCACATGTGCCCGGTGTGAGTTTAAGCCACCGGGACCAGGACTCGAACCGTGATCGACTACATGGGAGTCCAGCGACCTAGCCATTATGCTAACTGCTGGTCCCTATATTTTCATAATTTATACAGTTTGCCTTTTCTCTTTTGGCAGGATTTTTTTTTTCTCATTCAAAACTATTTCTTTTTGTCTTTTAATTTACTATAAAGTGTGTTTACTCACAGGAAAGAGACAGAAGGAAGTGAGTGAGTATACTCGGGGGAGAAGAGAGGGAGAATGGTTATTCTGCAATCCCTTCTCCATTCTCTTCTAGGGATTTTGGGCATGCACACATATAAGCCCAGTATGCTTTTTAAGCTGCCAGGTCCAAGACTCAAATCATGTGATCGGTCATGTGGAATACAGCTCCCTTAACCACCAAGCCACCAGCTGGCACATTCAAAACTATTTCTGACTCCCTTATGCATGGCATAACAGAACAAACATTACTAGTGTAATAGCTCATGAAACAATGTTTCTTGTTAGATTTAAACCTAACAAAAACATAATTCTAGCAAATTAAAAATAATAGATCAACCAAAATCAACTATTTTGTCTTTGTATTAATAAAATTGAAATAAAAAATACAGAGATAGTTAACTATTTTAAGCACCACTACACAGTTAAGGAAATTGAGGTATAGACTAAGTTGTTTTCTAAAGCAGAGCAATTACAATGATGTACAGAGTTAGCCCTTTAGGTTAGTTATGTTACAGTTAGGATCTGGCATCTCTATTCGTTATCTTTCCAATCTGACTGTATTCATTGCCTACAAGAGTATTTCCTTAAATGAGCCAATACAAAGAAGAGTTTCTGAAAAAAAGAAGATACAATGTATAGACATGGCAGTGTCCTACTTGATAGATGTATTTCAACAAAGTGTTACTATCTGAAAATATTTGAGTGCATGTAAAGAAAACATCAAAGTGAAATGAATAAGGCAGATTACTAAAATCTAAAGACAAATTCTATTTGGTATAGATAAAAATACAAAAGAAAACTCAAGTCTTAATGGTGATATAGGAGACTGGGGATTGATAATTTGAGCCATGGAGATGGGACAAGAATGAAAAATAAAAGCAGTTACAGAAACTTAAGCTTTCCATGTTAATATCATGTGTTTTTGAATCAGCATTTGAGCATAAAAAATTCTAGACAGAAAAATATATAAAATCAGTGATACATGCAGTATACTACTATAATTTAAAAATATCTATTTCTGGCCAATCTTACTTTAATGGCATCATTGCACAAAAGAAAGAAAATTACATAGAATGAATGAAAAAAAAAAAGTACCTTTGTCCTAAATTTTGAAACATAACACTGTAATGAAAAAAGTCTCCAGAGAAATTTTTGGTAGAAAACGATATATCCTTTGATAATAGTTTAACTTGGACTGAATTCATAAGAATATCCTTCAGTTTTGCAAATTGCCTCCAATTTGCAGTGAAACATTCTTTTATGCCAGCTTAAAATAAGAAAAGATTACACAAGTACCATGTGCCATCCTAAATAAGGAAAGAGGAAAAAAAAAAAAAAAAAAAAACCAAGTACAATATGGTATTTAAACAGCTGTGTGAAGATACTGGTTAAAACAAGAATCATTTTTCAGCTGAGCATGTTATGTTTCATTTTGCTAAATATAAACTAGTACATCATTAAATTAACCACTGATTTGTAGACTAAACCAGAGTCCCACCTGCAAATAATCCAATAAACACAATAATTTTTCAAATGCTTATGAAATTGTCATAATTTAGGGTTTAGATTAGAGAGAAAAAATGCAGGAACTATTTTGTAGCTGTAGTGGGCAAAATATGATTATTTTTATTCTTTGCAATTTTATTGGAGTGAGCTGACAAATGCACACCAAATAATATATTTGTAAACATCCTAGTGAAAATTTCACACTAGGCAATGAGAGAAAATTATTGGAGAAAGTCAATCTTTTGGAAATAAACAGAAATTTTAAATGTATATGGCCAATCTAGTAGAGTATTTACAAATAAACAAGCTTAACAGTTTCCTAGTCTCTCTCAGCAACTTCCCCATTTTTTCTCACTAGTGATTTACCAAATAAATGCCTTGCACATCTGAAAATTTTTAAATTCAAAATAAAAAAGAAAGTGAGTAAATGAGCTTGAAACAGTTGAAAATTGAAGAAAACAAAGTTTATGCTCAAAATCATTTTTTTCATAAAGGTCCACAGGAACTACCTGGTATGTTAAAAGAGTTAATTTACTATATAGTATGTCATTAATCAAAGAAGACTGTTCACATAGTCAATTCTTTACCTTATATTACAGGTTTTTCTTTTCCCATAAAGTAAATACAATTGTAGTAAAATATGTAGTTATGCAAATTTTCAAAAGAAAATATTCATTTTTCAATGTCATGCATTGTGTAAATTTATTTGGAGCAGAGGTTCTTTAATATTAGAATTCTAGGGCTGATCAGTGTCACGGTGATTAAGGTGGCTAGAACTCAATGGTTAACTGCACAGTTCAAGTTCAGACCTAGCAGATTGTAAAACGTGTTGGTGTGTGTGCTTGTGTGCCCCAAATCCTGAGAAGAGAATAGAGAAGGGATTGTTCTGTGGCCTTCTCTTTTAGGAAATACTTTCTCACTTTCTCTCACTACTCTCCTACCCACTGCCCCAGTCTCTCTAGTGAGTATGCACATCCTACAGCAAATTAGAATCGCATTAATTTTTAAAAGTAGGTTGCCACCCGTGTTCAATGCTCAGAATTCTAGTGATATTTTCCATGTAGATGGACAGAAAAGAGACCATATGTTTATTTTCACTAACATTTAACTGGGATTTCTCTCCATTTAGAAAGCAATTACAGTAGTAGCAGTAGTACTTAGGAGCAATGGAAATTGTAGTTTGAAATATTGTTATACTCATCACTAATGCCAAAATTATAGTACCTATTAGAAGTAATACTATATCCTATTACATTACTACTCATATATTAGTATATTTGATATTTTTATATAATTTGATAACTTTGTTTTACTTCATTTATTATTTCAATGCTTTAATTTTATTCCTCTAAAAATCTTTTGAAAGTAGATTCACACTTCACCAGATTATGCATGATGTCCATAGCACCAAACAACATTAAGGACCTCTGAATTTTAATTTAGAAGTAAGATGAGGGAAAGGATAAGGAGATAAGAAACTCTGGAACTTAAAAACTTATTTTTGTATTAAGGTTTTATTTATTCTGCTTTATTTAATTCTTGAAGTACAATGATTCTAGATTAAGCCAATCAAAGATTGCTTTAAACACTAATTAATACCTTTCTCTTCTACTCTTTCTTAGTTCTAATGTAGTCTTTGGTATAAACTTTTATATTAATAATGGAAAACATAGAAAGGCCTTACCTTTACATAATCATCTTAAAATTAATATGTACTAGACCATAGAGAACAAATTTTACATAGCTCTAATAGTAAAATGTTCTGCTTTTTTGATTTGATGAATTAAATCAGCTTTTTGTCATCCTAGCTAATTGACGTAGAGAGAGGGAAGAGGATTTACAAGATCAATAATTGTATCCCAAGTGCCAACAACCAGAATTTCTGGTTCCAATAAAAAGATCCCATGTAGAAATGTAGCTCCAATTAGAATTGCAATCTAATTAAATTTATAACAAACATCATAGTTTGAGGTTATTCTCATTTTGCACAAGGCAAGTGGATGAGTAAAATGGGTATGTGATTATAAAATCTCTGCTTTTAAATTTCTCAAGTATTTAATAGTAGGCTAATCTCTGAAGTTCTAGTGATGCAGTTATTACTTTTATTCTTCTGGATGAGAGAACAGTTCCTGGGCTTTTTCACTTGGTCCTTCCTACCATTACATTCTTCATCCTGTAGCTCATAAAGCCAATGTATTAGGTCATCGGGAAAACCATGACGTACTTTTCTATGTTTTTCTATGCAGAAATGCATCATGACTTTCCCTGACAACCCAAAAGAAGTTCTGAAAGCTACAGAGGGCATCTAGTCAAAGCAAGAATTTAAGAACTGGGACAATGAATAAAAGGCAGTTATGCAGAATCCTGGAACTACATTGAGACCAACTCAAGTTAAAAAGAAAAAGGAAGGAGTGCAGACAGGCAGGCATCATCTGGTCACCATGAGGTCTCATAGTGACCAAGAACAACGTTAGTATTTTGGGTCCCCAATAATTAATTTCAACCAAAGGTCATGTCTAGGAAGTGCTAAGAATTTCCCTTTCCATGATATTCAACCTTCCTGTTAAATGACTTAGACCCCACTGGAAACAATTTGAAGAATATTTTTCCATATATATTTGTGCCAATAGCAATGGTTTATCTTTAAAGGGATCTAGCTTCCCTCATTTTGTTTAACGGTCCTGGGTCTCTGAACCAGCTCAGGTCAAAAAATGAGGCCATGATAACCTCTGGTGATTTAGTATTTTTAATGGTAAAAAGAAAAGAGATCCAAGGATAAAGAAGACAATTTAAGTCCCATAAACACGTACAAATCGGGTATATCTGGATGGTGGTTATGTACACCGTGTGTTTAGGGAGCTCTCTGGATGTGAACACAGAACCTCCTCATGTGGGTCAGCATACCCAGGACTGTGCTATCACCATGCCACCAACTGGCCCCAGCACTCTTTCTGTTAACTGTGGCATAGCCTATAATGATCTCTGTAGCATAAATACCTAGATATGGGATGTCTGAGTCAAAAGCTATATGTTTGTATATGTTGCCAAATCACCTTCCAAGTTTTGTACGACTGCATATTCCAATGGAGTGGTAGAGTCTGAGTGTCTGCAAGTTCTCTTCATTAATTTAGTCAGAAAGAGACCTTTCAATGTACCATATTCTTATCATAGAAAGTTTAACACATAAAATAGATGACAAAATAGTATTTTTTAAAAATGAGGTCCTGATGCTCTATTATGATTAAGGAAATCGGGTTTCTGTTCACAAGATTCAAAATGTTTGCATACCCTCCTTGTTATATTTTAGCGACTGTTTAACCATCACCAAGAATTACAACAAGACTGGGTGTCAGAACATTCTGTCAGTCTGACTCTTCTGCTGGAGTTACTATCCATCTTGCCTATAGCAGTTACGCCAGGATACTCAGGCTCCTCAACTTCAGAATTCCATTATTCCATTAGAATGAGACAATTCAGCAGGTAGTGTAGTCATTAAGGTACTAGACTCCCACATTGTTGACCACAGTTCGAGTCCCAGACCTGGCAGCTTGAAAAATTATAATAGGCATGTGTGCATGCATGCCTAAAAGTATGAGAGGAAAATGGAGGAGAAGGGATAGCAGCATGACCATCCTCCCTTTGGGGCGATTTCTCACTTTACCTTTTGCTGTCACTCTCTGGCAAGTGGACTTAGCCTATGGCAAAAATTTTACAAAAAAAATAAAATAAAAGAATGAGACAATCCATTTCAATAGAGGCACCTAATACCATACCCAAGGCAATCAGAACAGAGCCATCCCAGAATATTTCAAGATATTGGTGCTTTGGGTTCAGCTGGAGGTATGGTGGTTAAGGTGGCTGGATCCCATATGGCCAACTGATCTGTTTGAGTCCCAGATCCAGCAGGTGGAATAACACACCAGGCATGCATGCTCTAAATCCAGGAGGTGAGTGGAGAAGGGATTCCAGCGTGGCCATCCCCTCCCCACAAGAGATGACGTTTCTCTCTCTCACTTACTCACTCACTCTCTGACAAGGGCATGTACCCTACAGCAAAAACTAAAGAAAAAAAAAAGAAGAAGAAGAAGAAGAAGAAGAAGGAGAAGGAGAAGGAGAAGGAGAAGGAGAAGGAGAAGGAGAAGAAGAAGAAGAAGAAGAAGAAGATGATGATATCGGTGCTTTGTTCAATAACGCATTTCCTAGTATCTTCATAAGGAAAGTAGATGAGGGTCACACGTGATACATCCACTGCAAAACCCTTTTTTTCCTAAGCATTTAGGTTTCTCCTTTGTAAAGTTGAAGTCACTGCAGGCCATTAGAGGGCCTTCAAGCTGGGGGAAATTAATCTCCTCAGAGAAAAAAGGGGCTGGTTCCATAATAAAACAGGAAAAACTGCAAATGAGGCATAGCCGTAGAAGAATTGGAATTCAAAAGTTCTGAGTGATCTGTATCCACACATGTATAGTCATGTCAATTCTCATGTTCCCATATCTACCATTCCATTCTGATATTTCATATAAGAAAGCTAGGAAGGCTATGAATTGAACTTACACGGTGATGCTGTAACCCTCAGGTTGGAATTTTGGTTAATGTGTTCAGCTGCTCCATACTATAACAATAAAAGCTAGGACCATCCTGGGGAGTCATCATGGAGTTCTCTGTTGCTCTGACCATCCTTGAACTGAGAATTTAAAACCCCGAACTCATCATTTCTATTAACTTTCTAGCACAGACAAAAGCAGCCAATAAGGCCCAGAGTCCAGAAGTTATTGTTCCCACTGTAATAGTCAATTGCAGCTTCCATTTGATTTCCCAAAGCTGTAACTGTGATAAGCACTTCATTTCTGGTAAAAATTGGTAGTTTAAGGAACTAAGTTGCCCCTGTGTGCCATGACAATTTTCCATTGTCAATAAGATCCCACAGTGTCCAGTTCCAATAAGGTCAGATAACCAATCCCACACTCTCATATTTGAAGTCTGTTTCCTGAGACTAGTATAGTTATTGTCCACTAAAGAAATCAGAAACTACTCTAGACTTCTGATTTGCAGCATAGAGAATTTAATATAGGGATTTGATCATACAGTTTTTGAAAGGTTTAGAAGAACAAAAGGAAGGGGACGTCATCTCGAGACACAAAAACCAAAAACAAGGTTGGAAACCACAGCCAGGGTGCTACCACATTAAGCTGGAGTCTCCAAGTATGCTTTCACTACCAAACTTCTGGAACCATCACCACAATGGGCACTGGGATCATTCTCTTATTGCTTGACAGAGCTCACACTGCTGCCAGGCAGGATACAGTCACTGATGTTCAAGCTGCCACCACCCTACTTGGACACAGGGCTGCCTGTGTTCATCGCCTACTCCTGCTGCATTGGATAAAAGTGAATAATTAGCCTCTCTCCACCCACCTCGCAGTCTTTGCCCATTGCCTCACTCTGACCATAAGTAACAGAAAACATCAAGGAAATAGACTCTGGTTCACAGAATTTATATCTCTACAGTGAAGTGGAGGACAGGTATTGAGCAGAAAGATAACAGAACTAACGGGTACAAAGCTGAACGCTAATGGTAAAAAGATATATGACAATTTTTATCCTTTCTGAACCATTTATAAAATAAGTTACTCGTGGGAACCAGCAGTTAGCGTAATGGCTATGTTGCTGGACTCCCACGTAGTCAACCGCAGTTTGCATCCCGGACCCAGTGGCTTAAAACTCACGCCGGGCGCGTGTGCGTGCGTGCCCAAGATCCCGAGAGGAGAATGGAGGAGAAGGGACTGTGGCGTGACCATCCCCTCTGGGGAGTGATTTCTTGCTTTCTGTCTCTATGTCTCTCTCTCTCTGCCTGGCAAGCGCACGCGCCCTATAGTGAAAACCTCTCAAAAAAACAAAACAAAACAAAAAAAAAGTTACTTGTGTTTTGATAGTGTAATAAGATCTGTAAAGCAAATCAAATACTAAGGAAGCACTCAAAACGCCATTTTCATTTTCTTAATATTCAACAAATAATTACTGTGTCTATGTACCTGATATTGTGTCAAACACTAGAGTTACTTATGCAAAATCAATGAGAATTTTTTTCTTGTAGCTGGGAAATGGATTCAGGAGAAAGAAAGAAAATATGAGAGGACTTCCAAAGGTTAGTGGAAAAAAACAAAGTGGTAGATTATGTTATTGCCAAAGAACATTCAAATCCAGGCATAGCTTTTTCATAATGCACATTTTCCATGAACTGTTAAAAGATCCCTTGTACAAAGTAATGATAAATTTGTGTACCAAGGATAGAGGGGAATCAATCAGAATTAAACCATACTTTAGCAAAGTGGAGAGTGGAAGGAAATTAGGATTTTGCCAGCATACGGGACTGAATCAGTACTGTAGGCTGTAAGACTAGCATGTACAGAGGCATACAGATAGGACAGAGCATGAGACATCCTGGAAAGTGCTGTAACTTTATATGGTTGAACTACACTAAGTGAGGAGATCCTAAGAAATAAGCTGGAGAAAAGGCTGGATAGGTAAAAGGTGAGTACAGTATAATCCCATCTTGCTCCTCAGTGGATCAGATGGTATACAGTAGCACTGTAAGATCACATTTGCATTTGGGGAAGATAACTGCCAGAAGAATGCAAGATTGGTTAGAGTGGATAAGACTTAAGGAATCGGAGATCAGTTAGAAAGCTATTCTAGTGAAGGATAATAGAACTACTGGTACGAGAAACTGAACTAATCTCCCCTTGTCCTAGATTCACTGTTGAAGAAAAAGCTGGCTCTCTTCTTCCTTTCCTATGTGAGTTCCCCAGATTCTAATCAATCTGCCAGTTAAACCCAGTTTGTGAGCTATTAGTATGTTTTCTATGTCTATTTTAATAACCATATTTCTCTAATATTAAAGAGATAAAATTGTCCTATAGATTTTTCTAAACAAAACATGTAAATCTAAGGAATATAATTTTAAAAGACAGTAATTTTAAGAATTTTAATAGAATGTATTAATAGTATGTATTTATATTATATATTTATTTGCCTATATTGTCATGACTGTCTTATAGAAAATATATCCTCTAATTATTATTTACCCATTTTTAATATATTTTATTTGCCTATTTTACCAGATTGCTTTACAGAGTATCTACCTTCTAATATTCTGTTTAATCATTTAAATGCTGTCATATACAAATTTCAGACATATTAAATAGAATCTAGAAGTAGTCCAAAGTAAACTAAGAAGACAATATTTTTAAAGTAAAGTACAAATCCCACCCATAGAAAAATAATTCTTCCTTTTTCTTTTTTAAAGATTTACTTAACTTTATTCATTTTTTTTAATTTGCTATAGAACACATACACTCACCAGAGAGAAAAAACAAGCTGCCAGGTCCAGGACTTGAACTGCAGTTGGCCATCTGGGAGTCCAGTGCCTTAGCCACCACACCACCTGCTGGTCCCTTTTACTGCTTTTAATGTGTCACTCACCCCTTCATTTATATATATTTGTAACATTATCACAGTGCATGTTATATTACCAGCCAAGAAAGAAGTCCTCTTCAATTCTAATCACTAATTCGGTACTAAACTCATTTTATTGCTACAGAAAATTTGGGTACTTGGGCAGAAGACAAGGAACAGAGAATTAACCTTGATAGATAAAAGAACAGGAGGACACTGAAGTTTCCTTAGCATTTTTCTTATACCTGCATCATAATATGAAAATATTTTGTTAAGAATTATTGATCTGGTGGTTAAGGCATTGTATTCCCACATAGACAATCATAGTTCGAGGCCCAAACCCAGTGGCTTCAATATCATGCCAGGCACATGTCCTAAGGGGAGAATGGAGAAGGGATTACAGCATGGCCATCTCCTCTAGGGAGTAATTTCTCTCTTTTTCCTCTCTCCCTCTCCCACTGTCCCTTCCTTTTCTCTTCTCTCCCTCTTCTTCCTCTTTGCCTCCCTCTCTCCCATTCTCTCCTTTTCTCTACCCACCCCCCCATCCCTGGCAAGTATACACACCCTATGGCAAAAAACTTGAAAATAAAATTAAAGGGTCAGCAGCTGGTACAGTGGCTAAGGCACTGGATCCCACAGAGTCAACTCTAGTTCAAGTTCCAGACACAGTGCAGTGGCCTGAAAAACAAGCCAAATACACATACATGTGTGTGTACATGTGTACCAAAAATTCCGAAAAGAGAATGGAGGAGAAGGGATTGTGGTGTGATCATCCCCCCTGTGGGGGGAGGCAATTTCTCATTTTCTCACACACACATGCTCTCTCTTTCTCTCTCTCTCTAGAGAGCATATGTAAACAAACAAATAAATAAACAAACTGGGCAGTTGGTAGTGTTCCAGTTGGGTCAGCTGGAACCCACATGGCCAACAGCACAGTTTAAGTCCTGGACCAGTGGCTAGGTGTGTGTCCATGTATGCTCAAAATTCCAAGAAGAGAATAGAGAGGAGATTGTGGCATGGTCATTCCTCTGGGAGTGCTTTCTCACTCGCTCTCTTTTGGGTGAATACATGTGCCTTATAGCAAAAATGTTTTTATAGAAATACTTTATCTGGGACCAGCAGTTGGCATAATGACTATGTTGCCGGATTACCATGTAGTCAACCGCGGTTTGAGTACTGGACCTGGTGGACTAAACTCACGCCAGGCACGTGTGTGTGCGTGCTCAAGATCCTGAGAGGAGAATGGAAAAGAAGGGATTGTGGGGTGGCCATCCCCCGGGGGGTGATTTCTCTCTTTCTATCTCTGTCTCTTTCTGGTGAGAACACGCTCCCTGTAGCCCTAGCAAAAACTTCTCCAAAAATAAAAAAGAAAAACGAAAGAAAGAAATACTTTATCTGATTTCTCCAGTCATCTATAATTCCCTCAATGGCAGAAAATAAGTGGGAAAAAATAAATTAAGAAATGATTTTCGTTTTCAAAAATATTTCTGAAGCTTTCAATTTCCTAAAAATTTGCATAGATTTTTTTTGGGGGGGTGGGGAATTATTTGTGTACACATTGCTGTTTATTCTCCTAAATTCATTCCAATGAAGCTTTAGAGTTAACCTCTGTTTAATGTAAATTGATCATGGTAACACCTTCCTCACCACCAGCTGGTAATGAATGAAACTAATTCCATACAGACAAATGGCATAGGAAAAAAGGGTTCCTAGAGACCTGTAGAAAGCAAAAGGCCTCCTAACTTCTCAATTAAGAGACAAGAATTAAAGGTAATAGCTGTGTAAGAATATTTTAAAAAAAATTCACTTCAAAAAACAATATTCACGGGAACCAGCAGTTAGCGTAATGGCTATGTCACTGGACTCCCACGTAGTCGACCACAGTTCACGTCTCAGACCCGGTGGCTTACAACTCACGCCGGGCGCGTGTGCATGCGTGCCCAAGATCCCGAGAGGAGAATGGAGGAGAAGGGATTGCGGCATGGCCATCCCCCCTGGGGGGTGATTTCTCGCTTTCTGTCTCTATGTCTCTCTCTGTCTGGCGAGCGCACGCGCCCTATAGCAAAAAACCTCTCCAAAAAAAAAAAAAAAATATTCACTCCAACTACAATAGTTATAAAGACATATGGAAGAGATGTTTATATCATGCTTAACAATAGGAAAGAATTCCAAGGGTGGAAAGAAGAAACTGCAGGTAGGTGGATGGTATAAGCATAGACATAAGCAAAAAGAAAGAAGGTATCAAAGCACAAGCCAGCCAACCAAAGTAAAAGATTCACAGGCAGAAAAGATGATACAGCAAAAAGTAAGTAGGAGAGAAGGTCTGAAAAACAGAATGTATTTCATTGTGCTTAGAGCTAACAAAGTAAAATTCTTAGTTATAAAATAAACATATGATTTCATAGACATTTGGGGTAAAAAGAAAAATTTTTTAGGCATGAGTAAATTAAGTCAGGTGGTTCTTATTCTTCAGGACTCCATTCTGAAGGCAACTATGGCTTATAAGGCTTATGCTACCAGTGACTTCCAATTTAACACACACATACATTCCCTTATAAATCAGTAGAGAGAATGAATAAAACTTTTTTAAAAAGGGATCAAAGAGAAAGTAAAGAAATAAGTACATTTGAGATAGTCAAAATGAATTGTCTCATATACAATCAAGGGAGAAAAATTATATTCCCCTATTTATGAAGGACTTCATAAAGAACCTCATATATATTATCTCTCACAACAACCCAATCAGAAAGATTTGTATTGTTGGCACCATTATACAGATATGAAAAGCAACTCAAAGTGGTTCATTGAACAACGGGAGCCAGATTCTCATTAAAGCCTCTAGTCCTAATTCCTGTACCCTCTCTAGCCTACCTCATTTTCTCTAATAGAATCATACAACATGGAGTTTAACAATATCTGAAACTATGCAGGACTAGAGATAAATGAAAACTCTAACTGCTAAGTCAGAATACACACAGAAACAAAGCATCTAGGCCAGCTTAAAGTGATCTGGTGAATACAAACTTTATATGTTTTGATCCAGTATTATATAGGCAAACAAGTACTACATGACTTCTGGAAATGGAAGTTTATACTCAAAGTGTGACAAGATATTCAATATTCAGTACTTTGAAGACAATAATATTAAATCAGAAACAGCAACAAACTAGTAATAAAATATTCAAAGGTCTAAAAATTAAGGATAAATATTCTTAGGAGAAATATGGGATTATAGTTGACTCCTGAATTTTGAAATTAAAAAAAAATTATGAAACTCAACAATTTATCTTCTTTCTATTGGATCATGCATAGCCCTATGAAAATGCTTGGAAGATTGTTGAGAATAGACTGTTGGTTACTGACCTCACTTGGTCAGTTTAGGTTGTTTATTTTGTTGCTCAGTTGCTTAAAGAAAATTCAAGATGCTTAAAGAAAGTTCTTTAAACATGTAAGATTTTGAAAGTCTGTGAATTTAATATTTCATTACTTACTTGAATATCTGTGAGAGTTAAAAATCAAGCTTTCAAAATGCTAGCTGAGTAAAGTTGATTACAGGTTCTACATATTCTATTTTTCTTTTAGTTATGAGAAAAATATCAAGACCAGCAGTTGGGTAATGGCTATGTCGCTGGACTCCCATGTTGCTGACCGCGGTTCGACCCCGGATCCGGTAGCTTAAACTCATGCCAGGCGCATGTGCGTGTGTGCCCAATATCTCGAGAGGAGACTAGAGGAGAAGGGATTGCAACATGGCCATCCCCCTTAGGGGTAATTTCTCACTTTCTGTCTCTCTGTCTCTTTCTGTCTTTCTGGTGAGCACACGCACCCTATAGCAAAATCCTCTCCAAATAGAAAAATAATATTAACAGTTATATTTTTTAAAATCTGTGTTTTTACTAATCTGCCCTTCAATGAGCACCAAGTATGTTAAGTTAATAACAGAATATAAACACTTACTTATAATGCAGTTATTATAATGCTGTATATATCTAAGTCACACAGGATTAAGGAAACAGAAACTATATTGGCTTATGATTTAGTAGTTATGCTTTCCAATATAAACCAGAATGTAAAATGTTAGTGTCAAGGAGAGCCACAGGTGCCAGGAGGCCGCCTTTAAGAGGCTTAAGTAACAGTGGCATTGAAAGGCTAATTGATTCTGTCTGCAATGCAGACAGCATCCTTTCTCCAAGATGCCTGGTTGACACAGATGTGGAAGCTGACAGGGAGCTCCGATTTCTAGCATGAGGTTTAGTGCACAAGTAAGTCAAGGTGAGTACAGGAAGGGTGGTGAAGTCTGTGGCAATAGATTGCATGGGCATGCAGATGTGTGAGGAACAGAAAAGGGGCTATCTGAGGACCTACTCCCTGTGAAAAGATGTTACCACAGTAGTTATAAATAATGTTAAAAAGCCTCACCTCAGAAGCATTTATACCAGGCCTGCAAATAATTAAACCCTAGACCGAAATCATTCCTTGCAAAACAGTGATATGGCTCAGATCAAACCAGAAATGACTTTCCTAGTTCTAAGGTGTCAGGAAAACTTCTAAATCAAAATGTACTTTAGAAGACAGCACTTCTTTAAGGCAATACCTTACTCTGTTACTTCAAGAATGAATAACTAGATAAATCTCACATAATGAAGATCTCTCTTACCCAATATAGTCTTTAAAAAATATTGTAGTTACTAAATTAGGACAACTAAATAGCTACTGTTATTTATACCGAAAGTATAGAAACAACCATTTTTCAAATGAACTAATGAGCAAATAAATTGTCTACTCTTCACAAGATTCAACAGTAGGCAGACTTCACTGAATAATTCTAAGATTAGCCTGCTAATTAGCCAGAAGTTGGACATCCACATCAACTATGTCTTTGTTGTTTTAAATTTTGTCCACATGTCATAATAACCAAAGAAGAAAATATCCCTCTTGTACCATCATGGTAATCAGAAAACTGCCATATGCTCTAATATAAGATCATTTTAGACTGTGATAGTTTAAGTAAATGCTACCAAATTTGTCTCTGGGAGGGCAAGTCTGAGGGCATGCTTATACTTTCAGGACTTTGGTGAGGAATCATTTGTAATCATGTCACACTCAACAAAGTGCTGAGAGCATTCTTTTTTTACCCTCACAGCATCCAGAGAACTGTTCAGCAATATCAAGTCATGACCCTGATGTTTTATAGCTTTAAGACCATAGTTAAAGTCCTCATAAGCACTAAAAGCTATCTCTGCACAAGAAGTTGAATATCCCTCTACACTAATGTGCTATATATTATAGACTTCTCCAATATGTTCCAAATGTGATACAGTGTTATTTCCAGTATAGTAAAAAAATTCACAAAGTATAACAGATTCAAGCAGGATTCTTTCTGGCTGGTGAAATGGTGGGAAAGGACTGGGGTAGGAGGGAGAGGAAGCAGTCAGAAGAAAATGACAGTGTGTGAACTATCAAAATCCTCATCATCTGTCAATCATGTGTGTTCCAAAGACCAGTCTCTAAAACAATCCTATACTCTGTTTCAATTGGTAAGAATATATTCTATAGGGATAAGTGAAATTTTCGAAAAAAGAGAGTTTCATTTCCAATGTTGGCAATTTAAAACCAAAGTTCTCCTAGAATGCTAAGACAGCACACAATATAAAAAAGGAAACAGATTAAAAAGAAGACCAGAACACTGACTAAAAATGTAACATCAGAGTATACTCCCGGGCAATGCCCAAGGCCTACTAGAGGATAACTAATAGTATTTCGGGTGTCAAGTCCTATTGATATAAGGAGTGATAACAATGACTCTATATAAAAATTACTTTTGTGTTATTAAATTTAGTCCTATTGATTGGGACTCTTTCTTCCCTTGTTAACTATTCATTGTGGTATACTTCCGTGTGTTAAGAACTTTTAAAATATACCCTATCCCAACATCAAATTCCATTCTGGGGAAGACATCTACTCAGAAAGACCAGCCATTGATCCCCCCAGTCGTAAGACACGTGAAGGTTCTACAATAGATTACACCTGGGCACACACTGCTGAGCAATTTAGAACTCCTAGTGAGGCTGTCAATCCAGGACAGAAACTAATTCTATAAAACAAATCTGAAGAACTTGAAACCCCCAAGCTGTTGCCCCATTCACATCAGTCAGTGGCATCTCCATCCATATACTTTCTTGTTCAAATCAGAAGCTTGGAAGCCATCCATGCCTTTTCACTTTCACAAAATCAGTCCAAATTCTTGTTAGCTCTTCGACCTATTTATTTCTATCCAACCTGTCTCAGCATTAGCCCAGCCTCCATGGTTTCTGACCTACCTAATTTCATCAGTTCTCTTGTTTTCTCTATCTCTGGTTTATATACCCACTTGTCTATGTTCCAACACCCAGCAATCTTCCTAAAATCCTTTGGGGGCAACCCAGCACCCTCAGATCAAGTCCAGACTTGAATGGTTAACGTGGCCCCTTGTGATATGTTTACTCCTCATACTTCAGGCTCTTCCCACTCTGGTTTTTCATAACCAATAATGCCAAACTATTTAAATTTCTCAATTAGCCTTACTCTCTCAGCCTCAGACCCTACTACTCATCCCCTCAGAGCTTAGTTCGGGTATAACCCTCAAGGAAACGCTGCAATACCTCTGTGATTTGGCCAAGAGGCCCAGGTTCGATTCCTGGCCCAGCCTAAATGAACCATGTGCAGTGGTGCAGCCCTTTAGTCCTAGCTAACTGGGAGGATGAGGCAGGATCATGACAGTGAGATTCTTCCAAAAATGTCTTTCAAAAAAAAAAAAATTGAAGCAACCTTATTCACATTTCTGTCATAATGACAAGTACAGTATTTGGAACAAATGAGACCATAAATAAATGCTTGCTGAATAAAAAAAAAAAAAAATACATAAAGAGAGGGGCTGTGATATATGCAAACCTGTACTTTTTTCAAGAGAAACTGGCCACCAAAATGTATACAACTTTTGCTTTAAATAATTTCTAGGTTTGCCCAAAGACAAAATAAAAGCTGAGTTTGTTAGAGGGGCCAGAAAGTGGCACTGTGGTAAAATGTGGCATTCTGCAAAGCTAACCCACGTGAAAAAGTTACTGGTTCATGTTCAGGAACATCCTTGAGTATATTAGCCATAAGCCCATGATTTAGGCTGGTTGAGGTGGGATGGACCACAAAGACAAAAATCCTATTGGGAGTCATCTGTCTCCCTTTCTCATGGAATAAATAAAGTTAGATTTTTTTTTTTTTTTTTTTGGTTTGGTTTTGATTGTTTTTTTGTGGTTGTTTTAAAGAGTTTTTCAGAACTTTCAGGGAAATTCCTAATGAATCCAAGAAGGTTTACTGATAAATAGGCCATAGAGTTACACTAGCTTTCACATCTGCTTACCCTTCTTTGCTTCCCCCATCACACCAAACACCCATCTGTACACGCTGTAAGAATTTAGGTCAGCAACCAATTGGCTCAGTGTCAGCAGATTATAACCTCTATTGAAAAGAAAAGGATTTTAATAAAAAAGTCCTGCTTCCTTACATAATTTAATCATTGCACATTGATTAAATAAATGACAATAATTATAAAGAATGCTTTCCATCCATCTTGAGTGCTGCTAACAAGTTCACAACTACTCAGATAGCTGATTTGAGATAATGTACTCAATGTCCTAAATTAAATGGAAATATTCTCAAATGCAAAAAAACTACAAAGTATTTTTTTCTAAATTATTAATCTTTAAAGTTGAGATTCCCAGGCATTTGCGATTCATTGTAGGAGACATTTTTCAAAGAAAGCCCTTTAAAAACTATAAATCAAAATTTTTATTTCAAAAGCCAAAGTTATGAGTTACTATTTAACAATGCTCCAATCTCTAAATTCACAAATCCTTGTATATAGACACCTTAATGTAGTTTCAATTTAAGCATTATTTTATTTTTCTATAGTGTGCATATGAAAGAGAGAGAGAGAGAAAGGGAGAAATCACTACCTGAGAGGGATGGACACACAATTCTTTTTCTTTCTCTTTTTTTTTTTTTTAGAGAGAGGTTTTTGCTATAGGGCATATGTGATCACTAGAAAGACAAAGAGAAACAGACAGAAAGTGAGAAATCACCCCACAGAGGGGATGGCCACGCCGCAATCCATTCTCCTCCACTCTCCTCTCGGGATCTTGGGCATGGACGCACACACGTCTGATGTGAGTTTAAACCACCAGGTCCAGGACTATAACCGTGGTTGGCTACATGGGAGTCAAGCGACATAACCATTATGCTAACTGCTGGTCCCAACACACCACAATTCTTTCTCCATTCTCCTCTTGGGTTTTTTTGGGTATGCACACACATGCACCCAATGTGATTTGCAAGGTGCCAGATCCTGGACTCACACTGTGCAGTCAGCCGTGTGGAATCCAGCGCCTTAACCTGTAGGCCGCCTGCAAGTCGCTAAGTACCCTCTCAATATGTTCAAATGTCAAAGTTCAAAATGAGGGACAAAGAATGATTAGCAGTTTAGGCATAGGAGTACAGGGTGATTAGTACAGACAAGTTCAGCATGCCTTTTCAAAAGTCTATAAAACACAACAAAGTACTATGCTAAAAGCAAAGCTTAATGTGATCTGTCTTATTCATAGCATAGTGCTTAAAGGACTTTCTTTCATTGTTGAATTTTATAATTTCTGTAGGCGAAAACAATGCTAAGAGGTATTCCTGTAGGAAATAAAATGTAAAAATAAAATCCTCTCATTTGTAGTTCTGGCTGCATAATTAGTCCTGAAAATGCCTGCTATGACTTAAGGACTTGATACTTAATGAACAATTACTAATAAATAAGAGGCTGTTCCAAAAATTTCCTTTATGCACAACCCATGAGACTAGTACACAATGGATAATGGATTCTTAATAAATATTTATTGAGGTTGACTGACTTCATGACAAGTTAGATGCAAAATTTTAGTTCATATCATATGAACACCCTGAAATGGAATTTAACACAAGCCTAACTTCAGCATATTATAATACAATTTCACAGACTGCTCGATTAGTCACGTTCTGTTACCAATCAACAAAATACTGAGGCAAATAACATAAAAATTTGATTGAGACCAGCAGATGGCATAACAGTTATGTCACTGGACTCCCACACAGTTAACTACAGTTTGAGTCTCAGACCCAGCAGCTTAAAACTCACACGGGCCCATATGAGTGCATGTCCAAAATCCTAAGAGAAGAATGGAGGAGACAGGATTGCAGCATGGCCATCCCCCCTCCACCCTCAGGAGAGAGGAGGGTGATTTCTCACTTTCTGTCTCTCTGGCAAGCACACATGCCCTATAGCCAAAAATCTCTCTTTAAAAGAAAAATTGGGGGGTTTTATAGCCAAATTTAAAAGGGAGAGAAATCTCCAGGTGCTAAAAAAAAATGAAAAAGAAATTTGCAGTCTAGGTGATATTAAGAACTACATTTAAAAAATTAGAAACAAACTAATATTAGTATAATAATACTAATATACAAATACACTAAGAGTGATCTCAGATTGCAATTCAACTGGAAAAAATCTCTAATAATTCATAAGAGTTTGAATCAGAAAAATACTTTTCACCTAAAAATTAAAAATCAACCTGTTAAACATCTAATATACATGCATCGTGGTAAAAGCCCTTCACCAAAGAAAATTCTTAACATACATAATTTTTTAAAGAAGTAAAAAATTAAATAATTTAAAATTTCAACTCAAAAAGCTAGAGAGATCACAGTGTGACTAGGCCCTGTTGAGGTATGTGTGCGTGCTTGCTGGCACTGTCTCACATATTTGCATTATCATGAATGAATGTAATTTCTTTAAGTGAAAAAGTTCAATTCTATAATCCCAACAAAACAAAAAAAATTTTTCAATAGCAAAAAAATAAGTACTCAATATCAGTGACTATCTTCCCATTTATTGAAAAAATGTATTTGTATATATTTTTAAGCTTATTTATTGGAATGGGGGGAGGGAGAAGTACCCTTAACAGGACCTCATTAATCAATGATTGTCCTTCTCAACCCTCCAGCCAACTAGGCATGCCCAGTGTACTCACGTCGACCTGGATATCTGAACCTGGGACCTTCCCATATAGCTCCATTATCATGAAGTGGCACCTCACTGCCTGCACCATGGCTGCTGGGCGCTGTATTTTTTTAAAAAATAATAAAAGATAAAGTAAAACTCAAAATGCCAAAGCAATTACATATCAAAGATGTTTTATGGAATACTGAGAATCTACTGAAACAACTGCTCAACATTTGGTTCTTTCAAAATCTGTTCTTTTTTTTTATCAAATATGACTAGGATAGTCTGTCACATCCATAAAAACATTAACTGAAATTAATATGCAAATTATGGTGCCTGTGTGGGATGCCATTTCATTAATTTCAATTCACTGACATAATTGTGTTCTCTAAATTTATGAGTTTTGCAAATGCCATCCCACTGAGAATGCAGTATTTAGTGAATATTATGTTACTACCACAAAACCTAACAATAGGTTAAGCCACCATAAAATAAGAAATATAAGATTCTACCCACTAAGGAAATTATATATGTTTTCAAAAATGCACCTTATTTGAGGTACTTGTGACGGTTTTTTAAAAGTATTTTTTTCTTTTAAAATAACACCTGCTAATGACAAAAATTTTAGAAAATTCCAAAAGATATATAAAAGGGAACATTTTAAAAATCTGTCATTATTAAATAAGGAGTAATAATTGCTAATATTGGAGTCTTATTTTGTTAATCATATATACTTTTTTCAAAATATGAATTTGAAAGCATACAAAACAAATACAATTTTTTATTTTATCTTTTTACTTAATACTATGCTGTATATATAGCTTAGTATACGTATTTTATTTCCTAACATATCAGGGAATAAAATCCAAAGTGTAATTTTAAATAAATGTATAATATGATAAACACATGGCCCTACTAAACATTTTTAATCATCCTATTATTTTTAATTTTTAAAAGATCAGTATTATAAATCCTTCCATAAAGAAATCCTTCGAATAATTCTTTTTTTCTTTTTTTTTTTGGAGAGGTTTTTGCTATAGGGCGCGTGCGCTCGCCAGACAGACAGAGAGAGACAGAAAGCGAGAAATCACCACCCAGGGGGGATGGTCACGCCGCAATCTCTTCTCCTCTATTCTCCTCTTGGGGTCTTGGGCACACACGCACACGCGCCCGGCGTGTTTTAAGCCACTGGGTACGGGACGCGAACTGCGGTTGACTACGTGGGAGTCCAGCGACATAGCCATTACGCCAACTGCTGGTTCCCCAAATAATTCTTTCTGTAGATCTCTGGTTATTTCCTTAAGAAAAATTCCTTGAAGCAGAATTATTGAATCAAAGGATATAAAATAAATGTCTAAATACCTTCCAAAAAGATTGATGCACTTCATATTCCCACTATGAGTGGATATGACTTCTATTTCCTTGAACCCTTGCCCATACTGCATATTAATTTTAGCATTGTCAATGTGCTAGGTCAAAATGGCACCTCACAGTTGATCTATTTGCATTTCTTTATTATAGAGGTTGAACCCCTCATGAAATTTTACTATAGTAATAATCTGCTAGAATTTTAATTTAAATTATAATATAGTCTTGCTTATAACTGATTTGTTAGTAATGGTGCTATTTATAATTCATTGTTGCTTAAAGTTACTTCTGATGAAAACATGCTAGGCTTAAATTATGTACAATATTTTCTTATTTTAAATGTTCCCTCCAAAACTCAAATTGAAGTTTAATTGCTATCATAACAGTATCAAGAGGTGGGACCTCTGAGAGGTGATCCATGAATGAGAGCTCTCTTAAACGGATTAATGCGACTATCACAGGAGTGGATTAGTTATTATGAGTAGACCCGTAATAAAAGGGTAAGTTAGGCTCCCTTTTCCTCTGTCTTTCATTCCCAATTGCCCTTCTGCCATCAGAAGAGGCCCTGGCCAGAAAGTGTCACCATGATCTGGAACTGCCCAGCTTCCAGAACCATGAGTTGAAAAAATTTCTATTCTTTCTAAAGTGCCCAGTTTGTGGTATTCTGTTACAGTAGCAGCAAATACACTAAGACAGTTATATTTAATAAAATCTCCTAAACCAAATCAGAGTAAATTTCTTCTAATTTGCTATTTCTTGCAGGTCTATAAAAAAACTTAGTTTTACATATTTCATATATTCTAAATGCAATTAACTTATCATAATACCTCAATTAAGAATATAAATTATTGGGACCAGCAGTTAGCTTAATGTCTATGTCACTGGACTCCCATATAGTTGACCGAGGTTCAAGTCCCATACCCAGTGGCTTAAACTCACGCCAGGTGCATGTGCATGTGTGCCTAAGATCCTGAGAGGAGAATGGAGGAGAAGGGATTGCAGCGTGGCCATCCCCCCTGGGGGGCGGTTTCTCACTTTCTGTCTCTCTGTGTCTCTCTGCCTTTCTGGCAAATGCATGTGCCTTATAGCAAAAACCTCTACAAAAAAAAAAAAAAAAAAAAAAAAAAGGATATAAATTATTCGTGTGTAAGAGATTGTTTTTGAAACAAATGATTAGTAAATAATTTTATGAAAGTATATTTTCTGTGTTACATAAAAAAAAAATTTTAATAAAGACCAAAGATTATAATTAAAATCTCTTCATCTCTGATATCAAAGTTGTAGTAGTTCCAGAACTGTGGACATTTAATCTCCTCCGTAAGTCAAAGTTCCAAGATGGCTCAGTCTTTACTTGTCTCTTATACTGCCCAGTTCAAAAATCCTCTTAAGCTGCTGATGATATATATCCCATTAAGATTCCTACTCCTTACAGAATAAATATTTCTCCAAAGATAACATACAAATGACCCAGCAGTGTATGGAAAAAAAGCTTAACAGGGAAATGCAATCAAAATCTCAGTGAACTATCATCTCATATCTGTTAAGTTGGCTGTTTTTAAAAACACAAAATGAAATAAAACTTTAAAAAAAAGAGCGGGCAAGATTGTGGGGGAAAATGATGCAGCAGCTATGGAAATAATATGGAAATTCTCCCCAAAATAATAAAAAGAACTATCATTTCTGGCAGCAATCCTATTTCTACATATTTATACAAAATCATTAAAATCAGGACCTCGAAGGTGTATTTGTATTCATCATGGTAGTTAAGGCACTGGACTTCCACATGGCCAACTGCAGTTCTAGTCCCGTACTTGGTGGCTTCAAAATCACACTGGGCACATGTGCATACATGCCCCATATTCCGAAAGGAAGGAGAATGGAAGAGAGTGGTGTAGCCATCCCCCTGAGGGGGGGGGGGGGTGATTTCCTTTCGCCCTCTCTCTCTTGCTCCCCACCCTTGGAGAGCATAAGCACCCTATACAAAAAATAAAATAAAATAAAATAAAATACAAAAATAAAAAAATACACACAGATTAAGTAATATATGACTTATATGAATACACAGCATTCAAGAACACGAAGCCAAAATTATCTGATGTTGTGGTACTTAGGAAATCACAACACTGAGTTGTTTGTTTGTTTACTTTTTTTTTTTTGAGAGGCTTTTGCTATAGGGTGTGTGCACTCACCAGAAAGACAGAGAGACAGAGAGACAGAAGGTGAGAAATCACCCCCCAGAGGGTATGGCCATGCTACAATCCCTTCTCCTCCATTCTCCGCTCTGCATTTTGGGCATTCATGCACCTGCGCCTGCACCCAGCGTGAATTTAAGCCTCTGGGTCTGGGACTTGAGCCATGGTAGACTACATTGGAATCCAGGACATAGCCATTACGCCAACTGCCGGTCCCCAGAACACTGAGTTTTAAAAGAGAGTTGCATATAAAACTATGCTTCTTCAACAGCACAAACTTACATATAAATAAAATGTGACTTCATTACTTGGATTAAAAATACAGATATATCATCCAAACACTTTAATTTCAATAGTTATCATGTAAATAATCACATTTTATAATGACACATAGGACAAACACATCTGCATATAGAATAATTTACTTTTGAATTTGTAGATGTTGCAACATTTTGTATATCACGGTTTTAAAGGAATAGGTGTCTCTTAAGCTGAAGTCAGAAAACATGACTATTCTACTTAAAAAAGTAATATACTGGGGCCAGCAGGTGACACAGTGGTTAAGGCGCTGGACTCCCACATGGCCAACCACAGTTTGAGTCCCAGATCCAGTGGTTTGAAATTTACACCAGGAACACGTGCATGTGTGCCCAAAATCCAAAGAGAAAAATGGAGAAGGCATTGTGGTATGGCCATCCCTTCAAAGAGTAATTTCTCGCTTTCTGTCTCTTTCTCTCTGTGTCTCTCTGGTAAGCACATGTACCCTAGAGCAAAAATCTGTTTCCAAAAATAATAATAATAATAATAATTTTTATACTAATTATTATATTCTATGCAAAAGAAAACACCTAAATAGTTGCTTCATTTCACATTCTGTATGTCTATTTTTATTCAACTTCAAAATAGGTCATTATGTATAATGAAATAATTTCTTTTTTCTTTTTGGAGAGGTCTTTGCTATAGGACATGTGCGCTCACCAGAAAGACAGAGAGAGACATAGAGACAGAAGCAAGAAATCATCCCCCAGGGGGATGGCCACGCCGCAATCCTTTCTCCTCCTTTCTCCTCTCGGGATCTTGGGCACGCATGCACACGCGCCCAGTGTGAGTTTAAGCCATTGGGTCTGGGACTCGAACCGCGGACGACTACGTGGGAGTCCAGTGACATAGACATTACACTAACTGCTGGTCCCCTAACGAAATAATTTCTAAACTTCATTAGCATATACTCAACTCTTCTTGCCACACATCTCCATTACAACTGTTCCTGCAAGGTATTGTAACTGACTGTTCATTTTTCTATCTACCTCATCACACTTTAGAAGACTGAATCATGCCTTTCATGGCATTTGGCACAGAACAAGTACGCACACTGTATGAATAAATAAAGCTAAATAAATGTAAGAAAATGTAGCTCACAAGTGTGCTATTTCTGAATACAAAAGAAAAAATACTTTGAACTATTTTCAGAGATAAGTTAGAAGCTAGAAAGTAATCTTAGGATATCTTGATAATTTAAATGTTATCAAATTCTCTGGTGTGGCAAGATAAATGCTGAAGTAGGGGAAAGAGTGACAAATTGCCTGAAGTCAGAAATGGAAACTGAAAAACATAGATTGTATAAGATACAGAATTCTGAACCCTCCAGATTTCTACATATCAAAAAACTCCTGATTTCAGTGTGGAAATGGGGAGGGTTAACTATATACCTGATCACCTGTGCAGGAGGCAGATAAATACAGTAGCTATAAAATGTGTGGGAATAAGGCATTACAAAGCACAGGACCCACACACACTTCTCCAACTTTTCACCATTAAACCGGAAAATATAAAAGGTAACTGTGGTTGCCACTTCATGACCTCTCAGTCATAACAGAACTAATAAAAGTACAATGATCCAGTATTACTCAGAGAACTTGTATGATTTTTGAAAAGGGCATCATTGGAACAGTTCTCTCAGAGTACTCTCCTATACACTTTTAAAAGTTATTTTGAAAATTGTCAGGACAGCTGGGGTTCTTTTCCACTCAGTTTCAGCTTACAAAGAAATATTAAAGATGCTTCAAGAAATAGATATAATTCAGGAAACATAATTTTAAAAAATATTACTGCAATTACGACATGCTACAATCAGATCCATGGCAGCTACAAAAGAATGAGTCCACAGAATGGTAATTAGAAGCACAATTACATGATTACTCGGTCAGTTTTCTACAGTAGAAAAACAACCATCCCTTTTTGTTTCTTCTTGGTAATAAAATTATTTCAGGTTCTAAAAGCATTGCAAAGTTTGAAGATACAAAATACATGGCCACTAGAAAAAGTATGGCTTTATATTTTACAAACCACAATGAGGCAAGGCTTAAATTTACTTATACAAACAAGAGGTGTATTACGTCTTCGAGTAGGTAACAGCTGGACACTATGCAGAATAAATGTGCATGCCCGTAGGTGGGATGTTCATGACGCTGAAGGGCAAGAGAGATGTATAGCCCAGGAAGTGATGTGGATAATTACTTGTCATTAAACAGCAGAGTAATTGCTGCAGCAAATTCCCATGTAACTATTCCACATGAAACTTCAACGTGCCCTTGGACTTACTAAACATCCATAGTTGTCTTAGACATTCTTAGCAAAAAGACGGTCGATGATACATCATACTTAACAAGAGAATAATTGTTTTGTTATTTAGCCTCACTGACACATTAATAGTAATAACAGACAGACCGAAGCCAATGGTTTTTGTATTGGTTAAGACTGTGCTAAGACCTCAAAATCCACTTTGTTCCTAACCTGCCCAAACTATGTCTGATAAAGGCTACAAGGATGTCAAATATAATTTCATCTTTGAACAAACGTTCATGTACCATCATGCATATTCTGGATTTTAATTTCATAATATGCAAGGATAGGAAACAAGTTGCTACAGGACACTGGGTGATAGCAAGGATGCATTAATAGAGAGGACTCTAGGTAGCCAAACCAGTAGCAGAGGTGTAAATCTTAAAGTTCCAAAATGCCTTGGAACAGAACAAACAAAGGAAAAGAAGAGAAAGCAAAAAGGAACATGACACAAACAGGAAGTAGAAGAGGAAGAGTCGAAAGAGGAGGAGGTGGAGGGAAGGAGGAGAAAGTGGGAGGAAAGCAAAAAGTGGAAGGAGGAAGTGGGAGGAGGAGGTGGGAGGAGGCAGAAGTGGGAAGAGGAGGGGCAAAACAACAAATAAAATGATATAAAACTCATGATCTCGCTTTTCACCAAGATGGCACTGAAAGTGAAGAAGGAAGCTCTGGGCCCTCCCAAAGCTGACCCTAAAGCAAAGGCTTTGAAGGCCAAGAAAACGGTGTTGAAAGGCATCCACAGTCACAAAAAAAAGAAGATCCGTGCATCACCCACCTTCCAGAGGCCTAAGACTCTTCTGCTGCGGAGGCAGCCCAAATATCCTCAGAAGGGCATCCCCAGGAGAAACAGGCTTGACCACTATGCCATCAAGTTCCCCCTGACAACTGAGTTTGCCATGAAGAAAATAGAAGACAACACTTTTGTGTTCATTGTGGATTTCAAGGCCAACAAGCACCAGATCAAACAGGCTGTGAAAAAGCTTTTTGATGTGGTCAAGGTCAACACTCTAATCTGACCTGATGGAGATAAAAAGGCTTATGTGCAACTGGTTCCTGATTATGATGCTTTGGATGTTGCCAACAAAATTGGGATCATTTAAAGTGAGTCCAGCTGGCTAATTCTAAATACATACCTTTTCACCATTAAAACAAAAACAAAAACTCATGATCTCAACATAATTAGAAGGAACCTTAAAACTTCACATTACAGTAAGTATAAAAATAAACATCAAACCTATCTACCTCTCTCACATACTCCTGCTGCCAGTCTTCACAGAGACCAAGAGCAGTTCAGGAATTACACATAAGACAGAAGAAAGGAGATAATGGCAGGCAGAACCTGATCTAAAATCATTGCTAGAGACAACTGACTCTGTATGTGAAGATACCGAAAGGTGGGAACCAGCAGTTAGCGTAATGGCTATGTCGCTGGACTCCCACGTAGTCGACCGCGGTTCGTGTCCTGGACCCGGTGGCTTAAAAACTCACGCCGGGCGTGTGTGTGTGTGTGCCCAAAATCCTGAGAGGAGAATGGAGGAGAAGGGATTGCAGCGTGACCATCCCCCCTGGGGGGGTGATTTCTCGCTTTCTGTCTCTATGTCTCTCTCTGTCTGTCTGGTGAGTGCACGCGCCCTGTATCGAAAACCTCTCCAAAAAAAAAAAAGAAAAAAAAGATACTGAAAGGTCACCAGTTAGATTAGAACACCGAAAAGGCATACAGGCCATGGGAAAGTAACCTTAGAAAGGTATCACTTTGGAGAGTAGTGAGAACTGAAACAAAAGGAGAGGTTCTTTGGAAACTACATTAGAGAGATAAAGAAGGAACACTTAGAACTTCATAAGACAAAAGAAAATTTAAAAACTGAAGGTTGTATGACCATTCAAAGCAATGCCACTCAGTAAAGAAAGAATACTTTGAAGAGGGTGTTCTTTAATTAAAAATGTCAATCATTCAAGCCACTGAAAAAGAAACATAAAATTTCATTTTGAAACTGAAAATTAGAACTGAAATAATTACACTTAAGGAAAGTCCATCATCTTGCTAAAACACTGACAAAACAAAGAAAACTAATCTCAAAACTGAACTATGGGAGCTGACAGGTGGCGTGGTGCTGAGGTACTGGACTCCCAAATGGCTGACCAAGGTTCAAGTCCTGGACCCAGTGGCCTGAAAATCACAACAAATAGTAAATAAATAACCATTTTTTAAAAAAGCCTGAATTATATATTCGTAAAACTTGCATTTAGGTAAATTAAAAATCACCTTATATAGAAATTAAGAAGTAAGAGAAACAGATGAGCAGAAAATTTTTAAAGGAAGAAAAAAACAAGAGTTGATTGAACTAGGAAGGAAACAGAAGAAAAAAACAAAATCACATCAGAAATGGAAACTAAGTTATGAGATGCCAATGAAAAAAGACTAAAGAAAATATGATACAGGATGTTAGAAATCACAGGAAAAAAATGAATGGAATGAAATAAAGAACAAAGTAAAATGGTCTCAAAGAAAGTTATTGAAATGGAAGACAAGCAAAAGATCCAATTTATACAGACATGAAATTACTGAAGACATTTTTGTTTAAAATATGGAAGTGCAGGGACCAGCAGATGACATAATAATTACATCACTGAACTCCAACAAAGTGGACTATGGTTTGAGTCCTGGATCTGGTGATTTAAACTTATACTGGGCATGTGTGTGTGTGTGTGTGTGTGTGTGTGTGTGTGTGTGTGTACATGTGCCCTAAATCCTGAGAAGAGAATGGAGAAGGGATTTTATTTCTCGCTTTCTGTCTCTGGCGAGTGCATGTACTCTAGAGCAAAAATCTAAAAATATTTTCTAAAAAAATGGAAGTGCACAAATATTTGAAACCCTAATTCAGAAAGAATTAAAAAATAAAGGTTAGGATCTATATACAGAATAGGCCCACGGGCTACCTGGAAAAAAGGACCTGTAGTGATCAACTCAAACACATATTCTAATAAAATCAGTAGATGTTAAAGATAAAAGGAAATGTTCAGGGTCTCCAGGAAAAATATTGAAATAATGTACAAAACCAGAAGAATTAGACTGGCATTAGATTTATTCAAAGAAAATTCAAAAAATAAAGTGGAATCAAAGGATTTATCTAGCCAAGCTGCCTTCTAGAACCAAAACAATAAAAAAGTTTTAAGTATGCAAGAGTTCAGGGAATCCTATACCCATGAGTCCTTAAAAAAAATCTATTTGAAGATTAATTTAATCCAACTAAACAATGAGGCACTTAAAAGAAAAACACTCATGTGCATTTATGTATTAATATGTAGGTATAAGACACAAAGAGGAAGGGGAGAAAATGTTTTATGAGATATGCTATTTATTATGTGTTTAATTTTCTTACAAGAATAAAATACTGCTGCTGAAACAATGAGATAAAAAGGTAGAAAAAAAAGTAAGATTATGGATAGGTATTAGGTAGGAATAAAAGAATATTAAAAGTTAAACATCCAGTTGTTAAAATGTTAATATTTTAAAATGGGGAATATGAGCAACAGTAAAGACTTAATTATACAGACAACCAATAGACTAGAAAAAAATATTCCTAAAAAAAATTAATAAATAAAAATAAAAAAATAACAGAAAATAAAAGCTCATGGAGAGGAAGAAATCCACAAATAAGCCAAAGCAAACATAATAACTGTAATGTTAAATAATATGACAGAATGAAGACGAAAATATCAGTCTTTTCAATGGTTGTACATGCACTTTATCTACTGAGTTAAGAAAAAATAGTTTGTATGGTTTACAAAACAGAGCCTAACTATATCTACTACATAAGCTCACAAAAATGAGTCCAAAAGTCCAAATATAAAGGATAAACAAAAATATATCAGGAAAATTGAAACAATAGGTAAGCAAGAATAGTAATACTGATGTTAAAGTAAAATGAAAACCAAAAAGCATTAAATATAACAAAGAAGGACTTTTTTTTGAGGGGGGAAGAGTTTTTGGATATAGGGTATGTGTGCTTGCCAGCGAGTTGGGGAGACAGAAAACAAGAAATCACTCCCCATGGGGAGTGTGGATGACCACGCCGCAATCCCTTCTCCTCCACTCTCCTCTCAGGATTTTGGCCACGTATTTCATGCTGCCAGGTCCGTGACTTGAACTGCTATTGGTCATGTGGGAGTCCAGCGACATAACCATTATGCCATCTGCTGGTCCCAAAGAATGACTTTTTAATGCTAAATACCAAAAACATAATGAAGATATAAAAATTTGAGTTATTTATGAACATCTATAAGCACATACTATAGCATCTCCTTATAAAGCAAGAACTAGAGATGTCAGGAGACATGGAAAAGAATCACAATAATAACAGAAGACCTAAATATATCATTTGGAACTAGGCAGACCAAGGAGACTGAAAACAGATAGAAAGGAAGATCTAATAGCTATAATTTTTAAGGTAGAGCTTATGAATAAATGTCATACTTTACACCTTGAAATAAGAAAAACCCTCCTCAAATGTATTTGAGGCATCACCAAAAAAAAAAAAAAAAAAAAAAAAAAAAAAAGTATTGGGCAGTAAGAAAATATCAATGTGTTCCATAAAATAGAAATATTATAAGCAACATTCTCTGACCACATGAAATAAGAACAGGAATTATTTAAGCAATTTTTGAAAAGGCTTGTCTGATAATTTTTTTTTAGATTTTTTTAAAATAATTATTTAACTTTATTTTATTTATTTAAATTTGACCAGAGAGGGACAGAGGGAGAGACAGAGAGAGGGAAAGAGAGAAAAAATGAGAAAGCAAGCCACCAGGACTGGGACTCAAACCTCAGTCAGCCATGTGAAGTCCAGTGTTGTTAACCACCATGCTACCTGCCAGCCCTACCTGAGAATTTTTAAAAACCTTTCTTAAATAATTCTTGGATGAAAAGATAAATACTATGATAGAGCATATATTTTTAAAGCTCTGGTCAGAGGAAAATTCATAGCTTTAAATATTTCTAACAATAAAACTGAAAGGATAGGAACCAGCAGTTAATGTAATGGCTATGTCACTGGACTCCCATGTAGTTGACCGTGGTTCCAGTCCCAGAACTGGTGGCTTAAACTCACGCTGGGTGCGTGTGCGTGCGTGCCCAAGATCCTGAGAGGAGAATGGAGGAGAAGGGATTGCGGCGTGGCTATCCCCCCAGGGGGTGATTTCTTGCTTTCTGTCTCTCTGTCTTTCTGGTGACCGCATGCGCCCTATAGCAAAAACCTCTCCAAAAAAAGAAAAAAAAAAAGATAAGATAAAAATAAATGAATTAAATGCCTAGCCCATAAGAGCATTCAGAATAATAAGCACTAATTCTTACGGTGTTTCATACATGTATGACTAAAGAAACACAGATCCCCAAATGTGCTATAGATTCTTACTGTTAACTTTCTGAAAATGCAAAACAGATTCTGAGAATTTAGCTCCCTAGAGATTTACAGAACCGATTGCCCCATGTGTGGGATACTAGACTATTAAATTTACTATTTTTTCTCCTTTACTCTTATTTCTTCCATTTTCTCCACTTTTTCTATCTTATCCCAGTACACAAACACACACACACACACACACACACACACACACACACACAAAACAAACAAAAACCCAAGAGAAAGGTCAATTTCAAGCAAGATCAGTGAAATAAGAACCAAAAAATCTGAGATACATTTCTTTCTTGAGGCACATCATTCTTGTACTGTTAATCATCCCACAGAGAGCTCTGACAAGAAATTTTCATTGACCTTTGACCCTGTGGCAGGAGAAGGTCACAGGCCAAGTCCCCTGCACTCAGGAAAGATTCCATTTACCGGTGTTCTTCGGAAATCTAAACTTTAACACTAGCACAAGCAGCAGAGGAGGCACGAACTGCCTTCTTACAGAAAAGATGCCAACTGAAACTAAGCTTTAGCCTTCTTCACCTTCTCTTTTAATATATCTTGAGTATTTTAAATCATATATGATGAAATAGATGTGTACCTATATGTCAAAACATATATGAGAATGAGTACCAACTGCCTCTATTATTATAAGCCTAGAGGGTCCTAAAAAAAATCAACTGGACCACTTAAAATGTAAGACCGTTATGGAGTAGAAATATAACAAGAATAAAGAGCAAATGGGTAGGGAGGAAATATTGATGGTACAAATAAGAGATGAAAGAGTAATGTTATATGGAAGTCCAAAGATTAGGTAAATGTTATCAACATACAATTTACAGGTGGTATAAACGGAAGGACAGAAGAAATGTCCTACATTACCAGCAACTTAAGAAATATGAATAAAATCAAGATTGTCTTCCCATGAAATTATAAAATTTAAGTAGCTTCATAATATATAGTGTTAGTGGGATCATGGGGAAATGTCATTTTCATATAGTTAGCAGAAGTGCAAATTACTACAATTTTATTGGAGGGCAACAATGCCGATAGCTATCAAAAATTTAAAATTACATACAATTTTATTTCTACTTTTCATCATCTATTCTAGAGACACTCATATGATTATAGAGAGGAACATACAAGAATGTTTACTAAAAGAGTGCTTTTACATAGTTCTTGTAGATAGACACTTAGACTCTTTCTGATAATTTTCATCAATAAACAAATGGTTAAAAAGATCAGGAAAACACACGCCAAAGAACACAACACAGAATTTTAAATATTTATATAGTTTAAGCTATATAAACAGCATGGAAAATTCTCCAGTTATTGCTCCATGGTGATATTTACCGTTAATTTTTTAAAGGTATATAATAATATGACCATTTGATTCCTCACTTTAAAAAAAACAAAGATTATATATTTCTACCTGCATGTATATATTTTCATGTTTCTACACTGGAACAAAGGTCTGAAATGATTCACGCCAAATGAAAAAGATAGTGACCTATGGGATAGAAACTGGCTACAAAGGGCAAAGAGGTTCTTGGGCTTTTAAAAATCAATATATACTAACCTTATGTTTAAAATTTTAGGTAAGAATGCTTTCATACTTGTCTAAATTTATCTTCTTATAAAAGTGAATAGGAGATGAAGTGGAGAAATAGATTTAAGATATTTTCCTTATTTTTAGTTATGAGGATAATTATCAACTAATAATTCAGTATCAATCTTATTTTCACATTTCTATATTTTTTAATCTATCTTTGATTGTGGGATGGATTCTTCAATAGTTTCTCCAGTTCAAAAACTGTCTTTAAAAATGAATTTCATAGAATTTATCTAGTCTCTTGTAGTGTTTTAATTTCAATGGCATTTTCCAAATCCACAATTTCTAAAATAGTTTTTTTTTGGGGGGGGCCATGTATTCATGTTTTGTTCTGCCTATCAGAGAATTTCTTGCTTTTTCTCTGAATGAAAGTTATTTTTCCACTCAACTCCATGGAAATCAAGCACATTTTTTAAATAAGTATTTATCAAACCTATTAAATTAATTTTATCCAGCATGAATTCATGGTCATATTCATGGTCACATTAATTGTCAAATTGTCTTTCCAGGAGTAGATTTCTTCATACTTTAGAACTTTGGTATACATAATCATCAATAATGGATAAAATAAAGTGGCTCACCAGACATGAGCTTTAATGAGGTAGACCAAGTAAGTGGGAAAAATGCCAAACTGATTCATAATCACCATTTATGTATAATCTTAATCATCTCAATCTTACTTAATTCCATCTTTAAAATTTAGCCAAGATATTTAAAGGCAAGCCTGCATGATTATTATTACAGTTTAAATATTTCACCCCTCCTACATTTTGGAGTACTTTCTTAATTCAATAATACTTTTATATTAGGATGAGAATTCTATGTGATGCACAAGGATCAGCACTTATCAATTAAGTTAGGGTGTCAGAGTATTTTTAAAGCAGAGTATCATAAAAAGTAATACATTGAATTAAGTAGTTCATTTTAACCTAGAAACATAAGTAAACATCAATTTGCCTGCCTTTGAGGTTATGAAAACAATTATTTAGGAATAACCAATAATAGTAATTACAGAATAATCATGTCCTATTTTTTTTCTATTTTTATGGCTCTTAGTATCTGTTTTACACAAACTTAATGACGGCATTAAACAAATTATTTGGATGGACACATAGACAGAAAGACAAATGAATGAACATGAACGAATCAACCATTCAGCAAAAAGAACCAAGTCTGAGCTCAAATTATTGATAGTTGAGGCCTAAATAGCTTTGTTACTCAAGGTGATTACAGAAATGGCAAAACTAAGTACTGTACATCAAGAAGAAAATTCTTTGTTTTTTCTTTATTCATGATAAAGTGTGCACATAAGAGAAAGATGAGTACCCTCCAAAGGGTCTAGTCATGCGATGATCCCTTTTCTCCTGTCCTTCAGCCCATCAGATCGTGGGCACTCTTGTGTGCTGGTGTATTTCAGGTTGACTGGACCAGGGATTCACATTATGATTGTCAAGTGCAATCTAGTTTCTCCTGAGCAGCACATTACCACTTCGCCCAGGTTGTAGCCTACCCAGCACCCCCAACCACCCCCAACTCCCAACCCCCATCTTCAGTAGAGGTTTTTGCCTTAGGGCACATGTGCTCCCCAGGAAGAGAAAGAGAAACAGAGACAGTGAGAGGAAAAGTGAGAAATCACTCCCCAGGGGGGATGGCCACACCACAATCCCTTTTCCTCCATTTTCCTCCCAGGATCTTGGACATGCAAGCACATGTACCCAGCATGAGTTTCAAGCCACCAGGTCTGGGACTAGAGCCACAGTTGGCCATGTGGAAATCCAGTGACATAACCACTATGCCATCTGGTGGTCCCAGATTTTCATTCTTTTTCATCAAGATTAGCAAGAGCAAAAGCAATAGCATTAGCATTCACTAAGAATCTGCCATGTTAAGAGCTCTATGAGGTTCACTCACCAGTGATACAAAGAAAAAAAGAAAGATTACCTTTGCACATAATCTAGTCAGAGAGGTGAGATGCACATAAAGTTATTTTACCAAAAAAGAAGAAAAGAAGATATATTACAATTCTGGGTAGGTTGTGCTAAGAGGCAAGTAGGTGAGACAGTACCAAAGGAAACAAAAAACAAAAGCAGAGCACTGAAAAGTAGTTTATGGAGGAGCCAGGGCCTCAGCTATGTTAGAAAAGAGAAAGATTTACAATCCAATGTAGAGTGGCAGAGAGGATGGCTTCACAAAGATGAGATGAGTTTAGCAGAGGAGAGGTTCTATAGGAAAAATATATGGAAGTTATGTATAGGACTGTCTTAGATAAAAATGTAAGACTAAAATTCAGTCATTTACCACCTACCTTGTCATTCTAGCTACAGTAAATTGTTATCATCTATAAATGAGGGCTAGAATTTTAAGTAATCAATTACTTTGGTAAAAGAAATTATGAATATATCATGAATAAAACAATCAGTTATAATAAATACACTTAACAAAATTTAAAGAAAATTTTTAAAAAATAACATGTCTTTAAAAACCCAGAAGTCATTCTATGATCTTACAGTAGACATAAAGGAAAGAAATTCAAGTTTGTTGTGCTGTTTAGCTGTTTACCCATTAATAGGGAGAACTAGTAACAGACCTGTAATAGATTCTTGTCCCTTTGCCATGGTACTCTATATGCATGTGTGTTTAAAGAAAGGAATGTAGCTGGCAAAAAGCTTTCCCCAAACTAATTTCAGTCAATATGACTATTTACTCTGAGTCTCAAGAATATTGTCCCAGAAGTCAATGACTGCCTTTTTTCTTGATTCTGGTCCACTACAGGTGAGTTCCTCTGGATTTTATTTGTATAAACGATTTCTTCCTTCAAACTAAATTACTGTAAAAACACTTACCACAAAGGAAATTGCTAACAAAATCATTATCTACCTCAGTACAAACTAATGCTATTACTTTCAGGAAACAGAAGCAACTGAATTATATAATAGAAATATTAGTTTAAAAGGTCACTGGATGTCAGAACATATCATTTTACAGAAGTCTCCTGAGACACTATTCATCAGAAATTATAATGCTTAGAACACCAAGTTCAATGCTGTGATTCAGCAAATCTCCCTCCTCCGTGGTTCATTTAACCCTAGTCATGGAGTTCTGGAAGAAAAGGATAGTTATTCTTTCTTTGAAATACTTTCCTCTACTTGCAAGGGGAAAAAAAAAGAGAAAGAAAGAAAACCAGAGAGGCTCACTTAAGACTTTACTAATACACTAAAGCTTCTTATTTAAACATACATCAAATTCCCTGCATTACCATATAGAATATATACACAGATATTAGCTCTTGAAGGGACCAGCTCACTCCTGCACTCTCCTTTTACAGATAAGGAAACTAAGAAACAGTGAAGTAAAGGATTTACTCAAAGTTGCATAAATAACGCCAGCTAGTGGCGTGGTGCTTAAGGCACTAGATCCCACACAGTTGGTTGCACAGTTTAAGCACTGGATCCCGTCGCTTGAAAATCATGCTGGGTGCATGTGCATGGATGCCCAAAATCCTAACAGGAGAAGAGACTGCAGCCTGGCCATCCCCCAAGGGGGGTGGGGGGCTATTTCTTACTCTCTCTGTCTCTCTCTGGTGAGCACATATACCTGATAGTCACTGAAGGAACTAGAAAAGGAGTAACTAAACAAACTATACCACTGCTCTTGGCCAGATATAAGTTATTTAGAACAAATAAACATGAAATAATGACATAAAGACTAATGATATTTACATTCCCTTATCTCATATAAATATTTCAACTTCACGTTTTCTTCTAGACTTGCATACTAAATACAGAGGGAATCTCACTTGAAAGAAACTAGTTATTCCATTTGCTCTGAAATAAAACCATTTCCAGTGCTTAAGAAAAACAAACATGTTAAAAAACAAACAAACAAACAAACAAACAAAAAAAAAAACCAGGGTTAAAACAGACTTGATAACCTGTTTTCAGATGAGAAATAGCTTCTTTTTAGGTGAGAAGTTTGATTGGATTTAACTTATAAGACTCTTCTAGAAGTTAACTTTATGAACAGAGGAATAGTAAAATATATTTCTTAAAAATCTTTATTGCATACATTCAATAAAAATAATAAAGGCCATGTAAAATATTGTACTGATAATAAATTGACATTTGAATTCCTCTATATTATCTTGTAAATCTTAAAAAATATTATTGGCCCGAGTGTGGTGGCACCTAGTAAGAAGCTGCACTCTGAAAGTGGGACCACATGGAAGGCCTGGGTTTGTTTCCCTGTTTATCTAAAGTCTGGGCAAGTGTTACGTACCTGTACCAACAGTGACTCAAGCAAGATGAAGCAGGAAGATTTCAAGCTTGAGACCCTGTCTAAATATCCTTCCCAGCATGGTGATATGTGCCTATAGTCCTAGCTGGGAGGCTGAGACAGGAAAATTGAAAGAGTGATATCCTCTAATTTAAAAAAAAAAAAAAAAAAAAAAAAAAAAAAAATATATATATATATATATATATATATATATACACACACACACACACACACACACACACATATGCAAAACTACATATAAATATAAATGTAACAGAAAATGTTATATTTCTTTTTCTGTTTGTCTTTTTAAAATGTTAATTTTTACTGGAATTCTAGTTTAGAATTTTTGTATAAGTACTGGCTTTTTCAAACAAAAAGATACACAAATTTCTAAAAAAAGAAAAGTTACATGATTTGTGTTAAATTTAACAACCTTCATAAAGGCTATGCAAAAACAAAAAAAAATTTAAAAACTTAAGTATATACTGAGCTCACACTGCCTCAATATCCAAATAACAATAAAATAGCAGTAAGATTCACTGAGGCCCCTGTTTATGCAACTCCCTTGTGGTTTCAAATTGTCTCTCATTAGTTAAATCTAACCAAGCTGAAAATCATTGCAGTTAGCTATAATAAAAACTAGAAATCTGTAACATATTACCAACAAGTATTTATCAAGCAATGTACCCATTTCCTACATTATCCATGCTATAGTTACAATAGGCTTTCTCAAATGATTATTTCACCAAATCATGCCCTTGGCTAAAAATCATAAATGGCTCCCCATCCACCACAGGATCACATCCAAGTTCTTCAAAATGACTCTTGAGGTAACCTGCCCAGTCATGCCTTCTCTCTGCATTCTCTCTGGACTAAACTCAGCTACACAGACTCCACTTAGGTTCTGAATTCTATGGATTCCTGGAACTGAACACAAACTCTCACAATATTTCCTTCCCTCTCTTCCTAACTTCTTATTCAGCCTTGATATTCAGTGGAGATGGGACCTTTACACAGAAGACGTTCCTGCCGGGTTCCCTGCACACCCAGGGCTTTCCTTCGGCAACCACTGGGCTGTGCTGTGTGATGCCTGCCTTCTCTGCCATTGGAAACAGAGCGACCACTTCTCTGTGTCACTACTCCATGTCCAGTGACACCTAGGGAATTCAGTATCTGTTGGGGAAAAAAATGAGCGAATGATATGAATACTAGGACTATACTGAATCCTTAGGACATAATACAATTTTTGTTTTTTTCCTGTGAAGAGTATTTCATGCTGTAGGTATTCATTTAAATCTAAAAAGATGGGGTAGGAAAGCAGGTGATCCTGGAGAAACAATACCTAGAACAGACTGCTTAAACCTCTTCAAGCTTTATTTTCCTTTTCTGTAAAGGGGGAACCTTCACCACCTCAATATGTAATATTACCATCCATGCACTAATCAAACCAGAATACCAGACATTATTCCATTTCCTCTCCTCCCCACCACTATGATTTCCAATACAATCGAAAAGTCTAGCTAGGTACACATCTCCAAAGAGATACTTCAATCTGTCCACCCTCTCCATTTTGTCCTTTCCCCACAGTAATCCACTTTCTCTACCAGATTTCCAAATGTATTATTTTCATTCTTGCCCCATCCATATTTTATCACAGAACAAGTCAGACTATAAATAGAACTGTCACTACTTAAAATCTCCCTCAACAACTTTGGATCTGAACCCTACTGACCTCACAAAACTTAACCTCCACCAACTTTGCCTCAAAAAAGCTCCAGCCACATGGACTTCCTTCCAGATCTCACAACATGCTGAGCATTTCACTGTCATGGAGCCTTTATGCATGCTGTAAAGGCTCTGGTTAGCTCACTCTTCCCTTCACTTCTGACAGAGCTGCTTCCTTTGCCTCTCTCAGTTCAATGTGCTAACTCTTGAGAGACTTTCCCTGTGCACCATATATAGACCGAGCCCTCAGTCTGCATTCCTGATATTCTCTATTGCCGTACACTAATCTTTCCTTCTTTGCTACCCAGCATATTCCCAGTGTGTAGAGCCATGCCCGGCATACAAAAAACTTTTTATGGTAGACCAAAAAAACTGTTTCATGGTAGACCAAAAAAAGGCAGGAAGCCTGTACATGGGTACATCATGGGAGGACTATTTTGATGTGAACACAGGATCCTTATTTTCTCTAGATTTCACCTTCAACAGCCTGACAACAATTCATAGAGGTGGATAACGACCTTCTGTTCTGACAGCTACTCTTCATACATACATTATCTGACATAAGTCATGGACTGATAGGACAGTTTCTAAAAGTAGATATCTATTCCCTTACTAAGGACAAATAGGAACATGCAGAAAAAGGAAATATTTGGGAATTTTGATCACAGAGAACAAGTAGACAAAAAGTCTCTTCACAATCTAAATGATGTATAGCGATTTAATGTATGAATAATAATAAAAAATACATAAATATAAAAAAATGAAGTATCACCTACAGGAAGCAGCAAGAAGCGACAATAACAAGGCTTTGGAGGAGAAGTATATCCCAATACATTTCAGTCACAGAAACCCTGGGACCCAACTCAGAATGTGAAAGAAATAAAACTAGGGGGAATAGAAGTAGTAGCAAAGATAAATCCTGAATATTTCCAATACAGTTTTTCTTAGAATTTTCCTACATAGAAATATTATGAATGAAAATTGATGGGACCAACAGTTAGCATAATGGCTATGTCACTGAACTCCCATGTAGTTGACCGCAGTTCGAGTCCTGGATCATGTGGCTTAAAACTCACACCAGGTGCTTGTGTGTGCATGCTCAAGATCCCAAGAGGAGAATGGGGGAGAAGGGATTGAAGCGTGGTCAACCCCTTGGGGGGTGATTTCTCGCTTTCTGTCTCTATCAGTCTTTCTGGCGAGCGCACAATCCTTATAGCAAAAAAAAAAAAAAAAAAAAAAAAAAAAAGAATTAAAATTGAGGTGCCAACTGGTGTCATGGTGGTTAAGATGATAGACTCCCACACAACTGACCACAGTGTGAGTCCCAGACCCAGTGACTTGAAAAATCACACTGAGCATGTTGTGTGCATGCCCAAAATGCAGAGAGGAGAATGGAGAAGGGATTGCAGCATGACCATCCCCCTTGGGGGGTGATTTCTCACTTACCCTCTCTCTGTCTCTCTGAAGAGCGTATGTGCCCCATGGGGGAGGGGGGATTAAAATGGAAAATTTCATATGGGATCACATAAGCAGGGTCTTCAAAAGAGACAATGTGCATTATAAAATACTGCATGGATTTCAATATTTCTTGCATCAAAATTAACCCATATGTTAAATCATCTTTCCATGAACTTTTTAAAGTAATATCATGTCATACATAGAGTGTGTTCCACATTTTGAGAGTCATTCAATTTCTTTATAACTCCTAGGCAAGTCTAATATTGCTACATGTGTGCTATAACTAATTTGAGGTCAGGTAAAAATGCCAAGTAGATAGACTTTTTTTTTACACCAAACTGTTTTAGTTGTGCTTCATTAGAAAGCTCAAAACATTCAGGTTCATTTTATGTTGGTCACCTGAGGCACAATCTGCTACCAACCAGGCTGCAATAAGCAGCTGTTTGCAATAACTCCCATGTTGCAGACGACATTAGACTGTCTCCTGGGGTTTACAGGATGTTGATTCCTAAAGGGCAGGTTTAACACTTTGGGGAAATGTAAAAGACAGCAAGCAAGTACAGAAGGAGAAATAATGCATGGTATTTGGTTAGTTGAGGGCTGCAACTTATTACAGGGATCGGTTACCACAGAAACTATAATCTGTAAATGGCCCAAGTGGAAATTGTTGGAAAATAATATGCGCAAAAATTGAGTTGACCTGTAGACTACCAGAGGTGGGTAGCGCCATGGGGATTAACTGCTGGGGCTCTACCTAGTGGTTCACAGATCTAACTCTATTCAAAGCACTAATGTCCTGTTAGACACTCTGACTGCTAGATACTGAGACTCTTCTGGAACACCTGCCGCATTGGACAAATCATTGTAAGGCAGCTCTGTTATGGAAATCTTTAGATTGAGGGAAAATCTACCTCAATTCTTTCATTTACATCCATTAGATTATGCTCCCTTGAGTCAACTGAATAAAATGAATTTATCTTCCGCATTCCGACAAATGTTTGAAAACAGCTATTTCATACCCTCATGCCTCAGTTTTCTTGTTTTCAGATAAACAGCTGTAGCTTATTAGATCATAACTTCTGCTGTAAGACACAGCACTGAGTCATTTCAATTACCTAGTCATTCTCTTCTACATATTGCCAATGCTATATCTCAATAATAAAAGTCAAATAGAATAACACTAAGAACATACTTATGCACTAAGTGCATTTTCCTGCCTGTTTCACTAAATCCTAATCAAAAATTATAATCACCACCTTATAATGCAAATACTGACGATTAACGAAATAGAAGTACTTACTAGAGGCTATATCTTCAGTGACAAGGTTAGGAATTGAAGTCATGTAGATTCCAAAGTCTATGCCCTAACCCCTGTCCTAGACTACTTCACGGGAGACCTAACCAGAGCAGAGCAGAGGAAAGTGGGCAAGAAGGGCTTCTGAACATCTGCTGGATTTGGTTCTGTTATTTAACATATCAACTGACCAATATACTAGAACAATGATTGTGATCAACATACCAACTAAATTTTTATCCACAACTGAGGGAAGGGGGGGCAGCTAAATAAGTAAGACAAAGTTGAGGGTGAACCCTATAAATGCTACAAGAATATGAACTTACCCTAGACTTATGGGGACACCAAGTTTTCTAAGTGATACAATTATATTTTCACGAAGGTCATTTTAAAAGATCCCTCTGAAAGTAGAAATGGGCAGATGGGAGTGAGGATGGAACAATGTGTATATGTCCAAGAGAATACTAAAAAGCAGAATTGATCAATACAGTACTTGGTGATGGTTTCGAACTGCAAGCTGCAGTATAACAGTGGGTTACAAGTAGCTATGGTCAGACTCTGGGATTTGAATTCCAGCTCCTAAACAAAATTGAGTGAATGAAAACCATATTTTAAACCCATCAAGTAAGCACAAGAACATCTAATTCATGAAGATCCTGACAAAATTAACTGTGATAATAGATGTAGAGAGAACTCTATCACATAAGAAATGCTCACTAATGTTAGCAATGAAAATGAGAAAAAGGAGGAGAAAATGCAGTCTAGAAAGACCGCCAGGTCTCTATGTAGGAAACTGAATAACTCAAAGAGAATGCAGACAGAAAGGCAGCCTGGAGAGAAAAATACGATTTCATTTTTGAACATGATGAGCTTGAGACATCTTGGGGGGACCCAGGTAGCGAAGGATTGAAGAATATGATGGCTAAGTGTCAGCTGTGTGCTTTAGCCTTTAAAAGAAACTCAGCTATGAAAGGAATTAGAAAGGATACAATGGACCCAACTGACTTATCTTGATGGGAGCACAAACATAAAGAGTTTCAAGAGAGTTGTTGGAGGTAAAAATTAATAAGTGGATAACTGGGTGAAACCAGTCTCCACGTAACAGTCAAGAATTGAGCCCATGTTTGGCTCTGAAGACTACACCCTAACTCCTGTCCTGGATTTCCTCAGGGGAGACCTAACCAGTGTAGGAGAGAGAATGGACAAGCAAGGTAATGGGCCCAGGCGCATAGACAAACTTGGAGCTTAAACAAAGGGATTCTCTTGCTCCCAGAGAGGGAGGAAAGAGGAAAGGACAGATAAGTTTGTAGCCGGAAGTTGACAAAGTTTCTTTCCAACGTTCATATTTTCCAATAACCTCAATTTAACCCTCAAGGAAGCAAGAATAGAGGGAATTTAGAGGGCAGGAGTAAGATTTGAGGCTGATGGCAAAGATTTGAAATAATATTTGAAAAATATGGGAGAATTGTGGCAAGAAAAAGGCATTCCCACAATGAGTTTCTAATCACCTTTCAAGGCCCAATTCTGTTGTCTATCACCTAACACATTTTCCCCAACTTTCTTTTCTAATAAAACTTTTATCTTTCATTCAACATTTAGTTTAAAAATGATGTTAAGTATTAATCATAACAACATATTTAACAGTCATGCATCACTTAATAATGGGGGGGGTTACGTTCTAAGAAATGCTTCATTAGTAACTTTGTCACTGTGTGACCTTTTGAGTGTATACTTATATAAACCTAAATAATATAGCATATAACCTACCTAGGCTATATGGTATGGCTTAATTATCATTTATGAGACCACTGCCACTTGGTCTGTCACTGACCAATGACTGTATATATTAATCTCTCCAACCAGACTACATTTTGTTCAGTGCTAAATTCTCAGCCATTCCCTGAAACAAAGTATTCATTTTTTAATAAAAGGAGTAAACCAATTATCAATTCATCTAACTATAGTTTCATTTTTGTATATCAAAAGCTAAATTATGCAGTTTTTGAATAAATGAAAGAGAAAATTTCCAAAACTTCTCTAATAGCAAACAATTAATAGGAATCTGCCCTAGGAACAAGGTCATTGCTTCTGTAGCTTTTTAAAATATGCCCCAATGGCATTATCCGTATCATTTATAGAACTAGACTTGTAAGAGAGTCTGTAGAAACTGTTAACATAGCATTAAACTATATCTCATAGGCCCCTAGATATTTTCCTTGTAGAAAATGAACCTCTGCAATGTACATCCTCCTTGCTGACTCTCACATCCAAGGGTTCCAATGTCTGAAAGCAAAAAATATTTCTTCTTTTTTGCTTTCTATGTGTACATATCGTAAACTCCTAAGGACTTCCCTAGAATAAATTTAAAGTAAAGAAATATTTTCTTCATCAGAAATTCTTTCAAGTATTTATTTCCTTCTCAAGTAGACTGATTCTGTGTGTACTGGTTAATACTTTATAAGTTTGAGCTTGCATGCCGACCACATCAGAGTCTGTTTCATTTCTAGATAAAGTTTTCATGCAATTTTAGTTGTTTGTCATATGGAAAATATATTTCTGAGCAACAAAACAGAAGAATATCTCAGAGCTCTAATTGCCAGAATCAGAACATAGAACGACCTCACTTTGATTTTTCTCTAAAAATGTGACCAAACCATTTATAATATTGCTAGTATTAATAATAAATTATATGGCCTCTTCAGCAAGTGGTGCTGGAGAAACTGGACTTCCACTTGCAGAAAGATGAATCTGAACCCCTACCTCTCTCCTTTGACAAGAATCAAGTCAAGGTGGATCAAGGATCTAAATCTAAGACCTCAAACTATAAAGCTGCTCCTGGAGAATGCTGGGGAAACTCTGGGAGACATTGGTGTAGGGAAAGACTTCCTAAAGAAGACCCTCAAAGCAGAGTCCATCGTCCACAAAATAGACAAGTGGGATTACATCAGACTAAGAAGTTTCTGCATGGCCAAAGACACAGTAGTTAGTGTGAATCGACAGCCCTCAGAATGGGAAAATATTTTTGTAAATGTTGCATCAGATAAGGGACTGATAACCAGAATACACAAGGAACTAAAAAAGGTGTTTGGAAAAAAGATGAGCAACCCTATTAAAAGATGGGAGAAGGAGATGAAGAAAACACTCTCTAAAGATGACATACGAATGGCCAAAAGGCATATGAAAAAATGTTCAACCTCCCTCATCGTAAGGGAAATGCAGATAAAAACAACAATGAGGTACCACCTAACCCCAGTCAGATTGTCTAATATTAAAAAAACAAAAAATGATAAGTGTTGGCGGGGGTGTGGTGAAAGGGGAACTCTTTTACACTGCTGGTGGGAATGTAGATTGGTCCAACCACTGTGGAGAATAATTTGGAGATTCCTCAAAAATCTACAGATAGATCTGCCATATGATCCAGAGATCCCACTCCTCGGTATCTACCCAAAAGACAGAAGAATCCTTCATTGGAAAAGTGCTTGCACATCGATGTTTATTGCGGCACTATTCACAATTGCTAAGTCATGGAACCAACCCAGATGCCCCCGTATGGAGGAATGGATTGAAAAACTGTGGCACATATACTCTATGGAATACTACTCAGCCATAAAAACCAACAGAGCCCTGGCTTTTGACAGAAAGTGGAAGAATATGGAAGATGTACTGCTGAGTGAGGCAAGCCAGGCTATGAAGGAGAGACATTGTATGTCCCCACTTAACATATACCGTTTGTCTGCATTCTATGTCTGAAACTGATTGACCAACAGTTGAACAAACACAAGAGATGGGTGTGAATGTCAGATGAGGTGTATGTGGAGGAGTGGGGCCCAACGAAAGACATTTGGAGAAGGGATACAGAGGTAGAGCATTGACGGGATGGGGAGGTGTGGTGTTATCTGTTGAAGATATTTCGATCAACGGGTCTGGGGAGAAATGTTCACATATCGAAATGGTCTCATTGTAAGCCAAACAATATGATTGAAAGTATATACAAAAATAAATAAAGTAATTAATAAAAAAAAAAGGAAGAAGATACAAAAAAAATAATAATAATAATAATAATAAATTATATGACAAATACGAACAAGCAACTACGTTGGACAGCCACAATGTTAGATATCATAATGGTACATTCATAATGCATAAAACATTATTGCCATCCTGAAATTTTATAGGAAAGTGGGATACATGAGGGAAAACAATTGTCTAAAAAGTTCTGAGCAAGTATTAAACAAACACACCTAGATGATTTACATCAGGTTTCTTTCTCTAAGCTTCAAATGTTAAGAGCCAGCTATTTTGCTATAAACTTTTGAAAAGCAAGTATTTCTTGGTTTTATGGAAGCCTAAGAACCTTTCCTCTACAAAGGGCTTCTATAGGCTCCTCCATTAGGCTGAAGAATGTCTGTAGAGGAAGAAGGGTGTTCTTGTGGTACAGTGAGGACAATAGAATAGAGTCCCTGGCTTGAGGAAATAGAAGAGCCAGACAAAATAGCCACCGAAAGGAATGCTAAGGAGCAGCCCAGGAGACAAACATGGACTTCTCTTAACAGGGCCAGCTCTGCCAGCCCCAGCCTCCTCCTCTCCTGTTTCTCTCCTTGTCCAATCACAATGAATGTCTCCCCTCTGATGCAAAATAATAGTCCCTGCCTCCTACTCCTCTGATATTTGGGCTTTCATCTATTCCATGTGAGCTCATTACATTATTTATCAAAGCAAAGATGTTTTCTTCTCAAAAGGAATCCTGATGAGGGCTGTTAAAATATAGTAACAAGATATATAAACTGTTAAATGTGCATAGATACATTTCTGGCCTTATCGCTATTTTATAACTGTTAATACATTATATTATGATGAAGTATTGGTCTGTGAACTCCTTGAGGACAAGGTCATCTTTGTGTTTCCAGCACTCAGAGCAAGACAAGAGTAGATGATCCATTATAATGATATAATATTCCTTCTTCAAAAAGGAACCACTAATTATCTCTTTCTTATAGGATCACAGCCACAATATAGCAGATTTCTTTAAAGTAGCTAATTGATTAGGAGTGGCTTATGTTTGTACACTGTATGACATTTACTCTTTGACTTTCTTTGTTTAAAGTATTTTAAAGTCTACAGAAACAGACTTCAACATCTTTTCCAAAAATAATCCAAAATATTTCATAGTTTATTCCAAGTCGTCACCACAAAGCCGTCACCTCTCATCCTTTTGATCTGTGTTTAATTGTGTTTGAGTCCACACTACACTAATTTCCTGGAAGAGTTTCCATTTACTTGGACCAGAACAATGAGTATTGTAATTGTTGGGCATGATGAGTTAGGTGAAAAATGAACTATGCATTTTCAATCATTGCACTTAATATCATTAGGTTAGGGCCAATTATTACACTGTAAGAGATGAAAGTACAACAAACTGATGAGGAAATCATAGTCTTAAAATTTTCAACAACCAGCTGGTATTGATTTTGATATAAAACTAAGAAGCTACTTAATACATTTTTTTTTGCTCAATTCACTATTGCATGTACACTGGGGAAAAGGCTATCTTGTATTTCACACCAACCTATTAAATCAAAATGAGTAAGGGTTGCCCTTTTTTTTCCCCTACTTATACTGCACTATAGATAATCCCATTTAAAGAAGATCACCAGCAACAGGAGCAATTCATCACCAGTATCATTTTATCATTAAGTTCTACTTTTATTCCTGATAAAACTTATTCCTTTTTGATGTAAATTTCAAATGAGTGATACAGATAAAAACTGTTAAATGAGCAGATACAGTAATGGTAAGACTGCAAAAAGGAAAGCCAACCACTCACTGTTCTCTACTGTTCTTTAATTACATAATCAAGTTAAACGTCAGACAGTGTGAAATGAACAGACAAAAAGTCTGTCTTAATTTCATACATGTCATTCCAAATATCCATTGGATACCACTTTAGATTTTTGAGCCTGTGTATTTCAAGATAGCTGCTATGAAGTACCTCAATTATTTCCTGTTTGATTTATTAATATGCAGCTGATTCATATGAGGCTACACTTTCTCGTCAAAACATGTTGATCTACCTAAACATCAGTTTTATTTCAACAGAATGGCGCTAGACAGAATATTTCCTTTTTCTCTGTCATTTTTTAGAGAAGCATTTTATATCAGCCTACTTCCCATTAAGACAACAAATTTATCCATAATATTAAGACATATGAGTAAAAGGTCTACATGTGATCCATAAACCAGGGTTTGAACACATGAACACAAACACCAGATGCATGGTAAAGTATATGTCATATGGGAGAAGTGGTTTTTTAATCAGCCTTATACACATTACATAGAGGTGACAAAGACCTGGACATTAGCAAAAGTGCAGAAAAATTAAAATTCAGAATACATGGAAAAATTAAAATTCAGAATACATGACATAGGGAAAATATCATGTTAACATATTAATCTCTCCTCAGATGACAATAAGCTATTGAAAATAAGCTTCAACTGGTTTAATGAGAAAAACAGTATCATTACTAAAACATACATACAAACATACACATATATGTACACTGAAAAGGACTTGGAAGAAAACATATGAGTAATATGTCAAAAAGTTATCTTTCACATGTGTATAACAATACATTGTATAAATATAGTCAATTACATATGACAAATTAAATGTGAAAAGGATGCACTGAATTCATCCAAATATTGGGATAGATATTTTTTCATCCTTTTTTTTTTTCTTCTTCTGAAAACATTTGAAATATCAAATATTGCTGCTTATCTAGGGTCCTCCGGCTGGACATGTAATTAGCATGGTGAAAATAGTTACTATTTAGAGAAATGTAAAATTAGTAAAGGGTAATGAAGCCTTATATGTTATTAATAAAAAGGATAGACTAATTCTGGTAACAAATATAAATACGGATAACATAAAATTATAAACCTTCATTTACAAATATGAGTACAAAAATTCCACAAAAGCCTTGATAAATCTAGCTGAATTGTTTAAAAATATTCCTTCATTACCAAATAGATTTTTATCACATTTTTAATACATGTGCTTCTCTCACCTTTTAATAGATATTTCACTATTTGTTCCGCACAATTTCTCCCCATCCATGCTCACCCAATCATATTACCAAGGCCTAAGAAATACATGTGTGTGTAAAGAAAGGCATACAAGAGTACAAGACAGGTAAATTTAAAAATATCTATTAAGGTAATATATTTATCATATTAACTAATACTGAACATACTATCTGAATCGATACCTAGTATAAAAGACTGAAGTACTAAACAACTAACCTCTATAAGGAATCAAAAATAAATAATAATAAATTAAATATATATATAAGAAACAAGAAATAGAAAATTATTTGATAACGTGCATGATTAAAGCAATATATAATGTATTCTGGGTGGGAAATTGCATTTTGTATGCTGTGATGATGTTCAGTGAATGAATGTAAAATACGTAAATTTTTAAAATAAACAAATAAAATTAAATAATTTTTTAAATGTAGAAAAAAGCAGCACCAAAACAAAAAACTTCTTAACAAACTGGAATTAGTATAAATGTCTGTAATTTCATACAGTAATGGTGAGACAATATTACATTTAATGATAAATAGAATTCCCATGAAAGTCAAGAGGAAATAGAGATTCTAGTCAATGAACAAAAATGAAAAGTTTTTGAAAAAAGAATACTTTTATTTTAGGTGATACGGTTATGTAGAAAGATAGAAATAATAAACTGAAAGGATGAATGAGAACTTTTGAGTCAAGCTCAACATAATTGGTTTTCTTATGCACAGAAATGACCAACTGCCAACTTCACTGGAAAAAAATTTCTTCGAGCAATAGCAACAAAATATATGACTAAGTAGCATTAACTCTAAGAAGGAATGTGCAAATTTTATATAAAAAAAAACTTTACCAAATAAATTAAATTTCTGTAAAATGAAAATACCATTCATTTTATAAAAATTTAAATCCCTCTTTTATATTGAGTTACATCCTCAATGGAGCAAAGGAAACTATATAGAAATTAGTACAAGATATTAAAGAATAAAGAGAAAGTGAAGCCTCTAATAGGAGATACTTGGAGGAACATGTTAAGGAGTTTATTTTTCCCTGAGATACTTGTTAGCACTAGAATCAATGAAAAACATTTTATGAATATCCATGGGATGTTTTATATTACTATAAAATGTCAGCTTTTATTAAATATAAATTACAAAGGATACCTCTGAAAGGTGGAGTTAAAGATTTTTTTTTTTACCAATTCTCATAATTTTTATACTGAACATGGCATTAAAAATAAACCTGAATTTTTAAAAGTTAAATATATATAGTACTATTAACAAATGACATAAGTTTGGTGAAAAGCTTTCTTACATAAATCATGAAAATTAGTAATTTTTTACAGTGACTTTTTAACCAAAGACACTGTGTAAATAAAAGTGCTATTACTCTTCAAAACGCATTCAAAATACATTGTAATATAGAGCATTATTACAGTATTTTTGTAATCTGCACAGACTCATTTTTTCACATGCTTGCTCTTCTTCACTTACTCTTAAAAATTTTCTTCCAGTTTTAAAAACAAGTTTAAGACATGAATCCTGAACTTCAGCTGTGAACTAGTGCTTTCAGAGACTTAAAATGAAGATTTTCTGCTGAGACTTCTTCCTCACTTATTTCTAGTGGGTAGTGTTACCTGTCTTTTTGTCTCCAGTTCTCTCCATCTCTCTGTGTCTCCCTGAGTCTTTTAATTTTTTTTAAGGTAAAGTATTCTCTGGGCTTTCAAGCCCCTTAATTGTGTTCATAGGTGCCTCTTCCCTTCTGTTTAGGAAAGGTACAAACCCAGGCCCACCTTCCTGAACTTCAGCTGTGAACTAGTATGTGCCATGCGGTTTCCAATTTTTGCATTTTAATATTAAAATCTATAGTTTATTATCCTTTTTTTCTTATTATTTTATGTTTTCTTCTAACCTTTTCTTTAATTTTTTTTTCATCTTCACTCATTTGCTTCTCAGCCTCTGCTCACTAAGTGTCTAGACAGGTCCAAGTGAACAGAATCTATACATGTGAATAGTTAGGGTCAGAATATTCCTCTATTCCCACTGATTCTGATGCACAAAGAGAGAGAATGGAATGGAAGAGAGATTGCAGATCACTTCCTCCTGCACGCCTCTGAACACTCAGACTTAACTTCAAGAATTAGAAGAAATGCACCATCCACCTTATGACTAGAAATCAACACAGGGTCACAAGAAATATGAAAAAAACAAGAAAATACCTCTCCTCCAAGGAAAAATAAGTCCTCTTCATCCTCAGACAGTATGATGAAATTCATGGAAAAGTCTGATAAAGAACTTAAAGTTTTCATGGTGACAAAGCTCACAGAGATCGAAGAGAAGAGAGACAATGAACTGCCAAAGAGGTAGGGGAAAGAAGCTGACGAGCTTCAAGTGAGGAAATTCTTACAAGATCTAAAAGAGGAATTACACACATTAAAAAAGAATCAAATGGACCTGTTAGAGATAAAGACTATAATACAGGAAGTCAAAACCTTCCTTGAAAGTATTCAAAGCAGACTACATCACACTGAAAATTGAATTGCAGTTGTACAAGATAGAATTACTGGCCTAGAAAAATTCACCACAAAGACTGAGAAAATTGTCCAAAAACATGAGACTACTATATAAGAAATACAAATACCATCAAACGTCCAAACATCCAGATAACTGGTATCCCAGAAGGGGAAGAGACCCATAAGGGCATTGACAATCTATTCCATGAAATCCTGGAAGAAAACTTTCCAAACCTAGGAAGCATTCAAAGATCCAGTTCCAAGAAATACAAAGGACCCCAAATAGAATCAACCCAAGATCTTCTCCAAGACACATTATAGCCAGATTCAGCAAAACCACAGAAAAAGACAAAATACTAAGATTCGTAAGAGAAAAATGGCAAGTTACCTACAAAGGATATGCCATCAGGCTGACAGTGGATTTCTCATCGGAAACGATGCGAGTGAGGAAAGAATGGGAAAACATATTCAAAGTGTTGAGGGAAAAACAATTGTAACCACGGATACTATACCTGGCAAGATAATCCTTCAAATGGGAAGAAAAGACAAGAACATTCTCAGATAAACAAAATCTGAAAGAATTTACCAATACCAGACCAGATCTCCAAGAAATTCTGCAGGGAGTGCTACACCAGGAAAATTAAATACAGTCACACAGAAATAAAACTTCAGAAACTAAGAAAATGGTCAGCTTAATCATGGAGACAAGTCTGGAGTTGAATATTATATCCCAGAATTTAACTGAGAAAACTGAACCACAATAAATGATAAAGTACATGAGACTGAACTGGTGAAATAGAATTTTATGACTTTTGACTAAAACATTATTGATTTTTTTCTAGGCTTTGTTTTCCAATTTTAAGGATTTTTGTCTTGTTTTGAGCTGCCTATAGGTTCATCATGTACCTACTCTTTGAACAGAATCCTAACCTGTTTCCTGGCTTTAAGTTTTAAGCATATTTCCTTAGCATTTCTTTGATTTATTAAAGTTAAATCTGCTTTTCCGGAAATTGAAAAATATAGTAAAAAATACATAATTAATGACCATAGTAAATTATATAGCATCAGCTAGGTGCTCCCTTATAGTATATTAATACTACTCAGATTGTCATGCTTTAAGTCAGACATGTATTCATAGATATGTATATATCAGCAGAGCTTGTTATTGAAAGTAATTAGATTATTTAAGAAATTTTGTGAATCAATAAAATGTGGAGGAAAAAAGGAATGGAAAACAACTATGGACACCTGAGGTAGTGTGGGAAGAGCATGGGAAATGGCAGAGGGTGAGAAATAGGTGGAAATATATATATATATATATATATATATATATATATATATATATATATGTGTGTGTGTGTGTGTGTGTGTGTGTGTGTGTGTGTATACACATACATATATACAAATGAAACTAAAAATAGAAAATTATTGATGATAACATGTATGATTAAGCTACTATGCAGCATCTTCTAGATGGGAAATTAAATTTTGTATGCTGCAACAATGCTCATTGAATAAATGTAAATTAATGAAAAAATAAGAAATAGAACAATTTTTTTAAAAGTTTAAAACTTCTACTCAACAATAAAATTTGAAAAAAACAGAATAGGAAAACTTATTTATAAGATGTACAGAAATGTTATCCACAGTAATCTTTTAAATTTTCATCTCATTATCAAGTATAATTTGTTTTTTTACTCTCCTGAGGAGTGCTCGAAACATATTTGAAGCTTTTTTAATCAAGGAGAACATATATATATACACACAATGTGGACTATTTTAATTTGGCTTCCTAATCAAAAGATTCATGTTTAAGCTTTATTGATGTACTCTTTATGTTCTTTTCCGACCAGTAGATCTCCAATCATCTATATATGAACACAGAAAGTCAAATTCTGTTAGAAAATCTTAAAACACTTTATTTTTTTTCTAAAGAGAGTTTTTTGCTATAGGGCACATGTACTCCCCAGAGAGACAGAAAGCGAGAAATCACCCCCAATGGGAGATGGCCATGCTGCAATCCCTTCTCTCCCATTCTCTTCTCAAGATTCTGAACATGCATGCACACATGTCCAGCATGAGTATTAAGGCTCCAGGTCAAGGACTTGAACTGTGGTAGACTATGTAAGAGTCCAGTGATGTAACTATTATACCAACTGCTAGTCCCAAAATATTTGATTCTTAAAATTTTGACTTTCATGAGTACATGATAAACTCCAAAAGGACAATAATTAAACAACATGGAGTTCCTCACAGGCAGAATTTAGAAAATGATACATACACAAATACACACATGCACACACACACACACACACACACACCATATATACTCACGCATAAAACAATATATTGAATAAAATAGAATCAGCTATAAAGTGGGATTACAGACTCATCTTCCAATTTTTTTTTTTTTCAGTCATGATAGAGCACTTATGCACCCACTAGAGGTAGACACAGGTAGGGTAGGACCTTCTACAGGGCTCAGTTATACTGCATCCCCTTTCTTCCACCCTACCAGGATCCTGGGCATACACACTCATTCCCAGTATGATTTTCAAGTTGACCACATCAGGAAGTCAAACTGTAGTCACCACGTGGTTTCTAGTTTACAGTCTCCCATACCACAGAGCCTGGGCATCAGATTCTTTTTTTTTTTTTGGTTTTTTTTTTTGTTTTGTTTTAGAGGTTTTCACTATAGGGCACGTGCGCTCGCCAGACAGACAGAGAGAGACATAGAGACAGAAAGCGAGAAATCACCCCCCAGGGGGGATGGTCACGCCGCAATCCCTTCTCCTCCATTCTCCTCTCGGGATCTTGGGCACGCACGCACATGTGCCCGGCGTGAGTTTTAAGCCACCAGGTCCGGGACACGAACCACGGTCAACTACGTGGGAGTACAACGACATAGCCATTACGCTAACTGCTGGTTCCCAGATTCTTTTTTAAGACTAGTAAATTTGACTCACTCAACATGTTGTGAATGATGCCTCATTTAATGTCAAATCCTGAATTTCATCTTTTAATGTAGAACTGAAAATTTTCAAGAAAATTCCCATATACACAATGACACCTATGAAAAAATTAGTTAACTTCTTAGATTAACTGAAATAAAACTACTGGCTTGAAAAAGGAGAGAGAATTGACATGTTTATAGATATTTTATTTGTAGGATCTAAAAGAACACATATGTAAAGCAGAAAATGATCAACAGGTACAGTAATTCATCCATTTCAAACTCATCTTTGCCATGAGATTAATCACATCAAGGAGGAGATGTAGACACAGATTGGCTCAAGATAGCATTTAAAGTTTTTTGACCAAATACACATCTGTGTCTTTCTATTCAAACTTTCAAGATATAAAACACATTTAAAATCTTTTTTTTAAGTACCAAGCAGCAATGATCCCTTAGAGGCAGCAACTTTAGATGGTGCTTAAACAATGAAGTTTTTTTTCCAACAATAACAATTTTCTTTAAATTCATTTACAAAACCTCACCACACAGCATGATGCATAATTTCCTTGTAAGCAACTATAAAGTAGAATTAACTATCCTCAAATGACTATGAAATCAAGTCAGCCATATCAGATTAAGATGACCATAAATGCAGTTAAAAACATGCTAATTTACATAGCCCCCTAACCATGTTTAATTGCCACATTAAAAATCCTAAATGTGTTCCCTTCAGATGCTGGTCTATCCTTTTAGAACCCAGAATAGTGTCAACCGAATTAACTTGTTTTGTCTGAATGCCATACTTTGTTTTTACTTATATTACTGGTAATATTCATGAGCTCTGGATATTATGGTTAAATATTTTCATTAAGTAAATTAGTGTAATTAAATCCATCAAACTGATTTTCACAAGGTAAGCACCATTACTCATTTTTCTCTGCAACCACAATGACCCTAGCTTTTTACCTTAGCGCTATGAACCCTTTGGAGACTCTTCCTCAAATCTGGAAACCAAATTTCCACTCTGATTTCACCCACTCACCTTTCAGATTCTGAGTACATAGTCATTTAGCTTGATTTTGCTATACCCTGCGGGTGACTGTCTAGAATGAACTATTTGACTTGTAGATCCCTGGTATGTTTAAACCTGACTTCCTTTCAGGACTACTCTCCTGTTTCCTCACCTACCCCAGAGCTTCAGATGCTGAAACTTACTTCTCTCTATTCCTTATAACCCAAAGACCAGGATACTTCTAGGAGAGAAGGAAAAATTATTTTTTCTACCAATTACTTAGGCAACTACCAAGCATCAATGCAAGTATCTTTTCGTATCACATGCTATGTAGAATCTTCAACAAGTAGCAATTCATAGAAAAGAAAACTGATTAATTTGGAGCTATCCAAGGAGAAAAATAGCTCAAAAAATTATCTTGGTTTTCTCCATAATATATCATTGGTTACATGAGTTCAAGTAAAAGTTAAAAGCTCTTAAAACATTCATATCAGGCAGCAAAGCAGGAATGACCTAAACTGACATATTTCAACATATAATTGCACTGAAAGGCCCTCTTAACCAATTCACTAGATGTCATTCACCTCTAAGAGAACAATGTATAATAAAAGTTCTATAGATTTTGCTCTAAAAGCAAAATCTTCTTCCTGCAGCTGCTAGAAATGAGCAATACAATCAGTTTTAACTATTGGTCTATGCTCTCACAGTGACCAGGGAAAACATGGAATTTGTTCAAAGGTGAGGTCTGTTTTATAATGATGAAGATTAACAAGCATGAGAACAGAAAGGATGACATTAAAGGAGAAGCCTCTGTAATTTACCATTCAGTGATAATCACTATCAACAATTTTAATACATTTCATCTTAGTCTTCTTTTGCTATGTGTGTAGATTGGTTCCCTCAACTCCATTTCAATTGCTTCTTTCATAAATGCTAAAGTTTATGTCCAGACTCTCTGACAGCTGGACTTTGGCACATAGCTCTTGCCAAGCAGATGCACCTGATTGACATTGGAAGGCAGAGTTAACGCAGTGAGGGCAGAGGCCAGCTGCTGTCACCTCTGCTGTCTTTACTCGCAAAGTCTGTCAGAGAAATTTGATATTTCAGCAGTATAGATTCGTATGTCCAAACTCTACTTTCATGAGTGTCAAGAGTCAGGACCAGAGCAGCCATTTTACCAGTGTAAACCATGGCAGAAGTGATGTGATTCTAGAGCCAGCAGTTGTGAGTGGGCTTCCTAATTCTCAAGATCCTCAGGCATGGCAAAAATGGCAACTTCTTTATTTGGCTACCTCTACAATAGGCAACTCCTCTTTCAAGCAGAAACCTACTCATGGGCTGGAGTAAGAAATAACCCTTGGGAACCAGCAGTTAGTGTAATGGCTATGTCGCTGAACTCCCACGTAGTCAACTGCGGTTCGCGTCCTGGACCCGGTGGCTTAAAACTCATGCCGGACGCGTGTGCGTGCATGCCCAAGACCCCGAGAGGAGAATGGAGGAGAAGGGATTGTGGAGTGAACATCCCCCCCCCCCCGGGGGGTGATTTCTCACTTTCTGTCTCTATGTCTCTCTCTGTCTGGCGAGCACACACGCCCTATAGCGAAAACCTCTCCAAAAAAAAGAAATAACCCTTTATTGTTATTTGAATCATTGTGTATTTTTTGATATCTGTGTAATATAAGCTACTGCTCACCCTAACTCATGAAGAGTTAGGAGTATAATATTTACTGAATGAATGTTATAGAAGAGGGAGCAAATGAAATGAGGAGTAAGGGGAGAGAATGGGAAGGTAGAAAAAAAGCATAAATGCTTGAGGATCTTGATTTTTAAAGGATTTGTGGGATAAACATTATCTAGAAGCATGGAACTCATTGGTAATATTCTAACTACTAAATTAATAAAAATATATTTGATTTTTTTACTAGAGTTTTCTGTAAAATGTTTACAACTCCTCCCTGTTGAAACTTACATTCTGATATACTCCATACATTTTCTAAATGTTTTTAGGTTTTGATTATAACTTTGCCACAAACATTAATTATGCTTCCAAAAGATAGGGAAAGTCTTCCATATATGAAGTTAAAATCAAATACAGACAGCAAAATAGCGCATATGCAAAAACTACTCTCATTATGTACACACAAATTATGAAATATAACGGTTGTGACAATATTTGAAAGCAGTGTTCCTCACAGTATGGTCCAAAGACCTCTAGTGATCCCTAAAAACCTTTCAGGGGATCCATAATGACTCCCCTTTTCCATTACATGTCCATGTGAAGGCAGTCTTCAACTAAAATATATGACAACAGACTGAACACAAAAGGAGACATGGGAACAGAGCTGTTTTTTTATTAAGCCAGACATTGAAGTGATTAATAAACATGTAATACAGTGTCTCTCTTCTCACTTAATATTGTTGTTTTTACAAATAGTTACTCTTCATAAAAAATTAACAAAAATTTATTTTTAGTGAATTCATAGATTTTTTAAATTTCCCCAATTTTAATTTCTAATATCCTAAATATTGATAAAAGTAACCCACATGAACAAATGCTCTTTAGGGTTTTTTGAGCCAATTTAAGAGCTTGACAAAATCAAGCAAGGTAGTACAATCCTGTAACAGTGCCAAAATTCTATTTAGTAACAAAAAACAAAACAAAAAACAAAAAACCTATTTTTAAATATAACCAGCTTTCTATATGGATAAAATACTGGGCAGTCTTTTTAATTGCTATAGTAGAAAGAACATGCTATTGAATATTTGGGTTTAAATGCCAGTTTCACAACTTATTAGCTGTGTGGGCATCTGGTCCCTCTCATTCCCACTACTACCAATACGGCAAACTCAATACTACACACATCAAAACTGAAATTGTTGCCTTTTGCAAGCATTTTCAAACACTGAATTACCCAGAATTACAAAGAGTAATTTATATATAATTATATACACTTACTAATTCAATTATCTGGGAGTGTATTTTACTGCTCACTCACTATTCAGAGTTATATATTCTATAGTAACAGTTGCAGCACTACTGAATACGGCTAAATCAAGCAATTAATACTACATTATAAAATGTTTTCCAAATCATATGGAAGCACAACAAAATACTTACTTGTTCAAATGCCTATGCTGATTTGAAAATTTCTTACTGAGAAAAAATGCTGCTGTTGCCTAGGAATACTCCCACCCTCCAATGAAGTAGCATTTATCTGAAGCAGTCTAGGCCACTCATCTTTAAGAACAGGTTAACATTATCATAACCCGTTTGTCAGGCATCCAAACCCTAGAAATTTACTCTTCATTAATATTAAAATAATATGCTCTGATTGAGCATGATCTCTCTCTCTCTCTCTCTCTCTCTCTCTCTCTCTTTTTTTTCCATCTAAAGTATCTAAAAGGTTTGTTGAGATCTGTTTGGTTATAAGAAAGAAACTCTAAAGCAATAGCCTTCATTTTTTTTATATCATACTCTTAAAAGAATCTTTCAATACTCAATACACATTTCAATAGACATTTAAAGTTTTATCGTAAGTTTAAATAATCACAAAGATGTAATTACTGGTATGTTGTAACTATTGCCATTTTAACATAAACCTGTTAGAATAAACTCATGTCAGAATATCAAAGATATCTAAATTTCACAGTAATCTGATACACACCAGCATGCATTTAACGAAAAAAATTCACAAGTTAGAAAAGGTGTGTGGTTCACTGTTTTGCTAAATCTAATTTGTACTCACTTCTTGACAGAATTTTATCACAGTGGAAAATGTTTTTTACTGAAAGTTTGTACTTGATCATTGTATCACGTTTCTATACAATACAAATATTTATCTTAAAACTTTAGAACTATTACACTGTTTAGTTCTTAAAACTTTAACATTCAAACTAAAATAAAAACAAAAAATGTGTTTAATGAGATGGCTAAGACCATTTTTTTCTTGCTTAAGACAGTTCACAGGCCTCTGCATGAATATACTATTCATGTAAAAAAGGTTTTAAGTCAATGTTCTATTTTTTTATTTTCACTTTTTGTATCTAAAAAAATCTTAGAAAACTTTGCTCACATAAATAGACAAAAAGGGAGTTTTGCTATATCAATGTTACTCAATTCTTCAAAAAAAATTTTTTTTGGTTTAAGAGATTTCTGCCACAGGACATGTGTGCTCGCCTGGAGAGAGAGAGACAGAGACAGTGAGAGAGAAAGTGAGAAATCACCCCCCACACACACAGTGGTGGGGGGCAATGGCCACACCACAATCCCTTCCTCCATTCTCCTACCAGGATCTTGGGCATGTGTACACATGCGCCCAACATCAGTTTCAAGCTACTGGGTCCAGGACTCAAACCACAGTCGGCCATATAGGTATACAGTAATGTCACCGCTACTAATGTCATCACTACATCATTTGCTGGGCCCCCAAAATAAGTTTTTATATGTGAAATATATTTAATAATCTATCAACTAGTAATCTTCCTTAAAGTTTGTTAAAACCTAGGAATTGGAAATCACCTGAATTGCTAAAGGATTGGCAGTCTAGGTTTTCAATCATTCACTATTTTAGTACCAATGCTGTTATTTCTAACTGATCCTCTGCTTGATGCGAGGGGAATTCCATCCTGCAAAAGGCACCATAAAATTAGGGAAGAGTGAAAGGTCTGCTTTTTTTCTTCTAACATGAGAGAAGAGCAATTGTCAAAGAGGGGATAAAAAAGGAAAAAAAATCTGCTTTTGCCTTCTCGGGTGGACCAACCTTAGGAAAGATGATGAAAACTGAAGACTTAGAAAATGATTCCTTTAAGAATAACTGTGTGCCACTTGGAAAGTAATTACATACCATTTTGAAGACCTTGGGTATGAGAGACATACTATCTTTTCACTATTCTAAGTATTTTAAATTCATTCTTTCTCATATGCACGTGTGCATGCAAGCACACCCACGAACCTGTAACCTTGTGACAAGTGCAGAATTTGAAGCCCTACTCCAAACTTGCTAGATTAAAATCGAAGTGATTCCTCTCCAGATAAACATTTGAGAAGCACTATCCTACAGAAAGAGAAATAACTTTGACAATTTAATACGTAAAAAACATTTGTCTCTTGGAGAAAGGTTTCCTCCTTTCTAATCACATGAATTAGGTAACCCTCATGTTTCCATTTTTGTCCATCTTGCTAGCACTGGCAAGGTTATTCCTGTAAGGCTCAGACTAAAAGATATACTAGAAATGTATCAGTACATCTCTTTATTATACTGAACTTTTGGAGCATTACCCTAGCTGTCCTGTCTAGTACAGTCTCTCCTCCCTTCAATCCATCCTCTCTGCTGCCAGAATTTAGGTAATAGATCTGATCCTGGCACTGCTCTATATAAGAGTCTTCGAGCATCTCCTTCTTCAAACTAAAATAGCATATGAGGACATGATTACCTGGACTCTATTTACCCCTCTAACTCAGCTCACAACCACTCCGCATTTCCATCTATAATTATTCCTTTAGCTTGCTACACATGGCATGTGCTTTTATATCTCAACTAACTTCTCATCAGGTTATCCTGCCTAAAATACCCCTAGCCCTGTTTATGGTCTGGCTTCAAGGCCCAGCTCAGTCACCTTCTTTTTCAGCAAGCTTTCATATATGATCTCGCCCTACCCTCTTTTTGCACAAACACAATGGGCAGTTTATTTGCTTGTGCTCCCAAAGCATCTAGCATTTTATATTCAGATAATTCTGTTACATCTCTGTCTCCCTGCATTGATAGTAATCTCCTCCAGAGACTAACAAAATTAATAGCATAAAGCAAGTAATGAATATTAAGAGTCAAACTGGATAAAATGAAATTTAATTCTTATTCATAAGATTCATAATAGCTCTTATAATTAGCACATTTGCTTTTTCCCTGTTTATATGCTTTGGGTATTTAAAGTTATCTGGTAGTTTTAATGTTGTAATTTTATTTTGTTGTTTAAATTGCCAAAGGATACATGCGCTGACCAGAGAAGACAGACAAAGAGAATGAGAGAAAGAAAGCAAGCATGCCCATGGGATGTGGTCATGCCACAGTTCCCTTTCCCCTAGCCCGTTAGGATTTGGGGCAGGTAGACATGCACACTGTGCACACATGCACACACACAGCAAGTCTTTCACTCTTCCAGGGCCAGGACTCAAAGTGTGGTTGACTATGTGGAATCCAGTTCCCTTAACTACTAAGCCATCCTAAGGATGGCCTTACTTCAGTTGTTTTTTGTTGTTGCTTTTTTAAAATCTACTTCAAGACCTTTTTTTGCAACCAAGTACAATATATGGAAATACAGAGCATGGCTCCACAACATTGGTAAAATTACATAATCCATCAGTCACACAGTTTCTTTATTAATAAAATAGATGCTGGGATTAAATAGGTGGGATTAAATTAGGAGTTTATACGAAATATTTTACATAAATTATAAACATTGTATACAAAGTAATTATTTTTATTAAAATCACATCCATGACAGCAAAAACTAGTGGCTAAAACTTCAAACCAGTAGGAAATACCTTAAGAAATAAAATAAACTTTAAATGAGAAGGTCTTAACCTTTCTGCTGCTGAACTTTTAAAATTTAATTCAGTATAAAATTAATATCTCGAAGTGGCCTTTGCACAATCCTATATTTCCTTAGTTTCCTGTACTTCATGAAAGATGTAGAAGAAATAAGTGATTATTTGAAGCTGTTCAGGTTCTGAAACATGATCTGCTATCATGAATATTTCATTTCTTGAAAATATTTTCATGCTTATCCTTTTCAACAATGCCACATCATAATGCTTTATTTCATCTGCCTGTGACAGACATCATTTCCAATCCTCTACACTGCTTGTTTTAAAGCCACACTAGAGCAACGACTAGATTTCCCACAATGTGGCAGCTAATGCTGACATCTATATAAGAAATACTATGATTAAGTAAAGGATGACTTATAAAGCAAAGAGAATTAAAACATGTTAGATTCTGAAGGAGGCATCTTGACTTAGTGAGAGAAACTCAATAAATAACCCAAACTGGCTTAAGGACGAAAAGATGAAAAGAAGAAACAATCACTAACTGGTTTATAAACCACAATTTAATCAATCTATAGAGCCAGTAAACCCAGTGCCCATTTCTTGGTTTTAATGCCATTCTTCATTAAAAAGAAGCGTGGCATCTGGAGATATGGTTGATTCTAGAGCTGGACAGAGAAGGTACACATTAGCCTGGACCACCTTGTTATGCCAAAGTTAGAGAATGTTCAAAGAATGTTAATACCTGTCATGAGGATTAGGTATTATAAACCGCGGGGGAATGGGGTGTCAAGAAAAAGGAAACAACCGAGAATAATGAAAGGCAGCCCAGCCTCAAGGCACATTCAGTAGCAAACTGAACTGCAGTGCTGGAAGTCACATGGCCAATGAGGGTTCAGATCCCCAGATGGCCTCAGAACACACCAAAGTGTATGTATATGCCTAAGATCTTGTTGAGCTAGAAGAATGGAGAAAGGGGACTGCAGTGTGATGAGTCTCTGTCGAGGAGGTGTTTCTGTCTCTTGCTGTCATGTGCACAAATGCATTTTTTATCATGAATAAAAAGTTTTTAAAAGTGATAGAAAGTAGTGAGAGAATTGAAAGTTCACAGAGCAGAATAGTGAAGACTGGCAAATGTGCAAGAGCCGCTGGCATCAATACAGCATCATGTGCAGCCATCACAATAAAGCCTGGTCCAGGCAAAAATGAATAGATGTCAAATCAAGAGGAGAAACTTCAATGGGGAGCAGAATATATGCATGGCCTCAAAATGTCTCCCCTACAGATGGCTCATTAATAGCAAGGGAGTGATTAGTAACTACGAAATGGAGAACAGGGATAACACCTTCACCAGGTCAAGACGGAGTGGCTCCAGATTCAATACCTAACAAAAAAAAGAAACATCACTCACATAGTATTCTGGCTGAGAATGCAAAACCTAAAACTAAATCCGGAAGAAACATCCAGCAGACCTTAAATGAGAGAGGGAAGGCTCTGTGTTCTTTATTCTCTCTATAATATATATTCATCCTCTTTGTACATATGTACACACACACACAGAACAAAATGTTAACACTAGGTAAGTCCTGATTTTAAAAGAATATAGGTATGCTTTGTATTATCCTTACAACTTCTATGGAAGTTTTAAATTATTTCCACATAAAGCAAGCTTTAGCAAAGAAGTAGAGGGATCATAAATACAAAATTTGGTGACTAAGAGAGGCAAAGCAATTAAAGGGAAGGAATGCTCAAATGGATGAGAGGAGTTGGCAATGCTCTGGATGACACAGTTGTTCCTCTTATGATGGTATTTTATAATTACATCTATGTTACATAGCTTATTCTGTGTGGAAAAATATATTAGAAAGGAAAATAAAGAAATACCACAATGAAAACTGTTTTAATAATTCCCTCTAAACTCCCCTAAGAATATGAAAAGCCCTCACAATGCAAGTACATAGACTACCATTTCTGGACTAATCATCACTTTGTTTTTATTTTGCTGAACTAAAAACATAATATTGTTTGAAAGTTCAAGTCATTTAGCCATCTCCCTTCTTCCTCAACTTAGTACATTTTCCCCTCAACACAAAGAAGTTTTGTGTTCTTTTAATTCAACAAGTAGGACAATTAACAAGAGTCAGTATGAATCATAGCTCACATTTATGCTTCCTGAGTGTGAAGCACTACACCAACAATGAGCACATATGATAATCTCATACATATGCACACTCACACACACACACATTTTCATTGTTGCTGTAATGGTATAGATCCTATTATTGTCCCTCTTCTGAGATAGGAAAAACCCAGTAACAGAAAGACTAAGTAACTTGTCCAAGGTCACACCCGTGACGAGTGTCAAAGTCAGAACTGATTCTTCAGGATCTCATTCTAGACCCTCTACTTGTAAACCTCATGCTCCACTGTACCTTGATTACCTCCCTAAACCTAAGATGTCAGCCTCAAATTGTTTCTCTATTGAAAACGTAAGTAACATGCCCACATATAGTACTTTAAATCCAGTACTTTAAACCAGTAGGTAAGCAATGAATTATAGTTATTATTTCTATTCACTGTGGGCAGTAAATGGTGTATATAAAATTTGGAAACAAACACTATTTTATAAATTTGATTTCCCCTTTTCTTTTCTCCCTCTGACCACTTACAGAGGAAAAATAAAGGTTTTATTGAATAATTAAAATGCTGTAACAAACAGCAATAGATAGAAAAAAAGTATAAAATAGTTTCAATGCACATACAGTAGATAATCCACATTTGAAAAATACTGAGTGTGCTATATAGACAAGGCTGATTACATGCATTGGAGAGAAAGCAAAGTTTTTTTCTGCATAACCCATGCCACATGTATTAAGTGGCTATATTTCATTTTGTAAGCAGCCCAGTATCTGGCCCCATTTCCTGACATCACTCCACCTCCCTTTTGGGAAATTTTCTCCTCTACTCTGTAGTCCTAATGGAAGCATAAATCCAAACACATACTCTCCAGTTATGGAAACCAAAATGTGTCCCTTTTAAAAGCTGCTTTCAGAAAACCCTCTGCTTACTCTGCTGGTATAAGGAGGTAAGCATATAAGTCAAGCTTGGTGAGTCACACATTCTCTCAAACTGGGTGTCTTAGGCAGAGTTGATGCACATATCAAACATATAATTTGGATTCATTCATGCCAGCAATAGGACCCTCTCTTCCCCTGCAAGTATTCTTAATATGAAGACCTTCCAAATCTGCTTGGTTCTTATCTATTCTAATCAAATTCTGCAATCACTCCAATCCTGTGAGCTCTTCTCATCCCACACACTTCTAAAATAAATTTTTTTTGCCTTAAATAAGAATTTGTTTTCTTTGCTGACAACAACAATGAAAAATGTATAGAATAATGTATAAAGACATAAGGAGATAAAATCATGTAATTTTATTCAGCATTTATTTTGATGATTTTTATTCTTTTGTATTAGTTTGGTACATTGTCAAAAGTGCCAGCCAAAGTATTTAAAGATCTAGAATCTAGTCCAGACTTCTCCATCAGCTGGCTTTAACAACTAAAGTGTGAATTCACTCTGGTTCTCAACCTTTTTTTTTTTCTTTAAATCTGTTAAGATTATTTGAACTATAGGTTTTCCTGTATTTATGAAATACTATGTTTTGTAGAAAAGACTAAAGATTATTGATTACACCAATATTAACTTTTATTTTAGGAGATTAACATGTAGATGACTGTTGGAATTAATACTTCCCATTCTTTTATAAATATTACATTTTGGGGCCAGCAGATGGCATGGTAGTGACAGTGCTGGACTGCCACATGGCTGACTACAGTTTGAGTCCCAGACCCAGTGGCTCGCTTACTTACTTTCTCTCTCTCTCTCTCTCTCTCTCTCTCTCTCTCTCTCTCTCCTCTCTGTGGTGAGTGCACATGCCCTATAGCAAATTAAATAATAATGATGATGATGAATAGAATTAAGTAAAAAATGGTTTAAAATAATATTTTCCATACACTTGTCATAGTAGTTTCTAACATGACAGATTTCAAATACTTTCAGACTATTTCCCTAAAAAGAAGAACCTTGAGTGTCTCAGAAGATTTAGCTATAAGTAACAAACTGGTTTGAAATATTACTAATACCATTACATTTATAAGATCCATTTATAAGCAATACATCTCTACATTTTCATATTTTATATTTATATTCTCCTAAAATACACTTTCCTTCGTGTTTTCAAATAGTGTATAAACATTAGCCTTATAAAAGTTTCAAGCTCAAGAGAATAGTAATTTATTTTAAAAATTTGCTGATGATTTGACAGACATGTGTTACTACTTGTGTATAAAGTTAACCAGCCCACTTATGAAGGAATACATTCATACCAGTACCAAGGTTTAAAATGTCATAGGAGGTCTAAAATTACTAGTGTCAAAGTCAGCAAAAAATAAAATGAATAACTGATACTAATCATGGATTGGTGAGAATCTAAAAACTCAGAGGTAGATCACAGAGTAAGGTCAGAGGATTTTAGTAGTGAAACTAAGACACCTGAAGAATAGTACTAACATTGGATTGGTTCTGTGGCCTAATAATTAAGGCAGCCAGACCCTACATTGCTGATCTCACAGTTCACATCTTGCTGGGTTCATATGTGTGTGTGCCCAAAATCCCAAAAGGAGGGAGAGCTAGATTGTCATGTGACCATTCCCCGTGGAAGGATGCTTTCTCGTCTCTCTCTCTCTCTCTTTCTCTCTCTCTCTCTGTCCCTCCCTTTGGCAAATGCATGTGCCCTCTACCAAAATAAATAAAACGATACTAACACTCAGCCTTTAAATTAAAAAGTGAAGTCATGCTTCAAAAGCCATTCAAATCAAGACTAGCAATCATTAAATCACATCTCCACTAATAACAATGATTTAATATTAATATTTATCAAACATTAATTGTATTTGAAAGGCTCTGAGATTTTGTTTGTCTCATTAAAGTTGTTACTTCTCAGAGATTAAAAACACTGAGAACTTCACCTATCATGGAAGCCATTATGCTTAGTTCTGGGACAGTAAAGAGGAATATGAATTGGTTCTTGGTCTTACCTCACAGCCACAAAAATCAGCTCAAACAAATGTGATGCACACTAGAAAAGAATGGTATCTAGTGCAAAATCTGAGCAGGAAGCAATGAATTGTGATTGGGGGCAGAAGAAAAGTTACAGAGAAAATATGACATGAAACCTGTTATAATAGTACCAAAAAGTATGAAAGCATGAAACCGTTATCTAGATAACGAACTGCACAGTCAATCAGATTTGGTTTAAACCCCAGCTCTATATCCTGTCAGCCATGGAAACTGAGTAAGTTGCTTGGATACCTAGAATATCATCCTAGCTCTACCACTCACGAGCTGGGACTTAGGCAGGTCATTTAACCTCCGTTGGCCTCAATGTCCTAATCTATGAAGGGTGTCATGAAGTCTTATTGTACGAGCCTTAATTTCCTCTCTGTTTCTAACATGAGTCTATTATACCAAATCATAGAAATCCCTATCTTCATTTGAGGTCTTCATTTAACAAATGATTCTAGAGTATTTACTATGTATCAGGCACTAATCTAGACCTGTGAGTTACAGCAGTGAACAAAATGGGCAAAGATCTCTGTCCTTAGGGAGACAATACAAAGTATCTATTGAAAAACTTTAAAATTGCTTTGTTGTCTCCTTGTTCAGACAAAATTTTCTGTGAGGTTTATATATATTAGAATGTGCCACTGGGAAATTTCCAAATAACTGTAAAGATTAACACACAAAGAGAAATCTAGATGATAATGAAGTGTAGCTGGTACCACTCTGTCAAGATCAAGTCCTCTAAGTTCCCATTGAATCAGTAAGCATTAGCCACTTGACAAAAATGCAGTATGATTATTCTGCATTATGTTCATAATTTATAACATTACTTTATACCCCATAAACATATACAACTGTAATTCATTGATTTACAATAAAACTGAAGTTTAATTTGAAATAAATTTTAAAGGTAGTATGTTAAAGAGGCTACCTAACCCAATTTAGTAGCTAGCATTTTTCTTCCTGATATGAACTATTGCATAGTTTAAGAATAATGATATAACCATGTAGATTTTATTTTAAAATAAAGTGTATGCATGATAAAATATTAATACATGGGCCAGCAGGTGGCATGGTGGTCAAGGCGACTGGTTCTCACATAACCAACACCATGATTCAAGTTCTGGACCAGAGGCTTTTGAAAACACACTAGACACATGTGTGTAAGTACCCAAAGACCTGAAATAGAGGAGAAGGGATTCCAACATGGCCATTCCCTATGGGAGGTGCCTTCTCACTTTCTCTCTCTCATTATCTCTCTCCAGTGAGAGCATGTAACCTATAGAAAATATAAATAAATATTAAAAAAGAAAATGAAAACATTAATACAAAAACCTATATGTCACTTTGTTTTCAGGCATTCCATTTCCATATCTGGTATTTTTCAACCTTATTTTAGGCTATTTTATTATATAAGTTCTTTACTTGAGAGTTATATATTATCACTGCTTGAAAACTGATTTATTATTCAACAGGCAATAGTGAGATACCAGCTTTCAAGTATCTCCAAAATAGAAATATACTCAGAATATGTCATGTGATGGGATAAAATTGAAAGAATACTGAACAAGTCTGGCTCCCTAGTGCAGCAGTTATCACGCTGCTCAAGAGAGGTCAGATCCCACCTGGTGAACACGGTTCAAATCCCATCTAGTCAGCCTGAAAAAAGTCATGCATGTGCACAAGTGCCCAATATATGACTGACTAGAGGAAGGGATGGCAGCATGACCAAACTCCATGGAGGGTGCTCATCTTTCTCTCTCTCTCTTGCACATATATATACTCATGCATTATCATATTTTTTTTAAAAAAAGAAAGAAACAAAAAGAAAAATTAGAGATACATGATAAGAAGAACAGAATCTATCTGCCCCCTGGGGGCCAGATAATGGTGCAGCAGTAAAATGTCAGCCAGATTGACAGAGACCTCGAGTGTGCCAGGCATGTGTGTGCCCATGCTGAACCTGGGACATATCTTGACATCAAAACCCTATTGGGGGTGCTGTTACTCTATCTCCTACTCAAAAATTAAATAAATTTTAAAAAATTACCTGCCCTCGGAATACAGTGACTTGATCTTTCGTTGCAGGGTAAGTCTGACAATCTTCCATGCTTGGCCTCTTTCTGGTCTGCTTCTCTCCTTTACTGATCTAATTTCTCTGTATGCCTTTGCCATCATCCTACAGTGATCATGACTGCTACAGGCTCCTGGACTCTGCAGACTGGCTTCTCTCAAAATGTCTGCATAGTCACATCCTTCTATTAACTGCATCCTTCTCCTCAGGAGAGAAGATCTTACTGAAATTCTTGTGATGACTGCCCTCTACAGAGCACATCTACAAAACAGTTCCCACGTCTAGCCCCTTCAATGGCTATGTGCCTTTGACCGTCTTTCTTTAATCAATGGTTTGGATAATGAGGTCACATAATTTTTGGTTTTTAAACACTAAATCTTGGTAACATAGGCATCAGGCATCCTTCCAAATAGGTCTATAACATAACAGGTACCATGAGGTTTCTAAAAAGACCCACCATAAACTGCAGGCACTTTCTGCAGACCGCTTGGTACATAATGGTATAATATCATCACAGTGACGATATGTAGAGACTGAACTCACAAGTCACTCCCACAAGGTTAGGCCATTTCTTTAAAGATACAGAATATAATTGAATGTTAGAAAATATACTAGACTTCAAAATGTTCATGGAAATTGGAATTAAAGTACAAGACCATTTTTGCACCAAAAAAAATTGAAATCTATGCATAGTGTTTTTCCACATTACACATTTTCCATCAATTCACATTACACATTTTCCATTTTTCTAGACCCTTTGTATGTGGCATATGTGAGAAATTTAACAGTCTAAAAAAATGTGAAAAGGTGAGTGAGTTTATGTGCTTTACAATAAACAAGTTTGGGCCAGCAGGTTGCTCAGTGGTTAAGGCACAATACTCCAACATGGCTGACTGCAGTTCAAGTCCTGGACCTGGCACTCAAAACTTATGCTGGGCACCTGTGCATCCATGCCCAAAATCCCAGGAGGACAAGAGTATAGTATGGCCATTCCCATGGGGGATGATTTTTCACTTTACCTCTCCCTCTCTCTCCCTCTCTCTCTGGTGAGCACATGCACTCTATGGCAAAAACTTTAAAAAATAAATAAAATAAACAAGTTCAGTTTGAGAAACTTGAGTGTACTTTAAAGCAAAGCAAAACAAAAACAAACAAACAGAATACACTATAAAAAGCCTATGTTTAAATCTGAGCCTGTCAACATCCAATATGTACTGCAAAGTAGCATGTCTTAAATTTTAGCTAGTCAGCCCATAATTGGTACTCCTCAAGCTGTGAAACTCAGAATACACACAAATGGTCACAATTCTGGTTAAGAGAGCAAACACCCTGGCAAATATTTCCTAAAGCTTCAGCATTTCAATTTTACCAGGGAGTAGTAATCAACATCACACAATTTCTAGGCTACAGTTCTATTCTGGCCTCATGCATTAAAATGGCAAGCAACTACCAAACACAAAAAGGAAACCCAACATAGAAAACTTTGAAATAAAACTTGCTTTATCTTTACACTTCTATAAAATGCTGGAATTACATGAAAGAAAAGGAAACTTGTCTCTTGTACTCTTTCTTTCCGATGATGAGAAGGAGATAGCACATACTCCCCCCTTCACCCAACACCCCCTAAATGCTACTGGCTGCCATCACACAACCACAAAATGACTTACCTTAGGAACAAGGTTGAGAAAAGATATGTACCTGGGGTCTTAGTGACATGAGTCAAGGCATTTATCAAACTTCACTTGTAGCCTGCCCCCACTCTGGTCTTACCACTTACATGAGAGGACGTCAAAAGTTCATAAAAATGAAATTAAAGTACAAGTTTATTTTGCTGCAAAACGTTTTGAAATCTATGCATAGCTTTTTAGTTACAGCAGTTTTCAATAAATGTTTTGAAGACCTCCTAGTATATCTGCCAAAACTGATCCTTGGCACTTTCATTCTTTGGATAAGATAACTTCCCTGATTTCTAGGCCTCCATTAACACAAATCAAGGGATAGCCCAGGAATTCCACAAAGAACCAAACCTCTGTAGTATCTACCTATCCATTGACAGGAGTAAACCATGAGAGCCCATCCCATCTTCTCCAACTAAACATTCACAATCTTACTTATGTTTACTATCCTTGGACTCATCAGAACTATAATGGTACTAGGTCCTTTATCTTTATTTATTTTTATCAATCTCCAGAGAATTCTAGCAACCCTAGGGTCACCTAATTCTCACACAGCTCTGTAGGGAGGCAACCACAAACACACTCATCCAAGCTGGCAGGACAACAGGAAAAAAGATCACAGTATGACAAGACCCTACTGGGGAGCTAGGTCAGTCGGTCGGTTGGTTGGTCTGTCTGTCTCTTTCTCAAAAAAATTAACTTTTGTTTAAAAATTAACTTCACTGCAGGACAGTTGGTATGATATATTGGAATAAAGGCTGGTACCACCTACAGAGCAGCACTGTCCTGAAAACTGGATGAGATGATATTTTTAAATATACTCAGTAAATAGTAAAAACATTTGAGGGATCAGCAGTTAGCGTAATGGCTATGTCCCTGAACTCCCATGTAGCTGACTGCAGTTCAAGTCCCAGACCCAGTGGCTTAAACTTACGCCAGGCGCATGTGCATGCGTGCCCAAGATCCCGAGAGAATGGAGGAGAAGGAATTGTGGCATGGCCATCCCCCCAGGGGGTGATTTCTCACTTCCTATCTTTCTGTCTCTCTCTGTCTTTCTGGAGAGCTCACGTGCCCTATAGCAAAAATCTCCACCCCCCCCCAAAAAAAAAAACAGTAAAAACATTTGAAATTGAGAAAAAAATTGAATAAAGAGAAAACTATCATTCAATACCATGAAGTAAAAGAGGAGAGAGATCATGCAGTTAGGATTCCTTTTCTTCGTCCCTTGAAGCTGCTACTTATAAAGCTGCTCTTGAGATAGAGATTTTTTCTGTTTTTCTTGACAGGTTGGTTATAAGCTTTGATAATGCTCATAAGTTCCTATAGGAGACAAATTGGTTAGTGAGGATTATGAGCTAAAGAAAAATGCCTTCAAGGGTGGGATGGTACGGGTAGAATGAATTCTAATATTAAACACACAAAAAGAGCAGTAAGATTTGATTCTACATATTTTATGCAAAATTAATTTCTCGTCTACTGAGTACAGTAGCCCATAAATTCCACTTGTTCTGCCTCCCTAAGCATGAATGGAGAATCTGGGGGAAAATAGGCCAGGGATTCAAATGAGTGTCTTTTTAAGTTTAGGAACTCATATAGGACAAATAACAGCTTATATTCTAGAAAACGCTGTTTTGAATCAAATCAAAGATACAACATATATTTTTTTTAATTATGGGGGGGTGGGGGGAATGCTAAACATCTCTTTCTAATGTTAGGCTTGTTCTGAACCTTCCAATTTCAGTCTTCAATAAAGACTCCATTCAGTTCCTTTAAAAAAGCCAAATCCCGACACAATCAGTTCAAATTATTTAATGGGGGTTACTTTGAACTATCCAAACACAAAACAGATCTTTAAAATTGCTCACACTTTAGAGTTTGACAGTGTTATAAGTGTCTGTAAATGAATACTGAATAATGCAAAGTGGTAACCTGTTGGCAATGTATTTGCATAAATTAAGTGAATACTCATGTAATACATTCACATCTTACCCCTCTCCTCTTCTTGCATTGAATATTCATTCTGTGGCTAGTAAGGTCCGAGAATAAGCTGATGATAGTAAATAAATGGAAAGAATGACATCTTAGGATGTCACCAACACAACCTGGTGTTCATAAGAAGCTAGTTCTCAGGGTGAAGAACCCTCCATTTAAAGAAAATAACACCCATGAAAAAAACTTCTCAAAGTAATAAATGAATACCGTAAAGTGGAAAGAGACAAAATAAACTTATAAAAATCTATAGCATTTATTTATACAAACAACAAGCAAACAGAGGCAGAACTGAAGAAAGTAATCCTACTCACCATAACCACAAGAAGCATAAGATACCTAGGCATAAATCTAATCAAGGAAGTCAAAGACCTCTACAAGGAAAACTATAAAAAATCTTTGAAAAGGAATTGAAAAATGACACAAAAAGTAGAATGACATCCTATGCTCCTGGTTTGAGATAACGAATATAATTAAAATGGAAATCCTACCCAAATTAATCTACATATTTAAGGCAATCCCTATAAAATTACAAGAGACATTCTTCACAGTTTTAAAAAAGACAATCATAGAATTTCTCTAGAATCATAAAAGACCCCGTATTGCCAAAGCAATCCTACACAAGAAGAGTGGAGTGGGTGGCATCTCACTCCCTAACCCCCAAATTTATTACAAAGTTGTGATAATCAAAACAACATGGAATTGGCACAAATACAGGTGGACCAATAGAAGAACAGACACTCCCAGAAATAAACCCCAAAACTTACAGGCAACTGATCTTTGACAAAGTGTATCAGTCAATTTTGTGGGAAAAGGAAAATCTCTTTGGCAAATGGTGCTGGAAAAACTTGGCATCCATCTGCATAAAGATGAATCTGAACCTTCTCTCTCACCATTAACACAAAAATCAACTCAAAGTAGATCAAAGATCTAAACCAAAGATATAAACTATAAAACTACTACTGGAAAATACTGGGGAAACTCTGGGAGACACTGGGGTAGGCAAAGACTTCTTAAAGACCCCAAAGTACAGGCAATAATCCCAAAAATAAACAAGTGGGATTTCATCAGATTAAGAAGTTTCTGAACAGCAAAGCACACAATAATTAGTATGAATTGACAACTCCTGGAAACGGTGAATGTCTTTGTAAACTATGCCTCAGATAAGGAACAGATAACCAGAATACAAAGGGAACTCAAGCAGCTTACCCAGAAAAAAATGATTAACCCAATTCAAAGATGGGAAAATGAACTGAATAAACAACTCTTTAAGAAAGACATACAGGGAACCAGCAGTTAGCGTAATGGCTATGTCGCTGGACTCCCACGTAGTCGACCGCGGTTCGCGTCTCGGACCCGGTGGCTTACAACTCACGCCGGGCGCGTGTGCGTGCGTGCCCAAGATCCCGAGAGGAGAATGGAGGAGAAGGGATTGCGGCGTGACCATCCCCCCTGGGGGGTGATTTCTCGCTTTCTGTCTCTACGTCTCTCTCTGTCTGGCGAGCGCACGCGCCCTATAGCGAAAAACCTCTCCACAAAAAAAAAAAAAAAAAAAAAAAGAAAGACATACAAACAGCCAAAAAGTATATGGAAAAAATGTTCAACACCCCTCATCATAAGAGATATGCAGATCAAAATCACAATGAAATATCACCTAACCCTAGTCAGAATGGCAAAGAAAAAAAAAAATGATAAAGTGCTGGCGGGGATGTGGTAAAAGGGGAACTCTCCTACACAGTTAGTGGGAATGTTAATTGGTCCCATTGCTGTGGAGAACAATATGGAGGTTCCTCAAAGACCTACAAATGAAACTACCATATGATGCAGCAATTCTTCTCCTGGGGATCTACCCAAAGGATAGGAGAACGCTCGGTCGGACAAGCGCTTGCACATCTATATTCATTGCAGGATTATTCATGATTGCTAAGGCATGAAACCAACCCAAATGTCCACAAACAGATGAATGGATTGAAAAAATGTGGCACAGATACTCCATGGAATACTAACTATTCAGCCATAAGAAATAACAAGACCTTGGCATTTGACAGAAAGTGGACGAATATGGAAGATTTATTGCTAAGTGAAGCAAGTTGGGCTATGCAAGAGAAACATTGTATGTCTCCATTTAACATACACCAACTGTCCGTACTCTATGGTGAGACTGAAATATTGGAGGACATAAAAGTATTGAAAACAGTTATGGACACTGGAGATAGTGTGGAAGAAGGGTGGGAGAAGGGAAGAGTGTAGGGAAGGAAATTAGGAGGAAAAATATAGAGGTAAAACATTTATGGAACACATAAATATTATCTGTTGATGATGATGTGTATAGTATTCTCAACTGGATTGGACTGAGGTGTCTTTCATTTGGGTAAGTTCTCTATATAAGCTAAATGACGTACAGTGATTGAATGTGTAAAAATAATAATAATAGTAAAGAAAGTGACAGCTTAATTCTATAAAGTAAACTTTTCCAAGTCCTTTCTATCCCCCATATTATTATTGTTCTCATATATAAAAAACACTCTGATGCACAACTTATTATCAGACCCTGAATTTTTCACAGTATTAAGGCAGGAAAGCCTTGCAGTTCTTATTCAGTTAAAGCCAAAGAACAGTCAGATCCTGAGAGTCAACCAAATAAAGACCTAAGTAGGATGGCTCTGGTCATAAATCAAAAGCTAATAGAGCCTGAACTCATGAGTCTGACCCTTAAATAGCATTCTCTCTGAGCTTGGCAACCCAAGTGAGAAAATAGTGTTGGAGTTATCACCTATGCAAAGACACTGTATGTTCCATCTAAAAGCTGTAGTTAACACATTATTCAGAAAAGTTCTTATGTAAAATCAGGTAAAATTATTATCATTTAGACTAAACTTGTATTTCCACAGAAAAGTAAACATGCACCTTTCATATCAGATATATTTAAGACTGATAGCATGATCTATCAGGAAGACTTGACTATTTTTGATAAATGCTTACAATTCCTACCAGAGTTCTGGTTCTTTCATAGAAGAGGTCATGCACATTAACTATACCATCGCTCATCTATTTAGGAGGTACTCAGTAAGAGAGTCAGCTGAATGATTATCTCAGCAGAACTCCCAGGATGGAAACTATAGACGTAAAGCCCTTTGTCTGCACACTGAAGCCACTATTTTCTTTAAAAAAAAAAAAAAAAAAAAAAAAATATATATATATATATATACACACACACACACACGTATATATACATATATACATATATATATATACACGTGTGTGTGTATATATATATGTGTGTGTGTGTATATATATATATATATATATTTAGAGGTTTTTGCTATAGGGCATGTGCACTCACCAGACAGACAGAGACAGAAAGACAGAAAGCGAGAAATCGCCCACCGGGAGGATGGCCACGCTGCAATCCTTTCTCCTCCATTCTCCTCTTGGGATCTTGGGAACACACTCACACGTGCCCAGCGTGAGTTTAAGCCACCGGGTCTGGAATGTGAACCACAGTCAACTACACGGGAGTGCAGCGACATAGTCATTACGCTAATTGCTGGTCCCGGTGCCCCTATTTTCTAAGCATAAGAAGGAATGCTCAGGGCCACCCAGTCAGCACAGCAGTAAAACAATGCACCACAATGCTGAGGTCATATAGAAAGGTTCTGGGTTCACATCCTGAAGTCTCCCTGCACACACACACATGCCTGTGATCCAGGCTACCTAAGGCTGGAGACCGGGCTACAGCATAAAAACCCTTTTGGAAATGTACACTTCTTTCTCACTCTTCTGTCTTTCTCTCATAGAAGAGATAACTAAATGTACTTTTTAAAAACAGGACTGTTGGGACCAGCAGTTGGCATAATGGTTATGTTGCTGGGTCCCATGTAGTTGACCAAGGTTTGTGTTCTGGACCCAGTGGCTTAAAACTCACGCTGGGTGCGTGTGCGTGCATGCCCAAGATCCCGAGAGGAGAATGAAGGAGAAGGGATTGCAGTGTGGCCATCCCTCCTGTGGGGTGATTTCTTGCTTTCTGTCTCTCTCTCTCTGTCTGGCCAGCACACACGTCCTATAGCAAAAACCTCTCAAAAAAAAAAAAAAAAAAAAAGAAAAGAAAAAAAAAAAAAAAAAAAAGGACTGTTGAGTGTGACTACACACAGTAGCATCAGATCAAATGATAAAAGTTACTGGGAGACCAGTCAGCAGTGTGGTGGTTGGACAGCTAGGTCCCATAGGATGACTTTATGGCTTGAGTCCCAAACCTGGTGGCTTGGGAAACAATCTGGGTGCATGTTAATGCACACCCAAAATACTGAGAGAAGAATAGAAAATGCATTGCAATGTGGCCATCCCTCCTGAGGGGTGCATTCTCACTTTCTGGCTTTCTCTCTCTGGTGAGTGCACATGCTCTATCACAAACTAAAAATGAATAAATATTTTTTTTAAAAAAAGCTACTGGAAATCAGATGAAAAATCATCAAAAAATTTTAAGAATGGTTTCATGACATAATGAGATGTCTGCCACCAAAGACATGATTCACAGTCCACTTGCTTACATTTTGTTTTCTAGGCCTATTACTCAACTGGCTCATTTGTAAAATCTGGGTGATGCCCACATTTAAAAAAAAAAAAAAAAAAAAAAACACAGTTCATTCTCATGTAGGTAGAAAACACACAACTCTTGCTAAACTACAATACCTTAGCAAACTCCATCAGCAGATTTCTTCCATTTGGTAAAGGCAACATTTGATGAACTATGAGGTTCATTTGAGTGTTAAGAATTTATGAGATCTTAGAGTCAAGTAGAAACAAAATAACCAGCACTGCAATAACAATACAGGAAACTTAAAAACATATGACTTGAGACATAGTGTCATTTGTTTCCTTTTTTAAGTTTATTTATTATTTAGAGAGAGAAAACAGGCACCTTTGACTGAGTCTCATCACACCACAAACCCCCTATTAGCCCTACAGCCAGCCAGGGCCAACACGTTTCAAGTCAATCCAAAATCTAAGTTGCAGTCTCCTGCGGGATGCCAGCACTGCAGAGTGGTGCCCTACCACCTGAAACCCTCGGGTTAGGCTGATAGTGTCATCCTTAAGAACTCATTCTCTGGGTCCAGCCCTATAGCATGTTTTGCCTCTAGGCAAAGGAAGCCCAATTCTACATGGTCAAACAGGGCTCAAGTTCCAGTCTTGGTGGCTTGGAAAAAAGATGAGGCATATACATGCATGCCTCAGATCCTGATTGGATGGAGAAATGGAAGAAAAAGAATTGCAGGCACCAGACATCATTGGGAGGTGTGCTCTCTCCCTCTTCCTCTGAAATCCATGCATATATTTTTCATAATACGCATTTCCATGAGCATTTGGATGATACCTTGTATCTAAGCCTTAGAAGAAAAGACTTAGAAGGCAGCTGAGAACTGTCTTACTTAAAAATACATCCTTATTGGGAACCAGCAGTTAGCGTAATGGCTATGTCGCTGGACTCCCACGTAGTCAACCGCGGTTCGCGTCCCGGACCCGGTGGCTTACAACTCACGCCGGGCACGTGTGCGTGCGTGCCCAAGATCCCGAGAGGAGAATGGAGGAGAAGGGATTGCGGCGTGACCATCCCCCCTGGGGGGTGATTTCTCGCTTTCTGTCTCTCTGTCTCTCTCTGTCTGTCTGGCGAGCGCACGCGCCCTATAGCGAAAACCTCTCCAAAAAAAAAAAAAAAAAAAATACATCCTTAATCTTCCTAGTTTCTTTATGACATATAATAAACAATATTTTGTGTGTTGTGTTCTTATATCGCTTGGTTAAAACTGTCCCTTTGTAGGACACAGTATATCTTTTTTAATATAATGCCTATTTTTTTAGCCAGCTGTCAGGTTTTTTTTTTAGATTTAATTTTATCATTATTGTTATTTTTTTAAATTTGATACAAGCATTCGACAGAGACAGAGCGGGAGAGCGAGAGACAGAAAGACAAAAAGAAAGCAAGCCACCAGGCGTCAAGGACTTGAACCTGATCAGCCACATGGGAATCCTGTGCCCAAACTGCCATGCCACCTGCTGGCCCCACCAGCTGGTTTTTAAGTCCTTCAGTTTAATGGCTTTGAAACAGAAGGTCAAGTAGGTATGTCACAATTAATGTAGCCATTCCTTTATTTTAATATTTTTTTGTTTCCCTAGTGTTTTACTGTTGTAAATATTTCTGTGACAGATATTTTGTAATTTAGTTTTTATTCTGGATTTTGAAGTATCTTAAAATAGACTGCCCAAATGTGAATTTCTCAGTACTAACGTCTCTGTTATCTTAAGAGTATGAATACTTTTTAATAGAAATTAAGGAAGGCATGATTGTGTCTTTATTTCAAATTATGGTTAGATATTCAAAGAAGGTTTTAACTGGAAAAACAAAGCAAAAGAAGAAAACAGCTATTACTCACTCCTGAAAGAGAAAGTATACTTCTGTGATTTTTCTGCAATGTTTAGAACTAGAGCTTTTGATAGAGTTTTGGTGAAGTCTGTAGAGGTTACTCTTTAATAAAGTGACTATTCAAATCTTAGGATCATTTGTGTTTATCAAAAAACAATTTTAGGGGCCAGCAGGTGGCATGGTAGTTGAGGCTCTGGACTCCCCCATGGCCGGCCACAGACCTGGTGGCTTGTTTTCTCACTTTCCCTAAATAATAATGAATACAATTAAATAATTCTGGGGGGTGGATTTTAAGACCGAACTGATAATATGCCACCCTCATCACACAGCAGAGGGTGCTACACTTGGCCACTGCTGGCTTCAACCTGCGTAGGCACATGTGCTTAGGATCCTGACAGGATGAAGAACTGGAGAAAAGGCCCGCAGTATGATCGAGCCTGAACTGCTAACGGTACTCGCAGTGTCTCTCTCTCTCTCACGTGGTGCACACACTTTATCCCATAAATCTACTCCTATTTTTGCTTAGATCATCTCTCCCTTCAGGCTGCTAACAATGACAAAATTCTATTTGCTCTTTGCTCTCAACAGTTCCAATCCCTTCTACAGAAGTAATTCTAGTCATGATATTATATAGAGTATTAATGTGCAATAACTTATCTCATCATCCTTCTACTAATTGTTCTAATAATTAAGCAAGTTTTACTTAACTATTTTTCTTTTAAAATCAAAGGGAGTAAGGAGTACCCATTAAAAATATATCAGGTTTGGGGACTGGCAGATGATTGTAACTGTTATGTCACTGGACTCCCACATGGTTGACTGTGGTTCAAGTCCAAGACCCACTTAAAACTCATGCCAGGTGCATGTGCGTACATGCCCAAAATCCTGAGAGGAGCATAAAGAAGGGATCACGGCATGGCCACCCTTCCTGGGGGGGGGGGGGGATTTCTCACTTTCTGTCTCTCTGTTTCTCTCTCTCTGGTAAGTACAGGTGCCCTATAGCAAAAATCTCTCTAAAATCAATATATAAAAATACACATTATTATAGGTAAATAAAATGCTAATAATATATAATTTTTTTATATAAATACATGAAATAATTATATATAAAACTATATATACATATATATAACTATAATTATATATAAATATATATAACTATAATTATATATAAATATATATAACTATAATTATATATAAATATATATATATGTATACACACACACACGTGTGTATATACATAAATAAATAAAGTTTGGAGCCAGCAGGTGGCATGGTGGTTAAAGTCTTGGACTCCCCATGGTCAACTGCAGTTCAAGTCTCCGACCTGGTGGTTTGTTTTCTCATTTTCTCTCTCTTCTCATCAAAGTAAAACAAAAAATCATAATGATGATGAATAAAATTAAATAAAATAATTTGTTAAAAATATATATATCAGGTTAAAATCCAACCAACCTTTACTGAACAGACTCTGTAGTTGGTTTTTCTTTTTTTTGTACTTTAGGTAAGATGAGAGAAAGCTCAAAAGTAATCTCTAATCAATTTTTGTTTACAGTCTACTGTGGCAGATAAAATAGAACAGTTATAAGACAATTATATATCAGGATATAAGCAAAATTGCATGACAATCATCCTATACCAGCTGATGCCATGCAAATTCAATTCAGATTTACTAAATGTCAACCGTATAATTTTTTCAGTGTGCTGATTATATTGGCTTTCAAGGTATCCAAAAGAAAGTTTACAGCTTAGCATACTTACAATGTACCTAGGCAATGTTTTCATAATTGCAGCAAATATAACAAGTGATGAAATTTCTGGCAAAATTAAATATATGAGGGAGCTTCAAAAACCTCACAGAAAAATAGCATTTAAGTGTGTCTTTATTTTGGTGTAAAGTCTTTTTGAAATCCACGCATAGTTTTTCACAATACACATTTTTCATGAACTTCATGATGATCTCCCATACTTAGAGGAAAAACGTTCTTGACTGTTATTTTAATAACAATGAAGTATTTAGTAATTATACTTAATAAATGCTAAAAACGTTATCTGAATTATTTTTAATACTTAGTACTAAAAATGTTATCTGAATTATTTTTCAAAACAACCTGATGAAATAGATATTGTTAATGCTACTCAATGGCACTGTGGTAGTTTTAGCTAGCAAATCTGAGATCAGAAGTCAGGGCTTTATATTTATTTATTTTTCTTTTAAAGAATTATTTATTTAATTTGTTCCTTTATTATTTTAATTTGCTATAGGGCATGTGCACTCACCAGAGAGAGGCAAAGAGAGAGAAAGTGAGAAAGCAAGCCACTAGGTTTAGGACTCGAAACATGGTCGGCCATGTAGGAAGTCCAGCTCCTTAATAACCACACTACCTGCTGGTCTCAGGGCTTTCGATTCCTGAACCACCTTCTCTTAAGTGGGACTTACGTAATATCATAACCATTATTTTCACAACCAACTGAACAGTTAAACTGAAGAGTTTTTATAATATTCAAATGCATTACTACACTGATATTGACAAAAATCCTGTAAACAACAAATTAATTTTCTGAATCTGCAGATATTAAATCTGAGTTTTTTATCTCTTAGTTACCTGATAAGCTATGCTATCAGTTCCTTCAGCACTGTTTTAAAAGTGAATTCAAATTAATTCAAGCCACCTAGCTGATAGATTTGTGATCTTTACAATACAAAAACAGGTTAGTGTACACTCCTAATGGTGTCATTGTTCTGCATAAGAAACAGGCATACAATTCCATAAGAATACAAAATATAGAAAACATATAATTACTACATTGTTACACAGATCTTTCCATATTTATGCATATTTAATTAAAATGATATTTATCAAAAGGCTAATGAGGCCATTTTGAGTCACATTTACCAAAAGGCTAATGAAACAGTGGAATATAATTTGGTTATTAACGAAAGAACTAGAGAAGAGACATCTGTACACAGTAAGAAAAATCAGAATTGCCAATAAAATATCATTGAAAGATTCTCATAAACTTTACTGTTACAAAGTTCTATAAGAGATAGGGAAGAAAATATGTAATGCCAGCTCCCCACTTCTACAACAGAATTCATTCTTAAAATGATAGCAAATTTGTATTCTAGTCAAAAAACTTACCTAATGAGAATGCATAAATTATATATCCATTATATAGAATCATAATTAAAGATAGTTAAATGAAATATTTATTCATTCATTCATTTATTCATTTAGGGGGGGATGGCCACACTACACTCTCCTCTCCTCCGTTTTCCTCTCAGGATTTTGGGCATGCAAGCACATGTACCTGGTGTGAATTTTAAGCCTCCAGGTCTGGGATTGGAATCACGGTCAATCATGTGGGAGTCCTGTGACATAACCATTGCACTATCTGCTGGTCCCATAAACATAGGAAATTTTTTTTTTTTTTTGGAGAGATTTTTGCTATAGGGCGCGTGCGCTCGCCAGACAGACAGAGAGAGACATAGAGACAGAAAGCGAGAAATCACCCCCCAGGGGGGATGGTCACGCCGCAATCCCTTCTCCTCCATTCTCCTCTTGGGATCTTGGTCACGCATGCACACGCGCCCGGCGTGAGTTTTAAGCCACCGGGTCTGGGACGCGAACCGCGGTCGACTACGTGGGAGTCCAGCGACATAGCCATTATGCTAACTGCTGGTTCGCAACATAGGAAATTTTTAAAGTTGCAAAACAGGTCAAGACACTGACGTATTAAAATAAAATTTCCCAACATTGCACCTTAAAACAATCTCATATTGGATTGTTGAACCTTTGAAAAACATTGTTGGGGGTCCAGCAGTTGGCATGGTGGGTAAGGCACTGAACTCCCACATGGCTAACCATGGTTCAAGGCTCAGACTGGGTGGCTTGCTTTCTCTCTTTCCCTCTCTTTCTCTGTTTGTAAGTCTGTCTCTCTTTGGTCGGATTTAAAAACAACAATCATAAAAATAAACAAACAAATGATCCTTGTTGGTCTTTTCAAGGCCCCAAAACAATTATCTTACCATGTGACTATAAGAGGGTAAGAACTGTGGGGAAAGGTAAATAGAAATGCCAGTATATTTTCTCAACATTAACAATAACAATACATATCTGAAGGCTTTCAGCTTCAAAATCAGAAAATTCCAGAAATATTAAATGGTACATAATATCAAACTCTAACAAAATTGTTCAACAGGTAATTGCCAACTGTTGGCTCATCAAATAAACAGGAACTATTTTAAGAAAAGTAGCAAATTATTTCAAGTTTGGAATTTTGTAGAAAATAAAATTCATAAGCAACTTTCTAAATCAGAATCTTCCTTAAATGTTTCCTACTATTAGTAACAGAATTCACACACACATGTAAGTTTCTTGAGAAATAAAGTGCATCCATATACTGTAAGTGGTATTCTGTAATACTTACTATTATGACTTATCTAAATAAAAGTCAAAAGTAGCTTACTATTGTAGAAGACAGTGAAAACAGCTCCCTCAAGAAGCGTTGTGGGGAGGGACCAGCAGTTAGCGTAATGGCTATGTTGCTGGACTCCCACGTAGTCGACGGCGGTTCGCGTCCCGGACCCGGTAGCTTAAAACTCACGCCGGGCGTGTGTGCGTGCGTGCCCAAGATCCCAAGAGGAGAATGGAGGAGAAGGGATTGCGGCGTGGCCATCCCCTCTGGGGGGTGAATTCTCACTTTCTGTCTCTCTGTCTGTCTCTGTCTGTCTGGCGAGCGCACGCGCCCTATGGCAAAAACCTCTCCAAAAAAAAAAAAAAAAAAGAAGCATTGTGGTAAGCCAAATAGTGGCACAGGGTAACTTAGCTTTCTGCATGGCTGACCCACAGGGGAAGGCTCCAGGTTCGTGTTTGGAGATGTCCCTGAATATGCTGGTCATCTGGGGCTGGCTGAAGCTGGGAGTGGATTACTGTGTGAAGGTGTCTCTTTCTCTTTCAGAAGAGAGAAACTAAGAAAAAAAATCCTAGGTGAAGACATTTCAAAAAAGGAAAAACCTCTTCTTTGTATATTCCTCAACATAAATTAACATAATTAAATCATTGTTCATTTATTTGTCAGGGGGAAAATGATAGTTTATTATAGTATTTAAATAATTTGAAAGAATGTCATAGTATTATGTCTTTTTGTTAACACTTATCCAAAGGTATAGTAATTCGTTGTCATAATAAGGCCCTGCCATGAGAGTTTTAAAACATTTACTAAAAATGGCAGGGTGGTTAAGGCACTGGACTCCTACATGGCTGACTACAGTTTGAGTCCCAGCCCTGGTGACTCACTTTCTCACTTCTCTCTCCCCCACTTTCTCCCTTCCTTTCTGATGAGTGCACATGCCATGTAGCAAATTAAATAAATAAATAAATAAATAAATAAATAAATAAATAAATAAATAAGGATGATGATGAATAAAATTAAATAATTTAAAAAGAAAAAAAAGAAAAGAAATACCTGCTAACAGGGACAAGAATTGGCATAGTGGTTAAGGCAACTAGACTCCCACATGGTTGCCTGCAGTTCAAGCTCCAGACCTCGTGGCTTGAAAATCACACCAGGCTAATTTCATAGGTGCCCAAAATCTTGAGAGGAAAATGGAGGACAAGGGATTGTGGTGTGGCCACTCCCACCCAGAGAGTCATTCCTCACTTTCCCTCTCTCCTTTTCTGTCTCTCTTTGGTGAATGTAGGTGCCCTATGACAAAAAAAAAATTTAAAATACCCTTTACATTGAAAATAATATTATGTTTTAATGCCTTTAAAGAATCTAAAATATTGGGTTGGTGGAAAAGTCCTGACATTTCTGCATAGAAAAACACAGAAAAATGTCATGACTTTTTCAACAACCCAATAGCAGATTATGTATGTATTGACTCCTGTAGTGTGCTTCAGCCAGATAGTGATCATTTGTCAAAATGTGAACAATCGAATCATATGGCTGTCCTCACACAGACCGATGGCAACGCTCAGAATGTAATAAGTGAATCTGTTCACCTAAACAGAAATGAAAGGACTAGTTCTGCTGCTCATATTTTTTATCCTTTCTTTAAAATTTAAGTCCCTTGAAATTTTACTTCTTGAGTTAACACACAGCTATTAAAAGACAGCAGACTTGTAATCAATATCTTTACTAACAGCTATTCCCCAGGCTCTCTTAAATATAAGTACCAGAATTACATGAGATGGAAAATATCCAATTAGGTTTCTCCTGGACCAATTTAGCTTGTCTAAGTATTGAATATTTTGACAATAAATATATTCACACTCTTGAGTTTAAGAGAAAAATTAGCCCTTTAATTAGCAGCAAAACTAGTCTAGAAATTGGCCATCTGGCTTGTCTCTGACAGTCTTAAATGGGATATCATCAGAAATAAATAAATAAATGTTTAGATATTATGAAAACACACACACACACACACACACACACACACACACACACACACCAGGCATAATTTGATAACCTGAGAGTACAAACTTTATTTCAGTTCCCTTCACAAAAAATAACAGAACCTGGGACCAGTAGATGGTATAATGGTTATGTCACTGGACACCCGCATTGCCAACTCAGGTTTGAGTCCCAGACTCAGGGGCTTGAAACTCCTGCTGTGCACATGTGCATGCATGCCCAAAATCCCAAGAGAATGGAGAAGGGACTGTGGTGTGGCCATCCTGTCAGGGGGCAATTTCTCACTTTCTGCCTCTTTGGTGAGTGCATGTATAGCAAAAAAAACTCTCAAAAAAAAAAGGAACAAAGGAACAGAACATGTTTCTCTAAAGCACTTGAGTTGATTCTAACTGAAAAATACCAAGTTCTCATTGCTATCCACTTTCCAAGTTGCCAGAATGAGAAAATAAGTCTGCTCTTCTTAGTCAGATCTAAGAGGCTCTGAAATGAAAACCACACAGGTGCCTGTGTTTCTGTCAACAAGTGCTGAGACAATACACAAATTTGTTATAGCTGATTAACTTGGAGGTCAAAATATTGCCCTTGAGCCCATGTGAATAGCTCTTCTGCCTGAGTCATTCAATAGTTATATACTGAGCATCCACATTGCACCAAACATTGGACTTGGTTCTAGAAACATAAAGATGGAAAGAAAAAGTGAATAAAAAAATAACATAATTTGGAGTCTGGTGAGGAGATAGATGCAGAAAAATAATGCATCTGTGATAACTGCAGTAACGGATTTGGGTATAAGATTGCTGCTAGTATGGACCTGCGTTTTTCACATTGTCAATTCTGATTAATTTTGTGAACCTGGACTCAAAACAGTCAGTCACCACCAGAATTCTTTTATGTAAATTCTATTGGGTTGTCAGAAAAGTTATGATGTATTTTTTTCTATGTAAAAATGTGTCATGACTTTTCCGATAACCCAATATGCAGAATATAAAACACTAAAATGTACTTTATAACATAAATCACTGGTGAACTTTTGTTCTAGTTTTACAGAGGTATAGATTTAGATGTAGACAGACATAGATTTCAATATAGATACGGACATAAATATAGCTCACACATTTATAAGCTAGGTCACTTCATAAAGCATACTTCTAAACCAGGTGTGGTCAAACAACTTTGAAAGCCACATGTATAGGAAACTTGCCTGAATAAGTCAAGGCAGTCTTCTCAAAGGAAATAGCATTCAGGGTGAGACTGTATGAAAAGGTTTCTTCCACAGCAGGACAGACAGCTTCCAGATAAAGGGATCAGAGTATTGTACAGGTTGAACAAGCACCCAACATATTTCTAAGAACTAGATTAGTTTGGTATTCTACAAAATACAAAGATCATGCAGGGAAGCAGAGAAGGACCAGCCTATGTCAAATCTTGCAAGTTATACTTCCAAGTTGACATTTTTGTTCTTTAAGTCATGGGGAGTCACTGAAAAAGTGGAAGCAGAAGAGTGATGTACAGAATAGAAGATATTTTAATTCTGGTAGAAGAGAATCCTTAAGCCAATATGGTAAACCCTAGCCTCACATCCCTCTTGAGCACTTGAAATATGGCTAGAGCTGCAGGTTGAAATAATATTCTGGACAGATGGATTAAATAAAACATGTTACTGCAATCAATACCACTTCATTTCGTGCATTACTTGATGAAAGTGAGTGTGTGTGTGTGTGCTCATGCACGCAAGAGTACATGAGAGGGAGAGGAGACAAAGGAGAGGGAGAGGCATTTCTGGCAGAGTCCCACTATGCCGTGATCCTCCTACCCTAGCATCTAGGATTAGACATGTTCCACACATTTAGATTAGTCCAGTGCTATCCTGTCTAGGCAGCATCTTTCAGTGCAAACTACTGTGTCTACTTAATTTTATCTCTCCTAGTCAATCAGATTGCTAAATTCAGCCTTTTATCTTTGGGCTTGAGCACATTATCAAGGTTGGTCCCTGCTCCTGCTCCAAGTCACAATCCATCTCTCCTTTAATGGATCAGCAATTGTGTCAGTAACATTTTATTAGAACTGTCCCTTTGTTTAGGGAACATAAAGAAGGACTCACAAAGCCTTTATATCATAAACAATCTGGACCAATATCACTGTTTAGACCAGAAAGAAATCCTGAGCAATCTTTTGACTCTTTAGCCAATCACTATTCCAGTTGGTCTGGAGTTGAGAAATCGCTTAAGCACTGGGCAAAAAAGATCCACTGACAGGTAAAAATGAGTTATGAAGCAGTAGGGACTGAGGCCAAAAAGACATGCAGCAGTTGGAATTGTCCCCCTTTATTTCAGAAAGAGTACTTCACACATAAACTTTTAACTGCATAGTGAAAGGAAATAAAGTATACTTAATAAATGCAGAATTCCAAGCTTGATTAATAATGGCAAAGCATCTTATAAAGTATACACAAAGAACTTCCAAATACTTCTACTTTCAACTTGGGGAGATGAAGTCTAAAAAAAATAGCAGAGTTCTGTAAGACTTCACTTATCAACAAATATTGAACTAATGCCTGCTAAGAGAAATGCACCAGGACTGTAGCCTAGAGCATAGACCTTTTAGTTATGGTGGAGGCAGATAATAAATAAACAAAATGTATGTCAAATGGTGCTACTGAGAAAATAAGGCAGAGTAGGGGTTAAGGACACAGTTCTGAATAATACGGCCAAAGAAGGCCTCAGTGACATGATGACATTTGAGCAAAGACTCCAAAAGGAAGGAAGAGAGCCAAGTGGCTGGGATCTCAGCCTGACCTGTAACTCACAGCCCGGATTTCCATTGTGTATCTCTTTTTAATATAATAATTTGCCTTCAAAGAGGAAGATGCTGACACTCAGGAAAATAGGAGTACCTCACTCAGGAGAAGCAGTACCTTGTTTCTAGCATTTCAGGCCCAGTAGGAAAGTAGTTTAGAAAATCCTGAGCAGGATGCAGAGTATTATCCCAGGCCCAACATTATCCAGTCATTATCCATTATCCCAGTCACACATTTAGATACTCTAAAAAGATGCCAAGAGGTAATTTTCATTGACAGGACTAGCAGTACCAATCCAAATAGTAAAATGTCAACGTTGTACCTAGAGAATGTTTGATCTTTTTGTTGTTGTTTTTAAAGGCAAATGTCCTGGGTGGTTCCTTACTACACAAAAGTCATTTCACTCTTCTGAGTTACTTGGCAGTCACAAGACGGAATAAGAGCTGCAATAAGAAGACCTTATCAAGAGAAAGAAAAATGACAAACATCTGTTCCCATACCCAGGTCACTGCCTTCATCTAAGTCCTGACGTACCTTTTCCAGTGAAGTAAGTATCTGCATAGCTCAATATGATCAACTTGCTTCTCTAGCAGCCGGAAGTAAAATATTGGTCCAGAAAAAGGTGGTGAAGCAGACTCATTTTATCAGTTGCTCCTGATGTAACCATCTAGAAAAGCAAATTTTTGCTCAATAAATGACCTCTCTGTAAGTAATCCTTCCTTATGCTCAATTTGCCTCCATTCTAAATATCACTAATCCTTTTAGATTTATATAGTCATTCACTTAACAAAGATGTACTAGATACTAGTATAAGACAAGCACATAGGGTGGTTTCGTATTTGAAAGTGGGTGTGAGAGGCATGTACATATATACACACATACCAACGATATACATTGGCCCTGTGTGACTCCTATTTATAAATATTTCTCAGCAGATCAAATATTTCAATTTAATTGTGAATATATATAGTGTGTGTGTATGAGTATGTCTGAGAGAAGGAGAGAGCAGCCCCTAAAAAGAGAGAGAATGGCATGAGAAGTGAATGAAATTAGATTAGATAAAAACAAAACGTATCATGAAAGACTCTTCAGACAATGTAAACATATTTAAATAAAATGAATGACATACCCTTTCACTTACATTTCCTTTTGTAATCAGATTTACTGTTCATTAACTGCTTTGCCCAGATCCTGTGTGCTCCCTGTCTTTCTTAAAACGTTATATGTGACCAAGATCTACTTTTAAAGCTGTTGGCAAAAACACATAAGCCATACATTTTTAGCTGTCAAGTAGTTATACTTCAACTTACAAAAAAAAAAAAAAAAAAAAATTGGGAATGAAACAACCCCACAACAAAGAAAAGAACTGATATCCTTATCCCACAGATGAAGCAAGAGAGAGATTTAAGCAAGCTAACACCGTAAGTTTGATTCACCAACCTTAATTTAAAATTTTATTTTTGCTTTTTATATCACAATGCAGTTATTCAAAAATAGCATTAGAATCCCTATATCCATATGTTGTCCTGCAAAAAAGAGAAAAAAAAATACTAATATTTGTGTTTCTTGTTCAAACACTCTTGGAATAAAAGAACTGTTTTCAGAAATGATGAGGTTCCTGCAGATAACATTTACCCACAGGATTTAAGGCTTTTTTTGTGACATAAAGTGCAGAGTACTTTGAGGATGGTTACAGATGCAATGGCACAGAAAAGGCTTTTAACTTTGGCTCATTTCCTCTGACCACCATGCCTCTCCATTCTAAATTATAACCTCTCAAAGCTACAGATCCTTTAAAACTAGCTTTTAAACTAGCATTCCATGGTATCTTCACAAAATAAGAACACTTTGTTACTTGAAAATAAATGCACAAAAATATTGAACTCAGTAACTGTTCTCATTATTGCAAACCAATAAACAAGGCTCAACAAAAATTGTTTTATCCTAATAGTTATTGCTTATCAAGATGCCAAAAAATAAATAAACAAACAGAAAAATCTGCCTTAACAATATACTGGTTTCTTATTCTTCAGCATCAGAAATGACTAACATATATCTCAGTGCTATTATTATCTTCCATAATAGAATCTTAAGTACTAAATTCTGACATTCATATCCGTGATTTTTTTAAATCAAAATAGTAAAGAATCTTCCCACATACACACTTCTTTTTTAAGTTTTTTGCTATAGGTGTGTATGCCCACCAGAAAGCGATAGAAAGAGGGAGGGAAACTGGCAAATCACCCCCAAGAGGGCATGACCACACTACAATCCCTTCATTCTCCTCTTGGGATTTGAGCACACATACACACTTGCCCAGTGTGATTTTCAAGCAAAATATCCAGGATTCGAGCTGTATAGCCAGTCATGTGGGATCCAGCACCTCAACCTCCACACTACCTGTTGACCCTAGAATTCCTTTTTTAACTTAGAAATTTTTTATGATACAACCCATACCAAATGCTATTTGCTCAGCTGAATCATATTTAGAATCCACATCTTAACATAAGCAGTATCTTTTTGGTAGGGCAGAGGAATTAGAAGGCACGGCCAGAAATCAGGACCAAATATTCAACCAGCCAGTTGGGAAGAGTGGGACAAGGTCAAGAAGTGACCTACACAGCTGCAAGATCAGTTACACGCAGGGGAACCAAGCAATCAAAAAACATGTATTAAGGAGAAAGCGAGCTTTCTTTTCTTTCCAAGGCTAGAGGATGAAACTATTGAAATAAAAATGTAAAAAGGGTGAGGAAGGATAAACCAATTTGGGGCTATTAGTATCAGAGACATCCATGGGAATACATGTTTTTGTTTTTAGGAAATCAACTGATTAATGAATGGAGATGTAGGTACATACAGTCCTTTATCTCCTAGGTTTGTTCACTAAAAAGATCTAAGAGCAAAGATATCCCATAGCAATAAGCAACCCCAGAACCCAGATCTAGGTTTCTGAAGCTATTCTCCACCAAAACACACACATACACAGAACTCATTAATATCTCAAGGGCTGTGGGAGGAAAAATTTGAGATAAAGCCCAAACCACCTTTCAACTCATGAACTGAGAACACAGCAGCATTTCTGTGGTAAAGTACATAACTGCAACTTATTCTTGAGGAAACATCAGAAACAAAATAATGACACGTGATTTGGCTATACCTTTCAAAATGTCAAGATCATGAAAAACAAGATAAGACAAAGGAACATTTCCAGATTAAAGGAGTCCACAAAGCCAGGGCAATACAATACAAGCTTGAATTCTGAACTTATAAAGAACATTCTGGGGAAAACTGGAGAATGATCCATTGGATCTGTGGAATATTGTATTCAGATTAATTTCATATTAATTTCCCATTTTGATGGTTATTTGAGGTTATATAGGAGGATGTCCTTACATTTAGGAAATAGTCACTGAAGTGCTAAGGGAATACCAAGCAACATGTTTCCAACTTACTCTCAAGCCAAAAAAAAATCTTCACAGTAATAATAATGTGTGGAGATAAGGACAGAGGGGAAGGAAAGAAACAAAGAGGAATAAAACATGATAGCACAACTATAATTAAAATGTTAATGAAGAGAATCTGAGCGAAAAAAATGAGTTCTTTGTCATATTCTGGAAATTTTTCTATAAGCTTGAATTTAATGCCAAAAAAATTTCTAAAAATGGAAATGTTCAGCCTTAAATGCACCTATACTGTTAATAAAAACCTTCACTTTCTATGAAGGGCCATGATCTTCTATGAATTTTGTCAAAAAGAGGGAGGGGAGAATATACTCACAGAGTAAAATTATGGTCTACATAATTCTAAAAGCAAACATAAACTGCTAATTTCTATAAAACACATGACTGATTGCAGGTGATACAGGTTGGGAATTATAAATGTTTTAAGGATTAAATTGCAGAAAATTCTCAGTAGTTGTAAAAGAAGAAGACCTGTGCACATGAAGAGATGCATCACCCAGATCTCCCTGTACGGAAGAGCACGCTCAAGGTCGACCTGTGAAGTATGGTGAGGAGAGCTCCAGGTCAGTGGATGTGGGCATGCCACCTCCTGCAGCAGAGCAAGAGCAATCAATGTGAGACAACTCAGAAGGCCAAGCTGTCCCCAGAAGGCCCTGGTGGCTCGGCTAAGGGCTTTGATCAGCCTGCAGTTGGGCTTCCTCCTCTCTCCAATCACGAGTCGAACCCCTTCTTTTCATAGTGGTTGATCCCTAACGTACATCTTATACCCAAAGGCCATCCCATTGTGTGCTTCTGGGGAACCCGACCTGTCACATGGCTCTCCTTTGAGATGTGATAAGGTATAACCGGCTATAAGCACATTTTAAAGTTTTGTCTTGTGAGTCAGTAATTTTATTTCCAACTCACAAGGCATCTGTAGATATTTGTAAGGCAAATCCTGCCTTTAACTTTCATCCATTTACCTTCTCATGCTGTGTAACAAAAAATGCACTTTCCCTTTTTCATGTTAACCAAATATAAAAAGATAATCATTGTTTAAACAACAAATTTCCCTCTTATGGTCCATTAGCTCCTGCTGCTTATTCCTGTAGTGAAATTGAAATATAACAAAACAACTTCCATTGCAATAGATAATAATCTTCTAGATGTGAGTTTCTGATTTAGCAACAGAACAAAATAAGTAGAGATTATAGTACTACAGCGAGGCTAAATTTCAGTGTGTGTGTGTGTGTGTGTACACAAATGGACACTTTTTTCTTTTTAAATACAGGGTCTATGTCACAATCTTCCTACCTAAGTCTCCCAGCTAGGACTATCGGCATGTGCCACCACCTGGCTATTTTCTTTCTCTCTTTCTCTCTTTCTCTCTCTCTCTCTTGCTCTCTCTCTTTCTTTCAGACAGGGTCTTGTTATGTTACCCATGAAAGCCTTGAGCTCAGGATCTTCCAGCTTCATTCGTCATAAGTCTCTGGAATTATAGGCACATGCTAACACACTCAGCCTTACGGCTGGACTGAATCGAACCCTGGTGTCCCACGTAGGCCCATGCTGTGGAGCACAGTGTCTTAGCAGCATGAGTGAGGGTCAAGATGCTCTGTGAATATTCTTAGCATCACACTTTAAAACAACAAAAGAACAAATGCAAACACACACCTATGAAAAGTAAAACTAATATAGGATAAATTCCCACGAAAGAGATCTCAATAGTCAACTGCCCTTCATGGGTATATTGTCTTATCAGAAAAAGTTTTTTTTTTTTTTTTTCTTCAAGAGATATTTTAATGATCAAGTGACCAGTGTTCTCACCCACTGGAAATGTACAGGAACTACCATAAGCAGAATTTCCTGTCAAGGCTCACCATTTGTGCACTTAAGTCTCAAAGAATCCAACATAATTCTTTTTTTTTTTTTTTTTTTTTTTTTTGAGAGGTTTTTGCTCTAGGACATGTACACTCGCCAGAGAGAGACAGAAAGTAAAAAATCACCCCCAAGGGAGGATGGCTACACCACAATCCCTTCTCCTCTCGCGATCTTGGGCATGCACGTACACACACCCAGTGTGTTTTAAGCCACCGGGTCTGGGGCTTGAACTGCAGTCGACCACATGAGAGTCCAGTGACATAACCATTACATCAACTGGTAGTTCTAATTCTTTTGCCTTAACTTTTGCCTCAATTCTATTGCCTTAACTTCCTTCGCTACTTCTGACCTCACTTCCCATAATGCTACACCCACACCTCCCTCCAGTTTTCTTGGTCTTTAACTCAGGGCCTCTCCTAACCTAATGTACTTGAGCTGGTTTTAAACACACCACTTCTAACACCAAATGAAAGGGGTTTTTCCTTTTGACACCATATTATGATACCATCTGGATGCCCTATAATTCAGTTCAATTCAGATACTAACAACTCAGAGTCAGCATCAGACTCCTCGGGTGAAAGGGCGCGATCTCACACCTCCCTCCCTTCAGACCAGGCACGAGGACTAGATCTCTACACTGCATATTCTGTTCAACTTGGCTACAAAGTCTGGAAGGGGGAGGACTGCACCATCTCCCATGTGTGTTAGCAATTTTCTAGAACAGTCACAAAACAACAGAAACACTTTATGGGCTACTGCAGGTTTATTATAAATGATACAAACAGCCAGATGAAGTATATAAGGGGAGGTCCAGGAAGGTCCCAAACACAGGAACTTTTGTCCTCAAAGAATAGGGGGGGCACCACCTTCCCAGGTTATGGCTATGTTCACTGACTGTGCAAAGGTTTAAGGGTCTTTTTTATTTATTTATTTTTGAGAGGTTTTTGCTATAGGGCGCGTGCGCTCGCCAGAAAGAGAGAGACAGAGAGACAGAAAGCGAGAAATCACCCTCCCTGGGGGGATGGCCACACTACAATCCCTTCTCCTCCATTCTCCTCTTGGGATCTTGGGCACGCACACACATGCGCCCGGCATGAGTTTAAGCCACCGGGTCCGAGACGCGAACCACGGTCGACTGCATGGGAGTCCAGTGACATAGCCATTACACTAACTGGTAATCTCAAGGTTTAAGGGTCTTGATGGAGATTTTAATTCTTGGTAAGATTGGTCATTGGTGACTAACAACTGGGGATGAAAATTTCTAGCCACTTTTCCTTTCCCCAGAGGTTTGCAGGTAGGACTGAAATTTCAAAGTGTCTAAGCAAGATTGTTTTTCTGGAAACTAACCCCCATCCATCCTCACACATTAAGGGCCCATCATCAGAACAAAAAAACAATACTATTATCCTTAGCATTCAGAAATGCCCAAGGTCTTTCGAAGCTCTGCACCAGGAACCAGGGATGAAAACCCACAGTCTTTCCGTACCACAGCACTTGAGGTTTTCCCTTATTCATGCTTTTCCACAGACTACCTTAGAAGTCTTTCTTTCTCAGTTCATAAAAAAATGATCAATCTAGGGAACCAGCAGTTAGCGTATGTCGCTGGACTCCCATGTAGTAGACAGCGGTTCACGTCCCGAACCTGGTAGCTTAAAACTCACGCCAGGCGCGTGTGCGTGCGTGCCCAAGATCCCGAGAGGAGAATGGAGGAGAAGGGATTGCGGCATGGCCATCCCCCCTGGGGGGTGATTTCTTGCTTTCTGTCTCTATGTCTCTCTCTGTCTGCCTGGTGAGCGCACGAGCCCTATAGCGAAAACCTCTCAAAAAAAAAAAAAAAAAAAAAAAAAAAAATTGATCCATCTTAAGGTCCTTTGACAACAGTGTCAGCTTCACTACCCAAAATAAATCGTGTAAAGCATTTAAGATAAGGAGGCTGAAGATGGTTTAGATGAATGCCCAGATAACAATATCCCAAAACTTCTATTGTGGACATTAAGAGAGACCTCTGGTAGAGGATCCCTGACTGTCGCCCCTACGGATGCCCCACTTCAGCAGGAAGCAGCTATAATGGTCATTGTCCCATAACACTTAACAGCAGTGATGGATACCTCTGCAGAGCAGGGATGATATAGGAGATCGGCTTGGGACAGAAAGTTGGGGTAAAGGACTAAGGTGGAGTCACAGTAGCTAAGCTTCCACAAAGAATCACTTACTCATGAGAACACTGCTTGCAACAATGCTTAACATAGTTACAATATGTAGCATGACCTAAAGCAATTATAGCAGTTGAGGCTTTACCCAGACCCTAACTATACTCGGAACCTAGATTATGGCCTTCCCGCCCAGGGGCACAAAACAAAGACCTGAACAATAATTTGATACAAAACTATCACTTAAGAACACAGAACTAGGGACCATCAGATAGTGTAATGGTTATGTCCCTGGACTCCCACATAGTTGACCACAGTTCGAGTCCCGGACCTGATGGCTTGAAACTCACACCAGGCATGTGTGTCTGTGTGTGTGTGTGTGTGTGTGTGTGTGTGTGTGTCCGCCCAAAATCCTGAGAGAAAAATGGAGAAGGAATTTCAGTGTGGCCATCCCCTTCCCCCAAGGGTGAGTTCTCACTGACCGTCTGTCTGTCTGTCTCTCCAGTGAGCACATGCACCCTATAGCAAAAATCTTTAAGAAAAAAAAAAAGAAAAAGAAAAAAGAAAAAACACAGAACTAAAGAACGCTGACTTCATAGGTAATTTTATCATAGGTAATTTTAGTTATATTCTGAAACCAAGTTTCTTATAAGAGAGCCAGTCCATTGTTCATACTGCTGGATTTAAAAAACAAACAAACAAAAAAATCTCCTAGCAAAAACCTCAAATCAGCAACCCTCTTTCAGAATCCCTCCCCATTGAAGTTTTTCTCTTTCAATAAAACTCTGCTTTACAGCTTCCCCAAAGAAGATGGTACATAGTCACAACATACTAAATGTGGTTTTCCATCTAGGATAAACTGCATAGTAGCTTAATCATGCATGTTATCATCAATAATATTCCATTTGTACTTTCATATATATACATATAAATGTGTGTGTGTGTTTTATATATATATATGTTTTATATATTTCATATATATATTTATATAAACACACACACACACACACACACACACACACACATATATATATGTTTTTTACACCATGTCTGACCCTCTGCCCTTTCCCACTCTCTTATTACACTATCTCTGCTGTCTATAGTTGTCTTTCATTCCTTTTCCCCCAACATTTTGTTGGTCACACCATATCATAAGTAATCTAACTACTTTCAATAGCAAGTTCAGGTGGTAACTTCAAAAAAAGCAGTTTTGAACTGATAAGGATATTTCCTTGAAACTTAAAGCCTAGAAATAGGTTAGTATCCTGTTCAAATAGTAGGTACATGAATCTATTGACAGCTCAAGACAGGACAAAAATCCTTAAAACCGGACAACAAAGCTTAGAAGAAAAGCGACAATATTTTAGTCAAGTCACAGAATGCTGTTTCATCAGTTCAGTCTCGTGCTCTTAATCTTTCTTCTGTTGAGGTTCAATCTTCCAGATTGAACTCTGGGATATAATACTCAACTCCAGACTCTGTCCCTACATTAAGTTGCCCATTTTCTTAGTTTTTGAACTCTTATTTCTATGTGTCTGCATTTAATTTTCCTGACATACCACTCCCTTAAGAACTTCTTGGAGATCTGGTCTGGTACTGGTAAATTCTTTCAGGTTTTGTTTATCGAGGAATGTTCGGGTCTTTTTTTCCCAAATGAATGATAATCTTTCTGGGTACAGTATTCTCGGTTGAAATTACTTTTCCCTTAACACGTTGAATATATTTTCCCATTCTTTCCTCGCTCGCATTGTTTCCAATGAGAGATCTGCTGTTAGTCTGATGGGATACCCTTTGTAGGTAACTTGCCATTTTTCTCTTGCCAATCTTAGTATCTTATCTGTGCCTGTGGTTTTGGTCAATCTGGCTACAATATGTCTTGGAGAAGATCTTGGGTTGATTCTATTTGGGGTCCTTCGTATTTCTTGGGACTGAATCTTTGAGTGCCTCTCTAGGTTTGGAAAGTTTTCTTGCAGGATTTCATGGAATACATTATCAATGCCCTTATGAGACACTTCACCTTCTGGGATGCCTATTATCCAGATGTTTGGACGTTTTATGGTATCTAGTATTTCTCCTATATTATTCTCAAATTTTGGGGCCATTTTCTCAGTCTTCGTGGTGGGTTTTTCTAGGCCAGCAATTTTCTCTTCTACATCTGAGATTCTATTTTCTGTATGATCGAGTCTGCTCTTAATACTTTCAAGGGAGATTTTGACTTCCTGTATTATAGCCTTCATCTCTAACAGTTCCATCTGATTCTTCTGTAAAGTGTGAAATTCCTCTTTTAGATCTTGCATGGATTTCCTCACCTCCTGGAACTCTTCAACTCCTTTCTCCTTCCTCTTCAGCAGTTCAGGGATTGAATGTAAATTAATTAAAAATAATTTTCAGGAGAAAAAAAAACCACTAAAATTGTTATCGGAAAAAAAATGCATATTTGATGACCACAGTAAGCTATATAGCCCCAGCTAAGTACTACTTTATAGTATGTTCATTCTATTCACTGAGGTTTATGTCTAAAGTCAGACTTGGGTTCATGTGTACGTATATATCAGCTGTGCTTGCTCTTACAAATATTTAGACAAATTTAGTTCATTAGCAAATCAATTAAATGGGGGGAAAGGCATAGAAAGCAACCATAGATACCAGTGACAATGTGGAAAGAGTGTTGGACAGGGCAGAGGGTGAGGGATAGGGAATCAAGGATGGCAAAAAAAAAAAAAAAAAAAAAAAAAAAAAAAAAAAAGGCAAAATATACAAGACATAAGAAATGGAAAATTATTCGTTGATAACATGTATGTCAATGTGCTTGATTGAGCCAATATACAGCGTATTTTGGATGGAAAATTAATTTTGTATGCTCTAATGATGTATAGTGAATTAATGTAAAAAAATAAATTTAAAGGAAAAAAAAGAAGGTGGTACATAGTAAGTACACAAATTTTAATTGCCATAATCATCATCATCATTATGTTTCTAGATAAATACAGAAAAGAAGATGAATCAAGTTAGGGTTCTGATACATTCCTTATTCCATTTCTGACTGTCTTTCACTTATTCACGTGTTTTTCTGTCTTAATTTTCTAAACTCCTCCAGGTGAGAAAGAAGTAAAAACTCTTAGAGAATTGCTAAATTATTTACTAAGGATATTCAAGTCCAAACAGATTGGAAGTTTTTCTCTCAAAGACCTTTAAGCATCAGATCAAATCAGCAATTAGCTTCCAAATCAACAAATTAGAAATCTCACTGTATAACAGAATGTAAGACAATTTTATCTTAGGAAGTTTTGAAAATGATGTTTTTCCCATTCATATCTCTATATTTAATCTGTTTCCTATTACCTTCCTATTTGAGTCCATTCTCTGTGGCTAGTAACAAAATACCTATGTCTGAGTTATTTATCAAGAATAAAATTTTATTTATCACATGGTTCTGAAGGTCCAGAGGCAAGGGGTTTGTTTGGTGAAGACTTTCTTGCCTGGTGACTCTACAGTCCTGCAGCACCACGGGGTATCACATGACCAGAGGGCAAGAGCTTATATGTCTGTCTGTGCCTCTCTCTTCTTATAATGCCACCAGTATTTGATGATAATAGAGGCCCCACCTTGATAACTAATACTAATGACCTGTCTGTCACAGGACACACATAGTCAGATTAAGTTTCCACTCTTAATGCCTTCATGATAGCCAACAATTGCCAAGATATGAAGAGACACATTCAAACCAAGCACTTCTCAACAGGAATTTTCTGTTCCAGCCACAATGTTCTCATATTCCAGACACATTGTTTATTTACATCTTTTCTTTCTATTGCTATCCTCACACAACAATCCTTCTTCCTCCTATCCAAAGATTTTCCAGCTCAACTCAAGAACCATTTCCTCCAGATTTTCCAAATCCACATTACTTTATCTTTATTGTTTATAATGTTCATTTTGACAATTAATCTTACAAGTGTTCTAAATTGCTATCAGCTGCTTTCACACCAACTCGATCATGATTCCTGAAATCAGATGGTTTGCCTCTTATTTTTCACCTCCTAGGATATTTAGTATATCAACAAGTAAATAGCAACTATTCAAAATATTTGTGCTGTTTAAAGACGGTCAATAAAAGAATCTGCGCCAATGACTTTTTTCAACACGTGAGGAAACACTGGACAAACACTTAAGTAGCTATTCCAAAATTTACATGCAGTTTGAGGACCAAGTCCAAATCTAAAAACTCTGTATTCTTTAGGTTGTAAAAAATCCTACAGACACACACCAAAGGGTAGAAATGAGGATCCCTTCCTGTATACTGCTGTTAAAGCTGGGATCCTTTGATGTAAAGGACAGCTTGAATACTGAATATAGAATTCCCATAAAAATTCAATGAAAATATTTGCACAAAATATTTGAGATGATATTAGTCATATCACTTTGAAGTCTTTAGAAATATTTGTGCTTATTTTTTTAACCTGTACATTATTGTAAGGTGCATACTTGGGATAGCTTTACACACACAAACGTCAGTGGAAACACAAATATAAGGAGTTTAATAATGAAGGCCTGCTATAGCCATCATATTTGACACTGCTACAGGTCATAATACTTTCCCTACTTAGAAAAAAAAAATGCCACAAAAATTCAGATCAATCGATTTATTTTACAAAATATTTTGGAATACAAAGAATATAAATTCTTTGAGAAGATAACTAACATACCAAGGAATCAGGTTCAGTTTAGCAAAATTAAAAATAGTCACCAATGAGCCAGTGAATGGAAGGTGGTTAAGGCAACTAGATCCCACAGTTCCAGCTTTGTGGTTCGAGTCTCAAATCAGTGACTTAAAATACACACCAGTTATGTGCACACTTGACCACCATCCTGAGAGAATGAAGAAGGGATTGTGGTATGGCCAACCCCCTGGGGAGTGATTTTACATTTTCTCTTTCTTTCTCTCTCTGTCTCTTTCCAGGGAGCACACATATTCTAACATTTCTTTTTTAAAAAAGCTGAAACATTAAAAGTATGCAGTGGAATTACTGAGAGCCTTTTAGCAGAAAAGATTTGCTCAACCGTTATTATAATGACAGTGAAAAATTTTATTTGCTAATGATGTCATCTAAAACACATTTAACAGGATATAGTGTGTTCAAATATAACAGGCACATAAAGAATATCAATTATGACTATCTTCTCTCACAAATGACTTTTGATTCCTAACTCTAAAGAGTAACCACTTTTGGAAATTTTTATTTCTTGTTTAAAAATAAGAATAAGCAACTACATAAAACAGGTCATGGAAAACTCAAGCATTTAATGGTTTTAGTGAAGAGAGGTAAAAACAAAACTATAAACTCCACTTTTTATCCACTTGAAAAAAATTACATTTGGAGAGGACTTAAGCTTCCTATATACTTAAAATAAAATTGATTATAAATTTTCATGACAAAATATCTTTGACAAAGATAATAATATCAAACAGCAGCCCACAATTCCCTAAAGGAATGATGTCAATTGGTATTTCTTAAATATATTCAGTGACCTACAGTAATGTGAATTCTTGATATATAATGATTGTCAGTAAGTAATATAAAAATTCCAGAATTACTTCTGGTCTCTGAACTCAAAAAAAAAAACAAAATATGTATTTTTTTCCTACTATATATATTTTTTACTCTATGTTACCATAACTCTCTGCTCCTTAATTTCTACTTCACCTTGCATCTATTGCTTACAGCAATATCAGAAAAATCAAAATTGCATCAGGTATAACTAGCTGAAACTACAATTTTACAATTAAGTACAAGTTTAATCAAGATTTCTGTTAATAGCTAATTGGTCATCTTTGTGAGAAAAGTTCTTACGTGTTTGTGAAGTTCCTTTTACTAAGCTCAGTTTACTGAGTTTCACATGCACTTACACAGCTAACTTGCAGTTATTTAACAGAAAATGTATGACGGCATTCTTTTACAAAGATTTCAAAGGTCTCAAGAAACAGAAACATTCAAATTTAAAGGATTTATGTGTTATCTCTGAACTCTTCCTTTGCTTTCACTGTTTCCTATGTATGCAGCTACCCCCAGCACAGAGGCCAGCTAATAGTTCAGGAACAGAAACCCCAACTACATCATCTAAACAGACTCGCATCAGATTTTACAAAGAAAAAATAATAATACATGTATATATGTGTGTGTATGTATATATGTGTATATATGTATTTATATGTGTGTATATATGTATATGTGTGTGTGTGTATATAGGAAAAATGTAATAAAAATAACAATTAGAACTTCACACTTAAATGTCTAAAGAGACAGAAGCATGTTACATGATAATATACCATAAATTCTAGAAAGCAATTATTGAAATGTAATGTTAAAGAAACTGTGTCTAAACCACAGATTACAAGACTGCCTACTTAGATTTGCACATGAATTATTTGTCCAATTAAAAACATAGGTAAAATGAGGGTAAACAAAAAGTAACCTAACTACATTCTCTGAGTCTCCTTCCTGTGGTACTGCCTGTTCCTTCTCCTCTCCCTGCCTGGATTCTCACACTAGGACCCAACCTAGGGCTTAGGCCTCTCCTCTTTCCCAATGCACCATCTAGGTCAGAAGTCAGCCAGCTACTGCCCACAGGTCAAATCCAGCTCACTAATTATACATTTAGAAACATTTATTAGACACCAGGAGGCCCACTTGCTTAATATTTGTCTACAGTTACTTTTACAATACCAGATCACAGTTGAGTAGTTGCAACAAAGAACAAATAGTGTCTCTGACTCTTCACTGAAAAAAAATTGCCCATCTCTGACCGGGGATTTCACTCAGATCCACAGCTTTAAATACTATCGATATCCTGGCAACTCTCAAAATTCTATCTTCAGTCCTGACTCAGACTTGCAATGGCATCTTGTCAAGCTACAGCTATTCTTGGTATTCAAATAAACATATAAATGTAACATGTCTAAAATGGAAATTTTTATTTCCACCACCTACACCTGTGCCTCTGATATCACAATACACACAGTTCTGTTCATACAAGTGCTTAGGCCAAAATCTTTTTAATCTTCCTGGACTCCTCTGTCTTACACACAATATCCTAGCCATCAAAAAATTACATCCTGGGGACCAGCAGTTAGCGTAATGGCTATGTCGCTGGACTCCCACGTAGTTGACTGCGGTTCACGTCCCGGAACCAGTGGCTTAAACTCACGCCAGGCGCATGTGCGTGTGTACCCAAGATCCCGAGAGGAGAATGGAGGAGAAGGGATTGCAGCGTGGCCATTCCCCCTGGGGGGTGATTTCTCGCTATCTCTTCAACCAAGATGAAATTAAACTTGGTATTAATCTCAGAAAAAAAAAAAAAAAACGCAAAAACACACAAACACATGAAAACTAAACAACCTACTCCTGAATGACTTCATAGCTACTGAAGACATTAAGACTGAAATCAGAAGATTCGTTGAAACCAATAAAAATGAGTACATGAGTTTTCATAATCTATGGGACACAGCAAAAGCAGTCATAAGAGGGAAGCTCACAGCAATTAGTTATACACAGAAAAAAGATGGGACCAACAGAAGGCATAATGATTACATCACTGAACTCCCATGTAGTCGACTGCAGCTTGAGTCCCAGACCTAGCAGATTAAAATTCCGCTGGGCAAGTGTGTTTAAGTGCCCAAGTTCCCAAGAGGGGAATGGAGGAGAAGGGACTACGGCATGGCTATCCCCCTGGATAGTGAGTTCTTACTTTCTGTCACTCCCTGTCTCTCTGGCAAGTGCACACATCCTATAGCAAAAATCTCTCTTAAAAAGGAAAAAAAAAAAAAAAAAAAAAAAGGTGCCAAATGGACAACTTAACATCATGCCTCAGGGAATTGGAAAAACAACAACAACAATAACAACAAAGAAGGGAGAAAAGAAATAATAAGGATATGAGCAGAAATCAATGAAATAGAAATAAAAGAACTATACAGATAATGTATGAAAGCAAAAGCTGGATCTTTGAAAAGATAAAAAAATTGACACACCATTAGCTAGACTAAGAAGAAAGAAAGGAACCAGATAAATCAAATTTGCAATGAAATAAGCAATATTACAATAGACATAAGAGAAATACAAAACATCATTGGAGAATACTATGAGTGACTATACACCAATGAACAAGAAAACCTGGATGAGATGGACAAATTCCTGGATACATGTAATCTACCAAGATTGAGTCAGGAGGACATAGAAAGTTCGAATAGGCCCATACAAGCAATGAGATTGAATCAGTAATAAATAACCTCCCAACAAAAAAAATCCTAGGACCCAATGGTTTTACTTCTGAATTCTACAAAATTTTTAAACAAATTAACCCCTATTCTATTTTTTTTTTCAGCACATATACTAAAATTGGAACAATACAGAGAAGATTAGCATGGCCCCTGTGCAAGGATGACACGCAAATTCATGAAGCGTTCCCCTATTCTATTCAAATTGTTTCTAAAGATCAAAAAGGAAAAAACCCTCCCAAATTCACTTTATGAAACCCATCACTCTCATCCCCAAAACAGATAATAAAATGACAAGAAAGAAAAACTAAAAACCAATATCTCTGATGAATAAACACACAGAAATTCTCAACAAAATACTAGCAAATCATATCCAACAACATATAAAAAAGATTATACACCATGACCAGGTAGGCCTTATTTCAGGATCCAAGGGTGCTACAACATATGCAAACCATAAATGTAATGCACCATATTAACAGAAAGAAAGATTAAAAACCATATGACTGTATCAATCAATGCAGAAAAAACATTCAATAAAATAAAACATTACTTGATGATTAATATTCTCGGAAAGGGACCCGCAGATGGCGTAATAGTTATATCATTGGGCCACGGTTTGAGTACTGGACCTAGCAGCTTAAAACTCACATCTGGCACATGTGTGTGCATGCCCAAAATCCAAAGAAGAGACCGAAGGAGAAGGGATTGTGGTGTGACCATCCCCCGGGGGGAAGGGTGATTTCTCACTTTCTGTCTCTGTCTCTCTCTCTCTGTGTCTCCAGGGAGCACATGTGCCCTATAGTAAAAATCTCTCAAAAACAAAAAAAAATCAACAAAATCAGCATAGAAGGGTCATTTCTCAACACAATAAAAGTCATCTATGAAAAACTCATACTTAACATCATACTCAATGTGGGAAAGCTGAAAGTGTTTCCACTAAAATCTAGTACAAGGGAACCAGCAGTTAGCGTAATGGCTATGTCGCTGGACTCCCACGTAGTCGACTGCGGTTCGCGTCCTGGACCCGGTGGCTTAAAACTCACACCGGGCGCGTGTGCATGCATGCCCAAGATCCCGAAAGGAGAATGGAGAAGGGACTGCGGCATGACCATCCCCCCTGGGGGATGATTTCTCGCTTTCTGTCTCTGTCTCTCTCTGTCTGTCTGGCGAGCGCATGCTCCCTATAGCGAAAAAACTCTCCCAAAAAAAAAAAAAAAAAATCTAGTACAAGACAAGGCTGCCCACTTTCTCCACTGTTTTTTAATCCAGCAGTGGAAGTCCTAGCTAATGTAATTAGAAAAGAGAAAAAATAAAAAGATATTCAAATAGGGAAAGAAAGGTGAAATGATTTCTGTTTGCAGATGACATGATTGTATACATAGAAGACCCAATGGTATCCATGAAAAACCTCCTGGATATAATAAATGAATACAGTAAAGTGGCTGGATACAGAAATTTACATACAAAAATCTATAGCATTTCTATATACGAACAACAAGCAGATCGAGATAAAACTAAAGAAAGTAATCCCATTCCCCATAGCTACAAAGGTGTGAGATATCTAGAAATAAATCTAACTAAAGAAGTCAAAGACCTCTACAAGGAAAACTATGAAAATCTTAAAAAAAATTAAAATAAAAAAAAATTGAAGATGACAGAAAAAAAGTAGAAAGATGGGACCAGTGGATGGTGTAATGGTTACATCGCTGAACTCCAATGTAGTTGATGGCAGTTCAAGTCCAGGACCCAGTGGCTTAAAACACAGCAGGCATGTATGCATGTGTGCTCAAAATCCTGAGAAAAGTAGAAGGAAGAGGGATTGCGATGTGGCTATTTCCCCTGGGGGATGATTTCTGGCTTTCTGTCTCTCTGACGAACACATATGCCCTATGGCAAAAATCTCTCTTAAAGTATGACATCCCATGTTCCTGAATTAGAAGAATTAATACAACCAAAATGGCAATTCTACCCAAATTAATTTACATATTTAATGCAATCCCAATCAAATTACCAGAGACATCCTTCACAAATCTAGAAAAGACAATCATAGAATTTGTCTGGAATCATAAAAGACTCCGCATTGCCCAAAGCAATCCTATGCAAGAAGAGTAGAGTGGGCGGCATCTCACACCCTGACCCCAAAATATATTACAAAGCTATGATAATCAAAACAGCAATGGTATTGGCACAAAAACAGACAAGTGGACCAATGGAACAGAATAGAAGACCCCAGAAATAAGCCCCAAAACATACAGCCAACTGATTTTTGACAAAGAGCACCAGTAAAAAGAAAGTCTCTTTAGTAGATTGTGCTGGGAAAACTGGGTATCCATCTGCAGAAAGATGAATCTGGACTCCTATCTCTCACCATTAACAAAAATCAATCAAAGTGGGTCAAAGATCTAAACTTAAGACTGCAAACTATAAAACTACTGGTAGAAAACACTGGGGAAGCTCTGGGATACATCAGCATAGGCCAGACTTCTTAAACAAGACCGCCAAAACACAGACAATAATCCCAAAAGTAGACAAGTGGGATTACATCAGATTAAGAAGTTTCTGCACAGCAAAAGACACGGTAATTAGTGTGAATCAACAACCCTTGGAAGGAGAGAATATTTTTGTAAACCATGCCTCAGATAAGGGACTGAGAACCAGAATACGTAAGAAACTCAAGAGGCTTACTAGAAAAAAAGATTATCAACCTCATTTAAAGATGGGAAAATGAGTTTAACAAACTATTCTCTATGGAAGACGTATGACCAGCCAAAAAGCATATGGAAAAATGCTCAATATCCCTCATCATAAGTGAAATGCAAATCCAAACCACAATGAGATACTACCTAACCCCAGTCAGAATGATGATGATTTAAAAAAAAAAAAAAAAAAAAAAAGTGCTGGGCTGGTGAGGCTGTGGTGAAAGGGGAACTCTCCTACACTGTTGGTGGGAATATAAATTAGTCTAGCCACTGTGGAGAATATGGAGTTTCCTCAAAGACCTACAAATAGAATTACCATATGATCCAACAATTCTATTCCTTGTATCTACCCAAAGAATAGGAGAATGCTCAGTTGGAAAAGTGCTTGTATATCCATATTTATTATGGCATAGTCATAACTGCTAAGGACATGGAACCAACCCAAATGTCCATGAACAGATGAATGGATTCCATATATTCTATGGAATACTATTCAGACATAAAAGAACAAGACCCTGGCATTTGACAGAAAGTAGACATATATAGAAGATTTACTGCTGAATGAAGCAAGACAGGCTATGAAAGAGAGACATTGTATCTCTCTGCATGACATATACCACCTCTCTGCATTCTATGGCAGAAACTGAAAGATTAGAGGATACAGAAGCATGGAAAATGGTTACAGATACTGGAAACAGAGAGGGAAGCAGGTGGGAGAAGGGGGAGAATGTATAGAAAGGAATCAAGGAGAAAAAGAGAGAGATAATACATGTATGGGACATAGAAATGGAATGATTATCTGTTGATAACATGTATAGTATCTTCGACTGGACTGGTATGAAGTGTATTCATGTTGGGTAAATTCACCTTACGAGCTGTAGTGATGTACAGTGACTGAATGCATAAAAATTTTAAAAACTAAAAAAATCATTGGGTAAGGGTTTCTTGAATTAATTACAGTAATGATGATGCTAGCTAATACTAAAAGTTTGCTAGAGTTCAAGAATTATCATAAGTGATTTCATGTTTATAACTCATTTAGCCCTTAACAAGAAGCAGAGACTATTTTATCCCCATTTCTGAGACAACTGAAGTACAGGGAAATTAAATGGTATGCTCAAAGCCACAGAATAAATACACATATATAGATATATATACACACACACACACATGCACATACATATATATTCACTTACAAAATAAATAATACTACCTTAAAATGCTAAGCAACAGGATTTATTCATATTACAAGCAAAATCAGAAGCCAACAGCATATATGTTATACAACATGGTAAATTCGCCATAAGTTGCATGCCTGAAATTATCTAATGACCAATTGAAAGCCCTTTAAGTTATCTCTACTAGCCATTTAAACCAGTAATAAATATAATGTTCATTACAACACAGTTTGATCTGTAACTGTGGTTCATATTCTAAGAGATTTAATTACTGCAAACCAATTTTTTAAATTTTAAACATAATGATACTTTACTGAATCATTATGTTCACACAGATTCAGAAATATCACTATGGTTTATGCAAATACAACTTTATCCTGCAAGAGTATGTATACACATACAAACACTGAGTCACACAGTCTCTGTAACATAGATTATTTTTAGTACATCATGTAACAAAACTGTAGGTATATCACCACTCCTGTAACTGAAAAGCACAAGGTAACAAAATGACTGTGTTTTATCTTGTTCATATGAAAGTCTAGTAATAAATTTCACATGGCAGTAATCCATTATGAATGGAAAACTTGGAGACACTAACTCTTTGTGTATCATTCAGTAAAACACTCAAAATTTAGAGATAGCTCTAGATACGAGAACTGACAAATGAATCACCTTATATGTAGTTAATATTAAAGAAAGAATCACCTTGTATGTAATTAATATTAAAGAAACTAAGGCATATAAATGATCAGCAAGTCTATAATATTTGACAATGTATTTTAAACAGTCTAATAAAACACAATACACAGACAGTACAGGAAAAAGGATATGTAACTAAAATCACATTCACCTTCAATACCTTTGCTAGCTAGAACTGAGAAAACTATATCAGCACTTTCTGTCCAAATGATATATTGATGCAAAACTAGAATAAAAACGGTGTGAAAAAACGTACTATTTATAACTGAGAATAAATGTTTCCTAGTGCTGACAAGCTTCTGTCAGTTAAATTGCTTTTATGTTGCAATATTTTTCCCTAAATATTTCTTCTACTATTTTTATTAGGAAGCTTTATATTTAATTTATATTACAAATTAATAATTAAACAACTCTTTGTGTATTGGTTATACAGTTAGTAATATGTATATTTAAAGACATTTATTTAAAGTTGAAGAAACCATTTCATAATAAAGAATTCCTACCCTTAATTCTCTTAGAATATAACATGTTCACCTAGAAAGTAATGTATCAATAACATATTTATGATGCAATATGGATATCAAGCCATAGCTAAAAATGTTCAGATCTATATAACCAAGTGCATTAAACAGTCCCCCCGGGTAACATATAATCAAGAGTAACTCTTATAACTCAAAACACATTTCAGTTAAGAAGTATCACAGCAGCATGTATTCATTTTGAGGTCCCAATTCATTATTTTAAAAAGCTAAACACACTGCAAATATAATGAATGAAATCACCAACTTGCACACACACAAGTTATATCTTTACCTCAATGAAAAATGTGACAGGTTTTTTTTTTAAATGGGTCAGTATAACTTTTATTAAATAATCTTGTGTCTTGGTATAAATTTTTGAGATTCAAAAAGAATTAAAAATAATAAAGTAAACTTTTTTAAGAGAGAGATTTTGCTCATAGGGCACATGTGCTCACCAGAGAGACAGAGAGAAAGTGGATTCACTTGCATTCTCCTTTTGGGATTTTGGGTACTCACACACATGCACCTGCCACAATTTTCAAGCCACCAAGTCTGGGACTCAAACCACAGTTGGCTCTGTGGGAATCCAGCTCTTTAACTACAATGCCACCTACTGGCCCCAAAACCTACTTCTAAAAATAATTACATTCACCATTCTGGTTTAGAGCAACCACATTCACTGTCATGAAAATAAGTGGGAAAAATAACTACACAGGCAAAGTATATAAAGCAATTAACCAGCAGATGGAGTAATGGTTATGTTTCTGGACTCCCATATGGCTAACTGCAATAGAAGTCCTGAACCCAGTAGATTGAAACTCATATCAGCCGTGTGTACCTAAAATCCCAGAGGAGGATGGAGCAGAAAGGATCGCAGCATGGCCATCCCCACTGTAGGGGGGGTTTCTCACTGTCCCTCTCACTGTCTCTGTCTCACTGTCTCTGTCTTTCTCCCTCCCTCCCTCCCTCCCTCTCTCTCTTTCTCTCTCCAGAGAGTGCATGTTGCCTATAGCAAAAATTCTTTCAAAATAAAATTACATAAATTCTATTATATTTATATATGTGTGTGTGTGTGTGTGTGTGTGTGTGTATTCATACATATGTATACATACTACTTCACACATTGGGAGAAAATCAGGACCAGCCTGTGATTATTAAGTGATGGGAAATAAATCAGGTGATCTCTAAGATTACTTACATTTCATATCTTGAGGCAAAGTCCAGCCTGTGGGATAGAGAGGGAGAAACCAAAAAGAGCCTTGTGGAACAAAGAAGTTAGAAACAGACTGGAGTTTGAGGCAGCTGGGATTTGTGGGATAGAGTACAGGTGAAGTGGAAGGCAGGTGGAGAAAAGATGAAGTAACTGGCATGGAAACACCTGTGAGGCTTTGAATGTGAATTTGTGCTACACAGGATGAAACTTCACGAGGTCAATTGAGGGGAAAAAAAAAAAAAAAAACTACCAGGAAGAGATCAATTTCAGGTACAAACAGAACAATCCCCACAATGGAAAGACCTTTACCCAGAGCATTCTGTAGATAATTCACAAAGCTCATGCCTTAGTAGTGAGGCTAAACTAATAGCTCTAGAATAAAGGCTACTCAAACTGTTCGTCAAAAGCATGAAATGCATATGTGCACACACACCTAGCATGTTTTTCAAACTGCTGGGGCTGAGATTCAAACTGCAATGAGCCATATATAGGATCCAGTTCCTTTAACCATTAGGCTATGCGGCTGGCCCACTATCCAATACATTATTATGATTACATAATAAAAAAAAAGTAGACAGGTTTAAAAGGTAGGAAAATGTTACCCAGAAACAGAAGAAAACTCAGTTCATAAAAATAGATCCAGAATTAACAAAGACAATAAAGTAAAAAGACTTTGTAATAGCCATTAAAATGGGTTCAAAGATTAAGGATTAAAATATAAACATAAGATAAAATGTTAAAGATAACTGAATTAAACATCTAAGTATTAAAAATTGTATTTTATATAAAAATTTCACTAGAAGGAATTAACCAGCAGATTAAACACTGCAGGCAAAAAAATCATGAAATTGAAGATAAATCAATATAAATTATCTTAAATTTTAGAAAAGACAAAAAAAGGAATAAAAAGCAAGCTGATAGCATGGTGTTTAAGGTGACTGGATCCCACATGGCTAACTGTGTAGTTGAGTTCTGAATCAGCAGTTTGAAAAAACTCGCAGGGGCATACATGCATAGGTGTCCAAGAGAAGAGATTGGGACATGGCCATCCCCCTTGGGAGGTGTTTCTCACTATCGTTCTCTAGTGAGCACCTGCACTTTACTGCAAATGAAAAGAAAAAAGAAAAGAAGAGAAAGAAAAAGAAGAGCAGAACCTCGACAACTTGTGGGTCAAAATAAATAATCTTGCATTCGTGTAAAATCCAAAAGAAGGAAAAGAAGGTCAAAAATTTTAATATACAATTTTTCTTTTTTACTTTTTTTTTAAGATTTTTGGTAAGTGCACATGCCCTATGGCAAAGAGAGACAGCAAAAGGGAAGGTGAGCAAACACCCCCCAGGGGAGATGGCCATGCTGCAATCTCTTCTCCTACATACTCCTATAGCATTCTGGGCACACATGTAAGCACACACACCTAGAGTGATTGTCAAGATGCAAGGTCTGGGATTCGAACAACGATTGGCCAATGGGAGTCCAGTACCTTAAGCATCATGCTACTTGCTTTCCCCAATACACAAGTTTTCTATATTTAATAAAATCCATTAACCTACAAGTCTAGCAAGTTCAACAAAATCTGACATAATAAAAAAATTTAAAAACACAATGAAACATGTTATTGCCAAATTGCTAAAGCCATAATAAAGAGAAAAATCTTAAAAGCAACCAGAAAAATAAAACGAGGTACATTATGTGTACAGAAACAAAGACAAGAACAATACAAATATCTCACCAGGAACTACACATTCTCAGCTACTCAAAAAATTCTCAAACTGAAATCCTAAACCCAACTCGATTATCTTCAAAAAATGAACATAAAGGCAGAAAGGTTATTGCCAGGACTCCTGTATTATAAGAAATGTTTTAAAAAGTTCTGCAACTAGAAGAAAACTAACAGCAACATGGAAACTTGGATCTAAACAAAAGAATAAAGAACAATTGAGAGAGACCAGCAGACAGCGTAATGGTTATATTACTGAACTCCCAATTGGCCAACCGTGGTTTGAGTCCAGGGCCCAGTGGCTTAAAATTTATGCCAGGTGCATGTGCATGAGTTCCAAAAGTCCTAAGAGAAAGGGGTGAGAAAGAACTGCAGCATAGCCATCTCTCCTGGGGAGTGGGGTAATTTCTTGCTTTCTGTCTCTCTCTCTCTGTCTCTCCAGTAAGCACATGCACCCTATAGCAAAAATCTCTTTTAAAAAATGGAGAAAAAAGATAGATGTAGCAAACTAAGACTTTTCCCTCATTTTTAATATCTTTGAAGGTAATTAACTGCATGTGGCAAGAATAACATATTGTGGAGCTTACAAATTCACACGGAAAAAAAAATGCATGACCATACCATCACAAAGGATGAGGGGAATAAATGGAAGTATACCATGCAAAATGATTATATGTGAAATGGCAAAATATTAAAGGTGCACTGTAATGAGTTATTATTACTACATAATGAAAGACCCAGAACAAACATTAAGAAATGAGAGTAGAGCCAGTATTCGAGATTTAACAGGATATAAAGTATATATACTCAATTATTCAAAAAGGAGACAGGAAAAGAATAAGAACAAAAACATGATAAAGAGTAAAGAAACAGCAAGATGGCAGAGTAAGAATCAACCACATATATAACTGTATTATACATAAAATAATCAAAACCAATGTCTCTACCAGGGCTCTGAGAAATAATTAAACCCTAATACCTTAAAGCATTTATTATATGCAATAAATTACCTTCTCCCTTATTCATCTACACTGGTGCTTGCCTTGTTCCATCCTTAGGAAAATTGAGATGACATCCATTCAAACTGCCTCAGCTGAATTCTCCAAAAATAGAAATCTAGCTAAGAGAGGCTAGTACACATCCAATTAAAAGGCAAATTGTCAGCTTGTAAATAAAGCAAGACTAAATATATTCTTTTTAAATGATACCAAATTAAATATAAAGTATAATTATAGTTGAAGATTTTGAATACTCTCAGTAATTGATAGAACAGAAACCAAATACAGTAAGGATACTATTATTCATGTACTGATATTCAAGTAGAATACTCAAATAGCACCCTTAACAAAATTGACCTAATTGACATTTATAGAACAATCCATCCCACAATAGTAGATTACACATAATTTTCTAATGCATAAAACAGATCATAAACCAGGCTTTTAAAAAAATGGTTTGAAATCAGAGTACATTCTTCTATCTCAATGGAATTAAAATAGAAACCAATAAAGAAAAAAGTTCTAAAATATTTGAAAATCAAGCAATATATATCTGAAGGAACAAAAGAGAAATCACAAGGGAAATATAAAAACATCTCGAAGTTAATGAAAATAGAATAAATCAAAACATGCAAGGGAAAACTAAAGTACTGCTCAGAGTAATGTTTCCCAAAATGTGCTACACATTAGAGTCATCATGGGAGCTCTTAAAAATCCCATTGTATCTTATATCAATTAAATCAAAATTTAATTTTGATTTGTAATTAGGATATAGTAATAAATTAAAACAACCCAAAAGCTGACTTCTTAAAAAAAATTTTAGATAATAATTGACTAAAATGATCCAAGGAACAAAATATGAAAGACACAAATTATAAAAACCAGAAATAAAGAAGAGACATTCTACACATCTTTGAAACATGAAAACAATAGAGAACATTTATATCAATCATTAATGACTTAGATTAAATGAATTCCTTCAAAAATATCACAATGACTCAAAAGCTATCAGCGATCTCAAAAATTTAATCAAAAGTGTTCTCAAAAAGAAAATTCCAGGACCAGATGACTTCACTGACAATTTCTCTCAAATATTTAAGGAATAAATGAACTATATATGTAGTTAATAAACCCTACACAAATTTGTTCGACCAAGAGAGGTGAAGGAACACTTCTCAACTTATTTTATTAAGTCAAACCATCAAAACTCGATGAACATTACCGAAAAGAAAATGACAGACCAATATATCCCACAAATATAAACATGAAATCTTTTAAGAAAACATTACCAAATCAAATCAAGCAATATATAAAAGAATAATATATCATAAAAAAATTATATATGACTTATCCAGGAAGGCAAGATTTATTTAACATTCAAAAATCCAATTAGTGTAAATCACCATATTAACAGATTAGAAAATAACATGACCATCTCAGTAGTTATAGAAAAGCATATACCAACGTTAATACACATTCCTGATTAAAACAAACTCTCAGCAAAACTGAAACAGAAAGTATGCCAGTTACCAGCTTCTGGCCTGGCAGCTCCAATCTACTCTTCACTGCCCTGCTTTGTGATATCGGAGCTGGATGCTCTATCATTTTTTTTGCCAGTTGCAATGAGATTTTGTCAGTAAAGGGTACTGGAGGAACATTGAGGCAAAGTGGCTTCTCCCAGCTCCAGTACGCCTTGTTCTCTTCTCGCCCCTGTTGCATTCATCAGTAGGAGTTACCCAATGGAACTCGCACAACATCAAATTTCAGCAGCACAGGTAGAAGTATCTTCCCAATGAGTTCTACCAGCAACCCAAGTGGTTTCCCAGCAAGTTTCAAAGTGTTCCAATTAGTGGTTTTCCAGGCAGTTTTAATAGTACCTCCATGTATGCCTCTCAGTGAATCACCCTACTTCTCATAGATCGGCTCACCTCCATCACACATCCCAAGGAAATAAAGTAGACTGGAGTCAGAAAGAAAGCCTCTCCTCACTTCCAAGAGTTTCAGAGTACCCTCTACAGGCTCAGCAGAATCAAGAGAGCAGTTATTGGTTAAATGAACTATGGTATATTCATGCAACCAAATATTGTTTTGCAATTTAAAAAAAAAAATAATGACTGGGACCAGCAGTTAGCAGGTGATTTCTCGCTTTCTGTCTCCCTCTGTCTTTCTGGCAAGCGCACATGCCCTATAGCAAAAACCTCTCAAAAAAAAAAAAAAAAAAAAAGACCTATGGAAAGACATGGAAGAGCCTTAACTATACTTTCCTAAATGAAAGAAACTAGTCTGCAAAGGCTACATACTATATGATCCCAACTATATGATATTCTGGGAAAAGCAAAGCTTAAGAGGGTAGAAAATCAGAGTTACTGAGGACTTGGGAGGCTGAGGGGAAGAGGATAAGCTCTGGGAATTTCTCTATATGATACTGTAATGGTGAACTCATGACATTATACATTTAGCAAAACCCATAGAACTATACAACAGAGAGAGTGAACCTCAAAGTATAGACTGTAGTTAATAATATTAATGTCATTCATCAGTTCTAACAAATGTACCACCCTAATGCAAAACAATCATAATAGGATGACCTATGTACAGGAGAACGTGGAATATGTGGGAGCTCTGTATACTTTCTTTTTCTGTAAAACTAAAACTACTTAAAAACATGATCTATTCATCTAAAAAAAAAATACATACAGGGGACCAACAGTTAGCGTAATGGCTATGTCGCTGGACTCTCACGTAGTCAACCGCGGTTCGAGTCCCGGACCCGGTGGCTTAAACTCACGCCGGGCGCATGTGCGGGTGTGCCCAAGATCCTGAGAGGAGAATGGAGGAGAAGGGATTGCAGCGTGGCCAACCCCCTGGGCGGTGATTTCTTGCTTTCTGTCTCTGTCTGTCTGTCTGGCGAGCGCACGCACCCTACAGCAAAAACCTCTCCAAAAAAAAATACATACACACACTTAAAAATTTTCCCATTACCTTTGTGTGTGGTAAGCACAATTCTAAGATGGCCTCTCAGATTCCTACTCTCTGGTATGCACACTCTGTATAATCCCTTTCCCTTGTTTATTTACTGGGCTGTATATATAGATCTCACTCCCAGTGTGATATTATATAACAATGCAGAAAAAATTTTACTGGTTAGTAATTAAGGTCCATAAGCAGTTCAATTTGAGTTAATCAAAACTGAGATTTTTTTTTTTTTTCTGTTAATCAGGTGAGCCCCTAAAAGGATCAGGCTCTTCTTAAAGGAAGAGTTTCAAAGTGCTGGAGAATTTTTCCTGCTGGTCTTGAAGGAGGTCTTATGTGGGTCCATGTAGCAAGGCCCTAAGGGAAGGGACCCAGAGACTACAAGCAAGTGAATAGGCCTCCTCATTCATACAAACCCAGGGAACTGAATTATTCCAACAAGAGGAGCTCATGAGACTGCAAATGAGACCATGTAGCCCAGCGAGGTCCTTGATTTTAGTTCAACAGATACTGAGGACAGAACCTAGCTACCCCAAGCCCAGACTCTTGACCCACAAAAACTGTGAGATAATGTATATTATTTTAAGCCACTAAATTTGTAGTGATCAGTCTGTTACCCTAAAGTTGACAAGCCACCAAAGTCAACAAATTAAGTCTAAAAGAATACATTTAGAGGTTTTATACATTTTAAAAATTGAACTGAATTTTGTAACATAAAAATATAAACTTCTCTATATTTTATATATATTAGCATTTGACACTTTGAAAAGTTAAAATACAAATAGCATATGAGAGGTCTTTGCAGTGTTCATGGAAAATATGTATTATGACAAAACTGTACATTGTTTACAAAGGTTTTTTGCACCAAAATAAGCTCACACTTTAATTATATTTTTCTATAAACTTTTTGAAGTCTCCTCATACATGACACAAACATAGCATATTAAGAAAAAACTGCTATGGGACCAGCAGATGCCTTAATGGTTACATTGCCGGAATCCAATGAAGTCGACTGCAGTTTGAGTCTCAGATCCAGTGGCTTAAAACTCATGTCAGGTATGTGTGCTTGCAAATGGAGGAGAAGGGATTGTGGTATAGCCATTCCTCCTGGGAGGTAATTTCTTATTTTCTTTCTGTCCCTCCATCTCTCTGGTGAGCATGCACGTCCTATAACAAAACCTCTTTAAAAAAAAAAAAAAAAAAAAAAAAAAAGGAAGAAACTGTACTACCAGAAATAAAATATAGGAACAAATCATTAGGAAGCAAGTTTAAAAATGCAAGTTGGGAGTATGCACATAGCATCATGGGTAGGGTGCTGGATTCCCACATTGCTGACTATGGTTCAAATCCCAGGCCTCGTGGCTTAAAAAAATCACAGCAAATGAATAAATAATGTTTTTAAAAAATAAAATGCTCATTAGGATTGTGTATCTTGTCACAATTACTATCTTTTAATTTTTGAATACCAATTATAAACCAAAAATGTTTACAATCTACAAATAGAACATGAGTCTAGAATTTTTAAATAGAGATTTTAAATAGTTTTTTAAAACAGAATCAGTATTCATTATTTTCTATGTTCCTTTTTCTAGTATAGAAAAACATTGTAAGTCCAACCTAGAAAATAAGATTAAAAACAAAAGATCTTTACTACATACTGTAAGACACATCATATATCACATAATTTAAAATTCTTGTGAGGTTAACTGTTAAAAAAAATGTATAATCATCGATATAGAAGGGAATGTTGACAATTTAAGACTGAAAGATTTTTTATGGCTTTATTACTAGAAAGGTTCAAAGGGCATTTTATACAATTAAACAAATAGAATAAGTTCTAGTGTTCCACAGCACAATAGGGTAACTAGAGTTAACAATTTACTGCATATTTCAGAAGAGTTAAAAGAGGATTTTAAATGTTCCCAATATAAAGTAATGATAAACTTTTGACATTATAAATTTGCTAATTGCCCTGATTTGATCCTTAACCATGGTATTATTTACAAGAAAAAAAAAATCACATTGGACCCCATATGTATATTACTTCAATTAAAAAATTAAAAGTATTTGATTTTTGTTTCCTTATCAAATTACAGTTAAAATCATAATGATACATCTTTTAGATTCTTTTTCTTCTATCCTTATTATTCAATGGTTCTCAGACTAATTTAGAAAAAACTATTAATACTTTATAGAGAAGTTAATTTATGATTTTGGCATATAAGAGCATATAAAAAATTAATGAATAGTAATAAAAATTAGAGAAAAATTTACATATGGGTAATATTTACACTAAACCTGAGAACAGTTGAATAACTATTAGAAAAATATTTATAGTCTTTAAGGCTTAGAACTTGTTAAGAAAAACTATTGAAGGACAGAATTCCAATTGTATTTAAAAGTTAACCTGAAGGAAGAATGGGTAAACAAAATGTGATATACCTATACAATAAAGTATAATTTACATTAAAAATAAATTAAGTACTAATGGTATGTCACACTGTGAATGAACATCAAAAGCATTATTTTAGGTGAAGAAAGCCAGACACGAAAGATTACATATGGTATTATTTCACTCTTATGAATACTCAACTGTAGGTAAATCCAAATAGTCAGGAAGCAGATTAGTAGTTGCCTTGGCCTGGAGAAGAGGGAAAGAGGTAATGACTGCTTAATGCGTACAGTGGGTGAGTCCTTCAGAGTTGATGAAATGTTAAAATTAGAGTTTGTGAATGGACTCAATGCCACTAAATTGTGTGCTTTAAAATGGATAATTAGGTGAATTTCACACCAATTTTAAAAATTAATGTAGTCTAAATAGTAATCATAATTATTACATGTAGATGTATAGAAAAATTATGTTCCCAATTTCTGTCAACATTCAACAATGGAAATAAAAATCAATAGTACATAAACAGAAAATTATTAATTATTCCTTAAAACACACACTGAAACTTTACATGTAATGCTTGAGAAGTCGCCTGTTCACTATATTAACAATAAGAATTTTTAACCCTGAGTTAGGCATATAATGGATAAAATTATAAAACGTCTTTGAGAAAACTACATGTAATGGCATGCCATTGTGGCTGTTTGTATAACTGCACTAAACAATATACATTCTTTGCCTTTTCTCTGCCAATTATATACTCACAAGTTACCATCAAATGTCACATCACAGAAACACAAAGACTTTGCCTGAATTTTGAAATCTGGTTTAGACTACTAGGATTAGTAAATTCAGTACTCAAAATATTAAGCCTATCAGCCCAATAGTGTACTATCCGTTTGTCTTTGGAAATACTTTATTAAATTTCCTAGGAGAAAAATTAAAGATAGCACACCATGCAAAAGGTTTTAATCCCCACTTTGAAAATATATCTTTTAATCCATAAGATTTTTCCAATACGATTGGTTCAGGATTATTTTCTAACAAGACAGACTTCAAAGGTATTTCTTTAGTGTACTGCAGGTAGGTCAGCCAACATCATACTTGTCAATAATTTTGAGAATTTATTTTGCTGAGTAGGCAATAAGTGAATCATACATAACACAAAATTGAGGCCATGATTGAAATTTTAATACCTAAATAACATCCAAAGTTAAGCAGAATGTAATATAAAGCATAATATCTTTAATACAATGAGCATTAATTTTATAGAAATACATTAACAAATTAGATGTTAGACCTATGGGCACTATCTAATACAGTAGCCCATTAAATACTTGTTATCTATTTAAATTGAAAGTAATTTAAATTGCATATGATTGAATATTCAGTTCATCAGTTGCACTAATCATTTTTCACGCATTCAACAGCCATATGTGCTAAGTAGTTACTATATTGGAAAACAGACACAACAAAAGATTTCCATCACTATAGAAACAGCATTTGTTTGACAGAGGTGAATTTACCTTCAGACTAATCGTGAAGTTTAAGCTTCTGAGTTCAGGAACTCAGGAACTTTGAAAAGACCCTTTTAGGGACTGGGGAGGGGTCCTTGCAATGTTTGTATAGAATTACATATTTTAGTAAATTTTTCAAAAGTTAAGATATTGTAAACATAAAATATTTTCTCTGTCCTCTCCTCCTTCATCATCCATCACCCTTTTACTCATGTCAGGTAGTAGGAATTACAGCAGGCAACTTGAGAATCAAGTTAACAGAAGTTGAACTGGTAGTACATTCTGTCTGGGTTCAGTGGGCTATATGTAGTGACTCTCAGTCATTCCCGTGTTACTATTAATCACTGCTACCTGTTCCAGTATAGGAATGGCTTGTCAGAATACACATTTTCTACTACACCAATTCACACCTAAAGTCATAATATGAAGGTACAGAGTCAGGGGTCTATAGAGATGTGATTGTGTCACATGACAACTAGAACTAAAGGTATGTGACAAGTAGAAGAGAAATAGTCTAAAATATACACAGCCGGAAACTAGCCTGTGGGAAACCTTTCCAAAGAGGAGCTAAGACACAGTATGAAAAGACTTTAGGAGGTTCATAGGAGGATCAGCGGATGGCATAACGGTTATGTCGCTGGACCCCCACATAATTGACCACAATTCGTGTCCCAGACCTGGCAGCTTAAAACTCACCCCAGGCACATGTGTGTGCATGCCCAAAATTCCAAGAGGAGACTGGAGGAAAAGAGATTGTGGCATGGCCATCCCCACGGGGATGGGAGATTTCTCACTTTCACTCTCTCTCTCTCTCTAGCAAGTATACAACCCCCTATAGCAAAAATCTATCTTTAAAAAAAATTAAAAAGTTCACAGGAAAATGGAATTAAAGTACGAGTTTATTTTGGTACAAAAACAATTTTGAAATCCACGTGTAGTTTTTCCATAATATGCATTTTCTGTGACCTTGCTCAATACCTCTTATATAAAGTAGATGATCCCATATTTATTCATTTGTTTGAGAGATATTTTTGCTATAGGATACATGTGCTTGCTAGAGGCACATAGATAGTGAGAAATCACCCCCCTACACACACACACAGGGACATAGAGGGATGGCCATACCACAACCCCTTCTTCTCTATCCTCTTCTTGGGATTTTGGGCATACACACACACACACACACACACACAGCATAATTTTCAAGCCCCCAGGTCTGGGACTTGAACCACAGTTGTTTATGTGGGAGTCCATTGCCTTAACTACTATGCCACCTGCTGAACCCGATATTCTTGTGTTTAATTGAGGCACAATCATATCAAAAGTTCTCTTATTAGAAATAATGTTGTGGGGCCAGCAGATGCTGTAATGGTTAAGGCACTGGACTCCCACATGGTCGACCGTGGTTACCACGGTTCAAGTCTCAGACCCAGCGGCTTGAAACTCACACTGGCATGTGTGTATGCCTAAAATCCCAAAATAAGAATGTAGGAGAAGGAATTGTGGCATAGCCAATCCCCCGGGGAGCGATTTCTTGCTTTCTGTCTATCTCTCCCACAAGCACACATGCCCTATAGTAAAATTCTCTCAAAAAAAAAAAAAAAAAAAAAAAGGAATGTTGATAATGCATATTACAAATGCAACATATATTTCTTTGTTTTGATGAGATTTGCATGAAATATAACTTCTCAGAAACCCTGTTTGTACAACACAGACCTGTAGCAGTTCTACAAATACTGAGTGAACTGTCTGTGAGTAAAGCAACATTTTATGTACCTCAATTATTAATAATACAAACAAAATTTTATTATCTAACAGAAAAGACTAATTTACCTTTCTAATCTCTCTATAAAATATATATATTATAGAGGCCAGCTGGTGGCATAGCGGTTAAAGTGCTGAACTCCCACACGTCCTACTGCAGTTTGAGTCTCAGACCTGGAGGCTTGAAAATCACACTGGACGCATGTGCATGCAAGCCCAAAGTCCTAGGAGGAGGATGGAGAGAAAAGAGGTTGCAGTGTGGCCAACTCCCTCCCCCACAGGGGATGAGCTCTCATTTGCCCTCTCACCATCTCTGCCTCCAGTGAGTGAATGTACACTATGGGAAAAAAAATTAAATAAATTTGTATTATAAAAGTACTATCATATGAAGAGGTAAACACTATACCTCCTGCAGACATAGAAAAAAGTAGTTTAAAGTATGATCAGTTTGACAGTATTATTTTCCTAGTTATTGTGATGACAGTATCATTGATCATCTTTTTTAATTTGTCATTAGTTGTGACTTTTCTTTTTCTAAATACTTATTGACTCTTGTACATAAATTTATAATTTTGGACATTTTTCAAAAGGGGACTCCTCCCACCAAAAAGCCTAAGTTTCAGCTTTTCAACAAAACCTTTATAAACCCCCATGCTAGGAAATTATGTCTGAATTAAAATATTATTCACTACTTAGTAGACTCTTCATTTTTGTTTCTTCATACATGTGTTACATCAACAAACCAGTCACATCATTGCCACTGAATACCAGGATTTTAAAAGGGTTCATTTGAAATATATCCTTTCTGCTCACCCTGGAGCTAATCTGACTGTATCTTGAATCTTCAGTAGAATAAAGCTCACAACGCACTGGCATTACCACAAAGGGCATTCCTTGAAATTAGGTTACATTAAGCTTTGTACTGCTAATGCCAGTGAAGTTCTCAATACATTTCTAACTACAGCTACTCGAACAACCATGGCTTTTCCTTCAGTAAACAATAAATGGAACCAAATGTCCTGACAAAAAACAATTTTTTGGGGGGGAAAAGGCAAAATTTTTAGTCATCTATTTAAGAGAATATTTTGAATGATACCACCATTTAAAAAAATCCTTATGCATTATAAAAATGTACAATATAAATATTAAAATGCCTAATAGTAAATGCCATTTATGCAAATATCCTAAGTTACATTTCATTTATATATCATTTCATACCCTTCACACTTCATGAAGTCATACTTCAATAACCTAATTTCTTATTATTGTATTACAAAGATATTCTCAGCCTGAAATTACATCAGATAAATTGTAAATCAAATTTCTGAAAGCCATAGCCATAGGTAGAAATCAAATAAAAATGTCTAATTTCACATAAATGGCTAAAACTTTACGTGGATTTTATTTATGTAATTTTCTAGGCACACTTATTTTGAAATGTTTTTACTGAACTGTCTTCTATAGCAGTAGGATAATGTCTTGAAATACTAAAACTGAATACTTGGGGGTTAGAAAATTTCCCAGACCAGGAAGCAAATAAAAATGCAAATCTGTCACACAGCAACCCAGCTCAATATAAAATGCACAAAGGACAAACATCAAAGTACTGTCTAAACTGTCTACAATCTACTTATATATTTTAAATCTATCTTCCTTTTTAAGGTATGTGGATGGTTCCAGTTCCTTCAGTCAATAGTTTGTCTTTTTTTTTTTCTGGTGCTATGTTTTATTATTAATAAGTCATATACATTACCACATTATAATGGAATGTTTTTGCAACTGTATTTCAATATAATGGTTTTCTTTGTAATATTTTATTTTAGATATTTTATGCATTAAGAAAACATTTTCTGGGGAAAAAATAAGGCTCATTAGCTTCTTTAGACTTCCAGAGGAGTCACACAAAAAGGGCACACACATACACACACACAAAGATAGAGAATCTCAACCCGAATGTAAAAATGTGAGTTTACTGCAATATATCTTTTTTTATTATCTGCAAAATGTGGGTATCACTGTGTATCTCACAAACTAATGTGAAGGTTAAATTATTATTTTTTATTTAATAAATGAAAAGCAATCAGGGATTAGTGTTTAATAGTAGTAGTTAATAATCAAAATATTTACTCATAGACATACTTATGCAGTTTCCGACATGCTTTTTAATCTGGGCCGGGAGCTGAGGCGATCCAGAATTTTTTTTTATCTTTTGAATGTAGTTACAAAGTCCTAATGCTTAGCTTTGTTGCATTCCTGAACACTTCAATGTCATGATAGTTTTTCATATGCTCCCTTTCAGACCCAAAGTCCTTACTTCACTGTTCACCCAAGACTAGCACTCTTTACGGAGTTCACTAGCAAAGACCTTAGAATTCTTTTATCATTTATCTGTTACGGGCTGAGAATAAAAATATCACTGGACCTTCACCTCAAATAATCTTCTAAAAAAATTCCTAGTAACTGAGTTCAGCCAGAGGTTCAGACTCAAGATGCTTTGTAATTTGTTTCAAACCATTTTCTATAGGTACTTTCAAATGATCCCTGGACTGAATGAGATGTTTTGTTCTAAGAGACTTTGGGGGGGAAAAATCAGTTAAGAAGGTACTTTTATAGTACATCTTAAGACAGAACAGTGCATTATAAAATAAGAACATTCAGAGATTCAAGAGACAGATTTCTTGGACAACAAAAAATTAAACAGAAAACCTTTTTCTTTGTTAGTACATATAATATTGTTACTATTTAACAGAAAACTGCAGTAAAAGATTTAAAAACAGTTAAATCTTTAATGTTATAAGAGAAAATATAGAGACTAAGGGAAATTTTTAAAAAAAGGCTGAAAAAAGGCTCAGTTCAAATAGATAAATTCATAACACTAACATTTTCTTCCCATGAAATAGGAATTTAAGACATAGGTATGAATCTTATTTTGCTGGAATGCTAATTATACTCATTTTAAAACCTGAGTGGTGGGAACCAGCAGTTAGCGTAATGGCTATGTCGCTGGACTCCCACGTAGTTGACCGCGGTTTGCGTCCCAGACCCGGTGGCTTAAAACTCACACCGGGCGCGTGTGCGTGCGTGCCCAAGATCCCGAGAGGAGAATGGAGGAGAAGGGATTGCAGCGTGACCATCCCCCCTGGGGGGTGATTTCCTGCTTTCTGTCTCTATGTCTCTCTCTGTCTGTCTGGCGAGCACACGCGCCCTATAGCGAAAAACCTCTCAAAAAAAAAAAATAAATAAAAAATAAAAAAAAAAATAAAACCTGAGTGCTATGAGCACTAACTTTAACTTTTTCATCTTTCATGATATGCTAATACAAGTTGAAGACTATTTGGGAACTACATTCACACTGTATTCCTTGTTAGCTAAGTCCTGTCAGTAGGTTGTGTGCATTTGAATCTTCATGTTTTTTTTTTATTGTTTTGTTTTGCATTATTCTAAGAGTGATTTTCTTTATTATTCCCTTATCTTGTATTTCAATCATAGAGAAGATGATAGGACAATTAGAATCTTATTTCACAAACAAATCACTTTGCCCTCGTCATCTTAAAGGAAAAAAAAATCTGTTTTATATCTAAACAAGAAAGACATAGGCAGTAGAAAAATGAATACTGAAAAACATCAAAAGATATAGATGTTTCAATATTAATTTCTTACAGTAATAAGAAGTAGAAAAAATGATTGGATATAAAACATTTGAATCACTAAAAATACTTAGGTGAATTGTGCAGTCTTAAAAAACCTTTACAAAATGATTCATATGTGAAATAAACAAGACTCTTTGGAAAAAGAAACTTTTGTGTGAAAGGAGTAAAATCTTTATTAAAAACTTTAAGGAAGTACTTTGATAGAGTACTTTTCTAAAGAAATGGCCAGGTGCCTAACAATTTTATTTTCACTCAAGAAAATCCTATTCTGCTTTACTGACAATGTGCTTCATTTTATAACTAGAGCAGTACAAAAGGTTCAAAGGAAGATTTTCTGAAGTATAAAATGAGTCTAAGACAAGCCAAGCCCCAGCTGAAATGAGTACCTATACCTCTTTCCTAAATCTGCAAACGCTTCAAAGTACTTCGTTATACAACCACAAACAAATATGTATATGTTCTCTACTTGAACACCTTCACATTCGACATGAATCATTCTTTCATTTTCTGCAAGTATGTAGAGAGCAATATAGTTTCTGATTAAAAAAAAAATGTAAGGAAATAGGGAATTGTGAAAATAAAACACGAAGTGCTTAGACAAACGGAAAATACCTGATGACACATGGATGCACAGATGAATAGAATGGATGGATGGATGGATAGACAGATGGGTGGATGCATGAAAAGATGAATGGATATTTGGGCAGATGGATGAATAGATGCTCAGAAAAACAGCTTAAGGGATGTTGTCTAGCAAAGAAGGAAAATACAATCTTTTTTTTCCTCTCTTTTCACTAAGAAGTATCTACAGAAGTTTTTAATCTGGGAGCTTCCCATAAGCTTCAGGAGCAGAGCATGAATCTCTGGGAACAGTACCAGCCCCACTACTGTAAAGTGTTCCACATGTTTAATTTACATGATGGTGCAATACTAGGTAGCCTCTACAAAGCTGGGAGTCATGCTAAAAAGGGTCTCCTTATGTTGCCTAGGCTGACCTCGAACTCACAGTCCTCCTGCTTCAACATTCCAAGTAGTTGAGATTATAGGCATGTGTCACTATACCAGGCTTGACTGATTTGTATATTAAATGAAATTAAAAGCCTAAATAGGTACTGATGGATCTCTCAAGGCTTACTTTTAACAAGACTGCAGTTAGGAAACAAAAAGTTCTCACTTACCAGAATCCAGTACTTTGTTTGTGAAGGTAAAATTCTTCATAGCATAGCAAGAGCTGCCACAGTGTACCTTAGTCACACCCTGAATCACATCTATCAGTGTACACACACTTCTGGTCTTTGGAAACAGTTACCCTACTCTTTTTAAAAACTTTACTTTGCCATTCTTTCATTTGTCATCAGAAAAGCAAGGCCTGAGTGAAACCATGAAGCCTGCTCTGGCTTTGCAGCGTGAACAAGTAAGCTGTCCACACACGGGCCAGGAGAGCTTCGTCACCTCAGCCAGTGCTAGGAACGGTTCCTGAATTGACCAACAGAATACTACTTGCCCACTACATAATAAAAGTACTGAAAGTTGGTTTAAAATAATAAGTAAATCAGGGCCAGCAGGTAGCATAGTGGTTAAGGCACTGGACTCCCACATGATTGACCACAGTTCAAGTCCTAGACCCAGTAGCTTGAAATCATGGAGGGTACATGTATGTGCATGCCCAAAATCCTGAGAGGAGAATGGAGGAGAAGGGATTGTAATGGCCATCCCCTCAGGGGGTGATTTTTCACTCCCCCTTCTTTGTGTCTTCTTCTGTCTCTCTCCAGCAAGCACACATGCCCTATGGCTATGGCAAAACCTTAAAAAAATAAAAAGACATCAACATAGCATCCCTGAGTTCATATTTATGAAACATCATCCTTTTACAATTGTGAAGAATTAAGAAGATTCAAAGATTCACATCTAACTCATCCAACCTAGACATAACAGTCTGTTTTTTAAACTGAGACTCTAGCAGCTAAATTGTGTCTTTCAATGGCAATAGAATTTTAGAGAAAGGATACCTTCCTCAGGATCCCTTTGAGGTGCTCGCAAACATTTACCAGTTTCCTAACTTTGTTAAACATATCGGCTTCTATTTTGAGAAATGCAAACCCAAGAATCAAATTCACCGCAGGACAAAGGCAATACAGCATAGTAGGAAGTATACTGGGTCAGAATCAATTAGAAGGCGCAAGGTCTTAGCTCTAAAACTAGCTTGATGGATAGATGTAGTTTCTGGGCAAGAATGATCATGATGTAGTTGCTTTTCAGTAACTACTGCCATATGTATATTTATATAAGGAAAACAAAGAAATGCATTGAGCCATTCTACTTGTCTACCTAGTTTTAATCTCAAATTTGAAGTCCTACTTGAGAAACCCAATTATACTATCATCATGGGGGGGGGGAGCAAATTTGAGACCATTTGTATAATGAATAGAGAACATTAATTACAAAGTGAGGAAATATATTTGAAATTATCACAATTTCTGTAATATATCTTCTATATAAGCTAAATGACATATGTCTGAAAACTACTGTGGAATCTAAAAATATCAGACACTAAAATATTCTTCTTCCTTTCCTTCCTGGAAGGAAAAATAAAAGCACATAAATTTATAAATTTTTAGAGAAAGCTAAAGATATCATCAAGTGTGCCTTTTGGTATACTCCAATTTTTTTTCCCAAAATATGAGTTTATAATAGATCTATAGTTTTGAGACTGTATCTGTCACCCCTAGCCCAAAATGCAATAAACTGCAGATAAAAAATTCTTTTACTTTACATCAAAATTTCCTTAATTTATTATATACGTCCTCAAGGCAAAATGCTTACTTAAGCAGGGCAAGTATAAATAATCATTTAGAAAAGCAGTATAACAATTATTTTGAACAATCTTTTTAAGAAATTTAAACAGTATAGGTTATTATTGCCCTGGATGCTAAGTGTACAAAACAAGAATACATACCAGCTCATGCATGTCTTTATTATTTTCTCTTTTACGCCAGGAAGTAAACAGATGATACTATTAAATACATTGTGCCCTTTTTTTAATCTTGAAGACAAAAAGTACTCCATCTCATTAATGGGTATTACTTATACAACATCTTTGTGGTTTATGTCCTGGATTTATAGCTCCATTGTTGCCTAACAAAACCTAGATAAACCTAGAAAGACAACCTGTGGTGATCCATCACTAACGCACTGAACACTCTTCACTCGCTCATTTGTATCTCAGTCTTCTCATATATAATGAGGTATTCTACTTACTAGTATTGTTCATCTATAAACTCGGTAAGCAAGGATCATTAAACCCTAACGTCCACCCCAAATTGGTGGCTGAAAATAAATACAGAATGCAAGATTAAAAAAGTTCTTTCCAACCTACTTAATCTTCAATTATATAATTTTTAAGTCTGATTTTGGATGGGCATTTTATTAAAATATAGTAGATCAAATAGAGGGTAGGGGGGTCAGCAGATGATATGGTGGTTAAGAGTGCTGGACTCCCACATGGCTGACTGCAGTTCAAGTCCCAGACCTGGTGGCTGACTTTCTCACTTTCTCACTCTCTCTCTCTCTTTCTCTCCCCTCCCCTTTCTGGTAAAATTAAAATACATAAATTAAATTAAATAAGTCTTTAATTTAAAAAATACAAATAGAAGATAGGTAGGTACACAAAAATGTGGTAGAATAAATTTGAGACCACAAGAAATAATTTGCCACAGTTGGAGATTATGCCAAGAACTATCTGCTTTCATTTTTGTGTTACTAAAAATACATTTTCTTTTCTTTTTCTTTAATGTTTTGATTTTTTTATTACTCAAAAAAGTGTCATTTTTTATTTAGCTTTCTGACTCTCTGCTTGTGCCCTCAACACTTTCACGATGCTTTTTCCGTTCCTCTGTAAGGAGAGCACAATTAATCCCATTGCAGACACATTTAGCGCAGGCAGAGACCCCGCAGGCCCTGTTAACAAGCTTCTTCATTTTAGACAATCTCATGAGAACTTTTGATCTCACAGCACAAATCCCTTGGAGTCTTCCCGGGCACATTTTGGTGTTTTCTCAACTTCTTGGTATAAAGGTAAACAATCTTATTATCAGGGGTTCAGGATAGTCTACTTTTGTTGGAGCCTCCCTCTCTCTTTCGAGAACATGTGCCCTATAGCTTAAAAGAAAAAAAAAAAACTAATAAGAAAATTTTTTTGGTAAATATAAGCCATCTCAGTCTTTGATTATGCACTTTATTAAAGAGTGGCCTCCATCAGACTGTACCAAAACCACCAAAAGCTCTAAACTTTATAAAATCACAGAAGTAGTTTTTCTTTCAGAAGTAGTGACTATACTTTTTACTTTGTTTTTACAGCTAAAACCTTCCTAAAATGTCCTGACATGATTTAAAATGATAAAAATAAAACTTTCCATAACTTCTATTATATACTTATACATTTTGAACGCAGAAACTGGTATTCAGAAATTTACATCTGTGGGGCTAGCAGGTGGCATAGTGTTTAAGGTGTTGGACTCCCACATGGTCAACCCCAGTTTGAGTACTGGATTGGGCAGTTTGAAATACACCAGGCAAGTGTGCATTCATGCCCAGAATCCCAGGAAAAAATGGAGGAGAAGGGATTATGGCATGGCTATCTCCGCTGGAGGCTATTTCTCGCTTTGTCTCTCTCCATCTCTCTGGTGAACACATGTGACCTATAAAAAAGAAAAGAAATTTACATTCAGGCAACCTATTGGGTCTTCTGAAAAGTCATGATGTATTTTTCTATATAAAAATGTGTCATGACTTTTCTGATGACCCAAAATCTTAATATTCCAAAATATATCTTTTCAAAAAGCTGTGGACCACAAAATGTGTCACATAACTATTTATAAAAGCAAAATTTAAAAAAAAAAGTTACTGAAATAGAAAATTCTTACACAAATTTTGGTATATTCACTTGGCCTTTTCTTTGATCATCATTAAATGATAGATATAAAAAACAACCAGCAATATTTACATGCTTAATTTTAAAAATAATAAAGGATATTAGGCTGAAAATACACTCTTCTTTAAAAAGGAACAGTTCTGACAAAAGAACACAAAACCAAATTTAATGGTTTTTATAAAGAAGCAAGAAAGTTAAATAAAAATGCATTTTTAAGTAAAACTGAGCTGCCTTCCAAGACTTTTCTTCTTATGTTTAAGTATTTGGGTTCTTCAAAAGGCATGGAAAATGTACATTATGAAAAACCTATGCATGAATTTCAAAACTTTTGTACCAAAATAAACTTATACTTTGATTCTACCTTTCCATGGACTTTTTGAAGTCCCTATGTCACTAGTAACATCAAAAAGAAATTTTTCCCTCATAAAAATCCAATAAACTTAAAGATTTTTTAAGCCCTAAATATTTTATTACACTTGGAATACTGTCACTTAGTTTAACCCAAAGAATTAAACATTCATCATTACACAAGATTGTTCTTGCTTTTTTCCTACAACAATCAGCCAAAATAGATCTTTAAAAAAACACATCCCACTGCTGTAACAGTTTGAAAAAACCCAAAGTGAAAACAAAGAACTGTGTCAGACTAAGTATCTTTAGCAATAAAAATTAAAGTCTAGAAAGATGTAAGATAACTTAATCATACCAATTATCAAAGATTCTAGTTTAGTTTTTTTGGGTTTTTTGTTTGTTTGTTTGTTTAATTCTTCCCTCCATGAACAACACAGAGAAACAGCACCCCTACCATGGTCTTGATGCCTCTATCTATCGACAAACTCAGCAAGCTCTGGATTATGGTCATGTGCAGAGCTTAATCAGGGAGGTCTCCAGCTACAAAACTTTAACCTTCCCATGTGAATCAGACTCAGAAAGCATCGCATTATACCACTGTGCCACTGTCTGGCTTCTAAGATTAATTTTATTTTCTTCATTCATGATAAACCATGTGTGCATGTATGTGAAAGTGAGATTGAGAGAAAGAGGAGGATCAGAAAGATCAGCACCTTCCACAGGATCTGGTCATTACATGCTCTCCCAACTGCCATCCTCTGGCTGGTCAGATCCTGGGAACTTGCATATGCATCTGATTTGTTTCAGGCTGACCAGACTAGGGTTTCAAACTTGGTCACCATGGTAGATCTGGCTTCATTTGAGAAGTACACTATGCTGACCAGAGAGTTGCCTCAAGATTTTTTTTTTTTTTTTTTTGGAGAAGTTTTTGTTACAGGGCGCGTGCACTCGCCAGACAGAAACAGAGAGACAGAAAGCGAGAAATCACCCCCCAGGGGGGATGGCCACGCTGCAATCCCTTCTCCTCCATTCTCCTCTTGGGATCTTGGGCACGCATGCACACGCGCTCGGCGTGAGTTTAAGCCACCAGGTCCAGGACTCGAACTGTGGTCGGCTACGTGGGAGTCCAGCGACATAGCCATTACGCTAACTGCTGGCCCCCCTCAAGATTTTTAAACTATCATTTTTTCATCCCAATGACCTAATCTAAACTAGTCAACTAAACACTATAATACAGTTGTATGGGACTTTATAAAATATGTTTTTTAAAAAGAGATTTTTTTTTATAGGGTATGTGCACTTACCCAAGAAACCAAGACAGAAAGTGAGAAATCACCCCCCAGGGGAGATGGCCATGCTGCAATCACTTCTCCATTCTCCTACAGAGATTTTGGGCATGTACGCACATGCACCCAGTGTGAGTTTCAAGTGCTGGGTTTTGGACTTGAACTATGGTCAACCATGTGGGAGTTCAGCTACATAACCTGTTATGCTATCCGCTGGTCCCTAAAATAATTCTTGACTGATGTAATAGTCGTATATATGTATGGAGTACAACATGATTTTTCAATATATGATAATAATGCATAATGATTAAGACAGGGCATTAAACAAAGGGGCCAGCAGGAGGCATACTGTTAACATACTGAACTCCACCATCGCTGACCATAGCTCAAGTCCCAGACCTGGTGGCTTGAAACTCATGCCAGGCATGTATGCAAATGTGCCCATAAACCCAAAGAGGAAAATGAAAGAAAAGAGATTGTGGAGTGGCCATCCACCCTGGTGGGAAGAGGGTGATTTTTCACTTTCTGTCTCTCTGTCATGCACATGTGCCCTAAAGCAAAAATCTCTCAAAAAGCAAAAAATAAATAGGGCATTAAACATATCTAGCATTAAAAACATTTATCATTACCTTGTGTTGTAAACATTTCAAATCTTTTCTACTTTGAAATATACATTGTTTTATCACCAACTATAGTTACTCTACTGTACTTTAGAACTCATTCCACTTGCCAACTTCCAATTTTGTATCAATTAACCAAATTCTCCCTACTCACCCCAGTTTCTAAAATCCACCATCCCATCTCCATTTCTATGAAATCAACTAATGTATCACATCACACAGTATTATTTGTGTGGCACTTATTTTTATCTGATATATTCCTGTTTTAGTTATCGGTGATCTATTTGGCCCACTAGAATATAAATACCTGGAATAAAGGAGTATTTCCTATCTTGGTCACACCCAGAATCACCACATAAAGACAAGTGAATTTTACAGTTGTAAAATCTGTGAGCTGTGCAGTGCACAATCTGCACAACTAAACACAGTAGGTTTAGCTATGAACAATTAATCATTATACATGTAATAAAAGGCCAGAGACCTTAATAATGCCCTATTCCAGGGCCAGCATGAGGGCTTGATGGTTAAGGCAGCTGGATCCTACAGATCTGACTGTGCAGTTTGAGTTCCAGCTTTGGTAGCTAGAAAGATATGCCAAACATATGTGTGTATGCCCCAAATCCAAAGAAGATAATGGAGGAAAAGGGATTACGGTGTGGTCATCACCCCAAAAGGTGATGCCCTATAGAAAAAAAAAGATTAAAAAATTTTAAAATGCCATATTCCTAGTGGTGATGCAACTCTATTCTGATAAATAAGAGGGCCTGGATTTAAATGATCATATCCAGCAGTCCCATACTTTTTATTTCCAAGCATAGCACACTTTTTATAACAACTTCTGACCAAGCTCTAGAGAACAAAAATTCCAGTTTTGATCAAAGGAAAAGACTAGAACTATTTTCTGAGAAATCTAAATCAAAGTAAATGATCTTTATTTGAAATTGTCCTATTCACACAAAGCTGATTGTTAGAAGAAATGATAATAGAAAATAAAGCCTTTCTTTTCTACATTGTTTACAATCATGAACCAAGCAGAAAGCTGAAAAGAAAGCGAGACAGCATAGAAGGGTCAATGGGGGGGGGGGGGGGAGAAAAGAAAAAAAAAGCATGGGATTAGTCATTCTTCTTCCTACTAGACAGATGTTGATCAGTTATGACTATCACCTACTGAACAATAACCCTCTCATTCCTGTATACACACACACACACACTTAAAATAAAAATTACAAACCAAATTCTCCATTTAGCAAATATCTTGAGATTAAGTATACAGGCCTTCATAAATATCCAACAAAATTTTATTTGTCTACTATCTGCTACACACTAACAGGATAAAATATGACTAGGAAAGTCTACTTTTCCTCACAGAAGCTTCATGTTCATGAGGACATTTCTTAACAGGAGACACAATGTCAAATCAAGGTGGGGCCCAGCAGCGCTCCTACGCCTAGACCACATGCCAACTTCAAACCATGTTGCCCTACGCTTGGTATGCACATTCTGGATGTGCTTTCCCTAGGGCTTACATGCTTGTTTAGCTATTCCACCCACATACTCCACAGCTCGTCCCCTTATCTCTGCTCTTCCAGAAGTGGCTCTTCCCTATCCGCTCTCATCCTCAGTCCACAACTCGCATCTCCATCTCAGGCACCCTCTCCCCCTCCACTGTTCTCACACCTTCTCAAAACACTGCTAATCCTGATGACACGGGGGACGGACTTGGGCCAGCATACCATGCTGAGGAAAGACAAGTACACAGATAACTAGAAAATAAGGCAATATGAAAATCACATGAGAACTTTGCAGATCACAGAGTCTGAGCTATTCATCACAGGAATGTCTAAAACCAGACACTTAAGTGTTCGCTACAGAATAAGGATTCCTTTTTTAGGAGCCATCTACCATGTTCACCAAATTAGTACCGCAATAGTCTTAATCTTAATGGATTTCCCTACAGAATGTTATACAGCCAAAAACTATTTTAGTTTTTTGCTTTTTCAAAACTGGTTTCAATCACTGTTAGTAGCTATAGAGACATTATTGGAGAACTTCATCATTTGTACTTGAATGATTTTCTAGCCCTGCAAAATACTGAATTTTACCCTTTTAATGACCCTTTGCTCCCAATATAAGCTTTCATCAGTCCAAGATATTGTATGAAATAACCCTGAAACAAGCCATCAGATCAAGGATGGCTACAAGGTACATCCCTAACCTTCAGTGCTGGCCTGTGTTAATGAGAAGGCCCAGGTGTTAGTTGCATTTCGTCTCTGCAGCTACCTCGAATGAATACCAACTACCAACAAAAAAACAAGGTGGTACAAACTACAAAAAGATGCAGCTAAAAAAGCATATGACACTATAACGCTAATTATATATACTAACAGAACTTTATAAAATCCTATGCCAGGATGTCCTCTGGGAATCATTAGAGGGTAAGTATTTTTAACATTAAGTTTCCCGTATAGTTAACTTGCTGCTGCACATGTAAGTTCTGTGAATTGCAAAGTCAAACTGAGCTGCTTAGACCTACCTCTAATTACCTTTTAAATATAATAGGACGAAAGTCTCTAGGTTGACAGGGACAACACCAAAGTAGAATGCAGACCTCAAAGAACCATCTAGAATGTCTCATTTTCATATTTGCCTTAGAAATACTGAGGATTTTCCAATTCGGATTTTCTTTCCAACACAAACTTTTAAAAACCAGTTAGTAAAAACTACATACACATACGAGCATAGGTTGGCTTTTTAAAAAAAAAAAAAAAAAATAGAGGTTTAAAGATAATCTTTAATCTCTTTCATTTTATAACAAAAAAATGAATCCCAGAAAAGGTGATCCATGTATGACCACAAAATATATTAGAGACAAGAATTTTTCTATTATTTACACCCATTGATATAGGCCATTTTTAAAATATAATAAAATAATATACTTTATGAATCAGAATAACTTACTACTTTCAAGACAAATCAGTTTTATGACCACTCTCGACAGAGGAGCAAACTTGAATGAACTAGTAAAAGGACACAGAAGAGGACGAAATTATGGTCTCTCTTTGACTCAAAATGAACTTAATTCCCATGAAACCTGGAAGGTGAAAATGACTTGGAACAGACAGTATACAGGGCTCACACAATCCCCTGAACACCTCAGAGTATGGGGACCTATTAGTGTGCTCCTTTACATTTCTTCCCAGTCCAGGCTGTGGAGAACAGAGCTCTCCTCAAAATATCCCAGAGGGGCTTCAGAATGCATTTGTCCAAACGTTCTGACACAACACTGATATGGTAGAAATTATTAAAATCTCAGAAACTGCACTTAATTCAAATATGTTCAGCTGCTACCCCATTTTTTCCCCTATGTTTAAATCACTGTAAAATTGCTAAAAGATTATTTCCTATTCTTTCTATATAGCCACAATAAAAAGAGGTGGGGAGTTAGGAAAGGAACTTAATTTTTTATCCACTACAAAGAAAGGAAAAGTTTAAATAGCATTACATGTACAATAATCGAACTGCAAATAACATTAGCATCTTGGTAGTATACAATTTTAAATGTTAAAAAAAGCTTACATCAAATTTTTCATTATGTCTCTATTTCTCTGTAAATATAAATTTTAAATCGACAGGCTCAACTACAATGAAAGTAATTTTTTTTAATGTTCATTTTTATTTTAAAAAAAGTGCTTCCTAAGACAGCATATGACATGGTGGTTAAGGCACCGGATTCCCACATGGCCAACCATGATTTGAGTCCGAGACCTAGTGGTGTGAAAATCACACCAGGAGCATATGCATGCGTGCCCAAAATTCTGATAGGAGAATGGAGGAAAAGGGATTGTGGTATGTCCTTCCCCCAGGGTGGGGGACGATTTCTTACTTTCCTCTCTCTGTCTCTTTCCTTCTCTGGCAAGTACAAGTATTCTACTGAAAAAAAAAAAAGTTTCTTTTGTCAGTTGTAAAAATAAGTTTATTATTTTTATATTATCTCTATTACGAGACTCAATGTCTTTCTCCATTAACTGCAATATCCTTTCTCGTATGTTCTCAAATATTATGCATATTTATGCATCTGTTGATATACTTTCATGTTTATGGTCTAGCTCAGCCCACACATTTGTGTAGATGTACATGTATACACACACAAAGACATAGCAGGAAAGATGGTATAGTGGTTAAGGTTCACTCTACAGTAAGACTGCTTGTTTCCGGGCTAGCAGTTGGTGTAATGGCTCTGTCGCTGGACTCCCATGTAGTCAACTGCACTTTGAGTTCTGGACCTGGTAGCTTAAACTCACGCCAGGCGCGTGTGCGTGTGTGCCCAAGATCCCGAGAGGAGAATGGAGAAGGGATTGCGGTGTGGTCATCCCCCCTGGGGGGTGATTTCTCACTTTTTCTCACCTTTTGTCTCTGTCTGGCGAGCACATACTTCCTATAGCAAAAACCTCTCAAAAAAAAAAAAAAAAAAAAACAACTTGCTTTGAATTCTAGTTTTACCACTCATGACTTGAAAAAATTACTTAACCTCTCCCTGCTGCAGTTTCCTTATCTGTAAAATGGGGATAAAATAGTAAATACCAGATATAATGTGTGTGAGAGTCTGAGGAAGGATATTTAGAAGAAAAATAGAGAGGCAAAGTATTAATGGGACAAAGAAATGTGGTATTATCTGTTGAAGATAATTTTATGGTTTTTTCAACTGGACGAGGGAGAAATGTTCACGATTGGAATATTCACTTTGTATATAAATAATGTGAATGAATGTATAAAATAAAATTAAATAAAAAATCTTAAAAAAATAGTAACTATCTTTCAGGAACTAAATGTGACTAAGTAAAGATTTAATATTTGCAAAGCGATTAGAATAGTGTCTGGCATTAAGTGTCTGTAAATGTTGACTTTTTAAGACTTATTTTAAACCTCCTTTTTTTCTTTCCCTCTTCTTTTCCTTTTCATCCTTTCACTGCAACAGTTTGAGTTCTTAACTACCAAACTTAGCATTAATAATAGTATTTATGTCCTTTTTACTCTCAGGAAATAAACAGGCCACTGTTAACCCAGATGATGATGTATATATCTTACAAAGAAAGAAAAAAGCAAAAATAATAATCAGAGACAGAACCCTGCCCTGATGCAGTGGTCTTCAAACTAGAATCCATATACTCCTATAATCACATGAAGATTTCTCTAAGGAACAGTTAAGGCACATAAATATATTTAAATAAATATATTTCTAAAATAACTTGGAAAAGTATCTCTTCAGAAAAATATTCTTTTCAATCTCTCTTCTCACAGGCACCTTTCTTCTGTTTAATAGGGAAAAGTTCTGTTCTCACACATTCCTAACACACATTGTTCTGGGGATGGTGGGAACAAACTTGGGACACACACACACAAAAACTCTCCTCCTGTAATTTGCCACTACAGGTGTTCTCAGAGCAAGTGAGAAGTAGCTCCCCATGTGAGAAAACATCTTACCTTCCTTCCTACCAATTTATTCCCTCTTTTCTCCTGGAAGAATGTAGAAAAAAATAAATAATAGGCAAATATAGAGAGATAATAGGTATCTATATATCTATATGTTTCCACTGCAATGGCCTTCAAAGGAGCAACACCATACAAGGTTAGGGTTCATGACAAAGAGGCACATATTCAAAGATTAAGAAGAATAAGATTTGAAAATGCAAATAAAGAAACAGGACCAGACATCGCTCTCCAGCGCGCTTGGCTCCGCTTCCTCCGCAACCATGTTTGACGAACCCGACGTGACCGTGACCGGGATTGAGAAATTCGATAAATGGAAGAACACAGAAACGCAAGAGAAAAATCCACTGCCTTCCAAAGAAAGGGTCGAATGATAGAAGCAAGCGGACGAGTCCTAATGAGGCGTGCGCCGCCAATATGCATTGTACATTCCACGGCATTGCCTTCTTATTGTACTTCTTTTAGCTGTTTAACTTTGTAAGATGAAAAGAGGCTGGATCAAGTTTAAATGACGGTGCTGCCCCTTACACATCAAAAAATTGAGAACTACTGACAGCGAAAGCGCGCCTGCCTCTCCCATCTGCTGCTCTGGCTGGCAGGGAAGGAAAAGAACTTGCATGTTGGTGAAGGAAGAAGCTGGGTGGGACGAAGCGGAAATGTAGAGTAAAAACTAAGCTGGTCCAAGGTGTCCTGCAGGCTGTAAAATGCAGTTTAATCAGAGTGTCTTTTTTTGTTCAAATGATTTTAATTATTGGAATGCATGACGTTTTTAATATGCAAATAAAAATCTTAAAACCTGAAAAAAAAAAAAAAGAATTAGGATTTAGGATCCAAGTTTGTTCTCTAAGACACAGAAGTATAATTGAGAATGTTCATAGAGCTCAGAGTAGATATCCTTTCAGTGAAGTGTTGAAAGGGTCTATAGGTAGGGAAATCGGATTAACAAAGAAAAGGTGAGAAGAAAGAGAAGAAAGGAGAGACTAGGCAAGGTAAACTGATGTAGTAGTAAAGGAAGAAATCGCTTCTAACAAACCAATTCCATAAAGGTCACAAATTAAGAGGATAATCAATGACTGAAATGCCATATTATCAAGATAAAATGTCTGTACGCTACTTGGTCAGTAAAGTAATTCAACATTTTCTCTGGACGTATTCCTGGTAGCATAAGTAATGAATATACCCCTTTTAATTTTTTTAAAGGATGGCTTAGGGACCAGCAGTTAGCGTAATGGTTATGTCGCTGGACTCCCACGTAGTCGACTGAGGTTCAAGTCCCGGACCCGGTGACTTAAAACTCACGCCAGGCGCATGCCCAAGATCCCGAGAGGAGAATGGAGGAGAAGGGATTGCGGCATGGCCATCCCCCCTGGGGGGAGTGATTTCTCGCTTTCTGTCTCTGTTTCTCTCTGCCTGTCTGGCGAGCGCACGCGCCCTATAGCAAAAACCTCTCCAAAAAAAAAAAGGACAGCTTAAGCACAAGATAAGAGAAGATATACAAGTCACAACAAATATAAAACTAATGGTATCTTTCCATACAGACTTAATTCTGGTCATTGAATGGCAGGGAGAGAGACAGCTCTAGGAGGTATTACATTAGCCAGCGATACATGGTATAATTTAATACTAATATTATGTATCAATCAAGAGGCAGGTTTATAATCTAATCATGAGCCTTATTTTGAAGTTCTTATCAGCAACAACCTTATATAATCTACCATGATTATACATATGCATCAGGTTTACTAAGGCAATTCATGATACAGTCTGCGTATCTGAAATTGAAAGCCAGAAACTAACCATTATTTTAACAAGCTGTCAAGATATGTACAGCTTTGCCAAAGAAACATTGTTTATACTGGTCTTTTGAAAAGTAGATCAAATTTAGAATTCCCTAAGCACACCAGAGTTACACAAAATTTTTATAGAATTCCTGTGAAGTACATACCTCAAATGCTATCAAAATCCTTCATAAGATTCCAACAAATTATTCCTTTTTTATAACTCTAATAATTTGCTGCCTATTTTCCCATAACATACTTCATTATTTTTTTACACCTGAAGAGAAAAGGGACAAAAAGAACATCACAGGTAAAATATCGAGATTTCATTAAAATCTTGAAAAATACAAAATTTGTTCCTTTCCTATTCCTCTGCCACTAATCTCTCAGGGTAGCACCAACTTCCAATTCTCTGGAGAAGGGAGAGAAATTTCAACAGCAGATTGCTACGACTATTTCAAAGCCAAAGTGTTACTCTACTGAATACAAATGATTATTTAATCTGCCTCCATCTCTTCCAACAACACCCTGACCCTCTTTTTATGGTTCTTTTTTATAGCACTTAACTCCTATTATAGAATTTATATATTCATTATATTTCTTATCTCTCTCTTCTTGCTGGAAAGTAAGCTTCAAAATAGCAGGAATCTCTATCATTTGTTCACTGGACCAGCCCAAGTACCTAGAACAGTGCCTGACACAGATGCTCAAAACCTACTGAATGAATGAACTCTTGTTTTGTCCATCCTAAGCTCCCCACTGAAATAGCACTACCTAAACTACAGGTTACTCTAATTTGATTACTAATTTACATGTGATTTTTCTCACCCTCACATCATTATCATGAGTAAATTGCTACAACTGGAAATGACATGTGCAGAGTTAATTTTTTTTTTTTTGCTATAGGGTACGTGCACTCACTAGAGACACAGAGACAGAAAAACAGAAATGGGGAAATCACTCCCCAGGGGAGAAGGCCATGCTGCAATCCCTTCTCCCCTGTTCTCCTTTTGAGATTTTGGGCATGCATGCAGCAAGAGTTTCAAACTGCCCATCCGGCACTCAAACCATGGTTGACTATGTGGGAAGCCAACACCTTAACCTCTATGCCACTCACTGGCCCCAGCACAGTTCGGCTTTTATAAAAACTTAACAGTACTCTGCACTTAGATGGCCTCACTTTCTGGTCACAAAAAGTCAAAGCCTATCACTGCTTACCTTGTTTCTTCAGCCTCTTTGGAGTGTCTTTACAGAACCCCCTCCACTGAATCTCTCTCCAATAAATTCACTACCTCAGTTCATTTGTGTGTACACTATCCTTGATGCCCCCCCCCCACCTTTAGAATAATTTTCTCCTTATCTACACTGTCCTTCAACAATCTGCACAAAAGCCCATTAGTAACAGATTCATAGTTACGTAGTTAGTGAAAGTACTTAACATGTATTATTTGTGAAAGTATATATTGTAAGTTGCAATATTTTATGACAACATCTTGTCTTAAACCAATTAAGTATAATACATGTAGAGGTAAACAGTACCAACAGAACAAGAGGAAACAGAACAATCGCCTCTACTGTTAGTGAGAAATGTTCGAAGGCTTATGTATCTGCTCTTCAATCAGTGAAGTAAAGGAAAAAATACCTTTTTTTTTTTTTTTGAAGGAAACTGCCACTAGTACACAAGGGGATTTGAAAAGTACAGAATATTAACTGACTTGCTGTACCAACCAATGTCTCAAGCTAACCTAAGAATCACTCCTACACAACAAAATCCAATCATTTCCATTAGCTGTGGAAAAACTCCTTAAAATAACACACATTTATAAAATGAATGATACAATAGGCACTCAATGGATAATGGCTAAATAAGTGAATCAATCAACGACTATGCCCTTGTGTTTAGGAAGCTCAGGCCAAGTTAAATGCCAAACTTCTAAATGTAAAGAGTTAGGTCTCGAAATGTGTCTTATCAAGTGATAAGTAACAGTTAAATCAATTCATCTGTATGCTCACTAAGCACTTTATGCATTCATATTTTCAACACATCAACAAACCATTATGAGACAATTTTATAACAATGAATTGAAACCTTATAAACACCTTTGATTTGAATAAGATCATTCTCAAGTGACAATTTATTTTCAGACAGCAACCAGAAAATGAGAGTAAATGCTTGTTTCCAAAATTAATGGGTAATAAAAAAATAAAATTTTAATTTACTTTCAATTTTGAAGTAACACATTTTGTTAGGAAAGCTTTGTTTTTAGTCTCCCTCTTATTTTCAAAGTACTGTTTTACCATATTTAAGCAGATTCACCACATTTTTAAAATGGGAAACATGTCATTAATTCATTAAAATAAATATAAAGATATTAAATATGAAGACTCCTAATTTAATTATAGCTAAAGGAAGGAAGAATATCTACTGTTGGGCCAGTCACAGTGGTATAGCAGTAACTCAAAGCTCTGTGATACTGAGACTGTGTGGGAGGGTCCTGGGTTTACATCCTGGGGTCTCCCTGAGAACACCAGGTGTGCACACGTGCCTGTGAAACTAGCTGGCTGAGGCTAGATCACGGCAAGGGGACTCTGTCGGTGGTGCTTTCTATCTCTATCTCCCTTCTTAGCTCATGGAAGAGAAACTTTTTTTAAAGTATCTATTATGTATATCATCTCAAAAGAACATTGCTTTATAAAGAGAAAAGCTAGAATTTTTTTAACTTACACAGTTTCATTATTAAGAATTAATAATTGGCCAGCGCCCATAGCACAGTGGTTAAATGTGATGCAGCAGAAACCAGTCGCACATGAGCAACTACAGTTAGAGCCACAGTCCTAGAGGCTTGAAAACTATGCTGGGTGTGAGTGCCCAGGGTCCTGAGAGGATGAAGAGGAGGAAAAATTATGTATCATAACCAGGGCCTATTGGAGATTTTTCTCTATCTCTATTCTCTGAGCGGTCTCTGGAGCATGTGCATGTGCCCTCTCTCAAAAAAAAAAAAAAATTAGTTCATGGTATAATTTTTTTATATTAGGTTGGCTTTTATAAGGTATATGATCAATAAGTGCTTATAAATTTCAAAATTTTTTTGAAGATTTTTCTCCACTCAAAACACGTAATCTGGGTTAAATTCAATTTACTGATTCAAAGACATGAATGAGAAAGTCAAGATCTGTAACACTCTAGCACAAGTAGACAGAATGGTGAACAGTGCTGAGATAGTGACCATAAGAAAAGATCTGCTAGCATGGTCTGACTTACAAACCTTCTCATGAAATTAATGTTCAGTACAGGAGGCTGATCAGTGATGCAGCAGTAGAATGCAACATTCGGCCAGTCAAACTCACATGGGAAGGGTTCATTTCATATCCAAAGATCTCCCAAAGACCAGGTAGGCCTGGTGTGCAAGTACCCACAATCCAGGGTTGGCTGGAGCAGCCTGCGGATCTTAGTGTCAAAACTCTGCTATGGATTCTCATGTTCTCTCCCTGACCACACACATCCTCTTTCTGTTTTCCTCAGTTGTGGATTAAATAAACTTAAAAGAAAAAAAGCTAGTAAAGTATCTGATGAGAAGCCTTCTAAATTATTCTAAGATTTGTCAGGAAAAATGATGACAAACTGAAATATACCAAAAAACAACAAAAAAAATACGAGTAGATGCTTTGTCAAACACTCCCAGCTTATTTGATTCCAGAAGGGCTTGAGCTTTTCATTGTCTTACAGGTATGTTGCCACTCCAGAGTTGTAAAGAGTTGTAAGACACATAAAGTACAAGTAATTCTGTCCTGTGGAAATGCAAATAAAATGTTTCCAGTAAAATGGAATTGGCAATTGCCCTGTGGATACTGACCAGCTTTGCATGTGTCCGATATTCATTTAGTATCCCTGTTTATCTATGTAAGTGTGCTCTTACAATTTTCCTTTGAATAACTTGTAACATCTCACTGGTCTCCTCAACAAACTAAATAAGTATGTGTTATCTGTTCATTTTATATTTGAAGAAAAGTTATGATTTAACCTTCTTGAAAAGTAGACCTTAACAAACACTATAATTAAGACTAAGACTTTTGAAATAGTCACTTTCTATAAACACACTTTCTCAAAATGTCCACTAGTCGTCAAGTCATCCCATTTAAATTGTTCAAATATTGTATTACAGCATGCTTCAGTAAATCCAAAGTACCATCCTTACATGATATACACTTATCATTAAATATCATTAAAAAGCTGCCAATTAAATTATGAAATAATGTTATTTATGATTAATTTGTTGTAATCTTAATATGTCTTTATCACATATTCCACTGTTGTGCTCCCATGACTTTGGGTATATATACCTCATCTTTAAAAGGCCAAATCATAGGATTTGACAATTATTGTAGTACCTAAATTTCACATAACTCATTGTTGGCAGCATAGCTACATTCACTCATGCACAGACAATAATAACTACATCAAAACCACCACCAAGGCCCAGACACAGTGGGGCCGGCAGCAGGGGCCCTGCTGCATGATATTAAAGGCATATGAGAAGCTTCAAGTTGGCATCTCGGGTCTACTTGGAAATGCTGGGTATACTGGAAGGGCTGGGGGTAGGATCACGGCATGAAGATGGTGTCCAGGATGCCCTTCCCAACTCCGCTCAGATGAAGCAAATAAATAAGTGGGGAGAAAAAAAACAAACACCACTTGGCCAACAGGAATTTTAAAAGACCATCAACTTAAAGTTTCATCTTAATTTCAGATGTGTTAAATTAAGGGAAAATATCCACCATAGAGTCCATAAAATATCATATATAGCAGGACTATAAATGACAAAGAGCTCTAATCAGAAGCCTCATCTCTAGATAGTCATCATTTGCTTAAATAAGGATGCTAGGATGATCCACACAGCTAGAAATTTATGAATCTTAAAACTGACTGTCAAAATTTCAATGAAGTCAAATAATCCTTCAGGGAAACAAACTGTGAGGTTCTTTACTGAATCAGGTTAAAATTATTAAGCGCTCAACCTCTTCATAACTAAAAGTAGTAATGGTGAATTGATTTCTAGCAGAAGGGCAAAAAAAAAATAACATGGCATAATTGGGCGGGCTTATTAAAAAATAATAAAAATGAAAAAACAATCACCTCTACCTCTCTTAAGAAAATTATCTCCCTTTTCTTTTTTTGATGTACTGCTCACATCCTTTTCCTATTTCCAATCCTACTCAAGTTAACAGCTTATGAAATTGCTGTTATAACAAACTCAATCAATATGTTACAAGGCTTTTTTGCCTGAAGGATTGTCTCTCTAGTCAGCTGTAATCTCCTTAAAGACAAGCGACAAAAGTCTCCCTTGAAGACAAAAGATCTTTTACAAATTATATAAACACTAATATTTGGCATACTTAATAATATCAATCAGATTGCCTTCTACATATTAATTCTTAATGGTTGGTCTTTCATAATGTTTTAATTGTCCTTTTATTGCTAGAGTCTACAATACTGCCTGGCATCTAGTAGAAGCCAATTATTTTTGTTAAACTAGAACCTGACTTTCCTACAACAGCCTTGATTCTCTCAAGTACTATATGGAGCAAGTGGGGCAACAATCATTATTCCCACTTCATACATCAAGAAAGTAAGGCTTCAAGAATTTATTATTCTTGGGACCAGCAATTAGAGTAATGGCTATGTCGCTGGACTCCCATGTAGTTGACCGCGGTTTGCGTCCTGGACCCAGTGGCTTAAACTCACGCCGGGCGCGTGTGCGTGCGTGTCCAAGATCCTGAGAGGAGAATGGAGGAGAAGAGATTGTGGTGTGGCCATCCCCCCTGGAGGGTGATTTCTCGCTTTCTATGTCTCTGTCTCTCTCTTTCTGACGAGCGCACGTGCCCTATAGTGAAAAAACCTCTCCAAAAAAAAAAAAAAAGAATTTATTACTCTGCCCAAAGTCACAGTTAATAAGTGGCATTGTCATAAGAGTCAGAGGCCTGCAACTCAATTAAGTCTACAACAGACAAAACATCCCATACCTAGGAGTGTTCCTTCTCTCCCTCTTCTCTCACCTACCAAAGAATACTCGCCCCAGAGATTTGGCAGTTAGTGAAACCACATGAATAGTAAGCTAATCATTATTAGTAAAGTAATTCTCTACTTGGCTAGATCTGCAGTTTAGCACTCATGTTGTAAAATTAGGTACAGCAGAGATGACTGGAAATGCACAACACTGACAGGCATCCAGGTTCTAGTGGAACCAAAACACTTCATTTCCCTGAACCTCAGTTCTTCATCTGCAACAGTGAGGTAAAATGGAGGTGATCTCTAAGGTCTTTTCATAATTAATAACCTAATATTCTATATATCATCAACCAGATCTCCTGTTAAAGTTTATTTCTTAATATTGGCTTTCATAACATGTTAATCAAAAAATAAAACAGAGGAAGCTGTAAATACCTTCTTGTGAGATTCTACAGTGAGCCAAGAACACAGAATGCATCAATTTCTCCATAATACCTGACCAAGGACACTGTCTGCACCAATTTAAAGTCAGATGTTTTGAGAAAACAGGAGAGCTATACAGATACAACTGCCACAGCAGCCCTTCCAGTATACGAAATACTGCTACATTTTACTAGCCTAGAACAGTGTTTTGTACATGGCAAAACTACACTTTCCTCATTAGAAATGTCCTAGTTCTTCCCACAAAGCTATTGTAAAGTCTCCAAACGTCACTAATTTGCACCTTAAAGCAAACATATAAAATACTGACATGTGAAAAATGTTTCACCATGTCTTTTCGTTGCTTCAAGACATATCGTATAAATCATGGTTTCTAAACAGTAACATACTGCCTAGCTATTTTTGTCTAAAAGATTTAAAACTTATACTTGCCACCTTTTTTTTATCCTATTTTACAGTTTTCAGTCACTTAATCTGCCTCAATCTCCAAGCAATTATTTTCTTCAACAAGCAAGTAAATAATATCAGTACTTTGACTATTTGGTTGGTATAAATCTTTGTATGATCAGGTTTTCTTTGTATGAGCACTTTTCTGAGTAATTTTTTTATTAAAAATGTTAATCATTTCTACTTTATCCATGAGCCTTTAACTAAAGTAGTTAAGGGTTTTTAATTGTTTTTAAAACGATAATTCATTATGTGTGCATACACAGACATGCAGACATGCACACTAGAAAGAGAAGCCGGGGCACTCTTGGACCTGCTAGCCTATGATTCCCTTTCTCCAGAGAATTACAACCTGGAATCCAATCCTGGTCATCCATCTGGCTTGCACCACTTCAGTCCAGTACACCATGACCTGTGCCCTCTAAGCTGGCACTACACATAGGATTTAAATGATAAAAAATAATATTTTGGCTTTTTTAATAGAATGTTACTCCATCAATAATATCCATGATATACTTTCTAAAAAAATGAGTAACCTACTACTGCATTACCTTAACTTTCCAGGCAAATTACCCTAAGTTATCCATTTATTATCAATAGTTATTCCTCCACTCTATTTTGTCTTTCTACTTTTTCACTTCAAAAAAGTTCATTGCTCCACAATTTCTCCAAGTTTGGATTCTCCTACACCTCAGGTCTCTACCACACTCTTTTCAAGACCTGTTCCTTTCTCCCACTTCCATCGCCCCCTTTGGGCCTCTGCCTAGTCCCCCTTCTCTTGATTCACTTCTTCACAGTTCATTTGCTTCCACTAGTTCAACTAACGTTTCCATACCAATGAATCCCCAAAGAACATTTTCAGCCTTTATTTTCAACAAATCTATGATCCTATATTTCCAGTTGCCTTTAGGGTATGTCTACTTGAATGACTCGATAGCCTGTTAAAATTCAAAAGCTCCAGTTTCTCTACATCCTCTTAATCTCCCTGTACATAGACTCAAACTTGGGGACAACTAATTCCCCTATATAATCCTAACAATTTAAGTCTTCACCAATTTGCAGATCCTCAAACTAAGCCCAGAATAAACTGTTACCTGCCCTATTTCATCACAGAATGCTGAAATGTTGCTGAAAATTACCAATAAAATGTGGCAAGTGTTTCCAATACAAATGGATGAGTTCATACTACTCTATGAGTACTTATGGTATAATTCATGCTATTTCTCTACTGATACTTATAATACTTCAGTATTACCAATAAAATGGTAATCTTATCTTTACACATATTTTTCATATTTAATTATAACTCCTCAGTGTAACAGTCTAGAAGTAGAATTAATGAATCAAAAGACAAAAGCATGATTAAGGTTCTAAATACTGATAAGCAGATTGCCAAAACAATGTTATCCTAATGTTTGCCCCATACACATGTATGTTCTGCATATCTTGCAGGCACTGGTAGTACAGTGAACAATAAACAGGGAACTCCCTAAAGAAAAACTCAGTGCAAGGGGGCCCTTTGGTAGGAAGATTGAAAGTATCCACTACTACTCCTAAAAACATAAAGCAATACAGGAAATAGCTAAAGTCCAGAAAGCATCCTTGGCTCACTGCTTTAGATCAAGCAGACACTGAAAATCAGAGAAACCTTTAATGCAAAGCATTCTAATAAAGTTTAGTCAGATTTCAGTGAGATACAAATTCTTTATAGAGCAGCTCTAAGGTAGTTTTACCGCAACTCTAGAGGACTCAAAGGTTAACTAGAAACCAGGCAACATGCTTCATTATGAAATTCAGCTGTGTGGGCTGGAATGTCACCCTAGTATGAAGGTGGAGGGGTACAGGGAAAGAAGGTGGCCAGAACCTTACATATAAAAGACAAATCAAACTCAAGATATTTCAAATGCAATAAATAAACCACACAATATAAACATAAAAACCTGGCAAACAAATGAACTTTAAGAAATTTTAACTATTATGTAAATCCTATTGGATAAGGTATGTTTTTCTAAAAATATAGAGAACCACATTGATACTAAAGAGGTTTAGTGCAAATTCCAATAACTAGAAGAAATCAGAGAAGACAAATTAGAAATGGAAGAATACCACCAATCAATTAACATTTCAGAAAGTTTGAAGGGTAAGGTATTTTATAATTTTTGCTTCTATTTCATAAGCAAAGATGGCCATAGACTATTTTTAAGTAAATTTTTCCCTCTTCTTTTTTTTGGAGAGGTTTTTGCTGTAGGGCATGTGCGCTTACCAGAGAGACAGAAAGTGAGAAATCATCCCCCAGGGAGGATGGCCATGCCACAATCCCTTCTCCTCCATTCTCTTCTCGGGGTCTTGGGCATGCACGCACACGCGCCCAGCGTGAGTTTAAGCCACCAGGTCCGGAACTCGAATTACAGTCGACCACATGGGAGTCCAGCAACATAGCCATTACACTAACTGCTGGTCCCTCCCTCTTTTTCTAAAGTGGGTAAAAGAAGAAAAGTTAACTAGGAAAAGGAAAGGAGTGAGCACAGTCACAATTTTGCAACCAAGAGAATCCTATCAAATCCTTCAATATTTTTTGTCTTTATAATTACTGGGTCGTTAAAAAAGTCATGATGCATTTTTGCATAGAAAAACAGAAAAAAATGCATCATGACTTTTCCAATGACCCAATAGTTCTCATAATTACATACATAAATAGAACCAGGAGGCATAATTTTTAAAGCCTAATATAATGTTCCATGTTCTCATAAGTTTACTACATTTTATCATAAAACTTAAAAATGATCATTATAAAAATGGACTACACTGAACAGCAGACAAAAAAAAAATACAATAATGTGACTCAGGTAAAGCAGACATAGGTGCACACACACACACACAGCAAAAAACCTGGAAGAGCGAAGCACACTGGAATAGACAGCAGGACACTGCTATGCCACACTACAGGGCCTGGGTTCCATTCCCAGGCTGACCTAAACATACCAGGCAGGCCTGTGGAAGACACACCTGCACACACCTGTGATCCTGGCTATTTAGAAAGCTGGGGAGGGGAATCACAGTTGTGATAAGACCTGTTGGGTTCCCTGTCTCTTTCTCTCTCTCAAGCAATAAACTTGAAAAAAAAAAAAAAAAAACTGGAAGTGTATATACCAAAGACAAAATAGTATTTTCTGAGAAAAGTGATACAATTTTTACAAAATTTATATTTAATACTCAAGAATGTGATAAATGATATGATCATCTCTTGAACAACATTTTTCTTATATTCAAAATAGAATTTCAGCTAAATATTAAACATTTTCCAAAATCTATTTGATAAGTAACAAGAACATTAACAAAGGCATAATTAACACCAAGAAATTAATGGTCAGGATATAAAATCCATAAACCTATAGTGATGAAGCTTTTCTTAACAAAAAATTCAGCAACAAAATCTACTTATGGGCCTAATTGAAAATCTAGCATGTCCACCTCTATCAGTCCTAATACAGTTTGCCTACAGGGCTCCATCTCCAACTCTGCCATTTTAGTTGTATGGCCTTGGGCAAGGTGCTCATCTCCAAAAATCAGCATTTTACACTAATTGTTTTCTAATATTTTCACGACTGTATGACTCCATACATTACTTACAAATAAAAAGAAAGCAAACCTCATCAATAAAGAGCTCTTTCACAAAATATGACATGTTCATTTCTTAGGAGTGTTGTAACAAAAGTACCAAAAACTGGGTGGCTTGAAACAGCAGAAATGTATGCTCACCGTTTTGAATACCAGAAATGTGGACCTAAGATGATGGCAAGGTCATGCTTCCTCTGAAGGCCTTACGGAAAGATCTGCTCCACACCTCCCCTAGTTCCTGAATACCATAGGTACTCTTTGGTTTGCATATGCCCGTCTCCTTTTTTTCTTCATATCCTTGTCCCTGTATGTCTATGTCCCAATCCTTTTATAAGGACAGCAGTCATACTGGATTAGGACCTTCAATAATTACCTCTTTTTAACTTGATCACCTCTGTACACATGGTATTTCTGAATAAGGTCATATCCTGAGGAACTGTAGTTTAGGACTCCGACATCATGCTGGTTACTCTGTTACTCAAATTCTGTGTTGTTATTTCCTGATCTTTCCTACACCCTACAGCATGGGCTTAACCTCTGTGAACTTTACCATCTAAGCTTTGACTTCTAGCCTAACAGCTCAGTTCAGCAAATGAGACGCACTCAGAAATATGAAAAAAGATGCGTTTTTAACACCATCCTTTACCCCTACTAGGCCACCGTGTGATAGTGACTATATTCAGCAGCTACCCCTGGTTCTGATTCTTGTTCACTTACTGTATCCTAGAATTCCAGCTCACACCAGTACAGGTAATTCCATTCTCTGCCCTTGATCCTCATGGCTCAAGGACACAGTGACATCCCACAGTTGCTAGTGCCTGGGCTCTTCTCCACTTTTTGGTAAGTGATTCCCAAACTCTATAAACAACCCCTTCATTAAACTCTCTTCACTATCCTTACTGACATACCATGTATTTCTAACCAAGGCCCTGTTTACCTCTTTTTTTCTTTTTAGAGACAGAAAGTGAGAAATCACCCCCCCCCCAGGGGGAATGGCCATGCCATTAATCCCTTCTCCTCCATTCTCCTCTCAGAATCTTGGGCACGCATGCACATGCTCCCGGTGTGAGTTTAAGCCACCAGGTCCGGGGCTCAAACCATGGTTGATTACATGGGAGTCCAGCGACATAGCCATTATGCCTACTGTGGTCCCCCTACTTAAGAGATGAGCCAGTTCTCCATGCCAAATGATCTACATTATTTCATCAGAATTCTGAACAGAAATTTAATCTCAGACATAGTTGCATCAGGTTGAGACTTGGAATAATTGGGAGTAAAGGCATCACTCTATCATATATTATACACTTGTTACTCTTTGGCTCCTTAATCTCTCACACATATAACATGCCTTCACCTAGAGGCGCACAGGTAGAAGTTATGACATGGATTGTGGAGGCAGACTACTACACTTGGAGTTGCCTCTACCACTTACTAGACTTGCTACATAGAGAAAGTGACTTTACTTCTCTGTATACCAATCAAATAGGCATAAAAATAATAGTATATGTCATAGAACTGCTCTATGAGAGATTATTTATATTAACTTTATAATAATTATAATATTTAATTAATTATAATAATTAAGCCTGCTTATACAAAAAGGATTAGAACACTTGGCTTATAGTGAGTGTCCTCTAAACATTACTTACGATTATTATTAATCATTCCTCCGATATTTTTCTCTTAATCTATGCTTTAAGTAAGGTAGCCTCAATCATGTTATATGGCTCCTGCCTGCCTAAGCAAAGGTATTCTAGGAGTATTTTTTTTTAAACACAGCCAACTCTTTAGAACTCTTACTATCCAAACTATCTACTGGTCAAAAGGTCAGTAAGGCCTGTCACTCCTGCTATTCTTGGCTCTCTGACCCCTATTGACAGTATATCATAAAACCTCCAGAATTTTATTTACAACTCGTTTTTGACGACTTTGCTGTCAGCCAAGACTCGTATTCATCAATCCCCTACCAGGGCTATTTCCATCCAGTGTAATGAGACACTACCCTCCAACTCCCTATCCCAGTCCAGGCTTTTAAATGACAGCTATCGAACCATTGTTTAGTCAAAGAAATGGCCCTTAATAATGACTTTTTTTCAAAACTGCATGAGCTTGGTTTGGCTTACAGAGAAAAGAAGCGGTGTGTGAGTCTTGCATTACTCACAAAGAACATTTAAAAAATTGTAAAATTTAGAAGCATTTTTAGGAAACCATAAAGAGTTTGGGAGAGAGCCTGAAAAAAGAAACCCTCGCTGACCTTTGGAAACTATATGCCTTCTTTTTAAATAAAAAATAAGCAAAATACAGCTAGTGGTTAAGAAATCCAGATCCCACATGATCAGTTGCCATTCAAATCCTAAACTGGCAGCTTGAAAAGTATGCTAGGTGCATGCATTGCAAGTCCGAAATCCCAATGAGAAAGAGAAATAGAGCAAAAGGATTGCAGTGTGACCATACCTCGCTGTGGGATACTGTCTCTCTCTATATATACAAGCACACACTTCCTTTGGCTATTAGAACAATTTTTGTTTTAATTCTCTTACCTGTCTTAGCAAAAATATATCTCAATTAGAGCAATAACAATAATGAAATAATTGTTACTATATAAAATGACTTAGAGATACACATGCATACACTGTACTTGCATATTTAAACACAAACACACAATTATTAATGCATAAGAAACATTTAGATCACAAGAAAAAATCAACTTAGAAATGAGACAACTAAGTAAGAATTAAGAATAGTTGTAATAGAGTTCATTGTTATAAAACCAGATTGATCAGTTGATAGATCAAATCACTGGCCTGCAGAAAAGCCATGTGATCAAAAACCTAGACTCTGAGGCAAGAGGAAACATGTAATGAGTGACCTTGGGCAAGTCACCTCATCCCCAGATACCTCAGTTTCTTCATTATATAGTAATAGTCTCTACCTCACAGGGTTGTTGGGAAAAGTCAACATATGTAAAGTGTTTAGAACAATTCCTAACAGAGTAAGCCCTCAAAAACTTACTCTGAAATTTCCAATTCTATATACAGATGGGAGTTTTCAAGAGAATCTTCTGTTGCAACTGCAGTTTGTCTTCTTTTCTCCTACTTGTGTGAGCTATACTGCTCATACTCGCTTAAGCACAACAGAGGCAATTTTACAAAATAAATATTCAAAGGTGGTTGATGTTTACTTTAAAAACTATGTCAAATCCTTAGTTCATGCCTTAGACTTCCTTGGAATTACAGAGATGGTAAGGTTAATCACTATCTTAAATACGATGATCAGCTATTACCTTGTTTTCCTTTTGAGAAAAGGGCAAAAACACTTTAACCATATGCAAAAATATTTCTGTTGACAATTTATTCTTTACAGTTAATGACCTCTAGTTTTAAATTAAGCGATTAGATTTTAAACAAACATGCATGTACAAGCAAATATCACTTCCTCGGCATATTTAGTACTTCTTAAAAGTCTCCAAGAAGTAACATACTCCAATTAATATCCATTCTCTTCCCTGTAGCCCCAAGGACTACACTGCCTAAGGGAAGCCTGTTGCTAGGTAAGGCACATGAGGTTAACAGGAGGATTTGGCTGGGGAAAAAAACGTTGCATTAAGAACTAACATCTCATCCCACTGAAACAAACTAGGAGGATAAAGAGGCCAGGAGACAATGAACTGTAAAAATACTGTATTGTCGGAAAAGTCATGACACATTTTTATATACAAAGACAGAAAAAGTCATGACTTTTCGACAACCTAATATTAAGGAATAGGTAACAATTAAAGTCATTCTTTCTCACCCTCAACTAGATCTAATAACTGCCAGCTACTTCCTACTTACATTAGTATTACCTCTAGGGATCTATTGCTTTCCTATAAAAGTCAGCAGAGCTGAAACTAAAGCATCAGCTTCCAACTATAAAAAAATATAACTGTAAATAACATATACATCATTATTGTTACTCAGATGTTATTAACTCTTGCTTGAACAGGAACTGAAATACTCATGCTAGGGTTCTTTTACATACAAAAGCATCTACTTGTTAATCCAGATATGGGAATCACATAAACATACCATATATTTGCTTGTTTGCTACAAATACAAGAGTGCTCTACAAGCCATACACTCTACACTTTATAGCTAGTTTTCTCCAGTAGCCATCAAGAACTGAAAATTAAATCATTTTAACTATATCTTAAGTCTTAAAGCCTTTTAGAGGAGAGGTAACTATAAAAGTATATAAAAATGGAACAGCGGCCTAGGACTTATATGCAATATAAAAAGAGGACAGAATCAACACAAGTTTTAAGTAAGAAAGTGATAGTATCAAATTAAGTAGGAAATAACTCTGGGGGCAATATGGAAAACGTATTAGAGGAAACAAAGTCAAAGAGAGAAACTGATGTGGCACCTAAGGGAAAGCATTGCAAAAGGAAAAATATTCAATACATACATTTCAGGTAGTACCAAAAAGACAGTCTAATTAAATGCAGAAAGAAAATCTGAGAAGTTAAAGGGGAAGTCTCTACCTTGGACTTGTAGCTAGTTGTGGTGATGCCAAAAATCAAAACAATCAGAAGAAAAGAAATTTGACATTGAAATGGCTAGAATGACTTGAAAGAGTCTGTAAACTATTATTGTACAGATATGTGAAGTAGACAAGTGAAAATATAGGTACTATATTTTAGCAAGAAGTCAAGAGCAGTGTACAAAGGGAAAAGAGAAGAGGGCCAAGAAAGAAATTGGCAAGGAGCTAAAAGATAAACAACAACAAAATGATTATAAGAGTCACAAATAATTCAAGAAGGTATCCATAATATCTGTTTTTGCTATGAGATCAAGACACATTCAAATGTGCCTACTGGATCTAACAATGAGAAATTTTCCCCATGAATTTCTGTACAATCTTGGCAGTAGATATCTGATTTCACTAGATTAAAGGAATAAATGACTTAAGGAATAGAAGAAAATTCACCAGCTACTCTCCATATGCCTGCAAATAAAGAGAAAATGTATTGAAGTAACTCTAAATCTTGACAGACTCTAGGGACTACAAGTCTCTGTCGTTATTGGGTAGAAGAAGCAAGAAAATGAAAGAAATTAAAGTGACTAAACACTCTAAATTGGATTCATGGCTAGATAGATGAGGATGCCATGACTCTAGCCACAAGGTCCAGTACAGTCGCCCAAAAACATACACTGCTAATGAACAAGAAACGTGAAAAGAATGACTTGTTAAAAATGTAACCCTAGGTCCAGCTCTATAGCCTAGTGGTTAATAGAGCCGAATACAACATGACCAACCACAGCTCAAATCCTGGCCCCACTGGCTTGAAAAATCACATCATTTCCCTGTACATGTATGATCAAGATCCCAACAGGATGGAGAAATTGAGAAGGGACTACAGCATAACCACTCCCCATTGGGAGTAATTTCTCTCTCCCTTCCTGCCTCTCTCCTTGCCTGCCCACCCACCTGTCTCTGCTAGCACACATGCCTTCTGGTGATTAAAAAATAATAACCACCCTCAAACATCTTAAAATTATGACCTCAATAAACACAATGCCCTTATTCCCCTGTCATCCTGTAATTTAGTATTTTAATGTGTATCAACCCATGATTTATTTTATTTTGTTTTACTTTAGGCATATACAATATATACTTGAATTTAATTCAACTCAATTCCATACCATTCTAAAGAAAATGCCATCCATCTAAGTAAATGTCTCTTTAAAAGTTAGTTATAGGAAAACATATCTGGAAAAGTTCCAAAAATTTACTACTCAACTCTTGTGTTACCTGATGTTTGAAAGCAGTAACATTCTAGGACCTCATGGTGGTCACTAGTGTAATATGGAATATGAAGTTACAAATTTTGAAATATGGCTACACTGTATAATTATATACTGTATTTCATATCTGGCAAGTTTTAAAGTCCTATTTTTGCCCAATGAAACCTTCAAAGACTCATTCAACCATTACATCATAGCCAACCACAGTTTTAGGATCAGCAGTCATTATAACCAATCCAAATTACTGGTTGTAATTTCTTCAATACTCCAGGCTTCTATAAATCTATTTATATTCCCCATGTATGAAAGGGCATGATTTTTTCCAAAAGGAATTAAATTGTCTTCTCATGTTAATTTTCCATGTGAAATTTAAAAGTAAACATCGCTGCAAGCTGTACATACAATTTAATTTTGTGAGATAGTTTAATAAGCTAATAACTGCCAAAATCATGGTAGTTATTTCCTTTATAGAGCTGTTCTTCCAAAATACAACGTTGATAAAAATGAATAAAGATTAGTTGATTAGACAGCATATTTATTTCATTCTGTATACATACCCCATATTTATTCAAATAAATCTCCTATTGGTATTCCAAAATGACATTATTGAATGTAATAAAAATAAGGAACACCAGCTTCCACTTCTTGAATATCTACTGCTATCTCGATGTATCACATGAATAAAAGGCAATGCAACGCTAGCTAATAGAATTAGGCCACATTACTTTTAAATGTAAGCTTTCAGTTTTGACCTACATGTTTTCTTCACCTGTTTGTGGCCCCTCTTCACATAACTGGACTTAGTGTATTCATCTATTCCAAAATTTTTAAATTCTGGACTCCAATTTGCTAGCCTGTCCATGGGCTGCTGTTACTTCCCAAAAGTACAGAGCCAGATGTCATGTAAAACTGAGCTTCAGCATGTCATTAAAAGAGTATTCCAGTTTTCCCTGCCTGTACTTCCCCTAGCTACACAGAAGATGCTAACTGTCCCACAGTCATTTATTGTTGGGGGTGGATAATCCTGCATGGTGCTACAAAGATCCACGGCCCCTGCGGTGCTAGCAGACTGAATTATTGTTGCTGTTTACGTAAACCTACTTCATGCTAAGAATGACTGACAGTTGATGATGATAAAATTACATAAGCATCTGTGGTACATCTAACATCAATATTCTAGAGAATATTTACCACAAGCAACATTTGATAATCTTGATTTGATATAAAGCCTATAATTTGGTATAAAGGATGTTTATTTCCTTAACTCTAAGAATATCACTGACAGATAAAAAAAAAAATCACAAAATTCAATGCCAATCATCCATTTTTTACTACCAGTGAAAATCTGGCTGTGTTTAGGACTTCTCAGGTATAGGATAACCTGTGGTTTAAACAGTTACATAAGCTTATACCTCTCATTCAAGATTCAAAACTATTTACCGCTTCCTCCATATAACTGTTTGATCTTGCCTCAAAGTTTTGCACATGTGTCTAAGACAATCTTGTTTGCTTGTTTTCTGGTCACATATGTACCACCCATCTTTAAAATCCAGTTTCCAATTTACACTTATTTTCCAGCCCCTCTATTACATTCAGTAACTCCTTTGTTTCAGTATCATACCCCCGGTTTTCCAGGTGACTTTATGAACTCATTCCACACCGAGTATCTTTGCCTATCTCTACTTTGACCAAGATGACATGCAGGGGTAGAAACTGTGTCTGCCATTGTTGGGGGGCCACCCAACATTTAGCAGTGTATTCTCTCAAACCAGCAAAAAAAACAAAAACAAAACCCTTGGTATATAGTATTTGCCAATTTTCATGATATAAATAATCCCGCGAGACATGATTTCAAGTTAACAACATGATGTTACAGAAGGTGGGGTTGGAAAGGGATGTTTACCCTGACTCCTGGGAACCAGTACAAGCCACTGTACCCTACTTGACATAGCTGCCAGTTTACTAAATACCAAGCTTCCCTACTAATATGCCCACACGCCACTTTTTTGACAAGTTTTAAAAATAGTTATTTTTAATTCTGTCTTATTCTAGAAACATCTATCCAGTAGAATAATAAGTTCCATGAGAAAACTTTGCCATCTATTTTCTTTACTGTTATAGCTAGTTCTGGGCACAAAGTAGGCACTTGGAAAATATTTGCCGAAAGAATAAGCTGTCGATATTTTTAAATATAACAAAATGTTCTATAAGCATAAGTAGAAATCCCGATATGCTTCATGCTATAAAATAAATTTAACCCTGTGCATGTGGAAAATAAAATAGTCACAGAGAAAATAACTTAAGGGTACATTAGAAGTTACGAGATGCAATCTCCTGATTTTATTTAAACTGAAGTGATTTAATTGATACTGTAGTCCCCTAGTGCCAGACTGAGCCTAGAACTCAGAACTCTCAGTGTCTGGTCCATCTTTTTTGATGACATAATCATGACTGCCACATCAGTTATTGCCTATCTAACAACCTGTGGTAAAGCTGCTAACATTTTGAGAAGTAGAGTGTTTTTTCCCACTAGTTTTAAGAAATAACACACATGCTGAGCTATATTTGACATCAGATCTAATAAAAGATTTGTCACTGGTATAATAAACTTGACCTTAAAAAAGGTTACAAAGGATATTTCTGTGTGTATCATATGACACAGCATTTTAAGAGATGAGCCTAAATTCTTATTCATGCCAACTTTAAATCTGGAATCATCTTGGTTACTATTTCCTCTGCCTGATCATTAATACAGAGGTCATACAAAATTAGACTTTATAGTGATTCCAGAAACAATTACAGAAACCATCCTACAAGGTTCACTGAGACATCAGGTATGAAATAGAAAAAGAGCCAAGACTCTATTAATATATTTATGTTTTAACCATACAAACTAAAAAAAATTTTTCCAGTAATCAGACAGTATTTGAATTTTTACCCATTTTTAATAAGCTATAGACAAAGATATACTTTTAAGCATCAGAATATCCTATACTGAATTTATTTTAATGGTTCAATCAAGTTGATACTATCTAAAGGTGTTTCTATTACAAAGCAGAAGAATAAAACAGAACCTGATCAATAACAGCAACAACAAAAAAATAGCATTACAGCACTTTAACTAGTTACAGATAGTAGATATCTTGCTCGTGAGAAATTTTTTTCTCCAGTTGCCATTTAAAAATCTACAATAAATTATGAAGAATCACACCTCCTTAAAAATATGTGAAGGGACCAGCAGTTAGCGTAATGGCTATGTCGCTGGACTCCCATGTAGTCGACCGTGGTTCGCATCCCGGACCCAGTGGCTTAAAACTCACGCCGAGTGCGTGTGCATGCGTGCCCAAGATCCCGAGAGGAGAACGGAGGAGAAGGGATTGCAGCGTGGCCATCCCCCCTGGGGGGGGTGATTTCTCGCTTTCTGTCTCTCTGTCTCTCTCTGTCTGGCGAGCGCACGTGCCCTATAGCGAAAACCTCTCCAAAAAAATAAATAAATAAATAAAATGTGAAAACATCACTTCCCCCACTTCTAAAGCAAAAGTGAATATTCAAAAATAATTACAGGAGGTTAAGTTCATTAGCCAATATTCCCCTAACACCTTAGGCAGTTTTCTGATTTTTTTTTTCCCAGTATGATCTTATTACTGCCTAATTATCCATATTGCGTTTCTTCCTTTTTGTTAAACTGAAATTCACCCAAGCAGTTTAACCTTTCGTTTTGGAACCATTAAATACACCCCCTTCTTTCTCTGATAATTGGTCTTTTTCTTCATTAGCTGATTTCCCCTCTTGATTTATTAAGAATCTTTTTTGCCAAATTTGGATCCATTCTGTTAATACGTTCTTTACCTTCCTTCAACTCAATTAACACACTGTCAGTGTTACCAAAGCTCTTCTATTATTTCTTAAAGTTCTCATTGCTCTTTAAAGATCCTCTAGTAGAATAATGAATTTTTAATAAACCTGTAATATTTTAAGGATTTGTATTTAATTATATGGGTGAAATTTATATGAGACATACTATTCACACTGAAATGTTTCCTACTATGTTGTCATAATACTCTATGGCAACTTTCCAACAGTCTAAGTACACAAATCTTCACAACATAACTTATGACCTCTAAAAGCACATAAAGCCACATTATAATGATCATATCCATAGCCAAATCAAACTAAGCCAGTTTCTCCATCAGCAAATTCATTTAATTTATTAAAAATTATTCATATGATTTTTAATAAACTAAAACCTATACTTGTATTATCAGTAAATATTAGTGTGATCCCTGAGTGTGAGTAGCCCTGTCACTAGATTATGCAAAGGAGTAATCTTTCATAATATGGGTCAGAGAGGGTTCTCATTAATGGAAATAAACAATTAGTAATAATAATAATAAAAGGAATTCCTGTTCACCTCTTAGAAAGGAATGTTTCCTGAGCTCCAAAGCACTGATATTTTGGACTGTTGCTTTTAAGCCTTTTCCCTTTCTTATCAGCTACAGACACATTTCCTAGTATCTGCCACCTCCACTTACCAAAAACAGCATTTTTTTTTTAAGGGAAAAGAAAAATGGGAGGGTATCTACTGACCTTGGATCAAATAAGATTATGTTTAGCTTTAGTTTTGAGATTACTTTTCTACTTCTAGGCCCTAAACTATGAAAGAGAATGTGGAATCCATTGTAGCATTTTTGGGATTTGTTAAGAACAAATGGAAAGAGTATTTACTCTCCATTTATAGGATATGCATCTCAATAAGACATAGAACTAACCAGAACAAGATTACCCATGATAATCCCAAAAACTTCACTCCATGAATTATAAGGAATAAAGAAATTAAATATTTCTACAAACTTAAGTGATATTAAACAAATATTAGAGGATTTTGCTCTCATCCTTTGTACAACATCTAGCTGTTACTTCTGAAGTTTCCAGTTTTCAATAATTTCAAATAAAGGCATAATCCTGGTAAGCATATATTCATTTGATGTCTTCAACCAATAAAAACCCAGTATTCAAATGGTCTGTTTTGGAATTTGTTTAACATGCCAATGTGGTTTAACTTTTCTTTTTTTTAAATTTTCCCCATGCACATGCCAGAGACACAGAGAAATGGAGGGGAAAGTGAGAAAGCATACCCAGGTGTACAAAAAGGCCATGCTGCAATCTCTACTTATCCATTCCCCTCTCAAGATTTTTGGGCATGCATGGACACACACCTGGTATGCTTTTCAAGGCAACAGGTTCAGGACTCAATATGAACCTGCAGTTGGCCATGTCGGATCCAGACACCCAATTACCCTATCACTAGCTGGTCCATGTCTTCTCTTCTTCAAAAAATTTCACATCAGTTTTGACTCTGGCTTTACAAGTATACATCGTATTTTTCAGTATTACAATGGATTCATTCCTGTATCTAGCTGCCCAACAAATCCATCTTAATTCCTGAAACTATTTTCAAGCATTTTTTTTAATGGAAGAGACCTTAAAGATCACCTAGACTATACCTCTTCTTTTACAGATGCTAGAATTGACCCAAAGAGTAGTTAAAATAGCCATAGCCTGTCCAAAGTCATTCAGTCAGTGAGCAAGTGATGCAACTGAAAGCAGATGGAAGATTTCCCAAAATCTAGTCTTATATTCTTACACTGAAGATCTGAAAGATAAAGCTTTCAGACTTGTTTCATGAAAAAAAATCTTTTAATCAACTTCTTAAATAAAAATCAGTATTTTTCAAATGCTTTCATAAAAAATCAAAAAACACTAATCTTTCTGTAAAAGTTCATTTCTTTGTGCACATTAAAAATAGCTTTAGAACTGTCTCCATTTTTTATTGCCTAGCATGACTTTCTATTGCCACTGTAACAAATTACAACAAATTTAGGTGTTTCAAAATAACACCCATTTATTATCTCACAGGCCTGTAGCTCAGAGGTCTGGTAGGTTTAGCGGAGTACTCTGCTTAGGGTCTCACAAGGCCAAAGTCAAAGCATCAGCAAGTCTGGGCCCTTCTGTTGGAGACTCCAGGAGAATCCATTTCCCAGCTCATTCAGTTGTTGGCAAAAATCAGTTCTATGTGGTTGGCAGGACTGAGATCCTTGTTGTCTTGCTGCCTTTTTTTTACTGGACATCATTCTCAGCTTCTGGAGCAGCTTGTTTTCTTCTTCTCCGAACAGTGCCTGAATCTTTAAAGTCAGTAACCGTGTGTCAAATTGATTTCTGCTACATCTCCCAAATTTTATGTGATTACAGTAGGCCCACCTGGATAATCCAAGCTAAACTCTATTTTAAAAAGGTCAACTGATTAGTAACCTTGATCATACCTACAAAGTCTCTTTGGTAATATAAAGTAACTTATTCATGAGCATGATATTTCATCACATTCTCTATCCTAGGGATTAGGAAATGAAATCATCTTGAAAACCAAAATTCTACCTACTACATTTAGCACATATTTTATTGCTACAACACCTTAAGGAAATGTGAGTAGTTTTCTAATAGATTTTATTTCTCAAATGCTAACTGAAAAAATAATATTTTATCCCTAATACTTATATGTGTGTTTTCAGGAATGGCTTTACCTGGCCCCTAAGCCAGTTTATGAGGATGGGACCAGTGCAGTCACACATAGGCCTGGGCTCAGAAGGGCCCCACAGTGGGGGGGCTTAATGCTCTGAAACTGCTATCTTCAAATTCTTAAGATTTTGAGTTTGTATTATAAGTGAAGTCCAATAAAACAATTGAGCATTGGGTTTTTTGGTATAAAAAAGAGTATTCTGTTTTTCATTTTTGAAAAATATTTCCAATAGGTACAAAATTTCACGGGGGCGGGGGAGGAAAAAACTTGTAATCAGTTTAAAAGTGCTAGATCTCTGCCATCTTCTATCCATCAAAATTTCAGCTAGTTTTTTGCTTCTTTGAAAGTAATACTTTTTTCTCCCATTTTAGAATTTTTCTCTTTAGTTTTTAGTAGTTTGACTATTATGTCCCCTAAATGTAATTTTCACATTTTTTCTATTAGGATTTAAAATTTACCTTCAACCTATATGTAGATTTTTTTTACTGGTTTTTGTTCTTGGCCTTAATCTATTTAGATATTTTTCCTCATTCTTTCTATCCTCTTATTCTGGGGCTCCAGTTAGATACAGTGAGCCTTTTTTTTTTTTTTTTTTTTTTTTACTATTACACTATTTTATTTATTGTATGGTCCATTCTTTCATCCCTCTATACTATGATCTAGACATACTCTAACTGACCTATCAACCAGGTCATTAATTCTCTTCAGCTGTGTCAAATTTGTTATTAACTTAATGAGTTCCTTTCAATTTAGTGTTTTTCCATTCTAGAGTCCCTTGACTTTTTTTATAAATTCTTATTTGTTTAAATCAATCTTTTCATCAACTTTTAAGTATAATGATAATAATTTTTTATAGCCCATGTCTGATCACTTTAATATCTGGATGACTATACGATTATTATTATTTTTTCTTGATCCTCGTTTCTGATATAGGTGGTGTGTGTGTGTGTGTGTGTGTGTATTTTTTTTTACTGAATACCAGGTGTTGTGCACCAAAAAAATTATGAAGACTTTGCATACTATCTCTTGCTTCTAGAAATGAAGAACAAAGTAAAGGCAGAGGACCTAAAAATCAGAATTGAGTTTATCAGAGACTCCATTTCAATTTTTTTTTGGAGAGGTTTTTGCTATAGGGTGCATGCGCTCACCAGACAGACAAAGACAGAGAGACAGAAAGCGAGAAATCATCCCCCAAGGGGGATGGCCACGCCTCAATCCCTTCTCCTCCGTTCTCCTCTCGGGATCTTGGGCACGCACACACACGCACCCGGCGTGAGTTTTAAAACACCGGGTCTGGAACGCAAACCGCGGTCAACTACGTGGGAGTCCAGCAACATAGCCATTATGCTAACTGCGGGTCCCCTCCATTTCAATTTTTGAGAAATATCTCCCATAGGTACAAAATGTCATGTGGAGAGGGTAATCTTTCAATCAGTTTAAAGGAGTTAGATCTCTATCATCTTCTATACATCAAAATATCAGCTATATTTTTGCTAAGTGTGGTCTATTTTTAAGTCTTAACGCCTAAGATACAGCCCTACAGAGGTCCCAATTAAAAAGTTAAAAAATAAAGGACACAAACAAAAATAGTTTGAAGTGTTTCACCAGAGTCTCTTCTCTGCCCTGAATTCTAGTTTGTGACTTCCTAGCTCAAACTAGAAACGGCCAAAAATTCTACCCACCATCTCTGCTGCCACTGCTTGGTGTCTTACCCTAATGCTCTGTGCAGCTTACAAACTAATGGAACCCCAGATAAAAAGTCACACAATGTACAGAGCTCGCCTCCATGTGTTTTCCGTCATGCTTGGAGTTTGGGCTGAATATGTACACACATACGTTTTTGTTTTTGTTTTTGTTTTGGAGAGGTTTTTGCTATAGGGTGCGTGCACTCACCAGAAAGACAGAGACAGAGAGATAGAAAGCGAGAAATCATCCCCCGGGGGGATGGCCACGCCACAATCCCTTCTCATCCATTCTCCTCTCGGGATCTTGGGCATGCATGCACATGCACCTGGCATGAGTTTAAGTCACCAGGTCCGGGACTCAAACCATGGTCAAGCACAGGATTTTTTTATTAACAAAATATTGCTACTGCCACTTTTTAAAAAATATGTTTTCTTTCTTTTTTTTATTTTTTTTTTTTGGAGAGGTTTTCGCTATAGGGCGCGTGCACTTGCCAGAAAGAGAGAGACAGAGAGACAGAAAGCAAGAAATCACCCCCCCAGTGGGGACGGCCACGCCGCAATCCCTTCTCCTCCATTCTCCTCTCGGGATCTTGGGCACGTGCACACACACGCGCCCAGCGTGAGTTTTAAGCCACCAGGTCCGGGACGTGAACTGCAATCAACTTCATGGGAGTCCAGGGACATAGCCATTATGCTAACTGCTGGTCCCCACTCATACGTATTTTAATGCACCTTTCATTTTTCTCACTATGAGCTTTAGTTTGAAATAAACCAGTTCATTTTTGCTGGAAGTGGAAGTCAGCTATTAATTGACTTTAGAGGCCCATCTTTATGTATGCCTCTACATCTAATTGGTTCCTAAAGCATTTAAGATAGGTTGACATACTTATGTGATAGGAGCCATAATACAAGGCAAATTAACTGAAGCCTTAGTTGTTTACTGTATTAGTTGTGTCACATGTGTTAAACTTATTGATACATTCAAAATACTTCTCATTGGCTTAATTTGACTCTTAACATATATGCATATATGATGTGCTTCTGAGAGATTCTTTATAAATGCTGCCCTGTATTTGTTTGCTTTTAATACCAGTTAACAGTGCTCTCATAGGCTATATTTTCTCACAGTAAAAGTACAAAAAAGTTATAAACATCAAGTACCCATTATTTCAAAAAATATTGTCTGTATAACTTTTTTCTTTGGCAGCTTCTAGTTACTTTTCAAAGAAATGTAAGCTCTGTAAAATGTGATGAACAAAGCTATGGAAATCCCTGATAGTTACATTACCATAAAATCTCAGTTCAGAATTGAAATTTATGATCACTGCAACATTTCTAAACTGTAATCTGTCTTTGAACTAAGACATTTTATTGTAAAGTTAAATGTATAGACATTATGAAGATAGTACATCTTGGAACCAGCAGATGGCCTAACAGTTATGTCACTGGACTCTCACATAGCCAACCACAGTTTGATTCCTGAACCCAGAGCTGAAAACTCACACCAGGAATGTGTGGCATGCATGCATGCCCAAAATCCCAAAAGGACAGTGGAGGAGAAGATATTGCGGCATAGCCATCCCCGTTGGGGGATGATTTCTCACTTTCTGTCTCTGTCTCTCTAGCAAGTGTAGGTGCCCTACAGTGAAAATCTCGGGGGGGAGGGGAGTCATATTACTCAAGAAAGCAAATTGTCATCAAGTGCCTGTAAGATACTAACTTTTTGCAAGCCTATGAAAAGCATTTTAATAATCAGTGTAATCTATATGAATTATAGAAATATTACTTATACTACCTCATTTTTAAGTATCATTCGTAAATATACTTAGTCCAAATCACTACAGAAAATTGAATACGCCAAAAACTAAATCTGTCTGCCTTCGCCCCCCGCGCGGGGCGACGGCGAGGCGGCGGGAGAGCCCGCCCCCAGCCCCCCGCGCTGGCGGGGCGGCAGTGAGGCTGCGGCCAAGCCGGCGGACTCTCCTCTGCTCTCGGCATGCGATGGCCCGGACCGCCCGGCTCCCGTTGCCTCTCCGGCGCGGGGTCTGTCCCGCGCTCAGGGCCGACGCGGGCCGGTGGCACCAAAAGGCCGAGGTCGCCGTCCTTTCTGTCTCTGGCCGGGCGGGCGAGTGGGAGATGGCGATGGGTCCCGGGCACATTTGCGTGCGCGGGGCTGGCATGTGGCCGTTGGGCCTGCGCATGGCCGCCGGGCCGGCGCGAGGCCGCCGGACCTGCGAGTGGCCCCTGGGTGCACGCGTGGCCCCCAGACTTGCGAGTGGCCGCCGGGTCTGAGTGTGGCTGCCAGGCCTGCGCCTACGCGTGGCCGCCGGGCCTGCTCCTGGCCACCGGGCCTATGAGTGGCCACCGGGACTGCGCCTACGCACGGCTGCCGGGCCGGAGCGTGGTCGCCTGGCCGTGTGGCCACCAGGCCCACATGTGGCTCCCGGGCCGGCGAGTGGCTGCCGGGCCCACGTGTGGCCGCCGGGCTTGCGCATGACCCCGAGGTCGGCAAATGGCCGCCTGGCCTGAGCGTGGCCGCTGGGCCTGCGCCTGTGTGTGGCCGCTGGGCCTGCCAGTGGCCGCCAGGCCTGGTGGCCGCCAGGCACGAGCGTGGCCGCCGGGCCAGCACCTGCGAGTGGCCGCCGGGCCAGCGTGTGGCCGTCGGGCCTGCGCGTGGCTGCCGGGCCTGCACCCGTGCGCAGCCACCGGGCCTGCGGGTGACCACTGAGCTTGCGCGTGGCTGCCGGGCCTACACGTGGCTGCCGGGCCTGCACCCGGCGTGGCCGCCAGGCCTGTGTGTGGCTACCGGGCAGACACCCGGGCGTGGCCAACGAGTCAACATGTGACCGCCGGGCCAGCGCGTGGCCGCCGGCTGCGAGCGGCAAACTGAAGCCAAAAACAAGAATTAAGATCTTGCAAATATAAGCAACAGAAAGAATCTTTAGATGTCTTGGACCAATTGAGAAATATATTGTATAGGAGGACTTTCGCTGCCCATGGGCAATGAGAAGATGATGATTACCAGCTCTGCATTACCTCAGGGAAAAACAAGAACTATTCTACCATTCTTGGGGAAGCCAGACACTCGAGGATGACTCACGCTGCAGTGGATAACACCACTCTCGGTAATCACAGGATAGTGGCTGTGCTGCATCAACTGATAACCATCTCTGTCTACCAGAACTGCGCTCCTAGAACTGTATTCCATAGAAACTCACCTACAATTGCGGAACTGCATGAGACCCACCCTTGACCCAACCCTGAACAGAATCTATGTATCCTACTGTGGAAAACTTTATGAGCTCATAATTGAAAAAGGAAAAAAAAAAAAAAATAGGGTGAAAGATCTGGAGGGTATGGTCGCAGGGATGGCAACTGCGGATGCTGGAGACAGCATGGGAGAGGTAAAGGGAATGAATGATGGAGGGCGGTCCAGGGAACGATCATCACGTTTGATGGACACAGGGATGAAGGGCGGTCTGTTGATGATGATGTATGTGATGATATCACTGTCTTGACCAATGTGATCTGTACTCATGCTGGAAAAAACACGCTGTACACTGTAAAGATGTGCAATGAAAAAAAAATAACAAAAATAATATCAGCACTCCGGCAGAGGGAGAAAGATCTGAGGATTTGATAGCGGAAAGGACAAATGTGGATGCCAGAGGCTGTAAGGGAGGGGAGTGGGGGGTCAGGAGTGGGTGGTGGAGAGTGGGCGTGGGGGGCAAAGGGAGGAGTCATTTGTCACCAGAAAATATAGGGTTCTCTGTTGAAAACTAGATACATGTATCTATATTGTACACATCATAATGAGAACTTTATGTAAAAAGAATGTGATTGATCTGAGAAAGAAAAATAAAGGGAAAAAAAAAAACTAAATCTGTCTTCAAAATAAACTGCAATACAGCATTTCACAATTTAAAAAAAAAAAAGAGTCTAGAAACCTAGGCATTTATGTCTCCCCAACAGAATCACTCTTTGAAAGTTGTCTTCCTAAACTTGTTTTTTGTTGTTTCTTTGTTTTTGGGAGGTTTTGTCTTAGAGGGCATGTGCTACCCAGAGAAAGAGACAGCAAGAGGGAAAGGAAAAATCCCTGGAGAGGATGTCCACAACACATTCCCTTCTCCTCCTGTATCTTGGGCACACATGCACATGTTCCTGGTATGAGTTTCAGGCTCCCAGGTCTGGGACCAAAACTGTGGTCAGCCATGTGGGAGTCCAGCAGTGTAACTGCTATGGCATCTACTGGCCCAACGTGTTTTTCTTGAACATATAATAATTAGAGAAGAGTACTTGACTATGAACAACGTTTAAATCAGAATGAGTACAGATAGAACAGATAAATATACACAATTATATTTCCTCACTCAACTGATAACTGGTTTTTAATTCACTTACAGGATATTTACTTAATATTATCATCGCTCTGGGCATGTTTCAAAATGTCTATTTCCTTTTTTAAAGCAGGCATCAATTTCCCTCGGTGGATCAGAGACCTTCACAAGTACTCAAGACACAATGTAACTAGCACTATTCTTCCCCCCCCCCCCCAAAAGAAATACTCTATTTTATCTACTTCTTTGATTTAAATCTTTATAACTCTTTGCTCATATTTACCGCTAGAGCTGTACCCATCACATTGGCTATTAAAAGTGGCAATCAATTTAGCAAGCTGGTTTCCAACAAGCTGTTAAAATTGAATTCAAGTGATAAATTCATAATAAAGTATGATTGCTATTAATGAAGAGCTACCTTTCAGGAACCACCGTATCAGAAATTTGACTACAGACATGGGAATAAAATAAGATGTAGGCAGACCAGGGCCTTCACAATTTCTCTGCTGAAAATAGTTAAGTTGCCCAACCATACCATCACAACACAATATGCAAAAGCATTACAGTATGATAGTGAAGAACACAGCTTTGAAGTGAGGCTCTTCAAACTCAGCTCTGTCACTTTCTTACATTGCCTTAAGCAAGTTACTTAGTCACTTTCTGCCTCAGTGTTCTCATTTATAAAGAAATATAAAAATATTTAAAATAAGGATTAAATAAAATGGAGTGCAGAACCTTAACCCAAAGGCTGGGAAAAATAAATAAGTAGTCAATAAATATTTTTAAAACTGTTATGTTTTGGTGGGACCAACAGTTAGTGTAATGACTATGTCACTGGACTCCCATGTAGTCGACTGCGGTTCGTGTCCCGGACCCGGTGGCTTAAAACTCACGCCAGGCACGTGTGCGTGCGTGCCCAAGATCCTGAGAGGAGAATGGAGAAGGGATTGCAGTGTGACCATCCCCCCCTGGGGGGTGAATTCTCTCTTTCTGTCTCTCTGTCTGTCTGGCGAGCACATACGCCCTACAGCAAAAACCTCTCCAAAAAAAAAAAAAAAAAAAAAAAACCTGTTATGTTTTGGGTAGGTCTTTTTTCCCCTTTGTTTTATAGTTTGATACCAGATCACTTCTCTCAAAAACACTAAGTGTTTATGTGTCTTTGAGAGTCTACCCTTTGTCACAGCAACTGCCCTACTGCTTTCTGCTTCAGACTTTGGAATTTCTTCTTAGTTCACCTCATACACTCTCCAGAGAAGCAGCGTGTGTAAAGGAAAAAGGTTTAAACATAGAGTCCCCAATAGAAGTCTGTCACGTGCCATTTTAAAGTCCTTACTGGCCACATTTACCAAGGAAAAGTAAATAAAAGTAAATAGGTAAAATTAATATTAAAAATATATTTAACTGGGGACCAGCAGACGGTGTAATGGTCACATCACTGGACTCCCACGTAGCCGATCAGGGTTTGAGCCTGGCAACCACATCCACCCTCTGGCAATGAAAAAAGCATACTTTTTAAAAAGTGGCAGTACCAATATTTTATTAATAAACCTGTGCCTTCTAGGATGAGATAGTACAGGCATAGAGTCAAATGGATCTGGATTCAAATTCTGACTGTATTTACTTTCATTTACTTACTTACTCTAAACCTGTTTCATGATGCTAAAGATAATCATCCCCACAAACTGTTGTAATAAAAATATACCCCAAGCACTTAGTACAATACTTACACAAAGTAGTACTCATTAAATGAAAATCCCCTTACACTAACCATCTCCTGCAGAACAGAACACAGGCTCAGTACACAACACAATAGTGTGACATGTGACCTAGCCCTCTTCCTGCCCTTCCATATCTAAGACAAATTCTGGCCTTCCCCTGTTTACACAGCTCTTCCCCCTGGCTTCCTAACAACCATAAATCTGACTGGGTAGACTTGTCTCTAGAAGTCATGGGCCCTTTGAGTCATGACCCAAGCATGTGGTCCCAAATAACTAACAAGAATCAAGCCTACAAGAGATCCTGCAGTCCCCTCCTCCTGTGCCCTCAGGTAAGGGCCCAGCTTACCCTCCTCCCCAGCTCTCCCTTCTGCCTACTCAGCCAGGGTTCCCACCGCACCCCCATGCTACCAATGCCATAGCTTCCTCAGCAACAGCCATCAGCATCATCCTTCTCCATCTGAAGACAGTCTGGCCTCAAACAGGGAAAGGGGGAGCACCACTCTGCAATACAACTGGCCAATGCCCTTTAAAAGTGTCAAGGACCTAAAAGACTGTCACGGATTGGAGGTTAAAAAGACATGAAAAATAAAAATAAAACATGCAATCCTGGTGTAAAAAAACAAACCACCTTGTCCAGAAAAAAGACAATAGTGGGAAAAACTGCTAAAATTTGAATAAAGTCTATAGTTGAGGTAATAATACTGTGTCGATTTCAATTGCCTGGCTTAACAATTGAACTAGGTTTATTTATAATGTTAACATCAGGGGAATACACAGGCATGTTCTATACTAATTTTCCCAAACAGCCTCATACTATTTCAAAAAAGAAAAAAAAAAGTTAAAGCACTTTAATTTTCCACAGGGCATGTATACTCAGAAACAGAAAGAGAAGAAAATGAGAAAGCACTCTGCCCCTTTGGGGGACAGTCACACCACAATCCCTTCTCCGTTTCCTCTTTTGAGATTTTTGGACATGCAGGCATATGCACCCAGTATGTTTTTCAAGCTGGTGGGTGCAGGATTTGTACTGCTGTTGACCATGAGGGATGCAGCCACCTTAATCACCATGCCACTGGCGGGTGAAAAACACCTTGAAATTGATTATTTGGAACTCTATTATAAAAGAGCCTCTGTCCCAATAGACTTGTTAAATAATATATTATTGTGAAATAGTGCTACTTATGTTAAGCCTATTGCAATAAGGCCATCATACCAGTTAATGAAAAGTCAATTCCAAGGTGTAGAAAATCTACTTTAAACACCACTGTAAGTTTGCAAATCTCCCAAGAGTATACCACCTACATACACTTAGAAATATTGACAGCCTGACAGCAAAACATGTTTTGTGCAGCCAGTAATGTTATTAAATAAATGTAGCTTTTGAATTAACATTACTGGATAAGATCTTTGAACAGCTCTACTATAACCAACATTTAACAGAAAAAAAGATGCAAAAATGCACATTCCAATATGTACCTGCCTCCCTGAGGCCTTCCACACTTCAGGAAACTACATTGGACAAGTTCTGCACAAATTCTATTGTGATAGAAAGAACAGTGTGTTCTTCTACAACATGTGTTTCTGCAACATGAATTACCTAGCTCACCAAATTAAAAGAAAAAAAAAATTCAGTATAATGCAGAAGTTACATTGGTTCATATGTAATTTTTTTCCCCAGATCATTAATGTTTTACCTCATTAGTAACAACCACTGAAGGCCAAGGACACTAAATGGCAGCAAGCCAGGAAGGAATCAATTTTACACATTCAACTCTTCTATTAAAGTAGTTATTATAAGCTTTACCCTGATCTTTGTTTTAAACACACACACACACACACACACACACACACGTAAAACAAAGTAACACAAGACAAACAGGGCATGCAGCTACTATTAGTGTATTCTGTACCAAACTTACAACATTTTCTCTACTTACAACTTCTGATGATACTGTTGCTTTGCCCTGTATCCACAGATACAACCTTGCCTTTTCCTTATTACTTTTCAAAGTAACTTCACTGTTAAGTTAAATCCAACATTTACTGCAGTTTCTTTATTAAAAACATTTCATATGTCTCAAACTGCTAGTTGTGTATAATTGGGATTTTTATTGTTTTTATTAGTGTTCTAATTACAAAGTTGTATAAGCCCTACTAATTTAGGTATGAATTTGCAAACCAGATTTTCCAGAAATGGATTTTCAGAGAATACTGTATTTCCACAAATTCTGGATATGTAAAATGCTGTCCCAGGAGTTTTTAAACATAAAAATATCATACTACCTTGTTTTCAAAGATTACATATATATTGATGAACTGCACATTAATAGTCTCATTAAGAATACAGTTCAAGTAGATACCAGAGACAGTATGGGAGGAGGGTGGGAAATGACAGGATGAGAGGTATAGAATCAAGAGAGAATAAAAAAGCAAAATATATAAGAAACAAGAAATGGAAAATTATGTGTTGATGATAACATGTATGGTAATATCCTTGATTGAGCCAATACAGTGTATTTGGGATGGATAATCTCATTTTGTATACTATATTGATGTACAGTGAATGAACGTAAATGATTTTCTTAAATACAGTACATATAATAAAATTTAACTATAGTAGCTATAATTATATCAACCACAATGAGTATTTTTAATATGTGTAATAAGTATCAATCTCTTTAATATTTATGCAAAAGAATAGTATTCTCTTTATAACCCATGATATGCTAAACTACTTTTATGGACCCATGCAACCTTAAATTTCAAGAAGCTTTTTTTTTTCAATTATCTATTTAAATTCACTTGCTTAGAGATAGCATGTTTCCCACAGGAAAAAAATATATATATACAGCACAATTGTCTGCTTACGGAGTGACCTCTTTCACTTGGGTGGATATCCTCTCTATCACCAACTAAGCGAGGATATAACCTTGTCAAACCAAAGGCAAAAGAATAATGAGCCTACGACAGGCTAAACCAGCATGGAAAGGTTGTTAAGGAGGTTGCAAAAATAGTATTCTGAATGACAAAATAAAAGTATACTCTAAAGAGTAGGTGAATATTAAAGAAAGCACTCAAAATCTGAAAATTAATCCCCACCTCTGAATGCCTGCCACACAAAATGCCACTCGAATGTATTTATTTCATTAGTTACTACCCAGATTTAGTATGTTTTCAAATGAACCCTGGTAGAAGTCTTGAAGGAGACACATTTATAGAATATCTATTACCACAAAGCAAATATAGATAAGTAGATAATAACTTTGTTTTAATCAATTATAAATTGTCATCCAACAAGAAAAAAAACATTCTGATTCAAGAACCAGAAATATAAAATTGAACAAGTCTTTACCCAACAGTAGGTTTTCAGTATGTCTAAAACAATTGGCAGCAACCTTGCTACATTATGCTATTCTAGTGCACTAACTGGCATACCAGGGGCTCATACTAAAACCTTTTTATAAGTAGCAGAAACAGAATGAAATTAGTTAAGTTCTGCTACAGTCTTCTCAGTGTGACTTTACTTGTGAAACAAACAAAAAATCTCAAGTTATAAGCCATTCGAGCATGTAGTAGGACTCTGTATTATATCATTATGTCAGTTATGCATACTTTGACATTCCTTTCTTATATTAACAGGAGCGAAATTTTGTTCCTAAGTCACAATATTTTAACAGAGAAACAGTGCCACCTTTTGGTATCAAAAGCCTCTCCTACTAGTCTTCCAAACCTTTTTTCAGCTGAACTGATATACAAAAATGTCACTGAATTGCATGTCATAATTAGCACCTTTCAGAAGTATTTTTTAGGTACACAGACTAAGAAACATGAGGGCAACAAAAAAGTTGCTTATTGAGATGCAGGATTCAAAAGTATTCCAAAATACCACCAAATATGTTTTAGACATTGGTATCATAGTTAATCAACATTTCATTAAACATCTTTTACCAAATCCAATGATGCCAATCAGCTGATATATTTTAATAGAAAAAAATCATTTTTATATCATTGCTACATTTCAAAAGTAACTTTAAAAAATGGATTTTAAATACTTATTAATAGTTGGCAATATGGTTCTAGCTGTGGGTTACTAGTTTAATCAGAATAATCTTATATACAAATTCAATATGCTTTTGCATTACTTACACCAATGACACAATGTCACCACGTCGTACTTCAAAATTCCTCACTTTCCAGTGGTTCAAAAGTACCACATCAGATGACTGGCTTCCCCCAGGATTTAAAGAAGGCTAGAAATAAGGAGAAAAAGACACATCTATCATTTGTATTTTTCAATCTTCATGGTTCCTTGCACTTCATAGCTCGAGTAGAGAGCAATAAAACATTTCTAATATAGTACCTCTCAATAAACTGCTGTTCTAAAGTCACTGCAAATGATGAGTTTTCAAAAGGGCTCATTGACATTCCTCACAGATGAGCCAGAGAAAAATAAATTACCAATATTTATTTGAAAGGAAAATATTCTAGGTATCCAAATCTTTACTAAACTCCGATAAGAGGTAGGGAACTCTTCAAAGGGATTTTAAAAAAGAAAAAATGAATAAAATCTCCCAACAGAATATTCAGATGGAATCTAATTCCACACATTCACTGCTCCAGCTGGAGAAAAGAGAAAAATCATCTCAAGTCAACCAGAAAACACTCATTTGACCAACTAAGAGGACCAGAAGAACAGGTGACGGGATAATCATTTTTTAAACTAGAGAGATTTCCTTCCTTGACCTCTCTTCTCTCAAGAGAGCATGTTCCAAGGACCCTATTCCCAGTTTGAGTCTAACAGCTGGCCTGTATCCTAGGGTTCAGAAAGTAGCCATGCCTGAGATTAATAGAATAGCAATTGAGAAATATTTTGTGCAAGAATTCATCTGCAGGCCAGGCACCCACTATGCACAAACTTGTTACTGAGGAACCATAAAGCCAACATACTTATTATTTAGATAAAGGTACAGACAAAGCCAGTGAACGAGTCTTCACCTGAGGTGAAAATGGTGCGACAATAGAAAAAGTAAGTTTTTCACTACTGACTTTCCAAAAATGTCACTGGGGGAAGCAGCAACTTGCGTCAAACAACAACTGAGGCTTTCTACCTTCAGAGAGGAGCCGCCGGTGGCAATACGAGGGGCCATAATGACAGCAAGCAGAGCAGAAGCGAGGAAAATAGGGGTAGGAGTGAGGCTGCGTAGCCCAGCTTCTTAAATACAGACGCCATCTTGGGCTCCCATTCTTCCCGTTCCTGTCCTAGCTGCTTAAGTTGATGATCTCTCATCAACCCAGTTGAGTGTTGGTAAGATAAATTAGTGATTTCAGGTATTAGGGGGGAAAAAAAAACATGCTCTCAGCCCAGGTGCAGCCCTTAAGTGTCCTTTAAAAACCTCAGGCTTGCCTCAGGACAGCATGGACCAAAAAATGCAAGACAGAAGTTTCAGGTGCTTCTGAACCACCATCTGCCCAATCTTCCCCACATGCAAATTTACCCTATAGAAACCACTAAGCGGGGCCTTACTGGAATGGTGGTGTTCTCATTCTCAGTCCCAACAATCCCACATTGAACAGTAGTGAATGTTAAGCCACAGCCAGGCCCAGGAGCAGTCATGACATAGTCTTTTTTGAAGATTCTTGGATTTGTAGGTCTCCACAAAGCAGATGTGGACAATGGTGAAACTTTTGTGTCAAGGCTGTCGCTATGACCTCATTCTAGACTCCCCAGGATTTTGTGGCCAAAAAGTATTGATTATTCTTGGAGGTCTCTAACACCCCTAAAGCTTCAACCAATTTCTTCATGTGGTAATGTCTAAATCTCTATCTTAGTTTTGAATTGCTTGTCTAATTTCACTAGGCTATCTAATACAAAATTCAACATGATGAGGATGTGTCATCATTTCCTGCCAAATAAAATTTTGTTTTCTTACATTCTATTAACTTTTTTCCCAGTCAAATAGCTAAAAAGTTTATCTTTTTTACTTCATAGCTAAACAGTCAGCAAGCTTTTTCATCTTAGTATCTTTCACCTATGGCACATCTTTTCTCTCTGCCCTATTTCAAGTACCAATCATCACATAACTTACCATGTGTCTATTAATATAATAATCTCTCACCACCGACTCAGGAGTGACTCCATTTCTTTCTAGTTATGTTCTCTTGAACAAATTATTTAACTTTATTGTGTCCTTTTACTAGTGAAAGGGTGATAGTTAGTAATTACCTAATAATAAATAGATATACCCATGCCTACCAAGTGATTATTACCATGTACACTATTCTAATAACAACCAGACATACTGTAAGTACTTACCACGGGCAAGACATTAAGACCTAACAAATACTAATTTATTTGGTGAAATAATTCATTTCAGGTGTTTGTGATAGTTCTTCACCCCTCAATAACTTCTATTGTTGACAGTACTACATCACAATTTTAATTATGCTCAGATTTATACCCTTTTCTGGGGTTCCTCCTCTGACTTACTCTCTAGTGAGGAACGGAACTAATACAGTAGGGTATGTCCAAGGGCTACCTTGGGCCATGGTGCTAGAAAACAAAGCTTTTGTTATCCTAAGAACAGGCATATATGGAAAGTTGACCTACTATAAGGGCCACTCTCGGGCTAACCAAGTGGCCAAGTGGCATGGTGGTTAAGGTGATTGGATCCTACATGGCCAACTGTGAGATTGGAGTCCTGCATTTGGCACCTTGAAAAACACACTGGGGGGACCAGCAGTTAGCGTAATGGCTGTCGCTGGACTCCCACGTAGTCGACCGCGGTTCGCGTCCCGGACCCGGTGGCTTAAACTCACGCCGGGCGCGTGTGCGTGCGTGCCCAAGATCCCGAGAGGAGAATGGAGGAGAGGGGATTGCGGCGTGGCCATCCCCCCTGGGGGGTGATTTCCTGCTTTCTATCTCTCTGTCTCTCTCTGTCTGTCTGGCGAGCGCACGCGCCCTATAGCCAAAACCTCTCCCAAAAAAAGAAAAAAAAAAAAAAAAAAACACACTGGGCATGTGTGTGTGTGTGCATGCCTAAAATCCCAAGAGGAGAATGGAGAAGGGATTAAGGTGCGCCCAATCCCCCTGGGGGTCATTTCTCACTTTCCCTTTCTCTCTCTTTCTGCCTCCAGCAGTGTAAGCACCCTATAGCAAAAACTACAACAACAAAAAACGTCATTCTCATTCATAGTTCTCATTCATATTTCCATTCTCTCTTCTTCACCTTTGAGTTCAGTATCTTGCTGGTCCTTTTCCCCTATTTCTTCATATTCTTGCCCAAATATAACTAATACAGTAAAGGTGACCTAGGGAATGACTGGCCTCTAGATCACAAAGAGAAAAATCTCCTTCCCATTACACTTTCACTGGGTTCATTTCTCTTCCTTGCCATTAGAATAGTAAAGAACAGAGGTGATCTAATTATTTCTAACAGTTGTCTCTTTTATTTGTGCTTTTAAAATGTTTGTAACCACAACTAATAAAGAAATGCATTTTACACAGTACCCAGTACACACATGCACAAACATACCCCTGTATGCCTTTTCACAAAACAATAACCTTTACTTTCTACACACTAATACTTTCTATTCTTTCCTAATCTATGTTCAAAATTCTGCCTAAAACCAACCATACTGATTACATATCTACTATATTGTTTTCATAATCTATTAGTGGGTTGCAATACTCAGTGTTAAAATCATGGCTTTAGATAATTCTTGTTCAATCACTGTCCTATAAAACTTGCTTGCCCCCCAGAATTCTAGCTTTAGTTCTATGTCCTTTAATTCTTTCTCCAGAAAAATCTCATCAATATTCTCAGTTTTAAATACCACTCACATTTCCATGTAATGCAGCAACCCCAAATGTGAGGGTTTGCAAAATGATGTTTATTCAAGAAGTCACCTGAAGATTCAGCAAAGACATTGGTTTATTTGCCTTAAATGAGACACTGATGGCAGCTGGTTGGTGAAGTCTGCACCTCAATACGGTGCAACTAGTAGTTTTATACCATCAAAGTAAGCTTGGGCATGTGTAAACATATCGTCTCCTCAGACCTTTAATACTTTTATAATCAGTAATTATGTTCACTCAGCTCAGCTGCCTGCATTCTGTACCTCATTACTGGGGGTATGCACATTCTTCAGAGAACAGCCTTGGCCAATGGCTGCTCCCTGAGAGACAGGATAGATGGAAACCAGATTCAGAGGAAAGGAATAATCCGAGTACAGAAGATACCCCATAACTCATGAGTCCCAAATTCATAATCCCATTACTTCCTCTTCCTCTAGACTCAATTCACAGCAGTTAATAGTATTACACTTAACATACTGTAATAGAACTTCTGTTCACCTGCTTATCTTTGCAACTAAGCACGATGGATATTTTAGGCATTATTGTAACCTCCTAGTTAAATGTATACTCCAAACCCACCTGCTCTTCTGAGCTTCAGTACATATTTCCAACTGGTTGTGAGCATCTCACCATACTGAGCCACTCCCCTGCTCAAAATCCTTACTAGCTTCCCAGAACCTTTACTCTAAAGACTTCAAAATAAACACGAAGGCACACATGACCTATAGGATGCTTTCAACCTCCACTTACACAGTTCCTACCCGTTAAACTTAACCACAAGTAGTGCCCTACATTCAGGTTATTTTCTCACACCTTCAAGGCATCACATAAGCACATATTTCTGCCTGAAATGTTTCCCCTGCTCTCCATCTTCCTGCCATCTGATTAATTCATACTTTAAAATAAAACTGGAGTCTCATAAGGCAATCTCACAGGAATTCTTTCCTAAAGCTTCCCACCCCATTCCCACTCTCAGGTTCCTCTAAGTGATAAAAAAAAAAAAAAAAAAAAAAAAAAAAAAAAAAAAAAAAAAAATCCCAAGTTCCCCATGACAGACTGTGGTTATCACTATCAAAGCATATTTAAATATGCATTATAATTATTCCCTTATCTCTCTTTCCAAGAGTCTATAAGCATTTTGAGAATAGATTAATTTTTTTTATGTCTGCATTTTTGAGGTCCAAGCACTTTTGGGGTAATGAATACATTTTAATGGAAAGAATCAAAATATTTTGTGAAATTTCCAGACTCCCCAAATTAACATACCCAAGTTAGAGGTCCTATTTAATCTACCCCATCCTCAATTATACTTCAATATCCCCCTCCTAATTAACAGTAAAGTAATTTATCCTGTTCCCCATACTAGAAGTTTCTTGAGTCAGCTTTGGTTTCTAACTCATCATCAGACTTGACCCTTGCTCAGAATGTCTTTTCCTCACTTGGAAAATTCTACTCATCTTTCAAAGCCCAGTTTAGATGGTGACTCCTCTTCGAAGCCTTAGGAGGGGAAAAAAAAATACACACACAAAGAAACAAACAACAAAACTTCAGCTCCCTAAAGAAATTAGGAAATTACATCCTGGTGCTCCAATGATGGGAATAGAAAATTCCCCGCAGTTCCAAAGCTTGGCACTTATCATTGTCTTTCCCTCACAGAATCATTCTTCTACCCAACTTTCTTAATAGTATTTGTTTGAACCAAAAGGTAAGGCACTGCAAACAAAAGACTTACGTAAGGAAAAAAATAATAATAAATCACAGAAGAAAATATGTCTAATTTCAAACAGGGAAATATTAGAATCATCTTTCAACCCTTGGATGACCTTGTTGGATTTTTTTAAAGAGAATCAGTGGAGTTTTCTTTTACTTTTCTTCTCCTCCACAAGGTTTAAATTAATTACTTTCCCATCTGTGCTTTCTTAGCAATGCAGGTAAATTTCAATGATAGTACTTAATAGGTATATGCCTATAGATAAAAATGTTTCACCCAGTTATAAAGGTTCTCATTGTCAAGAACCATGTTTTATACATTTCTGTATGCCTAATCCCATAACAGTAACTAGGAAATAACACTCCTGGTTTGTTTGTTTATTTGTTTTCCCTTGACAAAGATGATCCTTGGTCAGGTCTCATCACATTGCAATCCCACCCCTACTCTTCCAGCCAGCCAAGGTCATGGGTCTATGCTCCTAGAGTGCTCAGGTCAACTGGGATCCAAACCACCAGTCTTCCACATGTCTTCCAGCACTGCAAAGTCCCCACCACCTGCAACAGCACAGCTGGGCCAATAATTCTATATCTCAAAGGTTAAAAGAGTAAAGCTTTTAAAAGCATACTTAAAGAAGACAATTCGGGACCAGCAGTTAGTGTAATGGCTATGTTGCTGGACTCCCATGTAGTCGACCGCGGTTCGAGTCCCGGACCCGGTGGCTTAAACTCACGCTAGGCGCGTGTGCATGCATGCCCAAGATCCCAAGAGGAGAATGGAGGAGAAGGGATTGCAGCATGGCCATCCCACCTGGGGGGTGATTTCTCGCTTTCTATCTCTCTATCTCCGTCTTTCTGGCGAGCGCACACGCCCTATAGCAAAAACCTCTCCAAAAAAAAAAAAAAAAGGAAAAAAGAAAGAAGACAATTCCTGCAATGTGCATTATCTAAAGAATGTATACATCTTTCAATAAAAATATATTCTAAATAAGTAAGTACAGGAAGAAATTTTTGTGTCTCCTCACAATTTAGGAAATTTAGGTATTAGTAATAAAAGTGAACAGCTTATTATTATTCATAATGAAGTAATGATAATCACAACAGGATAAAACTATCTTTATTGTTCATTTATGAATATGAATAACACTTTAGAATATAATAACACATCTTAAAGAAAAACCTTGAATTGAAAAACTGTTCCTATAGCACTATAAAAACCATAGTTCTTAGTCTTCAATAAAAAAGAGTATTAAGAAAACATTTTACTCTCTCAGTTTTCTAAAACTACTTTGAGAAGAAAAATAATGTAGTAACTTCAAAATGAAAATTTTATATAGGAAATTAAGAAAAGCTAATTTGGATGATGTCATTTTAGAAAAATTAGTAAGCCATGTTATTACTTAGAAATTTTACATTTAGCTTTTCTCATGGGAATGGTACTATGTATTTCAGGCAGAGCAAACAATCTTTTCAAATCAAAGAAGTTATACACATGAATCCAAACTAAAAATCATAAAGTTGGATAATCTGATGTGATCAGATTCTATATTCTTCTGTTACATTAATATATTAAATCTAGATTCCCAGAAATTATATCAAAAGTATAGCCACCTTGAAACACAGTGTTTGAAGTAAAAAATCCTAGCAGAATTTTTTTAAATAATTATTTTATTTAACTTTATTTATTTTAATTTGACCAAAGAAGTACAGAGAGAGAGAGAAAAAGCAGCTGCCAGGTCTGGGAGTCCAGTGCCCTTAACCACCACTCCATCTGCTGACCCCCCTAACAGAATGTTTAATCTAGGAGTTTCTGCCTGTATCTCAAAGTATGAGGCTATATCAGATGTTCTTGCTAGTAATCCAGAAGACTGCCAGTAGCAAGGGTAAAAAAACTGATAATCATCGGGATTACTAACAAAGAACAAAACAAGTCCAATTGCTGGTCTACTCATCCTTTCTACAAATAATTGCATTCTCGAGCTGGTTCTGTGAAATCAGGGTAAACACTGCTCAAGAAAAATTGGATCCCACAGGCAACCATGTTCAAATAACTGGCCTGGTCAGCCTGTACCATGCTCAGGATGTGACAAGGGTGGGGTAGCTAGAGGGTGCCCAAGATCCAGTAGACCGGAGAACTGGAGGAAAGCGATGGTGGCATGACCGGTCCCCTTGGAAGGCACTCTTGTCTCTTGACTCTTATGTGCATGTGCTCTATCAAGACTGGGGGGGGGGGGGGGTGTCGGGCTGAAATGTGGCATGGTGGTTAAGGGTACTGGACTCCCACATGGCTGACCAAGGTTCAAGTCTCACACCTGGCAGCTTGCTTTCCCACTTGCTCTCTCTCTCTCTCTCTCTTTCTCTCTCTCCCTCTCTGTCCCTCTCTAATCAAATTAAAAATAAATAAAGAAGTAAATAAAGTTAAATAAAATAATCTTAAAAAAAAAAAAGACTGGGGGGGGGGGGAGGCTTACATTTTCACACTCAATCCACTTCCCAGCTTCTACCATGGGCCACTAAAATTAAAAATCAAACTTGGAGAAGTCTTTGGAATAGTCCTTGCTCCAAAGACAGATAACTGTGTTCAGATCTTGTCTCTACTGCCTTACTATCCATGTTACCTTAAACAAATTAATTAACCTTTCTAAGCCTCATTTCCTTATCAGTGAAATGGGGACTGCAGTACCACCTTCCTCATAGAGTTACTATGAAAATTAAATGGGGCATTCACCAAAGTTCTTAATACACCGCATGATACAGAGCAGCAGTCAACAACTATGATAACAATGATGGGAGAAACAACAGAATAAAGAGTAACAAAATTAACTACACTATCCTTTCCATACAGTTGGAGAAAAATTAAGCCTTTACATATTGCCCTACATACTTCTCATTGTAGTTAACTGGCAGTCTTCAAGCACAGAATTTTACCCATTTCTACAATTCTTGGATTGATTTTTTCTTCACCCCTTTTATCTTTTTTTTTTTTTTTTTTTTGGAGAGGTTTTTGCTATAGGGTACGTGCGTTCACCAGACAGACAGGCAGAGACAGAGAGACAGAAAGCAAAAAATCACCCCCCAGGAGGGGATGGCCACACTGCAATCCCTTCTCCTCCATTCTCCTCTCGGGATCTTGGGCACACATGCACACGCGCCTGGCGTGAGTTTTAAGCCACCGGGTCCAGGACTCGAACTGCAGTGGGCTACATGGGAGTTCAACGACATAGCCATTACGCTACCTGCTGGCCCCTCTTCACCCCTTTTAAGCAAGTATAGTTAGCATGCTTTTATTTTGGGCCTTAACTGTTCTCCCTTTAAGAAATTAAAAACAAAAATAATGTGTACAATTATTTACATAAAGTACACAAATGTTATACTCATTATGCTTGATTTTATTTCACAGTTGATTGAATTATTCTTGCATGAGCAAGAGAGACAGCACATCCAACATAGTTCTGACACCAGATTTCACCCCTAACTTCAGCCAGCCATGGATCATGGGCATATTCTGGAAGATCTCCAGAATCTGGAGAGCTAGAACCTCCCCACACAGGTCAGCCTAGCAGAGGATAGCATTCTACTGCTGTGTCATCATCCAGCTCCACATTATGCATTTTAAATGTTCATCATTAAAATATAGACACATATATATACTCATAAAAAAGATATACACTAAAAATCTAACAGTTCCGAGCTCTGATGAGATTATGATTCCCCTTTCTCCTGATCCCTTTTCCTTTTCAACTCTGTTTTATGCATTGCTTTTATACAATGAATATGTTATGTTTGTAAACTCTTTAAGTTACATTTATAAGAGATTATTGTACACTTTGCTCTGACCTGAGTACTGCATAGTTCACTCTGAAAAAGGAAATACAAGTCTACAGAGTTCAAGACATGTTAATAAATGGTGCTAACGCTACAAAGAGCCAAGATTGAACTTCTTTTTGAAACAAGTACAATACAAAAGTTGGGCTTTCATGTTTTCCCTGATCAAAGACTACTCTGAAGGATTTTTATTCCTCATACAAACAAACATAATTGTCAAAATACCCTAAATCCTTAGCTTGTGTCTAACTTCAAATTATACGACAGTTTTGAGAAAATGTATGTTTTGGTTTAGGAAAATAAAACTCCCCTAGAGGATTAAAGAGAGTTACGATGGACTTTCCTCATATGATTTAACCAAAAACATCAATTGATAAATGATATTATTCTGGTTTTTATTTTTTTCCATAAATTTCTTATTTTTTTAAGTTTAAGAAAAAATTCATAGTCTATGATTCACTACCTAGTCTACAAACAAAGCCTGTGGTTTTTTGTTTGTTTGGTTTTTTTCTCAGAAAGAATTTTATTCCTCACCATCACAGCAAAGAGAAGAAACATCAGCCTCATCATCAGTCCCCTTTGCTATAAGAGTCCAAGAGGCAGGCTGAAGCAGGTCCAGATGGATCCTATGTCTACAGTGGGTTTGCATCATACATCATTCCCTGAGCTTGGGGATCCACCACTGTTATAAGCACTAAGTATTCATGTTCTTTGTTCCAGAGGGAGAGACTTCATTCCTCTAGGTTGCCCCTATAAGCACAATCCTGAGTAGTGGTCTGGGTAAAGAGTAATCAGGGCCTTGCATTCTTGGTATACCCTCTACACCAAGTCTTGTTGGAAAGGAAGAAATGTCTCTTCCAACCCAAAATAAGTACTATTATTCCCATCTTGTAAGCAAGAAAATCGAGGCAGAAAAAAAAACTAAACAACTTGTCTAAGACACAGGTAATAAGGCCAGAACTGATATCCATATCTGTATGCTGTTGTCCACTGGGAGAGCCACTGGAAAAATGATACCATATTGGTATTGTATTATGAGTCAGTAAGAAAATCAAAACAAACTTGGTATTTATAAATTACCAGGAAGCCAGACGGTGACATAGTGGTAAAATGTGATACTCTGTGAGGCAATCCCACACGAGACAGTTCCCTGTTCTAGTCTGGAGATCTCTCTGAGTATGCAGGGCACGTGTGTGTGCATGCTCTAGGAAGGCTGAGGGCTGGTGGGGGCGGGGGGGGGGGTGATTTGTGGTGTTGGGACTCTGTTGGGGGTGCTCTCTCTCTTGCTCACTTATTCACTCATGGAAGAAATGAACAAATAAGGTTAAAATAATTCCAGAAGGACCCAGACACAGTGGCACAAGTGAGAGAGTGTTGCTGTGAGGTGTTTGAAACTGCACTGGGGCCCAGGTTTGGTACCCAGGCCAACCCAAACCAGCCGGACTTGGTTGTACATGTCTGTGGTTCTAGCTAACTGGGTGTCTGGGGTAGGAAGATCATGATATGGTGACACTCACAAAAATACTTCTTTCTCCCATTCATTCTTCCTCTCTTGCATGTGTTCTCTCCTTCTCATTAAAAAATAAATTACTGGGACCAGCAGATGGCGTAATGGTTACGCCACTGGACTCTCATGTACTTGACCGTGGTTCGAGTCCCAACTCTGTGGCGTAAAACACACTGGGCACATGTGCATGCATGCCCAAGATCCTGAGAGGAGAATGGAGAAGTAATTCTGGGTGGCCATCACCCCTGGGGGGTGATTTCTGACTTTCTGTCTCTCTGTCTCTTTCTGTTTCTCTGGTGAACACACATACCCTATAGCAAAAATCTCTCCAGAAAAAAGAAGAAATTAAAAGTAAAAAACAAATTACTATTCAGGCATTCAGGTTTCTGATGAACAGGCAAAGCAGAAGAGGCCAAAAACTAGATGCATACAGGGTGTCAACCTCCTTCCCTTCAAGAAACCTTCTGACCCATCTCCATTCCTTTCCCACTTTGACTTCCTATAGAAGGAAACCCATTCTTGAATATGGAATCAGCTGCTCACAATCTTTTCATACCGCAACTTTGGGAAGCTCCATTCCTTGATTTGTGTTTGTCTTGGCCTTCCTGGTATGCAATTACTGCTATAGAAAAGTATTAATAGCTTCATTTCATATAAACACAAATGACTTCCAAAAGTTTACGCAGAGGACTAAAACACATACTGAATTTACGTAATCTAAACCAGTTCTGCAAATGACTGTGTTCTGTATTACTGAGAAGATATGAAAATGTAGTTAAATACAACTTAGAGAGTGTTCGACGTACCTCCTTAACTTACACATTCCTTCCCTTACACTTCTCTGTGGGTTTCTATCACTCCCTCCTTTTGGGATTTTGGGTATGTATACACACAAAACTGGCATGTTCCTCAAGCCACCGGATCCAGGACTTGAACTGCATGGGTCACTATGTGAGCTCTGGCTGCCTTTATCAATTTAAAAAAGGAGAGGTGAATAAAAATCTTTGCCTGTCTGTAAAAGCTTGGTTTTAACCTTACCTTTTTGGGAGCAATACTGTCAATCTTTTCAAGCCTATAAAGGTCACTACCAACACTAGCTATTTAGGACCTACCATGTTTAAATGTAAATGTTTGTGCTTTTACTGGGTCATCAGGAAAGTTATGATTCATTTTTGCATAGAAAAGCAAAGAGAAATACGTCATGACTTTCCCGATGACCTAGTAAATGAGATGGTCCCACTAGCACCCATGAGAAACCAACAGTAGCCAAGGGGAAATAGATATCTTGACTATATGTTTCTACTATAAAGTGACACATCAAAGTTTCACAGGTATTCTTAAAATCACTTATTGGAATGAAAATTCAGGGACCAGCAGATGGTTTAATGGTTATATTGCTGGACTCTCACTTAGTCGACAATAATTCAAGTCCCAGACCCAGCAGCTCAAAACTCATGCTGGACGTATGTGTGTGCATGCCCAAAATCCCAAGAGGAGAATGGAAAAGAAGGGATTGTGACGTGACTATCCCCCTTGGGTGGGTGGGGTGATTTCTCACTTTCTGTCTCTCTGGTGAGCACACATGCCCTATAGGAAAAATCTCTCTCTAAAAAAATAAATTAAAAAAAATTTGTATCAACTATTTGCAAGACAATTTGTCAAAATGTCTTCGAAGTCTTTAAAATTATGTTATCCTTATATCTGGAAATATATCATTTTAAAAAACCTTCCTAATTAATTAATCAGAAACATAAGCAAAGGTGTATTTACAAAGATGTTCAACATACATTATTTATAATAGTCAATGACTGAGCTAACCTCAATACCAATATGAAACTGATTACAACCATGATTTAGCAATGGTTAAATCATATGGTATAAGAAAATTACTAAAAACCACGTTACAGAAAAATATATATAGATATTTGGATATATTTGGCACATAAATTAAGTGAAAGGGGTAAAAAGTGAAAAAAAAAAATGCTACTACCCAATTCAGGAAAGTAAGGGAGGGAAGAAACAATGGGGTAAAGAGAAGGAAACAGAAGAAAGCAAGAAGAAAGCAAGGAAAGAAGGAATGAAAGAATTGAGCAAGGGAGGACATGAAGCAAAGAAATTGCAATACTTTAGAAGTGCAAACTTTGAACTTGAAGCCTGGGCTCTAATTCGTGTAATCATCAATAAATTTGTAATTTGTCTGATCTTGTTTCCCCATCTGTAAAATGGGTTAATAGTACCTTCATCATACAGTTGTAGGAGATATTAAATAAATACATGTAAACTGAATATTGTACTGTCTCTCTCTGTCTGGCGAGCACACGTGCCCTAAAGCAAAAACCTCTCCAAAAAAAAAAAAAATCTGCAACCTTCCAGTTAAGTGCAATAATGAAATAACTATAGAAAACACTACTATTAAATATAGGTATGGTGTTTCCTAGCTAATAAAACAGATTTTGAGATAGCTGTTCTAATTTATATTTCTAATTAATCATGACAAGAAATAAATTATGTATAATTAATTAAATATAAAATTTACATGAATAAACATTTCTACATATTGGCAAGAAGGCAGAGTATCACACGTAATATAAGCCAACTACATAGACATATGTAGGCCTCCACCAAGATATAGATCTATATACCCACAAATTTTTAACTTCTTTATGAAACTGATTAAGGCTTTCCCATTCACTGGTAATATTCACTGGTAAGTCCTTCCTCTCCATAATAAAGCATTCTGTGTATAGCAAGGTATATGAGGACAGTAAGTCAGTGTTTAAGCAAATAAGATTTTTAGTAGGCTGCTAGTGTGGCATCAAAAGAAGCACCCAAAGAGGATGAATTCCCCAACAGGTACAAAGGTGTAGCAATCTCTTCATATCACTTACACAACATGTGTGAAAAAAATCTGTGAAGACCACAGATCTTAAGATCCTTCAGTGTCTCACTGTTGAATTTGAGGCTGCATCATGTGAACAAGACCAAAAAAAGAAAAAAGAAAAGAAAAAGAAGAAAAGAGCCACTATTCTTACAACACACATGTGTTATCAGTGGAAATTTTAAACCACAGGCCTCATGAATTATATGTATCAAAGCTATTAGAACTGAGAGGCTCAAATGTGTAAGAAACAGCCTATCAAATGGGACTGAAAAACATTGTGACAGATGAAAGGCACAAAAAGCCCAGTCCTTGTATTACTTATGTACTATACTACTACAAAACAAGCCTTTCCAAAACTTAAAAACAGAAATCATTACTGGCTTGTGATTCTGCAATTTAGGCTGTGCTGAGGTAGGCAGTTAGTCAGCTAGGCTGGCTGAGCTCACTCGGCCAGCTGCAGTCATGGAGGCAATGGTGTTCCAAGAGGACAAACTCTGCTGTATAAGCAGATTTGCTGATAGTCACTAGCCAAAGGAAGTCATATGGAGAGGCCAAGCATCAGTGCAGGAGACTATGCAGAACTTGGATATTAAAAGGCACAAGTCATGGGAGTTGAAAAATAGAGCAGTTACATTAAGGTAACCATCTACAAAATCTCTGACTTCTGAACCCAATGTATCATATCCTTCCCACATATAAAATACATGCAAGAACCTCAAAGTCTCCTCAGACTTTTACAATAGTATCAAAGTCCACTACCTTATGATAGGCAGCAGAACCAATTATCGATGACTCTAGGGTGGAACTCAAGCCTAGTTTATATCAAATCAGAAACTTATGGAGTAAAAAGACAAACACCAAATATACAATGGGAAGACAGAAACAAGATAACCACAATGCATTTTTAAAAGCAATGGTATCCTTGATTTGATTATTATACACTATATGAATGTTTTAAAATACCATACTGTGTCCCACTCAACCATAGAAAGACCATAATTACATGTTGTCAGGGCCTGATACTGCAGAGACAGGAATGTTTTTATATTAGGATCCTTTTCTGTTTTCTGAGGTTCTCTAATCTATTGTTCTTCAAAGTTCTCAGCTCTGTCCTCTGATATTTTGACTCAAGGAGAAAGAAAGAAAGAAGGAAGGAAGGAAGGAAGGAAGGAAGGAAGGAAGGAAGGAAAGAAAGAAAGAAAGAAAGATCCCATTCATAGCAAGTTAAGAATCCAGAAGACTCTTTTTAATCTGATCACTGTTTTTAGTAGAATCTAATTCAACTCCCTTAAGTCTTTGGAATTCCTATTAATCTATTAGGTCATCATGAAAGTCATGACATCTTTTTCTGTTTTTCTATGCAAAAATGCATCATGACTTTCCCAATGATCCAATAATTGGGATTCATCATGTTCCCCTAAAACTGTATCCAGATTCTTTTTTTTTTTTTTTTTTTGGAGAGATTTTCGCTAGAGGGCGCGTGCGCTCGCCAGACAGACAGAGAGACACATTAGAGACAGAAAGCGAGAAATCACCCCCCAGGGGGGATGGTCACGCCGCAATCCCTTCTCCTCCATTCTCCTCTCGGGATCTTGGGCACGCACGCACACGCGCCCGACGTGAGTTGTAAGCCACCGGGTCCGAGACGCGAACCGCGGTCGACTACGTGGGAGTCCAGCGACATAGCCATTACGCTAACTGCTGGTTCCCCAAGATTCTTTTGAGACTAGACCTTTTTCTACTTCACAAGTGTCAGGCTCTTAGGGCACAAAGCCCTTATGAGTCATATAGTCTCTTTTGTCTAACTAAAAATGATCTACCGAGTATCACATTAAATCTTTCTTTGGTCTTAATGAGGATTCTTCCAGTCTTGATTTGGTCTTTACCTCAAGCTATTTCTTACCTTGAAAATTTTTTGCTTGCTACAGACTAGGAATGAAGAAAAATCTTATTTTTCAATCCAAAAAGTTCTGGGTAGCCTGCATGTACTCTGATTCCTGCTCTGTTCATTTCTCTGTTTTCATACCTTATGCAAAGCTACAAGAAGCCAATTGACAATTTCAATATTCTGCCTGAAAATCTTAACCAAATCTCTGAGTTAATTAGGTATATGTTCAATTTTCTAAGTTCCTGCAGTGACAGTTTCTTCAATTGTTTCAGTACCATAAAATATAGATCATTATTCCAGTCTCCAATAATAGTTCCTTGTCATCTTTGTTTCCATTAACAGTTGTGTGCCATTTGTTCAGCATCTGCCAACTATGATCTCACCATTTTTCTAGCCCCCAGTTTCATCCCAGACCTAAAACCAATGCCAAATATTTTAGGGTTTGTTGTGGCAGCACCTCACTAATAATATCGATTTTTGTTTCAGTTATCTATTGCTTCATAACAATCCACTCCAAAACTATGTGTCATGAAAGAACAATCAGGGCCAGCTCCTTAGGTCAGCAGTTAAGGGAGCCAGATCCCATATGGCTGGCTGTAGCTTGAATCCTAGCCCTAGTGTCTTGAAAAACATACTGAGCCTATGTATCCCAAATCCCCACAGGATAGAGAAATGGAGAAGGGACTGTAGCATGACCACATCCCATTGGAGGTTGCTTTCTCCTCCTCTCTGTTTCTTCTTAGCAAGTACATATGCCCTCTGACATACAAGCATACATAAATACACACATAAAGTTAAAAAAAAAAAGAAAAGAAAAAGAACAACTAGTTTATCTACACATCACCTTGCAATTTGGGCTCTACCCAGCTGGTTAGAGTTTCTGCTGTTCGATATTAAGGTCATTCACACGGCTGCAGTCATCCAGGGCTCAAAGAAGATTAGGTATGTAAGATAAATTCATTCACATGTCAGGCACCTAAATGGGACTTGCTAGCCAGGATGTCTCACTTCTCCTCCAATATCTACTCCACCAGGATCACCAGAGTTCTTACATGTTCCCAGTTCACAAGGACTTATCAAACTTCTATGTGAGCAGTATCTGCTGATGTCCCATTGGTCAAACCCAGTTACACAATCAGATTCAATGTGGGAGGAAGCCATAGAAATCAATAAGGGGAGTCAGATTCATTATGGAGCCATTTCGAGGTTCATGTCTGAAGACTTCCTTGGGTACGCTGGACACATGCATGCCCATGATCCAGGGCTGGCTGAATTGAGGTGGGAGGCCAATCATGGCATCAAAATCCCATTGAGGTTTTCTCTCACTCATGGAAGAAATAAATTAATAAACTGTAAGGGGGCCGGCAGATGACATGGTGGTTAAGAAACTGGACACCCACATGGCTAACCATATGAGTCCTGGATATAGCTGCTTGCTTTCTCACTTTCCCTCTCTCTCTCTTTCTCTTGTTCTGTCCCTCTCTGGTCAATTTAAAATAACAATTGGGTAACAGAAGCTGGTGGCATGATGATTGAGGCACTGAACTCTCACATGGCCAATCACAGTTCAAGTCTCAGACCCAGCAGCTGACTTTTTCACTTTCCCTCCTCTTTCTGGTCAAACTAAAAATAATAATAAATAAAATTAAATAAATTATTGTTAAAAGAAAAAAAAGACATGGGGTAATAAGCAAAAAGGTATAAAGCAGACATTTTAAAAGAAAAACAAAGTAGGGGAATCAGCAGTTAGCGTAATGGCTATGTTGCTGGACTCCCACGTAGTCCACCGCGGTTCGCGTCCCGGACTCGGTGGCTTAAAACTCACGCCAGGCTTGTGTGCGTGCGTGCCCAAGATCCTGACAGGAGAATGGAGGAGAAGGGATTGCGACGTGACCATCCCCCCGGGGGGTGATTTCTCGCTTTCTGTCTCTATGTCTGTCTCTGCCTGTCTGGCGAGCGCACGCGCCCTATAGCAAAAATCTCTCCAAAAAAAAAAAGAAAGAAAAAGAAAGTAGAAATAGAATAGAAAACAAAAATTAGTAAGAAATAAAATACAAAGCTCATAAAATTGGAAAAAATAAGTGATATATATACTATAAAATGAAATCTTCAGTAACAAGCTAAAATAGGCACAAACATATGTTATTTAAAAAGGTAATAGTAAGAATTTAAAAGCTTAACAAACAAAGGCAATCAGAAATTTTTAAGCAAAAGCAATTACCATGTCTAGCAAACCCCCCAACACTCAAGACATGGGACTCTCTATAAGGAAATGCTTATCAAACTTTAGGATTGACAGAGCTTGTTACAATGCAGATTGCAAGATCCTTATAAAGTAATGCTAATTCCATAGGTCTAAAATGTGGCTCATAAATCTTCACTAATAAGTACTCCAGATGATGTTAACAAAATAGGCACAAGGACCACACTGACTACAAAAGGGCTTTCTCAGACAAAGAAAAGACTTAGAGGAGGGGGGACTTCTTTCTACCCTTTCTGTAGCAATTATCTCTTGAAGCCTGTGGCAAGTCTGCATTTAACATTTCAGAATCAAAGCTAATAAACATGCTCTCCTCCCTTGGGTATAGCTCAATGTGAGCTGCTTCACCCTTTGAAGCTTCCCTATGGCAATAAAGCTGCATTTTTCAAACTACAGGTCACAACCAATGATGAGTCATACAATCAATTAAAGGGTTGCAACCAGAAAGTGTGTGTAAGTGTGTGTGCTGTGTGTCCTAGGACATGCACACATGATGGAATTACCGCTTAAATATTATTACATGAAACTTTTTTTCCAATTGTGTCAATGTATGTACAGTGGGAAGCCATATTGCTTAACATGAGTCACAGACAAAAGGTTTCAAAATCTCTGTTATAAAGAAAGTGATGAATTCATCAACAAGCTGAAAAGTTTTCAGGTGAATAGTGCAGAAACATTCTCAAAGTCTAAGAAAAACATTTAATGATGATATCTTTATTGTATCATATTTCTGTAGAGTTTAATTATTCAGGCATTTCAATGCTTCAAAGAACAAATTTAATATTCATTTATTCAGCATCCTTCTGAATGAGTAGGTAAGAGGAAAATGGTCCCTTAGAAGCTAGGGTATTAACTCTTAAAATAACTAGAGGACGATGTAAGAATTTACAGTCATGAGTTAAATTTACAGTGCTGTAGGATTTCAAATTAAGTGAATGACAGAATTAAGGAAAACTGTATGATAAATATAGGACTTGAGTTAACCTTACAGGGAATATAGATAAGAAAAAGCAGAGAGGAAAAGTATAGTAAAGAGTCTTCTTATAAAGTCAAAGTACGCTAACTGCCCATAAAAAGAATCCCCAAAGCTCAGCGGCATAACAAAATAGTGGATGGATTTACTCCACACACTCACTCAGAAACCCAGGTTCTTTCTTTTATCTAACCGTCCCCTGTAGCTTCTGTCTCCTCAACTGGATCCTCTACTGTACTATAAACACAGTAGATATACATAGGTACACGCACTTTTTTTTTTTTTTTTTTTTTGCATTTCATAATGTCTGACATTTTATGACAACCTTTTTGGCTGAGAAGACACTGCCCCTCCCAGGTCTAGTCAATTCTGTAGAGACAGCAAGGGCCTGGCTGGCAGCAATGCCTTTGATATGCAAACTTACCAGTCAGAGCTATAGCTCCTCTACACCCCAGAAGATCATCCAAGGGCCAAGTACTACGCAATTAGGAACCACTCCAATAGCTTAGAGTTGACCAAAATTATTTGAACTAGCTAGTCCTAAAGCAATCACTCTGCTGCGCCTGGCCTTTCCCACATAAACCCCAATAAGGGCTCTCACTTAATGCCTCCCCCTTGCTCCTGCCTACTGCCTGCCGACCACCTGGTGTCTTTCCCATAGGGTCTTGAGCACTTTATGCCTCCTATCTCTAGCACCTGTAAGTATAATACACTCTGTTTACCTGAGCCTCTGCTCGGTCTCCTCTAGCAGCCATACCTGATTGACTAGCTAATGAAAGAATACAAAACATCTGCATCCAGCTAGCAGCCTGATGAGATAGCATGGAAGATCACCAAGAAGGGTTTTAGGGAAATGTTCTAAAACTAGATTGTGATAATATTCAGCCTTAAAAAAGGAAAGAGATCTTGTCATTTGAGACAATAGGGATGAACAGGAGGGTGTTATGCTAAGTAAAATAAGCCAGGCACAGAAAGTCAAAGGCTGTATGAGCTCACTTATATATGAAATCTAAAAAAGTTGAACTCATAGCAGTAGAATGAAACTGTGGTTGCCAAGAGACAGGGGAGGGGAAAATAGGGTGCTATTAGTCAAAAGACACAAAGTTTCAGTTGTACATGAACATGTTCTAGAGATCTAATGTACAGCATGGTGACTATATTGGAGCATGGTGACTATTGTACACTTGAAACTTGCTGAGAAAGATTTTAAATGTTCCTGCCACACACACACAAAAGGTAACTGAAATGACAGATGTATAATTAGTCTGATTATGGTAATCATTTCACAATGTACATGCATATAAAATATCATATTCTTCATTTCACCTATATACAATTTTTATTTGCCAGTTAAACCTTAGTAAAGCTAGAAAATATCAATGTATCATTTACAATGAGAATTTCAATGGTATATAAATTATCTCAATAAACCTGATTTTTAAAAAGTAGGCATGTTTCCATCAATACATATGTAATCTTTGAAAACAAGGTAGTATGATATTTTTATGTTTAAAAAATCCTGAGACAACATTTACATATCCAGAATGTGTGGAAATACAGTATTTCTGCTATGAAAATCCATTTCTGGAAAATTTGGTTTGCAAATTCATACCTAAATTAGTAGGGTTTATACAACTTTCTAATTAGAACACTAATAAATCATTCATCAACTAGAGTCAACAGTTACAAACTCATGGTCAACTTTGTTCCATCTATAACCCATTCCCCTTTTCTTCCTCTCATGTTATTTTAAAGTAAATCTCAGCTATCATATATTTAATTGCGAAGTTTATAAGATTCTTTTCTTTTTTTTTTTTTTTTTGGGAGAGGTTTCTGCTATAGGGCGCGTGTGCTCGCCAGACAGAGAGAGAGAGAGAGACATAGAGACAGAAAGCGAGAAATCACCCCCCACAGCAGATGGTCACGCCGCAATCCCTTCTCCTCCATTCTCCTCTCGGGATCTTGGGCACGCACACATACGCGCCCGGCGTGAGTTTTAAGCCACCGGGTCCAAGACGGGAACCGCGGTGGACTATGTGGGAGTCCAGCGACATAGCCATTACGCTAACTGCTGGTTCCCAAGATTCTTATTACAGATGATGAGGGGGGTTTTTGCATAACCACAATATCATTATCTTACCTAAAAAAAAAAAAAAACCATAACAATAAAACTAGTACATTGGCCATTTTATTTACTTATTTATTATTTATTTATTTATGAGAGATTTTTGCTATAGGACACATGTGCTTGCTGGAAAGAGAGACAGAGAGAAAGCAAGAAATCACCCCCCAAGGGGGATGGCCATGCCACAATCCCTTCTCCATTCTTCCCTCAGGATTTTGAGCACGCACATACACATGCCTGGCGTGAGTTTTAAGCCTCCACATCTGGGACTCAAACCATAATCAGCCATGTGGGAGGAGTCCAGCAATGTAACCATTACACCATTTGCTGGTCCCTTACTTATTTTTATGTTAATGCCAAAAGGCAATAAAATGTGTGTGCCAGAGAGAGAGAGACAGAAAGGGGAGAAAAAGGAAAGAGCACCCACCAATGAGATGTGGTCACACCACAGTATCTTCATTTCTCCATCCTGCTGGGATATGGGACACACAAGCACACACACCTGACAAAATTTTTAAGTCACTAGACTAAGATTAAAATGACAGCTGGTCATGTGAGATCCTGCTCCCTTAACTACTATGCCATGGGGCTGGCTCATCGGGTCATTTTAAATAATCTTTTGTTGTTTTCTCCTATTTTCAGGATTTTCTTTTATTCTTTTAAACATTCTAATACAGTATTTTATAGTCCCAGTGTCTAAGATTTTAAGGCCTGATTTTGCTAAAGTTTGCTTCTAACTCTTCACTTAAGAGTACTTTTTTCCTTGGGGACCGGCAGTTGGCATAATGGCTATGTTGCTGGACTTCCATGTATTCGACCGCTGTTTGAGTCCTGGACCCGGTGACTTAAAACACACTGGGCACATGTGCGTGCATGCCCAAGATCCTGAGAGGAGAATGGAAGAGAAGGGATTGAGGCATGGCCATCCCCCCGGGAGGGTGATTTCTCGATTTCTGTCTCTCTCTGTCTCTCTGGCAAGCACACATACCCTATAGCAAAAACCTCTCCGGGGGAAAAAAAAAAAAAAGAGTACTTTTTTTCCCTCATGTAATATTGTTCCTATGAGATTACGTTCATTAAACTTTATTTACTGTTTAGTTTTTACTATAGAACACATGTGCTCAACAGAGAGAGACAGAGGGAGAGAGAGGGAAAGTGAGAAATCACCCCCTACCCCCCCAGGAGGGATGACCACACTGTAATCCCTTCTCCCCCAGTCTCCTCTTGGGATTTTGGCCATGCATGCCCATGTACCCAGCATGATTCTCAAGCTGCCAGGCCTGGGACTCAAATCATCAAGCTGGACATATAGGATCCAGCGCTTAACCTCCATGCCACCTACTGGCCCCATTAAACTTTATCTTTGAGATCTACAAGGTCCAGCTATAAGCTGCATATGTCTAGAGTGTACTGGTGATAGTTTCCCTCAGCTGCCTAAGGCTGCTCTAAACCCAGGGCCACTACAGGGCCACTGGGTTTAGGGTTTTCCAGTTGCTGTGAATGTGAATTCAAACTTTGATCCCACATTCAGGCATTTCCCCTCTATTCAGAGCCTAGACAATGTTTCTTACAGAACAGATTTTTTTTGCTTACCCATCTCTTAAAAATGCCTCTCTTCCATGGACCTGACTTCATTTAGAATTTCTGCTTTAATTCCTACCTTGCATGAGCCCAGGGACTTATGTGCTTATCCTCATGTGACTACTGAAACCAAAAATTCTAAGTTAACAAGAATTGACCACAGAATGGCCACAGAATGGCTGCTGGCTTTAATGCATATTTACTACTCTAGAAATGTATCCCCCATTATTTGTGATTTTTGACATTTCCCTGATCCCTAATAAGGTCATTTAGGCATTTTAGAGGATTTGTAATATTCTAATTTTAATTTTTTTGTGTGTTTTGCATTGGGAGTATTCCAACATGTCTAACCTGCCATATTTCCAGAAACTGAAGTCTAGTCCCCTCTTACAGTCTATAATCTTTATACCTTTTAAGAATATATGCCATCATCCTGACCTGCAAAGTTTAAAATTTTTCCTCTCCCCCTATAACATAAAGCTTAATGTCTTTGTTAAAATCTTAAATGTACTACACAACCATCCCAAAATGAGATAGCTTACTAGTTACATTACCCACAAACCCAAACAAAATGTAGGAAAATATCTCTATGGAAAGGAATAATATAGGGAAGCATGACAATCACAAAGCACAACTGTTACTAGTTATTATCTAGTATAGTAAATGGGAAGCACTATCAAAGTTATTTCAAGCCTGAGTTCTAAAATTTAATCACTGTGGGACCAACTGATGGCATAAGGTTACATTCCTGGACTCCCATGTAGTTGACCGTGGTTCAAGTCCCAGACCCATGGCTTAAAACTCCTGCCACGCACGTGTGCATGTGTTCCACAGATCCTGAGAGGAGAATGAAGGAGAAGGGATTGTGGTGTGGCCATCCCCTTGTGGGGAGTGATTTCTCACTTTCTGTTTCTCTGTCTCTCCAATGTCAGCACATGCCCTATAGCAAAAATTGCTCTTCAAAAAACAAAAAAAAACAAAAAGAAAGAAAGAAAGAAAGAAAGAAAGAAAGAAAGAAAGAAAGAAAGAAAGAAAGAAAATTTAATGACTGTGTTAGCTTAGGTAAAATACCTCAAAGGCCTGAGCCTCAGATGTTTCAAGTACAATTTAGAACTTGGGTAAACATCCCTTAGTGTATCCCTTAATATATTTCTCTGTGCTGATCTGAATAAAGTATTAAATTTAGAACTCAGCCAAAGAAAAGAACTGATACACCAATCAAGAAACCTCATGATTCAGAAGGAAGACTGTGCAGAGGTATTAAATGTCAAAGAGGACACCACTCTCAAGTAGTTCAGTAAGAGCAGTAAGAATGCTCGTAAAATACACACATGTATGTGTGTATATATGACATGTAAATACAGAGAGACAGAAAGAGAGAAAGGGGGAGAGAAATAAGAAATGAGAAAATAAATGTGGCAAAATATTAAATACTGATATATCTTGAGTAGAGAACCCATGGGATTTCTGTCTACTCTTCTGATTTTTATGTAAAACTAAAATTACTTCGACAACTTTTTTACAACATAATGAAGCTGGTGTTTAGGTAACATATAATAACCCTGGCTATTTAGAATAGAAGCATGCAGTATTCTATCATGGGAAGTGAAGAAAAATCCACGAAGGGGCATTATAAAGTTATCACTTGCCAACTGTTTCAGGATCACATATGTTTGTTGCTATAAATACAAACTAATCTATTTGAATTCTCTATTAAGGACAGGTTATAGAAGTACATAACAACTCATAACATTCTAAGGAATGAAAACGGCAGGTGAGATTTCTGAGCCAGAGATAATTTGGGAAAAAAGAACACAACTAAAGCCAGTAAAGCATTTCAACATTAAATCCTGGCTTCCTCAGTCCCACAGACCAAGGAGAGGAAGGACACAGAGGCGACCAAAAGTCGGCACAGATGGGAATGTGTGCCAGGTGGTTCCAAGCGTCCTGGAAGTGCAAGTTCAGCATAAACTCCAAACCCCATCTTATAGGTGGGCAATATATCACAGTATCTCTTTTCTTGATAGTCTGTACTGGCTTTTCAGGATGTCAAAAATAACAGTTACAACCAACAAGGACTATACATTATTATTAATCCCACTGTAGGTTCAAAATTAGAAAGAAAAACAAAAGAGAGATTGAGAGAAAGCCTCTTTGCTTGCTTTTTGACAGAACTTTTCATCTTAAACTCAGCAGGAAATAAGATAATGACTGCAAAGAACCAGGTAGGCGTCTAAGAGGTTTGTTACAAATCAGTTTCTTTCAGATCATATAGAGGCAGCCGAAAGTCAAGGCAAGTTCAAACCAGTGAATGTGCGTTGTTGATGAAAAAAGACCTTAGTGATGATTAAACTCTATTTCCCCTCACATTCCTAATTTTCTAATACATTCTGCATAAAACTCAATATTTCTCTGAAGTCTGAGGTAGCAAGAGAGAATCATGTAGTAATGTTTTCAAGTACTTTTTTCTCCAGCTCTGCAAAATGAGAAAAGGAAAATGGTATACACTGTATAAACATTGTATAAGGAATTGCAACAAAAATAAGATAGTGACACTTAAAAAAAAACCTTTCACTTACCTTTAAGATCTTATTAAATCTTAATTTTAAATGTAGAAAGCATACACCTTTTACTAGAGCTAGTGACCCTGCTGCAGGCATTCTCAATCAAATAAAATTTAAAACTTTGGTGTGAGGTCATTAAACTATTCCTAGGGCACCCTTTTACTCTAAAAGCCTCTGTAAGTGATTGAAGTTCTAATTTGAATAATTGCATTCCACCTACATAAATTCCTTCTGTAGTTTCAACTGTGCCTTATCAGTCTTCATTTCCTGAATTAAATTAATGTCGTGTAATCTGGTACTTCTTTAAAAAAAAAAAAAAGTGCATCTACTTTCATAAGTAACCTTTCAGCAACCAGTAGAAGTGATTCATGTGCACCAGAGGGGAATAGGTCAATATGAATAATCATTAACCAACAATTTGTGCCAGCATTCACTGTATGCTGAGCACTGCAAAAGGGACATCTCATCCAATGAAATGAATATACTTACACAGCTTTATAAAAAATATCATAAGCTGAACCCTATTTTCCATTGAATTACATAAATGTATCGTTAAAACCTATATGTTCATGTATAATTTACTTTCAACTGTCTGTGACTTCCCCTGTTCGATCACCCCATCCTAGTCAGGCACTTGATGAATTGTAAATTAATATTGGAAAATCTGACCTAAAAAAAAGAACCACGGAGTAATGTTTAGAAAGTAAAGAATTACCATGGCAACATCATGGCACAGTGGTTATTAAGTACTATGCATAGAAAGGTCAGAGCTCACATAACCAACCAGGTTTAAGTCCCAGTCCTGGCAGCTTGAAAAACATAACAGGCACTGTGCAGGCATGCCCAAAATCCTGAAGGGGAGCAAGGCAGAAAAACAAAGGACTGTGGCATGATCATAGCCCATTGGTAAGCCGTTCTCTCTCTCTCTTTCTCACTGAACACATATACCCTCTGTCATAAAATATACTCTGTCACTAAAAAAATAACTATATAAAAAGTAAGGAATTATTTCTCATAAAAAGAGAATCCTCAAAATAAGTTTCTCCTAATCACGAGCCAATAGCATTTTTGGAAACCTAAAAACAGACCTTACAGCAAAATTTGTTATTCAAAATACTTTCAGTGTCATTTTATATCATTTATTCAATAAACCCAAAGACTGATATTGTATGACCCTTTGGTCCTTTAATCTGGTCCTTCAATCCCCAGATTTTCTTAAATAATGTATCTACAAATTGCAGAGTGATCTTTAAGAAAAGTGATGATGCAGTGGCCCAGAGCTATCTCAAACCTAAAGACATCTAAAATGAATCAAACTATTCCGGAATTCAGTGACTCAGAATTTCAGTTTATTCCAATTTTATGTCTTGGATTACAAAATCCAGGGTCATTCCAGGTAGACCACAAGGTAAATAAGCAAGGGTTTTTCTTTGATTGATGTTAATTTGCCAGAAGGCATATGTGCTCACAAGAAAGGGTGGGGGGAGCAATACGGGGAACAGTCACGCCACAATCCCTTCTCCATCCTTCCTTCTTTTCAGGATTCTGGGCATGCACGCACATGCCCAGCATATTTTTCAAGCTTCTCAGTTCGGGACTCAAATCACACAGTTGGCCATGCGGGATCCAGCCCACATAACCATCAGGCCAGAGGTTGGCTTGGTAAACACAATATTTCAAGAGACCTCTAAAATCAAAAATGTCCGGGACCAGCAGTGAGCGTAATGGCTATGTTGCTGGACTCCCATCTAGTCGACCACGGTTCGTGTCCCGGACCGGTGGCTTAAAACACACCGGGCACATGTGCGTGCGTGCCCAAGATCCTGAGAGGAGAATGGAGGAGAAGGGATTGTGGCATGGCCACCCCCCTTGGGAGGTGATTTCTCACTTTCTGTCTCTCTGTCTCTCTCTGTCTGGCGAGCACACGCGTTCTATAGCAAAAGCCTCTCCCAAAAAAAAAAAGAAAAGAAAAAATGTCCTTGGAATCCGAGTGGCTAAAGTAGATGTGCTTACTTATTCCCAATTCTTCCTTTTCACTCCATCTTTGCCATGGCTTCCTTATGGGTGACTTGCTTTGAACAATGAACTATGGATAGAATGGTAGAAGTTCTGAACTGAAGCTTTAAAGAGGTTCTAAGTGTGGGCTAGTTCTGTGGTGCAGCAGTAATGGGCTGCTCAAAGGAAGTGGATCACACATGACAACAGTCGTTCAAATGCCCAGTCCAATCAGCCTGTACCACACAGGTACCCATGCAAGTGCCCAAGATCCAACGGGCTGGAGGTCTGGAGGAACACGGTCTGGGTATGACTAGACCCTCTAAAGGTTCCTCATCTCTCTCCTTTCTTTCTTTCTCTCTCACTGCCTCACCTTCCCTCCCTCTTTCCCTCTCTCTTTCTCGCTCATATGTGCATGTACACACTCTATCTGAATAAAGGAAAAAATTTAAAGAGGTTCTAAGTATTTTTACTCATTCTCTTGTGTCCTGCTATCACCTATAAGAGCAAACTCCTGGCGGCAACTGGAGCAGACTGAACCAAATCCATAGCCTAGAATAACCACAGCCAACCCATACACACAAGCAAGACATAACAATTTGTTAGGTAAACCACTGAAATCTTGGGGCTGTCCATTGCCATATAAAAGTTAATAGAGAGGCCAATAATAAACGGGCTCAAGGTATCATTTTCTGATACTTCTGTTTCAAATTAAAATTTCCAGGACCATTTGTCGAAATAGTATGTTAAAGCCCATTTCTGGATATACTAGGCATTGATGAAATATCTAACAGCTTGACAGCTTCAATATTAATCTCATCTGAAGATGTACCCATCATCCAGCATTAATAATTCTTGAGCTGCTGTACTAATGGAAAAGCGCCTCGAAGGCAGAATCTACATCTGATTTACCACCTCCCGTAGCATCTAAGATAGAGCTTTGTTCTTACTGGCAGTTGATAAACAACTCTGCATTCCAACACAGTAACCAGTGACAATCAATCACATATTTGAAATGACATAAATGACTAGGCTGGATCTTTCTACCTGCAGGTACAGGAAAACTAAAGTAGGAAGGAACTTCAAGAGGTCTGTGGAAAAATGGAATTCAAGTATGAATTTATTCTTATGTGAAAAAGCTTGAAAATCCATGTATAGTTTTTTCACAATATGCATTTTCCGTAGTCTTTTTGAAGACTTCCTCATACTCTGCAATGACAGATGTTCAAGTCAGATAATCTACATAAACATTATTTCCTTCGAAGTGGCCTCTCAGATTCCTTAGATGAATACTGAGATGCAGAATCCGCACCCAGATGGCACTTCCCACCAGTGCTACACACCAACTTGCAGCAGAGATGTGAAGCATGAAAGGTACCTCAGAAAGGCCAATCAACTCCATCACTGTAGCACTTTTCTGTCTTAAGTCTCTTTGTCACTGTGCCACAGCCCCCTATGCCATTGCCCCATCTATCACCCTGCCAATCTATATATCTATGTTTTTGCTTTATTCTCCTCTATACTTCTTTTCTTCCTTGCCCCTCCCTTTTTCTGTCTTTGTTTCATACTTCCAAGTCTTGGTACAAGGAGACATAATCACACATCCAGGGTACTCCTTCTCTTCACAACAAGCCAACCAAGTGCCTTACACCAGATATAATTATCAGGCCTCAGAGTCAAGATAAGCAGGTGTGTTTCTTGCAGGGTGCTCAGGGACTTCCAGAGATCTCCACACCCTGCCAGCTATTTCAGTACTTAAGTCATTAAAGAAATTTTAAGACAAGAATTATTCCAACTCTCAAAAATTCTGCTGAACACTATGGTCTAAACATGTTCACTTCATCAAAGCTGTAGAGCAGCAAAGATGTCTACAAATATGCTAAATTAGTTAATCCCCAAATGTCATTCCTGCAATTTCTGCTCTTAAATAATTTTAAGTATGATTTAATGATAGCTAATAAAACTGTAAAAGAAAGTATCTATTATAGAATTAGTCTAAAATTCATAAACTATAAACCTAACTGTAATAAACATATATTTTTCCTTTTATCCTAGAGTATCTTTTCTACTTCTATTCTGAAAATAGCATCCCATTTCCTCTGGAAAAATATCACCTGTATTCCACCCCCCCAACTCCCACAGAAAATGGTTCAAATAGACACCATCATTTTGTTACAGATCTCCCAGCCTCGCCACAGGCTGGAGGTGTGCACCTGTCCAAAGATGGACCCTGGTGGCCACAGATGAAATGCACATGATTTGTACAGATAAGGGTATGTGACCCACTGGAATCAATCACAACCTTCCCCAAGATTTCTCAAACTGAAATTAAGGAAAGAGTGTTCCCCCTCAGGTGGTGATGAAACCGGGCATCTTAAGTCATGAGAGCTGCCAGCAGCCATGTGCCCTGCCACACAGAGAAAGCTGGTCTGAAAGAACTAAGCCAAGACACAGAAAGGAGCAAAACTTAGAAGGCTGCTGAGAGCTCTGGCAGTCCCTGACAACTTCCATACTCCTGCCCTCCTCATGGGCATATAATAAGCCTTGTAATAAATCCCTCTTTATACCTAAGTTGTATTGAGCTATTTTCTCATAACCAATAGCCAAGGAAATTACACATAATATGCTGAACAAAATCTAAGGTAATAAATTTGATTGCTTGGGAATGGGGACCCAGGAATACTATAAGAAATTCGCTGCATCTACAAATTCTTTTTTCCCCTTTTTTTTCTTTCCATTTTATTTTTTTAAAGTAGTCAGAGGGCACATGTACTTGCCAGAGAGAGACAGAGAGAGAGGAAGAGGGAGAAAGCCCAGAAGGGCACGGCCATGCTCCAATCCCCTCTCTTTCATTTCCCCATCCTGCTGGGATTTCGGACACATGTGCACCACACACTTTTCAAAACACCGAAGCTCAGATTCAAACTGTAGTAGGAATCAAGCTTCTCCAAACCCAAATCACCAGACTATGGGGCTAGCCCACATTCACAAACTCTTACACGTCTAATGCAAACCTGGCATTCCTCCAAGGATTGGCATTTAGGGATGACATGATTTAATACTGTCTAAACTGCCTTCTTCACTGGGGATAAGCTTTTCTGTTTCATAAGACAATTTCTTGTGGGTAAGAGCCATACCTAATATTTTTAATGAAGTCTTTGGCTATCAACATAAGCTATGGACATAATTGTTGATCTAGAATATACTGATTTTAAAATATAAAGACTGGGATACTATGACTGCCCAGGATCCTCTGGAACATCATCAAATCCAAGGCAAGGAGATTTTATATTCTGGAAAAATCCTCTTCAGGATAGTGATGGTTGTATAGAAAGAGAGCCCTAATGATACTGGAGAAAAATATCTGTTAATCTGATTGTTTTCTCTTTTCCTGTGTTTACTGTATTGCTGAATTAAAATATTTTTGTAATCAAAGTAAGTGGCCATTTTGCTTTGGGCTAGTGACTCACTACAGAGGGAATCTGAAAGATAAGGATTAAGATCAGAATTCCCTGCCTACAGAAGGCCCTGACCACCTTCCAATGATGGAGGTAGAAATATATAAAGGCAAGTCTGCTTTAAACCTCTGATTTCACCCAAAGAACACATACCCTAAGGATCCACTGGGCCTTCCTTAGCTCACTGACTACCAGAACTTAGGAAGAGATTTGATTTTCAATACAGTACCATATTACAATAAATTAAGCAAATTCATTCCAACTCCTAAAGCTGATGCCTACGCCCTTAGCCAGTTCAACAAACAAACAGAAAATTAAGCTGGCTATTTTCTGTATAATTTTAATCTCTTAGAAACATGTATAATTTTATTTATTTTATATAGCTATTTCATACTATGCATGCCCCTAATACTTGCTAATAATGGAAGAAACCAAATCATTGCAAAATGCACATTCTGTTCAACTGCATAAACTTACTTAAATGGCTAAGTTCTAGACATCAACTTTAGGACAGCACAGTTTTCTCTAAGCTATTGCAGTAGACTGTTTAGATGCAACTTTTGGAAAGCTCCACTCCAAAGGTCTTCCCCTGTAAACTACACTTAACCTTCTCATTAGCGGCATGCTTAAAGAGTGCAGTAAAAACTAAAATTACATATCAATAGACTACGACCCAGACCCATCCTGCAACTGTACTAATGATCTGGTCTTAAAAGGATATTCAAATACAGCCATATTCACAGATAACAGTGTCATTTGGTAAAATGTCTTCAGAATCTCCATTTATAGTTCTCAGGGGAAAAAAAAACAGACTATAGACACACAGAAATATTGGGTAGTTATTTTTATTCACTTCTTCTCTGATGATAACATGACGGTATTAGAAGGCGTTATAAAGAAATTTAGTAAAGTAAAATTTCTGTTTAATGCCTTTTTTAAAACCTTTCAGTTCCCAACATAGAAATAATAACTGGAACTCTCCTTTTTAGTGCTTGAGAAAAAAGGAAATACGTGCTTTCTAGAATGAAGTTGTGTTCTTTTTCACCTGCATTGATGCTCCTTCCACTCTCGCCACACAGGCGACCCGATCCAAGAAAGTCACCGCCACAGGCACTGCCACAAAGAAGCCTTTCCAAAAGGCCTTGAAGTATCTCTTCACCCAGCCTTGTGACTGTGCCATACCTAAAAGCAGGAAGAAAAACAAGTACAAAATTAGCCTCGAGCAAGGTGGAAAAGAAAGAAATGGCACAAGAAAAATAAGAGTTAAAGAAAAGTAACCTTATCTCAGTATTTCTCACACTCATCCCCTGTAAATGTTAGAATAAACTTAACTTGAAAGTCCCAAAGGCAAATACATTAACTCAGGTTAACTTTTTAAGTAACTCAAGTCCACTTGATAATTTCAATGGAACATTTCTCCCCATAAAACAACAAGAAGAAGAAAATAAAAGCATTGCAAAATTAAACTCTTTTCTGTTACTGACTATTATGGTGGAGAGGATCCCTGGACCCCTGATAACTGTTCCCTTCTACAACAGGAAGTTCTCTTCTATAGTAATGTGCCACGTGGTTACTCGGATGAAGATAGCTGAGTCTTCCTTGTAGCTACATATGACAATGTGACAAGGTCTGATCAATGGCGTTAAGAGAAAAAAAAAAAAAAAAAAAAGATCTACTTCTAGGTTGTGCCCTTAAAAGGAGCATGCCCTTCCCTTTTTGTTCTTCCATTCATAATGTTATAATCATAACACCAATGTTGTGGGAAGAGCAGAAGTAGCAATCTCTAACTATGAGATAAAAGCTTTAGACTAAAGATGGCAAAGCAGACCCAGCTGTAGTAGTGGAGACAGTAGAGTACCACTGTGTTACCAGAGCCACATGGAGACACAGGTTTGGACCCTGGGTCCACCGAAACATGACGTGTGCACCCATGTGTGCCTGTGATCTCGACTCGCTAGGACAAGGACTGCAGCATGATGAGATCCTAATGGGGGTTTATCCTCTCTCTCTCTTTCTCACTCTCAAGATATAAACAAACATAGGGGGAAAAGTTGACAAAGCAATAAAACAGAAGGATCTTAGGTCACCGATGCCACAGAATCACAATTAACTGTTCTGCATGGCTTAAACAGACTGTTATGAGAGTTAAATCACTTTCAAAAATGTTTAAAAGGCTGCCATACTGGGCTTTGATATATAGGAGCCAAACTGACCCTAATACAACAATGAAATCTATGCTAATCAGAGGGAGGAAGAAATCACTATATGTGAATGCAATACATATAATTACCAACCCTCACTTAGTCCTAAAGCCATTTGATTAATTTTCAGATTTTCTAGGAATCAGAAGAACCCTTAACTACTCCATTCAATGAAAAATAAGATTGTAAGGATGATGATATTACCCATTCGGACCAAACGGAGCCAAATGCAGTACAACAGATAAAGAATGTTGCTGTCTGGGAAAGGTAATGATCAGATTTGTGCTGTGTCTTACTTAGAAAAGTTCCATGTGCTACTCAAGACTGGAAAAAGTAGGGGAAGGGAGAAAATTATGAGAAAGGGGGTTCCTATAGAATTCTCCTGATTTTCTCCTTTCTTGAGACTAAATTAGAACAAGTAAAAAATTCTTGGACACAATCATAGACTTGTACACCCCTAAAACTAGAGGTAAGTTTGTTTCTAAGTGATTTCTTTTCCTCTTGAAGCAAGTCCAAAAAGGTCCTGAAATTAGAAAGTATTAGAAAGGCATGCATGTTATTTTGGCTCTTCTTTAAGTTCCTAAAAGTCATACTATCAATAAGAGCACAATTATGACAATATTATAAAAATGAAATGCAGCAAAAAATGAGAAGAATAAAAGATCAAGAAATATGTTCATTGGAAAAAAAAAAGGAAGGGCAGAGAAAAAATAAGTAAATATTAAAAAGCAGAAAAACTATAGTCAAGTTCTGTCCACATACTCTTTTCTGAAGATTTTATCCACTGAACTATGTAATTTAACCTTGAAATAAGAGAGAAAAAAAAAAACGTGAAGAAAGGGTTTTACTGCCTATGTGACACACAAATTGTTGTAGTTATGAAACCACCTGCAAATAGTTTCATCCAAAAGACTCCAGTTCTCATTTTATTTTTAAGAAATTTTCCTTTTGAAGACATATACAAGAGAGGGTGGTGACATGGTAATGATGAACTTAGTTTTCTGGCTCCAACAGAGCAAAGTAATTCTTCAAAGTTAACAATCTAGGACAATGGCTTTTAAACTTTTTGACCATATTCCACATGAAGAAACAATATTTTATATTTCAACCAAGTACTCACAAACACATACACATTTATACACACACACACTCGCATCATGGCAAATAACTGAAAAGTTTCAAAAAACCTTTTTCTTTTATTATATAATAGGCTATAATTTTAGTCTGTTGTATTTCACTTTTTAAAAAACTGATAATTGCAAATCACTAAAGTTAACTTTTATGACTAAATGTTCTTGACCTCCAGTTTCACATAAGCTGATCTAAAAATATCCCAATGACTAATTCCCTCAAAAATATTTAATATATCACAGGGAAAAGACAAATAATAACTTGAATTGCTAATCCTTTTATTTTTTATAGGTTTGTTCATATACTATCTATTTTATGAGCTAAAAGGGGGCAGGGGGAGATGCACCCTCAGCAGGGCCCCATATCACAATCCTCCCCTCAGTCTTCTCGACTAGCCAGCTTCATGGACATAAGCATGAGTGTGTCTGGCATTTACTGGTTGACCCGGAACCAAACCCATATGGCTCCAGCACCACAGAGTGAGCACACTACTGCACCAGGGCAGCTGGGCCTGAACTGGTTAATTCTTAATGACCTATGATAATTGACGTCAATGAGTTATATGTATGCGCAATAAAGAAGAAAAACCAGTCATCTTTTTACAGCTTTAGCAACCTATAGTGCACATAACAGACAGAACATTCACCCAAGCCAGGAATCTTTTATATCTAACTGAAATAAATGTAACTGCAAACTAACATTAGAAAATAAGCAATTTAAAAACATGTTTTGAAACTCATTTACCAACTGTAATCTTACAGTAAATTGTTTATGAGTTCACACATCTGGTACCCAAGAAACATGTTTGGCCCAAGGTGCTAACTGCTTCTGTGAGCAGCTACTACCACAGCAATCATAAAATAGTAAACCTGCTTGTCATGTTTCATTCATTCATACCCAGCTTTGACATGAGCCCTTTGGTAAAATTAATTTCTCTTTGATGACATCTTTCACCCAGCATCAAAACACCTTTACTAACTCTTTTATGTATCTCCACAAGAGATTTAAAATACCTTTTAAATGGGCTATTTGACAAAGGTACCATTTATCATTTTCTACATGACTTGGTAATAGAAGAATAACTTTGGCCTATTTATCAGATCAGTACCTTCAAGATGCAAAAGATACATTATCCTCAACATTAGTTTTCATTAGGTCAATTTCTCTGAAAACACTTTTAACCATAGGTTTAACAAGTCAAACATCAGCCTCACAGTAAATTCAAAAGTTCAATGACCTCCATAGTTTTATTTTTTTAATGTTTTCCAAATACAAATAAATTCAAAGATTCTGAATTATAAAATAACTGAACCCACAAATAATTTATAAATTGTTCCCATATACACAGAAAAAAAAAATCAGTTACTATATAGGAGAAAAGAGACAGCTCAAAAGTAAATAATCAAGTTCTAATGTACTGATTTCACAGATTCAAGTTCATTTAAGTGGCCCACACTTTTTTTTAAGTAATATACAATTATCAGATAGTAAGTCCAGGGCAGTGTTTCCCAAGCTTGTCTTAACTTATGCTTTAAAATGCAGATCCCTATCTCTACTAAGACCTCCTATATCAAACATCCCAGGTGATTCCCTCAATGGAGCAAGTTTAGAAAATACTGATATTTAGGTGTTAAAGGTCAGCCATTTACTCTTTCAGGCCTATTACCATCTCAAAATGAAAACAGGTGAAAAGCTAGGAAAGAATTATCACTCTGAATGTCTTCTCATACCAACATTTAGTTAGCCTCCTTAATAAGATTATGAAAGAAAGAATATGAAGAACAAACCACACACAGAATAATCACCACCACCAGATCCTGCTTTTTAATCTGTGCCTGGTTCCATGAATAAGTAAGTCCAGAGGGCTCTCTTCATCCCAGATGGGTAGTTCGATCATCTATTCATTCTTCTACTCCCTCAATCATCCCTTTGCTCATTAATTCTAAAGCCAATATTACTAAGGCTCTTTCACAAGCATTGTGTTAGGTATCAGAGAATCATAAAACAAGTAAACAAAGCCAGCCCCAGTTCTTGAATGAATTGAGATTTTTTTATAACCTATTATAAAATGATGAGTTGATCAGATAATCAGTTGTAATAAATTCTATGAGAGAGAGAGAGAGAGAGTGTAAAGACTCTGAAAAAGGACCTAAACTGAAAGATGAGTAGGAAGTGCCTAGATAAACATTGATCAGGTAATGAAGAGCATTCCAGAAAGTGGCCATATCACATGCAAAGTCCCTGTGGCAAGAAGACCATGTCAGGATAGAATAAAAGGTAGTATAGATAAAGCACAGAGAAAAGGAGAGAGCACATTGGGATGTGAGTGGGAGGAGGCAAATGTAAACGCTATAGCAGCTAGGACCTCACTGGCCTTGGAAGGATTTTGTAGCAAATAAGTAAATAAAATGTCTTAAATCAGAGAGATGAATAATCATATCTGCCTCTCAAAATGATGATTCTAGTGGTCTATTAAAAAGAGGATAGGGGGCTGGACTATGGCCATGGAAATGAACTAAAATGGGCAGATTAAGGATACATACTTTGGAGTTTAAACTGACAAGATCTGGAAGTGGAGGGGTAATGGTGAGAGAGGAAAGAGAAAAGGGAACCAAGTGTCAAGAGGCAGTAGTGACCAGTCAAAGCACTGTTATTTTGTCATTCCAAGAACCACATGTCAAACTACTAAAGCCATGCTCATAATTCAATTCATCAAACTTTTATTTGATCATACTAATTACGAGGCTATGGCAGTGAACAACGAAATGTACTACTTGCTCTCAAAGAGGTACTGTGTACCAGGAAAGACTTCTTTTAAACACAGCTTTCCAAAAAGACAACCCTCAGAACGAGAGAACATATTTGCAAACCATCCATCAGATAGTCAGAATACAGGAAACTCAAGCAGCTTACTCATCCCGAAAAAAAAAAAAAAAAAAAAAAGGCTAATTAAAAGATAGGAAAATGAGCTAAACAGACAACTCTCCAAGGAAGACATATGAACAAAAAGCATATGAAAAAAGTGTTCAACATCCCTTATCATAAGAGAAATTAAAATCAAGACCAAAATGAGATACCACCTAACCCCAGTTAGAATGGCTAAGATTAAAGAAATAAATGATAAATGCTATCAAGGCTGCAGTGAAAAGGGAACTCACCTACACACTTGGGAAAGTAAATTAGTGAGGCATTGTAGAGAACAATATGGAGGTTCCTCAAAAACCTACAGATAGAACTACCATGCACTCAGCAATTCCATTCCTGGGTATCTACCCAAAGAATAGGAATACACTCAGTAAGAAAAATACTTGCACATCCATGTTAATTGCAGCATTATTCACAATTGCTAAGATGTGGAATCAACCCGAATGTCCAAGAACAGATAAATAGATTGAAAAAGTGTGGCACATGTACACTACAGGATACTACTCTGCCATGAAAAACAATGAGACCCTAGCATATGATAGAAAATAGTGAATACGATAGGTTTAATGCTGAGTGAAGCAAGTCAGACTATGAAAGAGAAGCACTGTATGTCCCCACTTAATATATACAGAATGCCTGCACTCTATGACACAAAGTGAAAGATTGGAAGTTATAAAGGCATGGAGAGCAACTATGGATACCAGAGACAATGTAGTGGGAGGGTGGGCAGTAGGGGACAGGAGAGAATCAGGGGGGTAATTTAAAAAGAAAGAGAACAAAAAGCCAAACACTTAACAAACACAAAAGTGTAAAATTATGTGTTAAGAATGAGTGTATGGTAATATTTTTGACTGGATTAACATGAAATGTATTCGTGTTCGGAAGTTTCATATGCAAAGATGTTTGTTGATGAAATGTAAATATAAACACACACACACACACACACACACACACACAGAAAGAGATTTACAATGGACATGAACATTAAAAAGAGGCAATGCTGGGCTGGCTCCATGGGGTAGTAGTAAAGCACTACTCAAGGGATGCTGAATCCTACATAGTGACCATGGTTCAAATTCCCAGCCTGGTTGGCTAACACACACCTGGCACATGTGAGAGTACCCAGGAGCTGACATGAAGGAAGACTGGAGGAAAGAAGTCATAGTATGACCAATGGAAGATTCTCCTCTCTCACTCTTACTCTTACATATATGTGTATACATTCTATCATGAATGAAAGGAAAGAGAAAAATAAAAAAATGAAGATGCTGCCCCTGAGGCCTGAAAGCATAGAGCAAGGGAGTGTATTTATCAGAAAATGTTCAAGGAAAATTTCCCAAAGGAAATGGTTTTGGGTGCTTAGACATGGGCACTTCAGGCAGAAAGAGCAAAATCAAGTGTAACTATTTAAGAAACTGAAAAAATAAAACAAAATAAGGCTGGTCCTGTTGCCTAATGATTAAGGGGTGCCAGATCCTACATGGCCAGCCACATTTCAAATCCTGACCCTAGTGGCTTAAGAAACACACTAGGTACATGTACAGGTATGCCCAGGATCTCAATGAGAGAGATGGAGAAAGAATTGTGATGTGACCATGACCCCTTTGGGGATATGCTCACTCTCTCTCTCTCTTCCTCTCTAGCTCTGTCAAGCACTCATATTTTATGGCAATTATAATATAAAAAAAGAAGAAACCAAAATAAGTAGAGTTGGATGAAGTATATACAAAATCTATTATGTTAATTTTAAATTCAGTAACATTGGGATTAGCAGATAACGTAATGGTTACAATGCTGGACTCCCATGTAGTTGGCCACATTCAAGTCCTGGACCTAGCAGCTTAAAACTGACACTGGGCACATGTGCTTATGTGCCCAAAATCCCAAGAAGAGACTAGAGGAGAGGGGATTGCAGCATGACCATACCCCTCGGGGGTGGGGGGTGATTTCTCGCTGTCTGTCTTTCTGTCTCTCTGGCAAGTGCACACACCCTATAACAAAAATCTCTAACATAAATAAACAACTTCCATAACATTTATTTATTGTCAAGCACTAATGTTACATACAGAGGATATAAAGATGGCATGGCTAAGCACATAGTATAATATGATTTCAAAACTGTCACTAAATAATACTTCATATTTTCTGTGTTATGGCTTGAATGTCTCCCAAAATTTCATGTTTTGAAATCTCGTCCTGATGGAATTAAGAGGAAGAAAATTTAATCTGACTATGGTGGTGAAAAGTGGGGCCTTTGGGAGCTAAGGAGTAAGGTCAATAGGGTAGGGTTCCATCGTTTCCTGGTAGGTATATAAGAAAAGTGATGGAGACTAGAACAGACATACACAGGCACAGACACAGCACTTATGCTCTCCATGAAGTTGTAATGCTGCCAGAGACCCTCACCAGATGTGGGCCCTAGACCCTGGACCTCCAAACCATGAGCTGAATAAGCTTCTATTTTTATAAATTACCCAGACTCAAGGATTGTCTATTAGTAAAAACAGAACAGGCTAGAATATTACATAAATTTACATATGCATGTGAAAGTCTGTGATAAAATGGAACAATATTTTTATTATTGTGTATTTAATAAGTAACCATATGTCACTTATGTAATTCATAAAACTGTAGAGAGAGGGGAAAAAATACAGATATCAAAATACAAAAAGTTGTTCATTCTAGACTTGGAAGGAAGATGATGACTAGTTTCCTACTTGAACTCTTGTGGATTCCTAACACACCCATGCACAGTGGTACAGGCAGGATCACATACACTCTTCTATGCTGGAGTTGCATGGAAGACTATAGTTTGGATCCTGGGTTGACCTGAAACATACTGGCTTACATGTACATGTATGATCTTGGCTAGCAAGAAAGCCAGAGGAAGGGGTTCATGATATGCTGGGATGCCATTGAGGATGCCTATTTCTTTCTCGAAGTAAAATAAACTTTAAAAAATAAATAAATAGAGCCCAGCAGATGACATAATGGTTACATCAGTGGACTCACATGTAATCAGCCAGGGCTTGAGTACTGGATCCGGCCACTTAAAATTCACACCGGGTGCATATGCATGTGTGCCCAAATTTCTGAGAGAAGAATGGAGAAGGGATTGTGGCATGGCCATCCCCCCTGGGGGGTGATTTCTCGCTTTCTGTCTCTCTGGTGACCACACGTGCCTTATAGCAAAAATCTCTCCAAATAAATAAATAAGTAAAAAAGGGGAAAACAAACAAATAAAAATAACAACAACAACAAAACACCATGGTCTTTGCCCTAAAAATTTACTGTGATACAGAGAAAAGAGATAACATTGGGTAGCGCCAGTTTTGATGGTTTTCCCTTCACAATAAACAAAACACATTTTCTCAGTACAGTTTCTCTGCTACTCCAAATTATACCAGGAAAAACAAAAACAAAAACAAAAACAAAAACAAACAAAAAAAAACACCACCATTGAGTAGTTCCTTATTTAGCAGCAATCAGTATAATTAGCTACAATCTATAATGTTTTTATGTAGCCAATGCAGGCTATGAAAGAATACTATTTCTGAAAATTCCTTGAGAGTTCTATCAAACATTTGCTACCTTTACTCTAGGAGCCGCTGAATGAAGGTAAAGTAAGTGTTCTCAGTGCTGTTCTTTGTGACCTGCATGCATGGCCCCTCACCAAATAGTAAGGTACCTGCAGGACAGAAATGCTATCAAACATAATGATGCCAAGCTATCTCAGTTACCAAGGTAGCATACATGATTGAAATGTACAGAAGGAGAAAAGACATTAACTTCAGTTGCACTAAGTTCACACTCCCAGAATTTCAAGGGTCTCCTTTTCCAATATGTGCTTTCCTACAAACTTCTACTCCCTTCAGTCAATATGGCACCCAAGAAGTAGCAGAGTAATCAGAGTTAGAAGCCCTGAGGTAGAGTCCTCTCTCCACCCATCACTAGCAGTATGACTTAGAACAAGTCACTCATAGGCCCCGGTTTCCTCACTTACAACAGGAAGAGGATTATATTTAATTTCTACAGTCCTTTCTAGACTTAGCATTTTTTTTGGTCTATTTTTTTTTAACTGTTCCCCAAGATGTGGCAAAGTAATGAAAATACTAAGACAACGGGACCAGGAGATGGTGTAATGGTTACATCGCTGGACTCCCACGTAGTCAACTGTGGTTCAAGGCTTGGACCCAATGGCTTAAAACTCACGCCCGGCATGTGTGTATGCATGCCCAAAATCCCAATGTGGGGAATGGAGAAGGGATTGTGGTGTGGCCATCCCTCCTGGGGAGTGATTTCTCACTTTCTGTTTATGTCTCTCTCTGTCTCTCCATTGAATGCACACATCCCATAGCAAAAATTTCTTTCTTAATAAGAAAATACTAAGACAAACAGTAAGGCTATTGACTCAAATATATATGTGTGTGTGTGTGTGTGTGTGTGTGTGTGTGTGTACACAGAAAGTACCTTTCCAGTTTGAGACTTCTTTAAGGGTTGAAAAGGGAAAAAAAAAAAAAAAAAAAGAGTTAATTCCTCTTAAATAACTGCTCCTTTTAGGAGCAGCAGAGAGGAAGCTAGAACTAATACAAATCATGTAAGAGAACATTTCAAATGTAGGTAAGGACATGGAAGCCATTGCTCTTTCACTTAGGATCACCCAGCTCCACTGCTGACAAAAGCACTGCCATGGTCCCCTACCTATAAACACAGTAAAGGTGACTATGCTTCTGCTCCAAGGTTCTCAAGGATCATGTGGCAGGTAAGCCCATCTGACAGTGTATAGATCTAGCTCTAAGCTTAGAAAGCCAAGGAAAAGCAAAAGCTACCCTGCAAACGAGGTGTAACAAGCTGTCACTATTTTCAGAGGCTCAAAAGAAAAGGCTCAAGGCATAGCAGTAGCACACAGCTCAAGCAACACTGGATCCATACAGAAGACCGAGTCCGGTTCTCCTGCAGATCTGTCATGGTGGGTGCATGTGCCCATGAGCCTGGCTGACTGAGAGGGCAAATAAGGGGAAAGGGATAGCAGCATGGGGTCTTGTTGAGCGTGCGTTTTTCTACCCACCCATCCTCATCTGTCTCACTCTCATGAAAAATAAAAACTAAACTTTAAAAAAAAAAGGCTCAGTACAGTTATATCCTACCTGAATTATAAAGCATATCTAATAATAATAATGATAATACTGTTAATAATAAAATAGTGTTACAAGTTTCCAACTATTACAAATACTAAAAAAGCCATACCTAAGTGAAGAAATAAACATTATATTGCTACGTCATATCAAATAAAATTGTTTAAGTTGAACGACATTCACATTTTGGTAAAGTTACTGCATTTGCTTGTCTATATAAAATGCAGAATTACAATTCAGATGATCTATTCTTTTGTTCACACATTAAATGTTTAAAACTACCATACCAATAAACACATACTATCCACTTCCTCTGCGAAAAGTTCCTTTAAATAATAACAACATGGTACTAAAATCATCCCAGGCCAAAAGGAAATCATTTTTATCAGCTACCTCATTCTTCTACTAACTATACAAGTCATTTGGGTTCAAAACATTGCTCCTAAGAAAGTATTGCTTTTTAAGTAAGCACACCTGGTTCATTACTGAAGCACTTAAACTGAGAATATTTTTAAATAAGCTTTCAGATTCTGTTGAAATCATCTTTGCCACCTGTGAAAATTTCTTGACAACGCTGACCTCAAACACAGCAACCCACACCATAAACTCCTCTCTTTCTGTAACAACTTGTGACTTGATCATGCATGAATTCATCTAAAATTATTCTTAAACCCTGTTCATAGTTTAGCCTGTACAAAAGTCACCAATCACTCATCAGTAGCAACCAGGTGGATAAATCCACCTTGTTACCCTAATTATAAAAACGATTTAAAAGTTGTGTGGGAGGTTTGAAGGTAGAGGAAAACAATAAGTTATAAAGCAGTGTCTTATGTAAAATGTAACCTTTTAATCATAATAATAAGCCCACACATTTGGATAACAAACTCAAGATTTTCTTTATAATGAGGAAACTATCAAACTATGGCTATCAGAGAACACAAGAGCAAGGATACAAGCAAATCTGACACACAATTCCTAAATCATTTAATATGTATTTATTAATCACCTACCTGGTGTCACTGAACTGTGCTAAGGGAGAATTATATGATGCAGAACAAGGTCAGCTGTGGTCCTTAGTCATCAGCTTGTCTTTCACTCTTTGAATGAACATTAAGTACCTGTATTGTGCCATACATTACGTTAAGACACTGGACTGACCTATCCACAGTTTCTTCCCAGAGCAAGTTGGGACAAAATCACAAGAAACAAGTAGATGACCACATGTGACCAGGCTACCCTCCTCTGCATATCTTCCCAGCAGCCCCTGGTATGAATAACCTGGCTCTGGAAACAGAACGTAAGCAAGTGAGAAACCAGGAGGCATTTAGGTACTTTTAGATTAACACAAGAAAAAAAAGAATAACAGAAAAATTAGAACAATTTTAGTTCCACTGGAAGCAGATCTGGGCAAGTAAACTACACAAATCAATTTAAAAAAAAAAAAAAAATTCAGAACCATCTTCCTCCTTTCACATTATAAATAATGTATTATAAAAACAGGCATGTGGTAACCCAATAGATCCTTAATGCCACTGTCAAATTCCCTATCTTTTCATTTGTTTGACTAGGCAATTCTCACTTGAAAAATTCTCAGAAAGGACAAAGATAGCAAGAAAAAGCAAAGAACAAAAAAAGCCAAAAATAACAAATGGGGATTCAGCAGGGTGCATGATGGCTAAAGTGCTAGATTCTCACATGGCCAACCATGGTTTAAGTCCCAGACCCAGTGGCTTGAAAATCATGCCTAGTATGTGAGTATGTGCATATATGCCTAAAAACCCAAGAGGAAAATGGAAGAGAAGGGATTGTAGCATAGCCATCTCTCATGGGGGGGGGGGGGGGGTAATTTCTCACTTTCCCTCTCTCTGGCAAGCACATACACCCTATGGCAAAAACCTAAAATAATAATAATAAAAGGGGAAATGAAGTGCGGATAAGGCATAAAGGGAATCATGTTCTGGCAAACACTCCCACCGGCATACTGATGAAACTAAGAGCCCCCTATCTTGAGCTAAAATGTCTGTTTTGATAGAGACAATTTTAACCCTCTAGGGGAAACTGATGAGCATCTAGATACTGTAAGAAGCTAAAACTTGGGGCTGGCAAGTGGTGTGGTGGTTAAGGTGCTGAACTCCCACATAGCCAACTACAGTTCAGGTCCTAGACCTGGCAGTTTGCTTTCTCACTTTCCCTTTCTCTCTCTCTCTGTCTCTCTCTCTCTCTGATCAAATTAAATAATAAAAAATCATTCTTTTAATTGTTTTTTAAAAAGCTAAAACTCACTTATTCTATTTTAAGTCAGAAATATTACTGTAATAAAAATGAATGAAATTCAAGGTCCTGCCTTAGTACAACTTATACAGAAAGAAGATACTGCCAGGAAACAATTAGGATGTACAAACACATAAAGACCTCCTAAGTGTTTGATAAGGACTGCTTCAACTTGCAAAAGGCATACAAACAAAAGGCCCACCCTTCCTGCTGCCTCAGGGGATGAGAAGGCTCCACCCTGGGTCAGGTGGAGTCCTCTGGTATTCTGCAGAAGCAGCATGAGCCAAGAGGGCAAGTCAGTGAAAAAATGAGCTTTGGATCTAACATAGTGCGGTTCTAACCATGATTCAGTCATGTGACTTTGGACAAATTTTTTCAAGTTGCCCAGCCTCATTTTTTTATATACGAAACTTTGCAGAGCTTTTGGAAGTTCAAAACTTCCATATGCATTTTTTTAAGTGTTTACTAGGAAAAAAAAAATAGGGCTAGCTCATAGCATAGTCGCTAAGTGCAATACTTCAGGAGTCAGATCTCACATGATCCACCATGGCTGGAATCCAGGCTGGTGACTTCAAAACACATCCAGAATGTGTGTATGCACACCCAAAATCCTAACAGAAGAAGAACTGGAGGAAGACAGATTTTGGCATGACCATGCCTCATTGTGGGGTGCTCTCTCTCTCTTCTCTGTGGTGAGCACATGCACCCTTTGGTAATTACAAAAACAAAAACAAAGACAAAAAGAAACTTAAAGAAGTAATTTTAAAAAGAATAAACTATGTATAAAAACTATGTAATATATTAGAGAATAATGGGTAGATCATCATAGAAAAGTAGCTATTCAAATAAAAACATTACCTGTGTCTAAAACAGACTATTAGTTACAAATTATAAAAGGATAACTCTAAGGTAATGCTCTGAGACATCACCACCAAGCTAAACACCAAGGAAATGGCTGAGGCTGATCCCAAAACCATGTAGGATCTCACGTTGGTGGTGCATACTCTTCTGCAGCAAATTCGAGAAAAGTTTCAGACCATGTCCAGCCAGATCATTGGAAGAATTGATATGAGTAGTTGCATTGATGATGTGGAGAAAACATCACTAACCTCATGACACAGGTTGAGGTGGAAGAACTAGGAGGTGAAAATATTACCTGCACAGAGAAGAATTTAAGGCTGCTAATAATTGACACTGAAATCCAAAACACCATTTTTTCAAGCCAAGAGAAGAGAGATGACTTTTTGTGCTAGCCAGTATGTGTAGACAGGTTTTATATTATAAAGTGTGCATTCTTAGCACATATTACATATTATAGTTAAAGGGTAATTTCCTCCTCATTTTCTTGAACATGTTATCTTCACATCTTGGGCCTTGACCAGCTGTACTATTAATTATTAAATATAAAAACTTTGGGAGGGAGAAAGGATAACTATCATAATCAAGATTGTTCATTACATACAGTGAACCAATAAAACCCATCTTCAGGTGGCAGGACACCTAAGAAGTAGAGTGGATTAGTTCTGTTTTCCATTGAACCTTATCCTATTTTTTATTTAAAAAAAAAAAAGAATTATTTATTTAGTTTTACTTATCCCTATTATTATTATATTAATTTGACCAGAGAGAGAGAGGGAAAGTGAGAAAGCATGCCGCCAGGTCTGGGACTAGAATCGTGGTCACCCATGTGGGAGTCCAGCACCTTAAACACTGTACCACCTGCCATCTCCTGAACCTTATCCTATTCTAAGATAGGACTGGTTAGGGATATCACATTTACTGAGACTGACCAATTAATAAGAATGTGTTCAGCACTGTCGCAAGTGTTTTCAGAATTTTTTTAAGCAGAATAGAAGGAAATCTGCTACTTTAGTGTCAGAATTAGACCACAGAAATAAATTATATGACCATAACTTAGGGGAGAAAATAAAAGGAGAGAAAGGCTGAAATTATAAGGAAAAATTCATGATGAGAAAAGGTGAAGAAAAATGAATCAAGATCTAGTGCTTTCAGGGATAAGAGCAATGAAGATGTTCTGCTGAGAAGTCACCCTGGAAAGGCAAAAAGGGCAGGCTAGAAGAAGACTGAGTGTGCCATGAAAGCTGAGATCTAGTGCTTTCAAGAATAAGAGCAATGAAGATATTCTGCTGAGAAGTCACCCTGGTAGAACCCCCCCTGTCCTTTTCTTTCTGTCTATCTCTGTCTTTTTCTGTCTCTCTGTCTCTGTCTTTTCCATGACACGCGGTTTTCATTTGTTGTTTTCTAAAATTGACAAATATTTTTCGTTTGCTTGCTTTTTTCTTTTTTCTCTTTTTTCTTTCTCTCTTTCTGTTTTCTTATCCTTTTTCTTTTACCTCATCACTGTGCTGCTCAGCCTCCATCCACTGAGTATCTGGACAGGTCTAAGTGAAATGTAGCCAAGCATCTGAATACTAGTAGGGTCATCATATTCCTCAATTCCCACTGAACCTAGATACAAAGGGAGAAAAAGGGAATGCCAAAGAGTTCGCAGAACACATCCTTCTGTGCACCTCTGATCACTAAGACTGAACTTCTAGAAATTAGGAAGAAACGAATAGCCCATCAGATGACTAGAAATCACCGTAGAAGCACAAGAAATATGATTAACCAAGAAAATACCTCTCCCCCAAGAGAAAAGAATAACTTCTCTTCATCCACAGATAGTACAATAGAACTCATGGCAATATCTGATAAAGAATTTAGAATATTCATAATGACAAAGCTAACAGAGGTGAAAGAGAAGAGAGACAATGAACACCTGAAGAAAAGAGTCAACGAGTTTCAGGAGGTGAGGAAGTTTTTGCACGAGCTGAAAGAGCAAATACACACCATAACAAAGAATCAAATGGAACTGTTGGAGATGAAGGCTATAATATTGGAAGTCAAAACGTCCTTTGAAAGTATTAAAAGCAGACTAGATCATACAGGAAATCGAATCTCAGATGTAGAAGACAGAATTGCTGGACTAGTAAAATGGACCACAAAGACTGAGAAAATAGCCCCCAAAAAATGAGAACAATATACAAGAAATACTAGATACCATTAAACATCCAAACATCTAGATAACTGGTATCCCAGAAGGTGAAAGGACTAATAAGGGCATTGATAATCTATTCCATGAAATCCTGGGAAAAAAACTTTCCAAACCTAGAGAGGCATTCAAAGATCCAGACCCAAGAAATATAAAGGACCTCAAATAGAATCAACCCAAGATCTTCTCCAAGACACATTATAGCCAGAATAACCAAAACCACAAAGACAAGATACAAGATTGGCAAGAGAGAAACATCAAGTTACCTACAAAGGATATCCCATAAGGCTAACAGCAGACCTCTCATCAGAAATAATGCAAGCAAGAAAAGAATGGGAAAATATACTCAAAGTGTTGATTGAAAAACAATTTCAACCAAGAATACTATATCCAACAAGATTATCCTTTACATGGGAAGAGAAGAGAAGACATTCTCAGATAAACAAAACCTGAAAGTATTTACCAACAGCAGACCAGTTCTCCAAGAAGTTCCAAAGGGAGTGCTATCGCAGAAAACCTAAAGTCAGAAACACAAAAATAAGAATTCTAAAACAACTGAGAAAGTGGCCAGCTTAATGGTAGAGACAAATCCAGATTTGAACGTTATCTTCCAGAATTTAAATGGAAACATCAGACCACAACAGATAAAAGTACATGAGTTTGAACTGGTGAAATAGGATTTATGACTTTTAACCAAAACATTACAGATCTTCTATGCTTTGTTTTCCAGAGTTAAGTATTTTTGTCTTCTCTTAAGTTGTGGACAGGTCCATGTACCTACTATTCGAACAGAATCCTAACCTGTTTCCTGGCTTTAAGTATTAAGCATAGTTCTCTTAACATTTTTTAATTTTGATTTATTAAAGCTAAAACTGCCTTTCTTGAAATTAAAAAACATATTTAAGAAAACACATATTTAATGACCACAGTAAGCTATATAGCCTCAGCTAGGTGCTACTTTATAATATATTCATTCTACTCACAGAGTTTCATGCCTAAAGTCAACTTTTGTTCACAGATATCTGTATCTATAGATATCTCTCTCTATATATATATAGATATCTATAGATATAGATATCAGCTGAACTTACTATTGAAATTATTTAGATTAATTAAGATATTTTGTGAATCAATAAAATATGGGAAAGAATAAAGGAATGGAAAGCAATTACAGATACCAGAGACAGAGTGGGAGGAGGATGGGAAATGGCAGAGGGTGAAAAATAGGGGGAAAAATATATAGATATAGATATAAATATATACACACAAAAAAAAGAAATGGAAATTTATTTGTTGACAATAACATGTATGATTAAGCTACTTTATAGTGTATTCTGGCTGGAAAAGCACATTTCGTATGCTGTGGTGATGTCCAATGAAAGAATGTAAAATAAATAAATAAATAAATAAATAATTTAAAATGAGTCAGAATGTATGTGGTGGGTTAAAGAATGTTTACTGTAAAATTGGGACCAGCAGTTAGCGTAATGGCTATGTCGCTGGACTCCCACGTAGTCGACTGCAGTTCGAGTCCCGGACCTGGTAGCTTAAACTCACGCCGGGCGCATGTGCGTGTGTGCCCAAGATCCCGAGAGGAGAATGGAGGAGAAGGGATTGCGGCATGGCCATCCCCCCTGGGGGGTGATTTCCTGCTTTCTGTCTCTCTGTCTCTCTCTGTCTGTCTGGGGAGTGCACGCGCCCTATAGCAAAAACCTCTAAAAAAAAAAAAGAATGTTTACTGTAAAATTTCTATATGTTTAAATTTTTCATTAACATGTTGGAAATAAAAGAAGAATAAATTACATTTGGTAAAGCTCTCAGACAGGGGAAAATATAATTATGAAAGCAAAGGTGTATAAGTATGGCCTATTAGAGATAGTGAAAACTCTGGTCAGACCAGGGAGCAGGATATACAGGACAGGTAAAGAAAATGATTGGACTGAATATTAATTTTTTGTTTTGCTTTGTTTTTCCTTAGCCATCTAGAAATCTTCATGCTCCAATATTTTTAGAAACCATATAAAATAAAACCCATTAAAACTACTCTAGGCCTCCGAAAGAGCTGTTCCAGGTCACACTAATCCTATGAATTGTCCTTATCCTATAACTCCATATAGACACCATTTGACAACGTTTACAATTAAGGCCCAATCTCAAATTTCAGTTATTAAAATTCCATAAATTCTGTGAAAATAGTTTACTATAAAAATTAATAGGATAGTCAATATCTTTTAATAGAATGAGAAAAATCCTATTAAATGATAACCTTAATGAGAAGGAGCTTGGTAAGTTTTAAACTCTAATAACTACAAAATTTGGATCCTAACACTACACTCTGTATTTTTTTTTCCAGTTTAACAGAAAAGCGTAACTGCTATCATTAGTAGAAGCTAAAGGTAATGTGGATTTTAGGTTAACAACTTACACATATATTTTAGGCAACTTAAATATATGTATAAATGAAACAGACCAGGTACTTATGCACAGCCCAAATAAAGCAATTAGAGAATGCTGGACTATTTCACCATAAGTCTATTTATTCCTAAAGCAATCATATTTTGAACTAGTAGAACATACTTCCAGTATCAAAAATAGTTACTGAATAGCCAAGAAGAAAATACTGTGTTATTTAGCATTTGGACAGTGTGCAAAACTAGCTTTGAAAAAAATTAAGAAACTCTGTAAAAGGAAAAAAAAATACTGTTCTCAAAAACAGTCTGAAACCCAAACTAAGAAATAAGAGACAAGAGAATATGGAAGAGATGATAACATTCAGAATCTTATAAAAAAAGAAGAGCACAAAATAAATAAGACTATTAGAAAGTGAGCATCAGACAACACGAGTAACAGGAAAATGTCACTAAGAACAGGACAATTTCTGAAGCACAGTCACCCAAGTATCAGCTGTGCTAGTCTTTACCTACTTTGCTACCACACACTTTGCCTACTATATAACACTTCTTCATTTTCATTTCTCTTAGTTACTTGTCACAGCAATCCTATTTCTGCCCTATGTTAGAATGGTACAAAGATCACATTAAGGCTTTACAGTAAGTGGACTAGACAAATTTTTCAAAAGTGATTTCAGAGTGTCATAAAAATCCCATCCTGCTGTCTATCCTTCACGCCTCAAATATGTCACCTTCTTTACCAGACCTCAGAAGCCTGTAAGTGCACTAACTCAAACTCACATCAGCAACATGGCTTTTCCTTTGATTGGAGGTGAGAGTAAGGAGTAACAAGGGTAATCAAAACAATCAAGGCCACTTAACCACAAAGGGACAAAGATGGAAGGTCACAAAAAAGTGGGACTGAGACAAACAATTTAACCAGCAAACTTAGAGCTAGCCTATAGACTATTGCTACGCTTTACAGAACGATAAATATAAAAATCAGAAACACAGGTTTCCCCAGTGGGGAAGCACATTAAGGCTCTGATTAGTCTGTCAAAAGTAAAACCTGTCCAAACTATGGCTGGAAGATTTGGAAGACTGCCCACAGCCCATCTATGGCAGCTGGGAGTCCACAGGGAGCTCTCACAGTAGTGGTGCAAGCTCAGTAGTGATTAGATACAAGCCAGATGAAAAGCGTTACACGATTTAAGGTTAAAGCAACAATAACAAACTTCAGAAGACCGCTTGTGGTCCTGTAAACCTATAAGACAAGTGCATGCATATGCACAAATACACACATTGACATGGCAACAAAGATGAAGCTAGCACCCTAAGAGTAAAAAAAAAATATTAAATAAACACAAACAGCCAAGAGGTCAGAGTACACAGAAGTTCATACCGCAGAGCCTGGTGACTAAGGCAGATGGAGCACAGCACTATCCCAGCTCAAGTGTCTGCTGCACAGAAAGTCCAGGGATTTTAATGAGTCTCTGGTGAGTATTACAACAGATGGAGCCAAGATGTTATTTTGATTGCTCCCCACACCTAAATGTCTTGTTTTGATTTTTGTGTACTTGCCTATATATTAGAAGATACTGTTCTAAGATACCTGTGAAATTTCATCAATATGCAATGTCCTTAAGTTACTATGTATCTTCCAATCAAAACATTCAAAATTACTGATGGAAACATGAAACAGCATTAAAAAAATTTTAATGGTGTAAAATTTTAATGGCATCTGAAATGAGATACAATGGTCCCCACTATATAATTCCAAAGACACATATGAAATTGGAGAAGTAAATAATTTTAAAAGGTCACTGGATTATTAAATATTATGAATTATGAATATTCTATAGATCTATTTCTAGATATTTAACCAGTGAAAGCCAATGACTATTAAATACAGGAGAGTAGGGGTCACCAGCCCTAGCCATGAACCAGTACTGGTCTGTGGCCTGTTAAGAACCAGCCCACACAGCAGGGGGTAAGCAGTGAGGAGGGAGCAAACTCCACCTGTATTTACAGGTGCTCCTTATCCTGTCATTACTGCCTGAGCTCCGCCTCCTCTCAAATCAATGACCCAATTCACTTCTCATAGGAGCCCCAGATGAGACTGTCTACTTGCAGAAAAACAAGGTCAGGGCGCCCACTGATTCTGCATTATAGTGAGTTGCATAATTATTTTATTATATATTACAATGTAATAATAATAGAAATAAAGCACACAATAAGTGTAATGCACTTGAATCATCCCAAAACTCTATCCTCCCCACCCCTGACTGTGGAAAAATGGTCTTCCACAAAACCAGCCTTTGGTGCCAAAAAAGTTGGGCACCACTGCAGTAGAGCACAGATTTACAAGATTCCATCAGTTTGATCTAAGACTCTTTCAATGAGTCAATATATTAAAAGGTATGCTATCAGTGCAGAAGTAAACAAATATATAAATGATACAAAAGGAAGCTGTTGTGGTTTTACAATGACTACCGATTTTTTTAAGAAGCACATTCTTCAAAATGCCATGTCTAATCCCTTCCCTTAAGGCTGAGTCGGACATGGTGACTTGCTTCTTAATGTGGCATAAGTGATGTTATGTGACTTGAGAAGACCAGTTGTAAAAAAAGAATAGTTTCTCTCTGGCTCTTTTGGATTACTACCTCCAGACAAGCCAGTGCACCCATTGCAAGGACAACCACCCACATGGGGAGGAACTGAAGCCTCTCTCCCGCGAAAGCCAGCACTCACTCATAATGTGTCAGTGAGCCACCTTCAAAACAGATTCTCCCACTTGAGTTAATCCTTCAGATGACTGTGGCTGGGGTTGAAATCTTAACTTCTACCATAAGAGAAACCCTGAACCAAAACCAGAGCTGAGCTGCTCCTAAATTTCTGGACCCATGGGACTATGGAACATAATTTGTTTTGCAAAAATAACTTACACAATACTGAACCCCAACAAAACCCCAAGAGCACAAAGAAAGTTGGTATATGATAAAGTCAACATTCATAGTGGGAGGACAGGAAGTTGAATTAAATGCTACTGCAACACCTTTAGACACATTTAAGGGGGAAACAAAATCAAAGCTGATTATTTAACTCATTATAAGAAAACACATTCCGGGTAAGTAAAATATTAAATGTAAAAAATAAAAACATAATAGTAACTTTTAAAATAAAGACAGTCTTATAAGGTTAGAAAGAGAACTTTCTGGGACCAGTAGTTAGCGTAATGGCTATGTCGCTGGACTCCCACATAGTCAACCACGGTTCGAGTCCTGGACCCGGTGGCTTCAACTCACGCTGGGCGCGTGTGAGTGCGTGCCCAAGATCCCGAGAGGAGAATGGAGGAGAAGGAATTGTGGCATGGCCATTCCCCCTGGGGGGTGATTTCTCGCTTTCTGTCTCTCTGTCTCTCTCTGTCTGTCTGGCGAGCGCACGGGCCCTATAGCAAAAACCTCTCCAAAAAAAAAGAAAAAAAAAAAAAAAGAAAGAGGACTTTCTAAACGTTTATAAAACCCAGGAAAGAGAAAAGAAAAATACTGATAGATTTGACAACATAAAAATCAAAAAATACCACAAATTAAAAGTGTTATAAAAGATTATAATACATATTAACCACAAAGGATAAATATTTCTAAAATTATATAGTTCTTATAAATTATAAGAAGAAATACAAAAATTGAGTGAAAGGAGGGGTAAAATACAAAAAAGATATTTCACAGCCAGCAAAATGTAGATAGAAGAAAAGATGTCCATACTAATAAAAAATGAACATGAATAAAAACAAAATATCACTTTTTTTGTCTATCATACTTCCAAAGATTTAGAAAACTGAACAGAAACCAGGGAAAAACAGAAGCCCTCGTGCTCTCCTGGTATGTAAAAGGGCACAGCCTTTCTTGAATTTATTATAGCAGGCTGTCTGATGCAGACATCACCCCTAAGAACTTATTTTACAGGTGCAAAGACAGGATCAAGGATTTTCAACACAACATCACTTATAACAACAAAAAATTTAAAACCTAAATGTCCGCAAATATATAAATAAATTATGGCATGCCCCCAATGAAATAATTTGTGATCATTGAAAAGGAAAATATAAAAATGTTTGACATCCTAAGACCCATGATTCAAAGGAAGAAAAATCAGTGTTTACATCCAAAATCGACTGTGAGTCCACATGCAAATGCTAGTGGAGATTTAATTGTGCTATTGTTTTTATTACAATTGCTATTTTTTTTAGTTCTGTTTACAAAATTCTACTAGCTTCAAATTACCTGTTCCTAGTCTTTTCCTTATAAACCCTATCACTTGAAGGCGTGATTTTCCAGAATTGAAGATTTTCAAGAAAGCATCTATGGCATTAATAGCAGAAATGCCTCTAGTTCTCTGAGTAAAATTCAATAGGTAGAGAAAATTCTATACAGAGAGGGAGAGAGAACAGAGAAAGAAAAAGAAAAAAAAAAAAACCCTTTATATCTCATTTGCTTCAGTGACAGTTTCTAACAAAAAATATTAAATATAGGGCAAAACAATCTAACATTCTCAATTTACATCATGTATTTGATTATATATAATATATAAAAGAAATGGTCTTTGCCACTAGGCACTTTAGTATCTAAACAAGGCAGAGAATTGAAGAGTCATCTATGCTGGGAAGCGGACGAGAACTAACCCAATTAATACATGAACACAATACTATATGTGATTACATACCCTGTTTGGGGAGGTCATGGGGGAGAGGGGTACAGACAAGGAGGGAAACTATTCTAAAATTATTTGAGATACATTGCAGGATTAAGCAAATGAGTGACGGTGTCAGTTGGGAACCAGGATGCTTACAATGAAAGAGAGGATATACATCTACAGAGGGAAGTCAAGGAAGAAAGTAAAGACACCAATGTAGCAATGGATTTATCCAGTACTCGACTTGAGTTCTAATACTGTTCCCTACTGGAAAGAGCCAAGGCTCTTCAGAGGCTGTTTTGCTCAAGGGTAGGACAGCGAATACGTAAGATGAGACTGGAACATGTAAACAGGCCACCAAATAAAGAAGTACTCAGAGGAAAGATGGAAGCACATCAGAAGGACACAAGCGCTTGCTTGATGGTGTTCTCACTGGCAGAACATGGGGAGAAATCTGAACCGCAAGTGAAATCAGTAAAAATACCAATCACCAAAAAATAGTTTTGAATTTTCTCATTTTCTGAATTTGGGCAACATAAAAAAAAGTGGATGTTTAGCTTCAAAAGCTAAATTAGGTAATACTAATTACATTTAAATAATTAATACTGTGGAAAAAAATGTATAAACTTAATTCAACAAAATACAATATATTCTTTAAAACTCAGTTCCCTTTGTGATCATTCTCAGAAATATGTGAGAAACAAAGTTTCTTTGAAGGTACAAAAATTTTTTTCAATTCACAAATTATCCTTCTTCCCCAATTATCCAAAGAATAATTGCTGAGCTGAGTTACAGTTTTTAATTGTTCTTTGATTATTACATCTGCTCACCCAAACTGTTAAATGAACAGGGGATCCAGTAGTAAAGAAGAAAGCTTGTGAATTCAAAGTACATATGAAATGTACAATGTTTTATTAATTACCACTTGTACTATTATACAATGGTTGGACCCTATGGGTTTGTTACTATTGAAATTATCTGAGCTTAAAGAACGTGTTGGGAAAAGCAGAAAAATCATTACAAAAAATTGAATCTACATCTCTTTCTTTGATATTTGCTACTTTCACATCAATAAATATTAAATACCTGATATGTGCCAGGCATCATACCAGTTTCTACACTGAAAGAATGAAGACATATCTGTGTATCTATATAGGTACTAAACATTACACAATGTTCTTTTGAATTTTTCTAGACTTGTGATAAGGTTAGGAGAGCTATAAAAATAAAATGAAGATAGATTTTACAAAGGAGAGAGGCAATCAAGGATGTTATGGAAAGACAAAGTATACAGTATTCTATCATCTCTGGTCCTTCTACTTTCAAAGAATGAGTCTATCTTCTAAATTGCTGCTCCAAGTCAACATGGTAGTTAGCCAAGGTGCTCTCTTCTGAAAAAATATAAATCATCCTAACTTCTTCCTGCTTGAACTCCTTTAATAGTTCTTCATTTTCTATAACATAATGTCAAACTGCTCATATTTAGCATATAAGGTTAATCATGATTTGATCCCTAAGCTCAGTTCCACTCTTTCATCGAGTTAACATGTGCCAACCAAACCCAGTGACATACAATTTCCAGAAGGTGCCATATCTCCCACTTTTGTATTGGCCAACTCTTATTCATCCTTCAGGCTAGCTCAGATGTCACTCTACCTTGAAGTCCACCTTGTCTGAATTAGAGAAACTTCCTATGTATTTCCCAAAAAGTACGACACTTCCCCTTATAGCACTTAACAAGCTGACCTTTTATCCTACTACCTCTAATAGGCTATGAGTTCTATGAGGACAGACTCTTGTTCACTGTCATATTTCACTTATGTACTATAAGTGTTCAATGTTTAATAAAGTTTAATTAAAATCTATAAATCATTTCCAATAATTCATAAATAAAAATAATTTTTACAAATTATTTTGGAATGTTAACCTCATAAGTTCCTGTCCAGACAGACCATCTATATCACTGAATGTCCTGGATGTTGTGCAAGCATAGATTGAGAAAAAGGTATTACCCAGACGCATGTAACAAATTGTGTATGTGTGTGCACTTGCATGCATGCACATACCACATGCACACAAATTACTATCTCCATGCACACAAATTACTATCTATCTCCATCTTTTACCTGGTAGTTTTACTTCACGAGTAAGGATGTTTATGGAGAAAGTTTTGTTTTGTTTTGTTTTGTTTTGCTATAAGGCATATGAGCTTGCCAGATACATATATAGAGAGAAATCACACTTCGGGGGGAGGGGGTGTGGCCATGCTGCAATCCCTTCTCCTCTGTTCTCCTCTTGGATTTTGGGAAAGATACACACACACACACACACACACACACACACACACAGCATGATTTTCCAAGCCACTGGGTCCAGGACTTGAACTACAAAATTGGCCATGTGGGATCCAGCACCTTAACCACCACACCACCTGCTGGCCCAAGAAAGTGTTTTTTTTAAAAGAAATTATATATATGTACATGTATATATGTATATCGTCAGATACATATGTATATTGAACTTCAGGAAGTTGTTGTTTGTGTGTTTTGGGTGCTTTTTTCCTTCAATAAATCATAGCACAGCATTCACATCCAAATGCAATGAAGAAGAGTAACAAGGATCAGGCATATTTCATAACCCATTTAACTGTAAGGCATTAAGAAATTTTCTTTAGCAGCTTCTTTTTCTAAAAGCAATGTTTTTCAGTCTGTGCTCCATGGTATCCTAAGGATTCCCTAGAGGCTTGAGGGCCAAGGGGAGCAGGCACTAAGTGAGCAGAATTCTGAGCTCCAACCCCCTGCCTCTATCAGAGACACTCTGATTTTATCTACTGATTTCTTTGTTCTGGCCTTTTAAGTTTAATTTTTAGAGAGTTTTTTGCATTAGGGTATGTGTGCTCTCCAGAGAGATAAAGGAAGGCGGAGAGAAAGAAAGCAAGAAATCACTCCCCAGGGAGAATGGCCATGCTGCAATCCCTTCACTCTCTTCTCCTCTCGGGATCTTAGACATGTATGCAGGTGTACCCAGTGTGAGTTCTATGTCACCAAGTCTAGGCCTCAAACCACAGTTGACTACATGGGAGTTCAGCAATGTAACCATTACTTAATCTGTTGGCTCCTTATTTTATTTTTATTTTTATTCTTTAGAGAGATTTTTGCTATAGGGTGTGTGCACTCGCCAAAGAGTCAGAAAGAGACAGAGAGACAGAAGGTGAGAAATCAGCCCCCATGGGAGATGACCACGGTGCAATCCCTTCTCCTCCAATCTCCTCTCAGATCTTGGGCATGCACATACATGCACCTGGCGTGAGTTTAAGCCACCAGGTCTGGGACTCAAACTACAGTTGACTACATGGGAGTCCAGCAACAAAATCATTATGCCATCTGCTGTTCCCCAGGCCTTTTTTAATAACAGAATTCTTTCTTTATTTATTTATTTTTTTTTTTTTGAGAGACAGATTTTTGCTATAGGGCACATGTGCTTGCTGGAGAGACAGAGACAAAGAGACAGAAAGTGAAAAATCACCCCCTGGAGGGATGGCCATGCTGCAATCCCTTCTCTTCCATTCGCTTCTTGGGATTTTAGGCACACACACCTGGCGTGAGTTTTAAGCCACCGGACTTGAACTACAGTCAGCTACATGGGAGTCCAGCAATGTAATCCTTATGCCATCTGCTGGCCCCTTAATAATGGAATTCTAAGTACGATTTTCTCTGAAGAAGAATTCACTATATTAAAATAAGAAGAAAAGAAAAAAAAAGTTTCAAATGCACTATCTTAAAGAATCAGTGGTGGACTAAGGTCTGCCCTATATAAGTCAAGTCCTAATGTCTTTCATATTTCTTGGTTAGAATAAATTCATTTCTGTCACGTTTAATAGGCCCTTATTTGTCCTAAAATGAGAAATGCCATTTGAAAACAAAAATACCAAGGTATAGGAAAAACAACATGATTTTGAAAAGTATATTTATTCTCTGATACAGCTATTTCTAATTTATCTTATTATGTTTAATGGCATTATCTATGAACCAATCATCAAGTTAGTGACTCATAACATAGAACACCAAATTTATCTAAATGAACAGCAGAAAAGCCCAATCTAAAGGCCAGCTGTGCTATGTTTTATATTATACATGCAGACAAGTATCTTATCTCACACTAATAGTTTCTAAAGAAAAGGATCGCTTTAATGGGAAGAATCCACCAAACACATTAAACTAGCAATTTTAACTATTCTGCCAATCAAGAAAAAAAAAATAGAGAACAAGTTAGCTAAAACAAGGGGATGCTTTATCATGCAACATTCAGGATACCAGAGGGGAGAATTCCATCTGCTGCTGAACATCTTGAGGAGTGATGAGCAGAACTGTGATCCCCTCCAACAAAAACCTTCCGACATTTTGTGCAAACAGCATGAAGTATGGAATGGCACTAGACTGGAAGTCAGGGAAACACCTGCAATCAAGTACCAGCTCTGTAGCTTAAGGACTTATTGACTCCAAAACCTTCGGAGTTGAACACACAGAATTACTCAAAGGATCTACTGAGCAGAAAAGCAACCAACCTACTTTTCACCTCTTCCAGGAAACCTTACGTGAGCACTCTAACCCACAGCACTCTCTTCCACCTCCACAATTCCGCTGGCATTCACTAGGCACACTCTCATTTGGCAGCCAATACTATTAATTACCTTTCTATAAACATGCACATTCTCACCAGCTAGAGTGTAAGTCTTTGAAAGGCAAGAATTATGCCTCACTCTTTTCTATATATCCTAAAGTTCTCAGAATTTCGCTGAGGATTGGCAGGTGTTAAATAAATGTATCTTGATAAATAATTTAATTGTAGAAATGGCTTATATAATTACCCATTTACAGTGTTAATACCTAGTTTGGTACAGTTGTGTCAGACATTCTATGCCTTTAAATATTAGCTAAATAGTATGAGGGAGAAACCGAGTGGCCAATCAGACTGTACTGAGAACCACACAATCCATATCTTATTCTCTCCATTCAGGTGTCGCTCCCAAAGAAATGAAGACCCACTCCATTCTAGGGTTAAAATTATTCTCCTCTTCCCACTCTCAACACCAAATTCAAGTCTTAGCCATGCTAATGAGTAGGTAATTCATTTCACCTATTTAGACTGACTATAAGAGTCTTTGCTCCAACTATCTGTGATTCTATGAGTCTATGTCTCATCAACATAAAATAATATTAGGGAGTACTGCAATGGCTATTACAGTAAATGGCTTAGGAAAAAAAAAAAACCCAGTAACAATTTTGATAGGTTTAAGGGAATACATAGGCGAAATAAAAATATATGAGCCATCGAGAAAATTGAAGCAATTTAAATTAGTATCTATCAGTTTTGAATAATGAAGTTTTTCAGAATCTAATGTAGCTTTGTTCTACAAAAGAGGCTTATCACCCAAAGGCCTTTCCCTAGTCAGGTCATTTGTTATGCAAGTAATTCAAAAGAAAAGTGGCAATTTTACCCCTTCATATGTGTTAAGCAAAAATAGCTATAATAAAAATCACAGATTAAAGGGTAGTTTTAAGGGCCAGCAAGTGGAGTAGTGGTTCAGATACTGGATCCTGGGACCAGCAGTTGGTATAATGGCTATGTTACTGGACTCCCATGTAGTCAACCACAGTTTGAGTCCTGGACCCAGTGGCTTAAATTCATGCTGGGTACATGTGCATGTGTGTCCAAGATCCCGAGAGGAGAGCGGAGAAAGGATTGCAGTGTGGCCATCCCCCCTGGGGGGGGGGGGGTGATTTCTAGCTTTCTATCTCTCTTTCTGGTGAGCGCACGTACCCTATAACAAAAATCTCTCCGGAAAAAAAAAAGATACTGGATCCCACATTGCCGGCTTCTAGGTTCAAGTCTCAGACCTGGTGACCTGAAAACTATGTTAGTGTGGCATGGTCATCCCCCCGGGGGATGATTTCTCACTTTCTCTCTCTCTGGTAAGCACATGCACACACTATATATATATATATATATATATATATATATATATATATATACATATACATACCTAAAAGGCTGGGACCAGCAGATGGCATAATGGTTATGTCACTAGACTCCCATATAGTCGACCTCAATCTGAGTCCCAGTCCCCACAGCTTAAAACTCACACAAGGTGCATGCGTGTGCATGTCCAAAATCCCAAGAGGAGGATGGAGAAGAAGGGATTGCAGCATGACCATCCCCACGGGGGGTGATTTCTCTATTTCTGTTTCTCTGTCTCTCTCTGTCTCTCTCTAGCACACATGCCCTAAAGCAAAAATCCCTCTCTAAAAAAAAAGTTTAAAGGGTAGTAAGATGTAGGTTATAGAATCCTCCAGGAAATATTTAAAAGATTAATTTTCCTTGGCCAAAACAATACCAACATTTTGCTGTATTTTGGGTGTTAACTTCAATACAAATATTAAACAATCACAAAAATTTTTTGACTAATGGTATAATGAGGTTTTGTTTCACCCTCAATAAAATTAGTAAGTAGCCATTCACAAAATCAGTCCCAGTTACTCTTATACACGCTACAATCAAATCTATAAATTCTGAAGCAAGGATTGAGAGAAAAAAGTATAAAAATTTGTGTTGTACTAGGTTATCAGGAAAGTCATGAGGTATATTTCTTGTTTTCTATGCAAAAAATGCACTATGACTTTCCCAACAACCCAAGAAAATCAGTAAAATGAAATTTCACTTTAATAGAATATTTATCCTGTGATATCTAAAATATTACATCACTAAATTAAAATAGGAAAATTAAAAACTCTGTTGTCCTAATTCCCTCTTTAATTCCTGCTTTAACCCTATTTTTATCCCCATTTTAAAGCATATGAATGATGCTCTGAGTGTTTAAGTCATCTTCCCAGAGTCACAGAGACAGTCCATAATAGAACTGAATCCAGATGGTTTGACTCCACAGGCTATTTATTTAAGAACTAAGCTACGCTGTATCTGTTCACCATTCTCAGCAAATGTTCGCCACTCCCAGTAAACATGGGGCAGAATGAGTTATTGATTTCATAACTGCTACGGCTGCATTCAGATGCAACTTACTTGAAAAAAAAAAAAAAGTGTTCTGAATGCACAATTAACTCAAGCCACTATCTAAAAGGAAAGTGTTCTAGATCCATTCAAATGGGGAAAGGGTAAAAAAAGGAAGAAAAGTTCAAAAGCTATATGCAACATCAATTCATAGAAACATACAATTAGAGTCGCCTTTGGACTTAACAAGTGTTGAAAGCCTTATTGTCCTGCTGTCCTTTTAGCCCTCAGTTGCTTTTGAGAATTTGAAATTTCACTGCTGAAACAAAAGAAGGCCTACAGATATGTGCATTCCAAAACATTTTGCCCTTTTACAGTTTCCCTTCTATATGTATTATCCAGATCTTTAAACACTCAACTAGGAGCTAAACCAATTCCACTGTATGTATAAAATGTAAACTGGGAAATGCCAGAAAATCAACGTGACCTTTCAAGTGTAACATTTTCCACAATCATCTAGTTGATATGAGAAAAACATTTTACAGTGTTCAAAGCATAATCTTCATGTATAATATTTTCAGCAAATATAAAAGCAAATACAGAACAAAGTACTTCAAAGTCAACTACATGTTTAAACTAAAACTCCAATTAATTTCAAACTACTACTTTTTCTGCAGTAGTTACATTATGTATTAAACATTCATAATGGTATTAATGTGCTCCACTTCTTAAATACAAAGCTGACGTAACCACCCACATTCCATGCCAGTCATCTCTTATAATTTGGTAAGGCCTACTAATATAACAAACTTCCCTCATCCCCTTGACCCCTATTAGTTTGGGATCAAAAATACAGTCAGACAAACAGCAAGGGTGAGCTCTCTCTAGAAAACACAACGAACCTTGATTAATTCTAAAGTACTGTACTCAACAGCATGTTTCCTCTTTTTTTCTTTCTTTTGGAGAATTTTTTGCTACAGGGCACGTGCATTCGCCAGAAAGACAGAGAGAGACAGAGACAGAAAGTGAGAAATCACCCCCCAGGGGGAGGGCCACGCCACAATCCCTTCTCCTCCAGTCTCCTCTCGGGATCTTGGGCACGCACTCACACGTGCCTGGCGTCAGTTTAAGCCACCGAGTCTGGGACTCGAACCACGGTCAACTACATAGAAGTCCAGTGACATAGCCATTATGCCAACTGCTGGTCCCTTCTAACCAACCAAACTCCTCGGTCAAAAATGCTTTACATAGGCTCAACCATGGTGGCACAGGCAGTAGGGTGCCCTTACTTGACACTGGAACCATATGGGAAGGTCCCAGGTTAGATCTAGGGTCAACCTGAACATACCAAGCATGTGTTCATGCCTATAACAGTGGCTAACTAGATGGCTGGGGGAGAATCACAGCATGGCAAGATACTGTCAGCACCTGTGTCTGTGTGTCTGTCTGTTTCTCTTTCAGTCTGGAAGGAAGGAAAGAAATAAACTAACTTTTAAAAATTACTTTCAAAAGTTAGGTAGTGGGCAAGGAGGTGGTGTGGAAATTAAGGCATGAGATCCCACATGGCTAGTGCACAGTTTAAGTCCTAGACCCAGTGGCTTGAAATTTATGCTGGCTGTATGTGCACGCATGCCTAAAATCCCGAGGAGACTGGTGGAAAAGGGACTGACACATGGCCAGCCTCCTGGGGGTGAGTTTTTTCTCTCGCTCTTTCCCTCTCTCTCTGTTTCTTTCTGGAAAGCACATGTACCCTATAGCAAAATGTAAAAAAAAAAAAAAAAAAATTAAGTAATCAATGATGTTAATGTTTTATATGAAAGTATTACAGCCTTTTTATCTTCAGATCTGATCAAGTATTTGTTAAAAGCAAGATACGTAAATCAATGCTAATAGGGTGTCAACTTTCCTCTGCTGAGAATCACACTTCAGTTAACCATTACTCTTTAACACTTTTTTATTCCATAATCAACAATCCTTGAGAAAAAAATATTCCCTCTATGACTACTTTAAGTATTTCCAGTAGAAGCTGAGGGCCACCTGGGGATGTGGTGGTTGACCCCACCTATAGGCTGGATCCCACATGAACAGACTGTGTAGTTTGAGTCCCAGAATCAGTGGCTTGAAAAAGACACTGAGCACATAGGAATGTGAGCCAGCATCCCAAAAGGAGAAATGGAGAAGGAATTGCAGCACAGTCACCTCCCATTAGTGGGGTGGTCTCTCACTTTCTCCCTCTCTGATGAACGTGCATGCCCTATAACAATTATTTTTAATAAAAAAATAAGGACTTAAATAGAAAATGCTTTTTTCTCAGGCTTTTTTTCTGCACCTCTCCTAACAGGGAAAAAATAGCAGATAAATGAACTCGGAATCTACCCCACACCCTTCATTAAACTGCGTGGATCTATATATCCTATTGGCTTTAATACTTGAGAATTAGGAAGAAAGAGGTTAATGAAATAAACTGAGCAGTCTAATATCTGCCTAAAGGACAAATTCTACCCTTGAAATTGAGTATGATTCCTATCAACTCCAAGAATTCATATTTCTTCAATGCAAAGAGGGAAGGAGCAAGGTCACACAGTATGAAATGACAATGCTGTAAACCATCAACAAAGCAACTAAATTAGATCCCTCACCTGTCACAGGGAAAATAAATAAGACCTAATACATTTATACGTACAGATTTGTTAGGGAAAACTCTGGAATAAAATGTCTTTACCTTTTTGTATACTAGACAAATTCTGTTTCATGGACTGGGAGAAATCTAAGACAGGGGGCCTCCATGGCAGAGGGCAAATAGACTCAGGGTTACTGCAATAGAGCAGCAAGATGAGAAGAGCAGTTCTCGGAAGGGGAGGTTTGCAATAAATATACATAAAAATAATGTAGTTGGCTTTTTATGGGGGGAAAATTGGTTACCCTAAGTATACAAGAGGCAGAATAAGCATGTTGAGAAACAAAACAGGAAGAGGATTTAAGAATCCCTGAGAGTGGCTTGCACCTCAAACAAGAGAGGCCAGCCCTCCCCACAACTACCACCACCCATAGCAAAGCAGTTAAGCACTGTGCAGAGGAACCCAGATCTCACAAGGCTGCCTGGAGTTCAAATCCTGGCCATAAAGGCAACATGCAAGGCACATATGCACACATACTCAAGATTTAGAAAAGATGAAGAACTGGAATAAGTTTTATCTAGTATGTCCACATCCAGTTGTGGGGGGATGTGCACATGTATGTTTTCTCTCTCCCATGCATGTGCAGATGCTCTATCATGAAAAAAGAAATGACAATGAATTTTAAAAATAAAAGACAAACTCAGGTACAGTTGTCCAGCCTTATACTGAAGGATATGTATGTTCCAAGATCCTCAGTGTGAACCCAAAACTATGCACAGTACTGAACTCTATAAATACGCAATGCTTTTTCCTACACATACTTACCTATGATAAAGTTTAATTTATAAATTAGACATAGTGAGAGATGAACAACAATAACTAATAATAAAATAGAACTACTATAATAATATGCTGTAATAAAAGTTCTGTTAATATGGTCTCTTGGAGGAGTCTGACCCGGTGGGGCCCCAAGATCTGTTTTGAGCCTTTGACCTTTGAGCACAGCTTCGGTCGGCTCAGCACGTTGCCAAGACCGCTGCTATATGCCCCCCAACCTATGAGCAAAGCTTGGGTTGACTCAGCATGTTGGCAAGACCGCTTGTTGTATGCTCCGGAGACTGTGGTAGCCTTGCTGGGAAGCAACCCCCCTCTGACTCTCTACTATAAAAGAATTACATAGCTCTCTTATAGATCCTGAGTATATGATAAGATTTCCCAAAAGTCCCCTGACCACTCCCCTTTGTCCTACTGTTAATTACAATGCTTCATCCCTGCAGTCACTATAGAGGGTGTGCTGAAGTTCTATCTAGGCAGAAATAATCTTCTTGACCTTTGGAAGGCCCTTCAAGATACATTTAACATAAGCTTAAAAATAATCTTTTCTTTACATAAAATAGGATTAGGCCGAAACTGGCCCAGGATACCCCCACCCTCACCAAGTGAAATAGATAAATATATTAGGATTCCTTAAATTAAGTTTTAGATCCCTATAAAACTATATAAGTATCATTCTTTATTGAGATTCATAAGAACTAATACCTATACTTGAGATTTTCTTTTTAGCATCATATTCAGTAATCACAAGATGGCTGCCGCCAAGCATCAGCTGATAATTAACTCTGCTTGCTGGAGGCTATTTTCCAAAACGGCATTCCATGAAGTTTCTGAAGACCTGCCTACATCAAACAAAAAACTGCTGAACCGTAATAGACCCGCCCTTAATCCAACCCTGAATGGAATCTATATTCCCTATTGTTAAAACTTTATGAACTGATCATTAGAACACGTAGCCCCTCACCCATTTACTTGCATGTATCACATTTTCAATAAAAAGACATGGTAATTCCTAGCAGTTGTCACTCTACAGAAAGCGATCTCTGAGGAGTGTCCGACTCAGGACGTGCATGAAAAGGCACCGAGGCCTTAGTCTTCCTTTCCTGCGCCACCTCTGATGAGTCAACCCACTCCCGCCGAGGCTGGACCCCAGCAGTTTCTTTCAAAATATCTTATTGTATTGTACTCCCCTATTTTTAGACCATGGTTGAACACAGAGAACTTGAAATCATGGGAAGTGAAACTGCAGGGAAAAACTGGGGGGACTACTGTTAAGAAAGAGGTGAAAAGGACCAGCCCATAGGTGGGTAGTTAAGCCAGCTGGATCTCACATGGCCAACTGCTAGGTTGAAGTCCCTGACAGAGCAACTTGAAAAGCACATTGGGTTTGCGTGTGTGTGTGTGTGTGTGTGTGTGTGTGTGCCCCAAACTCTCAAAAGGAGAGAGAAATGAGAAGGAATTGCAGTATGGCAATATACTCATTAGCAATGATAACACTACCTATTTCCCTATACTATCAATTACACATTATGCTTTCAAAATTTGTTTCTTTGCCAATTTTGGTTTAAATAAAGCTATCTCACTGAAGTTCCATTTTGCGATTCTCTTATTATGAACCACTCATATTCTTCATATCTTTGTCTATTTTTTTTGTCCAGCTGTTGGGGATTTTTCCCCCAGTGAATTATTGGTGTTCTTTATATATTTATGAAATTAGCCCTTTTCTATGATATGAATTACAATCTTCTTTATCAGTTTGTATTCACTTTTTCATAGAGTGTGTTTTACTTCATTTTTTAGCAATGCAGAATTTTTACATAATTAAGCTCTACCACTCTTTACTTCCTATTCCCACTATCACCACAGTGAAAAATCCTTGCAGGTAAATTATACTTTCCCAGCTGGTCTACTTTTCATCATTCCCTCTGCTTTCCATGTGATTCTATACACTTGTTAGATTAATCTTCCTAAAATACTGCTATGTGGTTCCCCACAGATCCTTCAAAAAATTTTTCAATGACTACTTCCTTGATATTTATAGACTACTAAGTGTACAACTGTTTATAAACAATTGGGTCTAATATTTAGGTCATCCACAATCTAACCTCAACTTGTATGTCCCACAGCCCCTTCTATAGTCAAGTGTTTTACTCACTGATCTTAAACACAGGAACAAAAGTATTTTCTCTATGTCTTTGTTCAAACTATAGCTCCCCCTTTAAAGGTCAGTTCAAGTTGTCTCTCTGCTCTCTCTGCAGTTATTTATGATCACCTTGACTCAACAACTGTTCATTGAGGGCCTACACAAAGACAGACAAATAAGTAAATCCGATTAACCTTGTGCCATGTGAGCATATAGCAAAAAGAGTAGATAGAGGATTCTAAACCTTTAGGCTACTAAACCTTTAAGCTGTATCTGAAAAAATGAGAAAAATATGACCAATATTTTAAAAAATGAAACCAGGGTGGGGGGGGGGGGTGCTGCTAGATAGCAGCACACCAGTAAAACATGACACTACGCAAGGCTGACCCACATGGACAGGTTGTTGGTTTATGTCTGGGGACCTCCCTAAGTGTTTTAGCACAAGGGTGCCCATGATCAAGGCTGGCTGAAGCTGGGAATGGACCACAATATGGAGACGCTATTGGGGTGCTATCTCCCTCAGCCCCCCTTTTTGTGTCTCTCTTTCCTACTCATGGAAAAATGAACTTTAGGCTCAGCCTTAGTGGCACCGACAGTAATGAACTGGACTGCAGTGCTGGAAGCCACATGACTGACTGTAGGTTTGGACTAAATCACACTGAACAGCACATATACGCCCAACATCTTGATGACTGGAGAGTCAGGAAAATGGAACTTCAATGTAACAAGACTCTGTCAAGGGTCTCTTTCTCCCTCTCTTTCTCTCTTTTTGTGTACATGTCCCCCCAGAAAGCAATTTTACCAAGATCACCAACTGTAATCTTGAGCTTACTAGCACTTAACTGTCCCATCTTGAAATTGATTCAAATATCAAAGTCTTTAACTTTGCCAGAGGGAATGTGTGCTCACCAGAAAGAGACAGAGAGAAAGTGAGAAAGCAACCCCCCCATGGGAGATAATCATACCACAATGTTCTCTCCTCTACTTCTCCCACCTGTTGGGATTTTGAGCATGCATGCATACATGCCTGGTATGTTTTTCATGCTGGCGAGTCTACGAGTTGAACTGCACGGTCAGCCATTTGGAATCCAGCCACCTTTAACTACTATGCCACTAGCTGGCTCTCAAACACATTTTTTTTTTTTAAGACAGATTTTTTTGCTATAGGGCACATGCACTTGCCAGAGAGATAGAGAGAAAAAAGATGAGAAATCACCCTTAGGGGAATAGCCACACTGCAATCCTCTCTCCTCCATTCTCCCCTTGAGATTTTGGGCACACAAGCACACAAGACTGGTGTGAGTATCTAGCTGCTGGGTCCAGGATTCAAATCATAGTCGGCCATGTGGGAATCCAGCACCCCAACCAGTAGGCCACTGGCTGGCCATCAAATACATTCTTAATTATCCATTAAATCAATTTCAAACCATAGCGGATAGAATACTAAAGATAGGCAGAATAGGTAATGTATTACTCTCTACTTCTTGCCTAAGGGCTAGTAACAATTAGTGTCTCTAGTCAACCTAAAACAACCAGATAGGCCAAGTTAAAGATGAGATTCCTGATGATAAAATATCATAGTTGACTCTCCCCACTGTTTTTTTTTTTTTTTTTTTTTTTTTTTTTGGAGAGGTTTTCGCTATAGGGCGCATGCGCTCGCCAGACAGAGAGAGACATAGAGACAGAAAGCGAGAAATCACCCCCCAGGGGGTATGGTCATGCCGCAATCCCTTTTCCTCCATTCTCCTCTCGGGATCTTGGGCACACATGCACACGCGCCCGGCGTGAGTTTTAAGCCACTGGGTCCGGGACGCGAACCGCGGTCGACTACGTGGGAGTCCAGCGACATAGCCATTACACTAACTGCTGGTTCCCTCTCCCCACTGTTTTTATCATATTTTCCAAAAGGAATAAACATGGGCCTTAACTTTGTATCAAAACCTCAATTTCAGTCTTGTACTTCCCTTTTATGTAAAACTGTCATACACCATTTTTATGCGACTTTCAAGATCTGAAATTAAATGTACAGGAAGATTTTTCGAAATATTAGAATCTTTGAATTATCTCACATTTACCCTGGGTCATGAGAGCTTGGCTGCAGAGGGGAAATATTTTCTGTCTCACTACCCTGTTTGATTCTCTACACTAACATTCTACATGATTGCTACAAAGAAAAAGTTGCTCCAAACACACTCATTCAAAAAAATTTTAAAAAAGTTCTTCAACTGCATGCTCCTATATAATGCTTCTTAAATTTTCTTCTCCTCATTGCCAATATCTTTAGTCAGAGTACAGAAGAAACTATACTTTCTTCCTTGCTGGTAACAATTCCTTTTTGAGTCCCCATGTCTATTTTAGAGGTTAGTGGCTGAATCGTCATTCTTATATTTTTTGTCATCTTCCATCATCCTATCTTTGGCCATATGACACATTTTTGGTTCATTTTGTTTTGTTCTGTTTGGGGAGAGGGTTAATTTTCCCAGAGAAAATGAGGAACTATCCACAGGGGATGGTCGTGCCATAATCCCTTCTCCTCCATTTCTCTTTCCCATCGAGATTTTGTGAACACACACACACACACACACACACACACACACACACAGACACGCTGAGTGTTTCCCAAGTCACCAAATATGGGACTCGAGTCACACAGTTGGCCATGTAAGTCCCAGTCACCTTAACCACCATGCCACCAGCTGGCCTAACACATTTTGAAGGTAAGAGAAGAAAGTAACTTTTAATTAGTAAAAATACAAAAAGTTGAGACAACAACATAACAAAAATGTCAATGGTACTAGCAGTAAACAATAATTGTACTTATTTTTTTTTTTTTTTTAAGTTTGTTGATTATTTCCATGAGTGAGAGAGATGGTGGGGGCGGGGATATAACACTCCCAACAGGATCTTAACGCCATAATCCAGACTTCACCAGCACAGATCACGGGCACATGCTTGCCCAACAGATTCGGTTAAGCCTTCAGACATGAACCAGCAACCTTTGTAAGTGGGTCTGCCTCACAGAGTATAGCATTTTTACCTCTATATCATCATCACTTATCTTTTTTTTTTCTTTTTTGGAGAGGTTTTTGCTATAGAGTGCATGCGCTCGCCAGACAGACAGAGACAGAGAGATAGAAAGCGAGAAATCACCCCCCAGGGGGGATGGCCACGCCGCAATCCCTTCTCCTCCATTCTCCTCTCGGGATCTTGGGCACGCACACACATGCACCCGGCATGAGTTTAAGCCACCGGGTCCAGGACGCGAACTGCGGTCGACTATGTGGAAGTCCAACAACATAGCCATTACGCTAACTGCTAGTCCCATCATTACTTATCTTGATTAAACACCATTGAGCATTCTCAAATTCCAAAGTGTCAAATTTCTCTAATTTTAATTCATTCTTCTAAGTATTATAAACTAGAGGGACATTTCTATTGAAGTTAGAATTGTATTTATTATATGTAATAATATATCACTCGACTGAAATTCAACTGCTCAAAGCTATCTCTTTTCTCTTCCCCAGAATCTCTCTACCTAACTGTACACTGACCATAGTGACTTCACCCACACAAAGACTGGTCACGAGAGCTTTGGAATCTAGCCTTTTCTTTCCATATATAGGAAATAATGTGTCTCTGACTCTATACAGAATGTAGCAATATAATTCATGATTTCAGAAGGAGGACTAACATCTCAAGCTGACAACTAGGTAATAAATATGATTAGGGGCCAAGCACACAAGCAAAATATCCCAAAGTGTATACCTTCCATGAGAAGACACAGACAGACTTAATCAATGAGACACATTCAGTAAAAAATGTATTTTCTTTTCAATTACACCTAAATAACCATCTTCTCAGCAGTAATACCTCTTTAGCCCTAAATCATTATTTATTTTATTATTTGTCTACAAAGCTAAAAAAAAAATTAAAAAGCTGACGATAGCAACCAGTTCTGACTCATTAAACAAATAATTCCTAATACTTCTTTATAATGAGTTAAAGTTCACATAGGGTCCTTAAAAACAGCTCATATAAGGACCAGCAGTTAGCAGAATGGCTATGTCGCTGAACTCCCATGTAGTCAACCACGGTTTGAGTTCCGGACCTGGTGGCTTAAACTCATGCCAGGCACGTGTGTGTGCGTGCCTAAGATCCTGAGGAAAATGGAGGAGGAGGGATTGCGGCATGGCCATACTCCCTGGGGGATGATTTCTCACTTTCTGTCTCTCTGTCTCTGTCTTTCTGGCAAGCGCACGCGTCCTGTAGCAAAAACCTCTCCAAAAAACAACAACAACAAAAAAAAACCCAGCTCATATAGGGACCAGCAGTTGGCGTAATAGCTATGTCACTGAACTCCCACGTAGTCAACCGCGGTTCGAGTCTCGGACCCAGTGGCTTAAACCCACGCCAGGTGCGTGTGCATGCATGTCCAAGATCCCGGGGAGAATGGAGGAGAAGGGATTGCAGAGTGGCCATCCCCCCTGGGGGGTGATTTCTCACTTTCTGTCTCTCTGTCTCTCTGTCTTTCTGGCAAGCGCACGCGCCCTATAGCAAAAAATTCTCAAATAATCATAAAAAATAATCTACGTAGTATGTGTTATCTCCATTTTCCCAAAAGGAAAATGAAATTCAGAGACCAAAAAGTGACTTGTTCATGTTAACATAGCTGACAGACCTCAAATTTTTAATGAAAGTTTTCATAGCCCAGTTCTATGTTCTTTTCACCACATACCACCACCTTACTATCTGGAAATTTATGCTTAATGCTTTTTTTAGTTTTAATATAAAAACTTTGATTGAATGCTTAGAATATTAACATGATGCATTCATATATACCAAACAGGTCTTAAACAATTCATCTTCTTATGTACTGTCATAATCCATGTGCTCAACCTGCAAGACTTTTTCTTACACATGTGAAATAGTGAGACTTATCAAAACACAGGCTAATTCACCTATAAAGTACTTCAAACTACCTCATGCAATACAATACTAAATAGTTTTTATTTAACAGAAATTAAGTATTACTCAGTATTTGAATAAGACAATAACAAAATGCTTATTAAACAAGTAAACTCCTGGAAAAATACCAACATGATTCAGGGCCTGCCGATGACATGGTGGTTAAGGCAGCTAGATCCCACCAGCCAACTGAGAGGTTTGCATCCCAGACCTGGGGCTTGAATAACATGCCAGACACATGTGTGTGCCAGCCCAAAACCTACAGAAGAGAATAGAAGATAAGGGACTACAACATGGCCATCCCCCTGAGGGGGTGTTTTCTCACTCCCCTCAGCCCTACTTCTCATCGTCTTTCTCTGGTGAGCAAACACACCCTACAGCAATTAAAAAAAAAAAAAAAAAAAGAAAAAAAAAACCTACTAAGATGCCTTATAAATAATCTGCTACACAAAGCAAACTAAAAATTAAGGCCAAAAAAGACTGTATACTATACGATTAAAAGTCTAAAATTCTAGAAATGGCAAAACTATGAAGACAGTAAAAAAGATCAGAGGTCAGAGGTTGCAAGGAGTAAAAAGGAAGGGAGAGACGAACAGGCAGGCAGAACACAGGATTTTTAGGGCAGTGAAATTTACCGCATGATACTATAATGATGAGCCCATGTCATTATACATTTATCCAAACCCACAGACTGTACAATGCCAAGAGTGAACCCTAATGTTAACTATGTACTTTGAGTGACAATGATATATCAATGTAGGTTTATTAATTTTAACGAATGTATCACTGTGGTGGAAATGTCAATAATGAGGAAGGCATACATGTTAAGAGCAGTTGGGTATTTGGGTCAACTCTGCACCTCTCAATCAATTTTGCTATAAATCTATAAACAGTCTTAAAATATTAAGTTTATGGGCATAATGGTTAAATTTCTGGACTCCCATATAGTCGACCATGGTTCCAGTCCCAGACCAGGCAGCTTAAAATTCACACAGGGTGTATGTGCATGTGTACCCAAAATCCCGTGAGGAGAATGGACGAAAAGGGATTGCAATGTGGTCATCCCCCATGGGGGGAGGTGAATTTCGGCATTCTGTCTCTCTGTCTCTCTCTCTCTGGCAACCACACATACCTAGACCAAAAAAAAAAAAAAAAAAAATCTCTCAAATAAACAAATAAATAAATAAAATTAAGTTCATTAAGAAAAAAATTAAGGCCGAAATATCTGTGGCAACCGTACTCCTTTCCTACCAATTGTTATTCCACAAGCCCTGTTTAGCAAAGAACACTCTCACAGCCACTAACTCCAACCTTCAGAGCAACTCTTCTTTAGTGGCTAAGGAAACAAAAAATTCCTAAAGAGAAAAATCTATAGAAGAGAATCCTGAGATGTTGTGAATTGTTTATTGGTTTACATAATGGGAAAGCCCTATAAAACAATCCTTAAATGCAAAATGTGATGAATGATAAATATTTGCCTTCTTTAAAAAAGTCTTTGCTATGCATAGTTCCAAGCCTAGAATTTGATAATGTGTTTACAACGTGTCCTCCAGCTACAAGCAAGATGATTTTTCAAAAGTTGACCATAAATGCTGCATTTTTCAACAGAAAGATATATAAAAGTGTGTGTGTCAAAGTGCCATTACAAAGACCTATTTCTCAGAATAAACTTTTAGAGAATATTACAAGATTAGATTTTTATGATTTATTACATGGAAGAAAGTTGTACACTTTTATCTTCTGGGTATTCTTAATCTAAGTCAAAAACATTCCATAAGTTACCAAACTGAAAAGAAAGAGTTCACTGAGATTTTCAAAATCACATAAAAATGACTCTTGAGGGCAGGGACCAGTGGGTGTCTTGGTGGTTAAGGTACTGGACACTCCCACATGGGCAACCATTTCGAGTCCCCAACCTGGTGGCTTGCTTCCTCACTTTCTCTCTCTCTTTATCTCTCTCTGTGTCTCTCGCTGATCAAATTAAAATAAAAATGAATAAATAAATAAAATTTTTAAAAAAAGAATGACTATTGGGGGCTAACTCCGTGGCCTGGTGATTAAGGTAACTAGAACCCTATGGCCAAATTCTTATAAAAAAAGACAATCAGATAATGCAATGGTAATGTCACTGGACTCCCTTGTAGTCGACTGCAGTTTGAGTCTTGGACCCAGAGGCTTAAAACTCACACTGGGCACATGTGCATGTGTGCCTAAAATCCCAAGAGGAGAATGGAGGCAAAGGGATTGTGGTGTGGCCATACTCCCAGGGGGTGTTATCTCACTTTCTGTTTCTCATCTCTATCTGTCTCTCCAGCAAGCTCACATGCCCTATAACAAAACAAAACAAAACAAAAATCTCTCAAATCCTGGCCCCAGTGACTTGAAAAACACACTGGGCATGCATGTGTACATGCCAAAAATCTCAACAGGGTAAAGTGAAGGAAAAGAGATTGTCCCATGGAGGAATTCATTCTTTCTCTCTCTCTCTCTCTGTCTTCGTGCCTCTAGTGAGTATACGTGACCTCTGGCAAATTAAAAAATAAAAAATTACTATGCGGGAAAGGTTTTTTTTTTTACTTCTTCACTTTGGTCATCAAGGAAGAGGCCAAGCTAAACACCTACCAGTCCAAATATCTGTCATTTAGGAGAAGGTAAGGGCTCCAATAATCAATCAGGGATCCCTAAAGCAGGCTTAAATATGGCTCTGGCAAGAGCTGCCACCACCACCACCACCACCTCAGCAAAATAAGACTTACCTCATCTGAAATTTCAGGGGTAGTACAAAAGCTGAAGTTCTGCCAGTGATTCAGTTCTTTTCAGCAAACACTGATTAAGCTCCAATTAAATAAAAAGCACTGGGTTAAAGGTGCTGAGGAAACTGAAAAGAGTAAGACCCTGTCCTTACTTTGAGGAAATTCTGATTTTACGTATGGTAAGACAAATCCACAAATTACTATAATCCAGGTAAGCCAGAGCAAGTGCAAAAGAAGTACAGAGAACAAGACATTCAGAGATTGCATCAATGAGGTAGAATCTCTAGGATGAAAACTGAGGTTATTAGTCAGGTGAGCAAGGGATTCTTGCTATGGTCACTGTTCTTGTTTATAATTTTCTCCCATTCAGTGTACTGCTTCTAGACCAGGATAGATGAAAAATTTGAAAAATACTTATTTGTTCTAGCTTATTATTAAGAGGGGGATTTCTTTTTATTTTTTTCTTTTTTTTTTTAACAGAGATTTTTGCTATAGGGCACAAGCACTCACAGGAGAGATGGGAAGGTAGAATGTGAGAATTCACCTCCTGCGGGGGGCATGCCCCAATCCCTTCTCCTCCATTCTCTTCTTGGGATTTTGGGCATGCACGCACACACACCCAGCAGGAGTTTTAAGTCACTGTCAAACAATGGTCAACTACATGACAGTCTGGCAACGTAACATTACTCCATCTGCTGGTCCTGGGGAGGGAATTACTTAAACATAAAACAAGGTACGACATAAAGATAGAAAATAAAATGAGTTTTTTTTAAAAAGATTCAGAAAAGGTAAAAGATGCCATAATGCTAAAATGACACAAAACAAAATAATTCAACTTTTATTCAGCCTCAATTTTATTGGTCAAGAGTAGTATCACTTCTATATCACATTTATATACTGTTTTAAGGGTTTACAATGGACTCTCAAATTCTTAAATGAAATTCAATAGAATCTTATGCATGGTAGAGGCTTTTATCCTCTGTTAGCCAACTGCCATAAGATGGTCCCCAAAGATCCTCATGTCATGCCCATCTCACTCATGTCATGCCCATCTCACACTGAATCAGGGCTGATCTGTGATATTAACAGAATACACCCAAAATGATGGTGTGTGATTTCCAAAAGAAAGTCCTAGAAGGCAATGGAGTTTCCACCTTGGTTATGTGGATCTTGCTCTGGAGGAAGCCAGCTCCTATGGCATGAGGACAAGCCCATGAAAACCCCCATTGACAAGAACCAACCTGCTAACACCAACCTGCCAGACCTAAGTAGGCCATGTGCTGAAAGTGAATCTTTCAGGGCCTGTCATGTTCCAAGAACTACAGCTCCAGCTGACATGTGACAGCATCCTCTTGAGAGCCTTGAGACATGATCCCCAAATTGCTAACTCACAGCTACTATGAGAACAAATGATTACTACTGTTTTCAGTCACTAAGTTTTTGATGTTACAAAGCAACTGAGAACTAATTCATACCAATTTTACATAAGAAGCTCGGAGAGGCTAACTTTCCTACTGTCATAAAGGAATGATTAGAAAAACCCCATCTGGAGCCCATTCTTTAGGCTTTAGGTTTAGTTTGGTCATTAAACAATACTACTTCTCAATTAAAATTAAGTTATAGCACTATAAGGATGATCATTCCTATACACTTGTAAGACTGACACTAATATACCAGGCTTCCCACAACACAGACTTTGTCCCATCATGTATTTGTCCCATCCTGTATATTTAATGGCCATAATGGAACCTATAGCATATAGTAATCCTGCTTATCTGCAGTTTCACTTTCAGCAGTTTTTAATTGTTTGTTTTGAGAGATTTTTGCTATAGGGCATGTATATTCACCCAAGACACAGAGAAAGAGAGACAGAAAGTGAGAAATCACCCTCCCTCCCAGGTGATATGGCCACACCACAATCCCTTCTCCTCCATTCTTCTCATGGGATTTTAGGAATTCATGCATATGTACCCAGTGTGAGTTTTAAGTCGCCAGGTCTGGGACTCGAACTGTAGCCGACTACATGGGAGTCCAGCGACATAACCATTATGCCATGTGCTGGTCCCCATTTTCAGCAGTTTAACTTAACATGGCTGACTATGGTCCAAAAATAGGGGAGTATAATACAATAAGATATTTTAAAAGAGACCACATTCACATAACTTTTATTATAATATATTGTTCTTATCCTATTTTATTATTAATTGTTGCTAATGTCTTACTGTGCTTCATTTATAAATTAGACAATATTATAGATAAGCATGTATAGAAGAAAACATATTTCACATAAGGTCTATACTATTTACAATTTTGGACAGCCACTAGGATCCTTAGAATATATTCCCTACAGATAATAATGGACACTGTAAATTGAATTTGTGTTGTTCCACAATACTCTGTAGAGTTTTTAACTATCTTCTGAAAGATTACTTTTTTTTAATGTACGCAACTTAAAATAAACATCTAACATATTACAGCATTTGAATACTAAACAATTACATTATTGACACTGAGAATATTTATACATGTTACAAGCTTAATAACAAAGATGTTTATAGAATTTTAAACAATTAAAATTACTATGTCACACTGTAATTTTTCAACTGCTAATTGTTCCTTTAAGGATTTGCCTTGTTGCTAATTTAGGTCTTCAATTTGTTGGTATTACACAAATGTAATAAAATACATCATCAGAATGCTTACATTGATGAAATGCTAAATCCAAATCCAGAAAATACTCCCTATCTGGCAGGAAAAGATGGCTAGCTCTAAAATTCCTGGAGAAGGTTAACATAACATTTGACCATTAAAACCACATTTGGATATAATGTTCCTTCACTTGAATCATCTCTTTGACCCATACAATTCCCTCAAGGTAGGTAGGACATTTAGAAAATGTCCTAATGATGGGCTTAGAAAAGGCACAGAGCTATTAAAGGAATTGCAGGTCCAGCCACAGTGGGGTACCACTGTGCAAAACTGGAACCATATGGGAGGCCAGGATTCAAATCCCAGGTTGACTTGAAAATGCCCGACTCAAATCCCAGGTTGACTTGAACATGCCAGACACACTCGTATGTGCCTGTGATCCTCACTGGCTAGGAGGCTAAAGGAGGCAACATACAGTGGCAAGTTTCTGTCTCTCTCTCTCCCCCTTTCTCTTTCTCTCTCAAATAAACAACTAACCTTAAAAAAGAAATTTCGGGGGCCAGCAAGTGGTGTGGTTAATGGTGCTAGACTCCCACACGGCCAACCACAGTTTGAGTCCTGGACCTGGTAGCTTGCTTTCTCATTCTCTCTCTCTCTCTCTCTCTCTCTCTCTCTCACTCTCACTTCACTCTCACTCTCACTCTCACTCTCACTCTATCCCTTTCTGGTCAAATTTAAATAAATAAAGTTAAATAAAATAATACTTTAAAAAATAAATTTCAAAAAGCTAATCTATAAGGGTTTTTATTTTTAAATTTCAAATGTGATTTCTGCTGGCCATATAATCAATGTATAACTGTGGGCGACAAAATGTTTTTTTTAAGGCATGCATATAGTGTACAATAATAAAATTAAAAATAAATGTATATCATCTTCAACACTGAACATTACAATGTAATGCTGCAATAAACATGGATGTACGAATGTCTTCCGAACTGAGTGATTTCCTGTCCTTTGAGTATATACTCAATAATGTAATTACTGGGTCATACAATAATGCTATTTTTGTTTTTAGGGGTTTTTTTGTGTGTTTTTTTTTTTTTTTTTTTTTTTTTTTTTTTTTTTTTTTTTGAGAGGTTTTTGCTATAGGGTGCATGTGCTTGCAGGAGAGACGGAAAGCTAGAAATCACCCCACCCCCACCCCAGGGGGATGGCCATGCTGCATGCAATGCCTTCACTTCCATTCTCTTCTCAGGATCTTGGGCATGCACACACACACAGCCAGCATGATTTTTTTAAGCCTCCAGATCCGGAACTCAAACCACGGTCGACTATATGAGAGTCCAGCAACATAACTATTCCACTATCTATTGGTCCTTCTATTTTTAGATTTTTGAGGAACCTCCATACTATTTTCCACAGTGGCTACACTAATTTATATTCACTTGTCTTCTAAACCATGTTTTAGCTCAATGGTTCTGTACTCTAATTCTCATCAAAGTCTTTTGAAAAATATCAGTGCATGGACCTCATCCCCCAAACTTTAATTGCTTTGGTCCATTTTAGCTGCTAGTAAATAAATCATTGCTAGTAAATTCACAGAACATTTATACCACAAAGGGACAAAATGCTGATAAGTCTGCATGTCAGCTGCAAAGTCTTTACCACCTAAGAACTCCCTCGAAGTCAAAGATACCTTGCAATAAACCAAGCAGAACAAGAAGAAAGAGTAGCTGAGAAACCTAAATCCTTTCTACTGTTATCATGGGGCCACCATGGTATATTTTATTCCCCTAATCTCACTCCTTGAACTTCATCACAGCATACCTTAAGCTGTAGTTCAAGCATCACCTCCTTTCTGAAGCCTTCAGGACCACACAAAATAAAGAAGTCCATTTTGATACCCATCTCTACTTCTGTAATAATACATATTACATCTTAAGGCATTTCTTTTCTTTTTCTTCTTCTTTTTTTCCCCCCATAGCACATGTGCACTGTCCAGAAACAGAGAGAATGAGAGAGAAAGTGAGAAATCACTCCCCAGGGGAGATGGTCACGCCACAATCCCTTCTCCTCCATTCTCCTCTCAGGATTTTGGGCATGTACACACACATGCCCAATGTGATCTTAAAGCCACAAGGTCTGGGACTCGAACTGCAGACAGCCAGTGGGAGTCCAGCACCATGACCATCAGGCCACCTGCTGGCTCCAAGTCACTTCTTTATGTATCCATTTCCCTCACTGACCTTAGGGCCCTTTAAAGACAAGTTTCCTGACTTACTTATCCTCTCCATTTTATATATCTTTGTATTCAGGGCCTTGAACATAGCAGATATTAATAAGTGTTGACTAAATAGAGTAATTTTTACATTTGGTTTGGTTATTTCCCCCTTGCCTCCTAACAGACACTGCTGTGAAATTTTTCAACTTTTAATAACGTGGAATTTTTTTCTCCACAAATGGATGGTTTAGAAACTAATGTATATTGGGAACCAGCAGTTAGCGTAATGGCTATGTCGCTGGACTCCCACATAGTCGACTGCGGTTCGCATCCCGGACCCGGTGGCTTAAAACTCATGCCGGGCGCGTGTGCGTGCGTTCCTAAGATTCCGAGAGGAGAATGGAGGAGAAGGGATTGTGGCGTGACCATCCCCCCGGGGGGTAATTTCTCGCTTTCTGTCTCTAATGTCTCTCTCTGTCTGTCTGGCGAGTGCACGCACCCTATAGCAAAAATCTCTCAAAAAAAAAAAAACTAATGTATATAAAAAGCCCAGTAGAGTGAGATCAACAGAGAGGCCAGAGATAAAGATGGTGCTTTCAGCCACCTTTAATCCCCCAAGCCTGTGACACAGTGTAGGGAGCAACAATAGTCAGTGAAACCAACTGAGGCAGGAAGATTGCCTCAGACCTCTTGTTGCCTTCTGCCCACCTAGAAGTATTTCAAGATCTCATAGTTTACTGAACCTACTCTCTTCCCCAGTTGAACTCTCCAGTTCAGCCCCAGGTGTACCAGAGAGACACCTAAAGCTGACTATATATAAGCCTCTAATTAGAAGACAAGGCCCTCTACCAATAACACATCTGAGAAGTAGAGCTCTTCTTCCCCCTTGACACTAAGAATTAATACCAGAAAAGTAGAAGAAGTGTATAATTTATTAGATGAACAGAGACCAGTGCAGAAGCATGAGATAAAAAGGAAAACAAAGAAACGCCTCTCCCTCAACTGAACAGAGCAACTCTTCTTTAACCACAGACAACACAAAAGAATTCATAGGAATATCAGAAAAAGAATTCAGAAATTCATGGTGGCAGAGATGGGGACATCTTTCCAAGATTTGAAGGAGGAGTTAGACATCATTAAAAAAAAAAAAAAACCAGAACTACTAGAGATGAAGACAAGAAATCAAGACCTCCCTCGAAAGCATTAATAGAGGATCGTACCACAAAGAAGACAGAATCTCTGAGATTGAAGACAAACCCTTGACTTAGGTGAAAACCACCAAAAATAATAAAATATAATTTTAAAAAACAAGGACAACTTACAGGAAATAATAGACATATTAAACACCCAAATATTCAAATAACAGGTATTCCAGGAGGTGAAGAATTAGACAAGGGCATAGAAGATACAGTCCAGGAAATACTTGCAAAAAACCTACCAAATCTAGAGAAGCATTCAGACATCCAGACACAAGAAATACAAAGGACTCCAAATAGAATTAACATAAGAAGTTCCTCTCCATGGCATATCATAGCCAGCATAGTAAACATCACAAAGACAGACTCTAAAACTGGCAAGAGAGAAATGTCAAGTCACTTACAAAGTTTATTCTATTTTATTCTATTAGGCTAACATCATACCTCTCAACTGAAACAATGCAGACAAGAAAAGAATGGGAAAACATATTCAAAATACTAAAAGAAAAACAATTTCAAGCAAGAATACTATAGCCGGCAAGATAGGCCTTCAAATGGGAAGAACAAATAAAATAATTCTCATACAGACAAAATTGAAAGAATTCTCCAAAACTAGACACACTCTGGTTTTTTTTTTTCCTTTTGGCGGGGAGAGGTTTTGCTATAGGGTGTGTGTGCTTGCCAGAAAGACAGAGAGAGACAGAGACAGAAAGCAAGAAATCACCCCCCAGGGAGGATGGCCATGCGACAATCCCTTATCCTACATTCTTTCGGGATCTTGGGCACACACACACATGTACCTGGCATGAGTTTAAGCCACCGGGTCTGGGACCCGAACTGCAGTTGACTACATACATGGGAGTCCAGTGACATAGCAAACTGCTGGTCCCAAGACCCGCTCTTTAAGATGTACTGAAGGGAGTACTATATCAGGAAAACTTAAGAGAGACAGACAGAAATAAGAGAACAAAAAACAACCAAGAAAAATTGAATTAAATTTTCCAACCAAAAGACTGGCTGAATGAATTAAAAAAAAAAAAAAAAAAAAAAAAAAAAAAAAACAACCAGAAACCCTCTATTTGCTACCTATAAGAAACATACCCAATGGATAAGGACACACATAGTCTAAGAGTGAAGGGCTGGAAAAAAAGAAATTCCATGCAAATGGAAAGCAAAAAAAAGAAGGCTGGAGTCGTGATACTGATATTAGATACTGATATTAGTCGTGATACTGATATTAAAATAGGCTTTAAGAGAAAAACTGTGAGAAGAGACAGAGAAGGACATATAGTACTAAAAGGGCTAAGTCACCAAGAAGATAAAGCACTTCTAAATATTTATGCACCCAACTTGGGATCACCCAAATATGTGAAAGAAAGACTGCCAGATCTAAAGGGAGACATAGACTGCAACACACTAATCATTGGAGATCTCAATATCCCTCTATCTCCTTTGAACAGATCATCTAGACAAAAAGTAAGCAGAGATTCTGGATCTAAATGATATCATAAAAGAAATGGATTTGACAGACATTTATAGAACTTTCCACCCAACAATCACAAAATACACATTTTTCTCAGCCCCATATGGAATCTTTTCAAAGACTGACCACGTGATAGAACCCAGGACAAGCCTATACAAATTCAAAGGCATAGGAACTATATCCAGCATCTTCTCCAACCATGACAGAATTAAACTTGAAATTAATTTCAGGAAAAAAACTCGAAAATACACAAAATATGGAAACTAAACAACTTACTCTTAAATGACTTGTCACTGAGGAAATTAAGAATGAAATAAAAAAATTATTTGAAACCTATGATAATGAGTATATGAGTTTCCATTATCCATGGGACATAGCAAAAGCAGTCCTAAAAGGGAAGTTCATAGCAATTAGTGCACATAAGAAAAAGATGGAAAGTTGACAAATAGACAACCTAACAACATACTTCAGAAACTGGAAACACAACAACAAAAATCCATGAGAATAGAAATAATAAAACTTGAGCAGAGGTACAAGCAATTGGTGTAATGGCTATGTTGCTGGACTCCCATGTAGTCGACCGCAGTTCGAGTCCCAGACACGGTGGCTTAAACTCACACCAGCCACGTGTGTGTGCATGCCGAAGATCCCGAGAGGAGAATGGAGGAGAAGGGATTGAAGCATGGCCATCCCCCCGGGAGGAGGGGGGTGATTTCTCACTTTCTGTCTTTCTGTTTCTCTCTGTTTTTCTGGCGAGCACACGTGCCCTAAGTGCCCTGTAGCAAAAACCTCTCAAAAAAAAAAAAAAAAAAAAAAAAAAAAAGAGCAGAAATAAATGAAATAGAGAATAAATGAATTATACAGAAAATAGACGAAACCAAAAGCTGGTTCTTTGAGAAGATAAGCAAAATTGATACACCATTAGCTAGACTAATTAAGAAGAAGAAAGGAACCAGATAAATCAAATTTTCAATGAAACAGGCAATATTACAACAGATATAACAGAAATAAAAAGATCATTAGAGAATACTACAAGCAACTATATGCCAACAAAAAAGAAAACTTGAAAGAGATGCACAAATTTCTGGATAAATATAACCTACCAAGATTGAATCAGGAAAACACAGAAAACCTGAATAGAACAATAAGCAATGAGATTGAATCAGTAATAAATAACCCCTCACCAATGAAAATCCCAAGTCCTGGTGGTTTCACTTCTGAATTCTACAAAACTTTTAAAGAAGAGCTAATCCCCATTCTACTCAAACTATTTCTAAATATCCAAAAGGAGGGAACCCTCCCAAACTCATTTTATGAAGCCTACCATCACCCTCATCCCCTAAAAAGACAAGGACATAACAAAAAAAAGAAAAGAAAAGAAAAGAAAAAAAAGAAAAGAAAAGAAAAGAAAAGAAAAGACAAACCAATATCTCTGATGAATATAGATGTAAAAATTCTCAACAAAATACTGGCAAATTGTATCCAATGACATATTAAGTAGATTATACATCATGACCACATAGGCTTTATTCCAGGAATGTAAGGATGGTTCAACATATACAAAACCATAAATGTAATGTAATACACCATATTAACAGAATGAAGGATAGAAACCATATGATATTAATCAATGCCAAAAAAATGTTTGATAAAATACAATGTCCCTTCATAATTAAGACTCTCAGCAGAATCAGCATAGAAGGGTCATTTCTCAACACAATAAAATCCATCTATGAAAAACTTATAGCTGAGGGACCAGCAGTTGGCATAATGGCTATGTCGCTGGACTCTGATGTAGTTGAGTGCAGTTCGAGTCCTGGATCCAGTGGCTTAAACTCACGCCAGGTGCATGTGTGTGCATGCCCAAAATCCCGAGAGGAGAATGGAGAAGAGATTGTGGCATGGCCATCCCCCCCGAGGTTATTTCTCACTTTCTGTCTCTCTGTCTCTCTCTGTCTTTCTGGCAAGTGCATGCACCCTATAGCAAAAAACTCTCCAAAAAAAAAAATAGTGAGGACCAGGAAGAGATGGCATAATGGTTATGTCACTGTACTCCTACATGGCCAACCACGGTTCGAGTCCCAGACCTGACAGTTTGAAACTCATGCCAAATGTGAGTGGTGCATGTGTGCCCAAAATTCTGAGAGGAGAATGGAGGAAAAGAGATTGTGGCATGGCTATCCCCCTGGGGGATGAATTCTAGCTTTGTCTCTCTGTCTCTCTGATGACTACATGCACACTATTGCAAAAACTCTCTTCAAAAAAAAACAAACTAACATCATGTCGAATGAGGAAAAGCTTTTCCACTAAAAACTCAGACAAGGCTGTCTACCTTCCCCACTCCTCTTCACTATAGTACTAAAAGTCCTAGCCAATGCAATCAGACAAGAGAATAAAATAAAAGACATTCAAATAGGGAAAGAAGTGAAATTATCTCTGTTTTCATATGACATGATTGTATACATATTCAAGAATCCACAACAAACTCTTGCAGGTGATAAATGAATACAGTACAGTGGTAGGATATAAAATCAATATTAAAAAGTCTATAGCATGTCTATACATGAACAAGGAGCAGACTGAGATAGAACTGAAAAAAGGCAATTCCATTTACAATAGCCAGAAAAAGTATAAGATACCTAGGAATAAACATAACCAAAAAACTCAAAGATCTTTACAAGGAAAATTAAGAAAAACTAAAAAAAATTCATTGAAAATGACACAAAACAGTGGAAAGCTATGTTTCTGCATTGGAATAATTAATATAATCAAAATGTCAATCCTACCTAAATTAATCTGCAAAGTTAATGAAATCCCAATCAAACTATCAGAGATATTCTTCACAGATTTAGAAAAAACAATCATAGAATTTGTCTGGAATCATAGAAGACCCCATATTACCAAAGCAAACCTGTGTTAAAAAGAATGGAGTAGGGGACCAGCAGTTAGTGTAATGGCTATGTTGCTGAATTCCCGTGTAGCCGACCAAGGTTTGAGTCCCGGACCTGGTGGCTTAAACTCTTGCTGGGCACATGTGTGTGCATGCCCAAGATCCCAAGAGGAGAATAAAGGAGAAGGTACTGTGGCATGACCATCCCCCCTGGGGGGTGATTTCTTGCTTTCTGTCTCTCTGTCTCTCTCTGTCTTTCTGGCAAGCGTACGCACCCTATAGTAAAAAAAAAAAAAAAAAAAAAAGAGTGGATTAGGAGGCATCTTACTACCTTACCTGACCCCAAAATATATTACAAAGCTGTGATAATCAAAACAGCATGATATTGGCACAAAAACAGGCATATAGACCAATGCAACAGAATAAAGACCCCAGAAATAAACCCCAAAACATACAGTCAACTGATTTTGGTCAAAGGGCACCAGTTAATTCAGTGATGAAAAGAAAACCTCTTTAGCAAATGGTGCTGAAAAAACTAGGTGTCCACCTGCAGAAAGATGAAACTGGACCCCTATTTCTCACCATCAACTCAAAATGGATCAAAGACTTAAACCTAAGACCTCAAACTATAAAACTACCTGTGGATAACAATGGGGAAACTCTTGGAGACATTGAAGTAGGTGAGGACTTCTTAAATTAGACACCCCCCCCCCCCCCAGAGCACAGGCAATAATCCCCAAAATAGACAAGTGGCACTAAATCAAATTTTAAAACTTCTGCTTAGCAAAAGAAACAATACTTGGAGTGAATCAGCAATCCTTGGAATGGGAGAATATATTTGCAAACTATGCCTCAGATAAGGGCCTGGTAACCAAAATATACAGGGAACTCAAGCAGCTCACAATAAAAAAAAAAAAAAAAAAAATCAAAAAATGATCAAAAGGTCAAAAAAAAAATTCTTAGGACCAGCAGAAGGCATAGTGGTTATAGTGCTGGACTCCCACATAGTCAACCGCAGTTTGAGTCCCAGACCAGTGGCTTAAAACTCATGCCAGGCATGTGTGTGTGTGCATGTCTAAAATCCCTAGAGGAGAATGGAGAAGGGATTGCGGAATGGCCATCCCCCCTGGGGAATGATTTCTCACTTTCTGTCTCTCTGTCTCTGTCTTTCCAGCAAGCACACAGCCCTAAAACAAAGAAATCTCTCTAAAAAAAAAAAAAAAAGAAAGAAAAAAAAAATTAAGTATGGGCAAATAAGCTAAACAGAAAACTCTCTAAGCAAGGCATACAAACAACCAAAAATCATGTGAAAAAAATGCTCAACATCTGTTATGATAAGGGAGATGCAAATTGAAACCACAATGAGATACCACTTAAGTCCAGTCAGAATGACTAAGATTTAAAAAAAAAAAAAAAATTATAAGTTCTGGTAAGGCCATGGTGGAAAAGGGAACTCTCCCATACTGTTGGTATACTCATGTAAATGAGTACAGCCACTGTGGAGAACAATATGGAGGTTCCTCAAAGACCTACAAATAGAACTACCATATGATCCAGCAATTCCACTCCTGGGTATCTACCCAAAGGATAGAAATACTCATTCGGAAAAGAACATGCACATCCATGTCTACTGAGGCATTATTCACAATTGCTAAGACATGGAACCAATTAAATGTCCAAAAACAGATGACTAGATTGAAAAAATGTGGCACATATACACTATGGACTACTACTCACCCATAAAAATTCAGTAAGACCTTGGCATTTGAAAGATAGTGGATGAATATAGAAGATTTACTGGTAGGCAAAGCAAGCCAGATATAAAAGAGAGGCATTGTATGCCCCCATTCAATATCTACCAAATGTCTGCCCTCTATGGCAGAAACTGAAAGATTGGAAGATATAAAAGCATGGAGAACAATTACAGATACTAGAGACAGTGTGGGAGGAGAGTGGGAAATGGGGGAGGGTGAGAAGGAGGGAATCAAGGGGAAAAAGAAAGAAGCAAAACATTCAAGGGACATAAAAATGGAACATTATCTATTGATGATAACGTGTATGCTAATATCTCTAACTGGACTAATGCACAGTGTATTCATTGATTTTGCATGCTGTAATGATATACACTGATTATATGCATAAAACAAAAATTATGTATTTTTTTTTCCTAAAGAAAAAAATATGATTCTTTCTATGAGGCAAGTAATTCATTGACCTAAGTATATGGTCTGAGCAAGACTAGGATCTTCCTCTCTTAATTCACCACCCCTATCCTTCGTTACTACTTTGAGTACCCCTTTCCTGTCATTACTATCAAGTCCTATATCCCAAGGGTAATTTCCCTGCATCAGAGCCATAAGTCCTAGCCAGTGGATTAGACTACAAGTAAGGGGAAATGGGATGTCTTCATTCTTTGGCCAGGACCTAGAGGAAAAGTGAAACTGCTACTTACTGAGGACATATTTTGTGGCAGATATTATGTTACTTTACAAAGGCTCATTGACTCTCACAGTAATCATGAGTAATTATCCTGTTTTACAGATGAAAAATCTGTAACCAAGGTCATACAGTCAAGTAACACTAGAGCCCACCCAAAAGACCAGGAATGACACCCTTCAGAGTTCTTCTATTCCCCTTCACTATCTCAAAATGGAGGACTGGCCTAGACATTCCAGGTTGGGACCCAGAATACAAATGCCTGGAAAACACTATTATAAATGTTGGTTCAAATCTATAGGACCCCTTAAATATAATGGGCCCATGATGAGTTTTAAGAGCTTTGGGATTCTGACCTGGAAACCTAAATATTACTTGCTATTTTATCCCTGTAAGTACACTGGACAATATTACAAACAATAATAGACTTGAAAATGAACTTATGGAATACAATGGTGAGGTTGTTCTTTAAGAATATCTTGCATCTGGGCTACCTATAGCACAGTGGTTAAGGAAGCGAGATTCTACATGGCCAATGGTGGTCTGAATTCCAGCCAGTAGCTTGGAAAATATATCAGGTGCATCGGCATTGAATGCTAAAAATACTGACAGGATAGAGAATTGGAGGAAAAAGAATTGTGCCATGATCACACTCCATTAGGTGGTGCTTTCTTTCTCTGTCCTTCTGGAGCCAGTACATACATGCTTTAGCAATTAAAACAAACAGGCTCAGTGCCATAGTCTGGTGGTTAAGGTAGCTGAATCCCACAGGGCTAAATATATGGTTTGAGTCTTGTACCAGTGGCTTGAAAAACACACCAGGTATATATGCAGGCATGCCCAAAATCCCAAAGAGAGGGAGAGTTGAAGGTGACCATTTTCCATTGGGAGAAAGGTGCTTTCTCCTCTTCCTCTCTCCCTATCTCTTTCTGGCAAGCATATGCACCCTCTGACACAAAAACAAGAGTAGTTCTGCTTCTACAAAAACTTTTAATATAAAAAATCACCAAAGACAGACACTATTTCACCTTGTTAACTTGTAAGAACAATGACACCAGAAGACAACTGTGGGAGATGTGCTTATCTGACCAGGTGCCCATTTTCAGTGTGCTGTCATTTGAATAAAACATCACAGTTAAACCCTACAGACCTGAGCTTCTGATAGAACTGCCACAAACTACAGCAATACAGCTGATACGCCTATAATCTACTGACATTAGCAAAGTGAAACCAGATGTCTAGTGTGAAATCAGATGTCTGTGGACTTGTCTTTCTCAGCTTCCAGAGCAGTATTAGATATACTAAATACACAGCTTAGCTATATATTAAACCCACGACTTGGCAAAATCATGACAGTTTGGACATGAAGCATCAGCATTTTTATTGTAATTCTTATAAACCGAAGACATTTCTGAAATAGAAATCCTAAGTTTAAGCATCCAGCTAAATGCAGTAGTATATCTTTCTCACTTTGGGAACAGTGTCAAAGCTTTTTAAACATATAGAAGCACTTTCCTTTCACTTTTCAAGCTGAAATTCTTTAGACAGGGATGTGAAATGATTGATATAGGGAATCTGGGCGACACAGGTCTTAGTCCTTGTCCCAAAACTCTAGGATCTCTGATCCTATGTGAAAAAGCACATATTCTGGAGACTTAAGCACTCACAGGAAGTAAGTACTAGAGTTCCACGATCTAAAGGAAAGTGGTAAGTGACCAGATAGAGACACAGGAAGGGAAATTTATAGTGAGCATCTACATGTTTATGAGTATGTATGTGTGTGTATGTATATGTATATGTGTGTGTGTATATATATAATTCTGTTTTGACAGATGATTCGTCAAGGAGCAGAAAAGTTTTAACTGGCCCAAAGTGACAGAGCTAGTAAAATAGGGACCAGAATTCAAGCACATGTCTAAATAACTGTAAAAGTCATGCTACTTCTACATGAGGATTTGAGGTGAAGTAAAGGGTAATGGTAAATAGCCAAGAAGTTGGAAGAAAAGGAAGAAATTCACTTCACTAAATAACAGTGACACATGAATACAGTTAAGTTGTATGCTTAACATGTAATTTAAGTTGTGTATATAGTGTGTGAGTGTACCTCAAAAAGTTCATGGAAAAATGGAATTGAAGTATGAGTTTACTTTGGTGCAAATAAACTGAAATCCATGCATAATTTTTTTCATAATATGCATTTACCTTAAACTTATTGAAGAAATAAACACAAAATTATTAATTGTGGTCATCTGAAAGTGGCTCATGGAAGACTTTCTACCTTGCAGCCAGCAGGTGGCGTGGTCGTTGAGGATGCTAGACTACCACATGGCCGACCAGGGTTCCAGTTCTGGACCGGGTGGTTTGCTTCCTCACTTTCTCTCCCTCCCTCTCTCTCTCTCTCTCTCTCTCTCTCTCTCTCTCTCCCCTCCCTCCCTCCCTCCCTCTCTCTCTCTCTCTCTCTCACTCTGCTCCTTTCTGGTCAAATTAAAATAAATAAATAAAGTTAAATACAATAATTCTTTACAAAAAAGAACACTTTCTACCTTTTATATCCCTGCAAGATTTAATTCTAAGTAGCTCTGTTTTGACTTTATATAATTTTGCAGCAAGAAAAAATATTTTTTCTTGCTTTGATACAAAAAATAAATTAAATGTACAGAAACCTATGCAAGTTAAGTCTACAGAGGTACTTATTTTCAATAAGCCAATAAGCCAACATCCCTCACAGTACCCATGTTTTCTAGTATTAGGTCCTTCTTAGAAAACAATTCAAGGGACAGCAGGTGGCATCATGATTAAGTGTGCTGACTTCCACATGACCGACCATGGTTCAAGTCCAGGACCTGGTGGCTTGCTTTCTCACTTTCTTTCTCTGTCCCTCTCTGGTCAAATTTAAATAAATACATACATACATACATACATACATATTTTAAAACACAAGTAATTATTTTTAAAAAGAAAACAATTCAAAAAGTTATTCTCATCTATTATACTGGTACAATTATTACTTAGGACTATTACACTATTTGTTATGGTGACATACTATTACACTATTTACACTATTCCTTATGGTGACACAAATCACCATGGTTCAAAACCTGAGAGGAGCTGAGCTGTGTTTCATTTCACTATATGAATGAGAGGTCATCTTTGAAAGTTTATCACTAAAAAATACCACAAGGGCAGAATAATAACATTCTTGTCCCACCATACTATATAGACCAGCAAACCATTAAGATCAGCAATGAAGGTAAGGTCTTATACACTAACAGTGACTATTCAGAAAATCCACAGGCCATCTCCAACTCAATCTCCTCATTCTCACAAACCTAGTTTTAGCAAAGTACTCAGCACATGGTAGGGAGGAGATATTTTTACCTGTGGGTTAATGAATGTACCCAGCATCAATAAAAAAAAACATATCCTGGATTTTCATATAGTAAATGATGAAGTCACCTACAACTTGGGCACAAAAGGGCAGGTAGGCTCAGGACACAGGCAGCCAATGTCAAGACAGCGATAGGCAAATCTAGCTTTCATATGGCATTCCAAGAATGGTTTAATACAGTCTTGCTCCCAGCTAATGTGAATTTTAACTTATTTAAAATGTTTCTTTACATATGACCTAGGAGATGTATAAAAGGGTTCCTAACCTTCTGAGAGGAGCTGTGTGTGTCGTTTTACCATACCAGTGAGAGGTGAAGCAGTATATGGGAGATGTGATGGAAAAAAATCCCAGAAAACCAATGACAGAGAGGACACTGAAAATCATACTTCCAAAGACCGCAACGTGCTGTTTGGCAACTTTTCAGAAGTGAATAGAATGCTTGCTAGGGAGTATCAAAGTGAAAGTCAAAAGAAAAATGCTAAACCGGGTCATTTCTTCCCCATAAAAACATCTTCCTTCCTATATAAGCTTGAGGAAAAATTCCAAGGGAACTTCAACACTTGAGATGCTATTAATTTTATGTTTTGAGGTCCTAAAGGATTTTTTCAGGAGTCCCATTTTGAAAATGTGAAGATCCCTGGAAGGGGTCCTTTAATTATCAAGGAGGACTTTGACTCTTTCTTAGAACTGTCTCAGGAATGAGCCAGAGCTAGCTTATCTCATACCAGCCCAAGAGAGAAACTAAGGGACCAACGTCCCAGGTTAAAGGAGGTGAAGGTGACACTCTTCCCTCAAGTGGCTAAGAGAGATCTATGCCAAGCTGTTAAAACTCTTGCCAACTCCAGACTCTGCAAGCCTGAAAAACGTCATGGGCTTGGGACCCGTGATCAGCAGGTGGGTCTCCAGTTCTGAGGAAAAGGTGCCTTTGGGCCAGGTTCCCCAAGGGCAGTTCTAGACCTGGACCTCCTCTCCCTGGCGCGCTGGGCGGCGCGCTCTCTCAGGAGAAAGTCCTAGCTCCTTCCACCCCTGTTCCGTACTTACTTACCCTTTCTCACACTCTTCCTCGGCGAGAAGGGGTAAGTGGTTATTTTGTGCCCTCGCCCAATTTGGCCAAAACCCTAAAAGTAAGAAAAAACGACAGAGACGGACACATGCTTTAAAATCCTGCGGTTTGAGCTCCGACGAACTCCCACCACCTGCCCAGCACTTCCAGGGAGGGGACAGCCGGTGCCCACAAAGCTCCCTCAGGGCCAGGGCTGGGAGTAAGGACAGCACCTGGCGGGGACCAGGGGAGGGCGTGCACTGGCACCCCCACTCCGCGGGAGGGGTCGGCTCCGGGCCAGCTGTCGCGGGTTTCCCACCCGAGTTAGCCAGGAGAGGCCTCGGATAAACACGCGTACGTACACATGCTCAAGAGAGGCGGCCGAGCAGCCCTCCGCCTCCCAGCAATTCCTGCCCCGCGGAAGGACAACCCCGAGGGAAGGGTCCCGACCCCAGGGGACAACCAGGAGTATGAGCTGAACGGCTGCCCACCCACGCCAGGCCCACCGCTTCCCACCTATTGCCCACCCTCCGCACCAGCGGCGCTGCTCAGCCCAGGGAAAGTCCCCGCACAGGCCCCGCCCTCTGCCGGCGGCAAGCTCCGCCCCGGCCCCCCAGCGCGCGGCCCCGCCGCAGGGCGAAGCTCCGCCCCCGACGGAAACCAGCCCCTGGAGCGCCGGGCCGTGGTCGGTCGCAAAACTAGGACAGGATCTTCAATGAATCGGGAATAGCACTGGTTCAGCAAGCAATTACTGCGTACTTGCTCTAAACTGAGGGGTCAACAAAGAGCTGAAGACTGTGAAACTCTGTCTTCAGCTCTTCCTTTTATAGGTCAGGAACCCTAGACCCCATAGTTGCTTAAGGACACAGCTGTAATGGCAAAGCACCTCAGGGAGGTCTCCTCGCTAGGGGACATTTTGCTCTTTTTTCTACTTTTGTGCACAGTGGAAAACTGTCTAATTTTGCTACCTCTAGCCCAGCCGAAATGGGTGATGTGGAACAAATGGCCTATTTTTGAGAAACTGGAATTTCAGGGACCAGCAGTTAGCGTAATGGCTATGTCGCTGGACTACCATGTAGTCGACTGCGGTTCAAGTCCCAGACCTGGTGGCTTAAACTCACACCGGGCACGTGTGCATACGTTCCCAAGACCCTGAGAGGAGAATGGAGGAGAAAGGATTGCAGCGTGGCCATACCCCCTGGGGGGTGATTTCTCGCTTTCTGTCTCTCTGTCTCTGTCTTTCTGGCGAGCACACACGCCCTATAGCAAAAACCTCTCCAAAAAAAAAAAGAAAAGAAAAGAAACTGGAATTTCATACTTAAGCTTTTGACCTCAAATAGTACAAAGTCATAATGGAGTTATTACAACTTACGAAAAAGTACAATCTAGAAGTACTGAACTGGCAGAAAATAGTTTTTCTCCCCTTATTTTTACCTCTCCCCCAATTATACCTTATTGCTTCTGTCTTTTTTTCTCCTGGATACTGCCAAACCATTCCGTGCATTTTCAGATCATTTAGTACTAATGTCACTTACAGACGTTCTGGCATTCTTGCTTCAAAATTAATTCTAAAGGCTTAGGATTCAACTCAGAGACTTAAATGATCTGATAATTAGAACTCCAAGAGTCTCTTAAAGAGAACTCAATTGCTCTCCTGTGAAAAGTATATGTGCCAGTTTTTCTTATTTGTCACTGAAATGAACACTGTAGAGAAAACTCTTTTCTGCCAATGCTAGGGAATTTCAAGAGCAGTTAGCCTATAGTACAAACCATCCTCATCAGAAACCAGCCAGGGCCTATATATAAGTTGGACTGGGCCCTATTGTTACTGTGACCTCAACTTACATGGGTGGAGTTCCTGCTCAGTTGGGATGGGATGTGCATGGGTAAACAACAGAAACACAGGTGTACAGATTTTACTATAGCGGAAAGTAAATAAACATACAAAGAGTCTCTAAGTCTAACCTGACTTTGTTACTAAGATTCTTCAAATGTTCTTAAGTATCCGTAGAAGCTGAGACAATTTAAAAAGGCGACATTCTGTGTGACTCCAACATATGACATTCTGCAAAAGGCAAAATTATGGTTGGGGGGTTGATGAATAGCTGGAGCACACAGGATTTGTAGGGCAATAAAACTATTCTGTACCATACTTTGATGGTGATACATGTCATTATACATTCCTCAAAATCCATAGACTGTACATAACAACTGCACTGTAATGTAATATCTGGACTTTGGGTACAAATGACGGGCCACTGTCAGTTCATCACTTGTACCAGAACAATACTCTGGTACTAGATACTGGTAGTCAGGGAGGCTGTGCGGGTGTAGGGTCTGACTATTCTTGGGAATTCTATACTTGATCAATTTTGTTCTTCACCTAAAGCTGCTCTTTTTATAAAATCTGTTTAAAATGGAGATTCTGGGCCAGCCCTGTGGCCTACTGTTTAAAGGACTGGATTCCACATGGCCAACCACGTGATTCAAATCTTGGCTCTGGTGATTTAAAAAACACTCTGGGGGGAACCAGCAGTTAGCGTAATGGCTATGTCGCTGGACTCACATAGTCGACCGCGGTTCGCATCCTGGACCTGGTGGCTAAAAACTCACATCAGGCGCGTGTGCGTGCATGCCCAAGATACTGAGAGGAGAATGGAAGAGAAAGGATTGCGGCGTGACCATCCCTCCTGGGGGGTGATTTCTCGCTTTCTGTCTCTATGTCTCTCTCTCTCTGGTGAGCGCACACACCCTATAGCAAAATTCTCTCCAAAAAATAAGTAAATAAGTACTCTGGGCACACATGTACTCTATGGAATACTACTTAGCCATAAAAAACAATGAGACCTTGACCTTTAATACAAAGTGGATGAATATGTAAAAATTAAAGCTAAATGAAGCAAGCCAGGCTTTGAAAAACAAACACTATCTGTCCCTGCTTAATACAAACCAAATGTTTGTACTTTATAGCAGAAATGAAAGATTGAAAGGTATACAGCAAATACTAGACACTAACTATAGATACTAAAGGCAGAATAGGAGGGGGTGGGTAATAGTGGGTGGATAATATGGGGTGAGAGGATCAGGGGAAAAAAAACAATTAATAAACACAAAAGTGAAAGGTTATCTGTCAATGATAACATATATGGTAATGTCTTTGACTTGACTAATATGCACTGTATTCATGCTGGGAAAAACCATGTTGTACATTGTAAAGATATACAATGATTAAGAAAAAAGAAAAAGAAAAACACACTGGGCACATGTGCATTGATGCCCCAAATCCCAACAAGATGGAGAAATGATAAAGGGATACTTATGGGACTGTGACCCATAAGGAGGTGCTTTTTTCCTCTCCCTCTATCTCTGTCTCTCTGGAGTGCAAAAAAAAAAAAAGATTAAGAATTTTAAAGAACTAAAGTTCATGTGGGTTATTATGTTCAATATATACTATATTGAAACTTAAAGGACAGCAGGTGGTGTGGAGCTTAAGGTGCTGGATCCCATATGGCTAACTTCATAGTTCGAGTCCCAGACCCAGTGACCTGAAAATTACACTGGGGGGACCAGCAGATAGCCTATAGTTACATTGCTGGAGTCCTATGTAGTCGACCATGTTTCAAATCCTGGGACTAGCAGTTTAAAACTCATACCAGGCACCTGTAAATGCATGCCCGAAGTCCTAAGAGGAAAATGGAAGAGAAGGGATGCCAATGTGGCCATCCCCCTGGGGAGTGATTTCTCATTTTCTGTCTCTCTCTCTGTCTTTCTGGCAAGTACATGCACACTATAGCAAAAATCTCTCTACAAAAAAAAAAAAGAAAAAAGAAAAAGAAAGAAAATCACACTGGGTATGTGTACATGCCTGCCCAAAATTCCAAGAGGAGAATGGAAAAGGGACTGTAGCAAAGCCATTCCCCTACTCCAGGGGGTGATTTTCACCTTTTCTGTCTCTGTCTCTATCTCTCTCTGGAAAGTGCACACACTGTATAGCAAAAACTGGGAGAAAAATTTTTAAATTAAGATATGTGTTGGGGCCAGCCTGTGGTATGGTAATTAAGGCTCTGGATTCCCACATGGCCAACCGTGGTCTAAGCCCAAGATCTGGCGGCTTGAAAATCATGTCAGGTGTGTATGCATGTGTGCCCAAAATCCCAGGAGGAGAATGCAGAAGGGATGGCAGCATGGCCATCCCCCAGGAGAGCGACTTCTCACTTTTTTCTCTTTGTCTCTCTCTCAGAGAGAGGGAACGTGCCTTATGGCGAAAACATAAAAAGAATAATAATAATTAAGATACATGTTTATTCACTCATTTTAAATTTATGTTAACATTATAATATAAAGATCTATTTTTTTTTTTTGGAGAGGTTTTTGCTATAGGGTGCGTGTGCTCGCCAGACAGACAGAGACATAGAGACAGAAAGCGAGAAATCACCCCCCAGGGGGGATGGTCACGCCGCAATCCCTTCTCCTCCATTCTCCTCTCGGGATCTTGGGCACGCACGCACACGCGCCCGGCGTGAGTTTTAAGTCACCGGGTCCGGGACGCGAACCACGGTTGACTACATGGGAGTCCAGCGACATAGCCATTACGCTAACTACTGGTTCCCATATGAAGATCATTTTTATAAATGTCTACTTTTTCTGAAATAATGTAGTGAGAAAAGTGACATCTCTTACATTTTTTGCAAGTCTCTACTGTTTGGTTTAATACAGAAACTCAGTCTCATATTCTACTTCTACGATCAATTTGTTGTGATACATTCTTATAGCTAAGGTTTTATGAAAAAAATCAGTCCATGAACAAGTAAGTTTGTCTAAGGGACGCAGAAACAAACTTCAAGGGATTGCCGTGCCCAAAAGTGGGACAATTTAAGCATCAAAAAAAGTAATGAGGGCTGACCCTGTATTCTACTAGGTCCCACATGGCTGACTGCAGTTTAAACCTCAGCCCCAGTAGCTTGAAAAATGTACTAGGGGCATGTGCAAGTATACCCAAAATTTCAACAGGATGGAGAAATGTAGGAGAAGGGATTGCAACATGACCATGCCCAATTGAGGAGAGGGGCTGTTTTCTCCCTCTCCCTCTTTCTGTCTCTCTGTCTCTCTGGAAAATGTACTTGCCTAGGCAATATTTAAATTTTTTTTGTTCTTATTTATGTATTCTTATTTATTTCATGAGACAGAGGAGAGAAGCACCCCCAACAGGACTTCCTGCCACCATCTACTTTCAGTCTCAGTTTGCACACTCAAGGAGTTCCCAGGACAAGAACCCAGGACCTTTCCCTTTGAGTTCAGTTGCAGTACTACTATGCCACCACCTGGCATCTGCAGAACTTTTTAAAACTAATGAATGTAGTTATTTAAAACATACCGAGTGTATAAAAATGAATGAGTTCTTAATGATGCCCCAAAAGGAATGAAAAAAAAAGACAAAAATAGTTTATTGAACACTATTGTGAGTAATTAGCACTAACTCCTTATTCTAAAATTGTAAATTAGGGCTATCTAGATAGCAAAGCAGTAATACACTGCTCAAGTGTGGTATCCAGAGGGAACATCAGAGCTTCAGTTCCCTGGTAGACTTGTACATGTTAGGAGCATGTGCCCAAGATCCAGGGGGGTTGGGAAGATGGGGGGGGGGGGGTGTCATAACATGAGACCCTGTGGAACGTATTTGTCTTTCTGTCTGTTATGAAAATAAACTTTTCCAAAATTTTAAATTGTCAATTGAAAGAATAAAATTAAAAGTTACATTGCCTTTCCTGATTGAAATTTATTTCAGAATACCAAACTGCTGTTGAGGGAGAGTTGTTTATCCTAATAAATATAAGAGAAATACTGAATAAAAGAACTGGAAAAATAACCATTTTGCAATCTTTAATGCAATATGTGATTCAGGCAACAATCATCAATGGATGAAACCATGAGATGAATGGTTGATGAATGACTTTACAAGGGATCAAACTGACACTGCCTAAGTCTAATAACCTAAGCATCACTACAATGGACTCCAGACATTGTGTGCTTCCTGTGAAGTACACACCACTCCCATGAAGTGTTCTTACCCAAACCAAAAACAAATATGAAATCTAATCAAGCTTTAAAATGGACTCTCTGTAGGGTCTAGGGGAAGGGAAAAGAAACATGGCGGAAACTTTCCCGCCAGCATGAACTTTCCCATTTTCTGCATCTGGTGCACCATCACCAACAGACTTTCCTGCCTTTCAGCATTTGGCGTGCGGCCAAAGTTGAACAGAAATAGTGACCTTCATTGGCCAGACAAGGACCATGGCAACCACCTACTAAACAATGGCCCTTTAAGAACAAGCAGCACCCACCCTGGGTTTGACTTTCCTGGCCTCTGACCAGGCTACTGGACCTCACCTGAGAGCTTTGCGCAAAATAGATTTTGCTGGTTTTATTAAACCCCAAAGCTTGACTCTGGTATTTTCGTCTTTGCCACCTCTGACTCTGCCGCCAATCCCAAATCAAACCTAACACTTCCCATGGGGACTAGCAGTTTGCATAGTGGCTATGTCGCTGGACTCCCATGTAGTTGACCATGGTTCGAATCCTGGACCCGGTGGCTTAAACTCAGGCTAGGCGTGTGTGCGTCATGCCCAAGATCCTGAGAAGAGAATGGAGGAGAAGGGATTGTGGCATGGCCATCCCCCCAGGGGGTGATTTTTTGCTTTCTGTCTCTCTGTCCCTTTCTGTCTTTCTAGTGAGCACACATGCCCTATAGCAAAAACCTCTTAAAAAAAAAAATCAAGCTTTCCATGTATAAGCTTACAGGAAACATGAGGGTTAGAGAAACAAGTTAATGACACCACAAGAGGGAAACATAAATTTAGAATGTGGGGCACACTATAAGATACTGATGTGGTCTCTGCAGCAAGTTAATAAAAGGACAAAAAGGGGAGAGAGAAGGGGGGGCAGGAGTTGCTGTAGTTTAAAAATGTACAATAATGAAATACTAGGTGTGAACTCTGTGTGGATTCTGACTCAACATGACGACTCTAAAAAGACTTGTAAGACAATCGTGAACATTTGGCTATGGACCTGTGTTTGCCAGTACCAAAGACACATTGTTATTTTATTGGGTATAACAATGGCATTGTGTTTATGTAAGAAAACATGCATAGTTTTTTGAGAAACATTCTAATGTTGAAGTTAAATGACATACTTTCTGGAGTTTACTATAAAATACTTCAACCTCCCCATCCTACCCCCCAAAAAAAGAGGCGGGGGGAAGATGACATAAATGTGAGGTAAAACTATAAATTTATCTCACATATCAAACTATAGATAATTTTTGAATCTAGATAATGAGGGAATTCTTAGTACTTCTCTCTGTTTTTGCACGTGTGCAAAATATTTCATAATGAACATTTAAAAGTAAATATAAGTAGAGGCCAGCAGATGGTGTGGTGTTTAAGGTTCTGGACTCCCACATGACTAGGCATGGTTCAAGTCTCAGACTGGATGGCTTAAGAATCATACTGGGGGCGGGGGGTGTACATGCCCAAAATCCCTAGAAGAGACTGGAGGAGAAGGGATTGGAGTTTGATCATCTCTCCTGAGGGATGATTTCTCATTTTCCCTCTTTCTCTCTTTCTCTCTCTGGCAAGCACATGTGCCCTATGTCAAAAAAAAAAAAAAAAAAGTAAATGTAAGTAACTGCTTTAACCCAGATTGCATAGAAGGCAGTGCTTGAGAAAAGCGTACATGCTAAAATGTTATGGGGTGGGGGGAGGGTGCTATCCTAGAATGCAATAATGAAGGGCAAGGAGGAGGAAGACAGGGTTAGAGAAAGGAAATACCTAACAGTATGTGTCCAAACTGGTTTGGCCTCTCAGTGTACACAACTGGATCCTTAGTCACACAAACATCTCAAGAAAGCTGTACAGAAATCATTGCATGACAGAACCATCCTTCAGGAGGGGAAAGGACAAGCAACTTTTTTTTTTTTAATTTTTGCTATAGGGCATGTTTGCTCACTGGAGAGAAAGAGAGAGAAAGAAAGAGAGAAAGAGGAAGAGATAAATCACTGCCCCGGGGGGATGGCCATGCCACAATTTCTTTTCCTCAATTTTCCTTTCGGGATTTTGGGCATACATGCACACACACTGGCAAATTTTCCAATTCCCCAGGTCTGAGACAGCAACCACAGAATCGGCTATGTGGGATCCAGCCACTTTAACTATCACACCACCTGGCTGGCCCAGGACAAGCAACTTTTTCAATGGATTCTTCCCGCTTTCTGTTTCTCATTTGTCATGGTTTGTTCCATAAAGTAGGACAAACGTGAAGTAAGAGGTTGAGGGCAGGAGACTGGAAATGAGACAAACAACTGGGTCTCATGAAGTCTCTGATTTATTTATTCTCACAATTTAGGGACTGAAACCAACCAGTGACTTTCAAGTTTAATGAAGATTTACCTACCAATTTAACCCTTTTGGACTAGAGTAATCACTCTGCTTGATTTTTTTAATTCTAATTTTTATATATTGTTATATTTTAAAGTTTCGTACTTTTTCTTTCTTTAAATATTACTAGAGAGCATGTGTGCTTGTCTAAGAGACACAGAGAGAGAGAGAGAGACAGGAAAAAGAAAAAAGCAACCTCCATGAGACACGGTTGCTATAATCCTTTTTCTATCTTTTCTCCTTTCCAGACCCTGGGCACACACGTACATGTGTCCAGCATATTTTTCAAGCAGCTGGATCCAGGACTCAAGCCACTCTAAGCGATGTGAGATCTAGCCATCTCAACCACCAGGTCATGGGCTGACTCAATTTCTTGATCTTCTTTACACCTAAATACATAATTTGTTCAGGCCAGACTCATTACTTTTGAAGAACAAAATCATAGTCACACAAATGGCCACAGAAACTAAATGTAGGAGAATGGCTCCACCATAGTGCTCTGCACATATGCACGTGCCCTTGCACCGAGGCCACGTACCCAAAGCTTGACTACAGCTGATCGAAACCTTAATGGAATGCTCTTTGATTTTCCTAGAACATGAGACCATGGAAGGCTGGTGAGGAGTTGTTACAAGGTGGTTTCTCATTCTTCTCTCAGTTTCTCCTTGCCTCCTGTGTTCTGATGAGATATGAGACTTTCTGCCTTACCATCCTTGGGAACAGCTGTAGGCTGTAAAACTGTTTTGCTGAAACTGTGTTGGCTCCTCAGCAGCAGGGTACTATCACCCAGGATGTGGTCACCTAGCCCTTTCTTGTTTCAGTGTCACCCAATGTAGGGACACCAGAGCTGGCACCTTTGGCTACTCTTGCTTTGGCTGTCCAAGTAAATAATAAACTCTCTGAATCTAAAACATGGCAGCTCATTGTTTTCTTACTGGCTGAATCTGTCAGCCTTGTCTTGCCTTGACAAATTCTAAGTGAGAATATTTTCACTTTGTTTAACCCTAAAGAGATTCTTATTCTTTTATCTTTGCCCTTTGCTCAGTCTACAGTGTAGACCATCTGTAGCCAGTAGGCCCAGTAGGCCAACTAATCAGAAGATGTGAACGACTCAGATTCACATTTTCAGAAAACAGTAACAATTTTCTTAATGCAATAGGAAAATTTTTAGCCAAGAATCAAAGGAACTTTCTTTCTCCTTGCTTTGCTATCAAATTAATTAAAAGGTTATTTTTATAAGCAGGTCAAGACTGAAACTTTCTTTTTTTGAGGTTTTTGCCTTAGAGTATGTGCACTTGTGGGAGAGACAGAGAGAGACAGAAAGAAATCACCTCCTGGGGGGACCATGCTGTGATCCTTTCTCCTCCATTTTCCTCCCAGGATCTTGGGCATGCATGCACACATGCCCACATGAATTGTAAGCCATCACATCCGGGACTTGAACCACAGTCAGCTATATGAGAGACCAGTGATATATATACTGTTGCACTATCTGCTGGCCCCCACGACCTTAAAGACAAGGACCAATCAGAAGAGTTTTCAACAAAGTCCTTTTATTTTCTACTTAGGGTTAGATATCATCAATATAAGGTTTCAAAAGTCTAGGCGAAATTAGGAAAAAAAAAATCAACAATCAAGCTTCAAGAACATGCCCTACTCACCACTTCTGAGGCAGATGTTCTACCTCTGTCTATTTTACACAAGATGATTGATAATAATATCAATTTTTTTTTAAAAGCAGACACAGGCAGCCTGAACCTAGGTAGCCCAAGCAACTTGTGCCATCCAGATGAACTGGGTGTCTTTATTTATAGTACAAGGAGACACTGCACATGTATATTGATATCAATCTTTGCCTTTCTTATTTGGGACACTGAGAAGCAGGGTTCGTCTATTCTTTTATAGGAATATAATAATGTGGCAAACGAAAAAAATGATAAGGGCAAAAAATAAAAGCTAAAGAATATTTTATCTGTTTTTTGCTTCTTTCCTTTATTACAATGTATGTTTTATAAATCGTGACTTGGCCATGGAAATATCTAAGCCTTGCTAAATGATTCTGTGTTAGTAACAGTTGACCAAATCCTTCAATCCATGAATGAAGGAAATGTTTACACAGGAGACTTGACCTGCCTCATAGTTTGTGCAAGTATTTCCTGTTACAGTAACATGGTAAAAACTGGAATTCCTTTGATTGGCTTTTTGTTGATAACACTGAGATATGAAAAAGTTGCATAAATTATCTAATGAATTATCCAGATAATTACAAACCAGAAATTCATAATAACTACTAAGGAAGAAATAATTAAAAATAAAATTATGTATGATAAACATTCATTAGAACAAAAACCACCATAAAATTCATATCTTGTTGATAATTGTGAAAGCTAGAAACATTGAAACAGTAGATTTAGTAGAAATAATTCTTATAAAATTGTATGGCTAAGCCTGCACATGATTAAAATTTATTATAGAAGGCCTGAAGGTGGTGTGGTAGTTAAGGTTCTGGATTCTCATGTGGCTGACTATGGTTCGAGTCCTGGACCTGGTGTCTTGAAAATCATGCTGGGCACATGTGCATGTGTGACCAAAATCCCAGGAGAAGAAATTGCAGCATGGGCATTCCTACTGGAGGGGTGACTTCTCACTTTTCCTCTGTCTCTTTCTGTCGAGCACATGCACCCTGTGGCAAAAACATAGGAAAAAAAAAAAAAGGTGTGCTGACTATGATTAACAAATTCTCTGTTTTTCTTCATCTGACAATCTATTTCCTATCCACTCGTAATGGATGAATTCACTAGATCTAGAATTGATAGTTCTTTTCTTTCAACATGGAAATGTTGTGCCACTTTCTTCTGGCATCCATGATTACCAGGTAAGAAATATGCTTTCTTAGGGTGGGTGAGTAGTATGGTGGTTATGACACTAGACTCCCACATGACCAACCACAGTTTGAGTCCTGGACCTAGTGACTTGCTTTCTCTCTCTCTCTCTCTTTCATAAGAATAATGATTATAATTAAAATAATTTTTTTAAAAGAAAGATCCTATCTCATTCAAAATGTTATACTTCTATGAGCAATGTCCTGTTTCTTTCTTTCTTTGCTTCTATGGTTTTTTAATAGGGTGCTTGTGCTCACTGGAGAGAGAGATAGCGACAGGAAAAGTGAGAAATCACCCCCTAGGGAGGATGGCCATGCTGCAATCCTTTCTCCTTCACTCTTTTCCTGGAATTTTTGACACACACACACATGTGCCTGGTGTGATTTTTAAGTCTCCAGGTCCAGGACTCAAACTGCAGTCAGCCATGAGGGAGTACACTACCTTAACCACCACACCACTTGCTGGCCCCTAGTAATGTCCTGTTTCTCTTTGGCTGCTTTTAAAATACTCTTTACTTTCAAGAGTTTAATTAGGATGGGCTGGCTGGTGGCTTGGTGACTAAAGCAGCTAGATCCCACATGACAAACTTTACAGTTAAACTTCCAGACCTGGTGGCTTGAAAAACATGCCAGGCCCATGTTTGTGCATGCCCCAAATCCCAGGATGAGAATAAAGGAAAAACGGATTGCAGCATGGCCATACCACTGGGGGGCGGGGGTGGGGGGTAGCAATGGTGATTTCTCAACTTCTCTCTCTCTTTTTCTCTCTCTGTCTCTCTCCAGCGAGTGCACATGCCCTATAGCAAAAAAAAAAAAAAAAAAAAAAAAAAAAAAAAGGTTTAATTAGCATGAATTTCTTTGATTTTGATCTTTTTCTTTTGTTTGTTTTTGTCTATTTGGAGTTTAGTCCATCTCCTAAATCTATTGGCTTATGTCTTTTGTCAAATTTGGGATATTATCAGCAGATTATTTCTTCAATTATCTTAGAGTTTTATCTTATCTTAGAGTTTTTCAGCCTCCTATTCTTTCTCCTCTGGTTCTGAAACTCCAGTGATACAAATGTTAGCTCTGTTGTTATTGTCCCACAGTTTCCTTTTCTGAGTCTGTGTTCATTTTTTTCTTCTAGTCTTTCTCTCTATTACTCAAGTTGAATAAATTCTATTGATGTGTTTAAAATTCACATATTGTATCCCTAGTCATCTTCAATCTACTACTGAACCCATCCAACAATAATATTTTTTATTTTTATAATTTCTATTTTGTTCTTTTTTTGGAACTTTTATTTATTTGCTAAATTTTTCTGTTTTTTCCTTTGTTTCAAGAGAATTTATAACTTTTAGTTAAAATATTTTTTATGATAGCTGCTTTAAAATCCTTAGGTAATTCCAACATCTGAATTACCATGATTTTTGACATCTTTTAACTTTTTTTTTCTCATTTCAAATTATGATTTTCCTGATGCTTGGTATGATAAATTATGTCCAGTTATAACATGGACATTTTGGTTATTATCTAATAAGACTCTGGATCCTATTTAATCTTCCTTTTTAACCAGGTAGTCCTCCTACTGAGATATAGCAGCAAGGCCAGGTGATTCTGTATTTTCAGCTTCCCAATGGACCCTCCAACACCACCCAGGAAAGAGCACTACTATTCATTGTCTTGAAGGCAATGGGTGTGTGAGGGAGGCGGTGTTCATTTTCTAGGCAGCCTTAACTAAATACAGACTGGGTGACTTAAAACAACAGAAATTGATATTCTCACAGTTCTGGAGGATAGAAATCCAAGACCAAGGGGTCAGAAGAGTTGGTTTCCTCTGAAGCCTCTTCCCTTGATTTGCATTTGCAGATGGTAGCTCCCTGCTGAACCTTGCTGACACTGTCAGGCAGGGAATGGAAGATACACCACCTGTGGAGGAATCAGAGTACTGCTGCCTGCTTCTAGAAAGTGGGGTGGAAAATCTGCCTGCAATGGTCCTACTCAGCAACACTAAAACCTTGAGAGGGAGTTGAGGGGGTGAGTTTTCCATTACTGTTTGGTTGGAATAGGACAGGTAATGTCAAAATGTTCTATATAGGGAGAACAAACAGGCTTCTTTTGGAGTGTTTTTGTTTGTGGTTTTTGTTGTTGTTGTTTTTGTTTTATGTTTGTTGGCAACTCTAGGGCTTTGTCTGGGATATATGGTAGGCAATTAAGAACTCCAGGGGACCCAATGGCATGTCATTCTTCAGGTCCCCAGGTTCCTAAGTAGTTTACATTCTTCTTTTCAACTTTCAGAGTCTTCTATGCTTGTATGTTGAGTTATGCCTGGGGTTTTTTAGTCCTGTGAAGGAGGTCTGAAGGAAATGAAGCTACTTTCATTTACCCAGAACAGAAATCTGTGTAACTACTTGAATAGAAGAAATGCAAAGAAGATACAGAGTTCTGTAGACTATTCCAGCTGAAAATCAGAAACTAATCTAATGTCTGAATTATCATAAAGAATATCAGTTTACAAAATCAAGGCAAGCAGACAAAAGAAATAAATGAGTTTATACAAAGGTATGTGTACATGAGCACTCAATTTCAAGATGCTTTTGGATACCTTTTTAACAATTCAACTACGATAAACATAGATGTAATACATTTTTCTACTTTTGGAATATTTGTCACAAAACAAAGCTCAAAACTATATAATAGTACAATTCATGCTTTCTGTCTTTTAAATTTTGATATTTTTAAGAGTTTTGCCATAGGGCACATGTGTTTGCTGGAGAGAGACAGAGAGAAACAATGAAAAGTAAAAAATTACCCTTTGTTGGGGGTGGCATGCCACAATCCCTTCTTTTCTTTTCTCCTTCTGTGATTTTGAGCACACACACCCTTGTGCATGAGCATGATTTTCAAGCCACCAGGCCTGGGAATTGAGCCACAGTCAGACATGTGCAAGTCTAGCACCTTAACCGCTACGCCATCTGCTGGCTCCTAAATTTTGATTTAGTATTCTTAAAATACTAACTTTTTTTTTTTTTTTTTTTTTTAGCTTTTTTCATAGGGCATGTGCACTCACCAGAAAGAGGCAGAGAGGGAAAATGAAAAATCACACTCCAGAGGGGATGGCCACACTACAGTCTCATCTCCTCCATTCTCTTCTTGGGATTTTGAGCATACATGCATACACCCCTGGCATGATTTTCAAGCCTCCAGGTCCAGGCCTTAACTACCATGCTACCTGCTGGCCCCAAGAATGACTTTTACATGTTTCTACTACTACCTTTTCTTTTTTAAATTAGTTATGTTGATATTTAGAATTTATGACCATTTCTTTTTCTTTCACTTTTTTAAATTAACAGGTAGAGATCACTTTTATATGTTATTGAATTATATATTCTTGGAGCCAAGCAGGAAATGTAGTAGTTAAGGCAACTACATGGCCAACTGCGGTCCGAGTCCTAGACCCAGCGGCTTAAAAATCACTCTGGGTGCCTGTGCATGCATGCCCAGAATCCCAGAAAGAAAATGGAGGAAGTGGGATTGCAACATAGTCATGCCCCCTGGGGGGTGATTTCTCACCTTTCCTCTCACTGTCTCGCTCTCTGGTGAGCACCTACACCCTATGGACATATGTATAGTCTTGTTAAGTTCATTTAGTATTGTATTATATCTTTATTTTTACATAAACGTTCAGTATGACCCTACCACCAAAAATAATATATTGTTTATTATTATGGTCACTAATCATTATTTAAAAATATATAAATATTATTTAAAATGCAGAATAACATAATTTGAGAATTCTTGGGAATTTCTTTCTTTCTCATTCTTTTAGGTTTTTCCCATAGGGTACATGCGTTCACCAGAGAGACAGAGAGGGAAAGTGAGAAATAACTCCTGGAGAGGAGGGGGATGGCTATACTGCAATTCCTTCTCCATTCTCCTCTCAGGATTTCGGGCATGGGTACACACAGGCCTGGTGTGATTTTCAAACCACCAGGTCCAGGACTCAAACCCTGGTCTGCCATGTGGGAATCCAGTGCCTTAACTACCACGCCACTTGCTGGCTCCTGAGAATTTCTTTTTTACCTAAATCCTAAAGATACTGTTAGGGATTTGATAATACTATAAAAATATGAATGCTATGACTAATTGTTTTTTTGTTTTTGAAAAATTCCTATATAGACATATGTTGTAATTATCTCTGTGAAGGCTAGCTGTTTTATTAACAAAGTTTGCTTTTTTTTTCCTTTCCTTATTCTTTTCAGTTATCAAGATAATTCTCTCTCTCTCTCTCTTTCTCTCTCTCCAATTGATATGTCCAAATTTACATGGTCATTCCAGCACACTGATTCCTGGAGATCATGACATATACTTAAACAACTTGAGAATGCCCAGCTTATAGAAGAAAAAGGTGAGAATTTGATAGCTGTCTTCATAAGCTTCAAGGGCTGACCTGAACAAGAAAGATAGCATTTATTCTGTGTGACCCAGGAGGAAAGAATTAGGATAAATGAGATGGAGTTACAGAAAAGAAAAATTTGATTTACTATATATCCACTTTCTAGCCACTAGAAAACTCTAAAGAGAACAGACTGCCTCAAGAAATAGTGATTTTCTGTCAAGGAAAAAGGCTGGACAGCTACTTATTGGGGATATTAAAAAAGGAATGTGTAAGAGTTTATGGTTCTTTTTGTCTCTCTTGTTTTGTTCTGCAAGTAAGATACATAGGATACATATTAAAACTGCCACTTATTGGATTATGATAATGAAATTCGAAGTGTATATTAGTTATGATTCTTTGTAAATTATAAATCAACTTGACCTAGCCTAAACAAAACAAAGTAAAATATAAGATTGAGTGGTATTCTGTAGGATCTAAAACCAGTAAAATGTGGGGTCAGCATGTGGCATGGAAATTAAGGCACTGGATTCCCATTGGGCCAACTGCGTGGTTTGAGTCCTGGACTCTGTGGCTTGAGAATCACATCAGATGCATGGGCGTGCATGCCCCAAATCCAGAAAATGGAGGAGAAGAGATTGCACCACAGTCATTCGGCCTGGGAGTAATCTCTCACTTTCCCTCTCTCTCTCCAGCAGGCATAAACGTCTTATAGCAAAAAAGCTAAAACAAACAACAACAACAACAACAGTATAATGATAGTGGGCTCCAGGATAGGACCAAAACCATCAGAACTATCTATGTCTTGACTGTTTTTCTCTATACGATTACCTTGTTCTCTGTTTCTGCAGATGTATTTTTTTCTTTGCTTCCCAACCATATGATAAGTGGAAGATACTTATTCCACAGCTCCCTAGTATACATCTCCATTATTTAAGAGACTAGTCCAAAATAAGAACCTCTCAGTTAATCACAATCCCTTCGGAATACTGAGTCGATTGAGAAACAGCCACAGTAAAAGCAGATTGTTTAATGTGGCTTGAACATGGGGCAGAAATTTAGCTTTCTACACCCTTCCTTTGAATTATACTCCTCTACTCCAGGCAGATTATATAGCAACTGGATTTCTTGCTTCTCAGGAGCAGGCCTGACTTGGTGAGCATCCGGGCCACACACACAAAAGTACAATAAAAGACCCAAACATGTGCAGTGACTCTTTTCTCACTCCACTAACTACCCCAGGGATGAATTACTGGAGAATAGAAAGAAGGGCGGCAATATTTACAAGAGATTAAGAATTTTATACAATGGACTAAGGCAGAAATATGAAGATGGGACGAGAATAACCTTCCCACCATTACCAGTTCATATTTCTTGAGATAAGAAAACCAACTGATCCACTTTGGACCAAGTGTTCATCTAGGCCTGCTCCATTATGACTCCAGCCAAGTTGCTCAATAGAAAAACATCACTGTCAGGGGGTCACTACTGTGGAAGTAACAGGCAATTTCTGGTAAAAGATAGCTACACAGATATTTCAGTAAGTACACTCAGAACACACACACTTCTTCCTTTATACTATAGTCATGCTTGACTAGTAAGATCCATTTACCCCATATTCATATGTAAATACACACATACTCATATTCTCATTCACACTAGCACTGCAATGGAACTTGATGAATGGGTAACTTAAGACATGCAAAAGTGATGTTGTACTGGGGCCATTGTTCTTCTTGTGTACAATTTCCAAATGCTCCATTTCTTTTCTAACTATTTTATTTCAGTCCTCATTGTCTTACAACTTAAAGAATATACTATAAGTTTAACCACCTCCAGTACACCAAATATATGATACTTGGGAGAAATGCCCACGCAGCTAAGTAGAATGGGAGTAAAACTTCACACAGCAATCACTACTTTAGAACATATGATTCGTTCCACTGGACAGTGACAAGTTGAAAATCAGAAGAACCACTGACTTGTGTGGAAATAATTATGACTCAGTCCTTTAACCAACTTCTCAGTGACCCATTAGTGAAGTTCTACTTAGTATTACTCTCTTTGAGATTGTGACGGAAGGGCCAGAAACCAAGGCCAGCAGTCCTGATTATGGTGGCTGGAGCCCACAGAGCTGACTATGCAGTCTGAATCCCAGACCCAGCAGCTTGAAAAACACTCCAGGTACACGTGAGTGTGTACTCAAAGTTCTGACAGGAGAACAGAGGAAAAGAGACTGTGGCATGGCCATCTCTACTGGAGAGGGTGTTTTCTCACTTTCCCTCTGTCTGTCTCTCCATCTCTGTCTCTCTGTCTCTCTGGCAAGCTCACATGTTTCATAGAAAATTCTAAATAAAAGATTATGTCTAAATTTTCCTAAAAATTGAGTCTCTACTCTCTTATTGTTTGAGTCGGCTTTGGGCCACATTCATCAAGTAAATTATTTTAATTGACATTTTAACTGCTATAAAACTTTTCTGACTAGCTGTCAAAAAAGTCTGTTTATTGGGACCAGCAGTTAGCATAATGGCTATGTCGCTGAACTCCCATGTAGTCAACCACGGTTCGAGTCCCGGACCCGGTGGCGTAAACTCACGCTGGGTGCATGTGCGTGCGTGCCCAAGATCCCAAGAGGAGATGGAGGAGAAGAAATCACAGTGTGGCCATCCCCCCTGGGGGGTGATTTCTCACTTTCTATCTGTCTCTCTCTGTCTTTCTGGCGAGCGCACATGCCCTATAGCAAAAACCTCTCCAAAAAAAAAAAAAGAAAAGAAAGAAAAGTCTATTTATTTTGGACTCTATGTACTAAAACCCAACTTCAGTAATCTTGTTATGTCATGCCCTAAAAATGTTCAAGTTTCTGAACTGAATAGCCAGAATTTGCCCATTCGTCAGGTATTTGTCTGCCTATTTTTGTAGGTTGGCTTTTGAAGCAACTCTTAAGGTTCTGCCATCCACACTACTCTCCCAAACATGACTTAGAAACTTTGTCTTAATGTAAGGTAGCCAGAATAGCAAAATCCCTTTTTTCATAATTGACCATAGAATAATGCTTCTGTTCTCCAGTTCTAGCTGGTTAGATGTACTTCAGAAGGATGGGGATGGAGGATGGAGGAGTATGATCAGTGTTCCTCTAGTCTTCTGCTTTCTCCAGGATAGCTCCATTTCTGTTCCCAGGATCCTGTACTTTCCCAGTCAAGACATTGATTTATCTTACCCATAAAAAGGAGAGTCAGTTTAGCACTTGACTACCGCAATTCACACCTCCTTGATTTATTTCTTCATCTGAACCTCAGTGATCGATCTATCTGGAAGCTCAGATTTTCACTGTGTACCTCCAGTCCAACAAATCCAACTGGATTTTTTTTTTTCTCTGCTTCTACATCTTTTACAGACAGGTTCTAATATTTTCTACCCAGGCCCCTAGTGGCTTAGTGGACAACGTTCTGAATTGTAAGAGACAATAAGAAATTTTTACTAGTTACTTCAATATTCCACCAAGACTGATAAACTTTTATCCCAAGATTAGAGTCGAGATGAGAAAGTCTATGGTAGGAGGATTCTCCCTACTCCACATGCTGTCTTAACTTCACCAAATCCACCTTTCCCAATTAAGGAACTCTTATTAGAACCTACCATTTGAGACCAGTAGGTGGAGTGGTGGTTAAGGTGCTGGACTCCCATATGGCTGACCACAGTCTGGCAGCTTGCCTTCTCACTTTCCTTTCCTCTTTCTCTCTGGTCAAATAATAATAATAATAATAATAAACAATAACAAATAAAATTAAATAAATAATTAAAAAAAAAAAAAAGAAAACCCTACCATGTGCCAGCCAGTGGTGTCGTGGTGAAGGTTGTAATGCTTTTGCCTGGAACTTTAAGTCTGAAGCAAGTAATCTGCACAGTTGGGATTTTCTTCTATAGCTATAGCACAAATGGTAGCGACATCTACTTCTGGTGGCAGTAGTCCAGTGGCAGCTTCCAGTGTATGAGATACAGTGATGCGTGCCCAGCAAGAACAGCTAGGCAGTCACTGGATGATCATTTGTTTGCATACAAAGTCTTAAAAATAGTAAAGTTTACTTAAGTAACCAGTTATTTTTAAAGAAACAAGTTGTTTAATTGAACTCAACCTTTTCATATTCTTTTTTAAAAATTTGCGAGATGCGCATGTGCTTGCAAGAGCGAGAGAGAGAGAGAAAGAAAGAAAATAAGAAAGCACCCCAATGGGAAACAGCCACACTGCAATCCTTTCTCCTTTATTTCTCCTTTCAGGATTTTGGGCATGCACACACACATTCCTGGCATGTTTCCTAAGCCACCAGGTCTGGGATTCAAACCACACAGTTGGGCAAGTGCGTTAACAAGGTTCTTTCTGCCACATGATTTTGGCAGCACTAGGTTATGGCATTCCTTGGTTATTGCTCAGATTTTTTCCAAGACCAACTCTTTAGATCTTCTCATTGATTCTGTGAGCATTCCTAAATTCTTCCAGTAATTTCTTTTTCCCTTAAATATACTGGAGTCATATAGTGGTATTTACAACTAAGACTTTGATTGTATTTCAATCAGCTGTACCAGTGAGTCAGACTCTAATATAGAAAAGATGATTGTCAGAGGTCTTCAGTGAACAAGAAGATTAGTCTCCATGGACAGGAAGATGGAGAAATACTCTAATGAATGTCTTTTTGCACAAATACTTAGCAAGTAGCCAAGACCACAGAGGAGACTAATATCAGAACTTAAAGATTCTGATATTTTATCTCTAGAACAAATTTTACCTTGTAAATTATTAATGGATCACCAACACCATAGTACAGTGGTTAAGTGCTGTGCACTGGGAGCTGGATCCCACCATGGCCAATTATGATTCCAATCCCAGCACTGGTGGCTTGAAAAACACACCAGGTGCATGTGCATGGGTATACAAAATCCTGATAATACAGGATTTTTCCTTTTTCTTTTTACCCCTTTCTCTGGTTGCTACTAAATTCAAATCAAGTTCTCTCACACAAGCATTACAAACCAAACTGTAGGCACATGGTATGATAAAGGAAAGTACAGCTTTATTGCAATGCACAGAGCAAGGAAAGCGAACAGCTCAAGCTGAAAAGGCTCAGGCTCCACAAGAAGTTCCCCACACGCATTTTGAAGGGTAAAATTAAGGGCAGGCATTTAGGCACATGATCAGTTCAATGACTGGTTCAAGAGAGTATGATCATTTCATGGTCCTTCTTGAATGGCTAGGCCTTAGATAATCAAATTTCTATTCTGGAAGAGGACAATCTTCAGGTTTCTGGTACCATTCAGCTTAGGTCTTTGTGTTCACAGCCAGCAGTTTCAATTCTACAAAAACATCTTAAGTATTGAAGTTAAAACATTTCTTTGGGGGGGAGGGGTCAGCCTGTGGCATGGTGGTTATGTGAGCTGGATTTCACTTGGCCAATTGTGTGGTTTGAGTCCTAAATCTGGCAGCCTAAGAACATGCCAGGTGTGTGTGTGTGTGTGTGTGTGTGTGTGTGTGTGTGTAAAATCCAAAAGGAGAAACGGAGGATAGGGTATTGCAGTGTGGCCGTCTCTCATGGGAGGAGAGGGAGCTGCTTTATTACTTTCCTTCTCTCTCTAATGAGCACATGCACGCTTTAGCAAATTTTTTTTTAAAGGAGAAAAAGGTTGAATTCAATTAAACAACTTGGTTCTTTGAAAAATAACTGGTAACTTAATTAAACTTTACTATATTTAACATTTCATAAGCATAGCTTAAACACTACTGTACTAACATGAGACATAGGAATAAATTACTAACAAACTCATATTTAACTGAAAATTATAATATTTTAATACTTTTCAGTATGTAATATAAAATAAAACTGTGTGATTTTAGTTTTATCTCCTTTTTTTTTTTTTTTTTGAGAGGTTTTTGCTGTAGGGCGCATACGCTCGCCAGACAGACAGAGAGAGAGACAGAGAGACAGAAAGCGAGAAATCACCCCCCGGGGGGATGGCCACGCCACAATCCCTTCTCCTCCATTCTCCTCTCAGGATCTTGGGCACGCACGCACACACGCCCGGCGTGAGTTTTAAGCCACCGGGTCCGGGACATGAACCGTGGTTGACTACATGGGAGTCCAGCGACATAGCCATTACACTAACCCTGGTCCCAGTTTTATCTCCTTTTATTGATCCATTTAATTTCTGTAGAGGAGATAATCTTTGAAATGAAACAAAAGAAAAAAGAAAAAAAATACTGACTTGGAAAATCAGTCCCAAATCAATAAAAGTTGCTGTTTATATTTTACTTGTATACCACTAAGGTTAAATTCAGGGGGGCCAGCCCCAGCATGGTGGTTAAGGTGGCTGGATCTCACATAGCGGTATGTCTACTCTCCGTGGGTGATACTTTCACACTTTCTCTCTCTTTCTCTCTCTCTCCCTGTATGTGTGTGTGTGTGTGTCTGGAAAGTACATGTGCTCTCTAGCAAAATTATATAGTACATAATACTCCCATGGAATTACGGAACAGTGGAGCTGAAAAGAACATTGAAGGGTTGGTCAGCTACTGGTGTAAAACAAACCTCTCCAAAACTGTGACTTTTTTTTTTTTTTTAGAGGTTTTTGCTATAGGGTGCGTGCGCTCGCCAGAGAGAGAGAGAGAGACAAAGAAATAGGAAGTGAGGGAACCAGCAGTTAGCGTAATGGCTATGTCGCTGGACTCCCATGTAGTCAACCGCAGTTCACGTCCTGGACCCGGTGGCTTAAACTCACGCCGGGCGTATGTGTGTGCGTGCCCAAGATCCCGAGAGGAGAATGGAGGAGAAGGGATTGCAGGTGTGACCATCCCCCCTGGGGGGTGATTTCTTGCTTTCTGTCTCTATGTCTCTCTCTGTCTGTCTGGCAAGCGCACGCGCCCTATAGCGAAAACCTCTCAAAAAAAAAAAAAAAAAAAAGAAAGAAAGAAAGCAAGGAAGAAACTAGGAAGGAGCTTTCACAACCTCATGAAGCTAGTATTATTATGAACCTGAACACAAAATACAGGTCTACCTGACATCAAGCTTTATGTTCTTAACCACTCACTATATTATGTTCTATGAAATATACTATTCCACTTGCAGAGTTCTAACTGCTAAAAAGTTACTCTTTTATATTCAGTGATATTGTTCTCTCTGTAGTTTTTTGGTTTTGTTTGCTTTTGTTTTTTAAATTTCCAGAGGGCATATGCACTTACCAGGTAAAGAGAAAGTACCCCCAATGGGATGTAACCACAATCCTCTCTCCTCCATTACTCCATTTCATCAGGAATCTGGGCACACATGCACCCAGCCTTTCTTTCAAGCCACCAGGGTTGAGACTTAAACCCTGTCAACCATGTGGGATCCAGCTTCCAATGCACAAAGCTCAACCAACACACCATGGGGTTGGCGCACTAATGGCATTTTATATGCCCAGATGATTGCTAACAAGCTAAAGAAATAAAATTTTCTGAACTTGTGTTGGAAAATCATTGATTAAGGTTAAAAAATAGGCAAAGAAAATATAATTATTACCAATAAGCATATGAAAAGCAGAAAATTTTAAATGACAAGGGATCATTCTTTCTCTAAAATCTATCATTTATCTCTCTTTAAACTCCTAGTAAGGGAAAGATGTTTAATGCTTACATGGGTTATTTTCTTTTGTTGGGAAGGGGTTAATAGGTATATTGGAGAGAAAATTCTTCCTTTTTTCATTAGACAAAGTTAAATGGATTTTTTTTTTAAACTGTAGGACTCCTCATGGTCTTTAATATGCTAATGTGTATTTTGAATCTCCAGGACAGGATTTAGTAAGCAGCATTCCTAAGCTTATTTGATCAGGAATTCTTTGTTCTCCTGGAGCTCAATTAATTAATATCTTCCTTTGTACTCTGCCTATAGGAGTAGAGCAACAGAAACTAGGTGGAGGACACTGTTTATACAGTGCTAAACACACTAAGTAATCTGCAATTAGGATATAAATTTGTAGTTATTTTATCCCTAAGTGTTCTGAAAAGTATATATGATTGAAACATTTTTAAAATTTAAAAATGTAGATTAAGCATTAAATAGAATCAAAAGTAATATTCTTATTTAATTTTTACCTGTTTATAGTTTCCTATCTCCTTTAGATAGCTTTTTTTTTTTTTTTTTTTTTTGAGAGGTTTTCACTATAGGGCGCATGCGCTCGCCAGACAGACAAGAGAGAGACATAGAGACAGAAAGCAAGAAATCACCCCCCACGGGGAATGGTCACGCCGCAATCCCTTCTCCTCCATTCTCCTCTCGGGATCCTGGGCACGCACGCACACGTGCCCGGTGTGAGATTTAAGCCACCAGGCCCGGGATGTGAACTGCGGTCGACTACGTAGGAGTCCAGTGACATAGCCATTACACTAACTGCTGGTTCCCTAGATAGAATTTTTTAAAGAATTATTTTATTTAACTTTATTTATTTATTATTATTATTATTATTATTTTCCAGTTTGATCAGAGACAGAGTAAGAGAGAGAGGGAAAGTAAGAAAGTAAGCCACCAGGTCCAGAATTTGAACTATGGTCGACCACTTGGGAGTCTAGCATCTTCAACCACCATGCCACCTGCTGAGCCCCTAGCATTTAATAGTCTGGAAGGAAAGATATTTCTATTAGAGAGGAACAGGACTTGTTAATGGAAATTTTGCAAGAAATTGTGATGCTAACTTTGTAATGTTTGACTTCTAAGTATTTTAATAATAAAAAAATAGAACAGAAATCCTCATTCTTTTCTTGATAAGAGAAATCCTACTACATTGTAACCAATCAAGGACCTGTGTTTTCCTCTGTGTATCTGAGTAATGCTAAAATTTTAAGGATGATTCTTAATTTATAATTTTAAATGTTTCTCCATTTCCTCATTACCAAATCTAGACTTTAAATCACACTATTCAACAATATAGTTCCTCATTTTCTACCTAGTATTCGCTAATCATGTACTGTCCCTTCAAAATTAAGCATGGTAGATCAATTCAAGTACAGTAGTATCTGCCTAAAGCTAAAGATACAGCAAATTTCAGCACAGTCACCATTACAATACTGGTCTTAATTATATCTTCTTAGTAGTATCAGTGTTATGTTTATAAAATATAAATAGTAAAATGCATTCAAGTATTTAAGTAATTGTATACAAGCATTAGAGGCAGAAATGATGAAGCTGCCAATATCAAACAGCTCACCATCAGCCAGAAGCACTATGTGATAGTATAGAATGTTTGCTTATCAATGAAGAATAAAAGTCTAGATTCGAAATAGGACAGAAAATTTAGATGTGTACATGTACATTAGATGTAGGTGCAAGTTATCTGAAAATCAAGCATCCCAAAGCCTAGAACTATCTGAAATAAAGTAACAAACAACATACTCTGAGAGCTCAAGGACGAATTCCTACTGGATGATTATGGAGGCCTTTCTGGAGGAGAATGCATTTGGTCGGGGTTCTGAAAAATAACTAGTATTCCTACCCATCTTTGTAGGCAGATGATAGAGGCTGAGATGTGAAAACAAAGGATTTATCTAGGAACATAAATGTGTAGTGCAAAGTATAGAGGGCATAGGGATATGAGACTAGGAAAAAAATAGGTTGAGACCAGATCATTAGTACTAACAAGTTTAGACTTATTCTCTAAGTAATTGGGAGTTGAGGAGAGTTTGAGTAGAGGGCACGATCTATGTTTCAGAACAATTACTCTGGTGGGCCTATGGGGAATAGATGACACTGGAATGAGGCAAGGAGGATAATTAGGATGTTATAATCGTCTAGTGAGGAATGATGAAGACTCGACTGAATGAAAAGGAAGCAATAAATAGGAGAGACATTTCAACAGGAAAATTAACTGAGCTTGGTGAGTAAATCAATTAGACTCTTTTGATGCAAGAAACAGAATTCCTGCTGAATGGGGCTGACCTTACATAGGAGCTTATTTTCCTAGGCAGATATGGGTAAGTAGCTGTTGGTATTGGTACAAAAGCAAGATGACATTGGCAACAGCATTTCTCAGTTCTTTGGCTTTTTCGCTCAAATTTTCCTCTCTCCCTGGTGAGTACACATACCCTCTGGCAATTACAAAAACAATTACATAGAGAACAATATCACTGAATCTAAAAGAGCAACTTTGGACACCAGCAGATGGTGTAGCAGCTAAGTCGCTGGATTCTCACATGGCTGACCATGGTTTGAGACCAGGACCTGGTGGCTTGAAAGTCACACTTCTCGTGTATGCATGCATCCCCAATATCCTGGAAGGAGAATGGAAGAGAAGGGATTGCAGCATGGCCATTCCCCTGGGGAGATGACTTCTTACTTTCCCTCTCACTGTGTCAGTCTCTCTCTTTCTCATGTGCCCTAAAGTAAAAACCTATCAAACAAAACAAAACAAAACTGAAAAAATGAGCAACATTAAGCAGTTAGAACAAGCCTCTCTTCTCCTCTGCCTATTTTAGGTAAAACTGGCCAGATCGAGACCAGCAGTTAGCGTAATGGCTATGTCACTGGACTCCCACGTAGTCGACCGCAGTTCAAGTCCCGGACCCGGTGGCTTAAACTCATGCCACGCGCCCAAGATCCTGAGAGGAGAATGGAGGAGAAGGGATTGCGGCATGGCCATCCCCTCTGGGGGGTGATTTCTCGCTTTCTATCTCTCTGTCTCTCTCTGTCTGTCTGGCGAACGCACGCGCCCTATAGTAAAAACCTCTCCAAAAAAAGAAAGAAAAAAAAAAAAAAACTGGCCAGATCTAGGTTACATGTCAGTCTTTATCTGCAGGGACATCTGGGAAAATGAGACACAGGAGTGTCTTGAGCCTGGGACTTAGTGTGGTCTATAATTAGTGACTGATCATATTGCCCTTCCAAAAAAATATATATGTATGTATACATATACACATATGTGTATATATGTGTATAGGTAGCCAGGAATACATAGGAATTTGACATTAAGTGGAATATTAATAGTTTGCTGCCATCATTAATTGTATATAGGGGTGAATTAGGTTGAATATTGTTCCCCCAGATTCCTGTCTACCCAGAAACTTAGAGTATGACCTTATTTAGAAACAGAGTCTACAGATGTAAATAAGGAGAAATTATGTTGCATTAAAGTGGACCCCAAATCCAAGGAGAGTGTCCTTATAAGTGTCAGATAAGGAAACCAGACACTAGTTAAAGTGGTAAGAGCAGATTTTAATCAGTAATGAACTATTAGAATAGGGAATACTCTAGCATGCGCTAAACTCAGTTTTGATTTGTTTTTTTGTTTTTGTTTTTGTTTTTTTTGGAGAGGGTTTCGCTATAGGGCGCCTGTGCTTGCCAGACAGACAGAGAGAGACATAGAGACAGAAAGCAAGAAATCACCCCCCAGGGGATATGGTCATGCCGCAATCTCTTCTCCTTCATTCTCCTCTCGGGATCTTGGGCACGCACGCACATGCACCCGGCGTGAGTTTTAAGCCACCGGGTCCGGGATGTGAACCGTGGTCGACTACGTGGGAGTCCAGCGACATAGCCATTACGCTAACTGCTGGTCCCAATTTTTATTTGTTTTTAAGGAGGGAATGAGGGGGCTAGGTGGTGGTACAATGGTAAAATGTGATCCTCTGCAAGGCTGACCTACCTGGGAAGATTCTGGGTTTGCATCTGGAGACGTCTCTGAGTTATACTAGGCACATGAGTACCATGATTCGGGGCTGGCTAAGGCTGGAGGTGGATTGCAGTGTTGAGGCTCTGCTGTAGGTGCTGTCCTCTATCTCTCTTTCTCTCTCTCTGACTCATGGAAGAAATAAACTTTAAAATGAGAAATAGGGAGAGAGAATGGGGGGAGGGACAGCAGGGAGCAGAGTCAGTAATGAAAATTTATGAAAAGCTAGAAGGCAGGGTTGGTCCATGTGAAACCCATCTGGGTTTGCTAACTAGTAGTATTCAAAGTGAGGCTCTTACCCTCCCATAGAGACTGGAGGACAGGCACCCTAACTCCAGGTGTTGGAGCAAACAGTAAATTCTTTTGGCAGCCTTTCCCAAGCAGGAACTTAAACAGACTGAGGAGGTGTTGATGGGGATGGGGATGAATCATGCTAAGAATGGAACTTGGAGCTGTTAGAAACTAGGTTAGTGTTTTTCAAGTCTTTCTTTTCTCTTCCTCCTTTTTTTTTTTAATCAGTTTTTCCAGGAGGCATGTGTACTCTCTGGAGAGGGATAGACACACAGAGAGAAGCAGCACAGAAGCACCTCCATGGGGAATGGTCATGCTACAATCTTTTCTCCTCCACTTCTGTCTCCTCTCAGGATTTTCAATGTGCACACACACGCACTCAGCTTGTTTTTCAAATCTACAAATGCAGGACGCAAACCATGCAGTTGGCCATGTGGGATCCAGCTACCTTAACCACCACACCATGGGCTAACCCATGTTCAAGTCTTTTAATAAGAGCAAAGCAGTGGCAGAGAAAGTAGGATGGAGATAGTCATTTGTAATTAGAGTCTACAGTTTTTATAGACCATAATTGAGGCCTAATCCAGAAGAAAACTTGGTAGGAGTCTGACTGGACTTTCATTAAGCAGAAAATCTTTGTCATAATGAGGCAGAGACTGGCTAGGCAGTTAGCCATTATGGGAGCGGTAATAGAATACTGAAATAAAGGGTGTTCTTAAAGTCAGCTATGAGTCCTGCTCTTTGAAAACTTTTATCCCCCTCTTCCCTAACTCTTACCCTTCCAAGCCAAACCATTATAGACCTTCCTACGTGATACACAAAAGAACAATTAGAGTCAAAGTCCAGGACCTGGTAACCTCTTAAACTCTGGAATCTATGTAAATCTGACAGAAAATCCACCTGGGCCTCATGGAAACTATGAGGTAAGTCCAAAATACATAACCCAAAATACACAGAGAATGGTACCGGAGAAAATTACTGCCACCAAGGGACCAAAATCTCACCCATCACAAGCCTAAATAATATAAAATCTTTGTGACTATTAACCAATACTTCCTTGTAAAAAAAAAAAAAAAAGAAAACCTTATAAAGATTAAGGTTTTTGCCATATGGAGGGCTATGAATTAAGAGTTCACCTTTAAGCTTTAAAATGGAGATGCAACAGCTCAGCTCTCACTGAGTTACTTGCTCACAAGAAACAACTTACAGCAATAACTCCATGTCTAACCTAGGTAGCATGACCCAAAAAAAGGGCTATTTTCCAGGTCCCACTACATTCCAAGAAGAAAGTAATGGTCTTTTATGGCCCAAAGCTTTTAGAGACCTTTCATACCCACTGCAAAATTAGGAAAATTAATGGACGAACCTTGCTTGTGAGCCCCCACCACAAGGGGAATGTATAAACAAGCCCCTACTGAAAATAAGCCCAAACAAAGTCCCTCTGACCCAGATAAAAATCCTTGCCTCAGTTCCTCTTCAACAGCCCATTCAGGACCTGCTCTCTGCTGGAGAGCTCTGTTCCACCCTTCCTGCTCTTGATTAACTGCACTTGCTATCTCCTTTCTGCCCACATCTCTAATTCTCGTAAGTATAAGACAAAGAATTGGGTTCACTGCTGTTCCTGTATTGGGTATTGGGTCCATGCACCCCGACTTCCCATGTCAATAAGAGACAGAATCAAAGTGAAGATGGGCATGTGAAGACAAAAGCAGAGATTGGAATCATCCTGTCACAAACCACAGAATACCAGGAGCCATCAGAATTTGGAAGAGGCAAGGAAGGATCCTATCCCGGTACTTTTGGAAGGACTATGGTTCTGCAGAAACTTTGGTTTCTAATTTCTGGTCTCCTGAACTGAGAGAGAATACATTTCTATTGTTTTAAGCCGTCCTGTTTATGATCATTTGTTATAGCATCCCCAGGAGCCTAATACATGGGATAAAGAAGAGGGAGACTTTTCCAAGCCTAGGAGTCTGAGAGAAGATACTAATATCATGGGTTGAACATGTTGACTACGAGACATTTGGCAAATATTCATATGGGGATGTCAGGCAAGAATTGAGATTATGGATTTAGAATTGAGGAATGAAGAAAAAAGAGATTGCAGAGGAAAGAAAAGTAAACTTCATAAAACAATAGTTAATAACATGAAACAAAATTATAGTGCTTAAATAACAACTTCAACACAAATTGTTTCCCTTCTTTTCCCAAACAAAATAGAAGAGAAAGCTAACATACTTGAGGGTTAATGAATTCTGCCTATAAAGGCCAAGGAATATCCACAAACCAAGTTCAAAAGAGTTATTAGAAGCATTTGATTTCCCATATGACTTAGTAGCAAATTTAGCAGCACTTTCTAAACTACACAGTGCTTTATTGTCTCTATTAGTTCTTTTGGTTGTTGTTTAATAAGAGAACAATAAACATTAAGCATGGTATTGCTATACCTCAGTGCTTCTAGTATAATTTGTTCACATTTCTTGTATTGCTTGGTCCCACTGCATTGTAATTATCATTCTGTCTCCTCATCAAAATTGTGAGTTTTTGGAAGGTAATACAAAATTTTTATTCATATTTGTATCTCAATTACCTGGCACTATTTAGCATCTAACAATGTATATAGTAATTATTAGATAAATTAAAATAATGATAGTAGTTAAAGGCATGCACTGTAGAAACACACTACTTGGGGCTTTTGCCCTTGTGATATAATGGCTACTCTGTAGAGGCCCACTAGAAAACCCAAGAGAATACTTAACATCTCAATTGGAATGTCTGAGAATCACCAAAGAAACAGCCAAAGAATTTCCTTTCTTTTTGGATAATTCTAACATTGTGGCTATGTTTGAGATAATGGTCTTCTCAAACAGAGGCTCCACATCATTTGTGCAGTATAAAGAAGCCCTGAAAGCCCTGGGTCTGTGTAAGGAACATGAAGTTTTAAAAGATGATGGACATGCAATAACGTTGGAGAAATTGAGGGATGAAGTAAACAAAAGGACTCAGGAAATATGGTCGGCATTTTAGTAACACTGAGATGTCCAAGACAATAAATAATTGTGTAAGAAAAAAAAAAAAAAAGAAATAAACTACATGGGATAATCCTGGTTCTTATTAACTTACTGTGGTCTTGGGCAAATTACTAAACCTCTCTGTGCCCCAGTTTCCTCATCAAAATTAGTTTGGGCTGCTATGAGAAAAATACTGATCTAAGTGGCTTAAAAAAACACACATTTATTTTTCATGGTGTAACCAAGTCATAAGAAAACCAAAGTAGCTCTAATTTTACTTGGTCTTGGGGTCCACCTTAATGGAGTAAACCGTGGGAAAATCGCTCTTTGTAATTCCTATCTTTTACTTCCCAATGAGTCTTACAGAGCCTCACGTCCTCCCTCCCTCACAATAGATAGAGCCTAATGTTTAACTAATGGAAGCCAACAATAACCTTGCTGGGTCTTCACAGATCTTTGGCGATGGAGATAAGGAGAGGAAAGAATCACTAACCTCTTCCCATAACATCGTGATGATTAAATAAACTAATATATTTCAAGCACTTTGAAGAATATTAGGCATGTGGAAAGTATTCAGTAAGTAATCAAATATGTTATTGGAGTATTAAATAGAGTAAAGCCTTTTGACATTTTATATTGCTATGGAGTCCTGCCTTCCCGATTACTTTAATTTACATCTTTCTGTTTATGTCCCTCATGACAATTTCATAGTCTATAAATTAATTTTCTTGTCTATTAGCAAATGGACCTTGTCACGTAAGTTCTCCATCCATTCCATCCTGAACACAACATCCACGCGTGGCAGAGGTTAGGAATGGTTTGGCAAAGGAATAAGTTAATCAGTGATCCATTTTCAACTGAAATCTTCGTCATGCAGCTAACGCTGAAGCCCCTAGTTCAAAATTAAAAGAAAGGTAAGGTGCAGCAGTGACTGTCAGGCAGATCTGGGAAAGAAGGACTTGCTATTATTTTTAGGACTAATTATCTAAAAATAGAATAATACCTTGCATCACTACATTAATCTACTCATTTTTATAGTTTTCCATTTCTCAGGGTAATAATTGCAATTTCACACCTTCTCTTCTGACATTGACATTCCATGCTGCAAGCTTTTCAGGGCAGTTTGACATTGGGATAACTAACAATATCATGTTTTTAGGGAATGACTGATCCACATGTTGGAATAGGGTGAAAGGTTAGTTCATGTAAATTTTCTGCCTTTCATATGATTTATATAGAGGGAGAGTCAATGGTGAAGAACTGCTATTTTTAAATTGATCCCTCCTTTGAGATATTAAAAGGATTTGTGAAATCAACATGAACAGGATCTTTGTAGCACTAAATGTTTCAAAGCCAAAATGCAAATATTCTTATTTAACATAAAGCTTTTCACATTGCTTCGTTCTACCATCCCTCTATACATTTGCTCAGAGAGGACAGCAGCAAAAGAAGAATATGTAAACATTTTAATCATTTCTAACATGCCATCTGTGACAATTCACCGTGCTGAAATCAGAAAGGATGGGATCACTTTTCCATTTCCTTAAGGTCACCAAGGACAGACAAGCTCAGGACATACTGTATTTGTCAGAAGCAAAAGAGATGACTGGTGAGGTGGCAGTGACAAATCTGTTCCAGGCTCAGCTCATTTTACTGAAGAATGTTTGTCCCCTTCTGACATTTATCAAAAGAAATTCAATTTTATAAAAAGAAGGATGTCAAATCATAGTACATTGCTAACACTCATTCTGTTGCTGTCAGAAGGGCAGATGGGGGCAAAAAGGAAAAGGTAGATAGAAGACAAAGTTATTTGGGCAAGAAACAAACAAGGTGGAAGGTCAGGCTAATATACTTAACAGGCTTGAATACATTGCTAATTAAATCATCTATTCTAGAGATCCACGTTAGGACCTGGCTTACACTTGTGAATACTAGTTTTCATCTTCTCCATGTATAAGAAATGACACAAAGTGAGGTGTTTTTTTTTTTTCTTATATATATTTTTTGTTGTTTGAATGCCCTTCTGCTGCATCAGAGAAGAAACCTCATGAAACCTGGTAAAACCCCACAGCACCAGATACAATGACGTGCAGCCTGTGGGCAAGCATCAGTATTTCTTATCATGGTGGTGATGATTTTTCTCTGGCAGAAAAGGATGTCCTGGGTCAAAAATAAACCAAGAGTTGTGACAGAGGTAGTAGAAAAATAGAAGTCAGGTTAAGATCAAAGGAAGGAATTCTATCAGAAGACTAAGGAGGAAGCTGACAAAACATTGTATCAAGTAAAAGTGTTTTACTATATTGCATAAAAATATTGGATTAAGGTACAAATTAAATCCCTTTCTCAGTGAGGGGTTTCTGCAGGACATAAGCAATTAGACTGCTTTCTAGAGAAGACAGGAAACCTGATTAACAGATCCAAAAAGACAGCATAGGGAAGATGAGTTTAACACTAGGAGGTGAAACACCAACTGTTATGCAAATTGACTTTTCCCAAAATGTTAGGTAATTTCAATTGAAGGCTAAAATACACTTTTTTTTTTAAAGTCAATGTTCTCTGGCCTTAAACTAGTCATTAGGTTTAGCAATAAGAGCCAAAAGAGGTTCTTATTAAATAAATACTACTGATGCATTTGTTTCAGCCAGTCTCTTGAGGTAAATATGAAGATGCCATAGAAAATTTAAATATGAGATAGGATTTGTTTCTCTGCTCCAAGTTCTTAAATATTTGGAGGTGTTCTAGCTCAGAGTAGTTGAACAGGTAGGCAACTAATGATACCTGGTGAAGGGTGCAGGAGACACCAGCTATGAAATGTTGGCATAGGACCTATTCTGAGTTCTAGAGTCTCTGGAAGTCTTATTTAGAATAGTAACTCCAGGAAGCTGCTAAAATCAAAGAAAAAATATATATCTGTGCATTTTTTGCCATAAGTAAGGCATTGTGCAAAACCCAGAGGCATTAAACCTGGAATCCAATAAAAACCATGACTATCATACTTAATCCCCAAGCACAGGCTTTTGTTTTTGAGATTTTTCAAATTCAAGGTCATAAGAGTTGTGCAGAATATTTAGAAATCTTTCAAGTATCTTTTTCTAAATGAAAATAGACTCAATAACACATAAACCAGATCTTTCTGTTCTTCTTGGAAGATTTTGAGAATTAATGTCATACAAACAATCTTCTACGTGGTACTGAAATATTCATCTACATGAGTATTATTATCAGTTTTAAAGATCTGAAAATGTGCTTGGGCTGGCCATGATATTTCCACAAATCATTTTGAATATAGGAGTAAATAGGAATTCTAAAAAACAAACTAAGTTAACATACAAATTCTTAACTCTTTAAATTAGGGGTCAGCAAACTTGTCCTGTTGTACAAGGTAGTAAATATGTTCAGTTTTGCTTCCCATACAGGCTCACACTGTTTGATTCTACTACTGCAGCACAAAAGCAGCCGCAGGGAATTTTAAAACCTTCCTCCTACATTTTTTGTTTCTTCTTTCTCTTTTCTTTTCCTTCTTTCTCTTAAAAAATTTTTCTCCCCCTACATTTCTTTTTTACTTTACTTTTTTTTTAAAAGCTTGCCAGAGGGCACATGAGCTTGCCTGAAAGGGACAGAAGAAAAGTGAGAACACACCTGCCATGGGGAATGGTCACTCTGCAATCTCTTCTCCTTTTCGACCTCCTTTAGGGATCTTGGACATGCATACACATGCGCTTGACATGCTTTTCTTTTCTTTTTTTCCTTTTTTTTTTTTTTTTTAGGTTTTTGCCATAGGGGACATGTGCTCATCAGTGAGAGATAGGTCAGCCATGGTTTGCCGATCCCTAGTTCATATTATTTTTTTCCCTTCATTTCCTTCCATTCATCCTTTTTTATATTCACAATCTTGCCCTAAAAAATGCAACAAAGTTATGGCTACAGATCAAACACTGTAAGGAAAGACTGTGGGGGGAACTCACTAATGAGATAAATCTCTGTCTTAAAACATTAATGCAGACCAACCCATGGCCTGGTGGTTAAGGAAGCTGGATCCCACATGGCTGACCAGGTGGTTTGAGTCACCGACCTGTCAGCTTAAAAACCATGCCAGGTGGATGTCTGTGCATGCCCAAAATCCCAAAAGGAGAAGAGACAGAAAGAGGGGAAGTGAGAGTCATCCCCCAGAGGAGATTGCCCCATAGCAATCCATTGTCCTCCATTCTCCTCTTAGGATTTTGGGCACGCACGTAAATGTGCCTGGTGTGATTGTCAAGCCACCGGGTCCTGGTTTAAAGCAGGGTTGACTATGTGGGAATCTAGCACGTTAGCTGCTATGCCACCTGCTGGCACCAGCTTGCCATACTTTTCAAGCTGCCAAGTCCAGAACTCAAATCAAGCAGTCAGTCATGTAGAATCTAGTTGCCTTAACCACCACACCATAGGCTGGTCTTCTCCCCTGACATTTCTGAGGTTCGGTAATTTAGTCAGAAATAAACAGATTAGCAGGAAACAGGCATGCAAATTTATTACACACATACACCTGGTCCCACAAAGGATGAGACTCAAGGGAGGCTCAGGTGGTTGAAGCTTAGTATTTTGAGCTAGAGAAAAAAAATAGGGTCTAGGTTTCTGGAGAGGGTGGCCACAAGCCTCTTCAGATGGGAGACAAGGAAGCGAGACAGTGTCAGAGACACCTTGGTTATGAGATAGCTTCTTAATTTTGTCAAACTCTGAGTTAGCAAAGATCAGAATAAACTTTATCTGGGGTCTGGAGAATTGTAATTTGGAAAGTACAAATTCATATAGAAACCAAAAAAACGTACCAGGGTTTTAAGAGAAGGCAGGGGTTTATAAAAGCAAAAGGCTTTCAATCCTACAAGACAATTAAAATTATTTAAAGAGAAGCTTCTGCCTATGGTGCAAGGGCTGTGAGGACTATGTGAGCTGCATGGCAGAGAGGGAGATAAAGGAAGAAAAATGTTCATAAACCAAGGGTCTTGACACAACTTGAACTATTCCAGAAGCCTGGCGCCAAAGGGTGAAATAAACCAAAGTTCACCTTCCCAGGCAAGTGCAGAAACGTGCCTAAGTCCTGCTTCCTTAATAGACCCAACTCCATTTTATATAAGGGCTTTCTTTGAATATTTCTCTTTTCAGTACTCAGCATATCAAAGCATTGTACTTTGGAGTATCATTTCTTGAGCCTCAACACAGACACAGAAATAAACAATCCATAAACAAAGGTGTATGGCTGTGTTCTAATAAAATTTTCATTAGAATAACAGGCATCGGACTTTGGCCCTCAGATCATGGTTTGCTGAGCTCTGTCTCATATCATTATTTTCCCCCTTTATTTCCTTTTATTCTCTCTTTATCACCATCACAGTCCTGCACTCAAAATACAACAAAGCTGTGGCTACAGATTAAACATTATAAGGAAAGATTGCAGGGAGAACTCGAGAATTAGCTAAATTTCTGTGTTAAAATATTAATGTGGGGCAGCCCATGGCCTGGTGGTTAAAGTGGCTGGATCCCACATGGCTAACCATGTGGTTCAAGTCCCAACCTGGCAGCTTGAAAAATATGCTAGGTGGGTATTTGTGCATGTCCAAAATTCCAGAAAGAGATGGCAGAGAAGGAATTGCAGGGTGACCATTCTCTGTGAGGAGTGCTTTCTTGCCTTTTCTCTCTTTCTCTTCCTCTCACTCCCTGCTGCCTTTCTCCAGCGAGCACACATAGCCTCTGGCATTTTTTTTTAATTATTATGATTAATGAAATATACACTTGGAAGCTCAGCTATGGTGACAAATGTTCCTAAGACAATGTACTCCACAGGTGGGGACCACATGCAAGACACAGGCTTGGGACCCCGTCCAATCCAAAGGCTGAGCACAGTGGTATATTCCTGTAATCCCAACAACTCAGGGAAAAGGATTTTGAGTTTGAGCAGGCCTGGTCAGCAAAGTGAAACCATGTTTGAAAGCTCTGTGAGTGGTGACTGGGCTTGTAGTCCCAGCTGGAAGGATGGAGGAGGATCACAACTGTCAGACCCTGTTGTAAGTAAGTAAATAAATAAAGTATTATCATATAGACCAGGAAACATTATAGAGTTAATCATCTATTCCCCATCCTGCCTAAGTGGCCTTCCTAAAATGCAAATTTGATAGAACTCCCTAGCTTAAAATGCTCCATCTGTGACAGAAAACCCTAGCTCTTTAGCTTGTCACAATAATTCTGTCTATGGCTGACTGTGCTTTCCTCTCCTCATCATCCCTTGCCATCACTTCCTGCTCACATTCTGTCCTTCAGCTATGAGGAAAATCTTGTAGCTTCTAAAATATCTGCTTTCTTGCTTTGCAACCCATGCACTTGTCATTTACTCCACCTGAAACACTCTTATCTCTTATCTAAACATCCCCAGCTTTGCTAACTTTTTTTTTTTTTTTTTTTTTTTTTTTTTTTTTTAAGATTTTTGCTATAGAGCACATGCATTCACCAGAAAGACAGAGACAGAAAGTGAGAAATCACCCCCCAGGGGGAATGGCCACCCCTCAATCCCTTATTCTCCATTCTCCTCTCAGGATATTGGACACACACACACACACACACACACACACGTCCCCGGCGTGAGTTTAAGCTGCCAGGTCTGGGACTTGAACCACGGTCAGTGTGAGTTTAAGCTGCCAGGTCTGGGACTTGAACCATGGTTAACTACGTGGGAGTCCAGCAACGTAACCATTAGGCCATCTGCTGGTCCCGCTTTGCTGACTTCTTAATGGCTCTGAGCTTAGTTGTCTTAGGTGTCTCTGACTCTCAGAATGTTCCCCTAAGGTACCTTCTACATACTGGTGTATATCACCATTATTTAAAGATGATTATTACTTCGGATAAGTTTAAAATTTTTGAAACTATTTCTTTTTTAAAGTCTTCCATAGAGAGCAAGAGCAATATACACTCCCAATAGGATCCTCATGGCATGATCCACCTCCAGCCTCAGTCAGCCAGGATCACTGTGTAACTGAGCCGATGTGACTCCACATTGTATTTAGTCTTTAATAGGTTAACCTTAGCCTTAATGCTTAACTTATGGAAGTTAATAATCTTGCTGAGTCTTTGCAGATACCAGGTTATACAGAGAGTGAGGAGTAAGACACCATCAGTGCCCTCCTCCATCAGCAGCCTCAGAAGAATTCATCAGCTTAAGTTTTGCAAAATCACACCTAGATGCTGACTGCTTCTAAAATAGGATTTAAGAGTTGTCTTGACTGACCTCATTTTGCTTCCATAGCTTCTCTTAAGTTTTATTTATTTATTTATTTATTTATTTATTTATTTATTTATTTTTAGTTTTGCTATAGGATGTGTGTGTTTGCCAGAGAGAGAGACAGAAAGAAAGAGAGAGAGAGAGAGAGAGAGAGAGAGAGAGGACTCAGCCCCCAGTGGAGATGGCTATACCACAATCCCTTCTCCACCATTTTCCTCTTGGGATTTGGGGCATATATGCACATATGCTGTGTGTTTTTCAGGCCACCAGGTTCAGGATTTAAACCATGGAGTCAGCCATGTTCCCATGATCCAGTTCCTTAATTAGCACACTCCTGGCTGGCTTGTATATTGCTTATCTTTAAGCCATTTGCAGAGAACTGAAGCCAATCATTCTGCCCTGCATATCCAGAAGGAAAACTGCCCCTCAAACAGTGATTGACACCCCTCAACACTGTCAGATCATCTTGTGATCCTGCCTGAAGACAATGACTAAGGCTCCTTCTGATTTCACCCCAAGACAATGAATAATTTACCCTTTGGTTCTTGATCAATATCCTCACTGACTCCTTCCTGTATAAGTTCTGTATTTTATCCAATGCAACAGAGATGGTTATAAATTCTAGTCAGCTCTCTCCAGCATTGGCCTCACTGAAATTAATTCCTTCAGTTATTCATCAACTTGTCTCAATATTAGTTTTCATCAAGCAGCAAATGTCATGTACCTCATGTCTAGTCCTCCAGAATGGGCATCCCTGACCATCCTGGCATCAGCTGGGACGTGTATACCTGCCCAACACATAGAGTGACCTCAGGACACAAACCCGGGATTTTCCTATGTAGATCCAGCATCACAGAGCATTGTGTTGCTGCTGTGTCACCAGTTGGCCTCTGAAACTGCATTTTTTTAAAAAAAACGGTTGTTTATTTTATTTCTTCCATGAAAGACATAAAAAGTCACCCTCAACAGATTCTTCAGGCTGTGATCCCTGCAGCCTCGCAGCCTTCTAGCAAACCAGGATCACAGGTGCACACATGGGCATGCAGTTTGGTTCAAGTCAACCCGGAATTTGAACCACAGTCTTCCATGTGGCTCCAGCACTGCAGAGTGTCATCCCACCACGTGTGCCATTGTGGCTGGGCCTAAAATTGCATTAAAAAAAAAAAAAAAAAGTGCCTGACTCCTGAAGAATAATCTAAAAGTGATTATTATTAAATAAATCAATGAAAGATTTCATTAATTAAATGAGCTTTTGGCCCCTCCACTTTAGCCTGTAACTTCAGTTGTTTCCAACTATGGAGAATTTCTCTTCTTATGCGTATTATACATAAATAATGCCCAAATGACTAATAGGAAAAAAAATTAAATCTGTTATCTAACACCTCAATGTTGAACTGTAGGAGGAGAAAAATTATTTTCTCTCTACCTTTCATAGATCTTAACTGGGACTCCTTGTAACAGAAGACATATTAACAAGGGGAAAACAAATAGTTTAATAACATGTATATCTCATGAAGTCACTGGAGATACTCAAGGAAATCTCAAAGAGCAAAATTTCCAGAGATAAATGTCAACAGGAGCTCTCAGAAGGGTAGTTTAAACCTCAGGTTTATGCATTACCTTTTCAGAAACAAGAAAGTTAAGTGTGTAGAATAAAGTTGGTTACAGAAGGTGCTCAGGAAAAGAAATGTAAGCTAGAGCAAGGTTTGTTATGCAGAGTTAAATGGGTGCCTTCTTCATTAATAAGAGTTTGGTGGGGACTAGCAGATGGCATAATAGTTATGTCGCTGGACTCCTATATAGTCGACTTCGGTTCGAGTCCCAGACCTGGTGGCTTAAAACACACTGTGCATGCATGCCTAAAATCCCAGGAGAATGGAGGAGAAGGGATTGTGGTGTGGACATCCCCTTTGGAGGGTGATTTCTTGCTTTCTGTCTCTCTGTCTCTCTCTGTTTCTCTCTGTCTCTCTGGTTAGCACACACACCCTATAGCAAAAAATCTCTCATAAATAAATAAATAAGAGTCTTGTGATTTAGTCACTCCTCTTTTCCTGGCCCTGAGAGAGTCAGCCATAAATGGACATTTGGTAGAGTTCACATGACTTTCCATTCCCTATAGAAAAAAGAGTTTTGCTTCCATTTGCATTTTCAGTTCTTAACTCCAAATCTGTACCTTTTTTTAACCTTTTCTTTAAACCAATGACAATACCTACTTTGTTCTCTCATTCAGTAAAATGAAATCTCTAGCACATACTCATTTTTATTTATTAAAAAAAATTTTTGAGAGGTTTTTGCTGTAGGGCATGTGCGCTCACCAGAAAGAGAGAGACAGAAAGTGAGAAATCGCCCCCCCAGGGGGGATGTCCACATCGCAATCCCTTCCCCTCTCAGGATCTTGGGCACACACGCACACACACCCAGCGTAAGTTTAAGCCACCGGTACTGGGACTCGAACCGCGGTTGACTACATGGGAGTCCAGCGACATAGCTATTATGCCAATTGCTGGTCCCCATATTTGTTTTTATACCTACAGGGAGTCATAATTTTACCTTTTGCAAAAAAAAAAAAAAAATCTTTTAAACATTCTGGAGGTTCCACTGAGATGCTCAGTTGATTCAACTACTAGAGCCAGGTAACTCAAAGCAGAGAAGTGCATTTCAAAAGCCATGTAAATCTTAGTGGGTGTTTCTTGGCTTATTGAGGTAAAACCAAAGTGACAATAGAAGTTTACTCACTCTCTGTGTTTCTAATTTTAACTTTTCTCTGTAATAATTTTATGTTTTGGTTAGCTTGTGGCCAATAAGTTACACTTCATTGTTAGCAGCAGTAGTTGGGAATTTGGTTGTATAAACTGATTATTTAATGATCTCTGAAAATGGATTAGTGGTTTATAGAAATTTCTGTTAGGAAAGATAGGATGAGACTCAGCTCCTTTCTATCAGTCTTTCCTTTTAGATTTTTTTTTTTTTTTTTTTTGGTCATAGGGCATGTACACTTGCCAGACAGAGAGAGAGAGAGATAGGGAAAGTGGGAAATCACCCCCACACACACACCCTGGGAGGATGGCCATGTCACATTCATTCTCCTCTATTCTCCTCTCAGGATTTTGGGCATGTGTACATACATGCCCTGAGTGTTTTTCCAACTGCCAGATCTGGGACTCAAACTAATAAATTGGCCATTTAGGATCCAGCATACACACTGCTGATTTCTATTTTGAGCTTTTGCAAAAACCAACTCAGCAATGCTTTAAGAATTCAAGTAAATATAATTTAGGTAAATTGTTAATAAATTAGGTATGTTTAATATTATTGGTTTAATGGGGGGGAGGGATAGTCCAGCCATAGAAGTGTATGCTGGACACAATTATTTGGTAGTGTCAATGGAAAAAACAAACAAATAAACTCTATAAAGTAGTGAAGGAGGTTTTATTCTAAGCCAATGTGAGTGATCATATTCCAGAGAAATATAATCTCAAAAAACCTTGATAAAATATTTCCCACAGCAGATCTTTTCTATACTTTAGGAAAGCTGAAGTTATCATCAAAATTGTAAATCAATACGTGGAGGTTACCATTGGTTTGGCCCAAGAAGGTGGGATGTTTTGAAGTGAGGGGCTTGCATGTCATAGGTAGATTTAAAGATTTTTTTTTTTAGTTTATTATTAGCTAAAAGAGCAAGGTTTTATATAAAACTTGGAGTCAGCAGAAAGAAATATTTAAGTTTAACTTTAACATAGATATGAAAGTTTACTGCTAATCATCATGCAATGTTATACCAGAGTCAGAATATGAGAAACAAGCCCGCAATTACTGAGGAAAGGTGACATGCTTAGTAAACTTGATAGCATACAGATGGGGCTCTCGCAAGTCTTCTTGGAAGAAATTTAAGAAAAAAGAAAGTGTGGCCAGAGTTCAGTTCTCAGCAGGCTGAGGCTACGTGGGAGGCCTGGGTTTGATTTCCAGCATAAGGTAAATAACCGGATGCCATGGCATGTACCTGTGGCCCCAGCCTCCTCAGGAGAGTGAAGTAGAAAGATCACGACACAGTGAGGCCCTCTGAAAAACACCACACACATTTTAAAAAAGAAAAAATTAGGTGTCTTTTTTGATTTATCAAAGTATAAGTGTTGATTTTTATTGTGCATGATGTATTCTCCCACATCTTAAGTGGGTTAACTGTTTGAATAAGCTTGCTTTACTTCTTTTTGTTTAAGAAAAATATAAATTTGTGTTTACCTAGATTGAATCATTATTCTGATAAACTCTATCTCAACAATACTGTAATTATGTTTTCTTGTATGTCAGCTTCAAGACAATTTCTAAGTAACCTAAAACCTTAGACTCATACAAAGTTGGGTTAATTAATGGACATTCATTAGACAGACCTGCAGACAGTATCTCAGGTAGTAAAACAGAATAGTGAAATACTCATTGCTAATCATAATTTCAAGTTTATGTCCTTTCTCCTCTTATTTTTATGAGGCTCTCTCTTTGGGTCTGTAATAATTTTTTTTTTTTTTGTTTTTTCCACTTTGAGAAGGTATGTGAATGATGTAAGTGACAGGGGAAAGCTGTGTTAATAAGTGTCCAGAGGTTCTGCGGGTCTACTGCAAATGCTGGTACATGACGCTGCACAATTATCCACTCCTCAGTTTTCTCTGTGAAATGTTTAAGTTAGTAATTTTGGTTAAAAGCTACATTCGATATGTGGCTGAGGCTATATTTAGAAACCAGAGTTTCAGAGAAATACAGCTGTGTATTTCTTTTTTTAGGAAAAGAATAGTTTTGTCCTAAAGGAGTGGAGTATTTTTGGTTTTCAAACCCCTTTATGCTCTTCAAGTTTATTGAAGATTCCAAAGAACTAAAAATTTCTTCGAGATTTCTCAAAGGAACCTGAATAATTATGATGAATTTTTTTACCTTATAAAAAGAGAAGTGCTAGCTATAATTAGATTTATTTGATATGTTACTGTTGATGAGTTATAGTTATCAAGTCGGAGAAGGAGAAGATGCTTAACCTTCCCTAGTTTAAGTCAGTCTGGGTAAAACCTGGCCAATACAAACATTTCAGAAACTGAAGTCTAGGGCTGGATAAAGCACAGTGATAAAACATGATGCTCTGTGAGGATGACCCATGTAGGAAGGTTCTAGGTTTGTATCTGGAGATCTCCCAGAATTTGCTGGGTACATGTATGCCCATAATTCAGGGCTAAAGCTGGGGGTGAATTGAAGTGCCAAAATCTTGGGGTGCTGTCTCTGTTCCTCTCTCACACATGAAAGAAATGGATAAATAAAATTAAAAACAACAACAACAAAACAACAGCAACCACCAATGGGGCCAGAAGTGGCATGGTGGTTAAGGCACTGAATTATGGCTGATCATGGTTCAAGTCCCAGATCCAGCTGCTTAAAAATCATGCTGGGTGCTGGGTGCATGTATGTGTATGCCAAAATACTGAAAAAAGAATGGAGGAGAAGGGATTGTAGCATGGCCATCCCTATTGAGGAGTGATTTCTCACTTTCCTTCTCTCTCTCTTTCTAGCCAGTACACACACTCTATGGTAAAAGTCTTAAAAAAAAAAACAAAACAAAACAAGACCCAAGAGAAAAAACTTGAAGTCTATGAGAAGTTCTGGAGATTTGTCAATTCCCTCCCTGCCCATTGTATGGTTCTAACTGTCAAATTCCTGGCACAACTGCCTTATACCAGGCAGCAATAGTGTACTGTTGTCGGCCATAATTTCAATTACTTTTTATATGCCAGCTTATTGAGATAAAATTCAAATACCATATTATTTAACCATTTAAAGTATACAATGCAATAACTCTTAGTATTTTCAGAGTTACGCAGTCTCTACTACAATCAGTTTTAGGACATATTTATCATCTATTAGCAGTGATTCCTCATTTCCCCACTAACCATTTACCCAGTTTTCCTATTCTGGACATTTCTTATAAATGTAATTATATCATATGTGAGCTTTCATGACTGGCTTCTCTCTCTCCGTATAAAGAGTCAAGGTTCATCCAGTTGTATCATGTATCAATACTCCATTTCTTGTTAGTGTTGAATATTGTTCTATGTATGGGTACAGCACATGTTATTTATCCATTCATTGGTTGTTAGGTATCGAGTTGTTCCCATTTTTTGGTTATTATGAATACTGATGCTACAAAAATTCATTGACAAGTTTTTGTGTGGATATATATTTTCATTTTTCTTTAGTATATACCTAGAAGTAAATTTGCCAGGTCATGTGATAAATTTATGTTTAACTGTTTTTATGTGAACTCTATGTTTAACTGTCAGACTATTTTCTCAAGTAGCTGCACTACTTTACACTCCCACCAGCTGTAGATGAGGGCTCCAATTTCTCTACACCTTTGCCAACACTGGTTATTATCTGTCTTTTTTATTCTTAGAGAGATATTTTTGCTATAGGGTATGCACACTTGCCAAGAGACAGAGAAAGACAGAAAGTGAGAAATCACTCTCCAGGGGGAATGTTCACTCCACAATCCCTTCTCCTCCATTCTCCTCTTGGGATCTTGGGCACACATGCACACGTGCCCAGCGTGCGTTTTAAGCCACCGGGTCCGGGACTCAAACTATGGTAGACTACTTGGGAGTCTGGCGACGTAATCATTACACCATTTGCTGGTCCCCATTATCTGTCTTTTTCATTATAGCCATTCTAATAGGCTATAATATTACCTTATGAATTTTTTTTTTATTTCTCTGATGTCTAATGATGTTGAATATATTTTCATGTGTTTATTGGTCATTTATATATCTTTTTTGTAGAAGTATTTATTCTAATTCTTTGCCCATTTTGTAATTGGGTTATTTTTGTTTTTATTATTGAGTTATAATACTTCTTTATGTATTCAAAATAAAAGTCTTTTATCAGGTGTATGAGTTGCAAATGTATTCTCCCAAAGTACAGATAGTCTTTTTGCTTTCTTGATGGTTTCATTTGAACCACAACTGTGGTGAAGTCTTAATTATCTAATTTTTCCTCTATCATTTGTATTATACCATTTATCTAGCAACCTAATTATTGAAGGTCTTTGGACAATTTATGAACTATAAATTATGTACATATGTATCAATGTGTGTATGAATGTAAAAAATTTTAATTGGAGATGATCAAATGTCTTTTAGTAAAGTATCTGTTGTTGAGTTGCTGGATGACGAATTAACACCAAATGATCCGGGGCCAGTCTATGGCCTGGTGATTAAGGAAACTGGATCCCACATAGACTACCACATAGTTTGAGTCCAGGACCTCACAATTTGAGAAACGTCTAGCCACATGTGTGTGCATACCCAAAATCGCAAAAGGAAGGAGAAATAGAGAAGGTTTTACAGTATGATCATTCCTATGGGGGATGCTTTCTCACTTTCTCTCTCTTCGTGGCTTTCTCTCTGTGTCTCTCACCAGCATGCTCATGTACCTTCTGGCAAATTTATGTTTTAGAGGGGTTTTTGTTTTGTTTGTTTTGCTACAGAACGTGTGCGTTCTCTGGAGAGATAGAGAGAGAAAGAAAGAGAGAAAATGAGAAATCACCCCTCAGGGTGGATGGACATGCCATAATCCCCTCTCCTCTGTTTCCCTCTCTGGATTTTGGACACACACACATACACGTGCTCAGCGTGTTTCAAGCCTCCAAGTCCATGACTCAGACCATGGTCAGCCATGTGGGAGTCCAGTGCCTTAACCACAATGCCACCTGCTGGCGCCCTCTTGCAAAATTTTTAAGAATGCTAAATGATCTGTATATACATCATGTAAATAGTCACTTGAGAATGAAGATAATTCAAATGGAATTTACATACTTTTAAAAAGTTGTTTTTGAAGTTAATTGATGTCAAACTACATATTCTTTCAATTTTAGGGTAGGGTAGAATCTTTAGTAGATACATAGCATATTATCCTTCAAAGAATTTAGATCTCAGGTATGCTAAAATGCTATAGGAAATAGATTTGTTCAGGCAACAAAATGAATGACATGGTTCACTATCCATAACATGGAAAATAATAATAATTAACATTTGCTACAGGTTTAGTGAATAGAAATGATTTCTATCAGTTTTGACTTCAAGCAACCCAGAGAGCTAGGTAGTGATTTTCCTGGTTTAAAAAGAAGTAACTTGAGGCATGAAGTGAGAAAATGATGACTACAGATTATCCAGGGAATCAAAGCCAGTGTGCTGACCAATAGCCTAGAAAACAACCCCATAACATTTTAAATATCTACAAAGCCATACTTTGGAATCTTTCACTTGTTGCAATCAATTTTAAAGAAGTAAAACACACACATACACATACAAATCTATCTTAATCCATTCAGGCTGCTATAACAGAAATACCATAGAATGGGTGACTTAAACAATCAACACTTATTTATCATAGTTCTGGAGGCTTGGAAGTCCATCAAAGTACCAGCATGTTAGGCAGCTGGTCATGTTCCACCACTGGGCTCATATGAAGAAGTCTTCAAAAAATTCATGGAAGGTAGGTATTATGGGAGGAAAAAAAAAAAAAAACTGCACAAGGATTTCAAAAGGTTTTGCAATAAAGTAAACTTGGACTTTCCATAAATTTTTTTGAGATATTTTTGTTATAGGATGCATGCCCTCACCAGAAAAACAGAGAGAGACGAAGAAACAGAAAGCGAGAAATCACCCCTCAGGGGGAAAAGCCACACCTCAATCCCTTCTCCTCTTTTCTCCTCTCAGGATTTTGGGCACGCATGCATACATGTTCAGTGTGAGTTTCAAGTCACTGGGTTCAGGACTCGAAACATGGTCGACTACATGGGAGTCCAGTGATGTAACCATTACACTATCTACTGGTCCCATCATTTTTCCCAAAATGTTGAAGTCTCCTCATGGATGGTGACTTTTTGTGATGTATTCACATAGTAGAAGGGTCAGGAACCTCCCTTGAGCCTCTTTTGTAAAGCTACAACCTCATTCATGAGAGTTCCATCCTTAGAACCTAATCACCTCTGAAATATCCCACCTCCTAACACCATCACAAGTGGAGTTAGGGTTTCAACATATAAATTGGAGGAGTGGAGTTAAGACTTCAACACATAAATTGGAGGAGCCACAGACATTCAGATCACAATAAAATCCCCCAGTGAGACCATGTATGAGACTCTAGCTAAGTAACAAGGTAAAATAGGTAGCAGAAGGGAAACTGTGATGAAAAACTGAGAGGAAAAAAGAACTGTGAAACCATCCAATCCACTTTAACTTAATGGAAGTGACATTCTTTCCTGCCTTTTGTCTCTCCAGCCAAAATTAGCATTGTAACCCTAAGACATACATAAAGACCATTGGAGTCAAAACTCAAGCAGGATAACCCCTAAGTTTGAAATTTTAAATATCCAGGCCTAATGGAAACTATAAACTTGACTACATAGAAAATCGCTGCTCAAAAATGTAATCAAAGTCAAGAAAACCACACTTAGGGGCAAAGGACAATCATATTCCCCAAAGACTAGTCATACCCCCTAAATAAATAACGTAAAAAAAAGAACCACTACAGGCCCAATTAGGGCTAAAGGTCTTTGAAGGCTTTTGCTTTAGGGTGTGTATACTCACCAGAGAGAGACAGAGACAGAGACAGAGAAAATGAAAAATCACCCCCCCCCCCCCAAGAGGGGATGGCCACATCACAATCCCTTCTCCTCCATTCTCCTTTTAGGATTTTGGGCACACGTGCACGTGTGCCTAGCATGATTTTCAAACCACAAGGTCCAGGACTCGAACCATGGTTGGCCAAGTGAGAGTCCAGTGCTGTAACCACTACACCACCTGCTGGCCCCCTTCTCTCTCTTAATAAACTCTGCCTGCTTACCTATGTCTGTGTCTCTAATTTTTCATGAGCTGTGGATAAGAACCCGTGTCCTGCTGTGGGTGCTAGGCCTGATTACCCATGCATCCCTGTGTTTCCTGCATCATGTATACATTAGCTAGGTAACATAATAGCCCTAGACTCTTTCCCATCCCAAATTCATTTGCTATGCAATAAACATAGTCCTGCTTTCTATTTACCCTAAATCTAAACTAAGAAAAAATTTGATATATTGCGGGGGTGGAGGGGTCACAGAAAAGGGCTGTTTAAACTTTTTGCCAGTGGTGGTGTTTGGTTTTGTCCTCTGTAGCCTTACATTGCTTAGGATTGGGCTCTGCACACAATAAACACCAGCAGTAGCTGTTGAGAGACCAAGAGGATTGGAATAGGTCACAGAGGGATACTGAAGACTCTGTTTCCTAGGAGGTCCTCAACAAATATGTACCTGCCTAGAGTGAATTACTGGTGCGGACACCCTTGAATCTAGAACATTAACAGGTACACTTTGGGGTTATAATTATTTTTCTTTCTTTTTTTTTAAATTGTCAGAGGGTGCATGTACTGACCAGAAAAAGAGAGACAGAGACAGAGAGGGAAAAACCATCCTCCCAATGGGTCATGGCCACACTGTAATTCCTCTTCCATTTCTCTTTCCTGCTGGGATTTGGGATATGCTAACACATGCCATAGAGGGGCTGGGATTTGAACCACGGTGAGTCATATGGGAACTAGCTCCCTTGACTGCTAGGCTATAGAGATGTCTATAAATCTTGAGAAAGTATTTTCCCTCTTCATTGTTGTTTATATCATCTAAATAATTAAATACAACTTCTTTTGATATGGCACTTGTCTGTCTCCCTCCCTTTTAAAGAACCGGATTTCTGAATAATTTCTCTTGTACATGCACTTTAAAGGTGTGTAATTAACTGGTAACAGGTTGTTAGGTAGCTGATGAGGTGTGAACCAGCCACTAATTTGTTTTCTTTATTTACAACTTTCCTTGTACTTGAAGATGACAGCGTGGTGTTTTTCATTCCCTGCTTACTTCACTAGATTAAAAAGTGATTTGTGAAGCCATTTTTAATTCCTCAAATTCCATTAAAAAGGAATATCCAAGGGAGCCTTAATCAAGACTTAATAGGCCCTCATATGTGATCACACAACAGTACTCCTAATGTGGCCCTACTTCAGCTCTGATGTTAACTGAACTCAGCCCTAACACTGACCTATAGCTTCTGAAACAACCTCTATGGAGTAGTCACTGGCTTTATTGCAAATGGTTGCAGCTAGCATGCTTTATTGCTTTAGAATTTATCACATAGCCCAAGGGGATAATTTGTTAGAAAATTATTATTATTGTATTATCAGTAAAAGAGTTTGCTTTCTCCTTCAAATTGCCTTCTCTCCTATTTCATAATAAATTTTTGAAAAAAAAAAATCAGTAAGAAATTAAAATAGAAACCTAATGGAATGAGAATTGCTAAAACCACAAGACTAGAATATTGAAAATGCAGCCGAAACAGAAATAGCTAAGTGTAGAATCAGTAGGTAACCAAAGGGGGTAATTTGGAACCAGGGAGCATGTTGAATTACTGGATGAGTTTGAAAAGACAAACGAAAATAAAAACTATGTACTTAAAAAAATAGAACTAAAAGTTAAGCTACAGAATATATAAAAACATCGTGTCAGAACTGCCCATAACCCTTGGATAGACAGTTCACCAACATGCAACAAAGAACATGTTAGGCAAGCGGCAACATTTTCCTTTTGAGCTGTCAAAGCGTGCATCAACGCTGCATTTAGAACACTGTGACCTCCAACATACTATTTTTAAATGCAGAGATGTCTCAACTCTGGCAGCTGCTAGAAGCATCAGCTCTGGAAGCTGCTGTGGTGGTCAAGGGTATGTCTCTCTTTCTCTCATCCTCTCTTACTCTCTCTCTTTTTTTAATGAAAGAAACAAAATAAACTTGAAAATGCTTACTAAGTTCTTCATTTATGGCAGGCACTCTTTTAAGTGCTTTATAATATTAACTCCTTGAATCTTTACAATGATCCCAAGAATTCCATTAGGACTCTTATTTATTTACCTTTGATCACTATATATCGTTATAGTTTGCAAAAGGAATTTTTCCAGCATGAACACACTGTATGTTAGTCTACGTAAAGATATTTTTGTATGTTATCATCAACAGATAAATTTCACTTTTTTTTTTGGGGGGGAGAGGTTTTTCACTATAGGGCGCGTGCGCTCGCCAGACAGACAGAGAGAGACATAGAGACAGAAAGCGAGAAATCACCCCCCAGGGGGAATGGTCACGCGGCAATCCCTTCTCCTCCATTCTCCTCTCGGGATCTTGGGCACACACGCACACGCGCCCGGCGTGAGTTTTAAGCCACCGGGCCCGAGACGCAAACCGTGGTCGACTACATGGGAGTCCAGCGACATAGCCATTACGCTAACTGCTGGTTCCCATAAATTTCACTTTTTGTGTCCCTTAAATGTTTTGCTTCTTTATTTTTCCCCCTTGAGTCCCTTCCTCTCATTTTATAGACAAGTGCAACAAAGCTGCAAAACTACCTCTTGTCATAATAATACAGGAAACTCCTTTTTCCTCCCCTGGGGATAAAGCCAATTAGCTAATGCCACAATTACCAAGTAGAGTTAGGATAAACTATGTGTGACAAATGCTACCGTCAAATCTTCCTGCTTGAAGACTGTAACTGTTTATCTTGAAGACGTGTGTGATGGGTTGGATCTGCTTGGCTATACAAAAGGGTGAGATTACTTTCTGTCTTTGCAATTTCTTGGCACATTGCCTATGGATAGCATTACATTCTGGGTTAGTACTTCTCCAGTAATAAAATTGTTTTCTTTCTTGTAGAGAGGATTTCTGGGCTGGCAGATGTTCTGAGGGAGCCTCAAATCTGAGAGGGAGTGCCCATAATGTTTACCTGTTCTGAAGAACACACCCAGTGGTGGTCCAGCAGGGGAAGACATGAGTTTATTTACATAGGAAAGGATGCTCTGCTGAGGGCTGGGTGGCAAAGGCTCAGTTTGTATCTGTTAAGAACAAAGCATTCACACATCAATTAAATCAGTGTAGTTTCTAGTCACCAAGACAGGGATTTGGTTTGTACATATATTGATTGAAGGCAACAATAAAAGATTAACTTATCAATTGACAGAATCAGCAGAGTTTGTCTAGGGTTTAGTGCCCCTAGTCTTGTGATGTTATTGTGGGAGGGCTGCACATACCTCTGGAATGGCCCCAGCCAGAGGTCAGTTCCATGAGGTAAAGGTCATGGTCACGAGATGTTCAGGAGGCCCATCTGGGTCAGCAGCTGGTCTCAGGGAGATAGGGCGAAGAGGGAAGAGGAAGGAGAGCTCAATGTATGGCGCTTACCCTCAGTACAAGATTTCCTTTATAATTTCTCCAACACTATGTAACCTTAGGCAAGTTTTTGTTTTGTTTTGTTTTTTTCTTTTTAAGAGAGGTTTTTGCTAGAGGGTATGTGCACTTGCCAAAACAAACAAACAAAAAACAAAAAACAAACAAACAAACAAACAAAACAGAGAAAACAAGAAATCACTCCACCCACCCCCAGGAGTATGGCCATACCACAATCCCTTCTTTTCCGTTCTCCTCGCAGGACCTTAGGCATGCTCGCACACATGCCTGGTGTGAGTTTAAGCTGCTGGGTCCAGAACTCGAACCGGTCAACTATGAGGGAGTCCAGTGATGTAACCAAAGTTAAGTTTCAACTCAAACACAGAAACAAAGGGATGCTATCTTCCTGATTTTTTCTTCCTTTTCCCCCTTTCTTTCTCTTCTTTTTTATTTCTTTCTTTCCTTTTTTTTTTTCTATTTTTTATTTTTTTTTTATTTTGCCAGAGAACACATGCACTTACCAGAGAGAGAAAGCGTGGACACACTGCGATCCTTTCTCCTCCATTTCTCCATCCTGTGGGGATTTGAGGCAACCACACACATGCATCCAGCATGTGTTTTAAAGCCACAGGGGGTCAGCATCCAGCTCCCTTAACCACCAGGCTATTCTGGCCTCTCCCTGAGTTTTACGTCAAAGACATCACACCCAGGTTCTTGAAAAAGGCATCTTGGGTCACCAAGGTGAGAAAATACCCTATCTGACAGTCAGTAGGATTTATATAACTTTTAAAACAGGAGGAAACACTTGCAATTACAAGGTTTCTGATGCAAATGCTTAAAGAAAATGGAGAGAGAAATCACTTCCCTTATTTTAATAGGGAGGATGAAGCGTTGTATTTTTAATTTGTAATTTGTCCTTGCAATAGCTAATAGATGGTGCAGTAAGAATTTTAACCCAGTTACTTTAGCCTTAAAACCTTCTTTTTTAAAAAAATAAATAAAACAAAACATAGGATATAACACCTCTGCAAAACTTCCTGCCTGGAAGTCACTGAAATAAGCAAATGCACAGAGGGAATTTACATATTTACTCAACACACACTTACAGAGGACCTTTGATGTACCTGACATTTTGCTAGGCATTATGGACACGATTATGAATAAACCAGACAAGTTTTGCCCTCATGAAACTTGGCATCTAGGCAGAAGAATCACACTAAATACTTTTTCAAATCTAACAAGCAAAATTAAAAAACTCTAGAAGAGGGAAAAGTACAAGGTGTTTTGAGAGCATAATAAAGAAGGAGTTTGAGTTGGTGTCAGGCCCAGAAAGTGATATTCCAAAGACAGGCACCTTGACAAGATGAGTAGGAGAAACAGCCTCCAAACTAAAGACTCTCTGAGACATGTCCCCCAACGCCTGCCTCTCCATCATCTTTGATCTTCCTTTCTCCCAAAGTGCAGGGAAGGACTTCACTCTGACATTCCAGTGTCAGTCTGTAGACTAGACCAGCCAAAGAAGAAAGCAATTACCTTCAGTGCTTTCCCTAAGGTTCCATTAACTAGGCTCACACCACCTGCAGGCAGACTGAGGAATCTCAACACATCTGGACAGGTTGTGTCAGCAGTTATTGTTACCAAACCATAAGAGAACCAACGAGACTTTATATTGTGCTTGGTCTAGAAGTCCATCTTAATAGTTCAAACCTTAGGAAAATTAGTCTAACTTCTATCTTTGATTTCATAGTGAGTCTTACAGAAACCTCTCTCACAATAGATGGAGCCTAATGCTTAACTTGCGGAAGTTAATACCTTTGCTGAGTCTTTGCAGGTACCTGGCTATGGAGAGAGGGAGGGGAAAGATGCCACCAGCCCCTTCCCATATGAAGATTTTATCAGCTTCAGTATTACAAAACCACACCTACACCTTCGGTACTTGGAAACCAGGATCTTAGAATAGCCTTTGACTCTTTTTGTTTCTGCTGTAAGGCCCTTGCTGAGAATGGAAACTGGCCATTCTGCCCTGCCCTGCATGCCCAAAATAGAAACTACTCAGCAAGCAGCGATAGCACTTGCGTGCTGAAGACAATGACTTGTTATTTAAGTTTTTGCCATAGCGTATGTGGGTTCACAGGAGAGAGACAGAGGGAAAGTGAAAAATCACCACCTCTAAGGGGAATGGCCATGCCACAGTTCCTCCTCCTCCTCTATTCTCCTCTTGAGATTTTGGGCACACACGCACACATTCCTGGTGTGCTTTTCAAGCTATTGGGTCTGAGACTCAAACCACAATTAGCCATGTGGGAGTCCAGCGCTTTAACCACCATGCCACCTGCTGGCCCCTTGTCCTTTTTTAAAAATGTGCCTTAGAAAGTTTTTTGTTGGTTTGTTCATTTTTTGCTATAGGGCAGGTGCACTCGCTAGAAAGACAGAAAGTGAGAAATCACCACGGGGGGTGGGGGGTGGCCACATCACAATCCCTTATCTTCCATTCTCCTTTCGGGATCTAGGGCAAACACGCTAACGTGCCTGGTGCTGCAGAAACAGCACTCAGAGAAATAAGGGAACTTCGTAACCTTTATTATGACGGCGTGCACAGGGGAGTTCACGCTCTAATCTCCAGACCCCAACCACTGGGCTTAAGTTCCGCTCCTTTTATAACCACAGGAGATAAGGGGGCCGGGCTGGGCACAACTAAGCAAGCATTGAGCAAGAGCTGGTTGCTATGCAGAGGCAAGGAAGGGTCTCTAGCAGCCCCCTGGGGAAAAGGCTTCCTGCCTGGGCTGTTTAGTTTAGATAAGAGGAAGGATCCAAGGGTCCTAGGGAAGTGCCTCTGGCTGGAAGCTGGGTGGTGTTTCCTGTATGAGACTGATTACCTGTATGAGACTGATTAGCTATAAGGCCGGTGGCCACTCAGGAAAAATGGTTTTTACTTTATTTCCATCTCAATGTGAAATTTAAGCTAGATCTGGGACTCAAACCACGATCAACTATGTGGGAGTCCAGTGATGTAACCATTACACCATCTGCTTGTCCCTTAAATTTTGTTTCTTATTCAGTACGGCAGAGATCATGGTAGATTGGTGCACTGCCTTGCTTTTGGACTGGGGTCCACTTTCTACCCAGCGCTGGCTTCACTGAATAAATCCTTTTCTTATTTGCTAAGTTCTGTCTCTTTGCAGAAAATGGCACGGACCTGATTTCTGGTCCTCAGATGGAGCATCCTTGACTGTCCTGGTATTACTATTGTCTGTCTCCCCAGTCAATCCAGCGCCTAAGAGAATAATTTACTCACTGTTGTCTGAGCACTGAACTCATTCTTTCCTCCTTAAAACTACTTACTCTAAAATTGCATACACCCCTCACCCACTTTCTCCTCTCTGCAAGTAAATTTTTTCTAGTAGAGTTACAAGTGATTCCTACCTTTAAAAAAAAGAAATCCCAGAATATTATATTTTAAGAGATATAAAATATTAACTTGATTTGCACCTACTAACACACTGATTTCATCATTTTTGGTAGTCTTATGTCTATTCCTCAAATCTTTTAATTGAGCTGCTTTAACATCTTACTAGTGTCCTTACTAATTCATGAGTTAAAAAATTGAGATGTGTTTATTTTATATTTCATAAGCCATTAAGTATAGCTTTTAAAAATTACAGTATAGCAAGCTTAGCAAGGTTTGATATCAGATATTCGGGCAAAGGTTCTTCTTGGTTTGATAATAATAAAAACAAATCTATAACCATATTACCCTCCTCTGTATAGAGGTCATAGGAAATACTCCTCAAGCTTTTAAACAATCATTCCAAAAGTCCTACTTCAAGAATTTCATTGGGCTTATTTTTTATTTATTTATTTATTTTTTGGAGAAGTTTTTGCTATAGTGTGCATGTGCTCACCAGAAAGACAGAGAGAGACAGAGAGACAGAAAGCGAGAAATCATCCCCCAGGGGAGATGGCCATGCTGCAATCCCTTCTCCTCCTTTTTACTCTTGGGATTTGGGGCATGAACCTGCATGCGCCTGGTGTGAGTTTAAGCCACCGGGTCTGGGACTCGAACCATGGTCCACTACATGGGAGTCCTGCAACGTAGCCATTACACCAACTGCTGGTCCTGAGCTTATTTTAATCCTAAAGATACTCTAAATTTAACATGATTCAAGGGAAAGAAAAACATGAACCAAAAGTAAATATTAACTATACAAAAAACATGCAGCAGGCATAAAGAGGGAGCTTTACACGTTCATAGATCCCAGTCCAAGTTTAGCTAGCTTTGAGGAAGTTTACTGTTCCTTGGCTCATATCTCTTATTTCTCTTACTCTGCAGGCATTGACTGCCCCCTTCTAAGTTTTCATGCACTTCAGTGCACTGCTGCCTTTCCTACCTCCTCTCAGCTACTTTCCCACTCCTGCCCTCATGCTTTCTCAGGTCACACTGCATTCTTGGATTTGCTCCTCGTTTGTTGGTTGGTACTACTCAGTAAGAAGTGCTCATTTTCTGAGAAACGTTTTGATTTAAGACACATATAGCCATTGAGGGAATATTTTTTACATTTAGAAACATTGTTAAATTTTGGAATAGAATGAACAAAAAGTAAGATAAAACTATATCACTATGGGGCCAGCCAGTAGTAAAGTGGTTAAGGTGGCTGGATCCTACATGGCTATCTGATTCAAGTGTCCAACTTGAAAATATGCCAGGTGTGTGTACATGTATGCCCAAAACCTCGAAACGGGAAAAGGAAGAGAAAGGATTGCAGCATGACTATCCTTCCGGGGGTGGGGGTACTTTCTTACTTTCCTTCTCTCGTCTCTCTCTAGCAATTGCATACACCTCTACAAAATTATATTTATGTGTGTGTGTGTATAATTATAATATATATTTAATATATATTATTTATTTATTTTAAAAGAATATTATTTATTCAATTTATTTATTATTATTATTAAATTTGCTATAAGGCACATGTACTCACTAGAGAGAGAGAAAAAGAATGAGAAAGCAAGCCACCAGGTCTGGGACTCGAACATATGAAAGTCCAATGCCTTTAACCACCACACCATCTGCTGGCCCCTATATATATAAAATTTATAATTAATATAAATTATATGATATATATTTGTGTGTGTGTGTGTGTGTGTGTGTGTGTGTTAGGTTATTTATTTATTTTGCTATTGATTTAGTCCTTTCAGGCCATTGTTATTATAAGGGTAGTGAGTGACATATAAAGAACAGAAATTTATTTTTCACAGTTTGGAGGTTAGGAAATCTAAGATCAAGGCACCACATCATTTGGTGTCTGGCAAAGGTCTACTTTCTATTTTACAGATGGTGCCTTCTTACTGTGTCTTTACTTGGTGAAAAGGCAAGAGCTCTTGGGTCTCTTCTATAAGGGCACAAATCTCATTCATTAAGGCTCAATTCTCATGACCTAGTCACTTCCCAAAGCCTTCATCTCTTAATACTGTCACCTTGGGAGCCAGGATTTCAACACATCAATTTGGTGGGAGAGACACTCTCTCTATAGCAACTATAAACTATTTGTGTAAATAAGAAATAAAATAAAAAATTAATGGAATAAAATAAAAAAAATAACGAGTAAGAATTAAAAATATTCATCAGTGGTTCCCACCTTTAAGAGTTTAGTATTTTGTGACGAGCAGTTGATGTAATGGCTATGTCACTGGACTCCCATGTAGTCAACCATGGTTCGAGTCCCAGACCCAGTGGCTTAAACTCATGCTGGGCACATGTGCATGTGTGCCCAAGATCTGGAGAGGAGAATGGAAGAGAAGGGATTGTGGTGTGGCCATCCTCCCTGGGGGACAATTTCTCTCTTTCTGTCTCTCTGTCTCTCTCTGTCTTTCTAGAGAGCACACATGCCCTATAGCAAAAACTTCTCAAAAAAAAAAAAAAGAGTTTAGTATTTCAACTTTGGTAGTTAGTACTGGAATGTCAATGGTCTTATTTTAAATTGATTTTTGTCTAAAATTTGAATTTGATATTATCTATATAATTAAAATCTTTCAAATAACTTGGTATTTAATATTTTTTAAATTTTTTTCAAAATTTAACCATTATATTTTAGATAAGTAATACAACTTTTTAACTGTTGGCCCATTTTTCTAGCTTCATCTTGACCCTATCTCCCTATCATGATTGAGGGGTGGAATGATGGGTTGGCGGGGAGATAAAAGATGCATTTGTAGAAAATTGCATCACTTCACTGCCCTATCCCCTATCTTCTCCCGGGGTAGCACCTAAAGTATCAACATGTTGGCTGAAACTTTGCAAATTCTATTTCTACTCGCGTTAGGAAAGAGACTTCCTCTACCCTTACATACCCTTACAGTCTGCAACTTCTTGTGTGGGTTGTGCTAGAGCTTTTTTCTGTTTTTGTTTGGGTTTTTTGTTTGTTTATTTTTTCCTTTTTCTTCAGTGAAATCATCTGTTGTGTGAGTCCATGGTCAATGGATAAATTGACACATACCGGCTTATAAGAAGAGTAGGCATTTGCCTCTTATTAAATGAAAAGAACACTCTAACCAAGCTTCTTCATTCCTAACATTAAAATCAATCCAATACTTAATCAATCTTGTTTTAAATAAAATGGATTTCATTTTAGACACACTTTAGTATACATTCACTGATTCATTAACAAGCCTCAGTTATGTTCTTAGAGGCCACCCAGCACTGTTCCTACTTCGACATAGTTTCCACACTCAAGCCCATCATCACAGTTCCCATCTACTAATCTAGTGGGAACTGGAAGTGAGTGAAAGCCAAAAATACCTCTTCTCTACCACTCCCACAAAGACATATAGGGTGTATGTATGTGTGTTGGGGTGAGAGAGAGTTAGAGAAGAAGGTGCGTGTGCAAAGAGAAGGCACGCAGAGCATCTTGAATAAGCTAAGTCCACTTTGCACTTTCAACCAGAGCCAGTGTTTGTCCACTCTTAGAGATGTTCTTAGCCGAGGGGAGCAGTTCATAAACATGGGTGAAACAAACCCTGTATATTCCTATGTTGAAAGCATGTGCTAGGAACGGGACCCTCCAGCTTTATCAGATTGCTGAAGGGATCAGTAGCTCAAAAACAGAATCCAAGAATCAGCTGCTTGCTCATTTTTATGTACTTCCATTGCCTTCCCCCCAACCCATCAACAATCTCTCTAAAAATTGTTGTATTTACTCTTTTGACAAACCTTTAGGGCCAGCAGATGACATGATGGGTAAGGTGCTGGATCACACATGGTCCACTGTACAGTTTAAGTTCTGGACCCAGCAGCCTGAAAATCACACCATGTGCATGTACACATGTACCCAAAATCCTGAGAGGAGAATGGAGGAGAAGGGACTATGGCATGGCCACCCCCTCTGGAGGCTGATTTCTCACTTTCCCTCTCTCTGTCTCTGGTGAACATACATACCCTATGGCAAAAATCTTTAAAAAAAAAAAAAAGAAGGCAAAATACATTTTCTATCCTTGTAGGTCTCTGATACTGTCCTTAGACACATTTCTCACAAAGTCTGTCCTGGCTTAAAGTGACTGAAAAAGTAGGCTGCCTGGAGAAAAATATCCATAGACTGGTACAGCTAAGGACAAGAGCCCTATTTCGGTTTAGAACTTTGTGGTGAATTTGTAAACAGCATTTATGCTGCATTTAAAATCTGCAAACTATTTTACCAACACCTACCAACTTTTGCCCAAATGCTAAATAAGAAAAGACAAAAGATGAACCAGTTATAAACATGATGGTGTGCGGCGCTGCAGCCATTTATCTCAGGCTGTTCAATACTAACTACAATTCATCTTCTAGAAGAGAGGGTTTGTAGATTGCATCTGAATGATTCTGGACTATCAGGAAGGCTGGTCTGCCTGGACTCCTGGAAACTGTTAGAGAAGCTCTCATTTGTAAAGTCATGTTGGTTTCTTATTATTTAATATGTTAGCCAACGGGGAAAACACCAAGATATTTGTGCTCACAGCAGTACGTGATCACATCTCTTCTTGTCTAAAGGATTGTAAGAGGGAGATGATTGCCTTGAAGTGCCTGATTATGAGAAAGAGGTGTGTATCTATCAAGAGCTCATAAATGTGTTTTTGGTTAACTTTCTGCTGCAGAGGTTTTTAAGCATTCTGCTCCATATTATTCCAGTTGTACAGTTTCAAATTTTAATGGAAACAGCATAGTTCAAAACACATCCAAAATATTTTAGTGATTGGAGAGCAAGTTTAAATTCTATTTATCTATGCATTTTAGAAGTGCTAGAGAAAAATAATCATTTATTTCCTGCAAGACTGTTTCACACTGTCAAGAATGTACAAAGAGAAAAAAAAAAAACACACAGTACCTTTCCATTTGTTTTTTAAACAATCAAACAATGACTATTCACCTGGCTTATGTTTGTTTGTTTGTTTTGTTTTGTTTGTCTAACATAAAATATATATAGACACCAGGCTAAAAATTGTCAATGCAAATGCTTTTAAATCTACCTACCATTTTTTACATTTTTCTAAACCTTTTCATATTTCATTAACAATACATACCCTATGACAAAATGGAGGACAAGAAATTGTGGTGTGGCCATCTTCCCAGGGTGTGATTTTTCACTTTTTATCTTTCTCTCTGTCTCGGTCTCTCCAGTGAGTGTACACCCCCTATTGCAAAAATCTCTCTAAAAAAAATAGAAAAGAAAAACAAAATAAAACTAGGTGGGCTGGTGGCTAGCCATGGCATGCAGCTGGATCCCACATGGCCAACTGTGGGGTTCAAGTCCCAGAACTGGCAGCTTGAGAAACACGCCTTCTGTGTGTGTATATGACCAAAATCCCAAGAGGGGAACTAGATGGAAGAGAAGAGATTGCAGTGCAGCCGTACCTTATTGGGGGTGCTTTCTCTCTCTCTTCCTCTGTTTCTCTTCCATGAGCAGACATATAATTTGAAAAATTAAAAGAGAGAGAGAGAGGAAAACAAAAATCCAAAAAAATCCCAAGTAAGCTAGGTTTGGTGAGTCAGTTAGAGATTTTTATGTATTTTCATGGACTAGAAATGAAAACTTTGGGAGAAAGAGGAAGAGCAGAGGACAGGAGAATATCAATAGACATGCCCTTTCCACCACCACACAAACTAATTGGAGTAGAAAAACTTTGTTCAAACTTCTTCAACCCATGATCTCTTTTTCTTAAGCGATATTTTTTATATAGGGCATGTGTGCTTGTCAGAGAGATACACAGAGACAGAGATATAAAAAGTGAGAAGTCACCCCCTAGTGGGGATGGACCCACCACAATCCCTTCTTCATTCTCTTCTCAGGATTTTGGACACACACGCACACACGTGAGTTTCAAGTCACCAAGTCTGGAAAGCAAACTACAGTTGGCCATATGGGAGTCCAGCGACCTAACCATTACTCCATCTGCTGGTCCCCACCCCCACCCCGACTCTTTCTTGACAAGAGGTTACAGTATTTCCCCCAGTCGGCCCCATGAAAATGTTTAGTCACTTGGGGAAGTTCTCACTTCCTTCAATGAGAATCTCAAAATCAAAAACCTAAAAGTATTTTATAATCATTTCAAGAAAAGAGGATTTTGTTTGTTTGTTTTTGCTGCAGGGCGCATGTGCTCACCAGAGAGAGAGAAGGGAAAAACGAGAAATCACTCCCACAGGGAATAGCCACACTGCAATCCCTTCTCCTCCATTTTCCTCTCAGGATTTTGGGCACACATGCACATGCATCCAGTGTGGTTTTCAAATTACTGGGTCCAGGACTCAAACCGTCATTGACCATGTGAGAATCCAGTGCCTTAACCACCATACTTCCTGCTGGCCCCAACAAGAGAATTTTTTTAAAAAAAGAAGTTTATCTGGGGCCAGCAGATGGCATAGCAGTTACCTCACTGGACTCCCACATGACTGACCACAGTTCGTGTCTCAGAAAATGGTGGCTTGAAAATCACTCTAGTCATATGTGCATATGTGCCCAAGGTCCCAGGAAAAGAATGGAGGAGAAGAGACTGTGGCACGCAATCCTCCCTGGGGGTGATTTCTCACTTTCCCTCTCACTGTCTCTGTCTCTCTCGCCAGCAAGCACACACACCCTAAGACAAAAATCTCTAATAAATAAATAAAATAGAGGTTTATTTCTTCCATGAGCAAGGGAGAGAGGTGGGTTGGGGAGCAGAGAGAGACATGTACCCAACGGGGTCTTGATCCACCCCTAGCCAGCTCCTGATCATGGAACATGCATGCCTGGAGTACTCAGAGGGGGCAAATGTGGCACTCTCCTACGTGAGTCAGCCCCACAGAGCTCCGTGTGTTACTGCTACACCACCATCCAGCCCCCTAGGAGAATTTTATGGGTTTTATTTTCTATAGTTTACTTTTTTTTTTTTTGCCATAGAGTGTGTGCGCTTGCTGGAAAGAGACAGAGAGAGAGGTAGAGAGAGGGAAAGTGAGGAATCACCTCCCAGCGGGGATGGCTATGCTGCAATCCCTTCTCCATTCTCTTCCTGGGATTTTGGGCATGTACACACATGGTGATTTTCAAGCTCAGGACTCGAACCTTAGTCAGCCATGTGGGAGTCCAGTGCCTTAACCTCCATGCCACCTGCTGGCCCCTAAATTTTACATTACTTAAAGGACAGGGTTTTTTTTTTTTCATTTTTGTTTTATTTTTGTATTCTCAGAAGGTTTGTGTATTTGCCAAAGAGAGAGAGAAAGCATATCACTCACTGGGGCATAGTCATGCTGTGATACTTTTTCTTCCTTTTATTGATCCTATTAGAATTTGGGATATGCATACAGAGATGCCTGATGTGTTTTTCAAGCCACTGGGGTTGGGACTCAAACTGTGGTTGGTGGGACCAGCAGTTAGCATAATGGTTATGTCGCTGGACTCCCATGTAGTCGACCACGGTTCGCGTCCCGGACCCGGTGGCTTAAACTCACGCCGGGCGCGTGTGCGTGCGTGCCCAAGATCCCGGGAGGAGAATGGAGGAGAAGGGATTGCGGCATGGCCATCCCCCCTGGGGGGTGATTTCCTGCTTTCTGTCTCTCTGTCTCTCTCTGTCTGTCTGGCGAGCGCACGCGCCCTATAGCGAAAACCTCTCCAAAAAAACAAACAAACAAACAAAAAAAAAACTGTGGTTGGCCATGTGGGATCTGGCTCTTGAAGCACAGTATTTAGATACTGTGCTATGACATCAGCCCAATGATGGAGCTCTTTTAGATTGTTTTTTAAATATAAAATTACAACTTTCAATATAAAATACGCTTTTTTCAAAATTCGCATCACAGCACCACAGCACCACACACATAAAACATGGCAAAAGACAAGTATCTCTCTACGACTGACTTTGGAGCCTGAAATGTCTACCTTAGTTCAACCTCTGGAATAAGACAACAAAGGGATCCTGTTCTGATGTAATTCTGCTCCTGATACTTTTATAGATACATGAAGGGACTCAAGAGACATTCATAGAAAGATGGAATTACAGTATGAGTCTCTTTTGGTGCCTAAATTTTTTGAAATCCATATGTAGTCTTTCATACTATGCATTTTTTATAAACTTTTTGGAGACCATTCATAGTTTCTCAGATTGATCCAACTCCCTAGCAGAGTTAAATTTGAGGAAGAAACTAAGCTAACATTCCAGCAGGGCTACTTAGTGAGAGCATCCTCAGTAAGGCACCTCCGAAGGGGGTCTGAGGCAGCTGTGGAAAGATTTGGGAGCCCCCAGTAAAGGGAATGTCTCATGCTTCCTTTTCTTTTATACCTATGGCATCTGTACAACACCTTGAAGGATTAACTAGGCTATGTGTGACAGATTTTTCTGCCTGTCCCTGAGGGCTCTGAAATATGTCATCTGAGATGGAATAAGTGCAACTGGCTTATCTGGATTTACAACTTGTTACAAATATGGCTGGCTCCTTTTTGTGCAGTCAGATGTGTTTCACTAAGTCAGTTTTCTGGCAAATGTGTAGCATGAGAGGCTGCCTAGCATTTTTGCCAACATTTTTACCCTCTTCTTCTGACCATTAGACTTAGCAACATCCTCTAGGGCAGAGAAATAGCTAACATAGCATGGATCACAATATAGAGAAAAGGCTGCAGGCCATGTGCTTGTGTATTCTAGTGTGTATTCTAGTTTATATAATAGTACATTTTGCAAAGTTTAAAGACAACAATGCTATTTTAAACCAAATAATAGTCTACCACTGACTTTTACTGTTGTGTATGTGCTTTTTAATTAATTTATTTTTTCCAAGAGCAAAAGATGCAGATAGAGACAGAGACAGAAAGATAGCACCCCAAACAGGGTCCTGATACTGCAATCCATCCCAGATTATGGGTCCATACGTATTTAGGGAGGTCTTCAGATATGAACCCAGAATGTACCCATGCGGGTCAGACTTGCAGAGCATAACATTTTATCATTGTGCCACTGTCTAGCCCTTGATTTTTAGTGTTTTTCTTTTCCTTTTTATTAAAAACTTGCCAGAGGGTGTGTGCTCTTTCTAGAGAGAAACAGGGGGAGAGAAAGGAAGAACGATAGCACTCCCTTTAGGAAATGGTCACATCTCAATCCCTTCTCCTCTATTTCTCCCGCTTTTAGTATTTGGGACATGTACACACATGTACCTGGCGTGTTTCTCGAGCAACCAGGTCCTGGACTAGAACTACATAATCAGCCTTGTGGGATCCAGTTGACTCAACCACCATGCCACAGGCTGGCTTGATTTTGTTGTTTTAAGATATACATACCTATCAGTCCTCCAAGTAGGATCCCATCTTCCCTAGGTACTTAGTTGCAGCTGCAGCAGGTGCTGCTCTGAAGAGAGCTCATCTTCCTCCTGGTGAAGGCAGAGAAGTGGTATCCTTTCTAGGATAGGATGCTGGACAAGCCTCTCCAAAGCACTTTCTGATTACTTGCAAACATCACACCTAACAATGGATAAAGAAAAGACTCAGTGGTATAGAACCACCAAAAGCCCATTGTTCAATGGACTATAACAAAGAGCAGCCCAAAGAAAACAGCCCAAAACAGAAAGGTGACAGGAGAGAGAGCAACAAAGACTTTGTGCAATACAGGAACAAGGAGGATTAGAGAAAGATATCTAAAATGATGTGAAAGAGATTGGGAATGGGCTAGACCCACTTGTGATGAAGGATGCAGAGCAAATGTTTCTGAAAATACATAAATATTTAATAAATAAAGGTTCAAATAAAAAATAAATAAAATATTGCCACTATAAAATCTAATCCAGAAATTAGGGTAAAGTAAATACTCCATCAGATGCTGAAACAAACAAATAAAAAAGGAAAAAACAAACAAACAGAAAATACAAAGGTAATAGCTTTTCCATAATGGAATACACAAAGTCCACACTAACAATGGAAAAAATGCAAATCACAGCGATGTCAGAAATAGATTTTATAATATTGATTATGACGATACTCAATGAAATACAAGAGAAAACAGATTTCTGGAGATGAAAAAAATGCATGACATACAAAAGAGATTTAATGGAGAGAGGCCTGTTAAAACGAATCAGATATCCTGGAGATGAATAAAAGACAGGGAATACAAAATTTGTAGAGCACATCAACAACAGGTTAGACAATGCAGAAGAAAGAATCTGAATTTGAAGACAGAAATTTTTCAATAGTCTAAATGGTTAAAAAGAAAAGAAAAGTAACCATTAAAAATGAAGAGAACATGATCCTACTGGGGATCAAAAGTATGGTGATTGGATTTTTATATCATTGTATGAAATGTTCCTCCTTCAAACCTTGTTATGACATTGGCACAGAACCTACCTGACATGGAAAAATTGTAGAAGAGGACATACAGAAAATAAGGGAGGACCCAATTCAGTGACTAAATATCTGCATAGTGGGTATCTCAGATGGTAAAGAGATGGAAAAAAGGTATAGGAAATCTATTTAATGAAATGTTAACTGAAAGCTTTCCAAATCTACAGAAACAATAAATAGACAATCTACAGAATTGGAGAAAATGTTTCAAACTATTTTCAGATAGGTATTGACAGTCAGAATATGTAAGGAACTCAAATGACTCACCCACAAAAAAAAAAAAAAAAAAAGAATAATCCAATAAAAAAGTAGGCAATTGACTTGAACAGACAACTCTCAAAAGAAGACATACAAATGGCGAAAAAAAAAATTTTCAACATTTCTTATCATAAGGGAAATGCATATCAAAACCACAATGAGACATTGCCTAAACCTGGTCAGAATGGCCAGCTCTTGTGAGAACTAACCCATTCTCAAGAGAACAAGAATTCACTGGGTTTTGCAAGCCAACCTATTCAGAAGGCGGTTGCCTATATGACGCAATCAGCATGAACAAACCACTGTTCTCTAAGCTTTACCCTGGGATGCTATGCAAGAATAAAGTGTTCGTTCACTTTTACAATACAGACCATATAATAAAGTCCCACACATAAAATTTTTGTGGGATGTATTCAAACCATAACACCATGTATTCACAAGTCCATTTTGACATTCCCTCATGCCATATAAACTTGCTTCATTTAGTCTTTTCTACTTCTCTCATTACTGAGTTAAATGAAATCTTTAATATATGTTCATTGTAAGAAAAAACATGAAAATGTATGTTTAAGAGAAAAGTGGAACTTTATAATAAAATAATAACATCAAAGAGTTAAATATGTTTTAAAATATAATAGGTATACCAAATGAAAAAGTGACCATTGTCAGGAAAGGGAAAAAGGGGACTGGTATTTGTTGTAGTGATTGGGGCACCTGAATGTGGCTGACTGCAGTTCAAGTCCCTGGTGACTTGAGGATCATGCCAGGGGAATGTGTGTGTGCCTAGAATCCCAAGAGAAAAATGGAGAAGGCATTGCAGTGTGGCCATCTCCCCTGGGGTGTGATTTTTCACTTTCCCTCTCTCTGTCTCTCTCTCTCTTTCGCTGGTGAGCACACATGGCCAAAGGCAAGAAAATCTTTTAAAAATTTTTTTAAAAGAGTGGAAAAAAAAGCTTACTATTTTGTAGAGATTCTCAAAGAGCAATCTTTTCCAGTGTACAATTCCTTTTCCCAGTTTATTTAAATAATTGGTTTTTTTTTCCCCAGGAATCTTTAAATTAGAAGTAATAATAGTCAACAATAACAATAAAATCTGCAACAGCAGATAACTTTCATTCTACTTTTCTTTCATGTGTGTGTCTGTATGGTGTTCCTTATTTTTTATTTTTAAAGAACTATTTTTTAAATTTTATTTATCACTATTATTTTAAATTATTTATTTATTTATTATTCTTATATACATTCAATCGCCATTATTTTCATTTGCTAAAGGGCATGCAGGCTCACCAGAGATAGTGTTGGGGGGCATGGTGAGGCAAGTGGGGCGTGAGAAAGCAAGCTGCTGGGGCCAGGACTTGAATTGTTGTTGGACATGTGGAAATCCAGTATCTTAACCACCACATCACTTGCTGGCCCCTGTATGATGTCATTTTTAAGAGAGTATCTCACTATGTTCTAATCCTCCTACCTCAGCCTCCCGAGTAGCTGGGACTCCAGTACCAGGCTTTAGAGTAGACCAGGAATTTAACCCAAGGCTACCATGTGACTTTGGCATGCCAGCTGCAGTGTCTAGTGTGTGCTACTGTGGCTGGGCCTCCAGCCTCACATTTTTTTTAACACTTTACTGTATGCAAAACTCTATGCTAAGAGATCTATAAGGATTACCTAATTTTATCCTTACAACAACTTGCTGTTATTATCACTAGTGAAAATGTACTAGACATACAGGGATATAAATGTGAAGTACTAATTTAGTTACTTTGCAGTATTTCTCAAAAAAAAATATTGCTCAGACCATCTCTATCAGAATCACCTGAGACTTGCTAAACACATCTTCTTAGACCTCCAGAACTCAGATTCTAATTTAGAGGTTTGCAATAATGTATTTTTATCTGTATTTAATTTACAGAAATTTGCTTTGGAAGAAGCACTTCAGGTGATTCTGGTACACACTAAAGTTTAAGAATCATTTTCTTATTTCTTTCTCTTTTTTTTTTTTTTTTTTTTTTTTTGAGAGGTTTTTGCTATAGGGCACGTGCGCTCACCAGAAAGACAGAGAGAGATAGAGAGACAGAAAGCAAGAAACCACCCCCCACCCAGGGGAGATGGCCATGGCACAATCCCTTTTCCTCCATTCTCCCCTCAGGATCCTGGGCACGCACGCACACATGCCCAGTGTGAGTTTAAGCCACCAGGTCTGGGGCTCAAACTGTAGTTGACTACATGGGAGTCCAGTGACATAGCCATTATGCCAACTGCTGGTCCCAACCATGAATTATATGAATTTCTTAACACAGAAAAATATACATAAAATGGCCCACAATTCTTCTCTTGCAATAAAAATATGTTCACATATTAGACAATTTGGGTAAAATAGGAAGTCAAAGGTAAGGCCTCCTTCCCAACTTAGCAATCATAACCAACATACACTCATGTACATAGCCTGAAATGTCCTATTAGGTTTTCAAGGCCATATCTACCTTCTCTTCTCTTGTCCATTGAGCTAAGAATCCAGTCCACGGGAATCAGGACTAGGAGAACTTAAATTATTTCAACACATTTTAAATGTCATAAACAATTGAGATACAGTTGATGGTTACTTAGCTGCAAATTAATTCTTTCATCCTATCCCATTATAATGTAATTTAGGTTTGTTTCTTTGTTTTCTTTTGCTTCTTTTTAATTCTATAGGGAAAAGACTCTGATGATTGAACTACTACATTTAATAGTACCTATCCCAAGGCATTTTTTTCTGATGTCCTCAAACAAAAAAATGTATAGAATTCCCATACTAGCAATACCACTAGCAAAGTTAAAGAGAATAGAAATGAGTAGAGTCTGAAAGTTGATTTCTTAGGTCTCAAAGTGACTCTTAACTTCAAACTACCCAGAGGAAAGAGTACTACACTAGGTTAAATCAGTTCTTTAGGAAGAAGTCATCAACAGATGAATTAAAAATCAACAGTGAAACATGGTAACATTTTGTCCTTTGAGCTCAGGATCACCAGGAGGAGTCCATTTTCAGATGTCAACTCTGATTGGTGGTAGATATCTAAAGCAGAGACCTGTGATCTACAGCTGATCTACAGCAGGCAAACTACAGACCCATGGGCTGTATCCAGCCAGTCACCTGTTTTCGTAAATACAGCTTTATTGGAACTCAGCCATGCTCATTCATTCTAGATTATCTATGGTTGTTTTTACTTACAACGGCAAAGTTGAATAATTAGAACAAAGACTATGTGGTTTGAAGAGCCTGAAATATTTACTATCCAATATTTTATAATAAATGTTTGCTGATCCCTGGTCTAAAATATTATGTTATGAAGGCTACCGAGGCCCCGACTAGTCTCAAAAGAAAAGAATGTTATGATTGATTTCTTTTTGTCTTCACATTCATAGAGGAGGAATACCATGCATTCACCAGCCCCACTTTATCCCCTCCCTAGAACTAAAAGCACGATGGAAAATAAAAGATGTAAAGGAGTAGGTTCAGCATCAAAACCAAGGCCTAATTATCTCTACCAAGAATGTGAGGACATTGACTATTATTTCAAAAGAGTTGGTGGCAAGGATGTGGGAAGTGATGTCCAGAAAAATAGAAGAATTGTAACTGAAAGTGAACAAATACTTATAAAACTAAATCTATTGTTATAAATATGTGTATTAAGCAGTTTTCTATGCTATGAATTGAATTATACTCATGGGGAATACAGAAAAATTTGGACAAAAATACTCTATGAGTTTACTTAAGGAAAATAAACAAGTGGTAAGAAAAAATTCACCTCATCTTAAAACAGTGTGACCCCCTTTCTGTGCACCATCTTTCATGAGCAGGTATATACCCTCACACACACAATCTTCCCCAACGCACAAAGCTACTGAATAACAACATTTCTTCACACTACTATAGTGGGGTGAGACCTAGAATATAAAGACAATCCTTATCTAGTAGTCAGTAGCTATTTGTTTGAGGTGAGCATAAATACAGCTCTTGGGGAGACCAGAAGTTGGCGTAATGGCTGTGTTGCTGGACTCCCATGTAGTCGACCAAGGTTCGAGTCCCGGACCCGGTGCCTTAAACTCACACCAGGTGCGTGTGTGTGCATGCAAAAGATCCTGAGAGCAGAATGGAGGAGAAGGGATTGCAGCGTGACCATCCCCCCGGGGGGTGATTTCTCATTTTTTGTCTGTCTCTCTCTGTCTTTCTGGCGAGCACATGCTCCCTATAGCAAAAACCTCTCAAAAAAAAAAAAAAAATACGGCTCTTGGGAATGAACAGAGTGAATATTTTTACTACTTCTGAGTCCTGTCTCTCATAGAGTCAAAATAGAACATTAAAAAAAAAAAGCCTAAAAATGTCTGAAGGTTTTTAGAACATAGTATTATGGATGTTTTCAGCTGAATGAAAAATACTCAACTTTTGAGGAGAAACAAATTATCCGTTGATTAGCAAATTAAGAAAATAAGAGCTGTTGGATAGTAGCTAGCATGCCTTAGGGGAAAAAAGAGCCTAGTAAGTTTAATTTCTTTCTTTGACACTCTGACAAAGAAGAAGCAATAGATGTAATATATCCATACTTCAGTAGGGCTTTTGATACCATTTCACATGACATTTCTTTTCAACAAGCTGATAATACATAGCTTGGATCACAGTGCTGTCAAGTGGCTGAAGAGTTGCAATCAAAGGGTAGCTATCAATGACGTCTTGTCATCCTGAGGACATTTATCAAGTAGTGTCCATCCATAAGGGTTGGTTGTGGGCCAGAGATATCTACAGGGTGATGGAAGTGAAAGCAAGTTCAATAAATTTCCTGATAACACCAATCTGGAGCAGCTGTCTACACCTGGCAAGATGGGAATAGCTTTCAATGACCTTGATTAAGTCAGGCTGGTAGAGTGAGATGAACTCAGAGCCAGGATACCAGGCCAAGACACAGTGGGCACATTTTCTACACGGGAAGGCTTATGGCATGTCACAGTAAAATTCAGCAGCATTTTATTTCCAAAATTTCTTGAAGCACTGTAATTCATTAACCACACTCTGTGATGCCAAGTTGTTTAGAACTACTCTTATTCCACCAGTTTTTCCTAATTTGCAAAATGGAGACGCAAAGACCTATCTCACAATATTCTTTTAAAATTTAAATAGCTTCTGGAAAGTGCTTGTCAGATATTGAGTACTGAATGTTACTTCCCTTCATCAGCCCTGTTTTGCCATCCTTGTTCTAACGAGACTGGCACTGGAAAGGAAAATCCATGATTACAATACAAAAATTCAACAGGAAGAAAAATCTTCTAAGAAACAGAAATATTGTCAATGAACCTTAGGCCACCCCTCTGGCATACCAAGATATACCTCTTCATTAATAATAATTTAATCATTGAATATAATGCTCTCGAAAGAATGTCTCAGAATTTTATTATTGGTTAAAAGAATTTTGAGAAATTTACCTTTGGCAATTATGGAAGGCACAGAATTACTGCTTCCGACATGTTGAGGATACTGCAAAAGGTTAGTCCCAGGCATGTGGTAGGTACTCCACAACTGCTTGTCTTATTTGTCTCGTGGGTTATCAGAAGGCTTGGATTAAGAAAATCAGCATTTAATAATTCTAAAACAGGTGTTCTTAACTCCCCTGGAGATTAATTACTCCTTAGAGAACAAGAAAGGAGTAACAAGAGCCAATGCAATATCTAGAACACAGATTTACTCATAGTCTTTAAGTCTCAATAGAGAAAGCCAAGATGTGTCTTAAGCTGGTTGTTGTTCTTAGACAGTCTCTTTCGAAAGTAAACTAAGGAAGGCCAGATGGTGGGGCAGCAGTAACATGTGATGCTCTGTGAAGCTCATCCATTCTGTGTTCATATCCTGGGATCTCCCTGAACATGGTGGGCATGCATGCGTGTGCCCGTGATCCAGGCCAGCTGGATGCAGGCCAGCTGAGACTGGTCGTGGACTGCTGCACCCAGCAGTGCTTATCTTGATTTCTCTCTCTCTGTTTTTCTCTTCCTCATGGAAGGAAGAAAGAAACTTAAATAAAATAAAAATAAATGTCCTTAACTGTGAATATTCTGCTTGAAGAAGATGAAGTGATAAGGCACCTGCTCCAAATCTCTTAACTTCATCTGGGAAAAATAGGGAATAGCATTTGAAATAAACATTTCTGGGGGACCAGCAAATTGCATAATAGTTATGTCGCTGGACTCCCACATGGTTGATCACGGTTTGAGTTCCAGACCCAGCAGCTTCAAACTTAGACCAGGCATGTGTGTGTGTGTGTGCCCAAAATCCCAAAAGAAGACTGAAGGAGAAGGGATTACAACGTGGTCATCCCCCCGGGGAGTGAGTTTTCACTTTCTGTCTCTCTGTCTCTATCTCTCTGGGAAGCACACATACACTATAGCAAAAATCTTTCTAAAAAAATAAGTTTCTAGCATTTAACATCTACTCTCCTCATTCCCTCTCTTGTCTTAAGGCATTTATTTCATTGAAATAAACTGGCTAATCAAAAGTGAGTTTGTTGGGACCAGCAGTTAGCGTAATGGCTATGTCGCTGGACTCTCACGTAGTCGACCGCGGTTCGCGTCCCAGACCTGGTGGCTTAAAACTCACGCTGGGTGCGTGTGCGTGCGTGCCCAAGATCCTGAGAGGAGAATGGAGGAGAAGAGATTGCAGCGTGGCCATCCCCCCTGTGGGGTGATTTCTCGCTTTCTGTCTCTCTCTGTCTGTCTGGCGAGCACATGTGCCCTATAGCAAAAACCTCTCAAAAAAAAAAAAAAAAAAAAGTGAGTTTGTCCACATTCCTACCATCAAATCTACCAACCTATCTGCATCTACAGCCAAAACTTGGCTTCATTTCCCTATCGAAATCCTACTTTGTATGGAATTTTATTCTCTCTCACTTGTCCCAGCTCTGTTGGATTATTCCCACTAACAATATATATCATTAAATCTTTAACCTAAGGGAAAAAAACCCAAACCATTTAAAAAAAAAATCTTCCTTAGGTTCTTTACTAATGAACATTGTTAGCACTCTATTTTTTACTGCCTTTTACCTCAAGACTCGGAGTTTCCTGCATTTTTGACAACACTTCCTCTGTTTATGTTGCTCTTAAATGGATTCTTACTAGGCTGTTCTCAAACTGATATTAGCAAGATACTAATAACCTCAGCATTGATAGAAACAATGGTTAACTCTCAGGCTTATTTTACTTAACTTGTCTGTATATCACTCCTCTCTTATTTGGAACACTTCTTTCTAAGAACCCACTTTTTCTGGGTTTTTCTCTTACTTTACCAGATACTCTTTCTCTTCTAACTTCTGAATATTGGAGCATACCAAGACGATCCCTAAGTGCAGATTATTTATATATATACGTATATATATATACACATATACATATATTTAATGTGACTTCTTTGACTTTATTTCTCAAGTCTATCCATTCTTCCTTTGAAATATATTCAACTCTTCCATTGCCACTATCCTATCCTAGTGAATTCTGTGGTGGTTTCCAACTAGTCTCCGTATTCTACACGTTTCTCTCTCTGGGCCCTTTACTGTAATCACTAAAGACCCCACACTCTAGTCTCCAGAATAGCCCAAGGGAGCATACAAAAGCTTAAGTTAGGAGTCTGCCATGAGAGCTGAAATCTAGTGTTTTCAGGGATAAGAGCAATGAAGATGTTCTGAGAAGTCACCCTGGAGAGGCAAAAAGGGCAGGACTTCAGGAAAGAAGACTGAGTCCACCATGAGAGCTGAAATCTAGTGCTTTTAAGGGTAAGAGTAATGAAGATGTTCTACTGAGAAGTCACCCTGCCTCCATGCACTGAGTGTCTGGACAGGTCTAAGTGAAAGAGCCAAGCATCTGAATACTAAGGGTAAACATATTCCTCAATTCCCACTGCATCTGCAACACAAAGGGAGAAAAGTGGAACGGCAAAGAGTTTGCAGACCACCTCCTCCTGTGCACCTCTGATCGCTCATGTTGAACTTCTAGAAATTAGGAAGAAATGAATAACCCATCAGAGGACTAGAAATCACTGCAGAGGCACAAAAAATATGAGAAACCGAGAAAATACCTCTCTCCCAAGGGAAAAGAATAACTCCTCTTCGTCCACAGACAGTACAATGGAACTCACAGAAATGTCTGATAAAGAATTTAGAATATTCAATGGAACTCACAGAAATGTCTGATAAAGAATTTAGAATATTCATGTGACAAAGCTAACAGAGATGGAAGAGAAGAGAGAAAATGAACTCCAGAAGAAGAGTCGACCAGTTCAAGGAGGTGAGGAAGTTCTTGTGAGAACTGAAAGAGGAAGGAAGCACCATAAAAAAAAATCAAATGGAACTGTTGGAGATGAAGGTTATAATACAAGAAGTCAAAACCCTTGAAAGTATTAAAAGCATACTAGATCATACAGAAAATCCAATCTCAGATGTAGAAAACAAAATTGCTGGACTAGTAAAATCCACCATGATGACTGAGAAAATAGCCCCTCAAGAATGAGAATAATATACAAGAAATACTAGATACTATTAAACATCCAAACATCCAGATAATCGGTATCCCAGAAGGTGAAGAGACTAATAAGGGCATTGACAATCTATTCCATGAAATCCTGGAGGAAAACTTTCCAAACCTAGAGAGGCATTCAAAGATCCAGACCCAAGAAATACAAAGGACCCCAAATAAGATCAACCCAAGGAGATCTTCTCTAAGACACATTATAACCAGATTGACCAAAACCACTGACAAAAGACAAGATACTAAGATTGGCAAGAGAGAAACATCAAGTTACCTACAAAGGATATCCCATCAGGCTAACAGTGGACCTCTCATTGGAAATAATTCAAGCAAAAAAAGAATGGGAAAATATACTCAAAGTGTTGAGTGAAAAACAATTTCAACCTAAATATTACATTCAGCAAGATTATCCTTTATATGAGAAGAGAAGACAAGAAATTCTCAGATAAACACAACCCGAAAGAATTTACCAACACCAGAGCAGTTCTCCAAGAAGTTCTGAAGAGAGTGCTTCTCAGGTAAACTAAAGTCAGACACACAGAAATAAGAGTTCAAAAACAACTAAGAAAATGGCCAGTTTAATGGTAGGGACAAGTCCAGAGTTGAACGTTATCTTCCAGAATTTAAACAAAAATATCAGACCACAACAGAAGATAAATTAAGTACATGAATCAGAACTGATGAAATAGAATTTTATGACTTCTGACTAAAACATTACCGATCTTCTATGCTTCGTTTTCCAGAGTTAAAGATTTTTGTCTTCTCTTGAGTTGTCATCAGGTCCATGTACCTACTATTCCTAACCTGCTTCCTGGCTTAAAAAAGTTATCTCAACAATTTTTTATTTTGATTTATTAAAGCTAAAACTGCCTTTCTTGAATTTAAAATATATATTTAAAAAAATACCTATTTAATGACCACATTAAAAAAATGAAAAAATTAAAAAAATAAGTTCAGGAGAGTTATTTCACAGCATAGTGATCATAGTTAATAATAATGAATTGTCTACTTTAAACTTGCTAAGAGTACATCTTAAATGTTCTTAAAATAAAAAAAGATTTAAAAAAAAAGAAAAGAAAAATATATGATAAGAAGAAAGAAAGAATTAACTCTGAAAACTCAGTAAAACTATGGCAAACTTAAGAGTATCCACAGTTGGAGATGTTCAACATTACAAGTTTGGAGGTTTGAATATTGTTCTCTCTCCAACATTCCTCTCTATCTCTGTCTTCCCCTTATCATGTTTAACAACTATATATCTTTTCATAAAATTAAGAAGCTGCAAATGCCTTTAATTCTAATTAACCATAAATTTCTGTTTATAAAGGCTAAATAGTGTTTCATTAAACATTATGTGCAACATTTTCTTTATGCATTCATCCAATGATAGACACAGAATGACTCTATAAGTTGGTTATTGTGAGTAATGCTGCAAAGAACATGGAAGTACATGTACCTCTTGAACATATTTTCATGTCAAAATCCTTGAATATACTGTATACCAAAAATTGAGATTGCTACATCATATGGTAATTTTTTTTAGCTTTTTAAAACACCTACATATGTCAATAATTTTCCATAATAGCTATAATAATTTACCAAAAGCATATAATGTTTCCATTTTCTCTGCATTTTTGCCAACACTTGCTGTTTCATCCTTTTGATAACAGTCTTTCTAACAGATATGGCCTGATACTTGATTATAGTTTAAATTTGCATTTCCCTAATGATTATTGACAAGTATTTTTCATATACCTTCTGCCCTTTTGATATGTTCTTTTGAGAAATGTCTATTTAGGTCCTTCACCAATTTTATAAAATCAGGTTATTTGTTTTCTTACTATTGAGTTGAGTTCCTTTTTTATATTTTGGACATCGACTCATAGTCAATGTATGCTTTAGAATTATTTGCTCTTCACTTTGGCAATTGTTTCTATTGCTGTGTAGGAGCTTTTTAGTTTGACACAATTTTGCCTATTTTTGCTTTTGTTGCTTGTGTTTGGAGAGTTAAGTAAAAAGAAAATAAACATTGCCCATAAAAAAAAATAGTTAAATTACACAAAACTTCTACTCAAAATACTCCTTGGCTTTCCATCTGATCCAGAACAAAATCCTGTCTTTTTCCTGATCTACACCATCCGGTCCTTGCAACTTGGAACTTTTCCATCTTTCCCTTCCTCTCCCTTGCTCAGTTCTCTAGACTCACTGCCCTCCTTGAATTCTAACATTCTGAATACTTCTGTGCCAGAGCCATTCCCTTGCTGCTCTTGGGGCCTGGAACCCCTCCCATTCATAAATCTGCAAGACTCTTTTTTCAGTTTTTTAAAGAATTATTTCAATTTTATTTATTATTATTACTTTTTAATTTGACCAGAGAGATACAGAGAGAGAGAGAAAGTGAGAAAGCAATTCATTAAATCTGGGACTCAATTAGCGGTCAGCCATGTGGGAGTCCAGCACCTTAACCACCACAGCACCTGCCGGCCCTCCTTTTTACACTTTTTTTTTCAGAGTCTGCTCAAATGCCTCTTACTCTGAACACCCTATATAAAATTCCACAAACCTACTTCATCTCATCACTCTCCATCCTAAAGTAGGGCAACTGCTTCAGTTTTATTCTTAGGCTTATTACCATCTGACTAGTATAAATTCATTTGTTTGCTGTCAGTCCCCTTCCAATAAGATATAGAAAGCAGGGATTTTTCTCTCTTTTATTCATTGCTTTATCTTTAGCACTTAGAGCAGTGCTTTGTATTAAAAAGCTTTTCAGAAAATATTTGTTGCAAAAGCGCTGCCTATTGCAATAGTTTAAAATTACAATGGTGGCTTTGGGAAATTAAGCTGAAACTAGAATTACTTGGTATACTTCAAAACTTAATCTGTAACACCTAAATTTTTCTCTAGAATAATCTAGAATACATGTGCAAAGTAAATATAAAGTTCGATTAGACTTTTTGTTACGAATGTTCCTTCTAAAATATCAGAATGGCTTTGGTAGTATATTACTCCAGAGAAACAGAACTAAAAAGATAGATATAGAGGGGCCAGCAGGTAGCATTGTAAAGTGCTGGACTCACACATGGCTGACTGCAGTTTGAGTCCCAGACCTGGCAGCTTGAAAATCACACTAGGTGTGTGTAAGTGCATGCCCAAAATTCCAGGAGGAGAAGAGACTGAGGTGTGTCCATCACCTCTGGGGGAGGGGGTGATTTCTCACCTTCCCTTTCATTGTCTCTCTCCAGAGAGCACACACACTCTATGACAAAACTCTTAAAAAAGAAGAAAGGAAAAAGGAGAAGAAAACGATGATATAGACACACAGAGTGATTGAGTTTAAGGAATTACATCATATGATTATAGAAGCTTCGTGATTCCAAAATCTGCAGTGTAGACTCGCAGGCTGGAAACTCAGGGAAGAGCTGCAGTCAATAAATCCATCTGAAATCAATAAATATCTCACAGTAAATGACTAATTAAATAAAAAATGTTAAAGGCCTCAGGTGGGTAAATCTAATGGCATGAACTACATTTTCCCAACAGGTGATGCAGTGTTTCAATAGCAAGAAAAGAAGCTGAGTAAACTTTTAATAGACTTGGTACTAAATACTCTAGTTTTAGTATAAATTTAGTAAGAACAATAGAAATACAAGGACAGAAAAATAATAATGGTTGATGCTAGGAACTTTAATTGTTTATTTCTATCCTTTCACATGGATTCTTGATAAATTTTCATTTAGATATCAACTGAAGTCATCCTGCCCTTTCAGGTTTAAAAGAAGTAGCCTTCAATCTCTCTGTCATCTGTCCTGTAGGAAATACAATGTTCCCTGCTACCTTCCCAGAGTCCTTAGAGTTGGTGTTTCCATGGGCATACCTGCTCAGAGTTCTCACTTCTACTAACCTCTTACTTCACTCTTGTCTGAACTTCTGTATTAGTCAGGGTTCTCCAGAGAGACAGAGCCAATAGCATAGGTAAATATAGGTAGACATAAACAGATGAGGAGGGATTTATTAGGAGAATTAGCACAATTAGGTTAGTGGAGAAGTCCCTTGATAGGCTATTTGCAAGCTGGAGAACCAGGAAGCTAGTAGCAGAGCTCAGTCAAATCTGAAAGCCTCAGAAGTCCAGAAGTCAGTGGTGTAACTCTCTGTGTAAGGCCAAAGGCCTATTCTATTGTCAAAAGTTTTCTGATTACATTATTTAAGAGAAAACTAGTCTCAGGGCCATAGTGGAAAATTCCAGAGACATCAAAGTACAGATAGAAGATGTTTGAATAGGAACAACGTTAGTAGGTAAGGAGTGTTGGTACCTTCAGCAGCACCACCAACAATTAGTGCTGGATAAACCCAAGCACCTTGGTTTAACAGTTGTTCAAGACAACTCTTTTTTATTGGAGAAAAAAAATACATTTTAAGAAATGACGTGGTGGAACATTTGTATCCAGATAGAGCTATCTATTCTTAGAGAATTCTTTATTTTGGCAAAAACTTTTATAAGCATTTACTATGTGCCAAACATGTGTTAAACTATATGTGAATTATTTGAAGTAGTCCTCCCACCATTCCATGATAGTTTTTTTGTTGTTGTTCTGCTATGGGATGATACATGTGTTCATCAGAGAGAGAGACAGAAAGAGAGGGAAAGTGAGAAATCATCCCCCAGGGGGGATGGCCATGCCAAAATCCCTTCTCCCACATTCTCCTCTCAGGATTTTTGGGCATGCACACCCCCCCCCCCCCACCAGTACGATTTTCAAGCCAGCAGGTCCAAACCTGAAACCAGTGTCAGCCATGTGGGAGTCTAGTGCCTTAACCGCCACACCACCTGCTAGCCCAAGGCAACTATGTTTATGTCCGTTTTGGATTTGAGAATACTGAAGTTTAAGGAGGTTCAATAATTCATCCAAAATCACAAAATCTTGGCACATTGAGATGTATCAGATAGGGCCTTGACAAGGAAAAGCTGATATACTTAGGGTAATTGAGGATAGTTTAGTGAAGAAAGTATTTATCAAGACATGGGCAAGGATCAGCAAGGGATGGTGAAGCATGCAAGACTAGCAGCAATGGAAGCTATACATGCCCTAGGCCTCCAGGAGCAAGGAGGGGAGCACCTTCTGAACCTGGAGAGACCCTAACCCTGAAAGAGGACATGGTCTGAGGTAACAGAAAGCAGACACTGCCAAACATTGGCCTATGGGATGAACGTTGATAGAATCAATTCCTTGTGCAATTTCTCATCAGATCATCTCAATTCCTGCTGTGCCTCCCACTAAGCAAATTCAATCTGAAGGCAGAGGACAAAGGAGTCTGACTGATACAGTCCATAAATGTTAGTCTTCCTGGGCAAAGAACAAGACAAAGGTTAGCGTGTGAGCCTGAAGAAAAAACAAAGAACGCAGAGCTCAAGCCCTTGACTGTGAGCTGTTCTCTGACCTTGGTAGGTGTGCTGATCATTTCCACAAGAGGGGCTATTCAGTGTAAATGTGACATTGTGGAAGGAGTGCTGGGGTAGCAGTTAAGGAAATGAAATGCTTGCAAGTATGTAGAATACCTGGTAGAAACCTAACAAATTAAACCCTCCTTTCCCTTGAATTGTGCATGATAAGCTTCCCAATACACAATTCAAACCCCCCCAAGTCATAATATTGAAAGAAGGGCCATAACCTTGACACGGAAGCGAAAGGGCTTTAATCAGACTATGCATATTTTAGAATATGATTCTGAATATTCAATAACAGCTGATGATTGCAGACTTCAATAACCCTATAAACTCAATTATCAGTGTTCTGGTAAAATAAGAACACCAGGAGATCAAATTATTATGTATACCATGAATCTGGCAATTTTTGTATAGGGACCTGTGCTAGAATAAATGTCCCTAGTGAAGTCCATACCCTTAAGATCCTATGAATATATTACCTAACACATTCACCAAAAGGACTTTGCAGATATGGTTAAGATTAAGGATTCTCAGTGGGAAGTTTATTCTAGTTTATTAAACTGAATCCAATCTATACAGGTGAGTCCTTAAAAACTGAGTAGCAGGGACTAGCATATAGCCTAATGGTTATGCTGTTGGACTGCCACATGACTCACTGCTGTTCAAGTCCTGGACCGAGTGACTTGAAATTCACACATGCCCAAAATCCTGAAAGGAGAATGGAGGAGAAGGGATTACACTGTGGCCATTCTCCCTGGGGGGTGATGTCTTGCTTTCTGTCCCTTTGAGTTTCTCTGGTGAGCACATGCACCCTATAGCAAAAATCTGCCTTCAAACAAACAAACAAACAAAGAATAGCTGTTTCCTTAAGTGAAACACATGGTACAATTGTACTGTATAACCAAAATTTGGTAAGTATAAAAAGAAAAAAAAGTGAGTAGCAGTCTCAGTTGTAGAAAACCACAGACATGGCACTATGAAAAGGCCTCAAACTCCTGTTGCTATTGTAAAGATGGAGAAAGGAGGCGGTGAGCCAAAGGAATGTAGGCAGACTTCAGAAGGTGGAAAAGGCAAGAAATAAGTTATATCCAAGAACCTCCAGAAAGGAATGCACCCCGCCAAACACCTTAATGTTAGCTCAGACACCTATCTCATATTTGTGACCTACAGGCCTGTAAGATAATAAATTTGTGTTGTTTTAAGTTGCTGAAGTTGTGATAGTTTGTTACAGCAGCAATAAAAAAATATAAAGCTCTTCATCCTTTTGTTTCAGGATAAAAGAGTTTGGTATATAAATTTCTGGATATATGATGACTGACATTAAAGTGTCCAACAGATGCCAAACATCAATCTTCAGTCATTGGATCTATTCAAGTTCTAAGGTAGAAGCTGTATTCACTTGCAACCAGCATTAGTTGAGAGTAGATTGATGTTTCACACTGTTATTTAAAATATCTCTACCTGATCACTAGAAAAAGTTTCATTTTGGGTACCAGTAAAATGGTCAGGAGAAAGTAGCCCTCGAAAAATGGTCCCAGAATTAGTAGCCTAACTCCTGGCCATCTGTAAGTAGAATGACCAAAGCTTTTTTTCTTTTCTTTTTTTTGTTTTTAAATTGATAAAACCCTTGCCAGGTTACCAACAGGAAGAAACACCCCACAATGGGGCATGGTCATGCTGAAATCCTTTTTCCTCCACTTCTCACTTCTTCATCCCATCAGAATTAGGGGGGCAACACATGCATAAGCACTAGGTGTGTTTTTCAGGCTGTTGGGGCTGGGATTCAAACTTTGTTTGGCCAGGTAGGATCCAGCTCCCTATGCACAGGGTTTATCCACTGTGCTATGAGGCCAGCCCCCCAAATTTTTCTGAAAATCATCAACCACAGAGCTTTCAGTGTACACTATACTGTTTCTGCACTGAAATCATTGCTCTGGTTCCACACAAAATGTCTGTAGGAATCCAGATCAGCTGGTACTCACCATGGAGTTTTTAAAATGCCAATGGTCCTCACATGCCTGGTGACTCTAAGTATTCCTTCATGTAGTCACGCATAAAGTGTAAGTTTAGTGAGTTATTTAAGCCTGATCCCAAGGGATACAACTAATAGAATGAGAGGGGTTTAAGGGAAGACCCAAGTTATCCAGATGTTTGTCTTAATCCTTCTCTCTGACATGTACATAAGAATGAAGCCTTCAAACCCTTAACAGTGCTGAGAGATAATAACCATAAGAAGGAGGCTTCTGTGCTTTGAAACTGCAGAGCCTTTAAAGCACAATTCGCCCCACAGAAGAAAGCTCATTTCCAGATTCTTCCCTCTGTTTTGCATGTGGTACCACCTAAGGAGGATGAGAATCTGTTTTTGTATTGAGCTTCCTTTGTTATTTTTGCTTCAGACATGATTTCTGAGTTTGAAGTCCCAGGATTTTAGATGAAAAGAATTTTAGAGTTAGTTAAGGGGTGGGGGTGGGGGCTCTGTGAGAATGCCAATTTCCAATCTCACAGAGTGCCCACATGCTGAGTGGCTGATTAGACAAAGGCCACAGAGAGAAAAAACAGCTGCATCAGGATGGGGGATTCGCATTTCACTGTGGTTGACACCTATTTATTTTTTATTTGTAGTGGGGGTCACACCAGGAACAAAATCAGGATTCTATTAATAAGAAAGGGAAAGCGTGTCATCCCTATTCCAAGATGATAGTGCCCCCATCAGGGCAGGTCGCAGGAGTGTCCCTCAGAGGAACAGGGCAGTAAAGCCTATAGTACTGCTGATTTTCTCAGCAAAGGATTTCACATTTATTTTTCATTTCTTCACCCTTTCACAATTTTTTGGTTACAAATATGTTCTTTGCAACTGTGGCAGGTAAACTGGAGACCAGTTTCTATTAGCTAACACTTGTACCACCTATTTTTTTTTTTTTTTTTTGGTAGACTCAATCCTCTTCCTTGATTTATTTTCTAAAGGATAAAGGCATTATGGTTAATTGCCTACAATATGTACTCCTAAAGCTCCCTTCATCTGGTCTAATCTGGCTCCAAGAACTCAAAGGAGCACCTAATAAAACACATCATTCTCTTTTCTACTTTTTTTTTTTTTTTTATTAGCAAGCAAAATAATTACAAACAAAAACACAGCAACCTGAAAGTCGGAGCAACAGTAAGTCAAATTGCTGAAGGAATTCATGGATATACGTGGGTACTTGGTCCCTCAGTGTGAGGCAGGACATGGACACATGACTGTGCGTTTAGGTATATATATGTGACCAAGAAGAACTGGATAAATAGAAAACACTGGAGAATAGACAGCATTCAGAAATTGTCATCAGGCAATCCCAAAACACTCTGCTTTTTACTCCTTCCTTGCCTCTGTATCCTCTGGAGTTCCAGTTCCAGCTGACCTTGTGACAATCCCAAATCGCTCCTTCCTCTTTTTCAGCTTCTCATCATCTTCAGACTTTCTGAAGAATGAAGAGGCAGTCAAACCAAATCTCTGAGCTCTTTCCTTTAGCTTATCCGGCTTAACCAGAGGCTTGATGTCCGATGACAGACCTTCTCCTGGAACTGAAGAAATCCCGAATCTAGCTGCACCAGCAGTTTTCTTACTCTCCAAGCTCACAGGTACACTGAATCTAGCCCTCTTCTGCGTTCTCTCAGTCGGTGGTCTTTCAGAAGTAATTTTTACCACTTTCTTCTCTGCTCCCACATCAACACGTTTTTCAGGGGGCTCTTCCTCTTTGACAGGCAATTCTTTGGTTCTTCTTCCTGTTTCATCTCCCAGTACATTTTTTTTTTATTCTTTCTTTCCCTCTGCTTTTTTTTAAAATTAATTAATTATTTATTTATTTATTTACATTCATTCACTGTACATCATTATAGCATACAAAATGAGATTTTTCCATTCACAGTGCACTGTATATTGGCTCAATCAAGCACATCAAGAAGTTAAGTTTCAAGGAAATATCCTTACCAGTTCAAAACTGCTTTTCTTGAAACCAGTACATTTTTAATGCCTCATCTTCAGCATGCTCTTCTAGATAAGGCAGAAGTCTGTTGATGAGATCTTGCTTTATTCCCATAGTCTCTAAACCACGCGCTAGACATTCTTGCTTTAGTTCAGCAAGCTTCAGCTTATGAAGCTCCACCACCTCTGTCGCCGTCTTGTTACCACTCCACTGCACCAGGCCCCCCAGCCACTGTCTCCTACCAGCTACTTTTTATGTATCTCCTAAGACTGGCTTTTATTATCATCTCTCCCCAAATTTATTTACACAAGTCTATGCCTATTCTTTCTCATACACTTTTGTTAAATATACCTTTTGATTCAACTTAATGTCTAGTATTATAGAAGTCTAACACTTCAGTTTCTACCAAAGTGTAATTCTTTAAAAAAAAATCAAAATTCTGCCTACTATTCCCCCCAGTGTATCAATTAGCATGCTGTTGGCCGCGAATATCAGAATAGCCAAATAAAGTGGATTTAAAAATAGGAGTCTCTTTGGGCCAGCTAGGTGGTATGATGATTAAGGTGGCTGGATCCCACATGACTGACTGTATAGTTTGAGGCCCCAATCCAGCGGCTTGAAAATTACACTGGGCACATGTGTATGTGCGCCCAAAATCCTGAGAGGAAAATGGAGAAGGGATTATAGGACGATCATGCCCTCTGGGGAGGGTACTTTCTTTCTTTCCTCTTGCTCTCTGGCAAGCACCCTATAACAAATTAAAAACAAAAACAAAAACAAAGATAGGTGTCTCTTTTAATAAGAAGTCTAGAGGGAGTTGGCTCTCTCACCTGGATGAGAGACTCTGCCATCCTGCTCCACTGTCGTTGACACATTTTCTTTCCCAAAGTTCTAGCTATCATTTCTTCCCACAACCAAGCCCCACCTTTGAATGTGTTCCCTTTTGAGGAGAGAAACTATTTCCTAGATGGTCTTGAGACAGGAGGACACTGAGGTGAGGGACTTCCCAAACACCTAAAATTTAACAGACAAGAAGTGGTTGAGACTCTGGGTCTGAACTAACTGGAATCAAGAGAGCACCTGGAACAACTGCAGCCTAACCCTGATTCACTATGCCCTCTTTGTGTTGTATTAGCGTGCTAGATGACACTGCCACCTGTGCCATGACAGTTGGGAATGACCAGGCAACAACCAAAACTTTCCTGACAAGGCCAGAAAATGGGAGGAACAGTGGTTCCAGGTAGAAGGTCACATTCGGTAAAGCTCTTCTGGGTTCCATCTGGTGTTGCTCCAGGTCTGACAAGGAACCTAGGCTAGACCTCTACAGACCCATCCTTGACAAGGGCCCACATCCAGACACTGCTACTGCAGGGTTATGCTGATCCAGAGAGTAGTATACAAGGACACAGAACAAGCACAGCGGCCAATAGCCCAAACTAAAATAAAAATATAGAATGTTAGGTATGAGCAAAATGTGACACATGTTCTTCTAGAGTAGCTTAATCAGTGGCTTTATAAAAAGCCCCTCCTCTTTCCTGATGGGCAGGCTGAGGCATCGCTGGCTTCAGACCCTCTGGTGCTTTTTCTTAATAAACTTTCCTTTTTCTCCAGATGATGCCTCCAGAGTCTTACTTCAAACTCATGACACCAGGAAAATTGTGACCCTTTTCCCAGAAAAGTGTGACTAAACTGCCCCTTTTTTAACCTGGGATCTACCAAGCCATAAAAGCCAGGGAGCCACTGAAGTTTGGGGCTGCCCTACCTATGGGATAGCCCTTTTATCTTTCCTTTTGAGTAACGGTTCTCTTTGCACTCTCAGAGGAAGCAATGAAACTGTTCACCCATCTCTCAAAAGGCTGCTTCACCTATGGAGTAGTCAGCTCTGTGTACTTTCCTTAATAAACTTGCTTTCACTGTCTTTCAATGGCTTGCTCTTGAATTCTTTACTCCATGAAGTCAAGAACCCTCATGCCCCAGGTGGAGGCACCCATAGTTTAAGTCTCCCCAGCAGAGTTATCTCCTTTTAAATTTTTACCAAAAATGACTACCTTGACCAAACCCAGGGAAAGAAGCTGAGATGATCTCATTTGGTTTAGATTGACTTTGACTCATCTGCTAAGCTTGGGTCCAATTTTCTTGAGCATCTCATCTTTGACAGCAAAGATACAGAACCAGGATTCTATATATTAATAAGACAAAGAAGAGAATGGCTTTTGTGTAGGTGTGTAGATAATCAACAATGTCTTTCACATAATGGGGTGAGACATTTTTGGTATGTACTAGAAAAATCTCAGGTAGGGATTATGAGAGCAGTTTTCAGGGGTCAGAGATTCTGATTCCAGATGGGATCCAGGAGTCTGCAATTTATCAAGCACGCAGACGATTTGGATCTATTTGATCCACCAACCATAGCCACAGAGTGTGGGTCCCCTAAAGCCTTAGGTGCAGAGCAATAATCCACTCCTGCCCAGGTTCTGATGGGAACTTCTCCCCCTTTCCATTTGAGACACTGCCATATAGAAATAAGAACAGGCATTCCTCAAAAACTTTTTTTTAAAAAGCACATAAAAACCCTTCTATTTGGGTCAGCTATTGGTATGGTGGTCGAGGCAGCTGGATCATATATGGATGATTACATGGTTCAAGTCCCAGACCTGGCAGCTTGAGAATGGAGACGTGGGGACTGCAATGTGGTCAGATTCTCTGGGGGGTGATTTCTCAATTTGCCCCTTCTCTGTCTATCTTGGATGAGCACACATGCCCTATAGCAAACTAAGATAAAACAAATAAAGGAAACAAACCAAGCCAAAACAAAACAAAAAATGTTAATCCATCAGTAACAGTCACTTATTAACTATGTGTTACCAATCTGCACATGTAAATCTACTGTTAAGAAATAACTATTCTTGGGACCAGCAGTTAGCTTAATGGCTATGTTGCTGGGACTCCCATGTAATCGACCACAGTTCGAGTCCCAGACCTGGTGGCTTAAACTCATGCCGGGTGCATGTGCGTGCGTGCCCAAGATTTCTAGAGTAGAATGGAGGAGAATGGATTGTGGTTTGGTGGCCATCCCCGCCTGGGAGGTGATTTCTCACTTTCTGTCTCTGTCTCTCTCTGTCTTTCTGGTGAGCGCATGCGCCCTATAGCAAAAACCTCTCCAAAAAAAAAGAGAGAGAAATAACCGTTCTTAAATAAAACAAAGGAAATTCAACTAGTGGGGTCATCAGAATAATGTTCAAATGCACAAGTAAATGTACAACTATTTACAAAGGTGAGGCTGTAACCTAATGTTCCATAGCTCCAAGTGCAGATTCGGACTTTTCAAGTTCAAAGTCAATTTATTTCTCAAATGAGCCATGTGACCCTGGGCAAGTCATTTAATCTCTCTAATTAGCAATCTTACCTACTAAAACAGAGGCAAAATAAAACCTGTTATCAAAGCTAGGGAGAATATAATGAAAGGGTGTATATAAGGTGCTTAGTATGTTGCTTATGTTTTTAAATTTGCTATGGGGCATGTGTGCTCTTCACAAAAAGAGAAAGAGACATAGGGTGTAGATGAGAAAGCACACAGGAGGGATGGCCATGCTGCAATCCCTTTTTGTCTGTTCGCCTCTTGGGATTTTGGGCATGCATGCATATGCACCCTGCGTGTTTTTCAAGCCTCCAAGTCCAGACCCAAACCACGTAGTCTACCTTAATCCAGTCGCATTAATTACCATGCCACCTAGCTGGCTGCAGGCTTTATGTGTTTTAATGTCATATTTCTTCTAAAAGGAATTCAGCACAATGATGAAACTCTTATGTTCTAAGCCAGTGCTCCGTACACTGTGGTTTGAACCTTAGCCCAGTCAGTCTGACACATGCCAGGTGCTTAAGTGCCCAGGACCCTACCAGTTAGAGGACTGGAGGAAGGGGTTCTCAGTGAGACCAGACCTTGCAGAGAGTACTACTCTCTCATGTGTATATGCACATGCTCTATCATGAATAAAGACCAATTCTTTTTAAGTAAAAAATAAATAAATAAATAAATAAAGCAGTGCACCAGTGCTATCCAATGAAACTCTCTGAAGTAATGGAAGTAGTCCACCTCTATACTGTGTAATACGTTCCCCACTAACCATACGTAGCCACAGGGTAACAGGGAAAGCCTGTGCTATAGGAGATTTGAGTATGCCACCCGAATTTTACCATGAGATAGTATGACTGAGAAGCTGAATTTTTAACTTAGCTTTGGTAGCCATACATGCCTAGTAGCTATCTTACTGAATAGTGATGTTCTCGACAGTTCTTCCACAGATAAGCAAAATGTATGGCAACAGATTCCCGGAACTTTAAATATTGAAAATTGATTTCACAACACTATGTATTAATCATGACTCCACTCACCTCCTCCCTTCACTTCTATCTCATAGTCAGTGAATGGCTTAGACCCTGGCTCTCAGTCTTCACTGCTTCAAGAGGGATGGAGAGAAATACCATGGCAGCAGTAGGAGGAACATCTGTATAAGAGAAACAGTCACTGCCCAGAAAGTAAATTCTGAGAAATGCAAGAGAAGACAAAAGGGGGCGGGACTAAGAAGCAAGAGATTTCCTTGATATGTTCTCCTGGGATCTAAGACCCATTTTTTATTTAACTCAGTAGATCTACCAGGCATGGTGCTGAGGGCTAGGAGTAAAAGGATGGTGGTGAATAGAGATGGATAGACACACAATCACAATATGGAGTGATAAACAAGGTTAGCATGGGGCACAAGAGGAATGCACGGGAGGGTAACCACACCAGCATTTTGGGGCAGGGGAGTTGTGGGTATCATTAAAAGAGTGAGTCACAGTGAAGCCAAAACCTCAAAGTCTGATGTCAGGTAGGCTGTGTGAGGGAAATGATGGAGGAAGAAGTGTAAAAGGGACAAGGGAAAGCCTGTGCTGTAGATCTGAGTATGACACCTGAAATAGGCTATTTTAGCACAAAGATTATTTTGAACTGAAAAGCAGCAGATTCAAGAAAAGTATTCCCTTTTCCGCCTGTGTTTCAATGCAGGTATAAACTCACACAGGTAGAGGCTTCCCTCCTCTCCATTCTACTATAAAGGCTGATCGCCAAAGACACTTTTAGACCCTTATCAGCCTGGAGTTGGCATCTGAGGAATCTACAGAATGAATTTTACTCACTAGCCTTTATTTTCTATGTATTTGCTTTTCCAGAATTAGTCATCTTTAGAAATTCAAATTTCTTTTCCTCGTTTTGGCTCACCAGGGCCATGGGCAAGAATAAGTGACTTACAAAAGGCAGCACAAAGGGAGCCAAGAAGAAAGTGGTGGATCCATTTTCTAAAAAAGATTAGTATGGCGTGAAAGCACCTGCTGTGTTCAACATAAGAAATATTGGGAAAACACCAGTTACCAGGACTCAAGGAACCAAAATTTCACCTGATGGCCTTAAGGACCATGAGTTTGAAGTGAGCCTTGCAGATCTGCAGGATGATGAAGTCACATTTAGGAAATTTAAGCTAATTACTGAGACTGTTTGGGGTAAAAACTGCCTGAGCAACTTTCATGGCTTAGATCTTACCCAGGACAAAATCTGTTCCATGCTCAAAAAATGGCAGACCATGTTTGAAGCTCATGTTGATGTCAAGACTACCAGTGGTTATTTGCTTTGTCTCTTCTGCGTTGGGTTTTCTAAAGAATACAACAATCATATATGGGAGATCTTTTATGCTCAGTGTCAGCGAATCCTCCAAATCCGGAAGAAGATAGAAATAATGACCTGGGAAGTGCAGACAAATGTTTGAAAGAAAGGTCAATAATCTGATTCTAGACAGCATTGGAAAAGACATAGAAAAGACTTACCAGTCCATCTATCCTCTCCATGATGTCTCCGTCAGAAAAGTAAAAATGCTGAAGAAGCCCAAGTTCAAATTGAGAAAACTCATGGAGCTTCATGGTGAAGGTAGTAGCTCTGGAAAAGCTACTGGGGCTGAGACGGGCGCCAAGGTTGAACGAGCTGATGGATATGAGTCACCAGTCCAAGAATCTATTTAAAAATTTATACTTTAATAGTGACAAATAAAAAATCCTATTTGTGACCAAAAATGTTCTTTTCCTTTGTCTTAACACTTCTCTAAAAATTTACTCTTTTGTGTTGAAGATACTATATAAGCCTGAATTCAAAGCCTTATTCTGGGAATTACTCATGCCTTGGGCACCTTTAATATCTGCATGCCATATACATGTTAATAAACTAGTGTTGGTTTTTCTTATGTTAATCTATCTTTTGTTACAAGAGTCCATCCCAGCTAAGAACTATGAAGAGTAGCATCTTGCTTTCATCACCTCTTTGGACTTTACTGTCTTGTGAAGATTTCCATGTACATAGAAAATTAATAAAACAGATTAATAAAACGTGTATGTTTTTCTCTCATTAATCTGTGTTGTATTAGTTAGGTTTTCAGGTCCAGTTAAAGAGCCCATATAAGTACTAAAGAAAGAGGGTCAACTCCATAGCCTGGTGGCAGCCTAAAGCAGCTGCCTAAAGGCAGCCAGATCCCATATGGCTGACCCCACGGTTTGAGTCCCAGACCCAGAGGCTTGAGAAAAACGCTGAGTGTGTGTGTAGGCATACCCCAAATTCCAAAAGGAGAAATAGAGGGGAAGGGATTGTGGTGTGACCATCCCACATGGAAGGTGCTTTCTTCTTCTTTCTCTGTGTCTCTCTCTAGAGAGGCATGTACCCTCTGACAACAGTTTTTTGTTTTTTTTTTTTTAATTAAAAAGCAGCAGATGGCATAATAGTTACATCACTGGACTCCCAAATGGTCGACTGTGGTTTGAGTCCCAGACCCAGTGACTTGAAACACATGCTGGGTGTGTGTGCATGCCAAAATCCTGAGAGCAGAATGGAGGAGAAGGGATTGAGGTGTGGCCATCCCCCTGGGAGGTGATTCCTCACTTTCCATCTCTCTGTCTCCCTCTGTCTCTCTGGTGAGCACATGTATCCTATAGCAAAAATGTCTCTTAAAAAATGAATTAATGGGGAAATAGGCAATTTTTCCCTCCTACAATACAAATCTATTATCTAATCTATAATTTTATAATATAATGGAGAACCTTACACATACGCAGGTTTTGCATGGAATCGTAATCTAAATCAATTGCCCCTCGGTGACTGCTAGGTTCTACCTCAACTCTGTCAGAGAATCCTATGGTACAAATCCACATCACGACCCAATCCTAGTTTTCAATCAAGTAAGGAGGTAAAAAAACAATCAAGTGAGGAGGTCACCCAAAATTTTACTACCTGAAACATGGCATACATTCAGAATATCTTGATTAACTGAGACAAAATGACTCAAATTATAAATTGGCAACATAGGTACGAAGCAGATAAGGTTTTCTAAACTTCCATTAAACTGAATGGCTGATTATCTTTAGAATATCTTCCTTGAGGTATTTTTTTAAAAAAACCCTCAGTTACAGTGTGAATACTAAAAACCAGTGGAAAATATTCTAAAGGTTTTTACCATAAGGTAAATGTGCTCAGTTGAGAGAAACAGAGAGAGGGAAAGTGAGAAATCACCACCCCCACGTGAGGGGTTGCAATCCCTTCTCCTCTATTTTCCTTTCAGGATTCTGGGCATGCATGCACACGTGTTCAGTGCAATTTTCAAGCTGTCACAGCTGGGATTCAAACCACAGTAGGCCATGTGGGTGTCCAGTACCTTAACTACCATACCACCTGCTGCCTCTGCAAGTGGGAATTTTCATAATAATCCAAATGGTTAAATTTTATAGTATTAAGAGCTTCCATGTAAAAACAAATTTAGGGATAGATCTGTGTAATTAATCAAAGGTGCAATAAAATTTAAACACACCTGAGTCAGCAGGTAGCATGGTGAAGGAGGCTGGATCCCACATGGCTGAGAGCATGGTTCGAGTCCTGGACCTAGCAGCTTGAAAAAAACACCAGGTGCATGTGTATACATGCCCCAAATCCCAATAGTACACATTGCAGGGCATGGGTACCCCAAGTCCCACAAGGAGAAATGGAGACGTTGTTGCAGTGTGACCATCTCTCATGGGGATGGCCCTTCTCTCTCTCTTGCTCTCTCTCTCTCTCTGTCTTGCTCTTGTGAGCACACATGCTCTCTAGCAAAATTTAAAAGAAAAAGAAGATTTAAAATATTATTTATCTAGCAATTTAAAAAATAAATGCCTTTCACATTTGCCCTAAGATCAGGTTGCCAATGAGATCTGTTTTAAAAACATGTTAAATCTTTAAAATATGTTCAGTAACTTTCAGCTAAAGTAGGGTAGCTCCTTCAGAATTTTTGCTTTGTGGGTACTACCTGTTTTATTATCACTTTAAATCAACTCGCATCTTCTTAAACAAATATAATTTGTAAAGAAGCATATAAATTACACTGGTAAAATGACTACTATAATAAAAATCACTACCATTAATAAAAAACATTATTGCTTGTCATCAATAAAAGATAAGCATGGGGCTGACTCTGTGATCTATTTGGTTAAAGGAGCCAGATCATACATGGCCAGCCACATGGTTTAAATCCTGGCTCCAGCAGCTTGAGAAACACACTAGGTACGTGTGTATACATGCCCCAAATCCAAACAGGATGGAGAAGCAGAGAAGGGATTGCTGTGTGACCACATCCCACTGGAAAAAGATTTCTCCCTTCCCTCTTTCTCTCTGTTTCTCTCTGGTGAATGCATGCACCCTCTGGCAAAAAAAATAAATAAATAAAGATATTGCATAAATAAATGTAAATAAAAACTAAGCAATGTTCTTAAAGCATTGTTCCTAAATTCTTTGTTAAAAAGAGATACTCTCAAGTGCCAGAAAAGTGTTTATAACTTGCTGACACAAAATTGGGATTTTCATCTTGGTATAATCAGAAGGATTACAAAAGAATAAAAAAGGAAATCATTGCGATTCAACATATACTTAAATGTAGTTCCCGCGGCACCATCTTAAACCACAGGAGTATCAAACAGAGCTGAGGAGTAACTTCCCCTCTTTTCTACACAACTAATATTGCCTGTCTTTCCTCTATTAGATCCATATAGAAAACCCGTCTCATCAAAAGATTTAGCTAGAGGATAAGAATGAAATATGAAACGTCTTTCTTTGTTAAATGCTAACCTAGGTAACATCTTAGGATGTCCCAGCTGACCCGTTTTGCAAATTTTCTGCCAACTCTATTTATAGTGTATATTCTTTGACTCACTGGTCTATATATTTGCACAGCATCTGTCTTCTGTTCTTCAAAGCTAAGTTTATTTCCCTGTGCAATAGCTTTTTAGAGCAACATGGACTCTAGGCCTCCAAGCCTGAAATATTACCATAGACTATCTCATGCAAAGCGTAAGATCAGCACTAGTGCCAAGGATAACACTCCCCCAGAAACACCCACTGACCTCAAAAGTGAGAACAGGTTCAGTCCAGTCGGTGTTTTAAGTCAGCAACCAGGTACAGCATAAGAAAGGTGTGAATCATAAAAGGCAAGAAACTTCTCCAGCAAGAGAAGTTTTGTTGTTGTTGTTGTTGTTGTTATTTGTTTGTTTTAATAGCAGAGGGCATGTACGCTTACCAGAGACAGACAGAGAGACAGAGAAAGATGGGAGAGGGAGAGGGAGAGGGCGAGAGCACTCCCCAATTGGGTGTGGTCATGCCACACTCCTCCATTTCTCCAACCTATCAGGATTTGGGGCATGTATACACACATCTAGCATGTTTTTCAAACTTGGATTGGAGGGCCAGGATTCAATCTGTAGTTGACTACATAGGATCTAGTTCCCTTAACCACTAAGCTATGGAGTTAGCCCTGGAGGATTATTTTTAAATAGCTCCCTAAATGGTTATAAGGTAAGGTCAGGATTGAGACCAAGAAGGCATCATACTGACCAATTTCCATCACTGGAGCTTCAAGGGCAGGGAGTAAGGATGGTGACTCAGGCTCCTCTGGGGTTAAATGCCACGACAATGCTGGTAGTGAGGCTAGTCCAGCTTTGCTGTCAGTATGCTGGGAATCAGCCTGCATTACTGAGCTAGGAGTGGCCGCTGCAGTAATTTGTAAGAGAACGTTTTAACAAAAGTAGCTTTAAATATTCTCATGTGAATTTTAACTTGGCCTACTAGACCAAGAATCTATCTGTTAAAACCTTAGGTATCCTAATCTCTCATGGGCTGGAGAGGAGTAGCCAGTTGACCCAGCTGGTTTCTTCTCTTTATTTCTCTATTTGCATGTTGTTTTTAAGGAAAAGATATATTTGTACATTTAAAGATGGAATGAGATCCATGTGTGTCTTGAATTGAACACCTCTTTCCAACCATGTTTTGTATGATAACTTCTCATTTTCCTCTGGTTAGTTACATAACATTTAAAGCTGTTAGTAAAACAATAATTATGAATACAATAGGATCAATAAAACATTGGATTTAAATTGATTTCAAAACATTAATTTAGGGTCAGTTCCAAAGGGCAGTGGTTAAATGCTGTGCATTGGGATCTGGATCCCACATGGCTGACCATAGTTTGAATTCCAGCCCATGGTTTGAAAAGACACACCAGGCATGAGTGTGGCCATATGCATGACCAAAAATCTTTCCTCTGGGAAAGAAAAATGGAAGAAAATGGGACTGCACATTGGCCACTTCCCATTGAGAGGTTCTCTCTCTCTCTCTCTCTCTCTCTCTCTCTCTCGGAATACAAAAAAAAAATAATAATTTAATAAAAATAAAATCAGTTACTCAGAGACATAGATAAAAATATCTTCACATACCCTGTAAGAGAGCAACTACTTGATAGGAAAGTCACCCCATCTTCCTTAGCTAAAGCCAGCAGAAGCGGCAAGGTGTCATTTGTAATTCTGGCAGAATCAGCACAACCTCTCCTCCCACAGGTTAGAGCTCCATGTGCTGATTCTGAATGACAGGAACAAATGTCATTCCAACCACCGTCTCAGCACGAGAAGATCTCCTGGGCATAAAGCTGGTCTTCTCCCTTGCCGGGGTGTTGCAAAGCTTAATTAATGTTTGCAAAACACTTGGAAGATCTTATATAGAAATTACTATGTAATTGCAAAAGATTACTATGAGAGGAAATGCTAGTAAAATTTAGTAGGAAAGGAGGAGGGTTTAATTTATAAAGCTTACGCTTTACTTTGAAAATTGTATCCGACAGAAGTGAATTGATTTTGCAAGTGCCAAAGAATAAAGAGAATCATCTTAAGTAGGTCTATAAATTCAAGGTATTATTAAGTTTTATGGCTCAATTTAATTTTGTTTAAATTCATAATAGTACAACTTAACCAACTACATTAAAACCATTTGTTATAGAGATTAAAATCTTGTGTTTATAGGATATGTATCTGCTAAAAAAAAAAAAAAAAAAAAAAAAAGCAGAAGAAGCCCTAATGCATAAGGATCCTTAATTTTCTATAAAGTTCAAACAGAAATTATGTTACAGCCACTAAGATGGAAATTAGAATCATTTTGAAGTCTCCATCTCCACACAGTTTTCATATTTTATTTTATTTTCATGAGAGAGAGACAAGGGAGAGAGAGAGAGAGATGGTACCCCGATAGGGTGTCCATGCAGTTATCCATCCCCAGTCTCAGCTAACTTTAATATCACGGTTATGATATCAAGCATGCACCTGGCATGCTCAGGGAGGTCCCAGTACTAGAACCCGGGACCTTTCCCTTGTAAGTCCAGTTGCTTTACTACTGTGGCACTGCCTGTCTCTGTATATAACCTTTGGATGTATTGTCAGAGATGCACATTATGCTTATCAGATTACTTCTTGGCAAACTTCAGCAAAATATACATAATGTTTTGCATTTTATTAGTCTTATTTTTTTCTTGAGGCAGAACATTGGAGCTGAGCTTGTTTATCTGATAACAATTTCATAACTATATGAGCATTTATTTTCATGAGACACTGAGGGGAAGAAGTATTTTTGACAAAGTCTCACCACCTTGCAACTCTCCTCTCCCAATCTCCCAGTTAGTTAGGACCACAGCTGTACACCACCACACTCAGGCTGGTTAAGTTGGGTCCAGAACTGAATCTGAGCGTCCCATGTGCTTTAGCCATCGCCCAGTGGCACCCTCCCACTTGTGCAATATGGCTGGGCCATAGTCATGTAACTTGCAGTGGTTTCTCCCCACTCTCTTTCTCCACCACTGTACATCTTCTGGTATAATGTTAATCATCTCATTTCAAGGCTAACAGATTAAGTAAAACAGTTATTTTAACTAATGTATAGGAGCCAAGTTTGCAAATCCCAATTATGGTCGATCAAAGGATTATCGTGTGGCTCGGGGATTGAGTGAAAGAGAGTCAGGCATCCCAACTCAGAGCTGTTTGCTCACAGATCTAAAGCAGATTCTGTTACACACCCAACCTGCAGAAGCTAGAGTCTAGATCACAAGGACCAGCCCTTGTCCAGGCAACAACCTGAGCTGAGAGAACAGCTGGGCAGCTGCAGTAATCCAAGGTTTGCCAATAACCTTCCTTAGCCAGGAAAGGCTGTTCATTCCAGATATTCCCACTATTGTTTGAAGGCTGAGGCCAGGTATGAGACTCTGGCCAGGAATCAGCTAGAGGGGAGCAAAGAGATAATAAGGTTCTCTAAGAAATGGGCCAATGTATGGTGCTGATCTTGTTAGAAGTTTTAGTCTCTGCTATGTTCAAGTTTCAAGACAAAGGGTAGAAACTAGAGACCTCTATTCTCAAACTAAGACACGATGGATATTGTGAATATGCAGGAATGGAAGCCAAGACAGAAGTACGGAGCAGGAGCATGTAGGAAACCAGAGACAAGTGCTTCTGATAAAGCGCGTGGTAGCGGCTTGTTTGTGAGTACCATCGCTCCTCTGATTAGGTCTCATTCCTGCCAACATATCTTGAGTTCTGTGAATATCCTTTTGGGTACAAAAAAACGACAAAGCATGAGACTGTTGAAGTGCATCTGAGCTCAGAGGTAAGGAAAGCAGCATGGGTGTAGAAGAACCATCTCCACCACTGTATTCTTAGAAAAAGCTAACTCTAAAGGACCAGCCTGTTCTTGCACATTCCCAGAATAAGACCCCCTACCACCCTTCGTCAATGACTTGCTTGTCAAGTTCTTTTATAGAACCTTGTTTTCTATCTTTGAGGCAATCCTTGTTAATGAATGTTCTCCCTATTTTAATAACCTAAATAAAACCATCTATTTAATAGTCTGAAGCATTTAATCTCTTATCAGTCCAAACTCCTTAGCATTTCCTAGAAGACCCTTTATGATCTGACTCCTGCCTATCTCTCCAAATTCTCCTTTTGCCCAGTCCTTCAGCAAACCCTATACTCCTCACAATCTACATGCATTTTATCAATAGTATTGTAGGGGCAGAAAAATGTGGTTCCTTTCCTGAGTCATCATAAGGGTCATAGCCAACATTCCCAAAACAAGTGACAGTTAACGAGAGAAAAGCGTAACACACTTATTTCATCGAAGTTTGATGTGACACAGGAACCTTCAGAAACAAAGACTGGGAAAACTATTTTTTATGTTTAAGTGATGAAGAATGGACAGCCATTTAGAAATGTGACTAGATAAAAGCGTATGGTCTAATGGTAGTAGACTGAGAAGGAAGAGGACCAGATGGTGGTGTGGTGGTAAAACAAGATGTTCAGTGAGGCTGACCCAAATGAGAAAGTTCTGGGTTTACATCAGGAGACGTCCCTGAGTACACTGGGTGTGTACATGCCCATGATCCAGAGCTGACTGAGGCTGAGGTTGGATTACGGCATCTAGATCTTGTTGGAGGTGCTGCCGCTCTGTCTCTTGTATCTCTGTCTCTCATGGAAGACATAAACAAACTCAAAAAAATATACTGAGGTGGAAAACCCAGTAAGTCTGTCTGTTCAGATTCTTCTTGATCTCTCTGGGCAATATTCCTTCCTCTTGGATATGAGGCAGGTTGCCTCTGTAATGAGGGTCTTCAAAGGAAAAGGTGAAACCATGCCTCAAAGGGTTAAAGAGACCAGTGACTAACAAAATTTATGACCTTGTCTTTACAAGATTGCTGCTTACAAGATGCTGGAACCAGTTAAAACTGGCCAGAACCAACATGACTGGCTGGAACTTGTGCAGAAGAAATTTGCCTGTGTGTGCGGTGACCTTTGTATGTCCAGCCCAAATTTCCACCACAAGTTTCATACAAACTCCCCTGAATTTGCACTTGCAACCCATGAAGAGGCATGAAACTTGCTCGCACCTATACATACAGACCAAAAACTTCTCTAATTCCTGCCACCAGTCACAAGCCCCTACCCTCACAACACCATGAGCCCCTTGTCCATGAATTCTTCCCCAGCCTAGAGCTGATGGAAATAACCAAGGCGCCACAGAAAATAATTGAAGCACTTTATTCTAAACATGGAATTGAGTGAACAGGCCCGAGAGAACACGAAAGCATTTTCTAGGATGCTCAGATGCAGCAGTTATTTTTATTTGGTTCTAAAAGCAAAGGACTTGCAATTCAGCATAGGGAGTCCTAACATTGGCTTGGCTCAAAAAGGCGGAACTTGTTATTTTTTATGGCTGAGTAGTATTCCATAGAGCATATATACCACACTTTTCCAATCCATTCATCAGTTTGTGGACATTTAGGTTGGTTCCATGTCTTGGCAATTGTGAATAATGCTGCAATAAACATTGATGTGCAAGCACTTTTCCAACTGAGCGTTCTCCTGTCTTTTGGGTAAAAAATAATTAGAATAATAATAATAATGATTGGGGAAAACATAGAAAAGATATTGAATGTTGAAGCGGGGAGATTAATGTCTCTGTACTGACTGACATGCATGGCATTCCCTTTTGAAAAAGCAATGTAATACACTGTAAAGTTATATGTAATCCAATGTAATATAAAGAAGATTATAATGATAATAATTAAAAAAAAAAAGGCAGAACTTTTGGAAGCTGGGGCTTATAGGTTATAGGTGGGCTTAGAAATTCACAGGTTAGTAATTGGTTAAAAATGCAAGTCTTTGTTCCTGAAAGACTTAGAGTCAGCAAAAGAGTGTCTGTGTTTTACTTACTCAGAAATAAGGGTATCATAAAATGCTATGCCAGGGACAGCAGATAGAGAGCACTGTACAATCACTGGGCCGAGGCAACCTGCTACAGCAATATTAATGTCTGTAGACATGACTCCCTCAGGCCCTTTAGAAAGTATCTTAAAACAGGAAAAGTTGTCAGAATTGTGTCCTCACTAATTGGCAGGGAGATAGATCTGAGACCAGTTCTCTTGTCTCCTTATTCAGCCACCCTTCAATAAAGCCAATACTCTTGCTGTAAACCAGTTGCCCTGGTGGTTGGCTTTTCTGCTGTGCATCTGACTAATTTTTTTCAGTTACAAAGCGAGAAGGGTGAGAGTGACCTTTTTAGGTTTTATAAAGGCTTACTTTGTGGGAGAGGGGAGCTAGATTTTGTGTTACTTTGGGCTGAGGGTGCTATCCACCTTGGGGAAGAATTTTTGTTTCTATGACATGCTTTTGGGAAGAAAGAAGGTGGGAAACACGAGGGTGGGAGGTCAGAGAGTCTTTGCTTCTAAAGCCCTTCCAGTATCTTTCAGTTCAAGGTACTGAGCATGCCAAGGTGCCATACTTTCCGGTATTTTTTTCTGAGCCTCAACCATACTCAGTTCTCCTGGGTCTCTCTGCCTTTGCATAAACTACTCCCACTAGACAATGCAATGCCCGCCTCTTTCCAGCTAGTCTCCAATCATCCTTTTAGACTAAGCTGAGCTCTCCCCTTTTCAGAAGCCTTCCTGAATTTCCTCTGTGACAGCATTTCGGTTACCTATGTCTGAGTGTTTACTACCCCATACCAAGTTAGGTACACTGTTCTCAGAGCTCAGGACATAATACTCCCAGGTATGGTGCTTTAGCACTCTTAGTATTTTGAGCTGAAGGAAACAGCAGGACCTCAGAAATAAGAAGGTCTTTCTAACTTTTATGCTATCCTCGTTTTCTGTTCCCTTTTCCCTTAAGCAAACCATGAAACCTAGAAAGGTCATTCTCTGGCCTTTATCTCCTGAAAGTAGGTCATAAGACCCTTGTGTGGCAGGTGTTCTGCTCTACATCCTGAAGAAAGAATACTACACTGAAAAACCAAGAAGATTCTAAACAGACAGGCCTTGCTAAGTTCTCCAGTTTATTACCATTAGCTCACACCCTTTTGTCCAGTCACGTTGCTTTTCCTTCAAAGTTTCATTCCTTCTTTCTTTCTTCCATGAAAGAGAGTGACAGATGCAGGAAGACAGAAATCTCCAAGAAGCATGCCCACATCACAGTTTACCTTTAGCTTTGCCTGACATGTTCAGGGAGGTCTCTGGGTGTGAACTCAGAACTTTTCTATATGGGTCAGCCTCACAGAGCACATTGCTTCCTCTGAACCATAGTCTGGCCTCTAGTCACATTTCTATATTGCTGTTTATTCTTCATCGAACCCAAGCTTAAAAATAAATTTCCCTGGGGCCAGGCCAAGAAGCTCCCACATGGCTGACCATGGTTTGAATCCTGGCTCTCTCCTGCCTGATAAACATGCCTGGCATGTGTGTGTGTCCAAAAATCCTGACAAGTGAGAGGAATAGAGGAAAAAGGATTGCGGCATGGCCATGGCCCATTGAGAGGTGTTTTATGTCTTTCTCTCTGGCAAGTGTGCATGCTCTCTGTCAATTAAAAACAAAAGTTTTGCATGGGTCTTTGGGTTTTCATTTCTGAAACTTTAATGTCATATAAATCTTTGATTAATTTTATTATGCTTTCTTTTTATTAATCTTTTATTACAGAGGTATTCAACCATAATACTTGCAATGGGTGTGGAAAATATATGACCTTTTTGCCCCTCAGCTGTGTTGTAGCTCTCCCATTTACTTGTCTTAAGGAGGTAAAACCCTATTAGTCTCTGAGCTACATGAAGCCTGGTGAAAAGATAATTAAAAGTATTTGTTGGAAAAAACCTTCTTGATTAATGATCTTGATTTTAGAGTGGACCATCTAAGGTAATAACCACCTCTGTGCTGTTTATGTGGAAATGAGCATTGCTGCTGCTCTGATGTGATTGATAGCACTCACCCTTTACAGAATGGAAACCCTAATTAAATGTCAAAGGGACTAAATTGCGAAGCGTGAATTGTCTCTTAATTAATGGGAAAGAGCAATTGAATTAAAGGATTTGGTAATTGTTTAATATGACCATGCTGAATCCTGAGATTTACCCTCTCATTCTTGTCCAGGTTCTGGATTATAGCCCAGGAACAGGTGTTACAACATAAAAGCAATGCTTGCTGTAGGAAACCTTAGGCTAAACGAGAGGATCCCTTCTTACTGGAAAAGAAACTGTCTTGGTCTGTTACTGCATTGCTAAACAGAAATACCCAAGACTGGGGAATTTTCTCAAAATAGAGGTTTGACTCATGAATCTGATAGCTAGGAAGTCCAAAGTCATCACAAAAAGATGGAAGGCAGAACTTTGAATGGAGAGTGGTCTGTAACCATGTGGCCTGTGGTCTATACCCATGTGGCCTGTGTGGGCCTCATTACTTCCCCTTAAAAACCCACCAGGGGTCATTCAAAGAGGTCCAGCCTTAACTACTCAATCACTGATCCCTTTCCCCAAATCCCCCTTAATTATTAGGTCATTGAAAGAGTCACGATGTGTTTTCCTATGCAAAAATATGTCATGACTTTTGCGACAACCTAATAAATAAGTTCTCTTACCAAACTCAAACCAAGTTTGCTTCCCCAAGTGCCATAAACCAAACTGTAGACATGAAGGGTGATGAAGGAAAGTCCAACTGTATTGCAAGGCACAAAGCAAGGAGAGACACACCTCATACTAAAAAGGCCCTGGTCTTATTATAGGTAGATATTATAAACGGGGACTTCCAATATGCCAACAAAGGGGACATCTGACACATGAATTACTGTTACCAGGGATCACAGCTTGACCCCCTGGCACCAAGAGAGGAGGAGTTATCTAACGGAGACGCTTGGCCAACATCCTAATTCTTTCTCACTGGAGCAATAAACTAATAGGGCAGATCATTCCTATGTGGATGCTCGTACCTTCAAAGTCCACACTGGGCAAGTCTAAGTGGGTAATTCAATTTCTTGCTGGAAGGGGAAGTATGCAATCACAGATAAGCCTGTGAATTCAAACAGGGACCTGGCTACAATGACACAGCTCCTGTCCTAAATATTCATGACCAGACCCCAAAATAAAAATAACACCTAACCCATTCCCAGTAAGAACTGTCCTTCTCTGGCAGCTGCCTACCCACATGCCTTTCTGGTATGGAGGTGTATTTCTTTCCTGTTAAAAATCTTTACTTTTCTATGAAAACTTCTCTTTTCCTACTTTACCATGTTTATGGTTTTTCATTACGCATTTTGGGGCAGGTCTCTAACCTTACAGATATTGATCCAAAAAACTGAGTATTTTACACAACGCAGCTCAGCTTCCTCATCCGATAACAGTCTCCCCCAAGGAATTGCCGCATGCATTTTTTTTTTTAAAAGAGGTTTTGCCTTAGTGCATGTGTGGGAGAGAGTGACAGTGAAAGGGAAAGTGAGCTATCACCCCCCCTAGGGGGTTGGCTATGCCACAATTCCTTATCTTCTATTCTCCTCTTGGGACTTTGGGCACACATGCACACACACCAGGCATGAGTTTCAAGCCTCAGGTCCAACTGAGGTCAAGCACGTGGGAGTACAGCAACGTAATTGCTATGCCATCTGCTGCTCCCCAACCCCCTCCCCTGCATGCATTTTAAAGGACAAAAATAAAGTTAGGGTTCCCAGGTGCATGATCAGTTCAATGATTTGTTTAAAAGGGCATGGTCATTTCTAGATTTCTGGAATCTAAAATAATCATTTTCTATTCTGAGATGGGAGCAATCATCAGGTTTCTGGTACTAATTAGCTTGCTCACAGTCAGCAATTTCCATCCTGCAAAATATCTTAAGAATTTAAGTAAAACATGGGGCCAGCAGGTGGCATGGTTGTTAAGGGCACTGAACTCCTACATGGCCAACCACAGTTCAAGTCCCAGACCTAGTAGCCACCAGATAGCTTGCTTTCTCACTTTCCATCTTTCTCTCTCTCTCTCTGTCATTCTCTGGTCAAATTTAAAAAATGAATAGATGAATGAATGAAGTTAAATAAAAAAAACAATTTATGTAAAACCTTACCTTTTGGGGCTGACAGGTGGCATAGTGGTTAAGGGCATTGGACTCCCACATGGCCAACCATGGTTTGTGTCCCAGACTTGGTGGCTTTTCTTCTCTCTCTCTTTCTCTCTCTCTCTCTTTCTCTCTCTCTCTCTGTCCCTATCTGGTCAAATTAAGATAAATTAAATTAAATTAAATTAAATAATTCTAAAAAAAACCCCACAAATCTTATCTCTCTGGATAATTTAATATGTACGTAAAAAATAGAACTATTAAAATTTGTGTATGATATAATGTTCAGTGTTGAAGAAGGTGAACATATGTACATCCTCAATCTGATTATTATACATTGTATGTAGGCCTTTAAAAATCGTACTGTGGGACCAGCATATGGTGTAATCGTTACGTCACTGGACTCCCACATAGTCGACCATTGTTTGAGTCTCAAACCTGGAGGCTTAAAACTCACACCAGGCATGTGTACATGTGTACCCAAAATCCACCTGGAGGGTGATTTCTTGTTTTCTATCTCTCTGTCTCTCTCTGTTGAGTGCATGCATCCTATAGCAAAAAAATCTCTCTTAAAAAAAAAAAAATACTGTAGTCCAGAAAGATATGCATGGATTATATATAAAACAGAAATTATAATTTTTAAAAATTCTTATCTTTTAGTTAAGGGAGAATTTTAGAATTCTATGGCCAATTTATGTCCATTTGTTATTTATTTACCATAACCAAAATTTGGAAACTCAACCCTTACTTTGGGACATTAAAATTTAAATAAACCATGTCAGGACCAGCAGATGGTGTAATGGTTATGTCGCTGAACTCACATGGCCAACTATAGTTCGAGTTCCAAACCCAGCAGCCTGAAACTCACACCAGGCATATGTGTGTGCAAGCCCCAAATTCTGAGAGAATGCAGAAGAAGGGATTGCAGTGTGGTCCTCCCCTGTGGGGGGTGATTTCTCACTTTCTGTTTCTCTGGCAAGTGCATGCAACCTACAGCAAAAATCTCTCTTAAAGGCAAATTTTAATAAATCAGTTATTCCAAGCTTCTGAGAATGACATTTTACTTTAAGTTCAGTTCTTATTAATTTTCAGTTTGGGAAATTTCAATTTTTCCTCCACAGAAAAGGAAATTAAGGGTCCAGCTCTTTTTTTTTTTTTTTTTTTTTTTTTTTTTTTTTTAATTTAACCTTGTTTATTTTAATTTGACCAGAAAAGGACAGAGTGAGAGAGAAAGAGAGAGAGATAGGGAAAGTGAGAAAGCAAACCATCAGGTCCAGGACTCAAACCATGGTCAGTCATGTGGGAGTCCAACGCCCTTAACCACCATGCCACCTACAGGCTCCATGGGCTCAGCCCTTTTAGGGCCCCCTGCTCATTTTCTAACCCCTCATTACCAACTCTTTTCTTTGCTTTTTTTCTCTCTCATACTTCAGTTCATTCATTTTCAACTTGTAGTCATTACCACACAGGATATTTTTATTATTCCCGCCATATCTAGGTACCAATAATACTCTATATGGTTCATGTTTTATTTCATTAATGCACACAAAAAAGCAAAGTTTATATGACTTCCTTTGTTGTTGTCAAAGGATGCCTGCACTCACCAGAGACAAAGACACAGATAGGCAAAGGGAGAGAGAGAAAGCACTCTCTCGTGGAGCATGGTCATGGCGCAGTCCTTTCTTCTCCATTTCTCCAGCCCAGAAGGATCTTGGGCATGCACACACACCTTGTGTATTTCCCAAGCTGCTGGGGCCTGGATTTGGCACACAAGCATGTGTGCTCCAACTTTTTTTAACCACCAGGTGTAAGGCCAGCCCAATACATGAATACTTGTATGAAATGATAGCATTATTCATTATGAGCCGAAAGTCTTATTTATCTGAAAATAAATACACCTTTATTCTCATGTCAGCTCTGTGGCCTGGTCGTAAAGGCAGCTGGATCCCACATAGCCAATTGTGTGGTTTGAGCCCCAGACACAGCAGCTTGAGAAACACACCCAGTGTGTGTACATGCATGCCCAAAATCCCAAAAGGAAGGAGAAATAGAGAAGGGATTGCAGCATCACTATTTCCTATGGGGAAGAATATGCTTTCTCCTCTCTCTTTCCCTTTGTCTCTCTCTGGTGAGCGCACACTCCCTCAGCAAAAGTATCTTAGCCTTTAGCCTACTGGGAAAACAGCCCAGCCTTTATAGAACAGAATTAAACAAGGGCTCCTTTCCCAGATCTTGATGCCTCAGTAGGCTCCTGTCTCTTGATTTATCTACTTTGTATGAGTTGACAGGCTGCATCTGAAATTACAACCCAGGTCCTATCTAAAGGGAGGCAGCTAATACATCCCCAGGGGTGAGCATCAGGTACCACCACTGAGACCTGCCTGGACTGTACTTTGGGCAATTGTGCGCCAGCTTCCAGTCTCAAAATAGATGAAAATGTGTTACTATGTTGATCACTTGAATTCTTGATGTTTCACTTACTTGCCAGAAATGATTCTGATTGCAGATTTGATTTCTAATCCTTTATATCTATTTCAAATGCTTTGCTCCAAGACCCTCTTAATGTCTCTTTGAAAATCACGCAGCTAGGATTTTGGAACTGACCTTTAACAAGCACCTATTTTAAGGTAAATTACATGGTCTATCTTTATTAATCTTCATAACAACCTTGAAAAATAGGTATCACAATCCCTATTTTACAGATTTGAAATTTTTACTGAATATCAGAGAGTTAGAGATTCAAATTGTTCATTTACCCCTTCTCTGCACTGAAGTTTTTTTTGTATTCCTTCTTGCTACATTACCAGTGAAAAAAATCAAATCAGCCATGCCCACGACTCATTTTCAGTTTGGGATTGCTAGGACCGTTTCATCCAGAGATGGTAGATAGGTTTCTACAGAATGTCAACGCCAAATAGCAGGCAGATGCTGCATGAACCTCTGCCTTGGAAGAGTGTTTCTGGGCTTAGCAGAAAGAGATGATTAATTAGAAATGTGTCCCATGGGCTCTGAAGCAGGGAGTGATGGCACAAGTACTATGAATTTGCCATGCTTGATGTAATCCTTTCTGGAATTACTTATGCATTCAGTCATTTCCCAGTTAGAATTTACATGCTCTATATTTTCTTCTTTTATTTATAACGTAACAGCAGTTTTCTTGGTTTCATATTACTTTTTTTGGCTGACCAAGTTTTAACATTTGAATTCAAATGTACGAAGGTAAACCTGATAAACCTTTTCATTTCTCTTCTTTACAAAACCAATATGATCCATATAGCTAAAGTGAGCAAATAAACTAATACAGGTACTTCACAGAAACAGCAGTAGGACTGAATGTCTGCATTAGACTTTATAATCTGTTAGAAATATATTTTTGCAAAACACACAATACAGTTTTACCAATTTTCATGCTTGCGATTGCTAAATCCCAAACTGTTTGCGGCTGACTAAATAAAGTCAGTATTAGATAGATTATATAATCCATTGTAATTTCATAGAAAAAATTTCTGAAGTTTCAAGTCTAGCCTAAGGGTTCAAATACAACTTGTTTTTTTGTCTTAAGACTTTCACTGTTTAAGTCATTGGCTAGAACCCAGTAAAACCGATTTTAAAAATGTATCTCTCTGGTTTTAAAATATCCCCCAAAAGGAAGCTTTTAAACTTAAGTAGGCCCCAGATACCAGTTTACAAATAGACTTCTGATAAGAGAGAAGACCATGTTTTCTAATATCCACACAAGGAAAATATATAAAATTTCCTTCCCGGAAATGATTTTCTTTCCTGTTTGGCAGAAAAGGAGTGAAAATATACACATATAAAAGTTCCAATTAAAATTCTTAATTTATTGTGTTCTAGAATGAGGAAAGTACAGTAGGTTTTTTTTTTTAAGTTTTTTTTTCCTTTTATTTTTAAAATAATTATTTATTTAATTTTATCTATTATTATTATTACTTTAAAATTTGCTATCAAACAATTGTAGTCACCAGAGAAAGACAGAGAGAGAGAGAGAAAGTGTGAAAGCAAGCCACCAGGTCTGGAACTCAAACAGTGATCAGCCATATGGGAGTCCAGTGCCTTAACCACCACATCACCTGCTGGTCCCTTAAGTTCTTTTTTTGTTTGTTTGCTTTTAATGATAGAGAGAAAGAGAAAAAGAGAAAGAGAGAAACTTGACTGGGTCTTGTCATGCCATGATCCTCTTTTCCCAGCCCTTCAAGTTGTCAGGATCTTGATCACATGTGTGGATGTGCACCTGGCATGTTTTCAGGCCAATCCAGGGATCTGAACCCATGGTCAGCCATGTGGCCTCCAGCACTATAATTCAGTTTATTACTAACTATGTCACCAGAATAGGCCAGTCCCATAATTATTTTCCTCCAAAAAACTCTTACACATAATTTAAAAAGATGAAGTTCTAAGAACTATTTTATCCATGTGAGTCATTCATAATTAGAATATTCTATACTTAGCATTTGCATACTGATTCTTGATTTAAAAAAATGTTGGTGCTGGAAACTAAATTTACCTCCTCCAAATTATAGTATTTTCTTTGAGAGTCTTTCTTTCCTCAAGTGCCCCAACTAAAGGCACATAAAATACGAGAGAGCACGAGTCAAATGGCAGCCCTGGGAGAATATTCATTTTAATTGCATTGATCCTACTTCATAAGGTTAAACACAATTGTTCCCCAAGTTATATATCATTTTTATTGAGGTTAATGTTAAGTCAAGATCTAATTTCAGCAGCTTCTTAATGTTATTTGAACTGTTTTCCCTAGCTTCATGATGATACTTATTGTTCATTTGAAATTATAATTCATAACGTTATATTCTATTGGTATATAGTTGGATATGTATTTAATAAATGCTGAGGATCAAAATATAAGTATGCACTAGTTAAGTAAAAAAACTTGAGAATATTTCCATTTCTGAATACTGCAAACATATTAAAACAAACAAAAAAAAAAAAAAACAAAAAACAAGGTGCAGTTTTGAAAATCTTGAAAAGTATGGTCTCACCTTCTTTGATACTTCTTCCATCTGGAGTGGAAGTTCACCCTTTTCCCCCTTGAGTTGCGACAGGCTTTGAAAGCTTTACAATAGAGCTCAGCAGAAGTGACGTTAAATAACCCATGGAACACAACGGATCACACAACTTGTTTGCTGGAATACTTGCTTTGGGAGTCCTAAGCTACCACCTGCTGAAGGTCACCTTGCTGGAAAGGTCCCATGTAAGTTTTCCAGTAGGCATTTCGGTTAAGGCTAGTCTTCTTACCACCTCCACAAAGCCACTAAGCTTGAGTTTAAAAACCTTCAAATGATTTAGCCCTTTGAGTCACCCTTAACTATTCAATAAAATCACAGTTGTTTTATGCCTCTAAGTTTTGGGGTGTCTGTTATTCAGCAATAGATAACTAAAGACAAATTGGCATCTGAAAAAGGCGTGTGGCCATAATAAAACCTACGTCATATAGCATTGACTTTGGGGCCAGGCAGCAGGTGAAAGCCTGACATACCTGTTTGAATGTGAGGTGAAATGTTGAAGGAAATTAAGAGAAATGGGAAGTTGAAGGGAAGAGGACCCTTGTTAGTGTTAGTGTAAAATTTGAAGACATTGTCAACTGTGATAATGTGGAAATTTCAAAAATATGTAATGAACTCAATGTTCTAGATTAAGTGATTTCTGTGTAGAAAACTGAAGGTGTCTCCTGGCTTTGTGTATCTGTCTATAACAAAATGTAGAGAGCACTGCACTAAAGGGTAAAGCTTAGAAAAATTAAAAGGGCGCAAGTGAGTTTTTCCAGCTAGTAAAGGGTTTGTAAAGTAAGAAAATACCTTAAGGAGACGATCAAGTTCTAGCTGCTGTCAAGAAAATGTAGTCTCAGGGAAAAGATGGAGCCCAGAGTATGGTTTATAATCCTATATTGAGATGTCACAAAATTTTAAGCACACAAAATGTTAAGGCCCCACAAACCCTTTTCAAACGATAGTCTTCTAAGAATCTTCAAGATATGCCTTACAGACACTCTCCATTAAACACAGGTTTTCTAAGAGAGACGTATGAACAGACAAGTTTAAGAACCTTAAGTGCATTCATTGTTCAACAGCAGCCTCAGAGAAGGCTCAAAGAAGAGCATGACTTTTTAGGAGAGCTCTCTAGGTTATACCTAATAAAATGTATTATAAATGGATATATAAGAAATTCATGTAATTTTTAAAGAAGTTATACTGGCTTAGAATGAAAGAGATTGGCTTAGAATGAAAGGAATAGAAACTAAACAAAATGAAAGGAGGTATTTGGACCTCTGAACTTCTTTTCTGTTTTGGAGAGGTTTTTGCTATAGGGTGCATGCACTCACCAGAAAGACAGAGAGAGACAGAGAGACAGAAAGCGAGAAATCACCCCCCAGGAGGGATGGCCATTCCACAATCCCTTCTCTTCCATTCTCCTCATGGGATCTTGGGCACACACGCATACTCTCCCAGCGTGAGTTTAAGTCACTGGGTCCAGGACTTGAACCGCGGTTGACTACGTGGGAGTCCAGTGATGTAGCCATTGGGCCATCTGCTGGTCTCTGGACCTCTGAACTTCTATGGGCAGAAAACAAGCTAAGGTACTGATCAGATGCAAAAATGGGTTATTTCTATTAGGAATGGAAGGATGACAGAGAATATAAGGCAAGAATCCAGAGGGTGGCACCTAGAGTCACTATGAACAATTTCTAGGAAGGCCCTGATCAAGGAACGCGCAGCATGGGCCTGCCTGACTTCAGACTGATGTGGACTGATGACTGCTGTGTGCTCTCCAGGTCCCTTCATTTGGTCAAGAGTATCGATTGCAGCGATCTTATGCCTGTTCTGGCCCCCATATGTTGCCTATACAGGGAGCAGGTAACTTGTCTTTTGAATTCACAAGTTTTTAGATCAAGAGAAATCATATCTGGAGAAATATACCCTAGGAATTACATCTGGACCTGATTTAGATTACAAGATTCTGGACCTTATATCTGAGCTTGATATTATAAAAGGATGAGACCTTTGTGGGTTCTTAGTAGAAAGTGAGTATATTTTGCGAGGGAGAGGAATGTAAATGCTTATGGTCAGTAGGACAACTGTGGCACTTTTAAAACTTGGCCAAAAGTTCTTGGACACTTTTCTCATCAAGAGGCGAGGTATTATAGAATGAGTGTTGTGTCCCTCTCCCACCAAATTCCTACGTTGAAACCTAGTCCCCAATGTGAAGACATTTTTGAGGTGGGGCTCCTGGGATGTAATTAATAGAAATACATTAGAACTCTCTTTCTCTGAATGTGCTTAAAAAAGAGACCATGTGAGCATACAGTAAGAAGGTGGCACCTGTAAGTTAAGAGAAGACGTCTCAGAATGAAGCCTATTTTGCTGACACCTTGATCTTGGACTTCCAACCTCCAGAACTGGTAGGAAATACATTTCTGTTATTTAAGCCACCTAGTCTACAATATTTTGTTATGACATATTCTACTGTTTTCATGTGTCTTGCAAAATTCATGTGTTGGAAACTTAATCTCGAATGCAACAGCATTGAGAGAATCTTGAAGGGTAATTAGGTCATGAGAGTTCTGCCCTCCTGGATGGATTAATGTGTTATCATGGGAGTGGATTTGTTATCCTGAAATGGGTACCTGAGAAAAGGTGAGCTTGCCCCCTTCCCTCTCTCACTTTCACCCTCTCTTGCCCTTCTGCCTTGTACCATGGCTTAACACAATAAGAAAGTCCTCATCAGATATGGGCCCCTTGACCTTAGACTCTCCAGCCTCCAGAACATGCTAGAGGAAAGGAGTTGAAGTAAGGTCTTATATGACTGATGCAGTGAAGATTTGAGGCTGATGACCTCTGGGCCTGGCAGGCGTCCAAAGCTAGTTTTCTATCACTGCACATTTTTCAGAGACCTCCCCTCAGGGCCCTCAGATTGCAGTGCACTTATGGGAAGTGTCTTTCTTTGAGCTGGCTGCTCACTTCTCCCATCAGAGGAAGTACTGGCTTCAGATTTCTGTCATATACCAGCCTAGTGGGATCATACAGGGAGGGCTTAGCCCTCCCTTCTGGGAGGGCTCCCTTACAGGATCTCCTCAGTGATGTCCAATTTTAGTCCCCTACAAGCATAATCCTTTAACTGCTGGAGATGGAAGAGCACTTATCTCCCAGGGCAGCCTTGTATCTCTGTTCTGCCTCCTCAGGCGGATTTGGGCACAGATTCCCATCTTTAAACGTTCCAGATATGAGTCAGTCATGAGCCATTCCTATGTCCTCTGCCTTCCAGAGTATATTAGTCAGCTCTTTGAGTGGTGCCCTTGATCCTCTTACTTGGCCTATGGTGAGAAAACAGTACCCATCTACCATATTGTTAGAGATACACTAACATATTCACAGCACACTCAGAGCTCTCCCTAAACCCTTTCTGTTTGAACTCACCTCTTTATAGCCTCTTGGGAGGTGATGGATGAATCTGGAAAAACTAGTTTTACCATCTCGTGGTATAGACTTCCTTACGTGGATGGCCGAGAATAGTCAAACTGTGGTCCACAGGCCAAATCTGGACTGCCACCTGTTTGAGTAAATCAAGTTGAGTTAAAGCACAGATATGCTCATTTATTTACTTATTGTCTATGGATACTTTCATACTATAATGACAAGTTTGAATAGCTGCAACTGAGACTATAAGGCCATGAAGGCTGAAATATTACTATCTGACCCTTTATAGGGAAAGTTTGTCTATAACTACACCAGTCAATATAATAGCCAGAATAAGACGGCTATTAAAATTAAAAGTAAATTAAAAATTTCACTCCTTAGTTCCCCTAGCCACATGCCACATGCTCAAAAGCCACCTTTGATGTGTCTGGGGTTACTGCATTAAGCAACAGATATATTTACATCATAGCAGAAGGTACAAGAAGGACAGGGCTGGTTTAGGACATTGCTTTAGTATGTAGTATACTTGGGACCAGTGGTATTTCAGTTAACCTTCTAAATTTATTCAGAATTAAGATAGAATAATTTCCATTTAAAGTATATTGTTATAATGTAATTGTTCACTTAATACTCTGTATGCCCCTATGAAGTAGGACACTTATTTATAGCTGACAAAATAGACTCACAACAAAGTTAAAAAGAGAAAATATCAAAGGATGCTATTTTCCTTTTTAATTGCCAGAGGGTGCAAACATTTACCAGAAGGAGACAGAGAGAGAATGAGAGAAAGCACCCATGGTGGGAGTGGTCATACCACAATCCTTTCTCTTCCATTTCTCTATCCTGTAAGGATCTGGGGCATGCACATGCACCTGTTGTCTTTTTCAAACCACGAGGGCTGGGACTTGAATTGTAGTTAGCTGTGTGTGACCTGGCTTCTTTTAATCACTAGGCTAAAGAACTGGTCCAATATTTTCCTTTTAGAAAGATCACTTTGGCAGCATTGCAGAAAGTGAGCATTAGATGTGAACTGAAGGCGTAATACCAGCTAGCACGTTAGTACTAATGATCTGAGAGAGAATGAATGTGTAGTAACTTCCTAGGGCTGCCACAACCAGAGATACACGAACTGAGTGGCTTAAAACAACGGAAATGTATTCTATTCTTTCACCATTCTCAGGGCTAGAAACCCAAACCCAGGGTGTCAACAGGGCCATGTTTCCTCTGAAGTCTTCAGGGGAGAATTTTTTTCTTGTTTCTCCTTGTTTCTGGTCATCGATGGCGTTCTTGCTTGTAGCAGCATCCCTCCTAACTCTATCTTCATCATCATCATCACATGCCCTTCTCCCTTTGTGTATCTGTGTCCAAATTTTCTCTCTTATAAATATACCAGTCATTGCTTTAGGGGCCACCCCAATCCGGAGTGACCTCATCTTGACCTGATTACATCTAAAAGCACTGTTCCTAAAATAGATCGCATTTTAAGTATCAGGAGTTAGGACCTCAACAGGCCATTATGGGGAACACTAACTCACAACACATGGTAAGAACTAGCACAGGGACTAAGTAGATGGAGAGATGAGGGGGGAGACAAGTAGTGAAATTTAAAAAGCAGATTAGCTGTGTTTTACAAGCACTGTGTCTTTTTAATTTTTTTTTTTTTTTTTTTTTTTTAGATTTTTACTATAGGGTGTGTGCACTTGCTAGAGAGACAGAGAGACACAGAAAGCAAGATATCGTACCCCCAGAGGGGATGATCACGCTGCAATCCCTTGTCCTCCATTCTCCTCTTGGGATTTTGAGCACACATGCACGTAGGCCGGGCATGAGTTTTAAGCTGCCCGGTCTAGGACTTGAACTGTGGTCAATTACGTGGGAGTCCAGTGATGTAACCATTACCCCTTCTGCTGGTCCCAGCAATATGAGTCTTAAAATGCCTAAAATAACTAGCAGGTTTGGGGCTAGAATGACCGATAAGAGAGAAACCATGCTGGGTGAGAAGATGATGATGTTTCATACCTGTGAGCAGAGCTTTCATTCAGAGAAACATTTAGGTTAGAGATACAGATTGCCGAGTGACTGACAGGACAGAAGAGGGAGAGGGAGTGAACAAACCTTGGTGCACAGGCATTTAATGAACGGTAGGTGAAAAGATACACATGAAAGGAAATGAGAACAAGAAATCTAAAGAAAAAACCCAGAAGACAGAATGTCATGGAACTTAAAGTACAAAAGCATTTCCTTGGGACCAGAAGGTGGCATAATGGTTACATTACTGGACTCCCACCTAGTAGACCACAGTTTGAGTCCTGGACCTGGTACCTTAAAACTCACATGTGTGGGTGTGTGCCCAAAATCTCAAGAGAAGAATGGGGGAGAAGAGATTGCTGCATGGCCATTCCTCCCCTCCCTGGGAGATTTATCACTTTCAGTCTCTCTCTCTCTCCAGCAAATGCACATATGCTCTATACCAAAAATCTCTGCAAAAAAAAAAAAAAAAAGACAAAAGTATTTCCAAAAGAAAGGAGTAATTAAAAATGTTATAAGTTTATATTACTCCTATTAATAGAAAGAATGAAAGAATCAATTGGACTTGGAAATTCTGATGTACTTGGCAAGATTTGTAGGGTCCGAAGCAGACTAAGGTGAGTGGAGAGGCTAGGGAAGGGGATAGTGGATAAAGTGAATGCAGTCACCTCATTCAAGAAGCTTGCCCACAGAGGAAAGCAGTAGGAATTATATTAATAGCTATAAACCGAAGTTAGGACAAAGAGTTTTGTTTGTTCTGTTTTGTGTTGCTTATTTAAGAGGAGAGAGATCAGAGATATTTAGATGCTATGAGGGTGGAGTCAGTAGGTGGAACAAATGGAGATTAATGATGTAGCAAGCGCTCTGAGAAGAAAGGAGGGATTAAGAGAAGAGGTTTTGACAGGAGGAGGGACACATTTTCCACTAACATAGGAAAAGCAAGCCAGACTGGGAACAGTATCTGGTAAATTTAGGAGGATGAGTCATTAGTTTGAAGAAATTCTTATTTGATGGTCCCTATTTTCTTGTCAAATGTAAGGCAAGATCGTCAAGAAATAACAACAAAGAGTCTCAAGAAATACTTTCCTTCCTCTGTGACAGTGATAGATTCTTTACTATCTTATCTTTTAAGATTACAATTATTTTTTACCATCCTTAAAAAAAATTTTTTTTAATTATATAAACCATTCTGGTTTGGTACTGAAATACATCACACATTATTTTCTCCAAGAGATTTGCCTCTATCCTTTTCAGTTTGCTTTAAGTATTATTACACTATCATTGCCATTAGATGCAAGAAGCTGAATCTAAGCAGTGAGGTAAACTGGTGATGGTCATTCACAGGGTCCGGGAAGGGTTAGACTTTAGTTAGGAGTCTTCTTCTTTTAATACTATTTCTTCCAAATGATGGTTTTGCTTTCTATGAAATAAATGGATCATATGATTCCACTAGAGACTCAGAAATATGGGCTTTGTTCTAGTCCAATTTTTTTTTAATCAACAAACAAGATGAACATATTAGAAGTCATGAAGGTTTGAGGCCAGCAGGTGGCATGGTGGTTAAGGCACAGGACTCCCACATTGTCAGCACAATTCGAGTCCTGGACCCGGTGACTTGAAAATCATGCAGGGTGCATGTATGTGCATGCTCAAAATCCCAAGAAGAAAATGGAGGAGAAGGGATTGCAGCAGAACCAAGCCCCATGTGGGGTGATTTCTCACTTTTTCTCTCTCTATTTCTCTCTGGCAAGAGCACACACCCTATGACAAAAATCTGAAAAAAAAATCACTTGTCTTTGATGTTAAAATATTTGATAGTCTGGAATTGACTTCTGTATGTAGTGCAATATTTCTTCTTCTTTTTTTTTAATGGTTTTTCTTTTTGCTGTAGAGCATGTGTGCTTGCCAGAGATAAACAAAGAGAGGAAAAGTGAGAAATCCCTGCCTCAGGGGATAGCCATGCCACAATACCTTCTCTTTCATTTTCTTCTCAGGATTTGGGGCACACACACACAGACATGCCCAGTGTGATTTTCAAGCCACTGGGTCTGGGTCTTGAATTGTGACTTTCCATGTGGGAATCCAGTACCTTAACCACCATGCCACCTGTTGCCCCCAAGTGAATTGTTTTTCTGAGCACTAGAAAAGAATAACTCTGTAAGAGAGATATGGAAATACTTGTTAAATAAAACAATGTACAAACTCTTATGGAAAAGACTGATAAATTTGACTACACTTAAACTAAAAACTTATGGTTATCAAAAGCATACTAAGAGTGGAAAATAGTGCAAACTAGAATATACATACATTAAAATATCATATTAATATACAGAGTATGTAAATGAATCCAATAATCAATAAGAAAAAGACATTTCACTCACCAGAGAAAGGTCCAAAGAGGCATTACACAGAAAGATAAAAGAACAGTCAATAAACAAATAAAATGATGTTCAGCCTCATTAGTAATTGAGGAAAAACAAATTAATATCACAGTGAAGTACTATCTTATCTATATTAGATTGAAAAATCGAATTAGTCTCACGATATTAAGCATAGCTAGAATGTGGAACCACAGACCACTTACACGTAGTCTCTGGGATCGCATATTGGCAAAATGACATTGGAAGACAGACATTTTTCAGTAAAGATAAACATGCATACTCTGTGACTCTTCAGGTATATATTTTAGAGAAAAACTTGAATATGGGTGTAAGAAGGCATGTACAAAAATCATCACAACCAGTTTTATTTTTGGGAGAGGTTTTTGCTATAGGGCATGTGCGCTCTCCAGAAAGAGAGAGACAGAGAGACAGAAAGCGAGAAATCACCCCCCGGGGGGACGGCCACACCTCAATCTCTTCTCCTCCATTCCCCTCTCGGGATGGTGGGCACACACACACATGCGCCTGGCCTGAGTTTAAGCCACCAGGTGCGGGATTCAAAGCACAGTTGACTACATGGGAGTCCAGCGACATAGCCATTATGCCAACTGCTGGTCCCGACAACCAATTTTTTTATGGCATAAAACTAGAAACAACTTGGGTCAGCCCTGTGGTCTAATTCTACTTATATAATATGAGGTTTAAAGACAAGATAATTTATATGCTATATTTTTAAGGATATATATTTCGTGTAATGAAATTATATATAAAAGGCAACCCACCTCAGTGGCACAGATGATGGTGTTCTGATCTCCAATACTAGAAGTCCAACTAGCTGTGTTCAGAACCGAAGCTGACCTGAGCAGGCTGGGCATAACTGCCCTAGATCCTGACTCACGAGGGGGTAGGGGAGGGGGCTCACAGTAAGATGAGACCCTGCCAAGAATGCCTGTCTCTCTCTCTCTCTCTCTCTCATGAAAGATAATAAATTTAAAAATAAACTTAAAGAAAAAAGAAAAAAATGAAGCAACTGTAACATAAAGTTGAGAACTGTGGCTTTCTCTGGTGGGAGGAAGTGGATGTAGTTAGGAAGTGGCTCACATTAGCTTCAAAGGTGTTAGAAATGTTCTTTTTTTTTTAAAAAAAAAAAAATGCTTTTATTGCCAGAGAGGGTGTGTGGGCATGAGAGAGAGAGAGAGAAAGGGAGAGAGAGGAAGACAGCACCACCCAGTGGGGTACGGTCATGCCTTAATCTTTTTCTTCTATTTTCCTTCCCATGAGGACTTTTAGCAAGCATGCACACATGCCTGGTATGTTTTTCAAGCCACTGGGCTGAGATTTGAACTGCAGTTGACCATGTAGGATCCAGATCCCTATGCACAGTGCTTAATCCCTATGCCCTAGAAATGAACTGCTTCTCTGGCTGGTTAATGAGAATTCTGGCATACACAAACATTATTTTTATTTCTCCATAACTATACAAGCAGATGACATAGACTCTTTGGTATTTGAAATTTTTTTTGAGAGATTTTTGTTATAGGGCGCGTGCACTCGCCAGACAGAGAGAGACACAGAGACAGAAAGCGAGAAATCAACCCCCAGGGGGGAGGCCACGCCGCAATCCCTTCTCCTCCATTCTCTTCTTGGGATCTTGGGCATGCACGCACATGTGCCCAGCGTGAGTTTAAGCCACCGGGTCCGGGACTCGAACCGCGGTCAATTACGTGGGAGTCCAGTGACATAGCCATCACACTAACTGCTAGTCCCTTTGGTATTTGAATTTTACAACTTAAAAAAAAGAAAATAAAAAATAAGCTCTTGTATGCTAGGTATACTTCACAATTTTAAATTTCAGTGCATTAAGTGGAATTATGCAATATTTATCCTGCTGTGACTAGCTTATTTCTTAGCATAAAGTCCTCGAGTTTCATCCATGTGTAATAGTTGACAGAATTTCATTTTTAGTGCTTGAATGGCATTCCATTACATGTATATACCATGTTTCCATTTATACATGGTATCCAAATGAATTAAAATCCAAAAAACAGAAAGGAGAATTGTGGTTGCCAGAAGGGGAAATGGGTATAGAGTTTCATTCACACGGATGAGATAAGTTCTAGCGATCTGTTCTCCAGCATTGTGCTTATACGTAACACTGCTGCACAGTATACTTACAGTTTTGTTAAGAGGGTACATCTCATGTATTTTTCTGCAATAATAAAAATATATATATACGAAAAAAAGGACATAGTCAAATATATATAGACAGATTGATGATATAGACAGATAGATGAGAGATAGAGGTTGTCTGAAAAGTCATGATGCATTTTTGCATAGAACAAAGCTTCATGACTTTTCTGACAACCCAATATATACCTCAAAAATAAAAGACAGAAAGAAAAAAGAAAAACTAGTAGAGCAAAAATAGAAGGTATACATCAAAGTGTGGTATTATTTGTTGACAGCAATAAATATGATAATAGCCTTGATTTGATTATCATACAATGCATACATGCTTTGAAAATACATATTGTACCCCAGAAATAACTATAATAACTATATGTAAATAATAAATTATTGTTTAAAAATTAAAAAGTCAATATATTCCAAAAAGTCTGGGGGCCACGTAGTGGCACAGTGGTAATGCAACCGGACTCAACTGAGAAAGGTCCTGGGTTAATATCCTAGGATATCCCTGAGCACATCAAGGGCACAGGTTTATGTAATCCAGGCTGGCTGGGATGTAAGGATGCATGGATCATGGCATGAGAACCCTGTTAGGGATTCCTGTCCTCTCTGTTTCAGTCTGTCTGTCTCTCTCTGTATCTCTCTCTCAATTGGAAGAAATAAACTTTTACAAAAAATTAAAGATTGGTTAGGGCATTCTAAGTTGCATGTATGCCTGGAGTTCAGATAATTATGAATAACTGTCTCTGAAATGAGCTCAATTGTGTTTAATACTCTGGATCCTCTCAGAGCCCACTGAAACCTTATTTTTGGTTCTGAGCACATTGTGGGGAAGAATGATTGCTAAAGCCTGTTTCAGGGAAGTATATGATCCTGAATCCATGGGTACAGAATGTATTAAGGAGAGTTTAATCCAACTTGAAGCAGACTAAGCTGTCTTCCAACATACAAAGAATTGTTCTTGAGAGATCTGACCCAGAAAGCTAAAATCTCATGCTGCAGTAAGAAAGCTTTTGGCCCCAATGTGGCCCAGTACTCCTCAGCAGGAGTCTACAATGTCTAGGAGGAGTGAGTTGAGTCACCTAGCAACTGGGTGACAACACGCTAAGGAAGTGGTGTGGAAGTCTCTTCCAGCTCTGAAACTCACTTACTGGAGACAACACGTCAATTAATTTAACAAATTGTTCTACATTAAGCACTGATGTTTCAACAAGAACTCCCTCTACTTATTCTCTGTTCTGTGCTGAATATTAGCTATGAGCATGTACATGCACTCTGTCATCAAAACGGAATTAGAAAAAAGATCTCCAAGAAAAATAATATATGTAGAAGAACATTGTTAACTTTAAAGTGAAATATAAACATGAGTCACTGCTGTGGTTGACCCTGGTCATATAACTCCAGGCATCTAGGGCGGAAGTGCCTGGTGCATGTGGCTGAGACCTCCCACTGCTATTACTTTCATCTCTGCCCGGTCCCTGCCTTACACCTGCGGGTCTGTTCAGTTTCTTGGTAAAGGACATACACTGTCTCTGTCTGGACTGGCCATTGACCAGGTTCAAGTAAGAGCAAATTTACTAATTTTCAAGTCTGAATCAGTTCAATTTCTAAAATTTGTTTGCCCCCCTCCTGTTTGTTTCTTTCTTTTGCCATTATCTAGAGAACAAAATCGATGGACAAGGTAGAAGTTCAGTTGTGTCTGTACATTCAGCTACATAGGCCTATTCTGGAAGTTTGCTTCTTCCATTTGTATCAGCCACCACCTGACAAGCAATTGATCACATCTACACACTTGTTTTGCTATTTCAGCCACCTTACTGACTAAATTGGCCCAGTGGTGTACTTATAAGTCACTTCCTATTTAGTCATTATTCTATAGATAAACAATGATGGGGCTGGAAACTGTTAATTCAGCTGTGTGTACTAGACAGAGTCCCTACTCAGCTCTTTAGGTAGTGCTGTACTGCATAACATACACTAATCCATATTAAAGACAGAAGCTAATGCGTTGGTTGCCAATAAAAATACTGAATATAATACAATCAAGAGCCATGGACATAAGCACTATATTTTTTGCTATTCCTAATTGATAAGCACAAATAGAGTAATATTTTTATATTAGCATATTGGAAATGAGGTAACATACCTGAATGAATTTCCCTGATAATTTCTATTGCCTCTTTCAATGCCATGAAAAAAAAATGAACCATTTTTGAATGGTTCTCTGTAAAAGATATTGTGTATATCTGGAGCAATAAAAAACAAACTTAAATACACCACATCCTTGGCATTTTTTAAGACTCTTCCCAAGGTCTTTGCCGTCAAGATTAAAGCCACAGGAGTGTACATACCGATGACTGACTTTTAAAGAATTATTTTATTTAACTTTATTTATTTATTTATTTATTTATTTATTTATTTTAATTTGACCAGAGAGGGACAGAGCAAGAGCAAAAGAGAAAGCAAGCTGCCAGGTCCAGGACTCAAACCACAGTCGGCCATGTGGGAGTCCAGTGTCCTTAACCACCATACTACCTGCCAGTCCCAGATAACTGACTTTCACATGGGTCACCTTTATCACAAATTTTAACTTTCACTAAAGTTTTATCCTCATTAGGGTCATGCTTAACAAAGAAGCACAATTTATAGTATTGTACAAGTTATGCTGGGCCTACAAAGTTTCAATTTATATCACATACTTCTAAGGTTACTACTAATGAGAAGTCAAAGTTGTGATTTTCAAACTGAATAATATCAGAGATCTATTAGGATTAGAATATTTCTCTCATAAACATCCCACTTGTATAAAAATAAAAACAGATGTCAAAAGGTGAAGGATTCCATGTGCAGTTCTTAAGATATAACATTGATTTGTAGTTACACAATACATACAAGGTTAAGTCACCTACTTTAACATTTCAAATTTGCTCCCATGTAGTGACCAAGGTAATATTAGGTTGTTGGAAAAGTCATGACATATTTCTTTTCTATGTTTTTCCATACAAAAAGGAATCATGACTTTTCCTACAACCCAACATTTAAGAGTAAAAGAAAGAATTGTTGAACATGCTACATCTTTGAAGTCCTTTTTGGAAAGTATTAGGTAAACTTTGATATTTTATTTAAAAAATCACCCATCACTTCTCAGTAAAACTTTCATTGGGAATATCAAAACCATCCCAATGGGGTTTAAACAGGCCTAGAGGCTGAGAAATTTGCTGTAAGAAAAAATGTAATCTATGGAACACCGAAGTCTGAGTTAGTAGGATTTTATACAACAAAGCCAATTACAGGCATATCCACTTTCTTCTTACTGAGGGCTAATTTAAACTAACATCATGTCTTATAATATTCCTTGGGAACTCAATCCTTTGCTTCTTAGGTAAGTGAAATTCTCTTTTGACTTCAAAGTGAATTTTGTCTACCTTAGAAATCAGCTCATGGTTTTAGGCATATTACCCTTACATGATCTTCCTTTTTACTCTATACCTCTTATACCTCTTCTCGGTACCTTGATATCTGAAAATTCAGATGGACTATATATTAATTGTAGGTACAACTTCCATACAAGTCTGCATTAATGTTTCTCTGCTTTGCCTTAACTGCTTAAGTCGTTTTTAAGAGAAATTATGTCGGCATGTTCCTGAGAAATCAATTGCACATTGTAATAGATGTAATTCTCTTAAAAATATATTCCCGATGTATTTAAAATATGAAGGGCTAGAAAATATAAGAAATTATTTAGTCCATAGCATTGGAATGATGAACGTATCTTCTATTTTTGTTGTACTGCACTAGTAAAGCACTTTAAAAATGCATGTATGGGTTCACAGAAGAGGATAGAGAAGCTATACCAAAAAATTTCAGCAATTACTTGATAGTTTCTAAAAATTGATGAAATACATCCCATTGACTTTTCCAATTCCTTTCAAATGAAAATTTTTAATTTGTCTTCTTTGCCTCTGTGAAGAATGAGAAAGAATCAGGCTTAATCTCAGGGCAAGTCCTTTCACTCAATGGATGTATGCAAATTGATATTTCAAATGAAGATGTCTCAAGTAAAGGTCAAGAGAATGCTCCAAAGTGAATTGGGATTAAAGAGCAAGTAGGAACTCTAGACTCATTTGTTTTCATCAATATTTTGCTGTACCCACAATACATATGTCATAATCAAATGGAGCCTGAGTGGAGAAGCCTGATCATGACGGCGATTTGCGGTGGTGCCTGGCTGGAGAGTCAAGGTATAATCATATAACAAACATGCCCAGTTCCCCTCTTGGCCATCAGTCATCACTGCATTCCAATTTGGGGAAGTAATGCTAAGCTCAGTTGTGGGAGTTGTGCTCTTAATTAATTGAGATGATGTGATCATAACTGAGATTTTTGGCAGCAATGGACCAGACTTATTAATGATGATCAATTATGACCAGGTGGACTTTCTGACAGCTGATTTTTACCTGACGATATGTGTAAAGGCTTTAATTAGATAAATAGAGCTAACAAGCTGACCTTACCATCTGCTGTCATTTCTCTTCCTGGGCAGAGCATTTCATTCATTGCATATGAAATTCTCTTCAGAGCAGGCCCTTCCATCAGCCCTGAGCATAATTTGCAGTCCATCTGTTAGTATAGCCAGGGTTCGAGTGCCTATTTATAGCCTCTGATAGCCCCATGACCAGAAACCAATTTCCCAAAACCAGTTGGTGAGGAGCTAAGCAATTCCATTCTTGCTCCTAACCAAAGGGAGTAAATTAGATTCTTTTCTCTTTTGTCCAGTAAATAATAGCTTTGCTGCAAAGAATTCTGAGGCCTAAAATGTATATGTTGCTACTATGGCTGGTGGCAGCTATAGTGACATGGTGTAGTATGGCAGTAATGTTGCACATCCTCCAAATGAAAAAAGACTGTGGCATGAACACATCTTGTTGGGGGAGAGTGCACCCTTCCTTCCTTCCTTCCTTCCTTCCTTCCTTCCTTCCTTCCTTCCTTCCTTCCTCCCTCCCTCCCTCCCTCCCTCTCTCTCTCTCTCTCTCTCTCTCATTCTTTCTATTGTAAAGTGCAAGTAACCTTTGGCATTGGAAAAAAAAAAAAGAAAGAAAGAAAAGAAACCTGAGAAGATATAGCCAGCTAGATACCTCTGGGTTCCTAGGAGCAGAAAGAAGCAAGATCTGCCATTCAGTGGAAGATAGAGTATGCCTTTTGCCGTACTACTCACAAGGGAGGCTTCCCCTGATGACAATGGTGATTTCATTCTGGGTAGTACACCAAAATCTGCTACATAGCTTGTTAATTTTTTGTGTCTACCTTAAAATAGTGTTTTGGATCAAATCCTTTGGTCTAACTGATAGAAATTCTGTATCAGTCAAATCTACATATCTGATTTGCTGTCACTTTTTAATAGCCAGAAGACACATGTGCTCAACAGAGAGATGGGGGTAGTGGGGTGGGAGGGTGGAAGAAAGCAACCCTCAGTGGGGTGTAATCACACTACAATACTTTTCCTCCCATTGTCTATCCTGTTGAGATTTTGGACACATGTACACACGTGCCTGGCATGTTTCTTAAGCCGACAGGGCCAGAAGTCAAACTGCAGTTGGCTCTGTAGAATTCAGCTCTCAATCACTAGTTCACAGTGCCAGCCCTTGATAAAACTTGTACTTTTTTTTGAGAGCTTTTTTTTTTCTATAGGGCGTATGTGCTTGCCAGAGAGAGGTAGAGAGAGACAGAGAGAAAGAAAGAGAAATCACCCTCCATGGTGGATGGCCACACCGCAATTCCTTCTCCATTATCCTCTCAGGATTTTGGGCATGCTTGCACATGCACCTGGTATGAGTTTCAAGCCCCTGGGTCCGAGACTCAAAGCATAGTTGGCCTCATGGGAGACCAGTGACATAACCATTACACCACCTGTTGGGCCCTGATATAACTTTTAAATGTGCATGCTTGGTCTGGATGGTTTGAAACATTTATTAGATCAACTTAGAATTTTTTAGGAGAGTGTGATCTTCAAAATATTTTAATTTTTTTTTATTTTTGCTATAGGGCATGTGCACTTTGCAGAGAGAGAGACAGAGAAAGAGAAAGTGAGAAAGCAAGCCACCAGATCTGGGACTCTAACCAGTCCGCCATGTGGGAGTCCAGTGCCTCAACCACCATGCCACCTGCTGGCTGACCCCTCCACTCCTCCCATATAAATACATCACGTCTACTTGGTTAGCACCTCTGGCTTCAGACCCTTGGGTGCTCTTTATCTCAATAAACTTTCCTTTTTCTCTTGAAAAAATATTTTTAAGGCATCATGTAATTCTTAAATATTTTCTACACACACACATAAGATTCACTGAAAATATTCTTTCAGGTATATGTAAAAATATGCTAAGTGTCTTCTTTGATTTATCCCATTCTACTTACAGTTGCTCACTGTGGCACCAAAATCCAACAGAAAGCCCTTGAAACATGATTTAATTTTACTGACACAACTTCTTGAATTCTGTAATTCAAATTCCATATGTTGGTGAGGGTTCATGTTAAGCTGCTTATGTACTGTGAATTCAATGTGATAGCCGTTTTTGGTCACCCTCCGTCCACGTACTAAGCCACAGGTTCTAGGATGGGTCAATGGCACGGCTCCATGGCCCGTTATCTCTGCCTTCAAAGGGCAGTGGTAGTTCTTCAGGGCAAAAAGGGAAGGGGCAGATGTCTTTTTCTGAGTTATCCCAGAATTTGCATATATCATTTATAATCCCCTCTCATTGGCCTGCACTTAGTCACATGGCCATTCCTAGCAAAAAGGGAGGTTAGGAAATTAGTTTTTTCCATGAGCTTACCTGAAAGGCAGGGGTCTTCACACTGAAGGAAGGACAAAACAAATACTAGTGGTTTAGCACTCTTCATCAGGACAGCTGATGTGTGAAAGGTCACCCGTTTTTCCACAACTAGTTTAATCCTTGCTTGTGGAAGAAATAAATAAACTTAAAAAAATTAGAAGTAAAAAATACTTACATTAAATTACTTCTGTTTCACATCCCACCCCTTGACTGTAGCACTGACTGACTCTACCTGGCATGAGGTTGCTCAGCATTCCACAGGAGGCTCCAGAACCGTGTCCTCAGTGTACCTGCTTAATCCTCTCTCTGGGATGGGGGGTCTCAGGGAGAATAGCGGGCTTCACAATTGCTCTCTGATATAGGTCACGTCTACCCCTTACCTACTCTTTTATATGATAAGCTTCTGAGTCTTTGTTTTAAGCCCAAGTCTTCCATATGAGTGTCAGCTTTTAGAACTGGGCTTTTTGGGGCCAGCAGATGGCAAAATGGTTACATCACTGGACTCCCATGTAGTCCACCATGGTTCCAGTCCTGGACCTGGTGGCTTCAAATTCATGCTGGACGTGTATGCGTGCGTGCCCAAGATCCCGAGAGGAGAATGGAGAAGAAGGGATATGTGTACATGCCTAAGATTCTGAGAGGAGAATGGAGGAGAAGGGATTGCAGAGTGGCCATCCCCCCTGGGGGAAGGTGATTTCTTGCTTTCTGTCTCTCTAGCAAGTGCACGTGCTGTATAGCAAAATCTAAAAACAAAACAAAAAAAAAAACAAACAAAAAAAAACCCCCAAACAAACACACAAAAAAAAACAAAAAAACACAACAGGGCTTCTTAATACTTCCCATCCTTATACCTGGTTAGAATTTGCTAGATGGGGGGACCAGCAGTTAGCGTAATGGCTATGTTGCTGAACTTGAACTCCCATGTAGTCGACTGTGGTTCGAGTCCTGGAGCCAGTGGCTTAAACTCATGCCAGGCGCGTGTGCATGCGTGCCCAAGATCCTGGGATGAGAAAGAATTGTGGCGTGGCCGTCCCCCCGGGGGGAGATTTCTTGCTTTCTATCTCTGTGTCTCTCTCTTTCTTTCTGGCGAGCACATGCACCCTATAGCAAAAACCTCTAAAAAAAAAAAAAAAAAGGATTTGCTAGATGTTTGCTGCCTTTGACCCTAGTCTGACACTCTGCTATCCTTGAGATCTCATAGATACCAATGGTACAGCAAGCCCTTCAGCCTCCTGGGTGTCTAGCGCCCTCTGCTTTCCCTATGAAGCTCTCCTTTTACCCACTTTCTTACCCTGAGCTTGAAGCACAAACTATCCCTACGCCGTAACTGGAGATGTCCACAAATTGGGGGCTGTGTGCTTTTCTCTGTCCAGACTGTGCTCTGTTCTTAGCTCTTTGAACTGATCAGCAACCCCAGCAGCAGGTTTTGACCTGGTAGGTGGGTCTAGTCCCCACTTGTCCGGTCTCATTACAAGAAAACTGTCTCATCTTAGCAACAAATCCTTTGGTATCTTCGTAAAAATTCTAGTTACTTGGGTTTTGTGATTTGTCCTTTTAACAATGCCATTGAAGCCCTGAGGGTTAGTGAGTTTTAAATGTTAAAAACAGAACTGTGAGAGGGTATTTATGAACATATAATAGTATCAGAGTAATTGCTGAATGAATGGATAACGAGTCACTGAAGCCAGGGAAACCCATAGGTCAGAATAACAACAGTGCTTTCTTTTCATATTTCCATCTTTAGAATAGCTTCAGGGAGCTTGGCCTGCTTGTAATTGATAAAGAAAACAGGAGTCTTTAATTCTTTCCAGCGCTGTCTTGTTTCATTAACACCACGATTTATAGCTAGTAGTTACATGTAAAAAATTGCTATCTTGGCATTTAGGTTAGTAATTCCAAATGTGACAAAAATGACTGGGACTCTGCTTACGGTAGAAAATACGAGAATGGCTTAATGTAAAACCCAACCTTCGAGGACTTCTGTGGCCACCTCTGCTACTCAGCATCCACTCATGCCTGACGGGCACCATTCCCTGGTTTGAATCCAGATGTCTGGTTCACCAGCTGTTTCTTGGCTCATTACACTTGAAGAGGTTTCCAAGGCTGTGAGACTGAGCTTCCTTGGCACTTTTTTTTTTCCTTTTAACTAGGGAGAGAAAAGAAACACTTTCATCATCTTATTGCAGTTTTTAATGGACCGTCAACATTTTTTCTTCTTATACGTGAAGTGATGACTAGTCAGTGAAAAAGTGCTGGAGCATGAAGAAAAGCATGCGAAAAGATGGTAGAAAGATACGGAAAATCACCATCTAAAGGTTAAAGAAATAAACAGAGGGGTTTCCTCAGGACCAATTAATGAGGAGGTATCTCAGAGGTTGCCTCTCTATGGGGTTGAGTCAATAATTGTGTATCTGGTTCACTGTCAGGTCTTTGGAGATAAAAATGTTTGAAAATTTGGCCTTTTCTGTTGCAGAAAAGTTTTCTAATCATACCATGAGGTCTTGGAGTCCAAAGATTCCTGCAATGAAGTCTACCATTGCATTAAACTGAAGCCTCCTGAGTGAAGGTTAAAGTCTAAAGAAGTCTACTTTACAGTATGGGTCAATGAGAGAACCAGGAGACTTCTTCTCACCTATTTTTTTTTTTACTTCTTGTAGATTCTAACCATACAGAATAAAGTATCTAATTACATACTTTGACCAATGGAAAACCAACGGTCTCTAAGGACACAAGCAATAATACATATTTTAGTGTAGAAAATTGTATTTATCTACAAACAATAAAACAGGCAAAATATTCGATACATGAACCCCAAAGAAGAATCACAGGCCATTTTACCAATTCACATTACTACCAACTGGTTTGATGTCTGACTTCTACCTCACCTCAATCAGCCGCTCACTTGCACAGCACCTTTTAGACTGCCGATCACCCAGAATTGCTCTAAAATGATAATAGCCAGTATTTCATTCTTGGTTCTCTGTGCCATCCTTCCAGCTCTCACTTCTTCCACATCCTGTCATTGGCTTTATCCAAACCCACAGTCACATTCCTCTAGGTCTATCAAAGCTCCATACATTCTAACCAAGAAGAAGGCAACTTTATTTGCCTTCTAGAAGGTGGATTTTGGCCACAAATTTATATCAGTTGGTTTTCACAAATTCATGACCTCCTATTTCAACTGGACCTCCATACTGTCTAGGAATACTTGTATGGGTTTAGACATCATTAGTTTGAACACATTTGGCTCAAATTTCACAACTGTCCTCAGGGCTATTTTCCCAGCTCACTGTTCTTACTCTGTTAATTATCCTCCTGCTACAAAAACAAAACAGGGTCACTAGGAGAAAACCCTTTAGTTCCCACCATATTCATAAAACTTGCAGGCCTCTATTGACAAAGAGCTCTAGAGGAAGAGGCATCCCTCCCCTTCTTTAATAACAATCACTTTTCTATCTCCTGGATCCCATTCTCATTCTCAGGAACATCTTCACTTAATCCATAGGCCAACTATTTCTCTCTCAAATACATCCTATTCTTTTAACTGCTTGAGGACACATGTGCTCACCAGGGAGACACAGAGAGAAAGAATAGAGAAAGAGAAGGAGAAAGCATCCCTCATGGGGTATGGTCATGCTTCAATTCCTTTTCTCCATCTCTCCATCCAGTCAATACTTTGGGCACACATGCACATGAGCCTGGCATGTTCTTAGAACCTCTAGAGCCAGGACACTTACCATAATAGGCTATGTGGAATCTGGCTTTCATAACTACAAGGCTATGGGTCCAGTCCCATCCTTTTATTTCTATTGTAAAGAGATATAATAAATGAGTTTTCTCTGCTGCTCCATAACTCTGCCTTTAGTCACATTATCTTTACTACCGACCCTTAGCAGCCCTCAGCTGGTCTTCCTGCCTCCACTGTTCTTTGCTTCTCCCAATCCAGACTCCTCATCACTTTATATCATAAAATTTTCAGCTAGCAATGTTATAAATATCTTTCTAAGTCAATTAATATACATCGGGTCTTCAAAACATTCATGGAAAATGTGTATTATGTAAAAGCTATACACGGATGTCAAACTTTTTTGTACCAAGATAAATTATATCTTAATTTCATTTTTCTATCATCTCTTTGAAGTCTCCTCATACATATATGCTATAATGTTGAGCATCATGTTGTAGGGATATTTTATTAAAGTCATTTACTATTGTTAGTCATTTGGAATATTTCAACTTTTCATTGTTACAATCAATATTGCAATGACTATGCATAATATTTTGCATAGGTCTTAGAAAAAATTTTTAGAAGTAGAATTTCCAGGTCAAGGAAAATATTAGAGAATGTTGGTAGATATTTGACCCAATAGCAGAATTATCATGTATTTAAGTGCTGGTCTATTTCTCTTCCTTCCCATTACTCTGAACCATTCTCCAAGGTGGAACCATTATCTTGTTAGTTTCTCTGTCCCTAGGTCCATACTTTATTTATTTACTTCTTTATAGCCAAATTATTGGAATTTTATTGATTAAGCCGGTGGCATATGGGAAGACTCATGTCTCTCAAAAACCCCGTAGCCTCGAGTGATAGATGAGGGGTGTTTATAAAGGCAAAAATCATATTCTTTTTTTGGTTGACCTGGGGATTATAAGAACAAAGTGCAGTGGGCTTGAAAAGGTGGGGGTAGGGGCTTACAATGAAGAGCAGTTTATAGAAGTGAAACAGCAGGTTAATCATTCCTAAGGCTATGTTCCATCCCTACCTAAACACAATGAAATCTTAATGACCTTTATGGCTCAGGGCAAATGGGTCTGGTGGCTGTTGGTCATATGTCATAGAACATCTCAAGGTAGAGAGTCTTGGGTCATGTAGCAAAGACAGTAGGAATGTTACTCACTTCGTTTACCCTAGGCAAAAGGAGAAAGCAAGTTTCTAAGATAGAGAGGAGTTTAAAATGGAGATACTCCTGCTTCATTTCCCAGTTCTCTTTTATGGGGACCAAATCATCGATTTCTCAGTATCAGCTAGCGGATGAGGTGATAGTCTCCTTTGGAGGGTAAGACATTTCACTGAATTTAAAGTCCAGTTTGAACTGACTTGGACTGATTGCATGGTCTGCAGTTGCTGGGCACAGTTGCTCACAAGTGGAGTGTCTGGTCAGACTGGCTTGGGCCAATATTGGTAGTATGCAGCCACTGGGCTCAGTCGCTTACAGGGAGATCGGGATACACACTTCCTGAGGCAATGCAAGTAGTTTACAGAAGCAGAACAGCATTTGGTTAGGTACTTATGGAAATAACAAAATTTCTCACTAAACAGAAGTCATATCACTCCCCCCTTCTTTAGTCTCCTCAAATATCTGTTCAGGAGAGTCACCCTGGCAGTGCAGTGCCTGGTATATCTAGGCTCTAGGTCCAGAGGTAACTAGCATTTAATATTTACTGGCTTTCATCCTGGAGGAGATGAATTGGGTAAGGAAATTGAGTAAACTAAAGCCAAAAGACAGAATTAGAAGCACCGTTAATAGAGGACTTAACAGGAACAAGGGCCAAGGAACCTGCTACCAGAGGCTGCTTTAACCTTCCCATGAGTCAGCAGCAGCCTATCCTTTTCCTGACCATCTGGTCATGGAGTTTCTGGGCCATATTCCTGACAATGCATGACTTAAGAAAAGTAAGCCTCCGGAGTGACTAGAGTAGGGCTGTTAATCTCTGGTCTCTGAAGTATTATCTGGAGGGGCCTTCTTGGCTTATTTTTATGGACCAAGGCCCTGGTGAGTCCTAGGACCATGCTGTTCATATCACAGCTTCACACTGAGTCAAATATCCCAGAGATTCATGCTGTCTGACTGACTGGACCTCTCTAGAAATAAGGAGACACAAAAGAGAACTGTAGGATCATTGGACAAACAAACTTAGTTCTAAATCAACCTAACAGAATGATAATCAGAATGTTTGAATCCATGTATTGAATGATTAAAGCAGCATTTGTGAGCTGTGTCACTCATTTTGTGATTAATCAATTCTTCACTGGGGCTAGCCCGTGGTGTAATAGTTACGTCGCTGGACTCCCATACAGTTGACTGTGGTTCAAGTCCTGGACCAGGTGGCTTAAAACTCACCCTGGGCAGGTATGTGTGCATGCCAAAAATCCTGAGAGAAGAATGGAAGAGAAAAAAGTGTAGCATGGCCATGCCCCTGCAACCCAGGGGGCGGGGGGGGGGGCACAATTTCTCCCTTCCTGTCTCTCTGTTTCTGTCTCGCCAGCAAGTGCATGTGCCCTAAAGCAAGAATCTCTCTAAAAAAAAAAAAAAAATCAATTAATCGTTCATCACTTAGAGGCATTTCTTGGAATGTAAATTGACATATTTCTACCAATGTACATATTTCCAGTTTTTTCTCAATAAGAGGAAATTCCTAGGTGATAATTATACTTTCATAAGTTTGGGCTCTTAGAAGGCCTTTAATAAAAAAATGAAAATTTTCTTTTCTTTTTTTTTAGAGTTTTTTGCCTTAGGGTGTATGCACTCACTGGGGAGAGAGACTGAGATAGTGAGAGGGAAAGTGAGAAATCACCCCCCCCCCCCCCCACCCATGAGCCGGGATGGCTAGGCTGCAATTACTTCTCCTTTTTCCTCCTGGGATCTTAGGCAATACATGTACATGTGCCTGATGTAATTTTTAAGCCACCAGGTCCAGGACTCAAACTGTAGTCGGCCATGTGGGAGTCCAGCAACATAGACTCTACACCAACTGCTGGCCCCAATAAATGTTTTCTAATCACCCAGATGAATTTAGTCATGATGGTAAAACTACTAGGAGGAGGACAGGAGCTCATTCTGCTAACATGTTCAGCCTCTGAGAGGGCCAGGTAAGAGTACCACCTTCCATAGTGTCCACAGCACACCTGTGAAATACAGTTGAAGGTCCGCCAGGCTCAAGTGTGTGCATGCCTGAAGTCCCAGGAGGAGAATAGAGGAGAAGAGATTGTAATGTGGCCATCCCCTCTGGAGGGGTGATTTTTCACTTTCCCTCTCTCTGTCTCCATCTCTCCGAGTGCATGTGTCTTATGGCAAAACACACACACACACACACACACACACACACACATAGTGACTGTTCAGCTTCACTCACAGGTGGCACTGTGAGTGGACTGTCTTGGCTGAGGCAGCCAGCGGTCATTGTCACGAGTCACATAGAAAGTCAAAGATCACATCAGCACCTCAAGGAAGCGGGCTGCTGCCACTCCGTCCCGTCCTTCGACTCACCAGTTCCTTTCAGCACTGTGTTCCTAGAATTTTCTGCCTCTGACTTGAATAAATTTTCTGCTTCCCGCCAACTTTAAAGAATGTTGGAATCTTCTATAAAAGCCATCCTTTAACAGGAATATGGAAGAGAAAATTAGTTCCTAGGAGCCATTACCCACTCACCAGGGTTGCTCAAGTATTTTTGACTTAATTTTTTTCACAATCAAGTACTTAGGTCTCAAGGTTCAAGATAAGCCCAAGGCTCTTAGCCTAGAAAGTCTGAAATCATAGCACGATGGGTGGAGATGGAAGGAAACAGGTTCAAACGACTAAAGGATGTAAAATTATATTCAGAACTGTCTCACTAAATACTGAGGCCAATGTGAAAACTAATCAGTGCATTTCTGTAAAAGGTTTTGATTTGCAGAGAGAAGTATTAAGTTTCTACAAATGCCCCATATTATTTCTCTATTTTAATTTTTTTATTGCCAGAAGGCATGTGTGTTTGCTGGAAAAAGAGAGAAAGCACTCCCCAACAGAGTGGGGTAATGCCGCAATCCATTTTCCTTTGTATCTCCTTCCTATCAGGATTTGGGGTTACACACACATGCAACTGGCCTGATTTTCAAGCCCCTGGCTGGGATTCGAATTGCTATAGCCATGTGGAATCCAGATTTCAATGAACAGTGCTTAGCCACTGTGCGATGAGTTAGGATTCCATCTTATTTCATTAGGATAATAGAATGTCTGGGTCCTAAGTCCTCATTTAAACCATGCTCGATTTGAAGACTTGAGTTTCCATCTCTACTTCTCCTTCCTTCTTCCCAGCCTTTGAGATTTCATGAAGCAGTACAATGAAAGACAAAAAAAAAAAAAAAAAAAAGAGGGGGAAGGGAACAGTCATCATCTAAGTTTTAATTATGCAAGTAAAGATATTGGGGTGGTGGGGACCAGCAGGTGGCATGGTGGTTAAGGCGCTGGACACTCCCACATGGCTGACCAGGGTTCAAGTCCTGAATCTGGTGGCTTGCTTTCTCACTTCCTCTCTTTCTCACTCTCACCCTCTGTCTCTCTCTAGTCAAATTAAGAAATAAATAAATGAATAAATAAAATAAAATAATTAAAAAAAAAAGATATTGGGGTGGGCTGGTTCTGTGCCAAAAGGGTAATTCTCTGCTCAAGAGAGGTCCACATGGCAACCACAAACAAGCCAGGTCAGCCTGAAACACACAGGCACACATTAGAGTGCTCAAGAGCTGATCAACTGGAGGAAGAGGACCACAATGTGACCAGCCTCTGTGGAGGAAGATCCTCTCTCTCTCTCTCATTGTCACCTGCATGCACACATGCTCTATCATGAATAAAGAATTAAATAAAGATATTGGGGAAAACACTGATAGTTTGAAAATGAAGGCATAATAACACCCTTAAAGAAGATTTTTAAAAAGTCCTTTCCAACTTAGAACAGTTGGACTAATTTTAATTAACATAGGCAGACAGTCCCTGACTTAAACCGGTTTGATTTAGGATTTTTCAACTTTACGTTATTATGAATGTAATACAGAGTCAGCAGAAACCATACTCAGATTTTGATCTCTTTCTGGGCTAGCAATATGCAGTACCATATTTTACACCAAAATAAACTTGTACTTTAATTCCATTTTTCTATGAACTTGTTTTCTTTTTCAACTTGCCAGAGGGCACATGCACTTATCAGAAAGAGGAGAGAGGGAGAGAGAGAGAGAGAGAGAGAGAGAGAGAGCGAGCAACTCCCATGAGGAATGGTCATACTGCAGTCCCTTCTCACTTTCTCATTCCTTTCAGGGGAAGAAAACATACGCTCCAGTTGTGTTTTCAAGTCATTTGGGTTCGGAACTTGAACCATGGATCATGGATCGGCCATGTAGGATCCAGCGTCTTTGACCACCAGGGTAGCCTTTTTTTCTTTCATTTTCTTTTTCCTTCGTTTTCTTTTCTCTCCTCCTCTCCCCTCCTCTCTCCTCCCCTCCCCCTCTCCTCCTCTTCTTCCCCCTTCCTCCTCCCTTCCCCTCCCCTCCTCCTCTTCTCTCTGCTCCTCTCCTCCCCCTCCTCCTCCTCCTTCTCTTTCTTTTATCACCAGTGGGCATGTGTGCTGAGGAGAGAGAAAGAGAGAGAGAAAGAGAGAAAGAGAAAGCACCCCATAATGAGAACTTGTCATGCTGCAATCCATTTCCCTCCATTTCTCCATTTCATCACGATTTTGGGCACACACAACTGAACCTGGCACATTTCTCAAATGGCTAGGGTTGCACTTTAAACTGTAGTTGGCCAGGCAATGTGGGATCCAACTTTCTATGCAAAGCATTTAACCACTCTGCTACAGGGCCAGCCCTTTTGTGACTTTGTGAAGTCTCCTTGTACTCATGCATCATTCTGAAATATTTTCTTAAAATAGATTTCCAGAAATGGAGTTATATGGTTCAAATGACATAACTATTTTTAGACTCTTGATCCATATCACCAAAAGGTTATACCACCAGCTAAATTATACCACCAGGTTGATCAATGGGTACAACTTAGGTGCCATCATTTTGTATATTTAGCTAATTTAATAAATAACAAGTTACTTCACTAATTTTTCTCTGATTACAATGACTAATCATCTTGCCAAATGTCAATGGTTTATCTTCTATAAATATCTATTTATCTATTTGCACATTTTACTCTTCCTTTCAATGCTATGTGTTTTTTTTTTTTTTTTTTTTTTTTTTAGAGAGAGATTTTTGCTACAGGGCACATGTGCTCACTAGAGAGACAGAGACAGAGAGACAGAAAGCAAGAAATCACCCCTCCCCTGGGGGGGGGGAATGGCCATGCCACAATACATTTTCCTCCACTCTCCTCTCAGGATTTTGGGCATGCAAGCACAAATGTCTGGTGAGAGTTTCAAGCTACCGGGTCCGGGACTCAAACTGCAGTTGGCCAGATGGGAGTCCAGTCATGCTGGTCCTAATCCAATACTATACATCTTAATAGTGTCTTAACTATTATTATTATTATTTCTTTTTACCAATTTGGATGAGTTCTTTATAAAGATATGAACATTGTCATATTTGTTGCAAATAATTTTTGTCAGTCTGTTTACTCATTTATTTTGGCTATTTTCTTTTCTTTGACCAGAAAATTTGAAGTTTAATACAGTTAATTATGTGAGCCTTTTTGAAAGTTCTTTTTTTAAATGTCAGCAGGCATATGCACATGCCAGTGGCCTGGTGGCTAAGACAGCTGGGTCTCACATGGGTGACTGCAAGGTTAGAGTCTCAGACTCAGTGGCTTAAGAAACACACTGAGTGCTTGTATGTGTGTGCCTGAAATCCCAAAAGGAAAATTGGAGAAGGGATTGTGGCATGATCATGTCTCCTGGGGTATGCTTTCTCAATTTCCCTCGCTGTCTCTCTCTGGTGGACACAAATGCTCTTTAGCATATTAAAAAAGGGTATTTTAAAGAAGTTTTATTTTATTCATGACAGAGAGCATGTGCTCATGCAAATGAGATGGGTAGGGGAGGGGCATCCTCTATAGGACTCATGTCACCATCCCATCCCCCAGCTTTGCAGCTAGTCAGAATCTTGGGTATCTGTGCATGCATTTCATGTGTTCCAGGTTGAATGGGAATCTGAACCCATAGTCGGCCATGTGGCTTCCTGTACTGCCGTTCTCATGCTACCGCCTGTGCTACAAAGGCTGGGGCCATTTTGTAGATTTTTTCCCCCATAGGGTGCATGCACTCAGTGGAGAGGAGACAGAGAGAGATGATGAAAGGAAAGTGAGAAATCACCCTTCAAGGGGGATAGCCACGTTGCAATGCCTTCTCCATTCTCCTTCTGGAATTTTGGGCATGTTAGCACACATGTCCAGTGTGATTTTCAGGCTGCCAGGTCTGGGACTGGAACTGTGGTTAGCCATGTGGGAGCCCAACACCTTAACCACTATGCCACCTGCTGGCCCCTGAACATTGTTTAATTTAGAAACTTCCCTAACCAAAAGCAAAAAGAAAGGAGAGAAAGAAAAATAAACATTTTATCTATAAAAGGTTCATCAGCATTCAGTTATATTTGTTTTTACCTTCATATCTAACCATAAGATTAGTGAAATCAGTGGGGTCAAAGGTCACAGTTCCTGGGGCCAGCAGGTGGCATGGTAGTTAAGAATGCTGGACTCCAAGATGGCTGACTGCATTTCGAGTCCCGGACCTGGCAGCTTACTTTCTCACTTTCTCTCCCTCTCTCTCTCATTCTTGCTCTCACAGTGTCCCTCTCTAATCAAATTAAAAATAAATAAATACATAAGTTAAATAAAATAATTCTTAAAAAAAAAAAAAGTCACAGTTTCCCCTCCACGCCCTCCCCCTGTGCGAAAAGTCCAGAGTAGGCAAAATGAGATGGGATCGAGGCCATGGGTAGCTAGCTTAACTGTGAAGAGGAGAGCACCTCTTTCTCTGGGTTTTGAACAAGAATTTAGATAAGTTGTGTGTAATGAGACAGGAGACAGAGGTAGTGCGACCTACAGAAAGTGAAGGGAGGATAGGTATGCTAGGACCCCCTCACCATATTTCTTTACTAAAGACCTGAGCCCTTTTACACTCACCATTTACTATTTTTTTCCCCTCTTGGAGGGAAATAACCTGGGACCGTTAAGTAAGTCACACCAAAATCCATGGGTGCTTTTACCACAATGAGAAAGCTCATCATTGACAGGAAAGGAAGTTCTATACTGGTAGTACCTGCAGAGATCCTTTTAGAACTCTAAAAATTGTTTCTATTGACTTTTAAATTTCTTGCTTAAAGAGATTTTTGCTATAGGGCGCATGTGCTTGCCAGAAAGACAGAGGGGGACAGAGAGACAGAAAGTGAGAAATCACCACCCGGGGTGGTGGTGGGGGGATGGCCACACCACAATCCCTTCTCCTCCATTCTCCTCTTGGGATTTTGGGCATGCATGAGGTTTAAGCTGTCAGGTCCAGAACTCGAACTGTGATTGACTATGTGGAAATCCAGCAATGTAACCATTATACCATCTGCTGGCTCCTTGGCGTTTTTTTTTTTTTTTTTGTTTTTTGTTTTTTGTTTTTTTCACCCTTCCTTTCTATCTTCCTATCTATCTTTATTCTTCTCTCTCCCTCTCTTTCCCAACCCTTTCCTCCATGTCCCTTCCAAGGAATGAAACAGAGAAAGACAAGCACTTTCAACAGATCCTCACACTGTGATCCCCCCATCCCCTACGCCAACTTACATCTAGCCAGGATCACAAGCATACACACAAACCATATATTAGGTCAACTAGAAGCTGAACCCTGGTCTTCTGTATGGCTTCCAGCATTGCAGAACATTGCGGGAGAGCTGGGCTCTTACTGGCTTCTTAGTGCTGCTACTAGAGAACAAAAAGGATGCCTTCCTGTTGAAACTATTATACAGGACGTAATGGGGTTAAAACTGACAGGTCTTGCTACCACTTCTGCTCCAAGAGTAGTTTCATATGAGTCCAGAAACAATTCAATCTTCACCACACTCTACCTGCCACACACACTCCTTTAAGTATATATCTGTTTGCAAATTTGATATGGTTTCCTAAAGGGGTCTAGAGCCAGATTTACTGTCATGTAAAGGAGAAAAAAAATAAGAGAAGTGAAGCCAGGGTGGTGGTATCAGAATATTCTGTAACTACCTTTTTTCAGCCTTTTAAAATGTATCACAGTCATACATGCATACAGAAAACTGGAGTCCCTGGCAATATCTCCATTCTTTATAGCCATTTTCATACCCCAGAGGCAATTCTTTTTAATTTTTAAAGTTATTTCTTAATGTTTATATTCAAATCTTTTCTTTTTTAATTTTTGCTGCAGGACACATGTGCTCACCAGAAACAGACAGAAACAGAGAAGGAAAGTGAAAAAAAAAAAACACCTCTTGGTGGTACTACAATCCCTTTTTTCTCCATTCCTCTCTCAGGATTTTGGGTGCATATGCACATGTACCTGGTGTGTTTTTCAAAATATTGGGTCAGGGACTCAACTGACAGTTGGCCATGTGAGATACAGCTACCTTAAACTCCATACCATCTGGTGGCACTACCCTCAAATCTTTAAATAAAAAAGTATTTTATATTTCTACTGTTCAGTGCTATTAAGTTTTAGGCATTATCTATTGACATTCCTGGGGGATGATATTTTATTCTCCATATGTACAAAGTCCTCCCTAACCCTTGTTATAGATCTTAGGACTAGATCACTATGTAAGTTTTACATTTCCATAACAAGTAAATATTATATGCAGCTGAATGAGAAAATATACTATAGTTATACTTACTTGTTTTAAAATTTTTCTTTATTCATGATGGAGCACATGTGCTCACACATGAGGGAGAGAGAGGGAGGAAGCAGCACTCTGCAAGGGTCTAGACATGCTGTGAGCCCCTTTCTCTAATCCTCTAGCACAGTAGTCCCCAACGTTTTTGGCATCTAGGACCTGTTTTGTGGAAGACAATTTTTCCACTGATGGGGTTGTGGCGGTGAGGGGGGGGGGTGTGATTTTGGGATGATTCAGGCACATTACATTTACTGTGCACTTTATTTCTATTATACTGTAATATCTAATGAAATAATTATACAGCTAACCATAATGCAGAATCAGTAGGAGTCCTGAACTTGCTTTCCTACAACCAGATGGTCCCATTTGGAGGCTCCCATGAGAATCTAATGTCACTGCTGATCTGACAGGAAATGGAGCTTGGGCGGTAATGTGGGCAATGGGGAATGGCTGTAAATACAGATGAGGCTTTGCTTGCCTACTACTCACCTCCTGCTGTGTGGCCCAGTTCCTATTAAACCATGAACTGGTACCAGGGTTGGGGATCCCCACTCTAACCCACTGGGTCTTGAGCACTCACATGTGTGCCTGGCACATTTCAGACTGACTAGGCTGGGGATTCAAACCGTGGTTGCCATGTGGGGGTCAAGCCTCTAATGAGGATTACAGCTGACCCCATTCGTTTTCTTATATAAAAACTATTCTCTCCAGTATTACTGCTCATTTCCCCCTACTTGCATAGTTTTCTAGGTGTCTATCTCATCTATCAGTTGATTTTCTTACAAAAGTATGAGTATCCCTTTCTTGAGGCAGCAACATCTGACATTTCATAAGCTTCATCTTCTTAGACAGTTAACTTGGTAAATAGACTGTAGCATTTATAGTGGCTACTCAGATCACTGGTCTTACTTCTAGGCTTTCGGATCCTTCACTAGCAAATAACAGTGGTAAAGTTTGGATGAATAAAGTGCCGCACATGTTCAGAATGTGGAAGCACAGTTCCTAGAAATCTATACAAATAGAGGATCTAAAATGTCTTTTTAGAAATATCTTCTTTTGGGACCAACAGATGGCATAATGGTTATGTTGCTGGACTCCCACGTAGTCAACCGTGTTTTGAGTACTGGACCTGGTGACCTAAAACTCATGCGAGGTGTGTGTGTGTGTGTGAGTGCATGCCCCAAAGCAGGGATTGTGTGCCCAAAAGAAGGGATTGCAGCGTGGCCATGGGAGGGGGGTGATTTCTTGTTTTCATTCTCATTGGGAGCATATGTGCTCTATAGCAAAAATCTCTAAAAACAAAACAAAACTCTTCTCTGGGATAAAGTCTTTTCAGTAGGTGCCACCCTAAGTTTTAATGTCTGTTACTTTTCTTTTTGTCTCCCTTTTTAACTCCTTTATCAAGATACTAATTTCTTTAGCCTAAAATTCTGTAAACAAAAAAAAATTTTTATTATTTTTTTTTTTAGAGATTTTTGCTGTAAGGCATGTGCACTCACCTGAGAGAAAGACAGAGACAGAAAGTGAGAAATCACCCCATTGGGAGAAGGACAACAACACAATCCCTCCTCCATTATCCTCTTGGGATTTTGGGCCTGTGCACACATGTGCCCTGTGTGAGTTTCAAGATCTAGGTCTGAAACTCAAACCATGGTTGGTCAGTGATGTACCCATTACACCATCTCCTGATCTCAAAATTTTGTAAAATTCTTAATTGACATTAACATTTTCTCTAACTTTAAGGTATCAATACTTTCTTCCCATGTATTAAATGAGCAAAAACTAAAAAAAAACAAAAAAAAACAAAAAAAAACAAAAAAAAACAAAACAAAACAAAAACAAAACAAAGAAACATTGCATCAGTAATCATCTTGAAAAAACTGCCATGAAGATTGCATATGGCTGGTAGCATTAAAATTGGTACAACACCTTTGGAATAGAATTTACCAACATTCAAATTGAATAGACCTGAATATATCACACCAAAATATTATGGTAGATCAAAACACACCACCCTAAAATATGCTTATGTAGCATGAAGATTATTTTTAGAAATAGCAGACATAGGAGAAGCTCTGAAAACAGAATAGCAGATAAGCTTTTTAAAGAAAAAATTATATTTGTGAAGGAAATTTCCATTTGTACTCTGTGTACCAGAAGAAAAAGATGACCAACTAAGTCACAAAAATGCTTATCAATGGAGGAGGCACTGACTTAAATCTATATAACAATTCTTACTCTTGTTTTCCAGTATTTTTCCTGGTCATCTCTGTATAAGTGGTTTCCCTCATAGCTTGCTCTCTTTGTGTTTGTTTGGAGATGGTATTTAAGTATGAATTCTCAGTTACTTTTTTTTTTTTTTTTTGAGACTTTTTTTTTTTTGGCTATAGGCCACGTGCGCTCGCCAGACAGACAGAGACGTAGAGACAGAAAGCAAGAAATCACCCCCTAGGGGGGGATGGTCATGCCGCAATCCCTTCTCCTCCATTCTCCTCTCGGTATCTAAGCCACCGGCTCCGGGACGCGAACCGTAGTCAACTACGTGGAAGTCCAGCAACATAGCCATTACACTAACTGCTGGGTCCCCTCAGTTACCTTTTTGAGAGTTACTCATTTTTTCCTAGGCATCTCTCATATATTCATGAGGAATAAACATTTGCAAATTTCTTTTTGTTTTTCTCTTGTTAATCTGTCTTTTATTAAAGTAGGTCCCAGCTAAGAACACAGAGGGCAGAAGGAAAATTATTTTTCCCCTTCTACACAAGAGAACTATAAACCCCCTAATTTCTTTACCTGTTCAATTTCACTTAAAGGAAATAATATAAAACATGAAAAATGCTCTCTGTAACAAGGAAGGTCACAGTGATGTTATCTGCAGTACTGAAAAATTGGAAACAATATAATGTCCATTAATAGAATGGCTAAATAAACTGTGGAATATATTCTTTGCTTTTTGCATACATGTAATATGAAAAGTAATATTTACTGTAACAAAAACATAGGGTAACATGTTCAGGTACATTGCGATTACAACTATAGAAAACATACACTTTGAGAACTGAAACCATCAACTCCCTACAGCTTATAGCCAAACGTATTATCTGAGGGTTCACTAGCACAACTATACCCTTCCAAGAGTCTCTTGTCCGAGCAAAATGAACTTTATTGTTCATAACAGGAACTTCTCAAGAGACATGAATTCTTTACTAAAAAGAATTGGACAACTAATGCTCTAAGCCTCTTTGAACTCCTTGACTTAAAATCCTTGCCTAGTCATTTCCACCAATTCCAAGCATTTACATCATGACCTTTACCAAATTCTAGTTAAGACTTACCATTGAAAGACCAACCTTAGGGGCCAGATGGCAGTGCAGTGGAAAAATGTGACATTCTACTTGGCAGTCTCACATGGAAGGGCTCGTGGTTCAAGTCTGGGGACTTCTCCAAGTATTCTAGGCATGTTTTGGTCCATAATCTGGGGATGGATTATGATATTGAGACCCTGTTGGGAGTTCTTTTTCTCTCTTGCTCATGGTAGAAATATACTTAAAAAAAAAAAAAAAAAAAAAAAAAAAAAAACTTAAACAAAACTCCCAAGTTTCAATAAAATCTGATCTTGCCCTTTCCCCTTGAGATACTACCAAAGCTCTGTTGACATGGGGATCTCCATTAGGGCAGTAAACAAATAAATTTAGCCTTGTATTTTTTTTTTTTTTTTTTTTTTTTTTGGAGAGGTTTTTGCTATAGGGCGCGTGCGCTCGCCAGACAGACAGAGAGAGACAGAGAGACAGAAAGCAGGAAATCACCCCCCAGGGGGGATGGCCACGCCGCAATCCCCTCTCCTCCATTCTCCTCTCGGGATCTTGGGCACGCACGCACACGCGCCCGGCGTGAGTTTAAGCCACCGGGTCCGGGACTCGAACCGCGGTCGACTACGTGGGAGTCCAGCGACATAGCCATTACGCTAACTGCTGGTCCCTAGCCTTGTATTTTTAATAGATTGGGTTCCTGGGAACCAATCGTAAACAATATAGAACAACTATGCACTACATTCATGTGCAAAAGACAAAAGGAACACGCAAAACCCATAATAGGTACGTTAGGAGATTGGTATTCTGTCAATTTGTCCATTTTTCAAATTTTTTAAATGGTGTTCTTACATAATGAGGGTGAAGCTTACTTCAATCAATAACTAAGAATTCATTGTGGGACAGACACTTTTTAATGTGTAAAGATCAAATAAAGGCAAAGCTCTGCAACTTGTTATTCTTTTTGTTGCATTTTGTAGAACAATCAATAACCATCCTGAGAGGAGCCTTCTTAGGTAGGAAACTGGCTATTCATATTGTAATTATGCTTGTAGAATCGAAATACTTATGGGCTCAGTTGTAATGAAAACGATCCAGAAAAGCTCTAAAATCACTTAGTTAATGTTGAGAAACAATCAGTACGACATTGACAACAGTCTTTAAATGGGTTTTGGTATTGAGGCTTCAGACAATGGTTTGCTTAGCACTGAGTTACATAAATATCATAAACCTAACACAGCATAGACACATCTCACAAAATTAAAATCCAGACTTTATTAACAGAAGTCTTATAGTCAATGGGTTTTGTAGTACTTGTCAAATATATTTCCCATCATTTTATGAAGATCAGGGAATAGAGCCGGCATGTAAAGTGTGTCACATCTGGCAAAGGTACCATTCAACCATTCCCTTGTACACCTGGAAATTATATTTTGTATCCAGTTGTGTAATGCAAACAAACTTTGATGGTTTGACTTGTTAAAGTGGCTCTAATTAGTTCAGGTAAATGTTACCTTCTCCATGGGATAGTAACCCATAGTGTTCCTTTTCAACCTTTGTTCTCTATGGCATAAATGGAGCTCTAGGGAGAGTAAAGTGCACCAACCAGGTCAAGACATAACAAAAACAAGATCCATCAACAAAGAAACCTGAAATTTTCACAAAAACAGGATAAAGAAGTGTATGTAGCTTCTATCCCAGGCAAAGACACATTGATGACAGGAATGAAGACAGAAATATTAAGATTAATCTGGTAATTTTATTTAATATTTACCATTCAGCAGCAACCAACATGAACATCTGCGCTAACAGAATCTCTTGAAATGTTCTGCTATATAGCTGCTTCAGAAATACACGCACATGATAAATTCAACTGTTCACTGTCAAAAGTTTTTTTTAAAAAATGGCTTCAAGAGCAAATAACACTGATTTATACTGTGCCCAAGCACTAGTCAACAAATCTATTAAATTACACAGGAAAAGGAAATCAAAGAAGCGTTGTTATCTTATGCATGTCATCTTATTTAAATGGAAGGGTTTACTTCTTTAAAGCAACAGAAATACAGAGCTTCCTGTGTGTGTGTATGTGTGTGTATGTATATGTATATATATATATATTTATATATATTTTAGGATGTGATTACAAACACAAAGTGTTATCATCAAAAGCAAAAGCAAAAGCTAATTCAAGAAATTTCCAACTGCAAAACTTGCAAGATACAAAGCTAAAATTCATATGTTCCTTTTCTCGATTATGAATAGTTTCACTAAACATAAATATTTTAACATATATTAATTTTTTGACATTCAAAATTGTAAAGTCATATGGCAGAATTATTGTTAAAAGCACATATGTACAAATATTTTTCCATACATAAAGTATTTGGCATAATTATAACAATCATACTGCATCCACAACTGTTTGCTTTTATTTTTCCTTTTTTCTTTTTTTACACATAATGGAATCTCTTATTAAAATTAACCAGTTATGTACAAAAATACTTGAACATTTATTATAGAAAACCTCTATAACCAGCCTCAACAGCATATACCTGCTGAATGGTTTCATTAAGAGAATATAAAAAAGTGGTCACTGCCTTCCAGGTAAGCTATCAACAAAACAAACACGGTTAAAATAAAATGAGCTTCCCAACAAAAGAGGGAAAATATTTAACAGTATGATTTAAAATACAGTCATATCTATTGTCAATCGAGTGTTATAAACAGTCAGTGAAAGAAAAAAAAACAAAGATACAAAATACATTACTACATACAAGGTGCTTTTTTTCACAGGCCTACGACCGCCGCATTAGCGCCCCTATTCAGATCTCAGACGGTGTGTTGCGATCCTGGATCCTGACGCTAGCGCAGCCTGGGCCATCCTCCTTCAACAAAAGGACAACAGGAAACCAGCTCCACTGGTAATGAGGAGCTGTGAGGAAATTTTTTATTTTGTGCAGGATTGAAAGTGAATGCCTTTGCCTTTGGAAAGTCCTTTTGCCATTTAATCATGCTAATATATTTTCCCAAAGATTTTTTTCTTCATTTACACTATTGATTGAATACTGTCCTGTATCGATTCCTGAATTCTTGTTAATGGGACACAGTCATTTGTGCCCCTTTAATACTTGAACATCTGTTCTTCTTCAATGACAAATTATATCTAGGAAACTAGCACGGAAGGAAGCACAAAATTCAAGTAAACACTTCTCCTGGGGACTTTTGCTTCATCTAGTTGATTGGAACTCTGAAAGCAAACTGCACCTTGAAACAAAATAAGAGTAGATAGGGCGGTGACAGGGTACTAAAAGAGTTAGCAACCAATTCACAAAGCAGAGTTTCAAGACTGGAGACAGCTGTCAGACACGGAAAGCAACCTTAAAGAAGTATTTTGTTTCAGTAACAAAACAACTTCCAGTCCCAATCCTGGCAACCCCTTTGGTGTATCTTCCAACTAGCCCTGGCGAACCTTTAATGCCGATGCTCTGCATTGATCACTGGGCTCGGAGGAAGAGCCAGAAACCTCACCTCGTTCACGGAAGTCTTTTAGAGTAAGGTCCACTGTGTTAGGGTGTGCATTGACTTAATAAGCTTTATCAGAGTATCAAGTATTCAGTAAAAAGTATACAACATTATCACGCAGTGCATTGTTTGACAACATTGTATTGGTTTTAAGACTAAACTATGTAAAAAAAGTGAACATAAAAAGATACAAAAGGAGTCTGTATCACTATTTACCACTTTTCAAAGGAGAAAGGTTTTAATGAAATTCAACCACACTTCATGTAACATCTGGCGTTTTAGATCAGTAACTTCTACTATTGTGCAACATTATATTAATAAGCAAGTTCTAACTCCATTTAGAGAGAGATCTGAGTAAGTTATTAAAGTGCCTACACTAAATGTCTTGTCACCATTTTGTAAACGGCAAGGAATTCATCGCGGGTCATAGAAAAGCGACTTAGTTATAACTGCGAGACCTTCCTGGGCAGGGGCCTGGGCCGCGGGCCGGGCTCAGTCCTCCGGGTCCCATTCTCCAGGTGGCCGGATCGCGCCGCCAAGGGCTTGGGGGGCAGAGCGGGCGGCTCAGGCGTGACGGGGATGGAGAGGCTGTGAGGTAGCGGGACGGGGCGCCGCAGAGTCCGCTCGTACACGCTGTAGGGGGGCGGCGTCTTGCTCTCCTTGCGCACCGGCTCCTCCGGCCCGCCCCCGCCGTAGCCTGGCACAGCCACCGGCGCCGACTGTTCGTTCACCTGATTTTCAAAGCCTGAGGTTTCTGAGGTGCTACACCGGCTGAGAGACGAGATGCCGCTGCTGTAGCTGCCCGACAGGACCGGGGAGTTGGAGATCAGTCCTGGGGAGTGATACTCCACTGGAGACGGGGTGAAGGACTGCACTGAGCCCTGCTCCGACCGAAAAGGAAAGACACGTGAGAGCTGCAGAGTCGGGGGCCAGAGTCAGGAACGCTGGCTGGGCTGGGTGGGCTTGCAGGACGGAGCCCCCACCTCCATGCAAGTCCTGAAGCCCTAGCCCCCAGCACCTCAGAAGGTGGCTGTATTTGGAGAAGACTCTAACAATGTGACTGAGTTAAAATGAGGCCAGGTGGGCTCCAAGCCAACCTGACCAGGAGGGTGGACACACAAGGGGTTCCGGTAATGCAGACACACAGCCATGACCGCCAACCGCACAGTGAGAAGGCTGGGCAGCTCAAGCTGGACCTCAGGAGAAGAGGCGCCCTAGGGCCTGCTGCACTTCGTTCCACTCTCACTCCGGAATCCTGAGTGAGGTTGCAATCTGCAGCCCTCAGACTTTACACGCCTGTGTGTGTGTCTGTGTGTGTGAGAGAGAGACTTGTAGACTGTCAGAAGGCACAAGCACCGGGCAGAAAGAGATGGAGAGAGAGACTGAGAAAGCACATCCAATAGGGTGTGATTGGGTTGCAGTCCCTTCTTCATTTGTCCATCCTGCTGGGATCATGAGCAAGCACACAGGCCACCACAGGATCTTCAAGCCACAGGGCTGGGGGTGGGGGGGGGGTGGGGGGTGGGGGGGGGGACAGTGATATTTCTCACTTTCTCTCTCCCTCTTTGTCTCTGGCAAGTACACAGCAAAAACCAAAAATATATGTTATGTGCGTATGTATATATGTACGTGTGTGTGTGTGTGTGTATATATATATATATATATATATATATATATATACACACACACAATGGAGTACTATCCAGCCTGGAAAAAAAAGAATGAATTCTGTCATCTGTGACAATATAAATGGATGTGTAGGACATTTTGCTAAGTGATATAAGCCACGAACAGAAAGACTAATATTGCATGATCTCACTTGTATGTGGAATCTATAAAGTTGAACCACAGAAGTAGAGAGTAGAATGGTAGATACTGAAGGCTGGGAACATATAGGGGTGAAGGTGGGGGGAAAGAGAGTTCTAGGACAAGGGAGCAAGGTTTCAGTTAGACGGGAGTAATAAGTTCTGGTTGATATGTTACACAGCACAGTGACTACAGTTAATAATGTTAAATGTATTATTAATACTAAGTATATTTCTAAATGACTGAGAGTAGGGATTTTATATGTTTTTATCACCAAGAACTAATAGACAAGTGAGGTGACAGGCATGGTAATTGGCCTGATATGATCATTCTACACATGTAATAAGATCTCACATTGTACCTAATCAATATAGACAATTATTATTTGTCAATTAAAAATAGAGTTTCAAAAAGTGTTTTAGCATGTTAAAGTCTTGCAATAAAGAATGTTGAATAACTTTGTTCAGCCCAGTGTTTTCTAAACTTATTTGGCCATAGACCATTTTTTTTTTTTTTTTCACTGAGAATGGCCTATGAAACTAATGCTCTATGGAGCACACTTGAGAAATGCTATCGTAGGCTAACTTTACCTTGGTCTATCTGTCTGTCTGTCTGTCTGTCTCTTAACAAAACAATGTGGGTAGACAAATCCTTTTGTTTTGTAGGAGCCTAAAATGAAACAAGACTAAGAGCTCCAGAATCACTGCTATCTTGGTAAAAAATTCGACCTCAAATTAAAAATAAGGCAAGTAAGTTTAGTCTTCTCTATAGGGTCAACTCCATCATTTGATTACTTCAAAAAACCCCACTACCTCTTATTAGTTAGTGTAGCAAACTGCACTCTAATCATAGCAAAGGTAGTAACTTGGTAGCAGTGTGCCCTCTACTGCAACTCAGGAGTTACAACACAAACGTTTGATGTATTTTTTCTTTCTTCAAACCCCATTTAAAAGACATGGCTCCAAGGCTGCATATGGCCAGTCAAAATATATGCAGATCTGCTGACAGATAGTATACACCAGCTTGCTAACTAGGACAATTGGATAGCTACTGAGCATTTTCAGTCTTTGGGTTCTTTTTATTTCCTAAGACTTAATCTCTAAGACTTCTTACCGGCTTATTGCTATTCTGCAAAATCAAGCTGAAAAACACTGATAATCCAGTAACAATACGTGAGAGCGCTTTGCGAGTGGGAGTAAATGCAAAGAGGTGCTGCAGCCATGATGCATTCCTTCCCATCCCGTCCAGGTGACAGGCCACAGCTTCCAGAGCATCTGCTCGCACATATACTTTGTAACAGCTAGTTTGCAGAATGACAACAAAACTAGCAAATAGTTTGGACTCACCAGCAAATGTCTGCATCGGAAATTTTGGCAATGCCAAGGAAATCACATTTCTTTATGATTTTTACCCCTTCATTTCGTTTCCTTTTTCTTTTTTCTGGTTTTATTTTCCAGATTCTCAATTTCTTTGAGCAACTATCCTTAACAACACAGATACGGTAGATCACAACCTGCCCTTATGTGTTTGTCGAGGCTAACCTGTCTTTTTCACATTAACTACAACTGTGTCCTCCACAAAAAGGACATGGAGCATGTAAATCTGAAGTCATTCGGGTACACAATCGCTCTTTCCACCTCATATTTGCCTCTGGTGCAGTGACTCTGAATACTAGGCTCGCATATGTAATGGCAATCCTTGCAGCCAGTCTGATTCAATTTGGATAGACACTAAATGTTATTCTTGCTCTTCATTAGGGATTTAATATGTTTAGAGTTGTTAAATAGCCTGTGTCTACATACCAATCCAAACACCTGACCTTCAAAGCTTTCTCCTTTGGTCCCTAGAAATTCTCTTATCCATTTTTACTATGTTATTTTCATGATCAAGTATATATCTCTTTTTTAAAAAAATATTTATATTATTAATCATTATTATTATTTCATTTGACCAGAGAGAAAGAGAGAGAAAGTGAGAAAGCAAGCCACCAGGTCCAGGACTTGAACCACAGTCATCGGCCATGTGGGAGCCCAGCACCTTATCCTCTATGCCACCTGCTGGCCCCTCAAGTATGTACTGCTAATGTAAATGAGATCGCTGATAAAAAGTATTAAAAGAGAGACAGTTGTGTTTGATTTTGTCAAAATGGGTGAGGGATGATGATAAGGGCAAAAAGACCCAGAAGAATATTTAGTATGATGGTTGATGGTTTTCAGTGTGTGTGTGTGTGTGTGTGTGTGTGTGTGTGAGATGTGCCTTAAACCAAAAACCCAGGCGGGAAGTGTCCTAAGAGGTACATCGGGACCACATTTCTTTCCTCATCCAATAGACATTGATTCTAGTTGGTACATTGTCATGGTCTGGAACCAAATGGCTGCCTACACGGAGGTGGCTTCCCCAGGGGAAAGCCCAGTGCTGTTTTCATACCCACTTTCCCCAACCCTTTCTTTATACGCTCTTGGCCTCATCTGTGCACATGAAAACACTTCTTGATGTTCCTTGGGTAAGCCTTAGAGGGAAAGAGGAACCTGAGCCAGTTTCTAGCCTCAGTCTAAAGAGGGGACTGTACCTTCAATGGCGATCGCCCAGCAGGCGAAGGGGAGACTGACGTTGTGTGTCTTGCTGGTGAAGCTGTAAACAGATGGAGAAATAGGTCAGTTCAGGAAAACCAGACAGTTGATTGACTGTCTACAAATGCCTTCTGTGTACTAACCCAGACAGATGACTCAGTGCACAAGGACCTCCTAAGCACAGCAGGGCAGGGACTGGGGAGGGGGGGGGAAGCTAAGACACCTGTCTAAGACAGATTCCTTCACAGAGGATGGCATCGCCAAGACATGAGGCAGTTAGTGAAAAGTTCGCAGTGTGTTCATGAAGCTTTGACCAAAGAGGCAGGGCACCAGATTGGTCCAATCAGTGTCTTTGCCATTTCCCCCAAGTCCAGATCCTTCTCTACTGCTTCATCTTATTTCCTAAGGTGCTCTTAGGTGTGAGGGGACAGAAATCAGTCCTTAAAAAATTGACCTTGAGGTCAAGAGGCTGACCTTGGCCTGAGTAGCAAAGGGAAGACCAGGGACACCCAGGCAGCTCAGAACAGGGCCACAGAAGCTATCCAATTTGCCTCCACTTTCACACTGCCAGTACTCCCAAAACAGATGGAAGACCCTGGGCCGGGTCTATACAAGAGATGGGCCATGTTCCATTTCTCCCCTGAATGTCTGCACTCAGGTCTTCCCTTTGTCCCCTGGGGGTCGTGCGCTAGGGGTTTCATCATCTGGCAAAGAAGAGTGATCTCTGTTTCTCCTACTACATTTTCAAGTCCTACACTGGGGACACAGCATGTGCAATGGCATGACTCTCTGGGGTGTGCTTATGGATCAAACCCAGCTCTCTAAAGCATAACCATGTACCCAGAAAGCTGGCTGTGCCAGTCAGTAGTATCAGGGCAAGCCATACTTCTCAGTTCCACATAGAAAGGTTCAGCGATTTCAGGGCTAGATGCTCTGTGATTAGCTGTCACTCTTCCAGCTGCCACACTGAGGTTTCTAACTTGTAAGAGAACTATGAAAAGGCTGAAAGACAGACAGTTACAAAGCCCCACAACAGTGACCACAGATGATGACATAAGGACAGACCATGAGAGCAATCAGTGCAGAAGGGATGGCAGCCCTGCCAAGTGTACTTGGGAAAGGTCAGGTTGCCTTCGTGTTCTGAGACGTCAGGGATTAGGGAAAGTGGTCCATTATCCCATGGGCCTTGTGCAGCCCCTGAAGGCTGGGGCATGCTGTCAGCACGTCACACACCAGCCTTAGTCCTCCTATCCTGTCAACTACAGTGTTGATTATGGGGAAAAAAATCGCATATACATAGAGAAGCCCTTGCCGACTACCAAATGTTTCCGCCATTGCTGGGAAGACGTTGAGGTTCTCTATCTCTGGGAACCCTCTTTCTCTTGACTTAGGCACTCATGGACACCACCATGGTAGCTCTGGCACAGAGTGAACAGTCACAGAGATATATACTTGTCTAGAATGGCATTTTTCCACTGACACCTAAAATATATTGTCCCATCAGTATCCTTGTTGTCCAGTTTGAACGGGCCTTGAAATCTACCATCAACGTTACTGTTCCTTAAAAAATGCGTTATGAGTTCTCCAATTTAGGGACACAACCAAGAGTGCCTGACTATGTGGACATCATGAATGAAATACCAATAGTTGGTTGATGAGTGTTACTCTTGCACGGTCACACTGATAGAGAATGTAGACAATAAGCTTAAAGTTATTTTTGGTTCTATTTAAAGATCTTGCACTTATTTAAAAAAACTTATTGGTAATGTGACTTTTAGCTTTGGTAAGTATAGAATATATCATTTATTTAAAAAAGACATAAAGTCAGCTTTCTTAGTAAAAAAGAAAATAGAAGAATGACATGTTCAAAGACAGCAAAGGAAACATTATCATTCCAGAAAAATCTGTGAAGAAAATGGTATCCTATTTTATCTTGTTTTCAGGCTGTTGTATCTGTAAATCTTCATATCTTTCCTTGCCATAGGAAACTGCTGAAAAGACCCTCCATGCTACCAGAACAGGCAGGCTCCTCTTTAAAAAAATAAAAAGCAAATGGTTTGTTCAGTAGGAAAGGGGGCCTGGTACTTCCCCAAAGTCACAAAGGAAGTCTCTTAAGAACCTCAAAACCTAGTGAGCAGAAAAATCACCTAAAAGATGTGATAAAAATACACACTCTAGGGCCTTATCCCAGAAATACTAACATTCTGATTAAGTAGGTCTGATATTAGATCCTAGAATTTGCCTCTTAAATCAGTGCCCTGGAGGATGCTGTGCCCTGGAACAACCCAGCCCTTTGATACATATTATCCTTGACTACAGATCTCTCACACCAACAAGTAACTATGGATGCAAGGTTAGTTATTCCCAGATTCCTATTCAAGTCACTGTTTGTCAGTTCCTACATAGGGGCAAGTGAAAACCTTGGCATCAGTCCTGAATAAGATTGAAGAATGTGGCTGAGTTAGCGGAGACTGTAAGAATGGGAAAATTCAAGGGAAGGACAGAGATATGCTAGCAGCCTGGCAGCTGGGGTACCGCCCCAAATTTTGAGGATGGTGCTTAGAGGAGGGCACTCAACCAAATCTGTCGGAGGGGTTCCTTAGGAGTAGTCTACTGTTGGACTCCATGTGACAGAAGTTCAGAAAAGAGGAAAACATAAATTATGCCGCTAACAAGATTTTGTACCTCAGAAACCAAATGCCTACCTTTCTCTGAGGAATTCAGGACAAGTTGGAGTTGTCAATAAAAGTTAATCTATAAAAGTGATTGTTCAAATGCTTCAAATACCCACCAGTCTGTGTGGGTCTTGGAGGGACAGGGGGAGAGATAAGTTTCCCACTATCCGACATGTTCTTGGCTTCCTTCCCACTGTCCAGGCTCCAGCTGCTAGGGGTGGGATTCACAGCTGGAAGGAAACAACACAGCTAAAAACACATGGTCCACCTTTGCCCTTCAGATGCTAAAGATCTTAGAAGAAAGTCGGAACTATCCAGAAGGAAAGAAATCAACTGGATTAAAATAAAAAAGCAAAAAACCCCAGGCAACCTCTTGAATACTAAACCTTTATTTAATTGGCAACCTAACAGTTATGGTTGACATTTAATTGGGTGATAGCGTGTCTCTTTATTTCCCTCAAGCTGTCAAACAGAACTACAAATCTCTACACTGGAGTGTAAAAATTGGTTGAGAATTACAAATGTATTTAGATACTGGAGAACAGATGGGAGATGTAGTTACTAGACTATTTAAAAACCGAGTGCATAGTGGAAATTTCGGGACAAGTGGCACCTAAAAAGGGAAAAGTCGGTGGCAGGCTAACACTTGGATTATTTGGCAGAATTAATGGGAAAGGACAACAAGCCATACCACCTCATTAACCCACTCTGTGAGGAAAGGGCCCTGGTTTCTAAAACCAATGGATTATACTAAAGAATGTCCTGAAACAATAATTTGGAGTGTTGACAGGATCATTCTTGCGGTCTGCTCCATGCTTCAGTGAGATACAGAGATGCGGAGCACCCCTGTAGGAAAAGGGCGGGGCACCAGGGTAAGACATATGCAGTGGGGTTTACAACATCAGCTTAGAGTTGTAGTAGCTCACTCCCTGGACAGACACTGCCATCTGGTGGACATGTTGAGGATTTCAACATTTTACCACTGCCTTTATTTAATGGGATGGAATTACTGGTCTTAAAATACATCTTTCCTATTCCTTTTATATTTGCTTTGTGGTTCTCTTTTGTAGAAGGGATGAGGAAAAAAACCTCATTCTTTTTTCTACTGACAAAGATCAATGTATGACTTGGGACGTAAAAGTTAAATTTGTGTTTTAAAATAATTTTGGCTAAGACCTCACTGATTGCCATCTCCCAAGGAAAGTTTTAACGTTAATATATCAGTGTACCCAAATGACTATACAGCCTAGTTCTTAATGAGGGCAATTAAAGAGCACTCTATTGAGACATTTCATTAGTGACTCTTGATTTACTGGCCCGTGGGACTGCTCCTATTTTTGAAGCTTGACCCTGAGAGAGGGAAATGGGTGACTTGCTGTAAGCCCCGACTCCCACGGTTGAGGAAGCACATTAAATTCAATCTTCGTCCTCTGCAGTGTTGCAGACTGATGCTAATTGGCTATTAACTGCTACGCGTGTATTTTGTTCTCATTTTTCTGTGTGTGACCTTGAGGCCGGGCACACACTCCATTATGCACTGGATTGCAATTCTTAAATGGTGCCTAATTGTACAAGAGCTGTATCTGAGTCACCACAAACAATAGATGAGCTGGCCCAATGAGCACTGTAACAGAAACAAAGGATGGGACCCACAGAATCAGTTTGGGAAGTTGCTATTTTCATTGTGCTGAACAAGTAACATCATTGGCAACTTTTTTTTTCAGGAACAGCAGGCATTGCCTGGGTGACTTGGTAATTGACTAAAAAAAAAAAAAAGCCATTAAACAAGGAGTTCCTAATTTGCTCAGATTCTGCCATTAAATTTTACAAGAGAAAAGTTTTTGAAGAATGGGTCATGAATGACCGTCGTTCATGAATTCCCAAGGAGCACACTAGTCCTGGTCATTAAGGATGTGGGGCGCTGCCTTCCACACAGACACAGGGAAGACTAGAGAGAATGAGGACAAAACAAACCCTTACACGTTCCAGGACTGCTGAAGGGGTTGGCTTGATACCCACCTTTCTCAGGTGCTGAAAGATTTGGGTCACTGCGTGGCAAGGCCCCATCTCCAATATGATTAAACAGCATCTTCTGGAAAGGTACAAGAATCTATTTTTATGATCAATATGCTGACATGTGAGGCCTTTTAGAAAATGAGATCATTATCTCCTTACTGAAACTTTGTGTTCAAAATAATTTTTAGATGGTATGATGAGCCTAGGAACAAAGAATTCAATTTCATTTGTGGGAAAAGGGGAGCAGAGTCTGAGGTTTTAAGGAAAAGAACACTTTAAAAAGTTTGCATTAGATTTTTCAATGTGAATGATGAATAAATGTTCATAATAAAATGTAGAGGAAAAAAATAAATGGCATAGAGCAGTTGAGCTATGGTGTACTTTACCAATGCTAGACTGGTGATATGAAATGCAAGTAAAAATGAGAAATATCAGCTCCAAGAAATCTGTAGAATGCATTTAACTCTTCCACATTTTAGATCTTATATTAACTGAAAAGACATGACATGTTGATATACTATAATTTATAATCTACAAGAATGCCAGTTTTACATGGTTCTACCTTAAATGATAAAAGTGTCAAACCTTTTAAGATACTGGGTTGTCAGGAAAGTCATGACACAGTTTTGCATAGAACAGTACGTCATGACCTTCCCAAAGACCTAATAGATGCATTACAGCAATGTGTACTACTGAGATTTTGGCAATATACACACTGCTTCAAAATTTTACCAAAAGCAGAAAACTTGGGAGGGTACTCAGCAAAGGCTTTCTCAGCTCCCCCGTGCTGGTATCACATTCTCCCAGAGCAGATGGAACAGACCGTGAAATACCCTTGCAACATCAAGTGACAAAGGAAATAGGACTGGTTAGCTGGGTCAGCCGAACGCACTCAGATATCATTTCTGCAAGACATCAGTGCTGCGCAGAGGAGGTATCCTGGGACTTTCGGGAAGATCACACAATCAGCAAAGATAAACCAATCAAGCCAAATCGCACTCGCTCTCAGCTCTCATCCACTTCCAGATGCAGCTACAGACTTCTGCCAGAATGGTGTAGAAAAATAGAGAGATTAACTGTGTAGAAATAACTATTTATCTCTGTTCCCCAATCATTCCCAAATAATCTGTAAAACTTAGAGCTACGCATGAATCCACAGCTTTGAAAACACCCTTCAAAGTTCTCCAAGTGCCCCAGGGCCAAGCTCATGGCCCTGCCCTCACTCAGACTAAGAGGAATCATGCCAAAATGAAATTTGGGGTCCAGCTATGACGACATGCACTGCTAAGATGCTGTATAACACAGGGATCACTCAGGCCAAGGTTCGATTCCTGGTCCAACCTAAAGGATGGATTCAGTGTGCTCCTGCAATCCCAGCGATTTGGGAGACTGAGGGAAGAAGAGCACAAGCTCAAAGTTGACCTGGGTCACAGAGCAAGATCCTGTCTAAAAGAGAGCTGGGCATGGAGGTGCATGCCTTACCCCCACCTGACGCAGGAGGATCATGACCTACGTTGGGTTTTAGAAAAACTAAACCAAAACAAAAAACAATAATCAAACCAAAACTAAGTGTAGGTGGGAAGAGAGGCAGGGAAAATCTGAGGACTCACCCACTTTTCCCTCAATGCATTAAAGAAGACGGGCAAAGGCACAGAAATTGCTGCTGAACTTTTTGGTACCTTATTAGGGAAATGACTGCAGCTCTCTTCTATACAAAGGTATGGGCAAAAGAAAAACCACAGGGCAGCCTTGAGGCTTTGCCTCAAGGGTCTTTAGCCGATGTAGGACATCTTCCCAGATTTCTGCTACATACACATGCAAACACACACAGACAATTCATTCACCCTACTACCCCTTGTGAGGTGTGCATAGCAGCCAAAAAGTGGAGTCAGATCAAGAATAAAATAATTTCCCATTTCCCTTTCACTTCACCGCTCAGGTAATAACCGACATATCTCTATCAGAAACAGGGCTCAGACAGAAACCAACAGCGGCCAGGAAACAGAGGTGCACTGCTCGCCCAGTCGGACTTGTTTTCTGACCCTGCCTATTTGGTTGCTGCTTTTGCTATCTCTCTGTCTGCAGAGAGATGCAAGCAATTCCAGCTCTGTCCTCGTTTTCTAGTTTCTCCATCCCACAAAGGGTACCTGAGAAGGCTCCACGGGGGTTGGATAAATGGCACTGCATGGTCGCTCTCTTGGGGACAGGCAAGAGTTTTCTCTGGAATGTTTGTGTTTGTCAGACAACAAAGGAGAAGCTGGGAAGACAAAGAAAGAAAGCATTATCAACATTGGGGTGGCACTGGCCTGTCTAGAGGAGAGGGCCTGAGGGTGGGGCAGCTGGCCATGGCTCAGGAAACTATAGCCTCAGTTCCCGAGGGCTAGGAAGCTCTCTGGGCACCCTCCGTCTTCACACACTCTGGCACTGACCTCTGGCACTTGATGGAGCAGAACTTGTCACATTAGGTGAAGCAGAATGAGTAGAACTCAAGCTTGAGGTAGATGGACTTGGCTGGAAATAGACAGGGAGTTCTTGTCACACACTGTTCAGAGGCTTGACACAACAATGACATATTTGAAACAAAATCATTAACACTTTTTTTTTTTTTAATTAGCAAAACACGAACAAAAACAAAAGCAAACAAACCAAAAACCACCAGAGAGAGGAAAAAGAAGAGCCATTTACAAATACAGAAAAATTTAACCACCTCGGACTGATAAGGAAGCCTGCCTGAATCAATCAAGAACCTCAGATTTCGACTATTGCCAGAAGAATGCGTTCACATTAGTTTCAGCTACAATCTGTGACTTCACAGCATTCCATGACTAAAGTGCAGGCACGTAAACAGGTAAGGGTTTTTAAAAGGCATAGCATGTGCCTTCTCGTTATCTTCAAAAATGTGGTCCAAAGCATGAATTTGGAAATGCACGTTATGCCTTTTATCCAAAGATGGTGGTGAGGAAAATTTAAGCTTAGTGTTACTTAGCTATCATAAATACCCCATTAGCGGTATCTAAATAAAACATTTGGTTGCAAGAGTTATGCTGGCTTTAAAAATCCCTCAAGACTACATATTTTTATTTTGTAAAAAAAAAAAAATTTGATTTCATATGGAAATCTTCCAACATATACATAAGTAGAAAAAATTTTATAATGGACCCTAAACCATGTCTTCCTAAAGAAAAAAAAAGCCACCGAAAAATGCTAAGAGGCAGATAGTGTGTGGTGACATGTTCCAAGTGTCCTGGACTGAAGCAGAAGCCAGAGGTAGGTCTCAGAGTTAACCCTGTGCAGCTTGCCTGGGCTTTTCCATAGCTTGCTTGTGTCTTCGTAGAGCGATGGGGTGGTTTTGGGAGAAACCTCTTTGTAGACTCCAGAGACCAATAAAGCAATAAGAGTGTTTAAGGGTTTGCCATTAAGTCAAGTTCTTGCTCGTAGGTCTGTTCATTGTCACAGTAGAATGAACAGAAATACTCATGATTGAGACAGAAAAGGAATAAACACGACCAGACAAAAAGCTAGTAAAGTACCTGCATGTTAAAGACTTCATCAGAGCTTTCTGATTGCCCTGTAATATTGCTTACTTCAGCAGAAGCTTGTGAGGACAGTGAGGAGGAAGAATATCGGTTGACAGCTGGGTAACTTAATGGGCTGTTTTTGGGGGAAAAAAAATGGTCGTTAACTCAGTCTCTGAATTGCAGTTTATCACATGCTGGCATGGTATAAAACCGAAAGGACAAAAAATACATCCCATTTTGTTGTCTTCTGTTGGCCTCAATATCATCGGATGTTTGAGTTTATTTATTTCTCATGCTGCTGCCGTTTTACCAGTGGCAGATGTCTGCAGCTGCCTCGCGGGTTAATTATTTCATTAAGAAACGGCGTATTTGACAAATTGCGCCATCAAGAATGAGAGAATCATTCCAGATCATCTTGTGGGGATGCCAAATTGTACGGTAATTCAGAATATGACTTACCTACGTCGAGGAATTACCCTGGTACCATCTGGGCTCATAGAAGCAGGTGCGGAATTTCTACACACACGCGGACTTCCATTAGGGAAATGGACAGGGCTGGCTTGTATACAAGCAGAGAACTCCTAAAGATTCAGGAAAGAAGTATTTTCTTACGGCGATGATATAGGCAAAGAAACGTAGGAGCTGTTTTAGTGTAGTGGATGCACAGCCTAACTGCTCCGTCATCTTTACCTAGGGGCCTATACAGTACGTTCCAGAATGATCAAGCTTTCCCTGGCTTATGCTTTTGTTTTTATAAAAGGTAAGCAAGGCAAATAGCAGACAAAGTGATTTTAATATTCAAGGACTCCCTGGGAAATGGTGTAGTGTGGCAGAAAAACCAAAAGATGTCACTGTTGGATTCTTTACTGTCTCTCTAACACAAGGTGAATGGTAGTGGTCAGACTGCCCCACCAGGGACACTGGGCATACAGACCTGTATTCCTAAGCTCGACTTCATCACGAAGAACTGGTCCACCAGCTTTTTGTGAAGGGGTCTCATATCTTGAGGTACAAATTTCTCATGCACAGCCAAACCAAATTCCAGAATTTGTGCCTTGATAACAACACAAGGGGGAAAAACCCTCATCAGCGACCATCTCTCACTAGGAACCAAACACCGTCTTGGCATTTTGCATGCTCTATTGTTAATCATCTGGATCTGATAAGATAGACACAACCATCACTTTGGAGGTGAGGAAATGGAGGGTCAGAAAAAGTCCTGTGTATAGTAAAAGACAAATGGGATTTGAACTTGGTTCTGTCTAATTCCAGATTTGACTTCTCAATACCCCACGCTTCTTTCCCATGTATTTTAGATTTGTAATTACAACCTTTCTTAACACTTATGTGTGCCTTTGGGTTCTTCCGGCCCTTCCCAGGATGGGGCGGGAAACGGGGCAGGCTTTGTTCCCTGATAGGAAGGTCAGGCAGTTGTCCCCAGGGATCTGTTCTCTGAATGACACCCTCTTGCCCATGTTACCCTCCTCTCTTCCATCAGGTTCTTTTGGGCCCATTCATCCTGCCCACAGATTTTGAAAATCTGGCAGGGAACAGGGAAAAAAAATGAACAGGAGTCCTATAAAAGTTACTGTACATCTCGTTTTTGTTTTAAAATATGATTCTTGTTCACTTATTATAATGCAAGAAGGGAACAGGTTCTCCTTTTTGAAAATAAGTTTCCTGCTGGGGGAACCTAAAAAGAGATGAATAAAAACATTCCAATTTTCTTTGTTCAATAGAGCACAATTCCTTTGATTTGAGTAGTTCTGTCTTTTATGTTTTAAAAAATTCTCTCATGCCAATGTGGTCAAGAGAACAAATGCTGTTGGCTGGAAGAAAAATAGACCACACGGAGCCCTAGCCTTTCATTTTTTTCAACTAGTGAAGATTCCAGGTTGAAGCTCTGGTCAAACAGGAACTAGCCCTGGTGGGTTGGAGAACCTATCACGTTCTCTAAAGGACAGGACTAAGTCAACTTTTGCTCTGGATGTCCACCTGCCATGAGGACATTTCTATGAAGAGAAAAATATCCTGAAATAACCAGCAAGGACATCTTGGACAGAAACGGTTGTAGTGAAGAGTATGTGTGAGGTCTAAAGGGAGATGCTGAGCTCTGGGATGAGGACGTGGAACGGATACAGGAGTTGAGCCTAATACAGGAGCTAGAGGTTTGTCTGTTTCACACACTAGCTATTAGGAGGCCTTTCTATTGTTGAGAGAATGTTCCAAGTTAGGTTCTCTATGAAGGAGTCTTTGGCATGGAGATAAGAGAATTTGGGGAGTACCTTGGGGTCCTCCTGCAGGAAACCGAGACAGAGCAGGACTTAACACACACACACACAGAATACATTGAAAGAGGCCTGACAGGGGTGCAGTGGGGAAATGCAACACGGGATCACCCACATGGGAACGTTCCAGGTTCCTATGAGGAGACCTCCCTGAGTATACCAGGCATGTGTGTGCTGATGATCCTGGGCTGGGTGTGGCTGGGGTAGACAGTGGTAGCAAGACTCTATGGAGGATGCTATCTCTCTGTATCTCTCACTCATGGAATAAATAAACTTTTTTTTTTTTTTAAAGAAAAGGTAAAAAAGAAGTTTAGCTACATGGTAATCCTGCCAGTTTCTGTTGAAATCAGAGACATTTGGAGCTCTAATGGTCTGTCCCTGTTGTCACATGTTGAGCCCAAATGGTCAGGCTTTATTTCATCTCCTCTGTCTTGGACGGGGGCCACTGACAAGATAGTGACCTGGGGCCAGGTGGCTCTCGGGATCAAGAACATCCCTGAAGGACTGACAGTTTGAAAGTATTTGTTGAGGACCAAGCTTTTAGTAGATGTAGTAACAAGTTGTTCCTGGAAGGACCACTGAGGCAGCCTTTCTCTGTACCTGTAGACAGTTTAATCTGAACTACTTTGAAGAGGTCCCTAGAAAGATTGTGCCCTCTCTAGCCCATCCCCCAGTTTTAGGGTCCCCTCGAGACGATGTGACTTGCCCATGGTAACATGACTGTCATTTGCACAGCTTGTCCTGGTAGAGCTCTCGTATTTCCTAGGCCATGATTCTTTCCTCAAGGTCCCAGGAACATAATCAGGCAGGACGTGGAGAAAATAAAGGCTCCCTGATTTTATTTTTCTTGAGCACTTTCTTGGCCTTGAACTACCATTTTAATTCAGAGAAAAGAATCGAACCAGGCTGAATATTGTAGATATAGTTCTGGGGTGAAGCAAACCACTCCTAGGAGACTGTGCTCAAGGAAAATGCAGATACTTAAAACTTAACAGAGGTTACAGTCATTCTCTAACCCTCAAGTACTTATTTCTGGCATCTGTAACACTCTTGGGGGTCACACTTGACTTATTTTCTAATTCTTCTCTTTTTCAGAAGCTGTACAACTGACCATGATCCAGCCCTGACGCTCATCTACGGCCACTTCTCTCCTTCCGGTATCAGGTTTTGTGGCCTAAGCCTGCAAGGCATAAATTATGACTAAAACCAGGTACAGCCTCGTCATTTTCTAGTCCAAAAGAGCATGCTTCATTTATTGATTAGAGATTATCAAGTGGGAAGAGATGGTTATGTCCTTGTTTATCACACACATTCCACTTTATACAGGAATAAAATGTCTTTAATTCCCATTTAGGCCAGCCTTCAACCATGGATCCTCCCTCAGAGGTTCTCCAATTATTTTCAGGCTGAGGTCTATCAACAGGGCCACAGTCGGCAACAATGTACTCATTCTACTTCTTCATATTCTAATAAACTGTGCTTCTTTGAAGTAGAAAATGATGAGTTTTATCTCATTTTGTCCATACCATATAACATATAGGCTTAATCTGTAAAACATGATACTGTTTTAATGCAAAATCTATTGACTGTCCACTTCCTTACTATAGTAAGTAACAATCTCATTCATTCATTTACTTTGACTTTGCCTGAACCTGTCTGACTATAAAATTTGGAGTGAAAAGTTGGCACCAAGCTGTCAGCAAGACTTTAGGGACAGAACATTCCAAGAACGATCTAAAAGACTGAAGTTGTTCATTATAATGTACTGCCTTAGTCTACTCATTGTTAAATCTATTTTTGCATCCACTGGGAAAAACAAATAGACATTAGGAAGTTGGGATACAAGTGAATCTGCCACCCCTGCTGGCCAGCTTCAGTTATACCACTAAGGTAGAAAATCAGGTAGATGGATCTCTGGGTGAGCAAGCACATATCTAGGCAAGACAGAGAACAGGTGATCAGCTTCTGCCTTCCTTACCTGCTCAAGCATCAGCTCTCTTAACCGCGCAATTTTCTCTCCATCTTCAGGGTGACTTAAGATATATTCTTTGATGAAAAATGCCTAATAAGAGAAGGATCAGTTAGTCTATTTTAGGTGAATAACAAAGGAAATAGAAGACACAGTTTTTTGTTTGTTTTGTTTTTTGAGAGATTTTGCTATAAAGTGTGTGCACTCTCCAGAGAGACGGACAGAGATAGAAATCATTCCCCAGGGAGGATGGCCATGCTGCAATCCTTTCTCCTTCATTCTCCTCTTGGGATTTTGGGCATCCATGCACACACACATGCCTGGCATGAGTTTTAAGCCGCCGTGTCTGGGACTTAAACTGCAGTTTACTATGTGGGAGTCCAGCGCCATAATCATTGTACCATCTGCTGGTCCCCACAGTTGTTTTTAAAGGCTTGGCATCTTTTGAAAAACGACACCATTATAAACTACATTTGAGGACAGATGGAGTGATTCCTAGTATGGGTGGTTGGTCAGAAAAGGTGGATAAGAAAAGGATTGTTAATAAAAGAACAGAAATTGTACAATAAGTATCTTTGGTAAAATAAACAAACAGAGCAAACACAGATCAGTAAGCCATTAGGTCATCGAGAAAGTTATAATGTGTTTTTCTATGCAAAATGCACCATGACTTTCCCGGTGACTCAGTCCAAATAAACTGCCCTGGATTCGGCATCACCAAGATGCTGGCTTCACCACTTAGGATTAGTTAGGGCTTTCTGTTTAAAACTAAGAGAATAGATGAAAAGTCTACTTAAGGAATCTTTTGAATAAGATTAGACTTTTTATACCCCTAAACCTCCTTGCTCAGGGAAATTACTTTAGATAGACATTTATTAAATGGTCTTGATCTTCACAATACTTTGTTTATCCAAGAAAATACATGTATGCAAGCACGTGCGCGCATGCGCGCGCGCACACACACACACACACACACACACTCACGTGTTTATCCTCAAACTACCATATGTTGGGAAAAAGAAGTGGACATAACAAATACCTTTATGTTTGTTCTATTTGTGTCAATTGTGTCCATTGTAGCCCTATGTTTGTATAATAATAAGGATATATATTTTGAAAAAAAATTTGTGAAAACCCAAGAAATTACAACTGAAAACTTTCCCTTCAACAATAATACCCAATCCTCACCTCTTGGTACCTGGACACTCCACCATTAACTGCAGCATCAATAACTCCATTCAGGCACATGGTCAGGGGATTAATATTCTGCATCTGTCTTGTCTGACATTGACTAATCAGAGTCTTCAGCTGCTGATTCTTATTTTCTAACACTTCAATTGCATTCTCCAGAGGACTCATTTCTACCTGCGAAGTAAATGAACATAAATATATATTGGATTTGGTGACATTTAAGAAGAAAGACAAAGTAGATTATCCACGTTCTGAATTACCAGTATTTCCCCTTGGCTCCCATCAATATCTCCGCCAGCACTAGAATAGACAAGGACATGGAAGTCACGTTGGCTATTCAATAGTAAGGTTTGGAAAGGGCAGGTAATTATGTTCATTGGTTGAGATATGGTTTGGATAATCGGCATCCATCAACTCTATATTAATTAGTATTGCAACAATCAATTTAATTCTTAAAATAATACCCAAATATTGCCTGTATTTTTCTTCTCCATAAGCATGGCAAATTTTTATTTAAGGAAAAATTCAAATACAGTGGGATCCTAGCAATGGGAAATGTATTCCAGTCATGATCTGGGAAGTGGTTGGGAATATGGAACATGAGAGGATGGCTTCTTGGAGGGTGTGAGGGTGGAACTGAGTACTGAAAAGATGAAAATGATGCAGTAAGGTTAATCCACATATTTTGATGACAGTAACAGCATCAATAATAATGACTGAGATTGATGAAAGTAGATATAGATTATCCAAGAAAGATAGTTAACTGATATTCTTCCTTCATTTTTTCCTACATCTTCTATGTGTTTCTTTTTCCCATAGAGATGAAATGAGTAAAAACAACATAATTTTCAGTGGCATTAGTATTAGAAATGGCTTTTCCACTCCATTTGGCATGAGTATCTGAGCGAATACCATCATTACACTAGTTCCTGTTGTCACATGCCTTCTTGAGCACAGGCCCAAGTCTACTGACCATACCATCAGTTCCCTGGCCCAAGTCTACTGAGTCACGCTGTGCAATCTGAGTTTCATGGATATGGATATTTTGGGGTTTCAGAATTTTGGGAATGTAAGTAAATGAAATGAGTCATTCATCTCTATAGGTTGATGAGAGGCCTTTCCTCTCATACCACCTCCCTGCCATCCTCCTCAGGCCCAGAAGTTTCTTTTTGGCTAAGTTCAACACAAACCCTCAATCTCAACTTATTAGTCTTCTGTCTGTCATTTAATCTTGTTTTCTTTGGGCCATGAGTAGCTTACTCTGGCACTTATTTTCAATACAAGAGGTAATTCAGGATGCCTTCCTGCTATGACTCATGGCCCTTTCTATTCCACCTCCCTGATGGGTATCTAGCAGACTATCACCCACAGACCCTGAAATTTAAGTGTGGTTCCACATAGCCCCTCAAATCACAATCTCTGTTTTTTCTCTTTTTCTAAGTCTTCTATATGACCATTAAGAGTGATGACTTAATCACCACTGTTGCTACCCCTCATATGACCTCTGTTAGTTTTCTGTTTGGCACTTAATTTTTCTCTCTTTGGTCCATATTTTTTGCACTGGGGATATTTCAGGATATCTCCTGGATAGAGCTCATGGTCCTTTCTGTTGGATACAGGGTGATTCTCTTATACAGTCATAAGAGACATTTTGGCATCTTTACATCAACTGTATTTCAAAATCATCTGCAATATATATATTTTTTATTTTGGAGAGGTTTTCGCTATAGGGCGTGTGCGCTCGCCAGACAGACAGAGAGAGACAGAGAGACAGAATGTGAGAAATCACCCCCTAGGGGGGATGGTCACGCTGCAATCCCTTCTCCTCCATTCTCCTCTTGGGATCTTGGGCACGCACGCACACACACCCAGCATGAGTTTTAAGCCACTGGGTCCAGGATACGAACCGCAGTCGACTATGTGGGAGTCCAGCGACATAGCCATTAGGCTAACTGCTGGTTCCCAAAATCATCTGCAATATTAAGAGCCACTCAGACCATTTCTTGCTTGAGGGTCTTCGTAATCATGTACTCCATGGACTGCGTTATCTTCAGTTCCTCAGCAATTTTTCAAAACAATGTCCCAGTTTGTGAGTAACTTCTGTGTCTACACTAGACTTTTGGTGATCATAGGCATAAAAAAAAGAAAAAAAGATATCAGTTCTTTTAAATCTTTGGTATATGTGGCAAAAATGAATTCTCCTTCCTCATATATCCATCTGAACAAGGTGCATGTATCTTTTTTTATTTTTATTTTTTGAGAGGCTTTTGCTATAGGGTGCATGCTCTCGCCAGAAAAACAGAGAGACAGAAAGCAAGAAATCACCCCCCATGGGGGATGACCACGCCACATTCCCTTTTCCTCCACTCTACTCTCAGGATCTTGGGCACGCACACACACGTGCCCGGCATGAGTTTAAGCCACCGGGTCCAGGACTCCAACCGCGGTTGACTACATGGGAGTCCAGTGACTTAGCCATTACGCCAACTGCTGGTCCCAAGGTGCACATATCTTAACTTGAATCTAGATTTGGTTTCACTGATCAAAATGTGAATAATCTGAGCACCAAAATCAGACTTCTTCCAGTTTCCAGGACAACAGGCTCAGGGTAAAGGTAAGGATAGCCAGGGAGGGTGTAAAGACAGGTAGCCAGGCCTGTGCACAGGGATGGTCCCCTGCTACCCTGTCTCCATTGCCACCGAGGGAGGGGTCAGGTCTCAAGTCTTTTAAAAGTAGCTTTTCTTTTGAAAAGCTAAATATTCAGGGATCCTGAATATTATTATCACCTTTCTAGATGCTTATTTGATACAAAGCACCATGAGAGATACGAAGATGCATTTATAGATCCACTGATGTCAAAGGAGCTTTCAATCCAGTTGGGAAGGGACATATACCCATATGGACCCCATATGCACACAGAACAGCACCAGAAGGTGGCAAAGCATGGCCCACGGTTGGGAGTTGGAGAAAACAGATAATCATAGACACTGCAGGATCTATTTGTTGACAAAGAGCCAAGCAGAACCATAATGACTTTAAAACTCTGGGATGTATGGGGGACCTAACTGTGAAAATGAAGAAAGTGCTCTTCCGTGGCCTGGCATCGGACTATTACTGCCATCGACATTCTCTTTGAAGAGAAGGTCTGTCAAGCTGTCAGCAGTAAAGTAATTCTGGCTTACAATAGCACATTTAAATATTGGTTCTTTTAGTTAAGGAAACAGATTAGAGTTTTTAAAGGACTCTTAGATCGCTTCAAATGAACACTGAAAGGTCCTATAATAATTTGACTATATCAAAATTAAACATGAATGTTCATCCAAGACACTATAAAAAGAAGGGAAGATAAGCCAGAACATATGAGAAGTTATGTGTGGCCTGTATAACTGTCAAAGAGCCTATGTCCAGAATACATAAAGGACTCTTAAAAACCAGTAAATAAATAAATAAATAAAAAGCAAACAACTTAATGAAAAATGAGCAAAAGGCTTAAATAGCTACTTCACAAAGAAGAAATCAAAGTGGTCAGTAATCATAAGAAAAGATGTTGGGCCTCATGTGTGACCAAAGATATGAATAAAACAATGCCACAATAATCTACTATTAATCCCACTCCCTAGAATGGCAAAAATGATTATGGCAGTAACACATGAGGGTGAGAATGTGAACATAGAACTTCAGTTCCTGCTGGTAAAAGATCAAATAGGGGGGCCAGCAGATGGGGTGATGGTTATGTTGTTGGACTCCCACATGGCTGACCACGGTTCCAGCCCCAGACCCAGCGGCTTGAAACTCACACTGGGTGCATGTGCATGTAGGTCCAAAATCCCAAGAGAAGACTGGAGAAGGGACCGCAGCATGGCCATTCCCCCTGGGGGGGGGGGGGGTGTGTGATTTCTTGCTTTCTGTCTCTCTGGCAAGCACATCTGCACTATGGGGAAAAAAAATCTCTCTCTCTAAAAAAAGTTTGAATTGGTTTGTTCATTTGGAAAAATGTTAAAATTATATATATACATACACACACATACAGAGTCATGCACCATGTGAGGTTGTCGCGAAAGTCATGATATATCTTTCTATGTTTTCTATGCAAAAATGGGTCATGACTCTCCTAAAGACCCAACATATACTAAACTGTAATGGACCATATATACAGTGATCCCATAAGATCATGCCATATAGCCTCCAACATCATATATCCAATAATAAGAGAATGCATAAACATACTGGGGTGTGTTCATACAGTGGAATAGCATACAGTAATGTAAACAAACGTCAGTCACATGCAATACCTTGGGATCATATTACAAATAATACTGAGTGAAAAAACAAGTCTCCACAGAGCATCAATGCATGGCACTACTATTTAAAGTTCAAAACTAGGCAAAACTAAACTGAATTGTTTAGAGAGGCAGTTAGGTGATAATCTAAGCAAGGGAGTAGACACCAAAATGTCAGGATAGTGGTCATTCTTAGAGTGCACAGAGGGAGCTGTAAGTAGGAACGGGTGTGTGGGAGGCCTCCAGGATGCTGCTAGCAGTGTTTTTCTTCACCTGAGTCTTGGTGAATGGGTGACATTTCTAATTATCTGTGACGTTAAATCTTTGTTTTATGTACACAAAAGTTAAATCACAAAGAAAATGATGAGAAACTGAATGTTAAATAATAAGAAAAACATCTTAGCAACAGGACACAGCATGGTGATTGCCAGGGGCTACAGGGAAGGTGGAAGCAGGCATCTGTCTTCAGTGGATGTGGAGTTTCAGTTTTGCAAGAGAAAAAAGATCCAGAGCTCTGCTGAGCAACAAGGTACATACAGTCAACACCACTGCGCTGTCCCCGGAATAATGGTTACACCAGCAGATCTCATGTGATGTGTTTTTGAAGATTAATAAAAAGAGAAATCCATCTTTACTGTTATAGATTCAAATGTGATTACTAGGAGAACTTTTCTAAGAAATACAAAAAATAAAATACAGCAAACATGGGCAAAAGATCTGAGCAACAACTCTGGAAAATGTTTCCAGCATGTATTCCAGAGAAAGTGTTGATACTTCTCAAATAGTAAAGAACACTAGAGAAAGGATATGATAGGTGTGGATACACACATGCGTGCACATGCGCGTGCACACACACACACAGAGTTAGAAAGCATAAATAGAGGAAAACATATCTTCATTAACACTCGATAAATGCCAAAATAAAACATTCAACCCTAGTGTGATCACTGTGGATCTATTTCCTGGAAAGGTTAAAATAATAGATCCTACCCAGTGCTGGAGAGAGTCTGCTCACTCTCTGGTCTGAATGTGTCTCCCAGAATTTTGTATGTTGGGAGCTGATTACACTGTCTGTGTTGTGAAGTACTAACTGAAAACCTAATTCCTTCACAGTGGCCCAGAGTCAGGTCTAGTGGGCAATAACTGGCTCGCAGTGACTGCATCGTGAGGGCAACAGTCTCATGAAGATTAATGATGTCTCACGAGACCCGGTGAGTTCTAGCTCTCGTGAGTAGTTAGCTCTTGAGAGAAGTTTGTTGTAATAAAAGAAAGATCAGTCAGAACCTCTCTTTCTCTCTGCCTGTGTCCATAATCCTCTGTACTTCTGTCGGCTATGCTGTGGGCCTGGGTCTTTGGACTTTCCAGCCACCAGAATCGTTGAATTTGGAAATAAACTTCTACCTATTTGTAAAATCACCCAGGCTTAGGTATTTCTGTTGAGAATGCAATACTGTACTAAGACAGCTAGTAAAATGGGCATTCCCAGGAATAGTTATCCCTCTAGACAGGGCATAAATTGTTACGTCCCATGATGATTAAATTTGAGACAGGCTTGGATAGATTAATTTACTTCTAGGGAGATTATTCTAAGGAGATGTTCCAAAAAGTGTACAAAATACATGTGTGTAAAGAATGTTCCTCAAAGAAGAGGGCTAGAAAATGGCATAGTAGTGAAATGTAATTCTCGGCCAGGCTGATCACATGGGAAGGTTCCGGGCGTGAGTCCAGAATCCTCCCTAAGTATGTTGGGCATGCATTTGAGTGCCTATGATCTGGGGCTGGGTGAGGGCTACAGGTAGACAGTGGTATCAAGACCCTTTTGGGGAATCTGTCTTTCTTGTTCATGGAAGAAATACATAATAAACCTAAAAAAAGAAGAAGAAGAAAAAGAGGAATGTTCATGGAAGAATTATTTTTCTCTGGGTCCCAGATTATGATCTTTAAATTCTGTTTACCACTGAAAAGAATCAGGAGTCATCGAAGAAATGGCTGCTTTCAGGCCTGGGTAGGAGAAGCAAGCTGGCATCACCTTTTCACACCGGAAAGCAAGGGAAGTAATTAGGTCAAAGACATTAAAGTATCTGGCCTACGATCCATCCCTTCTCTTTACAGAGGAATGTCTTTTGGGGACAGAAAAAAATTAGGTGACCAGGCCTTATCTCCTTGTCAATTGAACCTTCAAGTAAACAGACTAAAAATAATTGCTAGAAGAAGAGATGATATCTATAAAATGACCTTAGCAAGAAGTTCCCAGCCAAAGGATTTCTTAAAAGTAAATAAACCAGAATCCATGAGGCAGGATGACAGAATGTCTCTGAGAAGTCTTGCAACCAACTCAAAATGGTGTAGAAAATAAAATGTTCCATTATTTATATTTCAAGCCCCTTCATGAGGAACTCTGTGACCTCAGAGACCCCATCTATTATTCTGAATTATTATTATTGATATGCGAAGAGAGGCCTGCCAGACAGCTTATGTCTCAGAGATCTCTGCTTCATCTGAAGATCTTGATTGCCTTGAAATTATGAGAAAGCATGACATGGAGAAGGAGCATCTGATTTGACAATCTGATCCTGTGTTAGCTCTGTCACAAAGAACTTGGACCTGTCATGAAGACCCAGGAGCCAATTTGAAGAGGCTCTCAATGAGCATAGATCCATCAATTTGAAATTTAATAATAATAACTGCCATGGATTAAAACAAAGCAAATGTGCTCAAATGTATGAGTTACTAATAATATTAAAAAGCAAAGCAAAGCAAACGAATAAAAAACTCTCTGGTCACTTTTGTAGGGTACTAGGGAATCAATAATTATTTAGATAACTGGCAAAAAAAAGAGGAAAGAGTAGAGCATTATCCTTCCTTCCCTATGCCACAGGGTAATTAAATCGTTGATAGGGGATAGTTCTCTTTTTAAGATGTTTTCCAATGAATAAAGATGCAATGCTAAAATACTACCATTTTGCAACCCCTAAAAGATGGATGGACCTGGTCAATAATCTTCAATGGCTGCTTAGAAGATAGTAATAGTAATACAACAAAAGAGAGAGACACAGAGAGAGAACTTGAAGTATGTAATACCACCTATAAAACAGTCTTGCAAAAAAACAAAACCAAAACATAGTATCAGATCTCTAGACATAGCTATCAGTTTAAAAGATGTGTAGGCAATGGAGAAACAGTAAATGATGCAGTCTGCAAAATTAAGAATTCAGGAGACATTTTCGATAAACCTAGTTTCTTTTCTTCAACAACAACAACAACAAAAAATGAAGGGGCGAAAAAGTGATTCAGGGGAAAGAGACTTGGGAGACATTTCAACCAATTGAAATGTATGGCCCTTGGATCTGGGTTAAAAAAAAAAAAAAAGAATGAAAAAAAAAATAAAATAAAGGCTTGGTGACGTTAATGACCAGTGGATATCTTAAGATCAAGTAATTATTGTTAATTTTTCAACTATCAGAATGACACTGTAGCTTTTTTAAAAACATAAACATACATACTGAAATATGTACAGATAAAATTGTAAGATTACGATGTCAGAGATTGGGCCAACTGATGCCATGGAGGTTAAGGCAGCTGGATCCCTTGTGGCTGACTGTATAATTCAAGTCTCAGACCTGGAGGCGTGAGAATTTATTTGGGTACGCAAGCATATGTACATGTACCCAAAGTCCGGAGAGGAGATGAGATTGTGGCATGGCTATCCCCCCCAGGTGATGATTTTCCCTCTCTGTCTCTCGCTTACTTTCTCTATCTCTTTCTCTAGGTGAGTGCATGTGCTCTCTATCTAAATTAAACTAAACTAAAAAAAAAAAATGTCAGATTTACATAAAGATAATCCAGTTTGAGCAAACGGAATGGGTAGAAGTGCGGTGAAACAGAATAGGCTTTTCTGATAACAGTTGAAGTAAGATGGGTAAATCAGGTTCATTGTATATTTTTTCGAATTTTGTACAATGTAACTTAAATTTTAAAGGTCACTGGCTGTATACAAAAGGACTAGAAGAGAGAAGAGGAGAAGCAGACCTCTTAAGGCTACTGCAGTAACGGGCACTAGAGGGCGCTACCAGTGGCTGGGAGGAATGGCTGGATTCTTGGCTATATTTTGAAAGCAGAGCCACAGGACTGTGATGGGCAGTATGTGATGTGATGACATACACTCATTCTCTTTAGTTAGATTTAAACAAATCATTATAGGCCTAAACTATATAATGTTTGATCTTGCTCAATAGTTTTAAAATGAGCTCATTTATTATTTCCGGAAAAAAGTTCTTTCTTGGGGGGGGGGTGTTTGGACACAGAATTAATAAAAATACACTAAGGAAACAACAGTTCAAAGGTATTGTTATCTCAAAAAAGTTAAATAAATTATTTAGGGATCTATGATTCAGAAAATAAAGGTTCACAATTTCATCTGAAATCTTTGGTGCCCTATGTTCCAGAATTTAGAACTTTGAAGATTTTAGAAAGGTAACAGAGGGATTATTTAGCCTAGTGTGTAAATCCCAGATGGGTCTGAGACAGATTTCTTTAATCAAATGTATTAATATTTCTACAGTGAAACATATAAATACACTGAATGGAATGAAGTTAATAAATAGTCTTACATTAGAAGAACTCGGGTGCAATGGCAAATGAGTTTTAGAGGCAAACATATGAATAGGATTTTTTGGTTTTTAGCATTTTGATATTACAAACAAGGAATTTCCACTCAGTTTGACAAACCTTTATTGATTACCTACTATGTGTCACTGTTCGTGAAGACCTTATTACACATGAGGAATTAAACCAGCAAACCAATAACTTTAACACAAGGTGGGGATATTCCTGGCAACAAGAACAAGAGAAATCCACGAAGACTGTTGGAGTGGGCTGTGTTCCGGGAACAAATAACTAAGATGAATTTGTTCTGTTTGACAGAACATAAGATTACATATTCTAATAAAGTAGGCAGCTGAAGTTTGAAAGGTTGTGTTTAGTAATGCTCCTTTTATCCTGATCAGCATGCTACTTTTTTTTATAAGCGTGTGTGTGTGAGTATGTAATGTTTCAAGGGCTAGATCGTTGGTGAGACTTCACAGAATTTAAGTAGCTGTGGGTACTAAGTAGCTGAAACGCTTTTTTGAATCATTATTGCAGCGTGGATGACTAAGAATATTTTAGTGGGTTTGGGCCAGGCCATTCAGCAGGAAGCCAAATAAGAAGACTCTCTGGGGACCAGCAGTTAGCGTAATGGCTACGTCGCTGGACTCCCACGTAGTTGACCGCGGTTTGAGTCCCGGACCCGGTGGCTTAAACTCACGCTGGGCGCGTGTGCGTGCATGCCCAAGATCCCGAGAGGAGAATGGAGGAGAAGGGATTGTGGAGTGACCTGGGGGGTGATTTCTCGCTTTCTATCTCTCTGTCTCTGTCTGTCTGGCGAGCACACACACCCTATAGCAAAAACCTCTCAAAAAAAAAAAAAAGAAGAAGACTCTCTGAGCACTGCATTTAGCAGCCTCTCCTCTTCTAAGGAAGGGACCAGTGTACACCACGTCAGCAACCATTCTTCAGGACCCTTGACTCAGTACGAGAATACAGCTGCACCGTTGCACTCTCCTCAATCAGGAGAGTGAGCTGTTTAGGGAGCTGTTTTAATTTTTTGGTATTGCAAAATGAAGATCTAATCCAATCCTTACATTAATGAAACGTGACAAGCTGGGGTGGGTTTTGATGCTGACACATGCCTCATATACCTACAGGGGAACCTAGAAGAGACAACATAACTGGCTTTGGAATCAGGAAAGTCATTCTTGAAAGACTATTTGGGCAGGGGTCGCTCTTATTTATTCACTGAGAGTGGGCTTCTGCTTAAAGAAGATATGGGCTAAATTATACTTTAATGGTACATTTCCTTTCGCACAGAGAACTGTGGCAATCCAAGGACTGGCTTTAGTCATATGGAGGGAGGGAGAAGGGATGCTGTGAGGTTGCAGGGCTGTAGACGTTCAGGTGCTGTCAGTGTGAAGAGTGGTATAGACAGCAGGGTGGGTCTTGCTGGGATGTAGCTGTCTTCAGCTATTGCTCTCTCTGTTCTCTATAACTGGGGATGGGAGCTGGGGGCATGTGTGACAACCAGAAAGCCTGGGTGCTGTGATGGCAGCCATTAACCTCCAGCTGGCACTACCTCCAGGACTGCCCAGTAAGGCTATAATGCACTGCCATCCCTCCTACTGTGAACTGTAAGAGCCTGGATCTGCAGTGCATCGGTGCTGTGCCAGGGATTCAGATGGCTCACAGACTATATGGGAACACAGGCTAGAAGAGACAGCATAACTGGCTTTAGAATCGGAACAACCTGGGTTGGAGTCTATCTTTATTTTCAACATAGTGCTATGTGACCTCTGGCAAAGGCTTTTAAAAACTCTTCTTAAAACCTGGGAAAATGAGGGGCTGGCCCATGGCTCAGTGGTTAAGGGAGCTGGATCACATGTGGCTGACCAAAGTTCAAATCCCAGCCCTGGCTGCTTGAAAAACATGCCAGGCATGTTTGCATGCATGCCCCAAATCCTGACAGGTTGGAAAAATGAATGGATTGTGGCATGACCACATCCAATGCAGGGTACTCTGCTCCTCCTTCTCTCCCTCTCTCTCTCTCTCTCTGGTGATCACACACTTGCTTGGCCAATTTTTTAAAAATTGTGACAATAGGGTTAAGAATCTATACCTCATAGCTGTTCTATCATGATTACATTAGACAAAGTAGTTCATCCTAACATTGGCCCAACAGTAAGCATTAAAGGTCACACAGTTTCATAAGCACTGAAGATCACATAAATGGAGGAATTAGAAGAGCTGGAATTCCAATTTTTCTAACTCACACCTGAGTAGTTTTTTCCTTCGATTTTTTGCCATACGGCAAGTGTGTTTGCCAGAGAGAAACAGAGAGCGGGAAAGTAAGAAATCACCCTCCAGGGAGGATGGCCACACTGCTATCCCTTCCTCTCTCAGGATTTTTGGCATGCATGCACGTGTGCCCAGAGAATTTCTCAAGCTTTTGGGTTCCAGACTCGAACCACAGTTGACCACGTAGAATCCAGCACCTTAACCATCATGCCACCTGCTGGCCCGTGAGTAATATTTTTTTAAAAAAACATGGTGCAACCATAGTATTTTTCAAGAACTCCCTTTTGTCAGACTGGACTAGGACAATATTAATGTTGACCTTCACAGCCTTGGCAATCACAGTCAATATCACAAACATTCACTGACTTACTATGAGTGCTTCTGGGGACTCTCAGTCAAAAGCAGAAATGAGTAATACACAGCACAACTCCAGGTGAGCGGCTGGGATGAGAGAGTACTTGAGAGTAAGCTCTGATCCTTACCACTTCACGCTTTTCCACTTCAAACCAGCGGGAAATGCCAGGTAAACTCTGCACCAAGTATAATGATGTCCTCTCCACCCAGAGACTCTACAAAACATAAAACAAATTAAATCCCTAAGTTGTCCTTCCTTCTAGGTACTATGCTGTGACCAATGTTTGTCTTTCAATATTATCTTTTGCTTATTTCTGTCAGCCTTTCTTTAAGTCTTCATTGGAACCCTCAAACTATCTCAGTAAGATACCGCTGATGCTTATGCAATAATTCCATTCTATATTGCCTAAAATTTTATTCTATGTAAAATAAGTGAGTTCCTACTTCAGACAGCAAGCTTACAGGTATAAAATTAGACTATGTAAACTTCTAACTTAAACTCCCTTTACTCCTTAAGGTCAAACTACTTAACTATTAGGTTGTTGGGAAAGGTATAATGTATTTTTCTATGCAAAAATGCATCATGACTTTTCCCATGACCCAATAGAAGGGGTAAACACATCAGCTGGTCAACACAAGATTAGAATAATAGAATCTTGTAGAAAGAAAGAGTTTTTAGAAACACTAGAAGATGACACTAGGTCTTGAAGAGGCAATATGACTGCTCAAAAGCAACTTTCTAATTACCTGCAGAGCCAGCACCAGAATGCACCCACTAAACCCTCTGGCTCCTCCTCCATTGCCAAATCCATTGTGCCACATTTTCTTACCTTGCCAGGTCTGTATTCTAAAGCCAGTGGAGGGAATGGGGGCGAGGGTAGGGTACTTCCTCTGGTCAAAATGAACAACCCCAGGACACACAACACCATGGCAGCCTTTAGTGTGAGTTGCTGCTGATAATAAGTTTCTCTTTTGTGAACCAGGCTGCAGAATCCATGTCTCATCTTTCTTATTAAACCCAGTGGATTCCTAAGAGGATAATCAACTTTGCAAAATTCCTGAAACAGTGCCATTTATTCAAACAACAACACAAAAATGGAAGAATTTCTTTGAGCCAGCCAAGATGCATGGAGATGAATACAGCAGAGTCCTAGTGACAAGAGCTGGCAGTGTTCTGGCAGTGACAGGGAGGTAAGCAAATAATTAAGCGTTCAGTGTGAAAAGAAAGAAAGGAATGCGCAAGGTGCTGAGGGAAAACCGGAGGATGCAGGCAGGCACCAGCCTGGGGGAGGAAGGCAGCAGTTCTTGAGGAGGTAACACATGAGCTGAAGTTTGAAGGTGAGTAGGAGTTTGCCAGGAGGAAGCAGCAATGAACAGAGACAAGGGAGAGGCTTGTGAAGGGCATGGCAAGAAAGGAAGAGAGGAGCTGGGTACGAAGCTGGGGTGGAGGGGGCGTTGAGTGAGTGTGGCAGAGACAAGCTTCGGGAGGGGCAGTTTGGAGTCAGATTCTGAAAGGTATAAGCGGAGGAATAAGGACCCCAATTTCCTATTTTTTTTGGGTGGAGGGGGTTGCTGTACTTAAAGATGGCCATGGGGTGAGGTGGTGCAGTAGAAAAAGCAATGGAGACAGTGTCAGGAGATGTGTGTCCTCAAGCCGGATTTACCAATAATTAGAATGCGGCTTCAAGCAAGTCAATTTCCACTCAAACCCCATTTGACTTTCTGTTCACTGAAAGCAATCGCAAGGAAAACAATATCATCAACTATATCTTTAATTGATTTTGGAGAATGAAAAGAAAAATATAAATATTCAGAAAAGACTAGAAAATGATCACAGATCTTTTCAATAATATTTCCATGGTGTTTTCCAGTGACCCCCTTAGGTTGATACGTAGCTCAGCAGACCTGGTAGCACAAAGGACTGATGTTTATCCAGCCCCATCATCACTCTGTAAAACTACCACAGTTTCTCTTCTGATCTTTTGCCTGTGAATAATTCCCGAAGTTTTTCGGAGCCCCAAACTGGCACTTAGGCAGAACTGACTTGGAACTTAACACTAGGCTATCATTACTAATAATGTCAGGAGACTGTTTTCTATGTTAAGTAGAGAATATCTGTGATAAAGCTGCTAAGCCAGTTAACTAACCCACAACAACAAGCTCATTTTGCACTGTTTGTTTAGGTACAAAATACTGACTAACTGCGGATGTATCTGGTCTCACTGTGGCACTGTTTTCAAGCAGTAGACAAATTATAATTTGTCTGCTGAACAAACTTTCCCCTTTACCCCAGAGAGGCTGTGAGGAATCTTACCCCTTTCTGGCTGAGAAAGTACTAAGCTAGCAAGGCATACTGGAACTACTAAGAGCACAGAACTCAACAAATGGAAGCATCCAAGATTTGCCTCGACTCTAGGCCCTCTCAGAAGTCCTCATTACACACCATTCTAACAAGAAAAAGCAGCAAAGGACAGAACAGAACTTACACACCATACTAGTCTACACAGTGTTTTCTGTCTCAGGGTCCTCTTTTCCCCTGTTCCTTCTGTAGTCTTTACTAATCTTCCTCTACAGCATCTGAGAATACACATCCTGAGGTTCCCAAAACTGGTTCAATAAGAAAGAATAAGAGGACTGAATCCAACCATGAGTTCTCAAAGACAGGTCTAAGGACTATCATCAGCACAACTGTCAGCAAAAAAGCTGATTTCAGGCCCTCCTCCCAGAACCCACTGAGTTAGAATTCTGGGCCGGCAACCAGAAATCTGCTTGGTTAGGAAGTACCCCATGCCACTGTGATCTGTAGCAGAGCTGGAAAACCACTAGACTACATGATTTCTACAATCCCCCTTTGGTTTTGTCATTGGGCACTATTTAGAGTAAGTGTTTACTGAGAGTCATGCTCTCCAACAGCTCACGGTCTATGGTCTATCTGAGGACACAGCATGTAGTAAGAATTGCAAAGTACCTTGAATTCATTTTCTTTATCTTTTGTGCCTTTGTGAAATGGTCTGTCATAGCGAAATTTCCAGATATGATTCACTTTATAGAAACTTTTGATGTTGTCTGGAACACCCTCTCGCTGCAGAACCTCCTGGCTCTCCGGAATGGGAGTTACAGCATATATCTGCAAATCTAGGAGGAAAGAGTCAAGGAGGAACCCACTGGGCAAGCCCCGGGGAAGTGTGCCTTGAGCTGAACTATGACAGAGACGAAAGGATAGGGAACAATCCGGAGTTTCCAACTCCATTACAGTAATTTAAAAAATTGCCAAGAAGATGCCAAGAACTCAGTTTACAGCAAATCACACTTCAAACTATGGGCCTTGAATAATTGATATATAATTCTCAGTAGGTGAGTCTAACAAAGTGTCAGTTGGAAATTTCTTTAACCTATGAATTTATATATCATTGATTGTGGGTGTGTGTCTGTGCGCGCGTGCTTGTGTGTGTGTGTGTGCTGGGGCAGTGGGAATGGTTTGAGTCTTAGGTAATCAGAATTAGAATAATCCTAATCATAGTTCATTAGATACTCTTTAATCTGTGCATGGCCCTTTACAATTTGTTTGTTTTTAATAATGTGTAAATACCCATGAAACCATGACCAAAGACAGACTCCAGAACACCAACAATTATTTATATTTACCAATGTGATGCTATCCCAGCCTTCCCTCAAATGCGGTATCTACTCTCCCAAATCTTGTACTGATAAGTGGGGGATTTAGCTATAGTTAATATTTTAAAAATTACATTAAAGGAATATTAAATTTTCTCATAAGTTTACCTCCTTCTCTTCTCAAAGAATGATAGCAAAGTATACTTCCTTATGTAATTTCTTGCTTTTGTTGCAATTTGGTTTCTGCTTTGATATGGGGTCCATAATCATCAGAGGGAGTTTCAGTATCAGGAGGAGGCAAAGAAATTCCAAAGAGTGCAGGGAACTCTGCCTTTGTCCCTAACGCTTAGACAATGAGAGTGTGAATTATATAGCAATTATTCAAGGCTTTCTGGGATTTCATAGCTAAGAGTCCCCAGTATATACTGGGGTACCTTTCTCTTCCTTCCTCACTCCAAAATAAAAATATATCAGGGAAAAGAAGGGTAATGTTGTATGCCAGTAAATACAATGCTATCATTTCCTTGAACTGATGCAATTACACAGGATATGTCAGATGGAAATTATTCTAAGAGAAATTGCTAAAAGAGAGCTTTAAAAGCAGGGTGGAGATACGGAAGAGTTTTAATTAAAATGGAAAAAAATTCTTTAACAGAATCTTTAAGGGAGTTCTTTTCAACTGACACCATGATAATAAATAGAAAAATTAAATTCTGCTCAGAAGGAGCTAAGCTAAAATTAAGATGATGAGAAAGAGGGAGAGTAAGAACCTAGCTATTGAAAAGGGCCCAGGAGCTGAACGGTCTTGCATAAGAATACCCTGCAGCGAATAGACAGGGCATTCTAGCTAGATTTAGCCTTTCTAGGAAGGATACACTGAGCTTCGGCCTGGAAGATGGTCTCGTCGGGCTGGTTTGCGTGCTGCATGGCGATGGCGTGGGGGAACTCGTTCAGCATTCTCTGTTGGAAAGCTTCCAGCCGCTCATAGTCATGCCCTCGACACACGAACTCCTTATTCTGGAGGTGAAACCAAAAAAGAAATTAGGACTACACAACTGAGTGCATTCATTACAGAAAGAAGCCAAAAACGTGACACTGGCAGTGACCGACCCGCATGATCCACACCAACATGGCATAACACAATAAGAACAAAAATACAGTGGAACTGTCTGAAAAATTAGTCTGAACATACAAAATGCAGAGCAGAGATCATGAGCTTCATCCTCTATGGCTTTTAAAAAACCAGTAGAGAGCCTTACTCTGGCTGGTTCACCTGCATGAGGTACAAAGAGGCATCTGACCCTTAAAGCACCAAAGTACAGAAACAAAAAATCATGTTCCCTCTAAATGTTAATGAACAGGTGTTAACAGACATGGCTGTCAATTGGATATCAAACACATGAGGGTAAATTCACAATTTGGAGAGGGAAAAAACAATGCAAACTTTAAAAATGCATTTTACTGCATTCATTCTTTCTTATAAGGTGCATACACTTGTGGGGGGTTGTGGAGGTGGGGAGAGAGTGAGAAATCACCTTCCCAGGGGGTGGATGGCCATGGGGTCTAGGACTCAAACTGTGCAGTCAGCCATGTGGGATCAGCCACCCTAACCTCCATGTCACCTGCTAGCCCACTTTTCTTTTGGGTCATCAGAAAAGTCATGATGTATTTTTCTATGCAAAAAAAGCATCATGACTTTTCGGATGACCCAAATGAAAGGCCACTGAAATCAGCCTTAACACTTTGACCGACTGGAGGGAGGCATCCATGGAGGGGAAGAGTGAGCCCGTTTGTACTGTGACTTCTAGCTGGCACAAACTCCTCCTTGCCATAACTAGCTCAGCTCAGCTTCCTGTAGCCAGGAATCCTGGTAACTGGCTGAAGCTAAGATTTAGGACTTTTAAGCCTTCCTAAATGTTGGACATATTTTTGTTTTGTTTTACAATATATAAAGGTTCTTCATGAAGTTCATAGAAAATGTACATTATGATAAAACTGCATGGATTAAAAAGTTTTTGCACTAAAATAAAGTCATACTTTAATTCCGTTTTTCTACAAACTTTTTAAAGTACCCTTGCATGTCTGTACTATGTGGGTCATGACTCTCCCATTAAGGTAAGAACAGTGGAGATTATTCTTGAAGTAAGCTGGAGCTGGGAAGATGGGTGGGTTTCCAGAAAATACCTTAATGACCTGGTTAGATATGAGTAAAATCTCTCTGACAATTTAATGATAATGAAATTACAGATGTTGAGCATAGTCACTGATGAGGCACCCTGCCCATATCTCATTTAACCCATACACACTTCAGAGGCATTCACTCATGCCCTATCCCATTTTATAGTTGGGAATCTGAGGCCCAGTGATTTTAAGAACTTTGTTAATTGCTACTAGACTCTAACTCAGTTATGAGTCCGGGGTCTGGCTCTTATCTATTCTGAACACGGCCTGGTATGTTTAGAAAACAGTCTGAGGAGCTACTAAGACCAAGACAGGTGGTGACATCCTGAGTCCTGAAGATCTTTAAGAAAAGGAGAGAGCAGATCGCAGGGAGCCAACATTTTCAAGCTCTACGAGGTTCCTTTCACCGCATAAAATGTCCTAAGGGAGCTAGAAACAGCTCAGGAGCTGCAGGCTCAGGTCTGCAGCTGGAAAAATATTAGGGGCAGGTGAGCTACAGGAACACAATGGGACTGGACACTGAGAACTCATCTCAGGGCTCTACACCAGCCGAAGAAAGTCTTACCCTTTGAAAAACATAACTGAAGGCAGGCTCTATCTAGAAATCTGGACCCCCCCCCCCCCCAAACAATCCTATGTTTATAACTTTTGAGATAAAACTTACTACTTCTGATGCCATATTTTAAAATTATACTTTGGCTTAGCCTGCAGCCTAGTGGTTAAGGGAGTCAGATCCCACATGACCGACTGCAATTCAAATCCCAGTCTTTGAAGCTTGAAAAATATATAAGGCCTCTGTGTGTATGTGTGTGTGTGTGTGTGTCTGTGTGCACATGTGTGCATGTGCACGCACATGCATGTGCACCAAAATCACCACAGGAAGGAGAAATGGAGGAGAAGGGACTGGAGCATGACCATGCCCCATTGGGAGTGGCTTCTCCTCTCTCTTTTCCTCTCTCATTTTCTCCGGCAAGCACGTGTGCCTTCTGGCAATTAAAAATATTATACTTGAAACATATAAAAATGCTTGATAAAATAGATAACACATCCCTTCCTGCATTCTATAGCTCCCAAAATAAATGTCTGATAACAGAAATTTTTTTTTAAAAAAGACTTACATATAAACAACAGTTGGTAAAATCAGAGAAGTTACTCTAAGCATACAGGCATTCAGTGCTATTATGAAGCTATTTTGAAATAAAGGATTGGGGTCTGACATTTGGGTCACTACAAAATAAAAAGTAATTAAGCATTCCCCCCATCAATGCCTTTTAAAAGAATAATCTTACCTTTCTGGGATATAATTCACACACTATACAATTTTTATCCTTTACAAATGTATAATTGACCAATTTTTAGTATATTAACAGAGTTATACAACCATCAGCACAATCCATTTTCTGAACATTTTCATAGTCTCAGTAAGACTCCATACCCATTGGAGGTCACTTCCTATTTTCCCACCCTCTAGTTCCTGGCAATCATGAAACTACTTCCTGTTTCTATGAATTTGCCTGTTAAGGGGTTATACATCATGGCCTTTTGTGACTGGCTAATTTTTTTCAAATAGTTCATAATATCTTCAAAGTTTATTAATTTTATAGTAGAAATCTGTATTTCCTTCTTTTTTATTGCCAAGTAGTGATTCATTATATAGATATACTACATTTTGTTTATCCACTCATCAGCTAATAGACATATGGGCTTTCTCCTTTTTGGCTATTATGAACAATTCAGGTGCAGGCTTTTGTGTGGATGTATGTTTTCAATTTTCTTTAGTATATACCTAGGTGTGGAACTGTTGGGTCATGTTTATCAATGCCTTTTAAAATTTTTATTTATTTTTTTGCCAGTGGGCATATGCACTTGCTGGACAGAGAGAAAAGAGAAGGAGAGAGAGAGAAAAAGTGAGACAGTACCTCCCATGGGGGATGGCCACACCACATTCCCTTCTCCACTTCTTTTAGGATTTTGGGCACACACACGTAAGCTCAATGTGTTTTTCTTTCTTTCTTTCTTTTTGGAGAGGTTTTTGCTATAGGGCGCATGCACTCGCCAGAAAGACAGAGAGACAGAAAGCGAGAAACCGCCCCTGGGGGGAGGATGGCCATACCGCAATCCCTTCTCCTCCCTTCTCCTCTTGGGAGGGATCTTGGGCATGCATGCACACATGCCTGGTGAGTTTAAGCCACTGGGTCCAGGACTCGAACCACGGTCAACCACATGGGAGTCTAGCAACATAGCCATTATGCCAACTGCTCTTCCCCCAATGTGTTTTTCAAACTGCTAACTCTGAAATATGAATGCAAAGTCAGCCCTGTGGGATCTTGCTGCCTTCACCACCACATCACCAGCTTGCCCTATCTATACTTTTTATAGAACTCATTTTCCCTGAGGGAGGATAAAACCTACTTTGATAGTACAATTGTTTAAGTGTATTAATTTAATTGAGCTTCAAGAATTATCTTAAAACTGATCTAATAATGAAAGTAAGTTTTTAATGTTCTTATTTATTTTAAATTGAAGGACCGACTAGAATATAATTTCCTAAAACAGGTAAGTTCCCATGATTCTGAAGAGTGCAGTGCCCTTTAGAAACCAATAGAGGGTGATCCTTCTCTTTGATTTTGAAGGAAATGTCATTTATATACAGAAAAGTTATTTTTTAAAAGTCTGATGATACAGATATTGATTCATCCTAATTGAATTTAAACAAAATTAATTATATTAGCCAATGCTGTTTCCCAATCTGGTCAACTTCCTTTAAAAGTATGGTTCCTAAAAACTTTTGATTTTTTTTTTTTTAACAAAAACTTTTAATTAACTGTAACTGCACAAAATAGATAAATGTCTAGTGCACCTCACTGTATCCTTGCTAGTTAAAATGAGAATTTGATCTAGAGCTGCATTACGACTTTTGTAGGGCCACAGAATACTTATATATATATTGTATAACAAAACAGAGAACAGTTAAAAATATGCCCAACATTTAACAAGGCCCTAAAATCCTAAATCTTAGCTTTGGCCAGTTGATAGGAATCCTGGCTACCAGTCTTTTGCCTTCATGGTATCCTTCCTCCATTAGAGATATTAAAAATTAGATTGTATGGAGAGCCAGAAGGTGCATGGTAGTTAAGGTGCTAGACTCACATATGGCTGACCACGGACCCAATGGCTTGAAAATCATGCTGAGTGTGTGTGCATGTGTGTTCAAAATCCAGAGAGGAGAATGGAGGAGGAGGGGTTGTGGCATGGTCCTTCACCCTGGGGCATGATTTCTCACTTTTTCTCTCTGTTTCTTTGATGCAACATCCTATGGCAAAAACCTATAGAAAAAGACAAAAAACATTATATTGTATGACTCGTTTGGTATAGCGATGGATATATCAATAGTAATATTATCTACTATATTGTAAGCAGTATATTACAGTATTTTCTTCAACCTATAAGTTTTTTTTTCTTCTGCTGATTTCTAAAAATAATATAAAATTTTGTGGGCCCCTTATGGTTTCTTAAACACCGTATCTACTACGTATAATAGATAGGCTACTTTTGGGTACCATAAGAAGAACATAAAATCTTTTACTTTGCTGATAACAGCCTGGGATAGGCATAATCACTTTAAAAAATAATTTTTCATTTTATTTTATTTATTATTATTATTTTTTAATTTGGCTAGAGAGAGAGGAAAAGTGAGAAAGCAAGCCTCCAGGTATGGGACTCGAACTGCAGTTGGCTATCCGGGAGTCCAGTGTCTTAACCACCACGTCACCTGCTGGCCCCATAATCACTTTTAAAACTTAGTCTTTATAGTAAGTATGAATTTGTCACTGTTTTTTATTTGGATTCAAGTTTTCCTCTATCTTTTGACAGGCCCATCTGCAGAGTCAGCTTTGTGACCACGCACATCATCATATGGATTCTCTTTGAATGTAATGGGGAGCTTTTGCATTATCTCCATACAAATACGTGGTCATTTCAATCAATTAAATGAAATACCTTGCTATCATCTGTTTACTCCATGCAATACTAATCTTTACCTATCTAGTGTTTGACTATTTTAGATTAATCTATCTTCCTATCTACCTGTCTTTCATACCTAAAGACAGATAAGCTGGGGCCAGCAGGTGGTGTGATGGTCAAGGCACTAGACTTCCACATGACTGGCTGCAGTTTGAGTCCTGGACCTGGCGGCTTGCTTTCTCACTTTCTCTCTCTGTCTTCCTCTCTCTCTGTCACTCTCTGGTAAATGTATGTGCCTTATACCAAATTTAAAAATAATAATAATAATAATAAATAAAATTAAATAAGTAATTCTTTAAAAAAAGGACAAATAAGTTAAAAATTATTAAACAAACAAGAAAATGAAATATGTTTTCTCTCCCTTCTGTGAGTATATCCATCTCTTATTTATTTATGTGCACTGACAGTTAAAGTAAGATTTAGGTAAATACAAACAATAAAATATTTATATATTGAAATTTAAAGTTGCAATAAATTGACTCAGTTTTTTTTTTTTTTTTTTTTTTTTTTGGAGAGGTTTTTTCGCTGTAGGGCGCGCTCGCCAGACAGACAGAGAAAGACATAGAGACAGAAAGCGAGAAATCACCCCCCAGGGGGGATGGTCACACTGCAATCCCTTCTCCTCCATTCTCCTCTTGGGATCTTGGGCACGCACGCACATGCGCCTGGCGTGAGTTTTAAGCCACCGGGCCCGAGATGCAAACCGCGGTTGACTACATGGGAGTCCAGCGACATAGCCATTATGCTAACTGCTGGTTCCCAAATTGACTCAGTTTTACAAATTATCCCAGCTACATCAGTAGCTTAACAAAATATGTTTCCTCTTTCAATGGATGTTTTTATATCAGAAGAATTATACATTGAAGTGTTCAATACATATCCAAATCTATAATATACTACTTGATAAAAAGTAAATAGAAAAAAAGGAGTTGACTCTTCCATTATCTAGTATATACCTTGGAATGTCTGGGAAACTTTCCTTTGTAGGAAGAGTTTATACTAAATAATAAATTGGATCTCTTTATTGGGATTTGTTTTGTCACAAAAAGGCCAAACAACACTCGTTACATGATTCTGGCCATAGGGTTTCTATGAGTATTTTTGTTTTTGTTTTTGACAGAGAATTCTTCCATATGGTGTGTGTGCTTGCTGGAGAGATGAAGTAAGAGAGAGAGACAGACAGACAGACAGAAGGCCAGAAATCATCCCCTGAGGGGATGGCCACATCACAATCCTGTCTCCTTCATTCTTCTCTTAGATTTTGGGCAAGCACCCATATGCACCAGGCATGAGTTTCAAGCGGCCAGGTCTGAGACTTGAACCATATGGAAGTCCAGCAATGTAACCAGTGCACCATCTGCTGGTCCCTCTATGTAATGTTAAACTGCATGGTTTTCTTTTATCAGCAACTTCCCGCCTCCCGCAATGCCCCACCATTTCTCTAATGCTATGAAAAGTACAGATGGAATAGAATAGTGAATGCCACACAGAGAAAAGTATGATGACCAAAGACTGCCCATAAAATAAAGTGAACTTAAAAAGGGATAGATTGTTTGGTATTTGGGGAAATTACTCAAAACAAGGCATTTTAGAATAAAATAGTGCTTCTCAACTAAAGGATAAAAAAAATTTATGACACTATTACTTGTCCTATAGAATGTCATTAGTATCTCAGTTAACTTGATTGGGATATTTGGGTTAGAAGTAAGAAAGTACATTTTTTTAAAATAGCATATTACTTACTCTTAAGAAGAACGGAAATTTTTTCCCATAAAATCCAACTCTGAAGAACTCTGGTTCAAGACGCTGCTGGTCCATAATTTTGTCATACAAAGAAGCTTCCATCATCTAGGGACACACAGGAAAAAGTCTAAACATTTTATCTTAATTTTATCCCCACCAATTTACAAAAGAGAATATTTCTCCTCTGACAAGGAGAACTTCACTTTAACTCCATTTGCAGAAAAGTGTTGACTCCCTTTTTTATGCTTTAAAGTAGGGATCAATAAACTTATTCTATAAATGGCCAGAGAGTAAATATTTTGGATTTTCCATGCCATATGGTCTCTGTCATAACTACTCAGCTCTGCTTGGCCCACAGGCTCTAGTTTGCTGATCCCTGCTTTGAAGGGTCAAGTGTAGAATTACATGTTATCACCAGAGAAAATTATTCCTATACATGTAGTCTATAAAAGAAACATTTTCTTCACAATTAAATAGAAATTAACCTGAACTATTAGAAGCAAAGTCTTTCTGGAGAAGTCTCATGCCAGATATACCCACCTGTTGATTTGCATCCATCTCAGTCATGGTAATTCAGGACATTTGGAAGGTGCAAACTTGGACAGATTAGACCAACCAAACAAACCAAAGGAGACCCATAGTGCAAAGCGCTGTCTGGGCTGAAATCTCTTAAATGTGTCTTTGACAATGTTGAAACTATGAAGTACATAAAGCTTATGGTTTTCCATTCATGGTATTATCATCCCCAGGGTTTCCAGAAGAAGATTAATATTGCATTTGAAGACTCTTCCCCCTACTCCCCATCCTCAGTAACAGCACCCTAAAGAGCAATTGGCATGAAGTATAATGCTTTGGGTTTATAAAAATCTTAGTGACTACGGCACCCAAGGGCTCTCACGGGTAAACACTGTAACCTCGCTTCTGTTTCAGGGACAGTATGCCAAGAGAAGAACAGCAATGTTTTTATATAAAACCACAGTGCCTGCCAGAGTCGGCATGATGGACTGGAGTCAAAACAAGGTTGTTCTTTCTGCTTTTTCACATTAGAAGAAATGTTGATGAACTGCTGACACGAAATACTATGTCAAAAGTACAGAACCAGCTTGCTGAATAAGTTATTTGTTGTGGTGTAAGGTATTTTATGAGCTGTTAAGAGTTTATGATATCATCTCCTAAATGGCTACCTTGAAATTAAAAGATAACATCATAATCCTTTTATAAAAATATGTAAAAGTTGATTATCCTATTTTTAGGAACACTCAAAAAGCTTAGGCACTCATCAGGACCTTGTGTATTACTTGCTAGTACAAAATGCCCATGATGCTAACGAACAGAACTTGGAGGGCAAGGAGGATGTGTTGAACTTAAATGCAAAGGAGGTAAAAGACATGTGGTTTAGGGACAAAGAATATTCAGCTCCCTGAGCTCTTGGGCACTAAAACTGTGGCTTAGCTTTAGCAAATAAAAACATGTTTCTGAAGATAAAGAGAGTCAATACCTACACACGTTGGCCTTAAATGATTTAAACATGGGTCAGTTACCATTTCTTCTATTACGCTTTGCAAATTATGGGACCGAGAAAGGTATATTGTTACAGAGATTTATGTACGAGTGGGAATCTCTTCAAACAGCGTGGAGATTTTCCTCAATAAACTGTAAGAATTAATCCTGGAATAGACTGTGTATCTCAAATGAGGTATTCTAGAATAGATCAAGAGCTTACTTTTTATATATTAATCAAAAGCACTTCCCAGATAAAATTGCTATTTCTCTGTATAAACAGCTGAATATGTTTCAGAGAAAACACTTATCCTGTTTTTAACTTTTTGTTTTGTTTTGTTTTTAATTTTTTTGCCACAGGGTGCATGTGCTTGCCAGAGAGAGACAGAGAGAGGGAAAGTGAGAAATCACCCCCCAGGGGAAGATGGCCATTTTGCAAACCTTTCTTCTCTCAGGATTTTGGGATGCAAGCACTTGTGCACAGCATGATTTTCAAGCCACCAGGTCCAGGACCTGAACTGTAGTTGGCCAGGTGGGAGTCCACTGCCTTAAACACCATGCCACCTGCTAGTCCTGGAAACACTTATCTTGAAAAAGGTTTCTGCCAGCTATATCGAGATGATCACAAAGTTATCGTCACAAAATCACACTGGAGAGCTTATCATGAATGAGTGCCACGACTTGATCAGGATGGATGCAGGTACCTTACCCTCATCTTGCTCAGGTTTCTGTAGTCATAATAGCTCTCGTACTGCTCCGCGATCTTCCGGCACAGGATAATGCCATTCTCCCAACACTGTGGACAGAGAAGTAACAGAAGTGGAACTATCTCCCAGCATGTGCTTACTTCCACCCACAGGCCAGGACATAACTGCTTTCAGATCACCAAGCCTTACTCCTTAATCTTTTATTGATTTATTTTTTGGGTTGTCAGAGGAGAAAGCACCACCTTCCCCATGGGTAATAGTCATGTCACCATTTCTTCTCTTCCATCTCGTTCTCCTGTTGGGATTTTGGACACATGTGTCCAGAATGTTTCTTAAGCCAGTGGGTTCAGGATTCAAACCTGGGGTCAGCCACCTGGAGTTCGGCTTCCTTATCCACCAGGCCATGGAGCTAGCCCACTCCATAATCTTTATAACATACTTTTAATCATATTACTGTAACTTTAAGCATAAAAACATATGCTAAAAAAAAAAAGGTAAGTTACTAAAAATCCATAGAAAGTTGGAAATCATGTGGTGCCAGAATAGTATCTTCTGGTATGTTTTGGAGATTTCATCACCTTGAAGTTATAACTGCAGTTCCATCATAGCCAAGTAGTTGGATATGAACAGCCCCTCAGTGCTGTGGAGAGAATTACAACCGACCCCCCCCCCCCCCCAAGGCCCAGTTATCTGTGATTGGTACCCTGGATTCCTTGCTTGGCTAAGTAGCACCTGCAAATTGTGAGAGTCTAACCCAGCTGCTTACTTTCAACAGAAATGCAAAAGTTCTTTGATCTGGCATAGGTATTGGCAAACTTTCTGAAAGGGCCAGACGGTCAATATTTTAGGCTTTGAGGTCCCTATAGACTCTGTCACAACTACTCAACCCACCTGCCATGGCAGGAAAGCAGCTGTAGACATGAATAAGAATGTCTGTGTTTCACTAGGAATTTACCTGTGGGCACTGAAATGTAAATTTCATGTAACAGTCACATGTCACAAAATATTATTTTTTTATTTCCTTCAACCACAGAAGAATGTAAAAGCAATTTGTAGCTTGTGAGCTATACAGAAATAGGCAGTAAGCCATTTGACCTATGGGTCATAGTTTATAACCCCTAATCTAGCCCAAACTCCTGGAAATGGGTTAATATAGGAAGCCAGGAACTCTGTAACAGCTTATTCCAGAGGCAGAAACCTCCCAGCAAGCACAAAGACATTCCTTTTGCTATTAATGTAATGATATGTCAATGCAGTTAGATAAATAATAAAGGAAGATATGAAAGGAGCAATTTCCTTGCATCAAATTTTTAGGTATACCCAATTATGTTTTGTGAAAGAATGACAGCCACTGGTTATATTATAATTTTCTGTTTAACATTCACAAATTGGAAGAATATTTAAATTTAAAGCACATACCTCTAAAGTATCCAAGTGTTCACATCAAATAAATAATGGTGGTCATATTCCCCAATTAAAAAAAAATAGTTTTTGAAGATAGAGGACGGGAAGTGAGTGATGTACTGAGCTGCATCATTAGGCTTGTGTGTGTGTGTTTTTTTCCCCAACACCCTAAGACCTTTCTAAGCATGTGAAGGGATGCCAGAAAATTATTTAGATTAATTCTATTTGATTTATTTCACTTTAAAAACATGGAATGTGTAGAATGCATGCCAGTTTGAGGAGAGAGTGAAGTGATGATAATGGCTTTGCAGAAAGTAAATTACTTGTGTGCTTTGGTCTAAATGTTTCTATCATGTCAAAATTGATATGTTGAAATACAAATCTCCACAGTGATAGTATTAGGAGGTGGGGCCTTTGAAGGAGATTAAGACATGAATGTGGAACCCTCATGATTGGCATTAATGCCCTTGTAAAAGAGGCCCTAGAGAATTAGTTAGTCCTTCTGCCATGTTAAGACACAGCAGGATGTGCCATCTGTGATGAAGGATGCCCTCACCAAACGCCAAATCTGCCAGGGCCTTGATCTTGGACTTCTCAGTCTCCAGAACAACGAGAGATAAATTTCTGTGGTTTATAAGCCACTCAGTCTATGATATTTTCTTACAGCAACCCAGAGGGACCAAGACCATGGGTGTCAAAAAACCTCTAGATCAAGGTTTATCCAAGTTTAACATGGAGTTCATCCACATTGGAATCTCCTGGAGTCTTCCTTTGAGTCACAGACTTACTGTCTAGGGACTTGCCCTGGAAATAACACATGTTAACAAGCTTGTTGCTATTTCTAATGCGCATTACAATGTGAACATCCATGATTGGGAAGGTGGATACGCATAAACTAGAAATCCAAAGAGATACTAGTCACCTCAGGAGAGACCAGGGGTTGGGCAGGGCCACTTACTTTGCCTCTGTCAAAGTTCTGGATGATGGTGAGGTGCAGGTGCTCTTTGCGCTGCCATTCTGTTTGCATGGGGTAGGTCAGGAACTCCCTGAGAGGCCGGTCAGACCATTCTAACAGCTCATCATACAGCAGGAGAGTATATGCAGCTTCTGTAAGTCAAGTAGGAGAGCAACGACTGAGATGGGATGTCAAGCCACACCCCCTCACATAGGGCCGGTTTTGGATAAATTGGAGAAAATACTGTCTTCGGAATTTCATGATATAGGAGAGAAGAGCATGGAATATAAGCAACACCAGGTTAATAAATGGTTACTTCTTTTGGATGAAGGAATTACCGGAGATCTTTATTTAATATTTTGGTTCTCTGTCCTGTTTCTTTCTTTTTTGTTTTCACTATAACGTCCAGATGCTACTCACATAATACAAATGTTCAAGGGTACCTTGTTGTCGCTCGTTCAAAGATATAGGGAGACATGCCTGTATTTGCTAGGAAAGTTCACTAGCGAGTCCCAAGGAGACTCGGAGCAACTTAAAAAGGGCATGCTTAGAAAACAGAAAATGGTAGTTAAATTCTTCTGGATAACAAAAGACTGAAAAATTAAAACTGGTGTTAGAGGAGGAGGATTCAGGGTATAGAATGAATGCAGAAGGGGCAAAGAAAACAGAGAATAGATAAGTGAACACAACAACAACAAAGCGGGGGTGGGGTGGGGAGGGACAATGGCTCCACAGTGTAGTGGTTACGAGCTGTGCAATGGCGGCTAGACCAACGTGACCCATCATGGCTTGAATCCCAGTCCTCAGCAGTGTGTTGGGTGTGTGGGCCTGGGTGCCCAGAATTCTAATGAGATAGAGAAAGGGAAGCCCATTTTTTCTGTACGTGCTTTCTGGCATTAGAGGGTGAAAGTGCTGGATGAGCTCCGTGTGTGTGTGTGTGTGTGTGTGTGTGTGTGTGCACATGTGCACGAGAGAGACAGAGAGAGAGAATACTGTGGTGGGCTGTGTGATATGACTCCCTAGTTGATCCCACAATTGTTGGTCCCACAAATCTCCAGTAAAGGCTACTGAAATCATTACACGCTAGATGCAGCTGGATTTTATAGATGCAAGTATAGGGGTGATTTTCCGCACACACTCACATGGAAGTGATAACCTGTGGACATAAGCATAGTTGGCAGATAGTATACTTAACAGAATTCTTGCCATCTTGCTGGTATCTTCCTTTCCTGAACCACAAATAGATCTGGTACATATTCTGATTTAGTCAAACAGATCAGAGTAGGCATCAGAATTCATTGTCATTGATGGAGAACTATAATACTTTTCTTCTTTAATACTAAAAGCTAACTCATTTACCAAATTGAATAAAATAGACAAACATGTTATTTTTTTATCTATTTTTTTTTTTGGAGAGGTTTTCGCTATAGGGCGCGTGCACTCGCCAGACAGACAGAGAGAGACAGAGAGACAGAAAGCGAGAAGTCACCCCCCAGGGGGATGGTCATGCCGCAATCCCTTCTCCTCCATTCTCCTCTCAAGATCTTGGGCATGCATGCACACGCGCCCGGCATGAGTTTTAAGCCACCGGGTCCGGGACGCGAACCGCGGTCGACTATGTGGGAGTCCAGCGACATAGCCATTACACTAACTGCTGGTTCCCGACAAACACGTTATTAATCTATTTAACCACAAACCCTTAAGTCTCTCCAAAGATATAATAGTAGCTTTTAATGTAGTATCAGTAAGTGGTAATTCTTTTTCGTCATTTATTTGTTTGAAGGCAACTACACATGAGGCTCTAAAGTAATGTGTCAGGTTCTAATAATGATTTGGCCATGTCCATGTATAAAATATAGTTGTAATAAGAAAGAAGAGGGCGCCTGTCACTTTTGTCTTACTTCTTTTATTTGTTTTTTGAGAGATTTTTGCTATAGGGTGCATGTGCTTGCCAGAGAGACAGAGAAAAACAGAGAGACAGAAATTGAGAAATCACCCTCCCGCCCCACAGGGGGATGGCCACATCGCAATCCCTTCTCCTCCATTCTCCTCTTAGGAGTTTGGGCACATGTACATGTGTGCCCATGGTGAGTTTCAACCGACCAGGTCCAGGACTCGAACTGCAGTAGACTACCTGGGAGTCCAGTGACATAACCATTACACCAACTGCTGGTCCCACTTTGTTTTTACTTATTAAGTGCAGAGGTGCCATGACACACAGGCTCTGGCCTTTTTTCCTCTCTAGTTATCTTTGGTGAGCTCTAAAATCTTCTGCCTTCAATTATTGCTGTAAAAGCTCTCAATACCCACCAGCAGTCTCTATCCCCTCCTACTCCATTTGCTACTGTTACGATTTTCCTTCAGCGCAAATGATGAGGTTGCTCCACTGGTTATAACCAGGCAATGACTGCTAGTAGCTAAAACAGTACATGTAGGCTTCCTCAAGGGATGGGGAAGGCTGCTCATGATTTGGTCCGTACCTATCTCTCTACTGTTTTCCACTGTCCCTCCACAGATTATAACTGAGAAGTCTATCACTGGCTCTGTTAAGAAGCCACAATAGCTACTCAACATCCAGCCCCACAGTTGGAAGCCTGGGTCTCATCTTCATTTTTCAAGGAATGAAGCAAATGCATCTTGTTTGGAGTCAGCTGGGCCCAAGAAAGCTGCCCCAAGGGATAGGGATCCTTCTGTGGCATAGGCACATGCTGACCTCTTTCCTGTGAGGATTGAACATGTGACGGCCAGAGAAAACATCCACTAATGAGAGTCAGTTAACTGCTGGACAGAGAATAGAGCAAAATCACCATAATGTAAGTTGCCTTACGAGACTGCTCTGAATGTACAGTGTTATAATAACCAGATCTTCACATTTGCGCTGTATTTTGAATTGCCTTCTAGTTTTCTCTGAGATCTCCTGATGTTTAATTTCCCATGTAGCTTTATAATAAATGTTAAGCATCTATGAGAACCCCATGTGTATCTTTGTTCCCTCATCCACCCTCTTTGCTCTTGTCATCTGAACAAACCATGGTTCCCCTCACATACCACGATGATGATTCACACCTACGAGCCCTTCAAAGCCTGTTCCTTCAAGCCTTTCCACCTTTGATGCAAAATAACTCCTACCTTCTCTTAATGACCTAGCTCAGGAGTTACATTTTTTGTCTTTCAAATTTCTTTTGTATCTTCCCCAGCACCTGAGTACCCAGAAAATACCCTAGAGACTAATTAATCACTTCACAGGATTAGGTGGATGGAGGGAAGCCCTCCCTGACAGCTGTCCACAGTGACTTAAGGGACAATGAAGGGAATTCTCCTACACTGCTGGTGGGAATGTTGATTAGTACCCCCACCATAGAGAACAATATGGAGGTTCTTCAAAGACCTACAAATGAATACAGTAATTCCACTCCTAGGTATCTACCTAAAGGATCAGAATACACTCTGCTGGAAAAGCACTTGCACAACCATGTTTATTGCAATATTATTCACAATTGCTAAGACCTGGAACCAACTCAGATGTCCATGAACAGATGAATAGGTTGAAAAAGAGTGGCACATATACACTATGGAATACTACTCAGCCATAAAAATAAAAAAACAATGAGACCCTGGCATTTGATAGCAAGTGGATGAATATGGAAGATTTACTGCTAAGTGAAGCAAGCCAGACCATGAAAGAGAGGTATTATATGTCCCCAACTACTACATACCAAATGTCTGAACTCTGGCAGAAATGGAAAGATTGGAAGGTATAAAAGCATGGAGAACAACTGTGGATCCTAGAGGCAGTATGGAAGGAGGGTGGGAAATGAGGGAGGGTGGGGGGAATCAAGGGGAAAAAGAAAGAAGCAAAATATTTAAAGGACACAAAAATGGAAAATTATCTGTTGATGATAATGTGTATGGTAATAACTTTGACTGGACTAATATACAGTATATTCATGCTGGGAAAACTCATTTTGTATGTTGTAATGATAAATAGCGATTAAATGTAAAATAACAATAATAATAAAAATGACAGTGAAGGTCAAATTCATAGATACAGAAAGTAGAATAGTGGGTCCCAGGGACAAGGAGAATGAAGAATTAGGGACCAGTAGTTAGTATAATGGCTATGTCACTGGACTCCCATGTAGCCGACGATGGTATGAGTCCCGGACCCGGTGTTTTAAACTTATGCCGGGCACGTGTGCGTGCGTGCGCAAGATCCCGAGAGGAGAATTGAGGAGAAGGGACTGTGGCATGGCCATCCCTCCTGAAGGGTGATTTCTCGTTTTCTATCTCTCTGTCTTTCTCTATCTTTCTGGTGACCACACACGCCCTATTGCAAAAACCTCTCCAAAAAAAAGAGAGAGAGAATGGAGAACTAGTGTTTAATAGGTACAGAGTTTTAGTTTGGGAAGATCTAAAAAGTTCTGGAGGTGGATGGTGGTGATGGTTGCATAGCAATATAAATGTTGCTGAACTATGCAGTTAAAAATGGTTAAGATGATAAACTTGGCATTATGCATATTTTACTGTAGTAAAAACAAAAGGAAAAGAAAAAAAAAAAAGGACCAATGAAGGTTTCCACCGCCCCCAACAGCTTTCCCAGTCATGCATCACATGGGAAGTTTCAGGGATGGCTGGAATGGCAGGTGTGGGTAAGTTATTCCTGGGAATGTCTAGGAAAACAAGGAAGTGCTGAGAGGCTATCAGAGGGAGGTGACAAGTGACTGAATGGTGGCATCAGAAAGAGGTGAAGACAAGTAACAACTGTTTCAGATTCTGAAAAATGACGATATACAAGGGAATTTCACAAAGTTTATGGGAAAATGCAATTAAAGTATGACTTTATTTTGTTGCTAAAAGATTTTGGAATCCATATATACTTTTTAAGAAATAATATGCATTTCTATGAACTTTTTGAAGACTCCTTGTATATCTGAGATAAGCAATGTATGTAGAAGAAGCTGTAGAAAATTATTACTAAATAAAATATACGTCCTTTAGGATATGAGTAACACAACATGCCTATGGGCTAATTTTGAACAAATTCGCAAACTGTAAATGTGTCGGTGCAATATTCTGTATTTTATTCTTTTGCATTTTTAGAAAACAGTATGTACTAAGAGAATGAATCAGTTCCAAAATTTGCAACAGACAATCTTTTAAAATGTGTGTATAGAATCACCCCATGGCACAGTGATTAAGGAGGCTGGATCCTACATGGTTGACTGTGCGGTTCGAGACCTGGACCTGGTGGATTGAGAAACACCAGGTGCACTTGTACTCAAGGTTCTAAAAGGAAGGAGAAAAGGAGAAAGGGGAGGTGCCCTCATTTTCACTCTCTCTCGTTCTCTGTCTTTCTCTGGTGAGTACACATGTCATCGGGCAATTTCTTTTAAAAAAAAGTATAATTTTGAACAAAAGGCATCACCCCATAATTAAATATGGACCATTTTATTTCATCATTTTGAGAAGTGTACAGTGAGGGCCCCAATATGCAAAAATAAATAACAGGAGAAAAGTGGGGATGAATTAGAAACGGAGAACACGGCCATGAAAGAGGTTAAATCATTTAGGCAGAGTACTGTCATGATTGAGAAGCTTTTCCATCAGTTTCACTTTCTCCAGGGACATACAAAAAGGAAGACATAAGAGAAAATAAAATGTTATCTTAGGGGAAACAACTTATTTCTTACAACGTTGAGGAACATAGACACTGCAAGTTGAGTAAACAAATTAAAGAAAAAAAGATTTGCTCATTTCTGAGATATAATCACAGACAAATTTGGACTTTGTTTCAGAGAACTAAAATATATCAGTTACATATCTGGAATAGCTTGTCCTCAGTTCCCTCTCTCATTTCTTTTTTTATGGGCTTTAAAATAAAACTCTACTAGGTTGTTTCCTTAGTGATTCAAAAATTACCAATATTGGAGGAGAAAATCTGCTTACTAGGTGTTAAAATTGGATTAATGGGAACATCCACTGGTGATATGTTTGTTTAAATCTCACATTGCTCCTTACTAGTTGGAGAACTGAGAAGACTGAGGACAAGACAGCAGCTTCATCCTTCTGGAACATGTCCTTAACCTACAATTACCCTTCTGCTGATGGTCTGTCTGTCTGTCTATCCATCCATCCATCTACCTACCTATGTCCCTATCTACCTACACATATACGTACATACATGTAAATACATGGGCACATATACAAAATATACACAAAATTGTTACATAACATATAACTACTAATAAAAACAATGTGATAAATGCTTACTGGAAATATGGAAAAAGATGTAATAGAAAAAAAATGAGATGGAAAGATGATGGTCCATAGAAGATGGGTGGTCGGGCATGGAACTCAAGAGGTAAAGAGAAGAAAAGAACTCTAGGAGGGAAAAGACCCCAGAGAAAAGATGAAAACAGGAGCTGATACTGAAGAATGAAAGCAAGGTATGTGGTAAAGTGGGAAGACAAGATTGAAAAGACAAATAGTGGTCAAATAATGTCAGACCCAGATAAAGACTGAAATTTGTTCTGTAGACTACACGAATCAGTAACAGTTATAGTTAGAAAAAGGGTTGACAAACTTTTTCCTGAGGGGCCAGACAACAAATAATTTAGCCTTGTGGACCATGCAGTTTTTGTCTCAACTACTCAGTTCTGGCAATGTAATGTCAAAGTGGTCCTAGATAAGACATAAGTGATTGGGTGCAACTGAGTTCTTTTTTCTTTTTTTCTTTCTTTCTTTCTTTCTTTCTTTCTTTCTTTCTTTTTTTTTTTTTTTTTTTTTTTTTTTTTTTAATGTGCCACAGGGTGTATGTGCTTGCTTGAGAGAGATAGAGAGACAGAGAGACAGAGCAAGAGAGAAGGAAACAACCACCGGGGAGATGACGATTCACAATCCCCTCTCTTCCATTCTCCTCTTGGGATTTTGGGCATACATGTACAAGTGTGTGGTATGTTTTTCAAATCCCTGGGTCTGGGACTCAAACCACTTGATTGACCATGTAGGATCCAGCTGCTTCAACCACCCCACCACCAGTTGGCCTGTGCCTGAGTTCTAATAAAACTTCTTTTACAAAATCAGGTGATAAGCCTGCAGGTTATAGTTTGTGGACCCTGTTCCAAAGAATAATTCTGGTGACAGTTAAGAGGCAGTCCAGGTGAGAGATAATGAAGAATTAATTGAGGTCATGAAAGTGAGAGCACTGACAAGGAAATGATTTTGAGAGATTTTTAAAAAACAGAATGAATAGAATTGATGAATGATTACCTGAGGGCAGTGAACAAGAGTCAAAGATAACAAATTCTCCAGACTGAATAAATAGCAATGCTATTAATGGATACAGAGGATTTACTGCTAGAGACATGTTTAAATTCTGGAAACAGAAGTATCATTTTATAAAAGATTCCTTTACTCTTTTAAACTAAGGGAGGGGCTGTGATTCAAGAAGTCCTTGGAAGAACAATGTGGTAAAAAACACAAAATCTGTAGTTCTTAAAACCAATGAAAAGGTTCTGTTTAAGCTGGAGTGAGCGCATTCTACCTTATCTTCTTCACTTAGTCTTTCTCACTAATTTCAGTCAAACACCCTGAAGAGCGTACATAAAAACCACCATCGGAACCACTCTGAAAAATAAATAAGAGCAAGGAGACTGAATAGGAAAACCAAATAATACTGGAGGAATGAGCACACAGTATTAAGTGCTCTGTTTTTATTTTTTCTCTCAGTATCACTTGGCTTGCACTTCCTCATCTCCTGGGACTACAATAGGAACAGATAGAAAGAGACCTAGTCAGAGAACTAAAAAGAGAACCTCTTGTGGGATAGAGCTCTTTAGACTTTCTTGGCCTCATTCTAAGTCTGCCCAGTAACAAAGCTGCAAACTTGAATGGTGGAGATGGTAGAAGTAGCAGGGGTCCTATAGGCTCTTTTCTGTGACTGCTTTGCCTCAAAAAATCAATTATAGGGAGTGCATCATAGCATACAGAAGATCAAGCCTTGGATTTTAGCCAGAGTTCTAGGAAGAGGGAAGTCCCTAGGAGAGGGAAGATCACAGAGAGAAGGAAGCTCAATAAAGAGATATTTTAATTTTATATATGAAGTCATGGACTCATCTCTAGAGAGGACATGTGTAGAAGAGACCATCAACAACATTGTCAAGACTTAAAGAATTGAAAACATAGTGGAGATCACTGCCCAGGTCCCAGACATCCCCTCAAGTGGCACACATGCAGAAAAGATCAGAATAGCAGTGCAAAGGTCTTGGACACTAAACTAACATTAGGATCACAACCTTCAGAAGGTGGTTCAGGACTTAAGGTTTGAACCTAACTGAACTGTCCCTTAAAACAAAAAGTCAACATACCCGAGAAGATTTGAACAGAATCCAGGCTCTCATAACATTGAAAAGATCTGGGATATAAATCAAAATTATTTGACATTCAAAGAAGCAAGAAAACTACAAAATGATTAAAAGAAAAAGGCAATTAACAGATGCCTACCCCGAGATGACTCAAATGTAGAATTACAGACATTCTATGAAGCAGTTATTATTACCATGCACCATAAAGTACAAGTGGGCACTCTTGAATGAATAAAGAGATAGACGTTCTTTGCAAAGAAATTAAAGCTATAAAAAGAAAACAACCAAGTAGAAAATTTAGAACTGAATAATACAATCCCTAAAATAAACTTTTCACTGGGCTAGTTCAATAGCCAAATGAAGATGACAAGGGAATCTGTGAACTTGAAGATATATCAGTAGAAATCATCTGATCTGAAAATGGAAAGAAGAAAAGATGGAAGAAAAAAAAATAAAGTAGAGGCCCAGGAACCTATGTGACAATACCTAGTGCACTTATGCCTCTGCAGTCTCAGAACAGAGAAGTGTTGATACAGAATTATTTGAGAAAATAATGCCTGAAAATGTTCGCAATTTGGTGAAGAAAATAAATTTACAGATTTGAAAAGCTCAGCAAATTCAAGCAGATAACACTAAAGAAAACCATGCCCATATATATCATAATCAAACCACTGAAAACCAAAAATAAAGAAAAGTCTTCAAAGCATCCAGAGGAATGTTATATATGGATGAATAATTTAAATGACTACATATTTCACATCAGAAACCATGGATGCCAGAAGATATTGGAACAACTTCTTCTTCTTCTTTTTTTTTTTTTTAGAATAATTCTTTGTACAGAAGTGAAAGAACTGTCCACCTAGAGTTCTATATCCAGCAAAAATATCCTTTAGGGGTGAAGGTGAAGTCAAGACATCCTCATATGAAGGAAAACTAATAAAATTCTTCACCACTAGATGTACTTTAAAAGGAATACGTAAATAAGTTCTTCAGGTTGAATAAAAATGATAATAGAGGGAAACTGAGAACTTCATGAATGAAGAAAAAGTAACAGATATTGCATATAGCTGAATAAACAAAAAATATTTTTGTACTTTTAAAGTTGTTATAATGTCAATAGTATTACACAGGGCCAGCAGGTGGTATGGTGGTTAAGGCACTTAACTTGCCATGGCAGACCATGATTCCAGTCTCTGAAATTTACATTGGGCAAGTCGACCAAAATCCCAGGAGAAGAATTGAAGAGTGGCCATCCCTGCCCCTCCCTCCCACACCCCAGGGGAAGATTTCTCACTTTCCCTTTCACTGTCTCTAGAGTCTTCAATTCTACATATAAAAAGCAAAGAAGTGACCATGCTTAATAACAGTGTTTAGCCAATTTGTCCGAATCTGAATGTATGTAACCTATGGGAAAAACTAAAAAAAAAAAAAAAAAAAATTGTGCAAATACAGGCTAGCCATGGCCTGATGGGCATGGCAGCTAGATCCCACATGGCCAACTATGTTCTGGACCCTACAGCTTGAGAAACACACTATGAACATGTACATACATGCCCAAAATCCCAAAGGGAGTGAGAGACTGAACTGTATTGTGACCATTCCCTATGGGGGACACTTTCTTGCTCTCTCCCTCTCTCTCTGTCTCCTTATTACAAGTGTGTGAACCCTTTGGTAAACTTTTAAAAAATTAGGCAAAGAGATGGAGTTAAAAAAAAAAAAAAAAAAAAAAAAAAACACAAATAGGGGCCAATAGTGGCATGGTGGTTAAGGTACTGGATATCCACACGACTGACCACAGTTCATGTCTCAGACATGGAGCATGAAAAACAGCCCTGGGGGGGTGGTGCATGCATGTCCAAAATCCTGAGAGGAGAATGGAGGAGAAGGCATTGCAGCAAGGCCATCCCCCCCTGGGGGTGATTTCTCACTTTCCTTCTTTCTGTCTCTCTCTGTGTCTGTCTCTAGTGAGCACACACACTTTCAGGCAAAAGCCTAAAAATATACCCAAACAAACAAACAAACAAGCAAACAAAAATACCCAAACAAATTTAAAAAACCACATATATATGGAGTACTTATAAACATATATCTAATTAAAAATAAATCTCAATTTTCAAGTAGAAATACTTGAATCTTCAACTCAGCATATAAAAAGAAGAGAAGTGCTCATGCTAAATACACCAGTGTCCAGCCGACTGGTCCCACTCTGAGTGAAAAGACAGAATTACCTGTAAAGTTCTGTGCTTTCAGATGGAGATCATACAGTTTGTGAATGTAGCGTATATACATCTCTTCCTTGTTCAGCTCAGTCTTATAGAAGTTCTGTAAGAAAAAGAGTGCAATTATGGACAGTTCCTTAACAACCAGGCTACACACATCTACCTTTTATTATACTAAAAGTTCCATGTCTTGAGTCAAGAGAACTGATGCATTTTTCCACTTAGATGTCTTTTAAAATACAGGGCCAGCAGGTGGCATGGTGGTTAAAGCACTGGATCCCACTTGGCACGATCCCTCGTGGACCCGGAGACTTGAACAATATCCCTCTCAAAATCCCAAGAGGAGAAGAGAAGAAAAGGGATTATTACACTATGTCCATCCCCTCTGAGGGGTGATTTCTTATTCCCCCCTTCTCTCTCTGTCTGGCTCTCTCTCTCTCTCTCTGATGAGTGCTCATACTCTATAGCAAAAAAAACGAACTAACTAAATAAATAAAATCCTAATAAATAAATAAATAAATAAATAAATAAATAAATAAGGGGTCCAGTGACATATTTTCAATACAACACTGTCTGTGTTGAACGTTATCCAGCTATTACTGGAAAAGAAGGCAGCTCCTGGGTTATTACCACTGAGTCACACTTTTTTGTTACTATTATTTATTTCTTAGTTTAACTGTCAATGGACAATCAGCCTATTCAACTAAAAACTATTAAAACTATGTAACAGATAAAACCATTTATTAAATGTGGTGATTAATATTCAAAGAATAGCTCCTGTAATTTTAAATTTCAAAGATCACGTCCCAAAAGAAAAAAAAAATCTCTAAGACATATAGTAATGCTGAGCGTAAACAATGCAGAAGTATTCTTATTCTCTGAAGAATTATGTGAATGGGGGTAGATAAAAATGTTCTTTATTGTTAAGGTACAAATCTGCATTTCTGCTGGAGTCCAAAGGTTTCCAGTTAATATCAAAAACATAAAAAGACTAATAAGAGACTTTATTTATTATTATAGAAAAATTTTTATTGAATATATTTTGTTCATAAAGAAGTACCTGGATCTTACTAAACTTGTTTAAAATGTTTCAATATAAGTTATCAAAAACCAAGTTTTGGGGGATCTGCAGATGGTGTAATAGTTAGGTTGCTAAACTCCTATGTAGTTGACCATGATTCGAGTCTCAGACTTAGCGGCTTAAAACTCATGCCGGGTGCGTGTGTGCCCAAAATCCTGAAAGGAAACTGGAGGAGAAGGGATTGTAGTGTCCCTGCTGAGAGGTAATTTCTAACTTCCTGTCTCTGTGTCTTTCTCTGTCGCTCTAGTGAGCGCATGTGCCCTATAGCAAAAATCTCTAAAAAGAAAAAACAAAGCAAAAAACATAGTTTTTACTTACCTGGATACATTCTGTTGGCATTTTAATGGCATACTTAAAAGCATCCAAATCTACTCCCTCACCACTCCAGAGTAGTCCACACTGAACTTAAAGGTATATGAAATTGGATTCCAGCAAAAGCATGAAGCTGTGAGTCTTCAAATGAGTCACTTTTAGTGAGCAGATCATGGTACATTATGCAATCCTTGCTTAAAACACTGAACTACTATTATTACTTACTGTTGCTGTTTTGACTGATGCTACATGGTATGTGGGAAAATGAAAAATTAGTGATGCGGGGGGATAAATCTCTTGATTTGAAGGAGTGCCAGGGCTTTCAAAGGCAGAAAGGCCAGAAAATCTAAAAACTTTTGAGGTTGATTAGCTACACAGAGCTTTGGTAATAGACCAAACGAGCCAATGTAGCTATCAAAATTGTTCTTGGACTTAAAGCCTGAGGACCTTCCATCAAATGAACTTTGTGCTCACTACCTAATGGGTCCATTCTTTGAGTTTTCTAACCTTGAGACACTGTTATTAACTCAAATGCATAATAAACATTTTTTTTTCAATTAATACAATTATCCTCCCCCATTCTCCTTTTGTCTCCTGTAGATCTTGGCATTCTTTAAAAAGCTAAGTAAATAATGCTATTCACATCTCTCTTATTATAACCAAAATCATTTTAATTAGCAAGAATTGTTGTACTATAAACACAAGTCTCACAACCCCACAGCAGGTTTTTACATTATTAAAGGATGATTTGCTCTAATAGCTTTCTGGAAAGACACAGCTTTCTTTGAGAAGAAAATAAACAATCACTCTATAAATGAATAGTTCTCCTTAAAAAACATCCCTCCAGTCAGAAGATGAGAATCTTTCATATATGACTGGTAAAATACATAATGTAGAGAACTAAATAATTAAATTTCCTAGCATTAGTCATTTCAATTATTATTATTATTATTATTATTATTATTTTACCAGTTTAACACAAGAGTTTAACTCTAATCCAATATAGTATGCCAGAACTCTCCTAAAGACAGTGTGGGACTGATCTTTCCAAAGAGTTAAATATATAGTTGAAGAGAACCATATCACTGCTAGAAAACATCTAGAACTTTTCACGTGGAAAAGAAGCTAAAAAGATGAGTTTCAAAGTGATATGTTTAGTTCTTTAAGAAGTATTCTAGGGGGAACCAGCAGTTAGCGTAATGGCTATGTCGCTGGACTCCCACGTAGTTGACCGTGGTTCGCGTCCCAGACCCAGTGGCTTAAAACTCACGCCGGGCGCGTGTGCGTGCGTGCCCAAGATCCCAAGAGGAGAATGGAGGAGAAGGGATTGCGGTGTGACCATCCCCACTGGGGGATGATTTCTCGCTTTCTGTCTCTATGTCTCTCCCTGCCTGTCTGGCGAGCGCACGCGCCCTATAGCGAAAATCTCTCCCAAAAAAAAAAAAAAAAAAAAAAAAGGAAGTATTCTAGGGACCAGCAGTTAGCGTAATGGCTATGTCGCTAGACTCCCATGTAGTCGACTGTGGTTTGAGTCCTGGACCCAGTGCCTTAAACTCACGCCAGGCGCATATGCATGTGTGCCCAAGATCCCGAGAGGAGAATGGAGGAGGAGTAGGGATTGAGGCGTGGCCAACACCCCGGGGGGTGATTTCGCACTTTCTGTCTCTTTGTCTCTGTCTTTCTGGCAAGCACACGTGCCCAATAGCAAAAACCTCTCCAAAAAACAAGAAGTATTCTTGTGGCAGTTAGAAGTTACAACAGCTTTAAAAATTTTAAGATTTCTGTAAAGGCTATTCTTGGTCAATGCAAAACTATCAGGACACATTGTTTGTCCCAAGTGGTTAGCGATGGGACTATTGGTTCGAAATCTCTGGTTTATCAACCCAGAGTAGTAATTGATTTCATCCAAGGAAATAATCTCTTCTTTTGTACCAATTGAGGAATTAAATCTAGGGTTTCCATGTATGTGTTCACCTCCAAATGGAAGGCACTTATGAAAGAAGATGGAAATAATGTAAGACAATTCTAAAGAGGTAAAAGCTTTGCTTTGAGGTCATGAGACTTTGTGCCTGAAGGTGAGGTAAAGCCTGGGTTAAAGAAACACACTGGGAAGACTTACAACTTATAGGGAACTTGGTTTTGCTCCCAAGCACTAACACATAAGCAGGGACATGGAAGAAACTCAAAATGAGGTTTTGACCTTGATGAAAGACTGGGAAAAACAGGCAAAAAAAGAGGGAATACAGGTAGGAGATGTAACAGTGGGAATGACTATATCCAAGGTTATAAATGAGTGCTAAGAAGAGAGGTAAATGGGCTGACCCGAGGAACTTAGGTCCCTGGCCTAGAGATGACGACTGGGTCTGATGACAAAAATTATGAAAGAAAGTGCATAATATGAGAGCAAGATGTGGCCTCCCAGAGGATGCTCAGGTCTTGCTATTTTTAGGAACTGATATTGGAGGTGGAGATGCAATGATTAAATTAAAAAGGAGGAGGAAGTGGTGGGTGTGATAGAGAAGGATATAGTCATATATTCAGAGCTAAAGAACAGTGCAGCAAAATGAAGTTACGGAAACAGATAAAAGACAGTGCCAAGAAAGCAGAGTCCTGTGCTTTAAAGAGGGACCATGATAGAAATAAACAAACAAAAATAAACCAAAAGGCTGAAACCAGCGAACTAAGACAACGACCAAATCAAAGTAGGAGCAAAACAAAACCTTAAGGTTCAGGCAAACAGACAACAATATGGCATGTGAGGAACTCCCACATGGCTGACCCCAGTTTGAGTTCCAGACTCGGTAACTTCAAAATCACACTGGGCACATGTGTTCCCAAAATCCTGAGAGGAAATTGGAGGAGAAGGGATTGCAGGGTGGCCATACCTCTCCTGAGGAGTGATTTCTCATTTTCCTTCTCTCTGTCTCTCTACTGTGAGTGCTTGTATCCTATGGCAAGACCTTTAAAAAATCTAAATAAGGAAAAAAACAACTTTATAAGGGCCCAGAATAGCTGTTGAGGTTTCGTGTGCTCTGAAAATTTAAGCAAAAGAAACCATGATGTTCACAAATCTAGGCAAGGAAACACTTACTCTTCCTGTTATTTCAAATCTGATGAAAGGAAATTACCAAAAGCATTCACTTATCCTACATCGAAATATGAAAATTAAGTATCTAAATGTATGGTCAGTCCTTTGCTCTCTCATATTCCTGTTACATGACATATTCTATACACTTTAGCTTCCTCGGGATAGTTCTAGTTTAGCCTGTTATCCTTACATGATATTAAATTTTACTCTAAAATATGTCCTGCTTGGATGATAAATTATATGGTCACCTTTGTTATAATAAAAACTTCAACAACAATGTCTTTATGCATTTGATTTGCAAAGGAGCTAGAAAGTACAAATTAGTTTGTTAAACAGAAAACTGTCATTTTTTCACAAAAGAAGAAATCACTAATATTTATTAAAATGTAGAATGGATATAAGAAATGAAAAGAAAGTCAGAAAGAAAGTGCTGACAGAGAAGTGAAAGGACTTCTATCTTGGGATACTCTTGCTTTTTCCTCAGAGAGCCATGAGAGGTTCCAGGAGGAAAGCAATGCAACAGGAAAACCTGCCATGACTCTAGACTTCCGCAGGACCCGCCACCAGAGCTGTCAGGAAGGCAGTGGGTGCCTTCTGCAGTGCTCAGAGATGAGGATTTCCTGGGTTTTCAGGTAACCTGAAACTCGCTATGCTTCTTTCAAAAACACATAGAAAATTCTTATAAGCTACACCTAGATAAAAACACATTGCAGCTTAAAAACAAACAAGACAAAGTATTTCTGTGAAAGCACAAGTGTTAGGATAAAAGGAGGAGAAGGGAAATAGGTTACTAACCAGAAGACTAACTGTGCAGCCAATCTTCTTGCCATCTACCTCTCCCATTTTCATGCAGTCCCTAAAAGAAAAAGTCAGTAATCAGAACTTTGAACTTCTTAGGGACAAACACTGTTAGTTCATGCAAAACAAAACAAAACAAAACAAAAACAAAAAACCATTAGAGAATAAAAGCAATTTGCAAATTTCAGTCAGATGACGGCTTCAGAGACTGATCATCTCTGGGAATCAGAGACTCCTGAGCTTTTCTGCTAGGAATTTTACTTCCAGGTCAAGATTTGGCTCTCTCTCGGGAATCTCAGGAAGCAAGAGGGCTGAAAGTGTGTTACTACATATTCTCTAAAGTGGAATGAGAGGTAAGCCTGACCTAACAAGGAGAATGAAAGTTTTGTTTTTAAAGTAAAACAAAATCACCATGCATTTAGTTGGCAGGAACCTCTTTAACAGTTTAGGTACTGTAAAGATTTTAAAACAATACAACAGGACAGCGTGAGTTTAATTCTTCCTGACCTCCCGACTTTTTAAAAGAGAACATGGTTCTACAGTTTTCTTATTTCATTGCCTCTCCTAAAACAGATGGGGTCTACTGTTTCGAGCAGGTAAATCTAAATAGAAAAATTATAGAAAAAAAAAATTCCTCTTTTCCCTCTGGCACTCTACTGGACTCTGAGAATCCTCTTGATTTCACCAAGACTTCGAAAGAACTATCCCAAACCAAAACACAACAAAAAGGGGGAATTAAAAGCTCCAATGTAAAACTCTGTACTGGGCTGGTTTGAGGTTCATTATCTCACTGCACCAGGTTCCACTGTCCGATTATCAATCCCTGAGTGATTAGTTCAAGTGGACGACTTATTGTTTCCTAACTGTTTGCTTTTCTAACTAGAGCACAGCATATCTGGAAAACGTGGGATTCATCTTACCTGTAATCTAACAACCTCTCCATTAGACGAGTTACAGTAGCAATTAATGAAACGCCACTTTCTCTCCATGTTTCCCGCTCAATTTTCTTTAATAGACTGGAAAAGAAAGAACCAAGGGCATTTTCAACATTTATTTTTATCAGTCACCATGACAACCATTTTACTTTCATCAGTACCTTAAATGCCTTAGCAACCACTGCAACATCTCACAAGTAGCACAATTTGCAAACAATGTCTTACCTAGGATAGGGACCAAATAGTGGAATTCTAATCCAGGAAGCATTGACAAAGCAAATTGATTTTCAGATTATCCAAGTCATAAAATACAAACACATGCATATAATCATATTTCCAAAACATACAAGCACTTCACAGCTCAAAGACATTTTTTTCCTAGCTTCTCTCTTGCGCCAACCACATCAGATGACATTGCAAAAAGCGAAAACAGGAGTACTTCTAAGTTCACTTTTAAGGAAGATCTTGCTTTAGTCACATAAAAATGGTTTCCTACCTCTCAGTGGAATGCATCTTCATCCAAGCAATTTTATACTGCAATGCAACTGCTACAGGAAAATCCTTGTACAGACGGTATGACGTTTTGCGTTTTTTCCTTTCACTTAACATTTGCCCACTCAATACATATTGTACTATCTGTGCACTCACTCAACAGTTTCATTCATTTTGTCATTAATCACAGAGGGTTTTCTATGCGGTTGTTACAGCAGATTGATGACAAGGACTGAACCACATCTCTCCTCCTACATTTCCCCTAATCCTAAGCACCTACAACACAGGCTCTAAGTAAACAAAAAATAATAACAATCTTAATCATTAGGATCTGTTTTACTTTCACTCCCACCTCTTGGCGAATTAGCAATGCACTCAGCCAAGGCTTGATGCTTGAACTTTCCCCAAAAGATAAAAAAGTAAGAACACAACATGGCAATGTGAGGATACTTTGCTATCCCTCCGAATTTAATGATCATCATTTCTGTCTGAAATCTTGTTTCCCTTTCATCTTAGTTTCAGGAATAGAAAAGAGAGAAAGCATTTCTTACAAGCACAACCTAAGTATTTCAACATATACTTAGTGGAAAAATAAAACATTAAAGAATAAAAGCTATTTTGTCAAAGATTTCTTTTGTCCATGGCTACACTCTCTCCCAAGTTTCCTCCCTATCTGCGCCCCTGTCCCAGTTTTCCATGCCATTGCCATTCTAGTGCCCAGCCTCTGTCTTATTGCTTCATGCTGCCTATGAATCCCTAATCGTTTCCTTTTCTGGTTTATTCTAACCTTTTTTCCTACACGAAGAGTGGGTGGGTGGATGTAGACATTGTATACAGAAGGGCTAGAGCTTGCCTGACTAATCCTTCAAGAGAAGGACCCCTAATTTGTTTAAAAAGTGTTTTCGTTTCAAAACCTCTGAACAACACCTGCTTCAAGCTTAAATGGCAAATTGGTATTGCACCAAGTCCTCAGATGAAAATCTGCCTGCCAAAGCAATGCAGAATGATGTAAAAATTTCCCCAAGTGACAGCCCACACCTCATATACTTTAGAGGCTGAAAAACAAAGAACTCAAATTAAGTAATAATTCTAAAAATACACGGAGACTTCTTTTATGGGCATGAGTTTCAGTCATTTGCACAGCCTCCTGATGCAGAAAGGAAAGGAACCTGAGCTACATAATCTTTTTGTAAGAAGCAGCTCTGCACAGTCTGTTTCCTTGGCTAACTCAAGACCAAGTGGTAGGACTGAGTCTAGAACCTAATTCATCTGTGTTCTTAGCCAGGCTTGGTCCCTATCTAGCAGGAAGCCTGCCATATCCCCATTTACCTGATACAAATGAAGGAGAGGCTATTGGCATGAAAACAAGAATCTTTCTAGGTTACCTGAGTGAGACTGGGTATTTTTATTTGGTCTCTAATCCTGTTCATGTGCCACTACTGAGAACTCAGGGAAGCCCTCTACTCACAGTAAAAGATGCTTTCTCATTGCTGACAAAACTGCTTTGTCATATGCAGTGAGGTGCTGTAGCATGAGGGAGTGGTGGGAGCAAGGAGCGGGAAAACCCATGGCCCTGCAGGATGACATATTGCGCACTAGGCTTTTACTCTATGAAATAAATGGGTAGGTATGTAGGATGTGACCCTCGGTCTAACTTTCTGTATCATAACAGGATTATGCTGAGGCTCTCACTCTTACATAACACCTCTGTTGGTGCATGTTCTTCCTAAACAACCCAAAGACAAGAGTAAAATATCTAAGGTAAGGTGTTACATAGCTAAGTTTCTGTCTCTGAATAGTAATTTAAGTACGTTAAAGAGTCTGCAAGTAATTTAGAGTCTTAACATAGTTACTTAGAACAAAATAAGAGAGGAGCTGGCAAGTGGCATGGTGCTTAAGGCCGCTGGACTCCTACATGGCCGACTGTGGTTCAAGTCCCGGACCTCCTGACGACTTGCTTTCTGACTTTCTCTCTCTTTCTCTCTCTCACTCTGGTCAAATTTAAATACATACACAAATAAATAAAATAATAAATATAATTCTTTAAAAAAAATAAAGAACAACATAAGAGAAAGCAGAATGAAGGACTAGGGAAGAATGGAGATGGAAGCTACATCTCTGGTAACCCATTTGAACCTCCATGACCGGACAGCTCTGCTGTGTACTCCTACAACACCGTTACCACAGTACTCCAGTCCTACAGGAGCACCTGTCACAGGCATGGGGTGGTGCTCAATCCGTAAAGCTGAATAAGTGAATCTCCGGAGCCAGAAGAAACACAATTTAGTTTTATACTCTATTCTGGCTATTTCTTTTCTTTTCTTTCTTTTTCTTCACAATTTAGTTTTATACTCTATTCTGGCTATTTCTTTTCTTTTTTTTTCTTTTTCTTTTTCTTTTTTTTTGGAGATGTTTATGCTATAGGGTGCGTGCACTCACCAGAAAGAGAGACAGAGAGACAGAAAGCAAGAAATCACCCCCTAGTAGGGATGGCCATGCCGCAATCCCTTGTCCTCCATTCTCCTCTCAGTATCTTGGGCACGCAAGCACACGTGCCCAGAATGAGTTTAAGCCACCAGGTCTGGGACTGAAACCGTGGTCGGCTACATAGGAGTCCAGAAACGTAGTCATTATGCCAACTGCTGATCCCTATTCTGGCTATTTCACATTGGCATCTATAGTCTACAGTTTCAGGGTTATCAAAAATAATAGATTTCACTTACTTTAAAAAGATATCATATGGGGGAACCAGCAGTTAGCGTAATGGCTATGTCGCTGGACTCCCATGTAGTCGACCGCGGTTCGTGTCTCGGACCCGGTGGCTTACAACTCACGCCGGGTGCGTGTGAGTGCATGCCCAAGATCCCGAGAGGAGAATGGAGGAGAAGGGATTGCGGCGTGACCATCACCCCTGGGGGGTGATTTCTCGTTTTCTGTCTCTATGTCTCTCTCTGCCTGTCTGGCGAGCACATGTGCCCTATAGCGAAAAACCTCTCCAAAAAAAAAAAAAAAAGATATCATATGGGTAGATGAAAATAATATTGGGGTTTGGAAAAGATGAATATGTAGAAAGAAAGGTATTATATAAGGGGCCTTCAAAAGCTCATGAAAAATGGATATGATGAATTTAAACTTTTTAGCACTAAAACAAACTTGTACCTTTAATTCATTTTTTCCATGAAATTTTTGAAGTCCTCCCTTCCCACATACACATACTTCATGTATATGCAAAGTCTTTAGGGGGATATTTTGGCAAGGCCTACATTTTAGCTGAAACACTACTTTCAGCTTCTGAACACATTTTAAGATTTTTTAGACTTGAATTACAGAGGACAAATGAGAGTCTGTACCATAACAGCGTGTGTTCCTAATTCATAATGTGTGCAGCGACTCATTGTGATTCTACTAATTCATTGTGATTTCTATTGCCAAAAAAAGCATTTTATTGTTTCCTGAAATATAGTTACATTTCCACTTTCTTTTCTGAGCCCAGGTAGTAATGATATTTAATTATCACTTTAGATTTGATTTATTCCCAATATGCTGATCATAAAAGCATGAAAGAAACATACATATTCTATCATTTCTAGTCATATGCTAAAAATCAACAAAAGAATAAAAATGTTCATTGGATGAATCAACCATCTTAAAATAGTCCTAACTACATAGGTTTAATATTTTAATTACTGGTTTGATTCTAATGTCAAGCTACATCTTCTATTTCAAAGTCATATTTATACATAAGCAATCCAAATTGCATGCTACCAGGCCTTTATTAAAGCAGATAAGAGGCACTATAGAACTATGTGCGTATTTATTAATCTTGTAGATGTTTTATAAATAATTAATCACAAATCTCAAGAGATTCATTTCACTGAGCGCGTTCTCATTTTAGTTCTTTGTTCAAACCAAGGACTGGTAACTGAAATGAGAGTAATTTTCAAAAGCAATTTATTATATTGGATGAGGTTTTAATCAGAATTCTTGCTTAAACTCTAGTTGTCGTGAAAGACAGACACATTGGACACGAGAATGAGCGAGAGCTTGGTCAATAATTATTAAAAGTTCTGGCTTAATTACAGTATCAGAAGAGAATAGTTTTGTTCTGGGATCACTACAAAAGGTCTATTTAATCACCCACCACTGCCGCATGAAGTCAGTATACCCCTTCTTGGCTTTTGCTTTCAATATAATTTTCTTGAAAGCTTCCAGAATGATTTTTGAATCAGGGAAGCTGAACTCCATCCAACTTATCAGTTGCTAGGAATATTTTCAAACCTACATATTAATATTTCCACTGTTGTACATGAATGATCATAAGACGAATTCTAGAATTTTACACTTGGCCTCTATTCTAAAGCATGAACTTTTGGTTTTAGGTGATACTTGGACATTAAAACAAATGTAAGTATATTTTGTAACAGTAAAATATACTGCTGAATTATATTTGCACTTTTGAAAAATTACGAATGTTTTCCAAGCACAATGAGTTAATTCTTTATTTAACAAGACACATTTGGTAGATATACTGAGTTTGAAAATCACTAAGACCCATAGAAAACCACAGAGGAAGCAAGTGCCCAAACACTTAAGCACTAAGCACTAAAACATTCTCACATGCCCTCTCTGGCCATTTCAACACAACAAGTGAATACTCAGTCCAAACAATTCGTCCTGCGACTGTGATCTGACTCCACTGACTTTGACAACCTCAAAGTCCCTTTATAGCACACCACTATTTCTCTGCATCCTGTGTTTCAATTCAAAACAGAGAATTTACTAAAAATGATTTGCTTCTGTGAGTCTAGTGAGAGGCATTTAGGAAGCAATGAATCATGCATGAGGAACAACCAGTATTGATGAATTCAATCAGGTGTTGACGAACAGATACAAACTCGATTAATTTTCCCAACAGCAAATCAGCTAAGGGTATGTTTTTTTGGGGGGGAAAGCACTGCACACAAACATGACAATCAAACCCTTTCCCTCTGGCACTCATAACCCTACTTACAATCATTATCTGGCCGCAATGATTTTCAAGTTATTAGGCATGAAAAGAGTAAGATTTGTTATGTGACATGTGTGACCTGTCCCAAGCAGAGATTAAAATAAGGAAACGGGTCTAATCATCAACATAATAAGATCCATTGGCTGGAGTTAAGCAATTATCCTTTATTTCACACTCCTCAAAGACAAAGCACTCCTGGGAGACCCAAGCTGTCTTTGCAGCTCTCAGCGACAGCGGGTAAGAGTGGCTCAGTCCTGACACCGAATCCCCTGAACAGAATGAACTTGAGATAAACATATTTACTCACATACTGTTGAAGAGCTCACGGTATGTTTCATCACCTTTCCCTTCTGACATCAGGCTATCCAGCTTGTCAATTAGCTTGGCTTCCACCTGAAATACACCCAAATATTACTCTTTCTCTCCTTCCCTCCACAAATAGGAATTCCAGGCCAAGTAAACCATTTATTTATGGGAGGGAAAAAAGCTGCGGTAAATTTTGTGACAGTGACATTATCAGCTGTAGTTAATAGCAGACATCCTTTGGAATTCCAGGGAGCTCATTTAGATGGAGTTACGTGACTTCAGATTCCCGGCTGGGTAGCATTTATTGCTGCCAAAGACATCTATCTATTTGTTGATTCAAACACAAATGTTTGCAACCCAGTTTAAACATTTGAATTCTTTTTTTAGGGGCTATAAAAACTGGCAAGCCCTATTACATTTTTTCATTTTTTTAAATCACTATATATAAGAACATCAGCAAACTAACATATCCACATACATTAATTTAAATCTTTGATGTGTTCTATATCTATTTTCTTTCTCAGAACATTTTGAGGTTGCACTAAATCTTTACTGAAATTGAGAACTTGCCCTATTCATGTACAGATGGTAGATCCATAGAAATATTCTAAGTCAGCAATAAGCAGCAGGAGAAAGGACATATTTCCTGAAAACTGTAGTCAAAACATTTATATTTTCAAGGACATAAATCCTTTGGAACTTGACTATCAGGAAGGGGAAAAAAATCCCTTCATCTGTCTGAAGCAGAAGAGGAGGCAAAAAATGAAAAGCTCTGTGTGACCAGAGAGACTTCAAGCAATTAGGAGTTGGAAAGAATATTTGACTTTGTCAAAGGAAGAGGCCTAATTATTCCTTTAAACTAAATTTCAATCAAGAGATAAAGACAAGTGGGAAGGAAAGTGGGTCCTGCCCTTACAAAGGTACAATTTAAAAACAGCCTTTCATTTGTCTCCGAGCAGTCTTGAAGATAAATGTATATACCTGTAAGGGTGAGATACACATGTTCTTGGCTATAGGAGGGTCCTATTAGTACATATGCGTATGCAATCAGATCACTTGTGCAGTTGACAACTGTCTTTAAGATTTGAGGAAGGCTTTATTTGGGGAAGCATAAAGAAGGACCAAATCCCGTGGGCACACGAGTTAGTGCAGTGACTATATGAGTGACAGCTGGCCAACTGTCTCCATGGCATGGCAAAAACAGCCAATTCCTTATGAAATCTGGTTTTGTAATAAGAACATCTGTCTTCCCTGAACTGGAGCAGAGCTATCAGAACCTATGTGAACGAGAAATGATAGGCTCATCCCCGTGGAATTTCCTTTGCAAGAATTTCCACTGCTTTTTTTCTTGAAATTAATTCTCAATGCTTCCAGCAAAGAGCAATAAAACATACTGCGAATCAAATGCTCAAAGCAAAGCCACTCACCGAACACAATGTGCAGACCACTGAGAGCCCAACGATTTCAAGAATCATTAACCCTCTGATTCCTTTGTGCTGTTCTAACTGGGAACAAATAAAGTACCTGCTAGTTCCTAAACACAGGCCTGGGAAGGCACAGAGTGTTTTAGCTGCAAGGGAATCAAATGGCTTTTCAGGGCTTGTCTGGAGACTCAGGGAACCCAGGATCAGGGGGAAGGGTCCAAGCTCACGTGGCTTGGGAGTGGACAGGTCTGCCTGAGGTCTAGGTCGGGTGCATCTCCCCACGCAGTGGTGAATCTGGAAGTTCGGGGATGATTGAGGAGAACTGAAGCTCTTCCAAGGATGATGAGGAGCACTTCTGCCTACCTGTTTAAAGTTGCCACTGCGCCTCTGCTCCCAATCCATCATATCATGAAAAATAGGAATCATGACATTCCGCAGATCTGGCTGGGGTATCAGGGTCACTTCTAGGAAGGGGCCGATCAAGGCAGGGATGAAATGAAGCTTGTGTTCTCCTACGGTGAACAAAATTTGGTAGCATCACTATATTTAGTCTTAATATAATTTCAGAAAATTAATGTTATCAAATTCATTTAAAACTACTGACTTAAGTCTATTCAGTTACAGTTATGGACTCAAACAAGAAAAGAAAATAATCCATAAGCTATAAGAAAACATTACATAAATCATCAGGAAACGGTTATGTGTATTATTACATAGTAATACATGAACATTTTTATGTAGTCATTAAACATGAGGTTGAAGAAGAATAACATAAGAGAAAGTTTTCCATATAATTAACTAAAAAAGCAAAGTGCAGTACAGTAGGTATAGGAATATCTTCTGTAGATATATATTTCACACAGATAGATGATAGTCTATATTATATCCTTTCACGTTAATTATGGTGTTATCTCTGCATGATGAGATTAGGGTGATTTTCATACCTGAAAAAGGTATTCTTTTTTTTTTTTTGGAGAGGTTTTTGCTATAGGGTGCATGCGTTCGCCAGATAGACAGAGAGAGACAGAGAGACAGAAAGTGAGAAATCACCCCCCGGGGGGATGGCCACGCCGCAATCCCTTCTCCTCCATTCTCTTCTCGGGATCTTGGGCACGCACACACGCACATGCTAACTGCTGGTCCCGAAAAAGGTATTCTTTATCTGTAATTATATAACTTTCAAATTTTTATAACATAATAAACATGAAGCCTAAATAAAAATCTAAATGGTGGCCTCACAATATGAACATTTTCTGAAAAGACTGCAACATAACAATCATCATGAACTCAAAATGGTATCATATTGATAATTCAGATAAACAGAAGGGGAATGGCATGGACAAAGATGATTTCAAATAGCAGGTGGGTGTTAAATCTTCATTCTCTTCTATGGTTAAATCAAATTGATCTTCTATAGTAAATCTCATGGAGGTATTTCTAATTTTATGATAAGAATATTGAATACTATGAAATATACATTCTCGGGACCAGCAGATGACAAAATGGTTATGTGTTGTACTCTCACGAAGTTGACCCTGGTTTGAATCCTGAACCCGGAGGCTTAAACCTCATGCTGGGGATGAGTGTGTGCATGCCCAAAATCCCAGAGGAGAATGGAGGAGAAGGGATTGTTGCGTGGCTACCTCCCTTGGGGGGGGGGGGGTGATTTTTTTGCTTTCTGTGTCTCTAGCAAGTGCACATGCTCTGTAGCAAAAACTTTCTCCCTCAAAAAAAAAAAAGAAATACATACTCTTCTCAAGGGCTAACCTTCAGCATCAAAGCTGAAAGCATATGAAACTGAGAGCATACACTTACAACCCACAGAACAAGTTGGGAGGCTGAGCTGAAGATAGCTGGTTTCATGAAAAGGGTAATTTCCCCCTATTACTCATTCCTACCTTTGATCTTTTGTAGTGGGGTTGAATACAAAGAGAATCCTACTGCTTAGTTACTGACCAATTTCAGAGTTAAATGCCTTTACATTAATGAGTTTTCTCTATTCTGCTTTTTGTATTAGAAGGCATTAGAGTGACCCCAGGGCTCAGGCATATAAGTGTGGCACTTTGTATTACAAATCCAGAGCACAAATGTATAGCTTAAGCTTATACTGAATTTAAGGAAGCATTTTTTTTTAATGGGCCATGGAATTTTCTCTGTTTCTAATCAACTTTCCTCAGTAAGGGTTTATAGCAGCCAGAGCAACAGCTTGAATTTTTAATTATTAAAATAATTACAAATGCAAAGAGAGAGAAAGAAGCGGTAGGCTCTTCTTTCCTGAATATGTTTTGATAAGGGACAAATTATTTATTTAAAAGAGAGTTTGGAAAGTTGAGAAATATAGGTTTTTGCTATAGAGTGTGTGTGCTCTCTGGAAAGATAGAGAGACTGAGAGCCAGAAAGCAAGAAATCACCCCCCAGGGGGATGGCAACGCTGCAATTCCTTCTCCTCCTTTCTCCTCTTGGGATCTTGGGCATGCGAGCACAAGCACCCGGCGAGCGCACGTGCCCTATAGCGAAAAACCTCTCAAAAAAAAAAAAAAAAAAAAAGAGAGATACTTGTAACTAGGTAAGTCACAATAAACATCTGGGCTATTGCAAAGATATACATCTAGTATAAAAAAAAAAAAACCAACAAACAAGGCACAACTCATTCTACTTGAGAGAACTGAAGAAAACTTCTTGGAGGTGCAATTTCATCTGGATGGTGGTGGGGGCCATAAGAAGCAGCTGGTCTAACCCCTGAGTAGAGGTTGTTTCTAGAGAAGAAATAGCTTGTGTAGGCCTGCTACACCCGGAATTTCAGTGTGTTAGATGAGAGATGTGCTGGAATGAAGGATGGCTTGGCTTGCAAGCCAAACTGGGTGGCAGAAGGGTGCAGTTTAGCTGTGGGTGCTGGTGGTTATAATCACTGTTTTGTAGGAACATAACTTTGGGGTTAGTGTGAAAGATAGCAGTGACACTGATGTCACAGTGGTGACACTGATGCTCCAAAGTGCTTAGGTTATTCAAATAAAAAGAATAAAGACTGGCCCAAAGCCGTAGCCATGGTAATGAAGAGAAGAAGCCAGATTTGAGGAATATTCCTGGCCTGAATGCAGAGGTTAAGTGACAGTGAATACCACTATTAAATGAGGCCAAGAGTGTAGAAAAAGGCACCAGTTAAAGATGGGAGTGGGGAATGACTTCAGTCTGGGGCCTGTTTGAGGGACTCCTAACACTGACTACCCCAGCTGACAGCAACAAGCCTGATTTGGGGCTCAGGGCCGAGGTCCACACTGGAGATGGACTATTTCAGAACTGTAAGTGATAAACAGGGTTTATGTCACCAGGGTGAATAAAATCACTTTGGCAGACGTATAGAAAAACAAAAGGGGAATGTGAGCAGTGGAGACCCTGAGCATATACATTCTAATACAAGAAGAGAGGACAACTTCTGAGATGGGTTGGGAGAGGAAAGAAATAATGGGAAAGGTGATGTGGCATGGTGGAGAAGACTTTTGAAGAAAAGACAGCCAAGAAGATCAAATGCAGTGTCATTAATCACAGCAGCTGGCACTTGGAAGCTCTGACTCTATGGCAGGCACCAGTGGGCTGCTTTACACGTATGAGTTCATTTATTCCCCGACAACAACTCCAGGCAGTAGAAACTATCAACTTCCCACTTAGAGAAAAAGCAACTAAAATCTTAGGAAGTGAAGCAACTTTTAAGTCACTCGGCCCATGTCTAGCCTTTGAAACCAAGCTCTGGAATGAATTCTTAACGGCTGTCCTGTGAATGGGACACAACATAGGCCTTTGGATTTGGCAGAAAAGTAATACCAAGGGAAACCTGATTATAGTGAGTTAATGAGTAAAAAGAAAAAAAGGGTAAGCTGGCAAGGATTGCCAGTGTTCCCTCTTAAAGTTCCCTGAGGATACAGGCAAGGAAGCGGATAAACCAGAAATGTGAAAAGGTGGGGAGAAAGAAGAACTTTTTTGCTTTCTGATGGGAGAGTATCGTTGTATATGTCACTTGGCCAGCATCTTGTCATTGAAGGAATTACATGTCTATTATTCTGTGCGGCTGAAAATGGGAATGGGGAGCCCTCACTCTACCACCCCAGCCTCAGGATTAGGTATATAACCCAGGTCTTGTTAAAACAGCAGCTTCCTCCCTTGCCCCATGGACTGGTTCATGACAGGCATACCACCCAGCGGGGACAATCAGTCCTGAGGGAGTTATTGTTTGTTTGTTTGTTTCCGAAGAGCCTCTAGGAAAGAAGAAATAGGCTTAAAGCAGGCAGCAGCCATTTTCCACTGAATGTGAAGAGCCTGCCTGTGAATAGAATCAGTATTCAGAGCCAAAGAGAGCTAGGAACACTCTTGAGAAGTCATGATCAAAGCCAGATCCACCTGAAGGCTTCCCAGCTGCACAAGGTGATATATTTAACACTGATGTAATTGGAGTGTTTTGGACTTTGTCTTTGTTAAACACAACCAAGAGCTCTGATAGAGCAGTGAGAACCTAAGAATCAGTTAGTTCCCTTTGTCAAAGACCCTCTGACCAGGATCTTGCCCATCCCAGGAGACCAAGGTGGCAGTGAGGGAGAGATAGGAGGCTCTGTGCTAAGACCTTAGAGTCTGCACACCCACTGGATTTCCATCCATCTGGAATAGGTACCCCTGACACAGGCCACTGGTGTGAACCACCTTCTATTGTGAAGATACCTAGCGAGCTCTGCGTCAACTTGTCAACCACAGTGCCAGATATTATCCCAGGACTATCTCGAACATCTGTTTCAACCAAGGACTAGATGCTCTCTGGCTCTGTCCAGTTCCTCATAACCTCTATTAGTAACAGGCCTGTCTCTTCCTTCAGCTGGAAGAGACATAGCAGTCCGTGGCATCTATGTGGTTCTCCATTCTTGGGAATGAGTACTCCCCAGGAACCTCACGCCATCAGAAAGTTGCCCCTTTATCACAGTGTGTTGATTTTGCCTTGGGTTAGTTTCAGTGTGAATTTAGGAGTTTAGATCAAACGCCTTACTCATCCAGACAGAAATACAGGCCTGGACACAATCCCCAGGCCCCTGCCCACCTGAAAGTCCTTAAAGGACATTACTGAAGCCATAGTTTTTTTCCGCTTCATCAGAGGTAATATAATTACTTTAATCATCTCTAAATTAACTTATCTATACCCATTAAGTGTGAAGAAGTAACCTGGCTTGCAACTTCTTTAGCATTCCTACCTATATTTTTGGTCTAGGTAATCCTTTGTCCTTCTCAAATGACTGCTTAGTTTTCCTCATCAGAGCATAACTATCTCAAAAAAAAAAAAAAAATCTTTATTTCTTTCTTTGTTTTAGATTTTTGGTATAGGGTACGTAAGCTTGCCGGGTGGGGAGGGTATGACATGCTGCAATTCCTTCTCTTTCATTCTCCTCTCAGGACTTTGGACACACATGCCCAACATGTTTTTCAAGCTGCCGGGTTCAGGACTCAAATGGTGGAGTAGGCCATGTGGGATCCAGTACCTTAACCCCAGAACCTTCCTAATTAATCTAATTAATCAATCTAACTTTGTATATTGTCCTCCAAAAAAAGAGAGAGAGAGAGAATGCTTCCAAAACCAACAAATTCACTGAAATATTAATTCATAGTTCTTTCTACCTCATCCTCCTTACATCCACAATTCAAGCAGATAACTAGCAGCTTGACCTCAGTTATTTTTTTTATTTATTTATTTATTTTTTGGAGAGGTTTTTGCTATAGGGCGCGTGCGCTCGCCAGACAGACAGAGAGAGACAGAGAGATAGAAAGCAGGAAATCACCCCCCAGGGGGGATGGCCATGCTGCAATCCCTTCTCCTCCATTCTCCTCTCGGGATCTTGGGCACGCACGCACACGCGCCCGGCGTGAGTTTAAGCCGCCGGGTCCGGGACTCGAACCGCGGTCGACTACGTGGGAGTCCAGCGACATAGCCATTACGCTAACTGCTGGTCCCGACCTCAGTTATTTTTGTCAAGGCAGAAAGCAGAAATAATTTGAACTCAATCACTCTCACTGTCACTTGCAAAAGGTTAGCCCACTGAAAATTTACCAAGATGTCCTGGAGAGTGAGGGGGAGAAGAGAAAAGGCCGGCAAGTCTTGGACCTGATTCATGACCTTGCCCCTTGCTACCAGGGCCCAAAGTCTAGTCACAGATACTTTGTCCCAACAGAACTATTGGACCAAAGATAGCAAGGAAGCCAGGACAAAGGCCATCTTAGCAATGTATTAGTAACCAGGAGGGCCTCTCTGCTGCCCTGGCACTGTGCAAGACACCAAAAGAGAGGGAACAGAAAGCAACATGGACCGTCCTGCCAGCTCACATAGCTCTCCCTTGCCTGAGTTGGTGGAGCAGATTCAGAGACAATACATTATCTTAGTATTTCATCTTTCCTGAGCCCGGCATCCTTGGTCTCTCTATGGAAGACTATAATTAGCATGCATTGACCCTATTTACCATTATTTGCTTAAATATTTTTAATCTCTTTTTTAAAAAAAAATCTGTTACTTACAGTCATCTTATAACCCAATTTTCTTCTTTTTAAAAAATTTTAACTACAAAATTTTCTGAACGAGGGACCAGCAGTTAGCATAATGGCTATGTCGCTGGACTCCCACGTAGTCGAACGCGGTTCGCACTCCGGACCCGGTGGCTTAAAACTCATGCCAGGCGCGTGTGTGTACGTGCCCAAGATCCCAAGAGGAGAATGGAGGAGAAGGGATTGTGGCGTGACCATCCCCCCTGGGGGGTGATTTCTCGCTTTCTGTCTCTCTGTCTCTGACTGTCTGGCGAGCGCACGCGCCCTATAGTGAAAACCTTTCCAAAAAAAAAAAAAAAACTTTCTGAACTACACAAAACGGTAGAGAACAAAAAAACAGGAGAGACAAGATGGATGATGAGCACAACTTCTCCCCAAAAGGAAGTCCAAAGACAAAACAAGTAACTGGTTCTATTTTGAGCAGAGATATGAGCCAACATAGGAACACAGTAAAGAAGCAAGGGAAAACTTCTAAGGCACAGAGAATAGTAACACAAATCCCCATTTACAAACCACCTTCTAACTTCAATAGTTACAATTTTTGTCAATCTTATTTCACCTAATATCTCAACCACACTTTTTCCTAGAGTATTTTAAAGCAAGACCAAGACATATCATTCTATTATCATTCTATTTGTACACACACATTGGTGAGCATGTTCTACAGATAGAACAGTTTACAAATAAGGAATCATACCTAACAAAGACAACAAATCCCTTAAATTAATTAAAACCCAGCCAATATTAAAATTTTCCGGATGGCCTTAAAACATGCCATCTATAGTTGGTTTCTTTCTGTCACTATCTAAACAAGGTCCATACACTACTTTCTATAGCCTTATTTTTCTATTGACAGTAAGGTCATAGGGAAGCCATGCCTACATTTCAATCAATGTGCAGGAATGCATGAGAATAGCCTTAGTTGCCAAAAATACACAATCCATGGAAACCTGAAGAGGCTCTCCACCCATGTAAAATTTAATTCTTACCAAATCAGCAGAGCAAAATTTTGAGATATGTATGACAACAGCAAAATAAACTTCATTTAAATGATTTCTTTTTAAACCACAGATTCGGTATACTTTCCCATCTCTAATTGTCAGCCACATGGTCTTATTTTGAAGTATTTAGGGCACCTGCTACTTGGGCTGTTGGAATTTTATATTTATGCACACAGAACAGCCTGCTAGGGAAGTATTGATTTTTCTACAGCAGTTACAAGACGCTGTGTTTGCAAATGTGGAACAAAGAGCCCACTTTATATTTAGTAGGAATGTAAGTTCATCTCAAAATAGAAAAAAATCTTGCCCCAAGATGGATGACAAAGGTGGGACATAGTAGTAAAGACTAACCTCTTTCTTTATAGATTTTCTTCAAAATGTAGCCTATAAATGGGTAAAAATTTGGAGGACAATATATGCTTTCTCCATTCTCTCAACAGAACAATTTTAGTCCTTCACCTTATAAAATGAAAATATTAAGGAATGACATATTTAAGAGAAGGTGTTCACTTATCATTAGTTGGCTTTTATTTTTCACAAATAAATTCCTGTTCAAAACCACAATGAGATACCACCTCATACCCATTAAGATGGTTAATTTAAAAAAAAAAAAAAGCAACAAGTGTTGGTGAGGATGTGGAGAAATTGAAGCACATGTACTTAGTTGGAGGGAAGTAAAATTGTGAAAAATAGTAGTGTGATAGTCCTCAAAAAATTAAAAATGAATACCACGTGATCCAGCAAATCCCTCGTGGTATATACCTAAGAGAACTGAAAGCAGGATCTGCAATTATTTGTTCACCTGTATTCATAGCTGCATTAGTTACAATAGCCAAATGGTGATGGTAACTCAACTGTTTATAGAAGGATAAATGGATAAGGAAAATGTGGAATGTCCATACAAAAGATATTATTCAGCCTTAAAGAAGGAAATTCTGACATATATTACAACACTGTATGATTCTGCTTATGTGAGGTACCTAGAAGAGTCAAGGATCTGATAGCTTGAAACTCATGCCAGGTGTGGCCATCCCCCCACCTCCCCAGGGTGTGTGTATGTGTGTGTGTGTGTGTGCTTTCTCTTTCTCTTTTTTGATAAACACATGTGCCTTATACTAAATTAATAAAAAACTTAAACAAATTATTTTAATTATATGATAGGGATGATATCCAGTGCTCCATATACAACTCAAAGTTTCACTAAAGAGGCCAAAGCCTCTCTGTCCCCAGGAACCACTGTTACCTCACATGGGAAGAGAAGCCCTGCCTTATTTACCAGTAGGGCTCCATTTATTGCCTTGAGACAATCAAATCTTTTGGTATTTTTCCTGTGTTCCCAACCAGACCTAAACATAACCTAGAAGGGTCAGTGATTCATTACCACAGAGATGAAAATAGTCTCCTCTGGTCCTGCTGAATCAGGAGCTCTGTAACTTAGGGGAAGGAGGAAGAGAAGTTAGAACTCACTTCCCCCAGTGCTGTGGGTTTCATACATGCTAAAGGATCTAAATATTTACTTACTCAGAAAAAAAAGGTTAAACTTTCTGTATATAAATAATCATTATAAAAACACATTTAAGGGCCAGAGGTGGTGTGGTGGTTAAGGTGCTGGATTCCACATGGCCTACCCTGTGGTTTAATTTCCGGACCTAGGGTTTGAGAAATCACGTTGGGCCCTTTTGCAGGCATGCCCAAAAATTCCAAGAGAAGAAGGAACTGCATTGTGGTCATACTCCTGGGGGTGTATGTGTATTTTCTCACTTTTCTCTCTCTCTCTTCGGTGAGCGCACACACCAAATAGCAAAACATTAACAAAAAAAATCACAGATACGTTGTGGAATAATTGAATGATAATGTGTTTGAAGCACCACAACTGAATATCTACTAGTTTGAGGGTTTGTGGTTAAAAACAGCACTAGAAACCTAAGCAGATTTAGGTCTCATAGGGTAGAAAAATTGCTCACAGATAAGTCTAGGGGCTATAATAATCAGATTTGAAAATCCTACAACTTTTTGTCTAAAAGCAGGCTAGTCACTAAATTACATGTGACTTTTTTCCCCTTGTACTCAGCAGAATGGAAAAAAAAACAAGTCATTTCTAGCATATGGAAGAATTTCAACACTTGGGAGACAAAATATCAGACTAAATTCTAATTTAAGAATATTGCCCAGTGAAATCTGTATTTTTTTGTTTTTTCATTGTTGCTGTTGTTAAAATTTTGCCAGAGGGCACATGTGCTTGCTGGAAAGAGAGAGAGAGAGATAGAGAGATAAAGAGAGAGACAAAGGGAGGAAGGACCCTTCCCCCCACCCCCTGCCATGGGGTTGATCATGCTGCAATCCCTTCTCCTCCATCTCCCCCTTTTTTCAGAATTTTGGGCATGCACACACATGTGCCCAGTGTATTTTTCTTGTCTCCAGGTCTGGGACTGTAACCGCATTAGCCATGTGGTATCCTGCTGCCTTAACCACCACGCACGCGATGGGCTGTCCCTAAAATTTATATTTCTAAATTAAACCAACTGGACGCTTTCACAAGGCAAGAAGTATATTCAGTGACTCAGAATTTTCTTCCTTCAAATAATTTTCTAAATATTAGTACTTTCTAGATCTATTAAAAACCATTGAGAATCCTACTTTATGAAATCATGAAAGCTCAGTAGCTTTACTAAAATACGGTGATTATCTTTGTCAAGCTCTTCTTGTCTATATATGTTGGACAAAAATTTTAAAATTAAACTCTTAACATGTACGGCCTATTTTTTCTTGCATTCCCTCAAATAACTTGCACATACTCAGAGCTTCATTGGTTTTGTCAAATGGAATTTACTGGACTGTTACATGAAAACATGCAAATGTATATTTACTGAAATAAACCCTTACAGCATTCAAATCCTCAGCATGAGATATTTATATGTAGATAAATATCTATAACTAATATATGTTTAATTCTAAGTAATAAGCTGATGCAAGGCCTGTAATGAGTTATAGGGTGGTATCTTGAATACTTATTTTTTCTTACCATTTTGTAAAAATTATGTGGAAAAAAATTATGTGGCTTTAATGTTTCTATATACTTTCCAATTCTAGCTGTTGTACATCAATGACCTTTAAAATTCACTTCATGTTTTAGAAGTCTCAGAAAAGCCAGGACACAACCCCAGGGAAATAACACAGAAACTAAAGAATGAAGTGAAAATTGACACTCACCCTACACTTGAACTATGTCATGCTGGGAATTCATATGTTGAATATAATGAGCCTTTTCTAATAATCTCTAGCCTGTGCTACAGTTAGTCTGTAAGGCTGGAACAACAAGACAGGAGACAGGAATGTCTAAAGCAGTGCTTTTCAATCTTTAGCCAAATACATCAGAATCACCTGAAGAACTTGCCTCAACTCCGATTATTGGGGCCAGTAGGTGGCGGGGTGGTTAAGATACTGAACTCCCACATGGCTGACGGTGGTCTGAGTCTCGAACCTGGTGGCTTGCAAATCACACTAGGCACATGTGTGTGTATGCCCAAAATCCCAGAAGGAGAATAAAGAAGAAAGTACTGCTGTGTGGCCATCCCCCCTGGAGAATATTTTCTCCCTCTCCCTCTCATTGTCTCTCTCTGGTGAGCACACATACTCTATGGCAAAAATCTGAAAACAAAACACCTTGGATTACTGTATCCAAATTCCAGAGATTCCATTTCAATAGTTCTGGGGTGGAACCAGAGAATCTGCATTTCTTACAGGTGCCCAGGCTCCGCTGGTGCTGCTGTCTACATTGAGGACCATTGTTCCAAAGAGTACTGACAAACTAATGTGCTATGGTGCTCAAATGCTCCAGAGATTTTCTACATTGTCTAGTTTTTCTGATAAAAATAAAGAGTAATTTAACAAAGAAACCAGAGAGATGTATTTTTGTTTTAGAATAAGGACAAAATAGAGGAGAAAAGTTAATAAAGTATACAATGGCATCTTTAGAGAGACTAAACATGCCAGCTTTATTTAGCAGGTCATGAGTCTAAATGCATAGCTATTCTAGCGTGGATAAAGATTTAGGTGGAAATAACTGTGCACAGCAATGCTGAGATAATTCTAGATGAGGAAATCTGCATATTTTCCTAACACTCTTAGTAAACCCAACCAGATCTGACCTTGTCTCCTAATTTGAGTGCTGAAAAGAGCCTGAGCAACCACAATTGCGGTCAGACAGAATTTCAGTGCATCATTCATCAAAAAACATCTTGCTAAATTAAGGCCAAATGCAGTGTAGATACTACAAGGGACTGAATCTACTTTTGTGAAAAACAAAAAGGACGCAAAGAACCAAGGAAGCATGAAGACGAAGAGGAGCAATCATTGAGTAAGACAAACATCTGATGCTATATTTGAACAGACTCTAAAGACAGATCGTGTTTTCTCCTGGCTGGTCTTACATAGATGGAGATCTGTTTTCAAGATATTCACTCACTTTTTTCCTGAAATCACCAGCAAGTATTGAACATGAGGCTTAATTATGCATGAAAAAGCTCCCTCAAACTATTATGTATATTTAAGGGATATATACGTCTTGGTCATAAATCACTCTATATCAGACACTAAAGTAAAATGATAATGGTTCTACTTTCACTCACAGAAAATAAATTCTGCCACCTTCAAGTTGTGCTTCAATGAACCCAAGAGAAAAGATAATTTCACATCATTACATATTCAACTCAAAGAGGTCAACCACTTTAATAAATCATAAGGTGGAATTAAAATGCAACAATAGTAAATGAATATTAAAAACTTGCATACTTAACATACCAAATTCATTAAGCTATGAATTCCTACAAAATGATGAAATGACAATGGATTTTCAAACAATTTATTTTCCAAATGTTGTTATTTTTTCTGTGCAACCAGATCTGTGCCATCACTTTGCTGGAATAATACAATCTATCTCCTGTTGCAGATTAACAAAATTAGATCTAAGAATCTCTTAGCAACTATAGACATTTTAAAATCTTTGCTTTTAATCTTATTGCACTGGTCAATAGTTTCAAGTTTTTAAGAGCAGTTATGCTCATGTCAATGTTTCATAATATATAATTTAAAAATATAATGATTCATAGTCTCAATTTGGAGGTCTAGAAATTTTGAGTTGTTGCAGGGCAAATTCTGATATGTTAACTTATTGCTAGTTGAGGCAATGCTAGGTTATAAAATTTATCATTAATAATGAAACACACAAGGTAATTTTTCAGACAGACACCAAATTAAAGAATTAGGTGTAACCTTATTAAATACCAAAGTGTCAATTACTTTCCATAGGTATCTTTATTGATTTACACATTTGGTTTCAAGTGGTGCCATTGGTAAATTGACTTTCTTCATTAGAACAGTGATGAGCTATACAATGGAAATAGCTTCTCTTTCCATCACTTACCTAGGTTTTGCCACATGCTGAAGATTTCACATCCCATTGTTACCCGCATGTCACCATACCTGAAATAGAACAAAATCAAACCTGATAAAAAGCCTCCAGAATAAAGAAGTATTTGCATGTCTTCAAAATACAATTTATCATTCTGAAGTAAAAGGCTTTAATGAAAGATATTTAATATATCAATATATGACTTGATGCCTCTAAATCAAATCCTTTTCTGGTAAAACTGATCTATCTCATAATTCATTGTTTCTATATTAATTTTAAATCCCAAAAGACCTAGGACCAAAAAAAAGTGTCATTAAGTTTAAAATATTGAAATTTCCATAAAAGATAGCTTCTTGTTCTCTTAATCATTGCTTCTCCACTGTGTGTTTCCCAGTTAAGGACATCCTGATGTTTGAAACATTTAAAAGGCAATGTTTCCCACTTGGTTATATGTTGGTACTTACTTTTCTAATACCTTTTTCTTTTTGGAAGGTGTGAACATCTCCAGCTGCAGACACAACTGGTTTATAAAAATGACAGCAAGGTAAAAGTAGGAATCCCAGATCTAAAATACAAGAAGATATTTAAATACTATGGGGGTTGTACAAATATTTATATGTGAAGTGATATAGTATCTTAGATTTGCTTCAACAGTAATAAATAAATTGGCAAATAAATTGGCATATAGTTAAAATAAGATAGGTCATAAGTTGGTAATAGTCAAAGTTAGATATGGGTATAAGGGTTTGTTACACTATTTTCTCTACTTTTATATGCCCGGACATTTCTATAATAGGGTGTAAACTAAATAAATGCTATCTAGTTATACACCAGAATATCCCAGGTTTCATGAGCTCTCTGGCATATATAGTAAATGGAGAGGTTCAGTTTCTATTATCACATGTCTGAATAACTTCAAGGAGGCTGAGGGGTAAGATGGATTACTTTATTCCTGTGTGAATTCATTTTTGGAACTACTTTTGATGTAGAACTTTAAAAAAATGCATACATATCTTTGGGATATGTTAATTCTTTTAAACTCAGATAGTATATAAAAATTCCCTTCCTAGACAAATCTTTTGAGTCTAAGTTTGCTTATACTAAAAAAAGTTTGCTTATACTAAAAACAGAATCAGAGACAGGATAAAATTCCCTGAAATAAATTTAGCGAAAAATGTGTAGGACATAATAGAAAGAAACTACTTTTCTATTGACACCATGTAAAATTAGAGAAAATAACAAGCTGGGAGAAACGTGACAAAGAATATCTTTTGTGTATAAAGAACTCGCAATAAAAAAAGAACATAACAAAACTCCAAGCAAATAATGAACAAAGGTCAAGAACAATTTATATTAAAAAATTCTATTAAAATTGTTTTTATTCCAAGAAAAATGTTCCCCTTATCTAATTTTCAAAAACATTTCTCTTCCAAAATTGCTATAGATATGACAATAGGCAATCAACTGTAATTGGTATAATAATCTTTAACAAAACAACTCCACTAATAAATATTGACTCAAAGAAATAGCCAGGGATATGTGCCGAGTTTTATTTTGTAAGAATGCACAAAGAGTAACTTAAAGAATGAAATAGTAGAAAAATTGAAATATCAGAAAGTAGACCTCTGATTTTGAGTTTTAACATATTATTAATTGTAGGATGATATAGAAAAATATGATACACATAATTATATAATCATTAAAATTTAATTGGCTTTACTATATTTGTGCTTTTTTGCATTTTTCTAGTTATCCAGTAAGGAATTTTTTAAAAGAACTATTTTTTATTATTTAACTTTATTTATTTTAATTTGACCAGGGAGGGACAAAGTGAGAAAGAGAGAGAAAGAAAGAAAGAGGAAAAGCAAACCGCTAGGTCCAGGACTCAAACCATGGTCAGCCATGTAGGAGTACCAGTGCCTCTAACCACCGTGCCACCAGTCAGCCCCCAGTAAGAACATTTTATAAACTATGTAATATAAAACTAATATTAATAATAATAAATAAAATTAAATAAAACAATTCTTAAAAAATTAAAAATAATAAGAAACAAAGATGCTGAAAAGAAAGAACCATTATATAGTTTCTTTTTTTAAAGATTTATGCCATAGGACATGTGTGGTCACCAGAAAGAGAAAAGGAAAGTGAAAATCACCCCACAGGGGAGATGGTCATGCTACAATCTTGATTCCTCTGTTATTCTCTTAGGATTTGGGGATGTGCACACAAGAACCTAGCAGGTTTTTCAAGCCACTGGGTCTGGGACTTGAACCACAATTGGCCATGTGGGAGTCTAGCTCCTTAATCACCTCATGACCTGCTGGCCCCTGATAGAATCATTGTTAAGAAGGGAAGACAATATAGGCCATGTTCATCTTTGGTTACCATTTATCAATTGCTATCTTAAGAATAATACATCAAGAATTTGCAGGTCCCTAGGCATATCACATTATCTTACAGATGTACAGAGAGTTCTTCTTTAGAGAATCTTATCTAATCTTTCAATTTTTCCTTTTCATTAATTCATTCCCACAAAATGGAAAGGTAGCGAAGGAATCAAATAGCTTTATTTATTTATTTTTTAAAAGGTTTTTGCCGTAGGGAGTGTGTGCTCACCAGAGAGAGAAAGAGAGACAAAGACAGTGAGAGGGAAAGTGAGAAACTACCCTCCTAGGGCGGATGGCCATGCTGCAATCCCTTCTTCTCCACTCTCCTCCTAGGATTTTGGGCATGCACTCACATGTGCTCAGCCTGAGTTTCAAGCCACCGGGTTTGGGACTTGAATTGTGGTCAGTCCTGTGGGAGTCTAGTCATGTAACTGCTACACCATCTGCTGACCCCCAGAGTTTTCTTTATAAATATTTTTTCACTCTACCTTTAGTTTAAAAACATTGTGTTTTAAGTCCTCTTTGTCATGCACAGGGGCCATATAGAAGACAGTAACAATTAAAATCTACAGTAATAGAGCAGTATGGTATCTACCAGGCTGATAGGATTTTATAGACCGAACTTGTTGACAAGCATAATGAAAACTGTTCTATCGCTATTCACAGTTGAAAGTAATAGGGCTCAGGGTCAGCAGATTATATTAGCAGTTACACTGCTGGACTCTCACATGGCCAACTGCAGTTCAAGTCCCAGACCCAGTGTCTTGAAGCTTGTGCCAGGTACATGTGCATCCATGCCCAAGTTCCTGAGAGCAGAATGGAAGAGAAGAGATGGCATGGCCATAACCTGTGGGGGACGATTTTCACTTTCGCTCTCACTGTCTCTGTCTCTCTCCAATGAACACACGTACCCTAAGGCAGAAATCTCTAAAGAGAAAAAGAAATAGGACCCATGAAAATATGTAAGAAAATATTTTCCCAAAATACAAGGTGAATGGTTTAGCCCAAGAAAGTCATGTAAATGGATACGTACCTTATAATCAAAGTTCTCATTTAAGAAGTTCTTACGAAGTGCATCCGAGAGGTACAGAACTGTTGTAATAATAACACTAGTGAAAAAAAAAATTTCAGTTGAAAAACTTCATATTAGTACATTAATAGATAAAAATAAAAAGCAACTAAGACAAAATTTTAAGTAAGCATATGATGCAATATTCAGATAATACATATTTGAAATGAAAAAAAGAGATGCCAGCTCCCTCCAGCCAGAAAGAAATCAACTAATCAATCAATCTTTCATTGAAGTCAAGTTATTTATAAAGTGACACAGAAAAGGTTTTATGAATGCATATAACTCAGTCAAAAATACAGTAACATGTTGATGTTTTATAATATTTTGTTAATTTCTAAATAAAGCAAAATAATTTAACACAAGCACAGCCTCCGTATTGATTATCATGGAAGAAGCCACACTTTAAAAAAAAATACAGAAAAAAAAAGATGAAATAGATGAGATAGAGTGATGGAATGCACCAGGGACTGATTAGCCTTCTCTTTGTTCTCCCCTATTTAAGTGTTAGAGGGCAGGCAAGAGCTGTGGAAAGGACTCCCTCTCTCTGGGCGACAAGACTGCCACTAAAGAAGCCATTACTGACTGTGAAATTGTCTATAACCCGGTACTAAGCTGTGCGAATCCGGCAGAGAGTCGGAGCCATTCGGAGCAAGGAGCGTCTGCAGTGCAGGAGAAAGTGGACAAAGTCTGACAGAGGTGACACACACAGCTTTATGTACCTTGCTAGGGAGATTAAAAAAAAAAAAAAAAAACACTTAGCATTTTTCGCTGGTTTTAGACTTCTGTAATTTGTTCAAAATCTGGTTATTTTTATAGCCAATACATTCCAAATGTATTTCCCACTGATTCATTTAATGTTAGATATAGCATTATATTGTAACAAGATAAGCCACCCCCCCACAAACTACTCTAAACTAAACACCAAGATGCAAATGGTTGATATTTAAACCGTCCTTGGCCTTTCCCAAGATGCATGCATAATGCAGTGCTGTGCTGTGCTGAGGCCCCAGCTCACATCACAGGACCTGGAATCGAAAGCTGTAGCTGTTGGATCTAAGGTAAGAGGATACAAACAAACTAAAACTGCACACACACACCCAATGTCACATCTTGGTTACCCCACTGGTAAAAATCAGAAGAGTATTTGCAGATCAGAAGAATATTTATAGTCTTTGAAGGATGTAAAGACACATTTAGAGAGAGAACTTGAACCTCAAGGCAGATGTCAACAGAAGGACATAAATCTTGATCTACTGGAACACTCCTGTTACAGCTTTCTCGTGGGTAGAGACACTAACAAGACTATGGGGCCAAATGCCTGAACATGGAAGTTCAAGACAAAAGGAATAAGAAGGAAACCACTGTTTCATGGGCATCTGCTCTACCCAGAGCAGGACCCATGTAACATGAACCTACATGTGTCATTTATATCTCAATAAGTCTTACAATGAAAATTAAATATAAGAAAAACCTATGAGATTGAGAAGTCCTATGGTTTCTTCAGCCTCCCAAACAACTGATTTTATCTGTAAAATTTCTATCAGAGATAAGTCACCTGCAAATAATGATATAAAGTGTTGATTTTCTATAGACACCGGCAAAATCAATGATGGTAACTGAAAAAAATCATTGCTGTTTCTAAAGTATGTTGCTCAAATTCTATTGTATTAAACTAAAGCTTAATGATCAGAAAATGAAACGCTATCAATGAAGAAAATGATTCTTTACCTAGCATCTAGTATAGAATTACTGGACTTCCAGATTTAAAGAAGAAAAGTTGGGACACCAAGCAATGGCACAGTGGTAAGACAACTGAATCCACACAGAGGTTCGCTGGTTCATGTCTTAGGGCCTTCCTGTGTATGCTGGTGTGCATGTGCCCGTGACCGGGGCCAGGTAAGAAAGGGGGTGGATTGTGGCATGAGGACCCTGTTAGGGTTGCCTCTCAGAGGAAATGAATAAACTTTTAAAAAGTAGTTTTCAAAATGAGAAGATTTTGCATTCCTTTTTTAAAAAACGAATTTGTAATAACTATTATATAATTTGACCGGAGAGATAGAGAAAGAAAGAGAGAGAAAGAGAGAGGGGGAGTGAGTAAGCAAGCCACCAGGTCCAGGATTCAAACTCTGGTCGGTGATAAGAGAGTCCAGCACCTTAACTAATATGCCACCTGCCAGACCCGTGTATTCTTTTTTTTTGGAGAGGTTTTTGCTATAGGGCACGTGCACTTGCCAGAAAGACAGAGAGAGACCGAGGGACAGAAAGCGAGAAATCACTCCCCAGGGGAGATGATCATGCTGCAACCCTTTCTCCTCTATTCTCCTCTTGGGATCTTGGGCACACATGCACACATGAACCACTGTTGACTACATGGGAGTCCAGCGACATAGCCATTAAGCCAACTGCTGGTCCCAACCCCATGTATTCTTTTTTCTCTTCTTTTCTTTTTCTTTTCTTTTCTTTTTTTTTTTTTTTTTTTTTTTTTGGAGAGGTTTTCGCTATAGGGCGCGTGCACTCGCCGGACAGAAAGAGAGAGACATAGAAACAGAAAGCGAGAAATCTCCCCCCGGGGGGGATGGTCACGCCGCAATCCCTTCTCCTCCATTCTCCTCTCGGGATCTTGGGCACGCACGCACACGCGCCCGGTGTGAGTTTTAAGCCACCGGGTCCAGGACGCGAACCGCGGTCGACTACGTGGGAGTCCAGTGACATAGCCATTATGCTAACTGCTGGTTCCCTTTTTTTTTTTTTTGAGAGGTTTTCCCTATACGGCGCATGCGCTCAGCAGACAGCCAGAGAGAGACAGAGAGACAGAAAGCGAGAAATCACCGCCCAGGGGGGATGGCCATGCCGCAATCCCTTCTCCTCCATTCTCCTCTCAGGATCTTGGGCATGCATGCATGCACATGCGCCTGGTGTGAGTTTTAAGCCACCGGGTCCAGGACTCGAACCGCAGTAGACTACGTGGGAGTCCAACGACATAGGCATTACGCTAACTGCTGGTCCCTCCATGTATTCTTAATATGTGGTTATAAGAACAAACTTTTGGCTTTGAGGTTTAATGGAAAAATACACACAGTCCCATTACAGGTGATTCTTCCATGTACTGAGAGCTAAGAACCACAGCTCTAAACTAGGGCAGTGCCTCTCAAACTCTAATGGGTACTTGGTAGTGTAGTTAAAATGCAAGCCTGGGCATTTCTACCCTGCTCCAGGTGGTGCAAATGCTGTGGTCTGTAGCCCACACTCGGAAGAAGACTTTAGAGGTCTAAGTCAGAAAACGAATCCAGCAAATTCTACTTCAGTATTCTTCCAATTTCTAGAATTTTAGGCAGATTTTTATGGTTCTTTAATGGGGACACGCAGTCCCTATTTCCAAATTAAATACCTCACCCACTGACCAGGGCTGCTTTACATTAGGCAGAAAGGGACAGAGGACATAGTGCCTGTGAGCCTTTCAGGGGCTCTGAAACTACTGAGACAAATGATGGAAGGAAGAAAGGAAGGAAGGAAGCAAAAAAGAAAGGAAGGATGAAAATCCCAGAGAGCCATCAAGGGAATTCATCCAAGCTGGTGGTCTCTAATTATGGCATGCTGAGAATACCCCACAGGACGTCCAAGATCTCACCACCATGGATGGTGGGGTAGGTTCACATGGGGCCAGCCAGGTGACTGTGAGGTATGTGATGGCCCTTTTTCATTCTGTGGACTGGTGTGACAGGCTGAAGAGAAGGCAGACCAAGGCCAGAACACAGAGAACAACGACATCTGGGGAACTTGGACTTATTCATCACCATTTTGCCAAGGGCCTAAATAGTGTTTGTTAAATGACAGTGGCCTCATGACTACATTTGTCTCTATGCTTTGTTACTTGCCATACTAGATTATTCTGAAGTGTGACACTCATAAAACTTTTATTATTACTTTTTTAGATATTTCAAAGAACACAATGAAATTAGACAAGCAGCCATGGTCCAAGTGGAGGCATGATATTAGCTAAAGCAGGAAGCAGGAAAAATAATGATTTTGCTTCTAGTCAATGGAACATGCAGTACAGATACGGGAAAGAGAATGAAAAAGGATTTAAATAGAGTAGTTTTGAAAACTCTCAATTAGAACTCCACTGGGCAGTAAAGAAAGAAAATCATTCATGGACCAATTGCCTCTACTGGTTTGATTTATTAGGTTCAAGCCATAAGAAGGTCTTTCCTTCATGTACCTATTCTCCCAAACAGCTCCTTATAACTCACCAGGAGGTTCAGTGTGCAAGCAATTCTTGTATAAATACTCACTGTAAATAATTCTGACACACTCAACATAGAATAAGCAATTTTAATAATAATAAAAAAAAAAACAGTCTCCTGGGGGCCAGGAGGTGGTATGGTGGTTTAGGGCACTGGACTACCCCATGTCCGACTGCAGTTCAAGTCCTGGACCTGGTGACTTGCTTTCTCATTCTCTCTCTCTCTCTTCCTCTCTGGTCAAAACAGAAGGAAGGAAGGAAGGAAGGAAGGAAGGAAGGAAGGAAGGAAGGAAGGAAGGGAGGAAGGAAGGAAGGAAGGAGAGAGAGAGAGAGAGAGAAAGAGAGAAGAAAAGAAGGAAAGAAAGAAAGAGGGAAGGGAAGGGAAGGGAAGGGAAGGGAAGGGAAGGGAAGGGAAGGGAGAAAAAACAATTAAAAAAAAAATTGTCTTACTTCCTGGACAGAAAAATCCTTTTAGGATTAAAAAGCAAACACAGGACCAGCAGTTAGCATAATGACTATGTTGCTGGACTTGCATGTAGTCTACCACGGTTCACGTCCCGGAGCTGATGGCTTAAAACTCACGCCGGGCACGTGTGCGTGTGTGCACAAGATCCCGAGAGGAGAATGGAGGAGAAAGGACTGCCGTGTGGCCATCCCCCCTGGGGGGTGATTTCTCACTTTCTCTCTGTCTCTCTCCATCTGTCTGGCAAGCGCACGCGCCCTATAGCAAAAACCTCTCCATAAAAAAGCAAACACACACACACACACAATAGAGGCTGAATGAGTTAGCTACTCTATTATTCAACTTTTTTCTGGAGTTAATATCACATATTCTGCCTTCCCTCTTGTTACTACGAATAAACTGTCCATGTTCCTAGCTAAGGTAAAACCTTCTTAGTGTGCACTAGATCAGTGCTACTCTACATGTGGTAAGCTTCCTTGACTGAGAAAGTTTTACCACAAAACACAATGTCAGCTAAAATAAGAGGTATGCTTACACAGTTGACTTATTTTCTGCTGCAAGTTTACAATGGACAGGTGACAGTGCTAGAACTGGCACATATAGCAACTGTATTCAATCCCACCCATGCTCAACTATCCAAGGACATTGCTCCTTCAAGTATCCCTATTTTCTTTAGTACCACCAATATTTATGACTTGATTGGACATTCCAACTTGGTAAATCAATATGCCTATATAGCCTATATTTTAATAGGACCCTAGTCCTCAGGTCTCCTTCCATACAGAACTCTATTTCTCTGCTTCCTTCTTTAGCAAATCTCTACAAAAGAGTTGCCTTTAACAACTGTTTTCAGTTTCTTAACTGCTATCCACTCTTGAATTCACTCTAATCAAGTTTTTATCTCTACCACGCCACTGAAACAGCACTTGTCAAGGTCATCGGTATCTACCACATTATCAAATCCCAAGGCCAACTGCCAACTGTCAACCCATACCAGTGCCAATCTCTCAGCAGCTCTCCATAACCCTTTCTTCTTGTAACTCTTTCTCCACAGGATATTGAACTGCGCTGGTTCTCATCTTACATCTGGGGCTGACCCTTTTTCAGTCTCTCTGCTACATGCTTCTCTACTTCCTGACCTATATGATGTCAAGAGTCCTTTTCTCTTTTCAGTCTACACTTTCTCCCTGTGTGCTCTCGTTCAGTTGCATGGCTTCAAATCTTATGAATAATCTGATGACCCTAAACATACATCTCTAGCCCCAGCCCCTCCCTGAGCTTCATATGAATGTGCCTAGCTTCCTCTTCTGTAGAGGAAGAAGAAGAGACCTGAATATTTAATAATACATTGAGCTTTTGTTCAACATAGAATCCTTTACCTCTCTTACCATCAAAGCTACTCTTATCTTAGTATTTTCCACTTAAGTATATGGCACTGCTATTCAGTCTTCTTGGTCAGGTCAAAAATTTAAGGGGTCATGTTTTTTTTCTTTCTTTTCTTTTCTTTTCTTTTTTCTTTTCTTTCCCACCTGTATCCAGTCATCTGTAGGTCTTGTAAACCTTATTCTCCAAATTGATGTTTTCACTACCAACATTGCTATCCACCTCTCTAAGTCATCATCATCTCCTGCCTGGATTGCTGTGGTAAATTTCTAATTAAGTTTCCCTGGTTTCTTTTTTTGTCTCTACCCATTTTCCTCTTCTAAGTCACCTGTCACATTGGCTGGTTCCTTCTCTCCCCACATTCCAGTCATACTAAGAGCCTTTCAGTTCCTTGACTGTACCACATTCACTCTGACCACAGGGCCTTTGCATATGCAATTTCTATGAATAGGAGCATTCTTCCTTTGTTGTTTGCTCCCACTTAAGCTTTCAGCTCAAGTTTCATCCCTTTATGAAAGACTCCTCTTTTCCCAGTCCAAAACAAAATTCTTTTCATAAACACCATTATATTGCTGTGCTTTTTTAATCTTTATAGTATTTATTTTATTCATTAGGTACTGGGAAATATTTTCTTAATAGCTGAGTCAATGAATAAATGGATGAGCTTCCTTGAGAATGTATGATTCAATCCGTCCTTTATTTGCAATATTGCTGTTACTTGAAACCTAAATTAGTGGAAGTATGATATGCTTGAAGTCAATATGCATACAAGATGAACAAAATAAAGACCTGACATTTCAACAGAAGGGCTTGGGTGTTTTTTACTTTTCTCAGTAAGCAAGTCTGTGATAGGATTTATCTCCTTGAAAACATGTATAAAGCTGTGACTTTATTCTTGTACTTTATTTTGCAGTGTGTATGGGAAGGGGGTGGAGAGAAGCTCGCTCAAAGTGTCCTGTATTTTTGGTACCTAATTTTCATATTCCTTATGCTCCTTCTTTCCCAGATCGAGCAGTTGTCCTCATCAGAAACATCTAGCAGGCACTTACAGTGGGCACAAGAAAGCTTTGCAGAAAATAAGAAAGAGAAGAAATTTTCTTGACATGGTGGAATTTAGACAAACTTGCTAGGTTACACATGTTGAACATTCAGGTGGAAACAAACAACAACAACAAAATCAACACAAATCACCAGGCGTCCAGTCACAGCTTTTGGCAGGACTTACACAAAACACAAAGGCTGTGAGATTCAGAGTGACACCGTTTATAGATGAAAGTTAAAGTTGAAAACACAGGGAGAAATGAACAGCATATAAAAGAACATTCATTTTGAGGATGAGCTATTCAGTTGAGTTTAAGAGTTGGGCATTGGTGATGCCTCAGCTAGCTAGTCTCAATCAACATTTATTAAGCTCTCTTTGAGAGCCCCTGATACGTTTCTCATAGAAAGTTATTACAGTGGAGGAAAAGAAGGTCCACTTCAGAGATGTAACTCTAACTCTATCAGCTTGCTTTAGACAGTTTAGTGAAGCAGAAACATTTGTTTTTCAGTAGATGCTCTCTATCCTATTTAAAATATCTTAAATATCTTTCAGAAACCAACTTTTCTACCAGTATTATATGAGTTAATGGTTTTCACAAATGAAGCACAGGTAGATGAGGGCTTCTTTGTGAACAATGTTGCATTCACAAAGCAAGACAAATCTCATATGCTTTCAGAATTTGAAAGGGAAATGGCTAGGGACTTTATTAAATGAGGAGAGGATAGGAGTGGTAAGGAGAAGAGGAATCGATTCCAACTTGGCAAGTGTCCTGTGAGACCCTGGAGTTCTGTCCATGAGTTGGGTTGGATTTGCAGCCGCCAGCCATTGCCAGGGAAGAATCAATGCCAGACGTCTCTCGACACTCACTTGGGTGGCAATGGAATGATTATTGCATTTAGCAAAGGCTGATGGCACTTTTTAGAGGTTTGCTATGGGATAGCCTTCTGTTTGAATGCATTACACTGAGTGAGCTCATCTTAAACAAAATCATGTTCCAGTTTAGATAACACAGTAGCTGGAAATTCTGAATTTTATGTATTTACTCAAAGCTGAATCTATACCTTAGCCTCTTGCCCACTCATATGCCCATGAAGTCTTTAAAAAAATGCTGTAGGAATTTCTAAGGGGGGGCAGAGAAAGAGAGATGTATTTTCTATAAAAAAAGCCACATTGTTGTCATGGTGTTCAGCAAGCTCAAACAGAGACTGTGTACCTAAGAAACAAAATGTCAAATTTAATTTTCAGTTAGAATTTCTGCCATTTAAAATTCCAACTCAAGCCAAAATGTCCCACTGCTCCCAGGGCAGGCGGAACGAGCAAATGCTGGTGTTGTATGATGGTAACGCTAGTAGCGGTGGCTTGGGTACCTTCCTATCTGGCCCCTCCTGTCACCTTTTAGGCCCCTCTGTGTCCCTAGAATCTTTGCTCTTTGTTAATAAAGCCAGATCCATAAGCGAAAGCTCTCATTGAACTCTGTTAGCATCCAGACATCCAGCTGAGTAGATACTTGATTCTATTCACAGATATCAAACTAAATATGCTAAATTCTAAAGAGTTATTTCCGTAGTCTCAATTAGTCTTCAAATTTGAAAAGCTGCTTCGGTGCTTATGTAAAATATAATATGCCATGTTATACTATTTGTTACTTCACAAAATGTTTAACACATCATTTTAACACCTCCAAGTCTATAAATGTATACCGCAGGCAGAAACCATATTAAGCATATCTAATCAAGATGGAATCTTACACTCCTGGGGCTCTCGGCACTCTTGTACCTGGGCATATGGGGAAGACATATGGTGACCCATGGATGGATGCCTGCAGAACCTCACCTTCACCCTGAGCACGAGGGTGCTAGTGTTTGGAGAAGAGGAAGTAGGAGTAGTCACATGTGGGCTTGGAAGTGAGAATGCTAAGGAAATAGGGCAAAGAACAAATTTGAAAATGAAGAGCAGGTCAGTTTCTTAAAGAATGCTATCTTCATTGTGCGTCCTGAGACAAAGGAGACAGGAACCTAAGAGGGAGGATCAATCCATGACATTATACTCTCCAGGATCAGTCCTTGCCATTTTAACTGCCCCTAATCTCCTTTCCTGGCTCCTCTTCCTTCAAGCATTGCTCTCAGATCATTTTAGTAATGTTACTTTTATGTTTGCTTGATATGTTTAATATAAACTGATTTATCAACACACCCAGAGAATTCAATAACAGCTATAGGTCAGTAACTTTCAAATGTTTGTATCTAATTGTAACCTTTCCTTGGACCACTGTTCTCAGTTCTCTATTAGCCATAACTGGGATGAATAAAAAGTTACATTCTTCATATGTCCAACTCAAGGGTCATGTCTTATTCCCATTGCTCAACACACAGTAGATACTGAAGGTATTCTGTTGACTTAAAAGAATTAAGTAAGATCAGAAATAATACAAATGTCTGGCACTAGGGAATTGGTTAAGTAAACTAAGGTACTCCCATTCAATGAAATATTATTCAGCTATGAGAGATAAAAAAAAAAAAAAAGAATTAAGGGTGCTGTATCTGTTAGTACAGATAGAAAGACTTGCAGGATTTTGAAGAGTAAGAGCAATGTGAAGAATGGTGTATATATTATGCCACCTGCTAGACTTTGCAGAAGGAACACTGGATGGATATGTAAGAAATGAAAGGGGTTACTACAGACTAGGTTGGGGGTAGATAAGGTAGGTGGGGATAGGACTTCTAATGCATACTCCACTATGTTGTTTGATTTTTGAATGATGCTAGTATATTCAGAACAGAAACTATTTTTTTTTTTCCTTTTTAGGTTTTAGCCATATTGCCATAGGGTACATGCACTCACTGGAGAGAGACAGAGAGAGGGAAAGTAAAAAATCACCCCCCAAAGGGAATGGCCATGCAGCAAGCCCTTCTCCGTTCTCCTCTCGGGGTTTTGGCCACGCATGCACGATGTGCCTGACGTGATTTTCAAGCTGCTAGGCTGGAGCTCAAACCACAGTCAGCCAAGCCATGTGGGAGTCCAGAACCTTAACCAACATGCCATCTGTTGGCCCAGTATATTAAAACAAATATAGTAATTAAAAAAAAAAGAAGAACAACAGAAGTTAATTCAGAAACAAAGAAAAAGAATCCCGGGACTTGAAGGTTTCAAACCTGAGATCAAACTAAAAGGATCATTTTAAGCTCTCCTCATCCCCCATACATTGACTGCAATTATCGCCAACTTAAATGTCTTACTTGTTAGCAACCAAGCGCATAACAGTCCAGTCCTTGGGAAACATCTCTGGGCGTATCAATATTCGGAACACAGTAAATACCTGCAGCAGGAAATCCTTGGATAAAGAAGAAATAGAGCACTTTACTATACTTTATTGTAACTATACACACAACACACACACACACACACAACTTGCTTTATTTCCAAAGCAATGACAGAAGAAGAAACCATACTTTAACAGTTTACCCCAGGAGAATCATCACTCTTTCCAACCCAGGACCCAGGCCCACTGGCTTTCTACCCATCCCAAATGTTCCCTTTTCCTTTTCTTCTCAGGTAAAAGAAATGACTTGTCATTTCTTTTCACAAGTTATACAAATTTAGGTTCTGGAAATAGAATGGAAAACTCGTGAACACAAGATAGCAAGCAAATCCAAGGAGTTTTCAAAAGGTTCATGGAAAATGCACCCTGTGAAAAAAAAAACGCATGGATATAAAAGCTTATAAACGAGGCCAGCACGTGGCATAGTGCTTAAGACACTAGAGTCCCAGATGGCCAACTGTGGTTTGAGTCCCAGATCCAGCAGTCTGAAACTCCTGTTGGGAGGGTATGCATGTGTGCCCAAAATCCCAGAAGGAGAAAGGAGCAGAAGGGATTGCGGCGTGGCCACCCCCCTGGGGGGGGGGGGGGGGATGATTTCTCACTTTCTCTCTTTCTAGCAAGCACATGCACCCTATAGAAAAAATATCTAAAGAAAAACTTTTTAGGGAACCAGCAGTTAGCATAATGGCTATGTCGCTGGACTCCCACGCAGTCGACTGCAGTTTGCGTCCCGGACCCGGTGGCTTAAAACTCACGCCGGGCATGTGTGCGTGCGTGCGCAAGATCCCGAGAAGAGAATGGAGGAGAAGGGATTGCGGCGTGACCATCCCCTCTGGGGGGGTGATTTCTTGCTTTCTGTCTCTATGTCTCTCTCTGTCTGTCTGGTGAGAGCACGCACCCTATAGCGAAAACCTCTCCAAAAAAAAAAAAAAAAAAAGTTTTTAAATAAAAATAAATTTGTATTTTAATTCCATACATTTTTTAAAGTACCCCCATATACTCCCTTTCTTCTATTATGGTGTCCTAAATATCAGGAATTTTTAACCAAAGAGAAAAATACATAGTCCTGGTTAAGCTCTGCTTTCCTTTAAGTAGGTATAAATGTTCAGAAAGTTGGGACCGGCTGATGGTGTAATGGTTATGTTGCTGGACTCCGATGTGGTTGACCATGGTTTGAGTCCCAGAACCAATGACTTAAAACTCACTGTGTGTGTGTGTGTGTGTGTGTGTGCATGTGTACCCAAAATCCCAGAAGGAGAATGAAAGAGAAGGGACTGTGGCATGGCCATTCACCCTGGGGGGAGATTTCTTGCTTTCTATCTGTCTGTCTGTCTGTCTCTCTTTCTCTCTGTCTCTCCAGTGAGCACATACACCCTATAGCAAAGATTTCTCAAAAAAAAAAAAAAATTCAGAATGTCATATTCATTAAAAAAAAGCATCTTATTAAAAAACCTGTTTCCTAAAAAAACATTCTTAAAATGCAGTTAATTAAGAAGGAGTGAGCAGGTTTATAGTATCTGAGTCAATTACTCTGAGTATGCTATGCAGAATTAATTAAAACAAGGATGTGTGCGAAACTGAGCCCAGTGCAGAATCTCATAGTAGCTATGAGAGTGTTGAGATAGCCTCATAGAGATGCCATGCCCAAGTGATATTTACTGAGATGTTATATTTAAATGGGTCACGTGGAAATACTCCTACAAGATGCTATTGTCTGACATGGAAATTTCTCATTTTTAAACATTACAAAAAATGGTAAGCACATGACAAAATGGATCAAGGAGATTACACACTCCATGCAATGAATGAAATTGAGGTTTCCCTACAAGAAAAAGGGAGAGGTTCCATCTGGATTTGATTTCAAGTTATTAACCTGAAAACTTAAAAAGATACTTTTGTAAACTTCAGTGATTCTAGGAAAATATATTTCTATAGCAATCTAATTGAAGGCAACAGTATGGTGTTACTTAAGAAAAAATAAAAATCACCCAAAACATGAGACTTTTATTTATCAAACCTAACAACACATTATGTTAAACATGTAAGCTGCTTGAATATAAGATTATGGTTGTCACTCATATCAACAGAAGATAGAAAGAATCTGAAAACTGAAAACCATGTGGTAGCTTTAATTTTTTTGTATATATCTCTACTCTTAACAGCTTTAATCAAGTCCATAAATATTTTGACAAGAACTTATTTTAGCTTCTTTGGCATCGACATGCATACGTTGATATGTAGTATGCGCCATGTGGAAACATGCCCACTAGGTCATCTGTTGTTAACTGGCCAGACAGACTGTGCTCCAGTCTCCAGAATTACCAAAAGAGTTTCCCAAATGTACTCACTGCACGTCAGACATTTTGGGAAACACCTTACATTCTAGCTCTCCTTGAGAGCTGGGATCAGCCCTTTTAAATGCATTTCTGAAACTCATTCTGACGGTTTCTCTGTTAACTGTTTTGGGTTTTTCTGACATGAATACATATAACCCCTGCAAAAAATGATAAATTTGCATTTACCTTTCAAAGAGTTACAGCCTACTTCGGCTTCCCATTTATAGCATTTGCTTAGACAGATATTAAAGAAAAATCATGAAAGTGGAGAGTCACTTGTTTTTCATAGTGTACAGTTACTAAAGAATAGTTTATATAGGCTTTTTTTTTTTTTTTCTTTTTAGGTTTCTGCCATAGGGTGAGTGTGCTCACCAGAGAGAGAGAGTAAAAGTGAGAAATCCACTGTACCCCCACCCCCCAGAGATGGCCACACTGCAGTCCCTTCTCCTTTACTCTCTTCCTGCGATCGATTTGGGGCATGAACACACATGTGCCCGGCATGATTTTCAAGCTACCAGGTCCAAGGCTTGGTCCAGTCATCCATATGGGAGTCCAGCACAATAACCACCATGCCACCTGTTGGCCCCCCAAATAGTTTATATAGGCTTTTAAACACTGGAATTTCAATTTTATTGCCTTGAAACTTTTGAATTGGAAATAAGAGGCTGCAAGCACGCTTTATGGTAGTGCGTATGTAAATCTGCATACATGGGGGTGGAAGGATTATGATGTTAGCTGAACCAAGAAAAAACTAGCTGAAAGGATTGGCAATGGGAGGCAAGACATCTATCTTATGGGCTAGCAACTTTATAGTTGTTCTTTTGTAGTTACTAGGGACATTTTTTTGTACTGCTGTTGGGGATGGACACTGTTTCCATGCCTCTCAATGCCCTCTATTCCCATTCATTTCACACAATAACAGGCTGGGGCAGCCGGTGGCATTTACCAATGCCTACGTACTGACATAAATCTGTATTTCCTCCAAGACCACTTTTCAGTATCTCAAGTATCAATTCAAGCTTGTTCTACATATAAGAAACCAAACACATTCACTTGAAGAAACCTTGTAATAAAAAGAAAAGAAGGTTATACTTAAAATCAGAAAACCATGGGGACCAGCAGTTAGCATAATGGTTATGTCACTGGACTCCTATGTAGTTGACCACAGTTTGAATCCTGGACCCGGTGGCTTAAACTCATGCTGGGTGCGTGTGCATGCATGCCCAAGATCCTGAGAGGAAAATGGAGGAGAAGGGATAGTGGCATGGCCATTCCCCCTGGGGGGGTGATTTCTTGCTTTCTGTCTCTCTGTCTCTCTCTGTCTTTCTGGAGACTGCATGCACCCTATAGCAAAAACCTCTCAAAAAAAAAAAAAAAATCAGAAAACCAGGGGGTAGGAAGGAGACACTTAGGAAAAAAAAATTAACAAACACAAGAATGGACAAGTTCTTGTGAGATTAATGCGTATGGTAATATCGTTGACTTGTTTGACATGCAATGCATATATGCTTTGAAACACTGTTTTGTATACTGCAAAGTTGTATAATGATTAAATGCAAATTTAAAAAACAATGATTTATTATGGAATGTATAACATATGTAAAATCCATGAGAAACAATGTAGAAGCAGAAGGAGGAAAATAAATTTTTAATTTCTTTTTCTTTTTTCTTTTTTGGAGAGGTTTTTGCTATAGGGCACATGTGCTCGCCAGAAAGACAGAGAAAGAGAGACAGAAAGCGAGAAATCACCCCCCCAGGGGGAATGGCTATGCCACAATCCCTTCTCCTCATTCTCCTCTCGGGATCTTGGGCATGCACGCACACATGGCCGGCATGAATTTAAGCAACCAGGTCTGGAACTCGAACTGCAGTCAACTACATGGGAGTTCAGTGACATAGCCATTATGCCAACTTCTGGTCCCATAAATTTATAATTTTGAAAGGACTTCATAAAACACTTGAAATGATATAATATTTAAATTTAGTCAGTTATAGGTTAAAAAAAATAAGAATCACAAAACCTAGATTTTAATTCCCACTCTGCAGTTAACTAGCTCAATTACCTGAACAATTAATTTAATCTCCCTAGAACTGAGCTCTAAGACTTGAAAAATGCAGAGGCTTTGAGGTTTCTTTAGAGAAGATTTTAAAAAAAATTAATATGCTAATTTACTTATTCATACAGTAGCCCCATTTTTTCCCTTTATTTTTAAACTGTAGGCCAATGTTTTATCAAATGACAAACCCCATCCATTGTAGTACTTAGATATACACTATATTAGCCCAGCAAGTATTTATTAACTGCCATGTAACAGGCTTCATTTCAAACTGACTTCCAATATTCTCAAGCACTAGGCCCTGAGTCCTAGATTCTCCCTTATTTCCTTCCCTTCCTGTCCCAACTATTATGACATTTCCTTGTCTGTCCTCTTGAAGGACTTTTCAGCTACAGCCATTTCACTAAATATGTAATTGCAAAGGTAGATACAATTACCTTGCACTTATAACTAAGTAACAGATTCTTTTCATGATTTCAAAAATAACATTGCCATGCCTATAATATTCCTGTTTAGAAAGCGCACAGAAATGTTTCCTATGCCATCATTGCAAATTGAACAGCCTAGAAGTAGCTTCTTTTTCTTTTTACTTCATATAGCACAATGGGGTAATTTAACTGTATTGCTGGTATTCTTCAAATCTGGCTTTGAAATAAGAAAGAACCAGGGAAATCCTGCTACTATGTGGTACTTTTTTTGCAGCACAACAGGTTCAAGCAAGAAAGTTCTTGTGGAAATATTCCAAGACAATAAAACGTTCCATATTCAAATAAAAAAAGAAAGAAGGAGCAATTGTTACGATTTCAGCAATTATCACTAACAAGTATTGATGTTAAATACTACATGCCAGGTACTGTGCTAAATGCCGTGGAGACTTGGTAAGGTCAGATACGAGGGGACTTCAAAAAGTCTATGGAGAATGGAATGAAAATATGAAGTTATTTAGGTGTCCCTCAATTTCGAAATCTATGTATATTTTTTCATACTACACACTTTCCATGAACTTTTTCAAGACCCCCTTTGCATATCCTTTTATTTATTCATGTATTTGTGGAATACCCATGACACACCACACCCTAGGAAATAAGTTGAATGTGTTCTTTGCTTTCATGAAGCTCACAGTTTGGTGGGTGAGAAGTGTTAATTTAATAGTCACATAGATACATGCATGCTTTACAAACTAGGGTAAGTCCAAGGGCCAGGTCTTCCACCCCTGAAGTCTAAGAGGTGATAGTGACTATAAGAATCAGTGGTAAGAAATGGGACTGAAAGACAAATAGAGGTAAATAAAAGACAAATAAATAAGAATAAAGAAAAGAAATAAATAAAAAGTAAATAAAAGACAAGGCCAGCCAGGTAGCACGGTAAAGGCAATTGGATCCCACATAGCTGACTGTGTGGTTTGAATACCAGAGTCCGCAGCTTGAAATATCATGCCAAGGGCCGGCAGGTGGCGAGGTGGTTAAGGGTAATGGACTCCCACATGGCTGACTGTGGTTCAAGTCCTGGACTTGGCAACTTGCTTTCTCACCGTCTCTCTCTCTCTCTCTCTGTCCCTCTCTGGGCAATCAATCAATCAATCAATCAAGTTAAATAAAATAATTTTTTTTTTTTTTTTTTTTTTTTTTTTTTGTGGAGAGGTTTTGCTATAGGGTAGGTGCAATTGCCAGAAAGACAGAGAGAAATAGAAAGAAAGTGAGAAATCTCCTCCTGGGGGGAGGGCCACGCTGCAATCCCTTCTCCTCCATTCTCCTCTTGGGATCTTGGGCACACACGCACAAGCATGAGTTTAAGACACCAGGTCCAGGACTCGAACTGCAGTCGACCATATGGGAGTCTAGCAACATAGCTATTACATAGCTATTACACCAACTCCTGGCCCCAAAATAAAATAATTCTTTAAAAAAAAAAAGAAATATCATGCCAAGGTACAAGAGCATGAGTGTCTCAAGTCCTGAAAGGAAAATGGACGAAAAAGAATAGCTGCCTGGTCATGCCCCTGGGGAGTGATTTCTCACCTTTCCTCCTCTCTGTTGAGCACATGCGCCCTATGGCAAACAATAACAACAACAAAATTTAAAAAGTCAACAGGGGCCAACAGACGGTGTGGTGGTTCAGGCACTGGACTCTCACATGGGTGACCACAGTTATGGTCCCGGATCTCATAACCTGCCTTCTACACTTTTTTCTCTCATGAGCATGTAAGACTTATGGCAAATTTAAAAAATAAAAATAATAAATTAAATTATATAAATAATTTTTAAAAATAAACAAATCTCATCTTTTTTCTATGTCAAGGAGTTTAGAAATCTATTCCAAAGGCAGTGTTGAAACACTCAGGAGTTTTCTGCAAAGGTGCCAGGGAATCAAGTCTGTGTTTTAGAACAATTTCCTGACTATGTCGCCCAAAAGTTATTTTGTGTTTATATCCTATGATATTAAGAATGACACGAGACAGAAGTTAGGTTTATAAAACAGAATTGGTGAGATACAGAATGAAGAATTCTGAGACCATGAAACATGAGTTCAAACATCCAGAGAATAAAACACCATGAGAGAGGCAGACCAGACGAGGACGCTGTCTTCCTACGTCAAAGCCAACAAACAGGGCAGAGCCTCTGAGAAGCACATTTTCTTTACTCAGGATTTAGCCTATTGTTGGACGCTATTATAAAAATTTCTCATAAGTTTCAAATGTGTAAAACCCTTGATAAGGGGTTTGAATTCAATGAAAAGGTGTTAATACTACTATCACGTTGAGGCGCCAGCAGATGGCATACAGGTTAGGGCAGCTGGATCCCACATGGCCAACTACATAGTTTGAGTCCCAGCCCAGCATCTTGAGAAACATGCTGGGTGCGTGTGTGTGCATGCCCAAAATGCTGAGAGAAGAATGGAGGACAAGGGACTTCTGCAACATGGTCATTTCCCCCCTGGGAAGGGGGCTGATTTCTCACTTTCTTTCTCTCTGTCTCTATCTCTGTCTGCCTCCAGTGAGTACACATGCCCTATAGTAAAAGCAAAAATAAAGACAAAACACATTGCCATTTATATCCTTAAAATGAAATCTTTTATTATGCAAAATAACTTCTAAATTACCTTCAATCTTTTTTTTTTTTTTTTTTTATTGAGAAGTTTTTGCTATAGGGCACATGCACTCACCAGACAGACAGAGAGATAGAAAGCGAGAAATCACCACCCAGAGGGTATGGCCACGCCGTAATCCCTTCTCCTCCATTCTCCTCTCGGGATCTTGGGCACGCACGCACACGTGCCCTGCGTAAGTTTAAGCCACTGAGTCCAGGACTCAAACTGCAGTCAACCACGTGGGAGTCCAGCAACATAGCCATTACGCTAACTGCTGGTCCCTAAATGACCTTCAATCTTTGAGAGTTAATAGAATTATTTTTTTCTGTAATCAGTTTATTTATTAAAATCAACATGGTAAGTCAAAAAACTGTATGGACAAAGATAGCTTGTAGAAGCAGACAGAATTCATTCAACAAAGATTTAATGTTCTTGGGGACCAGCAGTTAGCATAATGGCTATGTCGCTGAACTCCCATGTAGTCGACCATAGTTCGAGTCCCGGACCCAGTGGCTTAAACTCACGCCAGGCGCATGTGCGTGCGTGCCCAAGATTCTGAGAGGAGAATGGAGGAGAAGGGATTGTGGCATGGCCATCCCCCCTGGGGGGTGATTTCTCGCTTTCTATCTCTCTGTCTCTCTCTGTCTTTCTGGTGAGCATATGTGCCCTATAGCAAAAACCTCTCAAAAAAAAAAAAAAAAAAAAAAGATTTAATGTTCTTGGTTCTTTGCTTAGGACACAAAGACAGGGTTCCTAGTCTGAAGGAGCCCATGGTTATCAAAACTACAAGGAAACAACAATTACAGGGCACTGTTGTGTGCTCTCAGAGACAGGGGCCCATAAAGGGGTGAGTAATGACACCTGTGAAGCTTCATTAACAAATAATACCTAGGCTGTATTTTGTAGCATGAGATGCAATCAGGGCAGAGATTATGAGGATACATATTATGCCATGGAAATGAGGTGGTGGCAAATAAAAAAAAATGATTCAGAGGACTTAAAACATTTATATACAGTTTGTGAGGGATATATGAGTACTATTTAAGGTGTTAAAATGAAAGTATTTGGGAGAGGGTGAAAGATAATTAGGCTGGAACATGGTTTGGGGTTCAGGAAAGAGACTGAACTTTATTGTGTAGGTAATGGGAAGCACTCAGATTTTAAAGTACTGAGGCTTGATCAGCTCTGATTTTTGAAAGCTTGTGGGCCGGTATATGGGAGACAAAGAAAAGTTATAATGCTGTATTTCACTTTCAGACCGTGTATAATCTCATGCTTAAAGCAAGATCCCCACAGTTTCACATAAAAGTCATAACCAGCAAAGAGCAGGAGTCTCACGGCTGTATATACATGAAATACCAAAGAAACGGACAAACCTTTTAGCCCCCAGTATAAGGTGGGTGTATAATAAAGCATTACTGACTATAAAAAGAGGGAAAAAAAAACAATCATTACCTCGTGTTTAGTTTGGCTCATTTTAAAATAATGTCTTATTCTAGAGAGGAAAGAACGAAAGCAATATAGAGGAGTGCTAGCCCTCAGGTCTTGGCTCCCACACACGTGGGCTCTGACACTGTGACTCATGCCACTCACACACAAGGACCTGGGGACCAAGCAAGAGGAGGAAACAGCACACTGTTCCAAATGCCAGAAGCCACTTGGACAGTACCCGGGAGGGACTAGGTTCCCCAGGCACCAGTGGAGTTAAAACAGCAACAGGCCGTAGAAACTCGAGAATGACACACTTCCAAAATTCACTTTGAATGAGAGAATCATTGAAAAATGCTACGAAAAATCTTTCTTTGAACTGAAATAGAAAAGAAAACAAACAAACAGTAATGCTAGGAAAAAAATAATAACAAATATTAATTGGAAAATCTCAATATATTTATGTCAATTAAAATTTAAAACATGTATAGCCTATACCCAAAATGTCTGCTTTCAGAACTTATTCTATGCCAGTAAGGCTGCAACTCCCTAGAGACATATGTTCTAGATGTTTACTGCAAGACCTTCTCTAATGGCAAAAATCAGCAATATCTAAATGCCTCTCAGAAGGAGGATGACTCAATTATGCAGCATCTATTAAGATTCAGAAAAATGAGGTACTGGGCTATATAATATCCATGAGATATTATTATGTGAAAAAAGACCAACATAAATAGTACAATTCCATTTTTAAAAAATGTGTATGTATGTACGGCAAAGAAAACAGTCCACAAGTGTATGTACTTCTAGGAAGTAACAGCAACTACCTCAGAGGATTAGGATAGATGGGGGTGGAGGGACATATACTTTGATTTATCACTTTTTAAAATAGTAGAGTTCTGTGGGATTTTTAGCCATAATCCCAGTATCAGTTATGATTTTCCATTACATATCACTATTAATTTGTACTTTGTCTTACTGATAATTCCTTTATTTAATGTCTAACCAAAATTTACACATAAAACCTCCAAATAACTCTCCCTTTACTAATTTATTCTTTCTCAGACATGCCCATTCTATGCTACAATTACATGTGATCATGTTCCTGTCTTCTTAAAACCCTCAAAAGCTTCAAATTATTCACAAAATAAAACTCTTATTCACTCATAGAGTCTTATCTCTTACAACTGTCCTCCTCAAACTCTTTATTCTAATGAACAATTAACAAAATTTCCTTTTTAATTCCCAGAGGTCATGTGTGCTCACCAGAGACAGAGAGAGAGAAAAAGCACCCCCAACGGGGCATAGTTATGCCATAACCCCTTCTCTTCCATTTCATCATCCTGTTGGAATTCTGGTCACACACATACATGTGCCCAGTTGAAGCCACCAGGGCTGGGACTTGAACTGTAGTCAGTTATGTGGGATTTGGATCCCTTAACCACGAGGCTACAGGGCCAGCCCAGCAAATATTTCTTGAATGCCTACAATGTACTAGGCATATTCCAGGATCTGAGGATACAGCAGTGAACCTGCCAGAGCTTCAGACATCATGGAGCTTATAACCTAATGGGTGAGGGTGTGGAATACACATTGCCAAAAAAAAATTCCAGATTCTAATAAGGCTTATAAAGGCGGGGTAGAGCGTGTGCTGTGTCAGTTAAGGCAGTTAGGTGACAATTTAGTTGAGAGATCTGCAAGTCCCAGCCATGTCTGGCACGCTATATTACTCTCAGTTCTCAGCTGAGACCTCCCTGGGGAACATTCCTGTTGGCCGTGAGTCTGGGCTGGCAGGCACTGCCAGATGCCCCACAGTGCCGTGTGCGTACCCTGAGCATTTACCACTCGGTGTCAATGCCCACTGCTTGCCTGCTTCCTCCCCTACAGGAACAGGGCATCTTGTGCTTATTCCATTCCCAGTGTCTGGCTCAGGGCTTGCTGTGCTTGAGTTGCTCACTCTGTATTTCCTGAATGGCAGGTTAAAGTGACTGGTACCATTAAATAAGTCTCCTGGTCTGAAGGCTCAGCTAATTTTGAAGAGGGCAATATAATATGTCCTTTGAAAACTGTGTTGGTTGACTGGAATAAAGCTCACATAAAACACTTCACTCATTATTTCCATTTGCTTTATTACTGTTAACGTTAATATTAAAGCATAAAACTCAATGCTTAAATTAATCATGCCTTGCAATTCATGCTTTTCTGCTATTTTTTAATTCTCAAGCTCTATAAAAATATATAGCCTTTTCATATGGGAAATTTTGAAATATGAAGTCACTGACTTTTAAAGTAAAAGCCTAATGATTCTTCCACTGTGGTAAACATTCTACGTCCTCTGATAGAAGTTAACATCGCAGCATAAGTGTACTTCACCACCTCCCATTTGAGCAACCCTCCCAATATGATGATTTACATATGAAAGTTGTCTAGAAAACCGAAGGAAGGAGGATAAATAAATTTAAATAAAAACAGATGACAGATGGGGGCCTGCAGGTGATGTGGTGGTTAAGGTGCTGGACTCCCACATGGTCTATCACAGTTTGAACCCGGAATTGGTGGCTTTCTTTCTCACTTTCCCCCTATCCCTCGGGTGAGCACATGTGCTTTATAGCAAATTTAAAATATTAATTAAACAAACAAAAAACAGATGACAGATCATTCCTCCAACAGTAGGAATTGAGGACACTCTAGTTTTAAGTTTTTAGTGACACCATGAAGGAAACATTACAGAATAATAAATAAATCTCAGAATCATTTCATTTTTACAAACCTACATCCCTATTTTCTGTTTAATGCTAGCTTGTCAGAGTAGCAGATAGCATATTGATTAGACTACAGCTGATAGAGATTATCACATATAACTCTACTCAGAGTCGTCACCTAAATTCCACTATGGTTTTAGAGGAATGCAACAAGCTAATACACATATTCTCCTGTATCTTGTACTAAGGCAATATTTCTAAGTCCAGTTAACTAGAGTTAGTCCATTTGTATTTTATCTCTTTAGTTCTGTCATTCATTTCTAGCTTATGAAACTTTGGTGACAGATATTTTAAATCCAAAATCCTTCTCCAAAATAAGATTGCCTGAGTAACAGAAATCTTACACAATACAGATGAGCAGATCTGTGGATGAAGTGGAGAAAAAACAGTTTAGAATTTAATGGAACCGGATAAGGCAATTGTCTAAGAGTATCTGAACAGTGATGAAAAAGAACAAGAAAACCATTGTAAAAAGATATATTAAAGAAATTTTTAAAAGTCACTTACCCTTAATTCTTCCTTTGTATTGAAACTATCAAGAAGCTGTTGATAATGTCTATCTGTCATTTGTCGTAGAAGGGACAGCAGACAAGCAACAAATTCTCCCTAATTAAAAAACAAAGCATAATTTTTAGGAAGGAAATGAAAGAGGATCAGTAACTTACTTTGAACTGGCTTTGAAAAAAAAAAAAAAGACTTAAAAAGGGAATTTTAATGTCTCTGAATTGACTGATATACATGATATTCCTTCTAGAAAAGAAATGTAATACACTATAAAGTTATATGTGATTCAATGTAATATAAACAAGACTATGATGATAATAAATTTTTAAAAAAAGAAAAAAAATTCCAATCCAAATTCACACTGTAAAGTTTTTTTTTTTTTTTTTTAAAGGTTTTTGCCATAAGGCATGTATGCTTATTAGAGAGAGAGAGAAAGAGAAATCAAGAAACCACCTCCTCCCAGAGGGATGGCATTGTCACAATCCCATTTCCTCCATTCTCTTCTTGGGCTATTGGGCATGCACGAACACACCACGCACACCTGGCGTGATTTTCAAGCTGCTGGGTCTGGGCTTTGAACTGTGGTAGACCAGTGCCTTAACCATCACACCACCTGCTGGCTTCAACCTGTGATGTCTTCTTAATCTAAATTACCTATGATATCACAGCCAAAATTTATCCCTGGGATGATTACCATTTACTTAGTATATGTATACCTTTTTCATTTTTTTAAGGTTTTTGCCATAGGGCATGTGCGCTCACTGAAAGAGAGAGGGATAAAAAGACCGTGATATATGTGCACTTTTAAATTTAGAGTGCATTTAACAGGGTGAAAGCTTTTCACTTGAGAATTAACTCCAAACAATTAAAGAAGGAAAGGTCATAAGGCCCCTGACACTTATTGGTAATTAAAAATACATTTATTCATAATATGAGGAAGTCTTTAAAAAAATCCATGAAAATTGAATATTGTGAAAAAAACTATGCATGGATTTCAGAAGTATTTTTGCACAACAATAAACTCATACTTCAATTCAAGCTTTCTAGGAACGTTTTCTTTTTCTTTTTTCTTTTTTTTTTTTTTTTTGACAGATTTTTGCGATAGGGTGTGTTTGCTTGCCAGAGGGAGAGAGAGATAGAAAGCAAGAAATTATTCCCCAGGGAGGATGGCCGCACCACAGTCCCTTATTTTCCATTCCCCTCTTGGGATTTTGGGCACTTAGGTACACACGCCTGGTGGGAATTTTAAGCCTCTGGGTCTGGGACTTGAACTGTGGTTGACTATGTGGGAGTCCAGCAATATAACCATTACACCAAGTGCTATTCCCTCTTTGAACTTTTTGAAGTTCCTTTTTATCATTTACACCTCATATTAATGCTATGAGGTAGGGGTTTAATATCTATTTAAAGAAGGTAAAATGCCCAGGTTCTGATGGGCTAAAAGACTTGTAAAAGTCACATAGCTAGAAAGTGGCAGAACTGGAGTTATCCCCAGGTCTTACCCCCAGGTCTTCTTGACTATATGTAACTTCATGCTCCTTTTTTTTTTTTCTTTGAGAAGTTTTTGCTATAGGGTGCGTACACTCGCCAGAAAGAGAAAGAAAGCAAGAAATCACCCCCAAAGGGGGATGGCCACGCCGCAATCCCTTCTCCTCCATTCTCTTCTTGGAATCTTGGGCACGTATGCACACGCGCCCAGCATGAGTCTAAGCCACCGGGTCTGGGACTCGAACCACAGTCGACTTCATGGAAGTTCAGCGACATAGCCATTACGTTAACTGCTGGTCCCTTTTTTTTTTTTTTTTTTTTGTAAAGAGGTTTCACTACAGGGTGCATGCGCTTGCCAGAAAGACAGAGAGAGACAGAGAGACAGAAAGCGAGAAATCACCTGCCTGGGCGCATGGCCATGCCACAATCCCTTCTCCTCCATTCTCCTCTGGGGATCTTGGGCACGCATGAACGCATGCACACATGCTCGACATGAGTTTAAGCCACCAGGTCCGAGACTCGAACTGTGGTCAAATATATGGGAGTCTAGGGACATAGCCATTATGCCGTCTGCTGGTCCCAATGCTCCATTTTTGAATTCATGTGACCGTCTCTAATTCATCACAGTACTGGTCTGCTAACTAACAGGATATGGAAAAAGCCATACTCTGTATAATATTGATTTCTATCTCCTTTTGAAAAATAACTTTAATAGTCATCTTTTGTTCTTGGGATCTCTACAACTTACTCTAATTCTTAAACATTGGATAATGAAAAAACAGTATCCTTAGATTTGAAGACAAATATAACATTGTTATCATTTAAATTGCTAAGTCACTTCTCAATTAAAATACTTGTGTTTTCAATGTAACCATTTTTGTTCAGCAAAGAATAGATCTACTTTTAAATAGAGTTATAACATTTAAAACAATGCCAACACAACAGGAGAAGCAATCAGCAGTAAACGTACACGTACAGAAGTGCAGTTTAACTGAGAATTGGTTTCTTTGAGCTAACATGGAAAGAGACTATAGCCCGTATGTAAATTTAGACACAAAATGCCCTGAGAAGTGGGGTGTTCGAGCAGAGGCATTTGGGTCAGCACAGTCAAATGCATCTCCTCCATGAACTGCCACAGGAGGCCTGAGCATATGACTTAAAGGCCATGTTATTATGGAATAAGCACAGATTCAGGCTGGCTCTTTGTATGTAGATGGCTAATCATTTGCAATCCACAGGCATGACAAATAGATGTCCCTATACATTTACTGAAAAACTAATATACTGAAGAAATACTGAAGAAACTAACCAAGATGAGTTAGTAGAAATATCCTCTATGCTCGATATATTACTTGGATAATGAACAAAAAAGCCCTTAAAATTTAACTCAAGAAATGGAAAACTGGAAGGCAAAATTACTGATATTTTAGTGCACGTGTGTGGGAAAAGACTCGGTTAGGAAAATAACTATCTACAAGGATTGAGAGAATAGTACCTAGTGCTCACACAGGACTAGGAATAGTACTTTAATTTTTTTTTTTTTTTTTTAGTTTACTAGCCAGATGGGAAAATCCTCCCAGTTAATAGAGCATCCATTAGATTACTAACAGGTTCCTTCAGTAGTAGGGAAAAATTACTTCTAGTCCAAATGCTGCTCTTCTCCTACCTCACAAAGCTCAAACACAAGACCTTAAATGATTAATTTCCAGAAAATTAAACCTTTTCCAGGGGGAAAGCCAAAGATATTCTGAAGAATTTAAAAAAATCCAGCTCCCAAATGATAGGAAATTCACAACGTCTAACATTCAATAAAAAATTATAAGCATATAAAGTAGGAAAAAACAATGATACAAATGAGGATAAAACAATAACCCATCAATAAAACAGATCCAGAAATGACCCAGATATTAAAATGAACAAATAAGATAAAAAAGTTATTCCTTTTTTTTTTAATTGCAAAAGGCACGTACACTCATGAGAGAGAAAGAGAGCTAGCAAGGAGGAGAAAGCACCCCCAACGCAGCATGGTCATGCTGTAATCCTCCTCCATTTCTCCATCCTGTCAGAACTTTGGGCATACACATGTACTCCGTATGGTTTTCAGGCTGCCAGGCTGTGATGTGAACTGCAGCCAGCCATTTGTATCTGGTTCCTTTAACCTCTAGGCTGTGAGGCTACCCCTATTACTGTTTTCCATTTATCCAGAAAGCTGAACATGTCAATTACAGCCATGGGAGACATAAAAAGACCCAAACTGAACCTTCTAGAGATAAGATTACAAGATGTGAGATGAAAATCCCCTGAATGGGACTCATGGCAAATAAGACACTGCAGAAAAACAGATTACTGAACCTGAAGATAGGGTAATAGAATCTTACCAAAATAAGGCATAGGGAGAACAGACTAGGAAAAAAAAAAAAAAAAGGATAAAGGATTAGTGAATTGTAGGACAACTTCAAGTACCACAGCATATATATAATTGGAAGTCCCTAAGAGGAGTAGGGTCAGAAAAGTCATTGAAACCCATTATCTTAATTACTGTGATGGATTAGTAGGTATACACATATGTCAATACTGCTCAAATAATACACTTTAGACATGTTCAGCTTATTGTATGCCAACTATACTTTAATAAAACTTAAAAAAACATTATGACAACACTATGACTTTTGGAATGGTACTATGTGTAAATTACTATACTTTGATTACAGTATGAAGTTCACCTCTTATTAGAGTTTAGTTGAATGGACACTATCAACTTTATTTTAAAGACAATTATCTGTTAAAATTTAGAAATTTACTCCAGGTTCCACAGCTAGCTAATGGTATATATGAGATGTAAACTCAGTATCTCTAGATCTACAAGTCTACGCTCTGTGGCTCTCCTTACTGTTCAGACTTGGTTTTACAGAGGAAATATATCTGAGTTTTGGGATTATAATTCATATATAAATTGGCATATTAAGAATCTGTCAGTTAAGGTTCCAGCAGTTGGTATAATGGCTATGTCGCTGGACTCCCATGTAGTCGACCATGGTTTGAGTCCCAGACCTGGTGGCTTAAACTCATGCCGGGCGAGAGTGCGTGTGAGCCCAAGATCCCAAGAGGAGAATGGAGGAGAAGGGACTGCAGCATGACCATCTCCCCTGGGGGGTGATTTCTCGCTTTCTGTCTCTCTGTCTCTCTCTCTGTCTTTATGACAAGTGCACATGCCCTATAGCAAAAAAAAAAAAAAAAAAAAAAAAAAAAAAAAAAAAATCTCAAAGTAAAAGAATTTGTCAGTTGATAATCAATGCCCATATTTTCAACCTATTATTATATTTAAACCTAAACACGTAAATATAGTTGGTAGAATATTTGTGTATAAAAACCCTAGACTCACAATTTATTTTTTAAAATAAATAAGAAAAAAATCACTGGCCAAAAGTTTTAGTGTGAGAATTTCTCATACACAAATTGCCTCTGCAGTTTTCAGCAGTTTACATCTATTTTATGTATAGATTGAGTACAACAGTCGCGTCTAAGCACAACTCTAAGAATATTAGATGATCTAAAAGTCTTCAATAAACATTCCATTGAACACATGTGTTTTTTCCCCAGATATTTCTTATAGAGTTCTCCTGCACCCTTTTTCATCCCCCACCACAAGACAACTGTGCAAGAAAACATTGGATAACTGCACCATGGTATCTGTTGTTGATGCGACCTACGCTGAGCTCAGTTACCTGCACATAAGTGGCGCTTAACAGAAGTATGTGCAAAGAAGCATTTATAAATTTTAAGGAACTCTGGAGTCCAATTAGTTGAAGATGTAAGGCCAATGACCATTTTTCCTGTTTTATCAAATCTGCTTTCATGTACAATTTGAATTTTGAAAAGAATCAATTATAATGGCATATTTTATTTCCCAACTAGAGTGAACATTCTTAAGTTTAAAGAAGAGTTAGTAGAAGAACAAAAAGTACAATCCTTTTCAATTATAAAAATAAGGCTACTGCTATCTGGAATTCTGATGTTAATACAGAGCCCTGGGATGACTCATCAGGACATGCTTGTGTGAACTCCTTCTACCCAGAGCGTGCCCACCTTATCATTGCCACCTGATACATACATGTATCAAGGAACATATACATGTCTGCAAAGACAGAAAAGGTGCTTGATGTGGAACAGTCACAGAAAGGCTCCATATTCCAAAAGCCTGCTCTTGAAGATTATGAAGAGGGCCAGCCAGTGGCAACGGTCCAAGAGCCTGAATTCTATATGGCTGACTGGCTGGTTTGAGTCTCAGACTCAGTGGCTTAAGAAACATGCCAGGTGTGTGCATGTTTCCGAGAGGAGAATGGAGAAGGGATTGTGGTGTTGCCATCTCCTCTGGGGCTATTCCTTCTCTTGCCCTTTTGTTTTCCCTCTCTCTTTCCTTGGTGAGCTAACATGCTCTATAGCAAATTAAAAAAAAAAAAAAAAAGATGAAGAAATTAGATTTTCAGTGCTTAGAAAGAACTGACTTTATAAATGATCAAAGCATCTATCTTTCTTTCTTTTTTATTAATACATTTGTACTTTATTTATTTATCTTTAAGTTTTTGCCATAGGGCACATGTGCTTAGAGAGAGAGAGAGAGAGAGAGCTCTAGAGAGAGAGAGAGAGAGAAAGAGACAGTGAGAGGTGAAAGTGAGAAATCACCCCTCAAGGGAGGCTGACACGCCATACTCCTTCTCCTTCTGGGATTTTGGACATATATGTACATTTGTCCTGTGTGAATTTCAAGCCACCAGGTCCAGGGCTTGAACTGTGGTCAGCCACATTAGCACCCCAACTACTATACCACCTCTGGCCCCCAGAGCGTGTGTGTGTGTATGTGTGTGTATATACACACACATACACACACACATCTATTTTTTTAACCATAGAATTAGTTATAACAACACACACTTTTGCTACAGGAATGATATTACTGTGACTCCTGCTGCTACCATACTTACTAACAGCTAAAATTTATTGAGTATTATACCAGATATTGCTTAAATGCCTTTCCAGAACTGATGAAGTCATCACAGAAAACTGTGCTGAGTAAAAATAAGATGAATCATAAGAAGTCACATACCATACAAACTCATTTATATAACATTCTCGAAATTACAAAACTATGGAAATGGAGAACAGAGCTATGGTTGCCAGTTTAACGAGGATGTGGAGGTGACGGGAAGTGGGTTTGTATATTAAAGGGTAACGTGGGGATCCTTGAGGTGATAGAAACATCCGCATTTTGATTGTACTTATGTCAATATCCTGGCTGTGATATTGCACCCAAATTGTGCATGGCCCTACGTAACTGGGAAAAAGGGACATGAAATATCTCTATATTATTTCTGACAACTATAATTGTTCTACACTTACCACCAAATAAAATTTAATGAAAAAAAAATTAAAACAAAAACTCTCAAACCTTCAAACCCACAGTGAACTCCAAGGGCATTAAGCAATAATGATAATATGTTCTAAGTGTTTATTATGAGCCAAGTAGTGTGCTAAGTTTATGAAACAAATCCTAAAACGCAGGTGCCATTTTACAAGTGAAATTCTATCAGACCAACCACTGTGACATTAACTGTTTACTCTTCTTTAAATGAGGTAGTGCTGCTATGATTGGGTTATCAGGAAACTCATGATGCATTTTTGCATAGAAAAATACAGCATGACTTTCCCGATGACCTAATACATACACTACAAAGGTTTTTCATACTGTTTTTAACCTCAGTTTGTTATAAGAGTTTAACTTTACTTCCCAAACATAGAACTCAGCTCCCTTGGGTAAATCACAGCTCTGAAAGCAGGAAAAAAAAAAAAAATCAAAACAAGACGGTTATATTGAAAGAGTCAATCTTGGCAGGAAAACCAGTGTGAACTGCTAATGACTTCTAATATTTTTAAGTAAAAATAAACTTTATTTTTTTCAGGGGCTAGGCAAGCATTATTAAGGCAGCAGTTCCATAATTCACTATTAGTAAAAATGTGATGGTGAAGGTAGATATTTTGGTACATAATCTATAATATATGGGAAAACTATAGTATCTATTGCTATTTCTAGAAATGATAATCATATGCTTAAAAGAATATTATTAGTAAGACTTAAAAAACATTTTCGGGGGACCAGCAGATGGCATAATAGTTAGGTTGTTGGACTCGCACATGGCTGACCACAGTTCAAGTCCTGGACCCTGAGGCTTGAAACTCACACTGAGTGTGTGTGTGTGTGTGTGTGTGTGTGTGTGTGCATGCCCAAAATCCCAAGAAGAGACTGGAGAAGAGGCCATCCCTCTGGGACGTTATTTCTCACTTTCTGTCTCTCTGGCAAGTACATGTGCCCTATAGCAAAAACCTCACGTAGAAAAATAAAAAGTGTGTGTGTGTGTGTGTGTGTGTGTGTGTGTGTGTATGTGTATGTATTTGGGCCAGGCAGTGATGCAAGATAGTGCAATGCTCTGCAATGATGGACCCACATGAGGGGAGCAGGCACAAGGCCTCCTTGTGCCCATGGTCCATTTGGCAGGGGCTGAGGGCAGACTGTGTTGTAGGACCTTGTTGAAGGTGTCTGTCTCTCTGTCTCTTTCATGGAGAAGATAAATCAATAAACTCTTAAAAAAATTTTCTTTGGTCAAATGAATTTGAGTTTTAAATAGAAATGTGTTTATGAATGTGTGTGTGTGTGTGTGTGTCAGTGAATATTAACAAACATATGTATGTTAGGGTTCTTCAGAAAGTTCATGGAAAATGTACATTATTAAGAAAAGTATGTATGGATTTCAAATTTTGTAAACCAAAATAAACTAGTGGTTTAATTTCCTTTTTCCATAAACTTTTGAAGTTCTTTCCTAAATACAAAATCCCAGAGGGACCAGCAGTTGGCATAATGGCTCTGTCACTGGACTCCCATGTAGCCAACTGTGGTTCGAGTTCCGGACCCAGTGGTTTAAACACATGCTGGGTGCGTGTGTGCGTCCCCAAGATCCCAAGAGAAGAATGGAGGAAAAGGGATTGTGGTATCGCAATCGCTCCTGGGGGGTGATTTCTCGCGTTCTGTCTCTTTCTTTCTGGTGAGCGCACACACCCTATCCAAAAACCTCTTCAAAAAAAAAAATCCAGACACATCATTTTTTCATATTTTATATGAACCATGTTATAGAAGACTCAGAAGAGTGGCATTTAAAGGCACCTTAGAACTGACCAAGTCAACCTTCCTATATAATAGTTGGAAAGTAAGGCCTAATAAGTTAAGAGCCTCATCAGTCATGCTGAAAAATCCAGAAATAGAACTCAGGGCACCTGACTCTCACTGCTCTATTTCATTATTCTAACTTCTTCAAGTAATCTGATGGATAAACAAAGAATAAAAAGTTACCAAGTTGAATAATGATATAAAATAATGGATTCATTTTACTTGGGCTAAGTGAGAATGACCATCAAAATTGGCTTTTCAAAATTTACAATTGCTTATTCCAATATCTTTTAACAAACATGGTTCATATCCTAGTTTCCTAGCAAAATGAAGGTGACCTAGGAGCCAGCTGGTGGGTGGTATTTAAGGTGGCTGGATCCCATATGGCCAACTGCATGCTTCAAGTCCCAGATGAGATGGCTGAAAAACACTCTGAGTGAGTGTGCACGTGTACCCAAAATCTCAGGAGGAGAACAGAGGACAGGGGATTATAGCATGGCCATTTCTCTTACGGGTGAGGGCTTCCTCACTTTCCCTCTCTCTGTCTCTCTCTGGTGAATGCACACACCCTATGGCAATTAAAAGATAAAAAAATAAAGAAAAGAAGAAGAAGAAGAAAAGAAAGTAACCTAGACCTCTTTGAAATCCTCACAAGTTACTCTCCCAAGGCCAGATTCCCCAGGTTCCTACAACCCACCCTTTCAAAGTGACCAAGGCTTTTACAAGTATGGCAAGGCCCTGCTCCCTGTGCCATTTGTTTTACGATCTTACAGTGACATCCTGGAACTGGAGCCGCATAGCTGAGCTGGATGGCTGGGGCCGGCTGGTGATCTCCAATATGGTTCTCAGCAGGATGTCCAGAAGGCTGGCCACTATCACGTCTATTTCCTCCAACACGGATTTTTCCTTCAGAGAAAAAAATAATGTGTTCTGGAAATTGTGACTTAATATGTGTATTAGTCTTTCTTTAACGGAAAAGGTGGGAAGCCCATTTCAAAGAGTCAGAGAACTCAAGAACTTGAGACACCTAGACCTCACTTAAGTCAATGACCATCTTTAAAAACAAAAACAAAGACGTAGAGAAGTTAAGGGTTTACCTAGGAGTACACAACTTGGCTGTACAATAGACACTTGAGGCACAAATAAAAAGCCGGGAATACCAGATGAATTCAGGACACCAGCTCTGCCCCTAGCAGGACATGGGACCTGGGGCAAATACCTTTGCTCTCTTGGGCTGATTCTGCACTAAAAGTACATCTTAGTTCTTAAAAACTATACTTTATTGGTTCCAGGTTGTATTTACAATTACTCTTCCTACCACTGAAGTTACATAGGTCACTTTCCAAAACCCTATTTTAAGTGAAAACAACTATTCCTGAGGCCAGAAGGTGGCACAGTGGTAAAATACACTGCTTTGTGAGGCAGACACACAGAGAAAGGTTGCTGATTAATGTCCAGAGATTTCCCTGGGTGAGCTGGGTTCCGGGGTGCTCATGAGTCAAACTGATTTGAGGCTAGGGGTGGATCATGGTATCAAGACCTTGTCGAGATGCTGTCTCTTTGTCTTTTTATCCATGGAATAAATGAAACTTGAAAGAAAGTGATTATTCCTATAACAATGATTTTTAAAAATCTCTACATGCAAACCATTTAAAAATGACGTTCAATCTAGGTGAATACTCTTAGTTATAGAGTAGAACTAAGGTCAGTGGCCTTATGGTAAAGACTCCTTTCCTAAAACAAAGTTAATACTATCCAAGCTCCTAGGATTCAAGAGGGAAACCCACATTGCTTTGCACTCACTATAGTAGTGGATCTGGGTTGTTCTTATACCAATGAAGAAAAACTCTATATACAAATGTTCCCTACCAAGAAGATCAGTCTTTGCAAAGAATACTGTTAGGAAGTGAGGTGAAAGAGCCTTTGGGCCAGGATTTCATAATGAGCTATCTCATGCTTGGGGAGGTGGGGGGACTTCCAAGATTTATACCCCAGTGAATTGGTTTCTGCTCTAAATTCCCTACTCGCTTAGTCCAAAACTGACTACAACCTCCAAATTGAGAGATCCAGAGAAATCATCTCCACTTTGGCTGATACTGGTTTTGATTTTCTATAGTGAGTGAAATAGCTTACTTTTTATTCTCCAGTATAATTTGGAAGAACCTTTTAATTGGGAAAGGCATGGCTTTTTTTTATTATTATTATTGAATTGTATAGAGGAAGTTTTAAAGCAGAATTAATGCCTCTCTCTGTCACCACTGTTCTATAAAACACAGATCACATTTGGGGCCTGGATCATGGGCATGGGTAAAAGTGAATTGTCCCTTTCTTTGTAGGTCCTTCTTTTATTGCAGAGCTTCTAGCCATTTTCTCTCACATGCCAACTATGTCCCCACACTACTGATGCATTCTCTCTACCACCTCCCCTGGGGTCCTATCCCAGCTCACTGGTCTTCAGAAGCAGACCCTAGGTAGGCCTGACAAAAATGAGGAAACTGGAGTATAGAGGGAAGAGGGCAGCAGAGAAAGAGGAGTCTCAGCACCCACTGCCAAACTCTGCTTCGTAAAACCTGTTACCAATAAGCACAATAATTCACAGCTGCAGAATGCCAGAACTGCAACAGGGCAGCCTTCATATGCGGATTTCACAGCAGATCCATGAGCCACAAACACAAAATCTTTCAGTTACCTCATTTATCAGCAAGCATGTGATTTTTCTCACTCTGCACTGCACTTTCTAATGCCACTGCATTGCATAAAGAGTTAGGCACTGGGATAGGAATCCTCAAAGCCATAACGATTTAGAGAGCACCTTTGGGGTCAAGTAATGGCTATACTGAAAGGGCAGCTAGAGCTGCCCTTTGCTTCCACAATCTTCATAGGACCAGCCCAAGGATTATGGCCAAGTTGTGATCATCATGCAGCCTGTCGAATGGGCCAAAAACGACTTCACTTTGCATGCAGCGATTTATTCTTGACACGGAGCATTCATTATATCAAGATTAAAGACACATGTGGGAGGCTTTAAATTTCCAATTTTTCTCACTCAGTATTCAGTTCTTCCTTGAAATAAAGTTTAGGGAACCCAGGTTACTTGGGGTTATAGCAACCCTACAGGTTAAAAAAAAATTCCTTCTAAGGATAAATAAAAAGTCCAGCCCAGCTAGAAAGGAAAGTGAGTCTCAGAGGGTTCCTAAAAGTGTGGTTTCTTTGTAGACATTTAAGATTTTATTTCCAGAAGCTGTTTGATGAGAACAACATACAATGACCTGTATTTACTTACTGAGCTATTTTTCTTGATGAGACAAAATACGTTGCTAAGGATACGTGCACACATGATCAAGTCCTTCTGTTCTTGCAAGTGGATGTGGAGGTGATGTAACACGACAGGCAGGAGAATGTACCGGGAATCTGGAGAGGGAAGAATCATTAGTGTCACATCTGCTAGAGTCCCACGCAAACCTCGGGCAAATCCTTCTCTACTTTCCAATTCAATGGTAACTGTTCAATTATTAACACAAGGAGTTATAAACATACCAGTTTTACCAAGTTTATATTGAAAAATAGTCCTTTCTTTCCCAAAGCCATGATTCCTGACATGAAAGGGCCTCTATTTTAGCTGAAGTTAAGTCTCTTCCCCCTCAATATTTTTTTATTCTCCAAAGTTCTAAGTTATACAACTCTCTTGCCACTTCCAACATGTTCACAGACGTAGACCATCCACTGACTTATGGTAGAGGAAGAAGCCTGTTTACCTTTTTCCTTCCTCTTTAGCCTCTCAACAGGGTTATAGAATAATTTCTGACTAAATTCACGTTATGGTTTAGCTGCCACTCTGATTTGCAACCCTTTGTATATAATGGCTTTTTGCTTCGTTTTGTTTTTCTCTCTCAGAAAGCTTTTGGGAAATTACCTTTATCCCTGGTAATTCAACTGTTCATGCTAAGGGCCTTGGCGTTGGCCCTTCGAGCCTACAAACCCCTGTCCTTTAGTTCTGGGAACGTGCCTGGTATTATTTCTAGGATTGTTTCCTTCCCTCTACTATTTTTCTGTTCTCAGTTTGGAACTTGAGCTACACTCACATTGTTAATCTCATGAATTGTCTTCTATTTCTCTCATATATTTTCCTTCTTCTTGTTCAACTTTCTAGTTGACTGACTGACTTTATTACCCAACCTTCCTATTTTCTTATTTAGTCTATCACATATTCCATTCTTTTTTTTTTTTTTTTTTTTTTTTTCACATATTCCATTCTAAGAGCTTTCTATTCGCAGGGTCAGTGTCCCAGGTATGTGACCTATGTGACTTCCCTGTGCTCAGAAGGACCCTGTGCTGGGTTTAATGCTCTGCTGTCATACCCCCAAATTATTAATTTTCAAATAACAGTTCTTATATTTTCATCATACAGCTATTTCTGCTTAGATCTCTGAAAGATCTTTTGTAATAGCTTCCTATTCTTGTTTCATGGATGCATCTCCTCCTTTCTCTGGGGAAATCTGAGAAATAGTTTTGATATTTTTCTCTCTGATATTTTTCTTCTTATCTTTTTCTCCCATGTTATATTTTTCTGTTTCTTTGTTTTGGCTTCTGCCTTCATATAAGAGGTTTTTCAACAGTATCTGGTGATCTTTGATTGTACTGTCATCTTTACAAAAGAGGTACTAAAAATGCTAATTGGAAAACAAAACAAAATAAAACCTGTGAGTGAGTCATAAGCAAGCTGTACACTGCTTAAGTACAATCAGGATTGTAGGCCTGTGAACGTTGCGTTGGGGACTTCCACAGTTTGGTTTCTAAAGGTGGTCTCTTTTGGGGTGGTCAGTTTCTCGAGAGAGAAATCTGCTAGCCTCCCTTCCGGGGAGCATGGGTTCATCTTTTAGTAGTTAGAAACTGAGAAAGGAAGTGCCTGGTAAGAGTCTCTCTGTTTAGTCATAAGGCTCTGTTTGTAGTATAGAGCATCATTCCCAAATTTTAGCTGTGTGTGATGCTCCTGAATCCAAGCCATACCTTATTCACTTTTTTCTAAGAGAGTCAATCTTCAATTTTCTGACAAAAGAGGCGAGATTGGTGCAAGGCAGGCCAGGGAGCTAATTATTCCTTACGAAGGTTTTGAAAGCAGCTTTCATATGTGCAGCACCCTTAATCTTCAGATACCTGGCACTTTCAATTCCTTTCTGAAGCCTGCCTGAGTCTTCTGGGGTCCAGTGTATCAATTAGTTTGCTCCCTGGCTCTGCCCTAACTGCACACACCACGCCTATGTTCTTCAGCCTTCTATCTGATAAATCGGCCATGATGCCTCTTTGTAAAAATGACTGCTATCGCTTGCATGGTGCATCTCCTCTCCCATTCTCTTACATCTGTGAATCTACACCTTTCAAAAAATGGTCTTTACTAACCATAAATATAAAAACCTTCTGAGACCTTAGCAAATCAATTTCAATAACATTTAGTGTAAGTATTACTTTATGATCACATGGGGTTTATCCTAAAAGCTAGTTTATACAACATATAAAAATCATCAATAGTATACTGAAAATTCACACATGGGCTCTTCAAAAATTTCATGGAAAATAAGTATTATAAAAGTCTATGCATGGATTTCAAATTAGTTTTGCAAAATAATTTGTTCCCCCCCCCCTTTTTTTTAAGGCATATGTGCTCACCAGATAGAGACAGAGAAAGAGAGAGAGAGAACAAGTGAGAAATGACCCCATAGAGAGGATGGCTACCACACAATCTCTCCTCCTCTTGGGATCTGGGGAAATCATACACACATGCCTGGTATGTTTCTCAAGTCAATGGATCTGGGACTCTAACCACTCAGTCAGCCAGACGGATCCAGAGCCTTAACCACCATACCATCTCCTGGCCAGCCCTCATATTCCTTCTGATGCCTGCTACTGGGCTACCAACACGAGGAGGTCTGGTCTTAAGTTTTTTATCAAAACAAGCACACAGATACAGACATTCTGAACTATAGGAAAATGATTATAGGCTATTAAAATACAAACTTATGGGACCAGCAGTTAGTGTAATGGCTAATGTCACTGGACTCCCATCTAGCCGACTGCAGTTCGAGTCCCGGACCCGGTGGCTTAAACTCACGCTGGGCACATGTGCATGTGTGCCCAAGATCCTGACAGGAGAATGGAGGAGAAAGGATTGTGGTGTGGCCATCCCCCCTGGGGGGTGATTTCTTACTTTCTGTCTCTCTGTCTCTCTCTGTCTTTCTGGCGAGCGCACACACCCTATAGCAAAAACCTCTCAAAAAAAAAAAATATATATATATACAAACTTATAAAATAATTCATTGCAGGCCTTTAAACACTAAGCCCCACACAGGAACTTAAACACCTATTTACAAATCAGCTACTTGACCAAAAGAATGAGGAAAAAGTAACAGAAAGCTTAGGTTCCAGGAGTCACTGCCTAGTGATATGTAATTAGAAGGGAAGATAAAGCTTATCTGATGTGTTCCTCCTGCCAGGGGGATTTGGTTTTTAAATATCCAATTTGCAACCAACTGCTAAGAAAATGTCTACTGCTAAAACGTAAGTAGGATGGACAAAGAATTCGTGTGTGGCATGTATAAAAAGACATGACTTTCTTGCTTGCAGATTTGCTTTTTCTTCATGACTAGGGCGATGTCAGCCACTGCAAATGACAGAACCGGTGGTGGGTAAATGCCAAGGAAGCTGACTGGCCGAAATGCTAATTCTTACCTTTAAAACAAATCACCTGGACCCATCCAGTAGCCCCCCACCCCCACCCCCCGCAAAACAAACACAGGCAAAACAAAACAAAACACCCTGTAGTTGAACACAAACTTTACACACATTTAACAGTAGAATCTGTCACGCAGATTCTGCCCTTGAAAAGTGGATACGCTAATACTCTATATCTCGGATGAAGCCCGCTGCATTGTATGTCTCCTTGAGCGTACAAAGGAGTCACTCTCAGTTACTTTTTTCTTTGTCTGTATACAATTGAGTGGAAAAGCTAGCTACCACTGGTAATTCCCAGTAGGCAAGAGGTTAGGAAGGAAGAGAAGAAGCTAAGAAATGTGGGTAGACTTCCTTTTTTAGGTTAATTTTATTTAAAGAATTAGTTTGTTATTATTATCATTATTATTATTATTTAATTTGAATAGAGAGAGAGAGAGAGAGAGAAAGTAAGACAGCATGTTGCCAGGTCTGGGACTCACCCTAACCACCATACCACCTGCCGGCCCCTTTTAGGTTCATTTTAATGAAAGTCACACCATCGCCTCCTCTATCAACAAGCTCTGGACATGGATCCTTGAAGTCAGCATATGACCACAAGGGAGTGAGGTTTCTAAGTCTGACAGTGGTACACAGGGTCACCTGGCAGTTTCCATGCACTGGGGCCACGTCAGCAGAATGCCAAAGCAGCTACTGCACAGCAGCTCCGGAAGGAGAGGATGGAAACAAGGTGGGCAGGAGGACACGCTGCAGAAGAGCTCTTTGCACGTCCCAGAGCAGCTGACTGCGGAGATGCACCAGAGCTACAGAAAGCCTGAAACCCAGCTGGGTTGGCCTCCGTGATCAAAGCCACCAGGAATTGAACTGTCAAAGTCACAGACAGCACAAAACCTGCGAACAAGCCTTTGAGACACTGGAGTACAGACAACACTCAGAGTGGAAAGAACTGCAGATTCAGGAGGGGCTCATTTTTGTGCAGGATTACAGAGGAAAACAAGAGCGGAGAGATAAATCTCTGTGTGCAGCTTACAGATCTCACCCAATGGCTGTAATGCCACCCTGCTGCTTCCCAGGGGCTTCCTTCCTGAGGCAAAATGTGTGTACTTCTTACTCTGGTACTTCCATTAATTGAGCCCTCTTCTGGCCTGGGACTCCTGCCCCCTCCCTCAACACATACTCCCAGGCCCCAATGTCTATTATCATACTCAGGCTCATCCTTAGTTCAAAAGCTGCTTTTCTAGTAAGATTTCCTTTTTTAAAACAGGGTCTCACTATGTGGTGATCCTGCCTCAGCCTCCAGGGTCACGAAGACTGCAGGCATGCGCTACCATGCTCAGCTCTTTGTCAGACAGAGTCTCGCTGTCCTGTGCACACCAACTGTGGAACTTGGGATCTTCCTGCCTCCGTCTCCTGGAGCTGCTGGAATTACGGGCCTGTGCCACCATTCTCGGCCTGTAGATTGGATGGGGAATCAAACCCAGGCAACATCTACTAGTGCATGATTCTATGGCTGTGACTGGGCTTTTTTTAAAAAAAAAAAAATACAGGGACCAGCAGTTAGCGTAATGGCTATGTCACTGGACTCCCACGTAGTCGACCGCGGTTCGAGTCCCGGACCCGGCGGCTTAAACTCACGCCGGGCGCGTGTGCATGCGTGCCCAAGATCCCGAGAGGAGAATGGAGGAGAAGGGATTGCGGCGTGGCCATCCCCCCTGGGGGGTGATTTCCTGCTTTCTGTCTCTCTGTCTCTCTCTGTCTGTCTGGCGAGCGCACGCGCCCTATAGCAAAAAAACCTCTCCAAAAAAAAAAAAAAAAATACACATCACTGATATAGCAGGTTCCATGTCTATATCCTGATCCCTACCCCATGAGCCAGTCAGTACACAGTGCTCACTCATAAGCATTTGTCAAGCACCTTCTATTCACTTGCCAGGCTCTCTTATGGATCTAGAGACAGAATTGCAATTAAGGTGTGAATCAAGTCCTGTCCTCCGGGGTTTTCCTTCTTGAGCAGAGAGACAGGTACTGAACAATGAAGTACCCAACTCTTTGTTTAGTTAAAGTTATTTTGGATGAGCTAAGAAGCAAAACACAGTATGCTATGAGAGTACTAATGGGATGGGTGGGGCAGAAAGATTTCTTAAGGAAATGAGAGTTAAGACCCCTGAAGCATAAGTAGGGGTTGCCTAGCTTCCAGAGAAACTGGAGAAAGTGGATTCCAAACAGGAAAGTGGTGAGGGGATGGGCAAGGCAGGTGGACAGGCCCACCCCAGAACCTGGAAAATCAGTTCAGCTCACAGATTTCACCCACTCGTTATGATGCCACCCTGATGGCTCCACCAGGGGCTTCCTTCCTGAAAAAGTGGATGGTATGTGCATGCCTTACTTCTGTCAGTTGCACTCTTTCCTGGCCTGGGACTCCTGTCCCTCCTCTTAACCCACACAACAGAACAAAACAACTGGTTTGTGAGTGAGGAGCTGGGAATGGCATTATCTGGTATGTTTCCAAAGGTCACTTTGGCTATGCAGATGGATAGATAAAAGGAGAAACAGCAAACAAGGACAGAAAGGACTGAGGCCGCTCTGACCAGGTGCATCTGAACTGGAGATGTGGCAGCCAGGTGGGAAGATTGGGCCAGACGTGAGTGATGCTACAGAGGGATAAAGAATCTTGCAGAGATGAAGGGCAAAAGGGAGAATGCGCTCTCAAGACCATCCCTGGGTTTCTAGGTGGGACTGAAATGGAGAGGAATAACCTTAGAGGAAAAAAGGTGAGATTTCCATTTTGGACATGCTGAGTTGAAGGAGTCTGTGGGATATCACACAGATATGCTGAGAGAAAACTTCGATACTCAGATTTGAAGCTCAAATGTGAGATCTGGCCCAGAAACACCACCTTGAGAGCTGTATCAGTAGCTGAGGGTAAGCGGGCGGGTGCAACCAGGATTCGCTCAGACCTGCCTGTGACATGGCACCCATGAACATCCCTCATTGCAACTGCTGTCGTACTTTCTAATAATATATGTTCGACATGTACTTTTGTGCTTAATCAAAGTAAACAGAAGGCAGGGACTGTGTCTGTTTAATTTTTACTTTATAATATATTTAGTTGTTTAGCATCTGCTTTTGTGCTTGACCAAAAGCAACAGAAGGCAGGGGCTGTATATGTTTAATTTACTGTAATATTCTAACATTATATACGTATATACATGTACAAACACACACAAAGAGGAGAGAAACAGAGAAAGTGCCCCTCATAGAGAATGGTGATGCTGCAAACTCTTCTCCATTTCTCCTTTTGGGATCTTGGGCATGTATGCACATGCACTTGGTGTGTGTTTCAAGCCATGGATCTGGGCCCCGAAACACACAGTCAGCAATGTTGGATCCAGCCACCATGGTCACCATGCCACTGGGTAGCCCCATATGTTATTAATGTAATATTGTGAGGGGCTGCACATATTAAATATGTGCTGAGTGAATGAGTGAATGAGCTTCATTCATTCTGAGCGCCAGTGGATATTAGATGCAACTGAAACAGAGACTGGTGTTTCTGGCTTCATGTTCTCACGAGCCTTAGACAGGAGGCAAATAGGAGGTACAGGATCACCATCCAGTTTCTGACGGCTCCATTTGCTGGCGCTCGCCTGTGCACTGGAATGCAGCTATTCCAATCACCGTGCAAACCACGGCAGCTGCCCCACTCCCCACCGCCCTGAAATACCTGCAAAAGTGGATGAATAATGTTTAAAAAATAAAAAGATACAAGTTTCATCCCCTCCCCTGTACTTAAAACAGTCAATCAGTATTGTAAAACTCAGAGATACAGTAAGAGAACAAAGTTGGTGTGCAACTCTGCTGTGCAAACATCATGGAGTGTACTTACACAAACCTAGATAGTGTAGTCTACTGCACACAAAACCGTATGGTGTAGCCTATTGCTTTCTATGGGATCACCCTGAAATATGTCGTCTGTCACTGACTGAAACATCATTACATGGTATGTAACTATACTTAAATATAGTTTAAAAGGGCAGAAGGTAGTGTGGTGGTTATGGTGCTAGATTCCCATATGGCCAACTGTGGTTAGAATCTTGGACCTTGTGGCTTGAAAATCACACCAGGTGCATGTGTGTGCATGCACAAAACCCCAGAAGGAGATGGAGAAAGGAGTGCCATGTGGTCATCCCCCCAGGGGGGTGATTTCTTACTTTCCCTCTAACTGTGTCTCTCTGGTAAGTGGATGTGCCCTACGGCAAAGAACTTAAAAAAACAAAACCAAAAATGCCTAATAGTCTATTTTCTCCCACCTTTTCTTATTTTTCATTGCAGTCTTATACCAAATCCACAAAATTTCTAATGGGCACTGGGGAGTTTCTGCCAAAAATTAAAAAAAAAAAGATATTTGATTATTTTCTTATGAGATTTCTGTCCTAAAATATTTGATTTTTTCAGTTTGTTAGCAAAAGAAAGTAGCACCAGCAAGCTTCTTACCAATGGCACATGCTCAGTGCCTGAAGGTCTTAATATGTACTTCTATTTTCTGTGCTGGATTTTGCCTAACAAACTGCTCAATTATCTCTAAGTAGAAACATATAAAACCTTTTCTTAGCAAGAAAATAGCTCAGCAATGACTGCAGACTTCTGCTAAACAAATCATGACGTGCCAAGCAATGGAGAAAAATGCAAAGTGAATGTAAAACCCAGGGCTCTGACCTTGCAGAGTCTAGGAGACCTGACCTCTGACCTCTTGCTACTATACTGCAACTACTTATTTCTTCTGTCACTTTCTAGGCTTCCTTCTTCCTCCCCAACCTCTATGCATCAAATCTACTATTTTGCCATTGCCAAAACTGTCTTCTCTAAAATCACTTAGCTCCTTCTATTCCTGACCTTCGGGAAATAGGAAGAATACAATTTGGAAGAGAAAGGGAAAAATAACTTGCCAATTTTTAATACCTTCAGTAAGTCTGTCTGGATCTCAGATGATTTAGACATTGAATACCAATCCACTTAGATTCCAAATGTTGGCTATGTTTCTCAGCCTTGGTCAGGTGCCCTAGACTCTGACTTTGGAGGTGTGGCTCAGGGTGGAAGGGGACTCATCTTCTTGCCTGACCATGGAATGGGTCTTCTAGCCTACTTTGTCCAGCTATGAAGCTGCCTGGTGAGCCTTACTTAACTCAGCTTGGCCTGAATCTTTCTAGAACATTATTTCATTGCGTTCTTTGAAACTAACCTTGGAATGTGTCCTTTTTGTCTTTGCCATGTTAATTTCTAATCTAATCTCAACTGGGAATCTTCTGCAGTCCTGCTGGTTCCTTTCTTTGGTTGGTTTTCAACCAGATAACATAGATATGCCTATCCCTATTTTCTGATTTAGAACTTAAAAGTAACTAGAAACAACACTTCAGGTTTTCCTAGCACTATTGTGCAGTCCCATGTGATTTTAAAAAAGGGTAGGCAGAGCCTGGGAAGGCTCTCTGGGACACTTCCTGTTTTTCTTTGAAGATCGGCTTCTTCCTGATGTGTCCTGCCCTGCCATTTACACATGACAGTCTCTGTTTTCTTCAAAGATGAGTCAGTGAACATCAAGCCCAGTCACATCCTGCTGGGGCAGTGACAGTGCCTTCCCTCTTATGAGCATCTGCGTGAGCTTCTTAGGATCTGTGGATCACAAGCTGCTTTTGCTTTTCCATGACCACCCTTCAATAAGAGCATCCCCACAATATGAGCAGGCCAGGTTTTCCCTACTTCCCTCCCTAATCTGGGCCAAGGTTTCAAAATCCCCAACTCCTGGCACTGCATTTGAGCCCCTCCACTAAGGAACTGGTGCAGACCCTGAGGGTGTACAGTTCCTTCTCTCACAGTCCTTCTACCTCTTACCCACAAATGTTCTCACCAACTCCCACAAAACCCAACAGCTTTACTTTGAATTGCAGCAGCTTCTTCTCTTTATATCTCCCTAGTTCTGACTTCTCTGCTGCCTACTGAAAGGCATCAACAGTGAACTGGGTCCACACCTAGAACACACGTCTCAGAGGCATGCAGTAGACACAATACCCTGAATAATTACCCCACATTTGAGAACAATTTTGATTACTCATATTGCTCTTTCTGTGTAAGATCTTAACTGAACAAACAATCATCTGGGCACTGTGGGAGAAATACAGCAGAAATGACCAATCCTTGAGCTAAGAACTTTTCTTAAACAGTTTTATGAAAGCAGAGCTGGTGCATGCATTAAATTGGGGTGTCTAGTCAGGAGCCACATCTCCCCACAAACCCTGATCCCAATCCTGGAGGGAGTCCCTGATCACTGCAACAGAACTCCTAGGGTACTGAAGGACAGAGTTTCAATTTTTTTTTTTTTTTTTTGGCAGGATTTCATACATTTTTACTAGGAGAAGTAAGAAGGTTGAACTTCCTTTTATACTGACGGGAGCATTATTTCAGGAAAAAAGACAAAAGGAAACATACCAAAAATCCATCAACAAGAGAAAAAAATAAATAAACAGTATTATATTAATTCAATGGAATAGTATACATGGGGGGGGGGGGGGGAATAGACCTATATCTGGTAGCATGGAAAAATAAAAAAAAGTATAATGTAAATTAAGAAAAACACTCTACAGAATGACATATAAAATAATGTTATCATATAAAGATGAAAGACTAAAACATTTGGTAGCTTTAAAAAAGTAGTTATTTTTATATGATAAAGGCACAGAGAAAAGGAACCAGATAGGCTGGTCCCATTATGCAGTGTTTAATCACATGGCTGACTGTGGATCAAATCCTGGACCCCGAGGCTTGACAAACATTCTGGGTAAGTGCATGCATGCCCAGGATTTTGACAGCATGGAGAAATGTAGGAAAAAAGAATTGCAACTTGAGCGGGCCCCATTGGGGGGTGCTTTCTTGCTCTCTCTTTCTCTCTCTCATACACATTAGCCTTCTGGCATATTAAAGAAAAAAGGAGAGAGGGAAGAGAAAAAAGAGGAGCCAGAATCTATGAAAGTGAAAATTTCTATGAAGAAAGCAACAGTAACCACATGAGGACTTTAAGTGTATTTATGGCAAATTTCTTAATTAAAGATCTAGGGCCCACTGGTGTCATGGCAGTTAAGGTAGCTGGATTCCACACGGTTAACTGTGCAGTTCGAGTCCCTGGCCCAGCAGCTTGAAAAACATGCCAGATGCATGTGTGTGTTGCCCAAAATCCTGAGAGATGAGACTGCAGCATGGCCATCTCCCCTGAGGAGGGGGGGGGGGTGTGAATTCTCACTCTCTCTCACTGGCAAGCACACAGGCCCTACAGCAAACTAAAAAACAAAATCAAAAACAAAAACAAAAAAACCTAAAGTAAATACATTGTAATGTTGAGATTTGTTAGTGATTTGTTCGTGTTATGCTCTAGTCTTAGACATTTTTTAAAAAACTGTTAAAAAAGGTTTACTATGTTTGAAATCCTATTTCAAAAAAATTATGTGTGTATATATGTATATATATGCATAAATATACATTTGTATGAAAAATAATTCTTAATAGAATCTACTTTTAAAAATATTTTCATTGGTAAGGTTGATAGAAACTGGCTAAACTTTAAAATGAAGTTGATGTTTCCTCTATTATTTTCATCAGGAAAAAAAAAAGAAGAAACCAAGAAGTAATGAGATTTAATAATATATTATCACAAAATCAATTTAGGAATTGATCACTTGGTATTGGGATACATAAAAAATGATACTATACCAAAACTTTCAAAAAGTTTCAGATCACAGATCAGTGAAAAACTCTGAGAAACAAAGGAGACAAACAAGGGTCATATCAGGTACATGTGAAACTCTAAAGAAAAATGTCAAATTTTATTGAGTATCAAAAAAAAACTAGAATATGAAATAAAAGCATGCCCTTGCTACCACTAGTGATTAGAATCGATAACTTAATCATTAGTTTTCACTCTTTTTAGAGGTGAAGTCTAAATAGCCATACTTTTGTATTTGACTATTAAATAAATTTACCATGCATGTAAGCAATGCTTTTGAGAAAATATCTTTCAGTTTCTTTGTTTTTAAATGCTTCTGACAATAGATGACTACAAAATGTAAATAACAGTCATCTAGAGATGCCATTTCCTCCAAGACATTCCCCAGCCTACCTGGGTTGGTATACAGCTGGCTCTCCACGGTCTTGCCAATGCACTGTAGTTTAATAGCCTGCAGGGAATCATCCACGTGCATGAAGGTTGGCAGGCTGCCCAGAGTGTCTTGGACCAAGTTGGCCACTTCTCGGACATCAAAGAGCTTCAAGAGTTCTGAGTACACAGCTGGGAAGGAGCTCAGAAACACAGCCTTAAGAAGAAGAAGAAATTTAAATCAGTTCCTAGATATGTCTGAGAGAGAAGCTGTAAAATGTCAGTGAATTTAAGGATTGTGACAAATTTTTTGTTGTTTCTTTGTTTTTAGAAAGATTTTTGCTATAGGGCACATGCACTCGCCAAAGAGACAGAGAGAGACAGAAAGCAAGAGATCACCCTTCGGGGGAATGACAACACGACAATCCTTCTCCTCTATTCTCCTCTTGGGATTTTGGGTATACACACATACACACCCGGGGGTGAGTTTTAAGCTATCAAGTCCAGGACTCAAACCATGGTTTACTACTTGGGAATCCAGCGACATAACCATTACACCATCTGCTGGTCAGACAAGTATTTCCTTTAAGTTTATTTATGTTTTTCCTCCATGTGTGTGAGAGAGAGGGGAGGAGAGGTGGTGAGGAAGGAAGACATCCCCACAGGGGATTTCATGGTGTAATCCACCCCGTCTCAGCCAGCTAGGATCATGGGCATGAATGTGTTTCCAGTGTGTACAGGAAACCATGGGACGTTAACCCAAGACGTTCCCATGTAGTCTCAGTATCACAGAGTGTTGTGCTACTGCTGTGCCATCATGGCTAGCCAGTGCAACAAGTATTTTTAAATGGCACTAAAATGAATGTAAAATATTTCTGTTACCTAAAGCTAAAAGGGGTGGGGGGAGTACAGTCAAATAAGATAGTTCTTTGAAATGTGCATAGGAGAATTTCCTTTAACTAGGAAAATCACTGACATTAGCAAAACGATTGGCAAAATCCTCTCAGAATCAGCAAAATGCATTATGACTGAACAGAAAGAATGTTCAACTAAGACCTGGATTATAGTCATTGGTATTTTATTCCATTTTGGAGAAGTTTTCTGAAGTGCTCATTTAAATCTCATTTATCTTCAAGAAACCAAACACGTTAATTCCCTAAAGCACTCAATTTATGATTTAAGAGAAAAACACAGGATGAGACATCAGAAGACCTGGGTTATATGTACTACTAACTGTGTTTCTAATCAACCTGTGACTTTGGAAAGTTATTTTTGCCCTCTAGGCTTCAGTTTCATATCACCTCCCCCCCCCCCCCCATTTTGAAAGAGAGAGAGAAAGAGACAGGTATTTCTGAGGGTCTTGCTGTGTTGCAGTCCTCCTATCCCAGCCTCCAAGCTATTCCAATTAGCTACAATTACAATTACAGGTATGTGCAACCAGGCCTGGCATGTACACTCTGGCCTGGGAACTGAACTCAGGTTTCCCATGGGGCTCCTAGCTTCCCAAGCAATGGTGCTACCGGAGTGCCATGTGGTTGAGCCTACATTCATCCCTTGTGACATAAAAAGATCAATAGAACAACCCCTTAGGTTGTTTATTAAGATCTATTATTGTAAACTAAGAACTCTGTGTGCAGAATAAGAACACTTTTTATGTAGAAAAAAAAAAAAAATGAGGCCGGTAACCATTTTCTTAAAGAGAAAGAAAAGATGCTAACATCAAATACCAAAGGGTACACTTTAAAAATTGGACCAGGACCACACATTAAACAAACTCAGTCTTTTAAAATTCCATTGAAGAAGGGCTATGGGAGGTAGAGTCTGTCAGCCTCAACTCTATTTAGTCAGGGAAGGCGGTATGGGTAATATTTCTAACATGCTTAGACTAAGTGCTAGCTAGCTTACTAATGAGATCCGACACCATCAGAAAGTAGGTCAAGTCTACGTGTGCTGATGTTTCAAACATGGAATCAAATTCAAATTCTAGGAGTTTAGTATTTATCTATACAGCAGCAAAAAAAAAAAAAAAAAATCTCAAGTCAAGATCTGTTTCTGATGTCAGAACCATCAAATTGCTTAAGGTGCTGTCATCGACGGTTATGCTCCTTCACTCACCAAAATGATAGATCTACTTGAATATATCTAAAATTAATGGTATTCCTGCTAACGACTATGTTTATATAACCTTCATATCACGCTGCAAAGAACTGAGTCATGCAGAAAAAGTTAAATAAAAATAAGCTCAGTACTAAAAAGTCAACTAAGTTGATCTCCCTCAGAGAATCCTTAATTTATCCATTAATTCTTTATTTATACCTCTTTACTTCAAAATGTATCTGAATATGCCTATAGCATATGATACATAAGTGACAGAACTGTTAAAATGGACTAAAAAAACAAGGACTTTGTAATGAGGGCAGAAAGACAGTTGTACTAGGACAAGCTAAGTGTTTTTACAGAAAATAAAAGTATAATTTAGTTTTAACCTTCCAGGTATCAGAGACAAATAGGACAAGGTAATTATTAAGGATTTAGGAACTTGCAACAGAGTATTAGGCCTCTACTCCTCTGTCATTCCTCTTTGTCTGGTAAGAATCCTATAGTAGGGGCCTGTCTACAGAATGGAAAACCAGCTACTGCTCAGCTGGTTATGAGCTCTGTCCTGGCCAGGGCTATAAGGACAGTGTCATGAGCAACTGAGGTTAGGTCAGGAGATCTAACAAATTTCACCCAGTAGGATAAGGATTGACAGAACTGTGGGGCAGTTATCTAGTGAGTCGGTGTGAACAATTGCTGGAATGGTTGCTCTGCCTCCAGGAGAGGGATTTGCTCTGAGTTGGAGATCAAAAGAAAAACAAAACAAAAACAATGCATGGAGCAAGGGAGCCAGGTTTCTGCAACCTAGTAATAAAACTTGAACCAAAGGATATCCTTGGCTCTGATGTGATAGGCAGAAATCTAAGATGACTTCCATGACCTTTGTCTTCTGGTATTGTTCCTATCATTATGCAATGTTATATGACAAAAGAGGTTTTGTAGATTTAATGAGGGCTATAAATCACTTGATCTTAAAATATGGAGATCATCCAGGTGGGTTAACTACTCACATGCACTCTTAAAACAGAGTTTTCTCTGGCTGGTAGCAGACAGAGATTGGAAGCAAGAGAAGGATTTAATATATTGTGCTGTCTTCGAAAATGGAGTGACCATGTGAGGAATGCTAACTGACCTCTAGAAGCTGAGATCACCTCTCTGGGCTATTCCTATCTTCATCTGTAAACAGCCAACACAGAAATGGGGACCTTAGTCTAACACACGTAGGAAACAAACTTTTGCTAGCAGCCTGAATGATCTCAAAAGCAAAATTCTTCTCCAGAGCCTCTAGATAAGACATCAAATCACAGGAACACCACCAGAGGACAAAGGTTACTGGAGTAATCTTAGAATTCTGCTTACCACATCTAAAGCTAAGGACATGCATTGGTCAGAGTTTTACTATTAGGTTGGTAAGCAATAAACCCAACCAAACTTGCTTGGATTTCTGACCTACAGAACTGGAGCCAAGAAAGGGCTGTTTAAAGTCCTAGAGCTTATGGCCATTTGCTATTTAGCAACAGAAAACTAACACACTGAATTGATGGGATTAGTGACAGGCTGCTTTTTGAAAGAGAAGTGTGAAGAGAACCTGCTGTGGGAAATGTAACATCCCCCTTCATTCCAAACTATGGAGGGCCAAAACTCCATTTGCTTCATAAAGAAAACTGATGATTTCATCATTTTATATAAGTATTTAGCATCAAACTAAAATTAAAATGATCACATCACAATTTACAAGTAAGGAATACTACACAAAATAATACTAACTTCAGTAGAGTTTATAAAGATATTCAAGAACTTTATGTACATATTTTATATAGTATCTTTTGATTAAAAGCTAAGGGCCCATAAAACCAAATATAATTTTTTGAAGGTGCTAAAGTTGTTTCTCAAGCTCGACAGTGGGATAGAACATAGAGAATCAAGAACAGTGAAAGTCAACATGATAAATGTTGAAGCAATGTGAAGAGTTCTTCCATCCTATTGTACCATGGTAGCTCAAGTCCTCTCAAGATCCTTAGGGGGACTGCTAGGATTCAGTGAAAATATGAATAAGATAAAAAAAAAATATTTCTCTAATTAAAAGGGGAAAAATCTCTTGAACCCCTAGGAAGTGAGAAACCATGACATAAATATTTTCTTACTCTAATCCTAGGTATGAATTAAGCAAGTTTTGTTCCTAAAACTGGTAAAAGTAAAAAAGAAAAATCTCAGGATGAAACTCAAATTTTAAACCCCTTTTGTAGAAATCGGCCATTTCGGAGAACTGGGGCACAAAGGGATACATGGCTAGCCTGTTGGCTTAGCCTTCTGAAACACCTACTGCTGTAAGCAGGGATCTGTTACTGGGCAATTTGGTATGGAGGTCTCTGGCAAGTTCCTAAAGTGCAGTGATCCTACTGTTGACTATGAGGAGATCTAAAAAACGTTAGTAAGAAAATAGAATCAAGGTAGAAATTATTTTGGTGCAAAAACTTTTTTAAATCTGTGCACAGATTTTTCAGAAAATTTTCTAAAACTTCTTGAAGAGATCCTCAAAGACAGCAAAATGACATTTAACAGAGCCTTAGTTGTATCTGCCTGGATGGAAGATGAGCCCACCTCTGTAAGAAGACAGTAATAAGAAAAGCCCCCTCAATAGTCAGAAAAAAGTACAGCACTACTGTCAGAGGGTTCTTGCTTTCTAGTGTTTTCCCATTACACGTCAGGCTTTCCAAATGTCACATTTCACCAACTTATAACAAAATTGTTGGGCTAGCCCATGGCCTGGTGCTTAATGCAGCTGGATTCGACATGGCTGACCATGTGGCTTAAGTCCTAGATCTAGTGGCTTGAAAAAGATCCTGGGTGCCTATGTGTGTGTGTGCCCAAAATCCTGAAAAGAGGAAGAAAGAGGATTGCCATGTGACCATGCCTCATTGAGGGGAGGAGAGGGCAGGACATACTTTTTTCACTCCGCCTATCTGTTCTCCAGTGAGTGCACGGGACCTCTATAGAGTAAAAAAATGTAAAAGGACTGTGAAACCATAAAGATATTCAGAATCATCTCAGAATATGTTCAAGGTTATGCTATTTGGAAAGTGCATGGATCATGTTCTTAAAACATGTGGGACTATGGTTTGAGTTCTTGGCCTGACAGCTTGTCACAACAGGCATGTGAGCATGTGTGCCCCAAATCCCAAGAGGAGAATGAACGAGAAGGAATTGTGGTGAGGCCACCCCCTTGGCAGGTGATCTCTCTCTCTCTCTCTGTGTCTCTCTGTCTCTTTCTCACCACTGAGCACACAAACAAACAAACAAAAACATTACCGGGCTATTCCTGGTAGTAGACTCTGGCAGCAGCAGTTCAGTTCTAAGACAATTAGGGTCAAGTTAAGTAAAACAAAACAACACGCAATTTAGCCAAGTCCACTGCAATGATTCTCAAGTTGATAGATTGAAATGCAATGGTGAGGCTTGGGGAAAAGAACTGCAACAGATTGGCTCAAGAGAAACTCCTTCCCCAAGGCTGATGGTGACAGCATGTCTGATCATCAGTATGTCTTCTGGAAACTAAAAATGAGGCCGATGCAAACTAATAGCCTCTCCATAGAGACAGACAGGTTTGAGGAAAGGCAACCCATTTCTGTACAGAAGCAGGAAGATTTATAAAGTCTACTCATAAAGTTGGTTAAGTTACAAATATAAACTGAAGCTACAGATCTTGGATGGGAAAAAACATACAATTATGTAGTTTTCTGTAAATAAATAAACTGCAGTTATATTTCCCTTCTATCCAGTAGAGATAGAAAAAGGTTACCTGTGACTGAGATAATGCTCCAGACCCTTTGCTTTCTTGAGAAAGAAAGAAGCGGACCGACATGAGCAACTCCTGAATACAGCAGCGGAATTCTTCTTCATTTTGTCCCCCGGTGGCAAGGGAAAACAGCCTTCGTGATTGAACTATGTACTTAAAAATGTATTCTTGCGCCTTCAAATGAACATTTACAAGAGTTAGCTTGAAAGGAGACCAAGAGTATTTATTTCATAATGATACAGCATAAAAATCATGGTATAGCATCGGACTTTTAAATTATTGATCGATTCACTGAGGCCCTGTGAGAATTTTGAATGGTATTTACTTGTAGGGAGAAGAGCTGTTTTCTTTGATGCCAAGTGAGAGAAACATACAGAAAACTGGAAAATTCCTCAGGATTCTGAGGAGTTACGAACACTGACTTTGTTTAATCCTCAGATGGTTTTTTAAATTTAGTCAACAAAGAGAGAACTATTTTCCAAAAACTGTTTTTGCTTTGGTAGGTATTCTCGCCACTTAGGATCTGACCTTCAATTAGACCAAAGTGATAAACTGATAATGAAAAAAATGCTTATTTTATAAAATGTATACATTATCTACTTTTATCTACTGATACCAAGTAGGATGGTACTCAATGATTGGAATCAGAAGACTGCCAGGGTTCTTCTAGCCCTTTAATAATGTTTGTTCTTTTTGAACATCTTTGTAAGCAAAACATTAGCATCTCAATATACAACCCAGCACATAGGGCCCAGAGATGTGGGCAGAGTTACAATAATGACACCAAGTAAGACTTCAGGTTTCCTCATCATTCCTGCAGAACCTCCCTACTCTCTTAAAATTTAAGATCAAATGGTTCTCAAATAGTCTCTGTCAGATTGGCAAGACACCAAAGCCAGGAACTTCCAAACTGAACTGCCCACCTGCAGTCTTCTTTCATCACCCCACCCCCACCCCCACCCCTTGCCTGTTAATCCTACACTTTACTTCAAGTGTTCTGGAGCCCAGAGGAACAAAGATTCCATCCCAAGCAGGTTCTAATAGACGAGCCTGGCAAAGTCCCTTTCAAATGTCATCAGCTCTGGAGCAATCGTAAGCTGATTACGATCCTTGAATTGAAATGTCAGTAATACATCAGCACCAATTAGTGTCCGTGTAGAAGAAACCAATTAGTTTAAGAATCACCATGTGACAGCTTTGTTAGACTAGTTATCTGTTATCAATGGCACATTATTACCTTCAGCACCTCCTGGATGTGCTCTTGCCGTTCTGCTTCTGTTATCCTGTCCACGTACCACTTGAGCACTTTGATGAGGTCTCTAAAATACAGGGAAAGTGTGCAGCATGTAGAATTGGCCTATTTCTCAATTAAATGCCAACAAATCCAAAGCTTATTTGCATCAGGAAGTGGCTTCTTTCCCCAACAGATCTCATATTTTCCTGTCAAACTGGTTTATAATAACATACTTTTACTAAATCCACAGATCATCATCATTGCCCCTTTATGAAGCTTAAGAAAGAAATAATACTGACTACCATTGTAATTCCACTCAATCTGGACATATTCCATTGCCTGTTTCTGGGAAGGCTTCCAAACAGGTGAACACAAACATTGGAGGAAAAGACTCTGGCCAAACAAGTGCCTGGAAGTCTGATTGTCATAGTAAGTCTTGGACAACTGCTAATTGAGTTTCTTCCCCTGTGGCCATATAAATAGCTCGATGAAATATCACTGAACTGGAAGCAAATGGAGACGTGGGGAGGGTGGAAGGAACCTCCCTATTCCAATTCACACCCCCATGGACTTATCAAGCCAATTCTTTCACCTGTGAGCACAAGGCTTGCTGTGAAAATGTGTCTTAGTAGGAGAATTTCTAAAAAAAAAAGGATTTTCCACCTTTTAAAAATAATCAAAAATTAGAAAACAACCACCACCTGCAACTCCAAAGATTACAGTCTTGCCACCTTGAGTTTGGTCAGTTCTTCGTTTCTAGGAAACAGTTCACACAGCAATTTTTCTCTCAGTCAGGAAAGAATTCTTGGATATGCTGGTAGGTAGATGCTGGTGGGAGCGCTATTTTTAAGATAATATGTCAGTGAGTTTCTGACCACCCACAGCCTGAGAAGAGTCTATAGGCCTTGTTTGTCTTATCAAGACCGATTATCCTACTTTCCTGGCCAACTTGAAATGTTAGAAATTACACTCCTGTTCTCTAGCTTCCAATGACAATTTCAGTTGGAAGCAGTGACCTCACACTAGGCCCAAATTGTTAGGCTGCATGGACCAACGTTTCAAAATCATTCCTGCTGTTACATTTTGCCCTCAGCAAAAAATCATGTGGACAGAGGGTTGAGTCTTACAAAAATACCTTCACTTATTTAAAAAGAGACATAAATCTTAACATACCATGGTCAGGAATATCCAAGATAATGGATCAAATGCTCATTTGATTACCTAATGCTTTATATATCACATATCACATAGATAGGGTGGGTGGAGGTAAAAACCAGATCCATGCTCTTTTCACTCAGTTTTCAAAACACATGGCTATGCACATACATACTTACAGGTTTGTAAAATATAAGGCAGAAATGTCAACTGCACAACTATGACATCAGGCAGGCACCAGCTAAAGCATGACAATATGCATGTACTCTTTTTCTTTAGAGTTTTTTGCCTTAGGGCATGTGTGCTTGGGGGTGTGGCAGAGACAAAGACAGTGAGAGAGACAGTGAGAAAGAAAGTGAGAAATCATCCCATAGGAGGGATGGACACACTGCAATCCCTTTTCCTCCATTCTCCTCCTGGGATCTTGGGCATTCACACTCATGCGCCCAACATGAATTTCAAGCCACTGGGTCCAGGACTTGAATGACAGTCAGCCATGTGGGAGTCCAGAGATGTAATTGCTACATCATCTCCTGGCCCAATATGCATTCACTCTTAACCTTAGTTGCATAATCTTAGCTGATAAGAAAAGAGGAGCAGTAAAATAAGAGCTAATGGGGCCAGGCAGTGGTACAGTGAATATGCAACTGGACCCACAAGGGAAAGGTCCTAGGTTCATGTTCTGGAACTTTCCTGAGCATACTAGGTATTCATGATCTGGGCCAGATGGAACTGGAGGTAGATCATGGCATGGAGACCCTGTGACGGATGCCTGTTTCTCTGTGTGTCTATTTTCTTTATATAAGAAATAAGTAAATAAACTGAAAAAAAAATGGCAGTCACTAACAAAGGGTAGATTTTAATGACTAAGTCACTTGAGGCTAGGGAACAGGTCTTCCCATTATCAGTGCAAAGAATAATATAGTGCATGAGTGGACACTTGGTAAATACTCGCAGATGAATGAATTAGTGAATGACTTTAACCAGGAATGAAGGCAAAGTTGCCTTGCCATCTGTACTTCATTCTCAACCTTTATATTACCCCGCAGTGTAGTAATTAAATGGGGTTCTTACAGCCAAAGTGAAATAACCCGACATTGTAGACCAAAGGCTATCAGGTAAGGTCAAGACAAGACGGGAAAACTGTACAGTTGAGGTCACAAGAAGAACATTTAGGAACTTCTCAGAAACTTTTTTTTTTTTGCCTTTTTAATCAAAATAAGTTCCAACCATTATAAAAGGGTATATGAAGAGGAAAGATACAGTCTCAAGAGACTCTTCAGTTGGGCTTCATTTCTTCTTACACTCCCTTTTAAATTTTCTTATATAGCTGCTTCTGCTTTGGAAGGCTTAAAAGGAACCGCTTCTAAACCACTTACACGATAAAGCACCTTACCTGTATGCAAGTGCCCCAGCAAAATGGCTCTCAATGTAAGTGTCCATTACAGGTTTAAAGTGATGAAATTTGCTATCTTGCAGCAAATTTATTATATGAACCTACAAGGAGAATTAAGCTTTATAAAATGGAATGCAAATCAAGATTCTAAAAAATTCTTTTTCAGATACACTCTTACATTATGAAGAGCATGTTTCTGAAGCAAGCTTAGGAGTCGAGGTTGAGACAAAACTATTAAAATTAAGTGAATTTGAACTTACCAAAGAATCAAACACTTTAGATCCATATTTTTGGGAATTTTCATCTAAAATTCCAAATAAGGTATCCAGTGTATCTTGCAGAAACTGTTAGATAAAGAAGTAAGAAATGAATGAATAAAATACTATTGGTCTTTCCTCTCCAAATGTTCTTCATTCTATGAATTTCTGAGAGGGGTAACAAAAGAGTTCACCTTTACTATCTCTGAGCCATCGATGTCTTTTAATTTGGAGAGACAGCCTGTGATCTTGTCTGGATGGGTTCTCCATTTCAAAAGATCAAGCATATCACCTTTCCAAACAGAAAAGGAAGATTAATTGCCTCAATAGAGAATAGTCCCTCATATAGAAGTGTTTTAATGACAAAAGTTACATTCTTAAACATGTGACCACCCTGCCTGGCTACTTTTATTGTAGGTTCCCACTAACCCTCCCTGGAATGGCATTGATTACTGTGTGTCCTGATTATTTCCTTCCTCCCAATGTTCCTACTCATTCTTCAGTTCTCTAGTTAGAAGCCACTTAGTCTGGGAAGTCTTTCCTGGAATCCTTCACTAACTGACCCATCCGCATGCTTCCACATCACAGCAGCACTTATCTTGCTACTATAGTCATTTGTCTCTCTGTGTCCCAACTAGACTATCAACTCGAAGAGGAAAACAATACAAAAAGCATCCCACGCCTGGCCCTATTTATTCCCAGCAGCAACAGCAAAGCAGCCAGTTGGCAAATATTTGTTGAATAATTCTCCACCTCCTCCTGGTGAAATGAGAGTTTCGTGAGGGCTAGGAATCTGTTCTATTCATGTTTTCATCCGCCAGCACATAGTATTCTGCCCAGCAACCAATTATGTCCAGCAACCAAGGTCTTCTGACCAACACCTTGCAGGACAATGAGTTCTATACAACGCTTACAAGCCCCGTGAATTGTCAGAGCATCCAGTGAGTCCTCAGACCTGACAGAGCCAGTTTCTTCCAATTCTTCAACTCTTCAGTTTCCTCACTTTCCTAAATTCAGGTGCAGGCCCTGAGACTAATGGGTCCTCTGGAAACCTCTTCACCTGGGAAGGGAATAATAAATTCTTCCCTCATCTGTCTTGCAGAAGTTAGAAAGGCTTTGGAAAATAGTGGCCAAGTTCATTAGCCTCCAAAGGGTGCAAGGACAAGGTGGTGCCAGAGGCCATGAAAGCAGTAAAAGCTATCAAGGCTTATGCATGCAGGGGCCATACAAGACAGTGGAAGCAGACAGGGCTGGAGTCTGTGCTCAGGGAACCTGCAAGATTAGTCCAGCTGGAGAGAAGCCAGGAGAGACTTTCTACACTAAAGACTGAGAAACTCACCTTAAAGAACTTGTTTCAGGAGAAACCCAAACGGGATTTGCTGAGAGACAGAAACACCAGCAAGGAAGCAAAGAAACTGAACTCAAGACATCAAAGAAGTAGTTAAGATGAGAAAAAAAAAATATGTGTGCTTTCCTAAGAGGAAAAGCACACAGAATCTCAAGAGTAAAGAAAAGCAACCTCCACCAAAGTCAATTCAAAAGAAAAACTTTATGAAGGATTTCATAGTAAGAAATTTCATAGTAAATAGGAATGTTCATCTACAACAAGTAGGGCTAAGAGGAGAAGCATCATTCAAAAAGAATGAATGAATTTTTAAAATAGTGACTTTGAAAAAGAGATTTGAAATGTCTTTAAAACCAAAAAACCCTGAACAGGTTTACTCTTCACATCTAACTCAGATATCCTGGAGATATGACTGAAACCTTTTTCAAACTGATGAATTATAACTGGAATATCAGATATTTCCAGAGTGATACCCCTGGTAAAATAGGTAAGGCTCTATATTCTTCCCTCCCTCTCACCTACTTCCTACTTCCTGCATCTCACTTCTGAAGGCCTCCTCTCCCTGGCATCTTCTCTTTTATTATCGCCAATGCAGTTCCCCTACCATTCACCCCTAACTTCCTGCTCTACCCCCCTTCCAGCTCTCACTCCTTCTTGTTTTCTATCACTTCCTTTTATAGTGAGCCAACTGCACAAGTGTCTGGCCCAATGTGAGGAATGTGGGGAGGAAGGAGGTGGTTCTGCTGGCCACAAGTGGCATTGCCAGAGGAAGCAGTGGAGAACCAGGAACAGGACCCTCATGAGTACCACTAGAAAACAGAACACAGTGGTCCAGACAATCAGATCACAATGGGATTGTCCATCTTTCCTTTAAGAAGGCTGATGAATCTCTAGATTGCTCATAATGGAGCAAATGGAAGAGTAAAGCAATTACGTCTGTCTAGACATAATTAATCAAGTATGCAAAGTACAGAGTTGGGGAAATCACCATCTTCTAGGTCTCTGGTTTAGCCAGAGCTGTATCAGTTGTAAAAATTAGGATCCATGATCCACCATGAAAAGTATGAATCTTCTACACTCCATTCAACCAACCTATTACTTATTACTTATTAAGTGTAAACTATATGCCTAACCTACCAAAAGCTATAAAAGAGATGGGAGATATGACTCCTCTTCTTAAGAAGCTTAAAATCCTAGTTGATCTGGCAATCAGATATCAAGCATCTGGTCCTGTACCTTGTCTATGAATGATGTTGGGTACTAGAAAAAGTACAGATCCTAAAATGTGAATCTGCTCTAGGAAACTGTTCGTAGAGAAGACATCATTTATTCCATGCCCAATTGTAGTGAAAATGGGATTTGTATATTTTCCAAGTCAGTAAAATAAATATACAGCAATTTAATTCCAATTATGAACTGGATTACTTCTTCACAGAGATATGTGTCTAGCATGTAAATTTCAGGAAGAGCAACTAACTTCCTTTCTCCTTTCTATCTTCTGAAGCACGCTATTCATTTTCTGCCTCATTTCGAGCTGTCTTACATTGACAAGGTTAATCAAAGTCAAAATGATAATTAAGTACTTATCTGCCTCTAAAAATGAACTAGGCATTGCATGGAATTCTGATGGCACCTTCCATATAGTGAGCTGTTTAATTCCATATAGTGAGCTGTTTAATATAATGATTTCATGAATAGTTTATTTACCCATAGTTACCTAAAGTAGTCTCTGTTTTACAAAGTAGCATCTTCCAATTTTTAGGATTTGGTTATCTCTGTCTTACGGTCATAATTCTAACATTCAAAACTCCTGAACTAGAACAAATATAGCATGTGGGACCAAACATTTTGATAGGGGAGAACCTATTGTTAAGTTTACCTGTATGGTAGCCAGAATAATGAGGCCCAAAGATATCTACAGCCTAGCTCTTGGAACCTCCAACTATGTTTACCTTAAGTGGTGAAAGAGACTTTACAGATGTGATTTTCAAAAAGAACTTAAAATAAGGCTATTGTATGGGATTATTCAGCACTGTGTAATCACAAGGGTCCTTAAAAGATGGAAGAGAGTCAGAATCAGAGTGATTTGAAAACGCTGTACTGATGATGAAGCTTTGAAGATGAAGAAATGGGCCAGGAGCCAAGGAATGCAGGCAGCCTTCAGAAGCTAGAAGAAGGTAAGGAAAAGGATCCTTCCCTAGAACCTCTTGAAGAAATTTAACACCATTTTTTTAGCCCAGTGAAACTAATTGCACACTTCTGACCTCCAGAACTGTAGAATAATAAATTTGTGTTGTTTTAAGCCAGTAATTTAGTGGTAATTATTTACAGCAGCAATAGGCAATTAATTCAATGCCCAAACATCTTTTTGGAGGAGTCCAGTGAAATGTGAATGCAAGTTCTACAGCAGACTCAGAACTAATCTTCATAGAATGAGTTAAAATTCTATCTAAGGAAGTTGGTAACAGAATTTTATTACCTCTCTAACCTCCATGGGTGTAGACTGACCTCATGAAAAATATCTGAGGTTAGGTAATTGCTTTATAATAATTTACTGAGTTCTATCAATGAAAGTTTTAAGTAAAATCATTAACAACTGGATACTGATGACATCTGTTAAAACTTGACTGATGTATATACGTATGTACACACACAAACACACAGAATTGCATGCTGAAATCTAAAGGTATTTAAGGAATGCTCACTATTGTAGTGCTACATTTTGCTTTTCTGATATGATGTTCAAAAGAAGAAATATATTTTCTTCTACAAATGCTGTTCGATAAACAGAAAAATGAACTAATAACATTAATAAATGTTTAGGCACTGGAGCTTTTTATGAGATATAGTACCTATTATGAAGCTATTGTCCTCAACATAATGGATCTACCTTAATAATATGGCATTGAGGATGCTAGTCAAAAGCCATATATGGCAACCATGAAGAACTCAAAAATGTTTGATTTACATCTTTCATTATAGACAATGTTTTCACGACAATTTGCTGAGAAGAGCTTGCTTTATTAATCATAACTTGCTAAACAATCACTGACATAAAAAGTTAGCGCTAGAACAGAAAAGCAATATCCATCTAATTAAACAAAAAAACAGCCTTTATTATACAGCTTGCAATTAGCACTGTTTATGGAGCTATAAAACAAGAAATTAAGGTAATGGTATTTTCTATCTTGCTCTCTCTCTCTCTTTCTCTTTTTTCTTTTTAAAGCAGCTGAGTTTCAGTGGTTTATTTGAAGAGTTTTGTGCTTGGATTCCAATACTGGGATAATTTTGAAGTCCTTCTCAAATTACATGCATCCCAAAGACCACGGGGTCACAACTGCTTCTCTTTTATAGAAGTCACAAATGGAAAGATCAGTAATTCTTCTATACAAAGTTTTTAAATATAACTTTGGTGTTTACTAAATATGCCTACCAAAATTCACATAAGTAGCCAGATATAAGGGCTTTCAAATACAACAGTGGTATACATTACCATTTTGTGTGAGTTTTGTAGAACAGAGAAAAGACGTGATCCAAAAGGATTCCTTTGTGGCCTTCATGGCTTGATTATTATTCCCAAGGAAAATGCCCTTTGAAAAGGGAAGCTTGAGGTAGCGAGTAGTATCCTGAAGGTTTGTGTTTTCTTCACACTGTCAAAAATATTTAAAAAGAAAAATGAGAGAGGGAAAAGATCTCATAAGAATTATTAAGCATCATTTCCTATTTTAGTGTTTATGAACTGGGAAACATTTCAATCAGTATTACAAATAGAACTTGGTATTAAAGTAAATTAAACAAAATGTATAAGAAGAATTAAATATAGATTTTGGATTCCAGCTGATCTGAGTCTGAATCTCAGTTCTGTGACCTCCCACAAGAGTGACCATATAAAGTTATTGAACCACTTGGGTTCTCTTTGTCTTTATCTAAAACCACATTGAACTGTTGTAAGTATTAGATTATGTAAAGCCCTCACATTGCAAAGTTCTTCCAGAAAAGGTGAGGCACTGCCACTGCTGAGAAGGACAGTCCTGGCTGGGCCCTGACCCAATATGGCCCATACTCTCTCATAGACCACTCCTGACCAATGGCCCAGTAAAAGGCAAGGGAAACTGGTGACCTTCTCTAGCTCATGATGTAGGTAGGACCTTCCATGGGCCTTTGCTTAGAAGATCAGTCTTATTTTTGGTTTCAAGACACCCACCCACCTCAGGACTAGGGACCCAGTCCCAGCCATGCCCACAGTGGTGATGCTTAAAAAAAAAAAAAAAAAAAAAAAAAAAAAAAAAAAAAAAAAAAAAAGTCATATTTGCAATGACTTTTATTTATTATTATTACTTTTTAATGTGACCAGAGAGAGAGAGAGAGGGAAAGCAAGCTGCTATGTCTGGGACTCAAACCACAGTCAGCCATGTGGGAGTCCAGCACCATAACCAATAAACCATCTGCTAGCTCCATCCATAGTTTTTTTTAAACAATGATTAAATCCTTTCAGCTTCTTATTGGAGGCAGATATTAAACAGTTCCTCACTTTGAACTAAGGAAATATTATTCAGTAACCTAATGGTCCCACTATATGAAGGTAATCTCTACTTCACAGAAATGCTAGCTAATGAATGTAAAAGAAATTACAGATTTAGAAAACATAATTTCATATTCCTACTATAATTATTTCTTTAGTCAAGAGTTGTTGCTTAGTGCTAAGAGCAGCAGGAGAACTGTTGATAAGGAATTTGACTTTTTTTTTTTTTTAATTTGCAATAGGGTGTGTATGCTCACCAGAGAGAGACAAATAGAAAGAGAGAGTGAGAAATCACCCCTGGAGAGGGGAAGACCACCCCTAACCCTTTCTCTTCCATTCTCTCAAGATCTTGGAATGTGGGATGTTCATACAATGTCGCTGTAACAGCACAGATTACTCCCTACTGGCAAGAGGACAAATGTAACTGCATCAGGTTATCACACCAATGCAGGGCCATGTGAAGACACATCATCAACAAAATGCATTCTTACCAAAGATGATGAGCTTCTGCTTCAAAGGAAACCCAAGGGATAGAGTAACATACTGAATGTCACTACAGGAAAGTGACCAAATACAGAAGGTAAGATTTTCTGCAGGATGCCTGGCCCTGTCTCAAGTCAGTGTTTAAAAAAAATGTAATTGTTCTAGCTTAAAAAAAAACTAAGAGACAGACTGTTTTATTCCTAGTATCAGGACCTGGTGCATGGCAAGTCACAATACTCTAAAGGCATGGTATTCCCTCCCTGAATCTGGTCTGTGGTTAGAAACATGCTCTGTTCTCCCATCTGTAGCCTGACCTGTGCTCCATATGTCTATCCGCTACTTCCTATTGTGAACAAAGTCTCATGCCAGATCCAGCATGGTCTCAGACACTCTGCCCAGCTATTTTCAGGGCTCTTCCCTGGGAGCTGGAGTCTATCCTGGTCTGGCATACACCATCTGTGCATGGAAATTCTGCCAGTATAGCTGTATCTCCTATCTCCTCCCAATTTCTCAACTAATTGCCTGACTCTTGAGCACTTCTAGAAACCTCCTGGAATTTCTGCTTGAAATGCTCATCCAGCTCAACTGGTTCCATGGGGCTGACCCCCTCTGTGGGTGAAGATGTAATGGCTGTTTTATGTCCACAGGGGACACTGTGACGAGAAGCTTCCACTGTGTCAATCGTGTAGGCAGGTCAGTTCTGGCAACACTGGTTCCCTTTACTTCTCCCCAATACTGGGACCCAAGATCTCTGCATCTGAGTCTGAAGACTACACCTTGATAGCATCTTACAGCTAAATTCATACACAAATACAGCAGTTAATTTAAACAAAACTGAGGACACAAAAGCTACTTTGAGAGAGCTTTCACTAAGGAACCTGTGGTGTATTTGTATGTGTGAAAGGGAGGAGGGGAGAATACTGTCCAACAACTCAGTAACAAAACAAAACAAATGTAACTACTCTTTAGTCTGTAAGGACTCTTTGATATATTTACCATGGATTAAAAAATGATTTTTCTAGGGCCAGCAGGTGACATAATGGTTAAAGCGCTGGACTCCCACGTGGTGGACCATGGTTCGAGTCCTGGATCTGCTGGCTTGAAACTCACACTGGACATGTGTCCATGTGTGCCCAAAACCCCAGGAGCATAATGAAAGAAAAGGGACTGCGGCATGGCCATTCCCCCAGGGGGTTACTTCTCACTTTCCCTCTTTCTATCTTTCCAGAGCTTGAGCACACACACACACTATGGCAAAAACCTACAAAAAAAATAAATAAATATGTTTTTCTATCCAGTAGGTTTATGTTAAGCATGAGGTTAGAGTCAGAGGTTTTAATCTATTTCTCAAAACCTAAATAGCTACACAGAAAATATTATAAGTCCTTTGTTATTCTTTGAGGTTTTCAGCATACATCCTTAGCACATCATACAACTCCTGGAGATTTTAAAAGCAATCCAGATAAGTACCATTTATGAGGGCTTAATGTTTGTGAGGCACTGCAAAGCACTTTGCAAGTATTTTCTTCTCATAACAACTCTATGTGGTGTGATATTGCAGCATAAAGACTTTGATGACTTGCCCAGTATCACCATATTGATAAACATCAGGGCCAGGATTTGCGCTAAAGTTTGCGTTCTCACCTTCCTCCATTGTTGGTTTAGCCACGTTTTGAGTTCTGCTATAATGAATTTAAAAATTACTTGTTTATAAATAAAATAGTGATGTAGTTATAGTTAAGACAGACAAGAAAAGTTTGTTTTTTCCAAAAAAAAAAACCTAAATAGGTATTTGTGGGAGACATCCTTGGAGAGGGCTCAGAGTGGAGTGTGGAGCTGAAATAATTTTAAATCAAGTACGCTTATGAGTCTTACAATGAAATGGCAAGTTTTGAAACTATGTTCTGAAACCACATAGGCAAGCAAAGGGATATATGACCTGGATGTAGTGGGAGGAGGAGGGACAGGTAGGAGCAGGTGACATGTGACACAGGAGCCCAGAGATACAATAAATGAGTCAGAGATCATCCATTCATTCATTTCATGAGAATCTACAGAAATGGGGTTCAAGATCAGGGAAGAATAGAAACATGTTCTAGAAGGTAGGCCTATAAGGCAGGAACAGATGTCAGCAGGAGTTCAAGCCAAAAATGTTGTCTAGCCTCCCAAAGGAAATGTGCAGTTTATTAGAAGCCAGGGAGTGAGGAGAGATTGGCAGTAAATCCCCAGGCATTTTCTAGCCAGGTTGGAGAAGGTTTGTTCTGTGAGTGAGATTTGAAACCTGGGAACAGACTGGAGAAAACAATGGGGATAAACAATTTCCCACTCAGATGAAGGACTGAGTCAATGAAGCCACAGCAATGAGGCAGGAATTGTCAGCTTGATGGCTGCCTGTTCTTTAATTGTAAATCTCATATACAAGAGAGCAGTGGTTAGGGGTGTGAACACCTGTGAATCTGAGAAATAGAGGCTTACCAAACTGCTGCTACAAGATTTTTCCATGGTATCTGGTTGGGAAATGGCTCTGTCATCATAGTGAAACCTAGTTATATCCCTAACCTGGATAGGGTGGTTAAATATGGGTCATTTTCATTCTGGGGGATATTTTTAAAGCAGCAATTTCAGCTTTGGCATAGAGATTCTTTTTCTGATTAAATCCAGTGCAGCCATATAACAAAGCAAGACAGACTTGAGAAAATTAAGACATTGTCTTCCCCACTAGGGAATGCATTCTCTTGGGGAAGACCCAAATGCAGTTGAAGTGTTATTGGTGTTCTGGTGGATGGATAGTGATAGACTGATGAGGGAAGATTTGACAGAGCTGTTCCTTCTAGGAGAAATGAAGCAACATGCCTATAGTCTCTTGAGGTTGCTACTGGATTGGGGGAACAAAACCATGTCACTGTCATAGTAAAGAATAGCTCTCTGTATTTGCCCTGATAGCACAGGATTCGAGCAGTCATCTTAAGATGGCAAGTAATTAATTTGCCACCAATTACAGAGCAGAGAGATGAGAACTAACCCTCTGCTTTACTATCATTAAGTCTGAAGTTAGATCTGACCAGAGAGATACGCTCACTCAGACTCTTGCAGAAGTATTCAAATGTAGCCTTTGCAGCAAGAGGAGGAGTAGTCTCTATCTTCATTGAGATTATATAGCTTGGCTCATGTTCTACTTCTTTCTCCAGAAATAACATCAGTATAGCAATGTGCAGAGTGTTACGTCCTAGGCTACGTTTTGACCACTATCTTATATAAGGAAAGAAGTACAGGGTCAGTCATGGACAGTATTCCAGCAATATGATACCTGCAGTTACACAATACATGTGACTGAAGGAGTCACAATGGCAAATTATTAATTTAAAAATTAGCACAGAAATTTAGGGTATATTAATTAAGTTAAAGGGTCTGTAATTTGTAGTAAGTTAGAGAATTAAATGAAAAACCTAAATTAATTAGACAATCCAGTTAGAACTCTCCATTACCAATGAATGAAAACAGATTTACCTAGCTTTTGGTGACAAAATACCTTTTTTTTTTTTTTTTTAAGGGACTTCGTCGATACGATTAGTCATCCTGGAAATCGATATTAAATATTTATTAAATTCCTACTATTTGCCAGTCCTTCAATTTGATACTAAGAATATAACAAGGAAATGAGCACAGTTCCTGTCCTTGAGGCCTCACGTGTCTGACTGCTGCATTTGTCTGGTAACACTGATTACAACGCTGTGATAAAGACCATTGGATATCAGCTCTGTCAAGGAAGAGAAGGATGGCCTTATGGGAAAGGGGTTATTGGGACGTCAGCTATGAAGAATAAGAGGGTACCTAGAAGGCAAGGGTGGAAAAGTCAAAGGAGAAAAGGAACAATACACATGAAGGCACTGGAGGAAATAAAAGTACATGTATGTGCTTATGGGGACATGACGATTAAATGCAATGTAGAATCTTGGAACAGAAAAATGACATTCATGGAAAAATGTGAACTGTAAATAAACTTTGTGTTGATAGCACTGTAATGAGATTAATATTTTAATAAATACACTATAGTTTTTCTAAAAGGTAACAAAAGTGATAGTTTGTTAAAAATATATGGAAATTTTCTGTTCTATTTTTGTAACTTTTTTGTATATGTTTTAAAAATAGCTGTTAAAAAAAAAAAAAAAAAAAGACGTACCGAGATAACACTATATAGTTTAGTATGGCTAAAACAAGGCAATTTTCGACACCCAAAGCCTTGAGACTACCCCAGATCTCTTAAGAAAAATCCCAGGTGATTCTGATACCTCTTATTTACATTCACTGGATTAAAGTATTGGGTTGTTTAGAAAGTCATGACACAGTTTGCATAGAAAGACAGAAAAATACATCATGACTTTCCCAACAACCTAACAGTATTGAGGGGGTGGAATTGAGCAGTTGTGCAACCAACTATTTAGAGATGGAGGGTGCGTATGACAAGTTGAGAAAAACTTGCAGGTCTCTCTTCATGGCAGGAGTGAATGGAGACAAGATAAAAAAAAGCTCAGAGTTAGACATGTTGTTTTTCTATTTCTAGAAAAATCAACTGAAGATTTTTCAGTAGCTGGTCAAACTTTTGGACTAGAAAAAACAGATTAGTCCTCAGCACAAAGATGAAGTAAGTTAATCCACTGAAGTGGATGAAGAGGATCTCCAGATGAGAGATGCAGATGATGGCTGAGGGTTAAATCTATGAGAATGTCAACATTTGTGGGTAGATAGGGATATGGGTTCTCAAAGAGGATGAAAGATGAAAAGCAGGAGGAAACTGTCAGAACACGAGATGTGGGATTTTCAAGATGATGTGTGGTTGACAGTGTTACAAGCTGTAGAGAAATCAGGTGAAAAAATAAATAAATGGCCAGTGGCTTTAGCTCCTGTATTTTTCTTTAGGTTTTGCTATGGGGCACATGCACGTGCTGGAGAGAGACAAAGAGAGAGAGAGTGATAAATCACCCCTGGGGAGATGGTCACACCACAATCTTGTCTCCTCCATTCTCCTCCTGGGATTTTGGGCATGCATGTACATGTGCCCAGCATGAGTTTCAAGGTACCAGGTCTGAGACTTTAACTATGGTTGGCCATATGGGAGTCTAGTACCCTAGCCACTATTGCACCTGCTGGCCTCGTGTGGTGGATACTTTTACAAATGATTTTGAAAGAAAAAATATTTAAGAGTGTTTATGTAGGATCTTCAATAAGTTCGTGGAAAATGTAATTATAAAACAAAAATGCATCAATTTCAAACACATTCTTTTGCACCTAAATAAATTAGTATTTTAACTCTATTTTTCTACATTCTGAAATCCCTTTGTATAATCTGACTGAATATTGCCTGAAGAGAGGAAATGATAAAATCTTCAGGAGACAATAAGAGGGGCAGGGTGTCAGAGGAGTCAGGAGACAGGAAGGTCCCGGAGGAAACAGGTGGAAAGCTTTCCCTTGGAAAGAAGGAATCTTGCCCTGTCCTCTGGAGAGGAAGCAGGAAAGAAGGGAAGGATGCAGATATGTCTGCAAGTGGCCAAGTATAGAGCACGGGAAGTTAAGGAAGATCCTGTCTGATGGCTTCGTCTTCTCTGTCAAGTAGATAGGAAGTGGTGGGGTAGAGAGAATAGTAAGACTTTGTAAATATCTCTGCTGGGGACTGAGGGGGGAGCTGATTATTTGTCTGCAGTGTTGATATTCCTGGATCTATACCTATCAGGCTGGTCCTAATCTATTATCACTATATATCCTCTAGTAATGCCAACTGCCTACAGAAGGGAATAGGAGAGGGTGATGCTGACAGACTGATCCAGGACTTGTTTTTATTTCCCATGTGGGCACAGTGAAATTAAGAATCGATGGATATCCTGGATAAGAAAAGGAAAAAAGTAGTCAGGAGGGGCCTAACAGAAGAGCAAGAGACTGAAAAATAGGTATGGTTAAAAGTTAGAAAGTTGAAAAGTTGTGTTCAGGTTATTGGGAGTTTAAGATGTTTGATACGGAATGCAACTGTGGATCTAGAGGAAGTGTAGAAGGAGGGTGGGAAATCGGGGAGGTTGAGAGGGAGGGAATCAAGGGGAAAGAGAAGTAAAACATGTAAGGGACATAAAAATGGAAAATTATCTGTTGATGATAATAAGTATGGTAATATCTTTGAACCAATAGACAGTGTATTCAGAATGGGAAAATTAATTTGGTATATTGTAATGATACGCAGTGACTGAATGTAATAAATGAAAGATTTTTATATGAAGTGGTTCTAGATGATTTTTACCTATCCACACATCCATATACTCACTCATCGAGTGACTCACCTATCCATCTACCTAGTAAATTGCCAAACATTTGTTGGCCCACGGGAGATCCTGCTGGGTAGGAATGAATAAGGCCTGGAGTAGCCATAGTGAAGGAAAATACAAATGAAAATTGCTGGAGTTGAAGTGACCAAGAAAACAAGAGGACAGGGAACTGGTTAGGCCAAGATTCTGACCTAGGGGCTAAACTGATTATGGGAGAGTAAATAGACATTTTGGACATGCACACACATGCACCCAGCATAAATTTCAAGCTGTGAGGTCCAGGACTCGAATTGCAATTGACCACGTGGGAGTCTAGCATCATAACCACTACACCACCTACTGGCTCCAGTTTAATCTTTTCTAAATTTCCTCTTCCAGCAGATAGCTGGAGAAGGGTAGTCAAAGATATTGCGCCAAAGTTAAGGAAGACAATAATCCTAGCACAATGGAGTGAAATAACAACACTGAAAAATCAAATACTGTTATTAGCAAAGTTAGAAATTCCAAAATAAGGTTTTGGATTTACCCATCAGTCACTTGGGGATATTACTGATGTCCTGAGAGCTGCAAAAGGGGCTCTGGAAGGAAAGCCTCTCTAATCCTGACTAATCAAGTTATCTCAGCATTATTTTTCACATTTCATCTGGAACATGTTTTGGTATGAGGAGGAAGGGTAGAGATCCAGTTCTTCATTCCCAACACCTACATAGTCATCTCAATACTACTTAACAGGCTTTTTTATTTTAAGCCAATGCTTTTAAATCCAATCTTCCCTCATTTTTCTTTTTTTTTTTCTTTTTTTGGAGAGGTTTTTGCTATAGGGCGCGTGCGCTCGCCAGACAGACAGAGAGAGACAGAGAGATAGAAAGCGAGAAATCACCCCCCAGGGGGGATGGCCACGCCGCAATCCCTTCTCCTCCATTCTCCTCTCGGGATCTTGGGCACGCACGCACACGCGCCCGGCGTGAGTTTAAGCCGCCGGGTCCGGGACTCGAACCGCGGTCGACTACGTGGGAGTCCAGCGACATAGCCATTACGCTAACTGCTGGTCCCATCATTTTTCTTTTTAAATAATAAATTCAGGTTGAAATTATCAGCAGGCTGTGTGACTTCCTGCCTTGGCAGAGGAAGAATAAGCAAGCATTATATTGGTAATATGGTTTTCTAATCAGGAACTCCAAGCGGCCTTAAGCTAAAATTGAACTTGCTGGCTCAGTACTATGAAAACAAAAGAAAACAGAAACTAAAACACATACAATATCAACCATGCTAAAAACAAAAGAATACTTGGCAAGTATTTCACACTCTAAATAAGCAACACTAACTCTACCTTATTTGTAAGAAAATTCACTATATAAGTATTTTTCTGTAGAGCGAATGTTTCCTGATTGGTCAATATAAGGTAGATCTCCCCATCTGATAGGCACCATCCTAAGCATCCCTGTGGTTAAGAAAGATCAATGGGAACGCGTGCCCTTTAAACTATTCAAGCTCAAATAAATCTTCCTTCAGGGATTAGAATGCTAGGTACTAAGTCAAAATTGTGTAAGGGTTCGATTGATTTAACCATGTGTTTTTGAGGAAAATTTTGGCCCTGACAACAAGCACCAGAAGTCAATACCAGCTGAACTCCTAAATCCTCAGAGAAGCAAGCCCTGCTATGTCCTCTGGCATTTTAAGCATAAGGATCTCTATAATCAGTAACCAAGGTTATTGGTATTACTCACTCATTTAGAGAAATCAACCTGGAGTTTATTGAAAACCTAGCACCTGCCAAAGATTCACCTTCCGACCAACCCTTAGGGTGGAACGTCCACATGTGATATGCTATACAGAAGTGATTCATTCCTCTATGTGTTATTAGTTGAGAGCACAATTTTAATTCTCTTAGCCCTGCCTTTTCTGAATCATGATTTAGTGTTATGCAGCCATTCATACAAAGTACTATTGTGCTTTTAGGAAGCTGTAGCTGGAGACATTGTCTGTTACATTATGTATGTCTTGTAAGGGAGCCTCAGACCTAAGATAAATAGATCATTTCAGGTGTCTAGAATATTTAATTCCTTGTTTGCTTTACACAATATTCTACTTTTGAATATGTTTCTTTGCATTTTAACCATGTTGCTCCTTTAGAGCACTTTAAGAAGTACAGAGAATGTAAGTGCCAGGAATGGAGGTATTTGACTGTTTTGTTGCTTTATTCCCAGGACCTGTAACAGTGGCTGGCTGTAGTTTGCAGTCAATAAACATGTTGAATAAATAATGAGAAAGTGAATGGTTAAAGAAATATACACATACACTTAACAGAAATTACCAGATGTTGTTCATCATCACTTATTCTATTAGCAGTCACCAAAAGTAAAGAAAGTTTTTGTCTGGGGAACAAGCAGTTAGCGTAATGGCTATGTCGCTGGACTCCCACGTAGTCGACCGCGGTTCGTGTCCCGGACCCGGTGGCTTAAAACTCACACCAGGCACATGTGTGTGCGTGCCCAAGATCCCGAGAAGAGAATGGAGGAGAAGGGACTGCAGCGTGGCCATCCCCCCTGGGGGGTGATTTCTCGCTTTCTGTCTCTATGTCTCTCTCTCTCTGTCTGGCGAGCACATGAGCCCTATAGAGAAAAACCTCTCCCCCAAAAAAGAAAGTTTTTGTCTGTAATCACCTTCACTCATTTGAATGATCTCAGTTGTTCTAGAAGGGCTTGCTGATCTCCTGGGGTAAGCTGAGGCACTGTCAGATAACTCTAGGACAGTGGGCTAAGTAAAATATGAAGAGGTGGATGCAGGTACCCAGGGAGCTCTGGGGAGGGCGCTGGCCAGCTGGGATGTGGACATAGGGAGCAGGGGACAGTCTCTGAAAGAGGGTGTGCCCAAAGTGAGCCTTGGGATGAACAGGAGTTAGGGAGAGAGGCAGGGCAGGAGTGACTCCAGGAGTCCCAAGGGCAAGGCAGAGCAGGGCAAAGAGAACCAGCTGGCTGGAGGTAAGGAACTAGCAAGAGCTCACATGGCTGGAGCAGGAAGAGGCAGGAAGTGGTAGAAGGAAAGCAGTAGGAGGTGGAGGCCTGGGCTTGATTCTGTCAGCATTGACAAGCTTTTGAATGGCACTAAATAGGGAAGTGACCTGGTTGGATCTGAACCATAGACGGTTCCCCTACTGTCTGGGTGGATCCTGGATCTAAGGAAAATAAGACCCAATTGGGCAGGCTCAGTGAGCAAAGGTGAGAGCAAATAAAAACCTGGACTTTGCATGGCTATAGAAATGGAGAAATGAAAAGGAGAAATACGTATTTCAGCGGTAATTGCCTATGTATATTAAAAATACATTTTTTATTTTATACTTCATTATTAACTAATGTTCTCAGATAATTTCTGTGGGGTTCTTGCTTTACAAGTTTTCTTTTTGTTGCCTCCTACTGCATACTTTGTTTAAAATGTTTTTTATGACAATTCTTGAGTCAAAAGAACTCTTCAAGTTGTCATAACAAAGCACAGCCACTTCTCTGCTTGCTTAGTAAGAGCAGCAGACCAAAAAAAAAAAAAAAAAAAAAAGAAAGAAAAAAAAAAAAGAATGCATTGCTAGATGGCTGAATTTACCTCTGGGTGTATATAGATCAAGATACAAAAGCATGTATTGGTAATAATTAAAAACTTATTTAATCCTAGCATAGCATTGCAAAAGACTTCAAAATCAACATAGAGACTTACTACACTTCTACCCCTAAAAATGACCTAAAAAAAATACCTACAACTTGAAAAAAAATCTTCTTCAAAATGATTTAACATATGACAGACTATATTGGGTTGTCTGAAAAGTCATGATGCATTTTTGGATAGAAAAACATAGAAAAATACAGTATGACTTTTCTGACGAGCCAAAAGAAAAAATACTTTCAATTTACTCTCTTTACCAGGAACTTAGAAAAAAGTATTCTTTCAGTCTTTTTTTTTTTTTCTTTTCCAAAGTGATATGATAGTGAGTTAATAACTCAGTCCTGTGTTTCCCCAACACCTGGCCAATGTTACCTTATGCACGATGAGCTCATGGGTACCATCTGGAAGAGTCCTACCATCTTCCTGCATCAGGGGGACAAAAGAGAAGCCGAACAACTTCTTCTCTCCTTTCTCCTTTGCTGCAAAAATCAAACAAATGGAATTACTGGCTTATTTCAGTGTGTGTTTACACATTTGTGTTTAGATACACAGTTTGTTAAGAAGCAAAATAAAACAATATAGAAGTTACTCAAAAACCTACAAATAGAACTACCATATGACCCAGTAATCCCACTCCTTGATATTTACCCAAAGGATAGAAAAATAGTCAGAAAGACACTTGCATATCCATGTTTATTGCAGCACTATCCACAATTGCTAAGACACGGAACCAACCTACGTGTCCAAAAATTGCTGACTGGGTTGAAAAACTATGGCATGTTTATACTATGAAATATTAATTAGTCATAAGGAACAATGAGACCCTATCATTTGATTCAAAGTGGATGAATATAGAGGACTTAATGTTAACAGAAGTGAGCTAGATTTTGAAAGATATACACTGTATACCCTCACTCAATATGTACCAAATGTCTGTACTCTAAGGCAGAAATAGAAAGATCAGAGGACACAACAGTAGGGAGAAGAAGTGTAGATTCTGAGACTGTATTTTGCCCCCTCCCACAAAATAAGGGGCAACAATAAGAAATATTTAACAGATAAAAGAATGTAAAGTTCTCTGTTGGGGGGGGGGAGATCTGTAATATTTGCTTTATAAAAAAATAAAGCAAAATAATCAAGAAATCAACTCCCAGATCACCCTCCCAACTCCCTCTACACAATACAGAGTATCTTTTATAATAGGACATTTATCTAAGGTACTCGCCCTCTGAGACCATATTACTGCCCCCTAATCTGCAAGTTACATTCCTTGCCTAATTTTCTTCATGGGACTCGCTATCTGAAATTGTGAAAATGTGTGAACTGCCTGTTGCTTTCTACTCATATATTGTCTCCCTCCCCTCAGCACCACTGAGGGCAGGATCATCTGTTCTCCTTTACTGCCTCAAGAAGCGTCAAGAACATACTATAGTGGCTTCTCACTAAATACATGCTAAATAAATCAATGAATCAATGAATGGCGGTGAAATCCAACGTTTTGTAGAATACCCTCGAAAAGAGGATTTCTGCCTGGTACTTGACAGAACTTCTACCCATATATCCACCTGTGTGCACATGATGCCCCCTGTAGAAGCTATTTCCTTGGAGTAAGTTAGGCACACTACAGGGCAGGCTGAAGTGCAACCTACAGTTTCACCAGGGCTTACTGCAGCAATGCTCAGGAAGCCGGAAATGAGGCAATGAGGTTTTCAGATGCCTAATGGAGAACTACAATGGCTAGAAATGCTAGGTGTCATTAGCAATTATTTATAGACAAGGAAATTGAGATCATAGATGTTAGGTAACTTGCTCTGAGTCTCTTAAGCACCATTGCAGTTCTTCCCATCAAGCTTTTCCCCAAAAATGGAAAAAGCAAGCACAGAAACCTATTTGTTCAACTTGACTCCCCTCTTGTACTTAGAGGAGCTGGGAGGAGTTCTCCTGGGCAGCAGTCTATTGTGGGCTGAATGGTTATTCTCTCCCACACAAGTGTTGAAGTTGAATGCTACACTTGAATAGGAAAGTTGAGCATTGAGATGCAGTAAAGACTGAGCTGGAGGAGTTAGATATGGTAATCCTGAAGATCAAATAAAATCTTCAATTGCTTACAATTGCTTCGAACATTTAACTCACAGAGAAGAGGAGACTCATATGCAGTGCGGTAATCTTGGTGGGCTGGCCCTGGACCCTAGCATGAGGACATGCCTGCAAATGGCAAAAGACTTTCAGCAAATGACTCTTTTTAAATCATTCATTTCAACCCTAAAGAAAAATAGGAAAAATACTGATGTTTTTTAAAGTTAAGCAGAAGTTACAGCAAACATCTCTAGGAAGAGATGTTCACATTAATGATAGTGCTGGGACTTATAATTTAGAGGAAAAGATTTGTTTAGACACAATGTCCTGTTTATCTGACTGTCTTTTCGGTGTGGTTTATGTATTGACTCAGAAAGATAAAAAGAATAAAGATTCTATAACAAGTAAAATTAGCAAAAATAAGAAACAAAGCAATAATTTTCCTAAATTGCCTTCGGTTACAAAAGTAAATAAGATATGGTCCAGTTTCAGTGGCACAGGTGGTAGGGTGTCACTGTACAGTACTGAAGCCACATGGGAGGCGCAGGTTTGGATGCCATTCTGACCATTATGTCAGGTTTGACAGCACACCTGTGATCCTAGCAGAGGCGAGGGTGGAAGGATCATAGTATGGTGTGACCCATCAGGCCTCTCTGTCTATATATATCCAATAAAAAGTTAAATAAACTTTAAATATTAGGTTGTCTGGAAAGTTATGACATATTATTCTGTGCAAAAAATGTGTCGTGATTTTCCTGACAGCCCAATAAATAAAATAAATATAAATAAAAATATAAAGTACATTAGCATTTGTCCAGAGCTACTAGATAACAATAAACTGAATAGACTTTTACATACAATATGCATGGTATGATCTTTTTTTTACTAATAAAAACCCTGAACTTAGGGATTCTACCATTATTTCTAGTACCCCCAGCTTTGATAATTCTGTCTTCTGGGACGGCCAATGCACCAACCCTTCCCTTCTTCCTCTTCTCTCCTTTCCCATTTCCAGAGCCAATCTTTGTTATCATTTCCTTACAAATACCTTTAATCCTCCATTATTCTTCCACACTTTCACTGTAACACTCCAATCTGGTTAAATCCAACTTGCTGTGTCATTTATGCCTAAACTAGACTAAGTCCAGTTTAATTAAGTCCAGTGAGTATACACTAACTACAAAGGGGTTCTTAGCTGGGCAAACCCTTTATGCTTGCCTAATCAACTCACTCTCCCACTTTTTTGGACAATTGTCTCACCCATTCTCTCTCCTAAAGCCTTTAACACTTTAGCCTTTTCTAGAATGTTACATATTAAGTAGCTAGAATCATAAAGTATATATAGCCTTTTAAGATTAACTTTCTCTTTATAATATGTACCAAAGGTTCCTCCATGTTTTTTCATGGCTATATAGCTCATATCTTTTCAGTGCTAAGTAATCTACCATTCTCTGGATATATCATGGTTTAATTATCCATTCACCTAGTGATAAACATCTTGTTTACAGGTTTTGGTAATTATAAAACTACTTTAAACATTCATGAGCAGATTTTTGTGTTTAACTGTAAGCTTTTAACTTCTCTGGGTAAATATCAAGGATATAATTGTAGGATCACACAGATAGAGTAATTTTAGATTTGTAGGAAATGACCAAACTGCTTTCAAAGTGGTGGTACCATTTTGCTTTCCCACTAGTAATGACTGAGACTTCTTGTCATTCCACATCTTCTCCATCATCTGCTGTTGTCAGTGTGCTGAATTTTGGCCATTCTAATAGGTGTGGGTTGGTATGTTGTTCTTTGTATTCTGTGGACAACAATCTTTTTGGATATATCTTTTGTAAGTATTTTCTTACCATCTATGGGTTGTCTTCTCATTCTCTTGACAGTGTTTTTAACAGAGCAGAAAATTTTGAATTTTAATGATGTCTACCTTATCAATTCTTTGATTGATTATGCTTTTGGCATTGTATCTAAAAAGTCATTGCTAGGCCCAAGGTTATCTAGATTTTCTCCTAAGAGTTTTATAGTTTTACTTTATACATTTAGATCTATGATCCATTTTGACTTTTTTTTTTTTTAATGATAGCATGTGTGAGAGAGAGAAAGAGACAGAAAAAGTAGCAAGGGAGAGAGAAAAGGTCCTTGATAGGATATTATTATGCTGTGATCTCCTTACCCCAGCCCTCCTGTTCCTCAAGATCTTGGGCATCTGTTCACATGCATAGTGTTTTCTTGCTGACTCGACATCTGAACCTACAGTTGGTCCTGAGGCTTCCAGCACTGCAGTCCAGTATGCTATGAATTATGCCACCAAGGCTGGCAATTTTGAATTAATTTTAATGAAGGGTGTAAGGTCTGTTTCTAGATTCTTTTTTTTTTTTTCTGCCTGTAGATGTCCTGTTGTTCCAGTACAATCTGTTGCCTTTTCTCCACTGTATTGTTTTTGCTCCTTTTTCAAAGGTTAGTTGACTATATTTATGTGAATTTATTCATGTGGTCTCTATTCTGTTCCACTATCTATTCTTTCACAATACCATACTGTATTGATGAATGTTGCTTACTCATAGGTGTTGAAGTTGAGTAACACTGGTCCTTCAACTTTATCCTTCTTGAATACTTTATTGGCTATTTTGGATCTTTTGCCTTTCCATCTAAACTTTAGTATCAATATTTTTTTATATACATCATCTAACTTAGCAGTACTTTAACTAGGATTGCATTGAATCTATAGATCAAGTTGGGAAGAGTTGACATCTTGAAAATATTGAGTCTTCCTATCCATGAACATAGATTTTGTATTCTTTACAATAAAACTTTTGAAAAGATTTATCTATACTCATTGATTCCCCTTCCTCTCTTCCCTCTTACTCCTATGCTCACTTTCATCATCACAAATATACTAAACTACTTGGCAGCTTCAATGATTTCAAGGATGCCAAATCAAATGATAATATCTCTGTCTTCATCTTATTTATCACTGACACCTGACACATTGGATCAATGCTCTCTTGAAATACTGTCTTCATTTAGTCTCCTGGATTATAGTCTTCCTTGATTGTCCTTCAAACCAGCAGGCTTTCCTATCATATCTTACGTAATGGCTCCTTCTCATTCTCCAAGTTTTAAATGTGGTGAATGCCTTAGGAATCTATTTTTGGACTTAACCACTTAAGAATCTCACCCAGTTTTATGGCTTCAAAAATCATTGACATCGGTGCTCTTACTGGCCCTAAAGATCTAAGAGCATATATCTTTCCCTAACTCAATGTTTGGTGACAACATGCTGATAGCTTGACACTGGCATGGTGGGAATACCTACCCCTTGAAAATCAGAAAACAGTATAAATCACTCCCTAACTCAATGTTTGGTGACAACATGCTGATAGCTTGACACTGGCATGGTGGGAATACCTACCCCTTGAAAATCAGAAAACAGTATAAATCAGTCCATCCCTGCCTCCAAGAACAATGATTAGTAAATTTTTATGAGACCACTCGACTATAGTTCTTATTCCCAAGTTTAAGTCTCCAGTCTGGACTCATACAATTGTCTGTGACATCTTCAATGTCTTGTAGACATCTCAGATTTAACATGTCTAAAATGAAATGCCTGATTTTTGCTTCCCAAACGGATTTTCCCTATTGTCTTCTCACTTTATTAAGTGACCACTTCACAGTCACAAGCTAAAAGCTTTGAGTCATCTTTGACATTTCTCCTTCTTTCATGTCTAAATTAATTTGTCAATTAATCTGTATAAAATAAAAATCAAACCACTACCATACTAATGCAGACCACTTTAAACTCATACGTGGAAGACAGGAAAAGCCTCCTGAATCGTCTTTCCACTATCCACAGAGCAGCCAGATTTATCTTCTTCCCAAATGTTCTAATGGCTTCTCTTGTCACCGCAAATAACCTCAAAGTCCTCACCATGAAATGAAAGACAATATGGGATCTGGTTCTCCTGTTATCTCTATGGCCTTCTTGCTATTCCCTAAAAATATCAAGCATGTTTCAACCTCAGGTCTTGCCACTATCTCTTCCTTCCCCATACCTTAATGGCTCAGGTCTTTACTTTTTTTAGGGTGTTGCAGACACATCTCCTTATCAGAGAGGTCTTTCTTGACCACTGTATGTAAGATAGCAATACAGCAACATAATTTTCTAGGCTGTAATCCCATTTTATTTTTCACTGCATTTATCAACCTAATATATTAGATATTTATTTACTCACTTATTGTCTGTCCTCCCTGGAATAAAATCTCTGAGAAGATATTTTCTTGTGCTCACTAATGTATTTCTAGTACCCAGTAAAGTGTTTGGTCTACAGTTGAATATTCAGTAAGTATCTGTGTTAGGAATAAATGTTATCAATATGTATATGTACACACAGGGAAATATTTTGAAGCCCATGTTATATATTGATTACTAGTAGGTTCTTGGATTATGGGGAGTTTTTCTCTTCTTCTATAAGTTTTATAGTTTCTTCTGAATTTTAACAAAGTAGATTAAAACAACAAACCTGTGAACAATGTTTGAACAACAAGGACAAGAGGGTAGAGATCAAACATATTTTACTGAAAAGAGCCTCTACTTTCTAGATCTGAATTATAATAATTTTCATCAAACATTCTTTCTCCCTTTTCTTGCTGTTCACCTTTATTTTCCTCTATGTTTTTTCTTACCTTAAAGCTCAAAGCTCACAGGGCTGGCAGGTGGAGTGGTGATTAAAGTCACTGGACTCCCACATGGCCAACTGCGGTTCGAGTCCTGGACATGGCGGCTTGCTTTTTCTCTCTCTCTCATTCTCTCTCTGTGTCCCTTTGTGGTCAAATTAAAATAAAAAAATAAATAAATAAATAAAGTTAAATAAAACAATTCTTTAAAAAAAATGTTCAAAGCTCATATTAGACCTATGTGAGAATTTATTAAAAAAAAAAAAACTGGTGGATGGCATAGTATTGCACCATTCTGTTTTTTATATTTTCCTACTTCAAATCCTTTATGTGAAACTCTTCTGGGAATCTGGAAAGAATGATCAGACATTACTAGCCATCTTCTTGTGTTTAAGACATCCACAAAAGCATAATTTATGGAGCAAACTTAGCCAATTCTGCAATGTGCCGTAGTCCTGGCAATACACAAAATCCTCCTCTACCTGAACTTCGGGGAGTTACAACATCACTCAGCTGACGTTACTGCACATCGCTTGGCAATGTTCCCATTCCTTCCAGCCTATTGCTTCTCCAATGATGTGATTCTCCTGTAGTTCTAACCTGCTATACTGCTCTAGAGTGAGAATCACCAGAACTTTCTCTGGCCCACAGTGCACACTACTGGTTGCATCTAAGACAGACTTCTGGGGCACAAGAAATCTCAGAAGATCCTTGGACTGGGAGTTGGTGGGGGTAGAGAGTGGGGGCTTGAGAGGCTAGAAATGAGGGCAGGAGAATTAAAATGGAGGCATCAAGAAATGACAACTTTATGGATAGTGAGGTCCATACAGACAAATGCTGTAATGCCTCAGTGGGTTGGGTTGTTTAAATCTGTAACAGAAGCCAATTCCTTTACATTATCCCAAAGGCCTTTTCTGGCTGACATTATTGATTCTCATTTGAATACTGTTTGGGACCACACAAGGATGCAGGTATATGCAAACCAGGGAGAAGTCAGAGCAAAACAGAGATGTTCTTTATGTCTTTACATTCCCAGAAAAGTCCTAGTGGTTTTACTTGATCTAAGAGTGGATGAGCTCCTGGCTGGAAGATACCCTACTGGCCGAGACTGCCTGAGACCCCCAGACCCAGTGTAGTTTTTAATGTTGTGTCTCTTCCTTCTGCCTAATCTTTCTAGGATGTGTAAGTAGTGAACTGATTTGATAAGAGCAATCAATTTCAGGAGAATCCTTTATATTTCCTAAAGATTTGTTCTTTTCCCTCTTTTTCCTTCCTCTGTTTCCACAAAGGTTATTGGCTCTTTGATAAGGAGCAAGCCCATTCAGCTCTCAGGATTCCCACTTACCTTTGCTTCTGCCTCCAGGACTTCTCTCATACGTCACACAGTCTGCAGATCAGCCCACATCCTTGATTTAGCTCCATAAGCAGATACCCCAATGACAAAGCCATGTAACCAACCCTCCAGACACTTACTGGAACAATGCCGAAACTCAAAGCGGATGTGCGCACCCCCTGAATTTATCCACAGGAATAGGAAGTTTCAGCAGTTCGGACCACCTGGGACTGTTGTTATGATAGAGCACGAAAGAATGGTACTCGCTAGCTGGTGGCTCTCCAGAGCCAAAGGAGATAAAATCCTAATGAAGAAAATATAGAGGATAAAGAAAGACTCATTGAAAGATTGTTTTGAAAGAAGCAGAGCAATCACTTTGCTTGCTCTGCCTGCTCATCAAATAGCATTTCATGTGAAATCACCTCCTTGTCCTCTGTAGTGCCATCTCCGAACTTGCTTCTGCCTACTGGGGTGTGTGTTTAATTCTGATGCTGCTCGCCCAGGGCCTATATGCCAAGGGCTGACCTCAGTGACACGTGTAAGATGGGTATATATATACTGTATGTCTCCTTTGAAATTCAACCAGATGGCAACATCCCTAGTGTGTGATGCCACCAGCCTGTTCTGTGCCTCAGTGGGTGAGTTTCAAACTCTGGGGCCAGCCCTTGTACTTGAATAGCAGTTGTGATCATGAAGGGGCTCACTTTGTCCATAAAGGAGCCAACTGGGTTTTTGCTTTATTTTTTAAATTTTAAATTTATTTATTTACATTCATTCACTGTATATCCTTACAGTATACAAAATGAGATTTTCCATCCAGAATACATTGTATGTTGGTTCAACCAAGGATATTACCATACGAGTTGTCATCAACAAATAATTTTCCATTTCTTAAGGAACCTACTGTTATCATCCTAGTTAGTAAATACCCCAGTCTTCATATCCTGTTTCAGTCCAAATGAAAACACACAGGATTGTATATAATATTTTTTCCTTAACCAATTGCCAAAGAAAAAGCATTCATCTTCCAAACTATGACCACTGAAAGGGAAAAAACAAAATGGCAGAAAAAATACTGTATTTAAGGAATAGCCGTTATAATTAAAGTGTTGACCCAATTAAGTAAACAAAAAGCCTTTTGCTTTTCTACTTTTTTCCTGAGAGTTGTTTTAATGAATTAAACAAAAATGAAAACTACACAGTAGTGAAGAAAAATAAGATAGAAAATATTGCCAATCAGAAATTAATCATATTAATGATAATGCCAAAAGTTATGCAGAACTGTTTTACTGATAAATATCCATGATTAACATACCTTTAAGGTCTGGCCACTACTGTCTATAATGAACATTGTAACTTCCACATTTCTGGCCACGCTCTTCCCTCCTTTCTCAAATTCTCCCCTTTCTATTGTGATATATAAGTCATTCCTCATTTCACCTATTAGGAAAAGAAAATTTAAAATGGGTTATATATAATAGAAAATATAATAAAATACTCAAGCAAAACCTTATAAAATATACTGCAATAGTAAACATATAAAGGTACAAATGTATATTTACAGTTTTATAAAAGGTTTCCTACCTTCACTCCCAATGTCTGAGAAAAATAAAAGTCAACCTCTACTGGTCTGAATCAGCATGACTGCAAATGTGCCTCCAGGAGGTGAATGCCGGGTTTGAGGAGGAAGGTGTCAGTAAGTCTCACCCTTACGTGCACTATTTCCCTCATTTTATTTATGAGGTGTGATTACAAAATGACAGCCTAGAAAGGGTGGCTCACAGAAACCAGTCTTAATACTTTATAGTCATTAGCACTTGAGAAGAGACGAATAGCTACATGGAATAAAATGAGAGGATGGCAAGGGGTACATTTACAATGGAAATCTTTTCCGCGATTCACAGACAAAATGATCTCACCTCAGGAAGAATCCAGATGAGTGCTTTATAAGCACAGATGTAGAATAACTCAGTCATACAGAAAAACTCAGCTTTTTTCATATCATCAAGCTATAGGACAAATGGAGGAAACCCCTAGATTCAAAATGACAGGTTCTGTGTACTTAGACACCATCTAGTTTTTTCCTCCACTGGCACTTTTAAAAATTGGAATGCTTTTTAATCGTACTGCTTTCTTATTATTGCGAGAAGGGAAAAAAAAAAAAAAAGACAGGTGTTTGACGCCAACTATTCACAGCAAACTTAGGCAAATGTGCCAGTAGCACACTTTCCTCTCTCCTATAGAATTACACTAGGGGGCCAGCAGGTGGTGTGGTGGTTAAGGGCGCTAGACTCCCACATGGCCAACCATGGTTCGAGTCTCAGACCTGGTGGCTTGCTTTCTCACTTTCCCTTTCTCTCTCTCTCTCACTCTGTCCCTCTCTGTTCAAATTAAAATAAATAAATAAAAGTTAAATAAAATAATTCTAAAAAAAAAAAAAAGAAGTATGTTAGAGGGGAATGAGTAAGTGGTAAACGGATAGGAAAGTGAGAAATAAGTAAACTAAGTGCTACTAGAGAGGTTTGAAAGGTAATTGCTGGTAAGATGACAAGGCTGAATGCACTTTTACTTACCACAGCTTTCAAACATTTGGAAAAGCAAGACTGAAATGCTGTTTTCTAATTAAAAAACAAAAACAAAAACAAAAAAACCTCCCCATAAGAAAGCAAATCAAGAGGCCAGCCACAGCAGCACAGCAGTGATAACCCTCTGTGCAGTGGAGGTCATATGGGAGGGGCCCAGTTTGCACCCCACGGCCTTCCCATGTGTGCCTGGCATGTGCATGTGCCTGTGATCCAGGCTGGCTAGGCTGGGGGTGGGGCAGTGGTGTGAGAATCCTGTTGGGGTGCCTACCTCTCTCTCTCTATTCTCTTGGTCTCTTTCTCCTTCTCTAAGAAGAAATAAATAAAAATTACAGAAAAAAAAAAAAAGAAAGCCAATCATGACAGGAAAAATAACCATGTGAGTATGTCCACAACTGGTAGATTTATAAAGCTTCCTGGCCAAAGTGTGCACAAGAAAACAGCTCAGCTCTTCAACACCAGGGGGAAATAGCAGTTTGCCGGCCCACTTTCCTGCATACAGAGCAACTTTAAAAAATGATTTTTGCCAGAGGGTGCCTACACTCACCAGAAAGAGACAGAGAGAGAACAGGCAAGTGAAAATGACCTCCCTTGGGAATGGCCATGCTGCAGTCCCCTCTCTCCCATTTCTCTCTTCTTTGAGGATTTTGGGCATGTGTGCACACATGCTTGGTGTGTTTTTCAAGCTTCCAGGTCTGGGACTTAAGCTGCTTAGTGGGCTAGGTAGGATCCAGCTGCCTTAATCACCATGCCATGGGCTGGTGTAAGAGCAATTTTTTCTTAGGGTTTTGCCATCACTGGAGAGAGATATATAGAAAGAGAAAATTAAAAATCATCCCCTGGGGTGATGGCCATCTTGCAACCCCTTCTCCATTCTCCTCAGGTTTTTTTTTGCGTGCACAGTCATGATTTTTAAACTGCCAGGTCTAGGACTTGAACTGCAGCAGACCATTGGGAGTCCAGAGCCTTAGCCACTACTCCATCTGCTGGTCCAAGAGCAACTTTTAATGATGGCATCCTGCACAAATGACCTAGGCTGACAGAAAAACAGGTGAGACATAAAACAGAAACTGAATAAATTAGGAAAAGGATTAAATTCTAACCGCCCTTTATAAGTGGTATATAAAAGAATATTAGTGGACACAATTAATAAAGACATCTGTGACTTAGGAATTTCTAGTACTTTTATATAGCTCTTAAAAACAAACTTGGGGGGACAAGCAGTTGACGTAATGGCTATGTCGCTGGACTCCCATGTAGTAGACCGCGGTTCGTGTCCCGGACCTGGTGGCTTAAAACTCACGCTGGGCGTGTGTGCGTGTGTGCCCAAGATCTCAAGAGAAGAATGGAGGAGAAGGGATTGTGGTGGGGCCAACCCCCTGGGGTATGATTTCTCGCTTTCTGTCTCTCTGTCTCTCTCTGTCTTTTTGGCGAGTGCATGCACCCTATAGCAAAAACCTCTCCAAAAAAAAAAGACAAAAACAAACTTGGGGGAAAAAAAAACAAAAACAAAAACAAACCAACCTTGGGAAGGCAATGAACTTAGATGTCCAGGAAAAAAAGAACATATTTCAATGCATTGAAAATTACATCTGCGGGCCAGATGGTGGTGCAGTGACAACACGACATTCTGCAAGGCTAGACTCACATAGGACAGTGCCAGGTTGGCATTCTGGAGCCTTCCTGCCCTGCGCACACCAGGAGCATGTGAGCCTGTGTGCGTGCCTGTGTTCTGAGCTGGCTAAGGCTAGGAGTGGATTGCGGCATGGAGCAAAGGGGGAGTGCGACCTGTCATCTGCCTGTCGTCTGTCTGTCTGTCTCTCAGAAGAATAAATAAATAAACTAAAAAATTAAATTTAGGGCTAACAGGTGGCATAGTGGTTAAGGCACTACCATATGGTCAACTGCGGTTCCAAGTCCTGCACCTGGTGGCTTGAAAATCACGCTGGGTCTGTATGTGTGAATGTCCAAAATCCCAAGAACAGAATGGACTGTGGTGTGACCATCTTCCCCTGGGGGTAATTTCTTACTTTCCTTCTTACTGTCTTGCTCTGTCTCTCTCTGATGAGCGTATGTACCATATGGCAAAAACTTTTTAAAAAATTAAATTTATATGCTTCAAAAGTTTTTTTTTTTTGGTTTTGCTATTTTCACTAAAAAAATATTTTTAGGGAAAGGCCCAGTGAATTTTACAAGTTTACTAGATTTTTAGTAACCCATTTCATTCTATTACTATATATATTTTACTATAAATATACACCTTTAATGTTATTTATTTTAACAGTTCCACTACAGAACGCATAGCAAACTCACAAGCTTTATCTTTTGAATCAACCAGTTTTAGCAAACAAAAAATAGGGTTGGTTCATTAATGGTCTACACACATGCAAATTCAGTAAGAGGTTTGGGAGGAAATTCTTGACAATAGTTTTCCCACTAATAGATTCGCCAGGTTTTAAAAAAAGAAAAGTTCACTCACATCAAGGTACTTGAGAACAAAAGGTGTTCTCTAATAGCAGCAAAATTCTTTTGCTCCTTGAAATAGGAGACACATAATAAGTAGCCCTGCTTATATACAGAATATAAAATATCCATGGATTAATGCGAAGTATATCTATGGGGCTTTTAACCTAAGAATTTCTCATAATGAATAATCAGCTTGTCCAAACCACATGGGGATTAAATGTCCAGCAAAATTAAGAGTGTTTCATGGAAGGGTAGTTTTCATTCTCACTGCTGGAAGAACATGGCCACTCGGACTTCAGCAAAGACAAGAAGGGATAAGGGAAGTTTGCAAGGCAACTTGTTTTCCTAAGTCTGCTAAACCCACAGGTAAGGTAGAGGCAGGTGGGGTGTACTGACAGTGTCACAAAATTATTTTTCCATGTATCCATTCAATGAGAATTTCTTGAGCATCTGTTGTGTACTAGATATTATTATTTTAGGTTTGAAAGATTCAACAGTGAACAATACAAAAAATCCTTTTCCCTACAGAGTCTAAGTTGTTGTAGGGGTAGGCCTTTGAGCAATAGTGTGCTTTGACAAAGGAGCAAGATTAAAAAGGGCATTAGCTTCTTGAGCCCATCCCCAAAGCCTGTTTAGCTCATAATTTGACTGAATTATTTTCTCTTTAGGTTTTTTTTTTTTCCATAGTATATATGCACTCAACCAGAGAGAGACAGAGACAGAAACATGGAAAGTGAGAAATCATCTCCTGGATGGATGGCCATGCCACAATCTCTTCTTCTTTATTCTCTATTTAGGATTTTGGGCACACACACACACACACACACACACACACACACATATCCCTGATGTGATTTTGAAGCTGCCAAGTCCAGGACTCGAACTGTATTTGGTCATGTGAAAGTCCAGCGCCTTAACTACTATGCCATTTGCTGGCCCCCTCTTTTTTATTTTTTCTTTTCCTTTTTACAAAAGGGATTCTGAATTCAAATGCACCTGAAGTACAGGGTGAAAGGACAATCAGAATAAGATCTATCAACAGATTCTAGTCTTTCTCCATTACCGTTACTCTGTGTGGTATCAGTCCAGAGAGAGTAACAGAAACTTCTGAACCTCAGATTCAGGGGGATGGAAGTCAGGTAGAGGTAGCAGTGTTAAAAGGAATAATGCTACTTTGTTATGCTATTCTGTTTTGGGGACTTAAAAAAAATTCCTGAGTATAACACATTCATAAATTAAAACACCTTATACATGCTTTAATTCTCTCTTCTTTAGCTGTCACTATCCTTGTAATCCCCTTTATCTTTTGCGAATCTTTTAGACTAAAACAAGATTTCTTTGAAAAGACAACACATGATAAGAAGAACATTTCTCCTGGATGACATTCTACATATGCCTCTCCCCAGGAATTCTGCAGCTTGCTATGTTCCAATATTGCAAGGTGCCACGTTTTGCCAAAATATGCAGAAGGATAAAGATAAAACAAGTGCTAATTAAAATCAATACACTTGAGGTTGGTGCAGGAGAAAACTAATAAGCCCAGATAGTGTTAAGAAAGCACCTTGGGTAATTAAGAGACAAACCATCAAGTGAGTATGAAATGGAGTCCTAGCACTAACATAAAAAGCTATTTTCCTGAAAATGTTTATTAACACCTTGCACCGCTCAAATTTATTACTCTGTAAGCTTGACGTGCCCGACACTTTCTTCTCTTTAGCGCGTCCACTGGCTGGGAAGCCTTTCACATGTGAAGGTTTCTCATACAAAACATCACTGCAGACGAGAGTGGGAACAAACTCAAAGAGTTGAGTGACTGCAGGTAAATGGGTCGGTTAATGTCTCAACCTAATGGGCAAGAGACTGCCATGAGTAGCTGAAAACCTGGATCCTTGGTATTGTCTTCTGAAGGCCTTGGAGAAGGCATGGAGGGCTTGGCCATCATATGATGTAAAGCACTGGACAACCTCAAGGGCTGGCTTAGTATCTTACCGGTACCAGATAAGACGTATAGAACTGGAAAAGAAAACTTCCTGTCTTGTAATTGGAAAACAAAAGAAGATGTGTAAATGACTTTGAATTGTGTGTGAACCTAGACCATGGATGATGATAACGATGACATCGGCAGTGACAGCCTTCGTAGTAACAGCAGCAGCAACAACTTTACTGAGTGCCTGCTAGGTGCTAGGAATTTCCCAACGTGCTGGAAGTAGAACATCTCATTAAATCCTCACATCAACTTGATAAGGCACTATCATTTCCATTTGATAGATGAGAAAACTAACAGGTAGAGATTAAGAAATGAGGGGCTTGAGACCAGCAGGCGGTGTGATGTTAAGGTGCTGGATTCCAACCATAGTTCGAGTCTCAGACCCGGCAGCTTAAAAAATCACATTGAGGGTGTGTACGTGTGTCCAAAATCCCAGGAGGAGAGTGGAAGAGAAGAGACTGTGGCATGGTTATCCCCCTGGAAAGTGACTTCCCACTTTCCTTCTCTCTGAGTCTCTTTGTCGCTCTCCAGCAAGTTCAAGTGCTTTATGGCAAAACCCTGGAAAAAAAAAAAAAAAAAGGAAAGGAAAGAAAAAAAGCTAAAAAGAAAGAAATGTGGGGCCAGCAGGCAGTGTGGAGGATAAGGGAGAATGATCCCACTTGGTCGACTTCTCAGTTCAAGTCCTGGATCTGGCAACTTGAGAATCACACTGGGGCATGTGTGCGTGCATGCCTAAAATCCTGACAGAAGAGGGACTGTGGTGTGGCCAACTCCTCTAGGGGGGGCAATTGCTCACTCTCTCTCTCTCTGGTGAGCACACATTGCCTATAGCAAAGAAAAACAAACAAACAAACAAACAAACAAACAAAAACTTTCAAAAACCTTAAAACACTAATTTTTTTAAAAAAATTGTCCAGGGACCAGCAGTTAGCGTAATGGCTATGTCGCTGGACTCCCATGTAGTCGACTGCGGTTTGCGTCCCGGACCCAATGGCTTAAAACTCATGCCAGGCGCATAAGCGTGTGTGCCCAAGATCCCGAGAAGAGAACGGAGAAGGGATTGCGGTGTGGCCATCCCCCCTGGGAGGTGATTTCTCGCTTTCTGTCTCTCTGTCTCTCTCTGTCTGTCTGGCGAGCGCATGCGCCCTATAGTGAAAACCTCTCCAAAAAAAAAAAAAAAAATAGTGTCCACAGTATTACCAATAATCCCACTTTACCTATGAAAAATTGTAATTCAAAGAATGAGAATTCCATCAGAGAAGCTAGTACAATTCAGCCCTTGTTATCATAAGTACTTGAGCAAGGAAGGTATTAGTCCTGTGCTACTCTGTATTGGTCCGATCAGCCTTGAAACACTGATTTCAGTTCTAACACCCTTGGACAATGGGGGCTGTAAGCTTTGTAATATGGTAGAAACTAGCCCCTCCCCAGTCTTCCCTGGGACTGGGAGACGACCTTAAGGTGACACAGTAGAATCTTAGCCTCTATCTCTCTGCAGTTACTGTGGCATTCACTGGGTAAAGGTTACCTTTCTTCCTCTGGCAGGATCAGGGTTCGATCAAGTGGTTGCACCTACAGGATGTGGAGGCCCAGCAACTGGGACTGGAGGGCAGTGAGCGTTGGTAAAATTTAGGATATACTTTTGGGGCCAGCAGGTGGCATGGTGGTTAAGGGTACTGGACTCTCACATGGTCTGTGGTTCAAGTCCTGGACCTAGAGGCTTGCTTTCTCACTTTCCCCCTCTCTTTCACTCTTGCTCTGTCCCTTTCCAGTGAAATTATAAAGAAAGGAAGGAAGGAAGGAAGGAAGGAAGGAAGGAAGGAAGGAAGGAAGGAAGGAAGAAAGGAAAAAAGGAAAAAAAGATTTAGAACATACTTTCAGAGGATGAAATCATATAATTCTAGCTCCTACCTACTTTCTCCAAAAGAATGCTTATCTTTGTTTCACTTCCATCTTTGACACGTATCTCTACAATAAGTGGTAAAGAATAATATTTATAATAAATGAATGAAGTTGCCTACAATACTTTAAGCATGCAGCACATACATCTGTAACGCCCCTCTTATCCTAGCCTTGTAAGTCACTATCTAGTGAGCTCTGACCACACAGAACTTAGACTTATCTAAACTATGGCCTAAGAAAAAAAGAGGTTTACTCTGAATGATACATGTAAAATAAACTTAATCTTGAGATCACTATCAAAATTAGGCCAAGGGACCAGCAGATGGCATAATGGTTATGTTGCTGGACTCCCACATAGTCAACTGGGGATTGAGTCCCAGGCCTGGTGGCTTAAAACTCATGCCGGGCGCATGTGCATGTGTGCCCAAGATCCTAAGAGGAGAAAGGAGGAGAAGGGATTGCAGAATGGCCATTCCCCCTTGGGGGTGGGGGATGACTTTTTGCTTTCTCTCTCTGTCTCTGTCTCTGTCTCTCTGGTGAGCACATATGCCCAAAAGAAAAAAAACTCAAAAAAAAAGAAACTAGCCCCATTCTCAACTCCTTCCCTTGCTTTATCACTCCTCCATTTTTACTTAATTCTTTTAACAATAGGAGTGTCAGAGATCTATGAAAAGTGCATATACCAGAAGGTATCAGCAGATTCCCTGACAGAGTGACAGTTTACCCAGTGGATATCTGGGAGCCAGACTTTAGGGGAAAAGGTGTGGGTGAGGAAGATGAAATAGAGGGACCATGATGGAGGCAAAGAAAATTTTGCCTAGAAAGAATTAAATACTCTGAATAAGAATGGATGGTCAAAGGCCAGCAGGTGGCATGGTAGTTAAGGCACTAGACTCCTATATGGCCGACTGTGGTTTGAATCCTGGAAATGGTCGCTTGTTTTCTCTCTTTCTCTCTCTGGTGAGGCCAAGAGCCCTATAGGAAATTTAAAAAAAATTATAATAATAAATAAAATTAAATAAATAATTTAAAAAATTTTTTTAAAATGGATGTTCAGGGCAGAGGGAGGGCATAGCCTGACTTTCTATAACATTCCAGACACATCAGCTGGCTTTGCACCAAAATGTCTAGGGGGTAGAAACATAGTTCTTCCTGCCACTCAGCAACAGCCCAGGCCATGCTTCACACGCAGAGTCTGTTAAGATAGTTAAAGCCAGACTGTCCACATAGTAACTGCTGCCACATGTGGCCACCAAGCAAATGGAATGTGACTTGGCTGGAAGAGACACGCTATAAATGTACGATACTCACCAGCTTTCAAAGACCATGACTGAAAGAAAGGGTACAGAGTAACGCACTACTAATCTTTAATATGGATTACTCATTGGAATGATAGTATTTGAATGTACTGGATTAAAGAACATACACCGTTAAAAGTAATTTCACCTCTTCTTGCTTTTTAAAGGTGGCTCCTAGAAAATTTAAAATTAATGTGTGGCTCACATTATATTCCTACAGGGGAACATCAATTTCAATATTTTTAATGCTTGCTCTCTCTCAAGTTCAGAGACCAGACCGTGGAACTTCCTGCAGAGTTATCTGACTTGTAGATTGCAGTAATGAAACATCACAAAAAATGACTTTTCTTAGTGGGAAATCAGATACTTTAGGCAACTGATTGCTAAACGACAGATCCTTCACTTAGGGAATGATCCAGAGGACTTTATGATGGCTTGAAAGCACACAGTCACATCACCTTCCTATACTAGGTGACCACCAACAGCCCTGCCTATGTGATAGCGAGACCAAGTGAATAATGTCTATTTCTATGTATTTTCCACTTCTAAAAGAGTTCGGCATTGATTACATTATGTGATCCTCATAAAGAGTTTTTTATGTGTTCTTATCCTTGTCAGGATCACAAAGAATTCATTCCGCAGAGAGGAAGTGACAGTGTTGACCAACTTGGCCTTGGTATGCACCTCACCTACCCTGACCCCTATGAGAACGCTAAAGATGCAAATGAACTCTGAAGGACAAGTCTAGAAAACAAAAATAAATCCTGCTGGTAGACTGTCCGGATTAACACTGGGATCAGAAATGTTGTTCACATACATTTTCTTATTGAAGAATTCAGCTCAAGTTTTCATTCTAGCCACCAGTGAGAACTGACAACTCTGAAAATAACAAAGGGAAGCAAAACAATGGATATTTCCCAATGTTAAAAATTCCAGTGAATTCGCAAATAGCTTTCAACTAAGGAAATACATATGTCTCTCCCATCTTCATCTAATTTGGAAGCATAAAATTAAATGTTGGGGGGGTTGGGTGTTTCCCAAAATTTCATGTGTTAGAATTTAGTTATATTGTGAAAATATTAAAGTTAATCCCTTCCTGGTGTTGAAAAGCAGGGCCTTGTGAGTGATTAAGTGATTAGGGAGGGGGTTCCAGGTGGACTTATAAAGAGAAGGAAGGAGACTGGAACAGAGACACAAAAATGAACACAGAGACAATTATGGACACAGCCACTTGGCTGTGACCTTGCCTCTTCATGTGAAAACTCAGGACTCTGTAAGACCCCTACTCCCCAGACCTTGGACTTCCAAATCGTGAGTAAAATAAACCTGTAGTCTTTTTAACTATTCAGGTGCAGGCATTTTTTGTTATTAGCAACGAAAGGGACTAAAACAATTAAGAAACCAAAGAAGAAAAGGCGAAAGGAAGGAAGGAAGGAAGGAAGGAAGGAAGGAAGGAAGGAAGGAAGGAAGGAGGGAAGGAGGGAAGGAGGGAGGGAGGGAGGAGAGAGAGAGAGAGAGAGAGAGAGAGAGAGAGAGAGAGAGAGAGAGAGAGAGAGAGAAAGAGAGAAAGAGAGAAAGAGAGAAAGAGAGAAAGAGAGAGAAGAGGCTCCAAGCTTTATAACAATTCCTTATAGACCTCGGCACTGCAGACTATGCCTGGGAAGGCTATTTTCCTGGACACGGTGAACCTTGCATTACGATGTGGTGCCAAAGAGGGACAGAAGTGAGCCTTACCCACACAAAGTTCATTTCCATCATTAAAGTCAGACAGAAGCTGCATGAGCCCAGCACATCCCAGACAATTATTTAGTCAGTGAAGTGTCATCTTGCTATATATTTTTCCATTTCCCAATGATACTGCCCAGAGACCAAGCTGAGGAATTCTTCTAGCAGCTGGCTACATTCTGCTCTAAATATGTTTTTTATATTAGATTTGCCCATCAATTTGTTTCCCAGTGGGATGATTTTTTTTTTCTTTTTTGTTGAAGAGGAAATTCCAGTTATTTATAGCAACTGAAGGAAATAATGAATGGTTACATGAGCCACTGAATAGCATGCCACCAAGTAAACAGTTCTATAAACAGTCATTTTCGACAACAGTAGCAGAAGATGCTCAGGCAGACTGGGTCTCTGAGCTAGGTCAGGTCATCTCGGCAAACCGTACAGGCTATTTATTCTCTCAGCCTTCCTGCATGAACGAATTTCAATCGAGAGATCACAAAATGGTGCAATGGGCAACGCTGGTCATTTTAGGTCCTTATTCACAGCAATCCTATCATTGGGGCTCGTATTTGTGCCAGGGGTGTTGTCAGATACAACTTCTTTTCCTTGCCTGTACACATGGGATTTAAATAATGATTTAGTGGATCTCATTTCAAAGTATACTGTTGACAATTTAAGCCTATTTCATTTGGTCTATTTTTTCTCCCCTTTTGTGGTTTGGATTGTTGAGAAATACTCCTTTTTCGTATGCTATTTATTATCTTCTAACGTGTAGATGAGAGGATGGAAGTGCTTTGTTTCTATGAAATAAGGTGAAGTCCTTTTATTATCAAATGTTCTGGCTAAAAAAATTTCATTCCTTAGACATGCCAAAAAAAATTGTTTTTAAATGTAAATCACAATAACCTATACAGTTTGGTCCTATTCTGAGGCAAGATTAGGAGGCCTAGAGATAAGAAAGATAAGAAAATAAGAAGATAAAAGATCAAGATAGAGGGCCAGCAGGTGGTGTGGTGGCTGAGGAGCTAGACTCCCACATGGCCAACTGCAGTTTGAGTCCCACATCTGGTGGCTTGAGAATCAAGTTAGGCATGTGTGCATGTGTGCCCAGAATCCCAGGAGGAAAATGGATAAGGAGGGATTGCAGCATGGCCATCCCCCCTTGGGGGTGATTTCTCACTTCCCCTCAGTCACTGTTTCTCTCCAGTAAGCACATGTACTCTATGGCAAAAACATTAAAAAAAGAAAAGATCAAGATAGAAAAAAAGAGAAGGAAAATGACAGGTCTAGATATACAGAAAGGGATATATTGGAAGACTGATGAGGATAATTTCACCTCGTCACAGCCCTCTGTTCCCAGGACAATGTGGAATTTTTAGAACTCTAGGTACCTTCAGTTCATTACTAAATAGCAACTACATCTCTTTCTGGTTTGTTTTTAACTTTTAAGCTTCAAAATGTTTAAAAGGCTATTCTCTTTTAAAATTCTGACTTCCAGACAATTTTAGAAATTAAAAATTTTTAGAATTTAGAAATTTTCTTTTGACATTGGAGGGGGAGCTTTGTCATCTATGACTGCATAGTCTTAGACTATAAAGTCTGCTATTAGCACAGTGGAGAATAATGACTAAGGGGTCTAGCTTAGAATTATCACCTCTCCAAGCAATCTTCAATAAGACCCTTTCAGTAGGAGGGAGATTCTACACCTCCTGTCTGCTCTCCTTGCAGCTTCTCTCTAACCATTCCAGATTACAGTGTTTCTCTTGCCATATGCTAAAACCCCACTGTGGGCATGAATAGGTCGCATTCTCACCGTCTTTATGGCTAATGCCTTACTCCAAGCCATGATCACCACTTACCTGGATTACCTCAACGACTTCCCTGTTTCTCTCCTGCCCACCCACATTCCTTTCGAGTATGATCTTCACAGAGCAACCACAGTGACCCTGTGACAACTGAAACCATTTGTCACACCTTTGCTCAAAAACCCTCTGGTTGCTTCTTTTATTCTGAATAAAAGCCAGAATACTTAGTGTGACCTCCAAGGCCCCTTGATAATTTTTTCTCTCACCCCATTCCCATCCCCATTACTCTATGCTGGCCAAACTGACCTTCTTGCAGATCATCCCACATGCCAGGCAATCTACTGCCTCAGGACCTTTGCACGTGTTCCCTCTGCATATTTACCTGACTTCCTCATGTTCTTTAGGTCTCTCTCTGATGCTATCACCATCTCCCTTAAATTTCTTATCTACCAAAAATTTTAATCTCTCAACTCACTACCACCTCAAAAATACCCTACCCTTTTACCTGCCATGGTTTTTACCTTGGGACTTGGCATCTTTGAACATATATACTGGGTTGTCAAAGAAGTCATGACACATTTTTACACAGAAAATTTACATCATGACTTTTCCGACAACCCAATATTTTACTTATATAGTCACTGTAATTTTCCTTATTAGAAGGGATTTATTTTTTTTCTGTTTTGCTTAGTATGATGTCCTCCAGTATCTGGAAGAATACCTTAGTACATAGAAAATGCTTGATAAATACCTGTAGAGTAAATGAATTAGTATTTTAAGTTTGGCACCTGACACAAGGGTGTTGCCCATTTGCTGCCTGCTGACCTGTACTAAGCCAAGTATTCCTACATATACATCTCTACTCAGCAAGTACACTATTCTCACCCAGCTCATCAGGTTGTATTTAAAAACACTCAGAAAAACCTAAATTGCCATCAGGACGTAAAGCAGTGTGCTTTTTAAACCTTATTTTGGTTAGCGTTTAAGATAGACTCACTGCAAAATACATTAGTTTCGATGATTTTGATCTCAATGATCTCACTGTCTTATTTTACAGTGAGAAACTTTCTAACTCCCACTTTTTCCCACTTGGAAAATAAACACTGTTTGGGGCAGAGGGGAGGTGTCTTTTTTAGAGGCTAATATCGATTTGATTCATATACATAAACAGATCTATAACAGATGCTCAAGTACATACGGTATTCACGAATGTACATATACGGATACATACATGTATTTATAAAGGGAAAATGTTCCTGGGAAGGTTAACTATTGCTCAATACCTGTCCTTAATCAAAACTTAGAAGGATACTAGACTAATTCCGTGGCACAGCAGTAAAGTGCTGCTCCAGAGAAGCCAGATTCCACCAACCACGGTGGCCTGCTCTGTCTAAAATATCAGCATATTTTAGACACAAACATGAGTACTCAGTCCTCTGACAAGCCTGAGGACTAGAGGAAAGGGATTTCAGCATGAATAAACCCTCTGGAGGGTGTTTATCTCTCATTTCATGTGTGCGTTCCTATACTCTACTATAAAGAAAGAAACTTAGAAGGATATCCTCTAAGTGACTTCGTCAACATACTCTACCCATGAATAAAATGTTTTCAGCATAGTACTTCAGTTTTCTTTCTTATCATGGTCATAATGAAATGTAGCCATGGCCTCTAAAAGCTACCCACCTTAACATAATCAGAACATGAAATATTTTGAAAAACTTATTTATTATCACACATCTTAATTCATTCTTCAGCATGGCCCATTTGAACTCTTCAAAGTTGAGAGCTTAAAACACTTCTCAAATGTCAATGTTTTGACATTGGTGCATCCCTAGTCACTTACCAGGCATAATAATGTTAGAAAAGCCCAACTTCCTTGTTATAGATACTCCATGAGAAAAAACTGATGAGTATTCTCTTCTGATCTGTTCAATGTCTCCATGCAATAGCTGTAGGGAAACTGCTAAACCTGAAACAAATGAGAGATACCCGAGTTAAAAACAGAACAACAGAAACAGCGTCAAGAGAAACTGAAACGCTTTTAAGAAACCCAAGTTTATGGTGTCATTGTTTTAAACCAAGGGTAATGTTCAGACAAAATCAACAGAATCTACAGGAATAATACCTAGATAGCATGTATCCTACTTCATTACCCAAGTTTTCCCTTTTATAAGGAGGTTCACGGTAACTGGAGAAAACCTTAGCAGAACACTAACAGTAAGCCTGGCTCTCTGCCTGAGTACCCTCTCTAGCTCCTAATCCATGGTGCAAATTCCCGAGTCGTGCCAGCAATAGATGATGGCTCCCGGGCCCCAGAAAACAGTGATGTCAAAGCTGCAGTTCTAATGTTTTTCTCACTCTATAATGCCTATGAACAATTATCAAATATCAGAAGCATGGGATGTTTAAAGATGTAATAATAACAACAACAATACCACTACAAGGATTTTAAGGTTCTTGAGGTAGATTTTCTTGAAACTTAAAAACCAAAGGTAGTTATAATGGAACAAAGATTACATTCTTGATAGTCTACGCACTGTAAACTCATGAGGGTATTATTTTCTACTGAGGAAAACAAAGCAGGATACTAGACATAGACAAACAAACAGGAATTTAGTCATTAAAATAGTAACATTACCTATTTTGTTTTTTATTTACTCCAATTATAGTAACATTACCACAGCAGGATGTATGGAACTTGAATAACACTTTTTTCCTATATTATTGTCTCTCAGACAAGGATTACAAAAAAAGAAATTAATGTCATATCTTTATGAATTTATATGTATACAGAAGATAGAAAAGATGCTAATTTTCTCAATTTTAATTTCTTCTCCCTCCACCCCCACCCCATTGTCTTTAAACAAGAAAGAAACAAAAAATATCCCTTTGTCTATTTAGGACAGAAAATTCTTCTTTTTAATAAAGTTTCAGTCATCATTATTATTATTATTGTTATTTTTAGAGAAGTTTTTTGCTATAGGGCATGTGCACTCACCAGAAAGACAGAAAGAGACAGAGAGACAGAAAGTGAGAAATCACCCCTGGGGGGGATGGCCATGCCACAATCCCTTCTCCTCCTTTCTCCTCTCAAGATCTTGGGCACGCATGCACACGTGCCCGGTGTGAGTTTAAGCCACCAGGTCCGGGACTTGAACCGCGGTCGACTACATGGGAGTCCAACAACATAGCCATTACGCTAACTGCTGGTTCCAAGTTTCAGTCATTATTAACCTAAGCTCAATTTAAAAATGAATTTGGGTGGTGGAGTCAAATAGATGATAAACCTACAACCTCATAGATTATCACTTACCACCACTTTTCCCTCTGTAATGCACATATCATGTGCAAGTTATGACCCCCACAAGTAATTTACAGTACTACAATGCTGTCTAAAAACAAAGTAAGAATGATAAAAATAGTACTGCAATTAAGAAATGTAAATCTTACTGGCCATACATTGATTGATAGATGAGAATCTTCCTTTAAATCACCTTCTATAATATGAACAAATGAACAATAGCAACAGAAGTCATGTTTATCTTGTTGTTTTATGTGCTTGCTTTTCAATAAAGTGGTTAAAACATTAGGGAAATTTGCACATCTACTATTTGATTTTGTCCTCAGACTTTCCAGAGTGTACACATAAGACTGTTTCGGAGAATTGTGAGAGTTAAATATAGCAGGTACTCAGAACTTTAGACTGAATCCCAGTTTTATCTAATCACCTCTCATCTACCTCCCTACACCCGCCCCATTTACTCTGAGTTGAGGGAACTGAGGGTAATAGAATGGAGGAGTATCTCTCCTTCCATATCCACCAGAAATGAAGTAGAAAAGAATAAGCCATCAAGATATGTATTGATCATAACTATAAAAGATATGTTCAGAAATGCCATAATCTTGAATGCTGAAATCTTGAAAGATCAAAGTCACTAAAGTCTAAAATCTCTAACAACTGGGGACCAGCAGGTGGCATGGTGGTTAAGGCGCTGGACACTCCCACATGGCTGACCACGGTTCAAGTCCTGGACCTGGTGGCTTGTTTTCTCACTTTCTCTCTCTCTGTCTCTGTCTCTCTCTGGTCAAATTAAAATAAATGAATAAATAAAAATATATAATTAATTAAAAAAATAAGAATAAAATCTCTAACATCTACAATCCTGACAATCACAATCCCCAAAGATTAAAATCCCAACTAAAATTCTGAAAGCTAAATTTTCCCAAACCACAATTCATCTTGGGAGGTGGGGGGCTGGAAAGGATGGTGGGGGAGGGGGGCTATAATAGGGGAAGAAAGCTGAATTCTGTGTTTCTACTAAATTTGTGATCTGTATATGAGTACATGCAGAATGGATTTTTATGGCCCTAAACAACATGGATGCATGACCCAATGGGAAAATTTAATAGTAAGTAAATGCTAATGTTTATGTATAACATATCACTGATGAATTTCAAAAAGAACACCAAATAGAAAATGAATGTGAATGTATTCTTCAAGGACAGCCAAGCATTAAAACATAAAAAGCAACTACTGATTGTGATGCAAAATCTGAAATACAGTTAACAATTATGGAAGCCAGGCAATAGTTATAAACTATCTGCATGCAATTTTCCATAAACTGCGAAGCACACTTTATCATATGTCAAATTTTTCTTTTTCTTTTTTCAGTTTTTTTTCCCACTATTAAAATCACCAGAATTATGTTTTTTTTGTTTTTTTTTTTTTTTTTTTTAGAATTCACTATGCTATATATTCACTACCTTTACATCATTTGCCAATCCTGGAGATACAAATTATGGAAATACTTTTAAAGACTTCTAATCTGTTTCATGCAATTTTTGCAAACTTCAGTTCACAAAGGTGCATTATCACAAAGCTGTCTTCACGCATAAGCATTGTGTGTATACATAAAAATGTTTAAGCCTCCTCAATAAATAAAGAGATGTTCTTTTTATACACCTGCAGTTGTGAATCTTGGCTTTTTGGGTGACTGCATATGCAGTGGTGACAAACTGTGGTTTCTGATCAATCTTGTCCATCACAGATTTCAGATAACCAGTTATAAAGTTGAATGCACACAATGGCCAGCCATAGTGATGTGGTTATACCTTTTGTTTTCTGACCTATTTCTTTATGAATATAGTTTGTCTGCTCATAAACTACACTCATACAACTATTGTTAGTGTACCTGAGTTTATCACAAAACTACGTGTGCTATTATTTCATTACACAAAGTGGCCTATGGAATGTTCTGTCATGTTTTAATATTATTTTCCACATAAATCCCCTCTTCATGTAAATAAATGTTTTTTTAAAATGATTAAATTTTTTTCTAGAATTGTATTTTTGGGGATTTTGGTCTTTCAGGATTTTAGACTTTTAATGAGTTTTGATATTTCAGGATTTTAGTGTTCAGGATTAATGGCATTTGGGAATACGTTTCAGGCTAATGGCCCAGAACTGTCTGAATGATTTGGAGACAACTGTCAGTGTAGCTTCAAAACACTTTATGTGGTACTGCTGGTTCCTTTTAAAATCCAGAAGCAGGAGAATGAATACAAACTACCATGTGTTCGAGTCCATCTGTCCCAGCAGCTATTCTGTCCTGACTCAAACTCTCCTACTACCCCAACGCATCACTGGTGTCTCTCTGTTCTCCCTCCACTTCTGTCCCTTTACCTTCAAAACACTCACCCACACATCACCATCACCCTTAGAATCACCAGGAGTTGATGTCTGTGGAATACTAGTGTGTGCCAGACATGGTACCTAATAACACTTCCTCCTGCTCCTTATAAACTATTCAAACCCTATTGTACTATTGTACATAAACAATGTTTTTAAATAGAGAATAAAGTGGGTTCTTTGAGTTTTACAAGTGAAGGTCGTACTGCTAGGATTTCTCATTGAAGGATCTGATCGGAGAAAGTACCAACATTATTTGGTATATATAAAGGAAGTGGAGAAATAAACTCAATAGTAAGAGAGAGAGAGAGAGAGAGAGAGATCTTGCTATTCAGGGTAGAAGTGGAAAGGAAAACTGACCAGGATTCTTATTTTGCCCATTAAGAGCCAGTGTTCATTTAATCAGCAATGGCTTTTTTTTTTTTTTTTTTTTTTAATATAAGTTGAATCTTCAGAGAGGATAAAGCAGTGGGAAATGGGAAAAAAAGTAGTTAAAGATGACGTGAATCCTGAAGAAAATTAAAGAAAGGAAAAGGAGAAAAAATATGCTTAGAAAAAGACATAGACGGAAGAAAAGCAATAATGATCAGAGAAATGTCACTATTCTCTAGACAGCAAGAGCTACAGAAACAAGAGCATGCAAAAGACAGAGAGGACCCATTTAGGAGGCAACAGACAGAGAGGAGCCAACTAGTGGATAAATGAAGGGAATGAGGGGCTGGCAGGTGGTGTGGTGGTTAAGGTGCTGGACTCCCACATGGCTGACCACAGTTTGAGTCTCGGACCTGGCAGCTTGTTCTCTCGCTTTCTATCTCTCTCTCCTTCATTCACCAAAATAAAAAAACAAACAAACAAACAATAAAACAATAAAACAAATAAAGTTCAATAAATATTTTTTTTTAAATGAAGGGAATGGGCAAGGGACAAGAAACAGACAAAATAGTGTGGGGAAAAGGACAACTAGGTTTTTTGTTTTATTTTTTCTCCCTAGGTTTTTGTCATAGGTTGTGTGCACTAGCCAGAGAGAGGCAGAGATAGGAAAAGTGAGGAATCATCCCTCAGGAGGGAAGGCCATGCAACAATCCCTTCTCTTCCATTCTCCTCCTGGAATTTTGGGCTTGCACGCACACTTCTGGAGTAATTCTCAGGCTGCTAGATCTGGGACTCGCACTGTGGTCAGCCATGGGGAATCCAGCACTTTAGCCATTCCACCTGCTGGCTCCAAGGATGACTAGGTATTTGAGTTGGGTGTATCCTTCAATTTTCAACTTGCAGGTTTACAGAAATACAGATCTAAGTACTTTAATTGTCTAGACAAGGGATAATAACTGGAGCTGGGGAGAGGATTGCTATTTGGAGGTGGCCTAACTTCTCCAGATAGAAGAACTCACAGTCAAGAATCAGAAAGATTGGGAACAGCAGATGGCATAGTCGTTACTTCGCTGGACTCCCACATGGTCAAATGTGGTTTGAGTCCCAGACCCAGAGGCTTAAAATTCATATTGGGCGCATGTGTGTGTGTGCCCAAGATCCTGGGGGGAAAATGAAGGAGAAAGGATTGTGGCATGGCTATCCCCCTGGGGGGTAATTTTTCACCTCCCCTCTCACTGCATTTCTCTCTCTCCAGTGAGTGCATGTGCTGTAAGGCAAAAAACTCTTAAAAAAAAAAACCAAAAAACAAACAAACAAACCAAAAAAACAGAATCAGAAAGGTCAACTGGATGGAGGTATTCACCACAATGTACTCAACTCTTTTCATAAAGAAACCATAACCCTTAGCTAAGAAACATCAAAGAATGGGCATCCTTTATAATAAAAAAGATAAAACAGTACTGATGGTGAGTCCACAGGGACCAGCCCACAAAGAGCTACTGCAATTTTACTCATTTTTCAAGCAGGGAAACTCCTGACCCTATTTTTACAGCAGTCCTTAATTATCATGACCACAATCAAGAGGCTGCATAAGTGAGTCACCAGAACAATAAGAAATAACATATTTAGACTAAGAAACTACTCATCATTACAAATGAGAGACTTAACAAATATTTACATATTCCTTCTAAAATAGTTGAACCCACAGAAGCAGAGTGGAATGATGCCTGCCATGTCTTGTGTCCTTTGTCAAAAACCAGTTGGCAGTACATTTTTGAGATGCCTGACTGGGGATGCGGGTAGGAGGGTGGATGGAGTGATCTGATCAAAGGGTATAAAGTTTCAATTAGGCAGAATAAGTTTTAGAGATCTATTATACATATAAGTAATAATTTACTGTATACTTTCAATGGCTAAAACAGTAGATATCAATTTCATAAAAATATGGTATATGAGGTGAGCTGTCTGTTAATTAGATTGATTTAATCATTTGACAGTGGATAGTGTATCAAAACGTCACACAGTACACCATGCTCTTAATTTTTCTTTATTTTTCTTTATTTTCGATTGCCAGAGGTCACATGCACTCAGCAAAGAGAGAGCAGGATCATGCCATAATTCTTTATCTTTTTTTTTTTTTTTGTCCTTTTCATACTCTAGGATTTCTCGGCATGATGTACATGCACTTGGCATGTATTTTCATGCCACTGGGGCCAGGATTTGAAACATAGTTGGCTATATAGGATCCAGCTCCCTACGCATGGCTCTTAACCACTCACTATAGGACTGGTTGAGATATCATAAATATATACAATTTTATTTGTCAATTATACTTCATTGAAGTTGATGAAAAAAGACAAATATTTTATATGACCCCAATTACTTGAGGACTATCTTTCCTATCTCGTCATTTATGACATAGGGCATGTTCATGATATGCTATTGTTCTACTTCACAATCTATTTCAAATTTTACTTGACTATCCTGGACTTATCCTCCATATCGTTTTCCACAGTGGCTATACTAATTTACATTCCCACCAACAGTACAGAAGGGTTCCCTTTTTAACACATCCTCACCAGCGCTTGTCGTTCTGAGATTTACTTATTTTTTTGTTTGTTATAGGGCACATGTGTTTACTGGAGAGAGACAAAGAAAGAGAGAGAGAGAGAGAGAGAAATAGGTAAAGAAATCATCACCTGGAGGGCGGAGTTGGTGGCCATGCCACAATCGCTTCTCCTCCATTCTCCTCTCGGGATTTTGGGCACACGTCCACACATGTCTGGAGTGATTCTCACACGAATAGGTCTGCGACTTGAACCGCTGACTACAGAGTCAGCCACATGGGAGTTCAGCACCTCAATCACTATGCCACCTTCTGGACCCCAGTTTTCCATTTTAAAAATTGACGTTTTTGTTTTTATGTGGGTGAGCTAGTTGAGCTCCCTATACTTTGGCTATCAATATCTTATCTAAAGCACAGTTTGCAAATCTTGTCTCTCATTCTGTGGTGGTGTCTTTATTCTATTTATTGTTTTTTTTACTATGCAGAAGATTTTTAGCTTAATGTAATCCCACTTATCCATTTTTGGAATTGTTGCCCACACTTTAGGGATCTTAAGAAACCTTTTTCCTTACTCTAATGTCTACAAGTATTTCTCCAGGTAGATTCATAGTTTGAGGCTTTACATTTAGATCTTTGATCCATTTGGGGTTGATTTTTGTTACTGGTGAGAGACAAGTTTCATTTTCTGCAGGTGGATATTCACCATTTGCTGAAAATTCTTTTCTCCACTGCATTGTCTTGTGTCCTTTGTCAAAAACCAGTCAGCAATACATTTTTGAGTTTATTTCTGGGTTCTCTTTCTATTTAATTGGTCTATATATTTGTTTTTGTGCCAGTACCACACTGTTTTGATGATCACAACTTTGTAATACGTTTTGAGGTCAGGTAGTGAGATGCCTCTTTATTCTTTTTGCACATTATTGTCATGACAATATAGAGTCATGATTCCAGACAAATTTTATGATTATTTTTCTGACTTCTGTGAAGAATGCCATTGGTAATTTGACTGAAATCATACTAAATGTGTAAATTAATTTGAAAGGAACTGACATTTTAATTATATTGATTCTTCCAAACCAAAACCAAGGAATGTCTTTCCATATTTTTGTATCATACTTGCCTCCTTTTCTTTGATTTTTCATTGTTTTCCTTGTACACATCTTTTACTTCTTTGGTTTGGCTTATTCCTAGGTATTTTATTTATTTGTTCGTACCTATTGTAAAAGAGATTGCTTTATTCAGTTCTGCCTTGGGTTGTTCACTATTGGTGTATAAAGACACTGCAGATTTTTGTATACTGATTTTGTATCCTGCAACTTACGAATTCATTTATCACTTCTAGGAATTTTTTTTGCAGATTCTTTTGGATGTTACATGTACATAATCATGTCAGCTGCAAATAGGGACAATTTCACTTCCTTTTCTATTTGAATGCCTTTAATTTTACTCTTTTGTCTGCTCGTGTTGGCTAGAACTTCCAGTACTACTTGGAAAAGGAGTAGAAAAAGTGGACAATCTTGTCCTGTTCCAGTTTTTAGTGGGAAAGTATTCAGCTTTTCCCCATTCAGTATAATGTTGGCTGTGGGTTTCTCACAGATGACTTTGTGTTGAGAAACGTCCTTCTATACCTATTTTCCTGAGAGTCTTACTCATGAAGCGATATTGTATTTAACCAAGTGCTTTTACTGCATCAATTAATATGATCACATGGTTTTTATCTTTTCTTCTGTGAACATGATGTATTACATTTATTGTTTTGTGAATGTTGACCCATTCTCACATCCCCAGGGTAAATCCTACTTGGTCATGGTGTATATAATCTTTTTAATGTGCAAGATAGATTTGATTTGCTGCCTGGCTGCCCTTCTCCACCACTGGTGGGTGCTCCTGGCTCCTGGTCATGCTGCAGCCTGTTCAGTCTCTCAGACTTGTGGTTTCAGCAGTGCCTGGGGCTGGGCAGGCAACAGCTCCCTTCCCAGAAAATCCTGCTGTCTCTGAAGCCCAAGTCAGGGTGGCAGGGATGTATGGCCCAGCCCAGTATGGAGGGTAATGGCAGCAAGGCCAGGCATTCAATGAAGGTTACTCCCACCAGCTTTATCCTATTCTGTAAATCTCACAAAATGGCATGTACTGCAAACACATACCTTGAGAAACATCAGGCCAGAGTGGTGGCAGTGGCAGCAGCGGTAGCTCTTCCATCAAGACAGCCCAAATGTCCCATCCCCAAGTCCCCACACATTCACATGCACACATACATGCACCCTCACCTTCATACTCACAAACTCACAAACTCACTGCCATTTCTCTGCAAGTATAAACTTTTTATCTCAGAAAATATATATAAATAATGGGACCAGCAGATGGTGTAATGGTTACATCACTGAACTCCCACATCATCAACTGCAGGCTCAGTACTGGACCCAGTGTCTTAAATTCATGCTGGGCACGTGTGCGTATGTGCCCAAGATCCCGAGAGGAGAAGGGAAGAGAAGCGATTCCAGCATGGCCATATTCCCTGGGAGCTCATTTCTCACTTTCTGTCTCTGTCTTTCACCGTCTTTCCAGCTAGCGCATGTACCCTATAGCAAATATCTCTCTTAAAAAAAAAAAAATATATATATATATATATATATATATGTGTGTGTGTGTGTGTGTGTGTGTGTCTATATATATAAATAAAATATTTTGTGATCACATTTTTTGGCCCTTAATATAAGGCCAAAAATGAGATTGCTCTGGGGCAAATGTTTCCCTTATTAGAAGAAACATGACCTTCAATTAAAATGTTTATGTCGGCCTAGATGTTTAAGCTCTAATTATAAAAAACTTAATATTTAATTTTAAACAAAGGCATACTCATTAATTACTCTGGAATCTGCCATAAAACACCATATTATTCATGATTAAACTCACTCAACTTATGAAACAGTTATATAAGAAAGAACCATTTGATATCTGTTAAGCCTAACATGGTTGATTATTTGGTAGTTCTAATTTTATGGGAATGAAAGATGGTTCCTTATAAATTCATGAAAGTTTGTACTTTTATATTAAAAATGCCAAGTACAGCATAATTTATAAGTAGTAGTCAAAGTTAATTTTAGGCTACATCAGCTACTTTCACTAATGAACCAATAACACATAGTTGTAAATGTATAGCAATGCAAAATGGAAATCTTGACATATATATTAAATAAATATATGTTATCAAGTATGCAGTTTAAGAAGATTATCATGCGAACTGTGAGATCCTGTATGAGCATTTACTCTCTGTACTTTGGTTTTCACATCTGTAAAATAAATATTCACAAGCAAAGCAATTCCATAAAATACTTAGGATGATGCTTGGCACAAAAGACGTGCTCTTGCCCATTAGCTGCTACTCCTACAACTACCACTGCTACTACTAATATCAGCTATCATCATTATCTTCCACCAAAAGATGGCCAAACTTCCCTGAGTGGCAAACACAAGGAAAACATTCCTATTTTTTTCCAAAAGTCTTTTAAAAAAATTATCCATTTAATTTCATTTATTATTATTTTTTAAAGAATTATTTATTCATTTCATTATTTTTCATTTGACCAGAGAGAGAGAAAATAAGAAAGTAAGCTCCCAAGTTCAGGACTCGAACCATAGTTATGTGGGAGTCCAGCATCTTTAAACCAAGCCACCTGCCAGCCTCGATTTATTATTATTTTTTAATTTGCTATAGGGTACATGTGCTCATGGGGTGAGGAAGTAAGAAAGCAAGCTGCTAGATCTGGAACTAGAACCACAGGCTGCCACGTGAGAGTCCAGTGCCTTAACCACCATGCCACCTGCTGGCCCCAGAAAACATTCCATATAATAGGCATGCCCATTTATCATGAGATCAAGCTATGTATTATTATTTACTTCTAGAGAGGGTTCAAAGGCAAATCTACATATTTATCAAGAACAATGCTCTACATGGGAGATTTGATAAATACGTGATCGACAAATACAAGCAGACAATGTTATAAACAGTAAAAAAATAATGAAATTTCTAATAATATAAGAATTCTAGAGTTATGGCTAGATATTAATAGGCTAAAGCTCTGAAAAAGTGGCAACTTCTGAAATACCCTGTGAAGACATTTAACATAGTCTGGTGAGGAGAAGAAAATAAAATACTATCTTATGTTTTTTGATGATCATGATTCTTTGTTTCTTGGTTATATTTTTTTCTTCATTCTTCTTCTTTAAGTCTGTCCTTTAAATAGAACTTATTTTCTTCTTTTTCCTATTTCTCTATTTCTTAGAATTATATATACGTGTTTGTGTGTATACATATATACTATATATATATCGTTTTTAAATGTTTAGCACAAGTTACTGATGTAAAGACTAAATTTAATCAATAGCTTTATGCTCTTCCTGAATAATTCCAAAAACTTGCATCTTTTTAACTATGGGATGATATATTCTTACACTGTAGTAGTTTATAGTCAATGTTTATAAAGATTTATCCTCATATTTACTATTCTTTTTATATGTTCTCCTTCTTCAGATTTCTTTCCTTCTGGATTTCTTTACTCCTGATGATCATATCTGACTAACTCTTTCAGTGAATGTGAGTAGTAAACTCTCTAAGTCTCTATGTGAATTTTTCTTTGTTTCATTCCTACTTTATTTATTTATTTATTTCTACACATGACAGAGAAACAGAGAGAGAGATAAAACTAATCCTCAATAGGGTTTCGACACTGCAATCCACTACCAGCCTCAGACCAACAGCAAGTGTGAGCCAGGTGTAATAAGGCATGTCTCCAGACATGAACAAGGAACCTTCCCATGTGGGACTGTCTCACAGAGCATTGCATTTTACCTCTGCCTGTTGCCAGATCAACAACAGTTGTATCCACCATACTTGAGAAAGCTGACAGACTTTAAAATTCTCAAAATCCTGACTATTTTCCTGTAATACAATGGTTGATGAGAAAAGGTGAGCCTCCAATGTATGTGTATGTCATAATGGAAAAGCAACTGCAAATGGGTATATTAATTAACCAAGCAAAAAATTACTCAAATCATGTAGTATTTAAGGACTATCCATGTCACCAATATTTCATTAAAAAACTATCCTTGCTACCCAAACTTTACAAATTTCCCAAATTAAAGTATAAATAAAATAACAATATTGATTAAAAGACTTCCTAAGAAATGTAAGACTGTTGGGTCCCTCAGGTGACATAGTGGTTAAGGCACTGGACTCCCACATGCTAACCTAGGTTTGAGTCATGGATCTGGCAGCTCTTTCTCATTTTCCCTTTCTCTTTCTCTGTTTCTCTCTGGTCAAATAAAATCAATCAATCAAGTAATCAAAATAAATAATTAAAAAAAAACTTTTAAAATGTAAAACTATTAAAATCCTTAATACTGCATAACTTCTTTTAATTTTTTTTCATTCTTCTGAGTTTCTAAAGAAGTATGGAAGAAAAATGACAGAATATTAAAATATAGGTTCTAAAAATATATGTGCCAAAAACATCTGAGCTAAGAATAGATGGGCTAATATTGTAAAAAGATTTTCACATGAGGGGTATTTAAAGGTCACATTGCAAACCAGAAATAATCACAAACAAATCCCTGAACTGAACTATAAGGATAGGAAGAATATAGTTGGCACACATGCATTAATCCTCATTTATTTCCTCGATTAGAAGCTTCATGAAGTTTGATGACTAAACTGAAATCGTCTTTTCTTTCCTTTTTTGACATTCCAAAAAATGTATGCTAAGAAAAGGCCAAAAGAAACTGCTTCAATTTATTTTTCTCAAAATAAATAAATATAGTCAAACAGCCCTCAATTAAGAATCTTCATCTCAACTCAGCAAAGATAGGCAAAAGCTTTTGTTTCAAAAAATTGGCTAGACAAGGATCTGGTAGTAGAACAAAGGAAGAGTTAGCAGTATATTTATTATAGACAATTTTCATAGTACTCTGGATAAGAATAATGAAGGGTTAAACTCAGTATCATAAATTATTACAGAGGATGAGAAGGAACCCAGCAGGAAACCTTGAACACAGAGAGACTGGATGTAAGCCTACATGTAAGAGCTGTCTCTTCTAGTTCATCCTCAAAGTCTTCCTACATTTTCCATTTTTACCAAGTCATAACTACAACTCCAAATATTCAGGTCTAATCTTTTAAACAACATCTTTGATTTTCTCTGTTCTAGGATGTGTGAATTTTTCTTCCAAAATGATCATCCAAGCCCTTTTTTTTTGGTGACATGTACAAAACTTCACAGAAAAGTTCATATTCCTTGATAATTTCACTTCTAAGGCACTGTTTTAAGAGCACATTCCAAAATGTGGATGCTTCCTACATTATTACTTATGGAAAATTTCAAACAATAAGAATTAGAGAAGTAAATTAGGGCCTTATGCCTCCAAATCAGAAAAAATTTATGCAATGTTCTTAGGACTTGGCAAGGTTTTTCATTTTCTAATTGTTTCCCTCACTAATTTGGCACTAGAAAACTAAAAAAAAAAAAAAAAAAAAAAAATTGGGGCATTTATCTTATAATTGTTCTTTTTTCAAACATTAATTAATGAAACAAATACTTATTGAATAACTCATCATTAACCACTGAACATTTTAATATTTAGCTAGATTAAAAAAATTTACAGTAGAACATGCACATGCTAAATAGTTCAAATTGTACAAAGGTCCTATTATAGAAGGAAATGTACTTCCCTACTGCACTTTTGGGGTTCCTTTTTTCTAGAATTAATCAATGTTAACAATTTCTTACATATACTACCAGACCTGTCTTCCTTTTAATTGAGATACTAGCTATAAAAAGAACACCAGAGACCACATGCCCAAAATCCTGAAAGGAGGGAGAAATGAAGGAGAAGGGATTGTGGTGTGACCATGCCCCATGAAGAGTGCTTTCTCTTTCTGTCATTCTGGTGAGTGCATATGCCCTTTGGGAAAATAAATAAATATCTATATCTATATCTATATCTATATCTATATCTATCTATCTATCTATATATATATTCATAATAAATACAAAAGGAACAAAGAATAAAATAAGTCATCAATGTGGGGGAAAAAAATGGAGCGATGACACTCCAGGTAGAGAAAAGATCATGTGCAAAAGCCCTGCAACAGGACAGAGTGGGTGACTGAGAAACCTGAAGGCCAGTGTGTCAGAAGCAAGCAGAGTCAAATGTGGCCAGAGGTCAGGCTGGAAAGACAGGCAGCAGGTACAGGAGTCACAATAAATGACTAGAAGTGCAATGAGAAGTCACTGGAGAATTTTAAGTAAAGGAAACACGACTCAATTTGTGTTTTAAGAATGTATTTCAGGTGTTTTCTAGAAAATAGTACTGGGAAGAGGGAGAGAGGAACCGATGAGCCCAACGAATAGCTACTATAGATATGAAAGTAAGAGATTACAGAGGCTCATGCTAATATGGTAGCAATGAGGCTGGGAAAAAAGTGGTAAAAAAAAATAAAGCTATATATTACAATATAAGAAGTCATATGACTGGATGCCATATTAGATATGGAGGAAAAGAGAAAATGAGGTATTGTTTCTTTTTTTTTTTTTTTTTTTTTTTTTTTTTTTTTTTGGAAGATTTCTGAGTGTCAGATCTGGGATCTTGGGCAAACCGCGCCCGGCGTGAAAGAGGTCCGAGTGTACGTGGGAGTCTAGCCATTACGTACTGCGATGGAAGAGAGTAGATCTGAAAACCGAATAAAGAAGTAAAAAAATAAAGTCACTGAGACTCTTATTAATACATTACTTTTAGTAGTGCTCTTTGTTTTTCATGAGGATTTGGATTACTTCTTGGGTCATCTGCTTTCAGTCTGAAGAACTTCCTTTAGTCTCAGTTTTTCTTTGTCCAGGAATGCCTTTGTTGTAACTTCTGAATGAGAGCTTTGCTGGATATAAGATTCCTGATTTACAGTTTTCCCTTTCAGCACTTTAAATATATCACCTCTCTGTCTTCTGGCCATAACTGTTTTCCTGAGACATCAATTACTAACCTTGCTGGGGTTCCCTCAAATATGATAGTTGTTTTTCTAATGCTGCTATCAAGGTTTTGTCTTTATCTTTAAATATTTTTACTATGTTGTATCTTGGGATGGATCTCTTCCTGTTTATCATACTTAGAGACACTGGGCTTCATAGATAGATGGATTAATATATTTTTCATTAAATATGGAAGTATTCTGTCAATGTATCTTCGAATACTGGGTCCTCAAAAAAGTCATGATGCGTTTTTACATAGAAAAACAGAAAAAATACATCATGATTTTTCCAATAGTCCACTTTTTTTTTTTTTTTCCTGTTCCTTTTCCTCTCTTCTTTTTCTGGTATTCCCATTTTGTACAAGTTGGCATGCCTGATGGTATCCCACATTTTTCAAAGTTCTGTTCACTTTTCTTCATTTCTTTTTCTGCAAACTTGTTTACCTCAAATATGCACTGCTTTCAGGAATACCCTTAGGCTTGAACTTTTGCATACTATTTCAAATGAGGTCCATTCTTTTCAGGAGAGCTTCTGAGGTTTTGCTGTTTATAGATTGCCTCTGCACAAGGCCAACTTTGAGCCATTGTTCCAGAGTGGAGGTGAGTACACTGCCCTACCCACAGGAGTGACTTTATCAACAGGGTGCTAAACTGAAGCAATAACCTCTGGCTTTCTTAGCTTGCCTATCCCTATGTGGAACCTCTTCCCTGTGAGTAAGCTGAAGGGAGGGTAACAGTGCTCCAATATTCTCAGCCCTCTGCACCTGGAGTAAAGCCTTTGCCCCACGATGGGGGATTGAGAGGAAGAAGATAGCCCTCAATCTCTCATCCACGTTAAGTGTTTCTTCATTTGCTGTATGCTCTTACAAAATATTTCCAGACTTTAGTACAATTTTGAAACCTAATTCTCACTAGTTAAGGCTGTTCCAATATTAAACAACTCCTTACACTGCCATTTTTGTGTGATAAACTCTAACACCACCACTTCTTGACAGTACTTGCATTCTTTGAATGTGTTTGGGAAGTGGACACCTAGAGCAAAACACAATACATCCTGAGATGTTAGAAGAACTTTCTAAATATGGTATTAGATTCTTTTAGAATATCAAATTTATTAAAATCTGTTCATGTGTAAAAATATCTAGAACTTCAATATTATTAGAAAAATACTTTTACTTCTATTCCTTCCTATACACTTTATTAAAAAAATATTATCTAAGTTTTAATTTTGGTGTTAAAATCCTATCTATAAGATAAGATAATTAACTTTTTAAGATAAACACACTAGAAGCTATATATGCTATTTGGGTCTAACTCAACAACAGAGAGAAGTTTCAGTCTACACCAAACAGTAAAATCATGACTGGACAAGGCTAGGCATCTGGGAGGGATAGGAGCTCAGGTCTCTGGCACAACTGGAAAGAAAGGAAGCCAGATGTTTACTAGACGTGGTGTCAAGTGAGACAAAACTGTTGGAAAATGAGTCAATGGATCACAGCCAGAGCATCAAGAAGAAATTGGGGTGTAGAAATAAGTGAAAAAATAAATCAAAAAATCGAGATGGCAAGATGAGGGCCATGAACAGTACTAGAGGCTTATTTAATGATGTGTTAGTTACAGGGAAGAGGAAACCTAGTTGCTTAAAGACTACCCAGAATGCCCCTGTGACAGCTGTTCTTTAATACTGTCATCTTGAAGGCGAGACACTTATTAATGTTGCCAGACCTCAAATATGAGAATCTATCTTTTCTTTCAGATGTACTTTCAAAGCCAATTTAAAATAAAAAGAAAGAAAGTATGGAAAGAAGGGAGGGAGAAGAAGGGAGGAGAAAAGAATTTCTTAATAGTCATACCTGATTTCTGACTTTTGGCCCATATTATTCAATTTTTGATATATCTATTACTGACTGTATTTTTTAAGCCAAATTAACTCTTTAAAAAGAATGTAATTTTGCCATCACTGAAGATAATTCAAATGGTCTGACAAAAGGATCACCTTCTAAAGATCATTTTTCTGAGATCTTTGAAGTAGGTAACCTTGATTATAACTGCCAGTCCATAGAGCTGATGGTTCTAAATTTCAAAGTTTGGAGAAAGCTTTAATGTTTCCTCTGAATAAGCGGTTAGCCTATGGCTAAAAGTTATAAAAAACCCATTGCATTGAAGCAATACATAATACCATAGAATGTCAAATGAAAGGATATATGAGCCATCTGAAATTATTTACTTTATTGAATCTTAACCATAAAAGAAATCTGCTGACCAGAAACGGGAGCTGGAGAGAGGCCTGTCCACATTTGGTAGAAGCTATAATTACAAGAGCAAATGAGAGTATTCAGATGGAATTTAACATTCCCTTTATAACTAAGAGATATTTTTCACCTTAAAGTTTCCATACTTATATTAACCTAGGATATCACTATTTCAATGGTATAGACTGAGGATTATGAAAAGGTTAAAAATCTTTGTCTGTCTTTACTGTAACTATTACACCTTTTTTCTTTTTTCCTTTCATAACACCAAGCAGATAAAAATTCACTGGGTAAAAGTCATTTTTAAACAATTTACAACAATGTACATAGAGTATAAAAATGGGGTTTGATAAGTTCCCCCCAGTTTATTATCAGTAGATAATACCTTTTTTACTTTTATATTGTTCCATAACTCTCCATTTGTCATCACCTACTATTAAAAACAGTGTTTCCTGGGGGTCTTCATCTACATATTACATAAAACTTACATTAATTTGTGTATTCTTCCCTTGTTAATTTTTTTTTGTTATAGGGGCCTCAGCCATGAACCTAGACTAGGTAAGGAAAAGCTATTTTTCCTCCCTTGCATTAGTATATAATTTAATATTTGGTTATTTTAATTAACTGAAATACTTGCAGTTTTTTTTTGGGGGGGGTATAGCAAGTGTTCCAACAGTATCATTATGGATGTTAGTAAAACATAACCAATTTAGAAAATAACATTAAGGTCTAATTATTACTTCTATGAGTTTGTATATGTGGTTTATTTACTTATTTTTTAATGCTGCCTAAAGCTGTAAAAAAGAAAAATACCTTTAAAGATGCAATTTAATATCCTACTTTGAATTATATATTGTTTTCCTCACTGTTATTAGAAGAAAATGGTTTAGATGAAAAGAAACTAAAAAGATACCACAACTACATTCAATACAGCTAGGTTCACTTTAGTTATAAAGGACACTGAAAAACTTGTCGAAATCTGAATAAAGTCTATAGATTATATGATAGCATTATATCAATGTTTATTAACTGGCTGCAATAATTATGTTATGTTTTTTGCCATTTTCTGAAGTAAGTAGTAGAAGACAGTGAGGCTGTAATTTTGTTGGGAAAAGAAATTTATGTATGTATGTATGTATGTATGTATATCTACACATATATATGTATGTATATATGTCTATGTACATATACTCACACTCATAAAATCAGGAGCACTAATGTAATCCACAGAAATATAACAATTAAGTAATATTAAGTCACAACACAGAAACACACACACAGAAGAGGAGGATAAAGCAAATGTTGTAAAATGTTAAAATTTGGGAACTTGAGAATTCTCTGTACTTTTCTTGCAACTTTCCCGTAACTAGTAAAAATTAAAAAAACACTTTACAAGATTCAAAAAAGGTCACAGATTAATAATTACAAAATTTCAAAAGTATGCAAAAATGGTCACACATACAATTGGGTCATTGGAAAAGTCTATGCAGAAATGCATCATGACTTTTCTGGCAACCCAATATATTTCTGGCCGGTAAGCGGTGCCAGCAAGTATGACTTTTATTTTAATGATATTAGAAAGCAAAGTTCCTAAACACGATGTTCAAAAATAAGAGACACTGACAGAATTCTTGAGAACTGTACCAATTCTAATACAGAATTAAATGATTACATTATGACGTGCAGACAGGACTCTCTACTACAAAAATGAAATCTAACATTCTCACAAGCCTCCTTTCACCTTAGCTAAGTAAAGATGATCTGCTTCTGGCATAGAGTGAAACTGCTCACCCTAAATGCTGCAGACTCTTTATCTAGGTAATCCCTTCTAACCTGTGGGTATTAAAAAGGACAGTTGGCAAGAATACAACCAAATATACTGACCTTACCAAGGCAAAAAAAGATTCTAGAAGTTTACCTGATTAGGAAATATGACTTCTTCTAGTTGTAAGTTGTATGTGCAAGCTAAATGAAATAATATTTCGTAAACACATCAATAAAATAAAGATTTATTTCTCTCAGGAAATACAAACATACTAAACCACAGTATGATTTTCACATGCTTGCTTTCAAGTGTTAGAATTCAATTTGCCTCACTGAATGATACTGGCTCAGTCTAATTTCACATTCTTGGAATTCAACTCTTGTCTATCGAAGGTGACATTTACAGTAACCATTTGCTCAACAAACCTAAACCAGGCTCCTTTTAACGAATTTATTTTTAATTTGATAAGACTTCTTTTTTTTTATTTTTTTCTTTCTATTGCTAGAGTGTATATGTGTTCTTCAGACATAAGAAAGGGAGAGTAGAAAGCATCCTCCCACCTCACCCAATCCCCATATGTAATAGTCACAATACAGTCCCTTCTCCTCCATTTCAGATCTGATACTCTAACCCATGCAGTTGGATCCAGCTGCCTTAAACACCATGCCACAGAGCCAGGCCTAATTTTTTTTCCTTCCTTTTCCTTTCCTTTCTTTTCTTTAGTTGCCGGAGGGTATGAGAGCTTGCTAGGGAGAGGCAGAGAAAGAGTGAAGGTACTCTCCAATGGAGCATGAGCACACTGTATTCCTTTGTCCTCTGCTTCTCCATCCTGCCAGGATTTGGGACCAGCACGCATATGCCCCCAGTGTGTATTTTTTTTAAATAATTATTTATTGTATTTTATTTATTCATTCACTTATTTTTTAATTTGACCAGAGAGAGACAGAGGGTGAGAGTGAGAGAGAGAGGAAGTGAGAAAGCAAGCCACCAGATTCAGGACTTGAACCCTGGTCGGCCATGTGGGAGTGTCCAGTGCCTTAACCACCATGCCACTTGCTGGTCCCAAGCGAGAAATCACCCCCTAGGGGGGATGGTCACGCCGCAATCCCTTCTCCTCCATTCTTCTCTCGGGATCTTGGGCACGCACGCACACGCGCCCGGCGTGAGTTTTAAGCCACCGGGTCCGGGACGTGAACCGCAGTCGACTACATGGGAGTCCAGCGACATAGCCATTACGCTAACTGCTGGTTCCCCCCAGTGTGTATTTTAAGTCACAGGGACCAGTATTTGAATCATGGGTAACTTTATTATGGGGTCTGGCTCCATTAGCCACTAGGCTACAGGGTTAGCCCAATACTCTCATATTTATTAATTCTTAACTAATATAATCTCTGTTATTTATTTTAGGTGTATTTCTAGAGAAAGAGAGACAGAGAGAAAAAGAGACATAAGCATGTCTGACAAGGCCCCATGCTGCAGCCCCCTCCAGCCAGTCTGGTATATATAAGTTGACATGGAAACCAAGCCACCAATCATTCCTATGCATCTGGAATCACCCAAGCAGTGGTACTACTGCACAACCAAGTTGGCCCAATAAATATGCTTAGAATTTCAAATACTCATTACATCACCTCTAGATTTCAAAAATCGCACACAGAACAACTCTGAGGATTTCAAATGACTGAACTTAGCTAAATCTAATCATAGAGATACATTAATTCAACTTCTGTTTTTTTGTTTTTGTTTTTGTTTTTTTTACTTTGTTAAAGGGTACATGCACTTGCAAGAGACAGAAAAAACAAAAGAAAGTGAGAATCACTGCTACCCCTTTAATGGGGTGTGATGGCCACACCACAATCCTTTGTCTTCCATTCTCTCAGGATTTGGGGCACAACACAAGTGACTCTGTACTCAGCATGATTTTCAAGACACCAGGCCCGGTACTCGAAGCAGTCAGTCAGCTAAGGAAGAGTTAGTTGCCTTGATCTCCATGCCACCTGTCGGTCCAATTCAATTTGGTTTTTTAATCTCTAAAAGTTAAAGGAATCACCTGCAATTTCCTCCCAGTTTCTAAACTCAAAAAAGATAGTGGTTAATGTACCTTTGCAATGAAACTCTTAGGTTAGAGGGGAAAAAACCCCAGTTAACTGGATGAATTCCTTTATCTATTAAGCAGACAAGATTACAACTTCAAGAGACAGGAAGACAGCAATGAAGCATAAAGGGCCTGGAAATTAACTGGTAGCATTTGTTTCCAAAACTAATTTCAAAGTTATTCTTTTTTCTTTTTTTAGTACCAGTGACCAAGGAATAGCAGGGGGAAAGCAAGTAAAAAGCAGTACTTTTTGAAAACAATTGACTGCGCTGCTTGCATTTAATTGACAATTCTGTGGGCCAAGGAATAAACAGTGGAAGTCAACATATCTAACCATTGTGATCATTTGAGCATTAGGCATTCCAATCGCCCACTTCAATTTCTTGTACTCTTGCTTCCCCCCGCTGTATTTAAGTAAGTTACTAGAGAGCCTCCCTTTCAGTAATGAGACCAAATGGCTCCTGGATACCAATCTGCTGGTCATATAACTCCCTTTCCTCAAGAAGGGGAATATTTTCAGGCGACACAAAACAATGACCAACCAAGGCAGAAGACTAGAAGCTCTGGCAGGGAAGATAAAAGTTTTTTCCTTTTAATTTTTTTAGAGCTTCTCCCTGAGTTTCTTCTCTCAGGAGCAGTATTTCAGAGTGAGGAGGCTCAAGGCTGGCTTTGTCTTGCCTTGAAGAAAGCTGAAAAGCATCAGGTGGAGAGAGACCAGAGGAATAAATGGGGACAGATGCAGGCTATGTGGGCCTGGCTGGGTCTCAGGCATTAAGGAAAAAGGACAGATAAGGGCTGAGATCATAAGGACAGGAAAGTGGACACGTGTACCCAGTGTTTGTTTGTTTTTTTTAAGCCACCAGAGCCAGGATTCGAACAGTGGTTGGCTGTGTGGGATCCAGCTCCCTTAACTAATAGGCTATGTGGCTGGCCCAAAAAGTACTGTCCTTTACACTCTCAACTGAGCCTGGAGCCATGCTGACTCAGAAATATAAGGGGAGTTAGGAACGCAATTTACACCTACTGAGTAGCCACATTAAACAAGTAAAAAGAAACAAAATTAATTTTAATAGTATATTTTATATAGCCTAAAATATGTTATTTGAAATGTTATCATTTCAAAATGTAATCAATGTCCCCCGTATTGCCAAAGCAGTTCTGCACAAGAAGAGTGGAGTGGGCAGCATCTCACTCCCTGACCCAAAAATATACTACAAAGCTGTAGTAATCAAAACAGCATGGTACTGGCACAGGAACAGACAGGTGGACCAATGGAACAGAATAGAGTCCCCAGAAATGAATGCTCAAACATACAGCCAACTGATTTTTGACAAGGGGTACCAGTCAATTCAGTGGGAAAAGGAAAACCTCTTCAGCAAATGGTGCTGGCAAAACTGGGTCTCCACTTGCAGAAAGATGAATCTGAACCCCTACCTCGGACAAAAATAAAGTCAAGGTGGATCAAAGATCTAAATCTAAGACCTCAAACTATAAAACTGCTCCTGGAAAACACCGGGGAAAATCTGGGAGACATTGGGGTAGGGAAAAACTTCTTAAATAAGACTCCCAATGCACAGTCTATGATCCCTAAAATAGACAAATGGGATTACATCAGAATAAGAAGTTTCTGCATGGCAAAAGACACAGTGATTAGTGTGAACACACAGCCCTCAGAATGGGAAAATATTTTTGTAAACTATGCATCAGACAAGGGACTGATAACCAGAATTCACAAGGAACTCAAGCAGCTGTTCCGGAAAAAGTCAATCAATCCTATTAAAAGATGGGAGAATGAACTGAAAAAACCACTCTCTAATGGTGACATACGAATAGCTAAAAGGCATATGAAAAAATGCTCAACATCCCTCATTGTAAGAGAAATGCAGATCAAAACAACAATGAGATATCACCTAACCCCAGTCAGAATGTCTAAGATTAAAAAAACAAAAAATGATACGTGCTGGAGGGGGTGTGGTGAAAAGGGAACTCTCTTACACTGCTGGTGGGATTGTAAATTGGTCCAACCACTGTGGAGAACAATTTGGAGATTCCTCCAAAATCTACAAATAGAACTACCATATGATCCAGCAGTCCCACTCCTTGGTATCTACCCGAAGGACAGAAGAATACTTAATCGAAAAAGTGCTTGCACATCGATGTTTATTGCGGCACTTTTCATGATTGCTAAGTCACGGAAACAACCTAAATGCCCACGAACTGATGAATGGTTAGAAAAACTGTGACACATATACTCAATGGGATACTATTCATCCATAAAAAAACAAGTGGAACAAGGAAGTGGATGAATATGGAAGACCTACTGCTGAGTGAAGCAAGCCATGCTATGAAGGAGAGGCATTGTATGTCCCCACTTAGTATATACTGAGTGTCTGCACTCTAAATACATACATACACACATATATACATATATATATATATGTATGTGTGTGTGTATATATATATATATATATATTTTGAAACCATACTGCTTCTGTTGTTATAGAGTTATAAAATTATACAAAATTATAAGACACATTTTGAACATTATATGTAAAATTCAGTATTTTGAAATTTTGAAAGTTGCTTGTAAACTGTCAAGAATTACTCCATTTGTGGAGTATGAGCTAAAATTTTTTGCTATGTAAAGTAAATGTTTGTGAAAAAATGTAAAAATAAATAAATGAAAAAAAAATGTAATCAATGTAAACGTTATTAATGAAGGCTGACTCCATGGCCTGGTGGTTAAGGCAGCTGGATCCCATAAGGCTAACTGTGCAGTTCACGTTCCAGATCCTGGGCTGGGAAACATACCAGGTTATGTGTGTATGTGTGCTCAAATCCTAAAGGGAGGGCAACATAGACAAGAAGGGTTTGCGGCATGACCACTCTTCACTTTCTCTTCTCTCTCTCTCCTGTCTGTGTCTCTAGTAAGTATATACACTCACTAGTCAAATAAAAATAAAAATAAAAAAATCAATGGGACAATGGGATATTTTACATTCCTTACTGTACCAAGTCTTAAACACCAGGCTATAAATTCAGAAAATCTAAATTTCTTTTTTACTAAGTTTCTATCTTTCATGAGTGAGAGGGGAAAAGAGAAAGACAGGGACAGGCACTCACAACGGCATCTTCATGTCACAGTCAATCTCCAACCTGCATGAACACGTATATGCCTAGTATGTTCAGGGAGGTCCCCAGAAGTGAAGCCACAACCTTCCCAGGTGGGTCAGTTTAGCAGAGCAACGAGCGTCAGTTCTAAGGCTGTACGAGGCTCATATCTAGCATTCAACAGTCATATGTTGCTAGCACCTACCAAACATGACAGCAAGGTCTACAGTCTATTTAATAATTAAATAATGGGGAATGGTATCAAGAAATAACAAGATTAGAACAAAATTACCAATTTGGCTGAAAGTCTACTAATTAATTTGGCAAGGTAGGTTTTTAAAAAGCAGCAGCTCTGCCTTCTTACTGAGAGAACATTAAAATTAAACCAGTTTGTCCAGATGAAATCAGTCCTATTAGGATTGTTTTACCGAAAAAGAGAAGGCGAGCATGCATAGCAGTCTGGATGGTATACCAATAATGGCAGGTTGGACTCCACTTCCACTGTCTCCTCTTAGTCCTTTAGGGACTCTGCCCTCAATAGCAAACGCTCCAAGTCTCTTGTTTATTTACTGGTAAATGTAGGACTTTGTCCAAAGCAAATGACCATCCACATCAAATAAAATGCAAGTTACCTCCTCAACTCTTGGGAGGGGGAGGAGAAAACTGACCTCACCACTCATTAGCGCCTGAAGTGTTGCCAGATGTTGAGTTGTGGGCACTTGGGGCTCTCACTGAACTGAACCACAAAGCTGCTGTCTACAGTTACTTTCTCTTTGTGGGTCGTTTTGGCCTAACAAGATGTGTACATGTCTGAATAAAGGGTGATCGGATTTAAATTCTGGTTCTGCCAACTGTTGGGGAAGCTGGATTATAACATAAATACCTATGTTCACGGTGCTGGAAAAGATCAGTCTTAAAAATTAATGCTTTCAGTGCAAATAACAGCTTATTTCAGTTGAAGTTTCTTTATGTCAATTAAAGCACACAACTGCACAGTTTATTTTGCTTCAATGCAGGTTTGAAAGGCAGATAGGGAGAAACAATATTCTCCAAATTTTTATCTACTGACCAAAATAACACGTATGATTAAGCCACTGTGCAGTGTATTCTGGATGGGAAATCACATTTTGTATGCTGCGACAGTGAATGAATGTAAATTAATTAATTAAAAATTTAAAAAAATTAAAAAGATATCACTATGTATGTTACATAATCTATATATACCATATGATGCAATATATAGTCATGCATAATTTAATAATGGAGATAGGGGACTAGCAGTTGGTGTAACGGCTATGTTGCTGGACTCCCATGTAGTTGACTGCAGTTCGAGTCCCTGATCTGGTCGCTTAAACTCACGCCAGGTTCATATGTGTGCGTGCCCAAGATCCCGAGAGAAGAATGGAGGAGAAGGGATTGCAGCATGGCCATCCCCCGAGGGGGTGATTTCTCACTTTCTGTCTCTCTGTCTCTCTCTGTCTTTCTGGTGAGCGCACATGCCCTATAGCAAAAACCTCTAAAAAATAAAAATTAAAAAATAATGGAGATAGGTTCTGAGAAATGCACTGTTGAGCAATTTTGTTACTGTGCAAACATCATTAGAGTGCACAGACACAGCCATAGGTGGTATAACCTACTACACACTGAGGCTATCTGGTATAGCCTATTGTAACCTTATGGGGCATCTGTTGTATCTGCAGTCCATCACTGACCAAAATGTTGTCATATGGCACAGGAATGTATTCCAGTGACTATATACATAACAGTATGTACCATACTACATAGAACTTATAGTGTATAATATGTCAGTTTCCTGAACACACATCTGTTTTCTCCTCCATGGCTCCGCAGTCAGCATTACTCTCTCTCTTCGCCAGCCTCAGTATGTGGACCTGCATGTTTGTTCCCCAGGTCAGCAGTACTGATGCCGGCAGCCAGATGTAGGCAGTGACGCATGTCTTTATTGGACCTAACTGACAGCTTTCGTTTATCAAGCATATTTCCACTCAAAAGTCATAAACCCAAGCATATTTGTCATGTGGGGTTTAGCTTTCGGTAATGAATTAGAAGTCTAAGGACCAGTGAATGAATTCAGATCTTCTGTTTGTTTCAAACTAGAATGGACCACATTTTTTACAGAATGTTACAGATAGCAGTCTATCATAACATAGAAAGACGCACCATTATGTTGACCGAGCATTTTTAAAGTCAGGGAATAAATGGAAAAAAATGAAACACTGATCATTTCCTTCTGACACAGATAAATTAAAGAGTGTGAAATGAAAAGTGTAGGCAAAGTCAGTCGGCCCCCAATACTCACCTGCATTGGAGCCTGTCAGGTTATAACGTGCATTCAGCTTCTTGATGATATTCTCGTGGATTTGGTACCATTCACTCTCTGTGTTACACCTACGGAAACATCAACACTCTATTAAGCTTTAGCGATGCATGAGATCATGCAATGACCTCCACAGCACACCCACCCTTCCTGTAACAACCACTCTAATGTATATCCCTAAACCTCGTGAGAATCTCCAACTGTTTTAGCCTGGATTCCCCAAGAGGAGTAGGAGAGCCCGTATCTGGAGGTACCTGACCACCTGCCTCATGATTCGTGTGGCTGTGATAAACAACTCACAGATTACACAGATAATCCCCAAACAAACGAACAAAAAAACCTCAAAGGATAATGCAGAGAGTGGAAAGTAAACTCAAATTTCCCAGATTCAAATTCTATTAACTGAGCTTTGTTCTTTAGGTAAATTATTTGGCCTTTCCTTAGTTTCTCCATCTGTGAAATAGGGTTAATATACTAGAATATTAAACAAGCATGGGCTTAGGATAATGCCTGCTACGTAATAAATGTTCAATACGTGATCATTCTCATTAGAGACTCTCCACCTACCGTAACATGATCAGGTTTGGCTAGCATCAAAATGCAAACAATCAAGCATAATGAAATTGATGTGACCACAGCTTGCACCAGCAAAAGACTTCCAGGATTTACCATAGGGCAATAAAAATATTCTCTAAGATTTTCCAGGTCTAGGAGAAAAAGTATCTATGCCTTACCCTCACAGCCATCTGTACCCCCTTTAACTCTGATCGCTTGCTAGCTCATGTTATCTTTGTTTACATGGAAGATCTAGGACTGGTTGATATCTGAGTCTCCCTGATATCTTCCTTTGAACCTTATGGATGCTAAAAAAAAAAAAAAAAAAAAAAATCAGTCACAGCTGGCTCCACAGTGCAGTGGTTAAGTGCTCTGCCTTGGGAGCCGGATCGCATAGCTGACTGCAGTGGCTTGGAAAACATGCTGGGTGGCTGTGCATGCCCAAAATCCTGAAAGGAAGAAGGGGAGGAAGAAAGAGTATGACATGACCACTCCTCATTTGGGGTATCCTGTTTCTCCGAGGAGCACATGCACCTTCTGGCAATAAAAAACAAAAGCCTTAAAAAATAAATAAACAAAACCCAAGCTATCGGTTGCCCAAATAAAGAGATAACTAGAAGTCCCTGTGATTAGTAATTCCTGATGATCCATAAATATTTGGGTCTGCTATCTATCTTTACTCCCACAAGTCCCCCAGTTAGGATGGGGGGAACTGTCATTTTGGCATGTTTATAAATTCACTACTTTCTTTTCTTACCTATAAATGGTCTCTCCCAAGAGCCTTGAATATCAAGGCCTATACATTATCAATCAAACTGTGCCACAGTACAGATTCCTTTTCCTAGTGATCATGTCTGAGGCAGATAATTCACAATTATTTTCTTTCATATTTATTTATTTAAGCAGTGGAAGTTTTTTCTGGATGAACGTGATGGGGGTTATTTTCAAGCCAGTTAACAGTGGGATACGAAACTGAGCACTGAATCTTGGAAGGCTGGAAAATGAAGATGGAATGAAATCAACCCACCTGTCCAGTTGTAACACATCAAATTGCCATTTAGGACACTCTGCTTCCTGTTCTTATTTCAGCCCAGGAGGGAAATAAGAAGGATGGCTTACTTCCTACTAGACAGTTAAGCGACTCCAGACATTGTGCTTTAACTCACAAAACTCCAAATAAATCAAAGCTCCTAAAACAAGTGAATGAAGTATCTCCTGGGTTCAGACACTGTATTTGTCACTGCTCCTTAATTGAGTCTGAATTGGGCTAGGAATTTAGTTACCTTAACAAATCAAATTTTCTTCTACATTGTTTCTAACAGGAACGTTCCTAAAATGTTTTACTAACTTCAGTTTTTTCCTACTCCATAGTGACTGTCTAACTAGTGAGTATTCCTCTTGAAATAGTTTCAGGACTTGCTGACATGGCATTTCTAAAGAATTTCTCTTCCAAAACCTCATTTGATACTTAAAAAGAAAAAAAAAAAAAAAAAAACAATGACAAAAACCACAGACAATTAAACCCACACAAAGTAGTGCAATTTATTTTTATGAGAGCCAGTGCCTCCCCTAGGCAGAGCTGGAATTCACAGTCTTCATCAGCTGGTAGATGGGTGAGGTCTATACCCGCCAGTCCCAACATAAATACAGCAGCAACAGAAACATAGTACTTGCTACCCACACCTGGAAAAAGTGCTCTGAGGAACGATGAGATTATGTTTGTGAGAAACTTTAATTTTCTTCAAAAGCAATGCCACATAACAGCATCATTATCACATCTGTGTGAAACCACCTCTGGAAGAATACAACTTCTTAATCCAGAGCTCATATTCTGGAATCAGAAAAACCTGACTTCGAATCTGGTTCTTCTTCAAATTCTCTAACTCTCAATCCCCTTATGAATAAAACTGAGCTAAGAACATTTGCTTCACAAATTTGTGGTGAGGAATGAAGAAACACGATACATGCAAAGCACTTGTATGGTTCCTCACACGCCGTAAGTACACAGTAAAGGGTGGCTGTTATCAATCATTACTATTTTAAATCAATTCTGTTTCACGACTACCAGCAGAGTTTAAAAAGAAGATCCTCATGGATTTAAGCCCAACTATGTGATAAAAAGAATAATAAATATTGGCACCAACCAGTTTCCTCAGATATTTCGAAGTTTAAAATCAAGGTCACAGTTTTCATCCCTCTTTGGAAGGTTAAAGAGAGTTTCCAGTGCTAAGCTATAGGTTGTAGTTAAATCTTTGTCAACTAATTACTAAATGTGTTGTAAAGGCCCTGCTGGGTGGATAGCAGATATGTTCATAAAACCCTATAGCAGTTGCTCAAAAGCCAATTCTAAGTATACATGCAGCAGGCAGCAGGCTAGCTGTGTTACCCTCACATATGACAAAATGAGTGGGATGTTAGATATACCAACACAACCTCCAGGACGGAACAGGAAAGCAAGCTTGCTCATGGAGATGGCTGTCAGGGATGTAGAAACTCCAGTTGGTGTATTCTGAGGACGTCACTGTATACCAGTTTCCAATCACCAAACCCGTGGGGAGGTGATCAGGATGTGGGGATTCACACCCATATGCATTTCAAAAATGATTTAAATTAGGATTTGGAATATATTCAGTTACCTTCTCAGTAGAGTGTTATAAGTGGAACTGTGTCCCCAAGAATGATAATGTTGAAAACCTAACCCCCAGTATCTCAATATTAAAATGATGATCTTTTCAGAGGCAATGAAGTTACAGTGAAGTCATGAGGGTAAGCCCCAAAATAATGTAACTGTCTTTATAAAACAAATAAATGAACAAAAATGTGAGGGCTAGCAAGTGATGGAGAAGTTAAGGCGGCTGGCTTCCACGTGGCCAACTGCGCGGTTTGAGTCTCAGACATAGCGACTTGAATATTATGCCAGGCACATGTGCACATGTACCCAAAAATCCAGAGAGGAGAATGAAGAATGAAGAAAGGATTGTGGTGTGGCCACGCTCCCTGGTGAGTGGTTTCTCACTTTCTCCCCTCTCTCTCTCTCTGTCTCTCTCTGGCAAGCACATGTAAGCCCCTACTCACACCATATTTTAGATTTCTAGCCTCAATGGCTCTGAAACAATACACTTCTACTGTTGAAGCCATGCTGTTTGTGGGACTTTGTCATGGCAGGCCCAGCAAAGTAATTCTTGAGTAGGAGGCAAATCACCCCAGCTTTGCTTTCCTATTCTAAATAACTTATATTGAAAAAGATTTCCACTTTCCATGAACAAATTAACTGCCTGAAGATAAAGACATCATTGGCTTACAAATTCTAAGGAGGTACTCAACACAGTAGATGACCTAACTAATTAATAGGCTATACTCACTGGTTTTCAATTTCATAATTCCTCTGACTGGCAAATAGTGACTGTGGGTTCACTTGTTTCAAGTCTATAGATTAATAGACTTTTTAGAAATGGCTCATAAGTCCAACCCATTCTCCTCTGCTATCCTGGTAAAGAAGCATTCATGCAAGTAGCATCTATGTGAACATCTGTGCCCCCTCACCCCCCACCTCATGCATAATTCTTACATGTACACTTTCAAGACCAGGTCATCCTTCGTCTCTCCAGTAAGAAGGTCGGCGATGCTGAGAACTGCACAGCCGAAGGGTCTTCGGTACTGGACACTACAGGCATTCTTTTTTTCTCCTGCTCCCATTCGACCTGTCCAGTTACAAAGCAAACATGATCAACTTGCCATTCAATCAGGTTCATTGTAACAAAACACACACAGCTACAAGTCAGGCCATATAAAATGTGACTGAGTAATGAAAAGGACACCGGTTTAGGGAAACAGAAGATACTGCTCTACAATCTTTTGGCAGTGTGACCTTAGACAAGTAGCTTAAATGCTGGACATCAGCTGCCATCTGTAAAATACAGAAATTGGACTTGACCCACACTGGGGAAAAAATCCCCCATAAAGGATGCCAGGAGGTTCATGTCATTAAAGGCAGTAAAGATGCCTATTTTATCTATTTATTTTTAAAAAGATTTCATAGTTAAAAGAAAACTATTTCACAAAGAAAGAAAGCAGTTTGAGATCCTCTGAAGAATAGTAAGATAGGCAATGAAAAGAACATGCTCCTACTTCAGGGCTTGGGCTGTTTATAAATCATTGAATCCTGAAATCCCTTCAGGGGACTGATGATGCTGAAGTTTTTAACTTGGTTAAAATTGTCACATAGTTTTTTTGTTGTTCTTGTTTTTTGAGAGTTTTTTTGCTATAGGGTGTGTGCACTTGCCAGAGAGACAGAGACAGAGAAACAGAAAGAGAGAAGTTATCTCTCGGGGGGATGGCCATGCCGCAATCCCTTCCCCTCCATTCTCCTCTTGGCATACATGCATGCACATGCACCTGGCGTGAGTTTCCAGCTACTGGGTCTGTAACTTGAAGAGCAGTCAGCCCTGTGGTTGTCTAGCACCTTAATCACCTGCTGTCCCCAGTTAAACTGTCCCACAGTTTTAAATATGCTATTGATAATATACTTATTTAATTTATTATTAGCATTTAGTCATCAATGGATTATTTTGAAGACAAAACTACACTGAAGCTGAAATATAATAAGTAAATGTGGGAAAATACAATGGAAAAAAATCAGCAAATTTGTCTTTAGGTGCTTGTCAACAGATCCATAACTTGTTTCTATCCGGAAAAAATCCTTCCATAGCACATTGAAATGATGTGAGCACTTCCAAAATTCAGTGTAAATGAGAAAAAAAGGGGGGGGGGGGAATGGGAGGGATGGCAGAATCTAATTTGGTTCTCATTCATCAGTAATAAAGGAAAACTACCTCTGCAATATGTCACTTTCTGGGAAAATGTTAAAAATAGCAGCTGAAAACCTCTTATTTAGACTCAACACTAAAAAATGGTCGAAATAAACCAGTTTTTTTTTTTTTTGGACATGCAAAATGTAAGAATTTAAAATATCAGGTTTTCATGACCTGATGCTATATATGTAAATGTCAATCTGCACAACAATAATATAAATTCTGCCTGCAAAATGAACACTTTATAATGTCATATTTGAATTTAATTGTCAACAATCATACTTGTATTACAAAATTGATTTAAATAAATTTAAAACTTCAGTCATTCTTTAAATGAATAAAAAGGTCTTGATTTCAATTGGGGTACTGGAAGAGTTGTGACGTATTTTTTTCCATGTTTTTCTATGCAAAATATTTCATGACTTCTCTGACAACCCAATATTTTTAATATTATTACAGAATTAATTAGGAGGAAATATATACTCTAGTCTTTATCAATACCTTAATTTAAAGTGGATTTTTTTCTTAATCATTCCCTTGTAGATGGAAGATGATAAAGTTGTTAGAAGTAATCACTTTACTTCTGGGTGAGTTAAGTACTTCAGAGTACTGAGGAAAGTACTTCAGAGTTATTTAATATGAGAAAAGTTCATTGTAAAAGAAACTCTAAACAAGATTATTCCTAAGAACTTTTCTAGCTCTAAATTCCTGTCATTTACACCAGGACATAGCCGACATATCTTATCAGTCCTTTTTACCAAAATTCCTTTCATGAGAGAGAGAATACGAGAGAGAACGTGAGAGACAGAACATGTGTGTGTAAGACAGAGGGACAGGCCATCTCAGCAGGGCCTTGTCACCAAGATCCCCTTCCCCAGCCATGCAGCGAGTCAGGATGCCAGACATGAACACACCAAGTGCTTCAGGTTGACTTGGAATCTGAACCCATGGTCTGTCAAGTGGCTTCTACCCATCAGCACACTACTGCCTGCTCCACCGAGGCTGGGCCTCAGTTCTTTTAACACCCCCTTCTTCAGCTGGTACTTCACTAAAAACAAAAGCAAAACAAAAAACCTAGAACTCTAGGGAAGGATGACTGATCAAAAAAGAAAATCAGGGTAAGTGTGGCCCCCACAATCACTGAGAAGACTCCAGCCAGAGTTCTGTCACTTTAGGAGGAAACTTCTCTCTCAAACCTCCACGCCGCTCATGACTTCATACACAATTTTAAGTTTTCTTTCTTGGTTCTATAGGTATCATACCTTTGGATGTCAGCTTTAGTGTAATTACTGTGATGAAAAGATGACCTGAGGCCAGCCCTGGTATCCTAACTCCAAAATTAATAAAGATTAGCAGTTCTGGTCAGATTTATAGGAAAATTCTCTAAGCAGGAAGTTAAATAGGAGGAGTGAGAGAAGATAAAAATATTAAGTAACCAGCAAAAAACAAGAAGGAGAAGCACAGAAGTTCAAAGAACTTCATAAATGAGTTGGACAAAAAGATATAAAGCTCTTAATTTCTCTTTTTCTCTTCCTTTTCCTTTCAATGATGTGGGCTTAAATTTCTAAAACTGAGGTGCAACTGCTCTAGCTTTCTACAGCCAGTGAGGGTCAGCATGACCTTCTCCTACTAAAGTGGATACAACGGACATTCCAAAAAAGTAAGTATCTGTTCCTGGTAAACAAACCAACCAACCAACCAAAAACATCTTCTCCTTAATTTCACTCCATCGAAGGACCTGGTAGACTAAGCTTTTATATTTCTTTGATGTTTTATCTTAATCTGATTTCTCTTCAGTCTCAAAATATTGAAATTAGTTGATTTTTTTTTTTTTTTTTTGGCAATAATATCAGAGAAGTGTTCATGTGACCAAAGCTGAAGGGGAGAGGGTGGGTAGGTAATTTCTTTCTTTTTTTTTTTTTTTTTTTAGAGGGATTTTTTTGCTATAGGGCGTATGTACTCACCAGAGAGATGAAGAGAGACAGAAAGACAGGAAACGAGAAATCATTCCATGGAGAGATGGTCATGCAACAATCCCTTCTCCTCCATTCTCCCCCTGGAATTTTTGGCATGCACACACAAGTCTCAAGCCTCTGGGACCAGGACTCGACCCACAGTTGATTATGTGGAAGTCCAGCAACATAACCATTATGCAATCTGCTGGTTCCATGTAATTTCTAATTCAACATTAATTCTGCTAACTTAATGGCAATAAAAAAAAAATCTCAGTAAAAAAATATAACCACGATCAAATATATAGCTCTGTGAGATGGTTTCCTTGGCAGTGATGCTGTGCGTTAAGGTCCTGGGCCCAAAGAGTACATTCTCACTCTGCTGCATGTTTCTCTATCACCAAAACCTTGTAGATACTTTTTAGAAAGTTCCGGAAGTGGACGAACCTAGTAGTCTAGTGGATAAGGGAGCCAGACCCCACATGGCTAATTATAGTTGAAATCCAAGCCCCAGAGCTTGAAAAACATGAAACCAGCAGATAGTGTAATGGTTAAGTTGCTGGACTCCTACGTAGGTGACAGTGTTCAAGTTATAGATCTGGCAGCTTAAAACTCATGCTGGCTCCACGTGTGTGCATGCCCAAAATCCCAAGAGGAGAATGGAAAAGACATTATGGCTTGGCCATCCCCCCTGGGGGGGGGTTTTCTCGCTTTCTGAATCTCTCTGTCTCTCTCTGTCTCTCTGGTGAGCGCATATACCCTATCGCAAAAAGCTCTCTTAAAAAAAAAAAAAAAAGGAATAATAGACATCAGACTTAGGACCTCAGGCACTTCTCTCTCCCACTCTCTCTCTGTCTCTCTTTGGGGAGTACAAGCACCCTCTGGCAATTAAAGAAAAGAAAAAAGAAGAAAAGAAAAGAAAAGAAAAGATCTTAAAATGAAAGTGTTTTACTTTTTTCTCAATGCTATAAGAAGTTACATTCAAATTTTAGCAATGGTTTCATGAAATTATCCAAAACCACATTTTACTCTAACAATTAATTTGACAAATTTGAGTCAAAACAGACACACGAACACACAATTACATAATAAACTGCATTCCTGTCATCCTGGGAACAGACAGAGGCTTTATCTCATACGTACACAGCAGCATGGGTTCCAACTTTTCCGACATTTGAAAAGACTCATTCCAATTTTTTTCTCACATACTCATTTACAAAAAGAAAAACTTAAACAAAACCCCAAACAGTTGACTTATGTTTTTTTAAAAAAATTCAATTGTCTAATATAAAACTAGAATAAAATGAAAATGGGTTTTCAGAACAGATTTTTATTTAAAATAATATTAAAAAATCTATGTTGGAATGATAGCACATTTCAGTTTCTCTCAATATACAAAGTGGTTATCATGTACATAAACAAGCACTAGGCAAAACTGCATGATGAGATATTATCTTGCAGAAGTATTCCCATCCAAGTAATGTAACAGCAAAGTCAGTGATGCAGTGGGACTGAACTTCCAACATGAGTGGTCAGCCCTAATAGAAAAGCTGTGCAGACCACACCACTCCTTATTTTATCCAGCTCCTCTGCCATCAGATGCCCCCTTTAAAGGTATTTATGTGTAAAAATCAGGAAAAGCATTCTGGCTGTTGAGCAAATTCATCCTACTGTTTTGCAAGATGTTAATAATTGCTACAGTGTATAAATATTTCCATAATCAAGTCAAATATAGAGAATTCCAGAGAGCCAACAAAGTTAGAGAGGCCTATTTACTTTTTCCTATAGATTTTTCAGACCCTCTACTATACTGATGACATTGCAGAGTAGAAAAAAAAATAGTAATAACACAACAAAAAAAAAAGTAGTCAGTATTTCAAAAGCCTTTTCTTGCAGCTCTTCTGTAATAACACTGTAGAATCCTGCACTTTGGAAAATGCAATAGGTATAATGATTTCGTAAATGTGTGGGGAACTCAGCTCCTAAAAATTTAGTTTATGATGAACAGAAAGTAGAATTTAAAGCATAAAAAGTATTTGAATCAACTATGTTTAGGAGGATCAATAAAATATAGCAAGATTCACATCAAAATAGACTAAAATCTATTCATGGTAGAGGAAGAGGTTCCAAGTGAGGTTAGGAAGGCTAGAGAACAATTTTCAACCTCTGTGACCCTTGGATTCAAACCTGGCTTTGGCTTCTTTCTGATCCACATAGCAAATAAATCAAAATCACATAGAGACCTCTCAGGATTTCTTGTCCCTGTTCCATTCCCTTATCACATGGCCAAGTCTATACCTACCTATTCGGATAATGTGCACAGTGATATAGATGTCCTTTCTCAGTTCGCTGCTACCCAAATCCTACAAAAAAAAAAAAAAAAACAAACAAAAAAAAAAAAACAACTTTAGGTCTGTTGATATCAGTAAAAGGAAATACCATTGTTGATTTTCAATCTCTTATTCATTCTTTAAATATTTATTAATAAGCAAATACTAAATACTAGGTACCATGCTAAGTCCTATTATCATAGTACTTTGGTAATACAGGTTGAACATCCCTAATCCAAAGATAGATCCCAAATCTAAAATGCTTTAAAATCTGAAACTTTTTGAGCACCATGTCATAAGGGAAAAATTCTACAGCTGAACTACATGTCAGAGGTCACAATTAAAATGCTGTAATACAAGAATATGGTATAAAATTACCATCGGGCTAGAAGGTTTACATAAAGCATAAATGTGTTTAGACTTGGGTTCTAACTCCCAACAGGTCTCATTATGTATATGCAAATACTCCAAAATCTGAAAAAATAAAAAATCTGAACATTTCTAGTCCCATGCATTTCAGATAAGGGTCACTCAAATGTATTATAATAGCATCAATAATATACTGACAGAAGTATTAATTAAACAAGGTTGGTAATACACTGAAAGAAGGAAAGTAACCATGAATTTTGGTATTCAGAACACTTGGCACAAATTCAATTTTTGCTATTTACAAGATTTAAGCAAATTTCATTGTGTTCTTTCATAATAATTTATTTCAATAAATAATATAAATAATATAAGCACAGGACAAGCAGATGACATAATGGTTACATTGCAAAACTCCCACGTAGTTGACCATGGTTTGAGTCCTGGACCTGGTGGCTGAAAACACTTAATGCCGGGCATGTGTGTGCATGCACCCAAGATCCTGAGAGGAGAATGAAGAAGGGATTGTGGCATGGGCAGCCCCCTGGGGGATGATTTTTTTCACTTTCTTTCTCTCTGTTTCTTTGTCTCTTTGGTGAGCATGCACACTCTTTAGCAAAAATTTCTCTCTAAAAAAATAAATAATAATAATATAAGCCCAACTAGAATAATCCACCTCATGGATGAAACAAGATTTACTTACCACAAAGAGAGAGCAATGTCGCTCTGGTTTATCTGGAGCTTTGGGAAGCCCATTTCTATTCAGCTTCAAGAAAAATCTCTCACTACAAGAGAAAAAAAATTTATTATTTTGAAAATTATTTAATATTTATGAATTTATCCCTTTTTACCCTTTAGGCCAGAACCATCATCTTCTAGTAAGTAACCAAAATGACAAATACAAAGGGAAAGAAGAAAGGCACCTGATATATGTTCTCTAGGCCTTTTAGAAAACATGGAGTGTTTCCTTTGGCAACCTACATATGAATCTACAAGAAAGGTGATATTGTAGACATCAAGGGAATGGGTACTGTTCAAAAGAAATGCCCAACATATGTTACCATAGCAAAACTGGAAGAGTCTACAATGTTACCCAGCAAGCTGTTGGCATTGTTGTGAACAAACAAGGGCAAGATTCTTGCCAAGAGAATTAATGTGTGTACTGAGCATATTAAGCATTCTAAGAGCAGAGATAGCTTCCTAAAACGTGTGACGGAAAATGATCAGAAAAAGAAGGAGGCCAAGGAGAAAGGTACCTGGGTTCAACTAAAGCACCAGCCTGCTCCACCCAGAGAAGCACACTTTGTGAGAACCAATGGAAAGAAGCCTGAGCTTCTGGAACCTATTCATGGCATGATGGGTGTTAAAAATAAACAAATCTATGGTCTACTAAAAAAAAAAAAAAAAAAAAAAAAGAAAAAAAAAATCCCTTTACTAATTTCGCTTCATTCTAAGAGTTAAATTCAGTATTTATTCAGCTATTCATTTAACATAGAAATTTCTTGTATAAATTAGGAGAGTAGTAACAAAAATAAACATTTGCTTCAATTCTGACAAAATTGGCAAAGCAATCGCAAAAGAAGAAAACATAAACATATATGCAAACAAAAATAAACTCTGCTTTCCTTCTCTACTTTTGTCTTTATCTATTGAGATTATCATATAAGTTTTTTGGTCAGTTATAGTATTGTTTTATTACCTAATGTGTCAATGTTGAATTCCTAGAATAAATCACATGTAGTCACACACACAAAGAACAAAACAGGCTTCCATATCAGCAACAGCACTGTTATGATTTTTAAAAGTAGAAACAAATGTGAGATAAAAAAGAGAGAGAGAGAGAAACAACATACAGCATAATGTGTTTCATTTGTTTGTCACTAAGAAGCTTTTTTAAAATCACATTTTATGCCCAATTATATAATTAACATTAAGAACATTATCCTGAGTGCTAACCATCAACTAGAAGACTTAATATTTCATGGTCTTATTAAGTCTAGAATCCAAAAAAGTAACTGGAGTCCAAGAAATAAAGCTTGAGTTTTCTTTGGTTTACAAAGAAAAAGAAAATCACAAACTCCTTACTGAACCTGCATTTGAAAATACAGTACCACCCAGATTTGATGTAAACATAAATGATGCTGTTCAGCCACTAATTCATGGTAATAAGTACTTATGCATGGTGTTACATATTGATTTAAAAAAAAATAAGACAAATATCAATCCAAGAAAAATTCATCTACCAACTACCACAAGCTTCAAAATCCTAGCTGAATTTCAATATCCTGCTGCTTATGATATATTCAAATGACTGGCTGCCTCAGGCAGAGAACACACAACCAAAATCCACAGAATGTGAAATTATTATGTAGTGTGGCCTTGGTCAGTGCAGTGTCAGCCTAGGGAAGAAGGAGGGAACTTGAGTATAGGACGTTAGTAAGTCTCAGAACCTACCAAGCCTCTATGTTATATGATCACTGTATCCTTGCCTTCAACAATGGTTTCAGCATCCAAATACATACACTAAGAAAAATGAGCCATAAACATCTCTAAGGAAGCATACAGATATGAACTCATGGTCATTTGGAACCACATTTATTCGATTTTGTGATCTAAATCTAGGTAGATACATTCAACAGATTCAATCACATGGCTTTTCCCATCTCCTTCTTATATTATTCATATTCCTGACCTCGTGTATGAAAATGGACGGCCAATACCACTTTGATAGGGCTATTTCCACCCCTATTTACCCATGTTTCTTTCCACAGAGTAGGTGGTTGCTAAGGCATGAATGAAGTAAATATAAATTGCTACAAGGATCTCAATTGAAGCTAAACCTCCCATGTGGTATTAGTTTGAAACAGAGATTAGGAATGACAGACATAGTAAGAATGCAGAATTAAATTAATCTTATCCAATTTCATTGACTATAATTCAAAGAAAAGAATTTCAAGTCCTCTTTGCAATAGAAGAAAATTCACTATTATTTCAAATTTGAAATATGATAAAAGAAAATGTGCAAAAATTCATCTTGGCATAAAGAAACCATACTTTAATCATATTAAAGGTCATAAAACTGGTATGTGACTGAGCAAGAATTCTATCCCATAGATTAATTTAAAACCCTTCCATTTCATTTGAATGCAATCAGGTAAATTTTTTGTCTACCTTATAGAGACAAAGAGCAAATGCTTTCAGAATATTGAAACAAAGGAGAAGTCATTTTTCTTGCTGGGACAGCCACATAACTTCATTAAGCCTGGCCACAAGAATTCAGGATAACTTACCCCAAGCTCTTCTGGACTAAAAGGAATGAAGGAAATGTGAACCATGATTCAGCACATTTCAAAGTGAAATATACACAGGAAAAAACTGACTTTTTCCCCAAAAAATGATTATTTTACTAATAAAATGCAAAATTTCTAAAAAATATTTTAGTACTTGGTTTTATTTAGTCAAAATGACTAAACTGAAGACTGCTATTTGGTTTGCATCACAGTAATCAGTCTCCTAACATATGAAATTCATTGATTATATTTTAGTACAAAACATACACAATGTGATGATTTTTCCTTCTCCCATGCTAAGATCAGTATGCTCTGTTTTATATTTTTTGAGATCAACTTATGTTTGAAGTTCCTCTTTATTCCTCCATTTGAAACAACTGTCGTATTAACTTCTGACAGGTAAGAATAAAATGATGAATACCAATAAGCTTCATATACAAAAGTGAATAGGACATTCTAGATTTTAAAACATTAACTTTAACATCGACATAAAATAGTACTCTACACCTGCAAGTTTCATCAATATTCTGGTAAAACAATGTTTCCTAAATTATTCTATTTCAGAAAGAGATCCCTTTTTATCTGTCACTATTTTAATTTCACTAGTCTAGACAGAATCCTGATTATGCAAGTATTATACTATATCATATCCTGTTTCAGAAAGAATATCAATGTATACTAAGCCAATGACATATCCCTTAGCTTAGCATGCCTTCATGGAGAGATGAAAATAGACTGAAGATCGGTACTAGGGAGAAATAAGTCATGTGCATTTTTAAAAGATATGTTTCAAAAGGAGAACGAAAAAAAGAATCTCCATGGTCAATTAAAAAATTTTAATTTAATTTTAATTTATTTTTAGGTTTTTGTCACAGGGCGCATGTGCTCACCAGAGAGAAATAGAGAGAAGGAAACTGAGAAATCACCCCCCGCCCCCAGAGGAATGCCACACAGCAATCGCTTCTCCTTCATTCTTTTGGATTTTAAGCCACCAACTCTGGGACTTTAACCAGCCACGTGAGAATCCAGCACTTTAACCACCGTGACACCTGCTGGCCCCTTAATAAATCCTTTCTACTTTGTTTTTAGCTTACTGTCTCACATAAACTTTTGTGGTCACAAACAAACATATTTTTAATCATTCTAAGTCTACTTTATTGCAACTCTATTCTAAGTTTGAGAGAAAAAAAAAAAGACCCAGGTTTTGCAGACTATCTACATGTGCTATATGGACCAACTATTTGGCCTGGTGGATAAGGCAGCTGGATGTCATGGTTCAAGTCCTAGACCTAGGAGACTGAGCAACATGCCAGGCGCGTATGCATGCATGCCCCAAATCCTAAAATCCCTCCATTAAATCATCTACACTTAAAAAATATATATTATATCAGGCTTGTGAGTTTCCTTCCCATTACAAAAGCTTATGATCTTTTAGGACAAAATACAACCATATTTAAATAACTGAAAAATTTTAACTCCTACCTAACTTTCCCTTACTTCCCTATAATGTCCTTTACTTATGGGGGAGAATCTATGAAATTCTCCAAAGAGATGTTTAAACAGATGGCCTCACTACCAGATATGAGATTTACCTATTTAGCTTTGTGGCACCTTCAGATTCAGCATAATCCCATTTAACCCCATCTCCATGCATATTTTATAACTTCATTACATTAAACATACAGTAATAAAAAATCTACGAGGATATAATTTTTTTAAGGTCTTAGCCATAGGTGTACATGTGCTGGCTGGAAAGAGACAGAGAGAAACAATGAGAGGGAAAGTAAGAAATCACCCCCCACAGACGATGGCCGTACTGCAATACCCTCTTCCCCATTTTCCTCCTAAGTTTGTGGGTGCACACGTACATGTGCCCAACATGATTCTCAAGTCACCAGGTCCAGGAATTGAACCACAGTCAACCATGTAGGAGTCCAGTGCCTTAACCACTATGCCATCTGCTGGCCCCAGATATAATGTTTTAAATGCATCTTTTGCTTTCTTTTTTAAAGTAATAAATAGAACACTTCTAGAAACAATAAGAAATGAGAGTTAATACTATTACCGGCAGAGGAAAATCACCATTTGACTTCCTGATATACTGCCATATTCTGCCAGGGGAAATTTCACTGTAGGAGAAATTTACTACCCACCTGAATTCTGTATGTAGTTATTATAAATCTTGATACTATAACTCAACAATGACTAATTCTTTCTTAGGAAATAAACAATAACCAATCAAATTTATTATTTATAGCCTGCCTCCTTTCAACAAGGATTTGAGGAAACTAAGATAAGAAAATAAGAATGTAAATAAGCATCCCTAGCAAGGCTTCTGGGAGAAAAATAGTAAAGGCAAATATGTACCCTTGGCAGACTTTATCACCTATCGTTTACATAGATCGTCTCGTTTAATACTCACAACCACTCTATGAGGTAGACACCACTGTCATCCCTCTTTGCCACCTGAGAAAACTGGAGCTTAGAGATATTAGCAAGGTTGTACCGTCAGTCAAGGAAGGAGTCAGGATATTAATATTGTGGGGCTTAGAAATTGATGCCCCAAGGACTGGCACTTTGACATGCTGAGAAGCCTTTGAAGTAGAAACCAAGCCCTATAACCTTGTAATGTTCCTCCTGCCTGTCTTGGTCCCCAAGTGGAGGGCTATTCCATTACCTCCTAAGACAGGCCATGACAAACAAGAGAATAAGTGTCTTTGGCCCTTTTCCTAAAGTTTTATCAGCTGAACTTGTATTCCAGGAAGAAAGACCAAGGAATGTCAACACATTTGAACATATACACGCACACACAAATGAAATATAAGGAAACTTCAAAAAGTTTATGGAAAAAATGGAATCAAAGTACATGTTTATTTTGCTGTAATAAAATTTTTTAAATCTAGGCATTCTTTTGTCATAATATACATTTTCTAAGAATTTTGTGAATATGTTCTGTAAATCTGTAGGCCCGTTTATTTTTTTTTTTAATAAATCTACCTACTGTAAATGATTTTTAGTGAACCTTCCAGGGAGAAGGAAGAAAGGTTCTGCACTCTTACAATACCCAGGGTCCAAGCTAAAAACCTTGGTCTTAACTACACTGCTGCCTTATCTTTAAAAGAACAAAGCACTTTGGAAATGAAAAAAGAAGAGCAAGACTAACTATGTCACATAGTTTGTAGTGTGAATATTTTCAATAAAAATTAATAATTTACAGACCCGCCCCCCAAAAAACAAACAAAACCCTGTGTGTGTGTGTGTGTGTGTGTGTGTGTGTTATGTCTGTGGTCATCCACTCAGCTGAGCTACTGCCATATGATACACTCAGAAAGACCTTGGGACCAGCAGGTGGCATGGTGGTCAAGGAGCTAGACTCCCACATACCTGATCACGGTTTGAGCCCCAGTCACGCTGACTTGAAAATTATGCCAGGCACGTGTGCATGCATGCCCAAAATCCCAATTGGAGAATGAATGAGAAGGGACTGCAATGTGACATCTCCCCTGGGACGTAATTTCTGACTTTCCCTCTCTGTCTCTGTCTCTATCTCTGGCAAATACACATAACCTATAGCAAAAACTAAAAAACAAAACAACAAAGAAACAAAAAAGCAAAACAAATAAACAAATCTCTATTAATGAAGTGTATGTTTCAACAGCACAGTTGGGTAAAAATGTTCTCACCAGAGATGCGAATAATATAGGGAGCATAGCAAAGATGTGAAGACCCCAACGTTTCTTCTGTGCCTCTCTTGTTCCTGTCCCTACCACTCAGAAGAAGCTGTTCTCCTGGTGAAAAGGCCCTATCTAGCATCTTGAAGGCCCCCAGGCCAGACCTGAGAGGTCCTCCTAGTCTTCTGAGTGATCGCATCAAATGGCTCTCCAATAGGGCATCCTAGTACAATCTGTTGCCTTCAAAGAGCAAAACAACAAAAACATACAAATGGCTAGTGGCAAAGATTTTTATATTTTACATGAAATAGAGATTTTTAAAATTCTTTGTATGGATTCATGTTGGTTATTCTATGGCTCACCGCATATAAGAAACAAAATTAGTTAGTGAGTTGACGCCTGTAGATATGTAAGATGTTCTTTATCGGGACCAGCAGGTGGCGAGGTGGTTAAGGTTCTGGACACTCCCACATGGCCAACTGTGGTTGGAGGCCTGGACCTGGTGGCTTGCTTTCTCACTTTCCTTCTTTCTCTCTCTGTGTCTCACTCTGGTAAAATTAAAATGAATAAATGAAATTAAATAAATCAATAATTTAAAAAAAAAAGATGTTCTTTATCCAAAAATACATGACTGGGTAGTTTGGATTGAAACATAATAAGAAAGATTAGGGAGCTGCTCAATCTACAAAAGTTCCAAAGACTACTTTTAAAATCATTTTGAATAATTAAGTCATTGAAATAGATTTATAGTCTCCAAAAGTAACAGTACCAAGAGGGAAAACATTTCGTCAGTCATGTTCTGGTAAACTAATCAAGAAAACAACTCAATTGCAATGTTCTTCTGTACTTATAATCAATTTATCAAATGAACAAGAAACCTGGCATGTACTGTCTTAGAAAAAGCAGTTACTTAATTTCAATGTAACTGTGCCACATGTGAGGATCATAATAAATATCTGTTCTACACCAAGTAGGTATTGCAGGAGACCTATCAGAAGCCAAGGCAGAAAGGGTGGGAGCATTATGACGAAAAAGGAATAATGAGAAGAGGATGGTTCAACAGTGTGGATCCTACAGCCACTACAAGGCAACAGAATACAAAATAAGGTGATCTGAATTGCTTCCATTTCCCTGCTTCTCCTCACTTTTCTCAGATGCTTTCTGATTGACTAACACTGCAAGATTTTTCCAAGTGTTTGTTGTGGGAGATCAGAACTGCTACCTCAAAAATATGCCACTTTGGCATAAAGATCATTGAGCCAAGGGCAGTTAACAAGTCAGTGCAGAAAATCTGTCCTCCTTTTATTATACCTATGTGCCTAAAAGCAAGGCATAGATATTTAAAGATAAAAGGTAACCCTCCACCCCACCCACCTCTCCCAGGGAGAAGAAATACCACTGAAGACAGGGCCTGCAGATGGCACCAGAGGAATCTAAATCAGCTAGTATCACTAACTAACCTTTGTCTGGCCTTTCCCACAAGTTGCTCCCTCTAGAGACTCAAAATACTTTTCTTTTGTCTTGTCACTTCTCTAAAATCATACTGTTCTTTGTTAAAGATGCTACAGAAACTAGAATTCAATGCCACCCCTTAAGTATTGTTGTTAATAAACTTCTACCTGTTTTTCTTTTATTAGTCTTTAGTTGCATTGGTCTGTTCCAACCAAGAATTTATGAGAGCTGAGGAAAAAGATTACTTTTCTACCTCAACACTATGAAGAAAGTCTTTTTTTTTTTTAACTAAGGTTTTTGCCATAGGGCATGTGCAAGAGAGACGGTGAGAGGCAAAGTGAGAAATCACTCCCAGAGGAGATGGCCATGCTGCAATCCCTTCTCCATTCTTCCCTGGGAATTTTGGCATGCATGCACATGTGCCTGGTATGATTTTCAAGCCTAGGGGTCTGGGACTGGACCTGTGGTCAGCCATGTGGGAGTCCAGTACCATAACCACTAAGCCACTTGCTGGCCCAGAAGAGTTGTTAATGTGTCCTTTTCTAAATGAGGAGCTAAGAAGAACTCAAAATAAAAAGTTCCCCCAGTACAATAAAGCCTGAACGAGGCTAACTAGTCCAGGAGATGCTTTGAACAGGGGGTGGGAGGTGTTCTGGCAGTCCTGATATGGCCATGACCAAGGGCTATGTGGCACATTGTGGCACAGACCAAGGACAAAGGGATGACATATCTAATGGGAATGAACAATGGCAGACAGAAGAGACCCATTGGCTTTCTCCACCAGGGGACCCAAACTCGGTTGTGCACAGCCTTCTCTGGGAACTGTTCAGAACCCAGGTCCTACCCTTGAGCTCCCAGTCTACTAGGTCACAATGGACCTAAAAGCTCTCTGTGTGTCTAAGAGTCCCATCTTGTTAAAGGACCACCGTTTTTTACCTGAATGCCCAGGTCGTAATGAGTTGGAATTGCTGACTGACCGTTCTTATGGCAGTCATATATAACAGGAAATAGGCAACAAACACCTATTATCCCAGGTTCAAAGACTTTTCCCCTTTCTCCGCCCAACCACACAAGCAACAAAAATGACAGTTTTTTCTTGGCAATAAATGAAAGTAACTTTTCAAGCACGTCTTGTGAGATAAGACTATTAATGTGCTTTCTAATTTTAAAACTAAAGCAACATTGGGGTCATGAGCTCTTTTGACTAAAGAGAAATGAAAAGAGGAAGACCCTTGATACCAAAGTTTCCACAGAAGTTTAAAGGGGAGACAGACTCTGAGTTTCCTTTTCCAAATACTAATGTCCAAGTCCAAATTCTCTTTACAAATATTTGAGTGCTGAGAGACCAAGCAACCAAATGATGTAATGGCTTCGTTAGAGAAGTAAGGATTTGATTGTAATGGAAGGATACAAGAGAAGAAAGAATTTAAAACTGGAGCCAATTCCATTGCAAACTGCGAGTATCAAGCGATTCTTTCTTACTACTCAGACTGATTTAAAACTATTGGGTCATCAGGAAAGTCATGACACATTTTTGCATAGAAAAACAAAATAATACGTCATGAATTTCCGGTCGACCTAATACTTCATTCTATTTGTCTTTGCAGAGAATAAAAACATCTGAAGCAAAATCTTTTTAGGAAGATAAAACTTAACGTGTGTGTGTGGGTGTGTGGGTGTGTGTGTGTATCACTCTAAAATTATAAGTGAGTGACGTTCAGATCACCTGCAGTTTTGCATTGTCTGTGCTATCAGACTAAGTAATGGACTGGTAAATTGAAGAAATGATTCTGACTGACTATTGATCTGAGAGAGACAGCAATGACTCCAAGTTCAAAAGACTTGATACTCTAGAGGTCCCAAAGTTCACTTCACATAAAATCCTCAAAAAAGGTACAACTAAAAGGTACAACTATAAACAACTCAGTTGTATAAACAACTTAGGAAAAAACTTGCTTGAGTCTCTCTCTAGGGAAATTATTAAGCATTTCAGTAGAAAACAAGTTTCTCAGGGAAGGAACCAAAGTGGGCATTGATATGACATTGCTGGGAACGTGAAATAAGAAGGCCTGCATGTATGCTGGGTGTCTTCTGTTCATTCTTCTGGGAATTCACATCATCTCATCATTGTAAACACTCTGACGTACATTGAGGGAGAAAGCACTCTGAGCTACAAACAGGAATTATTCTGGCCTCTGTAACAATGTATCTCTCTTTTTTTTTTTTTTTTTTTTTTTTTTTTTGAGAGATTTTTGCTATAGGGTGCGTGCGCTCGCCAGAAAGACAGAGAAAGACATAGAGACAGAAAGTGAGAAATCACCCCCAGGGGGGGATGGCCACGATGCAATCCGTTCTCTTCTATTCTCCTCTTGGGATCTTGGGCACGCACGCACACATGCCCAGCATGAGTTTAAGCCACCGGGTCCAGGACTCAAACCACGGTTGACTACATGGGAGTTCAGTGACATAGCCATTACGCCAACTGCTGGTCCCAACAAAGTCTCCTTGTTAGGAAAGCATCTGTAACAAGGATGGTTTAAAATAAAGTAAACCTGAGTCCTTTAAGTACTCTGGGTTGAAGCATGTAGTCTCATGAAAAAGCAAAAAAGCTTCACATAAAAACAGAATAATTAAAAATCCACATAAGTCATGCCTTGCAAACACAATAAGTATAATAAATCTTTCACGCATTCATTTATTTCCAAAGGATATTTGGTTTTAATGAAAAGTAATCAAAAGCAAAATTTCTTTCAATACCTTACACATTTATTAAACTTTCATTAAAAAAAACCTATTTCTATTATCATTAAATACTATTTATTAATTACATGATGCATGCAACTGCACTTTTTATTTTATTTTATTTTTAGCTTTTTGCCAAAGGGCACATGTACTTGCTGAAGAGAGACAGAGACAGTGAGAAGGAAAGCGAGAAATTAATCCCCAGGATCATGCCACAATCCCTTCTGTCCCATTTTTCACTCGGGATTTTGGGCAGGCATGGACACACACACACCTGGCACAAACTTCAAGCCATTGGTCCAGGACTCAAACTGTGGCTGGCCATGTGGGAGTCCAGCACCTTAGCCACTATGCTGCCTGCACTTTCCTGCAACTGGACTTTTAGGAGCTACATGGGGCCAGCAGGTGGTATGGAGATTAAGGCACTGGAGTCCTACATAGTCGACAGCAGTTCGAGTCCTGGAACTGGTGGGAAAATCATGTAAGGCATGTGTATGTGTGATCAAAATCCCAAGATGCAAATGGAGGAGAAGGGATTGTGGCATGGTCATCCTCTGAGTGGGTGATGTCTCATTTTCTCCCTCTCTGTCTCTCTCCAGAGAGAACATATACCCTATGGCAAAAATTCTAAAAAAAACCTCAGGAAGTTACAAAGCCTTTGAACTGATAAGCAAATGTTAGCTGTTAACGTGTATGAGAATAAATACACTACTGTGTGCCAAGGTCTATAGTTTATGTAAGTTTAAAAAGAAACTTTAGGGGGCCAGAAGTTAGCATGGTGGTTAAGGCACTGGATTCCATATGGCCAACTCCGCAGTTTGAGTCCTGGACCTGGCAGTCTAAAGAACACGCTGGGTGGACATGCTTGAGTTGTCCAAAATCCTGACAGCAGAATAAAGGAGAGGGCTTGTGGAGTGGCCATCTCCCCTGAGGGGCGGTTTCTCACTCTCCTTGTCTCTCTGTCCCTCTCTCTCTTCTTCCCCTGGGTGAGTACATGTACCCTACAGCAAAAAAAAAATCTTAAAAAAGCACAGAAAAAAAAAAATAAATCTTAAGCACTGAAAAGGTTAGGAACCACTGCTTTAGATACTGGAAATACTTTTGTGGAATAAAAATTATGATATATATTGGAAATCATACAAAGAATGGCCTTAAAAATGTTTCTTGACTGGGACCAGCAAATAGCATAATGGTTACATCGGTGGACTACCACAAAGTTGACTGAGGTTAGAGTCCCAGACCCAACAGCTTAAAACTCATGCTGGGGGGATAAGCAGTTGGCGTAATGGCTATGTTGCTGGACTCCCATGTAGTCAACCACAGTCGAGTCCTGGACCCGGTGGTTTAAACTCACGCAGGTCACATGTGTGCCCAAGATCCCAAGAGGAGAATGGAAGAGAAGGGATTACAGCGTGGCCATCCCCCCGGGGGTGATTTCTCGCTTTCTGTCTCTGTCTTTCTGGTGAGCGCACACACTCTATAGCAAAAAAAAAAGGGGGGGGGGGGGAACCAAAACTCATGCTGGGTACATGTGCTGGAGTATCTAAAATCCTAAAAGGAGAATGGAGGAGAAGGGATTGTGGCATGGCCATCCCCCCTAGGGGGTTGATTTCTCACTTTCTGTCTCTCTATCTCTCTGCTGAATGCATGTGCCCTCTAGCAAAAATCTCTCTTAAAAAATAAGTTTATCGCTTTCTATCTCTCTGTCTCTCTCTGTCTGTCTGGCGAGCGCACGCGCCCTATAGCAAAAACCTCTCCAAAAAAAGAAAAAAAAAAAAAAAAAAAAAAGTTTATCCACTTAAAGCTTAATAGTAATTTGAACATCAATAGAAAATATTAATAAGTTCTGTGAGACTGGGTATTTCTTTCTTCCTGTTTTGTTCAATTACATGTCCCCAATGCACAGCTGAGTATTCGAACCTGAAAAGAACAACAATTGTTTGCTGAAGGAATGCATAAATAAAAATCAGCAATTGTACAGGAATAGTGTGCAATTTATGATGCTTAACTGAAACAGTAATATGCTGTCTGTATTTAACTTGTAGTTCAAAATGTCTAAATGGGGAAGATGTTGTACATTTATGTGACAATTTTTATGTACTTCTTAGCATGACAGTGTTTGCAAATGATGCTTCCCTAGGGACAAGTCTGAGAGCACAGTTCCAGTCAACACAGTGTAACAGGAAACAGCTCTGTAAACATTCTGACACACACAACACCTTGCGCTTTCTCTCTTATTAGTAAGCACATCCCCACTGGAGTGCAAGGATGATAGCAAAGACTCAGACTTAATGGCAGGATCTCTTATGCTTTGCCTCAACTATAAAATAATACTTAAAAGCTTCCTTTAACTGCATCAGTCCCTGTCCTGTGTCAAGCAACATGCAAGGTGCTGGGAACATGATGATGAGAGGATAAAGTTTTATCCTTAGAAAAGGAACTGAAAGGGTTGTAGCATTAATAATTCCTTTGTCATTTTTTGAATCATCTTACAAAATAAATGGCATTGCATACCAAAGGTGTCCTTGCGATTTGGTCACTGTGTGTGATCATAGCTTATTCTGCAGGGAACCTAGGAAAATGACATTATTCTGGATTCCCTTCGGGATGCAGATGCCGGGTAGAGGAAGAACGAAAGCGATGAATACAATCCTAGTGAAAGAAACAGCTTCATCAGCTTTTATACTACACCAGGGGTAAAAGGGGCTTCTGAACACCTCCTAAAATATTGCACTATTTAATTAAAAAGAGACAAGCAACTCGAATAAGTGCTTAGAACTAAAGGTAAAGAGAAAGCCAGCCAGTTCTGAGTTCATATAATCTAGAAGTTTTTGGGTTCTTGCAACTTCAGATGTTTAGTTTAGTCACTTACTATTTTATTTTTATAATAGGGTGTGTATGCTCCCCAGAGAGAGACAGAGAGGGAGGGAGAAAGTGAGAAATCACCTCCTGGGGGGATGGTCAATACCTTCTCCTCCAGCTTCCTCTTGGGATTTTGGGTATACACAGACATGCACCCAGCATGATTTGCAGGCTGCCAGTTCCGGGACTCAAACCACACAGTCAGCTATGTGGGATACAAAACCTTAACCTCCACACCACCTGCTGGCTCTCCATTCACTATTACAATAAAGGAGTAATTTACAATTTCCAAAATGACTGGAATTGCATGGTTTTTAAAATGCTACAGAATAGGGACCAGAAGATGGAGTAATGGTTACATCACTAGACTCCCACATGGTAGACTGTGGTTCGAGTCCTGGCCTTGGAGGTTTAAACTCATGTCGGATATGTGTGCATGCATGCCCAAAGTCCAGAGAAAAGAATGGAGGAGAAGGGATTGAGGCATGGCCATCCCACATGCTTTTGGTCTCTCTGTCTCTTAGGCAAGCACGCATGCCTTAAAACGAAAATCTCTCTAAAAAAGAAAATGCTACAGAATAGTTCTACCCTGAATGTTCTTGTTAATAGTTTAAGTAAAGCTTTTCCCCCCCTTTTTTGCTTGTTGTAATTTAGATCCTCCTCTCGTTGATTTCTTCTTTAATTTTCTCTCAGAAAGAACCGTGTCACATTCTAAAGCAATTATTTGCTTTTTTTATAAGATGAAGTGTGACCAAAGGAGGAGTAAACCACAGATCTGATTAACTCTGAAGTGACAATAATTCCAATTTTCATGCACCTGCTGGAACAATCAAATGATGGGGAAGAGGGAGGGTGGTAACAGCAGTGCCTTTCAACATGGCCCAAGGGAAGGTCACTGCAGGTCACTGCTGGGCAGACACCCACAGCGAAATCTGTGCCAGCATGTCTAGACACAGCAGGAAACGCTCTGGGCCGTATGGAAGAGCTGATACTGCCACAGGCCGAGGGCAGTCTCTGAGTGCCTCTCCAGCTATTTTTGAACTCAAGAGTTGTGCTCCTGCACTCCTGGCCCTTCAGACTCCTTCCCGACATTGCTGCCATGCTCTGGAGAGGTTACAATTTTGAGTGCATTTAACAACATGACATTTAAGGGAATCTATACCCACCATCTTTCAACCTTCTAAACAACTGATGCTTCTAATTTATGTAAACATATAGATGCTGAACTTATGTGATCATACCATAAGTTGTAAATGATGTATGAAATGAGAAACACCAGCACAGTGCACAGAGAATTAGTAAATCATATCTCCTCACATAACTGTGTTATGTACTACCATATATGCATGAAAATACTAGCATTTTTCCTTAGCAAGAGCTGAATAACTATTCTCCCTAACAGACCCCTGCTATAAATTCTTGAAAATTTTTCCCGATAACTGTGTTTTTTAAAGTTACTCATTTCTATCTTCTGTAAGTGAGATACACAAACACACACACACACACACACACACACACACACACGACAGCATCCACTACAGGGTCTTGACACTGTGTTCTACCCTTAGCTTCAGCCAGTCTGGATTATGGGCTCATTTCTGTCTGATGTACTCAAGAAAGTCTCCAGATAGGAACCCAGCACCTTCCCGATTAGGTCAGCCTCGTCAATCCCCAACTGAGTTGTTTTAGAAAATCTTTTTTTGCTATAGGGCACGTGTGCTCACCATAAATACAGAGAGAGACAGAGAGACAAAAAGCGAGAAATCACCCCCCCCCCCCGGGGGTGGGGGGATGGTCATGCTGCAATCCCTTCTCCTCCATTCTCCTCTAGGGATCTTGGGCACGCATGCACACGCACGCAGAGTGAGTTTAAGCCACCGGGTCCAGGACTTGAACTGCGGTCGACTACATGGGTGTTCAGTGACATAACCATTACGCTATCTGCTGGTCCCCAGTTGAGTATTGTTAAAAGGAGCATGAGATCTTTCATTTGCTTTAAAAACAAGAAGGTTATTAGATCATATCAGCCTCTGAAGAGACCTCCTAGTAGCTAAGATTGTGATTTCTTGGATTCTCCTTATTTTCATCCTTTTCCATCTGGAATGTCTCAGTCTCCAATCCTAGCACTTGTTCCTGCTTCCTGACTCCTGAGCACCCCTGGCCAAATGTAACTAAGGACTGCCAGGCCAACAACCTCAGACAGATGTGTCTCGATGACGGGGCCCTCGCTGCATTCTGCAGTTCTATTACTCACCACTCTCTCACTTCCTTCCTACAGGACTTTCATTTTTCCAACCAACTATTTTTAAACTTTTATAACTACTTATTTGTTTTGGATTGATAACTAAGAACTATAAATATTAGTTATGTACAGCATGCTACCGCAAAATACGTATACATTGTGGAATGGCTGCATCAAGCTATGAACATACATATTACCTCATGTATGTGTTTTTCATGTGGCAAAAACACTTCAAATTTATGCTTTCTGTAATTTTCAAGAATACAATACATTGCTATTAACTATAGTCATCATGTACAATAGACTCTTGAACATATTCCTTCTAAATGCATTTGTTTTTACCCTTTGGCCAAATCTTTGCTTCCTGGGCTCTCCTAATTTGCATTTTACTCTCTACATGTATGAGTTCATTGTGTTTTCACTCTCTATATGAGAGAGAACATAGAGTATTTGTCTTTTTGTGCCTGGCTGGATCCCATGTGGCTGGCTGCTGAGTTGTTTCAGTCCTGACGGGGAGTTTAAGAAACACCTCATGTGCATACGTGCCAGGAATCCTGTGGGGAGGGGGAGACGGAGGAGAAGGGGTGGTGGCGTAATCATTCCCTATAGAGACTGCTTTCCCCCCCTTCTCTCTCTGTCTCTCTCTGGGGAGCACATGTGCCCTCTGAGGGGGAAAAAATATCTAAAACAAATAAAAAGAGAGATCAAAAAACATGCCTGCCCTCATTGCTTTATTGCTCACAGGAAAAAAATACTAATAAATCTTAAGCAGGTAATTCAATAACTGTATACCCTATTAAACATATTTAGTATTAAATAAATATCTCATACTTTCTCCACTGTTTTTCTTTTCTCTCTCTCATGTGCCCACTCTCTTTTTTTGTTACTAAAGTATTTTAAAGTCAGGCCCAGCAGATGTAATCATAGTTATGTCACTGGAGTCCCATGTAGTAGACTGTAATCTGAGTCCCGAACCCGGCAACTTAAAAAATAAATAAAATAAATAAAAATAAAAAAATAAAACTCACACTGGGCAAGTGTACATGCATGCCCAAAATCCCAAGAGGAGAATGGAGAAGAGACTGCAGCATGGCCATCCCCTCTAGGGGGGTAATTTCTCACTTTCTGTCTCTTTGTGTCTCTCTAGTGAGTGTACGCATTCTATAGCAAAAATCTCTCTTTAGAAAAAAAGAAAAGCTATTTTAAAGCAAATCTTACCTCTGGTTCTATTTTAAGTTTATTATGGGTCTCTCTAAATGTCAAACAGCTACAATATCCTATACCTAAAAAATAATTAACAATTCCTTGGAACATATGATATTTTTAAGAATTCAAGAGCAACTACTACATTATCACTGGCTTAGTTTTCTTTTCTTTTTTCTTTTTATTTTTTTTAACTCATGTTTATGGGTAAGATTAACGGACCTACTACCAGCTGTCAAGCATCATACTAAGAATTTAACTCTCTAATAATCCCATGGAGAAAATCAATTAGTACTCTCACTTAACTGACAAGTTGTCAGTTTTATAAGACATGAATTAACTTGTCCAAACTGATGGAGCTACTACATCACAAAGCAAGGATTTGAACCCAGGCCATTTGACTCCAAATTTTGGGCACTTAGTATGTAATGGAGCACAAAATACAGGAAGGTAAATGCCTTAAGGACAGAGAGATACATTTCAGAGTTTAGTATGAGTTCATTAAAAAAACAAAATAAACAAACAAAAAACTGCCTTACTGATTGTATTCACAACTTATCTTTTTCTTACATAATACTGAGTAGCCAGGAAAGTCATGAGGCATTTTTGCATAGAAAAATATGTCATGACTTTCCTGAAGACCTAATAATAGAACTGAGGGGCCAGCAGGTGGCATAGTGGTTGAGGCACTGGATTTCCACATAGCCAACCACGGTTCAAGTCCTGGACCTGGTGCCTTGAAACTCTCCTGCACTACGAGGAGAATGAAGAAGGGATTGTGGCATGGCTATCTCTCTGGGGGGGAGGGCGATTTCTCGCTCTCACTCACTGTCACTCTCTGGCAAGCGCATGTAGCCTATGATAAAAATCTTAAAAAAAAAAAAACTTAAAAAATAGAATTGAGCGGGCCTGCAGGTGGGGTGATGGTTAAAGCACTGGACACTCCCACATAGCCAACCACAGTTCGAGTCCCAGACCTGGTGACTTTCTTTCTCATTGGAAACCAGCAGTTAGTGTAATGGCTATGTCGCTGGACTCCCACATAGTCGACCGCAGTTCGTGTCCTGGACCCGGTGGCTTAAAACTCACGCTGGGCGCGTGTGCATGCGTGCCCAAGATCCCGAGAGGAGAATGGAGGAGAAGGGATTGCAGCGTGACCATCCCCCCTGGGGGGTGATTTCTTGCTTTCTGTCTCTATGTCTCTCTTTGTCTGTCTGGCGAGCGCACGCGCCCTATAGCGAAAGAAAAAAACTCTCCAAAAAAAAAAATAGAATTGAAATGGTATTATCAAATAGAATGCAGCTGTAGGCAACATAAAAAATGAAACATTTCAAAGAAAATGTTAACTGTGTGATGGTTGAAAAATACTAACTTCAGAATCAGGTCATAGTCCAGTGTTAGTACAACTGAAACCACACAAGAAAGGTCCTTGGTTTGCATCCTGGGACATCCCTGAGGATGCCAAACACATGTATATGTACCCATGATCTGGGGGAGCTCGGATTGGGATGGATCGTGGAGTGATGACCATGTTGGGAATGATTGTCTCTTTATCAATCTCTTTTCTCTCACTGGCTTTCTTGCTCGTAAAGGAAATATCAATAAATAAGCAAAATTTTAAAGATTCAAATTTAAAAACATTAAAATCCAACTTGCGGAAAATATGTAAATAAGGTATAGCAGAAAGTAAGCCTCATTTGTACTTAATTACTAGAATAAGATTCTTTAATATAATTATTTAACTTTATTTATTTATTCATTCATTTTAATTTGACCAGAGAGAGAGAGAGAGAGAGAGAAAGAGAAAAGACGTCCGAGAATTGAACCGCGGTTGGCCAGTGGGAGTCCAGTGCCGCTAACCACCATGCTATCTGACGGCCCCTAGAGTAAGATTTTCTTAAAAATTTTGCTATAGGGCATGTGTACTTACCAGAGAAAGACAGAGAGAGAAAGAGAGAAAGCACTCCCCACTGCAATCCCTTCTCTTTCATTCTGCTCACGAGATTTTGGGAATATATGCACATGTGCTGGTTTCCGAGCCACTGGGTCCAGAAAACCACCATGCAGTCGTCCATTTAGAATCTAGCCTCCTAACCATCACACCCCTGACTGGCACCAGACTCTTTGCATTTAATCATCAGGATAAGACTTTTATCAGAAGTAGTACTCTGATGCTCTTTTCTCAAATGAAAGCCCATGCCAACAGCTTGCATGCCTGAGCAGCCCTATATTTAGCTGACTACCATTTGGTAGCCCTCAGGTCCCATTAACTATATTCTCGGATGAAAATGAAATATGGTAATAGATTAGAAGACAAATTTACAACTTTAATTAATGATGCCTTAGAAGGCTTTTGTAAACAAAGCAATGAAAATAATAAGGGAGGAAGTTGACCACTGAACTATGTCATTTTCACTGGTCCATCTACTTTACAGTCAGTTCTAGATTAACTGACCTATATTAACACAGGAAAGATAATTAATATACACATCCATATCTGCACAGCTTACGGAAAGCACAAACACTGTGACTATTCCTATAGCCATATAGATATAGGAATATTTTACATGCAATAGTCTAGCAGTTGATTTTAAATGCAAGCTAAGAGACACATGTTACTTAGCATATAATGCTAAGTAGTTTGGCATTTTTTTTTTTAATTGTCAGAGGGTGTGCACACTCACCAGAGAGAGAGAGAAACAGGATGACAGAGAAAGAGGGAGAAAGCATCTCTCAATGGGGCATGATCATGCTGCAATCTCTACTTCTTCCCTTCTCCAGCCTGTTGGAATTTGGAGCATGCAAGCACACACACCTGGCATGATTCTTAAGCCTCCGGGACAGAGACTCAAGCCACACTCAGCCATGTAAGATCTAGCTGCCTTTAACCGCTATGCCACAGAACCTGCCTGTTTGGTTTTATCATACAATAGAAACTCATATACCTTAGTCTATGCACATCCACACCTTTTCCTTCCTTTCTTTTTCTTGCCTATGGCAAATCTCCCCACTAATAAATTGACATCTGTTTCCTGACACCTCCCTAGAGATCCGAGTCCATCAGTGATTTCTGTCCACCTGCAGATCTGTCCCTCATTACTAGAGCCTTCCTGTCAACTCCTAATGAACTTCAGTCTCTCCTTCAGTTTCTTATAAAGACAAACCTTCAACAGACCCCTTAAAACACTCTACTGTAGTAAGAGTAAAATGAGTAAAATGAGTTGAGGAAAATGTAGACTATTTAAATATTATAGATAATGAGAATAGTTGTAGATTAGTGATTAAGAAGACCCATTCCTGCCCTGACCACCATATTGTTAATAAAATACCAGCTCCGCCATATACCAGCTATGAGTGTGGGGCAAGTTATTAATGCTTCAGTGCCTCAGTTTCCCTATGTATAAAAATGGCTTAGAACAGTGCCTGGCATGGAAGGCTTACATAATGTTTGTTCAAGGAATGTAATAAAATTACAGATGATACCCAGGCAACTGATTCATTGTTTTTCCCAACTATACTTCTGTGGTCTTGGGAAATCACACTTTCATCCAGATAAATATTCTCTAAAGATATTTCACCTGTATAAAACTTAGTTTGGCAAACTCACCTGTGTGCTTGTGTGTGTGTGTTTTAACTAATGATTATCTTTTATAGGGAAAAATCATGATAGGCCTGTACAAACCTCAAATAAACAAAAGTGTATTTATTTGCTGATGGTTGAACTGAATATAGCTGTACCTTCAGGGCACTATGATTTCAAAAACTAATTTCTAATAATAGAGTGCTTCTGAGGCCCTCCATTAGGTTTGGTATTATCATTATCAATAATTTCTAATGATTTATTATTAAGACGATCAGTCTTTAAAGGTCTAATTCTGGTGAATAAAATTCTGCTCAACCATGGAACATCTCAGACAAAGGAACACTCAAGGAGTAACCCTGCTGAGGTGACGGTGGATGGGGAGGAGGGCAGGCTTTGGGGCAGGGCTGCGGGTTTAGAGTTTGCAGCTCTGCTTTGCCTCTTGCCACTTCTATAGGCTTAGGTCTCTCTTTTTTTTTTTTTTTTTTTTTTGTGGAGAGGTTTTTGCTATAGGGTGCATGCGCTCGCCAGAGAGACAGAGAGAGACAGAGAGACAGAAAGTGAGAAATCATCCCCTGGGGGTATGGTCACACCACAATCCCTTCTCCTCCACTCTCCTCCTGGGATCTTGGGCGCACACGCACACACGTCCAGCGTGAGTATAAGCCACCGGGGTCCGGGACTCAAACTGCGGTCGACTACAGCAGGGAGTCCAACAACATAGCCATTATGCTAACTGCTGGTCCCAGGCTTAGGTTTCTTATCTAAGCTCTCCGGTGCCTTGGCTTCCTCACCTTCCTCACCTATGCAATGGGGGTTAAGGACAATATGTTTAAAGCTCTGAGAACAAAGAGTGCTTAGGAAATGCCTGCTGCTTCTTAAAGGAGGGGATGTTTAAAAAAAAAAAAAAAAAGTCCTAACTTGTTTTTTTCTTGTAAGGAGAATAAACACCTTTTTCTAATCATTCTTCTATAGGTTTTGCCCATGCTGGTCCTTCTCCCTGTACTGAGATGAGGTAATTTCCTGTGATCAATGGTGAGAGATTATACTTAGATTGTATTGTATTTTTTATAATTTATAGTATTAAGATATACTACATGAGATCTTGGGAACCAGCAGTTAGCGTAATGGCTATGTCGCTGGACTCCCACGTAGTCGACCGCGGTCCGCGTCCCAGACCCGGTGGCTTAAAACTCATGCTGGGCGCGTGTGCGTGCGTGCCCAAGATCCCGAGAGGAGGGACCAGCAGTTAGCGTAATGGCTATGTAGCTGGACTCCCATGTAGTCGACCGCGGTTCGCGTCCCGGACCTGGTGGCTTAAAACTCATGCCGGGCACGTGTGCGTGCGTGCCCAAGATCCTGAGAGGAGAATGGAGGAGAAGGGATTGCGGCGTGGCCATAACCCCTGAGGGGTGATTTCTCGCTTTCTATCTCTCTGTCTCTCTCTGTCTGTCTGGCAAGCGCACGTGCCCTATAGCAAAAAACTCTCAAAAAAAAAAAAAAAAAAAGAAAAAAAAAAAGAAGATCCCGAGAGGAGAATGGAGGAGAAGGAATTGCGGCGTGACCACCCCCCTGGGGGTGATTTCTCTCTTTCTGTCTCTATGTCTCTGTCTTTCTGGCGAGCGTACGCGCCCTATAGTAAAAACCTCTCCAAAAAAAAGATACTACATGAGATCTTCAAAATGTCTATGAAACATGCATATAATGAAAAATGTACTCATAGATTACAAAAGTTTTTGTGTGCCAAAATAAACATCAATTCTATTTCCCATGAACTTTTTGAAATCCCTCATATTGGACAATAGAAGCATTTGCTTAACTATACCATTTTTGTTCATGATTATCACTGTCTAGAATTATACTTTAAACTCCCAGATAGAAATAAATCTATTGACCCCCATTTTTTAGCAAATAAATTATAATGAATTCAAGAGGGAGAGAAGTGAAATGTGATTATAACAGAAATGCAATGTAATAGATTTATCAACCAGGTACAATATGTAAAGCTGTTTTGGATCTTGATTAGAACACTATGTAAAACACTAATTATGGGGGATCAACAGGGGAAACATGAATACTGATGGGAAACTTGATGATGTTAAGGAAATATTAACTTGTCAGACAGGACTATCTTTTTTGTTGTTGTTGAGAGGTTTTTGCTATAGGACGCGTGAGCTCACCAGAAAGACAGAGAGAGACAGAGAGATAAAAAGCAAGAAATCACCCCCCAGGGGGGATGGTCACACTGCAATTCCTTCTCCTTCATTCTCCTCTCGGGATCTTGAGCATGTTTGCTCAAGACACTCCTGGTATGAGTTCAAGCCACGGGGTCCGGGGACTTGAATCACGGTCTACTGCATGGGAGTCCAACAACATAGCCATTACGCCAACTGCTGGTCCCCAGACAGGACTATCTTTATGGTTCCATTTTTTCTTTCTTTCTTTCTTTTTTTTAAAGAGAAATATCCTCAGATACTTACATTTAAAATATTTACATTTGACATCTGCATTTGAAGCAGGCAGGGATCTGCCTCAAAATAATCTAAGGGCAAAGAAGACAGTACTGAAAAGCGATGCAGTTAAAACAATATGAGCCCTGAGCTGATCTTGCTGAAGCCGGTGGTGAGTATAGGAGGTCCTTACACTATTCTCCTTTTTAAAATGTCTGAAATTTTCTAAATTAAAAATGTTGAAAAAATACATAATGATTTTTTTAGAGTTCTTATTTTCTTAAGAATTATTTTTTTGTTTAACTTTATTTATTTTAATTTGGTCAGAGAGGGACAGAGTAAGAGAGAAAGAGAGAGAGGGGGAAAGTGAGAAAGGAAGGGATCAAACCACTGACGGCCATGTGGGAGTCCAGCACCCTTAACCACCATGCCAACTACTGGCCCCAATCCATGGTGATTTAAAAACCAGATACAAGAAGAAAAAAATACCAAAATGCCTCAAAATCATGTTATATATTTAAAATACTCTTTTCTGATACTTGTAGCTATGCCAGGTGAAATAAGAAAGCAAGACAGGTTCCAGTCCTGAGATGAAGCAAAAGACAGAGCAAAGTGAAGGGGTCCTGGAGGTCGAGTCACCTGTGTCAACTCAGAAACAAGAATCAAATCTTCAGACCTGCACATCCTCTGGCTCTTCACAAAGAGCAGGGAACACTGACCTGTGTTACTCATAACAAGACTTTGAACACTGCCTAAAAGAAATCAATCACTGTGCTGCCTGAAGGCTCAGACATGACAGGAAAATAAATCAGAAATTGCTCCAAACACCTGGTAAGACTACATTGTGATTCTTATGCATTTTTTCCCAATCACCTTTATGATGACTGTGAGTCTGAGAGGTAAGAGCCATAGACGGCCAAACTCAGAAAGCAGAAGCAATGGAGAGGGATGCTAGCAGGTGGTGTGGTGGTTGAGGCACTGGACTCCTACATGGCTAAATGTGGTTCAAGACCCAGACCTGATGGATTGCTTTCTCACATTCCCTCTTTTCTCTCTCTATGGCAAGCACATGTGCCCTACAACAAATTAAATAACTTATATATACATATACGTGTGTGTGTGCGTGTGTGTGTAAAGAAGTGTCGTTGGGGAAGGAGAGGGAGGAGGCATGGGAATAGGGAGGAAAGAGGAGAGAGCAGTGAGGGGGAGAAGGGAGGAGAGAGGAGGCAGAGGGAGATAGTGAAGAGGAGAAGAGGGGGAGAAAAAAGAGAAAGGAAGGGAACAGAGGGAGGCAGGTAGGCCTGGCTGTCCAACTGCACTACAGGTCATGAAAAAGGCCCAGCTTCTGGCCTGAACTTGGGGACCATGGAGACAATGCTTTGGGGTTCCTGTGCCCAGGTTATTTTCCTACTCTTGTCAAGCAAATACAACTAAAATAAGGGAAATAAATACTTAAATAGAATGTTTTGGAAAAATTTTAAATGTTTATTTAAAAAAAAGAAAACCTCAGAAACAAAGCTAACATTAATCCTAAAATAATACGATCTTATGTTAACGCAACTTAACATTAGTGGTAAAGGGGAATCTGTTTTTCTGAAAAATTCTGGCTTAATAGGAATGCACAAGAGTGACCTAATCTCTCCCTTTTATATTCCATATCGTTTGTTAAATATAGTAGAGAGATTACATATTGTTCAGACAATGTTCTTAAGATTTTGTTAAACTAAGCTACTCATAAACCAGACATGCTTCAATATATGAGCAGATGTTATCTCTAAATAATCTTTCACATTTCTAAAGCAAGTGTTAAACTTTAATGTGGATCCATTTTTCATGCCTTTAATTTCCCCTTTCAGTAGTGCTGATTTGAGAAGGGGACAAGGTCTTCTAACACACTGATACATTTCCTCCAACAGTGTATAAAGTAGATTTTGAAATGGTATTACCACTGTTCCTGCACATCTCATAAACACTGTCCTTGCTGCATGGAAACACCACCACCTTCTAAACATCTCCACCTTCTAAACTCTAGGGATTTCAGTTCACTGTCAGGAAATAAAAACTATACATAAAATATGATGACTGACATATAAAGTAACTTGCCAAAGATTTTTTGGCTTTGCACATATTTTCTAGAAAAAGAAATCTATTTTCCCAGAAAAAAACTCCAAGATTATTTTGCGATTGTAAAACCGTATACATGGCTCATTATTGCTTAAAGTTATTAGCATTTATTTCGATAAGTTTTTTTTTTAAGCATTAAATACAGTTGGGTCATTATGTGTGACTCAATTTTAATTCTCAACCTAAACCCAAGATTTTAATTTAAAAGATAGTGTGTTTCATGATCAACTTCAAAACAAATATAAAAAATATCTGCTGCAATAATTTTCTTAAACATTGAAGGCTTAACATAGGATAACTGCAACAGGTTAGACTCAGAGAACTGAGAAAGAAAAACATATATGAAAATATCGTAACAGGGACCAGCAGTTGGTGTAATGGCTATGTTGCTGAACTCCCATGTAGCCGACCACGGTTCGAGTCCGGGACCCGGTGGCTTAAACTTACGCCGGGCGAGTGTGCGTGCGTGCCCAAGATCCCAAGAGGAGAACAGAAGAGAAGGGATTGCGATGTGGCCATCCCCCTGGGGGGTGATTGCTCATTTTCTGTCTCTCTGTCTCTCTCTGTCTTTCCGGCGAGTGCATGCGCCCTATAGCAAAAACCTCTCCAAAAAAAAAAATAAATAAATAAAATAAAATAAAATATATATATAGTCACATAACTGAGACTTCAATGAGAAAGGTTTCAAGCTTTTGGTTATCTCTTGATACCACTTGATCCAGACAGAATAAGAACAATGTAATTGTTTACTGAAAATTTAAAGGATACAATTTGTTGACCTTAATAAGCAAATAAACTCCAGGATCTAGAGAAACTAGCCATAACGTCTTTACATTACAAAAATAACAAATAACAGACGTTATCGATGGTGTACTTCTGCTTAATGTCAATAATCACAATTCTAAAGCCCTTTTGAGTTCTTCCAAAAAACTTCATGCATCATCCCATCTAACTCTTATAGATACATCCAGGGAGTAGACAGCTTAGAAACTCCCAGAGTTATAGAGCAGAGGAAAGGGAGGCTATCGGAGTAAAAGTGTACCAGGTCATACATCTTAAAAGTTTGACGATCACAAACACCCACCATTCTAACATTACAAAATTCAAGTCATATCTCCATGTGAAGTTACCTGATGGGCCGGTTCTCTTTACTGTCAAAGAGGGAGAAGATCACCTCCAGCTCCTCTCCTAGGTTGGAACACATGAGGCTCTTCATCTGGACAAAGAGGTGGTGACTGCTAGCCTGCACTGGGGTGTCTTTCTTCCGATGTCGATGTTCCATCTGAATGACAATCCCCCAATGAAAACACAATCAGCATGGATTCAGTATTAATTGGATATTAAATTTCAAGTTTTCTTTTAATGTTTAAAGTAAGAAACTATGAAGTTTATAGATCATCGAGAATTCTTGCTCTATTTTTTTTTCAATTGTTACAGTTAAAATGATACGAACTCACTGAGTAGATTCAGGGAGCATGAAGTTGCTCCTTATTAACTCCCAGGATAAGAACAAATTATTAGTCATCTTAAAAAGAAAAAAAAAAACACTAAATATCTCACTGATCCTTGCATTGATGGCAGCTGAAATATGGAGCTATAATTTCTCATGTCTCATAATTAAAAGTTCCTTTAAATTACTCTAAATGGCATAATCATGGGAATTTTCTTAAATAGGCTATGAAAAATGATACTCTGTCACTAAAGTAAGAAAATGTTTCCAACATGCTCTGGAGCTATAGGGAGATAGATCAAGGAAAGCCAGTGAGATATCTAGAGATTTAAATAGCAACTGTGCCCACTTCTCAGCCTGTCCTCAGTAGAGTCAGCCAAGACTACACCATGGAGGAAGGACCAGAATTGAGAGTTCCCATAGGCTGAAGGGGGGAGATCATTCACCACGGGGATGATCATTCACTTAACATGCATGTGCGAAGCATCTGCTATGTGCCAAGCACTGGAACTACAATGATGAGTGAAATCAGACATAGCTTATGCTGTCAGGGAGATAGTATTTCCTAGGGGGTTCCAAAATCAACAAAATTGTCATACACACACACACACACACACACCACACACACCACACACACACCACACACATACACACACCACACACACACACACACACACACCTGTGGTGAATAAAGGGGAAGGACCAGATTATGGTACAAGTATAGAAGGAGGATCTGACTTGAGTTTGGACAGTCACAGGAGCTTCCTGGGGAAGTGACACTTCAGTCAAGAGCTAAAAAGGGAACAGGACTTCTCATTCGTTTATTTATTTAGGTATTTTTGTCTGAGGAACAAGGTTGTCTCTCCTCTCAATCCATTATAGACTAAAATCTTCATAAAACACAATAAAATCAAATAAAAATACCACGGTGATACATCAGAATGTTAGAAAGATTTCTAATCATTTACTTGCCATTTTTTACACTTGGACCAGTTACCATGCATTCACAGCCCAGTCAGTTCTTGGATACACTTTGAGACATACTGACTCAGGATAAAAGGACAGGAAAAACACATGGAAAGGCTTATGTACTAACAGAACATGTGTGAACAATGTGGAGAATTATTTGTTTCATAACACAGACTGCAAATGAAGCCACCTCATTTAGATCACTTGACGAGTTTAAAAAAAAAAAGAAAACACTTCAGGGATTTTAACCACACAGCAATGAAGCCAGAGCCATTCGTTGAGGGGTGAGGTACATAACTCCATTTCTATGTCAGCCATCTTTTTAGTTCGAAGTAGATTCTATATAGAGCTCAATAACTGCTGAATGACTGACCAAGTTTGGAAGCCAAAATGCTACCTAACTTTAACTTGTTGATACAATAGCATAAAATCATCAGAATTTTCCTGTGCTTTTAATTTTTATTTTGTACTCCCTAAAAAGTAAAGAGTGAAGAAAATGTAATTAACTAAATGTATCTGTAATCACTGTATAGTTAACAAGTATACTAAGCATCTTTTTATAAAAGTGAAGAGTAAGGACTTTTTTTTTTTTTTTTTTTAATGTAGACCTCAGCATTGTGGTAGTCTTGGCAATAATTACTAGAAAAAGTTTCCCAGAGGAAAAAATATATTCTCTAGTTGTAGAAAAAAAGTGTAATTCTGCCTTGTTTTCTATAAAGTCTGCTCTGTTTTTGCTTTTAAAATTCTGTTTACTGTGACAAAAGAAGCAATATAAGTTCATAAAACGGTATCTCTTTAACTCATAAAGAAGCTGTTTTCTCTAGTGTTGCTAGCTTACTTACTTTAAATGTTCAACATCCCTTTACTTGAAAGTGTAACATAGCACAGCCAAATGAATGACTACTAAAGTCCAGAACAGGAGAAAGAGATGTAAAAACTTTATGGAATGGGGCCGGCAGGTAGTGTGGTGGTTAAAGGCACTGGACGTCCACATGGCCAACCATGGTTCAAGTCCTGGACCTAGGAGCTTGCTTTCTCATTTTCCCTCACTCTCTCTCTCTCTATTTCTCTCTGGTCAAATTAAAAAATAATAATAAAATTAAGTTAAATAAAATAATTCTTTAAAAAAAAAAATGTGGGCTGGCAGATAGCGTAGTGGTTGAGATGCTGGATTCCCACATGGCTGGCCATGGTTTGAGTCCTGGAACTGGTGGCTTGCTTTCTCACTTTCCCTCTCCCTCTCTCTGTTTCCATCTGGGCAAATTAAAATATAATAATGATAATGAATAAAATTAAATAACTCTTTAAAACAAAAAAACTTTACAGAGAGAATAGACCTTAAGGAAGTATCTGTTCTTGATTTTAAACTGCAAACTTCCCAGCATCAATCATGACATTCACTATGAACTGAGGGAAAAATTAACTCCCTTATTCATGCACAGAATCCAATATATCTAGATCAGTAGCTCTCAACCTTGGCTGCACTTTAGAGTCACCAAGAGAGCTTTTAAAAAATACTTATGCCCAGGTCCTCTCCCAGAACAATTAAATTAGAATTTCTAGAGGATGGGGGTCCTGAGCATGGTAGTTTTAAAAGCTCCCTAGGTAACTCTCTGGGGCAATGAGGGGTGAGAATCACTGATGGCAATCATATGCAGAGATGCAAATCACAGCAGACTGAAAAGTGTACTGCTGCATCTTCTGAATAATGGTTGTCTTGGAACCTTTGGTCTTTGCATGCAAGGTAGTAGTAAGCCTGCCTAATTCTATTCTTTGTCCATGTGACACTGGCCCTCATATCTGCCACACTCTGGCAATTCAGATCTCCCCTCACCCACCATTCTTCCAGATCTGATGGATTTGAACTTAGGTAAATTCTGATTACTTGTTTATCCTTTAGTAATTCGCTATTAGGGAAAACTGCTAAAAATATCTCTGTGCAAATATTATTGCAATAACAAAATTAAAAAAGGCATGTTCACATTTTAAGAGCTATAATTTGATAGTTATAATACAGGGACAAAAATCCATCTTGAAATAATTTATGGTTACAAATGTACCTACCAGTTGCTCTAAATGTGTTTACAGTTTAACTAGAGCTTTGATTAAGAAAAGAAACCAAGTCATCCCAAAGATTGATTTAATTGACTCAAATGTTTAAACCACATATAATGCATTAATGATTGGATGAATCATCTACATCAGGGTTTCTCAACTTTAGAGCTGGGTATTTCTTTGTTTCGGGAGAGGTTGTCCCAGGCTTTGTAGGATGTTTAGCAGCTTCTGCTGGCCTTTCCCCTCACCTCTTGTTGTGACTACCAAGTATTTCTTCAAACAATGCCACTTCCCCTGGGGGTGAAACTGCCTCTGATAACCACTGATCTAACCCTCTAAGGATTGCAAAGCAAGCCGATAACAATAACAGGATAACACAATCTCATAAAACCATAAAACGTTCCTAAAAAGATATGGTGCAGGCACAAATAAGCAGAGAATCTGGCTAATGAGGTGCTCTTTATTTATAGAAGGATAGAGCCGTGGCCTCTGGCACTAAACCAAACTTTCCATGTGGACCATATGTTAACACAGTGAGGTTTAGCACTTTCACTGCTTAGATGAACACAATTAGGCAAGGAAGATCTGCTAATAGGGCTATCAAAAACCAAAAGCAAGACTTTTTTTTTTTTCCTAATAAGGCAATATGAATTTAGTAAGATGTAAACATTTGTGTTGCAAATACAGCACTGACAAGAAAGAAGTCAAAGAAAAGCAGCAACAATCAAACACCCTCTGTTGGGATATTTTTCCTCCATACTGTACTCCTTGATCCATTTGTGACAAAAAATTGCCAAATGACAAGGAGGGATTGGTGATGGTGCCTCCCACCTGTCCCTGGTGAAATCAATATAGTCAGTCCTTTTATGTTGTACAGAGAATCTGATTAATAGTGATGCCAGCATACAAACAGGAACTTGAAAAAGAAGCTGCCTTGAAAAAAAAAAAAAATGTCCTTCTGAATGTTCTCATCATTTGGGTTTTCTTGGGCTATTATCTTTGATTTAGAAACAGTAAAATGAAATGACTACTAAGGAGAAATTAGGTTTTCATATAAAATCACAATGTTTTATTTTCCTCATCTGTAAAATAAAGACTGTGGACTAAAATCTGAGCTGTAAAATATTAAAGTACTCCCACCTGTCTTTCCCACCAATGGCAGATATTGCTAACCAATCTGAGTCTAGATGAGATTCCAGAATCTTATCCACATTGCACTCCAGGCAGCCTCTATCAATAAATTGCAATGCTGGAAGAGGTGAGCTCAATTTTCCAGGAATATACAATGTTTAGACAAAATTGCATAGACTCAGAACTGAACTAGGGTAAATAAAATATATGTGTGTCAGATGTTATTAGCCACTCATCAAATATTAGAGCTAAATATGGGGATGTATCCATGCTCTGCCAAGGAGATCTAAGTGCACGTGATGTGTGGAACTTCCAGGCAGTCTCATGAAGGTAGCTGATTCAAGGAAGAGGCGCTTTTCTCCTTCCTACTGCCTGCAGTGCAGATGTAATGGCTAGAACTCTTGTGGCTATATTGTACTCTGAGGTGTCTTGGAGGATTAGAAGTATTATACTAAAGAGCCTGTGTTCCTCTTCTCATCCAAAACTACAAAGGAACTTAGAATTTCCTGCTTCTAGACTTACATATTTTGAGAAATAAATTTCTAAGCTTCTATTGGATTGTCAGAATAGTCATGACTTTTTTTACGTAGAAAAAGTACGTCATGACTTTTCCGACAATCCAATATTATTTCTTTAATTCACTAGATACAAACACACTGAATCCTAAGGTATCAATTATTCTTGCCACATTGCCTCTCTAATTGCCTCTCTAATGAAATATAGATGAGAAAGGAATGAAAATTGATTGGATGCTTAGCTGTTTTGCAAATATGATCTGACATTTTACATACATTTCTCATTTAATCTTCATAACAAACTTTAAAAGAAAAGAAAGATTTTTATTTAGTAGATGAGGAAACTGAGACTCTGAGAGGTTAAATAGTAAGTTCATAATCTCAAGCTGGTACAGGAAGGCATGCATTACAAATTTGGATCTAACATCTATGGTCTTTTCATAATAACGCAGTGACCTCAAAAACACAGACTGAATGCTTCGTAAGAACAAAGCACTGTACAACATTATCTTGAGCATAACAGAGGTAGCAGAAGACACGGTGTGCTCCCTGAAGAAGCTTAAAATTGAGTAAGATTTAAAAACAAGTGAGAGAGATGAGGTCAGCAGGGGGCATGTTGGTTAAGGCGCCAGATTTCCAAATGGCCGACCATGGTTTGAGTCCTAGACCTGGAGGGTTGAAAATCACACCAAACACTTGCGTGTGCATGCCCAAAATCAAGAAGAAAGTGAAGGAAAAGGGACTGCAGTGTGGTCATTCCCTTTGATGGGAGAGGTCAAGTGATTTCTCATTTTCCCTCTCTTTGTCTCTCTCTGGCAAGTGCACATGCCTTATAGCAAAAACCTTTAAAAAAGGGGGGGAGAGAAATATGCTGCTCAATGAATCAAACTACGAACAATAAGGAAGTCACACTAGCAGATATGACCAACAAGTAAATTACACAGATTTTAGCTGCTATTTAAGCTAAGAAGTCGTGATTATTTTAATCGAAATACTCTTGTCTGTCCTTTCTTTGCCTTTCTCTAACTGATCTTCAACTGTGTTCTTTCTACATGCCAGACACACTACTTAGCACACATGTCATAAAGGCACACAGCTTACATCACTCCCAGGAAGTTCAATACACAGTAAGGGAAATCCTCCACAACAAAAGAATTTATTCCAACTGACACAATGAAGTGTAGATAATCTGAAAAGACTGATGATTAAGGAAAACACTGGAAGCAGAACTAAGCACCTACTCAAATCAGACATAAGCCCTAATGGATTTACTGATGATTTTCCACCCCCACTTCTCAGAGATAATCTTCAGGCTATGAATATCTCACTAATTTCAGAAAAAATACTGGAAACTTGGCTACCCCCAAAGAAGCAGGATCTTTCCAAAAGGGGCTTCCTATTTCAGATAGGCACCCCATCTACAAACATTATGCTAAAATGCAGTTGTAATAAGATCAAAGTAAAGTTATGCTTAGAGTAATAGCCTTTTGAAAGCTGTCCCTAACCACATTTTCTCTTATTTTAGGTGGGTGTTTTGTTTTGTTTTAAATTTTCCAGAGGGTGCATGAGAGAGAGAGAGAGAGAGAGAGAGAGAGAGAGAGAGAGAGAGAGAGAGAGAACCTTCCTGTGGAGCATAGTCATGGTACAATCCCTTTCCTTCACTTGGCCATTCCATCAGGACCTTGGGCATATACACAAGGCATCCTCCTCCAGCTGCTGAAGTCAGGACATGAACCATGGTGGGAGCCTTGTGGGATCCAGCTCCCTCTACACAGTGCTTAACCATTGTACTAAGATCTGGTCCAGATTTAGGGTTTCAAGAGAGCTTAGCTAGTAACAAGAAATTAGATAAATTTTATACAAGTACTTAAGACTATTAAACTAAGTAGAACCAATTAGATTAGATCTGAGGAAGCTAGATTCCAAGCAAAACTAAAAAATAAACTTCAACCTACCCTGTAACTAGGAAAATAAAAACTCAAGTAATGGGTGATGCCAACAGGCAACATGATGAAATATTCTAGGATTATTCATGGGTTTCTGTACTTAAGAATGGAGTGGGGTCATAAGAGGTGGGTGTAAGACCAAGAGGAGAGGCTTTTGATGGATGACATAGACAGTGGTAATAGGGGCAAGGAAGAAGGCTAATATATTGGTGAGCAATGACTGAATATCACTACTTACAGCACCATCCTAAAATGCAACAGATAAATATTGGTGTCTTCACTAGACTGGGCAAAAAGTATGAAAATTTACAAAAGATCCACAAACTCGTTTGAAGTTACTTCTTAGTACTGGGGAGCCGAGGGCTCACCGGAGTACATCATGTCATTCTGAGACAGGTAGAGTCTCAACACTATACTCAGGACATGGTCACCTCAGCTCTTGATTCTCTTTACTCCCTCTAAATTAGACCTGGAACATCCTGCTCTTACAAAATCAGCAAGCATGGAGAGTGCCACGGAAACCACAAAATTAGCAGTGAAGCTGTGAGCCAAGGTTTCCTCTACTTACCAATCGGTAGAGCTCAGTAATGCTGATGTCCTCTGGATCCACCATGGCATACTCCTTCCTAGGCACCAGATCCAGACCCAGCTGTCTAGAAGACAAATTGCAAAAGTATAAGAGTAAAGTAACCACTATTAGATATATTAAAAGTAATTATTTTTTACTACAATACCTTGAAAATCATTCCCCCGTGATTCTGTTGCCCATATTTTTTACCTGGTCTGACTTTCTAGCACAGTTGGGGTAGACGGCATTACAAGGTCAAACACTGGGCATAACTTGAGAAACAGGAGATGACAGAGATAGGCAATCAAGGAGGGATTGGCTGGCAATTACAATGGATTCTCTTGCCACTAGTGGACCTGGCACTATAGGGTATAGAAGCTCTACACCCTATACACTATCACTAGGGAAGCCCTTCTAAAATAGAGTGAGGTGGAAGCTACAGTGAGACACGATCTCATTTTGGAAATTGGAAATGTGGCCTTTAGGATTTGACTTACCACCAAAACACCTAACTATGCCCAGAGTGAACATGCCTCTAATGTGACTCTGTGGCAATGGGGTGTGGTCTTATCCATAGCAAGTTCTGGGATCAATCATTAGGAGGAACTCAGCAAAAGCAGGGAACAGAAGCTGAGGCAGCACAATGCTAGGCCTGGGATAACATGGTTTAATTTCTTGTGTCAGGTTCCACTGTGGGTAATACGTGGCTAGCTGTGCTAAGAAGTATTCTAAGATTATATCCAGCCTCAGAGGGCATCAAGTGTGGTAACTGATTTGTGATGTCTTACCATGGACAGAAGAAAGTGAATCTAACTGTGCTCTGGCCAGTTTCCCTTCAGTGACCTAGGTAACACACTCCTCGCCAGACAGAATCACTGCACAACATCAATGTCAATGCCACATAATTCTGTTCATCACCTTAACCATCCACAGCCACATCAAAGTTTCAGGATGTCTATGTAATACATGAAAGCTAAGATACCCACTCTCTTCCAGGCTTGCCTCCATTACTACACTCCAGGTTTCATGTTCAGTTCTGAGAATAATTTATTCTGCATCCCTTTTACACCATCATCACACACAGAAGCCTGATGATGTTGCACTTCCAATTATAAAACCATGGCTTTCTTACTTTTGTATTATTAAAAAAAAAATACTAAACTTCCATGTCCTCTCCCAAATCTCACTAAGGTTTTATCAGTAACATTTATTAATTCAGCACCTACTTCAAACTGGACACTGTCCCAGTCACCCAGAGAGACACCTGTTCTTCAGATTAGAAGACTGTCACCTCCTGGACAGCAGGAGTTGTCTCTCAGATGCTAAAACAGTTTCTCCATTTTAATAAATTATGTAATCTTTGAGAAATTTTAAAACTATACCTTCTCTTTAATTTTAGTGGCACTTTCAAATCACAGCAAGCACTGAGATTGGTCTTCATAATGCCCTTGTGCCCACTTATTCCATCTTACCAGGGATTCTGAAAGGATCTATTTCCTATTCTTCACCCCTCCCACCCAGCGGGGCCTCCTGCACTAAGATTAGTTCATTTCACACATCTATGTAAGATGTCCTTTGACACTGAGTCAATATTCTTGATGAAAGATTATTTGGCAAAGGGAAGAGGATATATAAACTGTGGCCCCTGACTTATCCACAGCTCTTTCTATGAGAAGTTGCCTGCTATGGTGTAGATAATGATTTGTCCCCTAAACGTTCATGTGTTGGAATTTGGTTCCCAGTGTTGACTACTGGTACAATCTTTAAAACAGGAGACATAATTGGCAGTGTTTGGCTCATGGGAACACTGCCCTCATGAATGGATTACTTATATATAATCTTGTGAGAAGTAGTGAGTTCTCACTCTGCCAGGAAGGGGTTAATTCCTGTAAGAGCAGCTTGTCATAAATGTGTGAGCAGTTCTCAGATCTCGGTCTCTGGGCATGTACCTGCTGACTTTTCCATTTCTTTCTGCCATGTTGTGATTCTGGTCACATGCCTTCGCAATTTCCAGCACCATAATCATGAGTCAAATAAACCTCTATTCATTATAAATCATCTAGTCACAGGTATTTTTTTGTTAGTAATACAATAATGGACTAAGAGCCTGACTTAAGAAGAAAAGATATGTAAAGGGCAGCTCACCTATATCAATACAGAATGAATGAGTAAAGATCAGCTCCAGCTGCAGAGTTCTTCAGCCCCCAAACCTGTCTACAGTAAAGCTCGACTGCTCAACTTCTGCACCCATGGAGTCCTGGCTGTGTGAAGAGTCTTATTTGTTTCTATTTTGTTTTGTTCATTCCTAGGTATATCTTAGGATAAAACTTCCACTGTTTGAAGTTTCCTAGTTCACAGAACAGACCCAGGGTGGTACTTTACAAAAAAGAGAAATAAAGGAAGGATGAGAGAGACACGATGAAGAAAAATCACACAGGATATGGAAAGCCAGTAGTAGGGCAGGGAGAGGGGTCATTTTATATCAACTCAGTCACTAAACTACCTTGGAACATCAGGAAGGACAAACTGATTCTCTTTCTCATATAATCTTAGTAGGAAAGTCACAGGACATTGTAGGACACTAGGAGCAATAGAAACACATTATTTTCATTTTGTCTGAGGCTTCCAGGTGAGAACAAGTCTTTTGCTAGCCCCATTAGGGAAAAAATAGGTTATCCTCTTCCCAAGCTTCTCACAATCAGAAGGTCTCTCCTCATTCTTCAACAGTCTGAAGTACAACTTGCAATCAAAGACATCCTTAATTTATGTTCATCCAGAGATTTATATGCTGACAGATAATTTTGCAGGACTATTAGATCTAGTTTAATAGGCAAGAGAATTAACTTAATTTGCTTTCCATTTAGCACTATTTAATAAGAAAATAAATGTATACTTAAAGGAATAAGGTAAATGGATACTCTCTATACTGTGTTTTTTAAACAAATGGGCAAAGAAATTCAAAGAAAACAGAATTTTATTTTTAAAAAAAAGCTCAGAAAAATGCATGAATTTGAGGCTCATTTAAATAAATTATACTACTCATTTTTATGCATTAACATTTAATCAACTTACGGTAAATTAAATCCAGAACTTGCCAAAGTACAAGTTGGAACTTGCATGGTCAGAACCTGATCCGGCATTTGGTCAATTTATAATTAATAGTTTTCCTTCCTCCCCCTTTCCTCCTGCCTTCATCTTCCTTCATGTAGTGGAAAAGTGCTCTACACTTTTTGACAAGCTAACGTTATCCAACTGTCTTCCTGTAATATTTACAAACTAATCCTTTAAATGTGGACCACAATAATGATTAAGGACTAATATAATTCAGTGAAAACTCAAAGGTTTTTCAAAATTATGAAGAAATATATGAACCACAGGCAGCACAGGTCACACTCAAGCAGTCTTTATAGATAACCTTCTCACCCAGTAGGACTGGAGCTTCATGCCAGTGGTTGGCAAATCTTATCTGTTTGGAGATTTGCTATGTGTTTTAAATCAGCTCATTCAAGAGCTGAAAGGGCCCAGGAATGTCTCTAATTCAACTCCAACAAAGGTGGGTTCCAAGAATTTGCTTCTGAGCCTTAAAAAGTGGAGTTCCTGAGAACCAGCAGGTGGCAAGGTGGTTAAGGCGCTGGACACTCCCACATGGCTGACCAGGGTTAGAGTTCTGAATCTGATGGCTTGCTTTCTCAATTCCTCTCCCTCTCACTCTCACTCTCTGTCTCTCTCTGGTCAAATTAAAAAATAAATGAATGAATAAATAAATAAAATAAAATAAATAATTATTTTTAAAAATGGAGTTCCTGAGTCAAAGTTCTTGCTGTTACTCTGAATCTTTTTTATTTCTTACAGGAATGAATCTTGTATAGGTAAATAAACTGGGCTATTATATTCATTGTCTGTAAAAAATGAATGACACATCATATTCCACAAAATATCAGAAGTACTCTGGGTGAGATGGAAGTTTAAAATCTGTAAGTCTGTATGTTTGTATTTGCAGTATGTAATATCTTGAAAGCATCAGATCTGGCTTCTGATAAACTGACTTCCTAAGATTAGGAAAAGCAGCAATCTAGTTTTATATTGGTTTCTCCAAATTAGGAAAGAGACAATTTTTATCCGTGTTTCCCTTTTTGTTATTTCTGTTTTTCTTTTTTTCTGTTGCCCCAAGATTCTTTGAAGGTCCAGATAGCAAATGAGGATTTAGGGAGAGAAAGGAAGGGAGGGCATGGCCTTGTAGGATATTAAGGAATCATGGTACTGCCTTAAACACAAGCCTTAAGCAAACCCTAGGATCACACTTGAAGTTAGTTTATTCTGATTTTTCACTCCTGCATTAACATTCATATTTAGTACAATATCAGCCTTGGTCTGGGTTTTCTGTGATTAGATTTACTATTTAAGTGCTTGACTGTTATTTTAAATTAGTCACAGTTTTATTTAAAAGTGAATCTCAGTCAAGAAGAGCTTTTGCTGAGTCCTCCCAAGAAGCTCCTCAAAGTGGCTAAAAGGTTCGCTCAGGGCTAATCACAACAGTCAGGAAAGGCCCCACCAGAGCGCCTGTGGTACGACTCTTACTAGAAGCTGTTAACACTGGTTTACCCTGGTGACCTATTACCATGATATGGAGGGGTATATATTAAAAGCAAACATATATGCCAAACCTAAAGACTATTTGAGAAGACTCATTTTGAACAGAAGCCGTATCAGATGAAGCCCTGTGAATATTTCATTCCCTGTGAGCATGTGCACCCCGCCAGACACAGAGCACTAGAGAACAAATGACTCTCAGTGTCCTCGCCAGCCTAGAGGACGGAGTTCTCAAATCCATCAAGTCAAGTTTACACTAAGCCTCCAAAAGGGGGAATCTGGAAAGACTCCAGATAACTTCTTCCAATGCTGTGACTTCCGCTGCGTTCACCCACCTGAACCTGCTCTGCAATAGTCATTACTCACTCATTGCCCCAGTCCAGACGGGCAGTAATGTGGCGTTTCACGTCCTTCATCCGGTCGTGGGTAAGATGACCCACCAGCACCTGCCGCCGCAGATCCAGGATTTCATTCATGATGTGCCACAGCCGGTGGAAGAGATCGCCTTCGTTTCTCTAAGAAATACACACACAAAGAGAGAGAGAGAAAGAGAGAGATTTGGTAGTTAGTCCCCATTCTGATTTGTGGGGTAACCAAAGAGGAGAGGGAAGGGGCAGGTCCTGGTTATTCTCCGTATGCTCCGTAGACAACTTCTCCATTAATACACTAACTCCTCATTTGTCCTCAAATGCACTTACTGCTCTGGACACTTCCACCTCAGTTTCACAGTGCTGCTCTCCGGTCAAGAATCCAGCTTTACGCTTTGTGTTTCTGTTTCTTACCACACCTCCACTTCTGGAGCCTGGTGTCTCCAAGCTCTGCACATACTATCTTCCTTTCCACCTCAAGTGCTCCTTTCTTTCATTTCATCCAAATACTATTATCCTACAAGGCTCGACCTAACTCTTACCCTATAAGGCAACCTTCTCTGACAACTAATGCTCACACAAGTCTTCTCCCTTCTCTGAGCCATGGGTGCATGCAGCTAAAGCCAATGTACTGGAAAAATATCGTTCTCTCACTATTTCCTACATGTTGGTCTGAGTGCTTTATTGAATCTCCCATCAGAAACTGGGTACACAGAGGGCTTTCACTCACTGATGGATTTTCACAGCTATTATCTGGTCAATATTTAGACCTTTTAACAGATGGTGCTCCCTTCTTTCTTTAGTACTTTTTAAATGATCATGTAGATTCAAGATAATCCCCCATGAAATTCATTAAGCTATATGGCTTGGTGGAAAAAAAAGATGGGTTAAACTCCTGGCTTCAAATCCTGGACTTATTACCTACTCGTTTTATAGACTTTGAGTATAAGCTTTGTCATCTGTAATACAGGCTGTGGTGTCTTCTTTGTTTTATGGATTAGCAGTAACACCCATGAAGAGAGCAAGCAGTAGAGCACCGAGGCAGTGAGCAGACTGAGAGCTGAACGACCTTGATCTGAATTCCAATTTTGCCATTTACTGGCAGAAAAAGCGTTGGCAATTATTAGCCTCTCTGTACCCATCTGATCTGTAAAAAGGGTATGTTAAATATGTTGTAGGGTGGCTTCAGGATTACTGAGTTAGAATATAAAAATTCTGAAAACCATGCCTAACCCAGAATAAATATCAGCAAGTATTACTACATGACCCAGAATAAACAACAAGTAATAGCCATTACTACAATAGTACTGTTACTGTTTTGGGCATGGTCCAGAACAAGAACCATATTTATATTGTTCTTTACCAAAACCAAAAAATACATATCTTACACAGACACATTAAGGTAAACCTTCTATACGTATTTACCCTTTTTTTTCTTAACCAGAGCTGTGCTTTTACTGTCTATAAACATGATTACTAGACTACATGAATAACAGTAAGAAAGTATCAAGGCTCTCATCCATTTAAAGCCCTCTACAGCTCAAAGCTGCCAGAAATATCAGTTCTTTGTGATAAGTAAAGACATTCAATCATAACGTATTTTTTATTTTAAAAAGCAGTGATGTGTTTTCTGCTTTATCAATACCTGGCGACTTGAAGAGTTTTCATGTTCTGGGCAGGTCAGACACATTTGCCAGAGGAACAAGAAGCATTCTTCAGGATGCCATCCTTGATCCTCTGGGATATAAATAATCTTGCTCTCCTCTCAACTCCTAAAGTACTCTGGAGATTACTCTTCTGTTACCTCCCGCTCTGTCCTCATATCATACATTCCCATACAGGTCATTACAAAGGCACTGTAACACCATCCTCTGTAATTAACTGCTCACACTCAGAATCTTTGTTTTCCACTGGGCTGCACAACCCTCACCACAATGGCCATGTCTGCTTTGTGCAGTCTCAGCAGGTGAAGAGTAAATGAATGAACACCTTGATCTATAGGTGTTAGTTTTTATAGACCCAGAGAGGTAGGTTCTGTTTAGGTCTCACAAAAGAACAAGAAAGATCAATAAACACTTGAGGAAGTCAGTGGTCGGAAGGAACAGTCACAAAATTACAAGAGGAAGTTATAACTTAAGTCAAATGTCACACAGCAGAGAGAGCCAGCGCCCTCTTGAACTGACAGTCACAATAGGAAAGGCATCTGCCTGCTCTTGGGCAGGCATTCTGCAGCTGTTTAGTAGGATGATTTTCAATGATGTCATCTTTAGTACTTGAACTTAAGAGAACACTAAAAAAAGAAGGAAGTGGAACCCTTCATAAAAATGAAACCAACTGGTCAGCTTTCCCTTTAGGGAAGAAAAAACAGGGGTAGCAGGAATAATGACAACTGCAGGACTGGCCAAAAAACCTGCCCTATTAATGTAAAAAAAAAGTATACCTCTGGGTAGGCACATACTCATAAAATTATGACTCTTTAAAAAATTGGATTTTAAGGGGCCAGCAAGTGGTGTGGTAGTTAAAGGCACTGGACTCCTACATGGCCTACTATGGTTCAAGTTCCGTACCTGGTAGCTTGCTTTCTTACTTTCTTCTTCTCTCTCTGTCCCTCTCTGGTCAGATTAAAATAAATAAATAAATAAAGTTAAATAAATACAAAACAAAAAAAAAACAAAAAACTCCTCTCATAAAAAAAATTGGATTTTAAAAAATGGGTAGTTATCAAGGCTATTCAGAAACATAAAAAGTGTTTTTGATTTAGGGCTAAAAAAAAAAGTAGGAACAGCCCATGGTCTGGTGGTTCTGGAGGCTGGATCCCACATGGTCAGCTGTGCAATTTGAGTCCTGGACCTAATGGCCTGAAAAACATACCGGGGCCTATGTTTGTGTGTGTGCACCCAAAATCCTGAAAGCAGAGAGAGACAGAGAGACAGAGAGAGAGAGAGAGAGAGAGAGAGAGAAGAGGGATGGCAGCATGACCATTCCCCATGAAAGTTAACATTTTTCTCTCTCTCTCTCATTCTCTCTCACAGACACACCACATATGAACACACACACACACACACACACACACACAAAGGAGCACATATATCCTCTGGCAAAATTTTAAAAATAAATAAATAAGCGACCAGCAGATGACATAATAGTTATGTCACTGGACTCCCATGTAGGTGACCGTGGTTCAAACCCTGGACCCAGCAGCTTAAACTCATGTCGGGCATGTGTGTGTGCATAACCAAGATCTCGAGAGGAGAATGGAGAAGGAATTGTGGTGTGGCCATCCTCCTAGGGGATGATTTCTCGCTTTCTATCTCTCTCCTTCCAGTAAGCGCATGCACCCTATAGCAAAAACCTCTTTTTAAAAAATAAATAAATAAATAAATAAATAAATAAATAAATAAATAAACAAACAATAGGTAGAGTCCAATATTAAATACTTGGAATAAAGCAATATATAGAAATTCCTACACTATATCAAAAAGTACAAAAACTTATTAACATGAAAAGCACAGGTTTTTGGCACCAGAAGACCTAGAGTTAGATTCAGCCCTTACCACTTAGTGTGAGATCCTAGATGAATCATCTTTGCTAAGATTCAACAATAAAAACCACTTATCGAGGCAGAGATGCAAAATATGAAAGTACTAAGGAGAGAGAGCTGCTGCATTGCTCCTAAACTTTTTGTGGTTATATATTACTGATTCATTATTAAGTAATATTTTAAAGGGCTTTAGGCCCTCAACAATGTTAATTCAAAGAACTACTAGTATTTTTCAAGTATTTATCATGTGTTTTTAAGCTAAGTGTTTGACATATATTATTATCTCACATATTGTTTATAATTTACAAAATACTATTGGCCTCATTAAATATGCTTCAATGCAGGCCCAGCCTGATACTGTAGTTGGCAGCAAGCTGAACTGGAGTGCTGAAGACGCATGGCTGTCTGCAAGTTTAGACCCGTGGGTTGGCCTGAAAACACGTTGAATGCATGGACACCTATTATTCTAAAGAGCTAGAAGGCTGGAAAAGGGTGATAGTGGTTTGATGAGACTCTGTTAAACGGGTTTTGAAGGTGCTTCTGTCACCGACCTCTCATGGACATACATGAGCTCTGTATTATGAATAAAATAAACTTAAACAAAAACTCCAATGGAGAAGCTAGATGCCTTCAAACTGTTAGAAAAGAACACGTACGAAATCCTAGATACATTCATGCACGATGAACCTGAACCAAAATATTTAGCACAAAACACATCAGGAAAAGAGAAGCCAAAATGTCCAACATGGCTAAGTTAGCCTCATTCTCAATGTCAGAAATCTGATAGCTCCAGGTTAAATTTTACATTTGTTCCTAATATAACTATCATTCCAGTATCCATGGAAACTGAGATAACTCTACTTTTCCCATTACTTTGGACGCAAGTAGAAGAGGTTATTTCTAGAGTTTACAACACACAGTTTTTCAAACCAACCAAGTCTGTCCCCAGAATAGATGCTTACTACTTCAAAAGCAGGTAAAAATAGCTAGATAAGGCAGAATCAAGAGGAAATCCAACTTTATTCTCCACTAGTAGCTAGATAAAAGAAAATACTCTGGTGCCCTAGCTAAACCAATGGATAACTCTTAAACTGCCATTAATTTTAAAACTCTTATATCATCAGTGTTTAGGATGCAGTGTTTGAACATTTCAGAGAGTTTCTCCTTCCATGTTTCTGTCAAGCACAACGTTAACTTTAAGTGAAACAATACTTGGTTTTGTATTCTTTCCAACATATATTTGAAAAATAAATAAATCTAAACAGGTGATCTGTATTTCCCTTGCTCCCTTCACAGAGGCCTTTTGGTCAGTTATTGGGTCTTTGTATTTACAAAGTCTATGCTCTGGGATTTCATCTGAGATTGCCTTATAGATTTTCACAGTGAGTCCTAAGCCACCAGCTCCAGGAGGGTTTGGTGAGAAAACTACATCAAAGGATTCTCGTTAGTGACTTTTTCAGATTTTTCTTTCCTCACTATCCTATTAGGATATTGCATTTTTAGATGTACCAGACAATAAAAACTGCTATTCTCTGACAGTGTCCCTCATTCATTTGAATTTTCTCTTTGACAGGCTGTTTCAAATCATTTTTGTCAGGATAAGTACACCTTTGTAGTTTGAATGCATCCTTTCAAATGATTAAGCTGTCCTATAAATTTCTTTGAAAATAAAAGAAGGAATAGCCTGTATCTTCCCCAACACTTCGCCACCCCCAGTCTCCTGCTTATATAGTAGTCTGGAGTGAGAGCAGGAGATTCAAGTCAGGATCCAAGCCGAGTGCAGCAACTCCGACTGCATGGTTTGGAGTAAGCACTTCACTTTCTGTGCCTCACTTTTTTCAGTTATGAGCCGGAGATGATAACAGTTATGACTGCCTTCTGCGATTGTAAGGATTTAATGAAATATTGCATATAGAGCACTTCCTGTGGCCTTTGCCTTCTTATAATGATCGATAATGTAATTAATTATAAGAAGTAAGTACACACACAGAGATCTTTGAAAAGTTCACGAAAAATGTTTATTCTGAAAAAAGCTACACATGGATTTCAAAATTTTTCCACCAAAATAAACTCATACTTTATTTCCATTCTCCCATGAACTTTTTAAAGTGTTCCAGACTTACATGTCCACGTCCTTCCCCAAAAACACCGATCTGGGGGCCCAGTAGGTGGCATAGAGGTTAAGGCACTGGGTTTCCACATGGCCAACCATGGTTCAAATTCCAGATCTGGCGGCTTGAAAATTAAGCTGGGTGGGGCCGGCAGGTGGTGTGGGGGTTAGGGGCACTGGACTCCCATGTGGCCGACTACGGTTCAAGTGCTGAAACTGGCAGCTTTCTCTCTTTCGTTCTGTCACTCTGTCCCCCTCACTGGTAAATTGAAAAAAGCAAATAAATACATAATTCTAAAGAAAGAGAGTGAAAGAGAGAGAAAGAGAGAAAATCAATCATGCTGAATATATTTGTGTACATGTCCAAAATCCCAGGAGGAGAATAGAGAAGAAGGGACTGTGGCGTGGCCATCTCCCAGGGGGATGATTTCTTACTTTCTCTCTCATGTCTCTCTTAAGTGAGCACACGTACCCTATGGTAAAAGCCTAAAACAAAATAAACACTGATCTTTTTATTTTTCCAAGAAACATTCTTTCCCTAGCATATTTAAAATATTCATATTGATTCTGATTAATAAGTCTGCCATTTACAGTATACTTGAATTAGTTATAAAGTTAGAATAAGAAAAAATACCACTACCACTAAGCATTGAAAATACATTTACTGGGACCAGCAGTTGGTGTAATGGTTATATCATTGGACTACCACATAGTCAACTGTGGTTCGAGTCCTGAGCCTGATGGCTTAAGACTCATGCCAGGTGTGTGTGCGTGTTTGTGCACGTGCCCAAAATCCCAAGGGGAAAATGGAAGAGAAAGGATTGTGGTATGGTCATGCCCCTGGGGGGGAGGGTGATTTCTCACATTCTGTCTCTCTAGCGAATGCTTGCACCCTATAGAAAAAAATAAAAAATAAAAAAAAGAAAGATTATTTCTCCCTCAAAATTAAAAATAATCAGGAAGTCTATCTCTAAGTCCAAGTAAATAATCAAATTGGGTTAAATGTTAGTGAAATCATCTTTTATATTCCTGAAGTATTGAAAAATAACATAAAACCCAGGCACAGTGGGCACAGAGATTACAACAAGACTATGAAATTTCCTGAGGAGCCCTAGTATCTTATAGAAGATACTCATATACTAGTTAATGTTGACTCATGTTCAGACATTTCTTTAAAAAATTCTCTACCTTGAAAAAAATCACAAAATTAAAGTTACTTACCACATAGAGTTGTTTCCACATTGTTCCCCAGTCTCTTAATGTTGATGTCATTTCTGTGATAACAGAATCTTCAGTAGGAATAACCATTTCAAATTGTCTGTGAAAGAAAAAAAGAAAAACAAAGTATATATGCAAATTACCACACAAAATTTTGTTATAAATACTCTAAAAGATAAACTAAGAAAAAAAAAAAAAAACTGCCTGTTATTTTTGGTTCTGTGGCCAGCAACTAGAAATTCATTATAAATTTGTGTAAGGCATGCTATGTGGGTTACGGCAATACAATAAATATCAAAACAACCAGCCACTTTTTCCATATCAAGTGTAAGCAGTATGGTGGAGAAGAAACAAATTTAAGAGTTCCACTCCAGTAACACTTTGACTACCGGGCAGGAACTCATTTAATCTCTCCAAACCCAAAGCCATCATCTATAACATGAGGTCATTGGGCTACATAAATGCTGAGGGAACTTTTGCCTTCCAAGTGCTATGAACATAGGACTCAAGGAGAGTAAAAGAAACACTGTTCAACCAGCAGATGTGATGGCTACAAACATCCAAACTAACTCAGAGTAATAAATAACTAGACGTTGAGATACTGACTAAACACTCAACTCAATCTCATTAAAAGTTCATTTATATTATTCGTGAAAAGGGTCCTAAAACATGACTAGTTCTAACTATTAGTAATGTTATTGTGCAGCATAGAACTTAAGGGTTTAGGATATCACAGAGAGGTTGAATTCCATTCCAAAATGTTTCTATGATTAGGTTAATATAGAATTCCCACTTTTCTAAAATCAGAAAGTATACTTGGAAAATACTCATACCAACATCTAGTAGGGTATGGGTGGTATCCTGAAGACAGGTTTGGAGATGGGGGTGGAAAGATTCCGTTTGTTCTCCATAGCCTACCTCTGGCATATAATAATCTCCTTTTCTTCATTTCTAGTTTCTTTTTCAAATTCCTTCACTCATTTTGCAGGTTAAAGCAGTTTAGTGGCTATTAGTACCACTGCTTCTCAAAAGAATATTCCAGTTACAATTCTTTATTTCAGTATATTTTCTCAAGGACAACATCTAACATGTAGATGATAACAGCATAACAGACACTGAACCAGGTTGTCTAGATGATCAAGGGAAAATTACTTCTTAGCATAAGTCTAATAATTGCTCTACAGTTTTTTTATGTAATGTCCAACGAGTTTATAATTGTCTTTTTGTAGTCTTCTTGACAGAAGTACAGAAACTAAAATATTGCCTTGATCCTTTACCAATGGAGTTTCATCTCATTTCACACTGCTGCTAAAATACCTGCCTGTGAATATTTTCCTACTTTTCAGAGCTAAAATAAAATTGAAAATGTAAAACTGAGATTTAAAACTAGAAAGAAAAGTAAACAATAATATATAAACTCTTACAGATACAGCACCTTTTATTAAGTCTATATGATATGTTCAAATGTTAGTGCATTTATTTTGATTTCGAAGGAGCTGTTGCAACTTAACCAATAAATATGCAGAGATGGAGATTGTAAGAATGACCCTTTACAAGGTCAAGGAGAAAACAATAAATTTCCAAGAAAACTTGACATCCTAACTTAGCATTTAAAAAGTGATATGACCTCAGCAGGAACTAACAATGTAGAAGCAGCTTCACTGTTCACTAACTATAATTTAATTTAAGGACTCTCCTCAGTCCTACGTTGCTCTGAAGACCCACGATATAAAGGATATAAAGGCAATTTGGTCTGTAGAAAGATGGTTTGGGAGTTGTCCAACCAAAATGCAAACTTTAAAAACTGCCATCTTAACTAAGGCAGCTGTTTCCTATTAAGTATACCAAAATTAAAATCGATGTTCAAATACTCTGGCATACCTAATTGCCACAGAATTATATTTTGTTCACTTATTCAGGGATGTACTTTTCAGCCATTGCATCCTGGTGCACTAAAAGGCTGCAAATCCACTTAGAAGAAGACAGGTAACAACAAAATCCAAAAGAGGCTCTTCTTTAGAAAAGCAATCACCTGGCAGTATGTGCTCTCAAATGTTTGCAAGCTAAAACTTTTCTTCTAGTTAACAGTCTCAAAACTTAAAGTCTGAGCCAATTCTAATACTTCTTTTTCACAAAACAAAGTTTGGTTCTACTCCAGAGCTCTTCTACAATACAGTGCCCATCATGCCTGTAGTAAGGTGGTGAATCTACGATCAAGTCTTTTGAGGCGCTTTTCCCCACATTTAAATTGCCCTGAGTCTCATGGGAGGGGGTCCAGATCTATACCAGTTACTGGTATAGATCAAAAAAAAAAAAGATAAAAGAAAGTACGAAATCCCCAGATCTATACCAATTACTGACATGGATTTATTTATTTTTTTTTTTTTTTTTTTTTTTTTTTTTTTTTAAGTAATGAACACACTCTCGCTTCCACAACTCATTTGAAGTGGTGGGCTTTGACTAAGTTAAGTGACAATTGACATCTCTGGAAAGAGGATTGGTTGCATGGTAGACACTTTAAGAGAAAAGGATAAATAAAGGAGTTCTCATAATGCCAGGCTCAGATTCACTAGCGCAGATCAGAAAAAAGAAGTAAGCATGTTTCTGAAGTGTTTTTTTTTTTTTTTCTTTGCTGAAACAGGGTTTTGCTATGTAGTCCAAGTTGACCTTGAACTCATGATCCTCCTGCCTCAGCTCCAGATGCTAAAGTACCGGCATTGTGAATATTTTCCTATTTCTTAGAGCTAAAGTAACTAGGATTACAGGTGCATGCCACCATGCCAAGATCTAAAGTATATTCTGAAAACTCCACTGGCTTTTTCGAGGTAGCTGGATGAGTGAAACCTAGACCTGTAGAAAAACTCCAAAAGGACTGATTATTGCCCTTGATACTTACGGTATATTACAGCTTCTTAGTATTTCCAAAGGAGAAAATTGTATTAAAAGATCAGAAGTAGCAGTAGTTAGTATTAGAACTGCATTTTAAAACTACTATTTTATATAATTACCACTACTACTAATTATTACTATTAATATTGCTTTAAGGAACTGATATAAACAAGACATACAGTGCCTAAATTCTGTAACTTTTATTCATATAGAGAACACATACAGTATTTATGCCATAAACACTCAGTCACTTGCAGAAGTTCTTTCATTGGTCTAAAACTTACAGAGGATAAATAGATGAACTGTTAAATAAAAATTTTAGGAGACCATTGTTTTGAGACCAGGCTGATCCTCTATGCCCTGACAGAACAGAACAAAATGGAATTACTCATGTCCAATGTCACATTATTAATCAGAAATTTTAAGGAAACTGACAGGTCAACAAACTACAAAAGTTTTTCCAGGAAACAGGAAATTCCAATCTGCCTAAATCAGTGCTATAAGGAAATAAAACTTGTACACATCTTGTGGCTTTCCTAGGAATGTGCACCTGAAAAAATAGCTCTAGATACTGACTAAACTCACTGGATTTTTTTTGTTTCATGAGCATCCTTGTTGCACAAATACATTCTTCCTTGACCTTCCAGACTCACTGTATCCACATTATGCTTAAGAGTGCGTAAACTGACAGCAGCTGATAATGAGGTCTTTCTGATGCCCTATCACAAATTTAGCCAATCATTGCTGTTCAAAGTTCCTTGCTACCCTAACCTCCATTTCATGACTTTTGCCTTTAAAATCGTCCTGAAATCTTTAACAGGCTGGCAGAAATTATCCCGGAAAATGGATTTTCTGATGTCATGGTGATTGACTTAACCCTGACCCATATGTAATCTTTACTTGTTTTGCCTCATTCTCTTTTTCAAAGTAAGTTGAATCATCTATCTAAATAGTATCCTTGGAAATTTTTTGGTAAATCTCAAGTTTGATTGCATCATTCACTACAGATTAAGAACTTCAATTTTAAAAAACTACTATTTATTGCTATTTGAGGAAAAATGTAATTTCTATGGCTGAATATATACACTTTTGTCTTCAAGCAAAAATTAGGCAATGATCCAGTGAATGATCTTTGTGACATCGGCACCAAATGACTGCGTCCAAATCCATGACCCTACTGAATGACCTGTTGATGTTAACTCTTAAATAGTCAGATTCTACTGTTTTATCCTGTGATACCTTATTTGAATACTCTTAACCTGATGATTGCTTCAAATTCTTTTGAAAACCAACTGGAAAAATATTTTAAATATAGAAAAAATCTCAGATGATCAAAGAGCTCAGTCGAACCATCACGTAAATGATACGATGTAAAGTAAAAAATGGCTTTGTAAAGCAGTCAGAACAAGGGTATGATGTTATGCCCATTTATAGAAAGGCAGACTTGGATTCTTAGACCCAGTGGTAAATCTAGAAAATTCCTGGGTTTTAAGACAACATGACTCAGCATTTAACAGTCTGACTACCATGCTTCCTTACATAGCATAAAACCAAAAAGAACTAACCCTTCTTGCTTGAGCTTAGGCTGATTTCTTGATCTGAGGAAAATGAGAGACCTCCAGTGCCCTTGATCCTGCTATGGCCCAGCACACACAGATGAAGTTCCTTTGTTTTTTCCTACCAACTGCCGTAGTGCAATGTATCTTTATTAAACAACACAGACGAAGGTATAATCTTGAACAATTCATTTTTCAAGATAATTATTAAGCCTGTCAAATTCCAAAATAAGGAATGGTTCTATGAAAACCCTTCAACCACTAATAAATCTCATTGCTTACCCTTTGTTCTTTACACAGGCATTTTTCAAGTGAACATAGCTGGAAGGAAATATACCCTGAAAGAGAAAATGTGAAGGTTATGGTGCTAGCTATCCGTTAGAGCAGGGCTGGTTTCAAAAGGCAAATGTATAAAACATAGTCACATGACCATGACAATACCAAGAATAGGGAAAACAGCCATATCTACCACATTCTGTAGGCTAAATCTACTAACCTAAGACCCATTCCTTTCTACTGTTAACTAGCTTATAAATTTCAAGATTCTCTAAAATAAATGTGATCAGGACCTGCCATTGTGGTGCAGTGGTGATGCAATGCTCTGCAGGGCTGCAACCACATGGGAAAGTCCCAGGCTCCTCTTACGACGTCTCCCTGTACACGCTGGGTGCACCCACATGTCTCATGATACTAGCTATCAGATGCTGGGGTGGACAGCAGTGTGAGATGGAATATCCTCTACCTGACTCTCTCTCTCATGGAAGAAAGCAAACAAACAAATAAATAAATTTTAAAAGCTGGGGGGACCAGCAGATAATGTAATGGTTACATCACTGGACTCCCATGTAGTTGACCACGGTTCAAGTCCCAGACCTGGCTACTTAAAATTCACACCAGGCATGTGTGTGTGCATGCTCAAGATCCCGAGAGAAGACTGGAGGAAAAGGGATTGTGGTGTGGCCAACCCCCTGGGGGGTGATTTCTCACTTTCTGTTTCTCTCTCTCTCCAGTGTGTGTACATAACCTATAACAAAAATCTCTTTTAAAAAAATAATAAAAATAAAACAGGGGGCCAAAAATGATGCTATAATAAAATGCAGCACTCTGCAAGGTTGACCCACATGACAAGGTTATTGGTTCAAACCCAAGGACCTCCTTTAGTATTTTGGGGACATGTGTGTCCATGATCCAGGATGGCTAATGCTGTGGGGGAGATGGTGGCATCAAGACCTTGTTTGTGGGGCTGGCAGGTGGCATGGTGGTTAAGGCACTGGACTCCCACGTGGCCATTCATGGTTCGATCCCAAACCTGGTGGCTTACTTTCTCACTTTCCCTCTCTCTCTCTCTGGTCAAGTTAAAATAATAATGACAATAATAATAATAAATAAAATAAAATAATGATAATAAAAATAAATAAAATATTTCTTTTTTTAAAAAAAGACATTGTGGGAGAAGCTATACCTCTCTCTCACTCATGGGATAAATAAAACTTTTAAAAAATAAATACAATTTAAAAAATATAAAATCTCACTCAGAAAATACATTCTTTATAAAACAGAAATTTTTTTAAATTACTAGAGTTCTTCATAAAGATGTTATATTGAATATAATTTTTTTTTATTGCAGTTTTGAAAAAGGTCCGTGGTTTGTTTTGGTTATTCTTTACTTTTCGCCTACTCACTCATGTTTCTTTTACTTTTTTCTTTTGAGAGTTTTTTGCTATAGGGTGTGTGTGCTTGTAGGAAAGACAGAGAAAGACAGAGAGACAGAAAGTGAAAAATCACCCCCCAGGGGGGATGGCCACGCCGCAATTCCTTCTCCTTTATTCTCCTCTTGGGATCTTGGGCAGGCACGCACACGCCCGGCGTGAGTTTTAAGCCACCAGGTCTGGGACACGAACCACGGTCGACTACGTGGGAGTCCAGCGACATAGCCATTACGCTAACTGCTGGTTCCCTCCTCTTGGGATCCTGGGCACACATGAACACGTGCCCGGCGTGAGTTTAAGCCACCAGGTCCGGGACGAGGACTGCGGTCGACTACATGGGAGTCCAGTGACATAGCCATTATGCTAATGGCTGGTCTCTCACTCATGTTTCTATACAAAACAATGGGGGCAGCTGGTGGTACAGCAGTAGCACAACTGGACCCACATTGGAAAGGTTCTGTGTTCCTGCATACACATGTGCTCATGATCCAGCCTGGCCAAGGCTAGTTGTAGCTTACAGTATGGGGCCTGTTGGGGGTGACTATCTCTCTGTCTCCTTCATGGAAGAAGCACATTTTTAAAAAACTTCAAAAAATTCATACTGACTGAAAAAATCTACTATGAATTTGGAGACAATATGCGTATTATGTGTTATGAAAGTTCTTTAGTGACAACATAGCAGCAATTAATCATCATGCTGCTATTTTGATAGAAGAAAAATTAAACAAAAGAAGCCTAGCTAGCTTAATGCTTTTTATTGTAGGAAAATGATAGGGTAAGGAAATTGTTCCTTTGTTCTAAAGGGGAAATTGAAAGAAACACCACCATCCAAAAAGAAGCATGTATTTTATTATCCATTAAATGACAATATCTTCTGAAATTCTGATGTATAATCAAATGACAAAGTCCATTAAATATTTAAGACTGCACATGTCAGTTGAATACATTATCACCATTGTTGATCCAAATATAAAGTGAAATTTAATAAACAAATTCTGTATTCAACAGTATTTCTGTATTCAAGTCAGAATATAAAAATTTTAAATCACTTTTCTTCAAAATTTAAATTTACCTCAAAATGGTAGAATTAATAGAGTAATCATAATTAATAAGGAAAAGTCAGAACTTGAGGTTTGTTACAAGTGATGGAACAGAAATGTCATAATAATTTTTTTCTTTTTCAAGCATGCTCAAAATGAATAATTAAATACTGAAGCTGTATTTGCTTGTGCTTTGCAGATGTCCAAAAACAACTTTAAATGAGGGCTAACATATTTTTAAAAATTAAACTTGTATAATCATTTGTCTCTTAGGCTCTTTCCTTTAGAAGCCCTGAAATAAATAATTAAATAGTTGGATGATGCAGAAAAGGGTATTTTTAGGAAAAAGGCAAAAGTGTTTAGGTTTATTACATTGTATTTCGAGAATAACAAAATAATCAAATTTCTTATCTATAATATTAATAAAATTAGAATTAAACCCCAAAATGAATAACATGTAATACTAAAAAATATAATAGGAAACGAGGGACAGTTGGGGAGGTAAGAATAAGATAGATAAACAGATTTTAGTAATACTGCCAAAATCATAAACTATACAAATGAAAGACAAAACAAAAATTATATTACTTCTCACTCTAATACCTGAAGATTTATATCAATATATAAGGAATAATTATTCTTACTTTCTATCTAGAATGGCAAAAAAAAAAAAAAGATGGCCTTTTTTGTAATATGCTTTTCCAGGATTCAGTTCCCCAATCGCAAGGGATTCTTAAAGCACTACTAAAATAAACTAGTTTATCCACACTGATATTTTACAAATGATACAACAGAAAACTTAAAAATTAAATACCTCTAGTCAATATTTCTTTTGGAGTATATATTTCCCTTGCCTGAATTTTAATTTATCTCTTTGAGAAACTAACACTTCAAAAAGATTTTGTTTATATATAATGAGCTTATTAAGGTCTCCTCAGTACAATTTTCAAGAGCTATATAGGATTATTATTTGAGTAGCATATCTTCACTATAATCCAAGTTCAAAGGAATTCCAAAATTATGAAAATCTGTATTATCATTCAGCATTTTAACCAAGAGCCTCAATTGTAATTTCAACTGTAAAATAAAACAATTCAAATAACTTTTAAGAAGAGTCTTATAATTATGATTAGAAATTATAACTCTTACCTTGATATTTGGGTTTTTTAAGGCAAATCCTCTGTACCAGCCTGTGGGAAAATAATTATGGTCACATTTTGATAAACCATAGTAATATTTTCTTTTTTAACATTTATTTACTTATTTAATTCAATTTGTTATTATTATTATTTTTTAATTTGACCAGAGAGAGAGTGAAAGGGAAAGCAAGAAAGCAAGCCACCAGGTCCGGGACTTGAACCATGGTCGCTCACATGGGAATCCAGAGCCTTTAACCACCACGCCACCTGCTGGCCCCCATAGTAATATTTTTAAGATAACTAATAATAACAAATTAATCTATTCTTTGCTTATGAAATTCTACCTACATGTAAATATTCCATGTATAAATATGATAGGCAAGTTTATATTTACACATAGAAGAATATGAATACATACACTGAATAATAATAAAATAGAAACTATAGATGAAGTGACCACTAGTTTAAGTATTCTATTAATAAAGTCATTTTAAAAAAATATTGCTCAGGCTGGCAGGTGGCATGGCTGTGGGACACAGGACTCCATGTGGCTGAGCGCACTTCAAGTCCTGGACCAGGCAGCTTTCTTTCTTCCTTTCTCTCTTTCTCTCTCTCTGTCTCTGTCACTCTCTGATCAAATTTTTAAAATAATAGTAATAGGGGCCAGGAGATAGTGTAGTGGTAACGTCACTAGACTCCCAAATAGTCAACTGCAGTTCCAATCCTGGACTCAGTGGCTTGAAACTCAAATCAGGTGCGTGTGCATCCATGCCCAAGATCCTGGGAAGAGAGTGAAGAAGGGATTGTCGCGTATTCATCCCCCTGGGGGATGATTTCTCACTTTCCCTCTTACTGTCTCTGTCTCTCTTTTTCTCACTCTCCAGTGAGCACGCATGCTCTAAGGCAAAAACCTCTATAAATACATAAAATAACAATAAATTAAATTAAAATAAATAATTCTTTTTAAAATGTGTTAGAAATTAACATTTTAAAATAAAAACAAGCATATCAGGAGAATGACTTTGGAATCAGAGCATTGGATTTAAATTCTGGCTTTGTGACTTATTCATTGTTTAGTTTTGGGCAAGTTCCTTGACTTCTCTGAGTACTATTTCTCCTCATTCCATAAAAGATCACATTATGTCTTAGGGAAATTCAAGGATGCACAAAGGAGTTGACATACTTTCAAATTCTGGAAAGCCCAGATTTAACCATCAAACAATAGTGCCAAGACAATAGTCATACAGCAAACTTGTATATTCCCCATCTTGGGGCAGAATCAGTTTCATAGGCTAAGAAGAGTAAAGCCAGGTCTCCTGTACTCCCAGAATTAACTGGCACTCATTCACCAGCACAGTGACCGATTAGCTGAACTCAGTAAAATTTTCATTTTATAGAATGTCTGTTATTTAGGTTCCAAGCAACTTTCAATCACTCTTGCAGCACCATACTTAAGGGGAATGTCTTTTTATAGCTTAAAACAACTACAGGGGCTATTTATTAGATAATTAATGTACAGCCCCACTTAAAAGTTAGTATTTCCAGCTTGTATTTATTTCAAGTATAAATTCAGCTTATGTTTATTTTAATTGTAGAAACCATCTCGCTTGGGTAAGAAAGTATTTTACTATGTAATAAAATGTTCTATCTAATTGAATATTATAATTAATTAAATTTTTAAAACAAACAAATATTTGAGCTCTGTTTTTAAACATTTTAGTTTCATAATTTATTTTCTTTTTTTAACTTGCTATAGGGCACGTGCGCTACTTGGAAGCAGGGCTGGGAGGCAGAGAGGCGAGTGAAAAAGCACCCTGCAGATCAGGTGGACACATCACAATCTCTCTCCTCCATTCTCCTCTCAACATTTTTTTTTCCTTTTTTTAAGAGATTTTTGCCACACAGCCAAAGAGACAGAGAGACAGAAAGCTAGAAATCATCCCCAAAGGGGACAGCCATGCTTCAATCCCTTCTCCTCTATTTTCCTCTTGGGATTTTGGGCATGTGGGTACATACATCCTCCACGAGTTTCAAGCCACCAGGGCTGAACTGCGGTCAGCCATGTGAGAATCCAATGACCTGACCATTACCTAATCTGCTAGTCCCTCCTCATAGGATTTTTAGATACACACATACATGTGCCCTGCATGTTTTCCAAGCTGCTGGGTCCAGGACTTGAACCGAGTAGTTGGCCAAGTGGGATCCAGCCACCTTCATGGCCATGTCATCTGGCTGGTTCCCTCATGATGCACTTTGTTAAGAAGATAAGCAAGGGGTCTTAAAAGATGGGAGAATGAGTTGAAAAAACCCTTTTCTAAGGATGGCATTTGAATAGCCAAAAGGCATATGAAAAAAAATGCTCAACATCCTTCATTGTAAGGGAAATATAGGTCAAAACAACAATGAAATACCACCTAACCCCAGTTAGAATGACTAAGATTTAAAAAACAAAAAAAATGATAAGTGCTGGCAGGGGTGTGGTGAAAGGGGATCTCTCTTACATTGCTGGTGGGAACGTTGGTCCAGCCACTATGGAGAACAATTTGGAGATTCCTCAAAAATCTACAAATAGAGTCCTTTTGGCTGGAACCACCATCTTCCAGTAATTAACTAAAATGACAAACACAAAGGGAAAGAGGAGAGGCACCCAATATATGTTCTCTAGTTGTTCCTTTGGCAACATAAATGCAAATCTACAAGAAAGGTGATGTTGTAGACATTAAGGGAATGCGTACTGTTCAAAAAGGAATGGCCCACCAATGTTACCATGGCAAAACTGGAAAAGTCTACGATGTTACCCAGCATGCTGTTGGCATTGTGAACAAACAAGTTAAGGGCAAGATTCTTGCCAAGAGAATTAATGTGCGTACTGAGCATATTAAGCATTCTAAGAGCAGAGATAGCCTCCTAAAACGTGTAAAGGAAAATGACCAGAAAAAGAAAGAAGCCAAAGAAAAAGGTACCTGGGTTCAACTAAAGTGCTAGCCTGCTCTATCCAGAGAGGCACACTTTGTGAGAACCAATGGAAAGGAGCCTGAGCTATTGGAACCTATTCCCTATGAATTCATGACATGATGGGTGTTAAAAATAAACTAATCTGTGGTCTATAAAAAAAAAATCTACAAATAGAACTGCCATATGATCCAGCAATCGCACTCCTCGGTATCGACCCAAAGGACAGAAAAAAATCCTTAATTAGAAAAGTGCTTGCACATCGATGTTTATTGCAGAATTATTCACTATTGCTAAGACATGGAACCAACCCAAATGCCCACAAACAGATGAATGGTTTGAAAAACTGTGGCACATATACTCTATGGAATACTAGTCAGCCATTAAAAAAAAAAAAAACAAAAACAAGACCCTGGCTTTTGACAGAAAGTGGATGAATATCGATAATTTACTGCTGAATGACGCAAGCCAAGCTATGAAGGAGAGACATCGTATGTTCCCACTTAATATATACTGAGTGTTCACACTCTATGACTGAAACCAATTGACTAAAGGATATAGAAACACAGTAAATGGTTGTGAATACCAGACATAGTGTGAGTGAAAGAGAAGAGTCTGAGGAAGGACATTTAGAAGAAAAATAAAAGGGCAAAGCATTAATGGGACAAAGAAATGTAGTATTATCTGTTGAAGATAACTTTATAGTATTATCAACTGGACTAGGAAGAAATGCACACATGATGGAATATTCACTTTGTAAGCTAAATAACATGATTGAATATATAAAAGAACATGAAATTTAAAAAATCAGGTAAAACGTGTAGTATGAAAAAATGCATGAATTTCAAAATTTTTTTTCAAAATAACCTGTATTTTCAGTCTTTTTTTTTTTTTTTTTTTTGAGAGGTTTTCACTATAAGGCACGTGCGCTCATCAGAAAGATAGAGACAGAGAGATAGAAAGCGAGAAATCACCCCCCAGGGGGGATGGCCACGCTGCAATCCCTTCTCCATTCTCCTCTCGGGATCTTGGGCATGCAAGCACATGCGCCCGGCGTGAGTTGAAGCCACCGGGTCCAGGACTTGAACTGCAGTAGACTACATGGGAGTCCAGCGATATAGCCATTACACTAACTGCTGGTCCCTTTCCATGAACTTTTTGAGAGATCCTTGTATTATAAGATATCATGCCTAACAGCTTTGAAATAAGTGTAAAACAAAGAATAAATTGAAAACCAAAATCTCTAGATCTCAGAGTTCAGTAGATCCCACAGACATTGAAGAAATAAATGCAAATAATTTATTATTTCCATTTGCAAATAATTATTTATTTCAAATTTACTTATTTTGAATCAAATCAAATTTATTTTGAAGATTACAGAAATGCCATAGAGAGGTTTCTGTCCAACTATATCACACAGAAAACTTTTGAGATTACAAAACAGCTCCCATTAAATATAGAGCTCATTTTCACACACCAATTCAAAGTCAACTTCATATTTATCCCTATACAAAGTAGATATAGACAAATTGAATCTGACCTAGAAAATCTTATAATAATTTTAAGGCATCATTTACATTGGACAGAATAAACATCCATGTATCATTATCAGTTAATGTCAGGCTCTAACTAAATGAAGTAGTTCTGTTTGGGGGAACACAACTTGATCCATAATGAACCTTGATATGATAGAATGTAATTATATTACAAATTACTAATCAAGAAAATCATTCAGGAGGAAAATAAATATTTCGGGATATAATGATAAGACTTTAAAATGTCATTTTGTTAGCAAGAAAAAAAGGGTATCATTTCATCTCAGATTTTGTAAAGATCAAAGTTTAAGGATGTTTCCTGGAATGGGAATGGAACATTTGAGAACATACTAGGCACTTATTTTATTTTATTGTTTTAAGGTTTTTGCCATAGAGTGCATGCACTTGCCAGAGAGAGAGAAAAAGAAATAGTGAGAGGCGAGTGAGAAATCACCCCCAGAGGGGATGGCCAGACTGCAATCCCTCCTTCTCCATTCTCTTTCTGGGATCTTGGACATTCATGCACGCACGCCCAGCATGAGTTTCAAGCAGCCAGGTCCAGGACTTCAACGGCAGTCGACCATGTGGGAGTACAATACCTTAACTATCATAACACCTGCTGGCCGCCATTTTAGGTACTTTCAATAAGTTATCGGCTATATAAATTGGTAGTAATCATAGAAGGTCATATATATTGCACTAACATTTCAAGTGCATTAATATTTTAGTTTTATTTCACATTTGGAAGGAAGAAAGCCTGCAGGACTAGAGATAGTTGGCCTGAACAGGACAGGAGTCCTAACTAAGGCATCTGGTTACCCAAACTTAACGATTTCTGCTCTGAGCCTTGCCTCTTCCTGCCCTGTGGGGGGTGAGGGACAGGATCTACTAGACCCTTGAGATTCTAAGAGAAGCTTTCTAGTTTGTCAATGTGTCATGAACTCCCCAAAACACCCTAGCTTCAATTGCTATGTTGGCAGCAAGTGACTATAAGGAAATAATATTAAGAAAAAAGACAATCAGTTTAAAGATACCAAGTAATGCTTTTTCATTAGCCAAACACAGTCTATGCAAGAAAGAAGTTCTATCAAATTGATTTGCTATGACTACTAGAAAAGCTCCAGAGATTTACAGAGGCATGGACAGAATTTTTAAACTTTATGAACAGTCTTATAATGAGGTGGTTGTTCATACAACCTCAAGCAACCACTAGGCCACTCACCATCACACTTCTCCAGGATCTGAACTGTATCTCCAATTTCCAGTGATAGGCCATATGGAACGGTTCCTCGAAAACTGGCAATCACTGTAAGAAATAATATAGAACACAAGAAGACAATCATATCAGTTACAGCCTGTTATACTACTTACTATCAAATGTTATTGGCTAGGAAACATGAATGTGAATAGGAAGTATATTTCAACAGCTAAAATCTGCAGGCATTTTAATTTTATCTAATTTTAAAGAAAATCATATTTACATACTTCGCTAATTCCTTAGTAAAATGACTATTATGGACATGCATTTCAAAGGTATAGAATTTCCAAAATAGTATACAAAATATCAAGAATATTACCGAATAATGAATATAACCAGGTATGGGCTAAAGCGCACCAAAGGGAACTGTGCCCCTCTAGTGCCTTGCCTGTATTTACTCACCTATCCCAGTGCCTGGCCCGTGGTAATTCATAAACATGTGTTCAATAATAAATGAGGAATATTATTTCTTCCTCATTATTAATCTTGGTTTACCTTCCTACTACATTGTTTGAATCAGATTTCTTTTACCCAGACCATGAAACTTTTCAAGAATAGGGATGGCATCTATTTGCTCAATACTATGTCCCCAGGGCCTAGGACAGTATGTGACATAAAAGCTATCTTGCAGAGTAATCAATGGTAATACTGTATTTAGTAATCACTAGTACTTCCCCTAAAACTAAACGCACAGCCATTATAGCAATTTTTACATGCCTTAGCTCTCAGACCATTTGAAAATGAGGTGGGGGGTGATCATTAATTATAGATTAATGGTTTAGATTAACTGGTTTATGAAACATTTGGTAGGGTGGGGCTGGACTAGAAAGAAAAACCTACAGAGAGAGAGAGAGAGAGAGAGTGCATCCATTAGTCACTCCTGGACAAGTCAAGGATGGTAAAATAAAGAAAATACATCTCAACGCACAAAAACAAAAATGACATCTATGAAATACTATGTACTGAAATGAACTCAGAATTCATATCACGAGAAAATTAGTTTTAGCAGGTCAAAGTTTTGAAAGTGAATTTTATAACTTCTGTTTCAGATAATGAGTTTAGATATAACCGCAGTCCCCACTATAAGTTATTGCTACTGTTGGGAATATACTTTAAAAGCCTGAGGGAACCCATGAATCTGTCAAAAATCAAAATGTGCCAATACGTAATAGGCTTTTAGAGAAGCCCTTTTTATGATCTCGAAACAAAATTAGCAGTAGAGATCACAGCACAGGACAGGGGACCAGCAGTTAGCGTAATGGCTGTCGCTGAACTCCCATGTAGTTGACTGCAGTTCGAGTCCCAGACCCGGTGGCTTAAACTCACGCTGGGCACATGTGCATGCGCGCCCAAAATTCCGAGAGGAGAATGGAGGAGAAGGGGTTGCAGCGTGGCCATTCTCCCTGGATGGTGATTTCTCACTTTCTATCTCTGTGTCTCTCTCTGTCTTTCTGGTGAGCGCACACGCCCTATAGCAAAAACCTCTCCAAAAAAAAAAAAGTACAGGACAGAAAACACAACCCAAAGTGTACGACATGGATGGAAATAACTACATAGGAACCAATTTAGAACATTTTAGACAAGCACTAATTTATGATGTCATTTTCTAACTACAAACATATATATCATATGCCCTCATATTGATGAACAAGATGTTTGCTTGAAAAATAATCTAGATCTACTTATCTTGACATTACTTCATACAACTTTCACAGACTTCTTCCAAGAGATCAACAAGTGAATAAGCAGTAATTTAATAAATATCTTGTTATATATATACATATATATATATATATATATATATATATATATGTATATATATATATATGTATATATATACTATACTTTTTTTCTCCTTTACCCACATACAATCTCCTTAGAGAGAGTTCCAAGACTTCCAGAATCACCTGTTGATACGTGACTTGCAAACTCTTTCTCTAGTCCTACTCTATGGATTTCTGACAAACTTCTAACTTCTGTATCTCTACTTAGATGTCTAAGCACCTAAAAATGAACTCCAAATACTTCCAAATGACCCAATTTTTTCCCCTCACCCCCAGGCTAAATCTGAGCTATTTTCTCTCTCTCAATCACTGACTTTAAAATGCTAATTTTCTATTGTTGGTCCTGCTTTATCCTGCTATTCTTCTGAATTTCTCTTGATCTCTCTATAGAGCCATTTCAGACCTTCCAGGAGGTTTCTTCATAGTTATACTCCTCAAAATGATGTTCTCAATGCCACTAGAGTTATGTTTGATTCTATCACATTTTTAATTATAGAATTTTGCATGTGGCTTTGGAAAAATTATCCTTTTATCATTAGGTCCAATTTCTTTAAAAGAAAAAGGCAGTACTGGACAACAGCTCAATGAGGTTCACCATACATTCCTTAGGTGTTTCCAAACAGAATCCTCTCCCACTGTTTTTTATTCTGTTGAAGGATGGTATCATCCACAGACATCAAGTTAGAAACCCATGGGCCACCCACCTACACACACTCATCCATATGGCCAATGCATCACCATGTCAGAAAGCTCTTGTCTCTTAAACATCTCATGAAGCTGCTCTTTTGTCAATGTCTCCACTACCACCACCACCCAAGTCTTGCTGTCACTGCTTGCCTGGACTTTACCAGCAGTCTCCTAATAGGTCTATGCACACAGTCCTCTGCAGGGAATATGTCACACAACAGACAGGTCTCTTCAAAATGTACATCTGATGAAATCATTCTCCTTTTAATGTAGTAACACTCTAAGAAAATATAAAAACCCCTATGACAGCCCATAATGCCTTGTCCTCTGGCCTCATCCTGAATCATTCAATCCCAACTCTACCCCAATCACAATGACCTTCTATTGACACCTTTTTCACTCTATTCCCCAAATCTGCCCCTGACACTGGATTTTCCATGATGAAAAAAGAGCAAAGGATCTGAAGAGTGGCCACAGTTGTTAGTGGTAGCATGTAGTGTATTATAAACAAAATAAAATCTGTTTAGCAAAAACATATTCAAAGACAACATATACATTAATGAAGCCTCAATTTGCATTTTCATCAAACCTACTTAAAACAGATGCTATTTTTAGATTCCATTTGGAAACAATTTTTCTACTAAATCTGTCTGAGTTTCTCCAAGTGTTTTTGCATGAATCAAGTATATAGTTGAAAATTTATTTTGTTATTGTAAATTATTATAAAGTTATTGTAAAGTATATATTTCATATAAAAGTCTACTTATTGTATACTTCCTAGGAGAATTTTTTTCCTCAGCAATACTGAGCTTTATTAAACATGCCCACACAGTGTCTTGATCCTTTGATTTCCTTTCCTTTTTTTTTTTTTTTAAAGAGAGATTTTTGTGATAGGGCATGTGTGCTTGGTGGAGCGTCACAGAGACAGAAAGCAAGAAATTACCCCCCAGGGGAGATGACTATATCACCGTCCCTTCTCCTCCATTCTCATACATACATGAGTTTAAAGCCCACAGGTCTGGGACTTGAACCATAGTTGACCCTGTGGGAGTCCAGCAAAGTAACCATTACACCACCTGCTGGTCCCTAAGCTTTTAAGCTTACTGTGGAGAAATCAAGTCACAGGGTTTCATGACTTTTGAAACTGAAAATCAAAACAAATGATTAAAAACTGTAAGTTGGTGCCAGGAGATGGCATAGAGGTTAAAGTGATGAACTCCCACATGGCCGACCATGGTTTCAAGTCCAGGACCTGGTGGCTTAAAAAATCACACCATGAGCATGTGTACATGTTCCCCAAATCCTGAAATTTTGCAGGAAAATGGAGGAGAAGGAACTCCAGCATAGCTATCCCCCTTGAAAGGTGATTTCTCACTTTCCATCCCTGTGTCTCTGTCTCTATCTCTGTCTCTTTTCTCTCTCTGGTGAGTGTACCTGCCCTATGGTAAAAACCCAAAAAAGAAAATAAAAACTATTATAAAGCAACCATGGAGTTCTAAATTGTAGACAATAACATATTCTTTGTCATCATCAAAACAATATCTATGATGATTCTACTTGCCAAAATTCAATTCAAGTCCAGCAAATGCTGCCCTTGCCCTTTATAGGATGACAATCTAAGATGAATGTAACATAATGCAGAAAATAATAATCTAAGTACTCTACCCCTGTGACATGAAGAAAGGAAACTCATCTCCCCAACTCAGAATTATGGCTTCATCTTTCTGGTAAAAGGACTGCCAACTCGTGGACAGGTTGTGTTACAAAAGGTTACTTATGAACTGATCACTAACGCCACAGAATACAAAGCTACTGTTTTCAAGTTCTGAGGTTATCCCACAGAATCTTATTTATAGCAACATAAAACTGCTCTTTTTTGGGGGCAGTTAGTGGTATGGTGGTTAAGGCTCAAGATGCCCATATAGTCCGGCCATTGTATGAGTCCAGGACCTAGCAGCACGGAAATCATGCTGGATGCGTGTGCATGTGCGCTTAAATCCCAAAAGAAGAAGAAACGAGAAGGGATTGAGGCATGTCCATCTCCCCAGGGGGGTGATTTCTCACTTTCTCTGTTTCTGTCTCTCTCTCTCTCCAGCGAGTGCACATGCTCTATGGCAAAAACCTAAAATACAATACAATACAATAAAATAACCTGCTGTCTTTTCAAATGAAAAACCAAAACCAAAAGATGAACTAGGATTGTACCTGAAATTAAATTTTACATGAGCTAGCTGAAAATTTGAAGGCTGGTGCTTGAGGCACAGCAGTGACAAGCAGAAGGGAGTGATGAAACCAAACACTATGGACATTTTAGACATCCTAAATGAATTCTATGTACCTCAGAAGACATTTAAAATCAGTTCTTTCCTATGTCCTCATTCATTTCATGTTATCCATTTTGCCAGGCTTGTCATGGATGTACTTCCATTTAAGCTTATCAGCTTTTTTTTTTTTTTTTTTAAGAGAGGTTTTTGCTATAGGGCACGTGTGCTCACTGGAGAGACTAAGAGAGACAGAGAGACAGAAAGTGAAAAATCACCCCCTCCCCAGGGGTGGTGGCAATGATGCAATCCCTTCTCCTCTAGTTTCCTCTAGGGATTTTGGACATGCACACATACATACCTGGCATAGGTTTATCAGCTTTTATGAAGATCATTTGGGAGACTCACTAAAAGTAAAGGGAAGAAAGAAGTAGAATATCTGAAAAATCTGATCAAGATATGGAAGAAATAGAGAAATGGGGAAAAGAAGAACAGAGAACTAAATTCTTTCTAGTTACTTTAGTTCATGAAATGGTGAACTGTGGAAGAAGAGGTGAAGGGGTGACCTCTCTGCACATGTACCGAACCCCCTGGAGGGCAAGATAAAATATTGTGAGAAAACCAAGATAACAGCCTAATCAAAGGCAGTCCCTTTGTTAACTGCTGTCTGGGATAGGGCTTGAGGGACCACAGAATAATCTGGAGATTTCTACTGATACTACTGCTTTGGAAGTGCAGGCAGACTGCCTTCTCCCTCATCCCCTTCTGTGCCCGTTACCCCCTCGACACACGCACACACACACACACACACACACTACCACTAGATGAAGTAGGAGCAGATGGTCATTCCTAACCACAGGAGACTCCCAGCTGGTTCTCAGTGTGTCTGCAGGACTACAGATCACGAAGTCTGGGAAGACTGAAGAAAAGAAATCACGGGCACTGTGGGAGGAGGAGATGGGGTGATATCTCCTAGACACTGGTGATACTTAAAATGTACGTCCTAGGAAAAAGAAGAAAATGCTGTGCTCCATCTTCTGGTCTTCAGTTTTGCCATGTGTTCATATCTGCCTTTTATAATGGGGTGTGCCCACAGGCCTCACTGAAGAGGCACAGGTATCTCTGCCCACTTACAAACAAAACTCCAGCTTATGCCACAGTTATCATGGAGAGCCTTAGAGATTTGTCACAAAACTCCCTTCTGCCTTAAGTGACTTTAAAAAAAACCTTAAGGGTGGGCTAAAAGGTGGTGTGGTGGATGGTGTGGGACTGGATTCCCACAGGGCTGACTCCATAGTTCATGTTTTGGACTTGAAGACTTGAAAAACACACCAGGTGTGTGTATGTGCATTGCCTCAAAATATCAGAAGAGAATAGAGAATAAGGGATTGTGACATAGGCATACCCCCTGGGGAGTGATTTCTCACTTTCTGTCTTTCTCCAGGAGAGCATGCACCTTATGGCAAATACCTAAAAGAAAAGAAAAGAAAAGAAAAAGAAAAACAAAAAATTTAAGTGTACTAGATAAAACATATTAATTTCTGACACCATGCAAGTATTATCTGAGATATATATTGCTTTTTGTGACTTAGGAAGATCATTCTACCAGGGATTACAGAATTGCATCTTGCATGAATCACCACCATTGGGACTCAAGGCAAAGGTAAAGCACAGGGTGGGTGCTGCGAGGCACCGGCCAGTTTCCTCTTCAGAAATGACTTACTCTTCCCACTGCTGGGAACGCTACAGCAGATGATCCTTGCTGGCCAGCCTCCTCTGGAATGGCCTCGGCTGAAAGGAGCAGTGTTACCCATAGTCAGGCTGGCTTATGTGCAAGAAGTCCAGGTCCTTGCACCACAACTTGGTTCAACTCTGAAGGGTTACTCTAGCTCAAGTGACTAAAGCTGTCATTGGACCTGACTACTTCCACCTCTGCCCAGTCCTGCTTCCTTCCTCCCCTTTCCACAGTGAGCCAAGAATACTTCCTGTGCAAGGTAATCTGGACCTCAGGGCCTGCTTCCAGGGGAGCACAGCCTCCTATAGGCTTTATAGCTTTTCCCATATCAGAATTTATTCCTGCCCCATTAATCTACAAGTCCTATTTATTTAAAAAGAATTATTCAACTTTATTATTATTCTTTAATTTGCTATAGAACATTATTATTATTTTGTCTTAAGGTGTTGCTAAGTTCTTTATTTTTTATCTGTCTATTGCATATACATGTACACATTTACATGGGGGGATTGGGAGAAATAAGCATCCCCCATAGGGTCTGGTCATGCCATGATCCCCTTCCTCCAGTCCTCTAGCACCTCAAATCTTGGGCCCTTGCACATGTGCCTAGGATACTTGAGGCCAACCAGCCAGAGATTCAAACTGTGGTCACCATGAGGCATCTGGCTTCTCTTGAGCAGCAAGTTACCACTACACCAAGAAACCCAAGGAGGTTTCGCTAAATTCTTTATGTGTTTGTTCTTCTCTGATGTAGGCATTTCTATTTCCATGTTAGAGACATGGAAAGAGAAGAGGCAAAAGGCAAACAAGAAAATGAATTAACACCAGAAGGGAATTATTCTACATTAAAGTTGATCTGAAGACATTGCCACAGTAGCAGTAAGTGAGAGTTTTATTCCCTGAAGAGTCATAAATGCATTTTTTCACTTTGGTTTTCATAGTACAAACACAAAGGCACTTTCCTAAGTGGGTACAAGAACAACTGAAGGTCAAAAAAAAAATACTTAAATTATTGCATCCATATATTAGTACTTATAAGACAACTTAATATGAGAAAGAAGGTTATAGTTTTGGCCTACTGCCAGTCAGGAAGAGTGAGCATTTTGGAAGATAAAGAGTTGAAACAATTATATACCTCAAAAGCATCCTAGCACTTAGGAAAAGAAGACAAAGTTAAATGGAGGCATGAAGGTCTGGCTTTTAGCTGTGCTGCTTACAAACCATGTGGTTCTCAGTCTCTCCATATGCTAGTCCAGATGACAAAGACTGCCTGGCCTATCTCACGGAGATGTGAGATTCAAAAACATGTATGAGAATTTGATTTGCAGATTTAGAAATGTAAGTAAATAACAAGGATATTCTCTACTCATCATCACTGCTAACTGAAGCTTGGAGGCTGGATCCACATCTGCCATACATTCAAAGGCCAAAATAAGGCTTCCATTTACAAAAGTAAGCCAAAAATCCCTTCTCTCTTTTGTTATTACATTCTTGGAAATTATCATTAATAAGTTAAACTTAGAAAGATCAGGCTTAAGCCTCTTGAGAGGATAAAAAGCTAATACTACAGTTTTTCCTGATAAAAGAGCAAAAGAAAAGAAGAGAAAAAACCACTTTGGCAATGAAAATGATAAGGAAAGTAATATTAATAGTTAAGAGGGATTTTCCCAAAATGCTAAGGCAGAGATAGGAAGAGAAAGAGATTCAGCTTTTAACATTCAGTCTGCCACAACCATGTGTTATTTGTCACAGGGACAATAGACAGCACCAGGAGGGAAAAAATTACAATACAGTCTTCATGTCACAAAGCAGAATAAAGTGACAGAAAACAGTAATTGTGTTCTTCACAATCCAATTGAAATATTTTGTGAATAAGTAAAATACCATCTTCCAATCAAATATATTAAGTCTACCACCAAGTGTTTGATAAAAACAAACTGCTTTGCCCAATATAAGATGATTAATATTAAAATAGTATTATTGGGTAATGGCTAACAGATGGTATAATGGCTATGTTGCTGGACTCCCATGTAGTTGACTGCGGTTCAAGTCCCAGTCCCGGTGGCTTAAACTCATGCCGGGAGAGTGTGTATGTGCCCAAGATCCCGAGAGGAGAATGGAGGAGAGGGGATTGCAGTGTGGCCATCCACCTTGAGAGGTGATTTCTCGCTTTCTGTCTCTCTGTCTCTCTCTGTCTTTCTGGTGAGCGTATGAGCTCTATAGCAAAAACCTCTCCAAAAAAAAAAAGGAGTATTACTGGGCCAGCCTGTGGCATGGTGGTTAAAGCAGCTGGATCCCACATGGCTGAGTGCACAGTTTGGGTCCTGGACCTGGTACTTGAAAACCACTACACATATGTGTACATATGTGTGCAAAATCCCCACAGGAGAGAGAAAGTAGGAGAAAGGATTGTGGTGGTATAATCCACTATGGATGCTTTCTCACCTACCCTGCTCCCTCTCTGTCTTTTCCGAAGAGCACTCTCTGGCAAAATTTTAAATAAATAAAATTTAAAAATCATATTGTTTAAGAGAGTTCTTCAAGATACAGGGTTAAATTTCCTGTGTTTAATTTCTTTGCTATAGAAAAAAGAAAAAAATAATGTTATATCCTTCTATGCCCTTTTTGTTTCAAGAGAATATCCCAAGTCACAAAACACACAGCACAGGTGAACTGAAGTGACACATCTGAACCAAATCATCACTGCATCTCCACTCTGCGCTCAGTGACTCAGCATCTAGCCCAGTAAGGACAGTGCCCAGCTTATTCTCGCAATTTCTTCCAAAGTTCTCTTCCTCCTCATTTTCAGGTTTGTCTCATCTCTGCTCATTCATTTTCTTGACACACTTATACATTCGTTTTTCTGATTTTTCCTAAAGAGCCATTTCTTTTTCCATTTTGAATTTGGACTCCCATAACCAATGCTGATTTCTCAAGCAGTCTGCCAGAGTATATCCTAGCAATTACCTAAGCCTCCCACTTCAAAAGATCAAACTCTTGGGAACCAGCAGTTAGCGTAATGGCTATGTCGCTGGACTCCCACGTAGTCGACCGCGGTTCATGTCTCGGACCCGGTGGCTTACAACTCACGCCGGGCGCGTGTGCGTACGTGCCCAAGATCCCGAGAGGAGAGTGGAGGAGAGGGGATTGCGGCGTGACCATCCCCCCTGGGGGGTGATTTCTCGCTTTCTGTCTCTATGTCTCTCTCTGTCTGTCTGGCGAGCGCACGCGCCCTATAGCGAAAAAAACCTCTCAAAAAAAAAAAAAAAAAAAAAAGATCAAACTCTTAAGTTCCTACTTTAATCCTCCTCTTGTACTGATGACTAATTTTGAATAAATATCAATTTTGAATAAACACCAATTTTGACTGGTTTTGACCATAGAGAACTAGTCAAACATAATTTCTCAAGGAAATGGGGAGTCAGGGATCAGATCAATAGAAAAATAGAGGAATAAAATTCAGAATTCTTTCATGCTCTAGTTCCAGGACACTTTTCTAAACTCATACTTTACATACATTGAACCTCTGTCTGTGCCTTCCTAAATGTGGCAAATGCTTTGCCCTTGACCTGAGATCCAGCATATAAAACACACACACACACACACACACACACACACGCACACACACACTCCCAGAGTGAGTTTCAAGCCTGGTACTTGAAGGTCTGGTACTCGAACTGGGGCCGGCCATGTGGGAGTACAGCAATGTAACTACACCATCTGCTGGTCCCTAAATTATAATACATACTATTAACTAATCTACAAATCACATGCAAATTTCATCACTTGTTGGACTAATGTCCTTTTCCTGGTAAAGGATTCAACCCAGGATTCCAGGATACAGTTAGTTGTTACATTTCCTTAGTCTCCTCTCATACTAAACAGATTGCCAGTCTTTTTTTGTCTTTCATAATTGTATTGCTTTTGAGAATACTGGTCAGTAATTTTGCAAAATATCTGTAAATTTATGTTTCCTCATGATTAAATGTAGAATGTACATTTTTGGAAAGAATATCACAGAAAGGCTACTGTGCTCTGCTTGGTGTATCTCACCAGTAGGTAGATAGTGATGGTGATAGTTTCATTATTATGTTATGAACCTTGGTCAGTCAATTAAGTGAGTGGGGGTCTGCTAGTTTTCTCTGTGACACAGTTACTATTCTTCCATTTGCAATTCACATGTACCTGATGGAAGATGCTTTGTTCGTCCTCATACTTTAGAGCAACCATTGATGACTCTTGCCTGCAACCTTAGCCATTTCTAACTCATGCTTTTTCTCAGGGTTATCCAGACACAGCTGGACTGTGTTAACTGCAATCAAAACTTGAAATGGTGTTCTTTTTAAAGTGGGCATAATATCACAATAGGCTAAGTTTAGTCTTGATTTCTTAAAAATCAAGCATGATATTGGGACCAGCAGTTAGCGTAATGGCTATGTCGCTGGACTCCCACGTAGTCGACCCGGCGGCTTAAACTCACGCCGGGCGCGTGTGCGTGCGTGCCCAAGATCCCGAGAGGAGAATGGAGGAGAAGGGATTGCGGCGTGGCCATCCCCCCTGGGGGGTGATTTCTTGCTTTCTATCTCTCTGTCTCTCTCTGTCTGTCTGGCGAGCGCACGCGCCCTATAGGAAAAACCTCTCCAAAAAAAGAAAAAAAAAAAAAATCAAGCATGATATTAATACTGCTACCACAGGTATCTTTGAGCTGACCATCTCAACATATGAGGTAAAATACAGCCTCAACCTTAACACTTCATTTGTTATAGAAAGCAAATAATAATAATAATTATAATACTTTTGCCCTATTTTCTGTATACTGCACACAGCTACTCTTTGGATACTACTTCTAGAACCAAATGACTCACATATGTATATTTGGTGAAAGAAGACTTTTGAACTATTTCAGCCAACATTTTCAAACAAAATTGGAAGAGTTGTGTCATTAACTGTAACCATTTACATATTTGAATCAAACCTTTCTACCTTCAATGCAAGTATCAGTGACTTATAAGGGAGTATTAGTAAAAGTATGTATTTCTTTTAAATCATCTTGTCTTCCTAATAAGTTTGTGCAATACCACTTATTTTCAACTACAGTATTAGGCTTTTAGATGTCCACAGGAACTGTTGTTATTAATAGTCACAGATTGTGTTAGAATAGATTATTAAAATGTTACTTAAGGTAAGACACTGACTATAAACTACAGTGAGTATTTAGCTCCTTTTTTTTTTTTTAAGGGGGAGACTTTTTCTAAGACTTTCTCTTTTACCAGAGAGAAAGTGAGAAATCTCCCCCAGGGAGGATGGCCACATTGGAATCCCTACTCCTCCACTCTCCTCTCAGGATTTTTATTTTGGGCACACACGCTTGGTGTGAGTTTGCTGGGTCTGGGACTTAAACCATGGTCAACTATGCGAGGGTCCAGTGATGTATCCGTTACACCACCTGCTGGTCCCACAGTGAGTATTTATCTTATGAAAGATTTACATTTTAGAAATTGAATAAAGTTGGTTATTTAGAGCAGGTGGTAGTGTACCAATGACATAACACTATGAAGCTGGACCCACTTGGGAAAGTCTCCATTCACGTGCCGGAGTCTGCTTGTACACGCTGTGTGTACGCACAGTGTGCACCTGTGATCCAGGCAGGCTGATCTAAGTATGTGAAGAACCTGTAGGGATACCTTTTCTCCCTCTCTTTCCCTTTCATAAAAAACAACTTTCCCTGAAAAATTGGTTAGTTAGAATCAATGAATGGATTCTCTCAAGCTACCTTATAATAAATAACTACTTAATTGATTAAGCAGCTGAAATAATAATTTTATATGTAATAAAAATTAGGGAATGGGAGAAATTTATAGTAGAAGAGATCTTTACAATTGTGGAGACACATGGGCATGCACTAGCTAACTCCTTAACATCTTGTTCTCATCCTGCTCTCATCTCAAAAAAGGTCACCACAATTTAACATGCCATATGGATGACATGATCCATTCTCTTTTTAAAAAATTATTTTATTTATTTATTTTTTTCATTTGACCAGAGACAGACAGAGAGAGAGAGAGAGAGGGAAAGGGAAAGTGAGAAAGCAAGCCGCCAGGTCCGGGCCTCGAAATGTGATTGGCTATGAGAGAGTCCAGCGCCTTAACTACCACAGCACCTGCCAGTTCCCAGCATGATCCATTCTTAACACTCAGAACCCACAATATACTACATAATTATGACTATACCTGGCTCTTCCAATGGAACACAGTTGCACTAGAAGTATCAATCACTTTCAGCCCCACCCTGACCCCAATCTTCAGGGCAGATACAGTGGTTACTTAACCAATGGGAGCTGAGGGAATGAACACCCATGTCTTCTGGGTTCTGCAGGGAGCACAGGCCAGCCATTCTTTAGACTTGCAGTTTAGGGACTGTAAGGGCCTTCCTTAACAATCACATCACTGTACATAAGGTCCTTGTAAACATAGTATTCACGTGACTTACTGCATACAGGAAATTAACAGAACCGTTATTTCTACTTCATAAATTCTGTGAAGCCTTTCTGCTTCCCTCAAAGACTATTCTTAAAGTGAAAAGATATTAAGGAAAGAAATGCTGCTAGTTTGTCTTAGAGATTTTAATGACGAGTAAGGCACAACTCATGAAACTATAATAACCAAATCAGGGAACCAGGATAAAAATGAACATCGCCAACTCGGCACTTATCAATTATAAATGAAGTTTTAAATCCTTCCTCGGGGTTTTCAGAGGGCACCAAGTTTCCCTGGCGATCATGCCCTCTGTTCTCTTACTCTTCCAATATTATAAACCAATGAAGCAGTTGCCTCCCTTGCCTTTCTTTTCACTATAAATTTCAGCTAACTATTGATCCCAGATGTTGTCTGCAAAAACTGAAATCAAGATGATCTTTGCTTACAAAGAGCTACATTATTTAAAAAACTTACAAAACTATTCTCCCCATAACCCCTTATTATTTTCATAAAAAGTAAAATCCCAGTGCTCGGCTAGGGTTAAAATCTTTATAAATATTTATACTGTTTCCTCTACTATAAAACCCTCCAAACAAATTAGGTAAGTTCTCCAAAATATCTTGAAAAACAGACAATAGATTTGGTGTTAGGGCCAAAAACAGTCACTTATTTCACAATATGTTAATCAGGAACAATCCATCTATTGCAGTTCTTTGATTCAAATGATAATTTTGCATTTGTTTTTGTTTTTCTGACCATTGAAGGAGATGACTCAGTCTGTCCATGAACTAAATCTGACCAAGTGAATGCCTTCGAGGCCTATGTATACTCTGACTACCTTTAACAGCTCAGTTAATGCAGAGAGAAATAACCAGTGCCCAAAGACCAGGTTTAAAAAAAATTTTTAACTAAAATATTTAGTTTTTGGAAGATCATCTCAAACTTTCAAAAAAATTAAATTGAGGGTGGGATGTTCTCCTTCACAGGTGTGTGGGAATTTACAGATGATTTCCAGTAACAAAAAGATCAGCTGTTCAAATTCCTCAGCATGGCTAGAAGAATGTACACAAACATGAAAAACACATATACAACATTTTTACCTTTTATTATTGACAACAATGAAAAATATCTTGTTTATGGCCTCTGGTTAGAATCATATGTTAAGTTATACCTTACAAAGTATTGACAATTTACTAGAAGTTTTTGCTGTGAATTATAAGTTAATGTGGTAAATTCTTAAAGTTGAAAAGCAATCTTTAGAAATAAATAATTTAGCTCTTTCTAAATATAAATGAATCAAAACATTGACTATAGGCTACCAAGATCCCAAAATAACATATTTGAGAATTCTAAATTTATCTTTTTCTTTCTCATAAAATTTAAACATAAATTAATGTCCCTGCCATTTTTCCTAACTCTAGCCCTTATAGTTAAGTAAAAAGCTAATAAAAGATTAAGAAACAGGCCAGCAAATGGGGTGGTAGTTAAAGAGTTGGATCCCACATGACCAACTCTGTGGGTTGAAGTCCTGGACCTGGTGGTCTGGAAAACATGCTGGATACATGTGTGTGCATGCCCAAAATCCCCAAAGGAGAATAGAGGAGAAGGGATTGTAATGTGGCCATCCCCCCAGAGAAAGTGAGTTGCTACTTTCCTTCTTTTTCTCTCTGTCTCTTTCTGGCAAGTGCATGCACTCTATGGGAGAAAAAAAAATCTTCCAAAATAAAAAGAAAGAAAGAAAGACGAAAAACCTTCTTGACCATTTCTTCTAATCCCTGTTTGCAGATGCAGAACCTACAGGCACAAGGGCCAACTATACTACTATATTTTCTATAAGTCCTTTGAGTATCTTCAGATTCTAGAACCAATCTCCCACAGATATGAAGAGATGACTATACTAAATATTTTTTAACCTTTTTATGAATCCAAATAGCAAATTTGCCTGCTACATAAGGGAGTTTAAAATTTCTGGAGCCAGTCACATTGTGTAGGGGTTAAGGGAACCAGATGCCACATGACTGATCATGGTTTGAATCCTGACCTCAGTAGCTTGAAACACTTGCCAGAAGCATGAGTATACATGCCCAAAATTCCTACAGGGATAGAGAAATAGAGAAAAAAGAACTGCAATGTGACCACGCCCCACTGGGGGTTACAACTTCTTTCTCTTTCTGGTGAGATCACACATGGTCTCTGACAATAAAGAATAAATTAAGTAAATTAAAGATTAAAGAAAAAATTCTGCATTTTGCTGTGAGTTCATCATAAAGATACAGACATCCCGGAAGGTCAGTTCGTTTGTTTACCTAGGAGATAAATGCAATAAATGTAATAAATGCATTATTTAATTTTGCAAAACTAAGTCAGATAATGCCAGAAAATCCAAATTATCAAATGGAGCTCCAGATATAAAAATACCAAACAATATAGAGAGAAAACTTGCTGACCATGTGTTCGGAAGTGTGTGATATTGATAAAGAAAAATAGTAAGTATTCACAATACTCATAGGTGCTCCTCACCTATGCTAGTTCTGACAAACAATAGACAAACAGCACAGGTTAGCCAAGATTTCATCAGAACAGGTTTAAGTGAAAAGCTAGTATTTTCTTTCTTTGCCGTAAGATTGATCCTTTTTTAGTTTCAGATATGTATGTATTTCTACAACAGATCATTTTTGTCAGTTTCCCAAATAATCATTGTGTTCTGCTCAAAGAAACAGATGACAAGCTGCTCGATGTACATCAGTCTGAAATCCTCCCCAAGGTAAATAAATAAATAAAAATTCAGCTTTATATTATTCCCTATTGCTGGCAGATTCTTTTGTCTGTCAAAAACACAACAAAATCTAACCAAACAAAACAGCCATCTCAATTTGAACCCCTGATGCCGTTCATTTACTCTGCCGTTTGCACTGGGCTTGTGAACAACAAACTTTCGGATTCACATTTGCTTTTGGAAAATGGTAAATGTCAATCACATTTTGAAGCCGAGTTTCTGGCTTAAATGAGCCTTTCTTCAGTACCCCAAACCTGAGAGCACTGTAAATAGGCTGAAACTGATTGTGAATGTTATGCCTGAAAATCACCTGTACTCCATAAGAGAAATCTTTTTAAAGAACTGCATAAGTGAACAAAAGCAGAGTGACTGAGTCAGGAAGCCACAATATAATGAGTTATGGTCAGAGATGTTCATGATGGCCTACCTTTAGACACCCTTTTTAGGCCCTGTAACCATTGGGACCCTGGTAAAAACATAATCTAATCCTAAATATCATTTGAGATTTCTCAGTGAAACTCCTTACATTTCTTCTCTAATTATCCAAGGATTAATACCCATATTTTGTTTCCCTGCCCATTTCTTCCCAGAGAAATGGAAAAGTTGCAAAAACATTATATCCTAAGAGACAAGGTCCTTAAGACTTTAGAGTCTATACAAAAAGTATAGTTTTAAAAAACTAGAAAGGCGGCCAGCAGGTGGCTTGGTGGTTGAGGTTGGACTCCCACATGACTGACTGCAGTTTGAGTCCCATACCTGGCAGCTTGCTTTCTCCCTTTCTCTCTTCCTGGTGAGCACGGAAAAAAATAATAATAAAATGAAATGAACAGTTCTTTAAAAAAAATTTATAACTGGCTCATGTAATCAAAAAAGAACATCTTAGCTGAATAGTCTTACTCTCCTTCCCCCATTCCACAGGCTCACTATCTACCCAGATATCAATAAAGTTCAACATCAGGAAATTGGTTGGGCAATGGGTGGGAAATGATCTTTGGATTTACAGGTCCACATATGATTCTGTAACTGGACAAAATGTTCAGATAGTACCATTTGTATTTTTCACTCTCAGAGATCACATTCCTCAGCTTTGTTTCAAGGGGAGAACAGAATAAAGGAGAATCCTCAGTTTTTTACTTCCCAAACAGACTTGCTCATTTCACAGTCAATAGTTGTGAAAGTCAAGCCTTCCATTTGCCAAGACATTAATTATCAAAAACCTGGATTTGCTGGGAGACTTCTAAATTCCTAAAGATGTTCTGTAAATAACAAGAATCAGAAGCTGGAAAACAGTTTTGTTAGGAGTCACTGAGCATGAAAGACACAGAATGGTTTCCCAGTGGGAAGGAGAAAAACTCTTTAGAAAGGGAGAGAAGGGGAGCAAGAGAGAAGAGTAAGGGAGGGAGAAAGGTGAGCCAGAGAGCTGTATACAAGCAAAGGGCTTGCGTGGCATTCTGCTGAGGCCAACTCTCAGGAATAGGGAGAGATGTTGAGCAGAGATTTCCAGGTAGGTGGCGAAACTGCAAAGCAAAGGGGTCTGTGTTTACTGCCATGTTGTACTCAGTCAAGGACTGTAACAATGAGGTAGAAATGACAACCAGGTCGAGTTAGTGACCTGGGCCTGAGATAGCTAACCTCCCTCCAGCCTCTCCCTCTCCAGAGTATAGTATTAATAGAAGGCAGCTGAGAATAAATAATCACATTCCTGACAAGTCTATAGATGCTGTAGAGTCAACAGCCCAGAGCCAGACCTGGGTAGAGATTGTAGCTGAGTTTTGAAGGATCAGTAACAGCTGGAATTAACATAAAGGCCAAAAAAGAATGGGAGTGGTCACCATCCCTTACGAAGTCCTTCCCATGCTGAGAGACAAACACCAAAAGGTACACCAAGGACAAAACCTGATCCCCAAAGTCATTACGCTTCAAAACATTCATGGAAAAAATGTAATTAAAGTATAAATTTATTTTGGTGCAAAAAAACTCTTAAAATGCATGCAAACTTTTTTCATAATATGCATTTTCCAGAAACTTTCCAAGATGCCTCATATGTTTGCTCTTCTAAATTATATTGGTCTACAAATCAGTCCTTTAGATTTAGGCATAAAAGATGAATTAAACTGCTACCAATGAGGATCATGAGCTTTTAGCATACAGACTTCAGCAAATCTATTTTGTTTGCTCAGAAACTTGTTAGTTCTCTGTCATGTTCTACACAGGTGAATCTTGGAGATATAAAATTACATATATGAGTATGTGTGTATACATATATTGGGTCATCGGAAAAGTCAAGATGTATTTTTCTGTGTTTTTCTATGCAAAAATGCATCATGATTTTGCAGATGGCCCAATATATGTACATATATGTACACATGATATACACATATATATGTACATGTACAATGTATGTATATATATTCATATACATGAGTCTAGGCACCTTTCTCAAAGGGCCTACATCTAGATGAAGGAAAAGGGTAGATATGAATGAAAAATAAGTAGAAATCAATATGTGTATCCATTATTCACCCAGAAATAAAAGTAGTAGTACATGAATTTCATGCATAGTCTCATACATAAGCAACATAAAAATTCCCTAGGCTATTTTAGTGCAGAAGGAAGTCTAACATCTGACAACAAGCAAGTTGGACTCATCTACCCATGAGTGAGTGCCAGCTTAAACATCTTCTGTCACCCACAGGGGATTCCATCATTTCCATAAGTCCTCCCATGTCTACTTAGTAAGCTCGTTTTTCTTATCTTTCACCAGTTTCCTGAAAGTCTATGTCTTTTCATTTACTTACTACACAAGTCTCCGTTTCCTCAGATGATTCCCAAACCATCCCCACCTGTCGAACACAGAACACACAAAATGGACCAGGCCCTGTACACAGGTGTCCTCCTCCCTGCTTCCCAGGTGAGATAGGCCAGTTGAGTCCCATCACCAAGAGACTATCGGACAGGCCTGGTACAAGCGCCAGAAAGCCCAATGCCGTATCAAAGGCATACTAAATGCTAATTTATAAATTAATTTGATTATGTATTCTTCTAATCAACGTCAAACTGGTAAGCTGAGAAAGCTCGCTAGCCATGAGCAGGGACACACTTTACTTGGTAATATTCTGTGTCATGATAGCGTGAGAAAACCTAAGAGAGGTTTTCCTTTCTCCTTTCACCCTAATCTACTCTGTTCCTACCCAGTTTCCACTAAGAGGTATGACAGTCTATGCTTAGCACCTTCTAATCACTCACTCAATACAAAATTTATTATACACTGACCATCAGTTGAGTAACTACAGCTCAGACTTTGCAAAGATATGTTCAAATCCCATTCCTCCTACTTACTAACCACATGATCGTAAGGCAGGTATTAACCTTGCTGAGCTTTGGTTTCCTCCAACTGTAAAACTGGAGTAATAACTGTATCTGCCTCATAGGATTATGTAGGAATAAAATGAATTCCATGGAGATCTGGAAGGCATGCAGCACATGACTGGGACACGTGGGCAGCAAACATATGTGAGCTGTTACCACTGTACCACTTCTACCACCACCCCATATCACCTGGCAAGTAGTCAACACCGAGAAGTGTTTCCCTGATAAAATGTTTATTTCCTTCATTTCTAACCTCTGATTTATTGGCTGTAATTTCCTAAGTACTTGAAGCCAAAGGTCTGCAAATTGCCCCAGAAATTCAAGAGCAATTTCTATCAAAGAGAAGCCTTTTCTAAGTAGCCTGCACTACAGGATTTGCCGTGTTGCTCCAGAAAGCTGAAGGAAGCATGTGTAAGCACTAGCACTGAGGCTGTGAAATGTACTTAGTGTCGAAGTAATGCCGAGAGCTTTGGCAAAGGCCTCTGTTTTTCTCCTGAAGATTGATTGTTTACTCTCATTCAAGCTGTAAAGAGCATCCAAGGAAACCAGGCCAGGCAATGGAGTAAAGTTGCACTCTCCCGCATAAAGACACATTGTCATGTTCTCTTGGGACAAAACCTTAGGGAGAAAGTAGTATATTAGATGACATCAGATCTCTGGATCTAACCTAAGTCCAGAGCTTTGAGGTTATTATGCTTTCACTATTGTTTAAATCAGTAATAATGACGGGCTTTTGTTTGTTTGTTTTTGTGAACTTTGCCCTTGAAATCCAACCACTAGCATACTAATGAAAGAAAGACAGGCCTGTGTGCGCCATCTCCTGAATGGTGGTAGTATGTAACTCGAACAGCAATATTCCTGTGACTTAAAAACCTGCAGAGAAAATCCTCAGCTTTTCAATTCATGATGTCTTTGAGGAATTAACAAAAAGAATTCGCAAAGACAGGCCTCTTTTTAATCTACATCTTAGTTATCTTTCATGTCATTAGAAAACTAAAACTGTGGTATTTAATGTTATTAACTGTCAGCCAAGAGACTAAGTGATACTAGTAGAAAAAAAATGTCTCTTCCCCTTGATTTAGCAGTCATAAATGCTTGTCAATAGGTGTCCTTCCTACACTGCTTTGTCATGGTTTTCAGTGACAAGGAGATGTTTATCAAGCACATTTGAGGTCTGTTTTTCATATTGCCTTATTTTGCAAGAAAGACTATTTATGTATGCATCTTTGAAAAGACATAATCAAGGGTGTAATGCTTTCAACTCTCTAATAAAAATGACTTCATAAAAATAATCAATCTCCCTTAAGAACTTAATGATTATATAATTCAAGAGTCACAAGGGACTTTTCTCAGCCTCCTGGCATTAAATATTATCTAAATTGGTACTTCTAGTCAAGACTTTTCTCTTGTACTCTAGATCAGATTGAATATATTCAATCCTTACTTAATTCTACCATGAATGGAAATTCTTCCTTTCTCACTCTGCCTCAACCCCTGTCTGAACTCTGTCCCACTGCCTATCTCAGTGATTGACCAATGTATCCTTCCAGTTGCTCAGGCCAAAAACTTCAGTTATCCTTGCATCCTTTCTGCTATATCCTTTAAACAACCATGGTCAAATCCTGTCCTCTACTCAAAAGCATATCTAGAGTCTGCCTACTTCTTACTCCTACACCAATACCAACCTGGTCAAACCACCATCATCACTAATCTGGATCATTGCAACTGCTTTCTAAAGCTGTTCCCATTCCAGAAACTTGGACTTTCAGTGAATTCTCTGCAAAAAAGAGTGAGTCCTCCAAAACTTAAGTTTAAGTGTAAATGCCTGTATTTAAACTAGCACAAGTCCTTTCTCCATGGTACAATGACAGACATTGGTTATTTTCATACTTTGGACTCTCATGAACGATGCTGCTACCATGACCTGTAGTTCTTATTCAGGTATAAAGTATAATTAGCAAAGTAATACAAAACCATTCTGAACTAAATGCCTTACCTTTTCCCTTATAAACTACAGAGCTACTAGGGAAGGACAACTCCTTCCTTGTGCTACTAAATATACACACAAATTAGCCATATTTCCAAGTTGAGAAACTTGATTTGCATAACACAGCTGGTCACTGAGAAAGCACTAATCAAGAGAAATGTTGAAGACCAACCTAAAGTGTTTAGGGACACTGATGATAGTGCAGATGTCTTCTAAGTGCTGACATATGCCAAATTCCCAATATTCACTCAGCACCTATCATATGCTTATACCATGCTGGGTGCTAGGGATGCAGAGATTTTTTTTTTCTTGCAGGGCTTATGTGCTCACTGGGGGGGGGGGATGTTGGGGGAGAGGAATCACCCCCCAGAGGTGATGGCCACACTGCAATCCCTTCTCCTCCATTCTCTTGGGGCTCTGGGCATGCACACACATGCACCTGGTGTGATTTTAAAGCCCCTGGGCCCAACTTAAACAGCAGAACTGGTCAAGTGATATCCAGCTTCTTTAATATCCATGCCACCTACTGGCCTCCAGAGATGGATTTTTTTTTTTTAAAACTGCCTTTTCTACCTTATCTGCCTTGAGTTCTCTCAACTCTCACCATGCTTCCAGTTAAACTCTATACATGAGAAACTGTTGCAAGCTCAGTGTCACCTGGGACAAGGACAAGGAATAAAACAGACCCAGCCAGCTTCTGAACTATACTACAGACAGTAGTTATACACTGTACCTCTGAGCTATTTTGGCAGTGGGAGCTACAATACTTTTTGGCCTTAAATTTAGTCTCACTTCAAAGTCTTAGCTATCAGAGTGGCCAAAGAGAGGGCTGTCTATTCCATCAGTACAACAAACTCCTTTTCAGCCACTTCAATAATGGCTGCTGCCTCAGACCCTAGAAGTCCCCCTTCATTCTAGTGCCAGCATGATCTACTCCAACCTAAGTCAATCATGTCTCCCATACAAAGCCTTTCAATGACTTGTCATGCCTTGTAAGATGAAGTTCTCATTCTCCATAGACTGGCCCAGCTGCCTGTCCTACTTGAGGCCTCCCTTCTTATCATCCTTTAGTTTTCATTGGCAGCACTGGAGCCGGCTTTCACTCAAATGCTATTTCTTTCTTTCCTTTCTTTTCCTTTTTTTTTTTTTTTTTTTTTTTTTAGTTTTTTGCCATAGGGCACATGCCTCAGTACTCTCAGATATCAATATAAAACCCTTCTTCTTGCACTCACATGTATGTGTGTAAAGGCACCAGACTCCACAATGTCTAACAGAAGTATACTATCTATACTTAGGAATAATAAGGGCCACATTACCACCTGAATACCTGACCCCTACAAAAGCCTCTAAACACAGAAAATGTATGGGGAAGCCACCTTTCTTGACTCATGTCTTTATAGACTATAATTCAGTGAACTAAACAAAGAATAGTGTGTACCAAATTGAGAGGCAAATGGTAAAAACTAAGTAAGTTCATTTGGCTTTTGTCATTTTGGTCAACACAGAAGACTGAATGTACTTAAAACAAGCAGGACACACATGTACTGAGAACCTGGACTGACGCATAAAGCTCTACCAGGGGCCATAAATGCACAAAATGCAGAAGGTAGGAACAAAAAAGGACTTTATTTCTCAAATATTAATTTGACTTCACTTGTCAAAACCAGTTCTCTTCAATAATCATTTCTTTTTTAAAAAAATGATTTTAAGAAAAAGGTGTAATGGCTATGTCACTGGACTCCCATGTAGTCAACCATGGTTTGAGTCCCGGACCCGGTGGCTTAAGCTCATGCTAGGCCCGTGTGCAAATGTGCCCAAGATCCTCGGAGGAGAATGGAGGAGAAGAGATTGCGGCATGGCCATCCTTCCTGGAGGGTGATTTCTCGCTTTCTGTCTCTCTGTCTTTCTGGTGAGCGTGCATGCCCTATAGAAAAAAAAAAAAAAAAACAAAAAACTCTCAAAAAAAAGTCATTTAATTTTTATTATCATTTTTATAAATTTTCTATAGAGCACATATGCTCACCAGAGAGAGATAGAGACATACAGAGAGAGAAAGCCACCAGTTCTGGGACTTGAACCATCATCAGCCATCTGAGAGTCTAGCACCTTAACCATTATGCCACCTGCCAGCCCCTCAATAATCATTTCTTAAGAATGTATCCAAGTACAGAGATGCTGAGACGAGGTGAGCAAATCACAGTTTTTTCTTTGAACTCAGTCTGGTGGAGAGAGATGTAAGACCCTAGCTCCAATTCAGTTTGAGGAGGGAACTAAAGGTGAGTATGGAGCATTCCATAGAAGAGGGACTAATGACAGATCTGGGAGAGAGACAACGAAGCCTCTATGACAAAGACAACACCTGACATGAGTTTTAAACAATGAAAAGGTTTTTACGAGAAAGAAGGGAAAGAAACAGTAGACTTTCCAGAGAGTCACAGTAGCTAATACCATTAGAGCAAGAAGTATAGATCCCAGAGGACACTGGAAGTAGTGAATTGATTTTTTCAAGAGATTAACTTGAAGAAGGTTTCAATAAAAGAATAGGCATAGGTTGGAAGTGCAGGCCCTCTGAAGGCTAAGAAAACAGCAAGAATAAGAAAAGGGTTCCAATATCTTCCATGAACTCTATGAAACACATTCTTTTTCCAAGAGCAAAAGCATTTTGTTGGCAGAGCAGAGGCCATAGCTTGCTTCAAAAGGACCAATCAGGGTTTGTTTGAAACCACTACCCCACTTCTACGAATGCAGAGCTAACCACATCATCTTGCTAGCACGATCTCAGCACCAAAGGCTATCAGCATAAGTGACTGGCTGAATTGTAACGGACTAAAAATGCCTTTTAAAAATCGAGCTAATCTATTCTCTCAAAGAAGCATCACATGAATGAAATCAAGTGGGAGAAATTCCAATCCAGAAAACAAGCTTTCCAAAAGAACTTGGATCAAGTAAAATGAAGTCAAGGGAGAACAAACATATTCAGTTACTGTCTACACAGCAAGACAGCAGCACTTCGTCTGCAATAGCCAGATGTGCTGAAGTCCACACTCAGATTGTTGTAGTCTCAGTTAATCTACAGAAAGATTCTAATAATTAGTCTCACTAGGTTTCCTTCGTCTATTTTTCTCTCAGTGTTGGATGACATGCTGAATTATGTAACAGCTCTGTCCTTCTCGTGTGGTTATTATTACTATTTTTTTTGAGAACTCTTTCAAATTGTTTAAACATAATGATGCTGGAACTATCAGTAGTATGTCCCTACTGACTACTTGAAATGTAAACCAGATAGCCAGCAGGGTTGGTCTGACAATATTATGTTGCAAGGTGGGCATGCTCTTGAGTTTTCTCTCTCTCTGTATCTGGCTCCTTTCAGTTGCCATTGGAGAACTTGCCACCGCGTTGGTGGCAACCAGTTTTGAAATGCACCTGCTCATTCCTTGGTTCTGTGCCCCATCACTGCGCTACAACCAAAAGCATACCTGGTAAGTTAGTGGTTGTGAATATGCAAGCACAGAAAAGCTAAACCACCACTCCCAGGGAACACAACCATTTCAGCTACACCTTCTGTGTGAAGCACACACAACTCCCCTCTGTCTAGCACATCTGAGTCACCTGGTGAGCACAGGTGGAGAGAGTTTTAAAGCCCACGAGTTATGAAGCATAGAATTGCTTCCTTCACAAGTAGGTACCTGAATGTGAGGCTGTTTTGTAAAAGTCAAGATCCTAAGCAGCCTCCAAGGATGAAAATAAATGAGGAAAAATAATGCATAAAATGTCACTATTCGTGTCCAGCACAGAACCAACAACTGGTATTTACAACCTATTTTGCAAAGTCAAATTGACATTGGATGAGAACCGTTATTAACCCTTGAACTCCCATGCTAATGTGAAGGACAGAACTTGTCACTTTGGTCGGATACTCTAAAATGTCAGCCCGCAGTCACTCTTGAACTTACATGGAAATTCATTAGTTCCAACAGACAGCACTGTTAATGGACACAGTAATTGCACTCACTGGGTGGTTCCTATGCTTGTGTCGATAGGAGGAGATACTAAAATGAACCAATCTGATCCCACTTAATCCTTGGAAGTATAAACTACTGATGCATCACAGAAAAAATTATTTTTGAGAAATATAGCTGAAATGAAGCAGTATGAGTCATTGTTTTTCTAAATATTCATGACAATTAGCCACAATATTACTGAAAATAAGACCTGAATGTCTAAATCGCTGCAAATGTTACTTTCTGGTTCAAATCAAACTGAAGAATTCACTTCCTTAATATAAGCTAAGCAGTTAAGTAGGTGAATCATTACATCTGCAGGAAAAACTTCACTGTTGCCAAGAACTCTGCTACCGGTATCGTCAAGTTTCTAGTTTAAATGCTGGCTTTAGAATCATTTGTGGGTACCAACACAGAGGACCAGGATCTTGGTTTTGCAGAAAGCAGAAACAATGACCTTCTAAACCTACAGTAACACTTAAGTGCATAAGAGCAATTTACACAAATTAATTTTTAAAAAATAATTATTTATTACTTTTATTAATGATCATTATTTTTTTAATTTGACTAGAGACAGACAGAGTAGAGACAGGTCCAGGATTCGAACCATGGTCAGCCATGTAGTTCAGTACCTTAACCGCCATGCCACCTGCCAGTCCCAGGAATTTATTTTTTAAGAACATACTTCAAGTCTGAAAAGTTGGCTAAGATAGGAGTCTCTGTTGGGACTGAAGAGTGAACATATGATTCTGAGACACGCATTTAACTATACGAACAAAATCGCTACCCTAAGCCAACCATAAATATCTACTCCATGTGTTAATGCTACCTCGATTAATGCAGCAGAAAACAGATTAACATTTTCTAAGTGATTCTAAATCATAATAAAACTACAAAAATCATGAATCAGGAATACAGTAGCCATAGTCAACACACATTGTGGGTACAGCTTGCCTTTCATTTTTCCTAATTATTATATTCATTCATTCTTTCATGTAGTTTGGAAAGGAACAGGCCCCACACGTTTTATACCCTCTCCAGCTGGACAGTAAGCAAAGTCCTCCTCAAACTTTAGCCAAAGAGGATGAAAAGAAAATGTTTTAGCTTTAGGGACTTTTAATTCTAAAACATGTAAAGGGCTAAAGCCACATGGACTAATTCTGCTAGGAAAAAAAAAAAAAGTAAATAAAAGAAGAAGGCTTCACAGATTGAAAAGAGAACTCCTGGACCCGACAGTTGGTTCAAGAAGAGTCAGCTTTTCAGATTTCCTAGTTAGTGAGCATTTTTTTAGTTAGTTTGAATTTGGGGAGATTGTCACTTATAAGTAAAAGCACTAGCCACGTTCTGTGACAAACATTCAGGAAGGAACGCAGTGTAGAACAAAGGAGAGAGCCTTTTAAGGCAGAAGTCACTGCCTCATATTCTCCTGTGACTTCGAGCTCACCATGGCCCACCCATGCCTTACCTGTCCTCTTTCTTTAGTGCTGTCAAACCAGAATGAGCAGAGAAAAAACAGCAGGAGTTATACCAATAGCAGAAGCATTCCATGACCATGCCAGTTACCGATGAACAGCAGGGCAAGAATCAGCCACCAGCAATCATGAAAAGCAAGTAAGAATGACACTGGATCCAAAGATGCTAAGAGAGGAGTTGGTTCAGATAGGTGGCAAATAGAGTGGTCTTCATTTTAATGCATAGCTGACCCAGCAGAGACAGGTGCCATGCAGTTTTCAACTCCTTTTTTGTGTGCCAGGCTTCAGCAGAACTGAGCATCACTTTCACCTTTTTTTTTTTTTTTGGGGGGGGGGGGGAGAGGTTTTTGCTATAGGGCACATGCGCTTGCCAGACAGACAGAGAGAGACAGAGAGACAGAAAGCGAGAAATCAATCCCTTCTCCTCCGTTCTCCTCTTGGGATCTTGGGCACGCACACACACGTGCCCGGCATGAGTTTTAAGCCACCAGGTCCGGGACATGAACCACGGTCGACTACATGGGAGTCCAGCGACATAGCCATTATGCTAACTGCTGGTTCCACTTTCACCTTTTTAAAAAAGATTTTATCATAGGGTGCATGCATTTGACTGAGACAGACAGAAACAGAGAGAGAAGGAAAGGGAGAAACTACCCCCCAGGGGAGATGACCAAGCCTTAATCCCTTCTCCTCCATTCTCTCTTGGGATTCTGGGCATGCATACACATGCACGCCATATGATTTTCAAGCTCTTGGCTCCAAGACTCAAACTGGGACCACCATGTGCGACCCAGTCACCCCAACAACCACACCACCTGCTGGCCTTCACTCTCACCTTGAAGGGGAGATGCCAGTGTTTTTTCTCCCTATAGGAAATCTTACTCTCCTAACTCTTCACAATTCCTTTCTTCCTTCCTCTTTCTTCCTTCAGTCCCTTGCACCACTTCTCCCCTCCTTTCCCTGCCTTCTTTCCTTCCTATCTTTTTTCCTCCCTCCCTCCTTTTTCTGTCTTTCTCCATATAAACTTAATATCGTTAAAGACAGATGGCATCTTTCTACAACATCTCAAAGACAAAACCAGACCCAGTCATTACAACCTTTCATTGTGCACACTACTTAACCTTTAATTAAACAGAGGCTTTCCCCCCCACTCCCCATCACACGCCCTCTCTCTCCAGCTGTAATTCATGAATTACTTTGTTTCAAAGAGAATTTGCCATATGTATTTCATCACTTCAAGCCTCTTCAAATTAATCTCATTGCTACAGGATGAGTTCTTGCTTCACTCCAGAGCGTTCTTAAAACTATTAGATTAACCCCTAAAGAGTACAAACTTATAAGTGAAATACTGACAAAGCAGAATTAAAGTGAGTTGGACTTCTCATTAAATTATCTCCTCACAAAATTCACAAAGATACCACAGGGTGCATCACAACATCAAATTAACCAAATCAAATGATACTGCTTCCTGAGAGTTAAACCAGAAAGCATGTCTACCAAAAAAAGAAGGCAGTGGGTTTGCATGACAAGGCTGGCCATTATCTCCATAGGAACAAGGCTGGGAAACACAAGTACAAATACTGAACCCACTGCAGTCTGCGGCACAATACTCCCCAGAATTTTTAATCTTGTCATAAGACCCTTAAGTAGGTCATGGCAAGCTTAGAAAGTTTTGACAGCAAGAAAAGTGTGATGGGTGACAATTTGTACATCATCTGGAGGAAAAGTCTGTATTTTGTTATTCTGACCAAGCCTCAGCTATATTAAAATTACAAAATATTGAGGAAGAGAGCATACAAAAATATCTGCACAGAAAAACTAAAAGTTCTTTATCATCTTCGACTGAAATGTTTGATAACTCATTAGGTTTAAGGTGCTCCTTTAAATTGGAATTCCCATGTGAAAGGCTATAAACTCCAAAAACAATTAAGAAGTTATAGATCGAAGTGGATTAAGTTTTTAAAATATCTTTCATGTATCCCTATACCAATGTTTCACAGGTATGTTGTCCATTTCTGGGGCTGCTTGCTTTACTTTTTTAAAGGACCTTTGGATATTTTGGTATCTGTTATAAGTACCAAAGATAAATCTGTCTTATTCTAAATTTCTCCTATTACAATATTGTGTTGCGGTCTGATACCTGTACATTAAGTGAACACCAAACAAAAAAGCAAGTAAGGAACTTGCTGAAAGGTGGACTGGATCTTTGCAGTCATATCATTGTGACCCTCTGTAACTTTATAGTCTCACACAATGGCCACACTCACCTAAAATGGGGGAGATAGGAAAGAGGTGAAAATAAATTTCTTAATTTCATTCCCAGCTTCAGACGAACACTTAAGTATCAACTGAATAGTATTCTCCAAACATCCCACCAGAAGAAAACATTCTAATCTCTGAGGGGGAAAAAACACCTTTATTATACCAAAGGAAAGGTGGAAGGACTAATAAATATTCATAACGTCTGACTTTAACCACCAAATGCATCTGTTTATTTTAACAGTAATAAATCTGAGCAAGCAAGCAAACAATCCAATAAAAATATGGTATACTTTTAAATTTTCCAAATTTTTCTAACACATATTTCTGGAAAGCTCAATTTAAGTATAAAAGTCCAAGTGAAATAAAATATGTAGACAGATACAACATAATTCAAAAGCCAAACCTCTTCAGTGTTCTAAACTAGAAGGAAAATAGGCTAACAAAAGCAAACATAAAAATTATTTCTCTTGGGGCTACCCAGGGCCATGGTGGTTAAGGAGGCTGGATCCCACAGGTCCACTGTGTGTTTCGAGCCCTGGACCCAGTAGCTTGAGAAACACATTGGGTGCCTGAGCATGCATGTCCAAAATTGCAACTGGAGAAAGAGAACGGATTGCATTGTGACCATCCCCCATGTGGGGTGCTTTCTCAGTCTCTCACTCTTTTTTCTCTTTCTCCAGCAAGTGCATCTACCCTCTAGCAAACTAAAATAAAGAAAAATTATTTCTGAAGTTTTAAGAAAATGTTTTAAAAAGCATAAAGCTTCAAATACGTAAGTGGATTTTTTAATACTCCCAACCCCACCCCTGAAAACAAATTAAACCAAGTAATAGGGACTAGCAGATGTCATAATGGTTACATGGAGTCCTAGACTCGAAGGCTTAAAACTCACACCAGACATGTATGCATTGTGCGCAAAATCCTGAGAGGAGAAAGGAGAAGGGATTGAGGTGTGGCATTCCCCCTGGGGGGTGATTTCTCACTTTCTGTCTCACTGTCTCTGTCTTTCCAGTGAGTACACACGCCCTGTAGCAAAAATCTCTCTAAAAAATGGAAAAAAATTAATAATAATTCTAAGGAAATAGGTGAAGAGAGCCAACACTAGCTTTCCAAGGTTCACACTTGTTTCTCCAAGTAACACAGTCCTTGGAAATCTGAGCCAGTACTTCTCCGTTGAGGGATCACAATCTTCCTTGATCTTCAACAACAATAACAAAAAAAGAAATCTTGAGTAAACTAGTAAACTCAATATAAAACCCACATTAGTATTCATGTGTTAGTGTCGAATATTGTGTTCAAACAGAAACAATCCATAGAAAATAAAAGCCATTGACAGCATCTAAACTTAACAATCCTACAATAAAGGAGCACATTTTCAATTCATGGGCTAGTCTATGTGCTTTTGATTGGGTTTTGACTCTCAGCTCTCTCTTTGGAGTATTTTTACTTAAATGGCCTAATGTTTTCACTTGCATACACATATGTAAAAGAGAAAGATGTTCACGTATGCATTTGGGGAGCAGGATGGGAGAGGAAAAAGATATACAAGCATAAGTCATTTGATGAAATGAGATAACCAAAGCTTTATAATGGACTAGGTACAACAGTACAATCAAACAGGATCATTGGATCTACTTCCTTAAATGGCTAATGAAATATTTAAATATTTTACAAGCGACAAAATAAGGAAAGAAATGAACCACATGCTGTCTTTTGAAAAGTAGCAGGTAGGGACCAGCAGTTGGCATAATGGCTATGTGTCTGGACTCCCACGTAGTTGACCACAGTTTGAGTCCCAGACCCAGTGGCTTAAACTCATGCCGGATGCATTTGTGTGTATGCCCAAGATCCTGAGAGGAGAATGGAGGAGGAGGGATTGCGGCAAGACCATCTCCTCGGGGAGATGATTTCTTACTTTCTGTCTGTCTCTGTCTTTCTGGCAAGTACATGCGCCCTATAGCAAAAACATCTCAAAAAAAAAAAAAAAAAAAAAAAAAGTAGTGGGGAAAAGAAAAGAATAAAACTCTAGCTTGACACTGAATCCTACCCAAGTATTTTGCCAAACAAGTCGTAAGGGGGAGAAAGTTCTTGAGGCTAGAATCTACATTTACCAAGGTACCCCAGCCTTCCACATTCCAAGGTTCTAAGCACAGTTTGGGTGGCTCTGAACAACTGTGGCTACATAGAGTGGCCAGGGGCTGAGGAAAGTTTAAAAACTTCCAGAAGATGGACCAGCAGTTAGCATAGTGGCTATGTTGCTGGACTCGACCATGGCTCGAGTCCCGGACCCGGTGGCTTAAATTCATGCCAGGCGCATGTGCGTGCATGCCCAAGATCCTGAGAGGAGAATAGAGGAGAAGGGATTGCAGTGTGGCCATCCCCCCAGGGTGGTGATTTCTCACTTTCTGTCTCTCTGTCTCTCTCTTTCTGGCGAGTGCATGCCCTCTATAGAAAAAAAACTCTTAAAAAAACAAAAAACAAACAAACAAAAAAAACCCCTAACTACTAGAAGATAAATTATATCCAGATGGGATAACCAACAATTCCTGTATATCCTGGACTGAGGGGGTTTTCTATGATGTGGGACTTTCAATGCTAAATCTGGGAAAGCCCCAGATACATTAGGATGGTTAGTCACCCTAGATCCGGTTCCCCAGCAAAAACTCAATGTGGTTCCAGCTGAGTTCTCCCCACTCTTGTGCCCTTAGAATAAGGTACTTCACTGAAGCTGACAGCCAGCCCTCAAATTGTTGATAGTGATTTGTGATATAAATTAGGCCCAGATAAAGTAAAAACAGCATCAAGTGAGCAAGTGAATTCATCTATACTTGATTCTACCAAATAGACAATATGGAGAGTGGCCTCTGTTATGCATGAGTGAGAAGAAATAAGAACAATATACAAAAGAAGGAACAAAGGAAAGAAGGAAGGAAGCTTGCATGTAAAGAAACACGCTGAATTACAGTTATAAGGAGCATAACTCCAGAAACAAAAATTTTAGTGAGAACTTCACATTCTATAAAACTTAACAAAACTATGAATTATAGAACAAGAACCCAAAGATTAGACGATAAAACAAAAGATCAAAATGAAAGGAAGATGGCAGAAATAAGGAAGTGCATGGAAAATAAAAGTATTAGGCAGTTAATAGGCAAATTAGAAATAGCAAGGTAAAAAAGATGGAAATCTAATTAATAGCATGGAGTAAAGGCTAGAGATAATTACACAGACTGCAGTGAGAAAAGACAAAGAATTTAAAGGAAGAAGGTGATACATGGGAAATTACGATAATCAAATGCAAAAATGATTGTTGTTTTTGAAGTAGCATACACACACAGGAAAGAATTAAAAGTGAAAAGGGTTCATATTCAAAACATAGAGTCACCACAGAGAATTATAGCACTAATAGAAAAAAGCTTTCCAAAAAAGAAAAGCTGAATTTGCAGATCAAAAGGACATTCTTCTTTTCAAAATTTTAAAAGAATTTTTTGTCATAGGGCACATGCAATCACCAGAGAGAGACAGAGGGTAAGTGAGAAATCATCCGACATGGGGTACGGCCACATTGCAAATCCTTTTTTTCCATTCTCCTCCTGGGATTCTGGGAAGGTATGCACACACACAGAGCATGATTTTCATTTTTTTCAAGAATTATTTTATTGGGACTAGCAGTAGGCTGATGGCTATGTCACTGGACTCTCATGTATTCGACTGGAGTTCAAATCCCGGACCCGGTGGCTTAAACTCATGCCAGGCACGTGTGCTTGTGTGCCCAAGATCCCAAGAGAAGAATGGAGGAGAAGGGATTGTGGCGTGGCCATCCCCCCTGGGGGGTGATTTCTCGCTTTCTGTCTCTCTGTCTCTCTCTGTCTTTCTGGCGAACACACGCACCCTATAGCAAAAACCTCTCCTAATAATAATAATTGCTTTATTTAACTTTGTTGGTTCATTTATTTATTTATTTATTTAAATTTGACCAGAGAGGGACAGAGTGAAAAAGAGAAGGCGAAGGAAAGTGAGAAAGCAAGCCCAACCCACCAGGTTCGAAACTTGAACTGCAGATGGTCGGCCATGTGGGAGTCCAGCACCCGCAACTACCATACCACCTGCTGGCCCCAGCCCACATGATTTTAAAGCTGCAGTGTCTGGGACTTGAACCACAGTCGGTCATGTGGAAGTCTAGCACCCCTTAACCACCATGCCAAATGTTGGCCCCTCAAAAGGTAGGGGAGGTGATTTCTCACTTCCCCTATCACTGTGTCTGTCTCTCTCTCTCTCTCCAGCAAGCGCATGCACCCTAAGACAAAGACCACTCAAAAGAAAGTATATATTATTAAAGAAGTTTTAATATCTTTTTATTTATTTATTTGTTTATTTTGAGAGGTTTTTGCTAAAGGGTGTGTGCACTCACCAGAAGGAGACAGAAAGATAGAAAGCGAGAAATCACCCCCAGGGGGGGATGGCCACGCCGCAATCCCTACTCCTCCATTCTCCTCTCAGGATCTTGGGCATGCACGCACATGCACCCGGCATGAGTTTAAGCCATTGGGTCCGGGACTAGAACCATGGTCAACTACGTGGGAGTCCAGCGACATATCCATTATTCCAACTGCTGGTCCCATTTTTTTTAAATTAGCATTTAATTTTTGTTGTTGTTGTTGCCACAGGTGTGTTTGCCAGAAAGAGAGGCAGGAGTAGGGAAAAAGCACCCCCAAAGTGGTCATGCCAGAATCTTCTTCCTCCATTTCTCTGTCCTGTCAGGATCTGGTGCATGTACCAGGACCAGGATTGGAACTTAGGTTAGCCATGTAGGATCTGGCTCCCATAACCACTGTGCTATAGGACCAGCCCCAACCCAAGAATAGTAAATCCCTAATTTAAAGTTCAAGTATAAAAGCAAAAGGCACGTATTTGCAAGAATTTAAAAATTCAAGAAATATATTATCCATGAGTTTTTCCTTAGAATTAAAAAAAAAGAACTTGATAATGAAATCCAGATAAATATGACATAAATCAAAGTAAATAACTCAGACATGGAAAAACTGTGGCCAAAGAACCCATGATGAGCATAGAATCCACTTAAATATAGAACTAAAACTAAACAACTGGGGGTTATGACTGCAGATCAGAGAATGGATGTTGTGAAACCTGAAAAAATACAGGCGACATAAGGGAAGGTGGGAGGAAGCACAAGTGTTTAATCTCTTCTGGTTTTATAATAGGGAGATAAATGATACTGAAAATGCTTAAATTTGTCTATCAAAATTTTTGTTTTGTGGCATAATTATATATAATAAAGTACCTATATCTTAAGTGTACATTTGGATAGGTTTTGGCAAATAAATACATGTATGTGTATATATATACACACACACACACATTCACTTAATATCTCAGTAGATCCAAAATATTTCATTATTCCCATTGATTTCATAGGCAAACACTGTTAGGATTTTATCAACACAGATAAATTTTGCCTATTCTTGAACATCACATAAATGGATTCATACAATATATACTCTTTGAGTGTGTCTTTTTGCTCAATATTGTGACATAAAATGTCATTCTATATATTAATAGTCCCTTTTTAATTGCTGAATATTATGTCATTACATTAATATACTGTAATTTGTTTATGCTTATAAGTATTTATGATTAGGAATAAACCTGCAACAAATATTTTACACTTTTTTGTGGACATAGGTTATCATCTCTTTTGGGAAAATACCAGTTCATAACAGTGGAATGACCAGGTCATAAGACAGAGGTGTATTTAATTTTCTAAGAAACATTATCCAATAGGGTCCATTTCATTTATTAGGTTGTCAGGAAAGTCATGATGTATTTTTCTATGCAAAAATGTGTCATGACTTTCCCGATGACCCAATACATTCCCACCAAGAATACAAAAGCTGCCACTTTTTACTTCCTCATGTGAACCTTGTATTTCTAGTACTTTTCATTTCATCCATGCTAAGGGTTATGTGGCAGTAATACCATAATTTAGGTTCTAAACTTAAGAGGTCTTCTAACCTTTTTTCCTAACCTTGTAGATGTTATTTTAGAAATTGTTTATGTGCTGGGGACCAGCATATAGTGTAACGATTATGTCACTGGACTCCCACGTGGTCGACCACAGTTCGAGGCCTGGACCCAGGGGCTTAAAACTCACACAAGGCACATGTATATGCTTGCCCAGGATCCTGAAAAGAGGATGGAGGAGAGGGGACTGTGGCGTGGCCATCCCCCTGGGGTGATTTCTCCCTTTCTGTCTTTCTGTCTGTCTCTCCAATGAGTGCACGTACCTTATAACAAAAACCTCTTTTTTTTGGAGAGGTTTTTACTATAGGTCATGTGTGCTCGCCAGAAAGACAGAAAGAGAGCGAGAGAGACAGAAAGTGAGAAATCACCCCCCCAGGGGGGATGGCCACACCACAATCCCTTCTCCTCCATTCTCCTCTCGGGATCTTGGGCATGCACTCACATGCGCCCGGCATGAGTTTAAGCCACCGGGTCCGGGACTCGAACTGCGGTAAACTACATGGGAGTCCAGCGACATAGCCATTATGCTAACTGCTGGTCCCAAAAACCTCTTTAAAAAAGAAAATGTTTTATGCTGAAACTTAGAAGTTCAAAGTTCCTTCAGCTCAATTTTGTTAAATCTAATACTTTGAATTTTAAAATAGCACATACAGTTGTTGTGCTATTTTATAACTGTTGTTATAAACTTAGCCATGCTTGTCTACCTATGCATTCGTCCATCCTTGTACCTGTACATACAAAGAAACAGTCTATAAATGAGAACATTTTATTTCTGGCAAGTAAGATATATTGGTGGTTTGCAAATCTCGTCACCTTTTTTGATATTCCTTACATTTTATACAATGAGCACATCTGACATTTCAGAAAAATTTCAAAATTGTTACTTGTTGTTTAGTGGGGATGCGAAGTCATGAAGCCCCACAAACGCACATGGAGAAAAAATAAGAAGGTGAGATCACAAGTGCTTTAGAAAAATTAATTGACAGACATGTCAATAATTCATCCTTATTTTGGGGACTTTCAACTCTTTCTAAGCATTGTAAGGAGGAGCAATGGAAAAGGCTGAATGGTGGTGAAAACTAATGTCATTCTGCCAAATAACTGGATCAGGACTGAAGATCAATATGTCAAGTGAGGTCAAGAACAGACAGGAAGCAGCAGTATTGTCACTCCAGTGCCACCACTGGCTGTGGAGCCTGTCCTCGGGATAGGACACCCAACACATCACTGAGTGTATGTCCTGAAAACCAACACCAGTGCATTATGTTTCTCTTCCAAGTGACCAAAGCAACAAAAATGTAAAAATCTGAATAGAAGCGGATAACTTTCGACCAGAGAAGTCAAACTGTATTTGGTTCATGCAAAGAACATGACATATGGAGTCAGTTAGGGCTGATTTAAATCCCTGTTGTTTGGTCACCAACTCTAACGTTATATGGCTATATGCAGGATCATACATATGCTATGTCAGTAGGAACTAATAAAGGAAAAAAAAAAAAAAAGCAGCAGGACCACCAGATGGTGTAATGGTTACATCACTGGACTCCCACGTAGTTGATTGCAGTTCAATTCCCAGCCCCAGTGACTTAAAACTCAGGCGCCAGTGCATGTGTGTGCATGCTTAATATCCTGAGAGGAGAATGGAGAAGGGATTACAGTGTGGCCATACTCCCAGGAGGGTGATTTCTCACTTTTTGTCTCTCCGTCTCTCTTCAGTGAGTGCATGTGCCCTAGAGCAAAAATCTCTCTCAAAAAAAAAAAAAAAAAAAAAGGACAGCATATTATACCAAAGTCACTACCTTCTGAGTCCAGAAAATGGTGTGTACCTGCATGATAACGCACATGAAGTTAGGTCTGTCCACTCTAGGCTACTCCTTTGTTTCTGAGAGGTGGTCTAATCTCTTTAAGGCACAGAGTAAATAACATGAAAGGGATGCAAGGGAGCCAGAACAGGGGAGCTGTGAGAGTTAACATTCTACCTGTACTGTTTCAGGCTGGGTGAATTGCCAAGATCCCTCAGAATCATTACCCATATTTAAATATATGCTTCAAATGCACACTTAAGCATAAGTGATATCAGAATCGTCTCCAGCATTTACATTATTATTTCAGTGGAAAGATGTTTACTGATTATCTCCTGTGGAAGGAACCCTGCCACAATCCTGCTGATAAGGTTGAATTACTAAGCACTTACTGTTCTATATAGAAAATTGAAGGTTTTGAAGAGGATTTCATTTGGGAGCCTTAGAAACACATAAATCTAGTTATAAACTGTTATTTTTCCTTCTTTTCCCTCTTAAGTAATTGCCTACTTGAACTCTTCTGGTTTTTGCAAATTGTGCCTATCCTGAAAGTAACTCTAGAAAAAAGAATGTAAGACAATCCTCTTTCTAAAGGACTTCCTGGCTCCCAAACTGCTCAACAACTTGCTCCTGGAGCTACCTCTCTCTGGACCTCTGGGCTAGATTAAATCCACAGACTTCTGTCTGGCCTATACTGTGTTTTAAAATAATTATAATTATTGCCAATATTTAAGAATTAGGAATTTTTCACAAATAATTCCTTATCTCCATGTTAATAACTTAGTTTGAGTTAAATAACAGCTAATCCCCTTAGACAAAGAATATAGGATCCAATTATTTCTATTGCTTACACCCAGCCCTCTCCACTCATCTTTGGCTCCAGTTAGCATTTAAAATTTCAGCTCCTACCATATATCATGTATATTCTATTGTAATTACCTTATTCATACTGCTATTTTCATTAATAAAATGTGAGTGATTTAGGGCACAGACTAATGATTTATCTTGCATGTAGCCCTCTACCTGGGAAAATAAAGACTCTTTATAAATGTATGGTGACCCAATTTTAAGTGAGGTCAAAATGTTTTACAGAGAAAATTTAATGAAACCGATATTAAATAACAAAATGTGATTAAATGGAAATTCTCCAACAGGATTCTCGAGTGATAGAGATTAAATTTCCAGTGTCTGTATTATCAAATCTTATCTTCTAACTGATTAGAATTCCAAATAGAAAGGTCTTTCTTTAAGTGATACAAATCAGGGAAATTATGCCAATGTAGACTCTGCACTTTTGTTTTAAAATGTCCAATAATAAGGGTTTAATTAAATAAATCATTATGCTCCATATAGAGGACATATTGGGCATCATTAAGAAGGATGTTGTAGGAGAAATTTAACCACATAAAAAACTGATCAAGGAGTATCAATAATGAAAGAAGCAGATTCTAAAATAGCACATGCAGTATTATTCTTTTAAAAAAGACGCATATAATTATATATGTATATGCATTAAATATGCATATAAGGTATGTGTTAGAATCTATACACATGCATGTCAAAAGATAAAGTCCATGCAATGTCTAAAGCAGTTATTGCTGGGAGGTGGATTTAGAAGTAATCTTTGTCCTCTCTCTTTTTTAACATGCTTAACAATGATCAAATACAATTTTTGAATAAAACATTGATAATATACCAGCTCGGACTGTGATGCAGCCTTGAGTTGCAAATATTAGTTGAGACATCTCATGAACTATTTTCCTGCGGTTTAACAGGGTAACACTGTTGAACAGTGCTCATAAAAATCCTTCCAGAGTCTCAAGTCTCCATCCATTGTGACAGGAAGGTCACAGAATGCCCAATTATTTTAATTGTTTTTCAGGAGAGGTGAGACCCTGAGGTGTAGCTGTCAGACTAGATAAGAATATACAGTTATAAGAGTTAAAAAATATATTTCCTCTGACCTCCAAAAAAAGGGGGAGAGGAGAAAATGAGGTCATAGTGAATTTCCATATTAGCCAACATTTTTCACCAAATCACCATCTGAAGCAGTTTTCAAGTATCAAAATATGCTGTAATTTAAGATGTATGAATTCATGACAAATTTCAGATGAAGGTAAGGACTTTGACAAAGTCACATTCCATGGATAATGAATAATTTTGAAAATGATTAAAGTTAATTATTTCAAATAATACAACTCCTATATAACAACAAACCTGGGTATGAAACACACATCTTCAGATTGAAATTCTAATATCATTTTTATTTTATCATTCGGCTTCTTGTTCCATTTCCACATGGGGTAACAGATGATTGAAAACACTTTTTCTTTATAGTTCCTGTTCTGCTATTAACTTTTCTTAAAGTTTTTGTTTGTTTGTTTGTTTTTATTTGTTTGTTTGTTTTCCCAGAGAGACAGACACCTGAGCCCTACAGTCAGCCAGGATCACAGGTGCACCTGGCATGTTCAGGTGACCTGAGATGTGAACCCAGAGCCTTCCCACATGGCCTCCAACATTGCAAAGCAATGCCCCTACTGCCTGTGACATCACAGCTGGGCTTGTTCTGCTATAAACTTTGACTTTGGCAAAGGTACTTCCAAATAATGTGTCCTCTCCTCATCAATAAAATGAAGGCTCAGATCCACATGATTTCCATACCCTCTCAGTCCTAAAATTCTATGATTCTATAGCAAACAGAAGATATTTACTTGGGCCCCAGGCCACCCCTTTTGCACCCACAGCTTACTTCTGCAGAGCTAAGCTATACTTGGATCAGAAGTGCCAGCCTGTGAGCTTAGAGGCAACCATAGCCACCAATGTAAAGATTCTCCTATCCTTTGATGGAATGAAAACAGTCAGTTGCAGAGGAATAAAGAATTATAATCTTTCAGGACGCTTATCCAACATTTTATTGAACCCCACAACTTACTAGACTAGACATCACTGTAGGCGAGAGAAATTAGTAACCAGAAGATGAAGACACTATGCTCAAAGTTCATGTCTTACTTGCCTTAGGTCAGGAAGATCATGTCAAAAGTATGACAAGAGGACACTGGACCACAGATTGAGATCAAGACACTACCAAACAATATTGGACAAAACTCACATTCTAGACAGTAAAGGTAATAAAACCAGGAGCTCTATGGGAATGGCTAGAAGACCAATATGGGCTGGATGTAAGTTCCATGAATGCTACATGACAAATATCAGGAAAAACACAGCAGGGGAAAAAAATAGCATTTAGTTGAAAAGGCACAACGTTGGGGCCACATGGTAGTACACTGGTAAAATGTGATACTCTGAAAGACTGCAAGGCTGACCCACATGGGAAGGTTCCAGGTTCGTGTCCAGAGACCTCCCTAAATATAGCAGGCACAAATACACCAATATTCTGGGGCTGGTTGAGGCTAGGGTGGATCATGTCAGCAAGGCACTGCTGAGAGTGCTGTCCCTCTGCCCTGCCATGCCCACTCACATCCCCTCACCCCCACCTCCCAGTTTCTTTTGCTCATGGAAAAAATAAACTTAAATTAAAAAGCACAATCTATTCAAAATTAAATCTCTGTTATCAAACCACTTACTATGTGCATAATTAATCATCTTTGGATAATAATGCCTCTGCTAACTCACTTTACTTACTTACCTCAGCATTGTCATTTGGCGTATCAGGAAGGAAGAGAGAAAGAAGCAGACATTATTGCCTATCTTATAAAACAGACTTTCACAAGTCTTGACTGAACGTACGTCATTAAATCTCCTTTACGATAAAGAAGAACCTAGTCAATAATCTCATTATTCTCTCTAGAATCTTTGCCAACTTAATTCATAAATTGTATTATTTAATTTTTCTACCCTCAAGAAACTGCCACAAATCAACAACTCCTACCTACAAAGGCCATATCTTAAAAACAGAAATCTGTGTACTGTTTTGATCAGTACGCAATGATGTACTGATAACATAAAAACACATCAATGAGCTGTTACAGTGTAGATAACCGAGTCATTGCCTAAAATTTTAAAGGCATAATTAAGGTCTCTATTAAAAAGGAATTCATGAAGGCATCAATGAAGAGAAGGAGGCATCACCAAATCACGAATGTTTAATGAAAAGACCATTCTCACAGAACTCAGTCAATTTAAAGGACAAAATAATCCAAAGGAGCAGAGCATGTTACCAACCAATTACAAGCATCAGTTGATGCAAACCTGATGGAGAAAACAGACAATCCTGGATAAAGAGGATTTATGACTATTTGACCTCAAAATCCAGTATTTGAATACCCCTAATATCAAGCTAATTCTAGAACATCATAAGCGGTAATGAAAGCTCTTAGTTTCTATTCTGAAATAAAAATCTTAGAGAGGGAACCTTTATCAGCCTACATTTTTATACATTATTTTACATTTGAGCCATTGCTATTCAAGTTAAAAAGAGTCTCTGAAGATCTCTCAACTAGTTAATGAAATAATGACTGTAATAACAAAATAAATCATACCTCCAGCTTCACTTGAACAGCACTTATAAGTATTGTACGAAATGTTTTACATATGTCCTCCCAATTAACATTTCCTATTACTCTTTGAGATAAGTACTATTATCAACCTCATTTTACAGATAACCAAAAGCATAGAAAAGCTAGGTCATTTAACCAAAGTCACACATTAGGGTGAATGAGGGTTAGAACCTAGGAAATTTGTTCCCAGAGTTTGTGCACTTAAACATTGCCTTATACCGTTGCTTACCACCTTTGGCTTTTGTGTTAGTTGGGTCGCCTAACACAACTACTACATAGCAACATGGACAAAAGGTGGTGTCTAGACTGGAAATGTTATTAGATGAGGGGTCAAGTGACACGGATTATACCAAAAACCTCTGTGCCCTTGGGCATCTCATTCTACTTCCCTGGGCTTTCCATGTGTATAAAGAGTGGTCTGCATTGAGCTATCTTAAATATGGTTTTTATCTGATACAGAGGTGGATGAGTTGTTTTTTTTTCACTTAAATTATAATAAGTTTTTATCTCTAGCCCAAACTTCTGTCTTTACTCTAAATTAATAAATCCAAGTTTTCACTTGACATCTCCATTGGGTGTCTAATATTTACTTCAACATACCAAGTTTGAAATCAAATTCTTCCTTCTCAACCCCAACACAAGTCCCCTGACCCACCGTCTTACCTACTTCACTAAAGAGAACTCTCTTCTACCACTTTTTCAGGTCCCAAACCATTTATATTTTTTCTTTAAATTGTCAGAGGGTGTGTGTGCTTACCAGACATAGACATGTACAGAGCACCCACCATGAGGCGTGGCCATGCCACAATCTTTTCTCATCAATTTCTCTACTTTTTAAGGACTTGAGGCATGTGCCCAGCATGGTTTTTTTAAGCTACCAGGGCCAGGATTTGAACCACCCTCAGCTATATAGGACTCAGCTCCCTTAACCAGTAGGCTATGGTGCTGGCTCTATGTCCCAAATCTTGATTTCCTTCTTTTAACATGCCGTACATCCAATCTCTCAGTAAATGATTGTATATATGTTCTTCAACATATATCCTGAATCAAACCATCTCACATCACCATAGCTACCCTACCCAAAACCACAGCTACACGAACTCCACTATCTTTCAGTTGAATTACTGCAATAGTTTCTAACTCTCCCCAACCCTGAATCCAGGGCTTCTTTCCTTGCTTCATAGGGCAAGGACCAGAAGATCCTTCTAATATCAAAGGCCTTCCTGTTTCTGCTTTATGTAGAATCTCACTCAGAATAAAAACACATTCCACAGCTAATGAAGCCCCAGGTAACCTGGTCCCTCAGCCCAGCCTGCTGGCCCTCCCCATGCCTACTCTGCTGAGCTTACCCCACTGGCCATTCTGGCCTCTTCTTTGATCTTCAATCACTGAGAGTACTCTCCCTTTCTAAATTTGACACCTGTCTCTGTTTAGAACACTTCCTCAGACATCTGAGTAACCTGTCCTCTCAACTTTAAGGTCTTAGCTCAAATGTCACATTACAACAAAGGCTTGACCACTGTACAAAAACTCCTTCCCATTGACAAACTCCACCCTTAATTTATATTTTTCTTTCTTCATGGTACAGCACATGTGGACACGTGAGAGAGAGAGAGAGAGAGAGAGAGAGAGAGACAGAGTGCGTGTTTGTGTGTGTGTGTGTGTGTGTGTGTGTAAAAGTTCTGACTGTGTCAAAGTCTCTTTTCTCCAGTCCTCCAGTCTGTCAGATCTTGGGCACTAGTGTGTGTACCCCATGTTTCAGGATGATCCTGACAGGCACGTGGGATTGGCTTCTCTTAAGCAGTGCATTACTGCTGTGCCACAGAACCAGCCCCATCCTGATTTATCTTAATAACATTTGTTACAACCCGGATTCCCCACACCAGCATCCCTCATTAAAATGTTAGCTCCATGGAACTAGGGAATTGTTTGCTGCTATGAATCCACAGCCTATACAGTATCCGGCACATAGTATATTCTCAATAAATACTTATCAGCATATGAACAAACTAGCAAATAATCATTACGATGTGTCAGAATGATTATGTGCCACCAAATGCTTGGCTGAAAACAAGAATCAATTCTTTTCATCTCTACACATTTATAGTTTACACTTATCTAAAAGATAATATTTATTCAATAGCATTTATCAAACAAATGAAGGTATTTTCCCCCCTTGAAACATACCAACTACTGTTTATAGCAGGTTAAGAGCTAGTAAATTCAAATGTCATGTCTCTAAGTCTACTCTGTGGTAGGCTGGTGAAAGCATACCCTTTTGCTCAAGAGAGAACTGTTGACTAAAACAGTCCTAACAGACCTCAAAGGCAAGCCACAGCAAATGCTGCCATTTAAAGGAGTGGATAACTATCAATTGTCATTTTTTTAAAAAATCATTAAAATTCAAGCTTCATAATGTAGGTTTTTTTTTTTTTTTAAAAAAAGCACTTTTTCTTAGGAAAAAAAAGTAGAAAAAAAGCAAGTTCACCTTAGCTATCATGTGTAAGTTTGTAGTTATACAGAACTTCTGTTTAAAGAAATCATTATTCAACATCTTTTCCCTTGAATAACAACTGCACTTAAAGACAAGAACTTGCCAATTCAAAACCTATTGATCAATTGTACTTATTTCTTTATTGGATATATTTGGTATTTACTTGATTCTGGGAGCTTTTACTAGTACTAGTGTTAAAAAAAAAAAAAAAAAAAAAAAAAAAAAAAAAAAAAAAAAAAAAAAGCTGTCCTAGTCCATTCTACTTGAGAATCTAGGCAATGAGAAATAATCAACTCGATCCATGTAGACATCATCTATAAAACATTAGACTTAGCAAAAAAGATGACAACCATCTGGAAGCTTTGAGTTTTAACTAGTAGCCTTTCTTTGTCCAAGTCAGCAGCTATTGTCAAGAATCAAAGTTTTTTATTTTTAGTTCTACCCTGAATTATTTCAGAAAATTCAAACAGTGGAAAAAAGATTTAGAGATTTAGGTAAATTATATTCTGTGGAAAAGAGAAAGATCAGTAAAAAAAAAAAAAAAAAAAAAAAAAAAAAAACAGTGAAAACCAAAGTAAAATTATTCTCCTAAAAAGCTGCCAAACTGGTGAGAGCAGCAGTTAGCGTAATGGCTATGTCGCTGAACTCCCATGTAGCTGACCGGGGTTCCAGTCCCGACCCGGTGGCTTAAACTCATGCCAGGCAGGTGTGCGTGTGCATGCATGCCCACGATCCCAAGAGGAGAATGGAGGAGAAGGGATTGCGGTGTGGCCATCCCCCCCCCCCCCCCCCCCCCGGGGGGGTGTGATTTCTCGCTTTCTATCTCTCTGTCTGTCTTTCTGGCGAGCGCACGCACTCTATAGGAAAAACCTCTCAAAAAAAAAAAAAAAAAAAAAAAAGTCGCCAAACTGGAGAAGCAGAAGAAACCCTTCAGTGGAAATTTACATCTGATGCTTTGCTTCCAACCAAGATGAAAGAACAGGAACTGGATTTAACCTGCTGCCTAAAACTAACAAGGAACTGCATAAATTATAAGAAACAATGGTTTTCCGGATGGTGGACTTGAGGTATAAAAGGACAGTGATCCTTAAGAGAGAGCATACACATGAAGTGATCCTCCTGACTGCCCCAGCTTAATACTGCCTTAATGTGTCTAGGCCATGGAGCATTGGAGGAACCAAAATAAAGCCCAGTAGACTATAAATCAAGGGAAAAAGTCTCAGGAGACCAGGGCAGCTTAGAGTTCACTGTAAACAGTAGAACAGGGTGAAGCTACAAAGAGAGAACCACAGAGGTTCTGCCTTGAGTGTTCAGGAGAATTCTGACCAGTGAACACATTGGAAGAAACTATTGGGTCATCAAAAAAGTCATGACACATTTTTGCTTAAAAAAAAAAACAAATAGAAAAATATGTCATAACTTTTCTGATGACTCAATACTAAGTCTAGAGAAAGAGACACCCTAAAGGATTAGAAGGAATAGGATCCTGAACTCACACAGGGGATGTTTCTACTGTCAGATTGAAAAACCTTTTAATTCATGGAACACTGGGAGAAAAAGGTTTTGCTTCAGTACTGACACAGTAAGGCAAAAGTAACCCTAATCTAAATGCCACTATGTCAGGCTAATAAATTTTAAAAGCAAAAACTAGGAGGATCAAACTAACTTTACTGCATGCCAGAAGGAAGATTAAAAATTATTTATAGATATTCTGAGGCTGGCAAGTGGAATAGTAGTAGTTAAGGGTACTGGACTCCCACATGGCTAATTCTAAAAAAAAAAAGACAGTTCAACCTGAATACCTAACATGATGTCTGATACAGAGGAGACATTCAAAACTGGTTATTTTCCTCTCCTTTTATTAGTTACTGTGTTTTAGTTTTCCTTCTAAAACAAGACATTTAGCATCCCAAACAAAATCTAGTATTTTCCCTCCAGAATTTAACAAGGCTATCCCTAAAAGAATTTAAAATACTGATCATCTTTGGACCAGCCTTGTTTTTGTTTAAATTTTAAGGGAAGCCTACAAAAAGAGATAAAAGACATATTCCCCTGGACTGTAGTGAAACCTTGTTACCATTCTAAAGCCACGGGGTTCATTCCTTGACTGTAAATAGACTCCACACAAATCCAAACAATCCTCAACGGGCTACTTACCTGCCCAATAACTCTTAATATTCTGTCCAATCCACATAGGTTAAATAACATTACATTAGTTCAGAAATACTTTTGGGTGTTGGATTTCAATTGGACTTCCACACTGTCAAACCAGTACTTGGGCAGAAATACGAGAGGTAGTCACTGATGAATAATACATGAGAGTAATACCAATACTATTTTTAAAAACAAAAGTCAAGTGCTAAAATTTATTGGGGAGTCGTTAACAAAAAGGGAGAAAGAGCTCTAGTTTTTCAATATATACTTTACTTTCATCTTGAAGTTTCACAAGAAGAAAGTTGGTATTTCAATTTGGATTTATTTTGAAGAATAATTTTATTGAACTTTATTTATTTACTTATATTAATTTGACTAGAAAGGAACGGAGAGAGAGAAAAGGGAGAAAGGAAGCTGCTAGGTCTGAGACTCGAAGCATGGTTGGTCATGTGGGAATCCAGCACCCTTAATCACCATGTCACCTGCCACCCCCTCAATTTGGATTTTTTTTTTTTTTAAGAGATTTTTGCTATAGGGCGTGTGCGCTCGCCAGACAGACAGAGACATAGAGACAGAAAGCAAGAAATCATCCCCCGGGGGGATGGTCACGCCGCAATCCCTTCTCCTCCATTCTCCTCTCGGGATCTTGGGCATGCACGCACACGCGCCCGGCGTGAGTTTTAAGCCACCGGATCCGGGACGCAAACCGTGGTTGACTATGTGGGAGTCCAGCGACATAGCCATTACGCTAACTGCTGGTTCCCGGGATTTTTTTAATAATTTAAAAATCTACTCAAGTTTTCATCTTGTCAAGAAAAACTGAGGTCACTATGTACTACTAAAATTCAAATTCTGAAGCTAGAACATCTACAGGTTGTTTTTCTTAGTTTAATATTTCAAAGTTAATAATTTCTGAATGTGGCATTTTAAACATAAATCAGTGAGATGAAAAAAATCCCTTGAGACTTGGCAGTATGACCTGTCAGGTATACAGAACTAAGAATAAAATATGGCCATTCTCCATAGTCAAAAAAAATAACAAAAAAGACAGCATAAGGCACACGTGTATATTAATACTACGTAACACTGTACTATACAATACTATGCTTACACACAGAACAATGACTGTAGCACTAAACATAAGGCCCAATGAGAAGGCAAAAGTGGGGAGAGTGGGAGTTGTCAAGAAAGATTTCATGACTGAGTCAGGAATTTTTCAAGGTTTGGGAGACACAAGGATTTTTTTTTTTTTTTTCTTTTTTTGGAAAACTCTTGAAAACAGAGAGAGACAGAGAGATAAGCAGGAAATCAAGACATTTTCGCAGCAACATATATTATGATGATGAAGGGTCCCGACACAAGGATAGGCCAAGACATTTTCGCAGTAGGTTAGGTAGTAGCACCAGGTTATAAGATGCTTTAAAGTTTCTATGTACACATTAGTTATACTCTTCAGATAAAGAATTATCAGTTATACTAAATCACAGCTTCTTTTTAAATGACTTCTTTAATTGATGAGAAGAGCCAGGAAGAACAAAAGAGTTAGAAAAAGAACATGGGGACTTGACACCTTCTGATGCTAATTTCTGAAATAAGATATCTAAAAATGATTGCAATCATTTTTAGAAACACCATTAATAGGTCAGAAAGAGATCAGAGAAAAGAATGACATTTTCTAATAATAAAAAAAAATTAATTTGATTTTGGCTGCAAACATTTTTTCAATAGAAATTTGGGAGTATGAAGAAAAGAATCTTTGGGCCTGCTCAAAATGAAACTATATTATATTAGATGATTTGATATTGCTATGAAAAATAGGCATTTTTAAAAAAAGAAAAAAATCTCCTCTCTGGACTTACTTTTAATTAAAACCAAAAAAAAAAAAAAAAAAAAAAAAAAGGTTTACCTAACTAGAAAGTTCTATTTACAGAGATTTTTATCTATACATATTTACTTTTCATTAATTTTTTAGAGGTTTTTGCCTTAGGGCATATGTGTTCACTGGAGAGAGAGACAGAGACAATGAGAGGGAAAGTGAGAAATCATCCCACAAGGATCCCTTCTCTGTCCTCCTCCCAAGATCTTGGGCATGCATGCATACAAGCCTAGTGTAATTCCGAAGCCACCGGGTTTGGGACTTGAACCACAATCAACCCTGTGAGAGTCCAACAATGTAACCACTATGGCATCTGCTGTCCCACTATACACACACACACACACACACACGTATACACACACATATAATATACAATCAATATATAATATATACATTATTATAACATAACTTTTAACTTCCAATATCTAATATTCTCACAGAATGCTCTATAAATACACATAATGTTGCATTTTATAGAAATTTGAACTTCTAGTCAATGTTCACGCCTATCTCCTTTCTTGGACATATAATGTATTTGTCATGATGGATTTAGTTGAAAGCGATTGCAAAGTTATACTATTTTAGTAAAGGATCCCTAGGCCTGGGTTGGGTCAGATTGGTTTCTAACATACCATGCATGCCATCTGCATCTTTGCATTCTGTTGTGATGCCCCAGACCCAGTCCTGAACGATTATACAAGAAGGCTTACAGCTCCCACTTACCCACCCACAACAATGCTGTTTCCTCATATAGAAGCAGCTGGGCTTCTACTTCCGCCCCCTTCTGCCACCCCCCATTGATATATCCCTGTGTTCATTTTACACTCCTCTCCAATATTATTACTAGTCTCTTAACTCTTCCTCTCAATATTCTCATTTTACAGTTCTACAGACTAAGAACTAAGAACATCTATATGGCTTATATCAAATATAAAGTCAGTTTCTTTGAAGTCAGTTGACACAACACACCCCCTTTAATTCCAATTTTTAGTTTGGCTTCTTAATTCACCAACCTCACAGGAGTTAAAAGGTCAAGAGGAAAGCCAGTTAAATGCTACATTCCCCCCACCCAGTATTCATTCATTACAATTATTATTATCCCAAAGAACTCATATATAAAGCAGCTCAATTCTCTTAACCATTCAAAGCCTGGAACTATTCAAGCACTAATTCTCACTGCCCAGCCATCGTTCAAGAAAAGCAAAGGCAGGCCATAAACCTGACTAATTATAGCATAATACTTGGCCCTGTGCAAGACCCTGGGGTGTTGTTTAGAACCTGCTTTCAGACCAGGTTCAAGGGTTTGAAGTTCAAGGGAAGGACAAGCAAGGTGCCACAACAAACTTCACTGCTGCAGATCATGACCCAAGACAAAACACAAGGCAAGTAAAAATATCCTTGCCCATTTCATTCTTATGACTTAGTGCACACAAGGTATTTTTAAACAGATTTTTCTATAAGAAAATTAAAATCATTCCACTCATTTCCTCCCACTCTGATTCCTATTTTTCAAGTCTACGAAGTAACTAGCCTCTCTTAAAAAAGAAAGTACCACTAACTCATATAACTCCAACCAGTTAATATCCAGCTTAATTACAGTGTTAGTAGGCATATTAATAATAAAGAGAGGGCTCTTTCTTTTCTTTTTTCTTTTTTTTTTTTTTTGGAGAGGTTTTCGCTATAGGGCGCGTGCTCTCGCCAGACAGACAGAGAGAGACAGAGAGACAGAAAGCGAGAAATCACCCCCCAGGGGGGATGGTCACACCGCAATCCCTTCTCCTCCATTCTCCTCTCGGGATCTTGGGCACACACGTACATGCGCCCGGCGTGAGTTTTAAGCCACTGGGTTCGGGACACGAACGGCAGTCAACTACGTGGGAGTCCAGCGACATAGCCATTTCACTAACTGCTGGTTCCCAAGAGAGGGCTCTTTCCAAACACTTGACAATACTCAACTTACAACACATGAGGTTTTATTTCAAACTCTGCTTGTTTTTTTCACTCAGTGGAATGCACAGAATTACTAGATCTTGCAGATCCAGCCATATCTATCAAAACCTGTGGAGAAAAATCCCAGAGAAAAGCATTCTCATCAATGTCATCATCACACACCTTGAGCAGATTATCTGGGCTGGGAGACCAAGAATGTAGGTAAAGAGTGGAGAAGTGAAAATTGCCATATGAAGCAAGGACCATTCCTGGAAGAGGAGGAAATGGTGCTGGACAAAAAAAGGACAAACATGCAGGAGGTCACCTTATGAGCCTTTGCAACTCCACTGTGCGAAGCCGCAAGGTATTTCTTATCAGGTTTTTTATTTTTTTTTAAATTCACATGAGTGTGTGCACATTCCTGGGGAGGAGGAAGGTGGGAGAAAGAGAGGTACTCTTGTCTTAACAGGGGTTCATCATGCCACGATCCCCTTCCCTCAGCCCTCCAAGCTCCCCCAGATCTTGGAATAACACATGCATCTAGTATGTTCTCAGGATCAGAACCCACAGAAGTCAGTCAGTGCACTACTGCCTGCACCACCAAGGCTAGGCCTCACTGGGCATTTCTTCTGAAGTGTTCCTGTGAGGAAAGCAGGCACTAAATACGTATTCACAACAGTGAGTATATCCACTGCACAAAATAATGATTTGTTCAACACTGGGTTTGGGATTGCAAAACCTTATATTCCTTGGGTAATGGTTAATACTACCTTCCCCTTCCAAAATGATGGCACCTGTCATTACATACATTGTAAAGCTCCATGTGTCCCTGCCACAAATGACCCCTATTTCCAGAGAAAAGAACCTTTGTTCTCCATGTATTTCCATCATGAAGAGGCTGACCTTGTTGCCAAAACAATACAAAAGTTATGATTACAAGGGGACTTCCAAAAGTCATGGAAAAATGGAATTAAGATATGAGTTTATTTCTATGCGATAAAATTTTGAAACCCAAGCATAATTTTTTTCATCATAAGCATTTTTCATGAACTCTTTCAAGGCTCCTCTTGTCAACTGACTTCCAACTTAGAATCAGACAGCCCTGATGTTCCTCTTTTCTAAATGAGGCTCTGAACTGAGAATTACAGACCAAAGAATTCTACAAATTAACTAAAAACAAGAATGTATTTACTAGTTGTGGAAATTATTTTAATGCAATGTTTTTAATACAATGTATTTTTAATGCAATGTTGGATTTATTAACCTCTGCTCACAAATCTTTTTAATTAAGCATAAATCATCCACTAAACTTACTTTACATTTACTTAGAATTTCTATTCCAAAAATCTTAAGGTTAATTGTAAACAACAATAAAATAGGCTATATTTCCAAAGTCTTTGTATTACCCCAAAAAGGAATAAAGTAATTTAAAATACATGTTTTTATAGGAAGTTAAAATAAATTTACCTTAATTTAAAAAGGAACTACAACTTAACGACATGTGAAGCAAAGTTGAATAAAGGTATGAAAGTAAGAAGCCAGGAACAGACCTGGCTTCTCAAGTTTATTCCATATGTTTCTACATATTGCAAAAGATGAAATAGAGAATTGGCTTTAAACGTTCCCTAAAGAAGGGTAAAGAGGGAAATGTGATTATTGGCAAGAATATCAGTATCTACAAGATGAAAACCAAAAAGCTAGCAAAGGAGAAGCACAAATATATCTCACACTGAGGTCAGAAAAAATGTTCCCTCCTATCTTCAATCAAATTGCACTCTGCAAGCATTGGTTTGGAAAGAAGGGAGGGAGGAGGTGGCAAGAGATAAGGTAGGTGAAATCAGGTAAGACTTGAGCTCCTCTACCCCCTTTTAGGAAGAGCAGCTGTGCTTATTTTCACATAATTGGCCTCTCTTTTAGATATTACTGAGAAAGGAGGTTACATGACTTCATTTCAAAACAGCAAATTGACAACTATTGATAAGAGTCAGGTTTGTGAGATGAGTCACTGAGACTCAGAGGAACAAATGAGAATTTCTCTTTATGTACCTATAAATTAATAGGTACATATTTAAAAATGTTAAACATATAGTAAATACATAAATCAATACATATTTTAAGGATTAATATAAATATATTTAAAATGAATTAAGCTCTCCTAATGATTACTATGTGATTCTCATCAGTGCATTCCCTACCAACAGCATATGACAATGAACTGGTGAGACATTTAGAGAGAAGAGAGGATCTGCACCCCTGGGGAAAGGCTTCACAGTTTTTCCCTTTCAACTTACAGGGAAAGACTGCAGTGACCTGGCCCTAGCTAAGTAGATTTACAAACCAGATTATATTGATTTAACTAAACTCATTTACAAAATGGTCAAATGGCTTAAAAGATCTCTGCAAGGAAAACATGGATGAAGGATAGCACTATTAACATAAGCACACGTAAACAAACAAATGATGGTAAAACTGATTTTTTTGGTTTTATTTTAATCAGCCATATCTTATAGGTAAACACAAAGATCTAATCATATCTGAAAGGTGACAAAACCAAATCATACACACAAGGTTAAAATAATGGAGAGAACTATACAAAATACCCAATATTGTGCATAATGACTTGAGTCCAAACTCTGTCTTGTTTTTTGGGCATTAGCCATTAAATTCAAAGTCCAACTTTAACTACTTAGGTTAGAACTCATCAAACTGAACACTTTTTAAGGGCTGCAATATGTTGCACATAAATTATAATAACAATGGGGCAAAAGATAATAAATAAACTACTTGGAAACCAACCTTCAAATATCTAATAGCACAAAAAATTAATCGAAGGTTAAAAATAATGAAGCAGGCTAGCCCAGTAACGCCATGGTAATGCACTGCTCAAAAAAAAAAAAAAAAACAATTCTACATATTCTACATGGCAAGTGCAGTTCAAATTCCAGCCTGGTCAGACTGAAAATACACTGGGCATGTGCTGAAGTGCCCAAGATCCAATGGGCTAGAGGATTGCAGGTCACGGATCATAAAGTAACCACACTCTGTGGAGAATACCTTTCTCTCTCTGCCCTCCTCCTGCGGAGGGTGTTCCTCTTTCTCTCTTCCTCCCACACACAAACTATATCATGAATAAAGAAAAGCATTTAAAAGCATGAAGCATATTTAATCCCATTACTCCCACTAAACACATGTGATTATAAGATTAAAAGCATCTTATACAACTAATAAAAAGTTAATTGAGAGCCAGCAGGTGGCATGGTGGTTAAGGTGCTGAGTTCCCACATGGCTGACCACGGTTCAGGTCCTGGATCTAGCAGCTTGAAGTCATGCTGTGTGCATGCGCATATTTGCCCAAAGAGTCCAGAGAAGAATGGAGAAGAGATTGTGACATGGCCATCTCTCCTGGAGGGTGATGTCTTACTTTCCTTGTCATTATCTCTCTCTCTGGCAAGTGCATGTGTCCTACAGCAAAAACCTTAAGAAGTTAAACGATTTTTTAAAAATTATTTTAACTGTATCTCATCCTATTAAACTGTTTTTGTAACTGCTTTATATTATACGTAATAAGGGTATGTAGAACACAGATATAAACTGTAAATAAAAATATTGGGCCGGCCAGATAGCATGGTAGTTAAGGTAGCTGGATCCCCCATGGCTGAATACGTGGTTCAAGTCCTGAACCCTGTGGCTTGAGAAACACTCCAGGTACGAGTACACGCAAGCCCAAAGAGGAGAGTGGAGGAAAAGGGATTGTAGTGTGTGACCACTGGAGGGTACTTTCTTACTTTCTCTCCCTCTCAGTCACTCAATGGAGAGCACACATGCTCTATAGTAAACAAAAACAAAAACAAAAAACATATGTTGGGACTATACACTCAATTTTTTTTTTAACCAATGGAGTTTCATTATTATAGAAGATATTGTATGAACGGTATAAAGCAGAAATTTATGAAAATATTTGGATAGGTACTTGGAGAGAAAGACAGTGACAAGCTGACAAGTGCCTTAACTTTGCTTCTCTCCACCCAACCCACCACACCTCTGCTTTTTTATTCCTCTACCTTTATCCCTACACCATGGTAAATGTACTTTCATAATGTACATAGTATAGGTGATTATTTGTTTTTAATAAATTATTAAAACTTCTGATATGAGGAATAGCAAACATCCACTTTCCCTACTCTAAGAAGGTTCCAAAAGTAATATGAAGTGGTGACATAATGTAATATTGCCTAAATTTTCTTAGTATGTTCCACCTTAGCATAACTGACATTAAATTTAATTTGTGACCTTTCATCTAAACTACCCCGCTTGATAAGTCTTTGATACATCTTTTCAGCCCTTTAAAATGAGTAGTCTCCTGAATGGGGATTCTGTAGATTAAATTTGTCACCTGCTCCCTATTTTATTAACCCAATAATGAACATATTAAATATTCAGTCCCTTGAGCAAAGGCTTCATGTAGCCAATTGACAGAGCTTCAATCAAACGAGAGCCTTGATTATAGGTCTGTTTGCTATCACGTAGGGGTTGTGGATAGATAATGAGCAAGAAAACAATGAAGTAAGCTGGATGGCAGAAAGTGGTAGAGAAGGAGAGAAATTCTTTTTTTGAAAATCTGAAAGTGGGTACTATTCACTTGCAAAGATCAAAGTCTACTTCCTCTTTCCACATTTCTAAGGATCATACTGTCCTGAAAACCGGTCTTCTGGGAGTGGGAAGTGAGGGCAAGGAGCAACACTTCAGAGAGGAGGGAAAAGCTCTTGCTAAGTCATAGGTCAAAGCTCTGGAGGAAAAGCCTTATCTGAATGAAAGATTAAACTCCACTCCATGGACATCTGGGGTTTCCTAGTCTGATTGTCCTAAATTTCAGAAGATTCAGGAAGACAACCTTGTTTTGTTCACTCAGGACATTTAGAAGCAAATGAAATCACAAAATGCTTTTAAATACATGTATCAATTTCACACACATAAAACTACCCTGCATCAATGTAGAATTTTTTAAATGCCATGAATATAAAAATCATTATGGCAGAATTCAGAAATCTACTCTCTCCCGTCAAATCAAGGTGTGCAATAATAATCTATGTTTTCCTTCATTTTCATTGCACAGCAAAAGCAATACACATTTTACCAATTTAAGAGATGATATAATCCAAGAGAATTCTTACAGCTCTGACTATCCAACTCTGTCTCCTCAAAGGAGACTCTCTGGTGAATTTAAAAGGGACAGCTGACTAAAGCAATCATTTTTAAAATCATTAAAAACTGATTTAAGGTTTTAGATAAACATAAACATGTTAAAAGGGAAAACAAAAAGATGAAGAGCGTGAGATGTGGAGATTAATAAATAGTTTCAGAGCTACTTTCCAATTGCTTTGTCTAAAGTGTTGAAAAACCTTCGTGTTCAGATTCCACTCTCATGGTACACATATAACCACTTATCACTACTGCCCCCAGAATCTATACCAACTCAGAACAAGAACAGAGATTATAGATTTAAGAGTCAACAAAATATTTTCCAGTGAGTCTTAAAAGAAAAACTTAGAAAATTATGGTACAAGGAAAAGAAATAAGATTATATCCAAGGTGAAAGATAGAAGGTTCACGACAATCAATTCTAGAACTACAGATGCTGGATATCAAGCCCATGTGACACGCTTTGCAGTTGGGCAGAGTAAAAAGTGCATTCTATTGTACAAAGAGCTGCAAGCTCTTATATAAAGCCAATTTCATTTGCAGCACCTTGGAGAAAAAAAAAATAGATGTCTTTCTCATGCTTGATTTTTAAGTCACTTAAAGGTCAAGTGCAAAATCTAACAAGAAATGAGTGGTTTGAGTTCATCAGTTTATTGAACTACAATAAAAATCTTAATGAGATACCAGCTCAGATCTATTAGGGAGACTACCATAAATTTTTTTAAAAAAGAAAGTAACAAATGTCTGTGAAAATGTAGAGAAATTGGAACCCCCCCATGTCTGTTGGTAGAAATGCCAAATGGTTCAAACCACTATAGAAAATGTGTGGTGGTTCCTTCGAAAATTCAAAATAGAATTATTACATGAGCTAGCAAATCTGCTTCTGGATATGTACCCAAAATAATTGATAATGGGGTCTCAAAGAAATGTCAATGAATATATGTTCACAGCAGCATTCACAATAGCTAAAATATGGAAGGAACCCAAGAAGCCAATGACAGATCAATGGAAAAGCAAAATGTAATATATACATAGAATGAAATATTACTCTGCCTTTAAAAAGGAAGAAAATTCTGACATATGCTACAACATGAAGGAACTTTGTGCTAAACAAAATACACTAGTCACAGGAAAACAAATACTACATGATTCCACTTACATGAGGCACTTAGAGTAGTCGACATGATAGAGACAGAGAGCATAATAGAATGGTGTTTTCCAGGAGCTGTGAGGAGGAGGAAATGGGGAGTTTAATAGGTATAGAGTTTAAGTTGTACAAGAAGAATTATAGAGATGAATGGCGGTGATATTTGCACCTTATTAATTAATGCCACTGAACTTTTACACTTAAAAGTGGTTCAGATGGTAAATCTTATGTGTATTTTTACCACAATACAAAAGCTAGAAAAAGGAGATGTATTTCTGATACCTGTTAATCCCACAGGTCCAGGTCCCACTGCACCCACTTTTTCATTATTTGCATTCCTTCATTTCACACAAATAAATACTTTCCAGTATGAAAAGGAAAAGATGGAGCTAAAAACTAACCACCCCCACATCTGCGGGTGTCTTTCCCACAAAGTGACGATGATCACACATGTGTAAATCATTTCCGATAACTACCAATGTGGATGAAGTTGAGGCTACAGCCTCACAAAAGCAACGGCTGTGTGTGCTTTGGAAACAGCGGCATCTTGTCCTGGCTGTCCCATCCAAGCCCTCGAGGACTGCAGAGGTAGGTCACAGGACCAGGCAGTCGCAGAATTAAACCACACAGACATTCAGTCAGAAAGAGGATGACAGATACAAGACTGTCTCAGAGAACAGGGCTTCAGTTTAAGAGGTAGCTCAAGACAGATGCCGAGAAGCAAGAAGCAAACAAGGCCTTCCTTCAAGGAGCAGAGCCCTGGGCCGGCTACACACTAGCCTTTCTGTCACCTGCTTCCTTCCATCCCAGCCTTCCACCTTATACTGAGCAAGGATCAGCACACACAGCAAAGGCTGTCTGAGCTCGCTCTAGCCACTTAGAAAAATGTCTTTGAAAAAAAAATTTTTGTACCGATTCATACTTAGTGAAATATTATGGAAAGATGTTAATAATATTTCACACACAAAGGTGCACATGATATAAAAAAAAAAATATCACAGGTTCGTTTGCTAGAAAAATTCCCAGTGACTTTGTTACATTAAATTTCAATGGGAATCTCCTAGATTGTGTAATAAGGTGATGGTGATGGAAATGCTTACTAAGCATTTAAACTGAAGCCATACCAGCATAAGTCTCTCTCTCTCTCTCTCTTAAACGAACGTTATCTTATTCCTTAAGATAGACTTAGGCAGTAGTTACCATTATACAGTACATAGATGAGGAAACTGAGGCCCAGAAAGATCAGAAAAACACAGCTAATAGGTTTTAGAAGAACCCAAACCCAGATCTGATTCTAAAGTATGTTTTTTTTATTCATCCATTCATTCAGTGAGCTAGCGAATACTTACTGAGCAGAAGACAATTCTAATAGGTATTGTGTCCTAATAATGTTGACAATTAAGACCACCATCTTTCCTCCCATCACCTTTTATATTTTTAGAAATTTCAGATTTACAGAAGTTGAAAGGAATCATAACAAGGATCTATCCTTCTTGCACACGAAATTCATTTTGTACAAAACAATGTGGACTTAAAAAGTGGAGAAGAACATAAGGGAGTCATGAAAGTGAGAAAAAGCACTCGAAACATCCTTAAGACAATTTGAAAGGAAAGTTCTATAAGGCGAAAACAATGCTAATTTCTTACATCTTATATTTTAGGCCAGTTGTCAATGTTTGAATAGTTACTAATTCTTAGTATCTCTTGGAGAAGATATTGTAATTACTATCTATCAAGATGTGCTGGGACCAGTAGTTGGCATGATGGCTATATTGGTGGATTCCCATGTAGTTGACCGTGGTTCAAGTCCTGGACCCAGTGTCTTAAACTCACACTGGGCGCATGTGTGTGCATGCCCAAGATTCTGAGAGGAGAATGGAGGAAAAGGGATTGCGGTGTGGCCATCCCCCCGTGGGTGATTTCTCACTTTCTGTCTCTCTGTCTCTCTATCTCTTTCCAGCAAGCACATGCCCCCTATGGCAAAAACTGCTCCAAAAATAATAATAATAAATACGTGCTAATATATCTTCATCTCTGGTGCCAAACATAGCAATATGATAAGTGATATCTGAGGACTGACTTTATACAATTGTACAAGAAAATTGTATGCATAAATAGCAGGACATATTTTATGATTTTTGCAGTATCCTTCCTGATAGTACAATAGCTTTCAGTGTCTTTACATCATGTGAATACTCACCTGGGCTGTATATCTACCTGTGATTGCCTTGCATCCCCAAAGATAGAGAAGTTAATAAGCAGAAAACTAATTAAGGTAGAGTACACCTAAAAGACACAGGGACACACAATTTCCCAGTTTCAAATAAACCACACTAGAGGAAGACATCTACAATACAGTATCTTCCATGCTGGCCAAACCAAAAAAATACTGTCCTCAAGATCAAAGTTGTAGTTCAAGAGATTAAAGTTCTCTTGTGGTTGAATAAAGTTATGTCGTTGGGACTAGCAGTTAGCGTAATGGCTATGTCACTGGACTCCCACATAGTCGACCGCGGTTCAAGTCCCGGACCCAGGGGCTTAAACTCACGCTGGGTGCGTGTGCGTGCGTGCCCAAGATCCTGAGAGGAGAATGGAGGAGAAGGGATTGTGGCGTGGCCATCCCCCCTGGGGGGTGATTTCTTGCTTTCTGTCTGTCTGTCTGGTGAGCACACATGCCCTATAGCAAAAACCTCTCCCAAAAAAAAGAGATTAAAAAAAAAAAGAAGAAGAAAGTTATGTTGCTAGACAAAGCTCAGGAAATCAAGAATGCTGAGTCTGTGGTTGTTATGTACCAGCCTTTCTGTCATAACTATCATCCTTCTGTCTTATATAACAACTACAAAAATGAAGGACTTCACTTATTGATGAGGCCTCCAAGATATTCTCATAATCCATCTTCTACTTTGTGCTCTTTGCATCTTATTGGTACCTCCTAAGAGATGTAATACACAAAGAATATTGACCCTGCTCATGTTTTATAATTTAGCCAGGATAGGATTAGGAGGTGAAAAATATGAGCAAATCTTGAGAAGAAGAGAGGGAGACTGCAGAGAACATCTGTCACACATTTATGGGTATTTAAAATATTTTTCTTTCTTTCTCTTTTTAAGTTCATTTCTTTTTTCCATGAGACACTGAAATAGAGAAACAAAGCATCTGACACCCCCAGCAGGACCTTCACATTGCAAGTCACCCCAGCCCTAGCCAGCCCAAGTTCATAAGCATACAAATGCCCCGCGTGTTCAGGGCGGCCTCCAGACACTAACCCGGAACTTTTCCATGTGAGTCAGCCTTGCAGAGCACTGTATTACTGCTGTGCCTGCACTTGGCCCCTTCGTTTCATTTTTTAAGAGGAAGGACTACCTTGCCAGCTCTGTGTACTGTGACTTTTTCCTTCTCAGATCTCCCTTGCAGCAAGAGAGCAGCCTGTGAGATGAGGTTCCGTCCACCAGACACAAGTTTTAATTTGGAAATAAATGATGTGAGCAAATAAGCATGCCCAGGGCATCCATTTTGCTAGCACTGGTGAGGGCATAGATGAGGGTTTGGAAGTCAGCTACGGCAGCAGCATGTGGATCACAGGAGAGGCGATATGGTTGTGGGGCGGTGGAGCAGCAGCAGCTCTCTTGTCAGACTAATCCTGTGGTTCTAGGAAATGTTCACGAAATTTAGCCTAGAGTACGTATCTGCATCCTTTCAGAGTTGAAAAACCAGTTCATATCTCATAATAAATCCTAATTAAACTAGCAAGAGTGGATTCCATGATCTGCATCAAAGAACCCTGGCAGATACAGAACTCTCTGGAATGGACTGTTTTAAAACTACTAAGGAACTCAACCATCACAGCAAAAATTTCATGCCAGTTGCACCCCAGTTACCGATCCTCCATCTCCATTAGAGGTTGCAGGGACACCAAGATAGTGTTTGGTTTGTTCAAGATTCTTTTTTTTGTTTTTAACAGAGATTTTTGCCATGGGGCATGTGTGCTTGCCAGAGAGACTGAGAGAGAGAGATAAAGAGAGAGAGATATCACGTCCCCCAAAATTGACACATTGAGGTCCTAACCTAACCCCCAGTGCCTCAAAATGTGACTGTATTTGGAGACAGGACCTTCAAATAGATGATTAAGTTAAAAGAGATCATTAGGGTAGGTCCTAATTCTATCTGACTAGTTCCCTTATAAGAAGATGAATTTGGACACACAAAGACACTCTAGGGCACATGTGCACAGAGGGTGGACCACGGGAGGACACAGAGAGAAGGTGGTCCTCTGTGAGCCAAGGAAGAAGGCCTCAGGAGAAATCAAACCTGCTGACACTTTCATGTTGATCTTCTTGCTTCCAGAACTATGCAAAAGTAAATTTCTGTTGTTTAAGCCACCCCTTCCATGGTATTTTGATATAGTAGCTCAAGAAGATTAATACAGCAATCATAGAGGGCATTCACTGGACCTGAGGCTATGAAAGTGGATTCTAGCCTTACTCTGCCAGTAATCAGCATGTGTACTATTGTAACTAATTTTTTTTTTTTTTTTTTTTTTTTGAGAGAGAGATTTTTTTGCTATGGCAGGGGTCGGGGGCATGCACTTGCTGGACAGACTGAGACAGAAAGCAAGAAATCACCCTGCAGAGGGGATGGCCACACCACAATCCCTCCTCCTTCATTTTTCTCTCAGGATTTTGGGCATGCACGTACACACACCTGACATGAGTTTCAAGCCTTCGTGTCCAGGACCTGAATCGTGGTTGGCCACGTGGGAGTCTAGCAGTGTAACTATTGTGCCATCTGCTGTCCCTAGAATAACTAATTAAAACAATTTTGAATTCATCCGTACAGACTCCCTTCTCCAGCTATGCTACAAGCACGGTCTCCTTAATTCCTACAACATGCCAAGCATTCTCTCACACCAAGGTACCTATCAGCTAGAAGGCTCTCCTCCACACTCCTCATACAGTCGACTCTTTCTCACGCTCCAAATCTTGAGACTTTGTGTCTCTTTCTGAGAGGCATTTCTGACCACTACATCTATAAAGTTATTCAGTGACTTTCCTTGAAACCTCTTAGCACAATTTTATTATTTTTATCCTTCAAACCTCTTATAACAATTTTAATGATTATTGTTTGCTTCCATTTTGCTGTCTTACCTAGTAAAATACAGACTCCATGAGAAAGAATGGAGAAAGGATACCATGTCTACCTTGGTGATCACTGTCTTCCCAAAGCCTAGCAGAGTGCCTGATGCCTAATAAACTCTTGACAAAAAATTGAATGAAACAGTGAACTGGCTCTTGATTTCTAGTTCGCTGAATGGTGCTTGGCTGACTATGAAAATTCCCTAGGAATTTTAATATTGCCAGGCTCCAGTCCTAAGATCCTGACCCAGTTCCCCTAGTATGGTAGTACTTAATGAGATGCCCATAATTCACATGCATAGCTGTACTTGGGGCCATTTGGACTAGATGACTTCAAAGGTCCATTTCAACACTATTTGATCTCTATGATACTTTCATGTCATGATAATATTTTCCTTTTCATACAAGCTATTCTAAGATAGAATACTGTTGGTGGGACTATTAAGGAAGAGTCAGTAGCATTCATTGATCACCATGTGATGTAACTGGGCATCCAAAAATGAACTTTTTGTCCAAAGATCAAAAAATGTAAGGGAACACTGGGCATTCCCACATGACATAACTGTCCAAAAAGGAGCTTCTGTCCAAGGACACAATAAATAAACACATTGACTCTCACAACTGAGACTAAGAGCAGATGCCCCATGATGTTAACTCTGGTTGTAATGGTTAATCTTAGGTGTCAACTTAAACACCCTGACAGCTGGTAGAACTTATTTCTGGATAGCCTGGTGTTTCCTGAGGAGATGGGCATCTGAATCAGTGGACTTGGTAAAGAACATCTGGCCTCAGTGTGGGAGGGCACTATCCAGTTAGCTCAGGGCCCAGAAAGAACAAAAGGCCAAAGAAAGGTGAATTATCTTTCCCTTTTTCAGAGTTGGGATATCCATTTTCTCCTGCCTTTGGACATCAAAACTCCAAGTTCTAATCTTTGGACTCCCAAGACTTGCACCAGTGGCCCCCAGATACTCAGCCTTTGACCCAGGGCTGTGATTTATACTGTTGGCTTCCCTGGGTCTAAGGCCTTTAGACTTGAACTGAACTAAATGCCAGGACCCAACGATCTCTAGATTAGACAGTCCATTGTGGGATTTCTCAGCTTCCATAATCATAGGAGTCAATTCCTCTAATAAATCTCTTTATCTGTCTGTCTAGCTATCTGTCTGTCTGTCTGTCTATCTACCTACTTACCTATCTCTTTTTGGTCTGTCTCCCTGGACACCCCTAACTAATCAATTTACCAGTTATCTTTAGATGGTGAGATCATAATCTCTTACTTTAAGAGATAATTAAATTCCATATCATTTCTTATTTCTTTTAAAACTGACATACAATGAACATTATTATATTTGTAATCAGGAAATATAATCAGGTTTACTTAGGGGGAAAAAAAACAAAAAACAAAAAACAAAAAACAAACAAACAAACCAGATTTCTGCTCCCTTATCCAAGCTGGATCCAGCCATGATAACAAGCTAACAAAACTCATCAACAACCCAAGGAGTTGATCAAAAAGGCCATCAAAGATGCACTGCTTGAATGAATGGCCAGAGCAATTAAAGGCTAAGATAGCCATCCTGAGAGAGGCAAGAGTGAGGAGTATGGGTATGGGTATGAATCAGTCAAAGAGGTATTCCCAGAGAAAGTACAACTTCGGCTAAGTCAGGAAGGGCTGCAAAATATATCAAGAGAGAAAATAAAGTCTTTTACATTCTCACTGGGTGATAACCAGAGGGCTAAGAAGAAAAAAAGAATGTGTAAATGACACAGTAAAGCACTGGGACTGCTGCCTGCTTTGAAGCAGCATTACTTGTAAGAAACAAGCAGGGACTAGTTTCCTGCCAGCACTTCGAGAACTGATAGCTTTGACTTGCTTCCAGCACCTATGGGGAACAGAACTCCCCAGAGCAGGAGAGATGTACAAAACATGCTTTCAAAGGCTACTACTTGAAATCCCCAGGGAACTCTTAAATGCTTACCACATTACTGCAGTGGAAAACTACAGCACACACCTATCAGCATGAACTCTAGCTGTCCAAAGCCACTAGCAGTTTCATTATTAGCATTTTTGGTGAAAAATATTGAACGACGTAGATCGCACTGCACTACATCCGACTACTACTGGATAGTCTTAGCCCATTAATCACTGCACTTAGAGTGTTCACCTCAAAGCAGGTATATAATTACATACAAAGCCAAAAAAAATTATGCGTGTCCCACACAATAAGGAAAGGAAAAAGGAATGGAAGAAAAATATAATAAGCTGCAGAGCTCTTTGCTCCTATGTAATCTTGTTCATGGTTCAGTTGTTACTGCAGAATTGTTGTGCAAGGAGGACAGGACTGTTGGGTTCACGACTCAGAATCACCATTTAATAACAGAAGTATGACTTTGGACCAGGCACAACTCCTTAAGGCTAGTTTCTTCCAACATAAAGTGAAAGATTTCCTTATTGGTAATCCTCCTTGGTTCCCAGAAAAGACCAAACAATGTTAGGACACCTTGTAATGTCCTTGATATTTTTATTTTCCTACATTGCTCCAGGTCACGTAGGGAGGTAGTGTACCACAGTGATCGAGGACACACTAGCTTTGGATATGGATTCTGGCTCCATCACTTCTGGATACGTTAATGTCAGCAAGTTATTCAACCTCCCTAAGTCTCAGTTTCCTTACCTATAATGTAGAGATAATAACAAAGTTCCCTTACCTATAGTAAAGATATAATAACAAAATCGTATGTCACTTAACAATGTGGATACCTTCTGGGAAATGCATTGTTAGGCAACTCTGTCACTGGGCAAGCATCATAGCTAGTAATTACACAAACCTAGTTGGTATAGCCTAGTACACACCTAGGTTATCTGGTATAATCTTTTTTTTTAAGAATGATTTTATTTAACTTTATTTATCCATTTATTTATTTATTTCAATTTGACCAGAGAGGGACAGAGCAAGCGAGAGAGAGAGAAAGAGAGAGAGAGAGAGAGAGAGAGAGAGAGAGAGAGAGAGAGAAAGTGTTGCCAGGTCTGGGACCTGAACCGTGGTTAGCCACATAGGAGTCCAGTGCCCTTAACCACCACGCCACCACTGTTAAATCTGCATCCATTGTTGACAAAACTTGTTACTATGTAGCACATAACTGTGCATATCCTAGAACTTTACCGTGAAAATTAAAAGAATCCACATAGAGTGCTTGGCACAGCCCCTGATACATGGCAAATGTGCACAATTACTATTATACAGTTGACCCTTGAACTGTGCAGTTCTACTTACATATGAATTTTTTAAACAAATACTGTAAATGTCTTTTCTTTATAATTTTAACATTTTTTCTCTTGCTTACTTGACTATAAAATATAATACAGAATATATATGACATACAAAATATATGTTAATTGACACTTACATTGTCAGTAAGGCTCTTTCTAGTAGGCTATTACTAGTTAAGCATTGAGAGATTTGAATTTTATGCAGATTTTCAAATGCGTAGGTGGTCTGCACCCCTAACTCCTCATTATTCAGGGGTCAAATTTAATGACTATTTCTGCCTTAAGCAATGAACAGCCAATAATGCGACCTACAGAGTAACGGGCTGCCTGTGACCTCCCCATTGGCTGGTGGGAAACTCACTATTTTGGAAACAGAGATGGTGCTTCATTCATCGTACACCCAAACACCTCCACCCAGCACTGAGTGAGTAAGCACTCATACTCTGAATTAATAACCCAAAATCCTTCCTGTAGATTCAGAGAGCCCACAGATAGAAGAAGAATCTGTTTCCTTCGATTGTCCCCAAGTGATTCACAAGGGAATCACTTCTTTAACAAGTAATATAAAAGTGCCCAGTTGGAAAACATTTAAAAAATTTTAAAACAATATTAATTACCTAATTAGTATGATTTCCTAACTTTTCTAATTTTTCACTCCTCTATAAAACGTGCCTCTCTCTGAGCAGTGAATGTGCCTGCCATACAAAATGTACTCTTGGGTACCCTGAATAACCAACTGGCTAGTTGGAATACCCAAGGGATTCTGGGTATTCCGACACTAGTACAGCCAGACAAGGAACACACCAAGCACCTGTCTGTCACCAGGTGGATAATGGTTCAGGATTTTCCATCTGAGAAGGAGGAGTTGGCGCTGGCTACCTAGGTTAAATACACTAACAGCATTCATAGCTTTGTTCATCTCATTTGAGTACTCAGTCTTTAAAACTATGATTCTTGCCTTCAAGAGGTTCTCAACATAATGAGGAAAGCAGCATGGTGTCGTGATTAAAAGATAGGGCTCTTCAGTAAGAATAATTGACGTGAGTGTTATTTCTACCTCTTACTGAAAGACAGTGGAAATTGCTTGACCTCACCAATTATCAATGTTCTTATCTCTAAAATTGGGAAACAGTAGCTTAAATGTCTCATAGAGACTGAATGAGACTGAATGAAATAACATGTCTTCTCTATAAAAAAATTTTTTTGAGAGATTTTTGCTACAGGGTGCATGCACTTACCAGAGAGATGGAGAGACAGTAAGAAATTACTCCCCATGGGGGATAGCCACACTGTAATCCCTTTGCCTCCATTCTCCTCTTGGGATTTTGGGCATGCACGCAAATGCACCTAGCATGAGTTCTTTTGTTTTTTAATTTTTGTGAAGAGGTTTTGTTTGTTTGTTTGTTCGTTTGTGTGTTTTTTTTTGTTTGTTTGTTTGTTTTTTGCTATAGAGCATGTGCGCTCACCAGAAAGAGAGAGACAGAAAGTGAGAAATCACCCCCCAGGGGGGATGGCCACACCACAATCCCTTCTCCACCATTCTTCTCTCGGGATCTTGGGCACACACGCACATATGCCCGATGTGAGTTTAAGCCACCAGGTCCAGGACTTGAACTACAGTCAACAATATGGGAGTCCAGCGACATAGCCATTATGCCAACTACTGGCCTCACCCCCACATGAGTTTTAAGCTAACAGGTTCAGGACGTGAACCACAGTCAACTACATAGGATTTCAGCAATATAACCATTCCGCCATCTGCTGGTCCCAACTACAAAATGTCTAATCCAAAGAGTTTGTTTTTTGTTTGTTTTCAGTTGGCAGCTGTTAGCAGTGATGGTAGATGTGTAATGACAAAGGCACATAAGGCTGCTATCAGAGCACAGATTAAGGGTACCCAATTCAGTAGCAGAATACAGAAAACACTTCCTGGAAATAGATACCTACTGAGGAACTGTCAGACATGTAAAGAAAACAGAACAGAAAAGGATGGAAATAAAAGATGGCAAGGCATACACTGCCAAGGGCAGTAGTTACCCAGTACACAAACTGAGGAACAGTGGGACAAGAAGAGTTGGGTATTTTTGGAGTTTTGATCTTAGTTGGAAGGTGATAGTGATCATGGAAGGATCTGAAGCTGTTAAGAATTAGGATCATAATTCAACAAGTTCATTTTAATGACAGCATAGAAGATAAATTAGATGAGCTGAGAAAGACAATAAGATTGGAGAGGAAGTAGTTATAGTAACAGGCAGGAAATCTTTAAACCAAACTAATATAATGACAAGAGGAGTAAAGAGAAGAAGGCTAATTAAAAAGGTATTTAGGAAGAGAACTTAGAAGTAGATGGGAACTCTTTAGATAAAAGGGTCGGGACCAGCAGTTGGCGTAATGGATATGACACCGGACTCCCATTTAGTCAACCATGGTTTGAGTCCTGGACCCAGTGGCTTAAACTCATGTCAGGCATATATGCATGTGTGTCCAAGATCCTGAGAGGAGAATGAAGGGGAAGGGATTGCGATGTGGCCATCCCCCCAGGGGGGTGATTTCTCGCTTTCTGTCTCTCTGTCTCTCTCTGTCTTTCTGGTGAGTGCACGTGCCCTATAGCAAAAACCTCTCCAAAAAATATACATAAATAAATAGATACAAGGGTGAAAAGAAGGAGGGGATAAGACAATTTCGCCATTTCAAACGTAAGTAAGCCCAAGAATGATGATGTCGTTATCTGAAATCCACTGTGGGAAGTAATGTACTTCTGGGGAACAAATAAGGAGGTAAGTTTTGGTCACGCTGAGTTTAATTTTAGAACCCATGGAATAACAAATTGACAGTATTCGTGGAGTAGCTGAATATAATAGCTAAAGCCCAGGAAAAAGGCCTGTCTAGAGACAGTGATTTGAAAACCATATTTGATGCCATGGGCTATTTTAGTAGCAGAGTTTTATTAAGATAAACAAATAAAAAGAACAAAATTAAAAATAAGAATGCATCAAGCTCATGAAAGATGGCTCAAGCTAGGCAGCAAGCATAAAAGAAATCTCTTAAATCCAGGAAGAAAGGGAAATTCTCGGGTTCACCAGCCCCACCTATCCCGCCCTCTACTATCCCCTGGAGCTTTACGTGTTTGTTCAGGTGACAACTTAAGAATCAGTCCATGTCATGGCTGTGTTGAAGAAACATGAAATAAATAGTAACTGCTACCCAATGAAGAATGGCACCTCTTACTACCTTAAAAGCCAAAAAGCCTGCAGGCAAATGCTTAAAGTAAGACAGCTGGCAGAAGACAGTTCTCTGCATAGAATTTCTTGCAACCAGATCAACAGTGGATTTACAAATGAGAGCGAAAAAAAAAGCGTCCTACGAAATCATTTTAGTTTTCAAATAATGGCATTGGGCCAGGTGATGGTGCAGTAGCAACACAATCAGATGCACATATAAAGGTCCTTTCCAGTGTAAGACAAGCATGTATGCTGGTGCCCACGATCCAGCTTGGCTGAGACTGGAGATGGATCACAGAGTGCACTGTCTGTCTGTCTTTCACTGTCTAGTGGAAGAAATAAATTACTTTAAAAATAAAGTAAGAGGCTGGATAATGGCACAGCAGGAAAATGCAACACTCTACAAGGTTGGCCTACACGGGAAGGTTCCAAGTTCACACATGGAGGCCGCTATGGGCATGGCAGTGTATGTGTGTCCGTGATCTGGGTCTAGCCTGAGGTTGGAGGGGAACACAGTATCAAGACTCTACAGGAGGTGCTGTTTCTCTGTCTGTCTCTCTTACTCATGGAGGTGGTAAAAAGTAAACTTTGAGAATAACAAAATAATAAAATAAAGTGTTAAATATAAAGCACTGCTTATATGATTTTACCATTACCAGAGCCCACAGCGGCGCGTTCCTCCAAAGACAACTGACACTTTTATCGATGCCTGATGCTGATGACAATTATGGTAACTATTCCCCCGCCCCCCCCCCCCCCCGACTATTCTTAATGATTATTACTTAATCCATGTTTATCTTCCTCCTGACTAGCAGTTTTAATCACTTCCAGGTAAGGGACTTCTACTTTTGTATCTTCCATAGCATCTGGTAATGTATTAAACATATCAGAGACTCAATAAAATGTTGATTGAGGGGCTGGGGGGGGGGGGGAGATAATTTCTTAGCATTATTATTAAGGTAATAGTTTATAATTTAACTGACTCTTGTTTAAATAACAAATGCTTATCATTCCATCACCAAAATGCAAAGGGATTAAAAACTAACAGTTACAAAGTTCTATTATTTCTCTAGGTAGGAGATTTTATTTCAAGGGTAATATCATACCAATTGTAAAAGTGTTACATAGAGCAGTCTTCAATCTTTTCAGAGAACTGCAAGTATAATCCTCTTAAATATTTTCTAGCCTTTGAATTTATTTTTATTCACAATTACCTGCCAAATTCTTATCTTCTTACCCTAGCTCTTATCAGAGAAAAACTAAAAGTACAGTAGCTTTAGAAAAATGTACCCAAAGCAATATGTAATACCGACAGAAATAAAGCTATTAGGAGGTTGCCATCTGAACCTTGTCAGAGTAAGGGTAGAGCTTTATTTCATATTTCTAGTTAAAAAGATGAGACTGATGAAACCCCAGATTACTCTCCTCTCTATGTGAATACAATTTTAGCAGAATTTCTTGCTATCATAGGTTGAAGTGAAATACACACACCTTCACCTCACTGAACTCATTTTACTGCAAACCAATGTAAAAATTAATTCCTTAGTCACGGCCTGCTCCAACAGCATAGCTACTGGGAATTCAAAACATCTTTTGTTTTCATCCTCAGAAGCTCTAACAAAAGGCTTCCATTTCCTTTTCCAAAGCTCTAATAAGCCATGATATTTCCACATACTCTGTAACTACAAAGATCTCATAGATTTGTATCACCTTGTTAGAAATTCTTACGTGTAAAAATGAATGTAAAAAAACTAGAACCAGAGTTTCAGCTTGTAAAAAATAGCAAGTTAGTCAACAACCCACTTTCATTTCATGGAGTCTTTATTAAGCAACTACATTAAGACCTGCTGCTAGATTCTTACGATCCACAATCCTTTATCTAATAACCTTGGGGTCAGGCATGTTCTGTGATCCAGAAATGTTTATGCCACATTTTGAAAAATAATGTGCGTTAAATATCATGTATCACGAACTTCCCAGGCAGATGTGGGTCAGTATCCACCAGGCAGGATTAATATCTGCAGCAACATATGTAAGTACTACGCCCACAAGTTAGAGAAGATTTTACTATCTAATGGGTTATGAAAAGATTTCGATTTTAGATATTTAGGAATTAGAGGTGACAAAGAAGATGCAACTCTGATATCCAGGATTTCACAGCCAAATAGGAGAATGATATTTATTTTTACCTCTCTGTCAGTTATTAAGCCACTATCTCTCATCACCCTGTTTGGAGAGAGGGCTGGCAAACTACATTTCTGCCAATGGTTGGCTCCTGGATCTGTCATAGGGATGTTTGTGAGAGACTGCAAGGCTGAGCAGGGAAAAGGAACATACTCCTTTCTGTCAATGGATGTTTCCATTTTGTCTCCTGTCTGGGTTCCAGTGTTACCCAGACCATGCGAATTCACCTGGGCAGAGGTGGATCTGCAGGGGTGGAGCGCTTCAAGGTCATTTGTATCCAGTTGGCTCATCTTCTCACACAGCAGTACCAGCCTCATTGGAGCTCCAAGCCTCCACCCAAAGATCTCAGCCCCAGCTGGTAGCTGCCCCTCTTTACCAACCTGAATCCCAGACCACAGGGACCCTCTTCTGAATTCAGCTACAGCAGCACCAGCAGAGTAGCATCCCCACCTCAGAGGTCCGTTTCAGTTCTGAAAGGCCCCTCCTCTAAGTTTCTCTTTTCCTTATTTATTTTATTTATTATTTATTTATTTTACTTTTTTTTTTTTTTAAGTTTGCTATAGAGCATGTGTGCTCACCGGAGAGACAGAGAGAGAGGGAAAGTGAGAAAGCAAGCCACCAGCTCCAGAACTCAAACTGTGGTTGGCCATGTGGGAATTTAGCGCCTCAATCACCACACCACCTGCTGGCCCCAAGTTCCTATAAAGTTTTAATAATCCAACCTCTTCCCTGCATTTGCAACATCCTTGATTCTTTAGCTCTTGCCTTGTCAGTTTCTAGGTAACACACCTCTACCTAGTTAACAATTCTTTATATTAATAGGTCTCTGTTCAAATAACTGGTATGCTTTCTGTTCCTGATTATACTCTGCCTGATCTACTCTCTGTAATATGCCATAATAGATATGGGAGCATACTTTATGGAACAAAACCATATAATAGTGGGGTCAGGAAAAGATACTGAACAGTTAATAGTTGAACCAGAAAGTTATAAGACAAGAAGGAATTCATATAGTAGAAAATGGGAGAAAGGGACATTCTGGTAGAAAACAGAAACACAGAAAACACAGAGCCTGCTCATGAAAAGGATTCATACACAAGACAGGAAGCAAGGCTGGAGGAGGCCTCTTTTGCTGGTGCTAAGAAATGTTTCCTGTAGATAATAGAGAGCTACGAAGAAACTCACATCGGTTCGGTGCTCTGGATGGCATAGCACTGAGGGTGGTACAGAGGACAGGCTGCAGGGAAAGTGCCACGTAGAGGAAAGACCTGGAGATCAGTTAGAAGATTAAAACTAAGACAAAGTCTTTCCTCTGAAGATTTATATAACTGCACAAGAAATTCAGACAAAACTCACAAAATACCATATAATTAAATACACCTAGTTCTCAAATTGTGAGCCATATTCGCTGACAGCATATAAGAGATTTTTAGCCTACCTCAACTTTATAACAACTTTAACTTCTGAACCAAAGATTTTTGTTAAAAAGCAATTCCACCTAGATGCAACCATCCTCCCTGATACAAGCACATACACTTGTGACAGTAGCAAACATAAGTGGAGCTAAACTCTGTCCAATTTATTAAAAAAAAAAATCCCTAGAGAAATGAATACTATAACAGGAATAAATTCTTCTAGCCCTAAGGAAAACCAGTGGCTGCAAATTTCTCTTCTCTACTTTCTGTGGGCTTTTATAGCACTTAGAATTTTAATACAATTGTAATTTATTTATGCCCTTGCACGATCTTTTATTTGATCCTCTCTCATAAGCTAGATAAAAATCACTTTGCTGCTGGCCCCATAGCCTAATGGTTAAGGGAGCAGGATCCCACAAGGCCAACCATCATTCAAATCCCAGCCCCAGAGGCTTGAAAAACACACCAGATATGTGTGTGTGTGACTAAAATCCATATGGGCTGGAGAAATGCAGAAGAGGCTGCAGTGTAACCACACCTTGTTAGGGGAATGCTTTCTCCGTCTTTCTCTCTCTGTCTCTCTAGCGAGTGCATGTGCCCTCCAACAATTAAATTACTTTGTCAAAGGGGAGTACTACATTTAATATTTTTTTTTTTTTGAGAGGTTTTTCGCTATAGGGCGCGTGCGCTCGACAGACAGACAGAGAGAGACATAGAGACAGAAAGCAAGAAATCACCCCCCAGGGGGGATGGTCACGCCGCAATCCCTTCTCCTCCATTCTCCTCTCGGGATCTTGGGCACGCACGCACACGCGCCCGGCGTGAGTTGTAAGCCACAGGGTCCGAGACGCGAACCGCGGTCGACTACGTGGGAGTCCAGCGACATAGCCATTACGCTAACTGCTGGTTCCCTACATTTAATATTTTAAAAATATTTTTCTAGATAGGATCAGCAGTTGGCATTTACAGTTACATCACTGAACTCCCACATAGCTGACCACAGTTCAAGTCCTGGATCCGGTGGCTTTAAACTCACACCAGGCTTGTGTGCTTGCATGCCCAAGATCCAGAGAGGAGAGTGGAGGAGAAGGAATTGCAGTGTGACCATACCCCATGGGGGTGGGGGGGGTGGGGGGGGCTGATTTCTCGCTTTCTGTCTCTCTGGAGAACATACACACTCTATAGCAAAAATCTTAAAAAAAAGAAAAAAAAAGTATTTTCCTAGACTCTATTAAAGTGAGTAAAAACTACTGAAATATTTATTGACTTCTATATTTAAAAAGAAAATTATTTTCAGTTATCCATTTCAAGGACTCTATAATCCACATATGAAGTGATTTTGTTAGGATAGTTCCCAGTAATCTGAGGGTGAACAGTGTGACTGAATTATTTTTATATCCCCTAGAAACATCTTATTTATGGTAGGCAAACAGCAAATATTTGCTAATTGAGTTTATTTAGAGAAGTAAGGGTCTTTAAAATATTTGAAAATTATGTACTTCTTTAATTTAGAGTTTGAACTATCAGAATTAATAAAGACAAACTGGACTTGGCAAAATGGTTAAATTTTTTGGAACCCATTTTCATATTAAATGTGTTATTTAAAAAACAGATGAGGAAAGCTTAGGACACCTTGGCACACTTCCTTAGATTATTTGATGATCAAAGACATCTGGCTTTTTTGATTATTTATGAAATTCCATCCTAAGGCCTACTTGATATTTTCAAAATATGTTTTGCAATATTTGGACATTCTCCAGGTAGCTGGTTTAATTCACATTTCCCCAACACTCATCTCATTTGGAAGTTTGATTATTATTCCTTTATGGTTATAAATGAGTTATAAATTCTATCTAAAGTGTGTTTAGGGTTTTATGAAACAAAATGAGACTTTTTAAAAAAATCATTTATTTAAAACTAAGTTTAGAACTCACTCACTCAATTTGTTCATTTATTCTGCATCTTCTTTTCTGACTATCATATAGCTAAGAGCTAAACACTGTACAATGTTTTAGTTTCTTAATCAAGAAATAACCAGTATTCTATTTCTTCATGTCTGACAAGTACAAGCACTATTTCTAATGGCATTAAACAAAGATAGTATATTTGGGATATTCTTTTCTCCAAGAGACCTATCAAACATGTGTGCATGTTATGTAGTGTTAAGCTTGTTTGATTTTCTTGTAGGTGAAGCCAAAAATGGAAATAAGAGAGAGAAAAGTCAGTGGGACAAGGAAAGATCAGTTGAATGTTAACCAATATTTAACAAATAAGACTCAGTCTGCCAGGAGTCACAAGTTTCATACCTGAAGCAGTACACCTTCCTAAAAGTAACCCTGGGATCAACATTTCCCTCACCCTTACTTAGTATGAATGATTAGAGAGTAAATTAATTCATTCAAAAAAGAAAAAATGCTATAGAAGTTAGCCAAATCATACTAGTAAAAGTTGCAACAAATCTGGCCTCCTAAAATTAAGGACAAATATAAAATAGTATTTACATCTACACAATAGGAAAGCTGAATGATATAAAAGGGAAACAAAGTAGAACTTTTTATTTTATACTTATAACAGTATTAAAATATTTCAAATATTTATAGAAATTAACATGTTTTTAAAATATATTTTTTACAAAATAAAGAAAATTATAACTCACTTCTACTATTTTCTGAGAGTGACTAAATGTATATTTAGAAAATGTATATTTAGAAAATATGTCTTTCATTGATCAATCGTTCATAAACATTCCCTAATGAGTTGTAGTTCCAAGTATTATAAAATAATAGTGTATAACAGATTACCTTCAAAAAGCACCTACAATTTATTTATGTGTAATGTGTATTTTTTAGCATGCCAGTTACTTATCTGCAGTATCATGGCAACATTCTAGGTTGAATGTTGATACTGGAAAGAACTGAATAATACTTATAATTTTCTACATAATGCTCTCAAATTTTTATATAATGTTATTCACCTTAATACCTTTGGTAAATAAAAATTATAGTCAAGAAATTTAATGTATAAAAGGTAGTGGAGAAACATCAAACAGTCCCAGAAAGAGAATGACAATAAGCATTGATCACTCTGTGGTAGGTATATATAAAATTACAGGTCTAAGTGAGGAAAATTCTAATATATTTATTAAATATATCTGCAGATATACTACACTAGTGATAATGAAAAATAAAGAAACTTGTTCTCTATCAAATAGTATACTGATAAATGGGTCAATCCAAGATACACAAGTTTATCAATTTTCTCTTTTAAGTGTAGGAATATAACTTTATCTCTCATTTTTTTCTTGTGGTACGTGTGTGTGTGGTGTTTTAGGAAGGCTCTCACTGTGCCTCTTGCCTCAGCCTCTCAAGTAACAAGAGACCACAAATGAGTATTTTTACACCTGGCTTCTGGGTACACTGGGAATTAAACTCAGCCTTCCATGTGGCTTCCGTCTTCTAAGCAGTGATCTTCTACAGCACCCAGCTGTAGCTGGGCAATTAACTCTCATATATTTTTAAGAGACATTGAGAAGATGACGACTTTGAGTTGATATCGCAATCTAAGTTTTCCTTAAAAATAAACCCAAAGAAGTGAGCCTACATCTCACCACATTCTACTCAATTTTTCCCAATATATTCTGCCCCTACTTACATTCAATAGTTTTAGAGCTGTATTAACATTTTCTTACATGAAATCTAAATGGTCTATAATTTCCCAGGTAAACATTGGGTTGTCAGAAAAGTCATGGTATTTTTATATGTTTTTCTGTGCAAAAATGTGTCATGACTTGTCTGAAGACTCAGTAGTTGTTCCTTTTTTAAGTTTATTTATTTCTTCCTTCTATGAATGAGTCAGATAGGCACACACACAGAGACAGGTACCCCAAAAGGTCTTCACACCACCATCCACCTCAACCTTGAGCTAGTCCTAGATCCCAGGCACACCTGTACATGTTCCCAGCATGTTCCCAGAGGTCTCCAGATGCAGTGAGGTTCACAGGGTATTACTATTACTCTACCACCAGCTAATCCCATTTTTCCTGTTATTAACTCTAGCCTCTTTTGATTACTAAGAGTAAGGTTGAGCATCCTATACACAATTACCTAGAACTAGAAGTGTTTTGGACTTCAAATTTTAGATATTGTAATGTCTGTATATATATAATGAGATATTTTGGCAGCTAGGACCCAAATCAAAATACAGGGAACCAGCAGTTAGCGTAATGGCTATGTTGCTGGACTCCCACGTAGTTGACCGCGGTTCGCATCCCGGACCCGATGGCTTAAAACTCACGCTGGGCGCGTGTGCGTGCATGCCCAAGATCCCGAGAGGAGAATGGAGGAGAAGGGATTGCGGCGTGACCATCCCCCCTGGGGGGTGATTTCTCACTTTCTGTCTCTGTTTCTCTCTCTGTCTGTCTGGCGAGCGCACCCGCCCTATACAAAAAAAAACTCTCAAAAAAAATACAAAATTCATCTCTGTTTCATATATATTTTATACTCATAGACAAGTGTAATTTTATACAAAATTTTCTTATAAAATTTTGACTGTGACCCATCACACTAGGTGAAGTGTAGAATCTTCCACTTGTAGCTCAAAAAGTTTCATATTTTAGAGGATTTCAGATTTCAAATTTTTAGAATTAAAGATGCTCAACCTACATAAGGATGTCTTACTATTTTGGGAGAAATTTTACCAAAGTTACTGCTGTAAACAGGGCACATAAAGAGAGAGTGTCTTAGGAATAATGTACCTGACTAAGCAGGACAATTGTGGATTATCAAAGAAAGGTGATTTAAGAGTTTGTCAGTTTTAAGAGTGGTACTGCTACTGATATAGCTCCAACTCTGCTCCCCAAAGACGAGGTGGTTCAATAATATATACACACTAATGTCACCTCACTGGATGTCTACAGAAGCCAACTGGGATGAAGACAGAGGCCTGTAGAATGTCCAAGGATACAAAACAGCAGGGAATGCATCCACTTACATGTGTACCTTCCTGCTGCATCTCTGTTCTAAACACATATTATTATCATTATAATATACTATAATGCATTGTATAATATAATAGCAGGCAGGAAGAGTGAGGTAAAACAAAACAATTTCGAAAAAGTTATACATATACAAGTGAATTCCTGCAAATCAAATATTTTATTTTTAAAAATTATTATATATTTAATTTTATCATTATTATTATTATTATTATTATTATTATTTTGCTTGCTATAATACACATGCATTCACCAGAGAAAGGCAGACAGAGAAAGAAAAGGAGAGAGAAGGAAAGTGAGAAGGCAAGCCACCAGATCTGGGACTCGAACTATGGTTGGCCATGTGGGAGTCCAGCACCCTAACCACCATGCCACCTGCTAGCCCCCCAAATCAGTTATTTATTTATTTTTTTTTTTGGAGAGGTTTTTTGTTATAGGGCGCGTGTGCTCGCCAGAAAGACAGAGAGACAGAAAGCGAGAAATCACCCTCCGGAGGGATGGCCACCCCGCAATCCCTTCTCCTCCATTCTCCTCTTGGGATCTTGGGCACGCAAGTACACACGCCCAGCGTGAGTTTAAGCCACCGGGTCTGGGACTTGAACTGCGTTGGACTACATGGGAGTCCAGCAACATAGCCATTGCACTAACTGCTGGTCCCACCCAAATCAGTTTTTAAAAGTGAACAAACTTTATGTGTACAAATTTAGGAAGATTTGGCTTATTTACATTTTTTACAGTTAAGAACTCAGAAGTTTTACCAAACTATAAATTCAATCTGATCCAACTGTGTTACAAAAATATATATACTCTCTATCCCCCCTCCCAAAATATTCCTGTAACCCTTTGATCATCATGTGAAATACTAATACATTATCTAGTACAAACGCCATCAAATATCCTGCTATACCCTGCTAATAAATTACTATATGTGAAATATACTTTTAGATTTTAGCCATAACATATTCCAGAGCACTGACAAACCACAGCATGCCAAGAGGTGAACAAGACAAAGAGGGGTCTAGAGACCCTGCCCTGTAAGGGGTGTGAGAAAGAACTGGAAACTTCAAGATGACAGAAAATACTTCAAGAATTGACAGAAAAATGTGGTTTTAGTTAAGCTAATAAACTAGTCTGCTCTACTTTCCAAATGTGTAAAACAAAAATTATAAAAGCACCTACCTCATATGGGTGTTGTGTAGATTAAATAAATTAGGACACTAGCATAACCACATAAATGATCTTAGCAAGTGCTATTATTAATAACATCATCTTCATTGTTTTCTAAAACTTCCAGGGGGCAGATTTAGCAGCAAAAGGTAGAAGTTAAAGAAAAACAGATTTTTTTTAAAGTATTAGCTATAAATCTAAATCTTACTTCAGAATTTCCTTATCTTCATTTTTAATCTAATATAGCTACAATGATTTCTAAATTAAATTCCTATACTTCTTTAGTTATCTAAATTAGTTTCTTTCCGGGAAACTAAAGTTAAAACAACTGTTTTTTATTTTTTTTACATTATTTTTATTTAAAATACTCTAATGTACCTATTAGGGAAATATGGATTATGGAAAGTAGGATTGCTTAATAAAATACAGGCTATCCATTAAATACGAATTTCAGATAAACAATGACTAAGTTCTAAATATAAGTGTGTCCCAAATACTGTATGGAACCACACTTGTGATAAAAACTTATTCAATGCTTACTTGAAATTAAAATTAAACTGGGTTCCCTGCATTTTACTTGCTAAGTCTAGCAAACCTACGTAAAAAGATAAATGTTGGCAAAAGTCAAAGTAGCCAAAAATCTTTTTATATAAACATATTTTTTGAACTTCTTTTTTCATTTAGGATGTTTTTCTTGTATCAATAGAGAAATGTTACGAATCTGCCACATTTCAGAAATTATTCCTTTCTGACACATCATTCAGTCATGTCTCAGATTTCCTGTGCCAGCTTCAATTGCTCAAGAGGAGGTTAAGATCAGCTATGTACTTGTGGCAATGAGGAGGAACATCACTTCCTATTTGGCTAAAAGGAAGACAGACTTCAGGGTAGACTTGTTTTCACCTCTTTTAAGCACAGAAAGCAGTTCTTTTGTTCTAGCTAAGTTTACACAACTGACGTATCCAACTATGTGAGATGACTACTGTCAAAGAACAATCTTATGTCATTTTCCTTGAGCTCTAATGCTGTAAATGAGCAACTGGATGAAGATGGCGATATATTTTAATGGATAATAGTATTTATATTTATGGCATTCAAAACAGACCCAGCTACTCTGGACCAGTGCTAACAGAAATGCCCTGCAAGGCTGGAAGTCATGTCGTTAGATGTGGATCTGAATCCAAGGGTCACCTTGAAAACATACTGGGCATGCACTTACGGGCACCCAGGATTCTAAGGAGCTAGAGCACTGAGGAAAGGGGATTTGGGCATGTTAAAACCCTGTGAAGGGTGCTTTTTATTCCTTTCCCCATCTGTTTATCCCCTCATCACATGTGCATGCACACACATTCCCTATCATTAAAAATTTTTTTAAATAAATAAATAAAAAACTTGTGCTGTATGATTTGAAGGGTATAAGGAAGTAGATTTGAGTCACTGTTACAGCAGCTCAACAATATAAAGGAAATTGAATAAAGGACACGAATGACAGTTGAGGTTCATTTGTGGAGGACCCACCAAGTAGCACAGAGGCCAAGGATGGGAGGCTTACATCTGAGACAAGAAGGGTACAGCCAGTAACAAAAGTGCTGAGACATGAATGGGTGCAAAAAACCCGCAAAAGAAGAACTGAAACAGGAAGAAGGAACCCCAAGTCCAAGAGGAATGCAAGTCCTGGGACAATTCAAGGAAGTCATGAGGTTTGGAGGCGTCATGCAGAATGTGGGAAGCTGCATTATGATGGCGACTTCTCAGGGTTACATGACAATATTTCAAAAGGAAACAAGATAATTCATGTAGAAATATCCCAGACACTACAAACATTTTAGAAGATGCTGGTTATCATGGTCATGAATCAGGGCAACTTTTACCCAGGGTTCAGGGGTAAGAACAGAGCCCCCTCAGGAAGTCTGAGATAGAAAGTGCAAATAGGTGTATTTATTATGACCCACAGAACACAAGGCAGGCAAATCCAAAACACAGAAGAATGACTCTCATGTGAGACCTCTCTAGAAAGCCCCCTTGAGGAAAGTCATTATATCTTAAATGCCTTTGAGACTTACTTTTCCCCCTTTTTTATTTTATCAGCTACTACAAATGTTTTATAGACTGAGCAAAATATACAAACAAATATATGTAGCTGACCTAACAAGCCAAACATAGCTTATAATTAATAAATGTTTATTTGGTTAATTAGTATGTTCATGACTATTCTCATTAAGGTACAAAAATAAAATGATGGTGCTTGAACTTGGGGCTCAAGAATAAAAGAGGGAGCTAGCCAGTGGTGTGACAGTTAAGTGCTGGATCCCACATGGCCAACTGCATGTCTTAAGTCCCAGACCTGGTGGCTTGAAAAAACACAGCTGTGGTGTAGTGGTTGAGGTGCTAGACTCCCATGTGGTCAACTGTGGTTCAAGACTCAGTGGCTTGAAATTCACACCAGGTGCACGTGCATGCATGCCCAAAATCCCCAGAGGGAAATGGAGAAGGGATTGCAGCATGGCCATCCATCCTGGGGAGTGATTTCTCACTTTCTGTCTCTTTCTCTCATTGTCTCTCTGGCAAGTGCATGTGCCTTATAATGAAAATTTTTCAAGAAAGAACGAACAAACAAATGAACACAGCTGCCATGTGCATGCACACCCAAAATTACAGAGGAAAAGGGACTGTGGCATGGCCATCTCCCCGGGGGGGCGGCTTTCTCACTTTTCCTTTCTCTCTCTGTCTCTCTTTCCTTCTCTCCCTCCCTCTGGCAAGCACATGTGCCCTATAGCAAATTTTTAAACAAAATGAATGAAAAAATATAAAACCACCTAAGATACCATAATCTAAAAAGTCAAGACCAAAAGAGGATTGGAGAATAACAAGACAATCCTGCTTATTAGTGCTGAGTCTATGTAGAGACAGACTTGGTTGGGGCCCTTTGCTGGCTCTACTTGCAATGTGACAACTTGGGCAAATTGCTGATCTTCTCTGGGTCTCAAAATCATCTTATGACAAACGGATGTCAGAAGAGGACCTGACGCAGAGTTGTGAGAGTTACAGGAGATTATACATGTTTAGTTCTTAGCACCAAGCCTGGAATATGCCCTCAATAATGGTAGTAGAAACAGTGATGCAAATGGGACCAGCAGGTGGTATACACCCATATGGTCAACTGTGGTTGAAGTCCCAGAACTAGTGGCTTACTTTCTTTCTCTCCCTCTCGCTCTCAGCCTCTGTGTGTGTGTGTGTGTGTGTGTGTGTGTGTGTGTGTGTGTGTGTTGCTGGTCAAATCAAAGTAAATACATGAATAGATAAAATAAAAATAATTCTATAAAAAAAATAGTTTGACTTCTGGAGCCCAAGGGGGGTGTGGTGGTTAAGGGCACTTGTTTGCCATATGGCCAACCTCAGTTTAAGTCCCGGACCTGGCTGCTACCTTTCTCCCTCTCTCTCTATTCATAGTTAAATAAATAAATAAATAAATAAATAAAGTTAAGCATAATAATTCTTTCAAAAAAAAAGAAAAAGAAAAGGAAATAGTGATATGCTGATAATAATCATGATACATGGAAACATGACAAACTTTTAACATAATCTACCTAGGTCCTAGCTGGGTATGAGATTAATGGAATGGTGTTTAGTGAGATCTCAAATATATTTTACCCTAACATTTTCATGCACTGTAGTAATGGCAGTAGAGGAAATAAGAGTGACCACCAAGTCCCATCTGGGAGTCTGCACCACTGAGAACAAGCCAAGCAGGGAGTTTATTCCACAATCAATTATTGTGGAATGTATTTACATAAAAATCACTTTTCACAGAAAAACCAGGGGGAAAGGAAGAATGGCTGGAAATAGAGTAAGTGGCTTCTGTGGTACAAAATCTACCTTTTATCCCTTTAATGAAGAATAACAGGATTAATAATCTCTAGGTGGACTGGGGGTTTTAATCAAATAAAATGATGAAAATCATTATGTTGTTTGTGATAAAATTCTTTTTTCTTCCTCTAAAAAAAGGTAAAAGCCTATAGGGAATGTATTATTAAATAAAACCCTTGACGAATGGAGATGGGGAGGGATTTATGGACAGTACTTTCTTTTCTCACATTACAGTACATTTACTGTACTTAAGGCTATATAGCTTACTACAAAGAGAGAGAGAGAGAGGAGAGAAAAATGCAAACCACTGCAGTACTTGTAAGACATTCCATATCAAAGGCAACAACCTACAATTGGTAGTACTTTTCATGCATCTGAAAAATATGCGTTTTGTAAACACCGCAAAATCTTACTCATGAGATTAAAAATATATTTATTTATTTGTTTGTTTTTTGTTTGTTTGTTTGTTGTGAGTTTCAAGCTGCCATATCTGGGATTTGAACTGTAGTCAGCAATGTGGGAGTCCAGTGCCCTACCCACCATACCACCTACTGGCCCCTACTCATGTGATTTAATTATAAATAGATTTCTAATTTTAAAATATCAGTTATTGGGACCAGCAGTTAGTGTAATGGCTATGTCACTGGACTCCCATGTAGTCAACTGCAGCTCGAGTCCCAGACCTGGCAGCTTAAACTCAAGCCAGGTGCGTGTGCTTGAGTGCCCAAGACCCTAAGAGGAGAATGGAGAAGAAGGGATTGTGGCGTGGCCATCACCCCTGGGGGGTGATTTCTCGCTTTCTGTCTTTCTGTCTCTCTCTGTCTTTCTGGAAAGTGCATGCACCCTATAGCAAAAACCTCTCCAAAAAAAAAAAAAAAAAAAAAAAAAAAAGGAAAAAAATCAGTTATTGTGGAATATATATAAATAAAAACCAGATTATCACTTTTAGCTTATGGAGATGGTCAATTTAAAGTTCACTGGGTCTTCTTTGTGAATACATTAAGCACATCTGTGGAAGCCCTTGCCAGAAGACGCCCCATTATGGCGTAGGAACTAAACACCTAAGACTCAAAGACAACTCCTTATTAGCATAACTCTGAGAAGCGGCCTATCAGAGCCCAACACGCCCGGAGACTTGGGGAAGGGCGGGCCCAGAGGGAATTTAAGGCGCGTACCCGGAAGCCTGGGGGAGAGAAGCAACTGAACCTGTAACAATAAACATCACGGAAGAGATCTCGGTTTCCAGAGTCGTTCCTCCGACCGCAACACACATCTAAATTATTGCTAATTATAATTAGCTTTAATTATACCCCCAAATAAATGTTCTAATTTTTATAATGTACCTTTTTTTCCCCAGTGGGTTCATAATGCTAATATTATTAATAATCCCTTTCCTCATCAATGGCACTAAAGTAAAGTAAATACAGCTTAGGCAGAATTATCACAAATGAGAAATCAATAAAATTTTATATTAAAGTGTTTTTGGGTTTTTTTATTAAGAGATTTTTGCTATAGGGTGTGTGCACTCACCAAAGACACAGAGAGACAGAAAGTGAGAAATCATGCCCCAGGGGGATGGCCACACCACAATCCTTCCTCCTCTAGTTTCTTCTCGGGATTCTGGGCATGCTTGCACACGTGCTCAACGTGAGTTTTAAGTCACTGGATCCAGGACTAGAACTGCCAATGACTATATGGGAATCCAGCAACATAACCATTATGCAATCTGCTGGTCCCTTAAAATGATTTTAAAAGTTAAAAATAATTTCATTTGCTATGTGAATATCAGCAGAATTGCCTCAGGCTCTCACATTTATCAATTCTACTTATTTTATCTGTAAGTACCCAGAGATTTGGCATTTTCCCCCAGTTGTTCTCTGAGGTGCCTATATATATATGATTAGAATCCAAAGTCTAGTGGAATTACAACCATATTGCATGACCCAGTTACTCTAACAAAATGAATTAACCTTTGTTTTCTCGAAATTTATATTTACATTTTGAGTTAAGACTTAGTCACAGAAATCAAATTTTGGCAACTTCCCTGTTTCTTTTTGGGAAAAAGTTGTGTACAGAAAACATCTTTTGGATACTTTATATGAGTATCCAAAATAGCTATGAAAAAAAAAAATTCTTCAATGCCCAGGAGAAGGTCTTCAGCCCTCATAAAGAACTTACTTATCCTTACCTAAACACAATTCTTACAAGATCTGGTTATCTGTGGTACAGAATGGACAAGGTGAATGATAGAAATGATGGCAGGGATATTAAAGTTATCAATAATAACTATACATAATATAGAACCTTGTTAGATAATCATATCAATGACCCTAATCATTATAGTAAATTAGATTACTATTTGGAAAATATTTATATAAATGTCTATTAAAAATTCTTTGGGACATAATGGCTATGTCGCTGGACTACTATGTAGTCGACCGTGGTTCAAGTCCTGGACCTGGTGACTTAAACTCACACTGGGCACGTGTGTGTGCATGCCCAAGATCCTGAGAGGAGACTGGAGGAGAGGGGATTGCAGAGTGGCCATCCCCCCAGGAGGTGATTTCTCTTTCTGGTGAGCATGCAAGACCTGTAGCCAAAAAAAAAAAAAAAAAAAAACAAAAAACAAAAAACAAAAACAAAAAAAAAAAAAAAAAACCTCTCCAAAAAAAATTAAGAAGAAAAAAATAATAAATTCTATCTTCATAGAATAAGTATACCTTCCTGCATCACTATTAGGTTCAGTAATTTACTTACTTTGATGAACGAAATGGAAACAGATGCAATTCAAATGGATAACTTGAAACATACCTGCATAGTTTGGTTGGCTCTCTTGTACCTCTGCCATCACCATAATAAAAACTTTCCTGGCATGTTGTCCTTTCAGATAGTGCACTAGAATAAACTTTTTTGGAACAGACCTAAACCTAATCCACACAGGCCTGCAACATGAAGCAGAGTAACATAGCTACAGGTCTGCCCTAGAACACCTAGCCAGTGTGTATACAGGAGAAGGAAAATAAATGAATATTGTTTTAAGCCACTGTGTTTTGGAATTATTTGTTACACAGCAATAGCTGACTAATGCAGTCATAAACAAAAGGCAAAGATATATAAATTGTCTTTATTTAAAACAGGTAGATTTTTACTAAAATTTCTATCAGAAACTATTAAAATACTTTACCGTTTAGCATTTGAAGGGCAATTCACTTATATGGGAAGCATTCCAAAGCCACTACTTAACAGTATGATACATAGTTCTTACAAGCTGCATACCCAGGGAAAGAGAACTAGTATTCTTTTAAGATCTGCTTAACTTTGCTGAATAGCTGTACCAGACCCTAATTTAATATACTTTCATCTGAGGTGTCATATGGCTGACTAGGAAGAATAAAATAGTCACATGATGCTGTGGGTTGAGAAAAGGTTTACTTCAGTTCCCACAAATAAACCAACACAGGAAATGTTAAGACCTGCATAATGAAAATGAAAGGAAATCCTTCTTTCTTAGAAAATCCCCCTTTGTGTTTGCACAGAGTGAAGTAACAGACATGCAAATGACTGCCAAATCACAGGGACATTCCTTGCTACCACAATGATGTTTCCATTTAGTCAGTATTTCCTGTGTGGTAAGCTTGGTGCTAGATGTTTCACCTTTAGCACTTCAAGTAAATCATACAACCACCTATTAGGTGAGTGTCATTACCATGTGCATATTAGAGAATGAAAACAATAAAATATAAAGAGCACAAAGAACTTCACCAAGCTGTATTGTTTAAAAGTGATCTAGCTAGAGATTTTCACACCAGTTAGAAATACCTACATCCCATTCAATGAGAAATTAATTGAAGGATATTCATTTTAACATCAGAACTGCCAAGAAAATCGCATCACAGAGCTATTTTCTAATCTTTGCTCCTCAAAATAAAGAAGGAATCTAACATGGAAGCACTTGGAACAAAACATCATAGCTTCTTCTTAACCCCCAAATATTTATTTGACTCAAAATGTCAGAATATCACAGTGCAATTTCAAATGCTCTTCAGAAATCAATAAATAAGATTAGTGATTTAAAATCCATATCTGATCAAAACTGAATGGGGCTGTGTCAAAAAGACACAGGAGTCAAAGTGGCCTTAGAGATGGCGATTTGAAAAATTGAAAAAAAAAATGACTTCAATGAAATGAAACACATCTAATATATTTTAAAAAAATCATGAGTTCATAATGACACTTATGGGAAATTTTAAAATTATTCCTTACTGGAGGTTGCAAGGACATAAATTTATTACCCCACAAAGTTATAAATAAAAAGTCAAACATTAATCTTGCCTTTCCCACACAAACATATGTCAAGGTAATCATAAAGTAGGAGAGCGGTAGTTTGTTTTTTTTTTTGTTTGTTTTTTTTTTTTTTTTTTCTCTTTTTGGAGAGGTTTTTTTGCTATAGGGCACGTGCACTCACCAGAAAGACAGAGAGGGACAGAGAGATAGAAAGCGAGAAATCAGCCCCCAGGGGGGATGGCCATGCCGCAATCCCTTCTCCTCCATTCTCCTCTTGGGATCTTGGGCATGCATGCACACACATCCAGCGTGAGTTTAAGCCACCGGGTCTGGGACTCGAACTGCGGTCGACTACGTGGGAGTCCAGCGACATAGCCATTATGCTAACTGCTGGTCCCGAGAGCAATAGTTCTTTATGAAAGAATGCCAGCCAATAAATGTACAAGAAATTATAGGATTATAAAATCACTAGGTCCAGCAGTTAGCGTAATGGCTATGTCGCTGGACTCCCACGTAGTCGACCACGGTTCGCATCCCGGACCTGGCGGCTCAAACTCATGCCGGGTGCGTGTGTGTGAGTGCCCAAGATCCCGAGGGGAGAATGGAGTAGAAGGGATTGCGGCATGGCCATCCCCTCTGGGGGGTGATTTCTCGCTTTCTGTCTCTCAGTCTCTCTCTGTCTGTCTGGTTAGCGAACGTGCCCTATAGCAAAAACCTCTCAAAAAAAAAAAAAAAAAAAAATCACTAGGAGGACCAGCAAATGGTGTAGTGGTTATGTTGCTGGACTTGCACATGGCCAACCGCCAACTGAGTCCTGGACCTGGTGTCTTAAAAATCATGCCAGGTACATGTGCATGCATGCCCAAAATCTTAAGAGGAAAATGGAAGAGAAGGGATTGTGGCATGGCCATTCTCCCTCTCACTGTCTCTGTCTCTCCCCAGCAAGCACACATGCCCTAAGGCAAAAATATCTTTAAAAAAAATCACTGAGATTAGAAAATCCAATCCTAGGAGAAACAGTGAAGCTAGACGGTGATCATTGATACATGCCAATCCACCAGGCAAAAGTTGATGGGAACTTCATAATGGGATCGGGCTGACAGCATTTGAATCTCATCCAGGTATCTACAGCTGTGTGTCATTGGAAAAGGGGCAGCCAATGATGGTTGAAGGAAAGTAAAAGTGTTCGGTACCCCTATTAGACACTTCTGTCAAAATAAGTAAAGAAACAAGCTAGTATCTGATTAGAAACTTGATTAAGTTTCTAGATCTAACACCCAATTTACAGGAAATACAGGGTATAGAGAACAAATTAAAGAATGACATATATTAGGAGAGACCACTGTGGCACAAATGGTAGGGCACCATCAAGTGATACTGGAGTCACATAGAGGCCTAGGTTCAAATTCTTGGTCGACTTGAATATGCCAGGTGTGTCTACATGCACGTGTGATCTGGCCTTATTAGGAGGGTAGGGGGAGGATCACAGTGAAGTGAGACTGTCAATGGTCCCCTTTCTTTCTTAGTCTAAACTTTAAATAAATAGATAGATAGATAATAGATAGATGATAGAAATAATGATAACATACACAGTAAGAAAGCTATCTACCAAATTCACATCACAGCACACTTTAACCTACATATGAGCTCATTCCATCAACCAATCAGTGGCAGCAGAGGAGGAGGGGAGGAATGAACATTACTAGACTAAAAAGTGTAACAGACCCAGTAATGAATATGGTGTGCAATTTGTTTATATCCTGTATTAGGGTGTTCAGGGGGTGGAGCACAATTGCAAAATCACATTCTTAAAACAACCAGAAACATTCTAAATACGGACGAGCAGTTATATGATACTAATTCTTGACATTATTGTTCCTTATGCTATGTGTATTAATGGGATGATAATAAGGTAAAAAAAATAGTCCTGAAGTTAGAAATAAAGTCTGAAGTATTTTTGAAGCGAAATGACATAATACCTAGGATTTGCCTAAAAGTACTATGGAAAAAGAAAAAAGTCAGACATGGATGGAGGTAACGATTTAAAATCATCAAAATGCAATAATTCTTCAAGTCCAGAAAATACATGGATATAAATTATACTTTATTCACACACACACACACACACATGTACGTATTTCCAAGGGAAAAAGGGAAATCCAGAGAAAAGCAACTTAACACAGGTAATGCTCTTTAAGTGTGTTAACCATTTGCAGGATTTCAATTAATGTCTGTGTCTATCTGCTTTACTCTTTATTTTTTTACATTGTAATTTGCCATTAAGTAAGTTTGAAAGTGTTTTGTTTTCTATAACATGAGAGTAAATTAATTAGAAATTGTGTGAAAAAATGTAACTGAGAACACTAAAATTTCTTAATATATAATACAATTAATATTTTTTAGTCCCTTCTCTTTATCTTCAAAACCCAAGGCTGTGGGGATACAGCAAAATATGTAGCACAGGTCTCACTTATTAAAACATTGGTTGCTAAAAATCCAGCAAATGTCAGCTTCCCATTTGGGTCAGAAATAAGGATATAGTCACAGAGACAATTTCCCAAATCAACTTTGGCAGTATAAATTGTCAGTACAACCCAACTCTGAAGTCCAGTCTAACTGATCCTGACAGGGCTTACGCTGAGCCAAGACCATCTTGCCCAAGCTCCCTAAATGTTAACTGTAAAGCACATGGAAGGGGACAGAACAGTAACCAAAGATGAGAAGGGGGTTTGGTCACTGTTTATAGGGTCAGTAGCACCAAGGACAGGAAAGTATAAGCACCCAGGAGAATTGGAACATTCCACCACCACCATCAACACCCCACCTGAAAAAACATGAGAGTTTAATGAATATCTTTGCATACTGATCCGTGGGCAAGAAAAGAGAATCAGAAAAATAAAGGAAACCCTCAGGACTCTCAGTTGTGCATTTTGTGGTGTAGACAGGCAGCTCACCACACTGGACTGTGGTGAATGGTTTCAGTTTCTGAGGTTCCAAGATGTAGATGGTGTCACACTCTAGGCACCCATCTCTCTTTCCAATGTCTTGTATCTATAGTTCCAAATCAATTCAGTCAGGACAGACTCATATATGAATAGTTGTACACTTTCTGGATAACCCCTCTGAGAGTCAGGTACTTACTACAGTGCAATTCTTCCACTTACAGGTTATACATTCCTCTGTTTTTATGGAATCAGCATGACCTAAGGATGCCCTGGCCAAACTTGAAAATTACCTTTAGATTTAGATTTGTTCTCTTTTGAAAACATATAGGAAAATGCTTATTTGCATACAGTCATAATCACACACAAAAAATGACCAAACCCATTGAAAACTCCTGTGTGTACAAAGTAGACTTCAGGTAGAAAAATAACAAAGCTTTGGAATGTAACCTTAAAGGGTCAAAATAAAAAAAAATTAAAATTTCTAGAAAAGAAGAGAGATTTAAGATTTGTATTTTCTCCTTGGAGATATGACATGAAAACCATACTGCTCCTTAAAATACTATTGATACACCACAAGACAAAATTAGGTGTTGGAGAGCGTCATTCTGGATTTCCATAAGTCTTTTTCTCCAGCTCAACACCAAATTGAGGATCTTACTTTGGAGACCTAGACCATCACATTAACACTGTATTGGGACCATTTCTTCATTTGTTGAAATCAATTTTAGGTCACAACATTCTTCCAGAAGACACACAGGGAATGAAAAAGTTCTACTTAGACATTTCTAACAGGCCCATGGAGTGGCATGCAGGTGGGAGATTTGTAATTGCTGCTCTAATACAAGGTGATAAAAAACTATGATGGAAATAGACAAGGGCATCTTGGAAACAAAGTGGTGTCAAGGGAAAAAGGAGCAACCCCAGTGATAGTGTCTGCAGGGTAGATTTTTGAACAATTAGCTTAAACACAGTAGACAAGTAGGGGACCGGTCAGATCCCAAACAAGGTCTCATATCAGACCTCTTTTGCAGACAAAGAGCAAAACAGATAACTTTTTAGGCAAAAGCAGAGAAGCTCAAAATCCTACATGGTCAGTACTGTTTGCTGAAGGGTAAGTTTTAGAGTAAAGTTCTAACATATGATCATTCTTCAAGTTTAGACTTCAAAGAAAGTTAGACATGGACAGTCCATGGCTATGATAAACAACCAGATAATACACTGAATTACAATGTTTCTTTTCATATGATCTTTTGGTTACTGAAATGTTCTTTTATCATTCTTTCAAAGGTAAGATGAGGCCGGCCAGGTGGCATGATTCTAAAAGTGGCTGGATTAAACATGGCCAACTGCACAGTTTCAATCTCAGACCCAGTGCCTTGAAAAACACTCCAGGCATGTGTGTGCATGAGTGTTCAAAATCCCAAGAGGAGAATGGAGGAGAAGGGACTGTGGAGTGGCCTCACCTTCCTTCTCTCTCTCCCTCTCTGTCTCTCTCGGCTAGTACACATACCCTATAACAAACTTAAATAAAAAGGCAAGATGTTTATAGACCAGAAAATACATCTACTAAATAATTACTGGATTTTCTCACCATCTCTTTTAAAAAACATGTAGAATGTTGCTTACTTGTACACATATGCACATACACATAATAAATATCCAAACTCCTAATGGGAAATTCCTATGCATACATAACAATCTTCATGTTCAATAAGAATATATCATGATTAAACTAGCCAGTAGCTGCTCTCATCCGTTCTATTAATATTATGTGAAAGACATGAGGCTTATATATGTGTTCAGTCACTTTCAGTTTTTAGTCTTTTGGCCAGTTTTCAATCATTCAGTTTCTGATCTCATTGGATTGTATAAATCAAGACAGACTAGCCTGCTGGGTTAACACCAAACATTCTGGAGCTGGACTGCCTGAGACTATATCCTAGCTCTACCACTTAGATGCTTAGATTCTGGAGCTGGACTGCCTGAGACTATATCCTAGCTCTACCACTTAGAGGTTAAGGTTCCTTAACCTCTCTGTTAACCTCTCTGTGTTTCATTTTCCTACTCTATACAATGGAGATAATATTATCTGCTACAAAAGTAACTGAACAGATGAAATAAGTAATGCTTTTAAAAGGGTTACCATAGTAAATTTCTTTAAACTTCTTTTCAGTGTAGCTACTAGGAAATTAAAAATTATATGTATGCCTTGCATTTTATTAATGTTGGACAGTGCTGCTCTGGAATGTTGAAGTTTGATTTTTGAAATTAGAGACCTATCATCTGTCCTCCTTTCCAAGGCTGCAAATTAGGTTTTCTTCTTTTTTTCTCCTTCAAATTGCTTGAGGGTACATGTATTTGCCAGAGAGAAACAGAGAGATGAACATAGATATAGGCAGAGGGAGAAGGTACTCCCCATGGGGTATGGCCACACCACAATCCCTTCTCCTCCTCTACTCCATCTTGTTGGGATTTTGGGTACACACACAAGGTGCCTAGCCAGTGTGTTTTTCAAGCCATTGGTGAGGAGACTGAAGCTGCACAATCACCCCCCCAGATGGGATCCAGCTTCCCTTAACCACTAAGCTATAAGGCTAGCCAGATTCTCTCAAATATCTGTCTCCGTGTCTTATAAGACCATCAGGGAAAACGTTACCCATCCATTGCACTTTGGCCTGCTGACACCGACTTCCCATTCCCTATCAATCACATCACCAACAAACACCTACCAGTTTTTCATTTTTTTTTTTTTTTGAGAGGTTTTTACCATAGAGTGCATGTATTCACCAGAAAGACAGAGAGAGACAGAGAGACAGAAAGCGAGAAATCACCCCCCAGGGGGGATGGCCATGCCGCAATCCCTTTTCCTCCATTCTCCTCTTGGGATCTTGGGCACACACGCACAAGTGCCCAGTGTGAGTTTCAGCCACCGGGTCTGGGACTTGAACCGCAGTTGACTACATGGGAGTCCAGTGACATAGCCATTACGCCAACTACTGGTTCCCCAGTTTTTAAATTTTTATAAACAGTTTAGTTACAGTTTTTGACTGAATGATCTTTTAAGAGTATGATGCTTAAAACCAACAGCTTTAACTTAAATCCACAAGTCTTTCCAAAGGACGTATGAGTCAAAGACTAAAGTATAGTTCAATGTTAAATGCATTGTATTAATCCAAAGATTAGAAAATTTGCATCAGTTTTTGCTACCAAAGATTCGGAAATCAAGGTTTATAAAGTCAAATGAAAAACCAAAAAAGATCCTTAGGTGACAGTCCATGGCCTGGTGATCAATGTGGCAGGATCCCACATGAGCAACACTACAGACTGAATCTCAGACCCAACAGATTGAAAAACATGACAAATGTGTGCCCAAAATTCTGAAAACAGGGAGAAACGGAGAAGGGATTACAACATGATCCTTCCCTATAGGGTGGTGGTGGTGGTGGAAGCTCTTGCTTTCCATCTCTCTTTTGTCTTATCTCCTTGGTGAATATATGCATCTTTCCAGGAAAAAAAAAAAAATTCTTAGCGTCTTCCTCCTAAGGATTCTGATTTTATCATCTTTAAAAGATGAGCCCCTAAAACATGTATTTTAGCATCCAGTCCCAGGCAGAGATGGCATCAACCAATAACACAAATAAACGCATAATTATCATGAACGACAAGTGCTTTAAAAAAAAAAAAAAAAAGCCCTACACGGTATTATTAGGGAGTTTACTATTTTAAAAAAATGAAATATAAAATAAGATAAAAATCTGAATTCTGCCTGCTTAATTTATTCTACCTATACTTTGCAATGTTCTGGGGGCAGAAATCATGTATTTTAGATATACAATATAGAGTTGTGGGTTATTCCAGTCCTAATTTTGTGATATAAACATATTTTTAAAAGGTAAGAGCTGTAGGAACACTAAAAAGTCAATTCACCTCTAACTAACCATAAATATGTTTAGGCAAACCATTTTTGTCTATTTTTGAAATAACTATCTAGACATCTGCCTATGTAAATAACCATATTTTATAATCTGGAAAAATAAAAGACTATGCTCTCCTTAGAGTGGAAAACAGTTGCTGAAATTGCATTAAGGGCAATTTGGTTAGGTTTGGAAAGAAACGTTAACTATCGAAGCTCATTCTGAAAGGTTGGACAGATTACTTTCCATGGAAAGACGCGAAGAGCATCCTTTGATTCCATAAACGACATTCTGGGTAGGCTATAAATGCAGTGCCTGGAGCGAAAACTCACAATAAACATGCATTTAATGGATGGGTGAATTGTGACAGTTGAGACAGAATTTCAGAACTAGAGATCTCCAATTTAATTTCTTATTTTATAGATAAAGCAATTGCAGCTCAGGGTAGTAAAGTTATCTGACCCCAAGAGCCAGGGGTAGCAGGGAGAACACGAGGACACGCATCTCCAGGTTCCTGGTCAGGCCTCACCCATCATGTGGCGCCCACACTCATCAAACATACTCCCCTTGCACAGACCCACCGAGGTCTGTTTACTCACAGCCAGTGGTGACACAGATACGAGACTCAAGAGACACCACTCAGCTACAGCATTCCAAGATAAAAGGAAGTAACTTTTCTGTTCTATACCAGGAAAGGACCCACCAGGGATTTTGCATAGGGGCTGTGGATTGTGACTCATACAGATTCACACGCTTAATACTGACTCCAAAGTTCCTGCCAACTAATTCAAAGACATAATTAAGATATAAAAATCCAAGGGGCCGGCAGGTGGTGTGGTGGTTAAGGTGCTGGACTCCCACGTGGCCAATCATGGTTCGAGTCCTAGAACTGGCGACTTGCTTTCTTGCTTTCCCTCTCTCTCCCTATTTCTGGTCAAATTAAAATAATAATAATAAATTTAAATAAAATAATTTTTAAAAAGATATAACAATCCACAAATATCCCAGTCCTTCCTCTTCTTTTTTTTTTTTTTTAATTTTGCAAGAGTGGACATGTTCTTACCAGACAGAGAAGGGCTGTGAGAAAGCACCCCCCTCCCCTTTGGGGCATAGTCCTGCTGCAATCCCTTCTCCATTTCTCCCTCCTTTTGGAACTTTGGGCATGCTCGCCATGTGCCTGGCATGTTTTTCAGGCTGGTGGGTCAGGAACTCAGACCATGCAGTCGGCCAATTAAGAGCCAGTGCCTCAACCATCAGGCCTCCAGCAGGCTCCAGCCTTTCCTTTTAAAGAGGTAAAGTGGTAGTTAAAGGATATATCTGATACCTGACCATCAGGTTCAGGAATAATTAGCTTGGATTCAGGGATGGATCAAGAAGAAAGGAGTGTTGTCTGTGGCATTTCTAGGCTTTCTGAACTCTAAGACTGCTAGTCCTCATCCTACCTGCATACTGAAGATCTGTCTGAATCCTAGAAAGAGGTACAATACGGTATATCTTCTGAGCAGAAAACAGGCTTCTAGAATGTTTAAGGCTACCTGTCAGAATAGGTGTTCTTGTTTTGTTGGCATTACCAAGACAGACTGAATCATACTGATGACTGGTTGTAACTTCCCACAGACTCAGCACTGTGTCACCATGCTGAAACAGCATGTAAGGTTCAACCCAGAAAGAATTCAAGCCACTCAGCCACTTAATAGCACTGAAAAGAGCAGAAGAGATTCTCCAGGACAGTTCTCAGGTCTTTCTTTACCTGGAGCATTAGGCTTCATCCACTGAAGCCTCCAGTTCGTAGCATATATGCTTTGATGTTTGAAATGAATGATGATCTATTGTTTTCACCTAGAATCTTTCCTGCCCCTTCTGAAGGCATCAAGACCTGCAAAGCATCCAACCCATACAGCTTACTTCATCAGCTTGTTATCTATTTCTCAGACTCAGAAGACAATGTAATCAGTCTTATCTTCTTTTGACCATGGCAACAAGCCACATTGCTTTCTGTACTAGGTATGATGCTCTCACTGCCTCACAAGAAAGCCAAATGCATGTTGGTGCATAGAACACAAACAAGCAGGGCTTTTGTGTGTCACTGTTAATAGAGTCAGGAGACTTTCAGCCCTCTTCTCAACTTCCCACACCCAGAGCTAAGCTCGCTATGTAATAACTTTGTCTAATAAATGAAGATGTAAAGGGTTGTCAGGAACTACAGTGCTTGTCTGACTACAGTACTATAAATATTCACATCCTGCCTCTTCATCTCCCATGAAGTATGTTTGCCCTACTGGTCTATCATCTGCAAGAAAATAAATGAACACTTGCAGTATTCCTATCATGTACTAAGTAATATTTCAGAGATTTTCACATTTTATTTCTTAATTCCCATGACAACCCTGTCCGATATGCATCTTTATTTATTTAATCTGTGAGTGAGAGAGACAGAGACACAGAGACATAGCATTCCCAACCATAATCCACTCCCCAGCCTCAGCAGGCCTGGACCATGGGCAGGCACACATGTGCCCAGGGTACTCAGGGATGCTCTGACACCAACCCACAACATTCCCACAGAGCCCTGGCTTCACTGCTGCAGCACTAAGTCTCCACTCCCATGTGAGATACTTTTAATAGTATTTTCTAACAGATAAAGATGTCAGAATTCAATTACATGTCCACAAAACAGCCTCCTGCACTGCTGACATGTACACACTTTTGATGTCAAGTATTCAAGAACTCTAGCTAATGAACTGACAGGTTCTCTCCACCTGATCAGGGAGAAGCTGGGCTCTGGCTTGTCCTTGGAATCACACAAGGACTTTGGGCCTGAAGCATCAAGTTGCTTCAAAGCAATGTCTAAAAGAACTCAAGTGAAAAACAGTTTCTCCAAAGGCTATTACGGTATGAAACAGCTAAAGATGACCCTGCCTCAAAGAGACCATGATTTGCATTAAACTTCCCTTCCTTTTCTTTTTTAACATGCCCAACAGGCAGCGGTAGATCAGAAAGCCATAATCACTATTCCAGTTTTGAAATTGCACTGCCCTCCTTCCCTAAGAAGATGGAATGAAAAGTGCAGACAGCAGGCTTTGGGCACCAGTAAATTACACCCCCACACACTTCAGGGTGTCAGAGAGGTTTTGCTCTCTTGGTGAGCATTTGTGAGAAGCGGAAACAGAATACTGAAATCTCTACCTGCCTAGAAATGGAACGCATCATGGGGAATCAAACTCCAGTTTATCAAAAGAGGATTTATCTTTTTTGCCTCTCACGTATGGGTATCATCATGGAAGATTTAGGAGCATGTGGAGATAATTATATCAGATGACAGAAAAGAAAGTAAACCAAACGTGGCTAAGGTATGTTGCTGCATCCTTAAACAGGCAGTTATTCCTACTGTCGCTTGGAAGGATACAGTGGGCACAATACTACCCAGGAATTGCTTCATGGTCACCTGATCACAAACATGAAATAACCCCTATCTCATGTGGCCTCTCTCACTACCCCCTATATCTCTCATTCTCCACAAATCACTGGTCCTGTTGCCACTATAATTAATCCTCTCTGGGCAATTAACTTTTTTAAGAGTATCATTTAAGCTGGTCTACAAATCATCATTAATATACTCTCCATGAAAATAATCTACTACCCAATATTACAGATTAAATTTAAAGCCATCACACATTTAAAGGAGAAAAAAACCTTATATCACGCTGGAGTCCAGCAGTGAACACCCCACTGTTTGCTTCATGCAGAACAAAAATTGTAAAAAGCAAATATGTTTACCCTGTCTTAAAACATTCCTGCAGTAGAGCTGGTAGTCAGCAAAGATACTGTTTTGTTTTTTTAAATGAGAAATGCTGTATAAGCAAAACTACATTTTTGTGAGGAAACTCTTATTACTGTAATATATCATCTCAAAGACCTGTGCAAAAAATATCCAGACATTTTGATCTTATTTTTAAGGAACAGAATGTCCAATACGCATCTAACATAAAGTTAGTTTTATAAAACTTGCCTCTTAAAAAACTGTATTGAAATTTTGAGATAAAAATCATTGATCTACCAGGACTTTAGGTACCTCTTTTAAAAAAAATTTTTTTTGGAGAGGTTTTTGCTATAGGGCACGTGCGCTCGCCAGACAGACAGAGACAGAGAGACAGAAAGCGAGAAATCACCCCAGGGGAGGATGGTCACGCCGCAATCCCTTCTCCTCCATTCTCCTCTCAAGATCTTGGGCACGCACGCACACGCGCCCAGCATGAGTTTTAAGCCACTGGGTCCAGGATGCGAACCGCGGTCGACTACGTGGGAGTCCAGCGACATAGCCATTATGCTAACTGCTGGTCCCAACCTCTTTTAAAAATTTAATGACTCTCTGACAGAGTGAAAAAAACTATCTAAAAATTTTTTTTTTAATTTAAAAATAGGAAAACATAGGGAGCCTAGATACTCCAAGGCCATTAGACTTACCAGCTGATTGGCAAATATTATATTAAAACACATATCCACAGGTCCTTTCAAAAGAACACTTGAGCTATCTTTCTCTCACAAATGATTATTCACTTAATCCCATTAAAATAAATACTCCTCACTTCAGCCAGATTAGTCCGTCTTAGGTTAAATTAATGGATATCACAAGGAAAAAAAACTGCAATGACATCATGTCAGGGTTCAGGGATGAGCTACAGTGAATTTCTTTTGTGACACAGTGAAAAACTATATAAATGAAAAGGGACTATGAGAAATAAAGTTGAATTTTAGAAAGTCATCCTTCCTAAATGACAGTTTTATCAAGTGGAAACAGTCTTAGGTCAAAATATCTACCAAAGATTATGAGTTTATACCTACAGAATCTCTAGTCGTTATCAGTGCTATAATAAGTTGGAAAAGGACACTTTGCAAATTACACCCGCTTAGCTGTGGCTAACTAGAAAGACAGAAATATGACAACTGTCTATTGAAAAAGGATGTATACCTACAGATCAAACATCTTATCATATGAGACAGAAAATGACAGAATTAGCAATAGCAGTCTAAAAGTGAAAACTGAATGGCATTTAACAGTATATTTCACTTATCACAATAGAAACTTTTATTGTAAACTTTTGTAGAGCAAAAGAATTGCAGTAACTTGCAATTCTGAAAAAAAAAAATCCTTCCACTTAATCTACCATTGAGCAGTCTTTCAATGATATAGGGCTGACATTAAACTTCTTTATTTTATATGGAATATGGACAAAACAGAGTCAATGAAAGGCAGCACAGGTAGAGTGTAATGCTGAACCGAGGAATGGATAAAGACTTGTAGCTGTTTAAAGGAAAACAAAAGGCTTAAAAGGGATCGGTCATATGATGGCATAGTGGTAAAACACAGCGCTCTGTAAGGCTGACCCACATGGGAAAGTTCTAGGTTTGCATTCAGAGACCTCCCTAAGAAGGCCGGCTCACACATGCCATGACCTAGGGTTGCTTCTCTCTCTCTCTCTCTCTCTTTCTCTCTCTCTGTCCTTCTCCCTCATAAAAGAAATAATGATAATAAAAAGACTTAAGAGGGAACAAGTGGCAGAGGATAAAGGATATCAATGGCTATGAAAACAGTTTAGATTTCAAGCCTGGCAGGTGGCATGGTGGTTAAAGGTGCTGGACTCCCACAAGGCTGACCATGGTTCAAGTCCCAGACCTGGTGGCTTGCTTTCTCACTTTCTCTCTCTCTCTCTCTCTCTGGTCAAATTAAAATAAATAGTACATTTAAATTTAAAAATTCTTCTTAAAAAAGTTTAGATTTTAAAGTCAAATGATAAATGGTAAACAAGACACCAAATGGAGTCCAATCACAAATTTTTAACCTATTAAGATATAGAAAATGTAACTAAATGACTCATGACTTTGGCTCTATGAATCCTGTAGATAAAGATTTTGGCAAACATTTCACAGAAGTCTTTCTCCTAATTGGTAGAGTAGTAATTCCAACAACAAAGGGCTTCATTTTCTCTAATCCATGCATGCTAATTTGAAATACCTTTGTAAAGTTCATCAACGCAGAGCAGAACAAAATAAAAGCAAGAAATTCTAGGAACAGCAAATGGCGTAATAGTTAGGTCGCTAGACTCCCACGTAGTCTTCCAAGGTTTGAGTCCTGGACCAGGAGGTGTGTATGTGCATGCTCAAAACCCTGAGAGGAGAATGGAGGAGAAGAGATTGAGGTGTGGTCATCACCCCGGGGGGGAGGGGTGATTTCTTGCAGGGGCGGGGGTGATTTCTTGCTTTCTGTCTGTCTCTTTCTGTCTCTACAGCGAGCATATGTGCCCTATAGCAAAAATCTCTCTTAAGAAAAAAAAAAAGAGGCAAGACATTCTAAGAAACAAACCATAAAATAAAAGCATTTTTACCAAATACCCTTAATTAGACTAAATAAGCAAGTTTCATGAATTTAGTTGTTCCTGTAGTGAAAAACATGGGTATAATAAGGTCTCTATCAATCAAGGTCTCCAATCATGTAACTCTGTGTGTGTGTAATATTTCCAAGCCATTATTTAACCCATCATGTATCGTGTACTAATTTTATTTTGTTCTCGTAACCAACTATGTATTGGGTTATCAGAAAAGTCATGATGTATTTTTAAATGCATCATGACTTTTCTGACAACCCAATATATGCCTCTAAAAAGTCAGGATCAAGTTTCACTCATGTCTGTCACAAAACCAAGTATTGCCTTATACACAGCTGCTGCCCAACAAATGTCTACTCAGCCAAAAAGAATTCTAATGCTTTTAAAATCTACCCAATAGCCAGGACCATATTAAATGTCAATGAAGCAATCCTGAATGTGTGAGATTTGGTGCTGGCCAAACCTATAGACCAAGCTGTAGTTGATCAGTAAAGCGAGAAGATAAGGAAAGTCATAAGCTAAGCTAGCAGGGAGAGGGGCAATTGGACCTTCTGGCAATGAACCACAGGGCTCAGCATTGTAGGATGGCAAAAAGGTAAAGTCAACGGGCGTCAGAGAAGTAGCCATTCTGCATGAGAAGGGCTGAACTCCAAGCCTCAGGGGATTACAGTTCCAGGCAGATGGGAGTTGTGAGGAGCAGGGACTTTCTATACCGAGTAGGGCTTTAATATGAAAGGTCTTCAAAAAAGCCCATGGAAAACGCATGCTCTGAAAAAAACTATGCATTAATTTCAATAAACATTTCTTCCACCAAAATAAAGGTATGCTTTAATTCTATTTTCCCATGAACTTTCTGAACTCCCTTCATCCAGAATAAATAGAATGTATATCAGACAGAGCACACCAAATTAGACCACAGAGAAGGAATGTGAACCTGGTTACCACAATGGAACCATGTGTCCACAGTAAAAAAGGAGAAGCGGAGCCAACAGAACTCAAATAACCAATCAGAGAAAGATAAATGATAGAAGAGTTCTAGTGGCAAGTCTCAAGTTATCAAAGGAAAGATTCTGAAACATCCTTGGCTAGGTAAATGACTGGTCCCAGATCCCAAGAAAGGTATAAAAACATGGAAAAGTTAAGAAGGCGATACGCAAAAGGATGAGAAGAATCAGGCTGTTCCATGGGCCTCTGACACTGGCCTTCTGGAGACTAAACATAGGTTTTGAACACTATTTTTATAGCAATGTACTTAGTCATACATACTCATACAATTCTAATCAATACTGTTTGTAAAGACCAGACAGGTGGGGGACCAGCAGTTAGCGTAATGGCTATGTCGATGGACTCCCACGTAATCGACCGTGGTTCACGTCCCAGACCCGATGGCTTAAAACTCACGGCGGGTGCATGTGCGTGTGTGCCCAAGATCCCGAAAGGAGAATGGAAGAGAAGGGATTGCGGCATGGCCATCCCCCTTGGGGGGTGATTTCTCACTTTCTGTCTCTCTGTTTCTCTCTGTCAGTCTGGCGAGCGCACACGACCTATAGCAAAAACCTCTCAAAAAAAAAAAAAAAAGAAAAAGAAAAGAAAAAAACCAGACAGGTGGGGGCTGGCAGGTGGCGTGGTGGATAGGGCAGCTGGATTCCCACATGGCTGACCACGGTTTGAGTCCCAGGCCTGGCAGCTTGCTTTCTCTGTCTTTCTCTGATCAACTTCAAGAAAACTAAAATAAAATAATGACAATGACTAAAATTAATAATTCTTAAAAAAAAAAAATCAGACAGGTGTATGCACAGACATAACTTTAAAAAACTCTTTCCTAGGCTTGGGAAAACAACTCTTACTGACTTCCCCATCATTAGACTGAAATGTGAAAGGTAATATTGAATGGCAGAATGGCAGAGTAACACCTACTCCTAACAGAGTTTAGGACCCTAGAGGTTTGTCATGGGAAGGTAAAATTCTTGAGAGGAATTTAAGGAATTCCACTGTATATCATACATCAAAAATCTGTCATATAACCAGAGCTTTAAAATATTACATAGATGAGATGGGTGGTGAGGCAGTGGTAATCACATGGGCAGCTTCCAAATTCATGTCCAGAGACCCCTGAGTGTGCCAGGCATGTCCACACCCATGATCCAGGGCTGTCTGGGATCAGGGGTGGATCATGGCGTTAAGACCCTATTGGAAGTGCTCTCTCTGTCCATTTTGCTTACTCATGAGGGAAAGAAATAAATTCAAGAAAATAAAAAGTTACATACAAATAGTATACTCTTTCAGGAAACAGTTTCCTTTTCTACCACCTCATGTTTCAAAGTTTCCACACTGCACAAATATTAAAAAAACAGTATAAATTTTGAACACCAAAATAAAGTCAGGGCATTAAAAAAATACAAAGATAACATTCAGCAGATAGTGTAACGGTTATGTTGCTGGACTCCCATGTGGTTGCCCGCAGTTCAAGTCTTGGATCTGGTGGTTTAAAACTCACACCAGGCACGTGTGTGCATGCCCAAAATCCTACGAGGTGAAAGAGGAGAAGGGATTGTCGCAGAGCCATTCCCCCCTGGTGGTGGGAGCGGGGGGGGGGGGGGGGGGGGGGGGTAGTGGTTTCTCACTTTCTGTCCCTCTATTGCTCTCCGTCTCTCCAGCGAGCACACATGCCTGTAGCAAAAATCTCTCTCTTAAAAAAATAAATAAATAATCCACATCCCTCTACTGAAAGTGTCTAAAATAAATATTTACTAAAAGAAATGATATATTTTGGTAAATTATATATATTCTCAAATGATAGATAAAATTTATTTTACCCATGAATAGTTTCTTTTATATATACACACACATATATATACACAATATCTCATGAGCATAATTTGAAATAAAATACTAGACCCACATTAACATACACTAATTTTAAATCATCCAAGAAACACATTTGAAACATGTGAAAAGAATAAGTGTAGAAAAAAATTAAATTCTGAAAACAGACTACCTCCATTGATAGCCTAGAAATGTGAATCAATAAGAGTTTACAAAAATATCAGCAGGGGCCAGCCCCGATAACCATGTTTATAGTAGGATCCACCACACTTATGCCTCTCTTTAACAGTGGCCCCTTGTTCTCTTTCACAGGAAAAAGTCGTGTATTGTGTTTCTGAACACAATTGATAGTTATGTATTTACTCGTCTGCATACTCATTCAATGCCTGTCCCCAGCACTTCATTTAAGTTCCACGAGGTCAAAGAGGGTGAAGTTCTGCTCAATACTCAGTAACTGTCATAGCACATGGTAGCCTTCGTTAAAACTAGTCAGGTTGACTGACTTAATTCATAACAGACACTGTTTTTCTTTAGATTCACAGATCTCATCAACACACATCATTCGGGAAAACTTGCTTTTAAATCAACCAAGTATGAAGTTGGCCCATAAACCCCCTAATACAGGCATATAAGGAAAGAAAAATAATAGGTATAATTAGATGACTAATTCCATATATAAACATATTTGGTGGTATTTGAACCAAATATGAACATAGTAATGTATATAACACATTACTAATGACATAATCCTAGGTAGTCTGTAACAAATTAAAAATCAGAAATATAATGAAAAGGTTTTGTTTTTGTGGATTTATTGCACAATTAAACACTGATAAATATTTGCAAAACAAGGACTCAAAAATAACATTTTATTCTCTTAACATTCAAGGTAATACTTTTATAATAATACCTTTATTTTTAGACTCCATGAAATATTATAATAAAAATAAATTCTGGCAATAAAAATGAGCTGTGCTTTAATATGACATATGCCAACTATCTCACCTCCTTCCAACAAGGCATAAGGAATATTATATTATGCATGTAGCATTTTATGTTTTGATATAGTTACAATTCAGGTACTAGAAGCTATGTAAAGCAATCATGAAATTAGATAACTCCAAGGAACAACTACATGTAATTCTACCAAGATAAATTAGTTGGAAGACTGTTCTTTTGATTTCTCTGGCACTTTCATTAGAGTCAATGCAGAATAGCAGGCTAAATTAATACTGTTTACCAGCCTATCCATTCCCTTTGGGAAGAAGACAGAATAGCTATTGAAAATCAATTCATTCTCCAGCAGGGAGCAGTGGGCATGGATGCTCCAGTTTTTTACTTAAGTCTCAGAAGACCTCTATCTTCCCCATCAAGGCTTCCTGGAGAACTCGTTTTCCAAGATTCAGCTCAAGCAGCCTACTTGAACCCCAGGTCTAGGAGAAAGTCTTTCCTTATTTTCCATAAAACAAAGATGGCTGCACACTTCTCTTGACGCCCACTCTATATCCAATCTTGGACCCACAAGGAAAGGTCCTGAGTTTGTATCCCAGGACCCGCCTGGGAATGCCAATATGCATACATGTGCCTGTGATCTGGGCTGGCTGAGGCCAGAGGTGGATCATAGCATAAATATTTCTCTCTTGCTTCCCCCCCTCCCTCCCCCTCCCTCCTTCAGAAGAGAAAAACAAATAAGCTTTTTTTTTTTTTTTAAAGTGCATCAGCGTGTTCACTTCTCTCTCCCCCATTAGACTCAAGGCTCAGTGAATTCAAGAACCATGTTCATTCTCATATCCCCCAGACCATCACATACTAGACCTTCAAATGTTTACCAAAGGCAACAATGAGGTCAGAAATTGTGAACAATGGAAATTTTATCTCTCTACATACCTAAATATCCAGACATAGATATAGAAAAATACAGATACCTAGACATCATCCAAAGTCATTGAGGGCTAAGGAAAACATTTCAAAAAAATTCTATCCTTAAAGAATGGTTAATATTCTAAACTCTGAGCACTGAATTCAAACTGAAATAACTAAGTGAATAGCCAACACTGAGAAGTTTCGAGGGAATCCCATTCATCACTTTTAAGAGTCTCCTAGGAATTAACTCTTGGGGTAATTTATGGAAGGATGGGAGAGGGGACACATACAGTAAGAAGATTTCTTTAGCACCACGTGTAAACAAGAAAGTCATTATGGTCAACAACTCAAAGGAAAAGAAAAGAAAAGAAAAAAAGAAAAGAAAAGAAAAGAAAAGAAAGGAAAAGAAAAGAAAAGAAAAGGGAAAAGGGAGAAGGAAAAGAAAAGAAAAGGAAGGAAGGAAGGAAGGAAGGAAGGAAGGGAAGGGAAGGGAAGGGAAGGGAAGGGAGAAAGAAAGAAAGAGAAAGAAAGAAAGAGAAAGAAAGAAAGGAAGGAAAGAAGAAAGAAGGAAGGAGGGAGGAAGGAAGGAAAGAAAGAAAGTCATCTACCCCTATTTAACAAGCAATTTTATCACAGGCAGACAGACCATCGTTGTAAATTCAGCTCCATTATCCTGGTGTAAGATTATGCTGATTTACTGTATATTTCACATGCTAGTTAAGAAACTCATCTATAATATATCACTCAAATTGTCTTTTGAATCAAGATGATGGTGACCCTGCCTACACCATAGTTCAGGTCCCCAGAGGAGTGAGATACATGCTATAAAGAATAAAGGCTTGATTTTTACACATGGTTGCTTAGCATCAAGTACTTTTATGTCAAAAGACAAATGGGACCAATAAAAAAGCTTATTACAAAGGCTACCAATCAGGCCTAGAAAAGTCATGACCCTGTGCCAACTTCCTGAAGCAATTCTCTTGGTTGAATTTGATATTTATTGTTGTTATGACTTTTCACACAATGAAATCCCTCAAAACACTCCTCTTTGGTATTTTTAAACTCCAGTACCTTATTTTCCAACTATAACTGTTTTACCTTTCTCACACTGGCAAATACACTCAATCCTTCCTTTTGTTCTCGAACAGATCTGTAATTTATTCTTAAAAAAACAAAAAAACAAACAAAAAAAAACTACTTTAGTTAACTATATTTATTTATTTATTCACTTATTTTAATTTTACCAGAGAGGGACAGAACTAAAGAGAGAGAGAAAGTGGCCAGGTCCAGGACCTGAATTATGGTCAGCCATGTGGAAGTGCAGTGCCCCCAACCACCATGCCATCTGCTGGCCCATTTATTTATTCTTACACCTTCTTTTCATACTGGCTGATCAACTTTTTTATGGTCTTTTTCTGTCCAGCTCTTATCCTCCACCCATTCTTCAAATGCTGATGTCTGATGCCTCTCCTGATAGTCATATTCCACCCTGGCAGAACAGAGCACCCCTTTCTCCATTCAACCTCCCTAACATTCTGACTACACACTTCTGTAACATTCTCCTCACTCTGTGGTTGTTTATGTGTCTATCTCCCACTGCTAGACTGAGGTTTTTGAGGACAGGGAACATACCCAACCACAAAGCCAATTAATGCAAGTGTCAATAAATGTAAGGAAAGTTAAGTATGTGACTGCAAAACTGGTAACTGGATAGAGGAGGAGGAGAAAGTTAGAAATGCTAGGAGAGGGACCAGCAGTTAGCGTAATGGCTATGTCGCTGGACTCCCACGTAGTCGACCGCGGTTCGAGTCCCGGACCCGGCGGCTTAAACTCACGCCGGGTGCGTGTGCGTGCATGCCCAAGATCCCGAGAGGAGAATGGAGGAGAAGGGATTGCGGCGTGGCCATCCCCCCTGGGGGGTGATTTCCTGCTTTCTATCTCTCTGTCTCTCTCTGTCTGTCTGGCGAGCGCACGCGCCCTATAGCAAAAACCTCTCAAAAAAAAAGAAAAAAAAAAAAATGCTAGGAGATGCTCAAATTAGGCACTGCAGTCATGAAGAGGAAGACTCCACAGCAAATTGCTTCAAATCTCCGCTTTGCCATTTTCTAATTGCCTGGCTTTGAGAAAGGTATGGTGACAGACTGTTTCCCCTCAAAATACATATGGTGAATCCTAATTCCCAATGTGATGGTATTATGATCAGGCCAGAAGGATGAAGTCCTCACGAACATGATCAGTTCCTGATCACAAAAGGGACCCCAGAGAGACCCCTCATCTCTTCCCCATGTGAGGACACAGCTAGAATGTACCATCTATGAACCAGGAAGTAGACCCTCACCCAACACGAATCTGCCACTGCCTTCATCTTGGACTTCCCAGCCTCCAGAACTGTGAGACAAATATTTGTATTTATGCCACACAGACTATGATATTTTGTTATAATAGCCCAAATAAACTATGACAGGCACCTACTTTATTTAGTGTCATCAGGAATAACTGTATTAATATATGCTGAACACTTAAAAAATTCTGAACAGTTTAAGTGTTAGAAACTAACATTTATGCAATAGATTAGCTCTTCAAAATTTGGCTTACTTTGCACTAATAAAGCTTTCTAAGTTATTGATAAAATAAGAAATTTAAATCATTTTTTTTATATATTAAAAGGAAGCAAACCCACAGATGTCAGATGCCTAGACCTCTTTCTCTGGCTATGTCAACTGTACACATGACTGAGTTTACCGGATATGACACAGAATTTGCTTAATACATATACAAAATTAAGTCAAGTTACATCAAACCATTCCATTGGAATTGTGACCATTAGCTTATGAAGTATACCCAGCTTCCCCTCTAGTTATAATAAGAGAGCACAGATTGTTTTTATTTTTCCTTAATTCTAAGATTAAAATTCCTGTAGTTGGAGAGCAAATGGAAGGAAAGAACAAGTGGATTTTTTTTTTTCTAAGAAGACAATAGGTGCAGAGGTACTGACTAATGAATGGGAACTCAAGCCCAGAGGAAAAATCATTACCACAAACTCAGTGCAGTGCCTTCCTCCTTTTCTAGACCCACCCCCAGGTTCCTGGAAGCCAGTGGGAAACCCCAAAGTGTGGTCTGATGGGCCTGGGCAAGAGGACTGATTTACTCAGAGATAGCAGAGTTCCAGTGTATTTGATCCTGGCTCTTAAAAACTCAAAGCTTCAGTTTGGGGTAGGTACACTGGTGACAGATCATCTATATATGAAATATATATATATATATATATATATATATATATATATATATATACACACACACACACATATACATATACATATACATATACATATATATATATACACACACACATAGATAAAACAATGAGTACTCTTTTTTTTTTTTTTTTTTTTTGAGAAGTTTTTGCTATAGGGCGTGTGCACTTGCCAGAAAGACACAGAGAGAGACAGACAGAAAGCGAGAAATCACTCCCCAAGGGTAGATGGCCACACTGCAATCCCTTTTCATCTATTCTCCTCTCAGGATCTTGAGCATGCACACACATGTACCTGACATGAGTTTAAGCCACCAGGTCCTGGACTCGGATGGTGGTTGACTACATGGGAATCCAGCAACATAGCCATTTCACCAACTGCTGGTCCCAACAATGAATACTCTTGAAAAACAACCTCTCCCCTTCTCTGAAACTTGGGACCCAGTCCTTTCTATTTTTCGGGATAAGACCTGGGGCCTGACCCAGGGCCTAGCTTCTAGAGACCACCTACCAGGGATTTATCCCCACAGAGATAGAAAAATCCAAGCTCCCTCATCCTATTCTAAATCATCTACTCCCTGCTGAAGGTCATGATTTGTCCAGACACAAGGATCTGAAGAAAAATTCATTCTAAACTTTTTCCTAGAATAGTGGTTATTAGTGAACAAGGGTTAGGTAGGTTAATGCTTTCTCAATCTTATAATGGCACTTTCAAAACAGATGTGTTATTGCTACTGTGTGTTTGAGAATATGAATCATAACACGCAGCAATTATTACTGAATTACTTTTAAGTACACCACTGAAATAGAATGCCTCATTAACCAGCCATGCTCTCTCCATTAGCAAACTAATCATTAGAATAGGGCCCTCTAAGGGATAGTGGAGTGGGAAAAAAAAAACACCTCACAACTTACCACCTTTACAGCCTCTTTGAGCTCATTAAAGCCCACAGCCTGTGAAACTTGGTTCTCTGCAAGGAACGGCGCCAAAATTCAAATTTAATCTTGGTTGTTACCAAGTTCTGAGAATCAGTTGTCAGAAGAAACCTGTTCCCCAGTCCCCATGGCAGACACATAATTAGACTGGGCAAGTATAAAATACCACTTTTTAGAATAAAAATATCAAAATAACCTACTGTGTTCAGCTAAGTTTTTGCTAAGAAATATAGAAAGCATATAAAAAGTATAAAGCAGAAGTATTCAAATGTTTATAATCTGGGTGGGGAAAATGGACTAAAAAAAAGGTGGCAAAACATAAGGTCCTACTATATATATAATTAACTCAATGGTAAATAGTGTGATATCCATATTAAGTAGTAAATGGGTGAAATCATAATGTTGGGGATAATAGGTTCAAGAATAACTATGAGGACTTAGGAAAGGGATTAAACCGTCATTTTAGATTATCCCCTAAAGACTAGTGTAATATGCTGCTGGTATCATAAAAAAGACAGGAAGATACTGGACATTATCACAAACCATACAGACCACTCTCAGAGACTGTCCTGAGAGCATTGTTCTGCTCCCATAAGCATGTAGAAAATCTCCTAGTAGCCTTCACCTTGGATCTAAAACAGGTTAAGGTTAATTCATAGATGACAGAATACTAAATTATTTCCCCTTAATAGTCATTGTTTATTTATTTCCAACCTTTCTCTAAATAAGCTATAGACAATTACAATAAAGAATATGGGAAATACATTCAGGGAAAGAAGTATAAAAATCGATGTGAAAATCCAAAATCATGTTAAAATAAAAAGGACATTTAAAAAAATAAAAAGTAATGGGCAGACAGTGGCACATCAGTAAAACATGAACACTATGAGGGTAACCTACATGGGAAAGTTCCAGGTTTGCATCTGGAGACATCCCTGAGGAAGCCCAGCAAGTGTTCAAGTTCCAGGGCAGGCTGAGAATGGACTGTAGCATCAAAACCTCATTGGTGGTACCGTCTCTGTATTTCTCTCTCTCTGTCACTTACGGTATAAACAAACTTTAAAAAACTTTTTTTTTAAGTAGACATCATGAGGGGATTCTGTCTAATGAGTATATGAATCTGCACAATTTTTACAATTTTTAATAGTCTATAACTGTTTTTAATAGTTTTTGGTATAGGACATGTACACTTGCCAAAAAAGACAGAGACAGAGAGGAAGAGAGAGAGAGATAAATTATCCCCTGGGGGATGGCCATACCACAATCCTTCTCCTCTATTCTCCTCTTGGGATTTTGGGTATGTATGCAAACATACCCAGTGCTATTTTCAAGCCACAGAGCCCAGGATTCAAACCACACAATCAACCATGTGGGATCGAGCCACCTTAACCTCCATGCCACCTGGCTGGTCCTAGGCTATAATTATTTTAAAAATTTAAAAAGTTTAAATCATCATGAGAGCAAAATAAAAATGCAAACATTGTAACTATACAAGTTAACTTGTATAACATTGACTAAATTTCAAATCTGCATCTAAGCTTCCTTGAAGCAAGGGCATAAAGTCACCAAATTCTAAAAGAAATTTCTTATAAGAGGCTTTATTCTTATTTGAAGGGATGGGAAAGCATGCAATGGACAATAGGGTCCATAGCAGATTCTTTTGGTAGTTCCTTATGCAGCTTTCAGCAAGAAAAGAGAATGTAACATTCAACTCCAGCTGGAATTTAAAAGAACCTGGTATCTCGAGGTGCCAATGAATATAAGTTCTTTAGATACACTAAATTAAATGCCTCTTTCTCTTAGGCAGGTTTCTGACAAAGCTGGCTCTGAACTGCTGATGAGACAACGCTAAACACAGAAAATCAGACCACCAGCTAGCAGGACGGTACCTGTTAGTAAAGTTGAGAAATTTAACCAGACCTCTCAGAACAAAGCTTATACACAAATTGGGGCTCTGAAGAGGCTGTGGGCAAAATAAGGCAGTCTTCTTTGCATGTAGAACGTGCTCTGAGTTTAGACATGTAGTGAAAAGAGTATTCTCTACTATGGTGGATGGCAGAAATACTTTGAACTTCATAAATTTTGAAAATGGGAGTTAATTACTTTCCTAATTTAGACAATGTTACCTTCATAAATATTCCCAAGGAACATCCAATTCTGAGTAGCATGGCTTCCTGATAAGGCCTCAAACGTCACTACCCCAGACAGCTAAATGAATTAACTTGTTACACCCAAGGGTTACTTAACATTTGCCAACTGAATGCAGAGAGAATGACTGCCAAAGGCATTGAGGATTCTTGTGTGGACATGCTACTTCTGCCTTGATCTTTTCTCACCTTGAGTTTATAAGAATGAGAGAAGATATGTATGCAGAACAATGACCATTACTTAAGTCTAAAGAAAAAAAACGAAAGATAAAAGAGTAACATTATCTTGGCAATGTTTTGTTTTATAAATTATTTGGCAGCAGCTGGCCAAATCCATAAAATAATTTTAAGTACCATGTTTTGCCATAGATCATTTCCATTAAGTCTAATAACTGCATGAAATTTTGAAGGGCTGATTTAATTAAAATGAAATTGAATAGACATTTACTAACTAGTTATTATGTATGAGGCATTATACATAAGACATATTAAGACAATTTGTATAAGACCCTGCCTTCAAATGCCTCACAGTCTAATTGGGAATAGAAAGAGAGGAAGATACATGGGTCAGCAGATGGTATAATGGTTACATCGCTGGACTCCCATGTAGTCTACTGCAGTTCGACTCCTGGACCCCGTGGCTTAAAACTCACACCAGGCGCATGTGCATGCATGCCCCAAATCCCAAGAGGAGAAGAGAAGAAGGGATTTTGGCATGGCCATTTCCTCTGGGGAGTGATTTCTTGCTTTCTGTCTCTCTGTTTCTCTTTGTCTCTCCAGTGACTGCATGCGCCCCACAGCAAAAAATAAATAAAACTCTCTACAAAAAAAAAAAAAAAGAGAGAGAGAGACATGTAGATAAACAACAGCCAGTTATAGACTGAATTATGTTTGCCCAAAATTCTTATGTTGAAATCCTAAGCCCAGTATATTACAATATCATTGTCTTTGTGGAGACAGAACCTCTAAAGAAGTAATTAAGGTTAGATCAGGTCACACAAGTAGGACCTAATCAAATCTGGCAAGTGTCCTTTTAAGAAGAGTAAAAGACACCAGGGAGGCATGCACACAGAGAGCAGGTCACGTGAGGACACTGAGAGAAGGCAGCTGTCTGCAAATCAAAGCCAAAGGTCTCAGGAGAAAACAAACCTGTGGACACCTTGCGCTTGGATTTCCACCTCCAGAATTATAAAATAATTAAATGGCTTATTAGTTTTCTGCTTTGTATTCTTTTATGTTTTATTTTGTATTCATTGTCAGAGGACACGATGCTTACCAGAGAGACAGAGATAAAAAGAGAAAAAGAGGGAGAAAACACCCCCCCACCCCAATGGAGTAGCGTCATGTCACAATCCCTTCCCCTCCAACTCTCCATCCTGTTGGAATTTGAGGTATGCACACTCTTGTACTCAGCATGTTTTTTTAAGCTGCCAAGACTAAGATATGAACCACAGTCAGCCATGTGGGATCCACCTCCCTTAACCACTAGGCCACAGGGCTGGCCCAACTTCTCTTATTTAAGCCACCCAATTTGTGGTATTTTGTTACGGCAACCCTAGTAAACAAATGCAGCCACTCTGAAGAGGAACTAATGACACATACCACAAGAGGAAAGTTATCTTTTATTTACTCAGAGCAATCTAAGTAAGAGGCTACATGGAGGAAGCAGAGGATAATGGGGGGCCCTCAAGTATGAGTAGAATTCTGAAAAATTAAAATGAGGGAAATGAACCAAGATCCCAAGGTAAGAAGGAGTAAAGCATTTGGAAAGGAGGCCCATCTGAGTTTGGTGATGTTCTTGGAGAAGGAGGCTCGGAGACCCTATGGAAGTCACACAGCCAAGGACTTTGAAGGTCAGCATGAGAAATTTATCCTGAATTTGGCAGAGACAAGAGGGCACATAAAAGCAAATTATTGGGTTATCAGAAAAGTCCTGACGTATTTTTCTGTTTTTCTAGGCAAAAGAGCATCATGACTTTTACAATGACCCACTATTAATTATTTAGTCTCTACGTGCAACAAAAATAACTTTCAGAATATGGAGACATGCCTTCTACAGGGCAATGAAGTTACTAACATTGGGTAGTTTGCTTAAAAAGAAAAACACACACAAAAGTTCTAAGTGTAAGCTTATTATAAGATTCTAAGATTAGTGTAATACAAATATTTCTGAGTTTACATGTTTAGATAGATGTTGACAGATATTATTTCACTATGAGCTAGACTGAATTCTGAAGAGATTGTAAAAATAAATGCCACTGTTTAAAAAAGGATACTAACCCAAATTCTAAATTCATACTCATTACACAATCTGATAGGTGTCACATACAACAATGGAGTGGTACATATCTTTCTAGGAACAGAATAAAAAGTGACTAAATGAATCCCTCAGTGAAGCCTGCTATACTTTTAAAAATGGACAGTAAAGTCAAGGAGATCTTATCCTCCTTTTGAAGTGAAATTTCTACCTCAATTAATAAATGAGAGTGTAATATTTTACACCATTCATTACACTATTTATTATTAGACCATTGAGGATATTGTTAACCTGGCAACATCTATTTACACTTCTTAATTTTCAGATCCCTGTAAAATGTAGATCATTAAAAATGTATTTAAGATTTAGATCATTTTTAAAAATTGGCTGAACACAACAAATTTCCACAGATATCAAAATAAACTAAAAACCCATTTCAAGATCTAACCTTTAATTATATATCCTTTCTACTTACTCAAGACAAAATTCAAAATACCCACATGATTTCTTTTCAATGCCATCGGAAAGCCAACCATTGCCAAAGAAACCATGAAAACAGATGTTGAAAATGGATGTTGTAATCTTGCTTCTTAGGAATGTTATCTAGTAGAATGTAGGGATTTTAATTTGCAGTAAATAAAGTTAGCCTCCTCATTCCTGAATGCTGCTAGGGATATAAAGGTAACCAATCACTTCCAGTGCGTGGTCCTGCCTTATTTATTGAGGGAGGAGTGGAGCAGCCATGAAGAAGAGAAAAATGTTCTATCGTCACCCTATTTCTAAGGATTGATAGAACAGGAAAGTGCCTTTGCCTCTCTTAAAGGATTTCTCTCAATAAGAGAAGTTTCTTTCTCTTAGGAAAAAGAGCCTAACTTTTTGGTGACATCACATGGCATGGCTAAGATGCTGGGACTCCCCTAGTACAGCAAAAGGTGCAGCTGGGTGCTCTGGAGCCCTCAGCAGTGGCTCCCATTGGCCCCTCTTTCCACTGTATTTCCCTAGGCAAAAACAAAATGGGGGACGGGGTGAAAAATAGAGGACTGTTCTTCTGAGTGCTATGCAAGACAAGAAGAAAGAGAAGCCTTTCCTTAAGAGCTGACCTGTGGGACAGCAGTGATGTAACATTCTGAGAGGCCTGACCCACACTGGAAGCTTTCAGGTTTGTATCCAGAGACCCCTGAACATGCTGGGTGCGCACATGCCCGTGATCCAGGGCTGGCTGAGACTAGAGGTGGGTCACAGCTCAAGACTTGTTGTGGAGAGATGCTTTTATCTCTCTCTGTCTCTCTACTCATGAAGAAAAAAATAAAGGCCTTTGTTAACCACCTTTCTTCCCCCCAGTTAAGGATCCCACAGAAACTGCACTGAGAGGCAGTACACTGGCCAACTCACTTCCCCCACAGACCCCAGATGAGACACAGGGAAGGAGAAAAAATGTATATACGCATATGTATATATATTCCCATACACACACACACACACACACACACACACACACACACATCTATGTGAAGCTTAAAGAATAAAAGGTAAGACTGTTCTTTTGAAAAAAAAAAAAAAAAAAAAAAAAAAGCCTGATAAAGTCAGGCAATCCAGCTTTCATATCAACTCTACCAACTCTCATGATAAAAACTCCTGGGTCACCTGCTCTCTCAAGGTAAAACTACTGAACTAAAAATAAGAATGTATTGATTTTTAGGGATATTGTGTTTCAGCAATAAAGGAAGGTCCTTTAAGAAAGTTTAGAGGGTGGGTGGTTATTATAAATGCTTCATGTTTGCAAGTGGCCAAGGTATATGATTATTATATAGCTCTGGTTTATGTATATACATATAAATGTATGTATGTATATATTTATTTGCTCACTTACTTATTTTTGTGAAGTTACAGTAAAACCAACCTTAGACACAGCATTTCACAAAAGCAGTCATTTGTGGATGCCCTCCCAGAGAAACCCAAGGACTGCCAGATATGAATAGGAGCCTCCAAGTCTCATAAGATTGCTTTCTTTCATTAAAATGCAATATTAACCAATAAATTTCCAATAAAGGTAAAAAAAAAAAAACTTAAATACTAGGAAATCTCCCTTAACACATTGTTAAAACATGCAGAATTTGATGATGATTGGACAAAAGTCCAAAGAAATGAGTATTTCATATGGATATGTATAGTGGCATGCATACAGACATTGACATTCATCATTCCATGGACTGTGTCCAGGGGCATATATTTAAAGGTCTACTTCCTGCCCATCCATCTTAGAGCCATAGTCTTCCAAAGCATGAGACTAGACATGCCAAGAAACTGAACTAAATAGAATAGAAGACATTTAAATGTCATTACCCCTGCATCAGTACCCTGACACTGGGCCTATCCAGGGACGAGCCAAACAGGGTCTTCAGGCCACATTCATCACCAGATGGAGGGTAGTCAAAAGCCAAATCTGGCAAGCATTGTGCACAGTGGGAATCATCCAGGAATCTCTAAACTAAGGAGATGGTGCCCTGTTTTCAGAGAGCCCTCATCTCTGCTTAGACCAACTTCCTGACTGCAGCCTTGCAGATCAGGGACTTTGCACTCCCATCATAGCCTGTTCTAGGACCGTCTTTTCAACACTGCCTCTACAAACCCAGTGTCTACGGCACAGCGAAACCAGATGGAGGATTATCAGGAGAACCCTGAACCAAATGGCTAGCACCTCAATTCCCTACTGGAAAGTATGCCCACACTCTCTCCCTGCCTGCATCGTCCCCATTCAGAATGCACCTGGACTTTCAGAAGGAAAATTCTCACCTGTGTCCCATCTCTTCCCACTTTCAAGCACCCCTTGTCCTTCTGACACTTACCCCTGTGTCTTTACATGCAAGGTGTAAAATGCGCATCCTGCATCAGAAAAAGGGCGTGGTTATTTCTGAATAGCAGCCCCTGCAGGTGATGTCATAAGGTACAAAAAAGAGCCAGCTCCTTCAGGTCATCAAATCTAGGAAACTTGGTGCTGCCACAAGCTCAAAAGCTGGTTCCTAACAACATTCAAGTGGACCAGACAGCACGAAGGAGGGGTGTGGGTACTCTGGAAACGAATGGAACCACCTCAAGGGCCCCCATCTGGACAGGGATGCTGTGAGATACAAGCTGTGGATTTGAGGACCCTAGGCTATAGCCCTCTTTTTGTGTGGAGGGGAAAAGGAACTGCCTTCCTTCCAATTATTAATATTTCTGCCTCTTCTTCATAAAACACAGTGGAAACCCTGGTCTCAGTGGTGTCTATGGCCGGCTGAGAAACACACTTAAATGATACAAGTTAGTTAAAAACCAATTTGTACTAACATAATTTATAGCCCATTGAACTTATACCTATGTTAAAAAATTTTTGCAAGTCAATCATTATCTAATTATTTTCATTTTTATTCTAAAAAGTAATTTCTGTTTTACATATTTAGACATCTTTTGCAATTTTTCCTTGATAATTTTAAAGAGCTTTTGCCTTAGGGCATGAGCGCTCACCAGAGAGAGACAGACAGTGAGAGGGAAAGTGAGAAGTCACCCCCCAGAGGGATGACCACACCACAATCCCTTCTCCTCCATTCTCCTCCAGGTATCTCGAGCAAGCATGCATACAACCCTAATATGATTTTCAAGCCATCGGGTCAAGGACTCAAACTACAGTAGGCCACATGGGTGTCCAGTGACATAACCTCTAAGCCAACTCCTAGCCCCTTTCCTTGAATATTTTTCATGTTTAGCAACTTAAATTGAGGAAATTTATCACTCCATAACCTTCAGTTGTTATCCTTTGCTTTTGCTTTTAACACTCATTTGATAGTACCCTGAACCAGACAGGGCTTGGTTTCTCCTCTAAAGGTCAGGAGTGAAGTCTGCTTTGGACAGAATATGACCTGCTGGTCTAACTGTGGATTTTTAGATATTTTTAATAAATATAGGCATTTTCATTCATGTGAAGACAGCTGAATAGTCTATCCACATGAGCTATGTCCTAGGACCTCCATGGTTTTTTGCTCAGCCCTACCTTGGAGGAAGACTTTTCCATATTCATCTAGAAGATTCTACTCTCAGTAAACTAGGAGTGAGCAACATGATTTTCCTGAAGATTTCAGAGGGTATTCATACCCGCTGAATTGCACCGAGCCCTATAGGGACACCTCTTCTCACAAATTTTTCATCTCATTCTCCAATCATTAGTCTACCTTCACTGTGCTTTCCTATGAGAGGTTTCTGAATCTCATCACTTCTTGTCTCTCTGCTCAGAGACCTTTTCAGAGACCTTTTCAGAGACCTCTCAATTTTGCCCACTTATTTCCTTTCTTATTTTTTTAGTTTTTTATTTTGTTTGTTTGTTTGATTGTTTTTTTGTTTGTTTGTTTGTTTTGCCAGGGTAGGTAGATAGCATGGAGGTTAAGGCACTGGACTCCCACATGGCTGACTGAGTTTCAAGTCCCCAGATCTGGCAGCTTGCTTTCTCACTTTCCCTTACTCTCTCTTTCCTTGTGTCTCTCTCTGATCAAATCAAAAAATAAAAATAACAAATAAAATTAAATAAGTAATTTTTTTAAAAAAGGTATAAAAGCATATTTGCTCACCAGAGAGAGAGAGAAAGAGAGAGAGAGGGAGGGAGGGAGGGAGGGAGGGAGGGAGGGAGAAAGTGAGAAAGCAAGCTGGCAGGTCCAGGACTTAAGCCATGATTAGCCACATGGATAGCCATGTGAAAGTCCCACAACTTATCTACTTAAAAAAAAACAAAGATTTTTTTTTTGCCTTAGGGCATGTGTGCTTGCCAGAGAGAGACCAGGAGACACCAAGACAGGGAAAGTGAGAAATCACCTCCCAGGTTATATAGCTGCACTGCAATCCCTCTCCATTCTCCTCTTGGGATTTTGGGCATTCATGCACATGTGCCCAGTGTGTTTTTCAAGCAGTAGGGTCCAGGACTTGAGCTATGGAGACAGACACATGGGATCCAGTGCATTAACCACACCACCTGTGGGTCCCCCAATCTCTCCCACTTTCTAACGCAGAAAAGTTGCATTCTATCCCATGTTCCACCCCAAGTCTTGTTCATCTTGCACTAAACTCTTGCCTCCAACAACACGACAGGCAATCAGGCTGAGACAGCCAACTGCACTCAGCAAACCACAGATTTTTCTCCACTAGGATCCTTCAGAAGAAAGGGTAGATTACTAATAGGGAAGGAAAAAAGTGCACTACTGTGTATCCAATAAAAATGGGCATGCAAATAAAAAACAACAAATTAGGTCAGAGACTATGATGAAAAGAGCCATTATTAGGTAATTCCTAAGGCAAAGTGGGCGTTGACCAGTTCTAGCAATTTCAAAGCCAAAGAGATCTGTTCCTGAGTTCTCAAATACAAAGACCAGTATCTAAGTCCAAGAAAGTTTCTAAAGTAAGAATGATAGAAGAGCTGGGACCCTGATAAAATAGTTATGAGAAGGAGGAGAGGGTAAGTATGCATAGATTCAGTAGTTCAGACCAGAGCAGTAGCTCAGAGCTACAAATTTTTGGCACCAAAGGAGGGTTCCAGTTTGAGACAATGTTGGGTTGAGACAGATATACGCATACCTACCTGTGGATTTGGGTAGATACTGTGGTTAAGGGAACTGGAGCTCCCATGGCTAACTCCTCCATCTCTCCCTCCTTTTGGAATTTTGGGCATGCAAGCCCACATGCCTGGCATGTTTTTGTTTTGTTTTGTTTTGTTTTGTTTTCTGGCGTGTTTTTTTTTTTTTTTTTTTTGGAGAGGTTTTCGCTATAGGGCGTATGCGCTCACCAGACAGACAGAGACAGAGAGACAGAAAGCGAGAAATCACCCCCCAGGGGGGATGGTCACACCGCAATCCCTTCTCCTCCATTCTCCTCTTGGGATCTTGGGCATGCACGCACACGCGCCCGACGTGAGTTTTAAGCCACCGGGTCCGGGACGCGGACCACGGTTGACTATGTGGGAGTCCAGCGACATAGCCATTACGCTAACTGCTGGTTCCCTCCTGGCATGTTTTTCAAGCCTCTGGGCCTTGGACTTGAACTGTGCAGTCAGCTATGTGGGATCTGGCTGTTTTAAGTACCAGTCTGGCATGTTGTTCAAACATCAGGGTCTGGGACTCGAACCACATGGAGTCAGCCATGTGGCATCTACTGCAGTAACCATACCACAGTCGGACCCATAAACCTACACTTATAAACACTGACCAACTATCTCACTGCCTGTGTTTTTTGTTTTATTCTTAAAGAATTATTTATTTTTAATTTTTATTTATTATTATTCTTCACCTTCAACATAGAGAGACAGAGAAAGAGAGAGGGAGGGTGAGAAAGCAAGCCACCAGGTCCAGGACTCAAACTATAGTCAGTCATGTGGGAGTCCAGTGCCTTAACCACCACGCCACCTACCAGCCCCCACTGCCTGTGTTTAGCAAAGTTAAAGTGCCTTCCTCAGAGTGGAGTTCACATAGCTCTCCTTCTACCATATCATAACAACTTACAAGCTACAGCCTAAAGTTTGCTAGTGAAGGTAAGCTCCTTCACAAGCAAACTTTAGGGCTTTGAAAATTAAAATCCCATATTTATTGTAGCATTGTATTTTTTATGAGCAAGAGAAGAAGACAGTGAGAGAAAAAAAGAGGAATTTCCAACAGGGTCTCCTCATATGGCAAGTCATGATCCTGCTGCCCCAGCCTCCTGGTCAACAAAGACCAGAGGTTCTATGCCACCATACCCAACATTTTTAGTCTGGGCAGAAACCGAACTCACACAACCCACGCCAACCTCTGACACCATAGAGCAGTGCCCTCCCACTTGTACCACCGCGATTCAGCCATATTTATCTAGTTCTTAATCATTTAACACATGTGAAGCCACACTACCGTTCTTATTAGGTTCTTACCTTTTCTTTTTATCAATGCATTCTTGAACAAGTTTTTGAATTTTGAGTCCCTAATCCTGCTCTCCTTTAGTACTATAGTTTTTATTGTGCAATCTTGTACAACAATGTAATTTTAAGAAATGCAGAAGTTTTATTATGGCAAAACAGCGTTATGACTTTTGTCAAAATAGAAGCTTATATCCTTGACCAAAGCTTCATGATATGCCTCTTCCTTTTTTTTTCTTTTTTTAAAAATTATTAATTTAATTTCATTTATTAATTTTTAAAAATTTGCTATAGGGCATATTTGCTCACCAGAGAGAGAGAGAGAGAGAGAGAGAGAGATAGAAAGAAAGGGAGGGAGGGAGAAAGTGAGAAAGCAAGCTGCCAGGTCCAGGACCTAAGCCGTGATTAGCCACATGGACAGCCATGTGGAAGTCCCTCAACTTATCTACCACACCACCTGCTGGCCCCATACCTCTTCCTTTGAGTCAATCCTGGACATCCAAATGTATCACTACTTCTCTCAAAGCCTACCTCCATTCAACTCCCTTTACAACTTTCCATCTCATATATCACTTTAAGACTTGCCTCCTCCCCCACAGTCAAAAACATTCAATATTTTCTACACAAAATACAGAGCTATTGTGTAAGGAAACTCAATTATGCTTTATTGAACTATCTCCATTTTCCACAAAAATTTCTGATCTGCTTGCAGCTCTCCTACTTATGAAAGAATAATGACAGAACCACAGAAACAAGACAAAAGGAATCCTTTCTCTCAAAATCCCTGGAGCTTACTTAGGTTATACTCAATTTTCTACTCCTTATATCTTAGAAAATTTATATGAATCATTAAGTAATTAATTGTCAAACTGAACAAGATTTAATTGAGCCACTCTAAATGAGAATCTTTCGGTGGGGAGGGAGAGGTTAACTGATCAGAGAAAGGAAGTGATATTTCAGCCTACTTGGGGAAGAAGATAAACATTTTGGTTTCTGATTTACCCAAATAAACCACCAAAATAAAATCCACACTTCATATAAAAACTAGTAACTGGCTATCTAGCACAGTGATAATATGTTCCTCAAGAGAAACAGATTCTACATGATGACCTTCCCTCTGCAACACAGACTGCAATGCTGAGACCATCTTCTCTTCTAATACCTAAGACCCTTGCCTGTTCTCAATCTATGAATCAAACAAGCCTGGCAAAACAGACAGCAGCAAGGAGAGATGAAAGCCTTCAGTCCTGCAACAGCTGCCCAAACTCTACACCTGTTGAGTAAGATTCGTAGCCCAATTTCTACAACAATTAAGGCAGAAAACAGGGATATTAAACTTTCAGATAGGGTAAAGGCCTAAGATAGAGACACAGTAAGCTTTATCCAAGATGGAGTCACAGTGATTAAGTTTTAACAAAGAGCTGGCTACCTTAGGGCCAAAAACAACTATACCTAAGGGTAACAGTTTCTATTTGCTAACTATTGATACATTCCAATAAGAAGTACAGAACCATATGGTCTGCTGACCCCACAAACAGTGGGATAATAATCACCCTGACTACCATGTAACTATTTTCTGAAGCCCACTTCCTTATCAGAGAGCCAGCCCATTGCTCAGACTGCTATATAAAAAATCCTTTGCCTCAGCTCCTCTTCTGCAACTCACTTGGGATCCCCCTCCCTGCTTTAGGAGCTTTCCTGTCCTTTAATAAACTCTGCTTTGCTAGCCCCTCCCATTGATCACACTTCTAATTCTTCATGATATTAGGACACAAACTCAGCAACCCATAAATTCTATAACACACTCACTCAGGAGACTCACAAAAATCTTCATTTTCCCCTAAATATAGATGTGCCTTTCCCTAGAAATCTGAATATTCAGTGGCTTACAAACAACTCTTACATATCCTCATCTTTTCATAATAAAATCAGAGTTAGTCACTTTAACTCCTAGTTTCCAGCCATTGCTAGCAGTAAAAACACCCTTAGATAATAGCCAAGGAGTTACAGCATTTTGTCAATGACATAGAGCAGAAGAAATATGACAGTCTTAGAGGAAGTAGAATCATACTCCAAGACAAGAAGTGGAAAACAAAGCAAAAAAAAAGAGAGAGAGAGAGAGATGGTAAAAAAAAAAAATAGAGAATCTGATGAATTGCAGAATCCCAAAGGCTTTGCTAGAAGCCTCCACCCCAAACTACCCCACCCAAGCCTAGAACTTTTAGCATCTGTCTCTACCCCATGGAGTAGCAGACTATTATCAGCCCAGACAGCAGGTAGAGGGGTATGAGAAAGGTTATAAAAGCCCCAAAACAAGACAATGCTGAGGAGAGAACAGTTCCTGACCCTCAAACATTAAAAAAACAACAACAACAAAAACAAAAACCCTGCCTCAAGATCTCATGATGCCTTTGCCATCTACAGTGCTGTTCAGCCTCAGACACCTCAGACTCATGATGAAGACGGTTTAAAAATCACTCAAATCTTGCTCTGCACTGCAAACATCATGCATAACATCTAAGCACATCTACCTACAGATTTAAGTTGATATCAAGAATAGATAATTATATTGTATTATATATAACTGGGGATGTTCAAATGCAATGTCTTCTGAAGATAAACTCTCAGAAGCCTGAGAAGACCTTGAGGACTTCTTCAAAGTTTATTTTATGAGAGAGAAATATTTGTGACAGGGTCTTACCATGCCATGTTTCTCCTTCCCCAGCCTCCAGGCTAGCTAGGATTATAGGACACCACACCACAAGCGACTGTTTAGGTTGGCCACAAACTGAACCTCTGCCCATAGAGTCCCAGCCTCGCACAGGGGCACTTGTGCTATGGTAGCTGGGCCTCTTTGCTAATTTTAGAATAATTCACTATTTGGGGTGATATTTAGACATTCAAAGGCCTGAAATATGCAGTTATCAAAGCTAGCTCATTCCAGCTATATGAATGCAGGGAGACTGGTAAGTATCTTTATATTTTTTCACTCTTCAAAAACAGAGACTTCAGCCCAGTGGCCTGCCATCGAGAGAGTTCAATCCATGATCTCAGTCATCTTAGAGTAAAGGAGACATTAATTAACTAGCAGCTCTCAGGAGTACATACTACATGCCAGACATGGTACTCCTTGTCATGTAATGAAACTTCAAGATTAATAACTTTGTGACATCACATATGCAAAAAAGGGAAGAGTTGGGGATCTGAATCAAGGTCAGCCTGACTAAAAATCTCATGCCTCTCTCCCATCTCACATACCATTTCTCTATTATACAAAAGGGCCTTAAGAAGTTTGTGGAAAGTAGAATTAAAGTACAAGCTTATTTTGGTACAAAAAAAAAAAAACTGAAATCTGTGCATAGTTGTTTCTGTGGTTTTGTGTGTTAAGTTTACTTATTTTATTGATGGTAGAGCATGTGTGCTCATGAAAGAGAGAAAAAGAAGTACACTTGGCAGGGTTTTGTCATACCACGATGCCCCTTCTCCCACCCTTCAGCTCAACAGGATCTTGGGAACACGTACATGTACCCAGAGTGTTTTCAAGGCAGCGAGGAGATCTGAACCTACAGCCATGTTGCTTGCAGGACTGCAGATCAGTTTGCCACTGACAGCACTGCCAGACTGGGCCCACGGTTTTATCATAGTCTGCATTTTCCATAACCTTTCTGAAGCCCTCTTGCATATGATATCTTCTGTATCCCTGGATAAAAAGCCCCCAATCTCCAACAACATTCTTCCTTCTGGGGACAATAGCAGGATTCTATCCTGTTAGTCGAGTCCATAAATTCCCTCATGTGTTCCATTGAGCACAAGTTTTTAGTGCTTCTTAAGAACGTTTTCTACTCTTCATTGACAAAATCTTTAGCATAGCTTCAGACAAATCCACAGGCGTAAAGTTTCTTGTCCTTTTTGTCCACTAAATGTTCTCATAGTCCCTGATCTCCTGGCATTAGGCTCAATTACCTTGAACTTTAAGAGCCTTCCCTTTCAGGCTTCCCACCTCTATTATTTCATCATGCTTGTCCAAGAACTCTTCACCCCACTTTAATGTGACAGAAAACAGAAATATGCTGAATGTTTTACCTTTTAAAAATTAAACTGCATTTGCAGAGAAAACAACTCTAGGCAGGAAGACTTATAGACCAACATACGGTATCAGAGTCCTCCCTGGTTTCCCCTCATTCCTCTATGTGACTCTCTCATATCACAGAACAGTAACATAAGGAATGACTGTCTTTATAAAAAGATCCATGATCAAAACCTTGACTCAAAATCAAAAATGAAGGCCCTTTTAATCCCAGTTTCTATCAGTCATTTTGTAATTCAAGCGAACAGTATCTATCATTTTAGCTATCAAGTCAGGAAAACTCTTATCTCCTACATAAAAGAGGAAATAATTTATGAAATGATCCCATTCAGAGTATCAACTATTTACTCGATAAATTTTCCACTAACTTCCCATGGAATACTCTTGGCAAATTGTACATACTGGATCCAGTAAGCCTTAAACTAATCTGCTATATCTTTCTCTTAGAACTCAAGCAGGCAAATTAATTTCCATTCTTCCCCAAATCATCCATAATAAGAAAAGAAAATCTGCTTTAAAAACTAAAGAACATGTTTTAAAATCTGAATAGATGGAACTAGAAGTAATAGAGAAGCTATCTGCAGTCATATGGCATCCCTACTATTCAGTCCTAGCAGTAGCTGTACTCAACTGTTTATCATGAGAATAGGGTACTGATTTCCTGCTGGTAGAAAAAACATCCTAAGTGACATCATAAAACAACATTCTCCATAACTTATTCTTACGTGTGAGACATGAGTGAGAAATGGACGGACTCACCTTTGTCACTTACATTTAAACAGGAGATTAATTAACTTAGAGAAGTCCACTCATGACCTCCCAGTCACTAAAGGATACTCTACCCAATCAAGGATCAAATCCCTGCTCTACTCATTCTTCTTCCAGTGTAACACAGGAAGATCATAGCTGAGAAACAAGCACAGAAAATGAACAGAGCCATAGCAACTCACTGACCACCTAATGCAAAACTTGGTCTCCTTATTCATAAAAGGGGATGATATCATTAGCTATTACTACTACATAAGGTCATTTTAAAGATAAAAGAAAATAATGTATTATTGACCATCTAGCACAGTGCCTGGCCCACAGAAGGTACTCATTAAATAGTGGTATTAAAAAAAAAAAAAGAAAAAGAAAACTTGGTCAGTGCTTGTTCTTAATTCAAGAATAAACTTACATTTATTAAAACAATACATTGACTGATACAGTTAATGTGTAATGTGATTTATATTTTTAAACCAATTTCCTAACAATAACCTGCTTAAGCTTTTACATATTAGCTATATTTAAATATGTTAGAGTGCTGAAGAATGATAAGAAATAAGTAATAAACTTAGATGAGATATTCATACCAAAAATTAATTTGGTTCCCTACATATCAATAAGATCTTTTCATAAAGAAGTTTCATATGAGAGAAAATGGCAAGCGTGTACCGAAAGCACTGAGTTAACTGAGGCCTCACTGTGGAAATAAACCTAAAATTCACAGCTTCACTGAATTTGAAATGACAAACAATACTGAATTATACATCTTAAAAGTGATGTCCCTGATGAAGGGATGGGTCGTTCACCCTCAGGTAATTGTAATATTGACTACTTTCTATAACATCTTTATAAATTAAATTACAGTGTGTGGGAGGAAATCATACGTTTTAGAGACAAAGCTTCTTTTCCCCTCATCAGTATGGTCAAAGCCTTCTCTATCATGTCATTTAGAGTAATTATCTTGCCTTTCAAAAACCCAAACCAGCTATTTAAAAAAAATACCAAGATTGGTCAGAGTCTTCCTGAAATGCAAGGTCATTTTGTTTGTGTGGTTGCTTCCACTGACCTCTAGACAAAGCTCAATTGTACTTCTCAGTAGGTTGGCTCTCAGTGAATTCAGCAAGTGTATCTGGTGGCGCTTAGGATAGAGCTACGTTAGTTATAATCACACCATGAAGAGAACTGCATTTGAAAAAGCAATCAACACTGAAGAAGGATAGGTTCATGATTAAAACTGGGACACTAGAGAATGATCATCTAGGTTAGAATGCTGGCTTTCCAAGAAGGTAACCTTCATCAAGCAACCATCTAAGCCTTGGCCTCCATTATCTAAAAAATGGGCATTATAAGCATACCTCATCACAGATCTGCCATGAAAGTTCAATGAGACAGGTAATTAACACTTACCACGCATGGCAGTATACTCAAAATGTTCTCAGTAAATGACTCTTATTAAATAATTATCAATGGAGGGGCCAGCATGTGGCTTGGTGGTTGGGGAGCTGGACTTCTACATGGTTGACTGCAGTTAAGAGTCCCAGACCTGGAGGCTTGCTTTCTTATTTCCCCTCTCTCTCTCTGGTGAGCACACATACCCTACAGCAAATTATGATATAATAATAAAAAATAAAAATAAATAAATAATTCTTAAAAAGAAGAATGATTCATGGCATTTTCTTTCTTCTGCAAAACTAATGAAAATATTAGTTATTTCTAATCAAGATCAAAGTTCATCACAAAGACTTGGCACTGAGATGTTTGAGGACAGAGGATCTCTGAGTACCTATCATAATCCAGGAATCATGCTATGTATACTACTAGTCCTCACAACAGTCCAGAAAATGAGGTATTATCTCTGCATTGGAGAAGAAGCTAAAGCTCAGATAAATATTCACAACTAAAATGGGTAAGAGTTGTAAGTTAAATACTACCCCCCATTAGTTATGATTCCCCATATCAGATTATGCCTTATACTAGCAGTCTCATACTAAATATCTGCTAATTGGGACTAGCAGATGGTATGATGGTTATGTTGCTGGACTCCCACATAGTTGACCTTGGTTCAAGTCCTGGACTCACTCTGGGTGAGTGTGCATGTGTGCCCAAAATCCTGGGATGAGACCAGAGGAGAAGGGATTGTGGCACAGCCATCCCCCCAGGGGGGTGATTTCTCACTTTCTGTCTCTCTGGTGAGCACACGTATCTTATAGCAAAAATCTCTCAAAAACAAACAAAAATCTGCTAATAAAAAATTTAAAAACACAAAATAAAGGAATATTACATTACTAATTCGCATGTGCACATGTGTCTTTGTAAAGAGAACCTAAGATATGGTTCATTTATTTAAAACATTCAGTTACACAAACAGTACTACACACACACAGTCCCTTAATATTTCTTCATAAGGGATATTACCAAGGACTACTATTCTTCAAAGCTACAAGATTCTGAATCATGTACCCAGAGGGCTATCTCAGTGTTAAATGACCTTACCTTAGAAACTGATGCCTCACATACATGCTGCTAAAAATATAAAATAGCTACTCTAGAAAGCAGTTGGGCAGTTTCTTATAAAACTAAACATGCACTTATCATATGATCTAGTAATTGTACTCTTAGACATATACTCCAGGGAAACAAAAACTTACATGCACACAAAAATCCATATACAAATGTTCACAGCAGCTTTGTTATACCTTCGAATTGCTTTTAAATACAAATGTCTTCAATGGCTGTATGTTTAAACAAGCGCTGGTACTATAATACTATGGAATATCACTCAGCAGTAAAAAAGAATTAACTATTTGTAACAACATGACCTGATCTCAAGGCATTTGCTTATTGAAAAAAAGACAATCTCCAAAGGTTGTCAGAAAAATCTTTTCCAACGACCTACTACAATATGATTCTATTTATATAACATGCTTGCAATGACTGCAGCTAAAAGGAGGTAGCAAAAGGAAGGTCCTTTGAGGTAATGGAATAGTTCTACTGATATATCCTGATTACTGTGGTGATTACACACAGTAATCACAGGATTAAATTGCATGGAACTATACACATACATTAGTGCATGTCCAAACTGATGAAAACTGAGCAAAGCATTTACTCTAGTTTAACTACAATATACTAATTTCAATGAACTGGTTTTGATTTTAAATTATAACCGTGTAAGTAGTGACCATGAAAGACTCAGGTGAAGAGTATATGGAACTCTTCTCGTGTGAGCCTATGGATAAAATTATTTCAAAGACAGAAAGAGAGAGAGTGAAGAAAAGATACCAAGCAACTAATCTATATGTAGAAATCTATAAACAGTCTGGACAATATTTCTACTTTTATTAGGTTGTGATTTCTTCCAGGTTATTCAGACTAGAAGCAGATTGGAAGCTAGAACATATGTCACCTAATTCACAATCCAAACCTCTATCACACCTTTTATAATGAAGCAAATGGAAAAGTGAATGTATTAATATATCCATAGTCTTTGGCTTTCAACAAATCCATTCCCCCAGTGTCAATTCCTTGGGATTCTTATCCAAATGAATGAGATTTTGAATATCTAACTCTTCCTGGAAAGGTCATGGGAGGTCTCCCCCTAAAGGGAAATGTGAGCTGAGTTTTAAGGTTGAGTAAGAGGTCACCTGGCAGACCTGGAGGGAAAGAGCAAGCTAGGAAGCCACAGGCCTGGGCCATGTACCAGGTTTAGAGCTTTATAAGCATTGGGGGAAGGGAGTGTGATGACGGTATAAGGACAGTACAACCTACCTGTGTGGAAGAGAGATGAGGCTGGGAAAGGTGTGGGCGCTAGGTCTGAAAGGTACACAGTGCCAGACCACATAAAGCTTGAAAATATGTACCTACCTGCCATACTCCACTAATTTCCATGTTAAGATTATATTTCTCTTCTTCACATGAATGCCTCTTATAGTTAATATTTTAAAAAATTTCATGGTTTTAACAATTTACCCAATAAATATAATAATGTGATGCTTTGCTTGTTTTCAAAGCAAAACAAGTAGAATGGGGGTAGGGGATTAAATTAAGCCAGTGAGATGAATGAATTTAAAATCACTAGTCCAAATAGTATACAAATGCTAAAGATTGTTCATGTAACATATTCTAAGCATATCTGTTTTGATTCTGTCTGCCCTTTCTCAAAGTTTACTCTCAAAATAAACTTGGGTCATGTTTTAAACTAGTAAATGTAAGAAAGAATAAAATGTACAAGGGATGAGTAAAAATACAGAGGTGTCCTACCAAAAGGAACCAATAATTCTTGATTTAAATTTAACAACCTTGTTCACTGTGGCAGTAAAACATTAATGGCATTGCAAAGTTGAATTCACATGGGCAGTAATTCACAGTCTCTGGAACAGTCTTTATTTTATGTCAAGTCATTATATCAGTAAAAGTTCCCAAAAATAAATCCATTTGACTTCCAGTATTTTAGACAATAAATAGAGCCATTTTTTTCCAGTGTCAAGTTAGCTCTTAAATACACAGGCTTATAATAGTGAAAACATGCATGATATCAAGGAAATGGCAGGTCATATGCCATAAATATGTCTCAAAACTAGCAGATGTGACTCTGCTTCTTGTAGTTTGTGAAGGGTCTTCTGCACTTGAAATAACATAAAACTCTGAGCATAAGATAATGCTGCACGCAGGGTGAGATCAGCTCTTGCAGCACTTGAGATTGTTTTAAAATGTGCTATGGCCCATAACGGATCAATCACTCTACAATGACCAGAGCGCCAAGTATATGCAGCAGCCGTGTGATCCCTTGACTCTCTGAAGAAGGCAAAAGGAAAGCAAGCAATTCCTGTAGGACACAGGGATGGCACCTTGACAAATACCAAAGTGGGTCATTCACCTGGTGAGGTAGCTAAGTGACCATGTCTTTATAAGACAATGAAGAAATCACCTACTCTCACATACAATAAGCCTTGCACTTCTTGAAGAAAGTAGCTATATCTTATTCCACCTCGTCGCTTCAGCCCCCCAATACAACGCCTGTCAATAAATACTTTTAACTAAATAAGTGAATGATGGAATGAAGGTATGCATACATATTAACAATGCAAGAAACAGGGACCAGCAGTTAGCGTAATGGCTATGTCACTGGACTCCCATGTAGTCGACCGCGGTTCACGTCCCGGATCCGGCGGCTTAAGACTCACGCCGGGCGTGAGTGCACACGTGCCCAAGATCCTCAGAGGAGGAGAAGGGATTGCGGCGTGGCCATGCCCCCTGGGGGGTGATTTCTCGCTTTCTGTCTCTCTGTCTCTCTCTGTCTGTCTGGCGAGCGCACGCGCCCTAGAGCAAAAACCTCTTAAAAAAATAAAAGAAAAAGACACAATGCAAATGTAGCACACGCATTATTCATTCTTTTTTTTTTTTTTTTTTTTTACAACACTTCCCAGGGGCCTTAAGGGCCAAATATCATACCAGCTAATGAGGAAGAGACAAATCACAAGGGGGGGCAGCCCCATGAGCTGGTGGTTAAGGGAGCCGAATCTCACATGGTCAACCACACTGTTTGAATGCCAGACCTGGTGGCTGAAAAAGACACTGGGTGCATGTGTGACCCAGATCAACAGAATGGATAAATAGAAGAAATGGGGCATGACCATGCTCCACTCAGGCTGTGCGTGGGAGGGGGAGGGGGGGTGCCTTCTCCTTTTCCCTGTCTCTTGTCTCTCTCTCTCTCTCGCTAGTGAATGTATGTGCCCTCTTGCAAGTTAAAAATAAAATCACATGGGGTAATCCCTGCCCTTAAAGATGTATGTAAGAAAGGAGACAGACATGAACCCTAATGATACAAGCAAAGAGGAGGGAAAAGCTTAAAGATGGATTATAACAAATTCCTGGTTTCAAACTGATCTACTGGTATAAAGGGGAGGAGGAGATGCTTTTAAATTCTATCCCTAGAGAGAGGTCAGTGTCCTATGGAGAGAACATGCAGGGTCTGGAAAGAGGAGACTAGATCAGACAAAAAAGAACCCTTCATATGATCATCATCCCCGTGAGCCGGAAAAGCTTTCAAAATCTCATTTTAGGCAGATTTATTAATATCTGCATTGAGGGATAAAGGGGTACAAGAGGTAAGGCTGGCAGTTCCTTAGACCATTGGGAAAACAGTAGACTGCCACCGAGGTTAGCTGTCACTTTGATAGGATCTCTTAAATCCATGTAAACTGGCCCCCTACTTTGCAGCCAGAGGTCATTTTCTCTGTGGTCGCTTGGTCTTAACTACAGAGATTCCTGAAGAGAGGTTCATGCCATACAGTTTCAAAGCATCATTTTGCTTGAATGTGGTTCAACATTGTTAAAGAAGCACAGATTGCCATCACCAAAGGATGTCTAGGTGTCACAAACAAAAGAATGGAACTTAACCAGGAAAAACCTGGGAGAAAAACAGGACATGTGGTCATCCCCGCCTTATGGCAGCTCACACAAAGGATGCAGTGCTAAAAATAGAATCGACAAACATTCACACAGAGATGGTATCTAGAAACAGCACAAAAACTGATGGCATCCCTGCCCTGCAAGGACTTAGAGGAGGAAGCTGTAGAGAATAGGCATGTATACATGCAGCACAGCAGTTCAATCGTTTCACGGGGTTGGCAGGCAGCTTTGAGTCTTGCCATCTGAAGTACATTCAATATTTTGGGTTACAAAATAAGAGAGGGACTGTGACAGATGGAGAAAGGTTATGAAAGGATGAAGACAACATTCCAGGGCCTTGGGGAAACTTACTCCTGGTGTATATTTCTGCTCAGGCACTTGGCCCACAGCTTGCAAGACCCACTGTCCCTGTAGGATTCAGTAAGCCCAGGAGACACCTATAAACCAGTCCTGAGTCCTCGTCAGGAGCTCTAAGTTTCATTTCTGAATTTCAATTGATGATGGATAGAACTAAAGTAGATGAATCCAGAGATTAGTACTCAGGTTCCTTAGAATTTAGAATTCCAAATTCTGGACCAGCCTGTACTGTGGTGGTTAAGGTGACTGGATCCCACATGGCTGACCATGCAGTTTGGGTCCCAGACCCGATGGTCTGGAAAATACACTGGGCACCCATATATGTGCTTGTGCATGTGTGTATATGCTCAAAATCCCAAAAGGAGGGAGAGATGGAGGAGAAGGTACCATGGTGTGGCTATTACTCATAGGGGGTGCTTTCTCATTTTCTCTCTCACACTCTCTCCCTCACTGTCTTTCTCTGTCCCACTCTGGCAAGTCCACATGTTCTCTGGGAAAAAAAAAAAAATTCAAAATCCCAGGATCACCACATAACTTGGAATTCCAGAAAAATTATCTACTTCTCTACTATAGAATTTCCCCTAGAACTCTAGGTCATTATTCCAACCTGAATCCCAAAATAGAGATGCAGGTCACATGACATCTCTCAAACAGTTTCAGAAGAGGTGATATAAGATGGCGGCTGTATGTGTGACCATGGGAGCCACCCTCTACGTGCAGGAGCATTCCCAGGTCTAGTGTTTCCTAGGCAGACACAAAGCAAAATACAGCCTAGGACAGAATTTATCTGCCCAATCCATAAATGTTTTTTGTCATGAGCCTTCTTAGTTTAATTCTTCAACTAAATAAGCCACGCTTTCTTATTTAATCTTAAATTTAGAGTCTTGGATTTTTAAAACCCCTCGTTTGAAGGAAAAGGACATGGTATAAAAAGGCTACTTGGATGTGCTCACAAAAGACAAAGAGCCTCCAGGTCTGGGACTCAAAAGTGTGGTCAGCCATGTGGGAATCTAGAACCTTCATCATCACACCACTTGTTAGCCCCTCTAGTGGTATTTATAAATAGCTGAAACAATTACAATAGGTAAAATAAGGAGGCAAATTCTTTTTATTTATTTTTTAAGAGAGAAAGATTTTTGCTATAAGGCACATGCACTTGCCAAAGAGACAGAGAGAGAGAGAGACAGAAAGACAGAAAGTGAAACATCACTCCCCAGGGGGAATTGTCATGCTGCAATCCCTTCTCCTCCATTCTCCTCTCGAGATTTTGGGCATACACACACACACACACACATCTGGCATGAGTTTTAAGCTGCCGGGTCCAGGACTCAAACCACATTCAACTATGTGGGAGTCCAGCAACATAACCAGTACATCATCTCCTGGTCCCAAGGAGGCAAATTCTAAAACGATATGTATATCAGGACAGGTTTTAAAACCCCTCATGTGTATTATTGTATTTAATAAGAAAGTGCTTGGCATGTGATTCAATCAGGAATACTCTGTTTCTCGGAGTAAAAGTAATATTTCATGATAAAAGACACATTTATTTCAATAATTTCCTTAATCAGTATTCACTGTTGATTGCTGCAAAACTTATTTCACCCTTGAAACATACATTCATCAACAATCAGATAAAAATGTAATCTTGGCTTCATCAATAAAGTCCTTTCTGCATAATTTACTCTTTCTGATTCCTTGGTCAGTTTAATTTTGACTTACCTAAGACATCACTTGTTTTAACTAAAACCTAAATATTCAGATGGGAATTTTTAAAGTTAATTACTTAAATTATTAAATTAAAAGTTGGTATATTTTCAAGTAAATATGATTCAAGTTCTATTGATATAGAGTGAATTAAAAGTCATTTAAAAATACTAAAGCTATAAAAGTAAATAGCTTTTTATTAATGTATTTATGCTTTACCTCTTTTGTTTTCTTTACACATTTGTCAAACTAAGACACCTATCTACCAATCTACTTAATTAACTCTTTTTATTTCCCTGACTCAGTATCAGATACATAGTAGGTTCTTAAGAAAAAAATAGTTTCTGAATGGGAAGAATAGATAAAATATGTTAAATTTATTCTAAGACCCAATTATAGTCTAATTGATTTATTAAATTTTATTTCCTAATGCGAGTTCTTGTTAGCTATATAATCTGTCTCTTTTAATCAACAGAAAGCCATCAACCCAAGCTTTCAATGTTACATCCACTCAATTGACATCCTGCTGCCTTGATTAAACTGCCTACAGACTATTGTGCAAGGAATTAAAGAGTATGTAGAACAGAAATTCCACAATCAGAAACTTATACAAAAACAAAACCAGATGTAATACCTTTTACTAGTCCTCCATTTTTCAAGGGTTAGAAAACATTTTAATCATTCCCCCTCACTAAACAAATTAAATCACTCTAAGTTAGTTCAAAATTTAGTGATTAAAAAACTAAATTTAGATCCATTCTTTGTGCAATATCTGAAATTTCAGTATAAAAGAAGAATCAGAAAAAATAATTATCCTTATTGGTTCCCTTCCACATTCTTCGTAATTATTGGCTACTTGCCTTAAAAATAGTGATCTATATCTTTGGCCAAAAGGAGAAAGCCAAGGATAAGGCACCACTCATGATCTAATCAGATTTTTCTCTTGGGTCATAACAGGTTGAAAGGGGAATTCTTTGAGCCAGTTTCCAAGGGTGTCAGTATAAATTAAACATATTCTCAGTAGCTTTTACCTCACTGTGGTTTATAACCCAAATCAATACTTTGCAAAATGTCAAGGCTCTGAAGAAATTCAGAACAAAAAGAAGGCCACTTGTTTCATTTTATGTCTAACATAAGTGTTTCAATATAAAAAGAAATGTAGAAACTATGAAGAACTAGCAACACCCAACAAGTGATTATCTGCTTGTAGGCTTTTCCCTCTGTGGTTTATTTCACAACTGCAATCCCAGGCTAGCTTGTAAATCACTCAGCCTAAAATCATGCCACTATTCCTACTCCCACAGACAAGTGTAATGCACTTAGGGGACACAAAATAATGTTTATTAGCTTAATCCAGACATTTATGAAGGATAAGTCTGCTATAACATGCCATAATTCATTCACTCACTCACACATGTATGGAGCACCTGCTACGTGTCAAGCCCTTTGCTGGGGGATGATGTGGTGAATACGAATTGTCTCTGCCCTCAGAGCTTCTAATCAGGTGGAGGACAAAAGACTGAGCACAAATAACTGGAGTTCAAGGTCAAGTATTGTAAATACTATCAGAACAGTATCAGCAAAACACTCTGAGAGTCAAGAAGAGACAGAAATAAGCACTAGTTTACATGATCAGGATGGTTTTTGGAGGAGACCATATTTAAATTGGGTCTTGAAGGATGAATAGGATTTTGAAAAGCAGAGACGGATGGATAATTTGAAAAATGAGGAGAGAGAGAGTGCTGACATTTCCCACAAGGCTAGTGTGTATGCCAGCACTGTGCTCCGAGCTTTTATTTATGATATCTCATCATTTCTTTTCAGTGGGAAAGCACAGTGGGATTCCATTATAGTATTTGGGAAGGAAGCAAAAAGGCAGGGCAGATGGGTTAGGTGAGAATACAGACTTCCACCAACACTGAGCCAAAAAAATCTGGACTTTACGAGAAGGAAAAATGGGAAACTATCGACTCTATTTCTTGAATGCCAAAAAGAAAAAGAAAGAAAGAAGACAGAAGGAAGAAAGGCTACTGAGTCATTCATACTGCTAAGGATACCTGGTACAGATAACCGCCAGGAGAATTTTAATTTTTGTCGATGGATGATGTGGTGCCTGCGTGCTACATTTCATTTATAAATGTTAAGATCTAAAAGGTCATTTATTTCACCTTCTATTCAATTGAATAAATCCCTCTACATCATTCCGGAAAGATCCCATCCACTCTCTGCACTTACACAACAGGGAACTTCACACCGAATCCCTGCTGTGTGTCTAGTCCTCTGATGGAGATTATATTTCCCAGCAACTTGAGAGGTTAAAAACCATTTGTTTGAGCTAAAATCTTCCTTACGCTTGGTCCGTTGGTCCCAGATTTTGGAGAACAGAGAACAACATTTTCCTATCTAATCTATGTTTTCCATCACATTTAAACAACTATAAAATCTGAGAGAGACTTACAATTGATTGTGTGTTATAATTTTTTTTTAATTAGGTTTTTTTTTTTTTTGGAGAGGTTTTTTGCTATAGGGCGCGTGCGCTCGCCAGACAGACAGAGAGAGACAGAGAGACAGAAAGCGAGAAATCACCCCCCAGGGGGGATGGTCACGCCGCAATCCCTTCTCCTCCATTCTCCTCTCGGGATCTTGGGCACGCACGCACACGCGCCCGGCGTGAGTTGTAAGCCACCGGGTCCGAGACGCGAACCGCGGTCGACTACGTGGGAGTCCAGCGACATAGCCATTACGCTAACTGCTGGTTCCCAATTAGGTTTTTTTTTTTTTTTTTTTCTTTTTTTTGGAGAGGTTTTTGCTATAGGGCGCGTGCGCTCGCCAGACAGACAGAGAGAGACAGAGAGATAGAAAGCAGGAAATCACCCCCCAGGGGGGATGGCCACGCCGCAATCCCTTCTCCTCCATTCTCCTCTTGGGATCTCGGGCACGCACGCACACGCGCCCGGCGTGAGTTTAAGCCGCCGGGTCCGGGACTCGAACCGCGGTCGACTACGTGGGAGTCCAGCGACATAGCCATTACGCTAACTGCTGGTCCCTCCCAATTAGGTTTTTGCCATAGGGTGCACACATTCACCAGAGAGATGGAGAGAGGAAACGAGAACTCACCACCCAGAGGGTGTGGCCACACTACAATCCTTTCTCCCCCTGGGATTTTGGGCACACACACACACACGCACGCGCCTTTTCAAGCCACCAGGTCTGAAACTCGAATCACGGTGGGCCACATGGGAGTCCAGCACCTTAACCACCACACCACTTGCTGGCCCCATGTGTTATAATTTTAATTGGCAGCCATTTTTCTTAGGAGCAAATAAAATTATTATGTGTTTCATAACCAGTGGTACCTCAGATACAATAAAACATAGTAAAATAATATTTTACCAAAGTGTGGCCTAATCCCTCTTCAATGACTAATCTCTCTCCTACATTTAATAAATGTCCTCAAAAATAGAGGGACTAGGGCCAGCGGATGGCATAATGGTTATGACACTGGACTCACAGCTGACTGTGGTTCGAGTCCCAGACCCAACAGCTTAAAACTCACGCGGGGCACATGTGCATGTGTGCTCCAAATCCCGAGAGGAGAACAGAGCAGAAGGGACTGCAGTGTGGCCATCCTCCCTTGGGAGGTAATTTCTCACTTTCTGTCTCTCTGGCAAGCACACATGAAATATAGCAAAAAAAAATCTCTCTTAAAAAAACAAAATAGAAGGACCTACCTACTCAGTCCTGGAGCTTAATATCCCTTGGTCCAACAATATTCTCTCATTTACTAGCTGCGTGACTTTGATCCGGATCACATGTCTTTGTATCCAGTTTCCTCATCTTCAACAGAAAGCTAACAACAACACTTGTCGCATAGGCTTTAGTGCATGCATTTCTGAGATAACACTTGTGAAATCCACTGCACAGTGCCTGGTCCAGTCAACACAGGTAAAGTGTTAGCCATCATGGTCATCACATCATAATCTACATCTAGATTAAACAATTTCTGCTACAATCACTCTCTATATGACATAGTTTCTAAAGCTTTTTCTCTTTTCTGGGTCCTCTCCACTTTGTCAATATCCACCTAAAAACTGTTCTGTCTAGAAATGGATATAATATGCTATCAGTGGTCCGACTTATATATGGTCAAGAAGACAAATTCCTTAGTCTAAATCCTGAATATTGCACATGAGTTACAGTCTCTATGGCAGAGATGAAGTAGAATGACCAAGAACATATTTACAGAAGAAACTTTATCCCTTATATATTTAGGTAACACATGTGAAGACCAAGTATGAACACTAGAATGGCAGAATACCCTATAGGACAAGGACAAAAGTGATTCCTGACTCCAAACAGATCAGAAAAGTTCACTGCATGTCCAGGTTCTGGGAGAGACACAGACAACACCCTGCCTGTACCCAACTCCACCACATTTTTCTGTTCCTGTAAGGGCTAAAGGTTTTGCATTCCTCAAAAAATCATAGGTTGAAGCTCTAACCTCCAGTGTGATGGTATTTGGAGATGAGGCCTTCAGAAAGTAATTAGGCTTAGGTTAGGTCATGTGAGCAGCTTCATCATGGGATTAGTGCTTATAAGAAAAGGAAGACAGAGAGATTTCTCTCCCTGTACATGCAGCAGGAAAACACCATGTGAGCAAAGAGTGGCCATCTCCAAGCCAAGAAGCAGACCTACACCAGGAACCTAATATGAAAGTACCTTGATTGTGAAATTCCGGCCTCCAAAACTGTGAGGAAAAAGCTACCCACTCTATAATATTTTGTAATAGCAGCCTGACCAGACTAAGCAGTTGGTACAAAAGATAGGGTAAGATGTAAGAAGCTGGTAGAATCAATAGTAGCAGCAGTTCCTGCAACCAATTTATGCACATTAAGAACCAGGGCCGGAACCAGCAGTTAGCGTAATGGCTATGTCGCTGGACTCCCACGTAGTCGACCGCAGTTCACGTGCCGGACCCGGTGGCTTAAAACTCACACCAGGCGCATGTGCGTGCGTGCCCAAGATCCCGAGAGGAGAATGGAGGAGAAGGGATTGCGGCGTGACCATCCCCCCTGGGGGGTGATTTCTCGCTTTCTGTCTCTATGTCTCTCTCTGTCTGTCTGGCGAGCGCACACGCCCTATAGCGAAAACCTCTCAAAAAAAAAAAAAAAAAAAAAAAAAAAAAAAAGAAAAAGAAAAAGAAAAAGAACCAGGGCCTCCGAAATTTAGGAAGCAACTGCCAATGGTAGGGAGTTTGGCTACCTCTAACAAAAATGCTACATTTTGAGACCAGCAGATGGTGTAATGGTTACATCCCTGGACTCCCACATGGCCAACCACAGTTCGAGTCCCAGATCCAGGGGCTTGAAACTCACACCATGCATGTGTGCCTAAGATCCCAAAAGGAGAATAGAGGAAAAAGGATTGTGGCATCCCACCACCCCCCAAGCCAGGGAATGACTTCTCACTTTCTCTCTCACTGTCTCTGTCTCTCTGTCTCTGTCTCTCTCTCTGGTGAGCACACACACCCTAAGGCAAAAACCTCTTAAAAAAAAAAACATGCTACCTTCTAAGTAGCAAACACAAAAGATACTCCTACAAAAGGCCGATTCCTTTGAACAAAAACATTAATCACCAAACTAAGGCAGTATACCATAAGGAAAAAAGGGTTCTAGATCCAGTAGCCTTAATCCCAACAGCAGGTGGCCCCAACTGATCTGGTATATAGCAGTTTAATCAAAAGTCTATTTTTTTTTTAATTTAAAGACAGCTTGTAGCTAAGACGTAGTTTAGAAAAAGGGCAAGATCTAAGTTTAACCTTAGAAAACGTGAGAATAAAATTTCATTTAATCTAACCTAAAATGAAAGGGAATTGGGAAAAGTATCAATTAACAAATTCAGTGGCAGTTTGATATTTCTGTAGCCAGGTGTGAAAAAATAGTAAGTGCTTTACAGATTACAGTGATAATTAAAAGTTTTCCTGGGGGTTGTGTAGTCAAGGCTACACAAAGATGTACTGAAAAGACAGTGAAGGCCTTGACTTTAGAGGAGCAGGGAAATGGCAAAGTGGGAGATTTGAAGAGAGCAAGAAAGAGACCCGAGATATTAGCAAGAGAGTGGTTCACGCCACTGACTACAAATCTCCACTGACTAAAGGTGGATGTCAGATAAAGAAAACAAGAGAAATTAAGGGACTCTGAGAGGCACCAACCAAACCACGAGTTTTTTGCCAAGGTGCAGTGTATCAAGGAAGTGAAATACAGTATCTCCACATATTTTTAATAGTCAGAGAGCATGTGCACTTGTCAGAGAGTGACAAAGAGACAAAGAGAGGGAGAGAAAGCACTGCACGACAGGGCAATTGCGTCTCCATTCCTCCATCCACACAAGCTTGCCCAGCATATTTTTCAAGGCACCAGAACTGGAATTTGAATTCTGAGGTCAGCCATGTGGAATCCAGCTCCTTTAACCACTAGGCCAAAGGGCTGGCCCAATATCTCTACAATCCTAGTTCCCATCTAGCTCAACCTCTTTACAATTAAAACACAAAAAAGAACCCCCTCTAAAGGCTGCAGAGCTAAAATAAAAACAACTGAGCTGAGATTGGACACCATAGCTCCCAAGTTCGGAGCTACTGCTCTTCTCTCCCAAAAGCTTGTGTCCTCATCCAAGAACAAAACCTAGCACAGCTGGAATTCTCCAGAAAAGCCAAGGGCTCACCTTCAGGATACTAATGAAGGGCAGAAGTAAAAGATCAGTTACAATAAGAAGCAAACTACACAATGCTCTATGCTTTCCCATACAACAGGAAAGTCTCAAATGTAAAGATGCTGCTGCTCTGACCCACTCCAGGACACTGTTCTCACCTGGTGCAGGAACGTCCACACAACTCCCAGGGCCAATGAATTCAATATGCTCTTTGGTGGTTCAATATGTTCCACATGAGGACATACTTTTGGAGACTGAAGCTCTGAGTCTAAACTGATGGAGTTTTGCGGTCATTCCTTAAGATTAATAATCTTGGATCTTCTGGCCAGTTTTTCGTTTCATGGAAATAAAACACATTAGTATTTTAAGTTGCAGTAAATTCTCTAAAGACAAATAGAAATGAAAATAAAAATTCCGTGAGAACAATGGAATTAAAGTGCAAGTTCACTCTGGTACAGAAAAATTTAGAAAGCCAGCAGAGTTTTATTCATATTATGTATTTCCCATGAACTTCTTGAAGACCCCTCATAGTCTTGCGGCTTTATTCAAACCCCCTAGATTCCTTTTTTTAAAAAGTTAAAAAAAACAAAAAAAACAAAAAAAAAAACCCTAACATTACGAAAAAGGAAACATACCTGATGCATTAAAAACCAATACAGGGGACCAGCAGATGGTATAATGGTTATGCTGCTGGACTCACAACTAGTCGACCATGGTTTGAGTCTCAGACCCGGCAACTTTAAATTCACACCAGGTGCATGCCTGCCCAAAATCCCAAAAGGAGGCTAGAGAAGGGATTGGGGCATGGTCATCTCCCTGGGGGTGTGTGGCGGGCACTGCATACGGAAGCCATCATGAGCTATCCGCCATCTTGAGCTATCCACCATCTTGGAAACTATTAGGCTTCACTTCCTCACTGAGCAAACCAGTTCTCAGAAATCATGTGACCAACCGTTCTCTCCGGAAGTGGTTGGGTTTCTAGGCAACAGGAGAGATCCGCCCACATCAATGACTGGTTCATGCTGTTCTATCTCATTTGCATTTCGGGCAACCAATTGGTGCCCACCAACTGTATATAACTCGCCATTTTTCCTCAATAAACGGAAGTAGACGGAAGAAGACGACTTGATCAGCAGCTCGTAGTGTGTGTGCGTGTGTTTTTGTCCCATCTCTCACTCCCTCCCCCAGGGAACCTGTTCGACTGTCCCGCGGGTCCCCCAGGGGGTGATTTCTGATTTCTTGCTTTCTCTCTCTGTCTCTGTATCTCTAACAAACACATGCATCCTAAAGCAAAAGTCTCTCTTAAAAAAAAAAAAAAAAAACAGAAATATGAAAGTTTTATTTTCCTGGTCTTGCTTTCCGCCTCTCTATAGCAGTGCTGCGCAAATCTCTGAGAAACAAAGGCGGCTTTGGGAGAATGCCTTTTAAACCTTTGTTGGCAACCTTTCAATGCACAGAGCCACATGAGACTATTGGTAGAGATGTTTTCAGAACCTGCATTAATACCTGACCTTGAGCAGACATAGCACACACCTGCACACCTGGTTAACTCAAGGCTCTACAGCTGGTGAAGAAATCTATTTCTTCCTAAATACCCTCTCTTGCTCCAAAACTCTGACAGTCTACACCTGTCTGTTTTCAGTCCTGAATGGCACAGCCAGACCTAACAAACCCAGGGCCCTTGTCACCACCTACTTGGAGGGAGCATCCCGCACCATCAATCACCAACATCCTGCCTCTTCGATCACAGGCCAGACACAGACACTGCAGCTTTATTTGCAAAGCTCAGAGGTTCTCAGAGCTTTTTATATTCAACTCCTTTGAAAACTACTCAATCCCATCTCAATCTTCTACCATAGGGGCCAAAAAAAAAAGCCTACAGGTGCCACACAGTTACCACATGATTGCTCAGAAAGTTGCACACTGTAATGGTTAGTTTCATGTGTCAACCTAAGTCGGCTATAGTACCTAGTTATCCAGCAGGCAGTTAGTTATCTGGGGGTTGTTATAAAGGTGTTCTCTGAATATCTATACTCGGCTGGCTTTAAGTAAAGGTAATAATCTTGAAAATGTGGATGGGCTTCATCCAATCAGTTGAAAGGCCTTAAAAACAAATACTGAGGTTTTTCTGAAGAAAAGGAACTTCTGACTCAAGACTGCAGTAACATCAACTTCTTCCCAAGGGTTAGTTTCTTAATTAAATATATATAAGATTTATATAACATATGAATATATATATGTGTCATATTATTTACATGTATAAAATCTCCTTCAGTTTCTGTTTCTCTAGATTTCTATTTTTTTCAAAGAATTATTTTATTTAACTTCATTCATTCATTCATTCATTCTAATTTGACCAGAGAGGGACAGAGTGAGAGAAAGTGACAAAGCAAGCCATCAGGTCCAAGACTTGAACGGTGGTTGACCATGTGGGAGTCCTGTGCCCCCTCAAGCACCACGCCACCTGCCGGCTCCCTCTCTGGAGAATTCTAACTACTGCCCCACAATTCAATTCCCTGTCTGCATCATTACAAGCCTCTTCAAACTGGGGCGGGGCAGGTAATATCACTGTAGCAAGTGATTATTGGACAATACATGACAATAAACTGCCTCCACAGCTAGAAGACATGAGGGACTACTGAGAATGACACTGAACTGGGGACACTTTCATTTATGGGCACGTCAGTGTTGTCAGGGGACCAGTGCCATTAGATATTTCAATTGTTCTAGAAAAGAAGTCAGAGTTACACCCTTTTAAACAGTAACACCACCCCACCACCACCCTTCCTAAGTGCTGGTAACTAATTCAGAACATCTAGTAAGCCAATTCTACAGAGATCAAGTACAACCACACACAGTGGGAGCAAGAATGGAGAGGAGGGTACAGGCTCTTGGTGTTCTACACACACTAACTCTTTTCGTCTTAACAACATCCCTATGAAGCAGGCACTGATAATACACCCATTTTGCGATGAAGAAACTGGTATCAAAAGGATAAATAACATAAACAAGGTCACACGGCTAAAATGTGGAGCTGCCAGGACATCAAACTGGCAGAGTACAGGGCCACAGACAACACTGCATAGCTTTGTCTAGCATCTTGTTACTGAAGAGTATGAAGGTCTTAATTTTCAGCTGTGTATGTTATAATGGGCAGTTATAAAGACAGTCATGAAAACTTTACAGGTGAAGAAAATATGACACAGGAAGCTAATGACCGGTTGAAGGTCTCACCCAGATAGAAGACCCAATAATTCAACTAAAGTCTCTCTCCTTTGCCTTTCAACTCAGAAGGCATACCACTCTCTCAGGAAAACTAATCACTAATGAATGGCCTTGCTGGGCTCCTGTGTTATTATTCATTACTATTTTTTAGTTAAACATTTTATTCATAGAAAAAAACTTTGGAAATAATATAATGAATCCCCCAGAGTGTCTACCATTCATTTAAAAACATTAAATATTAAAAATACAATAGAGGGAACCAGCAGTTAGCGTAATGGCTATGTCGCTGGACTCCCACGTAGTCGACCGCAGTTTGTGTCCCGGACCCGGTGGCTTAAAACTCACGCTGGGCGCATGTGCGTGCGTGCCCAAGATCCCGAGAGGAGAATGGAGGAGAAGGGATTGCGGCGTGACCATCCCCTCTGGGGGGTGATTTCTCGCTTTCTGTCTCTATGTCTCTCTCTGTCTGTCTGGCGAACGCACACACCCTATAGCAAAAAAAAACCCTCTCCAAAAATAAAAATAATAATACAATAGAGAGCTCACACATACTCTTTGCCACTACAGGAGTAACCAGGATCCCAATTTTTGTATGTACCATTCACATGTATGTGCAAGTGTTTACACCTGCAATATGGCATCTAGTATTGCTTTACAGCCTTTTAACCATGAAATAAATGGTACCCTGAGGTATATATCCTTATGCAATTTGCTTTTGTTTCCTCAACAGTATACATTTTGTAGTTATTTATGAATACTATTAAATACCACTCCCTTGTATGAAAATCATTTTTTATTAGATATTTAGGTTGTATTATGCACAATGCAGCAAAGCACATATGTCTTCCTAGGTTAGGTGTAAAGGTTTCTTTAAGGGTAGATAAGTAGAGGTAACTAAAATGTTATTATGGTTATATAAAATGCTAACACTAGGAGAAATGGGTGAGTTAGGGTGTAAGGGGATTTTTTTTTTAATGACTGTTGCAACTTTCCTATAATTCCAACATTATTAATAGTTCAAAATAAAAAAGGATGTTTTTGATTTTTCCTTAAAGGAGAAGTACATCTCCTTTGGGCCACTTGAAACAATTCTCTATAGGATTATGAAGCTTGGCGTTAAATTGCAAGTGCAGATGAGACCTTCAGAGTAGTAGAAACAGGAAAAAGCTGGCTCTCGGGTCCCAATCCCAAAAATGTCACACAGTACTGCCATGTGAACCCAACTGTTTAGAATGTCTCATATAGCTCAGTTTATGTATGGTCAAGTATGGTGAAGTAAAAGCAAAGCACTTGTTTGAATATTTATAAACCAAGACAGGAAGAAGTTATTTAAATCAAAGAGATAACAACAAGCCATTAGAATCAAAATGTGTCTCAATCTATAGCACTTCCTCCTTCAGTACAAAATGACTTGACTTTTTTGTAGGCTGGAACTGACTCTGATGTATTTCTTTAATTCTCCACAATAAGGAATACATCTAAAATTTGAGACCCCTGAAACGCTGTGGTGGAGGAGGGGGGGAGATAAAGGAAAAACTTCTTTGAACTCAAACATCTCTCTTCTCTCCTTTGTTCTCCTGTTCTTTTCAGCCAGTTTGATGCCCTGTTCCAGCAGAAAATTGTTTACGTAAAGACCTCAGAAAGCAGGACTAAGAAGAGCTATGTGGGCCAAACCCAAACTCAGCCATCTCCTCTCCTCTAGGAAGCCTGCCAGAGCTAACCTCATCTGAACCACATCACTCATCTCTTCTCTCCCCTTGGACTTACACATTCCCTTTGGCCTCAATCGCTTAGCACTTGTGGATGTTTTGATTGGGATCATCTGTAAGTCCCTGTTATGTTTTCTCTCGCTTCATGGATTGTAAACTTGTCAAGACATTATGTCAATCCATCGACACGAGCCATTGCCAAATAGTAGAAAGAAGATGAACTGGAAAGGAAGATGGGTCTTGGCTTCCAGTAATATCTCCAATAAGATCTGTGGATCCAAAGAGATGTAATTCTTGCAATCATAAATATCTTATTATTTTTTTGATACTACTCACAATGTAAATAGTCCATTATCAACTAAGCACTACTCAATTAATGTTGGTAAAGGTAACAAAGTGAGGGTCAACTAGTGGCATGGTGGTTAAGGAGGCTGTATCCCACATGCCAACTGTGCTTAAGTCCCAGACCTAGTGTCTTGAAAATCACTAGGGTATATGTGCAGGCATGCCCAAAATCTGCAGAGGAGAACAGAGGAAAAGGGATTGCAACATGGCCATCCCCCTGGAGGGTGATTTCTCACCTTCTCTCTCTCTCTCTTTCTCTCTCTCTCTTTCTCTCTCTCTCTCTCTCTCTCTCTCTCTCTTTCTCCCTCTCTCTCTCTCTCTCTCTCTCTCTCTCTGTGTGTGTGTGTGTGTGTGTGTGTGTGTCTGTCTGTCTGTCTCTCTCCAGAAAGCATATGCCTCTATAGCAAAAAAAAAAAAAATTTTTTTTAAAGGTTACAAAGTGATAAACAAGCGACTAGGGAATAAAGCCTCAGTCGATCCTATATGTGAAGCAGGTTTTCTCTATGTAGCCTCCTCATTCATGGCCCACACTTGGGAACAGTTTGACATTTTAGCACCATATGGCTCAGCGAGGATCCAAAGGCCACACTAAAAATTGCCAGGCCATTTGGCATTTCCCACACTGGCCCGCGCGGATGGCACCAGACGCCCAGCTCACAGCTGCAGCCTGAGTCAGTTCTAAGAGGACCAGGGTCCCTCCAGGATGCCAGGTCAGCAAGGAGCCAGAGCTTTGTGGTTCAGCACCTCAATGCCAAAGTGAATAATCTAATACTCATTTACCCACATTCTGGCACAGCTGAGAAAATACACTGGTGGTTTTGCAAACGCATGTCTTCCCCTCAGAGGTGCCCCGTAATCATGCTCTGCACCAAAATGCAATGCCTCTAAAGCACACTGTGGAACCTTCTCCTTGGGCTGCTTGGGAACATTCAAGAACCTACCGGGACTGGTAGCACAAAGACAGCAGAGAGGTGCGATTAGAGAGATTACTTCCCAAGAATATGCCTGGATTACGTCATTAGAGGTTTTTTTTTTTTTTTTTTTTTTTTTTTTTTTCCTACTGGCTTATGAAACACCTTTGACTTGTTAAAGTTTTTTAAAGTGCTAAAATTTGTTTATAGACTATAAACTCAGAAATTCTCTTGTGCTTTTGTGAGAGCAGCTCCCTCTGTGACAAAACAATATCTGTGCCATGAGGGACTGGGCACCTAGAGGTACCAGAGAGAAGAGAGAGCAAAAATCAAGAAAGGACTGCAGAAAGGAAGAGTATGACGTAGACAACGTGCCTCAAGATCTAGGAGGAGGGGAACCAGCAGTTAGCGTAATGGCTATGTCGCTGGACTCCCACGTAGTCGACCGACCGCGGTTCGCGTTTCGGACCCGGTGGCTTACAACTCACGCCGGGCGCGTGTGCGTGCGTGCCCAAGATCCCTGAGAGGAGAATGGAGGAGAAGGGATTGCGGCGTGACCATCCCCCCTGGGGGGTGATTTCTCGCTTTCTGTCTCTCTGTCTCTCTCTGTCTGTCTGGCGAGCGCACGCGCCCTATAGTGAAAAACCTCTCCAAAAAAAAAAAAAGATCTAGGAGGAGGATATTTTGTAAGTGTAAGTGTTCAAACTTACGTTGAGATCACTGAACCACATCCCTGAGCAATGTTTTGCTGTAACTGGCCATGTCTCATTACTTCAGGCCCTAAAATCTCTCTTAACCACGGGGAACATACACAACACTAATAAATTCCCATACTACACTTAAAATTGGTTGGGCTCACATAAAACTGAGCCTCATGCTAGCATATGTTGTTCAGAAAAAGGGCCTCAGGGCCCACAATACTGCAACATTATATATTCAGAGATACAATAGAAATCTTCCCAGTTCACAGTGCTAACACTGGCTATTCAGAGGATAAGAAATCCAGACAGATTTACCATTTCTCACTTAATAACAGTTAATCTGTATAAAAACCTAACAGGATCATTAAGCAGGATTTTTATATTTCCTTCAGGCTCACCTAATTTCATCCTCTCTCTAGTGAGCTTGGCATCCCACTAGACATACATGCACTCTAGTGATGAGTTAAGAAACACAATTTGCATGGAAACGCTTTTGTCATCTGATTCTTTCTCTGAAGTCCAGGTCATAGTATCCAAGTCACAGTACTTAGTTACCAGGAGAAAAAAAGAGAGAGAGAGATGGCGGGTAAAGGGAAGAGTGCAAGAGTATGTAAAAATATATTTATGACATCTATTATTCAAGGTCCTCTAATGTCTCTTACACTGCATTCTTTATTAGTATCTACTCAAATACTTATTTGTGATACAGCAAATGAAAAAAACAGACTGGAAGAGAGAAGTTTCTCCCAGGGTAAAATGCCTCACACAGCCAATGTCTCTAAAACAAGGCCAAGAATCTGATATTGAACATCAAAATGAGGCAGTATTTATCAAACATTTACAATGCAAGTCAGTTTTTAGAACGGGAACCCCTGATGACTTTAAAGAGAGGCTCCACTTTGAAAAGTGGCTGGATCTTAAATGCTTCACCAGAAAGACTTCATGAAATCAGCCTTTTCCTAAGGTTGGCATGGGGAGAAATTTCAAAGTCTTCAACCTAAGGTTACAAAAGTCCTCACAGCTTTGTCATCTTAGGAATTTACCAAGGCTTTCCTGAATAAACTGGCAAGACTCCATCCCCTCCTTCTTGGTCCCTCTGATTTCAGGAGTGTCAAATAAAAAGCAAGAATTTCAGAGCCTCAAAAGCTGTTTTGTTGTCAGTATAACTGCAAGAATTTTGGTGCAGAAAGAACATATAGTTTCCTCATTAGTTTGAAGTTAAGAACTTGTGATACTTTATTTAATAGTTGAGATCAACAATACCCAAAATTTCACTCTATTTTCTCCTACGAAAGTATGTGATGCGGAAATCAGTAATGCAAATAAAAATTATTTTTAAATATTTAAGAAAAGCCTTCCATAAAAGCCCTAACATATATAAACACATCTACCTATAAATGATATAAAACTATGATATTATATATAGTTATTAAAGCTGGACTCCTAGTAATATACATTAGGCAACACTTTGTTGTATTACAACCAGTTATTGAAAGTACTTGAAAGCAATATAATTCCTGCTTGATGACAGTTATACACACTGTCTTTTCCCTAATTTATTGTAGATTATCCTTCATTTGAATTCTGGACTGTCATTAGAAACATATATAGGAAAGCAATAAATTACTAGGGGTTATTTTAGAGACTATAAGCCACATAAATTCAACAATTCATTAAAACCAGCTTTTCTAAATGGCAAGTAAAATATAGTTTGAGGCTTTCCAGAGATTCAAACCTGGGTTCTGCTAGTACCAGAATAAATTATACTTTAATCTCTTGGTGCTAAATTTTAGGCATAGATATTTACAGGTGTATCATTGCATGCCTGTCACTTTAAATTGTGTCCTAGTCATTTCCCTTTTGGCTTAACAAAGAGACATCATTCTTACAATATCAGATATTTTGCCTAAAAATACAGTTTTTGAAATTACTTTCCCAGTTTACCCAATACCTTGAAATATCTTCCAATTACCCTCAAAAATATTTCCTACAAGTGAACAGATTTCTCCACTTTCTTATGTTCAGTATAAACTCTGGCAATACCCCATCAGAAGATTCTGGAAACTACCTTAACAAAAAATAAGGGAGTTATCTGGGAGGTAAGCCCTGAGTCACAAAACCACCATTCTGAATTCAAGTCATTGAAGACACAGGTGAAGAATCCATCCTTAACTACACAGGAACAGTTCCCAGGAGCAAAAGTAGATTTTGATAAAGAGAAGTCTCCATCAGGAGTAGGCTTGAAAGCCTCAATTTAATTACTTCTCCATCTCCTTATTATTCCACCTGACTCACTCTTTCCCAATCTCATTTCACAGCCTCCACCAGCTCTCCCCCTCGGGCCTCATATTATCCCTTTGCACATACACACACTCCCCCCACCCCCCCACAGTCCCATGGCTTGATGTTCTTTGCTTTCTGTGTCTTACTTTCACAGCATCCAGCTTTCTAGTAAACTGTCACTGATTCAACATCTGTCATTGCAAATCTGTGTAGACAGTATTGTACAGGAGAGAGAGTAAAGCTAAAGACATTCTCCTCCTCTAAGATATGTACAGCATAAACACACACACACACACACACTCCAAGATTTTTTACTGGAGTCAAAAAGAAGTATAGATTCCACTGACTGATGCTGCATCTCCCTTCCATCCTTTTCCGGAGAAAGACAGTGAAGCAGAGGAAGAAAATGAGGAAGCACTCCCTATGGGGAATGGTCATGCCGCAATCCTTCCTCTTCCCTCTCTCCCTCTTTCAGGATTTTGGGCACTCATGCACACATGCCCAGCATGTTTTTCAAACTGCCACGTCTAGGATTTGAACCACACAGTAGACCATGTGAGATCCAGTCGCATTAACCATCATGCCACCAGCTGGCCCTATACTGAACCTGTCAAAGGCCATGTCTCAGTTCTCCAGAGCACAGGTAGCGGGGCAGAACATAGTGGAAGAGAAGAAAGAAGAACGGCTGAGAGCCAGGACTAATACAGAGGAAAACAACAAAGAGCAGATTCTTAATTTTTCCACCCCAGACATTCTTTAGCAATCAGGTAAAGCCTATGGTCTTCTTCTCAGAACAATGTTTTTAAAGAACAAAAATCTTAAGACTGGCCCAGCTGTGGGTGCAGACAGTGGGGTGCTATTGCGCAAAGCCAGAAGTTATATAGGAAGGTGCCAGGTTCGCATCCCAGTTCTACCTGAACACACTGGACACGCTGATGATGCTAGCTGGCTACCAGGCTGGCAGAAGGGACTGCAGTGTGAAGACCCTGTCAAGGGTGCCTGCCTCTGCGTGCATGTGTGCATGTGTGTGTGCGAGCATGTCTTATGAAGGAAATACACATGCTTTGTCTTGCTCTGTTCCTGATTATTGGTAATTTTTTTTCACACAGTTTTAAGATAACGCTTTTGCTAGCACATCTCTTTTTGGCATTTGGATTATAGAAACTCTCCACAGAAAATTTTCATGCCAATCAACAGGAACTTATGATTCATTAAGCCTGTGTAGTAAAAGATGGTACAGCTGCAAGACCATTCCCAGACTCTGGAAGAAGAGTGTCACTGCCACCCCTTTGTCATCACAGTTTATTAGCTTCTCACTTGAATATAACACTATTTCTGTATTCAAGCAAAGAACCCAGAGGCTGAAATAAGCCAGTACTCACGGGGAAAATGCAAGACAATCACATATTTAGCAACTAGACCTTTCAGAGTGTAGATTCGGAGCACACGTGATAACTTTTCTGTTACCACGCCAATGAGGGTCTGATAAGCCCTCTGTGTATGAGAATGCAGGATCTTTCATAAAGTCTCTGTAGATTAGAAACACACAACTGAACTGACAAAGAGATTTAAAAGAAAGGGAGTTTACCCATGGTGGTGCAGGTGGTAGCATGTACAGCTGCAGTGTTGGGAGCCTCAAGGGGAATGTGGTTTGAATCCCTGACCCAGTCTGCTTGAAGCAAATTAGGAACATGCTTTTGCGTATGCCCAATATCCAATAGGCTGGGGGATGAAGAAAGGAGATTGAGACATTACCAGACCCTTCGGAGTGTCTCGCTCTCTTTAGACCCTTCTCCCATGTGCACCTGTACACTATCATAAATACAAAAAAAAAAAAAAAATGAAAATAGTGAAAGGAGGAGAGAATATTATAAAAGGTATACAATGTATCCTCATTTTATAGAAAATCAAATAAATCAACCATGCTATCATGGAGAAGAGAAGAGAAGTTCACAAAAGTTGTGAAAAGAAAACTCATCCCCCATCAAGAGATATTATTTCTAATTTGTCTACTTTCTAGACTCAGCGTGTCTGGTAAAAGGATGAAAAATCCTGGCAGAGGAAAGTTTCCAGAATGAGCTTCCAGTGGATCTGTTTAGTCAACCTTTTCTTTTGCAAAAGAAACCCAAAGACTCTGAAACATGCCCCAAGGGTAACCCCCAGAAAAGACTTTGGGCCAGGATGGGTTGCTACTTGCTTAAAGGATGGAAAGGATGGGAACAAGGCAACAGCTGCATATGTTTACTGAGCATTTACCATGGGCCAGGCAAGGTACCGACTGCTTTGAGCATATTCTCCTACCTAACCCTTCTAACAACACTTTGTGGAAAGCACTATTATTGTCTACCATTTTTAAAAGGAAAATGTAGACCTAAAGGAGTTAAGTAAGTTGCCTAAAATAAGAAAATATGTAAGAGCCTAAGCTAGTATTTGAATCCAAGTCTCTGACTCCAAGGCTCATGCTTTGAAATTCTGAAGAATTTTCCTCCTGAAACCCTGACACTATCTTGCTATCCAGAGAATCTTGCAGATGTCCAATGCATTGGTTGTGGAAAATGCATATTGTTTTATTATGCTTGGCAGAAAGTTTAAGCTACAAATTACACAACTATTAGGTAATTAATGAGTAAATAGTCTCAAGTTACTCAATGATCCTTCCTTTAAGAATAAGCCCTTCTCTGCTGACACCCAATCCAGACTGCTGGAATCAGCTAGCTCTTGGTCTCTGCCCTTCAGCCTTGCAGAGAACCTTGATCTGTATCACTTTACCACCACATACCATCTTGCATCAAGTTATTTCCTTCAAAAACAGAGACAAAGCCCACCAACTCGACAGCAAGTCAGCCCTGCTCCCCCTTGCAAACTCCTGAAGTTGAACTGCTGGGCAGCCTATTTTCCATTCACAGATCTTCCCTGAGGTGGCTTTTCAACATCTGCTCAGCCACCTACTGCCAGCCCTTTAGTCTAGTTTTTGAGACAGCTCCAAGGCCTCTGCTCCAGCAATCCTCCCACCTCTAAGCACCAGGGTGATTAACAAACCCCATCCTCAACCTGCCAAGACTTTCAAAGTCCCAAAGTATGAGCATAGTCCCTTCCCTCGGTTTCCATACACTGATACCATTTCCAACCCACTTTCTTAGGAACATCAACGCGATCAACATTACCCATACTACTTAATTTCAAGGCACTACTTAGCCCCAGCCAAACTAGGACACTGAAAGATTTGGAAAGGTTTGTTTAGGCCACAGGTACCCATAGGATTTTCCCAAGTTATTAAAAAAGAAGGCAAAAGTGGCACTTCCTTATGTCCATAAGCACAACATACATAAAATAAGTGACCTTCATTGAGGGAGGCAGAAACTTGATTCTGTATAGTTCTAGTACACCCTGGAACAGGTTCGTAAGAGATAAGGCACAATACACACCTCTAAAGCAGTTTTACAACAGGGAAGATTTGTATCTGCGGCCAGAACAGATAGCTTAGTGGTGGAAGTCTGGGACTTTGGCATTTAAACCCAAGTTGGTGGCCATCCTAGGTAGCAACACTAGCCTCCTGCAGCCTCAGAATCCTCACATGTAGAATGACAACAATAACATCATCCGATTGTAGGGCAAATAAAAGAAGGCACATTAAGTCCTTAACACAACCATATCCAAAACAAACAAACAAAAATGTATACTCAAAATATACTACATTACATTAGTACTACAGAGGATCTTCAAAAATTCATGGAAATGTGTGTTGTAAATATCTATGCCTGTTTTAATCAAAATGAACCTGCACTCTAACTCCATTTTTCTCTCACAAACTTTTTGATGTTTCATTACAGTAGAAAACAGAGTGACTCAGGGGCATGCGCACTCCACCACGATTTTCACGTAGCTATAGAAAAACAGTTGCAGAAGGATCCATTTGTTAGTTCCATGTGAAGGCATGACCTTCAGAATTCTTTTTTTTTTTTTTTTTTTTTTTTTTTTTGGAGAGGTTTTTGCGATAGGGTGTGTGCGCTCGCCAGACAGACAGAGAGAGACAGAGAGACAGAAAGCGAGAAATCACCCCCAAGGGGGCATGGCCATGCCGCAATCCCTTCTCCTCCATTCTCCTCAGGATCTTGGGCACGCATGCACACACGCCCGGCATGAGTTTTAAGCCACCGGGTCCGGGACGTGAAACGTGGTCGACTACGTGGGAGTCCAGAGACATAGCCATTATGCTAACTGCTGGTCCCATGACCTTCAGAATTTTGAGGGACACCACTGAGTCTGGAGCTCATCACCAACATGCATCTGAGTCACACATGATGGTGGAGTGTTCTTTCCAAATTCTGTTTTTATTCTATGACTAAATTTGGTAAATATCAAGTCCTATTATCATTGGTCTCTGAATGCTTTTCCTGCAGAGAGCTCTGTTGTTTTCATTTTATTCAAACAATTGACTTTTTTAATTATGAGGAAAGTTCAGCAAGAAGTGAGGGAAAAAGTTACATTTTAGCATAAAAGAGTTCTATGATCCAACCACCTATAAAAATGTGATGATCTAAAAAAGAACCTGTGTCTAGTTTAAGATTCAGCATGATGGGGACCACCAGATGGTTTAATGGCTATGTCACTGGACTCCCATGTAGTTGACTGCAGGTCAAGTCCTGGACTCAGTGGCTTAAACTCATGCCAGGCGCATGTGCGTGCACACCCAAGATCCTGAGAGAATGGAGGAGAAGGGATTGTGGCATGACCATGGCCCCTGGGGGTGATTTCTCACTTTCTGTCTCTCTGTCTCTTTCTGGTGAGCACACATGCCCTATAGCAAAAACCTCTCCAAAAAAATCAAAATAAAAAAGATTCACCATTATGGAAATAAAGCACAGTCACACACCAGTACAAAATGTAGAAACATGGATATATCTCTAACGAGAGAATCAAACCACTGCTGATTAAAACAAAACTAAAAACCCAACTAACTCCAGCTGATCATATAATCGCTAAAATGAATAATTTGATCCCAGTTGCATTTAAGACAGGGAAAAACCAAAAGAACTAAAAAATCCATCAGACAATGTACAAATGAATAATGGATGCTGCTTTCTTGAGGGTTATAAAAGAATATTATTGATATATAAAGGCACGTGTTCAACTTTAATTTTGGAAAAACTAGAGAAAAATAACTCTTCCATTCATTAAGGAACAATTTTAGAAAATGGACAATAAGACCATTCCCTGACAGAAAGTATCAGCATTTAGCTCTCCTATAAATACAAGCGACAAACAGTTTCAGCACAGCTGGCTGCTGAAGATTTCAATATTAACAAACAGACTTAATATTCTTGATTTACTGTAGATTTGCCATCAAGTGAAACAGTCATGGTAATGATAATTGGGCCCACATGCCACACAGCACGCCTCCAAAGGACACAGCTCTATGGTGTGACAGGGTACAAGTCACAGAGTCCAACAGGAAGGCAATGTGCACTGCGATTCTTCGTTTGCAGTTATTGAGAAGGTTCTATTTTGCTGATGCAACTGAAAATGAACAAAAACGGTGTCTGCAGTCCAAATATCCCTGTCACAGATTTTAAATTACAAAGATAAACTCAACCACCATGCAAAGCATACCAAAGTCTTGATTCTTAAGAAAATATGCATCATTAACATATACCAAGCTAGGGGATACATTTTAAGCAGTAAAACATGAAAACATTGATACTTCTTCAAACTAAGATCCTATAGGGTAAACATATAGTCCAATAAATGATAAGAATTTAAACATAATTTTCATGTTTAACCATTTCTTTTTTAAAAAGAATTATTTGTTTATTTACCTCTATTTGTTATTATTATTATTTAATTTGACCATTGAAAGAGAGAGAGAGAGAAAGCGAGAAAGCAAACTACCAGGTCTGGGACTTGAGCCGTGGTTAACTACATGGGAATCCAGTGCCTTTAACTACCACATCACCTGCCGGCCCCATGTTTAACCATTTCAAAAACATGTAACAGAATCTGTAATTACACAGATACAGTATCACTTTCAGTAGTAATTTAAAGACTATAGGGGACCAGCAGTTAGCGTAATGGCTATGTCGCTGGACTCCCACGTAGTCGACCGTGGTTCGAGTCCCGGACCCGGCGGCTTAAACTCACGCCGGGCACGTGTGCGTGCGTGCCCAAGATCCCGAGAGGAGAATGGAGGAGAAGGGATTGCGGCGTGGCCATCCCCCCTGGGGGGTGATTTCCTGCTTTCTATCTCTCTGTCTCTCTCTGTCTGTCTGGCGAGCGCACGCGCCCTATAGCAAAAACCTCTCCAAAAAAAGAAAAAAAAAAAAAAAAAAAAAAAAAAAAAGACTATAGACTCTGGAATAGCAGATAAAAACTGTTACATTGTAGTCGTTATGCTAACATTATTTCAAAATAAATTATATTTATCTTTGAATGATACAGCACAATAAATTATTAGACTAATGCTTTGGTTATCATCATGTGTTAGTTTGCTGAGTTTTTAAGTAATTCTCTTTACAAAAAAATAAAAACAATTTATATTAGTCAAATAAGGTCATATGAAAATTATACTAAATTGTAAGAAAAATAACTGAAAACAACTAAAAGCACTAACTTTTAAAGTTGGTTTATTTTTTATTGGGGATAGAGAAAGAGAGAGACACAGTTCATTAACAGGGTTTTATTACTCAATGACCTTCTCCCAGCCCTCCAGCCAGGTAGGATCACAGGTCAGCCCACAGGCATACAAGCTTGTCTAGGTCGACTCAGGAACCAAACTCAGTGCCTTCCTCTACCGCTCCAGTTACTGCATAGTGACGCCCTACTGTGCGGACCACCACGGCTGGACCAACACAATGCTAATTTTTAAAAGTCAGCACAACTTTGGCAAATAAGCAGACAAGATTGAATTTAGCTCAGTTTTTACTAGTTACTAAATTTTTATTGGTTTCCGTCTTCAAGTTCCTATGAAGGGGACCAGTAGATGGCATAATGGTTACGTCACTGGACTCTCACATGGCCAACTAAGGTTCAAGTCCTAGACCCAGAGGCTTGAAACTCATACCAAACACGTGTGTGTGCGTGTGTGCCCAAGATCCAGAAAGGAGAATGGATCTGTCTCTATGTCTCTCCAGCAAGCACATGCATCCTATAGCAAAAATCTCTCTTAAAAAAAAAAAAAGTTCCTATGAAGGGAGAAAGTTTATATACTAAGAAATCAGAAATAACTTACAACCGAACAAATGATAGCTATTTGAAATTCATATTATAAAAATGAATGGGGGGACCAGCAGTTAGTGTAATGGCTATGTCGCTGGACTCCCATGTAGTCGACCATGGTTCGAGTCCCAGACCCGGTGGCTGGAAACTCATGCTGGGTGTGTGTGTGTGTGTGTGCCCAAGATCTCGAGAGGAGAATGAAGGAGAAGGGATTGTTGCATGGTCATCCCCCCTAGGGGGGTGATTTCTTGCTTTCTCTCTCTGTCTGTCTGGCGAGCACACCACACCCTATAGCAAAAACCTCTCCCCCCCAATAAAAAGAATGGGCAGTTCCCAATTTGAGTTGTCCACTGTATAAAATTTAGTTCTAAGTCAGTTTTTGAGAGCATCTTCATATTCTCGCATGTGTTTTTCTCTAACTCAGCCATTTTGGGTTAATTCAGTGGAAACCAACCCATTATTTATAACATTATTTCAATTAGAAAATTAATTGCCAGTTTTAATATAGAATGCGGGATGTATGTGAAGGACACGATGTTCTAGCAAAACAAAAGGATCACCCTCCAATTTCCACCAACCACAGACATTGAATAAGCAAGCCATATGTGCAAGGCATACTAGATACTTTGGAGGGCCAAAAGCAGCAATGCTTCAGTGGCATAAGCCCAAGATCCCGGGCGAAGGCTGGCGGGTAGAATGCAGCAACCAGACCCTGTTGCCTGGACTGCCTGTTTCTGTCTCTCTCCCTCATAGAAGAAAAAAATAAACAACAAAAAAAGATGCATGAGGACATAAGATGCTAAGGGCAAGAATAACTCAGAGTTCCAAGTATTTCTGGGTTACTAGTGATTCTGTTCATGAAGATACAGACAGTGACCTATAAGGACTTTTCCATAGGCAGCCAGCCTCCAGACCATCATGGTTCAAAGGCATCTGCTGTGATAATGGGAATGTTCTATATCTACACCATGTGATGTGGTAGCCACTAGCCACATGTGACCATGTAGCACTCAAAACATGTATGGTACAGTGGAGACACTGAATTTTTCATTTTATTTCAATTTAATTAATGTAACAAGCCACATGGAGAAAGAAAAGTTCTGGAATAATCACAGCCAGATGGTTTTTACAGGACTCAAAGAACCCAAGGCCCTCAGATAGGACAAAAGTGGCTGACAGGAGAGAGTCTTGTCTAAACTGCTTAACCTCAACCTTAAAAATCATAGTTTATTAAGCTTCAATTTCCTCATTTCTTGTCTTTCTCTTTTTTTTTTTTTTTTGGAATTTCCTCATTTCTAAAAGGGGGATTTCAATACCAACCTCTCAGAATAGTTGGGAGGAAAGGGCTTCTCACTGTATCTAGCATGTAAGACACTGTAAAATATCAGTTTTTCCCTTCCATCATCCCAGTTTTTCTAGGTCCCTGGAACTTACTAGGCAATTGAGATATAATTCCATGAATAATCTATAAAACTATTTGAGCTTCTTAAAAGTAATTTTAATTTGGTGAAAAAGTTTTATGGCATCGAATAATTATTAACTATATTCACTTTTTAATATTTGGTTGATTACAATTGTACTTTCATAATGAGCCAGAAAGCTATAGCATGTTATTCTCTTATCTCACAAAGCATGACATTGTATAAAAGAGACCATTATGAACCATCGAGAACTGTTCAAGTACTATTTCATAGGAGACAGTCTCCATAAGTAACAGAATTGGAGACTCTTTATAGTCCTGTGTAAGGGATGAGCTACCAGTATTTTTCTAGTGCTCAATAACTGTTTGATGGACTGTAAAACAGATGAAGTTCAAGGGTAATGACCGACGTCCTCAGTGATATGCCTGGCAATAAAGACTACTGAAAGACAATGTACACATACGTACACAAATTATTCAATATATTTAATATCATTTTCTGTGCCAAAAAAGTAAATGACCACCTTAACATTTTATTATATTAGAATTATATAAGTAGACAAAGATACATTAACTCAATGGAGTGTAATATGGCCATTAAAACACGTATTAAAAGTCAATAATGACAGGGCTGGCAGGTGGCATGGTAGTTAAGGGCGCTGGATTCCCACATGCTCGACCGTGGTTCAAGTCCCAGACCTGGCGGCTTGCTTTCTCACTTTCTGTCTATCTGTCTTTCTCTCTTTCTCTCTCCCCCTCTCTAGTCAAATTAAAAATAAATAAATAAATAAATAAATAATAAAGTTAAATAAAATAAATCTTTAAAAAAGAGCTTATAATGAGAAAAGCGTATAGTATAAAAAATATAATTATAAAATTATATATAGTTGATTTTAATACTTAAAAAATATACATAAAATATTTTCATGTTATTTTCATCACCAAATAGAGCAACATGTAACTTTTTTCCTCTATCTTCCTAGATTTTGGTGGGCATATATGATTTTAATACTGGGAGATGAGGTTCAAGTGTTTTTTAAAGTGAGTCACTATGGTTGAGCCCTAGTCATCTTTGTTTCCCATCATTTGAGAGCAGCTCACAGTACTGTGGGAGGACAAGCGTGTAAACCACAATACCTCAAATGTGTTCAAGCCCCCAGCAGCCTGGCAACCAAGCAATGAGAGTAATTACAGAGTACTCATCCAACACCCACCTGGTAGCAGAGACACTGTCTTCTCCTTCTTGCTCTGAATGATGGCATACTGTGGGTCAGGTCTGTACCAGCTGTTGGCTTGCCCCGGAAGGTAAGGGTACTTACACGAGAAAGAATAACCCTACATAGCCACTATCCATGTAAGTAATGTCCTTGAAAAGTCTTCATTTGGCATCAAAGATTTTTTTAAGTATAAAATACATGGTCAAGTAGTTTGTGAAATGATCATCTGGAGACAAAGTACACAAAGGGTACAATGATGGCTTGGAGAATGGTTCTCCTAGCAGCCTGGGATGTTGAGGAGCACTTGGTTACAGGCCACAACAGAAGTTCACCACGTGGGATCAGCAGATGGCGTAATGGCTATGTCACTGGATTCCCACATAGTCAACTGCAGTTCGAGTCCTGAACCCAGTGGCTTAAAACTCACAGCAGTGCATGAGCATGTGTGCCCAAAATCCCGAGAGCAGAATGGGAGAGAAGAGATTACAGTATGACCATCCCTCCTGGGGATGATTTCTTGCTTTCAGTCTTTCTGTCTCTCTGATGAGTGTACCCATCCTACAGCAAAAATCTCTCTTAAAAAAAAAAAAAAAAAAAAGAGAGAGAGAGAGAAGGAGAGAGAGAGAGAGAGAAATTCTCCAGGTAAAGGGAACAGTCAATGCAGAGGATTAGATGTCAAGAAGTGTGAAGTAATGTCTACTGAGGCTGAAGTATAGGGCATATATCATAAAGCACAGGAAGAAGGGGATCATGGAAAAGCAGACAAGGTCCAGACCGTGAAAATGTTTTGTAAGCCATGCTAAAAAGTTTGAGCTTGTTCACATGTGACCAATGACTTACTGATTTTAAGGAGTCAGAAGATTAGTTCCTAAGGGTAATCCCTTTTGCTACAGTGGGGAGGGTGAGTCTGAAGAGACGTATAAATCCTTCCCAAATGTTTTTAAATGTATAAAATAAGGAAACTATTAATACAGAAATGCAGTTATCGCCATGGAATACCAGGCTAAGAGCCCGTAACTCTCAACCCTTAACTTTAACAGAATCTCCAGGAGGGCTTATTAAAACATGAATTATTGGGCCTACCTCCAAGTTTCTAGATGATGCTGATGGTGCTGGTCTGGGAAAAACACTCAGGAATTACCTTACTAGGGTAATACAGAGGTTTCTAACTAGAAACCTCAGGTGGCCTCAGTACTTACTTAACTTACATCCCCAGCACCCATTGCTGTATGTAGTATGAGCTGAGTATTTTTTTTTTTTTTTGGAGAGGTTTTTCGCTATAGGGTGTGTGCGCTCGCCAGACAGACAGAGACATAGAGACAGAAAGCGAGAAATCACCCCCCAGGGGGGATGGTCACGCCGCAATCCCTTCTCCTCCATTCTCCTCTTGGGATCTTGGGCACGCACGCACACGCGCCCGGCGTGAGTTTTAAGCCACTGGGTCCGGGACGCGAACCGCGGTTGACTACGTGGGAGTCCAGCGACATAGCCATTACGCTAACTGCTGGTTCCCGAGCTGAGTATTTTTGAGCAAATGAAGTAGGGTTATAATATACTGTGTGTGTGTGTGTGTGTGTGTGTGTGTATAAAATATGATATATGTGCTATATACGATATATACATATACTATATACCATATATGTGCTATATACGACATATACATACTATACCTGATATATGTATATATCGTATATAGTGTGTGTGTGTGTATATATAGATAGATAGTATACACACACACACACACACACACACACATTAGTCCTTAGGACTCCTAAAGGCAATGGATTACAATATTTTGATCTACAGTACAAACACTAGAAAAAGACTGATAAAAATCTTCAAATTAACAGCCATATTCCCCTACATGGGTAAATGCTTATAGCATTCATGTACTTTTCAAAATAATGTTTAGATCAGTTAAAATGCTTGAATCTCCTTTATTCAGATGGAAGAAATCTCTCTATTATTAAGGCTAACAGTGTAAAATACTGAAAATTTAAAGAAACTCTCACTTTAAATATACTCAGCAAAGTTCAAGGGTTTGTTCAAAAGTTTTTTAGAGAACCTTTTGTAATAAATAGCTAAAAGCTATTGTCAATTATCCTCTAAATTGTTTAGCTATAAATGAATGTTTCTCAAGCTCCTGATAGTGCTTAAAAATAATTTCTTTCTGAAGCTGGTGGGTGGCATGGTAGTTAGGGGTGCTGGACTCCCACATGGCCAATCACAGTTCAAGTCCCAACCTGGCATCTTGCATTCTCACTTTCTCTCTCTCTCTGGTCAAATTAAAGATAAATAAATAAAATAAAATAAATAATTCTTTTAAATATCATTTCTTTCCATAAATATTTTAAATTTTCCTTGTCCACTCTCATTTACTAACACCATAGTGTGTGGTTTATACTTAAGATAAAATTCAGCCTAGCTCATCCAAGTTGCTTATGAGCCAACTGAAGGAACCTCATTACTGAAGCCAGTACGTATGTGTAAATTGGCATGCCCGTGTGTTCGTTGCTATGGACAATGTAACAGAAGCCAAAGAGAGAGTTGGCCACAATTTATCCCCGTGAGTGTAACCAAATCCCTTCAGTATTCTACCTATTAGTACATCACCGCAGACATGCCCTTAGGGAAATATGTTCTCTTTTCTGGGAACGAAGCTCCAGCATCCCTTCAAGTCTACACCACTCTACAAATTACACCCCCCACCACCATCCCACCACTTCATAGGGGCTGTCCTTCCTGCCTTCTCAATCTCTCTCACATCTGTGTTTCTTCTCCCTCCCACTTCTACCTTCCCTATCCCAGGACCCATCAGGTAGCCTTCTGCAGCAGTCCCTTGCCCTTCTCCTCATCCCCAGCATCCTCACCACCACCTTTATCACATCATTCCTTCTGTGAACCACATCCATGGCCCAACCATAATCTTTGAAATCCTGACAACCAAGATCCTCCATCAGGTATTTGATCCCAAGCCTAGCTTCTGAACTATGTCTTTCTTGGTCCTCTAAACCTACTCCTTGACTCTAGACAAACCGTCCTACTTCCTGTTACCAAAACATGGATAGTACTTCCATATTTTTGCCTGAAGTGTTGCCTCCCTGACAATAATGTCCCATGTTTGTCAAAGTCTTACCCACCTATTGCAATCTAGCACATATATGACTCTTCTCTCCCAGGAGTCTTCTCTGTTCTGATAGCAATTCTCTCTTCCCATTTCTCACAAAATAAATTGTCATAATTTGAGGTAATTGTGTACACCTTCCCTCCTTGACCAGATTGTCAGCTTCTACACAAAATGGACTATGTGTTACATTTATTGGTACCCATGCACTTCAGTGCACCGCAGTCGGAGCAAGTGTTCCATAAATTTCCAGCCCCATGACTCAGCTCATCTGCAAATGTAGACTCCTACTGTACCTTTTTCAGAGAGCTTTTGTAACTGTCAAATGAGATAATAAAATATTTCTTTTGAAACACTCTACAAATTTAATTAGTGGGATAATATAATTGTGGAAGCAAATGCGCACTCACCAAACAGGATGACAATATGATTACCAAGCTCTAACACTATTAAAATGCCACAGGAATTTGAAGGCAGCCAAGACCACTCCAGGGTCCATGCGATTAGTGGGGAAGTTTTTCCAGGAAAGGTAGATTTGAGGCAAACCCTGAGGGAAAAGGAACTGCTAGAACAAAGGAAGACTCCTTAGCCTGTCCAGTTTCTCTGAAAAGTGTCATTGGCAAATCATTAGGAACCTGAGCACAGCAGTAGTCAAGGTGGTACGGAAATCCTCGGAATGGCACTGGGTGGTCTCCAGAGCCAGGCACCACCAATTCCCCAGCCAGAGTCCACACTCACCACAGGAAAGCAAACAACATGTCCCTCCACGGGGAACAACAATTAAATTGTTCAACTTCGGCTTTCTATATACTTACCTTCCTAAAGGACTTGTTTGTACTCAGTGACAGCCTCTATTAAAGATCCTATCACTGCATGCTTCAGTTTGCATTTCACAACTTTTTCCTGAGAATGCAGGCTTACCAAATATTTTCTTGGGCTAAAACAGACTCTAGTTTTGGGAACCAGCAGTTAGCGTAATGGCTATGTCGCTGGACTCCCACATAGTCGACCGCGGTTCGCGTCTCGGACCCGGTGGCTTACAACTCACACCGGGCGCGTGTGCGTGCGTGCCCAAGATCCCGAGAGGAGAATGGAGGAGAAGGGATTGCGGCGTGACCATCCCCCCTGGGGGGTGATTTCTCGCTTTCTGTCTCTATGTCTCTCTCTGTCTGTCTGGCGAGCGCACGCGCCCTATAGCGAAAAACCTCTCCAAAAAAAAAAAAAAAAAAAAAAAAACAGACTCTAGTTTTGTAAAGTAGGATCCAGACCCCCCCCCCCAATCGGGATTACCCCATGACCCTACTTCTCTTAAACTCTGGTATAGACACTTAACTGTTATTTGTGAAGGGACAAAAAGAATTAACAACTCAAGTAAGTGATAAGATTTTAATGATTAGAAGTTAGCTTTGGAAATAGAGACGTACAGAAAAAAATGTTCAAGTGGCAAATATCCTACTGTTTCCTTTCCTATTACAATGCCTACCTAGTGATAGCTAGTTCATCTTCAAACACAGTCCGCATACACAGATTTGTAGAACACTGAACATATTTGTGACTACTTATGTAAGTCCAACATAAAAGAAGCTGAGAAAACACTTGTGTGTACTAGTAAACTCGCTATGCTTATGTGAAAACTGAACACAACATATGTCTAGAGCAGAATCCAAATTTCACACACTGTACCATGTAACTCAGTTGCTAGTACCAATGGGGGAAAAAAAAATTCTGGCTAGGCATACTATAACAGGAAAAAAAGGTAACTACACCTTTCATGTCTACCATGGAAAGTCTAACAGAAGGCTACAGATCCTATCAATTCTAATTAGACTAGAAAGAGTAAGCAGAGCATTTTGCTTTGGTCCTGTGATCTGTCTTTATCATGGTATCAACCTGTGAAACACAAAATCAGTTTGGAAGTTCTGCATCCCAATTTCAACAAAGTCTTCGGGTGAAAACAAGACAGTCTGTGCTGCCTATCTAGAAAGGTTGGACTATCTGTGTGACGTAATGGATAGGGTGCTTACTGCAGGGAGGGAGGTTGAGCTTGCCTGGGAATAGCTTGAGCCCTGGAACAGTCTCTCTGAACTGCTTAAGCAATATCAATAGCTCACTTATGACATTTACACATCCTGATTAATTTGGCATAACAGAATAACAGAACTAGAAGACCTTTATGCCAAAGTAATTTTTTTTTTTTTTTAAATGCAGAGACTGTAAGTAAAGGATGACAAAAAGCCTTCATCCAGAGCATCCTAACTAAAGTATTCTGAACACAGGGTTGCTATTCCCCATCAAGACTGATTTCAACTTTCGAAGATCTCAAGATTTGGAGGGTAGAAACAGAGGTATAGTATTACCACTGTGGTTGTTAAAAGCAGGTTTACAGAAAAAAAAAAAAAAAAAGGATTTATTTTCCATTATAATGTAAGTTCAAAAAAAAAAAAAACTGATTACAAAAACATAGTGTAAGTTTTTAAAAATGCATCACAATTTTTATTTTGCCTGTTCCCAAAGAGAGTAATTTCAAATAGTGTGAACCCTCATTGATCTGGCATCAAGAGAGGAGAGCTCAGGAGGAGTGGTTTCCTGAATAACAAACACTCTGCCATTCATTTGCCTGGAGTGGAAGTGTTGTCTCTGCCTGCCAGCTCCCCTCCCCTAGAGGCCTCCCCTCCTCCACTCTGCTTGGCCTGGGCTGGACTATCACTCCTGGTCTCCCAGCCCCCTAGTCACAGAGGAAACAAGTGACCCCAACTGAACCTATCCGTCATCATCCCCCTAGATACAGAGCTACGTCTACAAGTACGGCCATCACACGAGAAAGTCCTGTATGCTTTCACTTAATCTGTATATAAACGTTGAGGAAAAGATGGCCTCTTTTCAAGCCCCAACCATGTAGACTTTGTGCAAAAGCAAAAGAGCCTATAGAAAAATGCTATTTAACCTTCTGGGTTCTGCTTGCTCCAAGTTAGTTCTGCTCCTGCACTGCTGGTTGTATGAGCCAACATTTGCAAAGTAGGTTTCTGTTTCTGTTTTTGTTGTTGTATCACTTTCAACTAAAAGAATACTGACTCATGAAACATTCAAAGTTCATCAAATCAAACTCGACCTGATGCTAACAGAAACTTTCCCAAAATGAACTGTCTGCATCTCTACCTTGTTTTTAAAAAGCCACAGTAAGCGCTATTTAAACTTACATGATTGATCGAGTCACTTAGACCATAAGGTCTGATGTTCTCAAGCACTTTTGAATTATCTAAGGATACTTGACTCTCCACTAAGATGGCAAACACTGCTTTGTAACAGACTGCTTTGTTCATTACATTGTAAGCAAAATAACACCACTCAGGTGCAGGAACCAGGCTTATCTTCCCCTGTGGCCTCTGCTGCCTTCACTGCCACATCCTACCATAACCGGTAGGTTTTTTCCTAAACAAATAACCATTTACCAAAAAAGGAATAAATTAAGACATGCCAAGCTAGTTGTTGTGAATAACTGATCACATCATGTCCTTTGATTTGGAAGGAATAGAGCTTCACTCAAGTTACCAGAAAAAAGAAGGGATGCAGGCAGGAGAGCTATTCTAACATGGCTTAACCACCAGTCCCAGTATGCTGCCTTCCTCTCCTCCTTTGCCATTTTCTCCCCTTATCTTTGCACACAAGCTCCATTTTCATCACTGCCCTGGCCAATGGCATCCCTTGCTGCATGTATCCTTCAAAGGACACCCTCTTTTCTGGGCTGTGAATCACCTTTCTCACAGGAAATTGACTTAATTTCTCAATTTACCATACATAGTTTTCTGGAAAAGGGACCTACCTAGCTATTGTTTTGCAGTTAGACTGAAATTATGCCAAGGTCAGCCAAGGTCAGCCAACAGAATGGCTGGCTCTGGATGTCGGTCCACTCCCGGCACAATCAGGGATGGCCAAAGAGAGGTCCAATTTATTTACTTGTTTATTATTTACTTAATTACTTACTTAATATTTATACAGGGCTTAGTATAGGCAAGTCAGATACTTTTCTAAGTGCTATTCAAATAATCATTAATATTCATAATAAACCAGAAGTAGGTATAATTATTACTCCATTTTACAGAGGAGGAAACTGAGGCACAGAGTTAATTGCCACAGGGAACTGAACAGTCTGGTATCAAAATGTATACTCTTAGCCATATGACATGGAAAACTGTATCAACAGTTTGGACTACAGGGCTGAGCAAGTCCATACTCACATACATATCTAGTAAACATTCATTCCTTCATTCATTCAATGTTTTGAGCATCAGTTACATGTCAGACATTTTTCAGTCGCCAAGGAAACAGCAGTGAACAAAACGCACAAAGATCTTGTCTTGAAGGAGTTTATATTCTAATCATATTGAGATTATCCTGGGGGCCAGCAGGTGGAGCAGTGACTAGGGGAGCTGGACTCCCACATGGCTGATCACGGTTCATATCCTGGACCTGGCAGCTTGCTTTCTCACTTTCCGTCTATTTCTCTCTCACTCTGTCCCTCTCTGGACAAATTAAACTAAATAAGTAAATAAATAAAGTTAAATAAAATAATTCTTAAAAAACAAAGATTATTCTGTACATCTTTATTGGTTATATAGCATTTTTAGTGTTTTTATTTGACTTTATTTATTTATTCACTTACTCATTTACTTACATTTGACCAGAGAGACAGAGTGAGAGAGGGAGAGGGAGTAAGAAAGCAAGCCTCCAGGTCCAAGACTCAAAGCTTGGTTGGCCAAATGGGAGTCCAGCACCCTTAACCACCATGCCACCTGCCAGCCCCAAAATACATCTATATATTGTTTAAAGTCTATACATAGCCTTATTAAAAGTACATGTTTTCTAGACTTTTGAAAACTCAGTGACTAACAATAATGACAGATGTTATTCTCTAACCTGTCTGGATTACTGACTCACTCTGTGCCAGAAAACTATACTGAATGTATGTTACTTCATACACACACACACACACACACACACACACACACACACACATTTATTCCAAGTCTATGTATTTTAAAATTCAACGGGTATCCATTTCACCTAACCAATCTTAGGCCAGAGAGCTTGTCTCATGCAAAATGTTTTACAATTATTTTGAAAAACCTTTGGGGGGGACCAGCAGTTAGCGTAATGGCTATGTCGCTGGACTCCCACGTAGTCGACCGCGGTTCGAGTCCCGGACCCGGTGGCTTAAACTCACGCCGGGCGCGTGTGCGTGCGTGCCCAAGATCCCGAGAGGAGAATGGAGGAGAAGGGATTGCGGCGTGGCCATCCCCCCTGGGGGGTGATTTCCTGCTTTCTATCTCTCTGTCTCTCTCTGTCTGTCTGGCGAGCGCACACGCCCTATAGCAAAAACCTCTCCCAAAAAAAGAAAAAAAAAAAAAAAAAAACCTTTGGGAACATTCAATGTGCAGACATCTGCTAAGTGCTTTACTTCATTTACTCTCCATGGTTTTGTTAGTTCACTATTGCACTGCTAATACAAATCCTTGAAACCATGTAATTTAGAACGAACTGAAAGTTCAGTAAACTCACAATTCTGGTGACTAGAAAGTCCAAAGGCATGGGGCTGGTATCAATCTGGCTGATGACACAACACGTTTGACAGAAATAGAGAGGATGGAAAGCAAGTACAAAAGAGACCTGGGGCAGGTATTTTCTTTTTTATTTTTTTTTAAAGAGATATTTTTGCTACATGGCACCTGCGCACGCCAGAGAGACAGAAAGAGACAGAGAGAGTCAGAAAGGGAGAAATCACACACACACACACACCCCAGTCGGGGATGGTCACGCTGCAATCCCTTCTCCTCCATTCTCCTCCCAGGATTTTGGGTACACACGCACACACACACCCAGTGTGTTTCAAGCCACCGAGTCCAAGACTTGAACCCTGGTTGATTACGTAGGAGTCCATGGGAGTCCAGCTACATAACCATTATGCCATCTTTTGGTCCCAGCATTTTCCTTTTGTAACAACCCTCTCTGGTGAGAACTAACCCTTCTCAGGAGAGCTAGAACTTACAACATCCCTAATACATTCATGAGAGTGAGGCCTCCACTGTCCAAACACTGCCCACTAGACCTCAGCTCTTAAAGGTCTCACCACCTCTTAAAGTGCTTACACTGAGGACTAAATTCCAAAACATGAATCTTTTGGGGACAAACCATAGACCCATAGTAGTGGCCATCTTGAAGTGGGCACTATTATTCCATTATACAGATAAGAAAGCTAAGGTTCAAACACAGAGTAAGTAGGAAAGCCAGAGCATTCCACTGTCTGAGCTCCACTACACCCTATTAGAAAAATGTCACTTATTGATCTGTCTGAGATCCACTACAAACTATTAGGAAAAAGTCACTTATTGGTGGCGGACAAATTACGACAACCTCATAGGACACAGAACTATCTGTTAAGGAGTAAAAACTATTTTTCTAAATACTAACATTAGCAGAAACTGTCTATTAGTACTAATAATAAGCAGAATATCAACTTGGGCTTCAATCTATGACTAGAAGTAAAAACAAACAAACAAACAAACAAAACATTGGTTCACTACAGTTAATTTCTTTCCCTGAGTTATCATCTACACAATAAGAACTATTATTTCATTATCTTATCATCATATTTAAATATCAAGTATATTTCTTAAAGTGATATGAGGGGCAAAAATAAAAAATAAATGTATCTTTCTCTGAAAAACTGAATAAAACATAAAAATAAAACCTGTTAGAAGCAGACCAAAGGAAATGGGAACATCTGAAAATCTTTCAATAACACATAGTTGATCAAAGAAGGCTCTACTTAAATATCCCCTTCACATTTCTTATCCAGTGTCAAACCTTGGAAGACATTTTCACACCTCCTTTCCCCTTCAGGTAACTGCTACCTTCTCTTATCTGTTATACTATCATAACCCCACAGTACTTCTCCTGCTATTAAAGGGTAAAGAAACAGGCTAGTGACCCCAACCATTTCTGTCGTATCTTTTCTCCTTTTCCAAGAGGAAAATCACATGTTGGCTACTTCCTCTTCCTTTCAATATGATATCTACAAGAGGCAAAGAAAATGAAGGGTTGTTATACAGCACTGCCCACTACACAATCTAAACCAGGTATCTTAGCAAATTAAAAAGCATGATTTAAGTATACAATAATCTAGAAAATGGAACTATGCCATTAAAGTAAAAGAAAAAAATCTTGCTGTGAATAAATGTTTCCTTCTTTTTTACCACTTTATTGAGTTATAATTAACATACAAAAAGCTGTACATATTTAATGTATATAACATGAAGAGTTCAGAAGTATATATCTTTGAAACCCTCACTACGATGTAGACCATAAATATATCTATCACCTCAAAAAGTTTCCTTCCACCTGTTTATTTTTATTACAGTATTATTATTATTAGTGTGTGTGTGTGTGTGTGTGTGTGTGTGTGTTCTGGTCTAAGCGTTCATTCTGGAAGACTTTTACCTTTACATTGATCACTTCGGGCATCTTCAGAGGCTTCAGTTCTTTTCAAATCAAATCCTTTATTAATAGATGTGACTTTAATTTTAAATCTCAGTTACTCAAGATAATAGGATATAACAATCCATATTGAACCTTAGAAGTTGAAAACAAAAACTAAATGTGACCTTGATGGTCTTTAAAAAATTCTTAACATGTTATCAATAATGGCAATATTACTGAAAAACAGGTTAAATTTTTAAAGCAATTTCTCTTAAGGGATAAGAGTTGCTTTTAAGAATGAATTCGGGTAAGTTTATCTATTTTTAATTCTCATCACTTTAAGGAAACCCATTGCATATTTGTTGGTGGAAGGGAATGGAGGGAAAGTAAGTGAAATAGTTTATAATTTTCAAGGTTCCCATCAGATACATCCCTCCTAGTTTTCAGCTACAAAAGAATTCATTAGTAAACAAAGCTTCATTCAGCCAAAAGGCTATATAGATGGACCAAATTTCCGGATCTCAATTAACAGATGTTATTCCCTCAGGGAACAAAACTAACAACATCAATCAACCTCTTAGCTCCCTTTTCCAAATTCTTCCATGGAATTTTTTGAAATTGATGTTGATGCCAGAAGAACAAACACCCTCCATTTGCAAGTAAAACAGAAAAACAGAAACAGGTGGTCAAGTAGCTAAGCTGACAAAGCTTCTGGCCAGTAGCCCAATGGTCCAAATTTGTCTTGACGGAGGTCACCAATGACTCCTCAACGCACAGCTGTGTGGTGGCATATCCCACCTTTACAAGAAAATGCATATGAAAGCCCAGAAAAAGCTTTGGTAAGAAAATGCTCACTTTATTATGAATGTGTGAATGCCATGTTGAACATCATAAAATCACCCCATTATTTTTTTAAAAAGGAGAGACAAAGTCACATAAATAATCACCATTTGGTGGGGATGGGTCATACATATTGAAGGAATTTAAGATATCTATGAACTAAATTGCCTACCGATCACTCTCAGTGATCAAACTTTACAGTTTTTTGGGGCTGTTTTGTTTTGTTTTGTTTTTTAGGTTTTTGCCATAGGGCATGTGCACTTGCTAGAGACAAAGAGAGACAGTGAGAAGGAAAGTGAGAAATCACCTCCCTCCCCAGGGGAAGAATGGTCACACTACAATCCCTGCTCTTCCATACTCCTCCTGGGATTTTGGGCACAAATTCACACACACCCAGCATGAATTTCAAGCTGCCAAGTCCTGAACTCAAATCATGGTTGGCCATGTGGGAATCTAGCTCCTGAAACACCATGCCACCTGCTGGCCCTTATCTTTTATTTTTGACATTTCTTTCTTTCTTTCTTTCTTTCTTTCTTTCTTTCTTTCTTTCTTTCTCTCTTTCTTTCTTTTTCCCTTTCTTTCTTTCTTTTGTTCATTCTTTCTTTTTTAAAGAGGGGGAGATTTTTTCTATAGGTTGCATGTGCTTGTCAAAGAGACTGAAAGAGAAGGAGAGACAGAAAGTGAGAAATCACCCCCCAGGGTGATGGCTATGACGTAATCTTTTCTCCTTCATTCTCCTCTCGGGATTTTGAGCATACACACACACACACACACACACACACACACACACACACACATCTAGTGTGAGTTTCAAGTCTCCAGGTCTGGGACTCGAACCACGTTCGACTACATAGGAGTCCAGCAAGGTAATCATTATATAATCTGCTGATTCCAAAGTTTATTTATTTCTATGAGAGGCAAAAAGAGAAAACAAGACAGATAGGCATTCCCAACAGGATGTTCATGCCACAATTCATCCTCAGTTTCACCCTGGTCCTCATGATGGGTAGGTATGTGCATCCAATGTCTCCGAGAAGTCCCAGGACATGAACCCAGGACTTTTCCCAAGTGGGTCCAGATACACTACTATTGCGTCACCACCTGGCTCCCTGGGTCTCTGTGCTATTTTCTCAATTGCTGGTTTAAGTCCAACGTGAGTAAACTTAAGAAACTCAATTAACTAATCTGTTCCTTGATTGTTTCTTCAGAAAAACATGAAGTACTACACTGCTACACATAATGTCTACAATCTTTCTAAGAATTTTAATTTCATCATTACAAAATTAAAGCTCCTTTTTCCTACCCCAGCAAATTTTCCACCAGCCCCTTCTCACTCTTTAAATCCCAAAATAACAATTGCCCTATGATATAAATGCAGTGATGACTACATTTCTAAATTATATTGGCAAGCCATGTCACTTTTTTGAGTCATCAAATATACACATGACACATTTTCTGCCAGAGAAATACTACTACTCATGAGTGTTTAAAATACTATTGGATTGGGGCCAGCAGATGGCCTAGTGGTTATGTCGCTAGACTCCCATATGGCTGACCGCGGTCGGAATCCCAGACCTAGCGGCTTGGAAATCATGCTGGGCACGTATGCCTGCATGCCCAAGATCTCAGAAGGAAAATGAAGAAGGGATTGCAGCATGGCAATCCCCTCTGGAGGGTGATTTCTCTCTTCCCGTCTTATTGTTTCTGTCTCTCCATCTCTCTCTGCAAGGAGCACACATGCCCTAGAGCAAAACCCTTTATTTAAAAAACAAAAACAAAAACAAAAACGATTGGGTTGTTGGAGAAGTCATGAATTTTTTGTTTATTTTGCAAAGAAAAATATTTCATGACTGTCCACGATTCAGTATCTCAGTTGGGGATAAAAGTTGTCTGTCTGATACTTAATTAGTAAAAGAAAAAAAAAAAAATCAAGTACTAAGCAAGTTTCAAACTACCTTTAACAGATTATTTTTGTCATAAACAATCTAAAGTATGTTTAAAAATATTTTCAAAATGTTGAATAATGCAAAATGTCTTTCACTTGAATGACTGAATGAAAATTAAATATTTCAGATCTTAGATCTCTCAACACATTCCAGTATTTGTGCTTCAATTGTATATACTGTTTGGGGGCACATTAGTCCAAGTTTCAAAGTCACCTTTCTTGGTGACCTGCCACTACACACAAAAAAATTTCTTTAAAAATATGGTCAAGTAGGCCAGCAGGTGTCATGGCGGTTAAAGCCCTGGAACCCACGTGTCTGACTATACGGTTTGAGTACCATACCCAGAGCCTTGAAAAATCAAACTGGGTGCATGTGCATGGGTGCTCAAAATCCCAAGAGAAGACTGAAGGAGAAAGGATTGTAGCCTGGCTATCCCAACCAGGGCCGGGGAGGGGAGGATGATTTCTCACTTTCTCTGTCTCTTTTCTGTGAGCACATATGCATGCACCCTCTAACAAAAACAACAAACAAACAACGCAGTCAAGCAATATAAGAAATGAGGTAAATACTAACCATAGCTGATGAAAAGAATAATTCTGAATTCTACTTAAAGCTATAGTTGTAGGTCAGTGAAGGGGAAAAACAGGTACATCTGTTGTCCCAGTTTGGGTCAGAAATGCAGGAAAAAAATGCAACTTAAGCATGGCAAGCCTGAAAAACAGCCAACAGCATCCTAGGTGGTCCTTTTTAGAAAATACACATGGATCTGTATTATCATTATCATACCAAGGCTATAGTTTTCCAAGCACAACAGGAAGCAACACAACTTGAAGAATGAAATTTCAACAGGAAAATTAAAATGCCACTTAGAACAGGATCACTTGAGCTTTTTTTTTTTTTTTTTTGGATAGTTTTTTGCTATAGGGGGGGTGCTCTTGGCCAGAAAGACAGAGAAATAGAAAGTGAGAAATCACGCCCCAGGGTGATGGTTACGCTGCAATCCCTTCTCCTCCATTCTCCTCTCAGGATCTTGGGCATGCATGCACACACACCCGACGTGAGTTTAAGTCTCCAGGTCCGGGACTCACACCATGGTGGACTACACGTGAGTTCAGTGACATAGCCATTACACTAACTGCTGATCCCTCACTTGAGGTTTTGAAAGATCAAATATTAAGAATCTTACAACCCAAATATTTAATCATGTAAAGGCAGCATTTTCAATGGGGGTGGGATTGAAAATTATAAATTATTCAGTGGTTGGCTCATGAAGAAATCCTAAAAAGTATGCCAATAACTGAGGGATGCAGAATTAGGCATATGAATCTTAGTTATGCATCTGTGGACCATCCAAGGTCATTTTCTGCCCTCCAGCTCTCTCTTGCAGTTTTTGATGATACTTTCAGTCCTCTATAAGTACAAATTAAGACAAGGAAAAGTGGAAACTTCTCTCAATTGCAAAAACTAAATGGCATTACTGAAGAGGGAGGAAAGAAACAAATCACCCCTGTGCTTCACCAACCCAAATACAGGGAAGTTGACCTGGATGGTCCTACAACAGGAACCTGATGGAAGTCATGTTAACCTGAACAACTGAGCAGCTCAACGAGAGACCACAAAACCTGTTCAGTTCCATGAAGCAGTGGTAAGGCATTGGTCAAGAGAAACAAGATCCCACAAGGCAACCCTGGTTCAAATTCCCAGCCCTGTCTTCCAGAAACACACCAGGCATGCACACAAGTGCCCAGGATTCATCAGAAAGAGGATCACAACATGACCAGACCCTGTAGAGATGACTCCTTTCTCTCTCCTTGTCATTCATACACACACACACACACACACACACACACACACACAATCATGAATAAAGAAAACATAGACACAGTATTTTTTCTTTTTTTATTAGAATTATTTAACTTTATTTATTTTATTTGCTTATTTATTTTTTAATTTGGTGAGAGAGACAGAGAGAGAGAGAGAAAAGTGAGAAAGCAAGCCACCAGGTCTGGGACTCGAACTGTGGTTGCCCATGTGGGAGTCCAGCACCCTTAACCACAACGCCACCTGCCAGCCCCGACACAGTATTTTTTCTGAAACAGAGTTTCTTGGGGCTTTCAGGTCCCTGATTTATACACAACCACTATAAGTTCAACTATCAAGATTGTTATTCTTGTATTCATAACAGAGGGAGCAAATTACAAAGAAGGGACTACAAGAAGTAGCAAGGAAAATTGTAAGTAATGGTTTAATAAAATAAGAGAGAAAAAATATAAAAGGCAAGGAAAACTCTCCAAAGCATCTATATTTAGGGATATTTACTATGGAGCAAATCATATTATTTCAGTAACTCCAAAGGCATCATTCTATTACAGAACAAGAACTGCCTTCATAATGATGACCTTCATTAATTACAGAATATATTATATTCAAAATACTTTATGAGGGAAAGGATATATTTACAAAAATATCCTTAAGAAAAATATGTTTTAAGATTTTTACCACAGGGTGCATATGCTTGCCAGGGAGAGACAGAGGAAAAGTGAGAAATCAACCCTTCCCCTACCCCCAGAGGGGATGGCCATGCCACAATCCCTTTCCATTCTCCTTTGGCCATGCATGTATATGCACCTGGCGTGAGTTTCAAGTTGCCAGGTCCGGGACTCAAACTGCAGTTAGCCATGTGGGAATCTAGCACCTTAACCACTATGTCACCTGCTGGGCCCAAGAAAATATTTTTAATTAGGGTGGCAAAAAGAGACTTAAGCATCCAGAAAACTTAATAAAGTATTCAAGTAATCTAAGAAGTTTTAAAGACAAAATGACTATTATGAATGATTATCAAGATAAGGAAATACACGAAAATATTGTCCACTACTGCCTCAGAAGATAGTACACTAAAAGCAGTACCACATGTACTACAAAAAATTGCTCTTTTAGCAGTAACGATCCATTCAGACTTTCTACCTTATGACCACTGCCAAGCATTTAAAATGTGATTTAGCAATGTAAAAATCTCTATGGTCAGTGAAAAAGCAAAAAAGGGGGTGGCTAAACTAACATGAACATGGATCGGATCCACTTCCACTAAATACTCACCATTTACTTTCCAGGACATGGTAAATATATTCAATTCTAAATGTTAGAATAACTCTCACAAATAGTACTGACCCTCAATCAAAGCCCAGACGTTTCAGGATCATGCTTCAGTGGTTTAAGTTTCCGCATTTTCAGATCACATTGGCAAGGCTGAATAGCTCACTTTTGATATTAATTTTCCTCTTAAATGGAAAAATAATTAACCTATTTCCTATAAAGAAATAACTAATGAATATGATTACAATATGTTTCACAGGCAAGACTGACTATTGGACCAAGAAACTATGTAAATGCATAGCAAATCTATGTAAGTGTTTTCTCCCCTTTCTATGTTTATATTTATCCTTTACATCTTTCTATAACATAGTATGCATTATCTTTTTTTATAAAGAATTCTTTTATTTAACTTTATTTATCTTTTTTTTTTTTTTTTTTAATTTGACCAGAGAGGGACAAAATGAGAGAGAAAGCAAGAAAGCAAGCCGCCAGGTCCAGGACTCAAACCATGGTCAGCCATGTGGGAGTCCAGTGCCTGTAACCACCATGCCACCAGCCAGCCCCAGTTTCCATTATCATTAGTGTAACATTCGACTCATGGAAAAAGTCACATAATGTTGCACAGATGTAAGTTATGAATCATAATGATGTAATGGTACACCAACTACAGGACCCAGGAGTCAGAGTTTTGCCAAATCCAGAATGTTCCAAGTACTCTTCACCCCTGTCCCATGCCTTTGCCCTCTAAGGTATTTTATTCATATCCACATTGAAATTGTCTCCATATTCTCATTGGCAAATATATTCCTAAATATTTCAAAAGATTCTTCTACGTACCTTATTAGTTTGCTAGAGTGCCATAATAAAATACCACAGACTGGGTGCTTCAACCAACAGAAATCTATTCTCGCAGTACTGGAGGCTGGAGGTAAAAGATCAAGGTGCTGACAGGTTAGCTTCCTCCGAGGTCTCTCTCCTTGACTTGGAACAATAGATGGCACCCTTCTTGTCTCCTCACATGGGCCCCCTCTCTATGCACATGCACCCCTGGTAGCTCTGTGTATATTCTAATCTCTTCTTATAAGGACACCAGTTAGACTAGGGCCCTCCCTAAAGGACTAATTTTCATTTAATCAGTTATTTAAAGGCCCTATCTTCAAATATAGTTGTATTCTTCAGTACTGGATTAGGGCCTCAGGATTTGAATTTGAGCGAGAGGTGACGGGACACACACACAGTTCAGCCCATAACACTGCCCAGATAAAATCTACAGCATATATTCCAATAAATTTCCTGTGCTGGGTGTTTCTGGGACTCCACAACTGAAGAAAATATCCTCCATCCAGAAGGCCAATACCCATTTGGACAAACAAAAGGAATGCCCACAGAGATAAGAGGAACATATAAGAAATAAGAAAAGAAGCCTCTCCTCTTGGTGGGCTCACTTCAGTGCCTCAGCCTCTCTCGTAGGGCCTCACAGTGCTTTCCTGTGGGAGTTTTTTTGTTTTGTTTTTTAGAAAGATTTTTGCTATAAGGCACATGTGTTTGCTGGAGAGACAGGGAGAGCTAGAGAGACAAAAGACAAGAAATCACCCCCCAGGGGAGATAGTCACACCGCATTCAGTTCTCCTCCATTCTCCTCTTCGGACTTTGGGCACGCATGCACACATACCCAACATGAGTTTTAAGCCACCGGATCTACTACATGGGAGTCCAGCGACATAACCATTATGCCATCTGCTAGTCCCCCCATGGGAGTTTCAAGCAAACCTCACCAAAGGCTCATCATCTACTTGTAGTGAGAAGCAGCCCATTAGAAGCACGTGACCTCAGATAAAGTTCAAGTAATCACCACCTCCCATGTATAAGAAAATCAGTGACTTTTAAAGATTCACTGCCTGGGTTAGAAATAGAGGTAAAAATCAGGGCAATTGTTCCTTCCAAAACCAGACAATGCTAATTACTTAAAATTACAGTAATTCACATTTTCGAGTATTTATCTTCTGCAATAGATATAAATTCATGAGCAATCTATCATTAAGTGGAAAAGCCATTACACCAAAGGGTAAACAAATAGTACAGGATCCTGTTACTATAGAATATATCAAATACATGAATTAAAAATGTAAACACATTAGGAAATACCTGTAAGAATAGATGATTGATTTCCAGTAGTGGGATTATAGGTAGATTTTGATTCTTTTTCTTTTCATTTTTAATACTTCCAAATTAAACCTAATTTTCTGCTATTGGTGCACAGGTAAAAATGACAGCCTGTTGTAATGAAAAATCCCCATGGGCAGACCAGAACCCAGAGGGCACAGTCTCAGATCAGAACAAAACCTGGGTAACTAGAAACAAGCTTAATCACCTCGTGCGAGCCATGACAACCAGTCTGATCACATGAACATTTATCATTTCACTGATAGCGAAGACATCTGGCACATCCACAGCTCAAAGGCCAAACAATGATTATGCAGAATCCAATGTAATCCCTCTGACATTCTATACATTTGCCTGATTACTTTACTGTCAGCTTTTACAGAGAGTCCATCTAGAAACCAGGGCAGATACAAACTGGTAAAACGCATGATCTCCCTCATGTTTGTGTGAGAAAGTAACAGCAAAGGGGTTGACCACCCCATCCGGTCCCCTCCCTAATTTATAATTACTTTTCCACATTTCAACCCAACTGTTTCAACTCAAAGGAAGGAGGGAAATGTCGCTTCCGGACAATAGCCAGTGTTGTACTAGATTATTTTCTATTGTCTCTTTCTAAAGACTTAGTGGCGAGGCAGCTGTTTTGCAGGCAGCAGGCCCTCTTATCCTGGTTCCCTAAGGAATCATTTCCTAAAGAGATTAATAACAGAGCCAAGCAGAAGTGGATCTGAAGCCTGCGCTGCTCTCTTAAAGGCAGTCAGCAGCTAGTTCGACGGTTCCACTGGGATCTGGTCTGGCTTCCCAATAGTTATTAGTTGGACAGTATTCAGGAATCACCTGCTCTCAAAGGCTGGTGCACACTCTGAACACATCATAAACATCTGCAGGAGACCCTGGTCATGGCTATGCCAGCTGAGAAAAAGCTTGGAAGTGCCCAAGGTCAGGGATGGGCTCAAAAAAAATTCCCCACAGCCAATTTCATTGGCCATTCCAAGCGGAAAATAGCCCCCAACAAAGGCTATCTGAGCAGAAATATATTCAGCAATTCAGTGACTGAAGTAACAAGTCAAGAGAGCAAGCAGGGTATTTGTGCTGCCTAACAATAATGAAGTGCTAGTGGGCCTTGAGGAGGGGAACCAGGCCTCCTGCAGCAGCCCCAGGGAGATGACCCACAAGGATGCCTCAGAGAGAACCACTGCAGATATTCCATCCAAGTTTTCCCTTCATCCTTGCCTTTCCCCACATCTCCTCTTCTGCACCAATTCCTTCCTGATTCTCGGCCTGCCAGGTATAGTTTGGACCATGGTCAGGGTCGTGCCATCTGGTAACAACTGTCCCTGACCAGCCTAAGACCTTCAACTTTCGTTAGTTGTGAGAGTCTTTGGCATCCTGTCTGACATTAGTACACAATTGGAGATTGCACCTATCATCTGAAAACAGAAATTGTTCACCTATACCCCATATATACATACTACCACAGATATGAGATAAATCATGATTATGGAAAAATAAAGGCAGGATTTTAAGTAATAATATACCAATTTGGGCCAGGCAGTGATGCAGAGGATGCAACTGGATCCACCCAGCAAGGACCTAGGTTCATATCTCAGGACTTCCCTAAGCATGCCAGACATGTGTGCACGTGCCTATGATTGGGTCAACTGGACCATAGCGTGAAGGGCCTATTGGGAGTGTTGTCTCTGTCTCATGGAAAAAATGAATGAAAAGTATTTTAAAAATTATAATAACAACTGGGAACCAGCAGTTAGCGTAATGGCTATGTCGCTGGACTCCCACGTAGTCGACCGCGGTTCGCGTCCCGGACCCGGTGGCTTAGTACTCACGCCGGGCGCGTGTGCGTGCGTGCCCAAGATCCCGAGAGGAGAATGGAGGAGAAGGGATTGCGGCGTGACCATCCCCTCTGGGGGGTGATTTCTCGCTTTCTGTCTCTATGTCTCTCTCTGGCGAGCGCACGCGCCCTATAGCGAAAAACCTCTCCAAAAAAAATAAAAAAAAAAATTATAATAACAACACAGGCTGAGCATGTCCAACCCATAAATACAAAATACAAAATGTTCCAAAGTCCAAAAACATTTTGAACACTGACATGTTGCCACAAGTGGAAAATTCCACACCTGATCTCATGTGCTTGGTCACAGTCAAAATACTGCAATGCAAAAATATTGTAGAACATTACCCTCAGCTATGTGTACAAGGTATATATGAAACATAAATGAATTTCATGCTTAGATTTGGGTCAAACCCCTAAGACATCTCATTATATATATGTAAATATTCCAAAAAAAAATCTAAAATATGAAACACTTTTGGTCCCTAGCATTTTTCTGTAAGAGATACTCATGTGTAGTTGTTATTATTACTACTTTATAAATTCTCACTACCACCTTCACTGTGATCCCAAATGGCTCAAAAGACTTGTGATACCACCTGACCTCTTCACCCTTAATATTGCAGTTTCAGAGGGCTGGTCCCACCTCCTCACTAGATTATGCTTCTTTTTCCCTTGTCTCCTGAACTGATTTTTTTTAAGAATTATTTTATTTAACTTTATTTATTTATTTGTTTGTTTGTTTTTAATTTGACCAGAGAAGGACAGAGTGAGACAGAGAGGGGGAGGGGGAGAGAGAGAGAGTAAGAAAACAAGTCGCCAGGTTCGGGACTTGAATCATAGTGAGTAATGTGGGAGTCCATGCCAACTGCTGGCCCCTCTCAAACTGATTTGTTAGCCCTCCTACCAAGGCAATTATATTTATATCAACTATATTTCCCTTTGTACATTTTAAAGGTGGATTCTTAATAGTTTGGTTTTGCTTTTTGTTTTTTGTTTTTTTTTTGAGAGGTTTCTGCCATAGGGCACATGCGCTCGCCAGAAAGACAGAAAGAGACAGAGAGACAGAAAGCGAGAAATCACCCCCCAGGGAGGATGGCCATACCACAATCCCTTCTCCTCTATTCTCCTCTGGGGATCTTGGGCAAGTACACACATATGCCCAGCATGAGTTTAAGCCACTGGGTCTGGGACTCAAACCTTGGTCGACTACATGGGAGTCTAGCAACATAGCCTTTATGCCAACTGCTGGTCTCAATAGTTTTTTTTTTTTTTTTTTTTTTTTTTTTTTTTGGAGAGGTTTTTTTTTTTTTCGCTATAGGGCGCGTGCGCTCGCCAGACAGACAGAGAGAGACATAGAGACAGAAAGCGAGAAGTCACCCCCCAGGGGGGATGGTCACGCCGCAATCCCCTCTCCTCCATTCTCCTCTCAGGATCTTGGGCACGCACGCACACGCGCCCGGCGTGAGTTTTAAGCCACCGGGTCCGAGACACAAACCGCGGTCGACTACGTGGGAGTCCAGCGACATAGCCGTTACGCCAACTGCTGGTTCCCGGTCTCAATAGTTTTTTATCTCAACTTTAAATAGTGAACAATGATCTCAATTTCCCATGTATCGTATAAGATTTCAAGATAAAACTGAAATGTAATTCTCTAACATGCACCCAACTAAATCAAAACAGCAAGCTATTTATTATATCTACCATTACACCTGTAAAAGAAACAAAACCTGAAAAGCTCTTAGGCAATAGAAATATTTTCCCTTACTATCCTTGCATATTTATTTCCATTCTACTATCCCCATAGGATTTTATCTTAACCTATATACTATATATTACAAAACATATAGTGTATACATACATATTTTTTTTTAGCCAGAGGGCATGTGCATGTGCATGAGAGGGAGTAAAGGAGAGAAAGAAAAGAGAGATAGAAAGAAAGCACGCCCCCATGACGCCTGGTGACACTATAATCCTTTCTTCCTCTATTTCTCTCCTATTGAGATCCTGAGTATGCACACAAGTGCCCAGTGTGTATTCTAAGCTGCCAGGGCAAAGATCTGAACTCTGGCCAGCAGTGTAGATCCGGCTCCTTCTGCACAGAGTTTAACCATTGCCCTAGGGGATAGCCCTAAAATACAGTTTTATGTTTTAAAGTTTTAATAATCGTTTTATCATATTCTGTAAATTAATACATAATACATATATGTAAATTACTGAAAATGGTTGTGTATGTATATATAAATATTTCTTGGTCAGGACGAATTTTGTAAATTTACTTAAAAATATTCACTGAACCCATAGTTTAGTGGTTAAAGGTTCTGGATTCCACCTGATCAACCATAGGTCAATTCCTAGCCCTGGTGGCTTGAAAAACATACTTGGTGTCATGTACGTACATGGCTAAAATCCCAACAAGATGGAGAAATTGCAGCATGACCATAAACCAATAGTAAAGTGCTTTCTCCCCTTATTCTCTTTCTTTCCCTCTCCATCACTCTCTGATGAGAGCAAACACCCTCTGGCAATAAAATAAGTTTTTTTTTTTTTTTTGAGAGGTTTTTTCTATAGGGCCCATGCACTCGCCAGACAGAGAGAGACAGAGAGACAGAAAGTGAGAAATCACCCTCCAGGGGGGGATAGCCACACCACAATCCCTTCTCCATTCTCCTCTCGGGATCTTGGGCACGCACGCACATGCGCCTGGCGTGAGTTTAAGCCACCGGGTCTGGGACTCAAACCACAGTTGACTACGTGGGAGTCCAGCAACATAGCCATTACGCTAACTACTGGTCCTAATAAAATAAGTTTTAATAAATAAAATAAAAATAAATAAGTATAAATAACTTAGGATCACAGGAACTTTTTAACTTCGCATACTTAAAAATATAAACGTAAATTTTTAAAGTTTCTTATGATCATAAGATTTATTATTTTTATATGGGTTAATTCATATTTGTTATACTACAGATAAAACCATAAATACTACATACACATAATTTATAAATGATTAGTAAATAAGTTATTTTAGAAATGTGTCTCTTAATAAGAACAGATGAGGTACTTTCTTCCAATTAAATTTTGCATTTGTAGATGAATATTGCTAAAATGAGCATCAATTTCATTCCTATCTGCCCCCCTTCCTTTTTTAATCTAAAAGCTGAGAAAATTTGCCCACATAAATAACTACATGGAAATTTAAGTTTGCTACAATAATTTTCCTCAATAGTTTGAATTCCTTCTGGGACATATGCCAAAAAAAATCTGAGAGTGATCTATCATCAAAATGATTTTTAATGATCAACTGACAACTCAATTAAGCCCTCTTGCAATTTTGTAGAAAATAAAGACTTGGATGCCACCTGAACTGCGAAAGTACTTGTTATCCTGTCATTGGAGTCATTAATTTTCATCAACACCAACACCCCTATTTCAATCAGTTCTTTCTTTGGAGCCCAGGTGTTTTTCTGTCCCAGGATCCAAAATATATCCTATAAGAATACGGATGCATGGGAGACTGACCTCTCCCCTTGTTGAATGAGAGAAGGTCTATAATGAACAGATGCTCTACGCAGTAAAAAAAATGAGTATATATGAAATTGACATCTGGATATAGAAAACCTTAAGTCTGCTCATACTCCTTGCCACCACGGTCTCCTGCCGGAAATGGGAATGTCCCTCCCTGAAGTTGTCCACCTAACTCCACGATGCTCTATTTGGTCTTGACTCTAAAGACAACATCAGGCTGGGAGCTTTGTTCTTCCCTCCTCCAGTAATGCAGCTCTGTCTGTTTGACCTCTGATTACACCATCCCTTTATTAATAACAATATAGAATAAAAATTGTAATGGCCCAATTTCTTGACATAGAACAATATATTGGGGAAAAAATCTCATACATGCATTGACTGTATCTGGTTCCTTTAGCATCAAAACAGAAGAACCTGTATTTTTGCATAAACTTGCCAATTACTGTATTTTAATTACAGTCATTTTTATCCCCCAGAGTCTTCACCAAGTCCTGCTCAGGAACAATCTGAGAACTGACTCATTACAGTAAGCTGTCCCCTGAGTACCAACTTCTTTCAATCAAATGCATGTGCTCTGAGGACACTGTATTCAGACTGAGATGGCACATGAGATAAAAACAAGTTCGGCAGTGGTGGCTGTTTATAATAACAACACTGCACAGATACTGATCATGTAAGTGTGAGATCCTGGCAGTGATTGTCCTTTCCTGACATACACTGCCCTAAGTTACAAGGATAGTGAAATGGGATGAGGGCAAGAGAGGATATAATTCTCCTGCCAACCAACTCTTAATTCTAGTCATTACTATCCAGCAGTCAAGCTCCAGGGTACCCAGTCTCAGCCAGAATAAGTAGCTGGGGAGAGATGTTGGAAGTCTAAGTATTCCTTGAAGAGTGGTATTGTCCTGCTGTTATAGGCGTCAATCTAGGCTGAGGAATTTATTAAAAGTTAACGCTCAGCAGGACCAGCAGTTGGAGTAATGGCTATGTCACTGGACTCCCATGTAGTCAACTGCAGTTCAAGTCCCAGACCCGGTGGCTTAAACTCACGCCAGGAGCATGTGCATCATGCCCAAGATTCCCAAGAGGAGAATGCAGGAGAAGGGATTGTGGTGTGGCCATCGCCCCTGGGGGGTGATTTCTCACTTTCTGTCTCTCTGTCTCTCTCTGTCTGTCTGGTGAGCACACGCGCCCTATAGCAGAAACCTCTCAAATAAAAAAAAAAAAAAAGAAAAGAAAGAAAGAAAGAAAAAAGAAAGAAAAGAAAAGAAAAGAAAAGAAAAGAAAAGAAAAGAAAAGAAAATTAATGCTCAGGAATCAGACAGCCCTGGGCTTGAAGTCTACACTCAAAGTTTGACTATACCTGTGTAACCTTGGGCCAAGTAACCCTTCTGAACTTTACATCGCTCTTCTAAAACACTGGGATAATAATAATAGCATTTACCTCACAAGGTTACTGGGAGGAATAGATCAGCTAATAATGCATTTAAAAAACCACTTAGCCTGGTTACTTGCAAATAGAACTATTTGTTGAACAGTAGCTGTTGTTGAAATACCTTTACACTTTTGCAAGTCAATTTCTATGAAAATCGATCACAGATGATGACAAAAGCAATAATGAAATCCTGATTTTTTTCCACAAAACTTAGATTTTTGTCAACACAGTGATAGATTTGCTTTTAAAAAATTTTTAAAAAGAGATTTGCTTTTAAAAAAATGCTGTTCTTTTTCATGATATGCAAGCACACAGGGCAGTCTCTTGGACAAGACTGATCATTAGCCCTCATATGCTTAGCATAAGCTGCATGTGTGTATGTGTGTGTGTGGGTGTGTGTATGTGTGTGTGACAGAGAGAGCATGCACATGCATGTATATATACATACACACTAATCCCCTTGTAGTGTCACAGTGACAGTACAATGACTATGGGACTGTGATCAGCACAATAAAAAAGTTTTATTAAGTAGCCAGCAGTAGGATATAGAAGAATCCCCAAATACCTATTGACACCAGTATCACTCTGTTGTTCTCTAAGATCTATTCAAGGCTGCTTCTAGTCTCATTGTCTTTCTGTTTATAGATGAAATACAATTTCATGTTATAGCTGTGAGTACGCTAAAAGAATTGTAGTGTTCCTGCTTCCAGATGTAAGAAGAAATCTGGCCATATCACCTATTTAATACTTTCAAAGTGAGGCTTATGGTATGCCTTTTTCTTGTTTTCTTGTTTTTTATTTTTTTTGACAGAGAGATTTTTGCTATAGGACATGTCACTCACTAGAGAGACAGAGAAACAGAAAACAAGGAATCGCCCCCCAGGAAGGATGTCCATGTGGCAGTCCCTTCTTCTCCATTCTCCTCTCCGGATTCTGGGCATGCATGCACATGGTCCTGGTGTTAGTTTTAAGATGCCAGGTCCAAGACTGGAACCACGGTCAACTACATAGAAATCCAGCAACATAACCATTATGTCTTCTGCTGGTCCCTGCCTTTCTTCTTATTTAATTTTATTTTAATTGCTAGAGGAATTACTCACCAGAAAGAAACAGAGAAAGACAGAGAGAATGCAGCTCCCAGTAGGGTATGGTCATGCTGCAATCCCACGTCCTCCATTTCTCCATCCTGTTGGAACTTGGGGTATACACGTATACATGCCCAGTATATTTCTCAAGTTACAGGGCTGGGATTTGAACCACGGTGAGCTAAGTGGGAATGGGCTCCTTTACCTACTAGGCTACAGGGTCAGCCCCTTATTTAATGGTCTTAAGTCATTTTATAATTTAAATGAATAAAGAGCCTTACCAGAAGAGACTCAAGGAAGAGAAAAGAGACTTGAGAAGATCAATGAAAAGCTGTAAGAGATGAAATTGTCAGTAATAGTACCTCTATTTCCCAGTCAAACCTATTCAAAAGACTCATGTTATAAAACTGCACCTCCGGGACCAGCAGTTGGCATAATGGCTATATCACTGGACTCCCATGTAGTCAACTGCAGTTCGAGTCCTGGACCCGGTGGCTTAAACTCACGCTGGGCGCATGTGTGTGCATGCCCAAGATCCCGAGAGCAGAATGGAGGAGAAGGGATTGCAGTGTGGCCATCCCCCCAGGGGGCAATTTCTTGCTTTCTGTCTCTCTGTCTCTCTCTGTCTTTCTAGAGAGTGCACACGCCCTATAGCAAAAACCTCTAAAAAAAAACAAAAACAAAAAAAAAAAATACTCTGCACCTTCTTCTCTGCTTCCTAACCCTACATTTAAACAGGAACAGAACTATCCCCTAGAAAAGAGCAGAGAAGCACTAGGAAAACAACAGAACTGAGGGTAAAGTTTTCTCATATTCCCTCCTCAAGTACCAAATGCATACTAACAAATATTAAGTTCCAATTTCACAAAGATACTGCAAAAATTAAGCTCCAATGACAAGGATATTACTGATAGCAGACTGCCATGTGGAAATTACTAGTTTTCTGTGCTTTTAAAACGGTGAGCCCAAAAAACAAAAATATGTTTCCTATCCCTCAGTCATCACATTTTTCTTTATTCTGTTCTCATTCCCCCTCTGGAAACACAGAAAAAGAGCTCACAAAACATTCAAACATGCACGTGACAGAGGCTGCCAAAACAGAGAACTTTTGTATAGACCCCAACATACCAACCAATCCATAAGAAATCAGAACAATACCCATTATAAGGGTTACCTGAAAGATGCAATAACTGCAGACAGAAAATGAATCTGTGATGATAAAAAGGAATGAAAGCTTTGAAAAATAAGGTTTGAGTTTAGCCAACTTCTCAAAAGTTACAATAAACAATACTCAAAAAGTTAGGATGATTATTGATTTAATAGAAATAAAGATGGGGCCTAGCCTGATGGCACACTTAGTAGCAAACTGAATAGCCGTGCTAGAAGCCACATGGCTGACCACAGGTTCAGATCCCATGGCTGGCCTGAAAACACATCAGGCGTGACCATAGGCATCAACGATCCTGATGAGCTGGAGGGCTGGGGAAAGAGAAGGATGGTGTGATGAGACCCTGTCAAAGGTGCTTCTCTTTCCCTCTCTGTTTCTCTTTTGAGCATGTATACACACACTCTTTCAAGAATAAAATAAAACAGAAAAGCAAAAAAAAAAAAACAAAACAAACAAACAAAAAAACACATAAGGCTGGATTTATAGCCTACTAGTTAAGGAAGCTGGACCCAACATGGCCAACCATACTAGAATCCTTGCCCCAGGGGCTTGAGAAATATGATGAACAATAAAGTAAACTAAAAAAAAAAAAAAAAAAAAAAAAAAAAGAAAGAAAGAAAATGGATGTGAGTGACCACAAGAGGAAAACTCCTAAGGAAACTCTATAGAAGCATTACCCTATAGATGTTGAGTAATACAGTATTAATGTATTATTCTTAGGGAGTTTCTGCAAAACATGCAGCACAAAGAGATTGTTAAACCTGGATACATGCACACAAAAACCCAAATGTGAATTAAACATGCCTGGTACTCAATTGCTTCAAGGAGAACGTGCCTGCTTTAAAAGGAATTTTTTCTACAATTGCTCTGTGATTCTTGACACATAAGGTCACCTCAAAACTTTCTTCCACACTCTCCAGAAATCCAGCTTAATTAGAAATACGAAAATAAAAATGGCAGTCTTGCTGTCAAGATTTAAGTGATTAAGGCAGCTTTATTTAAAACCCTTAAAATTAGGAACAGACCAGTAAAACAGGCAACGCAAAGGTGTGATGAATATTGAATGTAGGCTCTTATCTTTTTAGCATAAGCATGTTTCCATTTAGAGTCTTCATACTATACGAACTTCTGACATGTTGTTAGTAAACTGACAAGTTATCAATCCAGTTTTAAAAGAAGGTGGAGAGGTGGGGAGGGTGGGGAGGGTAACATCAGTTTCCGTTCTGCAACAGTAAGTCCAAAGGCCTAAAATAGAACATGACTGGGAAACAAAATTCCAAACTAAAAACTAAAATGTGATAGCTTCAAAGTCAGCCTTAGAGCAGCTGTCAGTACCACGTCAAGCACAGTGCATTGTTCAGAAAACTGACCATCACAGAGAAATGGCATGCACTGAGCATAAGCCTGGGCGGCAACAGAACCCAGACAAGCTGACACATCCCACCCTAAGACCTCCCTGACAAACACAAAACCATGCTGGAGAATCCGGCCCTCCAAACCATGCAACCAACATCCAGGGACCAGAGATCCCAGGAAAACACAAGTATAGCATCCTCTTACATACAAAAATACCATTTTCATTCAGCGAACAGCCTTTGAACTCCCAGGCCCACACAACACAATCTAGGATCTGCCTGGCTGATCAGACTGAAATTCTGCTCTTTGAAGCTGGAGAGTAAGTGTGAATTGATCCCGTGGAGCCTGTGCCTTCTGCACATCAGTCTGTGGGCATGTAGTAACAGGTACTGGCTTTTCCTGAAAATGACCTGAGAGAAGAACAGTGCCCTTAAGAAAAGCCCAGGCTCTTCAGTCACTTATGAAGCTTCCTGACAGTGTGAGGCACCAACCCAAGGATGGCACCCTGTTTTGGGGTAGGTGGGGTTCCCACAGTGTCATCTGGCCACTCATGGCTCTGACTGCCTGAGCACCCCAGGAGCAGGGCTTAGTAAAGTGGACTGGGTATTATATTGAAACTCCCAGCTCACCGCACTTACCCCTCTAAAAAAGCAGCCTCGTGCTGGTGGTGTGGCAATTGTTTTCTTTTTTAAAAATTTTAATTATTATTGTTTTATTTGACCATAGAGAAAGAGACACAGAGAAAGAGAGAAAGGAAAAGTGAGAAAGCAAGCCACCATGTCTGGACTAGAACAGCAGTCAGCCATGTAGGAGTCCCGTGCTCCAATCACCATGCCACCTGCCAGCCCCCAGTGGTTGTTTTCTTGAAGTTGATAAAAATGGCTCAAAATAGCTGCAATTTTAAGACAAAATATGGAAGACATTTCTAGTAAAAAGAGGAGTAGCTGCAAAATGTCTTCCTGTGCATTAACTTTTCTTCTTGATCAAGTGAATTACTAGCAAGACTTAAAAAGCTGAAAAAAAAAAACAACCTCAAATGTTGTGGATTTCACAAATCATCACTACACAGACTAATGTAATTGTGAAGATATTATGCAACGTTGGCCAAGGAGTGAGGAAATAAGCACATTGTTGGGAATATAAAACAGTACAGCCTTTGGGGAAGATAATTTGTCACAATCTATAAAACTTTAAAGGTACATCCCATTTGACCCAGCAATTCCACATTAAAGACTATATTCTACAGAGAAACTGCCCATGTGTAATTACATGATTGCATGTATTTATATCTAATGTAAATGTAGCACTTTTTAGTATAGTATGATTTTTGGAAACCATATGGAAGACTGTTTAAATAAATTATCATATATTCCTACTGTAGAGTAGCATGCAAGTGCTAAAAACAAAGGGTAAGAGGAGGCAGGAACACAGAGTTGAAGTGGATAGAACAATAGATGTGTTTCTATTTCACAGAATTAAAAAATATATATAAATATATTTTTGTATTAATATATTATGTATATACATTTTTTATGGCCTCCTAAGAACTCTGTGCTGATAGTTCTGCAAGAGACCATGGGGATATGTACCAAGGGCTCACAAAGAAGCAACAGAGGGACTCCTCTGGGATAAGAACTTGAGAAATGAGGGCATGGGTCCAGGAATCTATTGTCACCAAGTCACAAACCTTTTGCATCTTTTTTTCTTTTTCTTTAGTTTTCTATACAGCATGTGCACTCACCAGAGACAGAGATAAGGAAAGTAAGAAATCACCCTCCAGGGGACAGGGATGGCCACACCACAATCCCTTCTCCTATATTTTTCTCTCGTAAATCTCAGCATGCATGCACAGGTACCTAGTGTGATTCCCAAACTGCCCGGTCTGGGACTCAAACCTCACAGTTGCCCATGTGGGGATCTAGCTGCCATAACCTCCATGCCATCTGCTGACCCCCACTTTTGCACTTTTTGAATTTTAGACCATACACTGTCAAGTATAACATCTAAAAGTATGTATTCTGGGGAACCAGCAGTTAGCGTAATGGCTATGTCGCTGGACTCCCACGTAGTCGACCGCAGTTCGCGTCCCAGACCCGGTGGCTTGAAACACACCGGGCGCGTGTGCGTGCATGCCCAAGATCCCAAGAGGAGAATGGAGGAGAAGGGATTGCGGCGTGACCATCCCCCCTGGGGGGTGATTTCTTGCTTTCTGTCTCTCTGTCTCTGACTGTCTAGCTAATGCACATGCCCTATAGCGAAAACCTCTCCCAAAAAAAAAAAAAAATTTTTAAAAAAGTATGTATTCTGGAACCTTACTACCTGCATTCAATACCAGTTTTACATATTTGCCCAAGGGCAAGTTACTTGGTCTCTGTTCCTCAGTTTCTTGAGCTGAAAAAATGGTATTAACAGTACATATCTGCTATGATTTCCATATCTCCCAAAAACTCCTGTGTTGAGATTTGACTGTGATAGAATTAAAAGAATAAAAACTTAATTCAACTATGGTGTTGAAAAGTGGGGCCTTTGGGAGGTAATTAGGACTTAGGCCTTCAGGGTGAGGCAACCATGATTGACTACTGGTAGGTTTATAAGGAGAGGGGATAAGGCCAGAAGAGACACATGGACATTGATGCGTGCCATCGGGCCCTCCAACACACTATAATGGAGCCAGAAGCCTCTCACCAGATGAAGCCCCTAAACCATGGCCCTCCAAATTGTGAGCTAAATAAACCTCTATTCTCTTAAATTACCAACACTCAGGAACTTTCTGTTCTTAGCAATAGAATGGACTAGCAGTCTATCCATAGAGTTGTTGGAATACAAGTAAAGGGCTTAAGATGGTACCATACACAAAGTAGACCTCAGATCAAAGTGTTACAGTTACTATTGTTTTTATATATAATTTTTCAAATAAATAAGTTTTTAAAGAATTTATTCTTAAAAGACAGATTCATAAACCCCATAAGACCAACAGATAGTGTATTGCTTAAGTCGCTTCACTCCCACAGGGTCGATTACAGTTGGAGTCTCAACCCAATGGCTTGAAACTCACACTAGGCACGTGTGTATACATGACCAAAATCCTGAGAGGAAATTGAAGTCTTGAGAGAGTACTGTGGCATGGCAAGCCTCTCGTGGGTGGTTTCTCGCTTTCTGTCTCTGTCTCTCTGGAGGGTGCATGCACCTTATCACAAAAGAAAACTCTAAAAAATACCCAAATAAATAAAATAAAACAGATTTATGATGTGCATACAATGGAACAATCTGACTATGATATAATATGTTTTAAAAAGCAAGTTATAAAACATAAATAATATGATGACATTTTTTAAAAACCACATCCAGGCAGGCTGGCCCCATAGCACAGCAGTTAGGCACTATACAGAGAAAGCCAGATCCCACATGGCCAACCAGGGTCTGAATCCCAGCCCCATCGGCTTGAAAAAAAAAACACAACAGATAGGCAGACATGCATGTGTTCATGCCCAGGATGGGATGCAGAATTGAAGAAAGAAGGACTGTAGCGTGACCAGGGGTCACCCATTGGGGGTGCTTTCTCTCTCACACATGCAGGTCTGTAAGCCCTCAGGCATAGAATAAAATAATACACACACCAACAGACTAGGAAAGAATTTGAGAGACTCTACCACAAAGCATTAGCAATGATAATTTATAAGAAAGACAATAGGAGAAGGCAGTGAAAGAAGACTTCAGTTTCATACTCCACATTCTTCTATTAGTTCATCAGCAAAGTCATGATGTATTTTTCTATGTTTTTCTACCCAAAAATGCATCATGACTTTCCAGGGGACCCAATATATTGATTGAAGTTTCAATCACAAACTAATAGAAACTGTATGTGGATGAGAGAGACAAAATGTAAGTTAGCAGACACTAAGATTCTTATAATAGGAAACTAAGGTCCAGATAAAGCAATAAATAACACTTCTTAAACCCACTGGAGGCAGAGAAGCAGCAAGGGGGAACAAAATGTCAGCTTTACGACCAATAAACTCCACATGGAAGGACATGGCTAGGGATATAGACGTTTGGCTTAAGATGAAGGCAGAGCATACAGACTTAGAATATTGCCCACAGAATACAATGAAAACACAATGGTCCCCCTGGAGTTGTGCAATGGCATGGCCACAGGACTATACAATGCCCTTGTTCAAACCAGCAAAGGAAACTTCCCGGGCTCCAGCACAGCTGGCTGGTCCCAGCAGAGCTCTGGCTAGCTGCCAGCTCCCACTTGCTGCCTCCATGAAGTACACAACCATATCACTGTATATAGGGACAGCTAACCCTTCCCTGTACTAAGTGTAGGTTACAAGCATGCGGGCACTGCCACCAACCTTACAAATCAAAAGGCTACCTCTCTGCCGAGGGCAATACCTATAGAAAGAGGGACTGAGCCAGTCCAGCCCAGTCCAATCTTCTAAATTCACCAGCCAATTGTCAACTGAGTAAGGAAGTAAGAGAGAGAGGGGCAGAGAAAGGCCACAATTAATTCTTTAACAGAAGGTCCTCCACTTGGGAACAGAAGAAAGGGAACTAAGTGTTAACTCTGAATGAAGATACTATCAACATAAGGCATGACCTAGAATTTTATGAAATTGGTTATCAATATAACATGGAAACCAGAAGGGGTGAAAATTTTTCAAACAAAAAATATTGATGGAAAAGACATTCCAGACTCTACTGACTGCCTAAAGGCTGTGTCGCCTTAGTTTTCATGCCTTAGCTGGAAACAGCAGGCATGCTCACTGCCTTGTCACCTCATGGAATTATGTCTACCAAGAGTTAAGCCTTGGTTTCTCAGAGAGGGTGCCATGGCCATGTGGATGGGCCAGTTCTGCCTCCTGAAGTCCATGTATACTCCTACCCAGGAGGGCTGCCCAATCAGTATATTCATCAAAAAGAACATATTTCCATTCTCTGAGAAGCTTCCTCATGGATACTGGGAACTAGATATTTCAGGGCACAGGAGAAATGAAGATTTTCTACTCATAATTCAGCCTCCAGCAAGCAAAGTTAGTGTGGCAGGAGAGTTGAGCCATTCTCTGAGAAGATTCCTCATGGATACTGGGAACTAGATATTTCAGGGCACAGGAGAAATGAAGATTTTCTACTCATAATTCAGCCTCCAGCAAGCAAAGCTAGTGTGGCAGGAGAGTTGAGCCATTCTCTGAGAAGATTCCTCATGGATACTGGGAACTAGATATTTCAGGGCACAGGAGAAATGAAGATTTTCTACTCATAATTCAGCCTCCAGCAAGCAAAGCTAGTGTGGTAGGGAGCCCCTCTGGCCTTCTATCTCTGTCTCTGTGTCTCTGAGGTCTCTGTCTCTCTCTGCTCCTGTCTCTTCATTTTTTTTTGGTAATTTTTCCTTTTTACGATTTTTTTTAAAGATAGAGTTTCTCTCTGGCTCTCAGCTCCATCTTTTGTTTTGTTAATAATCCCTTCTGCCCCTTTCTCCCAGGCAGGAAAGTTGAGCCATTCTCTGAGAAGCTTCCTCATGGATACTGGGAACTAGATATTTCGCGCGGCGCGCTTGCGCTCCGCGCAGTTTTCTATTTTGTGATTTTTTTCTTTAAAAAAAAAAAGAAAAGCAATTATAATTTTTTATTTTTTTGTCTTTTTTCTCTCTTTTTTGTTGTTGTTTCTCTCTCTCTTTTTCAATTTTCTTTTTCTTGTCTCTCCATCCAGTATCTACTGAATCTCCTGCACAAGCGATCACAACAGAATGGCAATCAGATTCTAGAACACCTCTGTCTGCTTGCTCCTGAACATTGAGGCTTAACTTCAAGAATTTGAAAGAAACACGCCATTCATCAGATGACAAGAAATCACCGTCGGATCACGAGAAATATGGGAAAACGAGAAAATACCTCTCCTCCAATGGAAAAGAGTAACTCTCCTTCATCCACAAGCAGTTCGGTGAAAGTCATGGAAATGTCTGATAAGGAATTTAGAACATTCGTAATGTCGAAGCTAACAGAGATGGAAGAAAAGAGAGATAATGAACTGCTAAAGAGAAAGGAGAAAGAAGTTGCCGAGTTCCAGGAGATGAGGAAATTCTTGCAAGATCTAAAAGAGGAATTACACACTTTACAAAAGACTCAAACGGAACTGCTAGAGATGAAGTCTATAATACAAGAAGTCAAAATCTCCCTTGAAAGTATTAAAAGCAGACTAGATCATTCAGAAAATAGAATCTCAGATGTAGAAGAGAAAATGGCTGGCTTAGAAAAGTCCACCACGAAGACTGAGAAAATGGCTCAAAAATTTGAGAATGATATGCGAGAAGTACTGGATACCATCAAACGTCCAAATATCCGGATAACTGGCATTCCAGAAGGTGAAGAGACCCATAAGGGTATTGATAATCTATTCCATGAAATCCTGCAAGAAAACTTTCCAAACCTAGAGAGGCATTCGAAGATCCAGTCCCAGGAAATACAAAGGACCCCAAATAGAATCAACCCAAGAAGATCTTCTCCAAGACACATTATAGCCAGGTTGACTAAAACCGCAGACAAAGACAAGATACTAAGATTGGCAAGAGAGAAACATCAAGTTACCTACAAAGGACATCCCATCAGGCTAACAGCAGATCTCTCATCAGAAACAATGCAAGCGAGGAGAGAATGGGAAAATATATTCAAAGTGTTACGAGAGAAGCAATTTCAGCCAAGAATACTGTACCCGGCAAGATTATCTTTCAGGTGGGAAGAAAAGACAAGAACATTCTCAGATAAACAAAACCTGAAAGAATTTACCAGCACCAGACCAGATCTCCAAGAAGTTCTCAAGGGTGTGCTGTATCAAGAAAATTAAACACAGACACACGGAAATAAGAGTCCAAAAACTATGAAAGTGGCCAACTTAATCATAGGGACAAGTCTGGAGTTGAATATTATATCCCAGAATTTAATCAGGAAAATTGAACCAGAACAGAAGATAAAAGTACATGAGACTGATAGGTTCATGCACCTTCCATTTGAACAGAATCCTAACTTGTTTCCTGGCTTTAAGCAAAGTTCCTTGGCATTTCTTTGAGTTAAGTTAAAACTGGTTTTCTTAGTAGTAATGAGTGAACTCACCATTGAAAGTAGTTAGATTATGTAGGAAATTGTGTGATCAATGCAACGTGGGTGGGAAGGGAATGAAGGACAATTGTAGACACCGGAGGTGGTGTGAGAGGAGGGTGGGAAGGGACAGAGGGTCAGAAAGAGGGGTGGAAGTAATTCTAGGAACTAGTAATGGAAAATTTTTTGTAATGTGCACGATTGTATCACTATGCAGTGTGTACTGGATGGGAGATTGCATTTTGTATGCTGTGATGAAGCTTAGGGAAGGAATGTAAATTGAGTTACAAAAAAAAAAAAAAGTTTCAGAAAAAAAAAATATATCTATTCAATGACTGCAGTAGGATATGTAGCCACAGCTAGGTGCTACTTTATAGGATGCGTAAAGTAAGACTTGTGTTCATGGAAATGTGGGTATCACCTGTGTTTGCTATGAGGGTATTTGGATTGATTAGGGTCTTTGGCGTTACAATAAAATGTGAGGAGAAAACAGTATAGAAAGCAAACATAGATACCAGAGACTGTGGGAGGAGAGTGGGAGATGGCAGAGGGTAAGAGAGAATCTAGGATGGGGGGAAAAAAGCAAAACATACAGAAGACAAGAAATGGAAGATCATTTGCTGACAATAATATGTTTGTTGATGTGCTTGATTGAGACAATATATAGTGTAATTTGGATGGAAAATCTCATTTTGTATGCTGTAATGATGTTCAGAGAATGAATGCAAATAAATAAATTAAAAAAAAAAAGAACATATTTCCACAAGCAGCTGAGAGTGGGTGTGAGGGTAGGTGGTTCAATCAGACTGAGAACTACTGACTTCTATTGGAATAAGGCAATGTGTCAGCTGCAGGTAGCAGAATTATGAGGACGCTGTTTACAGAAATCATCTCTGTGTAGCTCCCAGATACGCCATGCATGCCTGTAGGCTTTGTTGTCCTTGCTTATGTCATTTCTTTATCCAGGAATACCCTCTCTAGTTTCTTTCACTTCCTTAACTCCTGCAATAACCTCTCAGTTCTATTCAGATGTCACTTTCTGCAGGACACGCATACCTACCCAGGTGTAAGGGGCCTTTTTTCTGTGCAGACTTGGCACAACCAACCTGCCTCTCCTAGGACCATATTCACTGACTCCTTCTCTGAATTTTCCATGCAGGTGTGGGCTCTTCTAAACTCACTGTTTATCTCTGTGTTCACAGCACACTGCATGTGCCTAATTCACAGAACTCATTTAATAGAGAGTTGAGTTTCTAAGTTTTCTAAGATGTGAGCATCCTCCAATCTCCAAGGGAGACTCAGCACCTACCACAGTGCCTGGTACAAGGGAGGAGCTCATAAACCAGTGAATACTGCACAGGTTACCATCACCTGCTAATACAACCAGGCAGGACAGGCTTTCCCAGATGCTCCCCTCCATAAGACTGGGTAACTGTTACAGAACAGCACTGTCATCTCCCCTTCACTGTCACACAGCTATGCTACACAGGGACACACTAATAAAGTTCTTACACTAATTCAAACAAATCCAAAATTTAATAATATTCTCTTTTATGTTTCACCTTTTTATTTTGGGTGCAAAAAAATACAAGCTTACTATCTTTCTTCTGGCTAGTTCCAGGCAGCATTGGGCTGACCCTCCTCAGAAACACCTGGTCTCCTGGAGGGCAGCTAATGACTCCTTCCTGACGATGGGTCTCTGTTCATATAGTCAGATGCTTGGACACTGGCTCCCAGAAGTGTGAGCAGGTCCCTCCCAGAGGCCTAGCAAAGTCTTTCTGCTCCTTCACAGTATCTAGTAGTACCACCTGCGTGACCTCTATTCCACCTCACCAGGTCTGCATACATCTGGAGAGAAGGGGTTATGAATGTTATCATGACCGATTATTGTAACTGATGCTGACCTCCATCTTGAACTTGAGGTCATCCATAATAATTATTTATGCTTGTAAAGCACTTCATAATTTACATGGCTTCACAAAAATGATGTCACTCGATCACAATAATTATACAGTGGTGAAATGAAGCAGGTTGTATCATCCCTGTTTATGAAGCAGAAACTGAAACTCAGGAAACTTCTCATGAAGACTCAGAAAAACAAAACATGGACACAGGCTATCAAAACAATAAAGAAGGGCCAATCCCATGGTGCAGTAGTTAAGCCCTATGCATTCAGAGTCAGATCCCACATGACTGACTATGGTTTGAATCCCAGCGCCAGCAATTTGAAAAACATGCCAGGTGTAGTATTGGTGTGTGTCCTAAATCTTGACAATATGGAGAAATGAAAGAAAAAGGATTACAGCATGACCGTGCAACAATAAAAAATAATAATAATAATTTTTTTGTAGAGGTTTTTGCTATAGGGAGCGTGCGCTCACCAGACAGACAGACAGAGACAGAGAGACAGAAAGCAAGAAATCACCCCCCAGGAGGGATGGCCACGCAGCAATCCCTTCTCTTCCATTCTCCTCTCGGGATCTTGGGCACACACGCACACGCGCCCGGCGTGAGTTTTAAGCCACTGGGTCTGGGACTCGAATTGTGGTTAACTACATGGGAGTCCAGCGACATAGTCATTATGCCAACTGCTGATTCCAATAATAATAAAATTTTTTAAAAAGAAAGAAAAGAAAAAGAATTTATGAGACACTAGTAATGTTGAACTACAAGTACCCAGTCCACACAACACTGGAAACCACATAGTTCTGAGAACGCTGCATCAAAGTACAGCTGCTCACTGGTGTTCTCACTGAAGAGGGTGACCACCAAGCAGGATCTGGTTTGATCCACTATCTGGTGTGAGCACACACATGCACAAATCATATGGAAGATGGTCAAAGTTCTGCAGATGAGGAAAATAAAGTACACAGAAGAACAAACTGAGGCAGTCCTTCACGTGAACAGGAAAGCTGGGCTGTACAGGTCAGTCGAGTTTTATCTCAGTTCCACTGGTCACTCCACTGTGCCTTAACGGTCTCACTATTCAGATAGAAACAGCCCCCTCTGCCTTCCTCCTAAGAGGCTAACAGGGTCAAATAGGATAAGTGAGAAAGTATTCCCAATGATAAAAAGCCCCATACAAATGAAATACGACGTTATCATTCACCTCACAGGAAGATGACCATCTAGGCATTCAAGGCAAATTCTATCAGGGCTAATGACCAGAAAGGAGTCAGAACATAAGTTGCCATCAGTGAGTTATCTAGGACTTGAAATAAAAGACACACTCAGTCTGACTACAACACTTACGTTACACAACGATGTTATTCATTGTTTAGCTCTCCTTTATATTCTAACAGAGCCATCCCTAAAGAACCAGGTCTCTTCTTCCATGCATTCTATTTTCAGTCCAAAACTGCCTTCCCTAAATGGAATCCAGCTTTTAATAGACTATCTGAGAGATGAAAACTATTGCAAGGTGAGAAGGTCCCTGCCTCACTGGCTGCAGCTGAGGGGAGGAGTCACTTTGGTGGAGGAGCCATCACAACTGCACACTTAGAGCAGGTAGCTCAAACTGCAGCCTCCTGGAGGCACATCCTGCTGGGTTGAAGTCTCAGCCTATAATCCCTTCTGATGAGCCCTGATAAGCTAGACAACTTGGCTGGAACATCACTGGAGGTTCTCAACAGGGAGCAGATGGTCAATCCAATGTAGAGGTTTCAAGATCACAGACTGACCAACCAACAGTCACCTCACACCCCATATGCAAGTGAAGCTGCCTGGTCTCCAAAGACAGAACATCTGCTTCAATACTCAATGTGAATTTTGTCCTTGCTTCACTTTACAATAATGGACACCCCCTTAATTCTACCTGACACCAACACCTCTGCCACAAAAATAAATAAATAAATAAATAAATAAAAAATTAAAGAAAAAAATTCACAAACAACAAAAGCAAGACTGGGAAGACACTACAACCTTGTTGTTAGAGCACTAAGCGTTAGAATCTGACAGCAAATCAGAGCTCCACGATCAGTAGTTTGGTTATCTCGAGCACATTCTGTAACATTTGTGTGCCTCAGTTTCTCATTTATAAAACAGGGATAAGAACAGTGCCCACATTATGTAGTTGACGTAAGCATTGAATGAAATAATACATGCATAATCCTGGGATAGTGCCTGACACACAGCAATAAATCATAAGTGTTAACTATTATTTTAAAAGCAAGGTACTACAAATAATGGCTTTTATTGTCATAAAGTACAGTGGCACTAACAATTTGAGATTAAGTTAACATTAATATAGAAGTAGAAATGTAAATGAAAGAATTGTCCCAATGAATTTAATAAGATACCCACAGAAAAAAACTGCAACACTGGACCTAATGTTCACCAAATATGCCATCATGGTTTTTCATCTTAAAAAAAAAAAAAAAAGAATTAAAAACAGGTCCAGTAGCAGTGGCACAGTCAGAAACAGGCCGCTCTATAGTGCTGGAAGCCACATGGCTGACAGTGGGTTCAGATCCCCAGTTGACCTGAACCATGCCAGGGGCATGTGTCCAAGATCCTGACTAGTCAGAGGGCTGCAAGAAGGGAATCACAGTGTAAAAAGACCTTGTCAAGGTTGACTGCCTGTCTCTTTCTCTTTCACTCTCATGAAAGAAAGAAACTTCAAGGAAAAAAAAAAAAAAGAAAATTTGAAAACACAAAAAATGTCAGTTTCCAGTTAGAGTAGCGCAAGAATTGTTTGAAAGGTGACAAAACTTCAGAGCTATATAAAAGAAGTTGTTTGTTTATAAGGCAAAGGTCACCTAGCAGCTATGTCATGACTATTGGAAATAGATCGTAAAAAGAAGAGAGAAAGGATCCCTAATTAAACACAGAGATCCCCTCTTCATCCCTGCAACCACAAACACTTTTTTTTAGTAACTTTTTTTTTTAACTTTAGGTTTTTGTCATAGGGCACATGTACTGACCAGAAAGAAACAGTGAGAGATAATGTGTAATCTCTTCTTCTCCATCCTACTCTCAGGATTTGAGGCACATGTGCCCAAATGATTTTCAAGTCACTGGGTCCAGGACTCAAACCATAGTCTACCATGTGGGAGAACTACCATGCCATCTACTGACCCCTTGTTTGTCCTTTTTATAAAGCAGTTAATACTGATACCTAGTGAGAGAAAAAAGGCAGAGATATTTTCAAAAGTCAAATATGAAGTAGACTATCATCTGTCACGGACCTTTTTCTTTTAAATTCTGCTTTAAATGTACAATTGCCCAACTAAATTTTAAGTATGCCAAAACACTAAGAAATTACAAAACTTAATACCAAAATAATTCATGTGTTACAACCATAATTACTTCTATAGCTAGAAAATTATCATCCTCCTAAGAAAATCCTGGCAGATTGCTTAAAACATTTCCCTTCTGAGTGAACCTCAGGAGGTAAAAAATTAAATCCGGAGTTCAGTCCTTTTGATGTCCCCATGCCTGAAAAAGACTTTATCTCTATCACTACATGCAAATAACTTTTAATGTCTTTGCACAACAGCCATATTTCTTTAGCATATGAGGTTTTCTTCTCTTTTCATTTTCATTTTCACAGCTATTTCTGTAAAATAGAAAAGAAGGAACTCCTTCTTCCTCTGTTTCTGTGCCCACTGCCTTTTCTAGGCCTTTGTCTGATCTACTCCAGGGAACTATAGCTGAAAAGGTACGAGAAAGTGGAGACAGGAGAGTTAATTTTGCTCTCAGAAGCCACCATTTCTCAGGTGGAAAATAAGAATGTCATGCCATGATGACATTTTGCCTTGTGTCACTATGATTAATAGTCCTAATTTTTTCCAATTAGGGGAGTAAACGCAACCAGCCCACGGAATCTGACCAATCTTGCACAGTATGGTCTGTGAGTGCTATCATTTGGATGTGAAATGAGATTTAAGAGGATTCTTTTCCTTTTGACAGCTACCTAAAATATTATACTTTTTTTCACAATGAAAAATAAAAAGAAGTCTTTCAGAAATTTCCAAATCTGACCCCTTTAACCAGTAATTTTTTCTTTGAATTGATCCAGTATGACTCAAAAATAAAGTATAGGGTTTAGTTGATTCATCTGAATAAGATAACTCGGGCAATGCCTTATTAGGGATAGAAGACTTAGGGAAATAGAGTGATTTTATATTATATGTATCAGATACTTAGCCAAAATTCACAGAACCAAACCCTACAGAGTTTAAGATAACAAATAAAGTTGCAAATGTAAGTTGTCTGGTAAAAGAACCCAGAATAAAGTCAGTTATTTCAGACCCTTCACCTTCAGTCCCCTAACCCAAACTAAAATGTGCCAGACAATTCTACTAACATCTAATCAGATTATCCAAGGAAATCTCTAATTTACAATGAATTTTAGAATTTCAAGGAAATTTGAACATCATCTCATCCAACTCTCTCATTTTACAGCTGTGGCCCTAAGGAGATAAATATTTTGCCCAATTTGATACGATTACGAAAGAACCAAAATTAGTCTCCTGGGGTCTTGTTTTCTAAGATAACTCTTGTTAACCCTTTTGAAACATTTATTCAATAGCATCATTACTTGATAGAATGAGTAGCTAGCATGTTTGGAATAATCTACATGTTAATAAAGCTATAATAATCCACATGTGAATTATTCAACTTTATTCAACAGTGCCACATGGTATATGTGTTCTGAAAAAATGTAATAATTCCATGACAATTCGTACCTTCAAAACCAGAAGCTCTCTCCACCACCACTCAAAGCAGAGATGTCAACTCATCAGGAGATCCAGACAGTAACTTTAATGCTGTTGTAACCAAATTTATCTGCAATGCTACTGTCTCATTTCCAGATATCCTGCCAAGTCAGTGGTTTTCAAACTTGGATTTTTCACAGTATTTTCTTTGTTTGTTTTTTGGATAAACTTTCATATAGAATTTCAACATATAAAGCCAATAGGATAGCATTTTATCCTAACAAATTTAGTTTAGTTTTTGTAAAGCAGATATATCAGAATTTTTCTTCAACAGAACTTTACGTTCTTTTGTCTGTTAAACACTTCTTCCCTTTGTCCCTCCAATCACCCTCAACCAGCCACTCCCCCACTTACAGTCTCTGGTACCTATACTCATCCTCTCTACTATCATATCTTTGGATCTTTTGATTTCTGCCATAGACTGCAGACATCTAGTACATGTTGAGTGGGGCTATACAGAGTGCATCTTTTAAAGTCTGGCTCACTTCGTTCAACTTAAAGTCTTCTACATTCATCCACTTATTTATTTATTTTGGAGAGGTTTTTCGCTATAGGGCGCGTGCGCTCGCCAGACAGACAGAGAGAGAGAGACAGAAAGCGAGAAATCACCCCCCAGGGGGGGATGGTCACGCCGCAATCCCTTCTCCTCCATTCTCCTCTCGGGATCTTGGGCACGCACGCACATGCGCCCAGCGTGAGTTTTAAGCCACTGGGTCCGGGACGCGAACCGCAGTTGACTATGTGGGAGTCCAGCGACATAGCCATTACGCTAACTGCTGGTCCCAATATATTCATCCACTTTGAATCAAATGATAGTGTCTCATTTTTTTCTTATGGCTGAGTTAACAAATTTATATTTGCTAACGTGAGTCAGTGAGAACAATAACCAGGTTTCTTTTAGCCCATACCACACAATTATACTATATTAGAAATTACATTATTATATTAGGTAGAGGGAACCCCGTTTGTCCAGCTGAGACATCTCTAAATCCTTCCATGTGCAGAGCACAACCTACAATACCATACACATGTTGTAACCAATCACTTCTAATCAAATGTCCTGATGAAGAAGGCTGTCCTCAGTCCAGTCCTATTGCACTGTGGTTAAATACTCTGCTCATAGGGAGCCAGATACCACATGGCAACCTTGGCTTGAGTTTCTCTCTTTCTGGAAAAAAAAAAGTGACAGGAAACTTGTGTTGCAAAGTAGTATCACTAAAAGCTTGGTAAAGCATCCCAAACTGGAAGGAGGCATTGAAAATGCCTAAGACACAATATTAGCCAAAGATTTTCTGTAATTGACCATTACATGGTGGCCAAAGCATCTGCCAGACAGACACGCCTGAGCACATCTGGCATTTAAATGGAGTTCAGCAGTCGCATGCTGTCATAGACACTTCACTTGTAAATACTCTTCTAAAACTTTAGAACTGCATACACTGACTCATTGACTCAAAAATTCATCTCATATTTTTTATTATAAATTACAGTTTAGGGGGCTGGCAGGTGGTATGGTGGTTGAGGTGCTGGACTCCCACATGACTGACGGAGATACGAGTCCCGGACCTGGTGGCTTGCTTTTTCACTTTTTCTCTCTCTCTGATCAAATTAACTAATAATAGTAATAATAAATAAAAATAAATAAATAATTCATTTTTTAAAATTGTAATTTAGGCTGTAGCAAGTATTATTCTAAGAGTAGAGGATACCAAAACAATCTAGTCCTGGCTTCATGAAGTTTGGTAGTTAACAGTAGATAGCTTCATAAAATTACACTCATAGCCTTGTTTTTATTCTCGCCTAGATTTTTTTAATGGTAATTTTACAAGGTTGTAGAATGACGAGAACCACGATACATGTATTAGATTTTAGAAAGCTATTTTTATGTACTTTTGACAGAGTCTATCATTTCTCTGACAAATAACTGCCTTGGGATATGGGGGGCATGGCCCGCCCCAGTCAGGCTACTCTCATCTACTCCCAGAAAACCTGGTTTATACATTCTGGACAACACAAAGAATTTAGGATTTTCTCCCCTTCATCCGTGGAGCCTATCTACTCATGATTCAACACTTAACTGAACCTGCTCCAGGACAGCTCTGCATTGCACTCTAGGGAAATTGAGGCTGAATGAAATAGCATCCCCTGCCTCCAGGCCTCCCTAGACTGTAGCAAAAGTAGGTGGTTTTAAAACAGTGGTTGCAGGAGACCTGAGAGAGGCAGCCGCAGAGCTCAGATGTGGAATGGAGGAGCGCAGTTTTCATCTCTACAAGGAGTAGACAGGAGCAGAAACTCCTATAGAAGAGACATGGCTATACGTTTCCAGGTAAAGAGGGGAGGGGCGGGAACCGGCAGTTAGCGTAATGGCTATGTCGCTGGACTCCCACGTAGTCGACCGCGGTTCGCGTCTCGGACCCGGTGGCTTACAACTCACGCCGGGCGCGTGTGCGTGCGTGCCCAAGATCCCGAGAGGAGAATGGAGGAGAAGGGATTGCGGCGTGACCATCCCCCCTGGGGGGTGATTTCTCGCTTTCTGTCTCTCTGTCTCTCTCTGTCTGTCCGGCGAGCGCATGCGCCCTATAGCAAAAAAACCTCTCCAAAAAAAAAAAAAAGAGGGGAGGAGCAGGCATGAGAGTCAGCCCAGGCAGAATTCCATCATGCAGAAGCAACAGTCCTGAGACTGCGTAGCATCTCTGAGAACCTACAAGTGGCTCGCTAGGATGGTAGACAAGGTGCCAGGGGAAGAATTGCTGATACAGGATGGGATGACGGACAGCAACCAACTTATTCCTGTATGCAAGGAAATAACTCAGGACTCTATTCTGACTGGGAAAAAAAAAAAAAAAAAAAAAAAAAAAAAAGAAATGCTTTATTGTTATTTTTCCAGGGGAACCATATCAATAAATTTGCTTTGCAAGTTCTCTTGTGACTTAAGAGCAAAGCGCATACCAGAGGGTGGAGATGGCAGGAAGGAGATCATGAGGAAACTACAGTAGCCATTCAGACAAGAAAGGAAAAGGTACTCGTTCTGCACTGCGGGAGCACATCCTCTCCCTGGCCAGGCAGAAAGAGGCTGCTCTGAGCAAGGAGGCAGCAGAGAGAACAGGAGCTTCCTACATAGAACCACAGCCTCAGAGTGGAGCTTCATAGTAGTTCCTCCAGTCAACACTGGTCCTCCCTCACTTGCAGTCACCCCTGTCACTACAGCCTGGTCCCCCTTCTCCCAGCATCTGTTCCTGGGCAGACCTGGCTAAGTCGTCTTCGCTCATAGATGTGCTCACATTTCCCTCAGGTCACTCAGTGCTATTTGGACCTTGCTTATCTTTCCACATGCTCCCCCCACCACCACCACCACCACCCCCAGCACTCACTCCTGACCCACCTAGTGGCCCCTCCATTACCATGCATGAGCAGTTAGCACACAGACCACAACCATGACTCCCACAAACTAATTCAAGAGTGTAAACACTAGGCGGAAACTTGTGACGCGGTTTCACAATATACTAGTGTTAGTACCAGCATCTTATTTTAAAAAGTAAAGTGTGGCGAGCAATTTGTTCACCACTGCCCACAGAACTCCAAACCTGGGGTAAGCCTCCAGATTCTTGTGTATGACACCGTGAAAGGAGCACACAGACTTCAGACTAGGACAGACAAGTGTCTGAATCTCAGCCTTGCATGGCTGGGTCCCCGCCACAAATCAATCATCCTCTTTAGGTTTGCTGTAAAGCTTGAGTATGTTTGCCTGGCCAATTAACACAGGCCCAGACCCTGGTAAGCACTTATCTTAGTTTTTCTTCTGCCTGCCTACTCCTAGCTTTCTAGAATTTAAGATGGGGATCCCCAAGCCCTGGGCCACAGACCAGTATTGGTAATACAGGCTTGCATTACCATCTGAGCTCCACCTCCTATCATATCAGCGGTGGCACTGGATTCTCATAGAAGCCCCCAGATGGGACCACCTAGTTGCAGGAAAACAAGCTCAGGGCTCCCACTGATTTTGCATTGTGGTGAGTTGTATAATTGCTTCATTATATATTACAATGTAATCATAACAGAAACAAAGCACACAATAAATGTAATATGCTTGAATCATCCCAATTCCACCCACTGATTGTCTGTGGTAAAATCTTCACCCACAAAATTGGTCCCTGGTGCAAAAAAGGTTGGAGATGACTGATTTAAACATATACTTTGTCTTTTATTTATTGCTCCAAATATCTCTCGAAGCAGAATAATCAATACTGAATCCATCTTTCTTCCTCTGCCCAGTCTTAATAGAAAACCACACACATAAAAAAAGGCAAACCAAGGCTGGCCCCATGGCCTAGTGGTTAAAAAAGCCAGATCCCACATGGGTGACCAGAGCTTGAATCTCAGCCCTGAAGCCCTGAAGCCTTGAAAAGCACAACAGCTGCATGAGACTTTGGCCCACAATCCCAACAGGCTGGAGAAATGGAAGAAAAGGGATTATGGTGTAACTATGCCCAACTAGGGGATGTTTTCTCCCTCTCCCTCTCTTTAGGGCGCACACGCACACTGTGGCACTTTTGTTTTTTTAACTAAAAGAAAACAAGTCAAACCATTGATCAAGATACCTAACAGTGATCAACTGATAGGAATGGGGTTGGGGGGGGGGGGGGGTGTCGGGGAGGTGGAAATTATGCAGAAGGAAGACGGAAGAAGGCTTTCCAGCTATTTAAAGTGTGACTCCACTCAGGTGTTTATGTTGGACAAGCTCAGCAGCTGGTGACTCACTCCTCTGGGAGTGTCTCAGTATGAAACTTCTATTCTTTTGCATAAGTTCACAGTTTTCTAGGATGTGAGACACTCCCTGCTCAGGCCTGTTTCCTAGGGCATACAAGTGAATAATATTGCCACCCTAAGTCCTTACCTTCATTTTCAAGCTTGAGGAAGAAATATCTGTCTTAAGCATCACACTGAATTTCTCTGTGATACGTTAATACAATGTCTAAGTGAGTTTTAAAAATAAAAATGAAGATAATACCTGCCTTGAAGAAATGTGCAAATTAAATGAGATAAAACTATGTAACGTTTCTAGTTCCTTTACATGTCCAGAGATCCTATTCTATATCACTTTTGAGTACTCATGAAGCTAGCACAATGTATTATATATAATAGGTTTATCCCGTAAATTACCATTCAACACCAGTTTCTCCATTAATGTGTCATAGGCTATATTTTTATATTTGTCACCAAAGAAAAAATAGGCAGCAAGTAAACTTAATAAAAAATGAAAATAATTTTTTTTTTCCAAATATAACTTCAATCTCTTCAAGGACTTGGCATTTAATACCCAGGCCTCTCAAAAATAACGTGCACTTGATATGATACCCTAAATCAAATTTTCATAAAATAAAACTTTATTTACCTTTTCTAAATGTTAACCTTCAGAGTTACCCTGTTGTTCCAGGTTTTTACAGGAAATTGCAGCATGGAGAAATAATGCATCTGAAGATCCTATTTCTGTTGGTTGCTGCGAAGGCACCCAAAGTGATACAATTCAAAACAGTCATGAGCAACTTTGCAAAAACATATGTCTGGAGTTATTAGCAGATAACCACCATCAAAGAATCTGTCTCTAAAGTCTGTGCTTCCACAGCGGGTCTGTGGCTAGCTCTCAGACCACAGAAAGGGATGCACTGATTACATTGATTATACTGAGGTCAAAGAATATGCTTCTATCAGTGTTTTCTCTTTACCTTCAGTGACTAAAATCACTCTATCCCATTATCTTAGTCTGCTAAGGCTGCTGCAGGTTTAATAATACTTATTCAAAATGCTTGGAACCAAAAGCATTTCAGATTTTAGATTTTTTCAGATATTTGCATGTGTATAATAAGATCTCTTGGGGACGAGACCTAAGTCTAAACAGGAAATTCATTTATATTTCATATACACAGAGACTGAAGATAATTTTATATAATTTTGTACTGTAGTGTTTTGACTGTGACCCATCACATGAGGTCAACTGTGGAATTTTTCCATTTGTAGAATCATGTTGACATTCAGAAAGTTTCAAGTTTTGGAGTATTTCAGATGTTGTAATATGGGGGTTAGCGATGTTCAAACTATATGACAAAGTACTATAGAGTGGGGTGGCTTAACAAACAGAAATTTATTTCTCACAGGCTTTGTCTGTTTTTACTTTATCATCATAGAACACATGCATGTGCACATGAGAGTGGGAGACAGAGATAGTAAGATAAGCACCCTCTACGGGGCCTGATCATGCCATGATCCCCTTCCTCCATTCCCCCATTCCATTAGATCTTAGGCACTCATACATGTGACTGAGTAGGCAATGGATCCGAACCACGGTTGTCATGTGAGATCTGGCTTCTCACATTACCACTGTGCCATGGAGCCAGTCCTATTTTTTCAAAGTTCTAGAGGCTGGAATTCCCAGATCAACGTCTGGCAGGTTCATTGCTGGTGAAAGCTCTCTCTCTGGCTTTCAGATTGCCACCTTCTTGCTGTGTTCTCACATGGACTTTCCTCAATACTACACAAGGAGAAAGAGAGTGAGCGAGCTCTCTAGTGTCTCTTCTTACAAAGACACTACCTATTATATCAGGGCCCCATGACTTCATTTATTCTTAACTATGTATAGATAGATCCTTTACTCCAAATACAAAAACACTGGGGGTTAGGGTTCAATATGTGAACTTCATGAATATATAGATGAACGCATTCAACTGAACGCTCAGTAAATAACACCCGTAAAGAAACAATTATTTCCCACAAATGCTAAATAAAATCTCTTCAAGTTGTGGATGCTCCATGTTGAAATGCTTCTCCTCCATAAATTATCTCAGGGCACAGCACAGTCTCACAGGACAGTTTACAGAACAATGGAAAGTGAGCAATCAGACCAACATCTGTCTTGAGAACAGCATTCTTATCATCGGTGAATTTATTTGAAGTTCTTCTCAAAGAGAAACTAGGGCTCTTTTTCAAAATCACATATCCAAGGCTATCAAAAAGTACAGCTTTACTGTAGCTTCTGAAGAGTGAAGAGGACAACAACATCACCCGTTATCCAACTGGTATAGCAAGAAAAGCCACTTTAAACCTTTGAAACAAGGTACTTTCTGGACATAAATGGCATAAATGACAAAATTCAAGCCTTCTAGACTTCTACAACTCTAACTTCTATGCTGAGAAGACTATATAGAAATGCTGCTAGGCTGATAAGAAAAGCTTAGGTACCTTTTACTGATTATAAAAGCTCATCTTAATTTTGAAAATTATGTAAAAGTACAAAGTACTCCCAAAATAGTTACCTTGTTAATTATAACTCTTTGTAACATCACATCCCATCATTTTGTTTCCAATTCTTCATTTCTCATAAGTATTCCCATTTTGAAACTCATTACAATAATTTTTATAAAGTGTATTAACTATACATAATGGGTTCCCTTCTAATTTGAGGCCAACATCATAAATATTTAGTCTTCTAAATCAATTTCTATAAGCTACAGATTAGAATATTAAAAGAAAATTTGAGTACAATTAACACAAATATAGTTCTAAGAAAACAAATTAGGAAAAGAACAAATATTTACTGTGTGTACAATTTTGTAGGAACCTACCTATCCTATTCTGAATATTTTTCACCCAGGGACCAGCAGTTGGCATAAGGGCTATGTCACTGGACTCCCATGTGGCCGACCATGGTTCAAGTCCTGGACCCAGTGGCGCATGTGCGTGTGTGCCCAAGATCCCAAGAGGAGAATGGAGGAGAAGGCACTGCGGCATGGCCATCTCTCTTCGGGGGGGGGGGGTGGGGAGAGTGGGGGTGATTTCTCACTTTCTGTCTCTCTGTCTCTCTCTGTCTTTCCGGTGAGCACACGCACCCTATAGCAAAAACCTCTCCAAATATATACATATAGACTTCTGGAGAAAATTTCAGAGATTTCTTCTCTTTTCATTCTTCATAGAATTCCCTGTTGATGTGTTGGGTTTCTTGTTTCTTTGAGAGTCTGGCTAAAATCCTGAGCCCAGTATCAAGGAGGCTACACATGCTCTTCAATCTTTGCCAGACCAGACTTTTACCATTTTGGAGAAAAAAAAAGGACATAGACTCTAATCTCTATATTGTTGCTTAAAGATTTCAGAGAGACATTTTTAGGTTAATGACCAATGATTACTCATAAAACTGGACAGTAAATTGCCTGGTTTATGAGAACAGTTCACACCTTGTGAGAATGGTTCTAATCAAATTCACTCAGGAAGATTTTCAAATTTCATATCCAGAAGGGTTCCTACCAGCAATCCTCCCACGAGACTTCTCTTCTCAGCATACCCACAGAGGACGTGAATGAGGGTGGAGAACAAACATTTGTGTCAGTTGTTTCCAAAAGTTCCCATGTAAATGTCATGCTCTTCCCTCTCCATCAATTGAGAAACAGGCATGTTTCAGATCATTACTAACTGACAAATGCTTGTTTTCAGATTTAGTAGCTTTCTCTCTTCAAATATGATCACTAATGTAATCTGGGTCTTGAACCTCTCTATGTAATGATAAGGATAGGCTTAAAAATAAAAATGTTGAGGGGCCAGCATGAGACATGGTGGTTAAGGGGCTGGACTCCCACATGGCTGATTATGGTTCAATTATAACAACTGGTTGTTCGAGTTCCGAAACTGGCAGCTTACTTTCTCACTCTCTCTCTCTCTCTCACTCACTCATTCACTCTCGCTTTCTCTCTCATGCCTGTATCAAACTAAAAAATAATGATGATAAATAAAATCAAATAAATCATTTTAAAAAAGAAATTTTAAAAATTAAGTAAATAAATAAATAAATAAAGATGTTGAGTTCAATCCCACTTTCAGGTCTTTGTTCAAAGGCTATCTGATGTTCACAGCTCCAAGGAAAGCTCCCAGTTACATTATCAGGTAGCCTGGAGTATGGTTTGCTGACAATTCAGATTAGATCATGTCTTAACCCACAGCTTCTTTCTCTGACACCAATAGACTGCAAGAGAAACGATATCAAGTAGGCTGGTTACTGCAGCACTTCAAGGATGCACACAAAGTCACTTTTCCTATGAAGAGGAGCCTCCATAAATTCCTTTTCACACACTCGCCCACCTTCCTGTCCATTTTTTCTGAAAGCAATCATCTCTCAGTGGAGGTAAAAGATGGGGAGAAAAAGAAGAACCATAGAAGCCTCAGAAAGTAAAGAGCATGCTCCAAGTAGGATGTACTGACCCAGTCTCTACACTGGTGACAGTGGATGAGGAGCAATGAGTCTTCCTACCATCTTCCCAGTCATTGAGACCATTAAGATCAATCAACCTGCTTAATAAGCGAAAGCAGAGAGAAGTCACCAACTGGTTTTCTTTCTTTTCTTCTGCTACACTGAGGTATAGTTGGCAAATAAAAATCATTTATATTTAATGGACACAAAGAGGTGTTCTGGTATATGTATACATTGTGAAATGATTAATCAAGCTAATTAACATATCCATCACCTCCCATATTTATTTACCTTTTTCTCCTCTATGGTTAAAACACTTAAGATCTATTCTGTTCGCAAACTTCAAGTATAAAATATATTGCTATACTACCAATGAGTTCTTAATCTAGTTCCACTTGCTTTGGGAAAATTCTTCCCAAATTTTGGCAAGAGACTTTCTATCATACTTAATTTTTAATATTATTAACATGTACCTCTTTCTGTGCATTCATTGGTATTTCAGTGGTTACTTTTAAGAGGCTACATTAGGGAAAAGGGACCTACTGCCATCATAAACAAAATTTCTTATTTCAAGTCATATGTGTTTCAAGAGTATCCTAGTCTAACTTTAAAAATTCTAAGTTTGACCTTGTGGTTTCTAAGAACTATTGTATATTCACCATACACACATACAAACACACACAGAGAAAATGCCTGTATCATAAATCTATTGCTTTGGATATTTGTGCATTTTCTCATTTTTGGCTGTGTATATATACTCATATGCTCCTTGAGAAATTTATAAATCTTGTTTATTGAAATATTATTTGTGCATTCTGTTTTTCAACATCCTTTTCGGGAAATCTCACAAATGTGCACGATCTGGCATGAAATATTTGTTTGCAAGAAAACTGTCACAGAAATAGAAATAACTCATGCCTTAGCCAGGCCGTGCACTAGTAGGAAGAAGAAAAGACCATAAAATTTAGTTTAGTACCAACTCTACATGGACAGCTAATATGTCTTATGCAGGAATGTTCTGCACCCATATTAATAAAATGTCTCAAGGAGACTGCTCTTTGGAAATTTCAGCCTGTTACTTTAAAATTTAGAATGGGCAAGCAGATGACATAATCAAAGTCAAAACAATGAACAAAGTCTCACCTAGGTACATTACTCAGTCATCACACATAAAGCTCTTCAGCCCAGAGCCCTTCTCCCTTTGCTCCAGACCTTCTTCCTACCAGACACTGCCACCTGAATGTTTTACATGCATCTCAAACTTTTGTTCAAAATTTTAATCTGACACCATAAACATGCTCTGCCTTAAAAAAAAAAAAAAAAAAAAATGGAGAAGAGCAGAGGTCTTTTGTTGAATGGCATCTGCATTCACCCAGTCCACCAACCTAGCCACTAAGAACACTACTACTATGAACTACATGCTTGTGTCATCCCCAAAACTCACATACTGAAATCCTAATCCACAAAGTGATGGCACTTGGAAATGGAGCCTCTGTGAGACAATTAGCTTATAAGGATGAAGCCTTCATGATGGAATTAGTGTCTAATAAAAAGAGACAAGAGAGAGCTTATTTCCTCTCCTCACCTCACCCACGCTCACTCTGTGAGGATACAGCAAGAAAGTGTCCATCTCCAAGACAGGAAGAGCACCCTCACCAGGAACTGAATCACCCAGTACCTTCATCTTAGACTTCCTGGCCTCCAAGATTGTGAGAAAAAAAAATTTTGTTGTTGAAGTTATCTAGTCTCTGGTATTTTTAATAGTAGCCTGAGCTAAATAAGACAACATCCTAAATGGCTTCCTTTCCGTAACTCCTCACATTCAATTACCAGGCTATGTTGTTTCCATTTCCTAAATCTCTCTTAGATCCATCCATATTTTATCATGCCAGGATGGCTAACTTGGTTCAAGTACTTACCTCTCACCACAGTTCCTGCAATAACCCTCTTGACTCATTTGTTTTTCGATTTTAAATATCTTTATTTACATTCATTCACTGTACATCATTACAGTACACAAAATGAGATTTTCCATCCAGAATACCCTGTGTGTTGGTTCAATCAAGGATATTACCATACATGCCATCATCAACAAATAATTTTCCATTTCTTGTTTCTTACATATTTTGCTTCTTTATTTTTCCTCCCTTGATACCCCACCTCTCACCTCTTGACTCATTTTTATGCCACATGGTCTCTATCAAAATCAACATATGTATGTTTAAAGTTTGATACTGTTCATGTTTCCAACCCAAAACAATTCTTTTAGAAAGAATTTGCTGGTAATCTCCATTTTCTAAGAAAAGAACTATTTGCATTCATGACTAATGGCATCTTCTCTACATGCTACACATTTTACATAGTATCAATTACTGCTAATATTTAATTTGATTTCTTCTGTCACTTAACACTAGATTATCTGCAGTATTTTTTAATAAATTATCCCATTCCATGGTCCATATGGTATACCAAAGTACTCATAACCAAAACTGATTAAACTACTGTAAGGTCATTTACATTGTTTCACAAACAACATGCAAGAGAAAACTCTGTGCATGAAGTGTTTGGTTCCCACGGATTTTTTTTTTTTTCATGTAAACTTTGAGTTGTGGAATTACTGACTGAAACTTCTGCTTGAGCCTATTATATTAGTATATCATTAAATGTGGAGTAATAGCTAAAAGAACAGATTCTCTGGAAAACTCTTCAGTTCCAATCCTACCTCCACCATTTCCTGTGTGACTTTAGACAAATTACTTAACCCTTCTATAAGTTAGTCCTGTTAAATGTGAATGATAACTGACTCTTCCCTAATTGAGTGTTATGAGAACTGAATGACAATGTAAGACAAGGTCTTAGAATTGTAATTGGGGGAACCAGCAGTTAGCATAATGGCTATGTCGCTGGACTCCCACATAGTCGACCGCGGTTTGTGTCCCGGACCCGGTGGCTTAAAACTCACGCCGGGCGCGTGTGCGTGCATGCCCAAGATCCCAAGAGGAGAATGGAGGAGAAGGGATTGCGGCATGACCATACCCCGGGGGGGTGATTTCTCACTTTCTGTCTCTATGTCTCTCTCTGTCTGTCTGGTGAGCGCATGTGCCCTATAGCGAAAAACCTCTCCCCCCCCCAAAAAAAAAGAATTGTAATTGGCAGGGGCCAGCAGGTGGCACAGTGCTTAAGGTGCTGGACTCCCACATGGCCGACCACAGTTTGAGTCTCGAACCTGGCCGCTTGCTTTCTCACTTTCCCCTTCTCTCTCTCTCTCTGGTCAAAATAAAAATAACAAATAAAATAAAAAATAATTCTTTAAAAATAATTTTAGAATTGTAGTTGGCATAAAGCAAGTGTTGCATAAATAGTATTTTAAATAGCTATTTTATATATTATCTAAAATATCTGTGCATATATATGCATATACTTATAAATAGGTCATATTCATTGTCAATACAACCTCAGGGTATTATATTATCAGGTTTACTACAATTATGTCATTACTAAAATGCATTAATGCTTTCTTGATGATTTTTATTTATTTACTAGGTATCCAATTGCATCTTAACATGCCTTTTTTTTTTTTTAAACGCCAGAGAAGGGACCAGCAGTTAGCGTAATGGCTATGTTGCTGGACTCCCACGTAGTCGACCGCGGTTCGCATCCCGGACCCGGTGGCTTAAAACTCACACCGGGCGCGTGTGCGTGCATGCCCAAGATCCCAAGAGGAGAACGGAGGAGAAGGGATTGTGGCATGGCCATCCCTCCTGGGGGGTGATTTCTTGCTTTCTGTCTCTCTGTCTCTCTCTGTCTGTCTGGAGAGCGCACGCACCCTATAGCAAAAACCTCTCAAAAAAAAAAAAAAAAATGCCAGAGAACACAACTATTTTTTCTTTAAATAAATTTTAGCTGCTTAAATGAAGAGAGGCTTGGGGAGCTTTACTTCTTTATTCTTTTGACATACTTTAGCCAAATCAGGTTAATAGTTGAGTTTTTTATTTTTATGTTTGTTTGTTTTTAATTTTTGCTATAGATCATATGTGCTCACCAGAGAGAGACAGGGAAAGTGAGAAATCACCCCTAGGCGGGATGGCCACACCACAGTCCCTTCTCCTCCATTATTTTCTCAGGATTTTGAGTACACATGCACAGGCACCCGGTGATTTTCAAGCTTTCAGGTCTGGGCTCGAACTATGGTCTACCATGTGGGACTCCAGTACCTTAACCACTATACCACCTGCTGGCCTCTGTTTTTTATTTTTATTATTTTTTAAAACTATTTTTATTTCACTTTATTTATTTATTTAAATTTGACCAGAGAGGGACAGAGAGAGAGAGAGAGAGAGAAAGAGAAAGCAAGCCACCAGGTCTGGGACTCGAACTGCGGTCAGCCATGTAGAAGTCCAACACCCTTAACCACCACGCCACCTGCCAGCCCCAATCTTTATTATTATTTTTTTTAAGACAGAGTCTCACTGTCATTATCCTGATGCTTCAACCTCCCAGGTAGGACTATAGGCACACGCCACGAAGCCTGGCCCTGTTTTAGACATGGTCTTGCTAAATTGCAGAGGCCAGCCTTGGGCTTGTAATCCTCCTACATCAGCCACACAAGCCTCTGGGATCACAGGTTCATGGGCCTCCTGTGTGGTCCTGATCTGCAGAACACAGCATCTTAGCAGAACACACTACTGCAACCAGGACTACAAGTTCAGTTCTTTAAGTAAGTTATATAAATGTTGCTTTGTTCCTTCTAATAATGATCAGTAACATAAAAATGTACAAAAGAACAGTGGATAGTAATCCTACAATTGGCAATATACCTCAATAGACTCATCATATTTACTCTTGGCTATAATGGCCAGAGAACACTGGCAAAGACAATGATACAGAAAAGTCCAATATTGGTTATTGTGCAGTTGATCCTGACCCTTGTCAAAAAGATCCTTGTAGGAAGATACACATAAACTTAAGAGGAAATTTAAACAATGTACTTGATGGCTTTGAACACCTGTTCCATATTTAATGAGAAATAATATATTTTTTAAAAGACTTTGACATTGAAGGAAAAAACTATGATAATTAAATTCTAAGTCAAAATAAACACAAATATCTGTTAAAAAAACGAACTCTGTCAATGTCATGAAATAAACTTAACAGAAACCTGACAAAGTCTGACTTCTTATCCTTCATGTATCACATATGTGGTATTTGGAGAAGCATTGTTTAAACTGTGGGTCCAGACCCATTTAAAAGTCATTAAGTCAAGTTAGTGACCAGCATTTCTTTTTTTAAGACCTAAGGGTATGTGTGTACAGAAGCACATCTGAGAAGGAGGCAGGGAGACAGAGAGAGAAGAAAAAGTACCCACGAACAGGGCATGGTCACACTACAATCCTTTCTTCTCTGATCTTCCACCATGTCAGGATCTTGGACACCTGCCTACCATGTAGCTTGGGACTTGAACCTTGGTAAGCAATGTGGGATGTGCCTTCCTTGGCACAGCTTTATTTTTTATTTTTTAAATTTATTTTTGCCATATGACATGTGAGCTTGCTGGAGAGAGAGAGAAAGGAACAGGGAGAGGGAAAATGGAAAGTGAGAAATCACCCCCGGGGGGATGCCACACCACAGTCCCTTCTCTTCCATTCTCTTCTCAGGATCTTGGTGCACATGCACCCAGCATGATTTTCAAGCCACAGGGTCTGAGACCTGAGCCATGGTCAGCCATGTGGGAGTCCAGCACCTTAACCACCACACCACTGACTGGTTCTTCTCTGCACAGCTCTAACCACCGCATTAAGGGCCAGCCTAGCTCACCATTGCATGTGTGTGTGTGTGGGGGGGGGGGGGGGTGTTTAAACAGAACATCACACAAAGTATGGGCAACTATTATTTCAATCATATCTGTGTGGAATGGTGCTGGAGGTGTGTCTGTGTATATACCAGGTAAGAAGATAAAATGAGCTTTTTTTTTAATTGCCAGAGGGCACATACACTTGAGGGGGTGTGAGGCACCCTTCAATAGAGAATGGAACCACCACAATTCCTGCTCCTCCATTTCCCCACCTTGTCAAAATTTTGGAAGTACACACACATGTGTCTGACATATTTTTCAAAGAATTATTTATTACTATATTTAATTATTAATAATTGTTTTATTATAAATTTAATAATTTAATAAATAATTAAATTATTATTTACTATTCCTATGATTTTAATTTGACCAGAGAGAAAGAAAGTGAGAAAACAAGCCACTAGCTCCAGGACTCAAAGTACAGTTGACCATGTAGAAGTCCAGTGCATCAACCACCATGCCACCTGCTGACCCCCTGTCATGTTCTTTTTTTTTTTAATAATTATTTTATTTTACTTTATTTATTTATTTAAATTTGTTCAGAGAAGGACAGAGCAAGAGCAAGAGTGAGAGAAAGAGAAAGTGAGAAAGCGAGCTGCCAGTTCCAGGATTCAAACCGTGGTTAGTCATGTGGGAGTCCAGCCACTCTTAACCACCATGCCACCTGCTGGCCTCTGTCATGTTCTTTATAGCCAAGATTTGAACCACAGTTGGCCATGTGGGATCTAGTTCTCTTAACCACTAGGCTATGGGGTCAGCCAAGATATATTTCTTATGTAATGGATGATAGTTAAGGAAAATTTAAAAGTTACTGATCTATAGTAAGTCACTTAACCTTTTTTTTTTTTTTTTTTTTGAGAAGTTTTTGCTATAGGGTGTGTGTGCTCACCACAAAAACAGAGACAGACAGAAAGCAGGAAATCAACCCCCAGGGGGGGATGGCCATACCGCAATCCCTTCTCCTCCATTCTCCTCTTGGGATCTTGGGCACACATGCACACGCGCCCGGCGTGAGTTTAAGCCACTGGGTCTGGGACTCTAACCGTGGTCGGCTACATGGGAGTCCAGCGACATGGCCAGTACATCAACTGCTGGTCCCACCTTTTTGAAATTATTTTATCATCTCTTAAGTAGAAATTATCATTCCACTTCGGAGGGTAAAGTCAAATAAAATAATCTCCCAACATTTTTCAACTGTAAAACACTGTATTAACACATTACAGTTATACAGTTAAATATTGTATTAATATGTCAGAGTTATCCAAAACCCATTTTGGATGGGTTTCCTAGAGTTTACTATTTCTCTGACATGTATACTCACAACAAAAACTCACTGTGCTTTCTAGAAACTTGTATCAAGGATAAATCTGAAAAGGTTGTCTTCTTTTAGTAAAGAGTAGGAAGGCAAAAAAACTTAAACTTCTTGAAGTTTTTATCATTTTCTTTGTGGCACCCACCATAACAGCCTTTTGAAACAAGAAGACCAGAGGGTGAGGACAACATCACCATGTTACTATGGAGGCTTTGTGGAAGAACCATCACTTAGGAGAATGATCAAAAGTGGGAATTTTTATAGGTAATCTCACAGGAGTACTATCAAGGACATAAAGGGCATCAAAGACATCAGCTGTCATCCCACCCGCTGCACAGCCCTTCAAAGGAATGCTGCTTAGAGGTATGTATTAGTCCTGTTTTCTTCCTACTTAATGTTTAGAAATCCTGTGTCATGCTCTAAATGTCACAAATCCCAAGCAGGACACTATTTAGCTCTTCATGCTAGCTGGATACATCATGGTACCACAAATAGGAAACATTTTAAGGAACTGTTAGCTAAGAAAGTGAAAACAGCTAAGAGTAAAGGTACACACCCTCATAACTCTCTCTCTCCTTAGTTACCCTCAAAGTACCATTCTGAAGGAAAAGACACTAAAGTTCCTATACAGAAAGGGATAGGACTACTCTCCCAAAAATAAAAGGATTTAAAAAAAAAAAAAAAAACATATTCCTACTCAGATGAGTCCAACAATCACTTCAAGAGGAACAGAGTACAGGAATCTCTGCAAGGACTTAGCGATACCAGTACTATAATGCTTTATTTTTTAAATGATACTCATGATTTACAGATCACCTTGTTCTGAGTTGGGGGCTTATAGGCTTCAATGGATTTTTAGACTGAACAATCCAGCCAATGTTCCCCCACTAACCTGAACCAGGCTCATACATGTGAAACACCTGACTAGGTCAGAGAAGTGCAACCTGCAGCTCTGGAAGACTCACTGGTTCACCTGGGAATGCTGTGCATAAATGCCTATTGGACAAATGAATACAGAAATACATTTGCAATAGTTTCCATTTCTCTGTGAATAATTCCAACTGCTCTAAGAGGGAGGGGAGTATGACTGACAAGAGCATGCAGGAGGCAGATAGGGATCTAACAAAATTTGTGAATAGGCAATCAAGAATGCTTTAGTCACCATTCTGTGCAATAGATCTCTAAAGTTTATACCTCCTATCCAACTGAAGGGTGCCCTTTGATCAGCGTTTCCCTTTTCCCCAACCAACCTACTCCCTCAGCCTCTGGGAACCATCATTCTACTCTCTACTTCCATGAGTTCTACTAGTTTAGATTCTATGCATAAATGAGATCATGCAGTATTTGTCTTTGTGTGCTTGGTTTATTTGACTTACCATAATGTCCTCTAGGTTCATCTTTGCTGTTGCAAATGATGGACTCCCCCTCCCTCTCCCTTTCTTTTAAGACAGAATGGAATTAGCATTACATTGTTAAATTGTGTATGTGTGTGTGTGTGCACACACACACACACACATACACACACACACACACACACACACACACATATATATATATATATATATATATATATATATATATCACATGTTCTCCATCTATTCATCAAATGATGAGCACATAGGTGGCTTCCATATCTTAGCTATTGTGAATAGCACTGTTATGAAGATGGGAGTGCAGAGATCTCTTCAGCATCCTGCTTTCAATGGAGGATTGCTGGATTATATGATAATTCTGGTTTTAGTTTTCTGAGGAGCTTCCACACTATTTTCCATAATTGTTGTATAAATTTACACTCCCACCAATAGCACAAAGGGCTTCCTTCTCTCCACATCCTTGCCAGCACTTACTTGTATCATATGTCTTTTTGATAACAGCCATTCCAGCAGGTGTGAAGTGCTATCCACAGAATGGTAAGTAATAATAAAGCGTTGTACCAAGGAACTTCCAAACGTTCAGGGAAAAACAAAATGGAATTAAAGTATGACTTTATTATGGTGGAAAAATTTTTAAATCCATACTTGTTTTTTTCATAATACACATTTTCTTATACTTTTGAAGACCATCCTGATATATTTAAAAATTGGTAAAATAGTACTTTTTAAATGTTTTTCACCACACACACAAAAAGGCTAAGTATTTGAGGTTGGTTAACTGATCATATTTAAACATTACAAACATATACCACACTGTACTTTATAAATATATAATTTATTATTTGTCAATTAAGAAAAATAATTTTAAGGGCCAGTAGATGGCATAGAGGTTAGCACAGCTAGATCCTACATGGCTGACTGCATGTTTTGAGTCTCGGACTCAGTGATTTAAAAAACAAGCCAGGTACAGGTGTGTGCATGCCAAAAATCCCAAGAGGAGAATGGAGAAGGGACTGTGGCATGGCCATCCCTCATTGGGGGTACTTTCTCACTTTCCATCTCTCTCTCTGTCTCTAGTAAGTGCATGTGTCCTAAAACAAGATACATAAATAAAATAAAATTATAAATAATAAAATTTCTTAGGGGGAGAACAGCAGATGGCATAACGATTACATTGCCGGATTCCCATGTGGTCAACCGTGGTTTGAGTCCCAGACCAGGTGGTTTAAAACTCATGTCGGTGCATGTGCATAAGTGCCTAAAATCCCAAAAGGAGAATAGAGGAAATAGGATCGCAGCATGACCATGCCCTTCTGGACAATGACTTTTCTCTTCCTGTCTCTCTCTTTGTCTCTCTGGCAAGCTCATGCACCCTATAGCAAAAATCTCTCTTTAAAAAAAAAAAAATTGTTTTTTGAAGAATTCTTTAGTCACTGCCAGTGGACCTTCTTCTGGAAAGAGAGAAAGCATCAAACAGATTGAGAAAGTGAGCAAACATCACCTCTGTTCTGTCAGCTTGCCAGATAGCTTCTGCTTACCTCTGATCTTAGTTAAAAACCATGAGGAACACATCACAATAAAAGTCTCTCTCTCATAGCCATCTCTACACAATGGAGATGTTCTTCTAACCAAAGGGCACATTTGGGTGGGAAAGCTCTACAGTTTACATAGCACTTGACCAAGAGACTGTGACCTAGACACAGAAAGGTTACATGGCATAAAGCTGGCAGCAGTGCCTAGACTAGAACTAGACTCTCCAAAAATGAAATATGCCTTTCAATGTGCTGACCAACATGTCTGTTAAAAAGACAAGGTTCCCTGTCCCTCAGGGCTATGCCTGGATCATTATACCTTTCCCTAGAAACAGAACACTGCAGTATATGACTGAGCATACATTGTTTTACGATCATTTATCAATTAAATAAATGGAAAAAATAGTATCCATATATCACATTTGAAATGGAATTTATATCTCTTGATACAACTTACTCCAGGTATAAAACTCAAATAATTTTGTCCATGTTTATAGACCACCGCTTCAAATTTATTCATGACATATTTATAAAGACATAAGTATCCCACACATAAATAATGGCAAGTAAGAAATATCATTGTAGAAATATACAATGTACACGGAAACTTCAGGTACTATAAGTTTCCAAGGCTGATTTATGGTAAAGAAGGAGGAAATTGAATTACTACCACACCTGATATCAGCCAAACATCTGTGCTCATAAAATACCTTTTCTTTAATATTTATAAGAACCAAATGAGGAAAAACACACTAACCAATGCTTTAAAAAGAAATAATGTACAGTGTAATCAACTACAAATAGTGCTCTCCATGGTGAGAAATCAAGTCCACACATGAGTACCCTAGCAAAATTTTCATCACACACACACACACACACACACACACACGGCTAACAGATGGATTCTAAAAGACAGCTAAGCATTCCACAGGCCAAATGCTCAAAAATTAATCACACAAGATGATTAACATTCTTGCATGTGTGTTATAGTACAAATGAGAACGACCGCAATGATTCTGGGCAGAAGACTGCTCTCTCTGCTCTCATCTGGCTGAACCTTCTCCCAAATGTGTGCACACCTTTCCACCTCTCGCTACTCTGCAACCAAATCACAACCATCCAGAACTGAGGTGTCTGCTGCCCCCCCCCCCCCAACACTTGTCTGGAATATCCGGTTTACCATTTCAAAAAACCCCAGAGTGGTTTTAAGCCTCTGCCCACAGCTTGTAAAGGCGAGGGAAGAACTAATCAATACCATACCCCAGCTGTGACCTGGCACGTAAAGAAATCAAGAATATAAATCCCATCCATAATCTGTGTAATTTAACACTTGGAAGAAAGCAACATCTGGGATCGACTCCAAGCAGGACAGTGTTGCCCTGATGGGTCTGAGCTTCCTGCACAGAGCCTTAGAGGTGGTTAGAAGGCGATGTCCTCAGGTCCTTCATCAGTTTAGCCGAGGTGATGTCTTTTTCCTAACAAGGGTTAGTCTACCCTTCCCACCCCACCCACACTCCATTTAAAAAAAAAAATAGAGTAAGGAGAAGGAAAATAATTCACTCTTTGCCAGTGAAGTACTCTGCTAACGCTCCCCTCACACTTCAAAGAGAGAGGAAGCCGGAAACCTTTCCCAAGATGGGTCCAGGACAAACTATTGTCTAGCTCACCAGTTAGTTCCAATCCATAACGCACGCGGATGTAAAACATGAGCATGACTTTATGTAATCATACAGTCCTTTCAGTGGACTCCAAAGCCCTATCCCTAAGCTAAGTTCGGAAAATAAAAACCTGTGACTATGACTCCTTGGAAAGGCTTTATAGTGCAGGAAAATTAATTTAAAACATATATGTGTGTGTGTGTGTGTGTGTGTGTGTATAAATTATATACATATCATCTTAATCATTAGATCTGTTCCCACTTAAAAAAAAAAAGTACGCCAGTCGAGCATTTAGGAAACAGTAAAATCTATAACGCTTTTTCTCTGTTAAGACCTTCTGGGAGGTTATAATTGCATTTGGCCGCTGCAGGCTTGTCAGAAAGCCCTGCTTCTTAGTCTCAACCCTAAAAGGAGTAACTGTCAAGGGGCAACCCAGCTGAAATCAAACAACAAAAACGGGAACTGTAATCCGCCTGAAATGGGAGGAGGGAAAGGAAGGGAGACTCTCGTATTCATCAGTCAACATTAATGTCCTTTGTTGTTCACCTTTGCACAGAACAGCGAGCGCTATCCTGTTCCTTCTCTGAACGCCCGTGTCAGGGTAGTCTTCTCCTAAAAGCTGCTTCGCTGCCTGGGAGACGCAAGCTTTGCGATCCCCCTCCCCATTATCACTCCGCAGCGGTCCTCTACCCCTACCCCCACAGCGCTCACCCTGGGGTGAGAGCGTGGTCAGAAGTAGAAACACTCGTTCTCCTCCAAAGACCAAAGAGCAGAGCGGCGCAGATGTTGAAATTTACTAACCCCCCACCCCCACCCACAACACACACCCCATAAGCCCGGGATGGGAGGGAGGCAGGAGTCTCAGACCCGACTCGGTCTGTCAGAGCGGCTCTTTTGAGGACTATGTCACATTCCTCTCTCCGGGAATGTTGACGACAGCCAGGAGGAAGATTTTACGGCTCTACTGTTTTGGGTGGGTGTCCTCTCCACCAGAGTATTGTTGTCTCCCTCTCCACCCTGGAAAATCGTTGCAGCCCTTTGCTGTCTCCTCGCCGCTTTGGGGAAGAAGCGGAAGGAGGGAGAGGAACGTCGTTCGACTCCTCTTCCAACTTGACACATACACACACACACACACACGCCCCGCTGCCACTCCAAACTCCGCAAGCAGACCCGGGAGTGGGCGGCCCGGCCGCGCGCTCCCCACAAGCCGTCCCGGGGCACCGGGAGCCGATGCTGGACGCGCGGTGCGGGCAGTGGGACACGAGATCCCGGCACGCACCCTCCTGTCCCGGCTGGCTCGGCAAAGCCCCAGACCCGCTGAGCTATGCCAGGATTAGGCATTTCCAGCCGAGGAAGCGAGAGGGGCGCTGGGGCAAGGACGAGAAATGCGCACCCGCTCGCGGCAGAGCGGAATAAAAGTTCGCCCTGTGGAGACTCACCCACGCCGTATTTCTCGTGCTCCGTGGGTATCCACATGGCTAAAGCGGGGCTCCGGGGTCTTCAGGCTTTGTAATCCCGGCGCCCCTTCTCCCGCTCACAACAATGCACAGCTCCCGAGTAGCGGCTGCAGCGCTGGAGCCCGGCGGCTCCGCGCGGGCTGCGGGCTGCGGGCTCTGGGCAGGGTCTGCGCTGCAGGCTCTGGAGTCCGGCGTTGACACCGCGCCGACCAGACTGCGCCGCCCGCCGCTCTCCTGGCGGCGGCTGCTCACAGACCTCGGACGCGCTCCTGAGGACCGGGCGGCGCAGTCATTGTTCTGATTCACTGAACTAAGCGAACACGCCGGGGCACTCTCGGGCGCACCCCCGCCCGCCTGCGCCTCCTCGAACCCTCCCTTCACAGGGACCCGCGTAGCACGTTGGGAACTGTAGTTCTGGTGTCTCCGTCCGGGAAAAGGGCGTGGCGGCAGTGGCTATGGGCAGGGATTAGGTTTCTCTCTTCACGACCTATTGGCCCAGAGTGTGACGTCCCGGCGTAGGTGGGGACGAAACACCGCTTCGATTGGGAGTTCGTCGCTAGTCTTGTTTTTATTGGTGCTGAATCGTCCCCGCCCCGCCCCCCGGCCCGCCCTTTTCTCCTCAGCCCAGTAATGGCTGCTTCCAAGACCCAAGGGGTTGTTGCACGACTCCGAGAAGACGGTGGTGAGAGCCGCGATGGAGTCCAGGGTGTTGGTTGTGAAGGTAAGTATGGTGCCCCTGAGGTGCAAGTGATGCATCTTCCTCGGTCCAGAACCCAGAGTGCAGATGGCCTCCGGTCGGACCTGGGGAACCTTTCCACCTCTGAAGCCACCTGGGCTCGAGGGGTCGCGGGCGGGGCCGAGCGGGATGGGGTGGAACCGAGGGCCGCTGCTTGGCAGGTGTTGTCCCGAGAGGGCAGAAAAAAATGGAACCGATCGGCCTACCCCGCTACCAGGGAGCCGTTTCTCTTCCTGGTTGGAGCTCCCAGCTTTGCACTTGCTGCTGTGTGGGTGTGGGTCAGGTCAAGTTCGCGCGTGTGTGATGATAGCTCTGGGATTAGCAACTCGTTTCCCTTGCCAGTACCCTGCCCCCGCCTTGGTGTGCTTGGTTTGGCCTAGGAGATGTGTTTTATTTGGTTTGGGGAGTCTTTCCAGTCGCAGACTGGTCACTGTCCTCCGCTCTCCAGGCCCGCCCAGTTGCTGGCTGGAGCAGCCTTGGAAGGGAAAGTGTTCATCTCACAGCCTCCCTGTCGCGAGTTGACGCCTTGGGCGCGCTCCAGCATTGGATATGGAGATGTCCTCGCATCTTAAGAGAAAAGAAAGTAATCACTGGCTTCTGAGAACTCGAAGGTAGTTATGAAAATCATCACAGCTGCTTTGGCTCTACCTGCTTTTCACGTTGTCTTCTGTAGAGATCAAGAAGCAAACTTTGAAAGCTGCAGATGGATTTAAGACTCCTATCCTGTTCTTTTACCTTTACTGTCTCCCCACCACCACCACGGGTTTTGCCTTGGTTCTGTAATTTAGCACAGCAAGTTGTCTTTTTCTGGTGGATATTGTTTGGGGCTTAAATTAGGATCTCAGTCCTTGATGAGGCTTTTGTTTGTTTTGTTTTTGTTGTTTGGTTTATTTATTTTTGCTTTTGCAGTTAAATTGACAATTTACTCTTAAGTTTTTGTCTCGGGTGCAGAGAGATGAAGTGTGATTTCTTCCTATCAGGGGAACGCCCAAGATCTGAAATTATTTCTGTACCTCTACTAAAGGAATCTTTGGTAGGTTCCTGAGTTAAATATTGAGTTACATATTACACCCTCAACAGGTCATTTCAATCTAAAGTTGGAATCCTTGGTGAATTTATCTCACAAATATAAAAAAGTGGATATTCCAAGGTAAACTATGGGACTGACTTCATGGCTCAGCAGTGATAATGAGCTGCAGAAGAGTAGCCAGATGCCACTTGGTCACTGTGGTTCTAATCCTCAGCCCTCTCAACCTGAAACTTGCTGGGCCAGTGCCAGAACCCACAGACTGGAGGACTGAAGGAAGGGGATTGAGGTTAACCAATTTCTGTAGAGGGTGCTTATCTCTCTCTCTCTTTCATTTACAAGTCGCTCTTATGTGCATACAGTCTATCATGAATAAAGAATATGAAAATCATAGAACACATAAAAATTACTAGTTATCTTAAAATTTTGGAACTTTTCATTATAAACTTTTCTAACTATTCAGAGGTGTGTAAAGTAAAAAATGAAAATGTATCTACCACACAGTCCCACTCCCAAAGAGAGAAGCGTTGGGTACATATCCTTTCTAACATATTCCTGTATGACACTTATCTGTAGGGTTTTTTTTTTTTAATAAAAAAGGGATAATCCTATGTAAACTCAAGAATCTGCGATCTTCTTTCTCTCAGTGATCTATCAGAGACACTCTTCCTTATCAGAACCTTTTTTGTTTCATTTTTTTAAAGGCTCGCACTCTTCAGATTCCACAATATGGATATGCCATGCTTTTGCCATTTCTCTATAAATGAACAGATAGTGTAACTTTGGTTTTTCAGTGCTGTCATAGTCGACAACTTTACATACACATATCCTTGCCCAGTCAGTGTGTATTTCTTGAGGAATTGCTGGGTCAAAGGTATGCACATTTGATTTTTTTTTTTTTTTTTTTTTTTTTTTTTTTTTTTTTTTGTGGAGAGGTTTTTGCTATAGGGCACGTGCACTCGCCAGACAGAGAGACAGAAAGCGAGAAATCATCCCCAGGAGGGATGGCCACGCTGCAATCCCTTCTCCTCCGTTCTCCTCTCAGGATCTTGGGCATGCACGCACATGCACCCAGCGTGAGTTTTAAGCCACTGGGTACGGGACGCGAACCGCAGTCAACTACATGGTAGTTCAGCGACATAGCCATTATGCTAACTGCTGATCCCTGCACATTTGAAATTTTGATCAATGCCAGATTTTCTTTCCCTAAAAGGATTCAGTATACATTCCTATAAGTAATATATGAATGTTCTTTGCCTCATACCTTAGCCAAATATGACAAGATCATTAATCCAGGATCAATGTGAAAATAACTTGGACTGAATTGAGTAACTGATAGAAAGCTTAATTTTACATTCCAGTTTGTTTTTGCCCTATTGAACAGCAGTGAATTGCAATATCCATAACATAAAAAAATTCTTCACCCTGGCTCAGAACTGCTTGGTATTCTCAGTGATTTGTAGCAATCAATGAAGAGCATAATGGTTCATTTTTATGTTACTCTTGTAAGATGAAGTTGTCATTAGAACTTCCCCCTGAATATCATTCTGTGGCTATCCACGTTCTTTTCAAGTGTGGTACAAATTTTAGGTGAAAATAATTACATTAAAATTGTATTCGTATTTTTCATTAGGCAACCACTTAGGTTATCAATTATGTCATTCTCTATAAAACCATATATCCTTTTAACTTGTTTAAAAGTACCTCTTTTAAGAGATTTTCTCTCTGGCTCTAATTAAAATGTTAATCTGTGTGTTTAATATCCTTGGAAGAGGAGATGACGGAGTTTTTTAATAGAAAAAGTCCTTGTGAGTCTCCAAAATTTCTGCTAGAAGGAGTCCCTGGATGGTGTTCAGGCAGATTCTGCACCTTCACTGAGACCGCTGTGTTGTCAGACTACTTGCAGCTACTTCCCTTTCCAGAAAGATTCCTGCACTGATAAGACTTCAGGTTGTCTTGAATGACATTACTTTCCAAATATGTGTTTGGATTAACTAGGATTTCATACTGTCCTCTAACATTAGGAATGGATAATAAATAGATGCAACATCTCTCATGCTTGGGGATCTTATTGATATTTTTTCTAATGTAGTTTTATTAGCTGTTAGTAAGACACATCCATACTTTATTCATTGACAATACCTTTAGGAGAATGTTGGGACTGAGGTTATTTCTTCTGACAGTGTTAACCTGTACCTCTGTACTATTATATTCTGACAAAGTCAACTGTTATCCCTTCAAATACATGCCTATTGGGGGATGATCATGGTGATGTTTGGATTTACAGTGTTTGTCCTGTAGAGCTATTATTATCTCATTTGTGATGTCTGTCAACAAAAAATGGGATACAGTAGTAGCAAGAATGTCAACTCTACACTCGTGTCTTTATTTTGATAAATGATATCAAGTTGAAGCTCAAAACTTGATTCCTTTCTTGTCCCCAGATCCTGAATTTGATCATTTACCAAATCTTATTTTTTTGTGCCTTCTCTATATCTGTTCCTTCTCTTTATCTCTACAGCCACTATTCTTGTTAAAGTTCTGATCTCGCACCATCATTGCCAAATTACCTATGTGTGTCCTCTGTCCCCTGTACTGTGTTCTTGAGGATGAAGACATTGTCATATTTGTTTTTGTCTGCCAGATCCTATTCTTGGCATGTTGTCAATGTTTAGTAGATGTTTGACCAGAGAGGGATTCTAGCCTGGACAGTTGCAAAACCTTCCTGTTGATCTCTCTGACTTTTGATTTTACTTCCTTTAATCCACATTCTACAACAAATATATCCATGGTTCTCTACTTGAAATCTTCAGTGTAGTTCTACTGTATGTTAGGTCCAAATTCTCCACGTGATATTTAAGGTTCTAATCGACTTTTACCACCTCATCTTCAGTCACCCTCCTCTCCTTCTCAAGTCTCCATTATTCACTTATGCTGACCTGTAGTTATTTGTTGGCAACTTTGTCTACCCCAGTGATCTTCCTAAGCACAGGAGATGTCTTACTTACTTTTAAACCTCCAATGTTTGTCAGGGCTATATGCAGTAAACATTTTATAGCAATTTGGTGCTAAAATCTGCTTGAAATTTATTCAAACTATTTAGAATGATAGCTTCTGTTTCAAGCAGAACAATCAAGATTGAATAAAAAACAGATTTTTTTACTTGTGAAAGATATGCTGGAAATGCAGATGACATTCTTTTAGAGATAATCATAGTTAGCATTTTGGCATAGTTTTCCTTTTTTTTTGAGAGTCAAGTTTTAATGCTTAGATAATGATTAAAAAATTTTTAAGAGTACTTTAGATCTGGCCTTTATAACTTTGAACCCATAATTGAATCACCTACTACATGGACCCTGGAATCTGTTTTCTGTCATCTATATGGCTCTTGTCCAGTTTTTTGTACGCTATCGTTGTATTTCTATTAGACCAGCAGTAAGTGTAGTTTAAATATTTGGTATGACGGGAGAAGGACTAGACTCTATTTTGGGAAAACTGTATTTAAATTTCTATTCTACATTTCTTTGATTGATTGATTTAAATTTTTATTCTACATTTCTTTGATTGATTGATTGATTGATTGATTGTCAGAGGGTGTCTGCTTGCTAGAGAAAGAGAAAGTACTCCCCCTCAATAGTTTATGGTCATCGTGCAAAACTTTTTCCTCCATTCTTCCTGCCCGTCAGAATTCTGGACATGCACACACATGTGCCTGCCATGTTCAAGCCTCTGGGGTTGAAATTTGAACATGCGATGTGGGAACCAGCAACTTTAACTACTGCACCACAAGAATGGCACAGACCTGACTTGTAAGAGCTGTGTAGCAGATTTATTGTATCTGTTGCCACCGTTATGAAAATATGTATATAATACCTACTTTGCAGAGTTATTGAAATTAATTCATTGCATTTTATATATACATATATATATGTGTGTATACACACACACACACACACACACACACATTGGGTTGTCAGAAAAGTCATGATGTATTTTTCTATTTTTTTAATGCAAAAGTGTGTCGAGACTTTTCCGACAACCCAATATTTCTAAAAACCTAGCATATTTTCTGTTTTAAAGTAGGTCCTCAATAAATGATAGTTGTTCTAAATATAAGTATTTGCCTAATTAAACTATAAAACTGCCTGCTCTCTGGTACTGTATTCACTTAGGTAGCAATCTCAATTTTGATGTAAACCATGGGAAACTAAGGAATGTGTTGGTGATTAACTTCTCTGCTGTCAGTCCTCCTGGAATTTGGGAATTGTCAGTGTCTGTAGGTATTAAGCACTAGTATTGCAACTATGTGTTCTGAAAGTGCTTTGTTTTATCTTCTGTATCCTTTCTCACCCTACACAGTGCTGTCCTGCTTACACTCAGCTCGTCACCCCCACACACACCCCGACACGTCTTTGGCATGAGTGCCAGAGGCGATCCAGGTGACCACTTTGACATGCCTTTCCCACTGTTTCTGTTGAGAAGTTTGGTGGCTACTTTCAGTGTCAGACACTGAATTTGTATGTAATTCTCACTGTATTGATGCAGACCCTCCATTCATGCAAATAGTGCTGCCCTTAACAGCACACATTGATCCATTCATACACTTCCATGTTGAAATCCTGATGAAGATGACGATGATCAGATTTATATAATAAAAATCAGGCTTTCTTTTAAACGTAAATCATGGGCGTGTGGAAACAAGCAGTTTACATAAATTACCATCTTTAGCTGTTGAATCTTTAAATGCTTCTATTGGCTATTCTTGGAGGACTTTGCCACAGAACAAAGATTCCGTTTTGCTGTGATGTATTCGGTAAACTCATCTGACTGACAAATTGGCATTTCATGGAGAGTACCTTAAAGACTTGCCGCTTCTTGCTGAAACAAGTGTATTCTACTCTCCTACTTGATCCAAAGATTAACAAAGCAGCTTTTTTTCAAAAGTGGTGATGGGTTTACCTGATCAATCTCCTGCTTCCCCTTATATCTCAGCCTCTCCTTATGTGATAGTGGCATTTATTTGCAAGGTAACCAAGTGGGGTTGGTTGCTGTCTTTACTTCTAGAAACCAAATAACGCCTTAACTCTGCCTCATTAGTGGGAAAAGGGGGAATCAACAGTTGACAAGTGGTGAAGTAACGTAAGATCATAGGGGATATTGCTGAGTCATCAAAAAAATCATGACATATTCTATGATTTTCTATGCAAAAATGCATGATGACTTTTCTGATGACCCAATATTAGGCTTTCTTCTTTTGTAGGATGTCTAAAATAATTGTTATATGGAATAAGTAAAATGTGTAAAAAGAAAAACTGGAATAGGAGTCAGAAGACCTGGATTCTGATCTTGAATGTTCTACATTGTAATTGTATGATGTAGGGAAAAACCATTTAACTCCTCAAAGCCTCAATTTCATCAGAAAAACAAAATGATGTTGCTATTTGTGGGGAGGTTGTGTACAGCAGTGTACGTGAAAGCACTCTGTAGTACCTTGAGGCACAATGAGCTACATAGATGAATGATGCTACTGACGGTCATTCACAAGAGGCGATAGTAAACACAAATTTTCCAATTGGATAAAAACAGAGCTGTCAGAAAAGTGTGGTCCTGGCCTGACCCCAGTGGTGCAGGTATGGAGCATTTCTATGCAATTCTAGGAAGCTACGTGGGAAGGCTCCAGGTTTACATCCTGGGTCTACCTGAAACTGCCAGCATGCCGGTGCTCCTGGCTGGGCAGCAGGGTTTGGGAGAGGATTGTGGTGCGAAAAACCTGTTGGTAGTGCCTGTCTCTCTTGCTCGCTCTCTTAGGAAATAAATAAATAAACCTTTGGTGGGGGGAAGCTACGTGACTTTAAGCATGACATTATTGTTGCAGGATGGCTTCTGTGATGATATCCAGGTTCTTAGTGTTTCAAGCAAAGAAATGGAACGAAACACACCAATTATGAAAGGAAAACGTAGTTTATTACATTAAAGTAAAAGTGCACTCCTGAGGTAGGAGCATGCCTGAGCAGACAAAGAATGGCTCAAAAGGCCCTGTCACTGTGTTCTACTGTATTTATCATTTTAATCTAGGGCATGCAGGTTGATCATTGGCTAGGCCCACTGATCGTTCTCATCTCATTGGCTCTTATCAAATGTGGCTGGGTGCTCTGATTTATCTCACTGGCTGTACCAAATTTCTTTAATCAGCCCAACATCCCCTACTGATCTCCTGCCTTCATTACCTTGGGTGGGGAATTTTCTGCCTTGGTTTTTTTTTTTTTTTTTTTTTTTTTTTTTTTTCCTGTCTGGCCACATGGGGAGATGTTCCAGCCCCCTTACCCACTTCCATTTGCTAGCTTTCTCCTGCATCATTATGACAACTGCTACTCCTGCTCCTGCTCCTGCTCCTACTACAAAGTCTGAGCATGACTGTAAAGTGATTGATCAAAGAATGTTAGAATTAAAATCGAGAGACAGCTCTGTTATGTATCTGTTATGTATATGTAAACCCCTTATGGACGGAGACACATACCTTTGACCTCATCTTCTATGATAGTGCCCTGTGGTAGTGGCATTTGGCGTTTGGGTGATAACATGGATCTGCACCATACTGGATGTCCTATGGAACACGAATGAAGAAGTACTGCTGGCCTATTGATAGGGACAGATCAGTAAAGCTGGTGGGACTGAAATAAGAGCCAGTATAATTTGTTTCCATCTAGCTCCGTGAGAAGCGGATACATTTCAGTCTGTGATAGGCAAGCATGGATTGAGGGTCTGAGCATACTACTGCTCTTAAACGTGTCTATATATTTTCTTTTGGGGGGGGAGGATTTTGCTATAGGGCACGTGCGCTCGCCAGAAAGACAGAGAGAGAAAGCGAGAAATCACCCCCCAGGGGTGATTGCGGCCATGTCGCAATCCCTTCTCCTCCATTCTCCTCTAGGGATCTTGGGCACGCACGAACACGCGCCTGGCGTGAGTTTAAGCCGCCGGGTCCGGGACTTGAACCACAGTCGACTACGTGGGAGTCCAGCAACATAGCCATTATGCTAACTGTTGGTCCCTTAAACGTGTCTATTTTTAAAGAAAAGAAATTCATGTTCTTTCCCCTGGTTTCTCTGTCACTGCCCTCATTTTGTTTTTTTTCATAACTGGTAGGTAAACATTTACCTTTCCCCAAGTAATTACAGAGGTCTTGCTTTAAAAAAAAAAAAAAGTTTGTAGTGTTTTTAAAATCCAAATGTTTAGAGAGTTGTGTTATTACCAAGAAAGACTTCAGAATTGTAATTGTGGTTATTTATTTAACACAGCCTTCTATTATGTAACAAGCTGCTATTCACCAGTAGTAGCCAATTAGAAAAGAAAATGTTGTGTACCCACTAATCGTAATTACCATTATAAAACAATTAATAGCAAGAACTGTTGGTGAACTATGTGTAACAGAACATCAGTCAAGCTGTCCTTTGCCGAGCACCATACAACAGATTACCTTAAATAGAGGAAAGGGGAGGAAAAAGGTGAGGGAGTCTGAAAGCTCATTAGAATATCTTACAAACTAGTTTATGAATGACTCTTAAAGGCTTTTTAAATATGCACCCACTCCTGAAGGTAAATAATACCAGTAACCTATTACTGCTCTAGCCTTAGTGATCAGAGACTGCACCATTTGATGAAAAGCTCACTCCACAAGGAATCGAAGACCCAAATTTTAATACAGCTTTTGGTTTGAACTGACGCTGTGACTTTAAAGAAATCATTTACACTCCAGGTCAAAATTTCTTGATTCACCAATGAAGGAATTACATTATATTGTCATCCCCTCAACTGCATCTCCCAAATATCAATAAAAGAAAGAAGTAGGCTTATAGCTAGGAGCCTACCTTTTACTTATCGTAGGACCTGTAAAAGAAAAAAGAAATCTGAATATATTCTTTTTTTTTTTTTTTGAGAGGTTTTCACTATAGGTCGCGTGCGCTCGCCAGGCAGAGAGAGACATAGAGACAGAAAGCGAGAAATCACCCCCCAGGGGGCATGGTCACGCAGCAATCCCTTCTCCTCCATTCTCCTCTTGGGATCTTGGGCACGCACGCACACGCGTCCGGTGTCAGTTTTAGGCCACCGGGTCCGGGACGCGAACTGCGGTCGACTACGTGGGAGTCCAGTGACATAGCCTTTATGCTAACTACTGGTTCCCAATCTGAATATATTCTTAAGAATTACTTGCACATGTGCGTACCATTAGTCAGGTGTATCAAGTTAGAAAATGAGCTAAGAGCCACTGCAATAGATGACTTCTAGAGTCCCTTACTCCAAGAGAGTATCAACATATTACTACAATGCATCTTATCATTCCCTAGTTTTACAGTAATTCTTCTGCATGTGGATATCTAGTGTGCTTTACACAGTTCCTCGAAGGAGTCTGTACTTTCCCTTTTATGTGTTCTTGGCATTTTTGTCCACTATCATTTTTTTAAATACAGTGATACCATTTTCTTTCATTTAATTTATTATTGTTATTCTTCAATTTGACCAGAGAGAGAGCGTGAGAGAAAAAGAGAAAGCGAGCCACCAGGGCCAGGACCCGAACCTCGGTCAACCATGTGGGAGTCCAACACCTCAACCACCACGCCACCTGCTGGCCTTTGTCCACTATCATTTGTAAATAAATGAGTGGGTTTATTTCTGGGTTCTCTATTCTGAACCATTGATCTGTGTATCTGTTTCTATCCAGTACCATGCTGTTTTGATTATTTAGTAGCTTTCTAATAGGCTTTGAGATTAGATAGTATAATGCCCATAGCTATTGTTCTACCTCATAGGTTATTGAAAGTGTTACATAAGTTCACATTATTTTTTATTTGAGAGAGATTTTTGCTATAGGGCACATGCTCTCACTGGAGAGACAGACAGAAAATAAGAAATCACCCCCCAGGGGGATAGCCATGGCACAATCTCTTCTTTTTTTTTGGAGAGGTTTTTGCTATAGGGCACGTGCGCTCACCAGACAGACAGAGAGACAGAAAGCAAGAAATCACTCCCCAGGGGAGATGGCCACACCACAATCCCTTCTCCTCCATTCTCCTCTCGGGATCTTGGGCACGCACACACGCGCGCCTGGCGTGAGTTTTAAGCCACTGGATCCGGGACGCGAACCGCGGTCGACTATGTGGGAGTCCAGCGACATAGCCATTATGCTAACTGCTGGTCCCCATTTTTTTTTAAGTATATTTTATTTAACTTTATTTTCATTTAACTTAATTTAATTTATTTATTTATAGGGACAGAGTGTGAGAGACAGAGAGAGAGAGAGAGAAAGTGAGAAAGCAAGCTGCCAGGTCCGGGATTCAAACTACAGTTGGCCATGTGGGAGTCCAGCACCCTTAACCACCACACCACTTGCTAGCCTAAGATTTTTGACTATAGGGTGTGTACACTCACCAGAGAGACAGAGAGAGAAAGAGAGACAGAAAACCAGAAAGCGATAAATGACTCCCCGGGGGGGTGGGAGGGGTTGGATTCACTGCTATCCCTTCTCTTTCATTCTCCTCTCGGGATTTTGAGCATGCAGACACATGTGCCTAGTGTGAGTTTCAAGCCACCAGGTCCAGAACTTAAACCGCGGTCGACTACTTGGGAGTCCAGTGCCTTAACCACTACGCCACCTATGAGCTCTCTGCACAATCTCTTCTCATCCATTCTCCTCTCTGGATTTTGGCATGCACACACCCATACCCAGTGTGAGTTTCAGGCCACGGGGTCTGGAACTTCAACTGCAGTCAACTGTGGGAGTCTAGCGACACAACCATTACACCATCTGCTGGTCCCAAATTCACATTATTTTTATCAACAAGCATTTGTACTGTCTGCTCAAAATTGCTTTGGCTGTTAAGGATATGTCCTTGATCCATATAGATTTTAGAATTGTTTTTTCTATTTCCGTGGCAAATGTCTTTGGAATTTTTTTTTTTTTTTTGGAGAGGTTTTTTTTTGCTATAGGGCGCGTGCGCTCGCCAGACAGACAGAGAGAGACAGAGAGATAGAAAGCGAGAAATCGCTCCCCAGGGGGGATGGCCACGCTGCAATCCCTTCTCCTCCATTCTCCTCTTGGGATCTTGGGCACGCACGCACACACACCCAGCGTGAGTTTAAGCCACCGGGTCCGGGACTCGAACCACGGTCGACTACGTGGGAGTCCAGCGACATAGCCATTATGCTAACTGCCGGTCCCTATTTGGAATTTTGATAGGGATTACAGTGACCCTCTAAACTACTTTGAGTCGTATGAACATCATAACAATATTAATTCTTCCAATACACAAATGTGGGATATCTTTCCGTTTATTTTTGTCCTCAGTATTTTTCTTCAGTGTTTTATAGTTTTCAACTTCTAGCTGTTTTACCTCCACCAGTTAAATATACAGTTTGCCCTTGAACAGCATGTGCTTGAACTCCATGAGTCCATATGGGTTTTTCTCTTAATAAATATATTGAAACCTAAAGTACAGTAAGTGTATTTTTTTTTCTCCCTGTGTGTTTTTGTTTGTTTTGTGAAAGGGTGTGCACACTTGGTAGAGAAAACCCTGCAGTGGGCCATGGTCTCACTACAGTCCTTTTTCCTCCATTTCTCCATCCCATCATGATTTGGGGCTTTCACGCGCACATGCCCGCTATGTTTTTCAAACCTGCAGGGCTGGTATTCCGACTGCATTCAACCATATGGGACCTGGTTCCCTATGCACAGGGCTTAACTGCTATCCTATGGACCCTTACGATTTTCTCAATATGAAGAGAGTTCAGAAGAGCTGAACTAAAATTTGGTCAAGGGAAGAGCTTTTGTTGGTAACCAGGACTTCACTGCAAAGTAATCTGGACTCTAGGGATAGAACTAGGGATAGAACTCAGGTCACTAGAAGGCCTTGGAGAAACAAGTTTGGAGGAACATGGATTCAGAAGGCACCAAGTGAGACAAGTTACAGAATCAGGGCAGCAGATGGAGGAGGAAGACTCAATTACTGGAACAGGAATACAAGTTGAGGTTCAGTTTTCAGAAATCAGTCACATACTCAGTGATTAGCATCCTGACCCAGGTGGAAATGAGACCAAGAAGTCTGAGGTAATGCAGACAGCCACTTGCTTGAGGTGATCCTCTGTGGGAACAGAGACAACAAATGGTAGGCTTATGGACCCCAGCCATGCTGATCGGTGGCATTGGCAGGGGCTTATCACCAAGCCAGTCATTACAGTTGGTCATATGGCCACTGAACTCCTAACCCTGAGCTTATTAATCCTGAATAATCAGCCAGTTGTAATATAATTCTCAAGTATAAAGTGATAACACCGTTTCGTTTTCATGATCTCCTAAGATACAAGGAATTTGATGCCACAAAGACATTTTTTCTTTATGAAACATCTTATAGTTTATTGACAGAAGAGATTAAATAATAATGTTGATCATTTACTCATGTATTTTTAGGTGTCAGTAGTTGCAATCATTTCTATAAATAGAACATAATCATATTTTTCTTTCTTTACATAAGTCAGAAAACCTTCAGCCATTCAGATATAATTGTTCTTAGAGCCTAAGTGAATTCAAAATTAACTTAACTTTTAGGTAGTAGACCAAAAATTCAAATCATTGTTGTCATGCCTTTAAGATGTTTACATAGAAGTTTATGTTCTCAATTGTTTTTGTTCACTGTGTAATAAATGTAGGCAAGGCCCATGTGACTTTAATATGCTTATTTGTGTTTTTATAGTCAGTCTTCCAGTACTCCATAGAATTATAAGGCAATAAAGTATCGTAATGCCTCCTTTTCACTCAAAGAGACTTTTGCGACCAAATAATTTTCAAATGCCATGTTAAAGGTGCATAGCTTTCTTGCTTCAGGGCTTTAGTATGTTAAGTTTTGAGACTGTCCAAGAGATAAATATTGTATGCAGCTTCCCAAATATTTGACTATCACTAGCTTTTTCTCAAATAACACCTATTAACATTTCATGGGATGCTAGTGTTCCATGGAATTTAATTTGGGAAATGGTCATCAGGATCATCATCTTATTTATGACAAGTTTAGACAGCTCAAGCAGTTCCATTTGTAAATACCTCAAAGAAGAAATCATTTACCCTGGGTCTATCATAATAACTGTTCTCATTCATCTCTAGCTTTCCCATTTTGTATCATGCTCTTAGTAGGAAGAGAATAAGTGAGAAGGAAATACACTTAGGATGCTGAGCATGGGTTAAGCACAAGAAGCCTAAGTGCTTTTTCTGCCTTAGGTATGTGGCATCTGTTAAGGAGCAATTTTCTCCATTATATCTAGTAAGCCAAAGTGCTTTTGACAATGTCCAAGATATCATCGAAATAAATATTTGTATAAACAAAACCCACCATTTTAGCACAATATGAGAACACTTACTCTTCAAATCGGTGTCTTTTGTTTCATTATTTTAGTGCCCCTTCCCTAGTGCATTTGAATTAGGATTTAGATATTGAACAGTAAAAAGAAATGTTGCCTGAATAACCAATTTCTGACCTATTGTTCCAGGGTACTCAAGCCTGTGCCCCTTATTAAGTCAGGTAACCATAGCTATTTAATGCATTATTTAAGGCTATAAAAATTTAATTCGCATTCCTCTATCAGCTTTCATTGACTTGAAGAATGTAGGTTAGTTGCAATTTTTTTTTAATTGCATGTGTCACCATTGTGAGAAATGTCAGTTTCTGAATTAGTTTATTAATTAAATGATGAATCCAGGCATCTCTTTGATGTAAAATCCATAACTAGTATGACACAGAGAAATTTTTTAGTGAAAGGTATTTAAAACAGTTTCAGAATGATTCATGGGGCCCATTGTTGTCCATTTCTAGTTTAGTAGTATTTGGAGCCAGCTGGCACATCTCCATTTCTTCAGGATTCTCACTTACAGTTAATGTGGTTTCATAGAATATTGATTTGGACAAGCAGTGTGTAAATGAGACAACTGGATTGCTGTTTTGTTTGTTACCTTTTCCTGAATTTACGTTTGCTACTATCACTTGTGACAATAAATTAAGGAGCCAGATTTTCAATGCATCTTATTTATGGATAGTTATCAGAAACAGTTTTTGCCATATTAGCTGATCCTTGGATCCTACTGTAAAAAAATTACTTACACTTTTGGAAATTCAAACACATTGTCATAATTCTTGTGGACTATATTTGTTTTTTTATGTTACATCCTTTTTAAAAGTTATACTTCATAATATTGTTAACTCTCATTATAAATATATTCTTCACCACTTAGTGTTCATCTCTATGACTTTTTCATAGTCATATTTCAGTCTTAACATAAATGCCACTCTTATGTGAAGCTACTTCTGAACCCTAAGCTAAATCATCTATACACTTCTTTAAAGACTTAATCATATTATACTACATAGTTATCTAGGGAATCCCATTACCTGCTTGTAGAGGATAAATTGTAATTCTAATAGTTAAGCATTTAAACACTGTATTTACTACTTGTGATTGTCTGTAACAAATTATCACAAAGATCATGTCTTAAAAGAAATTTATTCTCTCACAGCTCTGAAGACCAGGAGTCTAAAATCAAGATATCAGCAGAACACACTTTGTCTGATGGCTGTAAGGGAGAATCCCTTCTTTCATCTTTTAGTTCCTGGTGGTACTAAAGTATTCTTGGATTGTGGCAGCATATCTCCAGTGTCTGGCCTTGTGTCCTGTATCTCCTTTGTTTTCTCCTTTTCTGTTTCTTGTAAGATAATCGCCATGAGGCTGAGGACACCTAGCCCAGGATGATCTCATCTCAGCATCCTTACCTGAATTACATCTACAAAGACCCTTTTTCCAAATAAGATGACATCTAAGGTTCTACATGAACTTAATCTTTACCGGTTTACCCCTCAGCCAACGACAGCTGTTGACGATATTGCCCTTGCTTCCAGGTAGTCATCTCCATCTGGCCAAGGAGTATATGCGCAGACAAGCGTATGCTTTTATGTTTGCTTGTGGGAGTTGGGAGAAAGGAGGTTCTGTTACTTGTTTTTGTGTTTTTAAGTTCTCTAGAGCAGATGGTACCTGCTGTTTGACTTTATGGACATTAGTACTTATACTTTTCCCATTAGTATAAGACTCTTCCTCGAAAATCATTCCTCAGGATTTGACTAGGACTTATTCAATTTGTGTAGTCTTTTTATGCTGAGGACTTCCCATCACTTTTTTAAGTACATTTTTTTTTTAACTTACTAGTTTTTTTTTTTTTTTTCATTTCATTTTTTACAACTTGCTAGAGGGCACGTTCACTCATGAAACAGAAAGAGAGAAAGTGAGAAAGCAAGCCATCAGGTCTGGGACTTGAGCGGTTGACCATGTAGGAGTCCAGTGCCTTAACCACCATGCCTCAGGTTGGCCTCCCATCATTGTTTCACTATCATTATCTTTTATTGTTTTAAGTACTCAGATTATACATAGTAGATGGTTAAGTGCTTTACTTGTTGACAGATGGCTGCATATTTGTCCTTTGTGTATATAACCCTGAAATGTTGTCTCCTCTTAGATTGAGAACATAGTGTAGTACAAAGAACATTAAGCTTGTAGACAAAAAAAAAAAAAAAAAAAAAAAAATCACGTTCATCAGGACCAGTAGATGACATAATGGCTTTGTTGCTGGATTCCCATATAATCAACCACAGTTCGAGTCCTGGACCCGGTTGCTTCAACTCACGCCGGGTGCGTTTGCATATGTGCCCAAGATCCTGAGAGGAGAATGGAGGAGAAGGGATTGCGGCATGGCCATCCCCCTTGGGGGATGATTTCTCGCTTTTGTCTCTATGTCTCTCTCTGCCTTTCTGGCAAGCAGACATGCCATATAGCAAAACCTCTCAAAAAAAAAAAAAAAAAATCAGGTTCACATATTGAGTGACTAGATAAATCACACTCTCTGAACTTAATGTTTTATTTTTGTAAGTAAAATAGAAATAATAATTTTACCTCACAGAGTTGTGGTGAGGTTTGAAGTGTGTAGGAGATGATTTTATAAAATCTAAAGGACTATATAAATTAACCAGTGATCCATCATAATCTACATGAAGGGAACCTTTTTGTATTTACTGACCAGTGATTTTTTTAATGCCAACTATGTAGTATGATAACCCTCCCCTCTTCGTTTCTTAAGAGAAATTTTTGCTCTGGGGCGCATGAGCTTGCCAGAGAGACAGAGACAGAAACTGAGAAATCACCCTTTATGGGGAGTGACCACGCTGCATTCCCTCTTTCCCCATTCTCTTCTTGAGATTTTGGGCATGCACACACACGCACCCTGCATGAGTTTTAAGCCACTTGGTTCAAGACTTGAACTGTGGTCAACTACATAGGAGTCCAGGAATGTAACCCTTACACCATCTGCTGATACTGCCTCTCCCACTTAAAACTGTCACTTGTCATTTATTCTAAATATTTGTAGAGTATTTGCCCTGTTGGTAAGTAGACAGAAGTGACTTGGGGATATGTTTTAAAAGGACAAGAAACAGTTTGTATCTTCCTTGGGCTTACTTCTTAATTGAAAAAGAGGCACACATACCAGTAACTATGTTAGGCTCTGAGTAAATTATTTTTCTTTTTCTTATTTTTTGGAGAGGTTTTTGCTACAGGGCACGTGTACTCACCAGAAAGACAGAGAGAGACAGAAAGCAAGAAATCACCCAGGGGAAATGGCCATGCCGCAATCCCTTCTCCTCCATTCTCCTCTCGGGATCTTGGGCACGTACGCACATGCGCCTGGTGTGAGGTTAAGCCACAGGATCTGGGACTCAAATCTTGGTCCACTACATGGGAGTCCAGCGACATAGCCATTATGCCAACTGCTGGTCCCAAAGCTCTGAGTAAATGAATAGAGAAAGCAATAGAAGAAGTGGATAGAGAAACTATTTTCTTAAAAGGGGTAATTAAGCATGGTTGGCTTCATGAAATAAGTGAGAGAGACCAGAGTATCCAAAAAGATTCCAACAGGCCTGTTGATGGATACAGAGTTGGCTGAGCTTAGAGAAACAGCTTGCATTAAAAAAAAATAAGAAGAAAAAAGAATAAGATGCTATCTAGGGAGGGACATTTCAGAAACTACTTAAAGCAGAAGCTTCCAGGTAGAAGAAGTGGGAGATTACATCCGATAACCAACTCATAAGAAACTGTTCCAGGACCAGCAGTTGATGTAATGGCTCTGTCGCTGAACTCCCATGTAGTTGACCACGGTTCGAGTCCTGGACCCAGTGGCTTAAACTCACGTCGGGCGCATGTCTGTGCATGCCCAAGATCCCAAGAGGAGAATGGAGAAGGGATTGTAGCATGGCCATCCTCCCTGGAGGTGATTTCTTTCTTTCTGTTTCTCTGTCTTACTCTCTTTCTTTCTAGTGAGCACATACACCCTATAGCAAAAACCTCTCCAAAAAGGAAGGAAGGAAGGAAGGAAGGAAGGAAGGAAGGAAGGAAGGAAGGAAGGAAGGAAGAAAGAAACTGTCCCGTGCTCTGAGACCTTATTTAATGTGGCAGTGGATGCTTCAGATTCAGGAGTTTGTTCTCCATCAAACCAAGTAGTCTCTGCATACAGTTAGTAGAAACTCTTTGGTTAAAAATAAGACAGCACATAGACAGTTTCCCCTAGAAAAAAAAAAGACACCTTTGATTTTCTCAGGATCTGAGTTTCAGCCAGTATTTATTCAGCACTAATTGTATGGTAGGCTCTGAAGTCACTGAAAGGAATAAGACAAAGTACCTGTCTTTGGTTTTCTAAGAATTATTTATTTATTCAATTTTATTTGCTATATATTTTAATTTGACCAGAGAGAGACCAAGCAAGAGGAAGGGAAAAGCAATCTACCAAGTCCAGTACCCACAGTCAGCCATGTGGGAGTTTACTGCCTTAGCCACCACACTACCTGCTGGACCCTGCCTGGAAAGTTCCTGTCTTTAAAGAGCCACTTTTGTACTAGAGAAAATACAGGCACTCTTCACTTAACGACGAGCTGTTCCTACAACCAGATCATTTAGCAGATAGATCAATAAATGAGCTTAAAGGCTTCTGGTATGTCCTGGTTCCATACGGTATGTATTTTTCAATAGATACCATGCTACACCATGCTAGAATAATGTAATTCTCTCCGTATAAAACATGTATATTAGATAAGCACCAGAAAGCAACAAGACACATCATAGCACAATAATATAAATTTGGCATAATTGTTTTTATTTATTCTGACTGCTACTATGGATGAGCAATGAAGTATAAGTTTATAAATAAAGGATGTAGTCTTGCATGATTACAAATGCCTCATGTAGTTACTACTGTCCAACTGAGAACATGATGAAGACTGAGAAAGGGGACTCCTGGTGCTGGAGAACTCGTTGCGAGTTTGTAGTTGTTACACACGTAGGTCTTATGTGAGGAGAGGCTAGAATGCAGAAGCACAGTAAAAGTCACGCTGAGGCAACGAAGTAGCTTATCTCAGTCTTCTATTACTAACCTGTCTCGGTTTGGGTAGGCTTCATGAAGAGGTGATACTTAGGCAGAAGTCTTTGCCAGGTGGCCAAGGTTGCGTAGGGCTTTTTTTGTTTGTTTTTTAAAGAAAGATTTTTGCTATTATAGGGCACATGCACTCGCCGGAGAGACAGAGAGACAGAAAGAGAGAAATCACCACTCAGGAGGATGGCCATGCCTCAGTGACCTGGCGTGGACCTAGAGTGACCCCACATACCACATCCATTCCCACCACTACCACACTACAATATACAGCAAAGCAATCAGGGATAGGATAAACAGCGATAGGGTTCACACTCCCCTGAGAATCTAATAGCAACACTGATCTGACAGAAGGCAGAGCCCAGGTGGCACGGTGCGTGATGCGGCTGCAAACCCAGACAAAGGTTACTCGCCTACCACCCTACGCCCCACCACTTAGCCAAGGGCAGGGCACCAGTCCACTGTCTGGTAGTTGGGGACTCCTGCCCTATACCTACATTTTTCTAAAGCCCAAATTAAGTAGTAGAGTAGGAGACAAGGCTAGAGAAGGGGACAGGACTATATTAAAAGGGACATAGTGGGTTATTCAGAAGAACTTGGATTTTCCCCTGCGTGATGGAGGAGGGTTTTGGGGTCGATGAGTCATAGGATTCAGATTTGGCGGATAGAAAGTGTTGTGGTAGTCCTAATGTGAAAATGGATATAGAGGCACGGCAGGTATTTAGACTCTTATCACCAGAACATGTTCCTTATGCAGTTGAAACTGGATGCCAAGCTAAGTAAGTCTTTCTAAAATACGTAAACTGTCATGTAAACTTATAGCTCAAAACCAGCCATGATTTCTCTGGGCTATAGCAAAATGTCCTAAATGAAAATATATCCCGTTCAGGACTCCCTGAATTGGTGCCAGTAATTTAATCTCCTGCTGCTGCTCAACCGCAGAGATAGCCAGGGCTTTTTCTTTTTCTCGCTTGCTCATAGCCCAGATCTCTGGTGTGAGTGCCACATTAGAATATCCTGGGAGGCACAGATTAGGAGGAGCTAAAACTGTTCATTGACTGCACACTTCACTTTGTTGTACAGAATCTGCACTGCCAAATTTTATTTTTAGATGAAAGTAAAATTTTTAAAACTTATGTTTTTATTATTTCTAAGAAATTTCACAGCCGACATCTTTTCCATTAAAAAAGCAGCCAAATACCCCTGCAATTTTGTGCTTTTGTTTTAATCTATAATAAATTTTACTAGATATTCTTACCTAAGCTACAGTTTATAGAGATCTAAGAATTTTCAAATAATACCTCATATTCTAGATTTGGAATGTCTTTCAAATTGTGTGTATGATGAGACCAGGAGTTGGCACAATGGTTATGTCGCTGGACTCCCATGTGGTCGACTGCAGATCGAGTCCTGGACCCAGTGGCTTAAACTCACGCCGGGTGTATGTGTGTGCATACCCAAGATCCCGAGAGAAAAATGGAAGAGAAGGGATTGAGGTGTGGCCATCTACCTGGTGATGATTTCTCTCTGTCTCTTTGCCTCTCTGTCTCCCTGGCGAGTGCACACATCCTATAACAAGAACCTCTCAAAAAAAAAAAGAAAGAAACCAAATTGTATGTATATTGATAAAAAAAAAATTTTTTTTAACTTAAAAGAATGCCGGGAACCAGCAGTTAGTGTAATGGCTATGTCGCTGGACTCCCACGTAGTCGACCGCGGTTCGCGTCCCGGACCCGGTGGCTTAAAACTCACACCAGGCACGTGTGCGTGCGTGCCCAAGATCCCAAGAGGAGAATGGAGGAGAAGGGATTGCAGCGTGACCATCCCCCCTGGGGGGTGATTTCTCGTTTTCTGTCTCTCTGTCTCTCTCTGTCTGTCTGGCGAGCACACACGCCCTATAGCAAAAAAACCTCTCCAAAAAAAAAAAAAAAAAAAAGAATGTTAATTGGTGTGAAGTTTAGTATAATAAACCAGAAAGGGGTAATGCTGATTTGTCACTGATTTTTCTCTTATTGAAAACTTACATACACATCTTATTGGAAATCATTTATTCTGGTTTAACACAATTGATAAATCCAAGGTCTTCCTTACCCAAATTACAGAAGTATTTAATCTTCCACTGTAGTACTTCTTTTTGATGATAAAATGCCTGTTGTGTGAGGCGCTCAGTTATCTCTGAAGTCACTGATGAATGCCATCTGGTCCTAACGCTGGACTACAACTTTTCAGACAGTTTTTTCCCTTCTTCCACTTCTCATTCTATTTTTTTTATTTGGATAACTTATTATTATAATAAATTACTTTGTTGCCTATAAATGCTTTTACTGAATTTCTTTAAATTTTCTTTAACACGAATGATGTCTCCCTGTAGTTCTGAGAGAAGGAAGCGTAATATCATGATCTGTTTTACATCAAGTACTGGTATCAAGACAACCATAGAGCTGTCCTAATTTAAGGAATCATTCAATAATATATTTTCCTTCCTACTAATAAGTGTATTTACTTTATACAAATTATTGTGAAGGAAAAAGTCTAGTCGATTCTTTCAAAAACCAGAGATGCAGTTTTTAACCTCACTAGGAAAGAATACTGGTATCAATTTAAAGTATTCTGCTTTCTCTGATTCACTCCCAGTTTGCACCTTGTTGAAAATGGCAGCAGAGTATCCAGGGACTGCCACTAGGAAGAAGAAAAAAAAAATCCCGCCTTAACTAAAAGTGAGTTCAAAGCCTCTATCTCTGTCCATGAGTGTGAAGTATCGAATATTGGACAGATGATTTTGCAAGTGGATTCTGAGATCTGAGGAGTTAAGATAAGGATTAGAAAGCATCAAAATTGGAACTAAATGGGGGAATGGGACAAACAAAAGGAATTGCAAGTAAAAGGACCAAGGAGAAACCTTATAAAATTGGCTAAGATGTGTCCATCTGGAGAATTACGATAAAACACTCGTGGAAAGTTTGCTGATTTAAGCAATTATATAGGATAATGCCCCAAATTTCCAAGTTTTCCTCTTTAGTACCTATTCTGAGTTAATATATGTGCTTTGAAATAATTTGAAAGTCACATTATGAAGGAAGTACTTAGAATTAAGGCCACTTCTCTAAGGTTACTGGCAGTGTGTTCACGTGTATGTACACAAACTACATTAGCAGTTGATAATTAAGCATCTCGAGGGGTGGGCAAGGTTGAAACTAACTACGCTCTGTTATATCCTTTTCTGGAGATCCCATTAAATCTTCATAGTGATTTAATAGCCAGTTTTGTTGTTAGACCAGCTGTGTATAAAATGTTTTGTGCGGTGTCTAAATCAAGAGTCTATAGGCTAACCCAGTTGGACAACAGTTAGGTACAGTGCGTAGAAAGTCGGATCCCACATGGCCAGTCATGGTTCAAATCCTGGCCCTGGTGGCTTGAAAAACACTCTGGTTATACATGTGTATGTGCTCAAAATCCTGACAGGATGGAAAAATGGAAGAAAAGGATTGGGCCTGACCAAACCTCATTGGGAGATGCTTTCTGTCTCTTTGACAAACACATTCATTCTCTGGCAAAAAAAAAAAAAAAAAAAAGTACATTTTAAAAAGGAAATCTGGGGGGGGGGGGGGGGGGGGCAGCAGTTAGCGTAATGGCTATGTTGCTGGACTCCCACGTAGTCGACTGCGGTTCTCATCCCGGACCCAGTGACTTAAAACTCACTCTGGGTGTGTGTGTGTGCGTGCCCAAGATCCCGAGAGGAGAATGGAGGAGAAGGGATTGCGGCGTGGCCATCCCCCCTGGGGGATGATTTCTCGCTTTCTGTCTCTCTGTTTCTCTCTGTCTGTCTGGCGAGCGCACGCGCCCTATAGCAAAAACCTCTCCAAGAAAAAGGAAATCTAGGGAACCAGCAGTTAGCGTAATGGCTATGTCACTGGACTCCCACGTAGTCGACCGCGGTTCACGTCCCAGACCCGGTGGCTTAAACTCACGCCGGGTGCGTGTGTGTGTGCCCCCGAGAGGAGAATGGAGGAGAAGGGATTGCGGCATGGACATTCCCCCTGGGGTGTGATTTTTCACTTTCTGTCTCTCTGTCTGTCTGGCGAGTGCACGCGCCCTATAGTAAAAACCTCTCCAAAAATAAAGAAGGAAATCTAGTGGTATAGTTCTTATCAGCCTCACTCCATTGAAGTTTTGTCAGTGATTAGTGGGGAATCTTTTACTCTTGACAGTGACTGCTGAGTGTAAAAGCCTAAGATAAGGGTGGTGAGGTGAATAATTCCCTCCCATTATCTCTACATAGTTTTTTAAAAAGCTCATTTACGAGACCAGCAGATGGAGTAATGCTTATGTCACTGGACTCTTATGTTGTTGACTGTGGCTAGAGTCCCAGACTTGAAACTCACACTTGGCGTGTGTGCTTGCATGCCCAGAATTCCAAGAGGAAAATGGAGAGGGGATTAGGGCGTGGCCATCCCCACGGAGGGATGATTTCTCACTTTGTATCTCTCCAGCAAGCACACACACGTCCTGTAGCAAAAACTCTCTCAAAACAAAACAAGTTATTAAGTTCATCATCTTCTGTCCAGTCTAACCCTAATTTATATACTGTGTCTGTCCAGAATATCTTTTCCCTAGCTTCCTACCACACTAACTTTTATTCATTCCTCAAGGTTTACTTTAGCTATCACCTTCACATTTTCTATGAAATGTTTTTGCAGACTCCTTGCCTCTGCCTGTAAGGTAACTATCTAGCCAGTATTTCCTTGTTTTCTCTTCTCAAAATTATCAACTTCTGATTTCAGCTCCTGTATTGGAATTTTGACTGTGATACACTTTGCTCTTGAATTTTATTCTCAGATGCTCAGTTTTTGCTTTTTTTTTTTTTTTTTTTTTTTTTGCTATAGAGTGCATGCGCTCGCCAGAAAGACAGAGAGAGACAGAAAGCGAGAAATCACTTTCCCAGGGCGGATGGCCATGCCACAATTCCTTCTCCTCCATTCTCCTCTAAGGATCTTGGGCACATACTCACACACACCCAGCATGAGTTTAAGCCACCCGGTCCGGGACTCGAACCGCGGTCGACTACTTGGGAGTCCAGCAACATAGCCATTACGCTAACTCTGGTCCCCAGATGCTCAATATACTTTGTGATGTTACTCCTGACTTGGCATTTGCCACTGGGTGGGATTAGACGTCTACCTGCTGAATGTCCAGTGCTGAACCTAAGACACCGCCTAGTTCCATCCTCTTCATCTCTGCCTCTTCATCACGGGAGGATGCTGTCCTTGCAGAGTCAGTGCCACATTGACATTCCTCCACAGTCCTCTCCATATTGTGATCAAGTCATATTTTCTGTAGTACTTGTCACCTTAACTAAAATTTGCACATAAACAAATCGAGGGGGAAAAGCATGTGTCACAAACTAGTTTTGAACATCAGCACTTTCATTGGAACCATTAGATCTAAGTTTTTACTAAAATTAAAACAGGTCCTGCCTGGTGGTGCAGTTGGTAGTGTACTAAACTGGATGAGCTGCAACCACATAACTGACTGCACATTCTGATCCTTAGGTTGGTCTGAAAATACTCTGGGCATGGACTACCATACTCAGAATCTGCCAAGCTGGAGGTGGAGGAAAGGGGGGGGTCACAGCACAAAAAAAAAAAAAAAAAAAAACCCTATAGAGGCTGGGTCTTTCTTTCTCTCTCTCTCATGCATATACTTGTGCTCTCTACCATGAATAAAATGAATTAATATTTTTTATTAAAAAAAATAAAGTGGGGACCAGCTGTTAGCGTAATGGCTATGTTACTGGACTCCCACGTAGTCGACCGCGGTTCGAGTCCCAGACCCGGTGGCTTAAACTCACTCCAGGTGCGTGTGCACGCGTACCCAAGATCCCGAGAGGAGAATGGAGGAGAAGGGATTGCGGTGTGGCCATCCCCTCTGGGGTGGTGATTTCTCGCTTTCTGTCTCTCTGTCTCCGTCTGTCTGGCGAGTGCATGCACCCTATAGCAAAAACCTCTCAAAAAAAAGAAAAAATAATAAAGTAAAATTAAAACAGGGTCAGGTAACACAGCAGTAATGAATCTGGGACCACATGGGAATGTCCTGGGTTTACGTTCAGGAACCTCCCTGAAAACACTGGGTATGCAGTAGTAGTACACGTAAATTTACATACACAGAACTAAAAACAGTAGAGAAAGGATGACACCCATGTGGTCTTTCTCAACCACTGTTTCTTTTAGATACATGTATATGGCTTTCTTTATTATCTCTTTCTATTAAGATACCGAAAGATCTCTGTGTTTATGATGTTATTTAGTTTTCTAATTTTATTAAAATACCTAGATTAGAAGTTATGATTGTGCGATTACAATCATAGTTGATATGTTTCTTAAACCACTAGTCTATACTTTATATTTAAAATCTTGGTATATACAGTAAACATAATTTTTTTATAATTTAGTGCTTTTATATAGTTGGAAAAAATTTACAAGGTAATTATGAACAATTTTCACAAATGAAATGTAATGTTCCGACCTTCGTTACCTAGGAAAAATAGCACAAATCCTCTTTAGTTTTACTTTAAGTACTTAGTTATTAGCACAGAAGAGCTCAAATTATATGTCTTTTGAATAAGTATTTGTTTATAATTTTCAAAACAATTCTTTCCCATGCCTACTTTTCTTTTCTTTTTTTTTTTTTTTTTTTTTTTTTTTGTAGAGGTTTTTGCTATAGGGCGCATGCCCACGCCAGAAAGACAAAAAGAGACAGAAAGACAGAAAGTCAGAAATCACCCCCCCAGAGTGGATTGGCCATGCCGCAATCCCTTCTCCATTGTCCTCTCGGGATCTTGGGCACACATGCACACGCGCCCAGCGTGAGTTTAAGCCACTAGGTCTGGGACTTGAACCGCAGTCAACTGCATGGGAGTCCAGCGACATAGCCACTATGCCAACTGCTGGTCCTCTCCTATGTCTACTTCTCTACCCTTCTCTTTAGAAACTTACTTGTCTTCCTGGCTTTCTGATTTGTTACTGACTACTCTTCCTCTGGTCATTTTGGCTCTCGGTCCTTTAAGTTATCGTTTCTTTCTTTCAGATATCCCTTCAACCTTACCCTTAAACAGGTCAGCATCAGTCAACACATACATTGTTTGGGATCCAGAGGATGTGACAGAAACTTGCAATTGGTGAATGCAACAGAAACTGCAAGCTAGAACTGCAGTTAGCCTTCAACTTTACTGGGGTTCTAACACGGGGTGAAGGATGGGAGGTGGTGGGGAGAAAGAATGAGAAGAAAAGGAAGAAGAGGCAGTGAAGAGCAGTGAGGCTCTGTGTGGTTATGGCTTTGTAAGTCCTTTTTGATGTCCTTTCCAGGCCATTGCAAGGGTTAAACTCCATTCCACGGCAGTTCTGGGTATGTAAATTTACCAGAGCTGCTGTCCTATAGCAAAGTACCATAAACTGGGTGGCTTAAACTACAGAAACTGATTTTCTCAAAATTCTGTAGGCTATATTCTGAGGTCAAGGTGGCTTCTTCTGAGGGCTATGAGACTGTGAGGCCTCTCTCTTAGTTTCTGGTGGTTTGCTGGCAACTTTTGCCATTTTGTGGCATGTAGACACATCGTGCCAATCTCTGCTGTCACCTTGATGTGGTGTTCTCCCTTAAGTGCAGTTCTGTGTCCAAATTTACCCTTAAGGACACCAGTCATTTTGCATTAAGACATTTAATGACCTCATTTTAACTTGATTAACTCTGTAAACCCTATTTCCAAATAAGTCATATTCTAAAGTCCAACTCACCTGTCTTTTTGAGGGGACACAATTCAACCCATAACAGTGGACATATTATAACCAGTGTCAGAGGATCCAGAACTGAGACACTGACCTTCTTTCTTTGATAAGTGTGTTTCCACAACTGAAGGAAGAGAAAGCCTTCTCTCAGCCCTCTTTGTTCCCTAAACTTCCACCAAAGCACTTCCAAATCACTCTCAAATAGGTATAAGTCCATGGAACACACCATGTTATAATGTAAGTATATGGCAATATTTGTCCTCAACGAATGTATTCGGAAACTTGATACTATAATTTAATAATAAAGGTAGCAGGCCAAAAGTGAAATGGGAGATGAGAGGAAAGACCTTTAAAACCTAGGAGAGCCAATTCTGGAGGAAGTAAACTGGGGCCCCATTTCAGGTTACATTCAGGAAAGGAAAGTCATTACAGACGAGTAAAGCTGCATCGTGAAAGCAGAGTTTAGAGTCTCTGTGGTGCATCCATTTGTGAGAAAGAGACAGCAATGAATACACTGACTGGAGCCTGTATGTGGAGGCGGGCACTGGTCTGTATTGTTCCCCGTGGTATCCCGATGGTTGGCACACAGTAAGCTCTGAGCGAATATCAATATAATGAGCAGCTTTTAGAAAGGCATAACAGATGTGACTGGTTAGCTAGGGCGCAGTCAAATTAAAACAGGTGTAGAAAAGTTTGACCATGATGGAGCTAGGAAATTGACATGAGCAAATGTGTTAGAAAGATTAGTGTGAGAGTAACATAGGTATAGAGTGAATTCAGGCTGGATGAGCCAGAGGACTTGGAGATAAATAAGCTAGAAAGTTTTTGAAATAGGGGACCAGCAGGTGGTGTGGTGGTTAAGGTGCTGGACACTCCCACATGGCTGACCACAGTTCAAGTCCTGGACCTGGTGACCTGGTGGCTTGCTTTCTCACTTTCCCTCTTTCTCTCTTTCTCTTTCTCTTTCTCTGTGTCTCTCTCTGTTCGAATTAAAATGAATGAATAAATATTATTAAATAAATAATCCTAAAAAAATGTTTCAAATTATGTTAAAATAATCTCAATGGAGGACAAAATTAGAAATAAAGGACAAATCCAAATATTGGCATATATCATGTTATGTGAACTTTTTAAATTTTCTTGTTTAGAATTAGAGATTCTTTGATATTCTAACGAGACTTTATGAGAACTTGAAAAACACATCAAATTGTATCTTATACTTTTTGGGTACTCAGTAAGTGTCACGGACAAATGAAGAAGATAAAGTGTAGAACTTGAATTTGTGACCGAAAGAGTAAGGTAATGGTGTATCTTTCATGAAAAGTGTGTGAACAAGATTCATTCCATTCTGCTGTTGTGAGAAAAATAAGAAAATTTGCATTCAAGGCAACTGTAATGCATACAAGTAGTCTTGATATACCTCTTGGTTATGGCTGTAGTTACAGATAAGATTGTCTGCTGTTAAAGTGATGAAAATGGACGTGACTCTGAAGGGGAGAGGAATTTTATGTTTGGTTACTTGAGTAGTTTTTTATTTGTGTGTTTAAGTTTATTTTTTCATGAGAGAAGGAGGCAGAGAGACACCCCCAACAGGGTCTTCCTCCTACAACCCAGAGCTCATGCACCCAGCATGCACAGGAAGACCTGAGGATGCAAACCTGGGACCGAGCCGTGCGGCCTCCACACTGCGGCTGGCTGGCTGACTGATTGGGTTGTATTTTTCTTTTTCATAAGGAGAGAAACAGAAGCACCAAAGCTTTGGAAACTCACATAGTTAAGAGTCAGAAGAAGAAGCAAGTGCTAAAACAAAAGGAGGAAAGCAGTCAGTTAAAATAGTAAAATAGTCAAAATAGGAAAGATTTAAGAAATAGAAATAGCCTTATCATCTTTGTGATTATAATGCATTCCCACAGAAAAAAAATATAAATATATAAAATGACACAAACCAAAGGGAAGGGGAATAAAAATCACTCTATAAATCTGCCATCCAGAGCTAACCACTATTAATGTTTTAATGTTTATCCTTCTAAAGTGTATACACACATATGTATGTATAGGGTTGTCGGAAAAGTCATCCCGCATTTTTACATAGAAAAATGTTTCATTTGACTAACATGATGGCCAGAAGTGGTCAGTTCCATATCCGATCTCATGTGACAGGTCACAATCAAAAGGCTGCAATACAAAAATGCTTCAGGAAATTTCCATCAGACTATGTATATAAGGTGTGTATAAAACATATGAATTTAGTATTTAGCATGGATCCCATCCCCAAAATACCTCATTATGTATATGCAGATACTCCAAAATCTGAAAACATCTGAATTTTTAAACACTCCCAAGCATGTAGGAGAAAGGATGTTGAGCCTGTAGTAGAAAGAGAGAGAGAGCCCAGCAAAGTGGGGCCCATGTAATCTGAGTTCAAGAATAGGTGGACCAGAAACCAGCAGTTAGTGTAATGGCTATGTCGCTGGACTCCCATGTAGTCAACCGCGGTTCGAGTCTTGGACCAGGTGGCTTAAACTCACGCCGGGCGCATGTGCGTGCGTGCCCAAGATCCTGAGAGGAGAATGGAGGAGAAGGGATTGCAGCATGGCCATCCCCCCTGGAGGGGGGGGGGGGGTGATTTCTCGCTTTCTGTCTCTGTCTCTGTCTGTCTGGCGAGTGCACGCGCCCTATAGCGAAAACCTCTCCGAAAAAAAAGAATAGGTGGTCCAAAGGAAGGAAATAGGAAACAGGATCAAGACTCTACTGTTTTGAGGGCCCTATCTTGATAATATTTTGTTTTCTTTTTTAACATATGCTCTTCTGAGAGGAGATGAACAAAAGGACAAAGAAAAAGACAAAAACTGTTTCTCCCCAGCCCTCCCAAAGGGTGGACTGTTGGTGGAAATGTTAGTGTGAGTTTCAAGAAGAGTTCTTTTTTCAGCAGTAAATGTTAATTCTCTGGCCAGTCCATCTTAATCTGCTATCAGCCTCCCTTCCTTCAGTCAGCTATTATCATCCTGGTTTCTAAGATTAAAAACCCAGCGCCTTCTTATTTTCTTTTTCAACAAATCTCCATTTTTCTGTCTGCTTGTCTTAGCCTAGGCTTAATTTCTTTTTTATTTCTCTTTAAAGAATTATTTATTTATTTTCATTTATTATTATTATTATTTAATTTGCCCATACAGAGAGAGAGAAAGGGAGAAAGCACGCCTCTAGGTCCAGGACTTGAACCGTGGTCGTCCATGTGGGAATCCAGTGCCTTTAATCACTGTGCCACCTTCTGGCCCCTTAGGCTTAATTTCAATCCACTTTTATTTCTCACTGCCCCTTCCATTATGTCCTTTTCCTTTGTATTTCTCGTTTCATCTTCTGTTCATCGGTATAAATCCTGCCTAGCCTTCAAAACTCACCTTGAGGAAGAATCCATACTTAGAGCTTTCCTCTACTTTTCAGACTCAGTGTTATTTTCCCTTCCCTCAATTTGCCCCCATTTTTATTTGCTAAATTTAATGATTTTTAACTGACATCCCAGTTGTCTCAGATCCTATTGGAGATAAGGGTCAATCAGGACAGATGATTTCCTTGGCCTGCCCTCTTCCCCTTTAACCAGTGAGTCTCTGCTTTTATAGGTTTTATGTAGTGGGACTTGGCGTGAAATAATTTGGAAGAGTTCCATCAGTTTTAAAAATTCTAAGAAAAGGGTGGCATAGTGGTTAAGGCGCTGGACTTCTGGTTCCAGTCCTGAACCTGGCAGCACATGTGCATGTGTGCCCTAAATCCCAGGAGAATGGCAGAGAAGGGATTGCAGTGTGGTCATCCCTCCCCCCATGGGGTGATTTCTCACTTTCCCTCTCACTGTCTTTCACTGTTTGTCTCCAGCGAATGCATGAGTCCTATAACAAAAAAGAAAAACTAAGAAAAGTCACTCTTTAATAATATTTCAGACCTTTTGTCCATGAAATATTGTTACTTGCACATTTGCGTTGCATGCTTATGTTTTGGCTTATAAATTGCAGTTGGTAAATTTCTTGACATCAGCTTATCTTTCCTTTCCCCATTGTGCACAGCTCGATACTGTTGATTGATTAATTTTTTAAAGTTTATTTTGCAGACGATCGGGTAGAATTCCTACTGAGGCTTTAAGTGTCACAATGTACTACGTCTTTCAGTAATATTTCTCACTTTTAAAGGTGGCTTATTACAGAGAACAGTACATAACATGAAGGAGTGGATTGATAAAGATACAATTTTATGCATCAGTAGCAAGCTAGTATAGATTCTTGAGGAATAGAGGCCATTCCACTGCCCCCTCAAATCAAGTCATTTAAATTTGCTAATTTGCCAGATTGGCCCAGCTTTAGGACAGCAAATTTAAGAAACTCATTCATGCCTTTTGGATTTACGGGAACAATAGCTTTGTACATTGTTACACAAATATATGAACTGTTACATTTTGCTGAAACACATGCATAGCAAGTACTCATTGTTTACTTTTTTTATCTCATTATTTAAGAACTATGTAGTTAATGAGAGATTCAATAATGTGGTTATTTCCTTTTGATTACAAGGAGATGTGAAATGTGAGATGTGCGGGATGCAAGAAGTTAGTTTATTGCAATTAAGGAATAGAAAGACAAGGCCACTGAGTGGAATGCTAAACTGAAAATAAAGTGCCTTTGTCAACATAGAGCCCTGCTGTTCTGTGTTTTCTTAAAATGAATAGAGCAGAATAGCATGGTAATGTTCCTGTGTCTAGTGTAAGGATAGAGCTGTGAGTTTCTTGACTCACTGAGAAAGAAAAGAGAAAAGCTTTAAAAAAAAATTTTTTTAAACACTTTTCAGTGAAAAAGTAGTACATCCTACATATGTGCCGTAGTATCTCTAGGATGAAAACAGCTTTGCCCAATTCCTGAACTCCAGCAGGGTAGAATCAACAAAGCTAGAATTTGGAGACCCGCATGCGTCTACACCAGTGATGCCCTTGGATCTAAGACAAAACATTTGCTACCTCCCTGTTTCTATTTCCTTATCTGAAAAGGAGTAATGAAGTGTACTCCTCAAATGAAAGGGGGGGTTAGACGTTTGTACTGAAGTGCAGTGACACAACTGGCTAAAGTCCTGACCACGAGTTTTTTGTCCTTGTTGTTTTAAGTATATTTATGTATTTCTTCCATGAGCAAGAGAAACAGAGCAAGATGGAGAGACAGTACCCCCAGCAGAGTCTTGCTGCCCTGATCCATCCCAAACTTTAGCCAGCCCTGGATCATGCATGGCTGGCATACTCAGAGAAGTCTCTGGACGTAAACCCAGAACCCTCCCATGTGGATGAACATCCTAGAGCATTACATTACTGCACCCTTGCCCAATGCCAAAACATGATTTTGTCCTTGATGAGGTTACGGAGATGAAACAGGCCCATAAATAGGCACATCAAAGTACTGTCTTGTGCATGGAGTTGATGAGCAGGTATATTTGACAAGGAATGCTCATGGAGAAGGTGAATATGGTTTTGAAGAGGAGGCTACAACAGAAAAAGCTACTAAGGGGGATTATTTTGAAGGCCATATTGTTAGGCATTCAACAGTTGGTTTCAGTTAGAGTAAATCTTGGCCCCTTGTTGGACAAATATAATCATTCAAAATTTTGTTGTCATTAGATTTTCTTCCAAAATCAAATAACCAACATTTGTAATGAACAATGCAGAGAAACTTCCATGGAGACTGGCATTTTTGTTTTCTAAAATTAGGTCTAAAATCTCTAGTAAACATCCTTCCTAAACCTTAAGTATACACAGTTATATGGCACTGAAAACATTTTCTAGTAAGGCTTGTTCCTTAACACTTTTAAATTTATGTTTCAAGTTATTCCCTCTTCTCCAGCCCCTCTTGGTTATTTGAGAAACTGTTAAGCAGGCCATCTACCAATCCTTTTCTTATAGACCTGCAATTGTCTATGTGATGTTTTCACTTGTGGTTAGTAATGTTATCCTTTCATTCTTAAACACATCATCCCCAAAACTGTATTTCTTACCTACCTGGGCCTTCTGTCCTCCATTCTATGCAAAATTGAATCCAGTTGGGAAAATAACTTATCCTGTCCATGTAGCCCCCAGGCTCAGGGTCATCACGCCTAACTCTACTTACAATCCCACAATATAGTTTCCACCACATTTTCTTCTTATCCTTTAAAAGAAGATTTTGTGTTTATTTTCTTCTCTGAATTGCAAAGGAACCATGCATCATCTAAAGATGGGGAGATCTATATGTAGCTTATCTCATTGTTAAAAGATCATTTATATCTTTATTTATATAAATACCAGAATATGCACAGTATGACTTTGCTTTATTTTTTCAGAAATGTTGAAGTTCTTTTATTATTACTATTCATTAGTTACTCTATTCGTTTATATACTGATGATTCCTCTCCAGTTGGTCTCCATAGCAACACTGGATAATGCTAATGACTGCAACATCTTAAGCCCTCCCACAGAGCATCTCTGTTAAAATAGCCATGAAGCACAGTTGCATTTCTTTTTGTTTTTTTGTTTTCTTTTTTTTCCTTTAAAGGAGATCAGTATCTTGGACTGTTTCTCATAATCAAAACTTAACTTCCTAAGATGTTTGTCTAGGAGTTATCTCTAATGTAGAGAAGCTTTTTTAGAAGAGAGTAACGACAATTGGGACAGCACCTCCTCCCCCACACTCACACCCTATGTTGGTGTTCAGCGGTGGTTCTCAAAATACAGTTCCGCAACAGCATCTGCCATAATCTGGGAACTTGTTAGAAAGACTGATTCACGTGCCACCTACAGACTTCACCTATGAATCAGCAGTTCTGGAGATGAAGCCCAACACTGTGTTTTAACCAGTTCTCCAGGTGATATGGATACATGCCAACGTTTATGAACCACTGCTGCTGTCCAAGACTCTGGTGTAGGAGGCAGCATTGTCACATTCAGTCTTCGTGTGTGTCCTTGGGTCGTGCTAACATGATTAGAAATTATTTTACTGTTTGTTTTTTATAGCCACTGAATTTACTTACACTATAAAATATTAGCTAAATACCAGCTTGTGTTAAGATAAAATATGACATGGGAGAATGTCTGATTTTAGAAATCTCCCAATTCTTATTTATCTATTATTAACAAGCATTAGACAAAGGCAAGTTACTGCCATTAATTCTGTAGTAATAGGTGATCACTCAGACGACAAAACCACGTGTTTGTTTGTTTGTTTTTTTCCTGTTATTGTTTCTTGAGTAAGAAAAGTAGTATGTTTTGATGTATGGACACTAACAAGTATCCACCTTTTTGAAAGAAGGTTTTAAATATTGTTTTTTGTTTGCTTGTGGTTACTAATTCATCCTTTTTATTCTTAAACACATCAGCAGTGTGCATAAAAATATTTTTTGGAGGCCATGACTTAGAGAACAAAAATAGGAAGCAGATACAATAGAAAACTACAAAAAGGACAAGTGAACCTGGTCATGTAAAGTTCAGAAGCAGGTAGGACCCAGAACTTAGAAATCTAGACAGAAACTAGAGCTTAAAAAGAGATGGACTGAAAATTAAGGCTTTTAAAATTGCTCCTTGTCAAAATAACTGAATCACTTTGGAGCTTGAACAGAACCAAAGGGTTGATAGTCTGAGCAGACCTGAAGACCAGACTACCAGGCATGTTAAGAGTTAAACAGGGTTCAGAAATCAAGATAAGCAAGATTCATTTGGTAAGAATTCAAAGGTCCGTTAGTCTAAGGAGACAGTGGCAGCATAGTGATTTCTAACACCTACTTAAGCTTGATACAATAGGCAGGAAGCATTTGCTCCTCACTCTTGATCATCACTGCCCTTACTCAGACCCTCACCATTTCTCACCTGGACTGTTACAAGACTTCCTTTTTGGGGTTCCATCAATGAGTACTAATAATATTCATAGTTCCCTGAGTGTGCTGTCTCTGCCTTCCTGCCTTACGGCTTCTTCAAGTGCTCCTGGCTGCCCTGCTTTCACCAACTAGGTTTGCAGCTCCATATTCAGACAGTCCCTGCCTTGCAATACTTCAACTTAAGTTTTGGACTTTATGATTTCACAAAATTAATATGCATTCAGTAGAAACTGTACTTCAAGTACCCACACAACCATTCTGCTTTTCGCTTTCAGTATTCAATGAATTACATGAATGTTCAACACTTCATTATAAAATAGGCTTTGTATTAGACGAAGTTGCCCAGCTGTAGGGTAGCAGAAGCATTCTGAGCACGTTTAAGGTAGGCTCAGCTAAACTATGGTGTTCTGTAGGTTAGGTATGTTAAATACATTTTCAATTTATGATCTTTTTCAATTTGCAATGGGTTTACTAGGACATAACTCCATCTTCGATCAAGGTACATCTGTAGTTGTATTTGCCCTTCAGCTCTTGATTCAGGCAATTAATGCTGTGATTGACAGACAGGTGCTCTCCTAACCGTGAATTTTCCCTAGACCTTACACATAACTTTATTTGTAAAACATGCCATATACTGGGAACCAGCAGTTAGCGTAATGGCTATGTCACTGGACTCCCATGTAGTGGACCACAGTTCGCGTCCCGGACCCGGTGGCTTAAAACTCACGCCGGGTGCATGTGCGTGCGTGCCCAAGATCCCGAGAGGAGAATGGAGGAGAAGGGATTGTGGCGTGACCATACCCCCTGGGGGGTGATTTCTCGCTTTCTGTCTCTATGTCTCTCTCTCTGTCTGTCTGGCGAGTGCACGCGCCCTATAGTGAAAATCTCTCAAAAAAAAAAAAAAAAAAGAAAGAAAGAAAAAAAGAAAAACATGCCATATACTGTATTATACAAGAATTGTGTGTATCCCTTACCCATGCTTTCAGATTAGGATCTTTGTCTTCATCTCTCCAGTGTTTTTTCTTAGCTTGGTGCCAAGTACACTGTATATTTTCAATAATATTTTGAATAAATAGGTAAGAGATTTTTACATGTTACAGGAATAGCAAGTATAAATCATGAATTTATTCTGATTTGAAATATTTTGTCCTTTCGCTCAGCTGTCAGTAACTTTGACATTTAGCTATCGCGGTATCCTAAGTTTATCTCTTAAATATGCACAAAAAAACAACCCCCTAAACTAAATTGCATGAAGAAATTAGAGCCCAAAGATCCTAGGGGAGTTGTCATTAGTTTGTCCATCATTCAATCAGAGATAAAAGAAACCCAAAAAATAGAATTGTAGTTTGACGGGACAACTGTGGCCTAAGCATCAGTGCTATTTAAAAGCTCTGTCTTGAAGACAGTTCTTGACTTCAGCTGTAGAGGAACTAAGGTGATCTTGATGGACAATGAAAGGAATCACAACATTCGACATTCCTTAAACCAAAATTTATTCATTTAAATAAGTTTGCCTGATTTACATACTGTATCTTAAAATCCCTCTAAAAAACAAAAACATATCTTTATAAGTGTCCTCCTGTTCATGTTACCAAATAGATTATAGTTTTAATCTTTGAAAAGCTAAGTTCTTAGTACTTTGCTTCAAATAGTATTCTCTCTGATGCCCATGTCACTTTGCAATTGTTTTTGTACTTTTTCAGTTTCTCTTGTTCTTCTCTTCCTGATATTAACCATCTGTATTAATGAGATAATGAGCCAGGCTTGTTGCTAATGAATTGATTCATTCAGTGCTAGATTTAATTAGGAAGACATTTAACATGCCAGCAGATGTTCTGATTTTGTTTTGTTATCCCCAAACATAATAAAATAAAATGAATTTTTACATTTCTGCATAAATTAACTTAAGGTATGTTACTCTATCACACATTATAAAAGGCTAACTGATAGAGTTTTTTTAATCAATGTATTCAAAATATTTGAAGGAAAATCAATTTTCTCTTTAAAACAGTTACTTTAACTGGAAGAAGAGTGAAGTCAAGAAATAAGAGTATTTAAGAGTGAAGTGTTGTTTGACCCTCAACTCTGTAGAAAGGAAAGTAAGCGACAGATTCACCCCAAAGTTATTTTTTATAAGAGATGGATTTTCTAAATTAATTGACTACTAGAAAAATTATTTGCGAACTATTTATTTTAAACATTATCCAGTGACTTTGTTGTTTTAGTTGTTAAATTTTCATGATTTTATTTGCAGGGTTCAAGGGAAAGGGGGGGTGGGGTATAAGGCAGTTTCAGTAGAGTTTTGTTTTTTGGGTTTTTTTTTTTTTTTTTTTTTAATGCCAAAGAGTGTTTTTGCTAGCCAGAGAAGGAGAGAGAAACCATCTCACAGTGGGATGTGGTCATGCTGCAATTCTTTCTTTCTTTCTTTTGGGTTTTTCTATAATATTAAAAAAATATTTTTGAATAATTTCTTATTTACATTTAATTGTACATCTTCGTGGAGTACAATATGGTTTTTCAAAGCATTCTTGCAGTGTATGATAAAAGATATCACCAAATTCATCTCCTTCAACAAAGAATACTACTTTAAGTGTTCACCTTTGATTTTCATTCTACCAGGGTTTCTGGGGTTTGAGCAGTTAGTGTAATGGCTATGTCACTGGACTCCCATGTAGTCGACCGCGGTTCGCGTCCCAGACCCGGTGGCTTAAAACTCACACCAGGCACGTGTGCGTGCATGCCCAAGATCCCGAGAGGAGAATGAAGGAGAAGGGACTGCAGCGTGGCCATCCCCCCTGGGGGGGATTTCTCGCTTTCTGTCTCTCTGTCTCTCTCTGTCTGTCCTGGCGAGCGCATGCGCCCTATAGCAAAAACCTCTCTCAAAGACAAAAAAAGAAAAGGACATTGCCAGTATACACATAATATATGATCGGCAATGTATATACATATTGATTAGCAATGCATATACATATGACTCATATATATTAAATTTATATAAATATATAGGCAGTAAATGTACATATAAACATACAATTAGCAACACTCCTTTTTTTATATGTTCTTTATTGTGATTTATTGTCCTGTAATCTGTTTCCCATGTTTACAAGCATTCATGGTGTCTGTTAGACGTTTATTCCTAAATCCCATCTCTCCCCTTATTTCTCACACCATTGCCCTCCCCCCCCCCCCACACATACACAACCCCATGTAATCTCTGGAACCTATTCCCTAATTTATTTTCATACTTGTCTAAATATTACCACATGTAACATTTCACCCCAAATCCTTGAAGTCTTTAACCTTGATGTTCCCTTTAGAATTCTGGTTTTGTGAATTTATTCATAATCTCTCCATTAAAGACACCAGTGCTCATTTGTTTTAATCCTCTTGAATATCAAAGCCTTTAGTCAAAGCTCTTGTGTCATTCTGCCTGCTTTCCCTTGAATATTCTATAATAGAAAACTGTTTTAAAGCAAGGTGACCCGAACTACCATTTGTTCCAAATAAGTCAGTTATTTGGTTTTTAAATAATATCTTTTGACTTACATGAAAGCAATAAACCTCTTAGAATTCTATTTAGTTTATAAAGCGCCATGCTAAAGGTTTAGAGTATTACCTTCTACTAAACATTTATTCTTTTCTTCAGTGTCTTGTAGTATGTGAGAACCAAGGGTGTATTCATTTTCTGTGGAAATGGGTGTTTCCTGACTCAGTACTTGATATTTCTCTGCAGTGAGTCCCTTACCCTGCCTCAGCCTGCCTGTATTTAATAGCTCCTCTCCTAACTACAATCTGCCCTTTAGTTCTGCAGCCTCAGTAGATATTTCATCTCTCTTCATGTCTGGCTTCCAGATTACTGAAGCATTTTTAAAAGCAACTTAACAAAAAAAAAAAAAAAACTGTATTGCCATTATGTATAGACTGGTTGCCCAGATTTATGGATCTTAAAATGACCAAGCTGCTCTGGCCAGGTATTCTTAGCATTACATTAAAACTCAGAATGAAAGCCAAAGGAAAAACACTGAGGAAGTATTGTCATTACAGAGAAAACTTTGGACTTTAAGTTCCTGTGGCAAACAGTATTTTTAGTATGAATTTTTTTTTTTTTTTTTTTTTTTTTGGAGAGGTTTTTCGCTATAGGGCGCGTGTGCTCGCCAGACAGACAGAGAGAGACATAGAGACAGAAAGCGAGAAATCACCCCCCACGCCGCAATCCCTTCTCCTCCATTCTCCTCTCGGGATCTTGGGCACGCACGCACGCACACGCGCCCAGCGTGAGTTTTAAGCCACCGGGTCCGGGACGCGAACCGCGGTCGACTACGTGGGAGTCCAGCGACATAGCCATTACGCTAACTTCTGGTTCCCAGTATGAATTTTTAAGGGAGTACTTGCCTACTTGTTGTAATTTAATGTATGAAGAAGTACTGTACATGAATTATTTTCCATGTTGATGCATTAAGGCAAATAAGTGTATTATGTCAGTAAAGGTAACCTAATGACAGAAAAATTTTGTTCCATTGAATCACCTCTCTGAATGTTTGATAAAACATATGTATTATACATTTTTTAATAAAAATAGCTGTTCTTACTAGTATACAAATATGCTGTTATTCATAGTCCTCAATTATTCAAAGCTTAGCATTTAAGAGCCTAGATTTTAAATTTCTTTTGATGAAAAATATGGTTCTAAAAGTTGTAAATGATTGAGGCCTGCAAGTGGCAGAGTGATTAAGGTGCTGGACTCCCACTGTGTGGTGGTTAAGGCTAGACGCCCACACGGTTCAAGTCCCAGACCTGGTGGTTCGAAAATTACACTAGGCATGTGTTTGTGCACACCCAAAATCCTGAGAAGACACCAGAGGAGAAGGGATTACGGGGTGGCCATTCTACCTGAGGGGTGATTTCTCACTTTCTCTCTCTCTCTCTGACAAGTGTGTAACACTCTATGGCAAAAATCTTGACTTGAAAAAAAAAAAAGAAGAAGAAGAGAAAAGAAAATTAAAAAGTTGTAACTGCTTAAGTTCACAGAGACTTAGCCATTCGCAGTACCCATAAGAAATAAAAGAAATAGATGCCGTGGCCCCGCAGTCTAGTGGTGAAGGATGCAAGATCCCATGTGGCCGACCCAGCAGCTCATATATCAGCCCTGACATCCTGAGAAATAGTCCTGATGCATGAAGGGATTGTGGTGTGACCGTGCCCCACTGCAAAGTGATTTCTCTGTCTCCCTCTCTCCCTGTCTCTGGCAAAAGCACACACACTCTGGCGAAAATAAATAGGTAAATAAAAATAAGAACTAAAAATAAAACAGAACAATCACAAATTGTCACATATTGTATTTAGATAACATTTTTTCTTTCCTTTTTTGTTAAAGAATTATTTTATTTAACTTTATTTATTTTTCATTTGACTAGAGAGGGACAGAGTGAGAGAGAGAAAAAGGGAAAGTAAGAAAGCAAGCCGCCATATCTGGCACTTAGAACTACAGTTGGCCGGGACCAGCAGTTAGTGTAATGGCTATGTCGCTGGACTCCCACGTAGTCGACCACGGTTCGAGTCCCGGACCCGGCGGCTTAAACTCACGCCGGGCGCGTGTGCGTGCGTGCCCAAGATCCCGAGAGGAGAATGGAGGAGAAGGGATTGCGGCGTGGCCGTCCCCCCTGGGGGGTGATTTCCTGCTTTCTATCTCTCTGTCTCTCTCTGTCTGTCTGGCGAGCGCACGCGCCCTATAGCAAAAACCTCTCCAAAAAAAGAAAAAAAAAAAAAAAAAAGAACTACAGTTGGCCATGTGGGAGTCCAGCACCCTTAACCACCATACCACCTGCCGGCCTCTAGATAACATTTCTACCACCAAGAAAGGGAAGGAGAGATCCAGGTTTCACCATCATAATCCAAATATGTTGTTGTTAGGTTTTTGCCATAGGACGTGTGTGCTCACCAGAGAGAAACAGAGGGGGAGAAGTGAGCAATCAAGTGATTTTCAAGTCACTGGGTCCTGAACTCAAACATGTGAGTCCAGCACCTTAATGACTATGCCACCTGCTGGCCCCTCATAATCCAAATTTTAGGGTATTTGCTGGGCCAACAGGTGTTGTGGAGGTTAAGGTGACTAGATCCCACATGCTTCAAGTCCTGGATGCAGTGTCTTGAAATTCATGGCAGGCACACATGCATATGTGCCGAAAATCCCAAGAGGAGAATGGAGGAGAAAGGATTGTAGTGTAACCACCCCCCAAGTGATAATTTCTCACTCCCCCTACCCCATCTGTCTCTCTGTCTCTCTTTCTCTATGGAGCACACATACCAGATAGCAAAAACTTTTTTTTTAAGAGGTTTTTGCCTTAGGGTGCATGCCAGTGCTGCAGAAAGACAGAGACAGTGAGAGGGAAAGTGAAAAATCACCCCCCAGGGGGGGAATGGCCACACTGCAATTCCTTTTTCTCCCTTCTCTTCCCAGGATCTTGGGCCTTGGGCCCACACACGTGCCCAGCATGAGTTTCAAGCCACTGGGTTTAGGACTCGAACCGCAGTTGGCCATATGGTAGCCCTTCAGTGTAACTGCTACTCCATCACTGGCCCCACAAAACTTTTAAAAAAGAAGGAAGAAAATGTATTTGTTCCAGAATAGTACAGTAACTTAAAATTTGGGCTCTGGAGTCAGACTTCATAGATTCCAATCCTCTCTACTTACTGGCTGTGTAACTGTAATTCTGTAATTGTTTTGTCAAGAAAATGGCAGCAACTTGGTATCTGAAACAGAACGTTGGTTTTATTGTTTCTGAACAGTGGACATCTGTATTCATAAGGCATAGTCTTTGTGAGTAAAATAGACCACTAAGCTGATTTAGGATTTGGGGGATTGAAATCAGGACTTGGCAGACTCTCAGAAGTAGGAGTAGGAGGGGATGGGTGGAACTTTAGCTATAGTGTTACAGTCACTGAGTGAAACGATTGCCAATTGACTGACTTTCAGAAATGTGGTAATGAAGTTGAGATGTCACTGACCCATTGGGACAGGTTAAAACTACTTATGATTCTTATACTGTTTAACAACACAACTGCCCTTACGGGCCATTTATTTCTGATAATTAAATTGGGATTACATGTAAACTTCCTAGCATAATGCCTAATAGAAACAAGTGATCCTCTTCATCACACTGACCTTGAAGATGGGAAAGCCTCCTACTATGAAGGCTTTAGCTTTTAGAGCTCTAGATCAGCGGTCCCCAGCCTTTCTGGCCCCAGGGGCTAGTTTCATGGAAGATATTTTTTCTACAGCCCCAGGGGAGGGGCAGAGGTTATGGTTTGGGGATGATTTAAGCACATTATAATTTTTGTGCATTTTGTGTCTTTTATTACTACATTGTAAAATATAATGAAATAATTACAGCTCACCATAATGCAGAATCAGGGAGCACTGAGCTTGTTTTCCTACAACTAGACCATCCCATCTGGGGGCTGTCTTGTTGTAGAATCTAATGCTGCTTCTATCTGACGAGAGGTGGCGCTCAGTCGGTACTGCGAGTGATGGGAATCTTGGTGCAAACATCATAGAGTGTATTTAGATAAACCTGGATGCCACTACACACCTAGACCATATGATATAGCCTATTGCTCCACCATTGTATATGTGATTTATCTTTGACCAAAATGTTATGTTTTCACAAGTCTTAGAGCCAACAGGTGGCATAGTAGTTAAGATGCCAGACTCCCACATGGCCAAATGAAGTTCAAGTCCCAGATCTGGTGACTTGAAACTCAAGCCAAGATTATGTGTATATATGCCCGAAATCTTGAGGGGAGAATGGAGAAGAGGGGATTGCAGCATGGCTATCTTCCCTGGAGGGTGATTTCTCATTTTCTGTATCTCCAGTGAGTACACATGCCCTATAACAAAAATCTCTTAAAAAAAAAGAAAAGTTTTACTTCTTAAATACTTTATGTTTATAGATTCATGCACATGCATGGGCACACAACTTTGTGGCTGAGTATTTTGGAATTTGTTTTCAAATTCAGAAACCAGAGGGCTTACATGGTATTTTACAAATTTATGTAGTCAAGTAACAGTTACCATCAGGCAAAGAGGAGTCTTCCTTGGGAGTTTTGAATCCCTGATTAGTATTATCTGTATGTTCCTTAGGATTTACAGTGTGTTGCTTTTTTGTCTTTTTCTGTTCCTATACAGGACTTTACCCTACAGAGGATCATTTGACATACACCACATATTTAGAATGACTTCATGACACAGAAGTATAAAGAATAATAGACCACTGTTTCTACATTTTTCTTGCATATTCAAAATTAAAGTCCAAAGTACAAATACTTCTTAGAAGTACGAATACTACCTTCAGATAGAAATAAAACATACGAAAACATGGATAGGTTACTGCGTTCTGTCAGTACATAGTGTCATTCCTTGGCTTACTTACTTTGATTTACTGGTCAACTTTTTTAATAAAATTACTATATATATGTTTTATGTGGTTTATGTAAACAGCTGGTTTGGTTTCATTGGTTGCCACTTAATAACTAAATAATCACCAGAACATTGTGTTTTAATCAAGATTTCTTGGCTTTCTTCACTTTTAAGACTCCACTCTCTTTGATAACAGTGTTTCTTGTACATGAAATACTATCCCAAATTTTTTGGACTAGGAATCTTGAATAATACTTTGTTAATTTTCTCCTTTTAGTAGTTTCCTTTATTTCACTATATGGCAGCTATGTATCTGGATCTCTTTTTTTTCCTACTAAACCCAGTAAAATCAGTTATAAAGCATGTTTGAGTAAACAAATCTCTATTTTTCTCTTTTACAGGAGGGGGAAAAAAAACAAAACCGGAATTGCATCAGGGAGGGATAAAGCCTCCTTGTGGGCTTTGTTGTAACTTGGAGTAGTAAGATAGCCGATTTGGCATAATGGACATTGGCGTATGCAAGAAGCTAGAAGAAAGCTTTTGGGTCAAAGTTGGTTTCGTTTGGTTTGGTTTTAATCTCTAAATTGAGGTTTTGATTCTAGGTCCTTCCTAACTATAGCTATGATATACTATACCAGAAACACTTCTTCTATATGTGGAATACCGTCATTCTGTTCTCCCACCTTCTTTTATAAAGGGCTCAACCAGAGATTTAGAAGCTGAGCTTTATTATCAGACTTGGCTGGTAGATGTCCTGTCTGTCACCATGTATTCTACCCTAAAAATACTTTGTTACATACCCTTACTTCTCTTTAATACTGTATGAGCATTCCTGAAAAGCTTCGCATTCTACAGAATTCACACAGTAAAAATAACAGATCTTATGGGGGTGGAATGAGGTTAGCAACAGACCACTTAAAACCAGTGGAACTTTGTAACGAGAGCAATCCTAATAAATAAGAGTAGCTTAGTTAAATCTCCCTCCAGTTTGCATTCAGAATCAAGTCCAGCAGATGCTTTGCATCCTTGAATCCTGGGATTCATGCTTCCTTCTTCAAAATGTAAGTCCTTGGGGGCATTTCTTTGTAATGATTACTTTGATCAAAATTAAATATCTAACCCTGGTTATAAGCCTCTATTGATCAGGTGTTTTTTAAACACAGAAAGGAATGCCTTTCTGGCTTCTTCATCTGCATTCTTGTCTTTATTGAATAACTTAACAGTGGAAAGGGTAGCGATTCTTGAAGTCTCACTTGTTATAAGGAAGAACTTACATAGAACTTTTAGGAGTTTTGTTAAAATCTGTTCAGGCTTTCTTTTGATGAGAAAACTTGCCCCTGATTGCTTCAAACCATTTACTGTGCTGCGGGAAAAACAACAACAACAACAACAAAAACAACAACAACAAAAAACGTGAAACAATTCTATATGTGTAGAACCAACTTTTATATTATACTAATAACATTCCTTTTCTATGTTTTTAAGTTGCTAGAGGGTACATACATTCACTGGAGAGGGCTAAAGAGAGAGAGAGGAAGCAAGAAAGCACCCCTCTCCATGGGGGATGATCACACTGCAGTCCCTTCCCCTGTTCTCCTCTTAGGACTTTGAGTATGCACGCACACATGCCTGGAGTGTTTCTTAAGCCTCCAGGTCCAGTGTTCAAACTGTGAAGTCATCCGTTTGGGATTCAGTCACCTTAATGCCTCTGGCTAACCAACCAACATTATTCTTCAACCTATCAAATTTGTGTCAGTAAACTCATATTAATCAATATTGTGTCAATAAAGACTTTAGTTTGATTACGTTTCCTTACATCTTTTCTCTTTGTTAGGCAGTTTACAATCTACAAAATACAATTTAATCCATTGCAAAATATCCCTTCTTCTAAAACCTATAAAAGTGTGCTGTTTCTTCAGAAATAGAAACCACTTTTTTACTCTTATACCACAAAATGTTTATCATTTTTGTCTTTATATTATAAAGCATAGAATTAATCATACCAGGTTTTTATTAAAACAGTGGTTTATAGCTTCACATAAAGCATGTTGCAGCCACTCTAGAGAAATTACATTAGGTTGTTTGTGTAAGACGTCAGCATGTTTTAAAAGTTCCTGAATTGATTTCCTATGTACCATCAGGTTTGAGAACCTCTGCATGAAAATAAAAATAACTAAAAGTATTTATTAGGGTATCATTTTTAATAAAGTTGCATTTAGACATTCCAGTGAAGCCAATATTAGATTAACTGCTGGCAAAATTCACTTTGTTATTACATGAGTAATTTGCTATATGTATTATTTATTTTAACAGGACTGCCTGTATGGTCTAGAGCTATGAGAGTTATATCATTTTGGAGTTTATTTTATAATTGTTGATGTTGAATATAGGAAATTTAATACCATATCTGAAATATTAGTACTAAAATCTGTCATATCTTGTTTCATCATCACACATCCTTTTATTCCTCATCCTTCATCTTAGAAGTTAAGTGATTTTCTGATGCGGCTACATATTTATAGATTACTTTACATTATTATAGTGTTGGGATTTATGATACTAAACTTTACTGAAGACACAAGAGTAGTTGTCAGTAAACAAATAAATTGAAGATTTATATTTTTTAAATGTTGTGAACATGACTGAATATCATGTGTTTTGCAAAAAAATTTAAAACAACACTTGTAGCCATGTCTTTATAAAAGCAGCCTAAGTCACAGCAGGTCCAGGTGACTGAAGAACAGTGATTTGCTAAATGCCTCAAATGTAAGGCCAGACTACCTGCCCTAGCGGGCTTGCATGTGACTGGAATGAAACTGGTGATCCCAGTATCTTACTTGTAGATAGGGGTGATCTTAAAATTGTACTCTGGGGAGCAGCAGATGGTGTAACAGTTACATTGCTGGACTACCACATAGTCAACCATAGTTTTGAGTCCCAGACCCAGTGGCTTAAAACTCACGCCAGGTGCGTGCACATGTATGTCCAGGATTCCGAGAGGAGAATGGAGGAGAAGAGATTACAGCATGGCCATCCCCCCTGAGGAGTGATTTCTTGCTTTCTGTCTCTCTGTCCCTCTCAGTCTCTCCAGTGAACGCACGTGCCCTACAGCAAAATCTCTCTCTTAAAAAAAAAAAGTTGTACTCTGTTCTTTTCTATTCTCTTGTGCATTGACGTTCTAATTTGTGTTACATGTCTGTTCATGTGACCAGCCCCCATGCTGGGAAATATGTGGGATCTTTGAGGTAACTTAGCACTAACTTTTCTTCATTTGCTCCTCAGTATCTAGCATAGTCTTTTGTCTCAAAGAAACAATTACTTTCTAGGGGAAAGAGTACATCAAATTGTAGTGATACAATGCATATCAGCTAAGACTTTGTCTAATTTTGGGAAAATGTCTATTTTATATACCAGGACTAAGAAGCATTAACATCTCAGCAACAGATTAAAGGAGCTGGCACATAGGTATTTTCTTACTATTCCATATAGTATTTCCTGTTTAATATAGCTACAATTGTTTGTCAGAAGAGCAGAGAATGTATTCTGTGCCTTTTCTCTAAATGAAAAATTCATTCACCATAGGTACTGATTTGGAAGTGTAAGTTGACTTTATTCTACATTGTTTCATTCAGGACATAAACCAAAGAGAGAAATGCATTTGTAGTGTTGTCAACAAAACTGCATGCTTTTTATTCAGCAGAAAGACAAAAACTTTTTTTTTTTTTTCAAAGAAATTTTTGATATGAGACACACAAACATCTTGCTTGGGAAATACACGCACACACACACACACACACACACACACACACCAACCACGGTATGAGTCCCACCCAGCTGCCTGGAAATCACCCTAGGCTCATGGCGTGCGTGCCCAAAGTCCCAAGAGGATAATGGAGAAGAGACTGCGGTGTGGCCACCTGCCTAGGTGGTGATGGCTCACTTTCCTTCTCTCTTCTCTCCCGCAAATGCACGTGTGCCCTATAACAAAAACCTAAAAAGCAAACAAAATGGAATTAAAGTAAAAGTTTATTTGGGTGAAAGATTTTAAACCCATGTAGATGATAATGCACATGTTCTGTGAACTCTTTGAAGAATCTCTTATATATCTTGTTTGAAAAAGCATAAGAAATTCAAATGTTCTCCAACCATGTAAATCAGTGGTTATGTGGAACTTTGTTTTGTTTTTGCCATAGGGTACATTCGCTAGAGAAAGGGAAAGTGAGAAATTACACCCCAGGGGTACAGCCACACCGCATTTCCTTCTCCTTCCTCCTCTTGGGATTTTGGATGCACGTCCACACACCCAGCCTGGGTTCAGGATTCAAACTGAAGTTAGCTATGTCCAGTGCGTTAACCACCATATCACCTATTGGCCCCAAGATGCATGTTTTTTACATTTATTTGGGTTTCTAGAATCCTTTAAGAATCTATTATATCAAAAGACTCTTCCCAGAAAAATTTACATACATGTAATATTGACTACCCTTTTCCACTGAACTCCACAGACCTCAGGGTCTGAGATCACCTTTGTGTCTATTAACCTCAAATTAAGAACTGCACTCATTATTATTTATTCTTTTTTGAATGTTGTCCCTTTAAAAAAAAAAAAAAAAACTTGCTGGAGGGTACATGCACTCACTGAACAGAGATAGAGAGAGGGAGGGAGAGTGAGAAAGCACCCTATGTGGAGGGTGGCACATGGCAGTCCCTTTTCCTCAGCTCTTCCTTTCAGGATTTGGGGCACACATGTATACATGCCCAGTGTGTTTGTCAGGGTGCCATATCTAGGACTAGACCCATGCATTCAGCCATGTGGGGTCCCGTCATCTCAAACCACAGTTCCACTGGCTGGCCCAAGAACTACATGAATTAGATCTGTCCTGTATAATATGATAATCAACAACTGCATGTGACTATTTACATTTAAATTAATTCTGTTCTCTGGTCTCGGTAGCCATGTGTTAAGGATTCAAGAGCCACATGTAGCTAGTGGCTACCATTATTGGGCAGAGCAGACAAAGAACTGTTTCTTTTTTTTTTTTTTTTAACTTTTTTTTTTTTTGGAGAGGTTTTCGCTATAGGGCACGTGCGCTCGCCAGACAGACAGAGACATAGAGACAGAAAGCGAGAAATCACCCCCCAGGGGGGATGGTCACGCCGCAATCCCTTCTCCTCCATTCTCCTCTCTGGATCTTGGGCATGCACGCACACACACCCGGAGTGAGTTTTAAGCCACCGGGTCCAGGACGCGAACTGCAGTTGACTACGTGGGAGTCCAGCGACATAGCCATTACGCTAACTGCTGGTTCCCAAAGAACTGTTTCTTCATCACAGAAGGTTCTGTTAGGCTTGTACTGGGTTCCGTTAGGTTCTGTACTAGGTCAGATGATTCTGAAATATTCTATTCAGGGATCTTATCATTATGTGTATTTATGTACATGTGTTTGTGTTGAGCTACAGAATTTGAAAACCTGGAACATATAACATGTTGCAAGAGAGCGGTCCCTTTTAGGCATAGAGTACAAATGTATTGCTAATACATAAATTAGACAAAAGGTAAGGCAGCTATCCAACCTCAGCTAGGCCTTCAGGACTGTTTTATGTTCACTTGGTTTTTATCTTGTATCTCGATTGCATTCTGGTGGTCGTTCTTTATCTTTTCCTTTTTTTTATTTAAGCCCAGGTCTTAAGTTTGAGTGAAGCTCACCTCCTATGCTCAGAAAATTTAGCTTATCAATATAAATTTGCTCAGTTTTTCTTAACTCTGTGTCAAACACATCATATTTTTTCTTACTTATCTCCTCTTTTAGTATTATGTACCACAGAAATAGCAAAGTGATCAAGGAAGTGCAAAAGCGTTTGAATTTCAACAATATAATCAGCACCTAAGAATAAATAGATAGTTGGGAAGTAAATTTATTTACTTACTTAACTTAATTCCTTGTTTATTTAGAAGCCTGGACTCCATCCCCATGTGATGTGTCGAGGTCCTAGAACGTAAGTTAATAATTAATCCACGGGAATTTCTCACACACAGCAGTGCAGATGATGCCATCCCTCTCCACCCTCAGACGCAGAGCCATGCTCATTTGTGGGTAGGACTGTAATGGAACCAGCCCTTTCTCATACTGCGCTCATGCGTGAGGCACCCATGTTCTGTACACCAATTTCCTCATTGAACCCTAACAACTCCTATCAATACTCTCAAATGGGTATTAGGATTAATCAAATTTATAATATGGAAACAGGTTAAGACACATTAAGTAACTTGGTCAGTATTGGTTACTAGGAGTTAATGGGGCCATAATTCCTCCAGCCTTGACTTCAGTCCCTTGACTCCTCTCCTTTTTTTTTTTTTTTTTTAATTAGGGTTCAAAACACACAACATGAAATCAACCCTCTTAAATTTTAAAATCTACAGTACAGTACTTTAACTATGTGCACATTGTCATACAGCAGATCTCTAGCACGTACTCATCTTTCATGACTGAAACTCTGTACCCACTGAACCCCCATCACACCCAGACCCTGCCCCCTGGCAACCAGCATCTTTCTGCTTCAATGATGACCACTTTAGGTATCTCGTTTAAGTAGAAGCATATAATATTTGTCCTTCTTTGACTGGCTTATTTCACTTACCATAATGTCTCAAGGCTCATCTGTGTTGTACCATATGACAGGATTTCCTTCCTTTTTAAGGCTAAGTAATATTCATTGTATTTATATGCCACATTTTCTTTATCTATTCATCTGTTTCCACCTCTTGGCTATTTTGAGTAATGCTTCAGCAAACATAGGAGGCAAATACCTCTTTGAGATCCTGTTTTTCAATTCTCTTAAGATAAATAATCAGAGGTGAGATGGTTGGTTTATGTAATAGTCCTATTTTTAATTTTTTTTTTAGAGGTTTTTGCTATAGGGCACGTGCGCTCGCCAGACAGACAGACAGACAGACAGAAAGAGAGAAATCACCCCCCAGGGGGGATGGCCACACCACAATCCCTTCTCTTCCATTCTCCTCTCAGGATCTTGGGCACGCATGCACACGTGCCCAGCATGAGTTTAAGCCACCGGGTCCGGGACTCGAACCGCGGTCGACTATGTGGGAGTCCAGCGACATAGCCATTACACTAACTGCTGGTCCCCCTATTTTTAATTTATTAAGGAATCTTGGTGCCGTTTTTGTTAGCAGCTGCCACATCACTTTATCTTCCCACCAAGAATGCATTAGGGGTTTTATTTTTTCTATATTGCTTACCAACACTTGTTATTTTCTGGGATTTTGTGTGTGTGTATGTGTGTGTGTGTGTGTGTGTGTGTGTGTGTTTTGTTTTTTGTAATGGCCATTTTAACAAATGTGACATGATATTTCATTATGGTTTTGATTTCTGTTTCCCTGATAAAGATTAGTGCTATTGAGTCCCCACACTTGTTGACCATTCATCTGACTTCTTTGGAGAAATATCTCTCATGTCCTTTGTCCACTTTTAGTCTGATTATTTGCTATTGAATTGTAGAGGTTCCTTATATATTTTGTATATTAATCCCTTTTTATTAGCCCAGAGCAGTGTGTGGGAAGCTTAGCTTCAGTGCAGATTGGATTTTAGCACGGCACAGGAGATCTTGTCAGTTGTACTCATCCGTAGTAGGAGGTCCACGTGGTGCTTTCCCACGGTTTGCACACTTACTGAACCAGGATCTCCATTTTAACAATATCCCCAGGTGACTTATGAATATGTTAAACTTTGAGCAGCACCGTCCTAGAATAAATTTGATATCTTGAGGATTTTACCCAGTCAACAAAACTGTCAGTAATCAGCCTAAGATACCCTCAAAAGCTCTGCCTTACTGGGATGGTATTTTACAGTTCATTTGAACAGAGTTGCTGTTCAAAGTGAGAACTAGAGCAGATAATTTTTTTATGTTAATTTGTAACACACACGCAAAGTTGTTTTGAGTCAAAGCAGAATTTCCAAGATGCTTCGCCTCTGCAGAAAATGAGCTGGGTGTGTTTACTACCTTTTGCATTTTATGGTCAGGATCCCTGGAGCAAATGATATATTTCTGCATCTATTGTCTTTTTACCATGTAGTAAAATGTAGATAAGGTAGCTGTGGTGACTGCTGGAAATAACAGTCTGTTAGACAAATCTTATCAAGTTTTATCTACCGACCCAAAGCTTAATATTTTGGGGGCTTGCTAGGACAGAATGGATAGTCAAATAAACTTAGCCACAAAGCCCTTATAACCTAATTTCTGGTCCTTTCCCTGAGCTAAAGATACCTATGCTATTTTTTTATTTCTTTAATATTTTTTTATTTTTTGGAGAGAGATTTTTGCTATAGCATGTGCGCTTGCCAAAGAGACAGGAAGAAACCACCCCCCACAGAGGGATGGCCATACTACAATCCTTTCTCCTCAGGATTTTGGGCATGTACGCACACACCCCCAGCATGAGTTTTAAGCTGCCAGTGTGGGACTCAAAATGCTGTCCACTACATGGAAGTCTAGCAACGTAACCATTACACCATCTCCTGGTCCCCCCTCCCCACGCTCTTTTTATATGACTAGTGTATTTAGAATTCCTCTGTGATCATCCTCTGAACCATTGATTCCTAAACAAGAGTCTAGAGACTGCTACTTGGTAGAAATTGTGTTATCCCAGTCTATAGTTAGCCCAGTATTGTTATTTTTAGTTTTAGGTTGTTTTTTTGTTTTGTTTTGTTTTTGTTTTTGTTTTTGTTTTTTGCTCTAGGGCACATGTGCTTGCCAGAGAGAGACAGAGAAGTGGGGACATGAGAAATCACCCCCCAGAGATGGCTATGCTATAGTCCCTTCTCCATTCCTTCCTTGGGATTTTGGGCACACATGCACATGCACTCAGTGTGTTTTCAAGCCCCCTGGGTCCAGAATTCAAATTGCTCAGTTGGCCATGTGGGATCCACTGGCTTTAACCTAATGCCATCTGCTAGCCCCAAAATAAATATTTTTATAAAGCTTTCTAGATAATGAAACTAGAATAGGTTTGAAAAACATTGCTCTCAACTAAAATATGCCAGGGGGCTTCAGAAAGTTTGTGGAAAAATGGAATTGCAGTGCAAGTTTATTTTCGTACAAAAAATTAAAAATCTCTTGCATAGTTTTCTCATAACGTACATTTTCCATGAACTATTTGAAGACCCTTTGTATATTCAAGATTCTGATGTATCCCATATAAACATCCTCTGATAGAGTGGTATAGCTTAACTCCAGCATTCCAAATGCCACTTTGTTTTATTTACTGAAAAGTACACTTAGATGAACAATAAAGATAAATTTTTAAAGAATTATTTTATTGGGGACCAACAGTTAGCATAATGGCTATGTCGCTGGACTCCCATGTACTCAATCACTGTTCAAGTTCCAGACCTGGTGGTTTAAACTCAGGCCGGGCACTTGTGCGTGCATGCCCAAGATCCCAAGACGAGAATGGAGGAAAAGGGATTGCGGCATGGCCATCCCCCCTGGGGGGTGATTTCTTGCTTTCTATCTCTCTGTCTCTCTCTGTTTTTCTGGAGAGCGCACATGCCCTATAGGAAAAAAAAAGGAATTATTTAACTTTATTTACTTATTTATTTTTATTTTAACCAGAGGAGAACAGAGAGAATGTACTAAAGAGAGAGAGAAAGAAAGCAAGAAAGCAAGGCGCCGGGTCCAGTACTCAAACTGTGGTCAGACATGTGGGAGTCCAGCACCCTTACCCACCACGCCACCTGCCAGCCCCTAAAGAAGAATTTTTTAATTCTTAATGAAATATAACATTCTTTTTTACACTTGTGCACACAAGATGCATCACTAGTTCAGAATTCCATGTAATTTTTGCATCATGACTTATTAATTACCAGAGGGCCTGTTACACTAGGACACACAGCACTGAAGATTTGTTAGTTAGTAAACTTAGACTACTCTCAATCCTGGGTGGAGAAAGTCTCCCTAAAAATTGTCGCAGGTGTTCACAGAACCTTCCTGGAAATGGGATCAAAGTTAAATCTCTAAGAAAAAAAAGTTGGAACTCCAGTTACAAATACCTCTGGTTCATTACTCTTTTTTTTATTACTTTCATTCAACAGACATTTATCTTATACCAGCTATGGTCTAGCCATGTAGTCTACAGCAGAGATTTTGAAAATAAAACTTGGTCTTTGACCTGGAGGAGTTCACAGACTAGCAAAAGGATAGACATGCATATAATTAATTACAATAGAGATATTTGCTCTTGTTGGTCTCAGAGAGAACCTGGAGTAGAAGGGCCTTGCAAAGAGAATGGTATAAACATATTACATGAGGCACCAGTCTCTGTTGTTCTTGTCTGCCAGCCATGAGATCAATATCTATATTCTAAGCAGATCAATTAAGCACATCTTTCAAAAAAAAAAAAAAGTCATTATTCTTCCCATTTACAAAATGAAATAAACCTATTTTTTTTAACATATATTCCTCGATTGTTGACTGACATTCCCATTCATTCATAGTCTGCCCTGCCAGAGCAAGAGAAGGTTCCTAGTCTTCTCCTTCATTCCTTCTGGCCAATCAATATCAAGAAATGTCACTGCTGTGAGGCTGGACTGTGGTACAGCAGAACACAACATTGTACAAGGTTGACTCATATGGAAAAGTTCTGGTTTTGCATCCAGAGACCTTCCTGAGCACATTGGGCATGCCAAGGCTGAGGGTAGTTCACAGCCTCAAGATACTGTATGGGATGCTATCTTTCTCTCTGTATCTTTGCTCTTGGAAGAAATAAACAAGGTAATTTTTTTTAAAAGAAATACTAGTTTTGGCCCAGCCATGATGGCCAAAGTGATGGTGGTGCTATGGTGCTGGAGACCGTAAGGAAAGACTCCAGCTCGGTTCTCAGGTCTACCTGTGTACACAGTCCACATACCTATGATTCTAACTGGCTGCAGGGCTCAGGGAAGGATCTTGGAGAGAGGACCCTGTCAAGAGTGCTGGTCATGCTCTTTCCCTGTCTTTTTTTTGTTTGTCTCTCTGTGTCTATTTTTCTCTCTCAGGGAGAAAACAAACTTTAAGAGTAGTGCAGCAGTAACACACTGCTCTGCATTGCCGAGGCCGCATGAAGATCAGGGTTCGGTAACCTATAGACTTGCACACACTGGATGTGCACAGATGTGTCCGTAATCCTGACCGACTGAGAAAGCTGTGGGGAAGATCATGGCGTAAGACTTAGGTGACGTTGCCTGTCTCTCTTTCTTTCTCTCTCAAGAAATAAACTTTTTAAATAACTGTCAGTTTAATCTCTGTAGTCTCCTCTCCCCTCTAACCTCTGCTAATGTTACTGACTCAGACAATTCCTTAGCCTTGGGTATGTCTGCAGTAGACTGTCAATTAATGTTCTCATCCTAAACCTTACCTCTTTCCAATCCATTCTCCTCATATCACTTGACATCCTAGAAGTGATAGTGCTTCCTGAGGGAATAGGTCTAAATTCCTTGGGTTAAGAATGGTAATGCTGGGACCAGCAGTTAGCATAATGGCTATGTCACTGGACTCCCACGTAGTCGACCGCAGTTCGCGTCCCGGACCCAGTGGCTTAAAACTCACACCGTGCGCGTGTTTGTGCGTACCCAAGATCCCGAGAGGAGAAGGGATTGCGGCATGGCCATCCCCCCGGGGGATGATTTCTCGCTTTCTGTCTGTCTGGCCTGGCGAGCGCAAGCGCCCTATAGCGAAAACCTCTCCAAAAAAAAAAAAAAAAAAAGAAGAAGAAGAATGGTAATGCTGGGCCAGCAGGTGTATGGAGCTTAAGGTGGCTGGATCCCACATGGTCAACTATGCAGTTCTAGTTCCATACCTAGCAGTTGGAAAGATATGCCAGGCACATGTGTATGCGTGCCCAAAAATCCGGAGAAGGGAATAGAGAAAAAGGGATTGTGGCATGGCTATCCACTGGAGGGTGATTTACTTACTGTCCCTCTCTCTCCCTCTGTCTCTTTCCAGCAAGCGCACACACACCCTATAGCAAAACTTTAAAAAAAAAGTTCTAATATTTAAGCCAGATTCATATGCTAACTCCACCACTTTCTAGCTGTCTAGAGCAGGTCCCTTAGCTGCCTCATTTCCCTCATCTGTATAAGGACAGAAATGGAATCTCCTTTATAGGATTGTTGTGAGGGTTAACTAAATTAATACGTTTAAAATGCTTAACAATGCCTAACACAAAAAAAGATATACAGTGATGGTGTTAGTCAGATGGTACTAGCTCATTCATTGCACATACTGGGTAAATAAAGACAAGACTCACCCAGACTCCAAGGGCTAGCTAATCATCTGAAGTGGGAAAAGGGGACAAATAGGTAAATAAAATATTCCATATGATCAGTGTTTGAACAAGTTGCTAAATGGCCAGGGAGTCAGAGAAAACTACAAAATCTCGTTCTCTTCAAATGGTCTGTGAAAACTTTTATTTTATGATATACACAGTAAGTAACTCAAGCTCACAAACACAACTTAATACCTCCCAAACCACAAGTTCCTAATGCATGAAATTTTTGTATGCATGATCTTGTTCCTCTGTACCTTTGTAGTGGCCACAAGCAATTTGGCTTTTATGTTTGTGAACATTTAAGTCCTTTCTCTGAGGAATAATTTGAAAAAGAAACTGGGCATTTGACCTATAAAAGGAAAGAAAAATGAACCACAGAGGAATAGCAAAGAGTTTGCAGTAAAATCTTGGGCTAAGAAAGAAAGTGATGGAAATGAACTGTATTCCAGTGATACTCAAGATGTGGGCTCCTGAGATTTGTGCAATAATTGCTAGTGGAGATGGTATCAGGGAGACTGCAAGGCACCATCAGAATGCATGTAAATTCAGTGTAGCTTATGAGTACAAGCACATTCAAAACATTGAACATACATATCACAAAGGAACATGAAGCTTAGAAAATGGCTTTTAGTAGTCTCAATTCCCTCATCTGGAAGACGGGATTATAATAATACTTCCAAATAAAAGAGTTAAGATTACTGAGCACTTTGCCAGTACAAAAAGCAAGCACCTGGGGACCAGCAGGTGGCATTGTGGTTAAGGTGCTGGACACTCCCACATGGCCAACCACGGTTCCAGTCCCAGACCTGGTGGCTTCCTTTCTCCCTTTCTCTCTCTCTCTCTGTGTCTCTCTTTGGTCAAAATTAAAATAAATGAATGAATTAATAAAATTAAATAAACAATAATTTAAAACAAAAAAAGCAAGCACCTAATAAATGTTGATTCTTGCTATTGGTGGTAATTATTAAGATCATATGCTTATTTCCTGCAGTCAAACAATGAACTTAGAAATATCCCAGTCAGTTTAGGGAGAAGTGGATATATAATAGAAAGTTTGTTATTTCTCTTGGCAGGTAATGTTTAATAATAATACCTGTGTTTAGAATTTCCTGCCTTTTGTGTCCTATTCCAATGGATATAAAATGTTATCATAGTTTTATAAGTATATCACTTATCCTTTCCACCATTCTATTTTTCACATACTGTCTTTAGTACCTACAGAATTTTACTTACAATTGAACAGTATAACCTACAAGTGAGATGTGTAGGATTCTAGAACTCTTTCATTCTATTACCTAGTTTAATACCCATAGTAATTGGTAACAGTAGTTTTATTAATAGTGCTTGTGCATTTCAATTACTCTCTGACTACCATGTATATCCTATCTGTTTTCTGGTAGGAATAAATAATTTTATGGTAATTAAAATAGTTTGATTTAGATACTTTAATAATGAGTGGAGTATGTAGCGCTGTATTAGAGGTCCTCTCCTGTGAGATACCTTCCCTCTCCCACTCAGTTAGATAATTCCCCCAGTCACCCCCCCCCAACTGTAAACCCTGTACATTCTCTTTCTCTGTCTCTTTATCCTTTTAACTTATTTGTACCTTCAAATAAATTATGATCCCATTAACTTTGAGAGTTAGGATCATGTCGGAACATTGAACAGGAAAGACCAGCACCCAGCTGATGCTCAGCTGATTTTTTGTGAAGTGACTGAAATTTCGTTAAGCTGCCCTCTTGTATCTCTCATGTGATATTCTTAGGCCATGGTCAGCAGTTACTGATTCATTTAACTATTCAATTAAGAACACTTCAAGGAGCCAGCAGGTGGCACAGTGGTTAAGGTGCTGGACTCCCACATTGTTGACCACAGTTCGAGTCTCAGACCCTGTGACTTGAAACTCACAATGGGCGCGTGTGCATGTATACCCACCAGAATCCCGAGAAGAGAGTGGAAGAGAAGGGATTGCTGCATGGCCATCGCCCCTGAGGGGTGATTTTTTTGCTTTCTGTCTCTCTGTCCTCCAGCAAGTGCATGCACCCTATAGCAAAAATCTCTCCAAAAAGAAAAAAAAAGAACACCTTAGAGGATATGATAGAGTAGCCTAGAAATAAATAAAATTTAACAGAAGACCTAATATCAACCTAATCCCAAAGGCAATCATTTGTAAAATAACTTTATTTCTAGAGAAGTTTCCCTAGCCTTCCATAAGTGCTAAAAACCTTACCCTAGTTTCCAGTTCCTAACTACTAGCGATCTACATAAGGTGACAGATCCAGGCTTTCATCCTGGCCGACCAAAGAGAACTCTGGACACAACTGGCTGTAGTTTGAGATCCTGAAATTAGACACAGAGACCTAACACACCTCAGCTCTTTAAGATACATCACAGGTAATGTTAGGAAAAGGAATAATCCAAACAGGAAAAATATTTACCACATCAATTACTATTCATTGGGCATTCATCTCTTTGTTCACAGAAGCCTGAATTGTGATACATAATTGTGTAATAGACAGATGATAGATGTAAATAAACCTAGAAAATCGCCACCTGGGTCACCCAGCACATGCTGTGACAACCCAACATGAGGGCTATCTTCTTCTCTGTGTGGAACAAATAATGAAAAGCAAGAAAGTTTGCAGATGTGACAGCAAGCAGCATAAAAGACTAGCCTGGCGTCCTCTGTAGCTTCAGTGTAGCCCATTTGCTTTCCTCAATGTGATGACTCTCAGCCGTAGGTCACAGTTGGGCCTCAGAGCCTTAACCCAGTGCCTTGTAGCCTTTCCCCTTGCAGGGACCCCTGGAATTGCTACCATTGGCCAGTGTCCAAAAAGAAGGCTAGAACAGCTGCTCTAACAAATGGGTTTCCCCCATTCAAGTGAGCAAATAGGGAGTCTGAGCTGCTTTGCAATACTCCCTGCCGCTAGGTTGCATAAGCTGTTTAAAATGATAATAAAGTGTCTTGTTCTCTAGCACTATGTGTTTTTCTTTTTGATGATATGTAAATATCTTTAGGATCCTACTAAATGCTGGAGAGGAGAAATCATCCACCTAGAAAGCTGGTTTCAGCTTTTCTATCTATCTTTCTTTCGTTCTTTCTTTTTTTTTTTTTTGTCTCTCTTGCAGACAGAAATGATTGTATCCTGGAGCCTCTTTCACTGCCAGAAAGTCCAGGTGGCTCCACCGCTTTAGAAGGTTCTCCATCTGTGCCTTGTATTTTCTGTGAAGAACATTTTCCTGTGACTGAACGAGACAAACTTCTGAAGCACATGATTATTGAGCATAAGATTGTCATAGCTGATGTCAAGTTGGTTGCTGATTTCCAAAGGTAAATTTTGTTTTTGTCCATAAAAGAATTAAATTTATTTGCTAGAAGAATGATATAATGTATATATGCAATTCCTGTATAAATATTAAAATTTATATTCTTTTTCAGGTTTCTCCTTAGACTTTTTAAAAAGTCTTTGTACTTTATTTGGAATTTTTTAAGCTTTAAAAAAAAACCGCTTTGCATTTTTTTTTTTCTTGAGTCTATAAGTTGTACCTGAGAATGTCACACATTGATGCATATCCTACAAATTCTGGAAGCATATCAGCTTTTCCAGAGAGTAAATAATGTGTCTTTTGCCATATTCCGTGAGCTTGTTGATACTATAGATGGCTGTCAGATTGGTGTTCTGAGCCAGCCTGGTAGTCTAGTAGTTAAAGGGAGCTGGATTCCAAATAGCCAGCCTCAGTTTGAGTCTCAGCCCCAGCAACTTGAGAAACACTCTGGTAGTGAGAGCTTGCATTCCTGAAGTCCCAGTGGGATAGTGGCATAACCATACCCCATTATGCGTCCTTTCTCCCTTACTCTCTTTGTCTGTCTAGTAAGCATATGGGCCTTCTGGAATTTAAAAGAAAAGAAAAGAAAAAAAAAAAAAAGATTGGTATTCTTTTCATTTCTTTTTTTTTTAAGAGATTTTTGCTATAGGGTGCTTGCACTCGCCAGAGAGACAGAGACAGAGAGACTGAAAGCGAGAATTCACCCCCCAGGGTAGGTGGCCACACCACAATCCCTTCTCCACTCTCCTCTCAGGATTTTGGACATGCATGCTCACACACCCGGCATGAATTTCAAGTTGCCGGGTCGGGGACTCGAATCACGGTCGACTACATGGGAGTCCAGTGACATAACCACTTCACTATCTGCTTGTCACCTCTTTTCATGTTTTAAGCCACAGACATTCTCCAATTGAGTGCGTCCTTCCAGAAAACACAGAAGAAACTTGGTAACTGGCCACCCAAAAAGTAGTGTTTGGGAAGAGGGATCCTGGAGCCTTTCAAGCCAAAAGCATATTATCCAAACAAATCTGTTTAAGTTCTGTGATAAGGTTGAAATCCAGAAAAAAAATTAAATGATTCAGCAAACCAAAGGAGTGTGAGTTGACACCTGTTGAGGTCAGTGACTAAGGTACTGAGAGGAGGAAGGTGAGGAAGATGAAAAAGGAGTTAGAGGTGAGTGCTTGAAGAACTGCCCACATTGGACATATGTCAAGTGTCGTTTCCTACCCACACAGCTGGGGCCCAAACTGAGCTAGCCTCCAGTTTAGGAGTGATGCCTCACTTAGAAGGATCTCTAACAGCAGACAAGCAATATTAGACTATTGGTCCTTTTTTCTCAATTAATAATTTCTGGAAATAATTGTCCAAGGGAAATAAATAACTTCTTATAAGTAGCTGCAGTAGAGTATGTTCATGTGGAAACTAGGAAAGCACTTTCTGTACAGGCAGCAGCATAGTGGTGCCCAGCTTTACTGAGTGAATGGTGTATCTGGAAAGGTCTCACTTTGAGATGTTCAGTACTGATTTCTCTATAAAACATTAGAGTAACCCAGACATTGTAATATCCCTGTGTCTGAGCCCTGTTTCTCCCAGATGGCATGCATCATTCCTAACCAGGACCTTCTTCCTTCTGATGAGTCTTGCAAAACAACAAGCTGGATTAGTAAGAGTGGACCCTGAGCCCAACAATGGTGGCCAGACAATAAGAACATTGCTGCATGATGCCAGAGGCCATACGGGAAAGCTTTAGGTTCACATCCTTGGTCCACCCTAACACAGTGGGCATGCCCATCATCCTGGCTCACTGTCAGGCTGGGGACAGGATCACAGCATGAAGATTCTGTTGAGGCTACCTCTCTCTTTCCTCTCATATAAGGGGGAGAAAAACTTAAAAGAGTAGACTTTGGAACTAGACAGGCCTAGGGTCAAGTGCAGGCTTCAGGATTTCCTAACCTGTGACTTGTAGCAAGCTACTTAAGTACTCAGCACATCAGTTGCCTCATCTATAAAATGAAGGTAACACCAGCCCTTGTTAGATTGTTGAATATTATGTAAAACAGAATATGTATAGATAGTACTTGCTAATACCTAAAACACAGTGCATTCCCAATAAGAGGTAGGATACATTTTATTACTTGTGTTTTAATTACTGAAGATATATTTGAAACCTTAGTTTTCTGTAACTAGCTTGAGTTTTCAATACACATTTATAGTGATCTGAAAACCATATTCTAATTGAGAATATAATTCTCAATTATATTTATAAAATTTAACTTTGGAGAAAATTTAGTGTTCTAAATAATCTAAACTTCTAGAAGGGCAGTTTGTTTTTAAGCCAGTATGCCCACAGGGGTAGTATTAACCTTTCTTTATCCTTGGTCATTATCTTTCATGTCCTACCAACTGCCTAGTGACAATACTGAACATTGGCTTGTGTCTTCTGCTGTGTGGCCCCTTGTATCCACTCAGCATTGCTATTTTTAAGTAGATTTTGTTATTGACTGATCACGTATCAGCAATAACAAGAGTAGGAGACAATTAGGTAAATAATCTATGTCACCACCTGGTAAAATAAACTAGTCCCCTATATACTAATACTCTGTGCTTCTAGTTCTCATTCATTACTCTATTATTTTGTCATTGTTTTGTTTTTGTTTTTTAGGTTTTTGCCAGCAGGTGTGTGTGCTCACCAAAGAGAGACGGAGATAAGCAAAATGAGAAATCACTCACGAGGAGATGGCCACCCTGCAATCCCTTCTCCTCCATTCTCCTCTCAGGATTTTGTGCACATACGCACACCCAGCATGATTTTCAAGCCACTGATTATGGAACTCAAACCATGGTTGGCCATGTGGAAATCCAGCACCTCAACCACCACACTACCTGCTGGACCCCATTACTCTTTATTTTTAATTAAAGTGTGTGTGTGTTACATGTATGCATGCATACTCACACATTCATTCTCAGAGTATTCTGGAAGCTTTCTCATATGACGTTAACTAGTAACATGTAGTCAGATCTATTGTTCTGCTATATAGTGCTTAGACTAGAGATCTAATTCTTTTCTTATTCAAATAACCATTGACAGATCTATTAAATGGATTATTCTTTCATAAGTCTTATATTACTCAGATTTTATTTTATGTGGTTTTTTTTATTTCCTATAGGGCATGTGTGCTTGTTGGGGTGGGAGGGGTGGGGAATGGGCACACATATACACATATCTGGCATGTTTCTCAAGCCACCAGGTCCAATACTCAAACCTTGTAGTCAGTCACCTGGGATCTAGCCGCTTTAACCACCATGCCACTGGCTGGTCCAGAAGTTATTCTTTTACTTTCTTTTGTCATTTAAATGCTAATTCTTCTTCAGAAATTGTAGAAAAATATGATCATCTACCAGTGATAATTAAATAATGTTAAGGTTTTTCTTTCTCTTCTGCATTTAAAATCTGTGAGGAATGTCTAAATCAGTTTCTATTTTTTCCTTTGTACTTATGTACGATAGTTATGTATCTATATCTGTACTAATCAATATCTCTATTTTTATCACAGATATTAATCTTACCCATATCTGGGCAGGAAAATCAAAATATTTACTAGGTCTCAGGGCTTATGAGTCAATAATTAAATGTTAGGATCAGTCACGCTCTAAATGCAGTTATGCAATAAAATGGATGCGTTAATTTAAAAGAAAAAAGCACATGTCTGTTAGCAGAGATTTTGAAAGTGTATTGTTACCATGTATTTTAAATATGGAAACCTAGATTTTCTTTATCAGTTGTTCACCTAAATAAATATTATTTTCATTCTTAGGTAAAAACATGATTAATTCAAATGGACTCTTGCTTTTAAATACTTTTTAATATCAATGTGTCCAGACTCTTTTAAGTAACAACCTCCTATTCTTTAGAGAAATAAAAAATTCTCCACGGGACCAGCAGTTGGCATAATGGCTATGTTACTGGACTCCCATATAGTCGACCATGGTCTGAGTCTCAGACTCAGTGGCTTAAACTCATGCTGGGCGCATGTGTGTGCGTGCCCAAGATCCTGAGAGAAGAAGGGAGGAGAAGGGATTGCGGTGTGGCCATCTGCCCTGGGGGGTGATTTCTTGCTTTCTGTCTCTCTGTCTTTCTTTGTCTTTCTGGCAAGCACATGTGCCCTATAGCAAAAACCTCTCCTTAAAAAAAAAAAAAAAAAAAAAAAAAAAAAAAAATTCCTGTCCAAAACAAGTCAAGTATTGACTGTTAATTATCAGAGTTAAGTTGAAATCTTCTCAATATTGTGTTTCTAACTTCAGAAAGGAAATCATAAGGGCTGGGGATGAAGGTGGGGAGGAGGAAGCCGGGAAAGGTTTAGCGGGCATGAATGAATTCATTGGGAACTTCTCCGAGAGGAACTGTTACTTCTGAGTACAGTAAGCAATAAAGATGATAAATAATAGATAAGAGATAAATTTGCCCTGTGCTTTACAAGACGTAAACTGTAAGTTTCCATATTAAATATATTTGATGTTTTCTTTATTGAAACAAAGTAACAGTAAAACTTCCTGAGGCAGAGAAAATAAAACCAAAAATAAAAATCTTTCCTTTGAGCCCATTGAACATAGTTATTTATACTGAGCTATTTGCTAGCTTCATCCAGTAGATAAAATTGCTGCAGAAGATAAATGTTAACTCCTTAATTCTTGTCCCTTTCTATATTAAATTCTACTCATTCAGTGCTACTTAATTAACAGCCATATCTCAAACCTTTATGCCTCTGTCAATAAGCACACCAGTTCCAGTGGGAGGCTGGGTAGGCAAGATATTGCTACAAAGACTTCGTGTGAGATGGTTCTATGGTTTGAAGTTCTTTTAAGAGAAAAAATATTGCTTATGACCTAGTAATTACTTTTATGGTTTTCTAATAAAATATGAGTGCTTTAATAGCTGTCATCTAAATAAAGAGTTCATATCACATATTATTTCTTAGTGGCCTGTGTATTTTGAGAAGCTGCAATTATAGCATAGAATAAACTGGATAAGTAGGAAAAAATGGCGAAGAATACTAAATGATTCCTTAACTTTGAAAAATAGTAGGTAGAAAAAAAGTGCCATAAGAAGCAATCTGCTACCTTTAAGCTGTCTTTCAAGTGAATACCATTTATCTGAATGCTGGTACTAACAACAGGGAAATGTATATATTTGCACCTCTTAATTCTAATTATAAACTTAAAAAAAAAAAAGAGCTCTGTTATGTATTTATCTAGGACGTCTCATAACTCAGATTTAGACTTAGGTCAAATGTATGTTGCAAATGAAATGTATTTATATAGTATGCTACAGTAAGACATGAGGAATAATTTTATATATTTAAGTAATACAATAGTTTATTATTTTATTATATATATATATATATATATATATATATTTTTTTTAATTACTAAAGGGCACATGTGCTTACCAGAGAATAAGAGAGACAGAAAGAAAGAGAAGGTGAGGGAGAAAGCATCCCTTCCCAGTTGGGGCATGGTCCCACCACATCCCTTCTCTTCCATATTTCTCCAGCCTGTCTGGATTTGAGGCACGCACGCACACATATTTTTGGAGCCACCAGCACCAGGATTTGAACATCAGTGCACCATGTGAGATCCAAGTTCCTTAACAACTAGGCCACTGGCTCAGTCCTGTTTATATTTTACTTTTGCTGCAGGATTGTTTTCTTTGATATTGTCATCACCCAACTGTTGGTCAGGAAGATAACATTCAAAATCAAATGAGAACTTCATTCCTATTGGATCATCCAACAAGGGGGTTTTCAAAAATCTCAGAAAAATGCATATTATGGGGAAACAGTGTATGGGTATCAAAAAATTAGGGCATTCAAATAAACTCATATTTTAATTTCATTTTTCTACAAACCTTTTGACGTTCCTGCATATTACCTATTTTATGCACTTGGCCTCAAGAACCATAGGAAACAACTCTTCGGAGATGTTTCCGGAAGTGGTATGTGAAAAATATTCCAAAAGCAATGCTTAATTGTTAAGAGCAATAAAATAACTTCTAACTAACTTTTTGACTTTCTTTTTTTTTTTTTTTTTTTTTTGGAGAGGTTTTTCGCTATAGGGCGCATGCGCTCACCAGACAGACAGAGAGAGACATAGAGACAGAAAGCGAGAAATCACCCCCCAGGGGGGATGGTCACGCCCACAATCCCTTCTCCTCCATTCTCCTCTCGGGATCTTGGGCACGCACGCACACGCGCCCGGTGTGAGTTTTAAGCCACCGGGTCCGGGACGCGAACCGTGGTCGACTACGTGGGAGTCCAGCGACATAGCCATTACGCTAACTGCTGGTTCCCTGACTTTCTTATTAAATGTTTTACACAATATTTTTCTTTTGGGCACCATTAGTTCTCTGTGGTAAACATTTTTTTTTTTTTTTTTTTTTTTTTTTTTTTTTTTTTTTTTTTGGACAAAATGAGATTTTTATTTGTCACTGTTTTTAAAGTCCAAACTTTAAACAGACTCTTGGTCTGGTGGTTCATATCCATCAGCTCATTCAACTTTGGCACCTGTCTCATCCCCAGTATCTTTTCCAGAGCTACTGCCATCACCATGAAGCTCCATGAGTTTTCCCAATTCAAACTTGGACTTCTTTGTAGATGGCTCAGCAAGCCCTTTCTATGTCTTTTCTAATGCTATCTGGAATCAGTTCATTGACCTCTTCTTTCAAGTCATTTGTCTGCACCTTCCAGGTCATGATTTCTATCATCTTCTCCCGGATTTGGCAGACCTGCTGATGCTGGACATACAAGGTCTTCCATATCTGATTGTTGCGTTTTTAGGTAAACCCAACACAGAAGAGATGAAGCAAATAATCATCAATAGTCTTGACATCAAAATGAGCTTCAATTATAATCTGCCATTTTTTGACCATGCAACACATTTTGCAATGGGTGAGATCCATGCCATGGAAGTTAGTCAGGCAGTTTTTGCCCTGAACATCCTCAATAATTAGCTTGAATTTCCTAAATGCAACTTCATCATTCTGCACATCTGCAAGGCTAACTTCAAACACATGGCCCTTAAGACCATCAGATGCAATTTTGGTTCCTTGAGTCCTGGTAACTAGTGTTTTCCCAATATATCTTATGTTGAACATAGCAGGTGCTTTTACATCATACCAGTCATTTTTAGAAAAGGACCAACCACTTTCTTCTTGGCTACCTATTGCCACCTTTTGTAAGAAGCTTATTCTTGTCAATCACCATGGTGCTACTCCGTAAACATAAATTGTTTACTACCTTTATTTTAACTATTGGGTTGTCAGGAAAGCCATGACACATTTTTGCATAGAAAAATACATCATGACTTTCCTGATGACCTAATAAATATGTTACTCTTTCTTACAATTATAGCTACCATTTATTAAATACCCAGCATATTGGGCACTACTTTACATGAATCATCCTATTTCATTATCAACAATTCATTTTACAAATAAGTAGCTGAGTTTTAGAAAGGCTAAAAAAACCTAAGATTTGGGTTTATATCAGTGGAAAATCCCTTTCTTTTGTTTATCATTGCATTTGCCATGGTGGAGTCCGTTATTAAGGGTTTGACCATTGTCTTTATTTAAAAAGCAAAACTGCTTCTAGAATAAGCAAATGATATTGACTTCATTAAAAAAAGATAAAGTCAGGACCAGTGGGTAGTGTGGAAGTTAAGGCTCTGGACCACGGTTTGAGTCCCATACCTGTTGGCTTGTTTTCTCACTATCGCTTAGTCTCTCTCTCTTTGGTAAGTACATGTGCCCTATAGCCTATTTAAAAATAATAATAAATAAAATTAAATAAGTTTAAAAAAATAAATAAAGTCAGTGAGAGCTAGTCCTGTAGCCTAGTGGATAAGGGAACTATATCCTACATGGCCAACCACAGTTCAAATCCTGGCCCATGGGCTTGAAAAACATGCCTGGAGTATGTGTGTATGCCCCATATCCTGAGACAGTATGGAGAAATGGAAGAGAATGGATTGCAGCATGACCACATACCTCACTGGGAGATACTTTCTCTCTGTCTTACACCTACGTGCCCTCTGGTAGAAAAACTCACACACAGAAAAGTCATTGATAATCAAAGAGCAATCTGGTCTTTAGGATCCAGGCTCTTACCTGGTCATCAGTTTCACATAACTTCACACAGATACTTTTCTAAGTCTGTAAACATTTTCCAAATGTAAGCAGTATGTGTGTTCAAAGTGTTTTCACTGCCATTTAACAGGATATAGATGCGAAATACAATAGAACTAGTATGACATAGGACTAACCATTATGCTGTTCTCAGTTTTGACTAGAGGAGGTTGTAGAGTGGCAACCAGTGAACTGCTCAGTCAGAGAGGCACATTCTAGTTGTAGCCATGAGAGACTCCAGAGAGAACTTTGCCCTGATATATATAAATAAATAAATATATATATATATATATATATATATATATATATATATATTTTAAGATTTCTTGCTTTAGGGCATGTGTGCTCATGGAAAGAAAGACAGATATGAGAGGGAAACTGAGAAATCACCCCCCAGGTGGATGGCCATGCTGCAATCCCTTCTGTCCATTCTCCTAGGATTTTGGACACACACGCACATGTGCCCAGCATGAGTTTCAGGCAGCCAGGTCCAGGACTCAACCCCGATTGGCCGTGTGGGAGTCCAGCACTTTAACCACTATGCCATCTGCTAGCCCCTGCCCTCGTAGTTTCTGAGTCAATGATCTCAGTAATTGGATTGCCATGTACATATATTTGCTTTGCCATGAAAATAGATGTCTGTATACATTGGTTTGCAAGAACAATCTGTCTTCTATTCTTGACATCTCTACTGTGGGTTTTATTATGTTCCTTCTTCCCCATCACCACTTTGTAGTAGAAGATATGCTGAGAGGAGAATAAGGAAAGGTCTGGGAGTATTATTTAGAGTCTCTTAAGTCTTTTCTTGCCTTTTCTTTCTGCCTTTTCTCTCTCTACCATAGGGGGCATAAAGCAACTTTTTATTGGGGAATGGAAAAGCAGAGAATAAGAGTGAGTATCTAGGATGCCTTAGTATTCTAGAGTGGAAGGTGCTGAAGCAGGGCCAGGAGGACCAAAGACAAGATGTTTTAGCTTTCTATAGGTACTTTTTTCTCTTTTTGTCTGTTTCAGTGGATCTAATATGCACCTGCCTTTTGCTTCTGAGACTTCTAATATGGAAGCCATAGAACAATGGTGCATCATTTGTTGTATTTGTGGTTTGAGGCTGAGTTGGGGCCTCAAATTGTCATTTTTAGAACTCTTAGGATAGATAAAGTCCAGCACTGTTCTATAAGGAAAGCATTCTTCTCTTACTTAACCATCAAAGTTGACAGGAAAATATAAAAAGAGAGGAAAAGGAAAACAGAGAACTGAAACATTTTTTTCTGTTTCTATATATAAGTTATTGACTTAATTTTCCTCATCTATTTTATACTCACTCAGTGTTGTCATCCCTTGATGTTAGCTCCTGTCTTGACTTGCTCTCATCTCTCCCAGCATAGATACTTTTTCTTTGCCAGAGGGCAAATACACTCATCAAAAAAAACAGAAAAGGGATTGGGGCAAGGGTACACAGGCATAAGCACCCAGTGTGTTTTTTAAGCTACCAGGGTCAGAATTCAAACCATGGTCAGCCATGTAAAAATCCAGCTCCCTTAACCACTGGCCATAGGGCTGACCCCAAAGTTTCTTGTAACATATAAATGCCCGTTCTAAAGAGCATCATGGGATTGGGAAGTTAATGTTAAGAAAAAAGGAAAGTAATATTAATAGAAGGAAAATATGGGAAGTTGGAGCTACTTAGGGAAATTTATAGGAAATTTTAAATGTTCTTCTACATCTTTAAAACAGTTATTGTGGGCCTATTATGTACCAAACACTGCTAGGTGCTATATCAACCATTTAAGTTTTTCAAACTACTTATCTTCCTGTAAGCTTTATGTATTTCAGTAAGTTTCTCCTCTTTATTTCTAATTTATTTGTTTTACTCATCAGCTATGTAGCCTGATCAATTGTCAACTATAAAGTCAACCTTTCCATTTCCTTTCTTTCCATGCAAAAGACCATATTCATTTCTTAGTACCACTTTATAAATGAGATTGCAATTACCAGTATAAATCTTTTTCAATAAGTGGAAAAGTTCAATAGCTCATTGAATCCTGTCATCCTCCTCCTTCATCAGACATGCAGGTTTAGGTGTTAACGCTTCACTTTTAAATTTAACTAGAGTGTTGCTTCTAACTCTGTTCATTAGACACAAGAATTGTAAGCTTCGCTATTTTTCCAAAAGCAAAATTTTTCTCATTTCAAACACAGCATAGAGATAAGAAATTTTTCTATCTTGTTATATAGATATTGAGTTAGATTGATTGCTCATTGCATTTTTCTTCTAACCTATGTTCTTTACATGTATAAAATAACCACTCTACTTCCTCTTTATTGAAGAATATGTCATAAATCTATTTAATAGTTGTTGCATTTTTAAATGCACATAAATTTACATGTTATTTTAGAAAAAAACTTTATTATACATAATAATTTGTTTTTAACTTTCCTATATGTCTGTTTATTGAATTTGATGATAGTAAAGTTTAATCATTTTCATGCCTTTACAGGGTAATTTCATTTCATTAAGTATTTCATATTTCTCTAATGCTCCATTGCCTCTATATTCACAAATTTTCTAGCAGTTTTCAGTTAATTTTTGATTTATTTGTTACTTTAGGATAATTAAATGTAATAAAATCCTGACATTCTAAAGAAAGTAGTATACTTGGTCTTCTCACCATTCTTTCCTTTTGATTGTTCTAAGATACATTTTATATTGGAGGAAAAGGTTCACTGAACAGCCCATTACAGATTTTTGTAGTGTGATAAGAATCAACTCCACAGCTCCATTGGGTAAGTGAATGACTTTTCCTTACAACCCCGAAATTTAAGAAACAATCTTAACTGATATTAATTAGAATCAGCCTCACTTTTATAATAGCTCTGATTAAATTGCCATATTTATTTTTCCTAACTTGAATAAAACTATAATAAAATTGTACACCAGAAGAGATTCTAATAGATGCATGTGTATAAAGACACACATTTTTAAAGGAATAAGTCCTTCTACAAAATGTTAAATTTATTTTCTCTCATTTGTTTTTCTAATCTTTCAACAGAAGAACAAGACAATTATTTTTTGTTATGTGACGTTTTACCGGAAGATAGAATTCTTAGAGAAGAGCTTCAGAAACAGAGACTGGTAAGAATTATTTTTAAAGAATTAAAGGGTGAACAGTATGCTGGAAATACACACAAAATTGTTTTTGGTTTTGCTCCCTTTTTTTTCTTTCTCATTTTTATTATGGAAACTTCTAAGCATACACAAAAGAAGAGATAATACACAAAGATATTAAAACATAAAAATTATATACTTCACTAATAATTAAATGCAGAGAAGATTGTTAGCTTTGTTTTGCTTCCTAGATTATCTCTTGAATACAACAGAGCCACATTTTTGTTGTAATTTTAGCTGCCTGACACATGCTAGGGTTCAGTAGTCGTGGAAAAATGCCCTCAGCTAAAATTGAGTTGAATTGATTAACCTTTTTTCTCCTCTTCACTGCGATGTGCTATGTACAAGCATTTCTTTCATTCCCCTTTATGAATTAAGCATATGGTTTGATCAAGATAGTAATTTCCAGCCTTAACCATACATAAGCTAATTAGAAAACCTCAGCATTTTTAGACTGTAAAAAAGTATGAAAACATTTTTCATTTTTGTAAATTAATCAGAAAATTGTGCTTTTAGTTAATTTTGTTTAAAAATACGCAGTTTTCCCCTTTTTTGTTATTTAATTCTGACTATTAATAGAGATGACTTGCTCTTCCTTTGGCAATTTCTTAAAAACCTACCTTATATCTTCAGACTTGGCAAGGTACATTATAAGAGAAAAGTATGACTTATTAATAAATGTTGTGCTACATCCTGACAAGATCTTGGAAGAAAATAAATTCTATTTACCGTAGTCATATTATTTAAGAAAGCCCCTTGAAGCATGTTCTAATTTCTAGACATCCTAGATGATTGTTTCTCCCAGTAAGAGAAGATAATATAAAAAAAAAAATTAGGCTCTTCCTGTTCAACAAACCAACCCAGTGAATAAACAGAATTTTCTGAGTTTCTTTCCTGTCCTTACAACTGTGTCTTATGAAATCAGGAAAACAAGGGTGAATTTACTATTGTATTTTATGCATTTTGTTTGCTTGTACTTATTCAAAACTTTTAATTTCCATTAGTTTTGTCAGTCTTCGTTACAGTGGCCTTAAACAAGAATGATCAAGCTGTCATGGTCCTTGTGCCCCTGAGGATTTCTTTCTAAGGACGTACCCTACTACTTCACTCATTATTGTTTCTCAGCATACAGAATCTTGGGCTACAGATAGATTGAGGTCCCTAAAAATATCTACCTGTACAAAATTTAGACGATATGTTTTACATTACAGTCTGACAGAGTGATAGATTTAATGAACACAAACATTGTAGCAGCTTAGACAAAACATGAAAGAAAATGAAGTTAATCCATGCATGATCATTGAATTAATATCTAGCCAGATGATTATATAAAAAAGTATAAAGCATAGCTCCTATCATAAGAGTGTTGAATTTATTTAAAGAAAGACAGATATGTAGTCTTACTTCCATAATAGTGAGTGAGTCTCTTATAGGGCTTGTGGATATTAAATAAGGCAATGTATGTAATACACTTAGAACAATAAAACTAATAATAAAAATGACAATATTAGCATGTCTTAAAATGAGAAGGATTAGGGTAGTTGGGGAGTTGTAGACAAGGAAAGAAAAGTGCATATGAATCCTGTTCAAGGTATATTCTGGGAAGTTGAGTAAGTCTAGTCTGGTTCCAGTAGAAGATTTTTTATGAGGAGAAAAGGAGATAGATTAGAGAGGTAAGATGGAGCTAAATTGTCAAAATCCACAGTGCCAAGAACAATCACTTTGTAGTAAGGAAGACCCATTGATGTATCCTCACAGCCCATCAGAATGACATAACAAAAAGATGATAAATGTAGCTATGTGAAAAATCCATTTAAAGCCATTAAATCGTAGGAAAGAACAGACCAAGTTACAGATACAGGAAGAAGCTAAAGTGCCAGCCATATGCCATGCCTCGCTTCATAGCAACCCTGTGAGGTAGCTATGAAATGCCGTTTTATTGATGAGAAGACTGGAATAGAAAGATTAATTTGTCCAAGACCACTTAGTGAATGAAAAGCAGAGCTGGGATCGTAAGCAAATGTGCATGCGTGGTATTTTAAGCCATGCCATTTAGGAATTATTTATTCAGCCTCCCGGGTACCTTGTACTAGTTACTCTTTTTTATTTTTTAAGAATTATTTTATTTAGGGACCAGCAGTTTGTGTAATGGCTATGTCACTGGACTCCCATATAGTCAACCACGGTTCGAGTCCTGGACCCAATGGCTTAAACTCACGCCAGGCACGTGTGCATATGTGCCCAAGATCCCGAAAGGAGAATGGAGAAAAGGGATTGCAGTGTGGCCTTCGCCCCTGGGGGTTCATTTCTCGCTTTCTGTCTCTCTGTCTCTTTCTGTCTTTCTGGTGAGCACACACGCTCTGTAGGGAAAAAAAAATCTAAAAAAAAATTATTTATTTAACTTTTTTAATTTCAATAGAGAGGGACAAAGTGTGAGAGAGAGAGGTGAAATGAGAAATCAAGCCACCAGGTCTGGGACTTGAACCACAGTCAGCCATGTGAGAGTCCAATGCCCTTAACCACCACACCACCTCTCGGCCCCCTTGTACTAGTTGTTCTAAGTTCTGAGAATCACTCTGTCCTGATGCTAATGGTCTGCCATGTCTGTATACAGAAGGGATTCAGGTTTAGATTAGAATTTAGGGAAACAGAGAGGCTTCCAATAGCTAGCCATTAATCATGGTTAAAGGATCAACAGAAAATTATAAAATGACTGGCCAAGCAGCCAGAAAATAGGTAGAACTTGTAGTTAGTCAGTGTATCACAAACTTACTCGGTTGAGTTGTCAGAAAAGTTATGACACATTTTTGGATAGAAAAATACATCATGACTTTTCCAGTGACCCGATCTATAGTATGGAAGCATGAGGTTGGTATGGGTGACTGATCCTCCTTTGGGAGTTGTTGTTTAAGTATTATGTATATGAGCTCTAAAAATCATAGCTCTACAAATTGGTTTATGAAAATGGACATATAATCTGGTCTAGATTGGAGTTAATTCATCTCAATATCAGTAGGATCTCAAGTCCATGAGGGAATACCCTCAAACTAGAGTATTAGTGTGGCATTTGGCCTTCTGATCTGCATACATAATCACTTGCATATGTATCATTCTTTAATATTTATTATCTCATTTGAAACTCTAAGTAAAGCATTTAGTTTAAGCACTTTTGTGTAGTTTACTCTTAGTTTGAAATGACTTTATAGCTTTGAGGACAGAAACTTTCAAATATCCTTCCATAGCCCCTGCTGAACTCCTAAGTTAATGTTGGTATTTTTACCCAAACCCAATTTTTTTAATTTTAATTTTATTTAGTGTGTGTGCGTGTACGTGTGTTACATTTTTTCTATTACACTTAATCACTGTACATCTTTTCCCAGCATGAGTACAGTGCATATCAGTCAAGTCAAAGATATTACCACATCCATTATTATCAACAGATCATATTTCATTTTTATGCCTGTTAAATGTTTTCTTCTTTCTCTGATCCCTTTTCTTCCAACCCCCCATACTGTCTCTAGTATCTACAGTTGCCCTCCCTGCTGTGATAACTTCCAATCCCTCAGTTTCTGCCATAACGTGCATACATTCCATATATATTAAGCAGGAATACAGTGTTTTTCTTTTATAGTCTGGTTTGTTTCACTTAGGATTACATCTTTAGTATTTGTCCATTTTGTGTCAAATGTCAAGATCCCATTGTTTTTCTTTTATGGCAAGTAGTTTTCCATAGTGTATGTATGCCACATTTTTTTTTTAATCATCTATTCTTGGACATTTGAGTTGGTTGCTGCAATAAACATGGCTATGCAAGTGTTTTTCTGTTTTTCTGTCATTTGTGTAGATACCCAGGAGTGGAATTGCTGAGTTCTATTTGTAAGTTTTTGCGGAACCTCCATATTGTTGTCCACAGTAGCTGCACTTATTTTTTTTATCCCTGTTTGTATTTATTGGTTGGAGGAATATAAAGTCTAAATAATTCACTAGTTACAGTAGCAGATTTAAGGCCAGAATCATATTTCTTTTTCTACTTTCTTCTAGACCTTTCTAGTTTCTTGACATTTATGAAACTTGTGTGTGTGCCCAGTTTTCTTTTAGAAGTGCTTGATTCCTACTTGGCACTTAGTTTTTTTGAGTTTTTTAATCCATATTCTGAAGGAAACTACGGAGTAAGAAAGATTCTTGGTAATTTGAATGGCCTGTATGCCTTCTTCACTGTTTCCTTCTTTAAAACTTTTCCCTTGATCTTTGCATATTTTTCTCTTATTTCTCATCAGTCTAGCTTTATGTCCTCCAGTAGTTCTTTTCCCTCTTGTCTCTAAAGTAGGCATATTTATGTTTCCCAAGGTTGTATCCCTGACCCAGGATATGTACTTCCATAACTACCACTGCTACACTTATGACATAAATTGTAGTGCTGGCTCAGACTGAGCAGAATAAGATTCATCTTTAGCTTTCCTTAAACTTTTACATATAGATTTCCAGTCAGCACCTTAAGTTTGATATGCCTAAAAATGGAACTTTTTTTTTATCCTTTACCAAAACTTACTATTTGCCTGTTATCTTTTTCCAATAGCATTCTCCTGGTCATTTACTTTAGACATTTGTAGAATCATCTTTTACCTCATTCCTTTTTCTCATCCCCATACCTAAATCATTTGTTAAGTCCTATCTGTTGACCTAAGTCCCCTCAAGGTGCGCTCCTAGTAGTACCTTTTATCTTACCCTGCCTATGGAATCCCCTTCTTCTGTTAATTGACATTGCCTCCAGAATTTTAATAGTGAAAAATAAACAAGATCACTCAACTCTCTTCTGAAAACCTGCAGTTTTATCTACATAATCTTGAGCTTTTTTTAGCCCAACATGTATTTCCAGTGCTTTTATCCCCTTTCTTTCAGTTCTCCAATGTCTATTTTATTTCTTCCACAAATATTTATCTTGCACCAGACATTGTTGTAAATGCAACTGCTATAGCAGTGAATGAAACAGGCAGCAGTCTTTGCCCTTATCTAGTTTATAGTCTAGTGAAAACAGTCCTTATCTCACATTTACATAAGTATGTTAGATACTTTGGGGACTGTACTTTGTCAGTCAGGAGTCCCAGCTCTCCCTCTCCACTTAAGTCTGCCTTCTTCACTGAATTAGATGCTTCTTCAGAGTTAGGACCATCACAGTCACTTTTGTATCTTCTTTAAGCCTCATTCATAAAGAATTAACTGAAATTTAACTCTGAAGTATTGGCTTGGTATTTCTATAAAGTCATATATTAGGCTTTTTGGAAAAGTCATGACGTATTTTTGTGCAGAAAGAAATGCGTCATGACTTTTCGACAACCCAATAAGTAGATTTCCCAGATTTATAAAGGAGATATAAAATAACTAAGGCAGACATCTTCAATTACTGGATTACACTTTTCACTTAAGCATACAAAATATTTGTTTTTCCATTTGCCTACAGGAGAAAACATGGTGTTTTATAACTTCTTAGTAGCAAAATGTGACTTAACTGGGAAAAGAAGAAATATTCCTATAACCATATGGAAGTTTTTCTTTTTCTTAATGAGTGTCATCAAGATCAGCTTAAGACATCATTCATGACAACTATAAATATTTATGAACATCTTAACCTGTATAGCAATTTGATCTTCTAGGAAGACACAGGGATTTTTTGTTTTTAATGCTAACTCATATAGCTCACCTCCCCCCACAAAAGAGGAACAACAAAATGAAATTACTTATCTCCCACTGAAAAGATTCTTCTTCCTGGGACCAGCAGATGGCTAAATGGCTACATTGCTGGACTCTCACGTAGTTGACCACGGTTCAAGTCCCAGACCCGGTGGCTTAAACTCACGCTGGGCAAGTGTGCATGCGTGCCCAAGATCCTGAGAGGAGAGTGGAGGAGAAGGGATTGTGGCATGGCCATTCCCCCTGGCGGGTGATTTCTCACTTTCTATCTCTCTGTCTCTCTCTGTCTTTCTATCAAGCACACGCACCCTATAGCAAAATCCTTGCCACCAAAAAAAAAAAAAGAAAAAAAAAAAGATTCTTCTTGTTTGTGCCATTTTATGGAATTTGGAGACTCAGTAAAGGATCAAATTACTGTATATCAATTATGTCAAAATAAAAAATCAATTTACATTTATACCTTGTTTTACATAGTTTTAGCTTTGTAGCACGATACAGGTTCTGGTTCTGTGTCTAGAGTAACTGTTACAAAGTACAGCAGAGATCAAGTTAGCTAGAATGACCATGGAATGATTTTAAGCTTCGGATTAATTCATTATTTCATTTGGGAAACATAAACACAGTTTGAAACAATTCTAACCTGAATCGCAAAGTTAACTACTTTGAACTTCTTCAACAAGAATGTAAAATTTTTATGGCTTTTTAAATATGCATTGGCTATGAGAGATCAAAACATAACATGTAAGGCAATATTACTATCACATTTTAGATGGACAAACAAGGTCAGAGATACTGAGACATGCACATAGCCGTATATACAGATTAAATAGGAAGGGAAACAAATGAAACTCCTGTTTTCCAACCCCAAATACCATTCTCTTTCTGACTTTACCGAGATCTTTTATCAAATGTGATCTTCCTTTCAAAGCAAATGTGACAGTTTCTAAATTGACATTTGTTAGAATCAATAAAATGGCCAAATAGGACATAAGTTTGAATATTGTGTGTGTGTGTGTGTGTGTGTGTGTGTGTGTGTGTGTGTAATAATGTTTTGTTTTCATTGTCACAAAAATTTTAAAGAAATCTGATTTCTGAGACCAGCAGATGTTGTAGCAGTTATGTCACTGGACTCCCACATGGTTGACCGGGTCTCAAGCCCTGGACCTCTTGGTTTGAAAGTCAGGCCAGGCACGTATGCATGCGTGCCTAAGATCTCTGGGAGGAGAATGGAGGAGAAGAGATTGCAGCATGGCCATGCCCCTGAGGGGTGATTTCTCTCTTTCCCTCTCACTGTCTGTCTCCCTCCCTTCCTTCTCCCTACCCCCACCCCACCGCCCAGCACACAGCCCTAAGGCAAAAATCTTTCCAAAGAAAGAAAAAGAAAATCTGATTTCTTATCATCTCTGGTCAGTAATAGATAGAAATGTCTTATTTCCTTGGACCTAAGCTTCTTATATTTTCTTTTAACACTTGAAAGTAGTGTGCTTTCAGTATTGCTCCTATCTTCAGAGAAACCTAGGACTATACTTGACCTTGAGTTTATCCAAGGAGATATTTCCCTAGGCAGGTAATTTATATAAGACAGGCCATGCTGATCACTCTCTCCTTCTTTAGTCAAGAAGTTGGGTATTTTGCCGTTTCAAATTGCTACCTACTTAATATTGTTAGCTCTTTCTCTTCTTTCCTAAGTGACATGCTCTTGTATATTTAACTCAATACAAATAAAAATGTGGCTGTTTTCATTTCTCATGTGTTTTAAGTTTCACATTTTCTTTTTGTGGAACTATCTTTTTCATTGTGATGATCTATAAAAGTAGTTAGATTTATTTAACTCTTTTCTCTCTCAGTTCATTCTTCTTAGATGTTCTCTCTCTTTCTTATTCTTCAAAAGCTACCTCAGTGAGGCTCAAAGTAGGAGAAAAATACTCTTTCTATCCCATGTGGCAGCAGATGGTTGTTGGCGTTATCATTGCAGTTTCAGAAAGGGTGGGAGCTTCTGATAGCTTTCAGAAAGGTGAGACATAGCCAAATCAGATCTAATAGATTTGGGTGAGTATATCATCTTCTAGTTAAGAAAGTTCTCTGTGGCTTTTTTCTTTTACTGTCTCTCTTTAATCATGGACATAGATGGTCCTTTCTCTTCATAAAGATCCTTGATCATGTCACAGAGTTAACTTTTTATCATCTCTTAGAAAAATGCTGAGGAAGGTGGATTTGTTAAATAATTAATTTATTTAAGACACTGTGTTGTACCACTGACAATCCTTTGTTTAGTAACTGTTATTCCTGCTTCTCCCTGCATAGGCATGTCTTTGTTTAAGCATATTAAATGTATTGTGTGGTTATATTGCTAACGTAAATTCAAATAACTCAAGTCATCAGATTCTGACAAACTGATGAGTGTTTTCCAATGCCATCCAGCACTTTTTGACACTTGAAAGAAAATTCTTTTGGGGGGCTAAGGGGAGTAGTTTTTTACATGTCTGCTCGTAAAAAGGCTTCTAAAATATTTAAGTAACTTGAAAACAGATTTTATTCTGAAAGTGATTGAAGCTGTACATCAATATCTGTATACAAAATGTATTCATGTTTCCATTTTACTTTGTTAACCAAACTTGTCCCCTAATCCTTAAATTAGCGGAAATTTACTGAGCTTTTTATACTTTCATTTCTTCACATTGAATGTTACTTCAGATAGAATAAAGGATGTGATAGAAAAAAAGGATGTGATATAAGCTTTTCACCATAACACTGAGTGGGATTAAATTGAAAATACCATCTTAACTGTCAAAAGAGATAAGAAATGGCAGAAAGAACAAGAGGAGATGGTGTTATTTCCTTTAGCTTCCTCAGTTTGAAACAACTTGAAGACCAAATTATTTATATAATATTCACTTATTCAAATTATGTAATGCTAGTAATTAAAATTCCATACTTTCAGGCTTTTCTTTTTCTCAACTTTATTTTTTTTTTTAGAGAAATTTTTGCTATAGGGCATGTACGCTCGCTGGAGAGACAGAAAGTGAGAAATCACCCCCCGGGAGGAATGGCCATGCCACAATCCCTTCTCCTCCACTCGCTTTCGGGATTTGGGGTACACACGCACAAGCGCCCAGCATGTGTTTCAGGCTGCTGGATCCAGGACTTGAACCACATTTGACTACGTAGGAGTCCAGCTACATAACCATTACACTATCTGCTGGTCCTTCTCAGCTTTATTTTTTTTTTTTAATTATCCAGACTCCTTACCAACATCCCAATATCCCATGATGCATGCTGATGTCGCCCACTGTCCCCTGTCTCTCTCTTCACATTCTCCTTCGCTCATCATATTCCAGTCATACTGGCCATGTCTCTGTACCCCAGACACAGCAAACTCAGAATTTCTAGCTTTGAGGACTTTGCACTTGCTATTTAAGCTGCTGGAATGCTTTTCTTCAAAATATCTTGGCCTTTCTTCTTTTTCTCTTTTTCTTCTTATTAATTTGCCTGAGGGCACAGGTGCTTACCAGAGAGAGACAGGAAAAGAGACACGGACATATATGCACATGCACCTCAGAGCGTCTTTCAGGGCCAAGATTCAAACTGCTACAGTTATCCATGTATGATCTGGCTCCGTTAACCACCAGGACCCTGGGCCAGCCCCCTCATGGTTTTTCTGAAGGGAAAGGAAATCATTTTTAGAAAAGTAACAATCTGAGGTGAATCTGTAGAATGGCATCATAGGCAAATAAGTGCTTTAGATGCGCTTTTGGAAGAGAAGACACTAGAGTAATTCAAATGATTGATTGAAATAATTTAGAAAAAAATGTCTTCTGCAAAGGATTAATTTGAGCTATCAGCTGCAATGTTTGGAAAGTAGATATTCCACAGTTTTATTGGAGCCAGCCCATGGCCAAAGCAACTGGACCCACTCTGGCTAAATACATGATTCAAGTCCCAGACCAGCAGCCTAAGAAATACAGCAGGCATGGATGTACGTGGGCCCAGGTTCCCAAAAGTGGGAGAATTTGAGAAGGGATTGAATTATGACCATCCCCCCATGAGGAGTGGTTCCTGTCTTTCCTCTCTCTCTCTTCCCCTCCCCCCATACCATCCCTGTGAGCATATATGCCCTCTAGCACATTTTTTTAAGTTACATTAATTGGCTAATTTATCGGAAACTCCTTATTCAGTGGTTAGGAAAGCTATAAACCTATTCTGAATTCAAAGTCAAAACCGGAAAGAAAGCATGAGTTGCAGTGCCCAGTGTGATACCAAACTTCTCGTCAATCTTTGGGAATTTTTTGCTAGATAAATGACATTTATTTGGACTAGTTAGAGTGTCCAAATCAACTATTTTTTTTTTAACAAAAACTAAAAGCCTCTCTTACTTGTTATTTTTTTTTAAGAATTATTTATTTTATTTTGTTCATTATAATTATGACTATTATTTGATTCACCAAAGAGAGAAAGTGAGAAAGCAAGCCACCGAGTCTGGGACTCAAACCACTGTCGACCATATGAGAATCTAACACCTTAACCATCATGCCACCTGCTGATCCCCCTACATGTTATTTTAAATTCATGTACTCCTTTGTGTGGTTAGGGTGCGGGGGATGAAAAAATAGGGAAGAGTTAGCAACAGACATCTCTGATCCTTCTGTATTATCACCAGTGCCGGCTGGTGTGTCACTCTTCATTTTTTGAAACCAGTTTCTCAAAATATTGCCGGTGCGGTATCACTCATGCTTGAACTAACAAATTCTAAATGTCCACACTCTTAAAAAGAAAAGGCTCATCAGCATTCCATACGTAGACAGAAGTTTTGCCATTTGGTATGCAGTCTAGGTTCTGGTACTGTAAATAAGTCACTTTAAAGGAAAGCTAGTGCTTTGTGACTTATTTGAATGAACAGTACTGAACTTTTTCTGCATCTGATTAATGAAAATTTAAGTTCTCATTTTGTTATCTATCTACTATTTTATTTTCTACTTTGAACTTTATTAAGGAGCACAAATGTAAGGAAATCCTAAATTCTAAACTATTCCAGAATTGAATGCTCTTTGAAGTTTTTCCTTTTCTGAGATTTTCTGAATGCTTATGATTTTTTTTCTGGAGAGGCACTTTTATAATCCCATCATGTAAGCAAAAAGTACATACATTCTAGACTTGCCTGATCTACAGACATATTAAGGGAGCTGCATTCTAGACTTGCCTGGTCTACAGACATATTAAGGGAGCATAGTGACCAAGAAGTGGTGCCATAGATCTCATCTGTCTTCTTTTCCGGCCATCACCCCCATGAGGTTGTGGCCAGAATTGCCCCATCTTCAAAAAGGACAGATGTTAATTTTCATAAATTTTAAAATTTTTAAATATTGAACTTAATCTTTATATATTTAAACCCTTTACCACTACAAACATGTCTATACTTTTCTTGAATGTTCTAAGAAAAATACATTGCAGAACTTGCTTTATTTAACAAACTCTTCAGGCCTGTCTTCACATCCAGCTCTTATACCGTAGAACACACTAACACTCAGGTACCATGTGGCGGAAGAACTTACGAGTACTATTTGAGTATTTCTCAGTATTTCTGCCTCCTTTCCCAGCAGACCACTGCTTTTCATCAGTGTAGGATTTGGGTCTTTCTCCTAGCAGCTTATGGCTTCTACCTTGTATGCTAAAAAAGTAATCCCGGAGGGGGGCAGTTGGTGGCATGGTGGTGGGGACAACTGCATCGCACATGGCAATGATAAATCCTGGACCCAGCAGTTTTAAAAACATGCCAGGCACATGCATGCCTGTGCCCAAAATCCTGAGAGGAGAATGGAGAGGAGATTGTGGCATGGCTATCTCCCCAGGGGTGCTTTGTCAATTTATCTCTTTCTCTCTCCTACTCTCTTTCTCTTTTTCTCTCTGGCAAAAACACGTATCCCATAACCAATTAAAAAAGAAAAAATATGGTCCCAGGAAGCAGGCTGTGTTTTGTGCCTGATCATCATCAAAAGACTTCTATTTATATCTCTTTGCCCTACTTCCAGTCTTTCTCTTCAGAACTTGGAAGAAATTCATGGAGGAGTTGGACTTCTGTGTGTCTAGGACTAATGGCGACGTAGCCCTGAGTCCTTTAAGGGCCAGGCGGCTCCTAGTGCAGCGCCCTCTGCATAAGGAGCTGGATCCTACATGTCCAACCCACAGTTCAGGTCCCAGCCCCATGGCTGTATTAATAAATTGCTCCATGTAGTGACCCTCATATACATTTTGCCTTAAGCTTGATTTTGAAGTATATACCAGCAAATTATGTCACTTTTTGCTAGGTGTTCTTCGAATAATTTTCTAACATACACACCTACCCAATCAGAGCTAGGTATCTGGTAACACTAAAATTTAATCCATGTTAAAAGTTGTGACTATGGACCAGCAGATGGCGTAATGGTTATGTCGCTGGACTCCCATGTAATCAACTGCAGTTTGAATCCTGGACCCAACAACTTAAAACTAATGCCAGGAATGTATGCATGCATGCCCAAAATCCCAGGAGGAGAATGGAGGAGAAGGGATTGAGGCATGACCATCTCCCCCAGGGTTTGATTTCTCACATTCTGGCTTTCTGGCAAGCTCACATACCCTATAGCAAAAATCTTTCTAAAAAAATAAACTTGTGACCATGATATATGAAGTATAACTGTGGAGGTCAGTAGTTGGTGTTGCAAGGATGAGGTGGAGATTAGAAATTATTTTTGATGGGCTCTCTTGTCTAGTGTGTACCTATTCTCTTGAATCATTTTTTTTTTTTAATTAAGAATTAAATGACTTTCCATGCAAAATTACAGTCCATGTTTGGCAGGTAGTAGAGGAAAGATTTCTTTCCTCACTAGGCTCATGGCTTAGACCCTCACAACAAAGACAGATTAACAAAAGAAACGGATATAACTCTCTTTAATGTTAAAGTTTTCCTTAACACAGAAGCCTTCATAAAGAAAAGAAGACCCAAAGAATCAGTGACACTTGTGTATTTTATGCTAAGTTTGATGAAGAAGTAAATAATCGTATAGAAGTATGACTAGATAAAAAGGAGTTTGACCTAATAATAATAAGCTGGGGAGAACTTAGCAAGACCTGTCTGTTTAGATTCGTTTTCCAGTATCTTCAGAGGTAAGAGTATTCTTTTTTTCTCTGAGTGTAGGGAGGGCATCTCTTGGATAAAGTTTTATCATTTGCTTCAGGGGAAAAGGGCAACAGAAAGGTGAGAGTGAACTTACGGATTCTGCTGTCTTCTCAAATGTCAAAGACCCATGTTTTGTGGTAGCTTGTCAGGAACCTTATCAAGGACTATGCAGTTTGTATAAGAGAGTGTCAATTCAAATGACTCCTAATTGTGAGAGCTTAGACAGGCAACATTTCAGGACCTGCCTGGAAGAAGGATAAAATTCATGTTATAATCAGCTAATACGTATAAAAAACCATGTTCAGAGAAGACTGTTTAAGGAAGTTCATACTTTTTTTCTGAATAGCCTTAAACTCTCAGCCTAATCAGGAGAGAGCAAGTATCTACACTGCTCCATGATGGTCTTTTTCTTTTAAATTTTTTAATTTACATTCATTCACTGTACATCATTACAGCATACAAAATGAGGATTTTTCCATCCAGAATACAGTGTATATTGGCTCAATCAAGCACATCAACATACATGTTATCATCAACAAATAATTTTCCATTTCTTGTTTCCTTGTATATTTTGCTTTTTTCACATCCTTGACTCCCTATCCCTCACCCTCTGCCATCTCCCACCCTTCTCCCACACTGTCTCTGGTATCTATACTTGCTTTCTTATGCCTTTTTCCCCCCCACATTTTATTGATTCACTAAAGATCTTAATTAATCTAAATATTTTGAATAGCAAACACAGCTGATATATACATATTCATGAACACAAGTCTGACTTTAGGCATAAACCTCAGTGAGTAGAATGAACATACTATAGGGACCAACAGTTAGCGTAATGGCTATGTCGCTGGACTCCCATGTAGTCTACCGCGGTTCACGTCCCGGACCTGGTGGCTTAAAACTCACGCCAGGCGCGTGTGCGTGCGTGCCCAGGATCCTAAGAGGAGAATGGAGGAGAAGGGATTGCGGCGTGGCCATCACCCCTGGGAGGTGATTTCTCGCTTTCTGTCTCTCTGTCTCTCTCTGTCTGGCTGGTGAGCGCATGCACCCTATAGCAAACCCCCCCCCCCCAAAAAAAAAGAATGAACATACTATGAAGTAGCACCTAGCTGGGGCTATATATCTTAACTGCAGTCATCAAAAAGGTATTTTTAATGCATTTTTTTTTAGTTTCAAGAAAAACAGTTTTAGGTTTTTGTTTTTTTTTTTGAAACTTTTTTAAAAACTTAATTTACATTCATTCCCTAAGCATCGTCACAGCATACAAAATGTGATTTCCCAGCCAGAATATACTGCATAGTGGCTTAATCATTCATGTTATCATCAAAAAAATTTTCCATTTCTAGTTTCATTCATATATATATATATATATATATATATATATATATCACACTATCTCTGGTGTCTACAGTTGTCTTGCATTCCTTTTCCCCCCTACATTGTATTGATCACACAATTTCTTAAATAATCTACTTTCAATAGCAAGTTCAGCTGGTAATTTCAAGAAAAGCAGTTCTAACTTAAATCAAAAAAATACTAAGGCACTTTGCTTAAAACTTAAAGCTGGGAAACAGGTTAGGATTCTGTTCAAATGGTATGATCTCTATCCTGCTCATCTATACTGTTTTCACTGAGTTTTGAGGTATGCTTTGGCACAAGGATTAGCTTGCTTTGAGAATCAGCATAAGAAATAGCCTTATGTTATTTGGTCTACTGTTCTAAGTATATTGTCCATTATATCGCATCATGTAGCAATGGCTTCTGACGCCAGGTAGAGTTAGGTCCAGCCTTACAAGTTAAGGGCACAGTCCCTGCAAGACAGTCCACATTTTACATACCAGTCACAAGCTAGAGTCACTAGGCTACCTTCACTGGTGACTGGTGACTACAAATTCACAGGTTCCCACTAGTCCCTCAGGTTCAATAATTTACTATAGTAACATCAGAGAACTTATGAAAACACTATACTTATGATTAGTGTTATTTTAGCAGTAGGTGAAAATCAGAAAAAGCCAGAGAGACACATGGGATCGGGTATGGGAAATTTCCACCTGCAAAACTTTCATCCTCCCTGGGGGAACTTTGCCCTCCTAATACCTGGATATAATATTACCAGGAGTACTGCCATTCAGGAAAGTTTCCTGGAGCTTTTGTGTCTGGAGTTTCTACTGAAGCTCTTTTGAGTAGGCATGACTGATTAAATCATTGACCATTAGGTCACACCCAATTTGCAGCTCACCTTCTTTCCCCAGAGGTCAGGCTAATATTATGTGGCTCAAAGCCTCAACCCACTAACCCATGATTGGTCTCTCTGGCATAGCCAGTCCTCATCGTAAGTCTTTTCAATAGTATAAACTCTCACGTGTGTCAGAGAACCCACCATTAACAAAAACGCTCCAATCACTCAATATATATTAGTGATTTATTTTACCTCCCAGGGAGGCAGCAAAGACCAGCCTAATTCTTTGTTACACAAACTTCATCTTCCCTTTTTATTGTAAGCTGATAACAAATTTAAGCCCCAATTTTAGATTTGAATTTGTGCCTATTTATACATATGTATTCTCTTTACTTTTTATTTTTCATTTATGTGCCCATCTTACCCTTTTTTCTTTCTTTACTTTTATATCTATGCAACATTGTTTTATAACAGCCTAAAACAAGTATTATAGCAGGGTAGATATGTGAACGAAGTAGTCCTATGTGCTCAGAGATAATCTATTGTTCTAGAAATATAAAGCAGGAGAAGTAGGTTCTACCACCCTCCTGTGGAGCTTGTGGCCACCGCCGTAACTGCTATGTTGGAAGAGTGCCACGGTGCTGCTAGACTGACTTCCTAGCAGTCCTGTTGTGCCGCTGCCATTGGGTTACGCACCCTGGGAGTGTGCTACCTGCTGTATAGCCACTCGTGTATCCATTCAGCCAGGAAACTTACTGTAAAACCTACTTACTTGTGTCTATAAATGTTTCTGTCCTTAACAACATCAGCCTTAGGCCCAGCCACAGTGTCACAGACAGTAGGGGTACTATTGCACAATGCTGAGACCACCAGGAAGGCTCCAGGTTTGGATCCTGAGTCTGCCTCAGCACATGGGGCAGGGTCTGTACTGTCTACAGGGCTGTGGGGTGGATTACCACATGAAGACCTTGTGGAAGACGCCTCTCTCCCTCTCTCTCACAAACAAATAAAAATAACAGAAGCCTTCATTTTACTTTTTTGTGTTAATGTAAGCTATTGGAGTTGCTGGAAAAGTCATAGCGCAGTTTTGCATAAAAAAAAAAACAGGAAAATGTGTCATGACTTTCCCGACAACCCAGTATTTCAATTAAATTTATCATTTTAAGCATCAGTTTTTTTGCTTGCCCATGTACAAATCTTACCTAGACAAATATTTTTAAGTTGTTCTTTCCTAAATTAGCTGAGTTTTATAATTTTCAAACCTGACTCACGTTTTCATTTTCTACCTTTGTATCAATCCCCTTTGACTCTGTTGAGTGCCATCTGCTGTATCTGGTGTTTCATTAATGTTTCCTCTCCTTTCAACATCTACATAAAGATGAAACGCTATGCACTGACCCCTTTGCTCCCATATTTGACATTTTATACCAATTAAAAAAACATACAGCTTGTTATTGTGACTTTGCCTGCTACATAAGCTGATCTTGTATTCTTACAACTGATTTTTTTCCAAGTCTATTTTGTAATGAAAATTCTATCTGATTTCATCAGCTTCTTTGAGAAGCTCAACATGTAACATCTGCGACATTCTCTTTATCCCCCTATTCTGTAGATCCATGAATAAAACCTAATATATGACCCAGCATGAATTTTTTTTCAGAAAAATAAAACCACAAAGGTGATGAGATTTAGGTTGATTTGCACATCTTTGTGTACATTCAATGGGTTTTCTCCTAGTATATTTATTTGCTCATAAGTGACTTCAGTCATATGCTATACCTCATTCTATCAGATGCCAAGGTTCATAAAAGAAGAAAGGAAAAAGAGAGAGAGGGGAAAATGGAATAAAAGAAGAAAGCAAAGAAGAAAATAAAGAGAAAAGAAAAAATATTTTTCATAATTGCACAGATAACTTCTACTTTGTTTCTCCTCACTAATCCTTGATGAGCAACTGTCAACAAGTTTGCTACAGAAGAAGGAAGCACAGAATTTAAAACAGTTTTCTTGGGACCAGCAGTTAGCGTAATGGCTATGTTGCTGGATTCCCATGTGGTCGACCACGGTTCGAGTCCAGGACCCGGTGGCTTAAAGTCATGCTGGGCACATGTGCTTGCGTGCCCAAGATCCCGAGAGGAGAATAGAGGAGAAGGGATTGCGGAGTAGCCAACCCCCCTGGGGGGTGATTTCTCACTTTCTGTCTCTCTGTCTCTGTCTTTCAGGCGAGCGCACACGCCCTATAGCAAAAACCTTTCAAAAAAAAAAAAAAAAACAGTTTTCTTTTGTCACATCATAGTAGTAGGTTAACAGCAGTGAGACTAAAGGTTTTAGGGCTTAGACTTCTTTTTCTTTCCTTTTTTTTTTTTAAGAGAGATTTTTGCTATAAGGTATATGTACTCGCCAGAGAGACAGAGAGAGACAGAAAGTAAGAAATCACCCTGCAGGGGGGAAGGCCAAATCACAGTCCTTTCTCTTCCACTCTTCTCTTGGGATTTTAGGCACACATGCACGTGGTCCCAGCACAAGTTTTAAGCCACCAGGTCTGGTACTCTAACCGCAGCCGGCTATGTGGGAGTCCAGTGATGTAACCATTACACCATCTGCTGCTCCCAGGGCATAGACTCTTAACCATTCAAAGGATTTAACGAAATAGAGGCCATAGGAAACAAGCAACCCTATTCCATGGTTACTGTGTACTCCTGTATATGATTCATGTGGGGGCTACAGTTCTACCCTCAGTGAGCTTATCAGGTGGGATGTGTTTAACGTTGATTACATGATAATAACCACTGATGAGGTTTCCTAGCAGTTGTCCCTGTACTTTAGAAGACCATTATTGAGTTTGGAAAATTTTCCCTTTTCTATACATTAGAGCCTGGGTCACAGGCTGCGCAGTTTTTTTATGGTTTAAGGGCAGGATGCCCAATAACCAAATAAAATGTATAAACCTGAGGGGATCTTGGGTGGGAATTAGGGATGAACAGTAAAAGACATTCTGGAGGCAATTGAAAAAAAAAAAAAATCTAAGTATTTCCTGGATGCCACAGGCTATTTTGAAATCATTGTTAATTTTCTTAGGTGTGATAGTGGAGGAAAACATGCATATTCTTCAGAGCGGTACACTGAAGTATTTGGTGAAATGTCTTGATGTCTGCAACTTACTTTCAAATAGTTCTGCTAAAAAAAAAAAAAAAAAAAAAAAAAAGATGTATAATGGGGCCAGCAGGTGGTAAAATGGTTAAGGCACTAAATTCCCACATGGGTGATTGCCACTGGAGTCCTGGACCTGGCTGCTTAAAAAAAATCACACCAGGACCACCCTTGGTCCAGCCCTGAGTGCAGTCTACGTTTCCTATTGTTGGGAACTGTATGATCTGATAATTGGAAAAAAAAAATCATGTTTATCATAAAAAATAATTAGAAAAATAATAATAATGATTGGGGGAAACATAGGAAAGATATTGAATGTTGAAGCGGGGAGATTAATGTATCTGTACTGACTGACATGCATGGCATTCCCTTTTGAAAAAGCAATGTAATACACTGTTAAGTTGTATGTAATTCAATGTAATAAAAAAATAGATAATAAAAAAAAAAAATCACACCAGGCACATGTGCATGTGTGCCCAAAATCCCAGGAGAAGAAAGTAGAAGAAGGAATGGCTGTGTAGCCATTCCCCTTGTGGGATGATTTCTCACTTTCCTTCTCACTGTCTCAGTCTTTTTCTCTCTGGCAAGTACAGATGCCCTATGGCAAAACAGTAATATTTTTTAAAAAGTATATAATGCATGCATGCTTGTGCATATGTGGGGAAAGAGAATTGCCAAATGCTATTGTTACTGAATGTAAGTATTGAATTTAGGAATGTTCACTCTATTAGTCTTTAAACATTTTTGTGTTGGTGAAAATTTCTCTAATAAAGAATTGTTCTTGTGCCGGGCGCGTGTGCGTGCGTGCCCAAGATCCCGAGAGGAGAATGGAGGAGAAGGGATTGTGACATGACCATCCCCCCTGGGGGGTGATTTCTCGCTTTCTGTCTCTCTGTCTCTGTCTGTCTGGCGAGCGCACGCGCCCTATAGTGAAAACCTCTCCAAAAAAGAAAAGAATTATTGAAAAAAAAAAAAAAAAAAAAAAAACAAGAGAGGCAGTTGACAAAGTTGAGGGAAAGCTGCCTGTCGTAGATAGCTTCCTGGTTGACCAATAAGTTTAGCATATCATAACTGTCAATGAAGCTAACTTCACCGAGTCGATGACAACTTGTTCTCTTTAACTTACTGTATTGATTACATAGGATATGAAAGCTGTTAAAGATATAATAGTTACAGAATGAAAATAACTTTCTCATATGATTTATGTGTAACCAACCTCTTATCAAAACTATATATATTTGGTGTCTCTATTTTAAGGAATAAAGAAAATTTCTTTAGTCAAGGAGCATCTATATAAGGGAATTTTCTTTACACCCGAATAAACCCATAGTAAGTTGAAAATTGAAAGTGCATTTAATACACCTACCCTAACCAACCTCATAGCTTAGTGTAGCCCAAATTAAGCATGCTTAGGACACTTGCATTAGCCTGTAGTTGGGCAAAAATCATCTAACAGAGGGGCCGGCAAGTGGCGTGGTGATTTAAGGCGCTGGACTCCCACATGGCCAACCATGGTTCAAGTCTCAGACCTGGTGGCTTGCTTCCTCACTTCCTCTGTCTCTGTCTCTCTCTGATCAAACTGAAAAATAATGATAATAATAATAATTAAAGTTAAATAAAAATAATTCTAAAAAAAAGTAGGAACTTTTAAAAAAATCCTCTAACAGAAAGCTTATTTTGTAATAAAGTGTTGATTATTTCATATACTCTACTGAATAGTATTCTGAAAGTGAAAAATAGAATGGTGAATGAGTGCTCTAAGTTTCTACTAAATGTGTGTTGTTTTCATACCATTATAAAATCAAAAAATCTTAAATCAAACATCTTAAATCAGGGACTACTTATAGATTATTTTATAAGGCATAAGCGTTCCATACAGTGAACTTCATTAGACTGAGCAGAAAGGAAACATTAATAATATTACTTCAGTTCTTAATATCATTTTCATTTTATTATTATTTTTAATAAATCATTATAGGCTGGAGCCGGCAAGTGGCATGGTGATAAAAAGCGCTGGACTCCCACATGGCTGACCACGGTTCAAGTCTCGGACCTGGTGGTTTGCTTTCTCACTTCACTCTCTCTCTCTCTGTCTCTCTCTGATCAAACCAGAAAATAATAATGATAATAATAATAAATAAAGTTAAATAAAATAATTGTTTAAAAAAAAATCATTATAGGGAACATGTGCTCACCAGAGAAAGTGAGAAAGCAAGCCGCTAGGTTTGTCTCAAACAATAGACAGCCATATGGGAGTCCAGCAACTTTAACCACCACACCACCTGCTGACTCCCCTTAATATCTTTTTTTAAAAGACAAAAATTATTGTTCTGTAGCAATATACTTAAGTTTTCTTAATCATTGGATTCAGTAATTATTACTCTCTTTCATTTTCTTATCTTGATTTCCTTTACCTGCTTTGCTCAAAAAAATTTCAGTAGCAAACTTAATAGTTTTAACATATATGCTTATTTTATATGTATATACAATATTAAGAGTAAAAAATGGGAGAACAGCAGATGGCCCAGTGGTTATGTTGCTCAACTCCCACATAATCGACTGAGGTTCAAGTCCCAGACCTGGTAGCTTGAAACTCGTGCTGGGTGTGTGCAATCAAGATCCTGGGAGAATAGAGGAGAAAGGATTGCACTGTAGCCATCCTCCCTAAGGATGATGTCTCTCTTTACCTCTCATTGTCTCTGTCTGTCTGCCCATCTCTCTCTGGTAAGTACTAAGGCAAAAACCTCTACAAAGGAAAGTAAAACTGGTATTTTTTAAAAAGTTAAACCCATCCCCCAAATTTCTACTCAATAGCATAATAAAATTCTCTGTGAATCTCTGTATACTTCTAAAAATTGTCAATTGAAAGGTGGATTTTTTTTTTCATTTAATTACATGTCCTTACAGTGTACATTTCTTTTTCAAGCACAAATACCATGCATGTCAGTCAAGACAAAGATATTACTGTATGCTTTATCATCAGCAAGTAGGTTCTCATTTTTTTTGTGAATTAAGCATACTTTTACTTGTTTTTGAAAGTTTAAAACAAACAAAAAAAGACAACTTCAAGCCCTAAAACTCATAACCACAGTGGCACAGTGGTAACAGAACACTCCTCAATGCTGAGGCCACATGAGAAGGTCCTAAGTTCACTTCCCAAAGTCTCCCTGTACATGTCAGGCAGGTGCACACCTGTGCACTGTGGTCCTGGCCAGCTGAGGCTGGGCCTACCTTCGCAATGTAAAGACCTGGTAGTCTCTGTCTTTCTCTAATGGAAGAAATAAATAAATAGGCTATTTTTAAAAAGAAAGACAAATTATAAACAATAATAAATTTGTTTTTAAAGATATTTTACATATGCAGTAAGAGATTATCTTTGTTTAAACAAATACTTATTGTTGCTTTTGGAAGCTCTCCTTTTCATGTTATATATGACATACAAACCATGTAAGTGCCAACCAACTGTATGTCAGTATGGAGTAATGAAGTATGTCATAAATCCCTTTACTTTGAGAAGGTCATTTTGATTTTCAAGAGAGCATTCAGATTTGTAGTGTATGCATATGTTTCACCTGAGGTATAAATTTAGTAGCCATGTATTTACTGAGAATCTAAATCCCTAAGAAATTACTTGCAAATGGCATAAAAGGAGCTCATTTTCTATTAGTAGAAATGGAGAGACAGTTTTCCTGAAGACCAAGCAATGTAAATGCCAATTGAAATGCTATAAGCTGTAGTAAAAAAGGAAGTATCACTTCTAGTACTAAAGTGTTCTGAGACAGTCACCTTCGGAATTTGTTGGATGTTTCAGAAGCAATGTAGAGATCACCAGAATCTTAGTTTTGGAGGAATGCTATGCCCAAGGCCACATTAAGAGCTAGTTGGTTGGGGCCAGCAAGTGGCATAATAGTCAACCGTGGTTTGAGTCCAGGACCTGGTGTCTTGAAACTCACACCAGTTGCATGTGCGTGTGTGCCAAAAATCCCAAGAGAACAGAAAAAAATGAATTGTGGCAACCATCCCCACATGCCCAGGAGGTGATTTCTCACTTTCTCTCTCTCTCCGTGTCTCCGGCAAACACACTCTAATGGCACATACCTCTCATTTTTTTAAAAAGAATTATATAACTTTATTTACTTATTTATGTTAATTTTGACTAGAGAGGGACAGAGCAATAAAGCAAGACAGAATGAGAGGGAACGTGAGAAAGTAAGCTTCCAGGACCAGGTCCAGGATGCAAACCGCGTCGGCCATGTGGGAGTCCAGTGCTCTTAACTACCATGCCAACCTGCCAGCCCCTCAAATAACTCTCTTAAAAAAAAAAAAAAAAGAGCTAGTTGACCATAAAAAATAGGTCTAGAATATGGAACTCCTAAGTCCCAGTCCATTGATCTTTCCGCTGACAATAGAGCTGTAAGAACAGTATTTGAACTGAGCCTTAAGGATAAGGGTAGAGAACTGTGGTAGGCAAAGATGACCAACAGTTAGGCCATTTAGTCACTTTCCAGATCCTAATACGGCTCATCTCTAATATTGCTTGCTGGTAGATGCACTTGGTAGAAGCTGGGGCCACACAAAGGCCCAGGTTCAATTTCTAGCCCACTCAGTGGTGTTATCAGTTGAAGATATTTTGATTAACTGGACTGGGGAGAAATGTTCACATATTGAAATATTCACTTTGTAAGCTAAAGAATGTGATTGAATGTATATAAAAAAAATTTTAATAAATGAATAAATGAAAAAGAAAGCCAGACGCAGTGGCACACTTGTAGCCCCATCTATTCAGAAGGCTGAAGCAGTAATATCACAACATAATGAGACCTTGTCTTTAAGAAAGAACTTATAATAGGTAGTTGAGAACTACTGTTGAGAATAATAATACACCTATAAATCATAATATATATTCTTGCTTTTCCCTGTACATATGGTTATGTGAGAAAGCAGTGTGACAGGCTTTTAAAAACCTAGGTTACAGTCAGGTACAGAGTATTGTGATAGCCATGCTAAAGACTGCGGATTTTATTCAGTAGAAAATGGGACTGTTAGGATATTACTTACTTTTATCTGTCCACTTGCTATCAGCATAAAACTCTAATAACCTCAAGAACTTTTCCATAGCTGTTATCTATAGTACTTTGTCCCCTAAATTCCACCCACTTTAGCATTCTAAATCATTTTTTGTCTTTGCTCAGAAAGGTAACTCCCCTCCATTTTGGTTCAAATTCCCTATATAGCAATTTGGAAAATACCTTCCAGCAGAAAAATGGTAATATATTACTGTTTTCTCTCAAGGATCACAGCCCTGTGCTATTATGCAGTGCCTGAAAACAGATAAAATATATAGTACTTTACTATGGAAGAGTAAATCTAATAGCCATTATTCCCTCATTGCTGAAACCAGTTCTTTGAATCATGGGAGTTTCTTTAAATATTTTTTTCTTGAATGAATTAATATTTCTCGATGTTTGGTGATACATTTGCAGAAATGCCACAGGAACTGTATCAAGATCCTAGAGATTATGTTTATGCTGTTTTATAAATACATATGCAATAAGGAATAAACTTTATGAAATTCCTGTTTAGAGCTTTATGTTATAAGAGACACTGGAGTGTAAAATGCAGATTTAAGTAGAAACAGTATAAAGATTTTCTTTTAACTTTGAAAACTTCATTTGCCATCAGAAGATAAAACAGGCAACAATTACTAAAGACATGATGGGTAAGAGGAATTGATGCAGGCTGGCTAACAATAATATTCAACATTTAATGACCCATGTACAATTTGAACTCTTTACGTAAATTGTCTGATTTAATTCTATAAACAAAGCAGTGAGGTAATATTTTAATTTTCATCCTAACAGTGAGAAAAACGAGGATTAAAAAAGTTAATCATAGGTGAGAGATAGTTTTCAAATCCAAATCCTTTGTTTTGTTTTGTTTTTTTTTGAGTTCTTTTTTTTTTTTTTTTTTTTTTTTTGGAGAAGTTGTTTTTTTTTTTTTTTTTTTTTTTTTTTGCTATAGGGCACGTGCGCTCGCCAGACAGACAGAGAGAGACAGAGAGATAGAAAGTGAGAAATCACCGCCCAGGGGGCATGGCCATGCCACAATCCCTTCTCCTCCATTCTCCTCTCGGGATCTTGGGCACGCACACACACGCGCCCGGTGTGAGTTTAAGCCACCAGGTCCAGGACTCAAACTGTGGTTGACTACGTGGGAGTCCAGTGACATAGCCATTACGCTAGCTGCTGGTCCCACCAGAACCTGAGTTCCTAACTCTTGTACTGGAGGCAGAAATGGCTCTACGTTAGAAATGTGAAGCAAGTTAGATCTTAATGAACAGATAAGATTGTAAAAATGAAAAGGCGATGGGAAATAAGGCAACCTCAAGGAAAGATAATGCATTGAACCATCCTGAATTATTTGAGTTGAAGTATAAGGAGATAATTAGACATAAAAGTAATCTTTAACAAAAAAATTATTTGAAAATGTTCTTGCTTAGCACTTCCTGAGAGAGAAAGAGAAACCCAAATGAGTCCCAACATCATGGTATACCCCCCCTCACACCCCAGCTTTCAACCCAGCCTACTCAGAGAAGTCTCTAGACTTGAGCCAGGAACCTTCCCATGTGGGATTGCATTGCAGAGTGTCACATTTTACTTCTGCGCCACCATCTAACAGCAAAAACGTGGATAGTGATGAAAGAGGGACTGAAATCAAGGAGACTTTCTTGGATGCTGATTTATAGTAATCCCATAATAACTGAATAAAAACAGGGAGTCAAGGTGATAACACTGGGCATGGTGAAGAAAAGTAATATGACAATTCAGGTGAAAAATTTGTCAGAACTTGATTACAGACTGAACTGAGAAATAGGAAGAGGAGCAAGTCAAAGATCCCGCCACATTTCTGTATTTGGAAGAGAAGAGGGTAAAAGATGACCGAAGGAAGGACAGGTTAGGGAAGGATGTTAAGACTTTGTTGACTTTGCGTTCCCCATGTAGCTGTCCAAGCAAAGTGTTCTGTAGGCATTCAATGGTTTAGTCTTGGCTTTTTGATACCTTGGCAACAATGGACAAATTTGAAATATTGGCAATTCTCATAGACTCCCTTTGTGCTTCCATCCCAGTTTCCCCCTAAGACTATGGCATTTCATTAACTAACTGCACTTATGTATAATATCAATAATCTATGTTCTACTTTACAGAAAGAAATTCTAGAGAAGCAGCAGCAAGAACGAAATGATACCAATTTTCGTGGCATTTGTATGTTTTGCAATGAGGAATTTCTTGGAAACAGGTTTGCTGTTATACATCTTTAAATGTTACTGTTTTTAATCTGGAAATTCATCAACACATCTATAACTGTTGGTTATGTAAATTAAGTTCTGTGTGTTAGCTCAGGACTCTTATATATCAGGAGTACATTTTCTTTTTAATATGCCTAACATCAGAGATGGACTGTAGTAGTTCTAACCAGAAGAGGCAAGTACATTTTTTAAATGTCAAAAATAGATTTATATTTAATATCGTAGGGCCTTTAAAGTGGGCTGACAGGCAAGATCACATGCAACAAACTACTAAAAATGTACTCTGTACAAACTTCATAACTCCAAATCTTTGGCATCCTTGGTTCTTCATTTTTGAGTATTAAAAATGGTGAAGATCAAAATTAAAAAGAAATTGGAGGGACCAGCAGGTGGCATCATGGTTGGCACTGGGCTGCCCACGACCAACCACAGTTCAAGTCCCAGACCTGATGGCTTGCTTTCTCGCTTTCTCTCTCTCTCTCTCTCTCTCTCTCTCTCTCTCTCTCTCTCTCTCTCTTTCTCTCTCTCTCTCTCTCTGTCTTTCTTTAATCAAATTTAAAATAATAATAAAAATAATAAATTTTTAAAAAGAAAAAGAAATTGGAACATTGGTGATTCTGTCATCTGCCCCAGCTGGTCCAGAACCAGCTGGTATGCTACATTTCAGTTCTAGCACTAATTACCTAGAGTTACCATCACACACTACAGAGTGAAGGACACAGTTCCCAAAAAGACTGCCCCTAGTGTAGAGACCAGGCAGGCATAAGATCAGGTAGTCCAGGCTACCCAAATTCTTGACCAAAGCTACAAAGTCAGAGCTTTTCACTGACAATTTCTATGGATTTGATGGCTTGCTAGAATGACTCACAGAACTTAAGAAAATGCCATACCTATAGTTACAGTTTTATTTTGAAGGATACAGATCAGATCAGGAACAGCCAGATGAAGAAATAGATAGGGCAAGGTCCAGAAGGATCCTGAATGTAGAGGTTCTGTGCCTTCTCCCCAAAGAGTCAGGACCTGTCACACTCCTGGCACATCAGTGTGCTTCCTAACCAGTAACCTGAGTTTTGATGTCCAGAGTTTTTAATGGGACTTTTTTATATAGACGTGATTTATTAAATCTTTGAGTCTATAGTTGCTCTCTCTCTGAAGGTTGAGTTGGCTCAGCCCTCTCTAATCATATGTTTGTTTTTTTTAGGTAGCCTCCATCTAGAAGCTACCTAGGGTCTCACTAGGAGTCGTTCATTAGCATAACAAGATACTCCTATTATTAGATATTGCAAGAGTTTTAGAGGCTCCATACCAGAAACGAGGGACAATAATGCAACAAATGTCTTACTATGCAACGGTAATATTTATAAATGTACATTCTCTTAAATACAAGTCATCAAATTGTAACCTCTAGGAACTAGAAATGACTTCAGTGACCCAACATACAGTGGAAAATCAGAAGCATACTGTTATGGCTACGTTGAAAAAAAGCAGCCTTTAGTAAAAACACAGCCTAGCATAGTAGTTGATCCTTCATTTGAAGTACACTGAAAAGGAGAGAGAGGGTGCCTACTCATGTGAATCTAGAAAAAGGTTTGCTTGGCATACTATTACTTAAAACAACAGTGATGAAGATTTGATTTTCATATATATCAGCATAGAGAAAATCTGTACCAACACTTGATTATGCTTCTAATCTTGTCCTGTTTCTAAGAAGAGCTTTATGGGAATAACAATAAGGACAAGGCTTGAGAGTTGTTAGGAATCAGTGCAAACCTTCTTCACTATCAGGAATTTACTAAACATTGGTATAACAGTCTTTTAACAAGATATTTCTGATTTTAAATTAAAGCAACTATTAACCTAATAAAAATGTATGTGATTATTGGCCTTTCTTACAATACTGCTGTGATGATGTATGTACTTAATATACTTTATAACATGTTGCTGTCATAACGCAAATGTTTATGCCCGTGTTTAGCACTTGCTTATAACTCTAATTCGTGGTGTTGTTTTACAGATGCTATTTCCATCTTGATTTGTTCCTAGATAATTTATAAACAATAATATTGCTCCAATGTTTTTCCTAGATCTGTTCTTTTAAACCACATGGCCAGAGAACATGCTTTCAACATCGGATTGCCAGACAACATTGTAAACTGCAATGAATTTCTGTGTACGTTACAGAGGAAGCTAGACAAGTGAGTACTATTTTATGAAACATGACCCAAAGGTATTTTAATCTTACAGTCTGTTGTAAATTTTTAAAAATTAATTTGGCAATTGTACTAACTTAACATTTAATGATCAAAGAAATAAAAGTTTCTGATTTCATATTTTGGAGGACTTGACAATCCTCATTTTGTCTAGCTCATATCACCTTTTACTGTCTTTTAAATTTTTTAAAGATATCATGTATTACCAAACAGCATACCTACTGTTTAAGGTATGAAAACATAGTCACTATCCAGCTTAAGAAATAGAACATTATGAATTTCTTTAAACCTCCTCTGTCCCCTTCTCCTTCAGTGTCTCCTCAGAAACTCTATTCTTAATTTTGCATTTATAATTTCTTTAATTTTACTGTAACTTTTCTACATCTCAGGGTTATTCAAAAAGTTTATAGATAATGTGAATTAAGAAAAACCTGTGCACAAGTGGATTTCAACAATTTTTGTGCCAAAATAACTCATAATTTAATTCCATTTTCCTGTGAACTTTTTCAGAGTGTCCTCATATTTAATAAATATCGTCAAATCGTTGGATGTTACTCAGTTTTTTGTGAGACATGGCATACTGCATGCATTCTTTTGCCTTACAGGTTTTTTGTTTTCATTTTTTAAAATGAAAATACACTAGAGAAAGACAGAGAGGCGGTAAGAAAGGAAGAGAGCACCCCACAATGGGGGCTAGTCATTCTGCGGTGCCTAGTCTATTTCTCCATCCTGTCAGAATTTGAGGCATGCACATAGATGTACCCGGTGTATTTCTCAAGCTGCCGCAGCCAAGATTCAAACCATGGTCAGCCATGTGGGGTCTAGCTCCCTTAATCACTAGGGTTTGGGGCTGGCTTAAGGGAGGACATTCACTAGGTCACCAAAACGGCTTTCAAAAATCTATCTAGTTTTGGGAACCAGCAGTTAGCGTAATGGCTATGTCGCTGGACTCCCACGTAGTCGACCGCGGTTCGCGTCTCGGACCCGGTGGCTTACAACTCACGCCGGGCGCGTGTGCGTGCGTGCCCAAGATCCCGAGAGGAGAATGGAGGAGAAGGGATTGCGGCGTGACCATCCCCCCTGGGGGGTGATTTCTCGCTTTCTGTCTCTCTGTCTCTCTCTGTCTGTCTGGCGAGCGCACGCGCCCTATAGCAAAAAACCTCTCAAAAAAAAAAAAAAAATCTATCTAGTTTTCTTTCTAGGAAAGGGCCCAAGATTTTTTCTCTCCAAATCTAGTTTTTCTTTATTTAAATGAAATAAGAGTCTTAAGTGATATAAACCAATTATAAAAAGTTCTTAACTTAGACTGACTGGTGGCATGGTGGTTAAAGTGGCTGGATCCCACCTGGCTGACTTTGCCTGACAGCTTGAAAAACATTCCAGGCACCCGTGTGTGTGTGTGCCAAAAATCCCAACAGGAGGACGAGATAGAGAAGAAGGGATTGTGGTGTGACCGTCCCCATGGAGTAGGTGTTGTTTTCTTTGTTCCCCACTTCCTGTCTCCAGTAAGTACATATGCCTTCTGGCAACAATTTTCAAAGAAAAGTTTGTAACTCAACTCTGATATCAACCCTATGTTAAAACAATTTCCCATGTCCTTCACCCCTCATTAAATGGTCATTTATTTATGAAATATGACCAAATGTATTTTCTAGCAAGAATAGCAGTAATGAATATCCATAATCAGCATATCACCCATAAATTGCTTACTTTTGAAAAATAATGTTTATTTCTATGGCATAGAAATAAAAGTAGGTGAAAGGGTGTTTAGTAGAGATAACACAAGAGTTCAGAATTGAAATAATAGCCCAGCTGCAGTGGCGTAGCAGTAATGCACCACTCTACAATGCTGTAGTCACGTGTGAAGGGTTGTTGTTCCAAGGTCTCTTTGTGCAATGCTGGGCATGCTCCCTGGCTGGCTGAGGCTGGGGTGGATCGAAGCATGAATACTATTGGGAGTTCTGTGTCTTTCTCCCTCCCTCCCTTTCCTTCTTCCCACTACCCCTTACCTATGGAAGAAATAAATATGTTTTTAAGAACTGAAACAATAACTTCTTTTGGTCATTTGAGATTTTTCATATAAAAGTGATTAGATTAGGTTTAACTCTGTGGCTCCAGAAAGTAAAACTCTGGTGACTGATGTGTAAAAGTTACAGGTATAGCAACTGTAAAGCTGAGTAAAAGAAAAACATCTTGTTATTATCTCTTCAAAGCTGATAACAGTGCTTTGTTAGGTGATGAAGTCCCAGTCAATGGAAATCCTTGAGCAGAAGATATGTGAGAATGAAATGATAGTAACAGCTACTGTTTATTTTACTCATGTGTAAAAAATGTAAATGATTTAATTTATATTTAAATTTCAAATTTAGAGCACATAGTGCTCTAAATTTGTGTGTGTGTGTGTGTGTGTGTGTGTGTGTGTATGTGTGTGTGTATGTACAATTACCATAAAAATTTTCAAAACAGACTAGCTCCATGATGCATCAGTAATAAACTCCTCAGGAGAAACCGGGTACTACATAGTACCTGCTGTTCGAATCACCTGGCTGGTCAACCTGAAACAGTCCAGACATGTGTGCAAATCTCCAAGATTTGATGAGCCAGAGGAATGAAAGAAGGGGATTGTGGCATCACCAGAACCTGTGGAGGGTCCTCCTCTCTCCCCTCTTGCTCTCCCTCTTTCTCTGTCGCATGTGTGCATGAATAAAAGAAAAAAAGTATAAAAATTCTCAAAAAGGGAGATATTATCTTCAGTTTAGAAATCAGAAATGGGGACCAACGCCCTGCCATACTAACACACATGGGAATGTTCTGGGTTCACATCTGGAGACCGCCCTGAGCCAGAAATACACGCACTCATGATCTAGGCAGGGCTGGCTGGGGGGGCGGGGTGGATTTCAGTGTCAAGACCCTGTTGGGGTTGGTGTTGCTCTGTCTCTCTCATAGGAGAAATAAATAGACTTTAAAAAAAAAAAAAGAAGGAATCAGAAAAATGGAACAAAGAGGACAAGTATCTTTACCAAATCCTTTAGGTAGTAGGTACTGGAACTAGGAACCCTGCAAATTAGCTCTCAGAATATACCAAACTATATACTAATTATTATATATAATAAGGCAGTGGTAGTCATCATTATAATTACTTGAAGCAGACCTATGTTTTCATTTCAAAATAAGTAATTTGATGACTAAAGCTCCAAAATAGTTGTTGGATATTAACTATCTTTGTCACCGTCTTAACTAGCCAATAAAGTTAGCCACCTTAGCCAGCTACAGAATAAACCACACTGAACATTCTGTAAAGTCAAAGGAATGAAATGAGGGGCAATTCTGATAAGGATGGCGTACTCCTTTGAAGCATACGTGTGACCGAAAATGAACAAATAGAAAACTCCCTAATGATAAAGGGCTATTGCAGCAACTATCCAAGAGACTTGTTTATCAGTATTTTTGTATTTCTTCTAGCTTACAGTGCTTGTACTGTGAGAAGACCTTCAGGGACAAAAATACACTTAAAGATCATATGAGGAAAAAACAACATCGTAAGATCAATCCTAAGAACAGAGAATATGACCGATTTTATGTCATCAATTATTTGGTAAGACTCACTTTTCATAATTTAAAATTTGATTCCAGTACTGCAAAAAATATTTTCTAATGGCCAACTAATATTTGAATAAACAATTTGTACAAAGCTCAAAATGGGGCCAACCAGGTGCATGCTAGTTCCTACTTGGCCGACCATATAGGACCAGAGGCTTGAAAAACACACGAGGCGTATGTGTTTGCTTGTGTGCCCCAAAATCCCAAAAGGAGGAAAAAATGAATAGATTGCAGTATTACTGTATCCTATGGGAGGTGTTTATCATTTTCTTTGGTCACACACTCCCTCCCTCCAAAAATTAAAAAAAAAAAAGTTTAAATGGGGAGGTGGTCAAAACACAATTGAGTGATACTTAGAAGCAGTGATTCAAATGGTTAGTTTACAAAGTATAATTTGGTTTGTCTTTGATTGGACATGTATTTATGTAGTAAAAATGTCATGTCTCTATAACTCAAAGTGATCTTAACCAAAAGAATACAGCATGTGAATATCCATATATTGTCCACCATTTATATAGTATTAACATGAAGCCAGCATCTTCAATATTCTATTCAAAGACACGTTGAGCACATTTATGCTAGATGCTACACAGGTTAATTCTTTATGAACACCCTCTTCATTCCTTCTCTTTCTCCTCAATAATAAATCTTTCCCCTCCTTATAAGATACATAGATATAAATAGATAACGATTTGTCATAAAAGTCATGATGTATTTTTTCTGTTTTTCTATGCAAAAAGTTCCATGACTTTTCCAGCAACCCATTGTATCTATATATAGAGATATAGATTTAGATATCTTTGTTAGTTCTCTTGAGCTAGCATTATTCTAAGAGACATTTTTTGCTATAGGGCTCTTGCACTTGCCAGAGACACAGAGAAAGACAGAGAGAAGGTGAGAAATTACCCCCCCCCCCCCAAGAGAACTGACCATACCATAATCCCTTCTTCATTCTCTTCCTGGGATTTTGGGCACTCACGTACACATGCCTGTCATGAGTCTCAAGCCACCAGGTCCAGGAATTGAACTGGGGTGGCCCATGTAGGAGTTCAGTACCTTAACCACTACGTCACTTGCTGGCCCCACTTTTTTTTTTTTAACTTCCTACAGGGCATGTGCAATGGCCAGAGACAGACAGAGAAGGAGAGAATGTGAGAAAGCCCCCCTCATGGGGATGGCCACACTACAACTCCTTCTCTTCCATTTTCCTTTCAGGGTTTTGGGCATGCATGCACATGCACCCAGTGTGCTTTTCAAGCATCCAGCTCCAGGACTTGAACTGCACATTCGGCCGTATGGGTTCCAACTGCGTTATCCACCATGCCACCAGCTGACCCCAGGCCAACGTATTTTTTAAGGGAAGTTTTAGGGACACCAAGACACATTAATATGTAACATGACTTAATTTGGCTAGTAGGATAAACTAACCTGGTTACATCAACAATTCTAAATACATTGAAAGCTCTCTTTGCCCATAAACTTCAGTATCTTTTACTGGTCTCTATAAATTACAGGCCCTTGAGGGATAAGAATTGGTATTAAGTTAGAGGCAAATGTCCTGGGTTGGGGGCAAATTGGGAATATGGGAAGGGATTTTTGATTGACAGAATTACTGGGGTATGGTGCTGGCCCTGCCACCAATCTATTGTTTTTTGTTTTTTTTTGTGGGGGTTTTTTTGGTATATGATGAAGGAGGTAAAGTACTGGTGTAAACGAAAGTGGGGGCAGGGGGGTGGAGTCTAGTCACTTTCCAGAAGGATAGGAAGAAAGTTATGTTCTTTTTCTAACTGGCAAACTTTTCTTAAGCAAAAGGAATTTTTTTTTCTTTCTCTCAGTATAAATGAATTAAAACCCAAACACATTGGTCATAGAAGGCTAATTAAATATATCATCAGCCATTTTATCTATTGGATAGAAACAAGTGTGTCCTGAATTATGTTGGAAATCTCTGCTCTAGGGTGGAATTTTTGTCAGTTCTAACTAATCCATAGAGTGTTTAACTATAATTCCCCTTAAAAAGCAAGTTTAGCGTGTGTTTGAAGATTGACTCAGGGAGGTTCCCACGGCTTGCTACAAATGTTTTACACCAGCTAAAGGCAGAGGCACAGTTGAGTCCTTCCGTCTTCTTCCGAAATCACTCAGTCATTACTTCCTCCAGCAAATGCTGCTTCGGTGCCCCAGCCCAATCCAGCAGGGAGTGGACTTCAGTGTTAGCTCTAAGAAATATTCAGCTGCTGCAGCAAGCTATAAGAGCAGTTAAGCCATTCTTCCTTCTGGGACTCTTCTAAACTAATATTTAAAAGCTCAGGCTAGTGGAACATTATATAGCTGGAGGTGTTTATCTTTTAGCGGAGACTTCATAAGGTTTGCTCACTCTTTTTCTGCTTCACTTTTAGAAACATATAGTTCATTCTTTAGGCATCAAGGAGTGTGACTGTCAAAACCAAAATTATCGGTGAGGGTCAGCTATTCTATCTCATTCTAGGTTGTGCTACCCACAAAATGCCCAGATTTGACATGGCCTACATCATGGCTTGACAGAAGTACTTCAAGAGGTTGTGAAGACTTTAGTAACATATAAAATGAAAATTAAATCACATGAGGATAATATTGTTTGAAATCATTTTTTTAAACTAACAACTTCTTTAAGTAAATATTATGATGCAAGCATTGTCCTAGATACTTAAATCATTCATCTTAATCACAACCCTATGACTCAGCTAATACCATGAAGCCTATTTTATAGATTAGACTTGGGGCAGGTAGTTGTGGCAAATTGTCTTCTGTGTCATTTTCCTACATCTTTATAGTTGCAATAATAGTACTTACATCTTACATTTTGGGTTGAGTTTTTTGGTCAAATTATGGTGATGAATTTATAATGATCTGTTTGCTCTCCCTTGCCTATTATCTTTTGTAACAAACTAGAAAATAGTCATTAGTTACACTAACTTTAATCAGCCTTTAAGGCTCCAATTCACAATGTTGGCCTTCCTAGCCCTGTATGCTCTTCTGCTAAGGTAAATAGGTGAAACAATAACAATGATGAATTAGAAAAAGAAAAACTGAAATATGTTATGATACTTCAGCATTGTAGAAATTTTGTGAACATCTTTGAAAAGTTTGAGAAGCCAATAACATCTTTAAAGAACTAATTGCACGCTTACTAGAGGCATCAACCTTCATAACATTCATTGGCTCCACACTTTCTGCATGCATTTGAGTACTTTCCAAAATAGAAAGAAAAGTTTTGCAAGGCTGGCCCTGCAGCCTAGTTAAGAGAACTAGATGCCACCTGGCCAACTGTAGTTCTCATCCCAGCTCTGGTGACTTGAAAAACATGCCAGGCACATGTGAATCAATGCCCCAAATCCAGACAGGATGCAGAAATGAAGGAGAAAGGATTGCAACATGATCAGACCCCATTGGGGGATGCTTTCTCCCTCTTCCCAACCTCCCGTGTGTCTTTTTCTCTGGCAAGTGCACACACCTTTTGGCCAAAAAAAAAAGAAAGAAAGAAAAAGAAAAGTAATATGGCTGATGAAGTGGTTGATTTAAGTCATTATTTTCAAAGAATTGGAAGTTGGTATGAGAACCTGACATGCAAGCACATTCATTTGAACACCTTGTAGCGGTGTGTACAGTCAGTGTCCGACCTCTCCTGTAGGAGATACAACCAGTACTTGGGTCATCCACCCTGAGCTCCTCCTCACCTGCACTTCAGACACAGACAGTGCAGCAGCAGTGAGAGCGTCAGGATGTCCCTGGCAGGATACCCTCTAATAGTCATCACAAGTGGGGGCTCAGGAAGAAAGAATTTTGGCTCTCCTCTGAGCTCAACAAATTGACAGCTTACTTTGTTTTTCCCTTTGGTGAGATACTTTACATATTTAATTATTCATATCAATTTCTGAAATGAATGGATTTGCTAATACATTCAAGGTTCTTCACATAATCTGGATTATCTGCTTCACATTCTTGATTTGTTTTCTCAGAAACAAAAGGTTCAGTTGATAAAGGAAAGGTTAGGAAACAACGTTCTGATTCAGACACCGCTGGCTCAGAGAGCAGCCTGCCTAACATCATCCAAGGCCCGGCTACAGACTCCTAAGGGGTTCATGTTTCTAGCCCCAAGTTTTTCTAAGACTGTTAGATTGTCAGAAAAGTCATGACGCGTTTTTACATAGAAAAACACGTCATGACTTTTCCAACAACCCAATATTTTTATCATGTTTTCTATCATTCTTTGACTTAAACATTTTTATTCTTAAACACACAGAGCCATTTATAGCCAAAGTAGGCCCTCAATCTATTTTTCATAGTTTTGTTATAATTGTTGTCTAATACAATAATTTGTTTACATTTAAAACACTTCTCTTTCTGTTTCTAATGGATTTTGTTTAATGTAAGCACCGGTAAGTGTATAGCATGTTAGGGCAGAGGGGTGCTGGTTGAAGGAGATTTTTTTTTTTAATTTTTTTCTTGTTTTTTTTCCACCCACTTATTGCTCATAAACCATCTGATGCTGGGGTTTGAGGGGGTGTTCTGAACATCTTTACTAACATGCTTTCCAAACTTTTGTTTTCCTCACGTTCTTTGCTTTTCTGACATGATTCATTAGTAGTCACAGTGTCTTTAATTAGAGAGTTATGTGCTTTGCGGCCTTTTTTTTTTTTTTTTTTTTTTTGAGTTTTTTTGTTGTTGTCTTTGGTATTCTCTTTGGGTCTTATTCCTATCATAAAGCATTTATTTAACTTTACTAAAGCAGAGCAGTCTAGGAAAGTGTGGGCCATACTTATTTGTATGTAAATTGCTTATTTCATAATATACTGATGAACATAGGTTGCCTTTTTCCTCCCAAGTGTGGTAAAGTTTGGAAGTTTGAAGTGAAAAATATTTTTTGTTATTTTGGGTTCAAAGCAATTCTTGCAAGTCAACATTTGACCACATCATTCTGAATGGTAATATCACAGATGGCCCAACCTTGAATACTGTCTTGCCACAATAAAACCATGATCTTAAAGTCTAAGACCAGAAAGACCAAATAAGACATAAAAGATTTACTCATCACCAAAAATTCTACCTAACAAGGATCTTGCGAGCAGGTCCGAGACCATTTTTGGTGTCTTATTATGAGGTTCAGACATTTTGTGACGACTCTGGGAAGTGTATTATGGAGTCCAAATTAACCATCATCTCTAATGATGCTATGGTAGATATCTGCATGTCTGAGTTTACGCATCATTTAGCTGATAAATAATGACAGCTTCAAAACCTCTCATTAGGTTGATGAATGATAGATTTTCTTTCTGCCCCTAAATCATAATGACACATATAGTTCTTTGTTTTTAGCTAAATGAATACCTTTATTTGTGTGAATTTTGATTTGTTTTTCCAAAAGAAGAATACTGAACAACAAATGTATCTGTTCTTAAAGCAGGTCAGGTTTGGCTTGACCATAACTGTAGTTTAGTTGCTTGAAAAGGTATCTAGTCGTGTTCCTGCATCTCTCTGGGATATGCTGTCTGTGTGTCAACATGGGAAAGTCGAGTAGAAAGAGAAGATAGAATGAGAGGAAACAATGGCTCAAGGGACAGAAGAGAAATGGGTGGGGCAGAAATCATTCCTGCTTATCACTCTATACAGTTTTACCAAAACCATGACTAGGCTTGCCAGACATAGTTCTAGAAGGTGGAACTTTCCCAGTAACTGTAAGGGATGAAAGGAATTTGAGTAGGTATTGGAATACCTACTTGTGCCCAGTACTGTGTGCTTTCTAGATATTAACTAACTCACTTAATCTCCTTAAAGGACCACAGTTGGCATAATGGCTATGTCGCTGGACTCCCATGTGTCAACCAAGGTTTGAGTCCTGAACCCGGTGGCTTAAACTCATGCTGGGCGCATGTGTGTGGGTGCCCAAGATCCCAAGAAGGGATTGCAGTGTGGCCATTCCCCCTGGAGGGTGATTTCTTGCTTTCTGTCTCTCTGTCTCTATCTTTCTGGCGAGTCCATGTGCCCTATAGCAAAAACCTCTCAAAAAAAAAATCTTTCAAAGTAGGAACTAAATTGGCCTCAAATTTTAAGATTGTTTTTCAGTTACAATTCACCTCAAAAAATACTTTTAGTTCCCATGTGCCAGACTCAAGAAATGTAACAGTGAATAAAGGCCCTATCTTCATGGGCTTTCTAGTGTCAGGGAGATAGATAGCCAATAAAAAAACAAGTACAGGGACCAGCATATGGCATAATAGTTAAGACACTGCACTCCCACATGGCCAACTACAGTTCGAGCCCCCAACCTAGTGACTTGAAACACACCGGGCTCGTGTGCACTCGTGCTCAAAATTCTGAGAGGAGAATGAAAGAGAAGTGGTTGTGGCATGGCCTTACCCCCCAAGGGGTAATTTCTCAATTTCTGTTTCGGTCTCTCTTGCAAGCACATGCACCCTATAGCAAAAATCTCTCTTAAAAAAAGAAAGGAAGGAAGGAAGGAAGGGAGGGAGGGAGGGAGGGAGGGGGAGAGAGAGAGGGAAGTAAACAAATACATATACAGAATAATTTCAAGTAGTAATCAGTGCTTTGAAGAAAAGTAAATCATGGAAGAAAAATCAAAAGCAGTAACTTGGGACCAGCAGATGGTATAATGGTTATGTCACTGGACTCCCACATAGTCGACTACAATTCAAGTCCCAGACCTGGCATCTTGAAACTAAGCCAGGTGCTTGTGCATATGTACCCAAAATCCCAAGAGGAGAAAGGATTGTGATGATAATTTTCTGGTTTTTGTCTCTCTGTCTCTCTTCTTCCCTCCAACAAGCATATGTGCCCTATAGCAAAACACTCTCAAAAAACGAAAAAAGCATGACTTGAAAGAAGGGTATTGGTTTAGACCAAGCAGTAAGAGAAAGGCTAACATGGTAACATTTAAGCAGAGAACAGAATGACTTTGCCATGCGTATATGTGGAGGAGCAGTGTTTCTGGCAGAGGGTGCAATGAGTATAAAAGTAGCTGAGTGGAAGCAAGCTTACCATGTTACTACTGGCTAAAACCCGTCTGGCTGGAGGAAACTGAGGAAGAGAAAATGTGGAGAGAAATAAAAATGGAGAGGGGGGCCGAGAGAGAACATGGAGGTCTTACAAGCTGTGATAAGGACTTTGCATTTTGTTCTCATTATGATGGGAAGCCATAAGGTTTATACAGACAGGAACATATCCTTTGGAAAGGTCATTGGCTACCATCTAGGAAACAGAGTCAAGGACCATGAGCAGAAGCAGAGCCCATCTAAGAGATTGTTTCAGAGTTTCCATTTAGAGATATTAGTGTTTTGTTTTGTTTTTTAAAGATCTCCAAGAAATTCAAATGTGCCGCTAGAGTTGGAAAACACTGATTTAAGAGGAAAGAACTTGACTGAAAGGATATTGTCCTTCTCCAAAAAGAAAAGCACATTGAAAGCATTTTAGAATATAGTTTTCCTTCTCCCTGAAGAGAATTTTTGCTATATCCTACTTAAATTGTTTTAAAACCATTTGAATGGGAGTATTTTGCTTTGTTTGTTTTTTTACAGGTCTGTGTTGTTTTTTTTTTTTCCCTTACCCTCTTCCACCCAATCTCTCTGATCTAGTTTGTTTGTTTTTTGTTTTTTCGTTTTTTTGTTTTTTCCTACAAAGGAACTTGGAAAGTCTTGGGAAGAAGTCCAGTTGGAAGATGATCGGGAGTTGCTAGACCATCAGGAAGAGTAAGACTTGTTATTGCTGCTAATTAACTCTAGTGTTTCAAAATTAGGAAGATAATTTTTCAGTTTGGCTTAAAATTATCATTCTGAAAAGACAATTAAAAAAGAAAGAAAATCTCTCTGTACCATGTGTCTTTTCTGTAATATGGCAAAAACTGAACTCCAACTAACTGGCATAAAAATCACTAGACACTGGTGATCCAATTAAAATAAAGCTATTAATTGAATGCACAGACAACATCCAGTTCAAAGAGACATTCCGAAGTGCTTTGCTTGTTATTTCCTAGACCTTACAGTGAGTGATATGAACTTTGAACTCTCCTTGTGGCTTGTCATTGGAGTAGAGAATGCAACTGAAGTTAGTCTTTCCCATTGATGGCTACCATAAAATATTCACAGCTTCTTTGCTTGAATTTTTTAGCTTGAGAAACATTCTTTTCAACCTCAAAGGACTCTCTATTTGTTATTCACCCTCTTTTCAGTCAATGCTATTTTCCTTTTTCTTTCACAAGATTTTGAACTGATATTATTTTAACAGTGAATTAAAGCCCAATGTTAGAGAGTTGTCAGTTGCTGAATTTCCTGGATGTATAAAGGTTTATACAGGCAGTCCTCTGGACTAGAATAAAAATATTTCTTTCCCTTCAGGACATACTAGATAGAATATTTAATGTGTGAATGTTGAAGTTTGAAATTACACAAAAGGTTATATATAGTAATAGTCAGAGCCAGAAGCTGGCCAGTCCTTCCTGGATGAAGAGGGTTAGGAAAGGTGTTTTGTTTCCTAGCAGGGAAGGGTCAGTGTGAAATGGCTTCGGTTGATCTTGAAAGTCATAGCAGTGATCCTTTCTGAACTTGCCATGAGAAATCCTCCCTTGGTTGAGTTTGAATGAGTGGTTTCTTCTCTCCACAGCTCTTCCCTATTGACAGTTTTCCTGGTTTGGGAATGACAAGATGTTAGTATTTCAGAAAATAAATGCAAGGAAAGGAGAGAGTAGTAAAACAGAGCATGTATGCTTTTTGAGTGTTCTTTCTACCAGCAGATTTAATACTTGCCCCATTTTAAATTATTAGTATTTCTCCCATGAAAGATATATGGTTTGCCTTTTTAAAATACACTATTTGTCATGCAGAAACAGACCACCAGCTTCCCACCTCACAGCGTGTGCACTTAGTGGTTGCAGTTAATGAGAGAGTATTACATCTCTTGATGTGTCGCTTGCAAATTAAACCTAGTTGTCTCAGGAAGACATTGTACTGATTCTGTAGTCAAATAACTGCTCATAAGAGAGGCAAATATGAGAAAGATGAAGCAGCACCTGTTCACTATTTATATTAATTTCATGGTGCTGCTTTGAATTTCAAAAGCTATATCAGAACGTCCTAATATGATGTGACAGTCTTTACCAAATGTCAGAGTTGAACAAAATTGGCAGGGTTTCCTAAGGAGGAGAGAGTGATACTAAGTCACTCTGCAGTATACCCTCTTATTGAAGAGAATTTCCATAATCTCTGTTTTCTCTTTTAACTCAGTGACTGGTCTGATTGGGAAGAACACCCTGTATCTGCTGTCTGCCTGTTTTGTGAAAAGCAAGCAGAAACAATAGAGAAATTATATGTCCACATGGAGGTGAGATACTTTTATTTGAATTTTGTTTCATTCTGACAGGAGGAAGCTCATCATTATTAGACCCTTATCTGCCTATACTTTAGTTTCTCAATATTATCCAACTCTGGGAAGTGCTTTAGGCAACACAGAAGAGATAAGCCAGGTCCATCAAGGAGAACCAGAGCTTAGAGCAATTTCTTGGGTTATTGGAAAAGTCATGACGAGTTTTTGCATAGAAAAACACATCATGACTTTCCCAATGACCGAATAGTCAAAATGGACCTGGGTAAGCTGGTAGCGTGGGATTTTAAGGACCACTGATACAGCCAACCCTTAAGGTGCTTACAGTATAATTCTTGCACAGAAGACGAGGTTAATGAACAGCAATAACCAGGATATGGACAGGCTGAGCCTTTTTCCAGTCTGTTGTGCTACTGAATCAGAGAACAAGAAGAGAGGAAGTTGTCACTGACAAAACCTCTGGGGGAATCTGAGAAAGGAAACCAGTGGACTGGGCCTAGGGTGTGATCTTACCGCTCCTTCAGGTGCCGAGATTTGGAGAGAAAAAATTTGGGAGTGTTCCTAGTCTGTGATTGCCCTTCTGAATCCCCTTTTTATTTTACAATGAAGCTTAAAACTAGTAGTTCTAAACTTTCTTTTTTTTTACCCCAACATACCTGAGAGCCGGCACACTCTACACCTCTGATCCTCAGCTGGGCACTGTAGAGTAGGGGAAGGGTATTGAAGGTGGACATCTAATGATTAATGCCAATATCACAGCTTGAGGGTAGAGGAGCGAAGATCATGGGAAAATATTACTGAATGATTCTGATATGTTTTATGCTGCCCCCCCCCCCCAACCATCCTGCTACCTCTGCTAATGGTGGACCATGTTCTCCTCTTTCACCCTCCTATACACCCTCCTCATTCAGAAACACTGTTCTTAGTTCAGTGAAATAAGGACCTAGAAGTATTAGATAGACCATGGGCATTTACCCTTATGAAAGGAGAGAATCAATTTCTCTGAAACAAGTTATCACGAGTATGGTTACATTTCTGGATTTAAATTTAATTTATAATATCCTAATATCTTTAAATTAAATGGTGCCTTAGTACTCTTACACTGTGTAGGGATTCCCCTCTCACTGTCACATTTCACAAGTGTCTTTAACTTCTACTCAGTCATTTTCAGCGACAGCATACCATGAATTCCTAATCGTCATGTGGATGCCATTGCAGTGAGTTAGGTGATTTTTATTCTCTGTGAATTTGTAAATTAAAACGTTTACATAGACGTAATTGCAGGAATCTAACAAACAGAATAAAGTAAGTCTTTGTATTGTGAAAAATGAAAAGACAGCATGATTTATGGAAAGATGTGAATGAAAAGAAACTTCCTGGATTAAACTGTATTTCACAACATAAAATGAAAAACAGAATTGAAAATGACCTGTTTGTTGGTGGGGGTGTCAAAAAACCTACATCCATAATTCAAGTCCAGATGTATAGCACAGTGAAGCCACACCTTCCCTAAGGACTGAGGACCCTTCTGTCAGACTGAAAAATGTATATATGGTACATTGTGAAAACTGTAGATATAAGCTGTGAACAATTACAGTGTTTTAACTGATTGACATAGCTTGTTTGGACTGTGTTTTAAAAAGCAGTTGGATGTAGAAGTAGTTAGATTTAGAAGACTTCAAAAGCAGATTATGAAGAACTCAGACTGAATTTCTAAAGTACTCAGACTCCTCTGAATAAGGTATCTGTTTATAACTTCAGCCTGGAAGATTAAAGAATGCATATGCTTACAAATTTGTTCATTTCTTTTTTTAGGATGCACATGAATTTGATCTCCTCAAAATAAAATCAGAACTTGGTAAGTTTGATTTGGAGGTTGTTTTCCATGATGGTGCCTTTCTATTATAAACTGTCCTGTAAATGAAGCCTGTGTTCTGTGGTGAGATTGGAGAGTGCACGGTCTCTGTGCAGATGATCTTAGCAGAACTGTCCCAAGCAATGATTCTCAACCATTTTTGCACTGTAATACTCAGATACGGTTTTTGGTTTCAAATAGTCTTTCTTCTTCTTCTCTACATGTTTGAGTACTTCAAATAAAATATAAGGTAATGGTTAATATCTAAAGTGGAGGAGACTAGTAGAAAGAATATAGATTTTGAAGTCAGACTGGAGTTCATATTTCCAGTTCTAGCACTTAATGACTGTGACATTGGATTCCAGGTCAGGAAAATGTTACAAGGACTGAGTAATGTATGTAAAATACCTACCATATTGCTGGGCAGTGTAGCTTGCATTATGTATTACAGATGTACCCAGCTGTGTCATTCTCAGTATCACTATGATAGATGGATTAGTGGCAGTTAAGATACAAATAATGACTTGCTAATGGGTCTAAGACAGTTAAAAAGCCACCCTTCCACACCTCAGCTCAGTCACTGTATTCCTAGACTCTTGGCTGTGTCACTTTGCTTTTATGCTCTTGTAGACATATATATGTTATACATATAATTAGTTTAGTAGTCAAGAACATGATTACTAGAGCCAACAGCCTGTATCACATCCTGGCTCTACCACTTAGTAACTGTGCCATCCTGGACAGTTTCCTTATACCATGTGGCTATCATAATACTATCTATCTAATAGTGTATTGTGAGGATTAAATGTATTAATACATGGAAAGTGATTAGAGTAGTGTTAGCACATCATCCTGTATAATGACTATATTGGCTATTATTTTTAGACATCCAGAGAATACATGTTGATTATAAAAAGTAAAAATCTTCGAAAATCTTCTTTTTGAAATTATCCACCCAATGGTCATAGGAAAATTCATCCTGTAATTTTTCTATGCAAAAATATGTCATGACTTTCCCGATGACCCAATATTATGCTTTAAAATTACACTACATCTTCAAGTTAATTAGTGAAGATGAATGGCTATTTTAAGAAATTAATAACAGTGTGGGCCCGCTTATAGTGTGGTGTTTGGGACAGCCGAATTCCACATGACTGATTGTGTGGTTCAAGTCCCAGACCTGGCATCTTGAGAAACATGCTAGGTATGTATGCATGTGTGCCCAAAATCCTGAAAGGAGGAAGAAAGGGAGGAGAAGGGATTGTAGCATGGCCATCCCCCATGGAGGGTGCTTTCTCTTTCTTTCTCTCTTTCTCTCTCTCCAGCAAGCACATGCACCTTTTGGCAAATTTTAAAAATTATAACAGTGCAAAAAATGGGTGTGAACAGTTGTCTTAATGATTCTACATACTGTTATTTTCAGGATTAAACTTCTATCAGCAAGTGAAACTGGTCAATTTCATTCGGAGGCAAGTTCATCAGTGTAGATGTTATGGCTGCCATGTGAAGTTCAAATCCAAAGCAGACTTAAGGATGCACATGCAAGAAACTAAACACACGTCACTGCTTCCTGAGAGGAAGGTGTGGGATCAGCTGGAGTAAGTACTCCTCAACTAGACATGCACTTCTTTACTTCATCTCCCCTATTTTATTCCTTCATTTATGTTCTTTGAACTTAAAGAAACAGAGAATATATATGTTGATTATAAAAAGTAAAAATCTTCAAAAGTCTTCTTTTTAAAATTATGCACCTTGGGCCAGTAGGCGGCCTAGTGGTTAAAGTGCTAGACTGTCACATGGCCGAATATGTTTTGATTTCCAGACCCAGAGGCTTGAAAATTACCCCAGGCACATATGCACACATGCCCAAAATCCCAGGAGGAGAATGGAGAAGGAATTGTGGCATGGCCATCCCCCCAGGGGGTGATTTCTCGCTTTCCCTCTTATTGTCTCTCTCTGGTGAGCACATGCACCATATGGCAAAAACCTGGAAGGAAGGAAGCAAGCAAGGAAGGGAAGGAGGGAGGGAGGAAGGAAGGAATCCCCCTCTTACAAATGAAACCAGCTGTGAGCAATCTCAGTGCTGTGAAGTTGCAACTATTTCGAGTTTGTGATTTGGAGATAGATACAGAAGTAGATAACTATAGAACTAAATATAAACTTTCTCAGTATTTTTATGATAAATTTTATTGTAAATCTCTTTCTTTAGCCAGTATACCTCTGGTACATTATTTTAAATGGTTGCCAAATATTGCATGTGTATTGTATATTAGGGAAGTTACTTTAATCTGTTAGCTATTCAGGTTCTTACTTTTTGCTGTTATAAATAATGATGTAGTGAATATTCATTTGCCTGCATTTGTCCATGTTTATCTAATTGTTTCATTTAGATCAACTCCTAGAAATAAAATTACATGTCAAAGGGTATGCACACTGCTGGGGCTTTTGATACGTATTTTGAATATTGACACTTTAAAAACATGAGGTAGTTAGTCATCTGATGTGTACCTATTGTGGTGATTTCAGACCGCCAGATATTCTTTGCCAATATAGCCTTTCTGGACTGGTTCTCACACCATTACGGATAGCCTCAGTAGAAGGAACCTCAGAGAAGCTGTGGTCTTCTAGCTGCCCAAAGGTGGTTCTGTTCTCAGGAAATATGAAATCAGATTACCTGTAACTCTAGCCAAAAAACTCTAGTTTTTCTCATTTTAGGAGATCCCAGATTTGTGAGAAGGACCAAAGTCAGCCCTGAATTGAACTAGTAACCTATTTCTACTAATAATAATAATAATAATTTGTTTTCTCCTCCTCCTCCTCCCTCCCCCTCAACCCCCCTCCTCCCTCCCCTTTTCCCACCTCCTCACAGTAGGGCACATGCATTTGCCAAAGAGACAGGGAGGGTAAAAGAGAAAGTGAGAAAGCATCCTCCAGGAAGGTGATCATGCCACAATCCCTTCTTCTCCCCCGAACTTCTCTCAGGATTTTGGGCACACATGTATGTGCGCTTGGTGCATTTTTCAAGCCACCAGGTCCAGGACTGAAACCACATAGTCAGCCATGTGGGATCCAGCTGCCTTAACCAATATCCACTTGGCTAGACCACTATAATTCATCCAAAAGAAATTGACATCCTTAGAGCTTTCCAGAATTGGGCTGACCTCATGACTTAGTGGTTAAAGGAGCCAGATCCCATATGGCTGACCAGAGTTCAAGGCCCAGCCCTGCTGGCTTAAGAACAACCTACTAGGCAGGTGTGCATGCATGCTCAGAATCCAGACAGGACAGAGAGATAGAGGAGAAGGGATTGCAGTATGTCCATATCCCATTAGGAGGTGCTTTCTGTCTCTCTGTCCCTCTGGTGAGTACACATTTCTCCGGCAATTTAAAAATCCTAGAATTAACTCCAAAGCGTATTCAGAGAATAAACCAGAATAACAAAAATTCTATAAATGTTATTTTGTGAATGAAGAAATCAATAAACACAAAAGAAAACAGTTGTTTTCATCAAATGTTTGAAGGATTTGTGTTTGAAAAATAACTATATTTGAAGTTTTTTAACCTCTAGGAAAGAACTGAGACCTTCGAGTACAAATGCAAAGGATGTCATTTTTAGCCTTTTTATGAAAAGATATTATCTTAACAGCTAGAGCTTTGTAGTACTAAAGTCAGCAGCCTTTGAAGACAGCATGTTTCTTATCATGATAGATACCAAGCAGAGACTTCATGGCCAGCTAGCAAAGGTGCTAGGTTCAGGAGGGCTGGTGTGAGCCAGTGAAGGGCGCCATGAAGGTAACTCAGAAGTTGTCTCTCCAACATAAACTTTGCAAAATGCTGAGATAACTGGCAAGGAAACCTAGCAAAATTTCAGTCATGTTTGCATTCAGCTGCCTGGAAATGCTCAGAGCAGTTCACTAATTTGGTTAATCCATATAGCTCTCATTTTTTTCAGGTATTATTTTCCAACCTATGAAAATGACAGTCTCCTGTGTACACTGTCTGACAGCGAAAGTGATCTGACCACTCAGGAACAAAACGAAAATGTTCCCATCATCAGTGAAGACACAGCTAAACTGCACGCTTTGAAACAAAGCAGTATTTTGAACCAGTTACTACTACAAGAGTGCTTGAAAAACTAGAAGAAACTTTCACAGAAGCAATTTTTCCTGTTTTTTTTCCCTATGAAATAGACATGAAAGAATACTTTAAATTTGAACATCTGCAAAGGACTAACCCTTGATGAAAACTTTTCAAAGTGAATGTTCTTTTCAAATAATTTAGAAGAAAAATAAAATGGACTCTTTATATTTTGGCTATAAAGTTTTACTGTCTTAACATCTGAAGTGTTCTCCTTTCCTTAAATTCATATCTATAGGGAGGATCTGTAAATCACAAGGAAACAAAATTTCAAATTATTTCTAAAACTGATTTTAATGAGTGTTTCCGTTTCCTCCCCATGGGTCTCTTTATGCAGCACGTTACATCATTTGACAGTGCGCTTTCTGTACTATGTTGAATGAGCCATCAAGGTAGCAACCAAGAGAAGTCACAGAAGGGGAAAAAATTGTCGAGGACCTGGATAATGCACAAATTTGAGAATGTATTAGAAAAATCAAGAGCTGGCTATATTATCATTATTACTTTCTCCTTAGAGTTGCCAGACTAGAAATGGATATTAAGCCAATTAACTTCATTTTTTTTTCTACAATGTACTAGGTCATCAGGAAAGTCATGATTTTTTTTTGATAGAGATTTTTTGCTGTAGGGCATATGTACTCTCTGGAAAGACAGGCAGAAAGCAAGAAATCACCCCCTAGGGGGGGATGGCCACGCTACAGTCCTTTCTTCTCCATTCTCCTCTTGGGATTTTGAACACACATGCACATACACCTGGTGTGAGTTTCAAGCCTCCAGGTGTGGGACTTAAATAGCAATGGGCCACGTGGGAGTCTAGCATCCCAACCACACCACCTGCTGGCCCTCCATGACATATTTTTTATGATATTTATGTAAAAATGCATCATGACTTTCCCAACGACCCAATATATATCACTAGTAGATAAATACCATTTTTTTTTGAAAACATAACCCCAATACCATTAATGGCACCTAACAAAATTAATATTATCTTTTTTTTTTTTTTGGAGAGGTTTTTGCTATAGGGCGCATGCGCTCGCCAGACAGAGAGAGACAGAGAGATAGAAAGCGAGAAATCACCCCCCGGGGGGGTGGCCACACCACAATCCCTTCTCCTCCATTCTCCTCGGGATCTTGGGCACGCACGCACACGCGCCCGGCTGAGTTTTAAGCCACCGGGTCCGAGACTTGTACCGCGGTCAACTACGTGGGAGTCCAGCGACATAGCCATTACGCTAACTGCTGGTCCCGATTAATAGTATCTTATTAATATCATGTTTTCAGTTTTCCCTAGCTGTCTCAAAAAGTGTTTTCTTCATTATATTATCAGCTATGGGATAAATACTGTGTACCTCATGACGAGATGCACTGAGGAGGGCAGAACATCACCTTTGTGGATTTATACCAAAAATTCATAACCTGAATATAATTAAGAAACGTCAGACCCAAGTGAGAGACAGTCTACCAAATAATTGACTTTTATTTCTTCAAAAATGTCAATGAAAAGCAAACACTGAAAAACTATTCCAGATTATAAAGAACTAAAGATAACTACTGTGAGATCCTGAATTGGATGTTGGACCAAGAAAAAGTGTTTTCCTTTTGCTATATAAAATAGTAGTTGTATAACTGGCAAAATTTGAATAAGGTATGTAGTAAATATTACAGTATTGTTATTAATTTCTAGAGTTTGATAGTGATACTGTGGTTATATTTAAGAATATACTTGTTTTTAAGAAACACACAATAAAGTCTTTAGGGATAAAGGAGGATTATTATTTGTAATTCACTCCCAAAAACACTAGTATGGATGTATGGAGAGAGAATGGTAAACTTGGTAAAATGTTCATATTTGGGGGATCTAGGTCAATGGTATGTGGGAATTATTTGTACTATGGAGACTTTTTTATTAAGTCTAAAATTACTTCAAAATTAAAAGTTTTGTTTTTTTTTGAGAGGTTTTCGCTATAGGGCGCGTGCACTCGCCAGACAGACAGACAGACACAGAGAGACGGAAAGCGAGAAATCACCCCCCGGGGCGGATGGTCACGCCGCAATCCCTTCTCCTCCATTCTCCTCTCGGGATCTTGGGCACTCACGCACACGCGCCCGGCGTGAGTTTTAAGCCACAGGGTCCGGGACGTGTACCGCGGTCGACTACGTGGGAGTCCAGCGACATAGCCATTACGCTAACTGCTGGTTCCCCAAAATTAAAAGTTTTTTAATGTACCCTTTGACAGTGGTTTATTTAATCAGGTTCCAAGTGAAGTTCCTACATTGCAACAATACATACCCTCTTTATTTTTTTTAAACACTTTTTTTTTTTTTTTTTTTTTTTTTTAGTTTTGCTGTAGGGTATATGTGCTCACTGGAGAGAGAGAAAAAGTGAGAAGGCACTCCCTGAGGGAGTGGGGGGGGGTGGGTAGGAAGGCCATGCCACAGTCCCTTTTCCTTCACTCTCCTCTCACAATTTTGGGCACACACATACACACTTGGCATATTTTTCAAACCATCAGGTCCAAGCCTCACAGTGGGCCATGTGATAGCCAACCACATAACCACCATGCCACCTGGCTGGCTTCAAGAGATGACACATCATTATGAAGTTCCCCATCTTTATAAAATTAACCATTTTCCTCTCTAATGGTAATCATTGTCTAAATCTATTTTTCTTTTAGGGGTTGTAAGATGGTGATTTTTTTTTAAGTTTTACCCATTCTTTACAAGTGGTTTCTTTCCTCTTTTTTTTTTTGGTAAGGTTTTTGCCATCGGGCATGTGTGCTCAAGAGACAGTAAGAGGGAAAATGAGAAATCACCCCCCAAGGAGGATGACCATGCCACAATTCCTTCTCCTCCTGGTATTTTGGGCACAGGCACACACACAGGCCCTGTGTCATTTTCGAGCCACCAGATCTGGGACCCAATTCACAGTCAGCCATGTCAGGTCCAGCTCAGTAACCACTACACCACCTACTGGCCCCTACAAGTGGTATCTTTAAACATCAATGTAAAGAGTACTGGAATCTGAGACTCTAGATTTCAAATGTTAATGCCAGCCTGTGCAGTCAGTACCGAAAAACTAATCTTGGAGTCCTGTGGCCTGACCAAAAACTCAGGAGTTACCTTCCCCCCCACCATATGGTTTTAAGTTGGCTGACTTAGCAAATTACAGAGGCTTTAACCATGGCTTTAAATTCCTAACTCTCAAATTCTGTTAGTTACAACCATAGAAGCCTTTGATTGAAAACAAAGTAAAGAAATGGGAGCCCTTATTATCATGAAAAATGTCCCAACTTAAAGACTCAAATTAAATGGTTTTAAAACCAAAGGAAGATAGTTAATCTTGTGTCTTGAACACTGCAATTAGGAATCAGGTTTATTCAAGAAATCAAAGAATATTGGGGACCAGCGGCTGACGTGGCGGTTAAGGCGCTGGACACTCCCACATGGCTGACCACGGTTAGAGTCCTGAATCTGGTAGTTTGCTTTCTCACTTCCTCTCTCTCTAGCTTTCTCTCTCTCTCTCTGGCCAAATTGAAATAAATGAATGAATAAATAAAATTAAATAAATAATAAAAAAGAAATCAAGGAATATCTGGAGTGCTTTCTGGAATGTGGATTAGTCTTAGACCAAGAGCAGCAGCAGAACAAAATTAACAAAAATAATTAAGCTTGAAAAGGAGAAAGCTTTTTTGGAAAAGGGATTGACACCTTAGAGAAAAATGAAATTAAAAACTAGACCCCCTGATAAAAGAGAAAAGATAATATACTTAGGGTTAATTCAGATGAGAGGTTATTTGAGTAGGTATTTTCAGGTTTATTTGGGGATAGCAATGGTAACTTGAACCCCCCAAAAATCTAACAAGAGTAGAAGCAAAATCCCAGTGAACTGTATTGGCTCTCCTACAGGGAGCAAGAACATAGGCCGCTGCTGGCCAAGTACTCCCTTGGAGCTCCAGTAAGAACGACTTGGGGGGGGGGGGGGGGGGTCTGCTTCTTAAAGATGAGCCACGATGCCAAGTGTGCCCCGAAAACCAACAATTAAAAATGGAAAGATCAGTCTAATGAAAGTCAACTATTCAAAGAATTATTCAGTGAGTTTCCAGATGCCATTATAATTTAAGGACACAAGTACTTCCTATCCCCATAAAGAATACGCCTAAGATATTGTTAGAATTAAGACTCAAAGCCCAGCTGTTGTGGTACAGTGTTAATGCAAGTGCCCCATAAGGTTGGAAGCCATGCAACTGAGTTCAGGTCCTTGGGTGGGCCTGAAAAAATAAGACTGGTGCACCCACAGGGCCCAGAATCCTGAGAAGCTGGAGGACTGGGAGAGAAAACTGCAGGGTGTCAACACCTTGTCAAAGGTGCTGCTTTCTCTTGCTCTCACTCAGTCTTGTGTATGTGTACATGCACTCTGTATCATCAAAAAGAAAAAGACTTGAAGATTGAACAGAAAGGTCAAACATAACAGAGTCCCACAGGACAATGATAAATGAAACTCAAGCCTAGATTAGCCATTAGTCTAATCAGAAAATGCATGTCAGTTAGGATTATCTAACTCAAAACGGTGATGGTGGCTAAGATTTTATTGAACAAGCATTGCTTTTGACAGATGAAAACCTAATTTCTCTCTCCCAACTAAAAGCCCCATTGACAAAACCGAGGACGCAGTGTTCAATAAGCCCATGTGTAGGCCAGAAAGCAGAGAAAGGATGGAGGAGGAAAAGAGGAGCTGTTAGGTCCTACAAATGGCATTAGGCCCATAGGTGTTAGAGAAGGAAAGGGATCAACCTAAGAAGTCAGTTATGCTGTGACAATCAGCTGTTCCTCCCGAAGAGCGGCTGGGGGAAATCAAGCTCTGGGACATATTCTCTATTGCCGAAAAAGACAGCTGGGAGAGGTACTTCTGGAAGCCTGGGCCAATCAAACGCAAGGGAAGGTGGTGTGCTGAGGTGTCTATCGTCATCAGTACTAGTCTGTAGTCCAGTTGTCCCCAGTAGTCACGCTCCCTTTCCTCAATAATAATAGTCTAGTAGGGTATATAGCTGACCAAATGAAGACTGCACTTGCCAGTCTACAGTTTAGGATACTGGTAAGTCTAAATTGTAGCTAACGAGATGTAAGCAGAAGGTCTCAAGTGACAGCTTCCAAGAGTCTTCCTTAAGATACTGGCAACTGAGGCCAATTGGTGGTATGGTGATTAAGGTGCTGGACACCCACATGGCCGACCACAGTTCAGGTCCCAGTTTGTTAGCTTGAAACACACTGGGCATGTGTGTTTGGGTGTGCCCAAAATCCCAAGAGAAGAACAGAGAAGGGATTGCATCATGGCCTTCTCTCCTGAGGGTGATTTCTCACATTCCTTTTGTCTTTCTCTGGCAAGCACATGCAGCCTATAGCAAAAACCTAAAAACATAAAAGATACTGAACACCAGCAACCTCTCCTGCTTTTCATCTCTTCATACCTTTTATAGCCTAGTGTATAGATACCTGAATGTGGGACAGTGAGGTCACAGTCATGCATGGGAGGGCAACCGGTGTCAAAAGAATCTGGACCCTGATACTTCGGAGGACTCCACCAGCCCTGGAATGCTCCCACTGTTACTTTGGGTTTTCTATCATTCATAGCAGAATCTAATCCTAACACCTACGGATTCAAATTATAGAAATAACAGCAGCTTAGTTCAGGACTCTTGAGTTGAGAATTTTTTTCCAGCTGAGACAAATGGCTGGTGAAAGGGCAAACTCCTCTAGAAGACAGGCTTCCAAGCCTGAGCAACTCCTCTACAGAAGGCAGCAGCAGGAGCCGCTGTGGCAAAAAACTGAAAAGCAAGAGTACAAGGAAGTGTAAAAATTCTGCCACTATTTACAGCCCAGATTCTATGGATCGGGGGCATTGAAAACTGAGAGCTCCCGAAAAAATGAAAGTTAAGAGGTTTTTAAGATGCAGAATAAGAAATACCTCTCCAAACAGATCTTGTGGGACCAGCAGATGGCATAGCAGATATATTACTGGACTCCCACGTGGTCAAACGTGGTTTAAATCCCAGACCTGGTGACTTAAAACTCATACCAGATGTGTGTGCATGCACGCCCAAGATCCTGGGAGGGGAAATGAGAAGGGATTGCAGTGTGGCCATTACCCCCAGGGGTGACTTCTCACTTTCTCTCTCTATGTCTCTGTCTTTCTGGCAAGCACATGTGCCCTACCTAAGGCAAAAAAGAAAAACAAGAACAGACCTCGTGACTGGGCTTACTTACCATCAGTGCCTATTCCTCATTTGTCTCTCTGAGGAAAATATCTGTAGATTCTTCCCACAGAAATGGTAAAACATGTTGGTAACTTTTGAGGGAGCTTCCTACCCTGAGTTTTAAGTTTATAGAACGAGGATTTTAGACAACATGCACAGATGGACTAGCATCCTAGCGGAGGTGAAATGAAGATATCACTGACTCCCTTTACGGAAAGTGCAGTTTTCTGTGCTCATCATTTTGTCATAACTCCCAGTAGGCCTTGGAATTGATTTTTATTTCATTTAATTTTGCTGGCATTAGTATTCAAATGATACTCTAAAAAGTGAGGTATACCAGAAACTTGGTATGTAATTCAAGTTCCACCACTCTGTAAAAATCTACCTTATTATTCTGGAGAGACACTGTCCAGGCTGCTGAGAGAGCCACAGTGCTCTCCAGGCATTGAAATGAGCAGAATCAAAACCTAGGAAGGATGAATTTGGGACTTTAATGTCTGTTGATTTGAACTCAAGCAGACATGAGAATCTAATCTAATCTAAACTTTAACTTTTTCCTGAGAAATAGCAATGGTAAAGGTTATATTTAACTTTAGAACATCAGTGTTTTACTGGAATGTTTTTTGAAGCATCTTTACATTGTTATTTTACCACTTTGCAGAAACTCTGTTAGACTGTTCTGAACAACCTGGTTAAATATATTTAGGGGTAGAAAATGAAATTGGGGCTTTCACCTGGGGTTCAGCATGGGCCTGGAATTATTTGAATCAATGAATTGCCCTCTGAGGGTAATAGCTATACTTTACATAACCCAATCCCAAGAGAATACACACAAAAAGAGTGGTGCCACTCAGGTGGGAGGGGTAGGCAAGAACTCATGAAGGTGGGAAGACCACCATCCTGAGAGCTGCTGATCCTGCAAAGGACACCGTCACACTCTTGGTTGACCTCCATCTTGATGGTTTAGCCCAATGAGCAAAGAGAACACAAATCTGAGAAGTGTTAGAAAAGGGGAGCCTTCTTTCCCCTACATCTTGTTTCCATGAGAGAAGGAATTCATCGAACATTCTTATTTTCTCTCTGACCTCCCTCTCTCCAGCAAGGAAATAGTGAATTTCCTGATTTGAGATTTGGAGAACAGGAATTAGAAATCTATGCTTCAGCCCTTTCTTCCTCCTTTATTTAATTTGGGATCTGCTTGTCTGCAGAGAGAACACATTCTATTCTGCTTCTCCGTTCTGCAAATTTCAGAGTGGCAGGCACTGCCCCTGCAGTTGGAGGCCTGAAAATGTCCAACACTATCTGTTCCTGCGTGTGTAAGTGCCTGATGTGAGGGTTCAGTATTAGGAAGCTCATTTGTCTACAGCTGTGAGCCACATTCTCCAATATCATCTTTACTAGGAATAAAAGTGATGTTTCATTTCTATCTACTTCAATTATTATCAGTTGGCTCTTCTAGAAGGTACATAATCTCAGAATGGCGGATATGGCCAGGATTACTAGAAAACCACCTCTGAGAGAGTTAACTAAATACATGAAGTCCTGTCAGTCAGGACCGTCCTCAGCCAGCAAAAACAGAATTTAAGTTCCACATGGGACTGGGCAATGAAGTCTAAGAATTCTAGAAAATCAATTGGTGAACTACATAGACATAGTCTATTGGAAAGATCATCAGAGTCTTAGGCTGAGTTACACCAGAAGCAAACCTTGACAAGACAGGAATTTAGGTGCAGGTCATTTATGTAGGAGCTAATTACTAGTTTAGGACATGGGAGGAAAAAAATGAAACGTGTGCTAATAAAGAGGTTACTGTTATGTGAACCGTGGCATGGTCTCACCGAAAACCTCTGGAAGACTGAATAGAACACTTAGTTGTTCCCCACCAATCACCACCACCACCACCAAGGGACAAAAGAGCTGGGATATTTATTCACCAATTCTTCATGGATAGAGGGTTGATCTCAGAGACTGCTTCCAGCCTGCCACCCCCCCCCCCATTTCATCTAGCGCCCTCTGGAGGCTGGAGGCTGGAGGACACCTTCACACACAAAGGTTGAGGAAGGTGTGTTACAAAAGAGATGTGGGCAAGGCTTGACAGTAACTGCTACAACTATAGATGTTGTATTTACAAAAAAAAAAGAGAAGATTTATGTAGAACTAGGCAGTTGACACTCAAAACACAACCTTGTGAGGTATCTAGCCCCAAACTTTTACCTTCATCAAAAATAAAGAGAGGATGAAAAAACTATGAACCGGACAGATGGGGATTTACCTTCCCCCCAAAAAGCACAAGAAGTACTATACAATAATATAATACATAGAAATTAAGAAGTGAGACAAAGCCAAGTCCTGAACTTTCTTAATGAATGGAGAAATAGCAATTCTTTTTGAGAGAGGATGGAGTGGAAATTGTAATCAGAACCAGAATGAATTTTTTAATATAAATGCTTTGCTGAATTTATATGCAAAATTAGCACACCCACTCCACTTCCATCAAAGTTATCAATTGCAGCTATTGTTTGCTTAGTCCACAAAAATAGGCACCTTACATCCTTGAAGTTTAATTCAACTCTTTCAATAAACTTTAGATGATGGATAGCTAGCGGGTTAAACCAGAGGCTGTAGCTGAATTCTTATGTCTGGTAATTGATATTTTGAAAAGCTAAAGCATGTTCAGTTCCTGATGATAGCAATTCACAAGATTGAATGGCATTGTAAGCATGTTAATTCAAACTGAAAACATTCCGTTAAATTAATATTAATTCTACCGTGTTCTAAGATCAAGCGAAGCTGAGTCCTTTTTGGATTATAAAATAAGACTACAAAAAAGTTTTTGAAGATATTCACTGTCAGTTGATGTGGGTACAGGGTGAGCAGTAAATAAATCCTAATAAAATCATGGTCTGTGGTTTGTTTTCATTTGGAAAACATTAGAAGAGCAAAAGAATATGCTGTGGTAAATTTTTTTTTTTAAATTAGGGGCCAAATGGTGGCACAGCAGTAAAATGCAAACTACCACGTGGACAGGTTCCAGGTTCTTGTCCAGAGACCACCCTGAATATGTCCGACACATACATGCCCATAATCTGGGGCCAGCTGAGGTTGGGGTGGTTGTGGTGTCAAGGCCCTGTTGAAGGTGTCCTCTCTCTCTCTCTTTCCCTCTCTCTTTCTCTCTCATGGGAGAAATAACTAGATAAACCTTTGTTTTTAAGGAAAGTGAAAGTAAAAGATAAACAATAAATTATTCATCCCTTATAATCATAAAAAAGTACCCTCACACACTCAGGCCAGCAAGTAGTGTAGTGGTTGGGGCAGCTGGATCCCACGTGCCAATTGCATGGTTCAAGTTCTAGACTCAAAGGCTTGAGAGGCACGTCATGCATGTGTGCATGCATACCCAAAATCCTGAGAGCAGAATGGAGAAGAGATTAATTACAGTGTGGCCATCCTTACTAGGGATTTCTCTCTCTCTCCTCTTTCTCTCTCTCTCTCTCTCTCTCTCTCTCTCTCTCTCTCTCTCTCTCTCTCATGCGTGCACACACCCTATAGCAACAACAACAACAACAAAAAAAAAGACCGACTCTAACACTTTCACCATTGCCTACAGAGATAAAGTCCCTAGCTCAGTATTGAGACGCCTCAGAGTCTGGCCAAAACTGCCTTCTCCATCACCTAAACCATTGCTAAGTCCTGTCAATCCTTTCTTCGAAATACTTCTCAGCCTCTACATCACCGTCTCTGGGCTGGACCACTGCAATGGTTTCCTACTGACCTCCCTCCTTCTTCTCTGGACCCTTCAATCTGCCCTCATCATAGCAGCTAGAATATTTTTTTTTTAATTCTTCCATGTGAAAAAAAAATTATTCCCTGTGTAGTGGACTTTCTTGGTTATTTATCCAGCATTGACTTCCCCTTCTTCCTTTCCTTCTAGTTTCTAGATTCTTTGGGGAGCCATTCCACCCTCGTTAAGTAGCAGCCATGCCATTTGGGATTGACACCAGCCCTACCGGCAAGGAGAAAGGAAGTTCTGATTGCAGCAATAACTTCCCCGTCATTACTGGGATTGGGTTGAAGATGGGCAGTAACTAAACCTAATCCCAAAGTGCATTGCAAGTCCTGATCACTGTGGCTGATCCAGGTTGATCCAATCAGGCAGAAGTTGAAGCCACCTATTGAAAGACAGGGAAGTTAGACTCCTGTTCCTTCTGAAAAAAAGTAGCATGTGCCCTGGGTGCTACCAAAACCACCTTGTGACCTTGAGAGAAACTAGTCCAAGGACTTCCAAAGAAGAACAAGGTTAGGAGAATTTCTGAGAAAGGAGCCAGAGCCTCACCTGAAGGTAGTCCTCCTCTGGACTTTTTGGTTTCTCAGGCCAATAAATCCTTCTTACTGCTTAAACCATTTAAATGGTGTTTCTTGTACATGTAGTAAAAGCTCCCTAACTAATACAAGTGGCTTCCCAGTGAACTTTGGAATTGTGTTCAGTTAGGCTGGTTAGATTTACAATCATGTCTAATCCTGACTGGCCCATATGTCCACAACCTTGTCCCAAGTCGTTTATCTGAGTACCCCCTCTTCTGGCAGCCAGGCCATTCTCGGAACACAAATCCTCAGTTTTTCTTCCCTCAGTGTTTGTGCACTGCTTTTCCCTCTGCATATTCTTGCTGCTGCTCTTTGCATTACTGTCTCCTTTTCATCCAGGCCTCAAATGAACTGTCTCTTCATACTGACTCAGTTTACTGCCTATCCTTGTATTAATTCATTTGCTATCAGTGCAATTTCAAATTCAGCAAACCTATAGGAAAAAAAGGTGAGGAATATCAGGCTGTCAGATGGACATAGTCTTCAGTGCCACAAGCAAATACTGCATTTGGTCTCTTTCTATTTTCCCTTTTGAGAGAAATTATATAATAGATGTGTAAGGATGTCACATTTCAGGGGAGGGTTAGATAGAGAATTTTATTCACATGAATCTGAGGAGGCAGCTCTCCATAGGTCAAATGCTATAGTAAGAAAGATTGCACTTGACTGGGTGAGGTCTAGCAGGTCATGAGCTGGAGGCCGGCGCAGAGCGGCATGTGAGGAGAAGGTGGGAGAGATCAGCATGGCCGTGAAAAGACTGCAGAGGTCAAATGGAGGGCAGAGGAAGAGGGCTCTGAGAATGTTTTGTTATACAACTCAACCTGTTTTTGTTGTACAGGTGTCTTCCTTTTAAAAAGCCTTGGGAAACAGAATAAAGTAGAAGTTATCAAGAACTGGAGGAGGGAGTGGGGTGTTACTGCTCAATGGGTACAGAACTTCTGTTTGGGATATGGAAAAAGTTCTGGGAATGGTGGTGATGGCTGCACAACTATCATCAGATATATACAAACACCATTGAGTATACATTTTTAAATGATCAAAATAGTAAATTTCTTCTGTGTATTTTACCACATTAGAAAAAAAGAACAACAAAAAACATAGTGACGGTACAAGGTTGAACTGGAATAGGCCAAGCTGAGCAAAGAGGAGGTTGGCACATTAATCTGATCAGGAGATGATGAGATCTTCAAACAGTAGAGTGACAGGGAAAAAAAAAAATGTGGAAGTAGAATGATCAGGACCAAATGAATTTGACCTTAGACCTGCCGATTGTGAGGTAAATGGAGAATAATGCCCAGCTCTCTCCCTCAGGACTGAGCCATCATTCCCTCAGCCAGCTTAGGTGTGGGTTGACAATGGCCCACGCTATGTTCTTTTCTGGGCATTTCCCTTGTCTGAAAGGAGCTGTAAGAGGTCATGGGAACTTGGCAAGCAATGGTTTTCAGAAAGAGGACGTGATGAACAGAGAAGGCATTCTGAGAGTTTACGCAGGATTTGACAACGTGGAGGTCATGGATGACTTTGACAAGGCAGGGGCAAGGTTTGCACTTTCAAGACAAGGAAGGCACCTGCAAGACAATGAAGACATGGACCTGAGTCTTGAAGGAAGAGTAGGGATTTGAACACAGGGAAAATGGTATGCACATCCATTGTTCCAAAGCTGGAGAAGTCACCCGGTGTGAATAGAGCTAGAGGGATGTCTAGAGAAGTCATGGTGTCCAGGCATGGCTGTCTTTACCCATAGGCTGTGGAGTTTGAGCACAACTAGACTGTCTGCACAGATATGCCTCAGGTCCATGGGGATTGGGACACTGTCATCTGGCGGGAACCGGGCATTCTGTCCCCAGAATGTGGACCTGATCATTCTCATTGGTTGGGTGTTACTACCCTGGGTCCTTGAGCTCCATGTTTATGAATGCAGATGTAATACATTTTCTGAAGTGAGTTTTATTAAACCAGTGTAACTTCTTGGTCAATTTCCTATCCTGTGGTGAACTTGTGTTCAATACTTTTTACTTTTATTTTTCTTTTACAAACACTATTTTCAAAAATGTAATTCTATTCTGTAAATACCTTACAGGAAAGATTTGACACATCTATAAAATTGTATCCATTTTTTTTATTTTTGGAGAGGTTTTTGCTATAGGGTGCATGCACTTGCCAGAAAGACAGAGAAAGACGGAGAGACAGAAAGCAAGAAATCACCCCCCATGGGGGATGGCCACACCACAATCCCTTCTCCTCCATTCTCCTCTCAGGGTCGTGGGCACGCACGCACACGCACCCAATGTGAGTTTAAGACACCAGGTTTGGGACTCAAACTGCAGTCGGCTACATGGGAGTCCAGCGACATAGCCATTACGCTAACTGCTGGTCCCAAATTGTATCCATTATAACTTCTCCCACTGTGAATTTTGTCACCATTGTTTCTATCAAACCAAATTTTCCTGGACGTATATGTGCACATCTAAATTTTGTCTAGATAATTTTTCTTCCTTGCCAGACCTTATGCAGACTCACCAAAGAGACATAGAGAGAGAGAAGAGCATCCTCCAATGGGGCATGATCACATCCCAATCCCTCCTTCTCCAATCTTCCATCCTATTGGGATTTCAAGCATGTACGCACACATGCCTGGCATGTTTTCAAGCCACAAGGGCTGGATTTCAAACTACAGTCAATCATGTAGCATTTGGCCCCCTTAACCACTAGGCTATGGGGCTAGCCTTATCAAGACAATCCGATCTTTCTTTAATCTCTAATAAATTGTTCAATATGAAAACATAACCACTATCAGTTCTATTTTTAGGAAATTATTCTTACTACTAATAATATTTATTATGACTAGGGGGAAAAATTTCTCTGTAAAAATCCCTGCCTTGATTTCTGCAGTTAAGTCTGTGTCCTGTTTGAGTGTGCTATGAAGAGGCCACAAGACAGCTCTGTGGTAATCCAGCAACAAATGGATAAACACAGCCTTGAGGATGAAACTTCATGTCTTCTTCAACCAGTGAAATTCTGAGGAACTATTAAAAATAAAATTGTCTTTTTGCTTCTCCACTTTGCAATCAGTGAATAGCTTAAACTCTGGAGAGAATCTGGTTCATTAATTTATAAGACACCTTTCATCTTTGCACACTCTTGTTTCCTCAGAAACTAACAACATAGTTATTTCAAGTTTCCCTTGAAACCAACAACAATGTTAACCATGTTTTTTAAGTGCCTTGGTTAGCAAAATTCCTTTTTTCGGTAGCGTGTTATTATCTCCAGTCAGTGAAATAACATGGCATTAAGTTATTAAAAACAAGCAATCACTGTGATATACACAGCAACTTATAATAACTGTAAATTCGCTTTATTTTTAGTGTTTGGAGCCTACCAAAATGGCAAATTCATATGGGTCAAACTAAGATGAGAAACCTTTAGGCCAGCCTGTGACTTGGTAGTTAAGGGAGCCAGGTCTCTCAGGACTGTCCATGCAGCTTGAGTCCTGGATCTAGGGCTTGAAGGACATACTGGGCACATGTATATGCATGCCCAAAATCCCAAAGGAAGGACGACGTGGAGGAGCGGGGACTGCAGTGTGGCTATTCCCTCTGAAGGGTGATTTCTCCCTCTCCTTCTCCCCATCTCTCTGTCACTCTCTGGCAAGTGCATGTGGCCTCTGGCAACATTTGTTTTAAAGAATGAGAAATCCTCATGGCTAGGCAGCAGATCTGATATCAAAGCCCGAAGTGCCTACCATCTGGGTAACTCCTACAGGTAGGTGAGTAGCGAGGCAGGGACTGCAATGGCAGGACACACTATGCACCCCATCCCCAGTGGGTCACTGCTCACCTCTGACCCATTTTCCCTAAGCAACCAATTTTTATAGCAGAAACTCAGGCCCAAGGGCTAAATCTACTATTTTTCAAAAGAAGACAGAAATCCTGAGTTTTATGCAAAATTTTCTGATGTTTAAATCCCTATCTAAGGACTAATTACAGTGTATGGCTCCTGATATCTGTAATACGACAGGGAAGAATAAAAAAGCTACAGTGTTCTGACTATAGGCCAGAATTCTCAAAAGTGGGCAGAGTGCATGCAATCAGGGGATGCTTTTTAATTTGTATTTGTATATATTTATAATATCCATACTACATTAGAACAATGGTACCTATATATTAAATTATGAAGAGCAATTTATAAAGAATAGATATAATTTGAGAGAGAATGAGAACACACTAAGAAAAAGATTTTTAAATGTTTTACAGATAAAGGTGTAGAGTCAAAAAAGCCCAGAGTACCTCTGAAGGAGACCTAAACCTCCACAATATATCACAGAGCAACCATTCTCAAACATCCATGGACTTAGAAACTTGTTTCGAGGGCATATTGCTTGTATTCACACCATGGTATCCTGGTACACAGGGCACAGGATGGGCATGAGAAATCTGCCTAGCGAGTGAGTGCTCCAGTTGATTTTGAGTCATGGACCAGACTTCGTAAACACAGGCATGTTAGTAAGGATATAGGCTCTTGAGTCAAAGGTCCTGGGTTCAAATATTGGCTCTAGGGCTGGCCCCATTGTACAGAGACTAAATGCTGCACAAAGGAAGCCGGATTCCACACGGTCAATTAGGGTTTAAATCCTGGCTCTGGGGGCTTGGAATACATGCTAGGCTCATGAGCACATGAGGATCCTGGTAGGATGAAGAATTGAAGGAGAGAGGATTGCAGCATGGCCAGGCCCTGTTTGGGGAATGATTTCTCTCTCATTAAAAAACAAAAATATTGGGGATGGGCAGATAGTGTAGTGGTTAAGGCACTGGATTCCCACTTGGCCAATCACAGAGTGCCAGATCAAGTGGCTTGAAAAAGTCAAACTAGGCACATGTGCACGCCCAAAATTCAGATGGGAGGGAAGGGATTGTGGCATGGTCATCCTCCCCGAGGAGTGATTTCTCACTTTCTCCCCCCACCCCCCCCCCACCAAGTGCACATGCCCTGTGGCAAAACCTTAAAAAAAAAATCTGGCATGTCAGCAATCAGCATAGGTTCTTGCCATAGGGTACATGCACTCTCCGGAGAGAAACAGTGAGAGGGAAAGTGAGAAATAAGTCCTCCCCACCACACCCCCGGTTGGGATGGCCACACCGCAATCCCTTCTCCATTCTCCTGGGATTTTGGACATGTATGCACCACACATGCTCAGCGTGAATTTTAAGCCACAAACTCAAATTGTGGTCTGCCATGTGGGAGTCCAATGCCTTAACCACTATGCCACCTGCTGATCCCGATTAGTTTCTCTCTCTCTTTCTTTCTTTCTTTCTTTCTTTCTTTCTTTCTTTCTTTCTTTCTTTCTCTCTCTCTCTCTCTCTCTCTCTCTCTCTCTCTCTCTCTCCCTCTCTCTCTCTCTTTCTCTCTCTTTCTTTCTTTCTTTCTTTCTTTCTTTCTTTCTTTCTTTCCTTCTTTCTCTTTTTTTGGAGAGCTTTTTGCTATAGGGTGCATGAGCTCGCCAGAAAGACAGAGAGATAGTGAGATAAAAAGTGAGAAATCACCCCCCCCCCCCGGGGGGGATGGCCACGCCGCAATCCCTTCTCCTCCATTCTCCTCTCGGGATCTTGGGCATGCATGTACACACGCCCAGCGTGAGTTTTAAGCCACCGGGTCCGGGACTCAAACCATAGTCAACTACATGGGAGTTCAGCGACATAGGCATTATGCTAACTGCTGGTCGCAATTAGTTTCTTTTTTAAAAAAAAGAATTATTTTAATTTTATTTATTTATTGTTATTATTATTGTTTTAAATCTGATAGGAGAGAAAGAAAGGGATAAAGCAAGCCACAGTCGGCCCTGTGGGAATCCAGCACCTTAACCACCATACTACCTGCCAGCCCAGATTAGTTTATTCTTGAAGACCATGGGCAGTATCTGGAATGTTTGCAGGTAAGTAAGCTGTTCCCCTGTGGCCTGTCTTACAAAGAGCCTTTGTTGAGGGTGACCCTCCCTTTTATGATGCCCTCCCTTGTCTGTTCTCTCTCACATTCTTTTCCTCTTCAAAGCTACCCTTGATGTTCTATTGAACTTGATTTCATCTAGATGAAAATATTCACAGGCATGAATCCTCATCATACTAATCTCTCTACTTATATATTTGAAATTTTCCTTAATAAAAAAGTTTTTTTAAATCTACCGATATTCACATGAATTGCTCTAAACTCACCTTTCCTGAGGATGGCTCTGGCTAAATAGCACACACAATTTACAGCTGGGAGATGAATTTTAGGAATCATCTCCTGAACTCTTACCATGTGAGAGTCACTGAGAGAGTTGCTGGTGACACCAATATGCATAGTACGAGCCTTACTCATAATCTGAGCATGGCATTCCATGGGAAGCCCATCAACCATGCTGCTATGTACAGTCCTAGTGGGAACTGTCAGAGCGGGTGTTTCCAGGCCAACTGCAAATCCACTACTGGGATAATCCATTAAGTCAGGTGCTGTTCCGGTCTTGGAGCCAAAACTCCAGCCAGTCACTTGTGCTCACAAAAGCAGATGATCATAGGAACAAGTGAAATAAATGTGGCCAGGATCAGGAAGTGGTGCAGTGATAACACAACTGTCTGCATGTGGGAAAGATCCTACGTTTACATCCTGGGGCCTCCCAGAACACACTGGGCACGTGCGTGCGAGAGAGCACTTCCCAATGAGGTATGATCACGTCACAACCCTTTCTCCAACTCCCCATCTTGTCAGGATTTGGGGCACACACATATGTGTCCCCAAGTTTTTCAAGCTACTGGGGCCAGGATTCAAACTGTGATCCATCCTGTGGAATCTGGCTTCTTTAACTATTAGGCCACAGGACCAGCCTCCTTCCGGGGTTCTAACAGAAATGAAGACTCATTTCCGTCCTCTTGTTGGTAATTGCCGCATAGATGATAGCAGTCAGCGCGTCTGTAGTAAGACGTGAGAGCCAGTGAGGGACAATTAGGTGCTGTGCTTCATAACTTTCTACCGAGTCTTCGGGGTATGGAAAACAACACGGCTTGTACTCTTGTTTGCCATGCTGTGAATGAAGCAGGCAAATAAACTGCCTCAAGGGGAACTCTAAAGGAGAAGGTCATTGTGCAGGTAATTTCAGAGCAGGTCAGAGGTCAAGAAATAGAATATCAGGCAGAGAGCACAGAGGTGAAGACCTGGGCATGTGTTTTCCTCCACCCTCAGGCATCAATCCTCATCATACTAATCTACTTACATATTCGAAATTTTCCTTAATAAAAAAGTTTTTTTAAATCTACTGATATTCACATAAACTGCTCTAGACTCACCTTTCCTGAGGATGGCTCTGACTAAATAGCACACGCAATTTACACCTGGGAAATGAATTTTAGGAATCTGGAGTTTCAGAGGGGCTGTAGCAAGAGCCAAGAAAAGTTTCTGCGTGTTTATTGGCAGCTACATCAGAATGCTGGGTTGAAGTTCTCTCAGAGAGACATTTTGTTTGATGTCCCAGGTGGAAGCTTTTATTCTTCTCCTCTGTGAAATAATAACTACAGTTTACATATAGTAAATGGTGATGACCAAATTGGAGTTTCATTTCATATTCCCAAAGTGTTATTCCCAGTCATCTCCACTTACGCCATGGGCAAAGTCTACCGCTTATTTTTATGTAAAGGTCCACATCTGAAAAATGGTCTGTTTTCAGCCCTATTTATCACCAGGAGGTAATTATAAATTAATTGACCAGCAAGAATGTATAACTCTCACAAACGTGGTCATGGAGTGGCTTCCGGCCATTTCCTCCGTCAACACTGTCCACGCCATCGCAGGTGGATTCTGTTACAGTTGCCCTGCTCTTTTGGCTCTATCACGCCCTAGGGAGTTGGCGAGGCTGCCACAGAAGCTGTTTCATCACTCAATGCCTGGATCCTGGGTGTTCACAGTTCCCTTCCATGAACCCTGGGGCAATCCGAGCTTCCCAAGGAATTTACACAATAAAGAGAGATTTCTGGGACTAGCAGATGCCCTAGTGTTTATGTTGCTAGACTCCCACATGGCTGACTGCTGTTCAAATCCCAGCCCCTGTACGTATATACCCAAAATCCCAAGAAGAGAATGGAGAAGGGATTGCAGCATGACCATCCCCCCTGGGGAGTGATTCTTCACTTTGTCTCTCCAGCAAGTGCATGTGCCCAATAGCAAAAGAAAAAAATAAATAAATAAAAAGAAATTTCTCTTGCCCTAGGAATTGACCGTGACAAAACCAGAAGGACAATTATGTGCTCCTGCCCGTCCCCCCCCACCACACCCCAGAATTTGGATACCATGCATTTGGGTAAATAAATAGGCCTTAGTAGCCAATACGCACTCTCCTGGACTACAGTGACCACCAATCTTGGATGTCTCAGAGAACAACATGATAAACAATGGGGTGGGTCTATGCTACAGTCTCCATCGGGGGTTCTTAACCTGGGATCCCTGGACTCTCACCCAAGGGGTCTCTGGCTAGTATTCAGGGATTGTGAATGGGAAAGGGGAAAAATGGCATCTTCATTTTCACTAACTGAAATTTAGCATTCCCTTCCACTGTGAATATAGGCAACAAATCACGGTAGGGTTAGCCACGCATTTGATGATAGAAAGTACAGACATATTCAGATTAAACTCAGCTGTTGCAGATCTCTCAAAATATCATTTACACTCATTGCAACTTCAAAATTCAACACTTACCAGACCTACCAATGGGTCTTGTTGTTGAATACATTAATAAAAATGCTCATGTATTACTGGATCTTAATTAAGATACTGTTATAACCAAATTTTGACATATTTGGTTTTCTTTGTATTTCATTTTATTTTAAAAGAAAAGATTACTCTGGGAAAAGCCAGGTGCTGTGGAGGTTAAGATGACTAAATCCTACATGGCCAACTGTGTGATTTGGGTCCCAGACCCAGCAGCTTGAAAATTACACTGAGTGTGTTCACATTCATGCTGAAAATCCTGAAAGGAGAATGGGGGACAAGGGAGTAATTTCTCTCTCTCTCTCTCTCTCTCTCTGTCTCTCTTTTTCTCTCTCCTCCCCTGGTGAGACTATGCACCTTATAGCAAAACTTAAAAGAGAGAGAAAGAAAGAAAGGAAGGAAGAAAGAGAGAGAGAGAAAGAAAAAGAAAGAGAAAGAAAGAATGAAAGAGAAAGAGAGAGAGAGAGAGAGAGAGAGAGAGAGAGAGAGAGAGAAAAGGAAAGGAAGGAAGGAAGGAAGGAAGGAAGGAAGGAAGGAAGGAAGGAAGGAAGAAAGAAAGATTACTCTGAAAAGGTATCCATAGTCCTTCCTCAACAGATGTCAATGGATCCCATGACACACAAAACAAATTAATAAAATCCCACAAAATCCTGGTCTAAAGGGAAGATGCCACTGTCACTCTAATCATGGGCCTCCTCTCATAGACTGGATATAACCTCAGAATCCCACTCAACACAGTGCATGAGGCAGCCACCAGCAATCAACCGGAACTGGCCTCTGGGGTGATGCCCATTTATGATCTACTCCAGTTGGAGGCAGCTGGCACAATGACAGACCATTTCCTGGTCCCTGCAGGTTCAAGTCGACTTGAAGATTAAGATGTTGTCCTGGGTCCTATCTACCTGGGAGGCTTCTCCCCACGGGGAAGTCCTTTGGATCTTTTTGCTGAGTGTTCACAAGTCTCCAGACATCTAGGAAGCTCCTGAAGGAGAATGGCCCCCGGAAGAAATGACCCGAATCTCAGAGATTTTGTGGTCACAGCACTGTGCAAAGATCTTGCAGTGTTTCTTCAGGACCCACCATGTGTCTTTGTGTCCCAGCCAGAGCCACTCCAAGTTGAGTCAAGCACATTACTAATATATGAAATGCCGAATATTTACCAGTGGTAAAAAGCCATTGGCCTGAGTTCCCTAAAGACTACCTGCCCCAGAGAGCTCAGTAGGTACTTGGGCCAGGCCCAAGTCTCCTGCACACTTGAGGCTGTCCTGTGTGTCCGCTCCCTCCTCTCTCCACCTCCCCTTCATTCCTGACACCAGAGCAGTCAGATGTCAGCACTCCCAGGTGGGTGGGTGGGCGGAGGGGAAGGACTGTCACCCTGTAGGGAGACCTGCCCAGTGTCCACCTGGCCTCCGAAGGCAGCAGTGTACTGTTGCCTAGTTCCAGGAGTCACTTTCGTGTGGCCTTTCTGGGGAACCACAGAATCCATAAAGGTTGAAATACTTTTAAATAACCCCATGGTCACAATTGCCCTTCCCTGTTCCTAAATCTCTGCTACCTTTCCAGGGGAGGTACCAGGGGTTTGTATTTGCTGAGACGGTTGTGTCAGGACCCTGATGTCACTTCTCTTCATTTTCCTACAATTGTTAACACGAGATGAACTGGAATGCCAGAAGGGCACTATGGCATCAGAGGGGAAGCGGCTCCTAGGTGCTTTGCCTCGTCAGCTGTCATTCCCTGAACCAAATCCCTGCACCAGGCCTCAAGCACAGCAGTTCTTGGAGGCCATGGCATCTCATTCCTTACCTCTGAGTACAGGACTAGAACAACTGACAGTCACTAAAGTCTAGCAAATAGCAGCTCTCCACCACCATCATATGACACCCCATCCTCAGTCGGGGGCTTTTCCCTACCTAGCTTACAACACTCACACATATAGATGGTTTCATTAGTGCTTTAATGTGTGTAAGAAAATTCTGGTAAGAATTTGGAAAGTTCCCCAGTGATCCAAGAACGGCCCACCCAAATACTCAGATGCTAATGGTGAGCAGTGCCGTTGAGTATCACTCAATGATAGCAGGTCTGGTGATTCCTGCAGGGGTCTGCTCAGCTGGTACTAAGGGCAGTCGGTGTCTGTGTGCCAGCTCGCGGCTGCCTGCCTTCCCTCCCAGTGGGCTGGGAGCTTGGAGTCAAATGGCTGAGTGGATTTTTGTACTGTGCCACTTCTGAGCTGTGGTCTGGGACAGCCACTAAGGCTTTCCAGACCTCGGCTATTTATCTAAAAGGAAGTTGGTGCTTTGAGGTTTAGAGGAATGTGAAAAGCCCAGCCCAATGACTAGCATTGAACGAAGACTCGGTAAGTTGTTATTTTTGTTGTTTTAATGCTCAGTATTTGAGCAAGCCAAGGAGCTGCATGCAGGCAAAGTACAGGGGGGTATTTAGAAAGATACAGGGAAGTGCAATTTTCTTTTTTTTTAAAAAAAAAAAAAGTAATTTTGCCTGAAATTATGTTGGAAGGGCATTCTCTGCATTAGTAGCTTTTTTTTTTTTTTTTTTTTTTTTCTGGAGAGGTTTTTGCTATAGGGCGTATGTGCTCGCCAGAAAGACAGAGAGAGAGAGAGAAAGCGAGAAATCACCCCCTGGGGGGATGGCCATGCCGCAATCCCTTCTCCTCCATTCTCCTCTCGAGATCTTGGGCATGCACGCACACACGCGCCCGGCGTGAGTTTAAGCCACTGGGTCCAGGACTTGAACCGCGGTCGGCTACATGGGAGTTCAATGACATAGCCATTATGCTAACTGCTGGTCCCTGGATTAGTAGCTTTTAAAAAATACATATACAACAAGTCTTCAAAACAAATCATGGAAAACACATATTAAGAAAAATCATGTATGGATTGCAAAAATTAGTTTTGTTCCAAAATAAACTCATATTTTTAATTCAATTTTTCCACTGTCTTTCTGAAGTCCCATTGCACCTCTAGAGTGTGCTTCATTACATTATTACTACTAATGTAATGGGATATGTGTGATTGAGACAAAAGACAAATGAGTATCTACAGCTTCCCCCCTCCCTGAGGGAATGGCAGTGACTGTGGAAAGGGAGAGAGAGGAGATGGGAGAGAGGGAGAAAAGGAGAGGGAGAGAGGATGGGGGCAGAGCTCTATCATGGAGCCTGGTAGTTCTCTGCCAGTTGAGCATGACGTCTTGGGGACTCCCTTTCAGCAATGTTTCCTGAGGGGAATAAAGGCAAGAGGATTTTGGGGAAGTATTAAAAAGAGAGGACTTGGAGCAGTTTAAACTGGGGAAAAAAGTTGGGGCACTAAGGAGTTATTGCTGTTTTGGATCTCTCCCTCCTTGTTGGCCTCTCCAGAGACACATGCTAAAATGGAGTGTGACTTGCAAGAGAGGAATTAGTGATCTGCACCTGGGCAAGGAAGTGCGCAGGAGTGGAGGGAAGAACTGAAGTGGCCTGATGAGCTTCAGGCAAGCTGTGAGGCCCTCTGGCTGGACCCTGCCTCTCACAGAGGCCCCAGTGGGTTGGAACCACAGGCCTTCCTCAGTCTCCACATGTGAGCTTTCCAGGAGAAGAACAACCTTGGCCCAGGGGTCTCTGCAGAGCTGAGGCAGAAGCCGAGGAGTAGGCAGGTGGAGGCCGTCTGCTGACTGTCCTGTCCACAGCTGAGACGAGGAATGGCAGGCCTCTGTGACTGCCATATTCTCCCAATTCAGGGCTCGGATCTCCATTTCCAAACCCATTTGCAGTGCAGTTCCTCCATTGCTTCTTGTGCTTCTCTTCATGAGTGGAAATTTGGAAAGGGAGGTGAGTGGACAGCCTCCAGCAACTTCTGCTATAGCTGATGCAGGCTGGACTAATATTCACTGTCTGCCTGCCTCACTATCTGTAAATGCCCTCACCCTCAGCTCACCCACACCTTCTCTGCTGCCCTCCCAAGCCTACCTGGTGCCATAACCCAGACCTTTATACTGAGCAGGCCTGAGGTTCTGATCACCGTGCCCTTCTCAGTCCAGGGGTGCTATATTGCTTGTTTACATTCACAGCTGGGCGGGGGAATGCCAGCAGGTACCCACATGAGCTCCATCCAAAGTCCTCCCTGTCCCTATTATATATATAAGAACAGGCCTTCCCTCCCCTGACAATCAGAGGCAATTACAGGTCGAGTATCCCTTCTCCAAAATGCTTGAACCAGAAGAGTTTCTGATTTCAGATTTTTTTAAGTTTTGGGATGATTGCATATAAATGATGAGCTATCTTGGGAATAGGACCCAAGTTTAAACACGAAATCCATTTATTCAATTACAGTTCATTACCCTTTATGCAATAGCCTGAATATAATTTTATATCTTATTTTTATATTGCAGCATCTTGACTGTGACCCATCACATGAGGTCAGATCTCATGAATTTTCCACTTCTGGCAATATGTGAGTGCTCAGAATGTTTCACATTTTGGAGCATTTTGGGTTTTAGATTTTTCTATCTGGAATGTTCAACCTGTACCCATGTCAAGATGATACATTCTCTTTTTCCTGCTGGTCCCTGGACACAAACGATCAAATTGCCTTGGTGGAAACCATAAGTTATAACACAAATGACTCTTGCTGTGCATCCTGGCAAATGTGTGCCTTTGTTGAGTGCCTGACCTAATCCTCCAGAGCCAGAACCACAGAAACACAGACTCTCAGTGCCTGGGCCATTGAGAGGATGATGAGTGAGTCTGCCCTCTTTCCACCCCGTCTCCTGATCTTGTCCATTCCTCTTATAGACAAATCACATAAAGGTCTGTAGTTCGACAAATAAATTGCATCCTGGAAGCTGGTACCTCATCCTTTCAGAGTAATGCCATTGACCTGGTATTTCCACTGTGCCCCAGCAGGCTGTTTCAAAGCTCCTTCAAGCTGGCAGCTTCTGCGAGGTGTGGTATATGCTATAACCAGTAGGTTCCATGGCCACAGGCCATAGCAAGTAGGTCCTGGCCTGATGGAGTATTATATGAAATCAAATACTCATAGATGAAACACTCCTTAAGCCCTTGGTCAATAGGCTTGGCCAAGGCCTGCAGGGAAGACAGGCACATCTGTACCCAGTTTGTGTATATTTCTGAACTGCTGGCTGTTGCAGGATTGAAGGGACCCAATGTAGTCACCTTGCTGCTAAGTTAGCCAGTTGATCTCGCTGAGGAATTGTAATGTTTCAGGGGCTCCATGCTGGTCTCTGTTGCTATAACATCCAGCAATGGCAATAGTTAACCTTAATTTATTTCTTTTTTTTTCCTCAAAGTGGGTGACCAGTAGCAAGAAGAGCTTTGGTAAGTGAGAATCCCTGCTACTGCCCATGCATTGCCTCTATCTGTCACTGTGGCCACCTCATTGATGTGCCGGTGTTGAGACAGCTGATTTCAGGGGCTGGCAGATATCCTCTGGCCTGCCATTTTGTCTACCTGGTCGTTTATTACTTCTCCTGTGATGGACACTGGTGGATGCTGACATGTGAAACAAATTACCTATGACTACTTTCATACTACAATAGCAGAATGGAATCGTTGCATCAAGAAACTCTGTGGCCTGGAAAATCTATTTACTATGTGGTCGTTTATTGAAAAAGTTTGCTGATCATGGTCTACAGTGAATAGAACAGGATTCCACCAGGGTTCATCTGGGTTCTTTAGTGCCTAGAGTGTCAAGTTAAAGGGAGATTCTGGGTCCACCACTTTGTCATCTTTTTATTTAATTAATTAATTAATTTAAAAAAATTTTTTGAGAGGTTCTTGCTATAGGGCACGTACGCTCATCAGAAAAACAGAAAGACAGAGAGACAGAAAGCAAGAAATCACCCCCTCGGGGGGGATGGCCACACCGCAATCCCTTCTCCTCCATTCTCCTCTCGGGATCTTGGGCACGCACACACATGCACCTGGCATGAGTTTTTTTTTTTTCTTTTTTCTTTTTTTTAAAAGATTTATTTATTCATTCATTCATTCATTTCTTCATTTTAATTTGACCAGAGAGAGACACACAGAGAGAGAGAGGAAAGTGAGAAAGCAAGCCACCAGGTCCAGGACTTGAACTGTGTTCGGCCATGTGGGAGTATCCAGCGCCTTAACCACCATGCCACCTGCTGGTCCCCATTACCTGGCATGAGTTTACGCCATCAGGTCCAGGACTTGAACCACTCTAGACTATATGGGAGTCTAGTGACTTAGCCATTATGCCAACTACTGGTCCCCGTCATCTTTGTGATTTTTAAGAATGGCACCTATCTCTGCTTTTTCTCCCAGCAGGCAGTTATCACTGTCTCAGGATGGTGGGCAGAAAAGGTTCAGTCTTCCAGCTGGCCTTTTTCTCTGTAAAATGCCAACTCTTACCCCACAGATCAAAGGCTCCATGTGGGCTTTGCACCAACTGCCAATTGGACATTTGGTGACAGAGGAACTGAGCACAGAGTGGTCCAAGGACACAGTAGAACACTGAAGCAGAACTGAGTCAGGATTTCATTTATGACCTACTCCAAATAGTTTACTATAACATGGTCTGTGGTAAGGCTCAAGTCTCTGGGCATCAATGTCAGATCTTGTTTCCAAGGATCCCCTCTTTCTCCATTGCAGTTACCTGAGTAAATGTCACCTGGTGCCATAAAAAGGGAGAAGCTTTTGCATTGTCTATTGGGGTGGAGGATGGATGCTCACAACAGTGGAGGTGAACAACACCTGTAGTCTGTGGGCCCTGTCACTTCAGAGGCATCTGGGCATTCTCCCTCTTAAACTTGATCTTTGGCTCTCTCCCCGCTTCTAGAAGGGTTGAGAATATCTTTTGTGCATCTGTAGAGGCTCTCGGCTGTTCTTTTCCATACTCTTCAAATACTTGAAGTCATTCCAGCTGGTTCATCCCCTTTCGCCAGCACACCTTTCTAATTCACCACAGGTAAAAGTTTTAACGAGACTGTGACTTGCCCCAGGGCTGACTGTGTTCCACTCACGGCCAGTGATAAGTCCTCACTGCCAACCAGAGGTGACTGAGAGCTGCTCCTCAACCTGGTACCAACTTTGGGTACCAACTCCCAGGGAGAGGGTTCTACTCCAGTCCATTCTGGTACTAGTAACAGAAATACCTGAGTCTGGGTAATTTAAGAGAACAGAGGCTTGATTATTTTTAAAACTTTTTTTGAGAGATATTTTTCCTATAGGGCACGAATGCTCACCAGAGAGACAGAAAGCAAGAAATCATGCCTCCCCCAGAGGGGTAGCCATGCCACAACCCCTTCTCCTCCATTGTCCTCTTGGGACTTTGGGCACACACACACAGTCCTGGTATGAGTTTTAAGGCACCAGGCCCAGGACTTGAACCAGTCGACAACGTGGAATGTAACCATTACTCGATTTGCTGGTCCCAAGAATAGAGGTTTATTAAACTCTTGGTTTGGGAAGCTGAGAAGCTCAATATGATGCTGGCATCTGCTGAGGGTCTTCTTGCCCCATCACGACAGAGCAGAGAGCAGGAGCTTGTGTAGAGAGAGCATGACTACCTCATTCCTGTTCCTTATAAACCCACCAGGACCAGTCATGGTCCTGCTGCCTAATCACTTCAGCTCCACAAAGAGATTAAATCTCTTCTCAATACCTTCACAATACTATCAAATACCAACACAGGAATTTTGGGAGGACATTATCAAATTATAGCCGATACTGAGCTGGAGTTTGGAATGCAAGGTATTTATTGAGAATCAACACCTGTGAGGAGACAAGGAGCAAGGGCTGGGCAGAGGAAGAATTTGAACCACAAAGCAGGCTCAGCGGAGCCTTGGCCAATTCAGCAGGGAGCTCTGGAGTGTTCTGTGCCAAGCCAGAATGAATGTGCCGTTACACCCCCAACTTACTCAGTCATAGAATGTGGGCTGCTCTGGAAAGGAAGAGGCCTGAAGCAGCTCACTACGTCCCAGCCTCACCCACTCCCAGCTGGGAAACAAGTCATTCTTTGAGGGGGGGTTTGGGCCACCAATCGTTCTTTTACTTTTTTTTTTTTTTCCTCCAAATTTCCACAGGGGTGCATGTGTTCACAGAGAGGAAGAGAGAAAACGCACCCTCCAGTGGGGTGTGGTCATATACATAATTCTTTTCCTCCATTTCTTAATCAGTCAGGATTTGGAGCTTTCATGCATGAACACCTAGAGTTTTATTTATTTTTTTTAGAATTATTTTATTTAATTCTTTATTTATTTATTCTAGTTTGACCAGAGAGGGACAGAGAGAGAGGGAAGAGAGAGAGAGAGAGAGAGAGAGAGAGAGAGAAAGCAAGCTGCCAGGTCCGGGATTTGAACAAAGGTCGGCCATGTGGAGTCCAGCATCCTTAACCACCACACCACCTGCCAGCCCCCCTAGAGTGTTTTTCAAGCTGCTGAGGCCAGGACTCGATCTGTGGTCAGCCATGTGGTATCTAGCTCTCTACACATAGTGCTTAACCACTGGCTACATGTATATGTATCTACTCCAACCACCTTCCCAGCATTGAGAAATCAAAGAAAGATTTCTTTTGAAATTTTCTTGACTTGTTATTCTGTGCTTTTAAAATGTGACACTCCTCAGAGTCTTTGAGTAAAAATCATAGTGACTGATGAATTAAGGAGGAATGAATGCTTTAAAGTTTGGGCTATAGCAACATATAAGAGTAGAGAGGGCACTGGGTACTTTGAGGAAGTGCTAGTTAAGAGGAGAGGGAAGCATGGGGAAATGGAAGGGTTTAGGAGGCAGGCTTTACCTATACTACATGACTGCGTGTGTTAAAAGCAAACAAAAAAACAAAACCATATCCTTAAGCTTATAGGCGAGTGGTGAGAGAGTTGAAAAGGTTATTGTTGTGCCAGCAGAGAGCATGGTGGTTAAGGCGCTGGATCTCACATGGTTAAGGCACTGGATCTCACATAGGTGACTCCACAGTTTGAGTCTTGGATTTGGCAGCTTGAAAATCAAGCCAGGTGTTCATGCATGCATTCCCAAAATCCCGAGAGGAGAATGGAGAAGGGATTGCAATGTGACTATCCCCCCTTTGGGATCATTTCTCACTTTCCCTCTCTATTTTTTTCCTTTTCTTCCTGTCTCTCTCTGGTGAGCACATACACCCCATAACAAAAAATAAAATAAATAAGTCATTACAACACAATATGATTTACATGTTTACATGTTAATAGATGTGAGCACAGGGTTTTGAATGAATATAGGCATACCTTGGAAAGTCAGTCTACTCAGTGCTCACCTCAGCCAAGCCTCTGTCTACATAGTTGACATCTTGTTTTCTTGCTTCTTTGTGTTCCATAATAACCCCTTTCTCTAATACAGTTAACTTCAAGATGTATCCACTTAGTGAGTACTAAGCATATAAAATTCTTACTCTATAAAAAGCACTTTATGGGACCAGTAGTTGGTGTAATGACTATGTCACTGGACTCCCATGTAGTCTGCTGTGGTTCGAGTACCGGGCCTGGTGACTTAAACTCATGCTGGGCGCATGTGTGTGCATGCCCAAGATCCCAAGAGGAGAACAGAGGAGAAGGAATTGCGGTTTGGTCATTCCCCCTGGGGGGGTGGTTTCTTGCTTTCTTTCTCTTTTTGTCTTTCTGGCGAGCGCATGTGTCCTGTAACAAAAATCTCACAAACAAACAAAAAAACAAAAAAAACAAACAAAAAACTCTTGGGGTGTTGTAATTTCGTATCACTGCTATATTTTAAATAGATGACCACACTATGAAGGGCACAGCCACATGAAGGTTCCAGAGACATTGTAGCAAGGAGAAGCTAAAACTCATTGAAATAATTGAATTGACTACTTTCTCTTCTGAGATTTGAGATATTTCTCCCCCTAATAATTCTGTGAAAAGATTTTTATTGCCTAGCCCTACACATCTGTCTCTATCTGTCTTAGCAGTTTTGTGAAATTGTTTGCTCTTACTTCAGCTTTGTTATGATTTGAGATATATTGAAAGAAGAGTGGTTTATTGCTAACTACATGAGGTTGACCACATCCTCACCTGTGTCAATTCACTTACCACATTATCGATCTCTCTCATAATGGTTGCATTTTAAAGTATTACAGATGCTTTTCATATTTCATTTTATTTTGTCTTAGTCTCCCAATTTGACAGTAGTCAATGGTATTCACATTTTAGGAAGACCTGGGCAAGTTTTGAGAGTTTGAGTCCTCTGAAGCAGGACACCAAAGGAGCTATGCAAGTTCTAATTTTCTTTCTAATATTGTATCTCAGCACAGAAATTTTTGAAATGAGAAGAATTAAAGAAATAAAATAAAGATCTGAATATTTCTTTGAGAGATGGGGATAAGTGCTATTGAGTGCTAATGATTTATAAGATGAAATTAAAATGTTTTAAATTAGTTTCTACAATAAAGACCTCACTATAATGTTTGAACATGACATGTAAATTCCTTAGAGCTGGGATTGAACCCAGGCAGTTTGAGTCCGAAGCCCACATTTTGAGTACCCTGCCATCTCATTTCTTAGGAGTGAGGTACACATCAACATGAATGTGCTTAATGCTACTGAACAATACACTTAAAATGGTTAAGGTGATAAATTATATGTTCTGTATATTGTTTTATTTTGAGGGGCATATATACTGAATTGTCAACAACATTGTTTTTAGAGATTTTTGCTATAGGGTGCGTGCACTTGTCAGAAAGACAGAGAAAGACATAAAGCAAGAAATCACCCCCTGGGGGAATGGCTACACAGCAATCCCTTCTCCTCCATTTTCCTCTTGGGATCTTGGGCACACATGCACATGCTCCTAGAGTAAGTTTTAAGTCACTGGGTCTGGGACTCAACCCATGGTCGAATATGTGGGAGTACAGTGATATAACTACTATGCCATTCACTGGTCTCATGTCAACATTTTTTACTCTGTTGTGGTACACCATTCCACTTGTGCATTGTTGTCTGTTAATCAGCTACCCTACCCAATGCAACTTCTAGTCTCTGTGTTGACTGTCTGTACTTGCAAGCTGTCGAGTCCTTTAGCTTCTGATAAAGAGTGAGGATACTCGGTATATGTTACGTGGGGACATATAGTATTTGTCTTTCATAGCCTAGCTCATTTTATTTAGTTTTATATCTTTTAGACTTCTTTTGCAACAAATGACAAGAGATCATTGTTCTTTACAGCTGAGTAGTATTTCTTTATTATTATTATTATTATTTGAGAGGTTTTTGCTATAGGGTGCATGAACTCGCCAGAAAGACAGAGACAGAGAGACAGAAAGTGAGAAATCACTCCCAAGAGGGGGATGGCCATGTCATAATCCCTTCTCTTCTATTCTCCTCTCGGGGGGCACTCACACACATGCGCCTGGCTTGAGTTTAAGCCACTGGGTCCAGGACTTGAACCACAGTCAACTTCATGGGAGTTCAGCAACATAGCCATTATGCCAACTGCAGGTCCCAGCTGAGTAGTATTTCATTGTGTATTTATCTACCACACTTTCTTCATCCATTCATCAGTTGTTGAACACTTAAGGTTGATTCCACATCTTAGCTATTGTGAATAGTGATAGAAGTTTTCCAGGTTCATATCTGAAGATCTCCCTGAGTATACTGAGCATGTGTGTGTCCATTACACCAGGGTGGCTGAAGTTGGGAGTGGATCAAGGTGTCAAGAGCCTGTTGGGGATGTTTTCTATCCATCTATCTCACCTCTGTTGGAGCACCTGGCATGAGCATTAGGAGAAGATGATTTGGAGCCCAGATTCTAGGAGTTGCTGGCAGGGTGACAACCTGGCTCTTGTTTCTCATCTCACATTGAGTATCTGATGTAATTGGGGTCAGTAACCTGATCTTTACTCAGTGGCTAGGTCAATTTGAGAGGAAGGACTTGTTAACTTCATATCCTCCTATAATGGGAGTGGACAGGAGTTTGCAATGAATAAGCATTACATTTGGAATCAAAGCAACAGAGAAGATGTAAGGGCCACCTCCCCTTACAACACAACACCCCAACCACCTGTACCTTCCAGGGCCTTCATGTCTTCCACCTTATTTTGTTTTTCTTTTTAAATTTTCCAGAGAGCAAGAGTGTTTGCTGTAAGAAACATAGGAGAGAGAAAGTAAGAAAGCACTCTATCACAGGGGTGGGCATATCTCTTCTCCATTTCTTCTTTTGAGATTTTGGTCACATCCATGCATGCACATGTCTTTCAAGCTGCTAGGTCTGAGAGCTGAACCTCATGGTTGGCCACTAGGTCTGGGACTGGCCATGTGGGATCCAGCTGTCTTAAGCACCACACCACCAGCTCGCCTATCACCTATATTTCCTTATGGCAAGGAGAAAGGCTGGTGTCTGATCCATCAGTTTCTGATGCTGCTCCTCAGAAATCCCTCTGTACTCTGCTTTCACTCAAAACCAGATCTTTGGGATTTCTTGGCCCTCTTTCCTTGTAGACCTTGAGATAGTCCAATGGCTGATGGAAAAATAGATGATCAATATCTCACCAATAGCAAGTGGTGTATGTTCACAGATAAAGTGGATTAAAATTTTAATTGAAAGCAGACACCAGTGTGGGACACAAATAAAACAAGCAGTGGCATGTGTCTGGCATACTTTTCCCAGAGACCATGCAACCTCGTGTTATAATAAAGGGAAAACCAAAATGACTCCCTCTTTTGATCAATGTCATAATTTCAGGGGGAGGGAGGAAATGGAGCCCTCTGGGGTTACAAAGGTGGTTGGGGGAATAGGCTCCAGATTGACACCATCCCACACCTGTGTTTATGTCAGTGCCATTCCTGTGATGACCGTTGCTCTCCACTGCCAGCCACTGCTCCTGGCCACAACCTCCTTCACCACCTGTGCCCATTATGGTGCTTCTCCTGTGTCAACTGCTCTTTCTTTCTCCTTTCACTCTTCCTCCATGTCTCACCTGCACTTCTCAGTTTGCACCTTGATAAAACTGTGTGAACACTGTGAACTGATGGGTCACAGAGGTCTACTAATAGGATATAAGGCAGACCTGTTCTCTTCTCTGCTCCAAATGCTCCAATGACTCTCCAGATTCCCCCAAGCAAAAGCCAAAGTCCCTCTGTAGTGGAGTGACTTCTGTGATGATATCTAGGTTTTTGGCGTTTCAGACAAAGAATTGAATAAAACATCAAACAGTATAAGGAAAAGGTAGTTGATTAAGTAAAAGTACACTCCTGAGAGGAGCCACCTGAGCAGACAAAGAAAGAGTGGCTCAAAAGGCCCTGGCTGCTACATTCTGAAAGATTTTTATAATTTTTTTTTCTTTTTTCTTTTTGGAGAGGATTTTGCTATAGGGCGTGGGCACTTGCCAGACAGACAGAGAGAGACAGAGAGACAGAAAGCAAGAAATCATCCCCCAGGGGGGATGGCTACGCCACAATCCCTTCTCCTCGATTCTCCTCTTGGGATCTTGGGCACACGCGCACACGTGCCCGGCGTGAGTTTAAGCCACTGGGTCCGGGACTTGAACCGCGGTTGGCTACATGGAAGTTCAGCGACATAGCCATTATGCTAACTGCTGGTCCCATGAGAGATTTATAATTTTTAACCTAGGTCATGTGGGTTAATCATTGGCTGGGTTCACTTACTTTTCTCATTTCACTGGCACAATTAATGTGTCTGGGCCCCTGATTTCTCATTGTCTATTTCAAATGTGGTTTAGCACACTGATTCATCTCATTGGCTATATCAAATGTGGTTTAGGCAGCTAGACATCCCCCCACTCATCTCCTGCTTACATTACCTTGGGCATAGAATTTTCTGCCCTGGTTGGGTATTTCTGTCTAGCCAAATGGGCAGATGCTCCAGCCCCCTTACCCACTTTCATTTGCTAGCTTTCTCCTGCCTCACTCATTCTCGAAGACCCTACAAGGCCCAGCACAACGTAACCCTGGCTCCATTGCCTTGTGCCCTATGGCTATGTCTCTCACTTACACCCATCTTACTGCATTAGCCTTCCTACTGCCCCCTGGACAAGGCAGGCATGCTCCTGGCATGAGGCCTTTGTGCTTGCCATTCCTTCAGCCTAGAGCTCTCTTTCTCCAGGAACTAGGTGACTCACTCTCTCACCTCTTTCAAGTCTTTGTAGATGTAATCCTTCCACAATGAAATCTTCCATGATCACCCTATGTTTAGCTGCAACCCATTTTATCTTCTTTGTCTCCTCCTTATCCCAAGTTTATTTTTCTTCCTAGCAGAAATTTTCATCTCTTTTATGCATGAATCCCCAGCCCCTTGATCAGTGCAGGGATGATAGTAGTATATATTAAATAGTTCCAGAATGAATTTTTATTGTCTTTTAGAATCATAGAACCTTCAGATTAGCAAAACTATTTTTATCAAGACTTGGTCTCTGGGGGACCAGCAGGTGGCATGGTGGTTAAGGCGCTGGACACTCCCACATGGCCGACCAGGGTTCAAGTCCTGAATTTGGTGGCTTGCTTCCTCACTTCCTCTCTCTCTCTCTCATTCTCAGCTTCTGTCTCTCTCTGCTCAAACTAAAAAATAAATGAACGAATAAGTAAAATAAAATAAATAATTATTAAAAAAAAAAAAAAAGATTTGGTCTCTGAGGTCTTCTTGTCATCTCAGTGTTGCTGGTTACCGGATGGTTGAGGTATCTGATAGTTCAGGATTTCCCCCGAGCAGGAAGCTGAGGGTACAACACAAAGGATTTCATAGTCTAAAGGACCATGAGGGTCAGTCATGCTGGGTTGGAGAAGTTAGAACACAGAGGATCACTTCCCAAGGACTTGATGGTGTACATGAAAACTCCAAGGAGCCTCTATCCCTATAGGCCTGGCACCAAGTCTGTATGCTAACACTAGTATCTTCAGAGAAGAGTTCCACAGCTTTGCCAGCAGGAACAGCTCACCCAGTTTTTCTAAAAGGGCCTTCATTTAGACAGTCATCAGAATGTCTTAGCACCTGCACTTTACAGAGAATCTTCTATTTAGGGGTGCAGTGGGTGAAACTGGAAGGTCTAGACTAGACACCCACTCCCTTCTTTATGCCCAGACTTGAGGGTAGGATATTTTTCCTAGACAACTCTTCTGCAACCTGGGGGTGAGGTGAGGGAGTGGTCTGCACAGAAACAGAAGGTCACATGGCAAGTGCTCCTCTTCTCACCCATTCTGTGAGGCCAGCAGTCTAGTCCCTAGACCCAGCTGCAGGAAAGTTCTAAAGAACTGGACCAGGCAACCTGTTCCCTCTCAGGTAGGCTATCAGCCCTCTAACAGGGGATTGTCAGCTGTGTGGGCTTGACAAGTATGTCTGGCATTGTTATTTGAGGTTCTAGTTCTCAAACTCAAAAAAGAGTATGTTCTTCAATTAGGTAAGCCCTGTATCTGGATGATTGTAAGGGACTCAGCAGAGATGCCCCTTTCCTGTTTATTTGTGAGATACCCTGACTTCTGGGAAATCTTCACTTGTATATGTGCACTTAGCAAATCCCCCAGTCCTTTTCCATCTTTGTCAGTCAAGGGTCTCTGGTACAGGGACCAGTAGTTAGCGTAATGGCTATGTCCCTGGACTCCCATGTAGTCGACTGCAGTTTGAGTCCCGGGACCCGGTGGTTTAAACTCACGCCGGGCGCGTGTGCGTGTGTGCCCAGGATCCCGAGAGGAGAATGGGGGAGAAGGGATTGCGGCGTGGCCATCCCCCCTGGGGGGTGATTTCTCGCTTTCTGTCTCTCTGTCTCTCTCTGTCTGTCCGGCGAGCGCACGCACCCTATAGCAAAAATCTCTCCAAAAAAAAAGGGTCTCTGATACACAGCACATTGAAATACTACTGTTGGTCCCAGGAAGACCTCAGAAACACTTTAATTCACTCCCACCTAGTTATCTGCCTCAACCCCCATGGATCTCTGTTTGCCAAGAGTGGGCCATTTCTCTGACATAATATTCCAAGGCAGGGTTTGGCTATTATTTTACTAATACCACTCAACTTGTGTTTATAGCTAAGAAAAAAAAGTTTTAAAAATTCCAGTTATTAGTAAAAATGAACAAAAATTACAGCAGTATAGGCTACTGTACCTTAATATAAAATATAAGTTGGAGGTACATCTGGGAAGGAGAATAGTTTTTAAGATTATTTTATATTTTATCCTAAGATCTGATAACTGGAAAGTTGTCTTTGCTTTTTAAATTATTTAATTTCATTTATTATATTATTTTAAATTTTTTCTATAGGGATGGGGCCGGCAGGGGGTGTAGTGGTTAAGGGTGCTGGACTCCCACGTGGCTGACTACAGTTTGAGTCCCGGACTTGCTTTCTTGCTTTCTCTCTCTCTTTCGCTCTGTCCCTCTCTGGTCAAATTAAAATAAATAAATAAATAAATAAGTAAAAACACAAATACATGAATAAATAAAGCTAAATAAAATAATTCTTTAAATTTTTTTCTATAGGGCATGCACACTCACCAGAGAGAGAGACAGAGAGAGGGAGAGGGAGAGGGAGAGAGAGAGAGAGAGAGAGAGAGAGAGGAGAGAGAGAGAGAAGGAACATAAGAAAGCAAGTTGCCTGGTCTGGGACTTGAATCATGGTCAGCCATGTGGGAATCAGTGCCTTAACTACCATACCACCTCCTGGCCCCAATTTGTCTTCCTTGTTTTTTACTTTTTCTCCTATTCTTTTATTTTTCTCTCTCTCCCTTAAATTTTTTTATATACATTTAATTATTGTACATCCTTTTTTTTTAAAAAAAAAATTGCTATAAAGTGTGTGCATTTGCCAGAGAGAGACAGAGAAAGAACGTGAGCAATCACTGTCCCACCAGGGGATAGCCAAACCACAATCCCTTCTCCTCCATTCTCCTCTAGGGATTTTGGGTGTGCATGCACAAGCACCTGGTATGATTTTCAAGCTGCAGGTCTAGGACTTGAGCTGTGTAGCTGACCATGTGGGATCAAGCTGCCTTATGTGCTACATCACCTGGCTGACCCAAGCATATGCATCTTAACAGAATATAGTACAGTTATTTCTTTCTGTATCTGATGAAGAAGCTAGATGACATTGTATTTTTTTAATTTTTTACATTTTTTCCCACATTTTATTGAGTCACAAAATACCTTAAACTAAAACTATAGACAAAGCTAGAATCCAGTTACAAGTGTACTGTAATTTTCTTCTGGAACATTTTAAATTAATTAATTTACATTCATTCCCTGAGCATTGTCACAACATACAAAATGTGATTTCCCATCCAAAATATATTGCATAGTAGCTTAATCATATATGTTATCATCATTAATTTTCCATTTCTAGTTTCATATATACACATTATATATGTATATATATATATATATATATATATATATATACACACACACATATGTATTTATTTACTCCTATTTTTCACCCTCTGCCATTTCCCACCCTCCTCCCACACTATCTTAGGTGTCTACAGTTGTTTTCCATTCCTTTTCCCCCCCATATTTTATTGATTCACAAAGTTTCTGAAGTAATCTAACTACTTTTGATAGCAAGTTTAGCTGGTATGTACATATCTGTGAATACATGTCTGACTTCAGGTGTGAAATTCTGAGTAGAATGAATATACTATAAGGTAATACCTAGCTGATGCTATAAAGTTTACTGTGGTCATTAAAAGGTATTTTTAATATATTTTTAATTTCAAGAAAAGCAGTTTTAGCTTTAATAAACCAAAGAAATACTAAGGAAATTAACTTAAAACTTAAAGCCAGGAAACAGGTTAGGATTCTGTTCTAACAGTAGGTTCATGAACCTACTGGCAGCTCAAGACAGGACAAAAATCCTTAAAACTAGAAAACAAAGCCTAGAAGAAAATCAGCAATGTTTTAGTCAAAAGTCATAAAATGCTATTTCACTAGCTCAGTCTTTTTTTTTTACTTTTTTTTTTTTTTTTTTTTTTGGAGAGGTTTTTCGCTATAGGGCGCATGCGCTCGCCAGACAGACAGAGAGAGAGACATAGAGACAGAAAGCGAGAAATCACCCCCCAGGGGGGATGGTCACGCCGCAATCCCTTCTCCTCCATTCTCCTCTCGGGATCTTGGGCACGCACGCACACGCGCCCGGCGTGAGTTTTAAGCCACCGGGTCCGAGACGCGAACCGCGGTCGACTACGTGGGAGTCCAGCGACATAGCCATTACGCTAACTGCTGGTTCCCACTAGCTCAGTCTTATGTACTTAATTTATCTTCTGCTGTGGTCCGATCTTCCCAATTAAATTGTGGGATATAATATTCAACTCCAGGCGTGTGTCTGTAATTTAGTTGGCCATTTTCTTAGTTTTTTAACTCTTATTTCCATGTGTCTGTATTTAATTTTCCTGAGAACATTTCCTGAGAACTTCTTGGACATCTGGTCTGGTGTTGGTAATTTTTTTCAGGTTTTGTTTTCTGAGAATGTTCTTGTCTTTTCTTCCCATATGAAGGATAATAATACTGGGTATAGTATTCTTGGTTGAAATTGCTCTTCCCTTAACACTTTGAATATATTTTTCCATTCTTTCCTTGCTAGCATTGTTTCTGATGAGAGGTTGAGGTTAGCCTGATGGGATATCCTTTGTAGGTAACTTGATGTTTTTCTCTTGTCAATCGTAGTACCTTGTCTTTGTCTGTGGTTTTGGTCAATCTGGCTATAATGTGTCTTAGAGAAGATCTTCTTGGATTGATTCTATTTGGGATTCTTTGTATTTCTTGGGACTGGATCTTTGAGTGCCTCCCTAGGTTTGGAAAGTTTTCTTGCAGGATTTCATGGAATAGATTATCAATGCCCTTATGAGTCTCTTCGCCTTCTGGGGTATCAATTATCTGGATGTTTGGAAGTTTGATGGTGCCTAGTATTTCTTGCATATTATTCACATTTTGGGGCCATTTTCTGTCTTTATGGTGGATTTTTCTAATCCAGTGATTCTATCTTCTACATCTGAGATTCGATTTTCTGTATGATCTAGTCTGCTTTTAATACTTTCAAGGGAGATTTTGACTTACTGTATCATAGCCTTCATCTCTAACAGATCCATTTGATTCTTTTTTAGAGTGTGTATTTCCTCTTTTAGATCTTGCAAGAATTTTCTCACCTCCTGGAACTCATCAGTTCTTTTTTCCTGCCTCTTTTGCAGTTCATTGTCTCTCTTCTCTTCCATCTCTGTTAGCTTTATCATTATGAATATTCTAAAGTCCTTATCAGACATTTCCATAAGTTTAATTGTAGCATCTGAGGATGAAGAGGTGTTATTCTTTTCCCTTGGAAGAGAGGTATTGTCTTGCATTTCCATATTTCTTGTGATCCTGCGGTGATTTCTAGTCATCTGATGGATGGTGTGTTTCTTCCTGATTCTTGAAGTTCAATCTGAGCGTTCAGAGGCAGGCAGAAGGAGGTGATCTACAATCTTTCTTCTGTTCTGTTTTCACTCTTTTTGCATCAGATTCAGGGTGAAGAGAGAGATAGTCTCAACCTAATCATATTCAGATGATTAGAAACTGTTCACGTGGACCTGTCTAGACACTTAGTGCATAGAGGCTATCAGAAAATTAATAAATATAAAGAAAAAAGGAAAAATATTAAGGAGAGGAAAGAAGAAACAATAAAATGAAAAAGAAAAAGAAAAAAAAAGAGGATAAAAAGCCATAAGATTGTAATTTTAAAAACCAGTATTTCACAGCTGAAGTACAGTATCCATATCAAGATAGGCCTGGCTTTGCTGGTGCCTTCCCTAAATGAAGTGAGGAAAGGCACCAATTAACAAAATAAAGGAGAGGCTTGAGAGCCCAGAGAATACTTTACCTTAAAAAAATTTTTTTTTAAAATAAAAGTCACAAGGAGACACAGCGAGACAGAGACAGACAGAAACGGAGAGAAAGAGACACAGAGCTATCTCTACCCACTAGCAATGAGTCTGGAGGGGGAAGTCTCAAAAGAAAATCTTCATTTTTTGTCAAGGAAACAAATATTTCATAGCTGAAGTACATTATCCATATCAGGATAGGCCTGGCTTCTCTGGTGCCTTTCCTAAATTGACATTGTATTGTTAATTGTAACATGTTGGGTTTGAGTGCCCATTATTTTGAGTTCATTTTAATATACATTGATGTAGTACTTTCTGAAATATTCTTATTCTATGATACATCTAAATTTTCTTCATGGAGTTACGCTCAAAAGTTCATTGCTTCCTAAAATTACTATGCTAATGGTATAATCCAGTAGTACATGTGATATTTTTCCCTCTTATTGTAGAAAACATAACCGAAAGTATAATTAAAGCAACTGATTGAACAATGCATGAAATATATAACAACATCATACTTAGATATTACTAATTATAATTCAATATAATTAGCTCTTTTAAAATTATCCAATATAATTGTTTACTTGGGCCAAAAGAAAAATACTCTGAGACTCTTGGCTGTCTGCCTAGGCATTTTAGTATGGATGATAAAACGATGCCAACTTCTGTAGTAATATGTATGTATATATGGGTATACACACACACAATTCATTTCTTTGGACAGATTTCCTCCCTGTATGAGGCAAATGTTCTACCTTATCAGTTAAAACCGGTTAGTGAAACTGCTCATTTGGGCAGGGAAATCATGAAGTCCATGTAATGCCCTGAGGTGTAATACATGGTTTCTGGAAACTTGGATGGTTGTTGTAGTGTAACTGTCACTACAGGTTGTTATTTGATTAGCTCACTACAGAGAAATCTTCTTCTGAGACTTGCCATGTTTCACTGCCTGCCTGGAACAGCTTCTCTCCTTAGTACAGGAGCAAGCCAGCCGTGAACTCTTGAGACTCAGTTCAGGAACGGTGCCCTTTACTTGCTCTTCGGAGGCTTCCAGGTGTAATTAACCCCTCTGGGGGTTAAAATGAATTTCCGTAGCCTAACCTGGGAAAAGAAACTGTTTTTCCCTATTCAGTGGTGATCTCAGAAACAACTCTTAAATATGCAAACGTAGTAGAATCAGTCTCTTGAATAGTTAGAAACCTGATTAAGAAGTCACTGTTGGTGGCAGGTCTTTGTCATTACAAACAGCCCCTTTCTTGTCTTTGGCCTCAGGCTTGGCCTCAGATGTACCTAGAAAGACTCTGAAGGAGGAACCATTGAAGATTAAGGAAGGCATCAAGAAAGATGTAGTCTTGAACTAGACCTTAAAAACAAACTGAATAGTTCTGAAGAAATAACACTTATTCTGAATTGTTCTCATTACACAAAAAGGATTATAGAATATTGGAGAAATATAAATAAAACAAAGATGATTTAAAGAGTTAAAGATTTAGCAATTGCCTTTATAAATAATACTGTGATGAACATCCTTATGCATAAATCTTGAGCCTTTCTGAGTGTTTTTGTAGGGTAAATTCTGAAAGTTGAGAGCTGAATTGTTGGGTCCAGTGTTTCTGAAATTTAATAGCTAACTTATTCTCCAAAGGGATTGCTTTGATTTGCCTTAGTATATGCAATGTGCAAATCTCCAAAGTATTTTACCATCAGACAGAAGGGAGGAGACTTTCAGGTTGTCCTCTTAAGTAGTAACACTAACCCCCCAACTCTCTCTACCTATCTCATTTCTCTGCCTCCATTATGGCAAGACCGTCAAAATAATTTCTTTTTCTTTTTTTTTTTGTTGTTGTTGTTGTTGATGTTGTTACCAAAAAAAGATTTTTTTTTTTACAGGAACTTTCTTAAGACACATTGGAAACTGCTCGAACAGCTGGGTGTGGGTGGAAATCAACTCTGGGGTGTTTTCCACAGACTTGAGGGCCTGTCTTCCTCCTCACACTCTTGTCCTCCCTTATCACCTGAGATGTGGATGCCTCTCCTCCATTGCAGGCTATAGGAAACACCCAGAAAGGAGCCTTCTCCCTGTAGTGTGGCCTCACCAATGACAGTTTTCTATTTCTATGGCTGATAGAACATTTCCTAATCCAGACAGGATCCCAAGCTCTAGCCCAAGTCAATGCAGGTCTTCTTAGCTGCCAGTTTCTGAGCACAGAAATCTCTCCCCCACATGAGACAGGGGGTAACAGGGAGGTGGGGAGCTGGGGAACCCTAGGTAAGGATGTCATGGGCCTAGCATGTGGTGCAGTAGAGCTCCAGGAGGTCCTTCATTCTCTCGATCTGCTTCAAATGCAACAGCTGTGACTACATCCTGCTGGGATCTTGGGCATGTATGCACATGTGACTGGCAGGAGTTTCAAGCCACCATATCTGGGACTTGAACCATGGTTGGCCATGTGGGAGTCCAGCGATGTAACCATCTGCTTGCCCCTCGCCGCAACTTCTTATAGAGTTGGTCCCAGTGGTGCCACACAGTGGCTTGGATGTGTTGTGGTCTACTTTGTCTCTGCTGTATGAAGCCCAGTCTGTTCTTTGGCAGGATGAGCCTAGAACAGAGAGGCATAGCAAAGATGTCAATGGTGTGGGCCAAAGTAATTGTCTACACTCTCCTATTGCAGCTTTCCTCTTTTCCTTTCCTAAACTCTGATGTAAGGGGGCCTTGCTTCTACAATTCTATTAACACTTGTCTTGTCAAGGTCAATAAGCACTTGCATGCTGCCTCATTAAATGGCCAACTCCTGGTCCTTATCTTATTTGACCCACTAGCAACATTTGACAGAGTAGATCACTTCCACCTTCTTGAAACAATTCCCTCCTGGGCTCAAAGTCACTGAACTTTCCTTGCTTCGCTTCATCCTCTCTGACATTTTTTGTTGTTGTTGCTTTCTTTCTTGGTTCCTCCAATTTTCATTATCTCTAAAGTCTGTGGTGCTTGTGGCTTAGTTCACAGAACTTTTCTGTTCTCCATCTGTCCCTGGACATCTGGACCTCCCCATCTCAGGTCCTCTCCAACATCTCTGTCTACCTTATTTTCTCCATTGCCCTTCCTTGGTGGTCTTGTTCCTTTCCATGGCTTTGAGTACCATCTACATTCCACTGGTGCCCACCTTAACCCATTCACCTAAACTCCAGGTGCTAAGAGCTCACTGGACATTTTCACTTCAATGATTTCTCTCTCTCTCTCTCTCTCTTTTTTTTTTTTTTTTGGAGAGGTTTTTGCTATAGGGCGCATGCGCTCACCAGAAAGACAGACAGAGAGACAGAAAGTGAGAAGTCGCCCCTCAGGGGACACGATCACGCTGCAATCCTTCTTTCTCCATTCTCCTCTCGGGATCTTGAGCCCGCATGCACACAGGCCTGGCATGAGTTTATGCCACCGGGTCTGGGATTTGAACTGCGGTCGAATACATGGAAATTCAGTGACATAGCCATTACGCCATCTGCCGGTCGCAATGATTTTTCAGAGGCATCTTATTCTTACTATGTTCAAAGCAAAACTGGCTTCAACTTATTTATCACTTATTTAACTAACTTATTTAGCTTATTTTACTCTAAAGTATCAGTTCACTGAAAGTCATGACTTTTTTTTTTTTTTGATATTTTTTCCATGACGTAAAAATGCATCATGACTTTCCAGGTGACCAAGTATTGTCTGTGGCTCCTCTTTCTCCCACCGACCTGCTTTGTGCTGATCCCCAAATATTCAAGGCAGCCTTCTACCTCTAAACTTTCGCATTTGCTATTCCCCCTCCCTGGAACACTATTCTACTTTCACATGGCTGATGGCCTTACCTCCTTTAGGAATTTGCTCAAACATTCTATTTCACTCAACTTCCCTGCCTACCTTTAAAAAAATATCAACCTGCTCTATCTCAGGCCCTTCTGGTCTTACCTTCCTATTATATTTTTCTCTGTAGCGTTTTATCACCCTCTTACATGCTACTCATTTATTTATCTGTTATCTGCCTCCCCTCCCTGGCTTAGATGATACACGAGAGCAGAGATTTTTGTTAGTTTTGTTGGCTACTTTATCCCCAGTATCTAGTCTAGTGCCTGACACTTAATAGCCATTCAATCAATATTGACTGGACAAATAAATCTTAAAGAGCGAGTGTGAAAGAAACTCAATTCTTTTATGACTTGGGATTATCTATACCTAGCCAGGCCTTCCTGACCACTCTTTTCTTCTCTCCGTCTCATCCCTGCAGACTTCCCCTCTCACTACTCTATTCCGTGTGCATGTTTTTATAGTTGGAGTCCTCACATTGAATTCTTTTTAAAAAAAAAGTTTATTTAATTTTATTTATTCATTCATTTATTTTAATTTGACCAGAGAGAAACAGAGAGAGAGAATGTGAGAAAGCAAGCCACCAGGTCCAGGACTCGAACCATGGTCAACCATGTGGGAGTGTCCTGGGCCTTAATCACCCCGCCACCTGCTGGTTCCCTATCACATTGAATTCTAATAAACTTACAAACACGTCTGTCCCTGTGCTATGGGCTCCTTGGAGCAGTGACCATCTCTAGTCTATTTCTAAATCCTCACTACCTTCAACAGTATCTAGAACTGGTCAGACACCTGCAAAATGTCAGTTGGAATGAATTACCCACACTTAGAAGAGTAGGTGCAGATAGTGTGGGCCATGGGGACAACTGATTTAGTTTGTTTCTGTACTGTGTGTGGTTAACATGTTTCCAACTGCGTGTGGACCCTTTTCCTTGGCTTCCTAAATTATAGGATCAGTGGGCTTCAACTTGGCATTCGGAAGTCCTCAGAGACGAGTGAAGTACACAGCAATTCTTCACTTTTTTTACTTAACACAATTTCCTTTTATTGCTTTTTTTGTGGAGAAGATATTTTAAGAACAGAGAATAGTTTCAGATGTCCTATAGGTTCTGAAGAGGCTAACATGTTTGAGGAGCAAAGTACTCCTTCAGTTTGGTTCCTAATTAAAAATTTTACTTTATTCATTAAGGCTCTTGTTCAAGCGGCAGAAACAAACTCTCCCTAAATTAAAAAAAAGAGATCTTACTGAAAAAATACAGGCATGCTCATGGTATGGAAGACGAGTGGAAGAGCCAGGCTTCCAAGGGTTGGGGGGCAGGTGCAAAAGCAGCAGGAGTGCTTGGCAGCCCTACTTAGGCCTTCCTTCCTTTCTGGTCCCCCTCCAAGAATCAAACTACTGGGAGACAGTGACTTCTGTTTTGTTTTGCTGAATTTAGGTTATATGAAATTAGCTAAACTTGTGGTAGACTGACCATGGGTGTGAGAAGACAAGGGAGTGGGCCAGGAATAATTTCCAGGTTTCTGGTTTGCATAAATAAACCAGTAATGGTGCCATGTCTCATAACTGGGACAATGAAAGAGGATTAGGTTGGCTAAACCTAGGGAGGCGTCCAATGAATGGCTGATTTGGGGACGTGTTGATCTTGAGGGGCCCCAGGCATCAAAAGATGTTCAGTAGGCAATTTGAAACATAGGCTGTGCTGCATATTTTCTGTCTGCCCCTCCAGGCCTGACTCTCCACTCCTTCCACCCTGCACCTGGCCCTAGGAGGCTGACCTGCAACAAAGAATTCCCCCTGCCTCCTGGCTTCAGATTGGGTGATCTCACTGGAGAGCAGCAGCAGGGGGTCAGAGGAAAGGGAAATTTATTTACTTGGCTCCTCCCTGCAGGGTTGCTTCAGGCTAGCTGCATTCCTGAATTAAAGGTCATAGCTCTTGTCAGGCAGCCCTCTCCGCCCCTTTCTCCAGGCCTGGTGGTGCTCTTGCTAGTTCCTGATCACTGCACTATGCCTTATATTTCCCTATATGCTGACCACCCACTCCAACTGTTCCAATCTGAAAGTATCGCCCATTTCTGCCAGGGTCCTGACTAATATGTGAGTACAGAATTCAGAGGATAAGCTCCAGCTGGAGATGCATTTTGTGAATCATCTGTTTATAGATGTAGCAGAAGCTGATGGTGATGATAAATGCCTCTGTGAGGGACCACAGTTGAGAAATGGAGAGAATGTAGGACTGAGCTTTAAGATGCTTTAACTTGCCTCCCACTGAAACGGGACAGTGAGGACCTTATGAAAAGGACCTTAAGAAAGGAAGCTCCAGGGAGTCCCTTGAATTTAAAGAAAGAAAAGCACCCATCCAGGCCATCCCATAATGACATTGCACAGAGGGAGAGAGGCAATTCCCTAGAAAGAAACCAGAATGATATTAAGTTGGAAGAATGAATACCAAGCAGCTCAATCCAAAGTACACACACACACACACACACACACACTTGCACAAACATGCAGCATACACACATACGTTTAATAAAATGTAATAAAAATATTTCTACTTTGTCAGCAAGATTAATTCTGCTGTGACAGGAAATCCAAAATAGACCAAGTGAGGTGGCATGTGCGTGCAGTTCCAGCTACTCAGGAGGTTGAGGCCGGAGGATCACAAGTTCGAGGTTGGCCTAGGCAAAAAAGGGAGACCTTATTTCTAAAAAAAAAAAAAAAAAAAAAAAAAAAGAATTATTCAAGAGAGCAGTTTATTTCTCTGGCATGTAAATGAAATTTGAAGCTAGTACTACCCTTGGGGCCACAGAACAAGGCTCCTCTAACTTATCACTCTGCTATCTTCAGCATACGAATTCTATCTCATGGTTCAGAATGGCTGCTTGTGCTCCAGCCTTCCTGTCTGCATTCCAGCCAGAAGGACACTTCCCAGATATTGTGCATAACATTTCTGCTTACATTTCATTGGCCAGAATTTAGAAATGACTCTATCTTCTGGAGAGCTGGTGAGAAAATCTTTCTTTCAAAAGGCTGTGTACCTAGCTTACAATCTGGAATTTTAATATAAAGAAAATAGGAGAGGATAGAAACTGGGACATCATTAGGGTCTCTGACAAAACATGCTTTTTCATACGCTGTTTTATTTTTCTTTAAGTATTTCAAGTAGTTTGATGATTCTGCTGGTCATAGTTACATTGTCATATTCTTCCATGCACACAATGTTTCCTAAGCCAAATCACCCCTGAAAAACATTCAGTGACATCAAGGATCCAACACGTGCCTATCACAGCTTTGGGGGATTCCTTAAACCAATGCAGCTGGTTCACAAGCCTGACAACATTGGAGCCGACGGGATCTGGAGAGAATATCGGGTCCAGAAAACAAAGCAGCCACAATCAAGGCCCATCATTTAGCCAAGAGCATGCCAGCTGCAAAAGCCTCCGCTCACGGCTAGCCCTGAGCTTCTGTGATGGAAAGTCCTCGAGTGTATTTGATTCATGAGCACGTTTTGCACCCTTCTTCAGGCTGATGCGGATGTGCATATGCTACCTCTGGCTACACATCAATTTCCAGGCGGGAATAAACTACCTACAGCTTCTTTTTCCAGGAGGCTTATGAGGCTGTGGTGAATGGGGCCATAAATTTCTGCAGGAGATGAAAATCCCACAGTAGACACTCATTACCATGTTATCGGGCTGCCTTTTCCCATAACAAATGTGGTCAATTTTGTGTAGGAAATGTAGCCGTTGGCTCAGAAAATTTGGCTCATTGAGTCACAGTAAGGCAACCAAAAAAAATTGTTTTAAAAAGGCAGCGTGGAATAAAAATAACCTCAATGACCAGCCAAGGATAGAATGGGAAGATAGTAGGGTGGTAGAATTTTTTCTTTGTAATGAAATTATTATATTTACTTGTAATGTATGCAGGGACTTATTTCATGGCTTAAGGGATCAACAACTACACAGTGTGTGGCAAATTGTTCTTGAATGCTAGAGTTATCAAACCCTTTCCTGGGTACCTGGCAAAGAATGTAGCAATAGTATGATGAAAGAGGTTTTAATAAAAATAACATCTAGCACACAGGATTTTTGTTGTAGAACAAATGAAGCTGGGAATCAGAAATAATGTTCTAAACTTTAATCTGTTCTACCAATGTCACTTGAATCATTGTCTTCATTTCATGACTCTGGCACAGACATTATTATTTAGCTAGCAGGAGTATGTGTATTAGTGTGGTATAATTATTAGGTCCCAGGGAGCCCTAGGTTATTAGTCTCAAAGGTGCTATCTTAGCCAGATGGCCAAAGGGCTGTGTGCAGTTCTGTTCAGTGGGAGAATTCGTGAGTCATCATGTAATTCTACCCATTGCGTGGGTGGAAAGTTGTTTAACTTGAACTTAGCATCAGCAATTAAAGCTATCACTCTGGAATAGTTTTAAAAGAATTTAATAATTCTCTAAGATTATAAAATGGTAACAAGAGTTGCATAATGGAGGTGCTAGTTTGGTTCCTGGCAAACTCTCTCTGTATCACTCTGCTCATTGGTGACAAGGGGTGAATAATTCATGGAGACTAATTTTGAATCTCCACATAATAGTTTGCCACATGTTGACCTGCTGGCTGGTTCCTGGAAATACTCTGGTTTACTAAGTAGCAAGCAGAATTATTTTCTTCTATATTATAAAGAAAGAGTCATCAGAATTTCTTCATGAATAAGGTATTAAATTGCTAAATAGGAGTTGTATTCACTTCCAATTGCTGCAGAACAAATTGTTCCAATCTTTGGAAGTTTAAAATAACTCGTGTGGGTCAGGAATCCTAGCACAGCTTAACTGCATTCCTCTGGCTCAAGGCCCCACATGGGGATATTGACTGGGATTCTCGTTTCATCTGATGGCCCAACTGGTGGTGGTATTGAGGTCTACTCTGAAGCTCACTTGTAGTGTTGGTAAGAATTAATGCTTTGCCACGTGGATTTTCTGCATGGCTGCCTCATGACCTGGCAACTGGCTTTTCACAGGGCCAGTGATGTTAGAAAATGAGAGAGAGAGAGAGAGAGAGAGAGAGACCTGAAACAGAGGTCAGTCTTTTTTTTTTTTTTTTCCATAGAGATTTTTGCCATAGGACATGTGTGCTTGCTGAAGAGTCAGGGAGAGACAGAGAAAAAGAAAGTGAGAAATCACCCCACAGAGGGGATGACCACACCACAATCCCCTCTCCTCTGGCCTGCTCTCAATGGGAAGGAATACATAGAGACATAAACATCCTGAAGTGAAGAGCATTAGTGGTTATCATAGTCTTCCTACAATGACAACATTCAAGTTTTATATTTTTTGAAATAATTGCTTGGCAGATGGTCTTGGTTTTAATATTTTTTGTTTTTGTTTTTGCAGAGTAACTAATGTTGGGTATTTGTTAACAAAGTGAGATTCTGGGAGTTTGGGAATCTGCTGATAATCTTAAATGTGTTTAATATCAGGTCAGATTTCATGACCTACTTGCGAAATACATAAGATATATAAAAATGCTATGTAAATTTTATAGGCTCAGTACATTCAATACATTTTCTTTCACTTTAGAAAAACTTTTGCTGTAGGATGGTTATACTTGCTAGAGAAGGTCAGAGAGTGAAAAGGTGAGAAGGCACTCCCAAAGGGAAACAATCTCTTCTCTATTCTCCTCTCAGGATTTTGGGCATGTATGCCCATGCACCTGGTGTGTTTCCCAGGCTGCTGGAACTCAAACTGCCAGTCAGCCATGTGGAATCCGGTGCCTTAATCATATCACTGGCTAGTCCCTGAGCCAGCAAATTTTGTTTCAGTAAATTAATTTATTTCTATTTCTTTCAATATTTCTTTACAGGATGCAATATTTTTTTGAACAGAAAGTAAATTTTACATGGTGACAATTTCGTTTATTATATACTTGGCAAGAATTACTTAACTATTATGTACATTTTCTAAAATGTATGGTGTGTGTGCATGTGTGTGTGCGTGTGTGTGCACGTGGGTGTATATGCAGAACGGAATATTTTTCAGTAGTGCCAAGTATCCGTGTGTTTGCATCTCCTCGGGTTTTAATCTGTGGTTCCAGGCACAGTACTCACAATGACTGCATATGGCGGATGCAATATTCACGTTACATTAAGTTTGTATCTATGTAGCACAAATGTAACACGAGTGAAGTGCAATACCAACACTTCACTCTGTCACTAAATAGACGCAGGATGCCAGAATGCTGTGCCAGTTTAGGTTTTTGAGAACACAGATGGCAGTGCAGAATCAGAAGTTCAAGAGGTTTATTTGGGAAATGCTGTGGCGGATAAAGGGAAGACAACGGGAGTGGGCGTGAGAAAGCTTCAGACAACAATGTGAGTCTGACATTTGTGAGTGGAGGAGGGAAAGACGGGAGTTTGGGTAGGAGGAACTTCAGACTGTAGTACAACTCTGAGAAAGCGGCCACTGGGCAGGTGTGAAGACTGCTAGTAGAGGAGTCCTGTATTGAGAAATGGCCAGGTCCTCGGGGCCCATCTTGTACCCCCTAACTAGAGCCCCCTGGAAAGAGCAATGCGTCACACTGCTTGAATGCCTCACACCCACAAATGCTGAAGTTTATGTAGTTGGAGACTGTAGATAATAGCACATTCATGGCCATTTTTCTCTTTGGAGGGAGATCTGAGGGGCTCACTTTTTTTTTTTTTTTTTTGGAGAGGTTTTTGCTATAGGGCGCGTGTGCTTGCCAGACAGAGAGAGACAGAGAGACAGAAAGCGAGAAGTCACTGCCCCAGCGGGGATGGCCATGCTGCAGTCCCTTCTCTTCCGTTCTCCTCTCGGGATCTTGGGCATGCACGCACACATGCCCGGCGTGAGTTTTAAGCCACCGGGTCCGGGATGCGAACCACGGTTGACTGCATGGGAGTCTAATGACATAGTCATTATGCTAACTGCTGGTCCCTCACTTTTCATTTTAAAAAAATATTTAATTTAATTTTATGTATGTGTTATTATTATTTTTAATTGACCAGAGAGAGATGGGGGGGGGGGTAGTGAGAAAGCAAGCTGCCAGGTCTGGGACTCTAACTGCTGTCGGCTAAGAGGGAGTCCAGCACCCTAACCACCAAGCCATCTGTCGATTGCCCCAGGGGTTCACTTTTGAGGCTCGTAAAAATCGTGAGTAATTTTATCTTTATAAAAATATTTAATAAGTTGAGTCAACCTGATATTGATATTTAGGGAGCTGGACCTCATCTGGCTGACTGTGCAGTCTGAGTCCTGGACGTGGTAGCTTGAAAGACATACTGGGTACATGCGTGTGTGTGCCCAAAATCCCAAAAGGAGGGAGAGATGGAAGAGAAAGGATTGTGGCATGACCATACCCCATGAAGGGTGCCTTCTCTCACCCTCTCTCTCTGTGCCTGTCTCTCTGGTGAGCATACATGCCCTCTAGGAAAATTTTAATCTGTATATATTTAATAAGATTTAATACTATTTTCAAAAAGTTAAAATAAAATGTCAACTGTATTTACATAAGTTAGTTTTAAAATTTTGATAACTGGGTTACAATGTGGATGAACCTAGTGGACAGTATGTTAAGTGAAATAAGCCAGTCACAAAAAGACAAATACTATATGATTCCACTTAAATAAGGTATCTAAAGTAGCTACATTTTTATAAACAGAAAAGAATCCCAGGTGTTTGGGAAGCTGAGGCAGGAGGATTGAGACACAGTGAGACCCTATTTAAAACACCACACACGGGGCTGGCAGGAGGCGTGGTGGTTAAGGATGTTGTACTCCCACATGGCCGACCGTGTTATGAGTCCTGGGCCTGGTGGCTTGCTTTCTCACTTTCCTTTTCTCACCCTCTCTCTTGCTCTCTCTCTGGCCAAATTAAAATAAATAGATAAATAAATAAGTAAATAAAGTTAAGTCATTATTAAACAAAACAAAAACCACCACCACACACACACACACACACACACACACTACCACCACCACCACCACCACCAAAACAGAAAAAGCCCCAGAAGGTAGAATGGCAGTTGTCAGGCTTGGGGACAGGGGAAAGGGACAGTTAGTTGTTCAGTGGGTACAGAGCTTCAGTTTTGTAAGATGAAAAAGTTCTAGAGATCTACTGCACAACAAGTTATGCATGGTTAACACTGCTGTGTTGTACGCTCACAAATAGTTAAGACAGCAACTTTGATGTCATGTGTTTTTACCACGATAAAAAAAGTGATAAGTATTAGTATTTTTCCTTTTAATTTTAACAAAACATTTAAAAACAAGAATAAAAAATACTTTTCAGTTTTACTCTGGACCTAGGTCTCATGAATGTTAAGGCCTGAGAAGTTTCTGTTCCTCTCACACCTAGACTTCCCTGTCCTATATATATATAGCAACCTGGCCCTAACAATCTTTTTTTCTTTTTTTAGTTTTTTGCCATAGGGCACATGTGCTCCCAGAGAGATACAGAAAGAGGGAAAGTGAGAAACCACCCCCCAGGTTGGATGGCCATGCTGCAATTCCTTCTCCCCCACTCTCCTCTCTGGATTTTGGGCATGCACAAATACATTCCTAGTGTTGATTTTCAAGCAACCAGGTCTGGGACTCAATCGAGGTCCAGGACACAAACAGCGATTGGCCCAGTGGGAATCCAGTGCCTTTAACCACCATGCCACCTGCTGGCCTCAACAGCCTTACTTTTTTTTTTTACTCTCAGTTTCATAAATCTGAGTTTAAAAGGCTGATTCTTAACTATAATTTATACCCCACTTGATTTGTTTTTAAATAATTGTCTTATTTATTATTATTTAATATTTAATTTGCTATAGAACATATGTGCTCACCAGTGAGAGAGAGGAAGAGAGAGAAACTGAGAAAGCAAGCCACCAGGTCTGGGATGTGAACCATGGTCAGCCATGTGGGAGTCAAGCACCTCACTCACCATGTACCTGCTGGCCCCATACACTCACTTGATTTAAAACAGTGCCAGACCTTGCCCCCTGGCCCAGGCTGGGTGAAGTGGATACGGGGAGGTGTCAAGGAGAAGGCCCAAAGTGGGGAAGGTGAGGAGACTGTGACAGTATCCGTGTGCTGTTGCCAAGACTAAAACCAGCAATGCAGGAAGAGTGGGTGTTACACGGCAGCAACAATATATTGCTCTCAGAGGAAATGGAGCAGCGATCTTAATTACAGCCCACCACGGATATATCTGGCCTTTTCATTTACCTTAAAAAGGAAAATCACATCATGGATCCTGCTCTTAAGACACAATTTAGGCTATCATTTCAGGATGTCAAACAGGACACTGCACATTCGGAAATATTTCTCAGAAGCTTGGAACTCACTCTCAAGGTTTTCATTAACCCAGCCCCACTTGGCTCTATTATATTGTATCCAGAAGGTTACATGCTTAGCAGTAGGAGTAGGTATTTGGGAAATTTCAGAATCGCACATTTCAGAGCAAACAGACCATGTCCAAAAGTACTGCAATAGGGAACACAGGGCTAATGAATGCAAAATAACAGTCCCAGCTGGGCAATATTCCAATGGCAGCACATACAAGCTGTTTGGCTTCAGAATAGGAACCTAACCTCTCTGTGCCTTAGAAGACGGATATAATCGTTATTATTAAATGAGATTATGCATGTAAATAAAACAATAGAATGGGGCCTGGCACATACCAAAAAGTCAAAAAATACTGTTTATATGATTGTTTCTTTATCCATGTGGATTTGCTCTCCTCCAGGGACTGATTACACTTCCAAGCTGAGCTGGCTGCCTTGCAAAATGTGCTCATTATGAGTGTGTTGAGTGGAACAGTTTAAAGCCCTCACTGATACCAATAAAAAATAAATCAGCTCAAAGATCCTGTAATAATGGTGGTGGGTCACACTGGCATCAAAAGACAGAATATTAGTTTGGATGGATAGTCCATTGCAAGTTGCTGCTGTAAATCTTCCATGCAGGTTTTGAAATGATTCTTCTAAAGGGCAGAAAAAGAGTTTATTTTTCATGCCCACTCTTGAAATATGCTGCAGATGCTATGAAAAATAAGAACAAGAAGTGGGAGGCAAAGTTCTTAGATGAATGTGAGATTTAAGATATTACTTCACAGAGACATTGCCAACAAGATTTGATTTTGTTTTCTGGTATATATTTCAAAATCGTGTTCCACAAATCTCGATGGTGACATCCTGAAGCTGGTTGGATGGCTAATGGGAAAAGCAAATGGTTTGTCCTGGCATTCCAAGGCCCCTGCATCACTACGCATTACCCATTCACTTCCAGAGGCCAAGAAGCCAAGAAACCAGAAATTCCCACATCCCACTCAAGTTGCAACTGGGTGATTTTGAGAGGGAATATGGGAATTTCGGGGCCTTGAAAAAAAATTCAAAGTGATTTAGTCAAATTCTGATTGACGTGTTTGCATTTACTAAGGCTGATTTCTTCCACTCTGCCAACCTCACTATGCACCAAAGCTATAATCCCTCTCATTGACACCTGATTCTGAACATTTTTCTTTGAGATGCAGAACAGGAGAATAAGACCCTAAAACATGCACATCCCTTGTCTGCTTCTTAGATCATCATGAGACAGGATACAGCTCACAAAGACTTCTTAAATCTCTTTCAGACTCACCATCCCAGGTTTCTTCTATTTGCTCTTTTCTAAAGCCTTCCGATCTTCTCTTGATTATAGTTCTCATATGAAAGGTATTTATTTATTTATTTATTTATTGGAGAAGTTTTTGCTATAGGGTGTGTACACTCGCCAGAAAGACACAGAGACAGAGAGACAGAAAGCGAGAGATCACCCCCCAGGGGGTATGGCCATGCCACAATCCCTTCTCCTCCACTCTTCTCTTGGGATCTTGGGCATCGATGCACATGTGCCCAGCGTGAGTTTAAGCCATCGCGTCCGGGACTCGAACTGCCGTTGACTACATGGGAGTCCAGTAACATAGCCATTATGCCAACTGCTAGTTCCGCAAAATGTCTTTAAAAAGCTCATGGAAGAAGTATATTATGGAAAAACTGTGTACGGATTTCATTTTTTTTTTATACCAAAACACATTTTTAGTTTAATTCCACAAACTTTTTTTAAAAAGAATTATGTTATTGAACTTTATTTGATTGATTGATGATTTTATTTGACCAGAGAGGAACAGAGTGAGAGAGAGAGAGAGAGAGAGAGAGACTGAGAGAGAGACAGAGAAAGGGAAAGTGAGAAAGCAAGCTGCCAGGTCCGGGACTCGAACCACAGTCGGCCACATGGGAGTCCAGTGCCCTTAACCTCCACGCCACCTGACGGTCCAATAATTCTACAAACTTTTTGAATTTGCTCATACTACCTTTGGACCACCTGCCTCTGAAAGTGAGGTCCCTAGAATGAAATTTTTTGAAAAAATTAATTTCTTCTATGAGAGAGAAATAGAGAGAAGAGCCACTCCCATCAGGGTCTCCTTACCTTGCTCTACTCCCAGTAGCCCAGATCATAGGCATGTGCACCTACCTAGCATGTAGTGGGAGGCCCTAGGACACAAATCCAGGACTTCCTGTGTGGGTCCAGTTGTGTTACCTCTGCACCACCATGTGGCCTGAAATGCAACATGTGACACCAGGTGTGGTGTGACAGGGCTGGGTAGGTAGGTGATAACCTGTGAAGCGGATGATTCCAACTGAAGAAGCTTCTGGAGAGAACCTAGACTTAACTAATACTTTCATCTTCTCTTAGAATGAAGGTGTCCAAACTGTCATTTCCGTCTTTTCTTGCTTTGAAGTTCCAGGGAGAACTTTATATCACCCTGCTCTTATTCCCAAACTTTCATTAAAAACTTCTCCATCTCACCCCACATCCTATGTAAGAATCAAAATCCCCAGGTTGTGCATAGTTTTGTGATAGCCGGTAGACTTTTTCATGAACTGGCTATGGATTTTCGAACTTGCATAATAGTTTATGGGATGAGCTGCCCTCAAACCCACAAGTTAGATTTTTTTCTCTTGCCCTGGGGACATCTTAGGCACACACCTTCTATTTTCTTGTCTCTTTTGATATTAGAATGGTATTGTTTTCAGGTATTAAGAACTCTAGCCCAGATGAAAACTTCATCTCACATCCCTATTCCCACCCTGTGCCCAGTCCTGGCTATACCTGAAGTCTCCCAGGCCAGCCACAGGGAGGGACTTACAGTCTATCCTTTACCTTCCACCTTCCTTACCTCTGTCTCTTCTAAAATTACATTGTGGAAGAGGATGTCAAGAAGAGATCACTCTGCCTTGCAACTAGACTGGTGCTGGCTTTGTTTCTATTTTTTTAGTTTTGCTCGTGTGTGTGTGTGTGTGTGTGTGTGTGTGCACTTGCCAGAGATAGTGAGAGAGAGAGGAAGTGAGAGATCACCCCCTGGTGGGGAGGCCATGGCATAATCCCTTCTCATTCATTATCCTCTTGGGATTTTGGGCACATATGCACACATGCCTGGCATGTGATTTTCAAGCCACCAGGTCCAGGACTCAAACCGTACAGCTGACCACGTGAGACTCAGTAACTGTAACCTCCATACCACCTGCTGGCCCTAGGCTGGTGCTGTTTGCTGTTGATCTCTCTCATGGAGATCAAATGTCCTTTGTTACGAAGAGTGTCCAAGCGCTGGCTTCTCTCACAGGCATTTCTGAGGATATACTCTCCCCCAATCCACCCAGCAAGGGCCTTCTTACACAGTTTCCTGATCTGAGTATTGTACTTTCTGTCTGATTTCTTATGACTCCCTGTCAGGTCCTATTCCGAAGTCTCGCCTGAGGTCTCCTCGCAGCAGGCTCTTCCTGAGCAGAGTCCTGTGAAGATGCATATAGCCTGATGACCCTTCTGTGGTGTCTGTGTGGCCCATGGGAAACAAGTACCTTATCTGCTGTCGACAGAAGTGCTGCTGCTTCCTAGCAATTCCCTGTGCTTGTTTGAAGTTCCCTTAAAACTGGGGTACAGGAATCAACTTTCTTTTGGTCCCATGGCAGTCCCTTTACTGCCCTCTCTCTCCTACTAAAACATCTCATTGTAGGTTGACAGCTCCTTCGGTAAAGTCCTCTTTGATCGATCTCCTAGACGGTATTTATTCACTGAACTGTAATTCTTTACGGTTCTTTAAATATTTTTTTTTTCTTTTTTTTGTTTTTGCTATTTGCGCTCGCCAGACAGACAGAGAGAGACAGAGAGATAGTCACCCCCCAGTGGCCATGCCGCAATCCCTTCTCCTCCATTCTCCTCTCGGGATCCTCACGCACGCACACGTGCCCGGCGTGAGTTTAAGCCGCCGGGTCCGGGACTCGAACCGCGGTCGACTACGTTCCAGCGACATAGCCATTTGCTGGTCCCGTCTTTAAATATTTTTTGTGCTTTTTCCAGATGTGTGCTAAGCCTCAATAAGTCATTTAAATATTTTCAAATCAATCTTGTATTGACAGTTACAGTTATGGGAGGTGTAAGTTGCTTTCATATGACTTCTCAACAAGTTTAGAAATACATACGCATGAAGGGAGCCATTTTTCCTAGAGGAGAACCTAATACAGGGTTCCTTTAAAGCAGTGGTAAGCTAGTTATGTGACTTGAGGGACTTATTTGCAATGACCATTAGCCAATATAATGACTATACTGACAGTATAATTTTTGTGTACCCTGAAGAGTCTAACAGAGGAATTACAGGTTTTCCCAGGCTGCCCGTGAAAGAACTCCAGCTGCTAAGAACACTGTAATTTAATACTAATAATAACTGATTATTTGTTTCTGTTTTGTAATGTCAGACTTGTTCAACAGGCTTTTAAGAAGAAAATGTAGGGCCATCCCATAGCCTGGTTGTTGAAGCAGCTGACTCTCACAGGATAGATCATGCGGTTCAAGTCCCAGACCTAGCAGCTTGAGAGAACCATCGATTGTGTGTGCATATGTGCCCAAAATCCCAAAAGGAGAGACAGAGGAGAAGGGATTTTGACATGATCATAGGGGGTGCTTTCGTACTCTCTCACTCTCTCTGGGGAGCACAAACATCCTTTGACAAATTTAAAAAAAAAAGAGAGAGAATATAAATGAACTCTTTTTGAAATCAAGAAATCAGCAGGGAGAGACAAAAAGAGAGAGACAGAGTGCCAACGACTCAGGAGGTCCCTGGATGCAAACCTAGTACTTTTCCATATGGGTCAGCCTCACAGAGCATTGCATCTTACCAGTGCAATACTATCTGGTTCCACCTGGAGGTAATTGTACATAGTATTTTTTGTATTGCAGTGTTTTGACTATGACTTGTCACATGAGGTCAAGAGTGGAATATTTTTGAAGAATTATTGATTTAATTTTATGTATTCATTCATTTACTTTTTTTTTTTTTTTTTTTTTTTGGAGAGGTTTTTTTGCTATAGGGCGCGTGCGCTCGCCAGACAGACAGAGAGAGACATAGAGACAGAAAGCGAGAAATCACCCCCCAGGGGAGATGGTCACGCCGCAATCCCTTCTCCTTCATTCTCCTCTCGGGATCTTGGGCATGCACGCACAAGCGCCCGGCGTGAGTTTTAAGGCACCGGGTCCGGGACGTGAACCGCGGTCGACTACGTGGGAGTCCAGCGACATAGCCATTACGCTAACTGCTGGTTCCCTCATTTACTTTAATTTGACCAGACAAAGACACACACAGAGATAGAGGGAAACTGAAAAAGCAAGCCAACAGGTCGGGGACTCCAGCCATGGTCGACCATGTGGGAATGTCCGCACCTTAACCATCTGCTGGTCCCAGGTGTGGAATTTTTCACTTACGTCATTCAAAAAGTTTTGAATTAGGGATGCTCAGTACTTGGCATAGTGACATAAGCCTTATACTTTTTGAATCTTTTCTCTCACCAACTACTGTCTCAGAGAATGTGTCTTAGCTTGAGAGAAATGAAAACTTCCTGTTTGGGAGATGATTATGTATAGTACTGGCACTTTGGCAGTTGTTCTGTAAACTTCGTGACCACTCTACTATTTTAGGTGCCAAATAGTGATACTCATATCTCAGTTGAAAACCCCTGAGTCCGGAGCAACCTTTTTTTATCTCACTGGATGGCCTTGAAAGTCAAGTCACAGAGCTGGCAAGTGGTATGGTAGTTGAGGCACTGGACTCCCATATGGCCAACCATGGTTCAAGCCCTGTACCCAGCAGCCTGAAAATCACAACAAGTAAATAGATAAATAAATTAATAAGTGTTAATAAATAAATAAATAAATAAGAAAGTCAAGCCACATCCTTCTGGTCTTTTCTGAGTACTTCTTTTCTTTATTCATGAGAGGGTACATATGTGCCCGAGAGAGAGAGAGAGAGAGAGAGAGAGAGAGAGAGAGAGATCCCCTCCACAGAGTGTGGTCATGCCAGATCACCTTCCTCTAGTTTTCCAGCCTATCAGATCTTTAGCAGTTGCGCATGTGCCCGGGGTGTTTCAGGTGGTCTGGTCTGGGGATCTGAACCATGGTTATAACGAGGGATCCAGCTTCTCTCGAGCAACTTATTACTGCAGTGTCCCAGAGCTGGTCTTGAGTTTCTTCTTGAAGTGAAAAAGATTGTTAGAGAAGGTGACCTTCTGATTCAGCTCTTTATGATGTAACCTGAGGCATAAGAGCTGTGTTCTGTGAAATAGGCAACACCCCCAAGCAGTGACCCTTATTCATCATTAAGACTTTCACAGGGAAGTAAAACCCACCACTTAAAGTTAAAAATGGGTTAACAAAATTTGCATAATACTCCTTTTAGCATATTTAATCACTGTGCTATCCAAAAGGAAGGAAGACACAGTCAAAGGGCTTAAAGAGGAATTAAAAGAATTTGTTCATAGTTGAAGAGTTTCTGATGAGTTACAAAATGGATTTCACTTACATGGGCAAATCTCTCTTAATCCAGGAGGCATTGTTTAAAAAAAAAAAAAAAAAAAAAGAAGCACAGCTGCTTTATGCACAATGTACAATAGTTTTGACATTTTATCAGCATGCAATTAAAATCCCTTTGTCTAAACTTCTGGTTCTAAATTCTTTAACAGTAGAAGTCCAAAATGAGCCATGATAGGCATTTCAGAAAGAAGAAATTAATTTGACAACTTGGAGAGTTCGGTCCCCAGAGGGCACAAGCAGCGTGGTGCTGTACTCTACTGGGCAGTTGTAGAAATTTAAAGGGTGCACTTCATTCATCTCCCAGGAAGTACCTCCTGTCACTTCCTTGGCAGTCTATTGAACACAGAGACTCTTCTTTCAACAGAAGGGCAAGAGAAACACAGTAAGTTGAGCAACAGAAGGGGAAAGGTGAAAGTTACGTATGTCAAAACTTCTTTGGTAGGTGCTGTAGATCAAATGTTTGTGTACCCCCAAAATTCACATGTTGAAGCCCTAACCTCCAAGGTGATGGTTTTTGAAGCTGAGGCTTTGAGGAAGTGATTACATCATGAGGGTGGAAGTTTATGAATGAAATTAGTGCCCTTTTTTTGGAGAGGTTTTTGCTATTGGGTGCTTGCACTCGCCAGACAGACAGAGAGACAGAGAGACAGAAAGCGAGAAATCACCCCCCGGGGGGATGGCCACGCTGCAATCCCTTCTCCTCCATTCTCCTCTCGGGATCTTGGGCACGCACGCACACACGCGCCCAGCATGAGTTTAAGCCACCAGGTCCAGGACGTGAACTGCGGTCGACTACATGGGAGTCCAGTGACATAGCCATTATGCTAACTGCTGGTCCCGAATTAGTGCCTTTTTTTTTTTTTTTTTTTTTTTTTGAGAGGTTTTTGCTATAGGGCGCGTGCGCTCGCCAGACAGACAGAGAGAGACAGAGAGATAGAAAGCAGGAAATCACCCCCCAGGGGGGATGGCCACGCCGCAATCCCTTCTCCTCCATTCTCCCCTCGGGATCTTGGGCACGCACGCACACGCGCCCGGCGTGAGTTTAAGCCGCCGGGTCCGGGACTCGAACCGCGGTCGACTACGTGGGAGTCCAGCGACATAGCCATTACGCTAACTGCTGGTCCCTTTTTAAAAGAGAATTTGCCAGAGAGCTTGTGCGCTAGCCAGAGAGATACAGAGAAGGAAAGTAAGAAAACATCGCCTGTGGGGGATGATCGCACTGCAGTCCCTTCTCCTTCATTTCTCCCTCCTGTCAGGATTTTGGGCGTGCACACATATGCCCAGCATTTTTCTTAAACCACCATCCTGGGTCTAGGACTTGAACCATGTAGTGAGCTATGTGGGATCCAGCCGCCTTAACCATCACACCACAGGCTGGCCCGAAATTAGTGCCTTTTAAGAAGACAAAGAGATGAGGACCCTCTCGCTCTTTGCCATGTGAGGATGCAGCAAGAAGACAGTCATTTGCATATCCAAATGAGGGCCCTCATCAGAATTCAATAGGCTGGCACCTTCAACTCCGATTTCTTCCCTGCTTCCAGAACTGAGGGAAATAAATGTTCCTCCTGTAGGCCATCCAGTCTCTGGTATCTTGTTACAGTAGCCCACAGGGACTAACTAGGATCCAAACAAAATGAGGAAGAAGTGAAGTGAAAGAAAGGGAAACAATAGGAAAAGCAAGTTTAGTGTTGCTCACACTTTCAAAAATTAACCTGGCTTTGTTCAAGTGGAAAAATCCAGGTGATCATAGACAAATGTCCTAATCTGGAAAAGGAAAACACAATGTGGTGTGTTTCTCACACTGGTTTACACATTGGATATCTGGTTTCCCACTCATGAAAAGCAGTTTTACAAGCCGTCGCTTGTTCTTCATTATCACACACTTGAATGAAATGAACAGTACTTTTGTCTGATATTAGACTAAAATGCCTGCACTTTGCAGGCTTGGCTGGCCAGAGTTCCTTCTGGGGCCTGGCATTCACATACACTTTAATCTTCTTTTTTTTTTTTTTTTGGAGAGGTTTTTGCTATAGGGCGCGTGCGCTCGCCAGACAGACAGAGAGAAGAGACAGAGAGATAGAAAGCAGGAAATCACCCCCCAGGGGGGATGGCCACGCCGCAATCCCTTCTCCTCCATTCTCCTCTCGGGATCTCAGGCACGCACGCACACGCGCCCGGCGTGAGTTTAAGCCGCCGGGTCCGGAACTCGGCGGTCGACTACGTGGGAGTCCAGCGACATAGCCATTACGCTAACTGCTGGTCCCTACACTTTAATCTTTTAGGACTTTATCAAGTCAAGAAAATGTGAAAATGGGAAGGAAAACATACACCTCAAAGATGCAGCAATACAACTAATTTCTTGAACACCCACAGACAATCTGATCATTAGATACTATCACTGGTATATACATTGACACTTTTCTCCATTTGGGATAAGTTTTACTGATGTAGTCTTACTTGTCTTTTCAGATTCCAGGGATGACTCAAGGAGACATCACTGCTGGGTAGATGGGATGGTCATGTATGCCTGGGATTGGAGCAGATTGACAAAATTTAGTCTAAATGAAGTTTGTGTCCTTGACCTTTGCCTTATAACCACTATTCTCTGTTCTTATGTCCATTTTCTCTCAGATTCAACTATTAATAGAAACAGGATGGTATTGAAGAAAGGTCTAGGGAATGTTCTTGTTAAACTTCCTAATTTTAGTGCCGAAAATTGCATGTGGTGGATCTTAATCTAAGGATCTTATATCTTGCCTGTGATCTGGGACTGGCTAATGCTAGGGGTAAATTTTGGAGTCAACATCAAACTATTGCATCATCGGGAAAGTCATGATGTACTTTTGCATAGAAAAATATTTAAAAAAAGGTCATGACTTTCATAAGGACCTAATATTTTCACATTGAGTCTTTTTTTTTTTTTTTTTTTTTTTTTTTTTTTTTTTTTTTTAGAGAGGCAGATTTTTACTATACGACATGTGTGCTGGCCAGAGAGGAAGAAAGTGAGAAATCATTCCCCCAGAAGAGATGGCCACATGGCAATCCCTTCTCCAGTCTCCCCTTGGGATTTTGGGCATGCACGCACACATACCCAGTGTGAGTTTGAAGCTGCCGAGTCCAGGACTTGAACTGCAGTCTGCCATGTAGGAGTCCAGCAATGTAATCATTACACCAGCTGCTGGTCCCCACATTGAGTCTTACTCTATGGTTCTTATTCATCAAAACTTATTTGACTCTTCCGTCCTGTAATAAAAGCAGTGAGTTGGTTGGAATCAGTTACCACTTTCATGAATTCCTACCTCATAAAGGATCAAAGGAAAAATCAGAAATCTATAGAACCTGGTGTACAAAAATTCAGGTTACCTCAAGTTAGTTGATATCAATTCAAGGATACAAAAATGTTGATCATCTACTCTACCAACAGCTGTTTCTTCTTCTTTTTTTTTTTAATGTAAAAATGCTTTATTTGCAGAGGAGCGGGAGTTTAATCAAATAGGCCAAATCCCACGTCGTCGTCTTACTCTTCAGACTCCTTCTTCTAATCTTTCTTCTCTTCAGCTGCAGCAGGGGCAGAACCAGCAGCAGGGGCTGCAGAGTCTGGAGCCGCAGACACGGCCACAGCCCCACCAGCGGGCACACTGGCCAGCTTGCCAATATTCTGGGCGATGACATCTTCAGTGTTCTTTCCGTTCAGTTCACTGGTGAACTTGTTGAGCCGATTGTCCTCTGCCTTGATGCCCACGCTGTCCAATATCTTCTTGATGTCCTTGGCGCTGGGGGAGGTATTGCCCCCAAGGTCGGCCAGCAGGTAGGAGGCGATGTAGCGCACCTCAGCAGCAGCCGACAGGCCTCCTCGCGTGTGCAACCTCGATGGCATCAAAGAGCGATAAAAGCCCAACAGCTGTTTCTTACCTTTTGATAGCTCAGTGCCACAAGCGCATTTTATTTATTTAATTATTTTATTTTATTTTATTTTATTTTATTTTTAGAAGTTTTTAGCTTAGGGCATGTGTGCTAGATGGAGAGAGAGAGACAGAGACAGTGAGAGAGAAATCACCCCTTAGGAGGGTTGGCCATACCACAATCCCTTCTCCTCCATTCTACTCCTGAAATCTTGGGCATAAACACACACACACACACACACACACACACACACACACCTGGCATGAGTTTCAGGACACCGGGTCTGGGACTCGAACCACATCAGCCATGTGGGAGTCCAACGACATAACTGCTACATCATCTACTAGCTCCACAAGTGCATTTGATCACTATTTTGTTTTAGCAGTATAAATTTGTCCCTAGTTTCTTTCTGAGATCATTTGGAAGAAAAGATTGATTGGCCATTGACTAAGTACCCGCTCCCCCTTCACTTTTGGAGAAAGGACTCTTGTTTTGGCAGCATGATGCCTAGTAGTAATTGTAACAATAGTAAGTATACTTTTGCACCCTGAGATATGAACCAGGACTGACCTAAACCAGAAGAAGAAATCCTGTTTCCCTGTCCTGAAGAAGGCATGTGACTTACTTCTGGCCCAATGAAACATAAGAGCAAATGTGCTGGGGACAGACCTTCCTCCCTGATAAGAACAAGAGCTGCATGAAAAGAAAGTTACGTTTGTCCACCCTCATCCCTTCCTGCTTTGAGGAGCTCTTCTGTGAGGCTTGGCTGCCTAGATCTGGCAGACATCTGTAACCATGAGGTGTTAATTCTGGGGTGATACCATCGATAGCCGACTACACCTGGAACTTCTTGTTCCTCAAGATTTAAGCCTCGGTGCTTGAATATTCTGTTACTTAGAACTGAAGGCATTTCAACTGCTACAGATGGTCTAAATTTGGGTAGGAAGTAATACTTCTTCCTGTACTGCAGAAGAATATTAGAACTTGGCCATCCTATCTATTGGGTTGTCAGAAAAGTCATGATGCAATTTTGCATAGAGAAACATAGAAAAAAGACAGGACTTTTCTGACAACCTAAAAATTCTCTTAGTGACTACCTTGATTGCACAGTACCCTAAGGTATTTAGGGTATAGTTCAGGAAAGCTGGAGATGTGTACAATCAGCCTATATTTACAACCCCCAGCCTATCTTTACAGGTGTACTTTTAAATACACCAAATCCACCATCTAGCACATAAATAAAATGAATTTTCTTTCTTTTTTAAAATAATGTATCTTATTTATTATTATAATTTTTTTTCATTTGTTATAGGGTATGTATGCTCACAGAGAGAGAAGGAGAGAGAGAGAAAGTGAGAAAGCAAGCCACCAGGTCCAAGTCTTGTGCCATGGTTAGCCATGTGGGAGTCCAGTGCCCCAACCACCATGGCACCTGCTGGCCCCATAAAATGAATTTTCTTATTACCTACCTTCAAGTCTAAAATTCTATTTGTAAAAATTACTGTCTTAGAATTTAAAAAAGCCTTCTTTAAGCTATGTATTTTCTGGATTGAGGACAAGCATCCTATATGCTTGCCTGCTCACATGTTAACCAAGACGGAAACAGTGAGGACAGAATGAATTGACTCTTAGGATCTTTAAGGTGTTAGGGATCTCTGAGATCGCTTGGGCTCATCCCGCTATTTTGTAGATGAAGAAGAAAACAAACAAACAAACAAAAAACAAAACAAAACAACAACAAAACGGAATCAGAGAGGCTCAATAACTTGCCCAAATAATGGCCAGGTTTAAGCTAGATGTCTAGTTTCCAGACTTTCAGCCTAGGGGATTTTCCATTCTGTTACCCGCAAAGTAAGTGTGTAGGGACTGTGTGGTGGCACTCTGCAAAAAGCTCCCAGTTCATATCTGGAGACCTCCCTAAAGATTTAGATACATTCTTGCCTGTGCTCTGGGACTAGCTGATGCTGGGGGGTGACTTGTGGAGTCAATATCCTGTTGAGAATGCTCTCTCTCTCTTTTTTCTTTCTTTCTCTCCCTCTCTTTCTCTTTCTCTAGCCCAGAGAAGAAATAAATAAACTTTAAAAAAGTTGTGTGGGGCTAGCAGGCAGTGTGCTGGACTCCCACATAACCAACCACGGTTCGAGTGCCAGACCTGATGGCTTGCTTTCTCACTCTCTGTCTCTGTCCCTCTCTCTGTCTCTCTCTGGTCAAATTGAATAATAATAATGGGAACCAGCAGTTAGCGTAATGGCTATGTCGCTGGATTCCCACGTAGTCGACCGCGGTTCGCGTCTCGGACCCGGTGGCTTACAACTCACGCCGGGCGCGTGTGCGTGCGTGCCCAAGATCCCGAGAGGAGAATGGAGGAGAAGGGATTGCGGCGTGACCATCCCCCCTGGGGGGTGATTTCTCGCTTTCTGTCTCTCTGTCTCTCTCTGTCTGTCTGGCGAGCGCACGCGCCCTATAGTGAAAAACCTCTCCAAAAAAAAAAAAAAAAAAGTAAAAAAAAAAATTGAATAATAATAATAAATAAGTAAAATTAAATAAATAGTTCCTAAAAAAAATAAGCTAGATGTATGAACAGCACATTTAAATGCCTGAAAGAACTTTGCTGTGATTTTTCTCTCTGGGTCTGGAGTCTGCATTTGATTAGTGTTAAAAGCATATTTATATAAACCAAAATTTAACAGAGTTTATTTAAACAAAAAGGTGGGCGATTTAAATTGGGCAGCCTTTTGGAAGATGGCTTTCCACTACAGCTAGCTGCGTGGTTTACAGGGAATACATGTGGGCAGAACGTGAAGAGTGACATGTGTAATGAAAAGGGAGAATGCCGCAAAAAACAAAATAACAACAATAAAGAAAAGTAAGTGAGGGAATGAGGTAGAGAGATATTGGTTGTTACAGGTGGAAGGTAGGCTACACAAATAGCCTAAAAAGTAGACTTTCTGTGACCGACTAAAATGTAACTAGCATAATTGGCTATAACTTCATAACCAGTTCAAAAATATTAAAAACCAGCCTAACAGATACAATTTTGGCTTATTAAAACAATTCAAATGTAAGAGTACATCAGCCATTTGAAGCCAAAATAGTTTACTTTAACATTAGTAAGTGCACTTTTAGCCATGTTGGTGGTGGTGGTGGTAGGGAGGGTGGCTGGTGGGCATCTGAGGGGGCAGACACATGATGGCCCCTGGCCTTGGGCTTCAGCTAAGGCCTCACTCTGCTCTCATCCTCTGTCTCCTCGAAAGGGCAGCTCCTTCTCTCACTCTTCCCACCTCCATTCTTTCTTTTTTGATAAACTAAACATATTTTGTTTTGAATAATCAGCCCATTTACAAATGTCATTACAAGCCATATTTACAATAGCCTCACATTGTTTCAAGTCTGTTTCTGAGAGGTACAAGATAAATCACTGCTATGTGTGTTTATTAAAGCTTCAGGATTTCTCTTATTTTTTTTTTAAAGAATTATTTTGCTTCTTTCCAACTTAGGCCAGGCTTCCACAAAGAAGAGTGGTGAGAAGATGGGCTGTCCTGCCATCAACGAGGTGGTGACCTGGGAATACACCATCAACGTTCACAAGTGCATCCATGGTCTGGGCTTTAAGAAACGTGTCCCCAGGGACCAGCAGTTAGCGTAATGGCTATGTCGCTGGACTCCCATGTAGTCGACCGCGGTTCGAGTCCCGGACCCGGCGGCTTAAACTCACGCCGGGCGCGTGTGCGTGCGTGCCCAAGATCCCAAGAGGAGAATGGAGGAGAAGGGATTGCGGCGTGGCCATCCCCCCTGGGGGGTGATTTCCTGCTTTCTATCTCTCTGTCTCTCTCTGTCTGTCTGGCGAGCGCACGCGCCCTATAGCAAAAACCTCTCCAAAAAAAAAAAAAGGAAAAAAAAAAAAAAAAAAAAGAAACGTGTCCCCAGGCACTCAAAGAAATCCGGAAACTTGCCATGAAGGAGATGGAGATTCCGGAGGTGCGCACTGAAACCAGGCTCAATAAAGGTGTCTGGGCCAAAGGAATAAGGAATGTCCCGTATTGTATTATGTGCAGTTGTTCATAAAACGTAAGGAGGATGAAGATTCACTCAACAAGCTCTACACTCTGGTGACCTGAGTACCTGTTACGACTTTCAAAAATCTGCAGTCAATGTGGATGAGAAATAACTGCTGATTTTCAAATCAAGTTATAAAACCAAAAACAAAAAAGAATTATTTTATTTTACTTTATTTATTTATTTATTTAAATTTGACCAGAGAGAGATAGATTGAGAGCGAGAGCAAGAGAGAGAGAGAAAGTGAGGAAGCAAGCCGCTAAGTCCAGGACTTGAACCGCGATTGCCCCTGTGGGAGTTCAGCGCTCCTAACACCACGTCATCTGCCAGCTCCAATTTTCTGTTATTTTTAAAATTTAATTTATTTCATGAGAGAGAGGATATGCAAGAGAGCGCACGAGAGAGAGAGTATGCAAGAGAGACAGAGAGAGAGGGGTTCCCCTGACGGGGTCGTATCCTCTTCTAATCCTCCACCTTGTCGAGACCCTAGGCATGTGTGCAGTGTTTTGAGTTGTTTTCAGCTCAACCTGAGGACCTGAGCTGATGTCAGTCATGTGGTTTTCAGCTTTGCTGATCACTATGCTACTGCCTGCACCGCTGCCTTTGAGCCCAGAGATTTTACCTTTATTTCTCCGGAAACTGTAAACAAACGTGCTTTAGGTCAAAATTTTCAGCCATATTTCCCTATTTTCATCAAGCATTAAAGGACCTATACAGAAATGCAGGCACGATTTAAAGAAATTCTGACTTATTATAAAAAAGAATTTATTGTAATGACCACAGTCATCAGTCTCTGATTTAGGATAAGGTATATTTTAAAATATATTCCCTTAAAAGAGTCACATTTTTCATTTTTTTTTTTATGGTTTGCATTTGCAAAGACACCCACGTGGTCCTTCTATTCCAAACATTCCTAAGACCATAAATTTAGGATCGGCTTCTGTGTTCTCTTGCCCTCTGCTGGCTAAATCGAGTCCTTCCTAAGAACAGGTCCATCAGATACTATGTGGGTCACCAGTGTTCTATGTCCTGCTCCTTTTTAGGTTCGTTTGGCAAACGCCTCAACACTTAGTTATGCCAAAGATAAAAATCTTTAGACCTCTGCTTCACGTTAAGACAACCACACCCTGATAGTCCAGTGCATGAGATCTCTCCATTCTCAAGTGTCTTTTCTATTTACCTCCTATATCCCATGATTAGTGACTTATTATATACTATCATATCCCTGGATTGTCTCTACTACATAATTAAGTAAATTATTGTATCAGTGATTAAACATAAGATGTGTCATTCTGCCTTGGTTATTAATTGCTTAGTGTTTGCCTTGTTTTCTCAGTCTGGCTATCATCTCTCCAGGCTTTCATTCAGCCACATCAATTAGACTCAAAAAAGACCTTGGCCATGGAAACTAGGCCCCACTCCTCCCCTAGACCTTCATAGGCTGCTGAGGGGTCCTGTGAACCTGGCACTCCCAGGCCAGTCCAGCTACAGTGGTCAAGACAGAGCACACATGTGTAGGTGAGGCCAGCTTTTTCCCAGTGGGCCAACTGGGGCAGAGCTGGCGCAGTCTGTGATCTAGATTCCCCCTCAGCTGCGGGGCTGAACCCTAGCTGATATTACTGAGGTTCTCCCTGCCTTCTCTTCTCTCCCATGGAATTCTCCAAGGCTAGTATTCTGGGGAAGGTTCTGGAGGAACGGTTTCTTTCTATTGTATTAGAAAAGAATCCAAAGGGACCAGCAGTTAGTGTAATGGCTATGTTGCTGGACTCCCATGTAGTCGACCGTGGTTCGCGTCCCGGACCTGGTGGCTTAAACTCACGCCGGGCGCATGTGCGTGCGTAACCAAGATCCCGAGAGGAGAATGGAGGAGAAGGGATTGCGGCGTGGCCATCCCCCCTGGGGGTGATTTCTCGCTTTCTGTCTCTATGTCTCTCTCTCTGGCAAGCACACGCGCCCTATAGCAAAAACCTCTCCAAAAAAAGAAAAAAGAATCCAAAAGACGTATTTACATCTACATTGAAATTTGTATTATTTTTGGTCTCCCTTTTTTTTTTTTTTTTTTTAAGGAAGTACATACTACTTTATGTTTGTTTATTGATCTGTACTTCTTTCCCAGAAAATAAAGTGTATGAAGAGATTTGAATTTGGGTGTCTGACCTTCTTATCCTATAGGAAAATAACAAGGACTCCCTTCTGATTTTTGTTTTGTTTTGTTTTTCTCAGTGAGGTAGAAATAAGGCAGTCAGCTGAATGAGGATGAGGAGGAGAGAGAAGGTGGAAGAGTTGTCTGGGGAGCTGGAGACGGAGGACCGGGCAGTGCAATGGCCTTGTAGCACAGAGGCACTGCCCGAGGTTCGGTCGTATGTTTACAGGATGGCCAGTCAGTATGATGGTGGGTTTTTCTCCAGTCATACTCAGCTGCATCCGGTTGTGGTTTTGCTGAATGAGTACAAAGAAATGTGCAACCCAGATATGAGGAAACGGTGAAGTGCTCCTGTGAAACACCAGAGTAGGAAGGCGTGCCGTGTTGTTAGACTAACACATGCAACAGTGTAGAGATGCTAGTTCTCCCCAAGTTCATGATATAAACTTATAGTGATCGCATTAACAGGAACCATTTTTTTTTTTTCTGGAATGAGCAAGTTGATTCTAAAGTACAAAAGAAAAATTAATAAAAAAGAATATTCAGAACTCCCCCTAAAAGGTACAATGGAAAGGAAAACGAAAGGTGAACTGACTTTTCAGAGAAGAAAATTCATTTAAAAGAAAATGGCCCTTAAATATCTGAAAAACTACTCAATTCTGCTTATGTTAAAAGTATGAGGTTGTTGGAAAAATCATAATGTATTTTTCTATGTAAAAATGCATCATTTTTCCTGATGACCCAATAAATTAAGTTACAAAATATTAATGCTCACTGTGGTGACTGGCAAACTCAAAACATTTGCTACTACATTCTTTTGGTGAGACAGGAAAAATAAGTGCTGTCATCATTACTGATAAGAGTAATATGACCTCTAGGAGGAATAATTAATCAATAAAACCACATTTGCATTTACCTGTTAATTTGTCAGATCTAGTTTTAAGAATCTCTGCAAGGCTGGCTTTGTAACCTAATGATTAAGGGAGCCAGATCCCACATGGCCAACCATCATTCAGATCCCAGCTCTGATGTCTTGGAAACACAGGGCAGGTATGAGTGAAAACATCCCTGAAGGATGGAGAAATGGAGAAGGGGTTGTGACAGGACCATGCACCATTGGGAGATACTTTCTCCCTTTCCCTCTCTTTCTCTCTTTGGCAAGTATATGTGCCATTTGGCAATTAAAAAAAAATTGATCTCTGCAAAAGTTCAGCTTCATGGAACTGTGGTAACACACTGCTCAAGTAAAGTTAGATTCATATGGAAGATCACATGTTGGTTTCCCAGTCAATCTGTGCGTGCTAGGCCTGCTCACCCATGATCCTGGCTGGCTGTGAAGTCTGAGGGGGAGGTGACTGAGAAGAGTGAAGTCCTGTTAGGCATGCCTCTCTGTCTCTGTCATTTTCGCAAAAGAAATAAACAAAAAACAAAAAAAAAATAAAAAAAAACTCTACAAACTCAATCTCAATGCATGCAGGAAATTATTCATTGTGACAATTTTATAATAGTAAAAGGTTATAAACATCCAAATATCCACCAATAGGGGATTTGTTAAACAAATTGTGATGTCTGAACAAAATAGAGAACAGAGCAACTGCAAAAGAGAAAAAAAAGGAAAAGCTCTCTGAAAGCCAAGATTCAGAGCAGAAAATTAGATGGCTAGATAGACAAAAGATATGTATAGTATGAGATGTTTTTGTTTAAGAAAGGACAGAGGATATGAATGTTTATTTTGCTAAAAACAAATTTCCTGGAAAAATAAATAAAAAAATTATAAGATAAAAATATAAATTAAAACACGAAAAAAGAGGATTGGGGATAGAGATAAGGATGACACTTCTTTAACTATATTGAGCAATGTAAACGTTTTATAAATTTTAAAAAAAAGGAATATAGAAGCAAACACCAACAAATGAAACAAATGGATTTAAAGACTCTCTGATCGAAGGACCGTGTACCTCTTCTGACTCTCCACTTGTAACGGAGAGGCTGGGGAATTAGCACCGTTGCCTCAATTATACTTAATGCCTATTGTCTATTGTCTAGCTTTTCCCACCACACAGCTCCACAGAGCAAGGATCTTTGTTCGTTTTGTTCACTGATGTATCCATACAGCCTACACAATCTCTGGCACATAGTAGGTGCTCAATAAATATTTGTTAAGTGAATGAAACTCCTTATGGGCAAGAAAGCCTGTCTTTGTATGTACTCACTTTAATGCCCCAAAGATAGCACAGGGCTGGTACAGGAATAGCCTGACATGTATTTTTGTCTGGGCCCAGATGTTTTTAGCAGAACTACAACTACATGTCTGTCCTCGCTGACTTCTATTCATGTCTGGCCAAGAGCCCTGGACCCTGCTGCTCTGACTTATCTGCAGCTGGCAGGGCCCAGCAGCCAAGACATTGCCTGGGCTCCTGCAGTGTTGAATGTGGCCCCAGCAGCCAAAGATTTACTCCCCTTTCTCTTTCAGTGTGTGCCCAGCTGGGCTGCTCTGTGAATGTTTCCGAGGTGTCTCTCCCCTGCTTTCTAGTCAGCTTACGATGACAGGCAGTACTATTTTGGATTCATGGGGAAATAAATCTCTCTTTTAAAATGGCTGTATACAGATGAAGAAATGTCTTTCAGTAGGTCTGATTTAATGATAAGCTAGAGACCAGACTATCACTAAGAAGACTATCAACCTCCCCACATCCCTCTCTTAGCATTTTATTATCTCCATAAAACCCACTAAAGGGCTCCAGTTTAGAGTCCACTTCTTAAAAAAGTTTTGGCCTGGGAGCGAGACAAATGTGAATTTGAATCCTGACTCAAACAGGTTACTAACACTTTCCTGTGACTCAGTTTCTACAATTTCAATTTATCTTTCTGAGTTGTTAGAAATACTAACAAATATGTATGTCACAGTGCCAGCTGAAGGAAGCTATTCATACAAATAGGCTTACTATTCCTACTTAAACTCACAGGAAAGAAAAATTGGAAAATATATATCAAAATGTGGACAGTCATTGCCCTTGGTGGTGAGATTATTATGCTCTTTTTTTTTTTTCTTTTTCTTTTTTGGAGAGTTCCTTTCCTTTTCTTTTCTTCTTTTCTTTTCTTTTCTTTCCTTTCCTTTTCTTTTCTTCTTCTTTTCTCTTCTTCTCCTCTCCTCTCCTCTCCTCTCCTCTCCTCTCCTCTCCCCTCCCCTCCCCTCCCCTCCCCTCCCCTCCCCTCCCCTCCCCTCCCCTCCCCTCTCCTCTTCTCTTCTTTTCTTTTTTTGCTATAGGGAGCGTGTGCTAGCCAGACAGAGAGAGACAGAGAGACAGAAAGTGAGAAATCACCCCCCAGGGGGGATGCCCGCGCCACAATCCCTTATCCTCCATTCTTCTCTCGGGATCTTGGGCACGCATGCACACGCGCCCAGCATAGAGTTTTAAGCCACCAGGTCCAGGATGCAAACCACGGTGGACTATATGGGAGTCCAGCGACATAGCCATTACGCTAACTGCTGGTCCCAGATTATTATGCCCTTTACCTTGGCAAGTTAAGCTTTCCCAAACTTTTAAAATCTGGTTAAAGGACTCTACAGTGTTTTATAATCAGAAATGTTAATAAAATAATAATTTATAACTCTGGCTATTTCTTTCTTTCTTTCTTTTCTTTTCTTTTTTTCTTTTTTTTGAGGCTTTTTGCTATAGTGTGCGCAGAGAGAGACAGAGACAGAAAGCGAGAAATCACCCCCCAGGGGGGATGGCCACGCCGCAATTCTCAATTCTCCTCTGTTCTCCTCTTGGGATCTTGGGCACGCATGCACACGCACCCGGCGTGAGTTTTAAGTCACTGGGTCCGGGACGCAAACCGCAGTCGACTACATGGGAGTCCAGCGACACAGCCATTATGCTAACTGCTGGTTCCGTAACTCTCTTTTTTAGAGAGATTTTTGCTATAGGGTGCAAGCACTTGCCAGAGAGACAGAAATCAAAATCACCACCTGGGGGGATGGCCACCTCATAATCCTTTCTCCTTTGGTCCCTTCTCAGGATTTTGGGCATGCATGTACACACACATGCACCCAGAGGGAGTTTCAAGCTGCCAGGTATGGAACTTGAACTGTGGTTGGCCACATGGGAGTCCAGTGCCTTAAACACTATGCCACCTACTGGTCCGATAATTTATGTAACTCTTAATAGTTAATTCTCAGATCTCTTCCCATTATTCTGTCCTGTTTCTTCATAACTCCCTACAAAAATCAAACAAAATAAAAGAAATTATGGGGCTAGCCCATAGCCTAGTGTTTAAGGAAGCTGGATCTCACATGGCTGACATCATTTCAAATCCCAGCACGAGAGGCTTGAAAAACATGTCATGCATGGGCACATGCATGTCTAAAATCCTGACAGGATGGAGAAATGAAGGAGAAGGGATCGTAGCATGAATATGCCCTATTAAGTGGTGCTGTCTTTTCCCCGACCCTCAGCAAACTGACACGCTCTGGCAATTAAAAAAGAGTTGTATTGGTTCATTTTGTTTACAACCAGGAGAACTAATATGGACACACAGACCAGGGACCAAAAACAAAACAAAACAAAAAATCAGTTTCTAACAAACTGAAAAAATATTTTGAGGGCCTGGAAGTTAGCACAAATGTTGAAGCCAGAACTCATGACCTGGGGAGCAGATGGCAAGCCTTTTGAAGTGTTGGTCAAGAAGAATAATCTCAAGATCAGGAAATGGGCTACCTGGTGCTCTCTACGAACCAGAAAGCAGTCCTCATTCTCTGCTGAGAAAGCACCTCTTTTGAGGGTTTCTGGAGGGACATGCATGGCACAGGGAGAGAAGCAGCACTCGGTCACCTACAGCCCTCCTTGGTGACCATCTTGGAGAATGCTGTCCCAGCCAGGTGTGCATGCCTCCACAATGGATGGCTGGGCTTTACGTTACCTGAGGGGCAAGGAATGGCCACTGCCTAGGACAGTGCCCTCTCAGAGACTCGTACCAAAGAGGGAAGGAAGTGGCAGAGATGGTGGGGACTGCTGTCTGAACTGCCCAGCCCTTTGCACCTCCTGTCACTTGCAGGGACTGTGGTTAGAATTGCAAGAGGAGCAGTGGAGACAGAGGAGGCATTTGTGACCACTCAGTCCTCATGCATGAGACTTCTAACCAGTTTGCATTTCACAAGAGAGAAAATAAGCAGGGAAACGTAGGGCTGGGAGGAGTATTCTCAAGGCCAAAAAGCAGGAGCCCTGATGGTGGTGCAGCAGAAAAAGGCAATGTTCTGTGAGCCTGACCCACATGGGAGGGTCCCTGGTTTGCATCTGAGGACATCTCTAAGCATTCCAGGCACAAGTGTCCATCATCCAGAACGGGCTGAGGTTAGGGGTGAATTTCAGTGTTAAGACTCTGTTGGAGGTGCTGTTTATCTCTCTCACATATGGAATAAATAAATAGACTTCAAAGGGTTAGTATTTTTGCCAATATAGGTTCCCCAGAAAGCGAAGATGCCAAAACGCTTTTTCCTATCTCACTTCTTTCCTCTCAGAGTTGACCAGCACCATTATTCAGGATATCCAGTCTGCTGCAGAGTTCTGCAGCCTAAGAATCAGAACAAACCATTTATCTCACAGGCCTATGGTGGAGAGCAAGGGTCAATTAGTTTCTAAAACTGATATTTATTATAGGGAGAATTTTGAAAAGAAAAGATAGCAAACAGTCTTTGGAACTCTGGCAGCGCCCTCGGATTGCACAGACAAGATTGGGGAATTAATAAAGTAGGTGCCATCTATCTTCTATAAAACACATCTAATTTTCCCCCTTAGCTTCACTTCCATTCATTTCTACTTTGAGCAGGTCTTATGAGAAGAAACTTCAAAAAGTTCAGAAAAAATGGAGTTAAAGTATGCATTTATTTCGGTACAGAAAAAAAAAGGTGAAATCCATGCATGGCTTTTTCTTTTCTTAAAAAAAAAAAAAAAAAAACAGCTTTTTAAAATCATCCCTTTTTAAATGTTCCCTCTATTTTCTGCCAAGATTCTGACCCATTCAGATTTATTTTTTCCTTTTTTTAAAAATTTGCTAAAGGACATGTATGCTCACCAGAGAGGGAGGAAGAGAGAGAGGGAGAGAAAGAAAGAGAGAGAGGGAGAGAGATAAAGCGGGTCCCATGGGGAATGGTCACACTGCAAACCCTTCTCCTCAGTCTATTCCTCTTTTCAGCCTTTTGGGCATGCGTATACATGTGTTTCTAAGCCATCGAGTCCAGTATTTGAACCACAACTGTCCATGTGGAATCCAGTTCCTTTAACCATTAGGGTATGGGGTTAGCCCCATTTTTCATAAAACATTTTCATGAACTTTTTGAAGACCCCCCCCCCCCCCCACACACACACACACACACGATTCCTCCTCTCACTGAAACTCTTTAAAGAATCTGAGCACTTTTTAAGAAGATAGCACTTTTTCTGCTCAGGGCACCCCTCCTTCCATTCAGAACTGAAGTTCCCAGGTGCCTGTAAGAGCGCCTGCCCATTTGGCTTCACCTCAGGACTGAGATTAGTAGGCTTTTCCTTCTCTTGTGCCCAGAGAAGGAAAATAACCAGTTGGACCAGTGGGCGAGAGATGGGAGCATAAATAGGGCTGAGACAAAGAGAAGGTCAGCTGTAAGTGGGTCAGGAGACCAGAGTGGACAGAGTAGGCCCTGGAATGCTCCTCTGGGAGGCCTGCCACTGAGGACTTCAGTCCCACCCCGCCCCCATCCTAACACAGGGGCAGGATGACTCAGCACTTTCTATTATTACGAAGGCCAACCCCAAGAGGCCCTACCAAGGCTGACGCTGTTAAAACCAGACTGTTCTTCTGGCTCCTGGTTCATCCTAGGTCTCTATAGTCAAAGGTTGCTCCGGAAGGGGTAGGTGTAATTCATGCCAAAATTTAACCCTCCTTTATCACTTTTTTAACTTGAGCCAACAGCCCCAACTGGTCAGGCTTTGGACTGATGTCAGCTGCTTCATCTGGTAGCGCTGTCACGTAATAATTAACTTTTATTGGAGATCGTAGGTGTTGGCATCGTCCGAAGAACTTTACATGGACATCCCGTTTAATTCTCAGAAGCCAACCACAAGGTACGTATTACCATTTCCATTTGCAGATGGCAACTGAACGCTTAGAGATGTTAAATTGCTCCAGGACTAAGACTTAAGTTAAGCCTTTTGACTTAAGAGTCCATGCTTTTAACCTGCACCCACTGCTGCCTGGCAGAAATTAGAAATAGTTTATTGAGATTAAACAAAAACCAGAAGGTGACCATATGCAGGAGAACATGGAGAAAATCAAAAGCAAACTGGGCCAGGAAGGTGATAATGAGGGAAGCATATGCCCTTGGTAGAAAAGCAAGGTGGCTAAAACCATTGGCCCTTTATGGCCACTTGAGTTCCTACCTAGAGACTCTTTACTTTCCTAATATTTCTTCAAGGTGGACATGTTTTGTTATCTCCATTTAACATGTGTGTGTTTTGTGAATTTGTCATCTGGATCTGAATTCTTCTAGCCACCAGGGGACAGGTGTGTGTTCAGTGTGACTGGAGAGGCGTCTATCATACCATGTGTCCCATCTCCTTCCCTCCCTGAAATTTCCACCATTATAGTAACTGGGTAAGGCAGCCAGGCAGGGGCATTGTTTTCAGAAGGTTGTCGCTGAAAGGTACATGTCCTCAAATCAAACTTCAGAAAGGCAAGGACTTTGTCTTCTTCCTTTCCATACTCTTTGCTGTGGGAATGTAGAAGGTGATATTTATTTATGTAATGAACTAAGAACATATAAATAAATGAATTAAAAACATAAGCAGGAGGCAAGGTGTCTCTCCCTTTGAAGACTTTGCTGATACTCTTGTCTAGCTGATTCATTGATTTATGCAAATTTAAAAATAGAAGGAATGGGTCACAGGTAGTATTTTGGGGGAGTGTGCTGTTGGACAGGATAGGAATGGGAAAGTTTGGAACTTGGGGCTCCCTAGTGAGGGAAGCTGGAGAGCTGGTGGGAGTGTACATTTTCTTATCTAACTTCCTCTAGCGTATCTCTACACTGTCCTCCCATCTTGCCCTCCAACTTCAGGAGGACAAACATGCTTCTGACTTAACCAGGTTAAAATGTTTAGTTGTCGGCCTTCTCCAACATTTTTTATCTTGATCTGAAGGACAATGAACCTGGGATTACAGAGGAGGACACCTAATTGGCTTGATTGGCGTAAAGGAGTGGCTATCTGTGAAGGCCCTCAGAGAAGGCGAATCTGGTAAAAGGAGATGGGAGGAGGAAGGATGAAGGGAAAAGGAGGCAATTCAAGTCAAGAGGTCAGCCAAGAACTGAAAACCTAGACGTGAAAGCTCTCAAAGTATTTCCAAAGAACTATAGGCGGTCTGGTGTCACATGTGAAAAGTATAAAGCAAGGATGCCGAGAGCCAGTGGCAGAAAGGCACAAAGAGGTGAGGTCCTTCTAGAGGCTTTGCTGGCCATGCAGGTTGGGGCTTTCTTCTGAAGAGGCTTTAATAAAAGTTACAGACTAGAAGCATGAAAACTGCCAGATCTTCCTGTAGAGAGAGTATTTTAGGTGGCTGAGTGAGAAATAGATTTCTGGGAAGCAAACAAGAGTGGAAATGGAACCAGTTTGGAGGCTATTTGCAATGAAGTAGTTAAAAGGTGGTGATGGCCAGATCTGAGCTATGAGCATTAAGAATGAAGAAAGAGGCCCACCCGTGGTGGCACAAGTGGTAGAGTGCTGCTGCATGACTCTGGAGCCATATAGGAAGGCCCTGAGTTCAGTTTCCAGGTTGATCAGAACATTAGATTTTGTTTGTGGGCATTCCCATGGTCCTGGCTGGCCGGAAGGCTGAGGATGGGGATTGAAGCATGGCAAGACCTTGTTGAGTTTCTCTAACTCTATCTAAATAAACAAATAAATAAACTTTAAAAGTAGAAAAATAAATTAATCTGAGAAATATTTAGGAACTAAAATGGGTATAACTTTGCAACTGAAGAGGAAATAAGAGGAAGGACTGAAGATGACTCCTGGGGCTTTAGCTTGGGTGGCTGGTTAGAAGAGGGTGACAGTGTTAGTGGCTTTTGCTGTCAGCTATCCATGAAGTGCTCTCTTGTGAAGGTAAAGGAGCTTAACCTTCAGGCTTTTTTCCTTACATGGGCCCATTCAAAGGCTTTGGGAGGAGCCCTAGCAATTCTTCATTCTTAAAACTGTATTATTTTCCATAAAGAGGGCCCACACCTTCTGTAAGCTGATATTAGTTTCAGACACACAAAACCGTAATCCACGCCATGCCCATCCCTTTTCATTTCATTCTTCTTATTGTCACTAGACTAATCTTTCTAAAAAAAAGTTGACATCATGACATGCCTCTCTCCAAAAGCTACTGTGATCATGTCAACAGCCTTTATCACGTTGACAAATTTACCTTGGGGTTGCCCTTTACCTCTTTTCTCTAAAAGTCATCTCTTGAAAAATGTTCTCAGTGTCAGAAAAACAACTGTGGCTTGTCTGTCAAAGAGCAGGGAAATTGCTCACAAATGTTTAAAGTCTTTGATCCTTTAAGATCTATCTACCAACAGAGCTGCTTCAGTTGCTATCACTCTGTTGTGTTGAATATTCTTGTTTCCCACCCATCTTCTTGCTTTGTTTTTGAACCAAGTGTGGCTTTTCTCCTTAGAACACTTGTGTAATCTCAGACTTGCTCATTCAGTGGTGGCTACTACTGAGGATGTGTCATACCTACAGAGACTATCTGGCATATGTAATCGTCATGCTTTGTCATGGACATAGGACACACCTAGCTTGTGATGACACTTTAAAATTCTGTTTTTGATAATGTTGAGTCAAAGGCAATTTGCATTCTAGAATGTCTACTAGGAACCATAATCCTTTGACCATTACTCAGTAGTTCAAAGGCTGAATTATAAGATGCTGTCATCTGCAGTCACAGAGCTGTCCTGGACCATTCTCTCATCTGAAAGGGGAGTTCTTATCATTTGCTACGCTGCTGCCTGGTAAATGACTTCTGAGGATTCTTCTGCTATTTATGAAAAATTGAATTTTACTTTTTAAGCTTTTCCCCCATAATGTCTCATCTGCTTTAATAGATTCTCACTCAGACACACTAAAATGGGACTTGCAATATTAATTTATTATCTTAGCAATCTCAATAAACAAGGCAGTCTCACCACATTCTGTTCTCTTTAGGGGTAAGGCAGGCCTAGCATCCTTCTATAAGGGAACGCACTGTTCAACCTCATAGTACAAAAATGCACTTTGGTTAAATTTCCTACTGATAGTCTTTCATTTTCTCTTGTAATAAGACAATGCATTATCAGAAATAAAGTTATTATAGAAATAAACCAAAGATAGACTGTTTCTTCTGGAAGACACTTCCGAGCCATAGAGCACTGTGCTCCTGGTCCTTCTCAGCTGCTTCCCTCCACGTCTCTGACATGTTGGCAGGGGCACCTCAGAGGTGTGGTGAGGTTGACAACACCTGCAGAGCCCCAATGACTTCTCCTGACTAAGGGGGCTTGCAACTGCCCACCATCATTCCACAGAGGAAGTTATAAGCCAAGGAAAGTAAAAAATTATAATTCTAAGCAACGTAGAGCAGATGCAATCTGGGCAGGTGGGGGGTTGGGAGCCCGATTTTTTTTTAGGGGAAAATACTGTTTTCCATATTATAATTTTCTTTTGTGCTTCATGGTGCTTTGGGAGGAATTCAGGGATGGGCACGTGTTGGTGCTTGGAATATGGCAGAAAGGAAAACTGGCCAGCAACCTAGGAAATGTGACTTTAAGATGGCAGAGGGTGGCTTGCTGAAGATTTGAGTCACAGCTGGGCTCCATGCTACTGCTAGGGGACAAGCAGCAGCCAACACATAAGACAGGAGCAAGTGAGCATTCCTCGGGGAGTTCCAGAAGGACGTAGGAAGGAGAGCCTGATAAAAGACTAAACTTCTTTTTTGTCACACATGACATGAGCTCTGATCTTTGTTGCCCTTAAAAGATTAGAAAACAGAAAAGTCTTTAACATCTGGCCTACCTAGAATAAACACTGGTGAGCCCAGGCCAGGAACAGGCTAATTCCCTGTCTCCCACACACATTCACTCCTACTGCTTTCATGCCCTTTGTTTCATTTGGGGTTGGCTGAGTAGGAGAGCAGACTAGAAGGTTTTTATATAAAGGAACTAGGAGGATGTCGAAGACCCACATCACCTGTTTGGAGATTGGTGCTCCCCTCCCCCTGCAGCACCCTGGTACTCATGCAGCCTGGCACCTGAAACAGAGAGTTTTCCCAGCATTCTGTTTCACATGGGTCAGCATTGCATTTTCCAGCTAATGGATACAAATACTTCCCAAAAGTCAGCGGGGGGGAGGAAGGCCCATTCTTCCAAGCTCTTTCAGCTCCATGTTTTACATAATTAATCCTTAAAATGGATGAAATTTCTTTCTTTCCTTTCTCATCCTCCTCCCTCCCTTTCCTTCTTATGACTTTGATCCTAGAGCATTTTCTGCTCATTATTTTTCAAGCTGTGCTGCTTCTACTACCAGTATCCTGTGTTCTCTGCTGTGGCCAGAAACCTGTTTCCATCATTAGTGGCTTCGAGAACACAAACACTGAGTTAAGCTTAGGGCTAGGCCAGGAGCTTACTGCTTAGACTATTTTGCCTAGAAATTATTATATGGAGACATATAACATTGTTTGAACTATATATCACATTATTTATTTTCAATTAATTAAGACAGATTGATATCAGTACTTAAATGTATGGCAGCAAAATTCAAATTGATAATGCAGGGTAACAGCCCTGGGCTTTTTCCTCCTCTTGGATAAATGGGATTCCAGTACCACTGCTCTCCTATATGGGAGAACAAGAATGACACATATCGGTTTGGCAGTTCTAGCTAGAGTCACCTAGAAGCCCGGTTATGGATGAGGTGTCATCGTTTATCTTTAGACTCATAGCGTGGTTTCCCCTCCCTCCATCCATTCCTCAGGTCTCTCCTGCCCTCCTTTTCATTATGTTGTAATGATGGGAGGGACATATTCAGAGCATAGGCAATTCCCTTGTCCTGACCTCCAAAATCTGTTTCTCTAATATTTGCATTTATTTATACAAAAGGTCATAAGTTTACTCCCCCTGTCTAACTGGGTGAAAGAGAAGAGTCACTTGTGAAAGTAGTATCTGAAATAAAGAAGGAAAGACAAGTATCCTGTCTATTCATCGTGATTGTTTCAAGAGGAGGCTATGTAAGTAAAATTACTTCCTTTTTTTTTAAATTTTATTTTTCAGGGGGTGCATGTGCTCATCAGAGATAGAAAAAGAGACACAGAGAGAGGGAAAGGGAGAAATGACCCCTCGATGGGGTATGGTCATGCTGCAATCCTTTCTTCATTTTTCCATGCTGGTGGAACTTTGGTTTTCCTCATAAACATTCCAGGTTTGTTTTTCAAGCCACCAGGTCTGAGATTCAAATGGTGGTCAGTCATGTAGGATCTAGTTCCCTTTACTATTAAGTTACAGGGCTGGCCTGATCTTCATGTTTTAAAGACTGAAGAATGGAACCAGCAGTTAGCTTAATGGCTATGTCGCTGGACACCCATGTAGTCGACCATGGTTTGAGTCCCGGACACAGTGGCTTAAACTCATGCTGGGCTTGTGTGCGTGCGTGCCCAAAATCCCGAGAGGAGAATGGAGGAGAAGGGATTGCCATGGGACCATCCCCCCTGGGGTGATCTCTCGCTTTCTGTCTCTTGCGATCGCACGTGCCCTATAGCAAAACCTTCTTCAAAAAACAAAAAGGACTGAAGAATGAAGCAGACAAGGCCAGCATGTTGGTTAAAAGTTTAATAGGGGGAACCAGCAGATGGCGTGATGGTTGCATTGCTGGACTCCCACATGACTGACTGCTGTGAGGGTCCCAGACCTGTTGGCTTAAAACTCACGCCAGGCACATGTGCGTGCATGTCCATTCTCCTCAGAGGAGAATGGAGGAGATGGGATTGTGGTGTGGCCATCCCCCTTGGGGGGTGATTTCTTGCTTTGTGTCTCTCTGTCTCTCTCCATGTCTCTGGAGAGCACACATGATCTATAGTAAAATCTCTTTTAAAAAAGAATAAATTTAATAAGGGAATTTACAGACAGATGTGAAGTCTTGGGTAGTTGTATTATGAGTATATCTCTGCATCTTGCACCCCCAAAGTATATGTTTAATAACTGGTATGGGAGAGAGCTGTAAAGGAGAATACCTGAAGGGAGGAATCTGAGGAATGTACAGGGGTGTCAACACTGTGTAACTATGATCAGAGACCTGCCACACCCTGAATAAGGATAATAAGCATGTTTACTACAGCCTGGGCCACATTCCAGCCTAAAGAGTGCCCCCAAGGAGCTTAGAGACGCACAGTTCAAGTCAATTTGGCAGATTAGCTTCAAGATGGAGTCACTTTGGATCCTCCATAGTGATCTTTTTGGAATCTCATTTATATGGAAACTCCAGGCATCTGAGGCCTCGATTCTTTCTTTTTTTTTTTTTTAAGAGGTTTTTCTTTAGGGCATTGCACTCATGGAGGGGGGGCACAGGGGGTGTGGGAGCAGGGGCGTGGGGTGGGGGAGACAGACAGTGAGAAGTAAAGTGAGAAATTATTCCTTAGGGGAGATGGCCACGCCGCAATCCCTTCTCCTCCATTCTCTTCTTGAGATCTTGGGCATGCACACACAGACGTTCCCAGTGAGATTTTCAAGCCACCAGGCCCAGGGCTTGAACCATGGTCAGCCATGTGAAGTCCAGCAACATAAACATTATGCCATCTGCTGGCCCCTAGACCTCAATTCTCTCTCTCTCTCTCTTTCTTTCTTTCTTTTTTTTTTTTAAGAATTGTTTATTTAATTTTATTTATTATTATTTTAAAATTTGCTATAAGGCACATACACTAACCACAGAGAGACAGAGAGGGAAAGCAAGAAAGCAAGCTGCCATGTCCAGGACTTGAACCATGATTAGCCATGTGGGAGTCTAGCACCCTAACCACTGTGCTACCTGCTGGCCTCTAGACCTCAATTTTTAGAAAGCAAGTATTCCCATGTTCTGTCCTTGGCACAGATATACTGTTTGTAAAAAGTTTATCCACTTTGGTTTCCCATATTCTAAGTGCTCAATAAATATTTACTAAACAAGTGATTCTTGCTACTTATAATAGGGTTGCGTTGGAGGTATGAGCACAATTTAATACTAGAAGGTATTAGTCATCAGGCCAACCATTTAGCCATGTCCTTTTATTGCCTACTTCTGTAATTACATAATAAATAAGTGAGCATAAGTGCCCATAGCACTTTTTTTTTAAGAGAGATTTTTGCTATAGAGCATGAGCACTCACCAGAGAGGCAGAGAAACAGAAAGCAAGAAATCATCCTCCAGAGAAGATGGTCATGTTGCAATCCTTTCTCCTCCATTCTCCTCTTGGGATCTTGGGCACACATGCACATGCGTCCGGCGTGAGTTTTAAGCTGCCAGGTCCAGGACTGAAACCACAGTTGACTATGGGAGAGTCCAGTGATGTAACCATTATGCCATCTGCTGGTCCAGTCCATAGCACTTTTTATGTCCTCTTTTTTGGTATTCATTTGTTTAGACTATCATTGTGACCTACTGTGTTCTAAGCCTTATAACTATAAATGTACCTTCTTCACAATTCTCACAAAAGTACTGTAAGGAATTATTTTTATTGTTTTATTCATTCATTAGTTCATGCAACAACTAAGAATCAGGCTCTGTGTTAGATGCTAAGGACACAACTGTGGATAAAGCAGACAAGATCCAACCTTCATAATGTTTAGAAGCTAAGGCTGAAAAGAAACTTATAGTTACGAGACATACCAGGTAACCAAACAGGAATTGAATCTATCTGATTCCAAAACTCCTACTGACATTTTTTTTTTAAGTTTTTGCTATAGGGCATGTGTACTTGCTAGAAAGAGAGGGAAAAGGAAGGTGAAAAATCACTCCCCAGGGAGGATGGCCATGCCACAATCCCTTCTCCTCCATTCTTCTCTTGGGATTTTGGGCATGCACGCACACACATGCACCTGGTGTATTTCCCAAGCCTAGGGCTCAAACTGCAGAGTTGGCCATTTGGGACACAGTCACCTTAACCACCAGTCCACTTGGCTGGCCCCAGGCTGACTTTTTTTTTTAAGAATTGTTTTATTTAACTATTTATTTATTTGTTTGTTTGTTTATTTATTTATTTAAATTTGATCAGAGAGGGACAGAGAGGGACAAAGTGAGAAAGCAAGCCACCAGGTCCAGGACTCAAACCGTGGTCAGCCATGTGGGAGTCCGGCACCCTTAACCACCATGTCACTTGCCAGCCCTGAACCCAGGCTGACTCTTTTTTTTAAGGGGTTTTTGCTATAGGGCACGTGCGCTGGCCAGACAGACAGAGACAGAGAGATAGAAAGTGAGAAATCACCCCCCAGGGGGGACGGCCAGGCCACAATCCCCTCTCCTCCGTTCTCCTCTCGGGATCTTGGGCACACATGCACATGCGCCCGGCGTGAGTTTTAAGCCACCGGGTCCGGGATGCGAACCGCGGTCAACTACATGAGAGTCCAGCGACATAGCCATTACGCTAACTGCTGGTCCCACCCCAGGCTGACTCTTAAAAATAGTCAGCTATAAAGATCTAGAACTACTTAGATGCCATTCCTTTCCAATTTGGCTCCCTCCCCCGTCTGTTCCCACCCCAGTTTGTGATAGGGCATGTGCACTTGCCAGACAGAGACAGAGAAAGTACCCACACCAGGCCATGCTGCAATCCCTTCTCATCCATATTTCTCTCACAATTTTGGGCATGCCCACACATGCACCTGGCATGTTTTTTGAGGTCTGGGACTCGAACCTCAGAGTTGGCAATGTGCAATCCAATCACCTTAATCATGCCACTGCTTGGTGGCTTGACTTATTAAATCTTCAAACCAGTCCCATTTATTATTATCCTGATTTTAGAAATGAGGAAATAAATGGGACTCTGAGGGGTTAAGTGACTTGCCCAAGATCATGAATCCAGTAGACAGCAGGGCCAAGACCTAGACTCCAGGGCCCATGCTGCTGCCATTTGGTCTCACTGCTGCCCAGGATAGCAGAGAAAATAAAGGTCCACAGGTCCTGCCTGTAGGATCTTTCCAGTAAGCAGGTGAGAAAAATAAATACAACTGCAGTACCAAGCAGAATGTAATAGGTCACAGAAAAGGTATAAACAAACTGCTTTGGGCTTGAGGAGGGATTATTTCAGTCTAAGGAGTCCTTGAAGACAGAGAGCAAAGGAAAATGCTCTAATGATAGGTCTATAGGGTCTCATCTTTCAAGGAGGAAATGCCCTATTTTGAGAGAAAACACAATAAAAAGAAGTTAGGGTTATTTCACTTTAATCTTTTTTTTTCTCAATGAGTATATTCAGTACATAAAATTTATTGAGCAGTAGAATAGATATAGGACTGTAAGGCATTTCAATTTTGGAGATGTAAAACTGTTAAGACATGAATTCTAGAATCAACTAAATTAGTTCTTATTTTTTTAAAAAACTCATAAGAGTATGTCTTCTTCTTTGTTCAAGGTATCAGTAAGAGCACTGAAGAGTCATAATCTGTTCTCACTTTGCTGGGGTCCCAGTGAGGCTGCTGCTGACAGTGTGTTTTGTGTACCGTGCAAAGGTCCCCAGCTGAGGGAGGGAGTTGAAATCTAGCTTGCATTCCCTATACCCAACAATGCTCCCCATTCCCACCAAGAGGAAGAGCATCTAAGAGCCTTTTAAGAATCCATATGGGGACCAGCAGATGGTGTAATAGTTATGTTGCTGGACTCCCACATGGCTGACTGCAGTTCAAGTCCTGAACCCAAGTGACTTTAAAATCATGCTCTGTGTGTGTGTGTGTGTGTGTGTGTGTGTGTGTGTATGCCCAAGATCCCAGGAGGATAATGGAGGAGAAGGGATTGCGGCATGGCCATCCCCCTGGAACGATTTCTCACATTCCTTCTCTCTCTCTCTGTTTTTCTTTCTGGAGCGCACATTTGCCCCTAAGGCAAAAACAAAAATTAATCTAAAAAATAATCTGTATGAATTAGGAGGAGATTTCCTATGGGCTAAAAGTGACCCTGGGACCCACAGCAAGAATGATAATAATGGTGCTGAACCAGTCATAGTTATAGTTTACTTAATGTGATAACATACTTTTTATATGTCTAGTGTAGGCCCTAAAAAAGAGTAGGAGTATTACATAACATTAACATCATAATTAAGTAATTGTATCACTCAAATTTTTTACTGAAAAAATTTATTGACTCCATGTTATTACATAGAGAGAAATATGGAATAAAATTGAAAACTTCGACTCTCACCTACACAATATTTTTCCATATAAGTCCAGAGGTTTCACAGATCATTTAAATCCTATTTGGAGGGAATTGGAGGACTTGGATTATCCAACTATACTGTTATACAAAATGATTTAAAAAGAAATAAAAACTTAACAAAATGTAAACATATGATGAAAACGTAACGTTGCCACGTGGCCAGACACTGAAACCACAGTTTGGTTCCTACGTGATTGTATATTACCTGGTTACTAAGTGAGACATTTGGAAAGAGTTTAATTATTTTTGAAGCATGCTGTATTTTTAATAACTTTCTGAGAGGTTTCAAATGCCACTGGGCACTCCTAGTTTTGTATATTGTTGTGCCATGAATATTTCTTATGGTACACTTTGCAAAATGCCTTCAGTGAGCTGGATTAATGGTGAACATAGTAATACTTTATTGAATGGTGGTAATTTTACTGACGATTTCAACAAGTGATGGTGGCATACCTCTGCACTACCACACTTCCTCAAAATCAGAACCAACACAGAATTCTTGCCTGCAGGTCCAATGTGTCTGTGAAAGTTTCGGAGTTGTCATAGTGACAATCAAATTATGAGCTATTCCAGGCCTTATTCTCATAGAAAGTGAAGTTTCCCAGGACAATGAGTCATTATGAAAGCACCAACAGCCTCTGAGTGGTTCCCTCATTAGACTAACCAGTGTTCGACAGTAAAACATGGATCTGACAACGTGATTATTATCACTAGCCAGAGGCTGTCTTGGATTTTACAGACTGTGTCATGAAACTGTCATGTTATGCATTTATTTTCCTGACCAAATGTCATCTTTAAGGAATATTATTTCATTGGAGAGTTTGCTGAGAGGATACTGATTTGGAACTTACCAGTCTAAAACTGAGTCAGAGGAAATTTGCTGCAGGTACTCTGTGTGTGTGTGTGTGTGTGTGTGTGTGTGTGTGTGTATGCACGCATGTGCACACATGCACTAGTTCACTTATAAACCTGACCACAACCACATTCAAGAGCTCCATCAGCCAGTGTAAATTAAAGTTGATCTTAAAAGCAATGTATTTGGGACCAGCAGTTGGCGTAATGGCTACATCACTGGACTCTCATGTAGTCGACCGCGTTTGAGTCCCAGACCCGGTGACTTAAAATCATGCCGGGCGCGTGTGCGTGTATGCCCAAGATCCTGAGAGGAGAATGGAGAAGAGATTGTGACGTGGCCATTCCCCCTGGGGAGGGGGTGATTTCTCGCTTTTTGTCTCTCTGTCTCTCTCTGTCTTTCTGGAGAGCACATGTGCCCTATAGCAAAAGCCTCTTCAAAAAGAAAAAAAAAAAAAAAAAGGCAATCTATTTATCTGGCAAGTTTAGATAACAAATTTTTAATAAAATTTTAATGTGTTCTTATTATTGTGAGCATTCATCCGTCAATGTATCATTAATTTTGAAATGTTTTATACATTTTACTCTATTGATATCTTCTGGAAGGTATCAAATAATGATGACTTATTAAAGTAGATAATTTTTCTTAAAGTTTTCTATTTTTAAAAAGTGGAAATGTGTGTTCAAAAAACATGTTCAACAATGAATGAAAGCTGAATGCAGCAAATGCAGAATGTGATCACCAAGGCACATGCTAAGCATTTTGCTTCACCACCCTGAGCAGCTGGATAAAAGTAATTGTAGGGTGGATTTGTTTGTTGGGGATATTTACTAGCAATGATTAAATGGGGGGCACAGTGATGATCTGTAAATATTTATTGACTTTTATTCATTTGGCAAATATTTGTTGAGTGCCTGGCTTCTGCGTCATGGCGTTGGATGGTTGAGACACAAAGATAAATAGGGCAGACCTCTGTGATCTATGTTCTGTCCCAGGAAATCAGTGTTTCATAAAAAAAAGGCAAAAGGCAAGAAAAAGGGAAGGATCTGTTCTAGCTATAGAGCGGCCATGAAGCATGGCAATGCAGATACGCTATTTCATTCTGTATTGTATAATACTAGTGAGTCATTTATTATGTGTTTACTTATGTTTCTAGACTTAGTGGCCACTGAAAGACAGGTCAGATAAAACTTTAAAAGGGAGAGGGACTTGATTTGGTTCTTGAATATCAAAAGATGTGTGAGGAAAGGGCCTGGAAAGGCATTCCTGGTTGAAGGAAATGACTGTATGTGAAATTAGAAGTGATGTTGCTTAGCTGGAGTGCTGGAGAAGAAACTGAATAGGTACGTAAGGGCCAGATTTCAGAGGTTTTATAAATCATGCTAGAGGTTTTGTTGTTGTTGTTTTTTAGAGAGAATTTTTCTGTAAGGTGCATGTGCTCACCGGAGAGACAGAAAGAGATAGATAGACAGAAAGCAAAAAGTAACACAAACGCTCCCCCCCTCCCCCCGGAGATGGTCACATTGCAATCCCTTTTCCTTCATTCTCCCCTTGGGATTTTGGGCACACACTCACATGCACCCTGTGTGAGTTTCAAGTTGCTCGGTCTGGGGCTCGAACCGCAGTCAGTCATGTGGGAGTCCAGCAATGTAACCATTACACCATCTGCTGGTCCTGGTTTTGGATTTTATTCTACAGGCAATCAAGAGCCAGTAAAGTGAAGGGTGAGGAGCCAAGCAGTAACATGATCATTCGATTAAAAAAATGTTTATGGAGTGTTAAGTATTTTTTAACCAGTGCTAGGTGCTGCGTTATAGATATGAATTAATTCAAGTAACTCAAAGCTAGTGAAGACAAAAATAAACAAATCAATCAGTGAGTTGTACATTTTCTATAATAACAATCACATTTATTATGTGCTATGTGCCGGGCATGTGCCAAGTGCTAACATATATTATCTTATTTAATTCTCCCATCAGTCCTGAGACGTACTAGTGGATAGTGCCATTTTATAGAAGAGAAAACCGAAATACAGATATTTGACACCTTGCCTCTGGTAAGTAGTGGAGCCAAAGTTTAAATCCTAATGAACTGACTCTGGAAAAATGTAGTTTTGTATTACTAAGGACCATGCTACGACAGAACTCTCTCCAGAGCACTAAGGGCCACACCATAGGACAATCCATTCTGCAGGGGTGGAGGTAGGGCTGGAAAGTTCATGGAGATGGTGATGGATTTGCCTTAAGCAAGATCATTCTGACAGCTTAGAGTGGGACAAGACTAAGGTCAGAAAGTGAGCAATGAATGAGAGATGAGGATAGAGACTACAGATGAGGTGTGAAATGGTTTAGCATACTGAGTGAGGTTAGGTTTCTGGTCTGGATGTTGAGGTGGGTAGAAGAGCCGTTGGCCATGATCCATAATGCCAAAAGAGAACCAGGCAGGAGTCCACTAGAGGTAGAGTGGATACATTTTTTTTATTTGTTGAATTTGATGAGTCTGTGGGCTAATAAATGAAGAAGTTGGTGATTAGATTTAGGGTTCTGAAGTTTAGGATAAATATCAAAGTCAGAGATTGTACTGGATGTCACTTTTGAAGAGTTCCAAACTAATATACTCATTAATTGCTTGTATTTCTCTAAGTGTCAAACTATAACTATTGTTTAAATACAAAAAAAAAGTAAGCCAAATGTAAAATATGAATAATGCCATGAGAAAGAAAATAACAAAGCTGGCAAAATGTACTACCTTGTTTTTTATAGAAAAGTACTACCCCATTTTTGCAGCTTATGGGGCTGTGAAAGTGGTGTTGAAGAGCTGTGTATGCTTCTGGGGAGAAAAATACCGAGGATGAAGAAAAGGTGCATTAAGGTAAAGCAGTAGAATTTAGAAGACAAATGGTAGGAAGAGAACATTCCTGAATATTGCCTTAAGCATATAAAGAGCATACAATTATAAAAATTATTTGCTCATGTTCTATTTTGAGTTCTTTGATCAGCCTGGAGCTTAAAATGCGTTTAAGAAATAGAACTAGGAGATAAAGTTAACTTTGTTTGAATGGGTTCATGAGTGGAAATAATTTGGGACTAGAAGAAATGCCTTTCATATACACACACAAAGTCTAGGCTAAGGGAATTAAGCAAGCAAATAAATCTTAAAACAAAACAAAACAAAACAAAACAAAACAAAACAGTCATGAGCCAGGAGGTTCCTAGCAGTTAAGGTGCTAGACTCTCATGTGGCTGACAGGAGTTTGAGTCCCAGACCTGGCAACTTGAAACTCATGCTGAGCATGTGTGTGAGCCTGCCCAAAATCCCAAGGGGAGAATGGAGAAGGAATTGTGGCATGGCCATCCCTGCGGTGGGTGATTTCTCACTTTCTGTCTCTCTCTTTCTCTCCGGTGAGCACACACACCGTGTAATAATCTCTCTCTCTCTCAAAAAAAAAAAAAAATCATGACCTATATATGTAGTGTCAAATTAATCCTATGATCCTATGGGTGGAGTACATTTTATTCCCTCAGTTTATGGAATACAGAGAAGGTACCATTGCTCACCCATCATGACAACCTTTCTTGAGAAGGAAAACTACCCTTCCTGAACTGTCAATCTTAGCATAATGAAAATTAGTCACCTAGGATACCGTTGACAGAAAATTAATTCCTTCCATTGAAATAGGTATCAGTTTTTAAAAAAATTGTGCTAGATATACTGGTGCTTGCCTATTCCTGGCTACTTGGGAGACTGAGGCAGGAGGCTTGTGAGTTTGAGGCCAGCATGGGTAACAGTGAGAATATGTCACGAGGGAAAAAAATGCTGAGGCCAATTAACAACAACAACAACAACAAACAGCCTTATTAAAGACCATTAAGGGAAATGAAAATTCCTAATGAGAAGGAACAGAGATGGAGAAAAAACAAGAGAGCAAAAAAAGGCCTCAAAACAGTCATACAAAACAGTCCATTTTTTAAAAGAGGTTTTAGGGAGTGTGTACTAGCTGGAGAGAGAGACAGAGACAGTGAGAGGGAAAGTGAGAAATCATCCCGCAGGGGGAATGGCCAGGCCACAGTCACTTCTCTTCCATTCTTCTCCTGGCATCTTGGGCATGCACGCACGTACACCTGGCATGATTTTAAACCACTGGGTCCAGGACGAGAACCTCAGCTGGCTATGTGGAGTCCAACGATATAACTGCCTCGCCATCTGCTGGTCTCCATACACAATATTAGTGGGCGTGGAGGAAAGGAAATTCTCCAAGCAGAGTTTTAACAGGATGTCCTTGGACAGAATGCTGCGGAGGTGGCATGAAGTGGGCAGTGGCCCTGTGTTGGTACATTCCATGTACATGTTCAAAACAGCAGACGACAGAAGCGAGGATTTCAAAGACATTTCCTTTCTTGGAACATATGGTATTCTTAAAAGTGGTAGAGGAAGAGACAGGAAATTATTTTTACTCATTTCTGTAGAGTTATAAGAATGTTAGAAATTCTCAAATGAAACCATTATGTTAAGGAGATTTTTAGCTATAACACTATTGGTTGGGATGCTTTCAGCCCCAAGTCAAGAACTTTCCAGTTAAAATGGGCTTAAATATTAAGAGCATTCATTATGTCACATAACAAGTGGTCTAGAGGTGGTGGTGATGCTTGTTGGTTAATTTGGTGACTTGAAAACCTTATAGAGGTTGTTCAACTCTTCTATTTTATAGTTCCTGGTGTGTCAGCTCTGTTTGCCCTTATGGTCACCAATGACAACAACCAGAGAAAGACAAGACCATCTATTCATTTGTATTTCTCTTGGGAAGGAGAACTCTTTTCTCCAAGTCCCTCAATTGTGACCTCATTGGCTAGAATTGTGTTGTGGAACCAACAGAAACAAACTGGCTTGACTTAACTTCAGCATAAAGAGGTTATTTTAAAAGTTCCAGGGACCATATGGCAAGAGTTCAGTTGAGTCTGGTAGTTCTGCTTCCGAGAAGTAGAAGCCCATGAGGAACCAAGCGGTTCCATCTCTTGTCTCTGCTGCTCCCTACAGTCCTGTTTCCTTCTTTGCATCTGTAAACTGCCTTTCTTTTTCATGTCTGTGGTGGGCAGATGACAGCTACATTTTATCCTCTGCTCACAAGACGGTCCAAATTCTCTAAATGTTTCTCAGTTCTAATTCCAAATTCCCAGAATCTTACTTTCAAATGAGGAAATACAGCTTGAATTAAAGAAGTCATACAAAATCAGCACACCAGTAAGTGGTCGATAAGGCATTTGAGTCTAGGCCTGCTAGATCTAAAACATGGTGATCTACCAGCAAAATATGTGGCCGCTAAGCAGATTTTCAGGAGCAATACTTGTTCACTCAGGTTAGTCTTGTTTTTTAAGTAAGTTTGATCTGGAGGCTTGGTAAATTTATCTTACCACCTCTGTCAACTCCTGGCCAAAAGATCTTCCTTTGCTTACTCAATGTCTAAAATTCCATCATTAGGAGAGTCATTTCTTTCTTTGGATTTGACATAAGGAATCCGTCATCATCATAAAGTACTTCGAAAGTTATAGAGACCTTCACACCATGATCTCATTTTATTTTTATGACCATCCAGTGATATCAATAAGGCAGGGATTATTGACTCATTTTTCTCATAAGGAAGTGAAGGTTTAAAGGGACAAATTGACTTACTCCAGAGAAGATTGAATTCCCTAGAGAGCCTGTGCACTAGTAGCTAAGGGGTAGTTAAGGACCTCCTTGGTCACATCCCTGGGGATGGACAGTGGAAGATGATCAGTCAGGAGACAAATGAGAGTATCACCTCCAAGTGGGCTGACAGGAAGGATAATCACAGGTCATTGGATGCTGAGTTCTCCTGCTAGTCTGTTCTCATTCATCTTTTGTTCTAGTGCAGTGCTTGGTACATAGCAGACACTTGATGAATGTTGGAGGAATATGAGACTTTTCTAAAAACAGCAACCATTCAATATTGTAATGAGGGACCCTGAGGAGTTGCATGATTCTTAGCACCAGCAGAGTTTAAGAAAGATGGCTAAATATCTACTGGCTAATATTAATGGCTAACATCCATTCTTCACTATGTGCTGAGTGCTGGGCTAAGTGCTTTACATGTATGGTTTCATTTATTCCAAACTCCAACCACATTAAATAAACTTTCGTTTTTATCCTCATTGAAACCAAAGCATGATAAAGTTAAGTGTCTTGCTTAAGAATCCACTGTGGCTGGGACCAGCAGTTTTCATAATGGCTATGTCGCTAGACTTCCAAGTAGTTGACTGCATTTTGAGTCCCAGACCTGGTGGCTTAAACCTCATGCTGGGTGCATGTGCGTGCATGCCTAAGATTTCAAGAGGAGAATGGAGGAGAAGGAATTGTAGCGTCACCATTCCCCGGGGTAGTGATTTCTCGCTTTCTGTCTCTGTCTTTCTGGTGAGCGCACATGCCCTGTAACAAAAACCTCTCAAAAAAAAACCAAAAAAAACAAACAAAAAAAAACCAAACAAACAAAAAAAAAACACACACAAAGAATCCATTGTGGGACCAGCAGATGGCATAATGACTACATCGCAGGACTCCCACATAATCAACTGTGGTTCAAGTAGCGGACCTGGCGACTTAAGACTTAAAACTTCGATAGGCATGTGCATGCCCAAGATTCTGAGAGGAGAATGGAGGAGAAAGGATTGCAATGTGACCATCTCCCCTGGGGGGTGATTTCTCCCTCTCTGTCTGTCTGTCTTTCTCCAGTGAGTACATGTGCCCTATAGCAAAAATCTCTCAAAGAAAAAAAAAATAAAAAAGACTCTATCATAAGTAATATAGCCAGGAGTTGACTTTTCAAAGACTGAAAGACTGAAAGACTGAGATAGGGTTCTGGATCTTAATTGTGTTGTCAAAGAGTTTCCTAGATGAGACAGGAGCTTGAAGTAGATCATCTCTTAAGTCTTTTTCAACTTTAAAATTCTCAGGCTGTCTGGACAGAAGATTTGTGCACAGAGAAATCTGGGAAGAAGAACTTGTTGAAGGGTAGAAGGATAAAGAACAAGTTTATTTTGATTTATGTTTGTTATGAAGTGTCAGAGGCTGTCCAGATGAAAATGCTCAATGATATTCTTTATCTTTAAAGGAAAAAGAATTCATATATTTCATGCTGTTAGCATGAAATGTTCTTCCAACACAGTATACCATAAACACCGTTGTCTGGCTGTGCATATTATGGTACTTATGGCTCACAGTACTCTTCTAATACGGCCTCATATTGTATCATTGATTGACACTGCAAGTTTGTGATATGAGCAAATTCCCTTTTAGGAAGACTATTCATATTCATATTGTCTTTTATCAGAAATTTCATTAGATAAAGTGTATTTAATTTCAAAACTGAAAACAAAATGTCTCTATACAATGAAAAGAGAAAAGGCAAACAAAATAGAACTCAGGCTTCAAAACTCCTAAGTTTGCCATCATATCCTTTCTTAAACAAATAGGGTGTCAAACTTAGTACATCTGCATATCACTGTTCTTGACAATAAAATAAAATTGCAAACATATCAATAAAGCAATGTTGGAGGACCAGTAGATGGTATAATGATTACATCGCTGGACTCCCACATAGTTGACTATGGTTTGAGTCCCAGACACAGCAACTTAAAACTCACGATGGGTGCGTATGTGTGCATGCCCAAGATCCCGAGAGGAGAATGGAGGAGAAGGGCTTGAGGTGTGGCCGTCTCCCCAGGGGGGTGATTTTTCATTTTCTGTCTCTCCGTATCTCTCTGGTGAATGCACGTACTCGATAGCAAAAAATCTCTCTTTAAAAAAAAAAAGCAACATTGGGGCCAGCAGGTGGCATGGTGGTTAAGGTACTGGCTGACCACAGTTCAGCTCCCGGATCAGGAGACTTGAAACTCACACTGGGTACATGTATAAGGGTGCACAAAATCCCAGGAGGAGAATGAGGAGAAGGAATTGTAGCATGGCCATCCCCCTTTAGGGGTGATTTCTCACTTTCCCTTTCACAGTCTCTCTCTCTCCAAAAATGCACACACCTTATGGCAAAACTAAAAAAAAAAAAAAAAAAAAAAAAAAAAAAAAAAAAAAAAAGGCAACGTAACCTAAAATATAACAAGTGAAATCCATTAAAGATATTTTTGATTGAATAATATTCAATCAAAATAAAATTCTGCTAGAGCCTTGGAAATATCAGAAAAAAATCTAACTCTGCAAGCAATCATCAGGTGGTCAGCAACTGAACATCTTCTGAATATTGACACTAGGGATGAAAAGACACCAAAAACAAAGAGAACAAGGTAGATTTTGCTCATATGGGCTATTTTTAGCAGGACTAGTGATTGATTATCACTATACATACCTCATGACTCCTGGGAACAAGCAGTTGTGTTCCCATGTGGCCAAGGCCAGCCAGGGGCAACCTTGGAATCAGATGGGCCTGGGTTTTAATCACAGACTTACTATTTACCAATGGCACGACTTTGGAGAAGTTGCAAAACCTCTCTGAGACCATTTCTTCACCCACTCAATGGTAAGACCAATTCTGCAGAGGGTTGTTGAAAGAATTACACCAGATGTGTGAAAAGAAAAGTCTAGAAAAGTGAGTACAGACTTTCAAAAAACATTAGTTTCATCCTTTCTACTACCTTAATTCCTGTGATTCTAAGAAAACTGCTCAGATATAGAGGAGATTCACTTCCTCATTTAGCTAAACACACAAAGTATTGTCTGCCTGGGTAACTATGAATAGGTTGTTTTCTGCTGAAGGGAGAGTGAGGCCTGAATTATCTAGTCCATTGACACTCATCAACCAAAGCGTCCTCTTGAGATAGAAAAGCACCCTTAACCGGGTCTTGTCATGCCACAATCCCCTTTCCCAAATCCTCCCACTCATCAAGATCTTGGGCACGTGTGCCTGGTATGTTTCAGGTCAACTTGGCAGGGAGTTTGAGCTCATGGTTAGCCATGTGGCTTCCAGCATTGCAGCTGAGTAGACTACTGAACTCACCACTAAGGCTGGGCCAAACTTTATGTTTTTGAGTTGACAAAGACTGGCATACATCAAGTGTATGGGGCAAAGAGAAGGGCCAGAGATGAGAGAGATAGTAAGGTGCCAAACTTGTGTGAGGCCTGTTTGCTTGAGTGTGGTGAGCTCAGAGATCTATTAAGAGTCTGATATAGTAGAAAAGGAGAGACTGTTCAGTGAGGAAAGGTGATTTGGGAGAGATGAACAAGAACCAGATTCTGATGAGTCCAATATGAAGGACTAGGAGGGGTTGCTTTTGCTTTATGGTATGCAAACAATTCCAAGGAAGCCATGACTGTATTCACTCATAGAAAATCATTTATGTTTATGCCTTCAAGGAAGTTTTGAATGCCAGTCTTAGGTGTGTTAATTGTCCTAGAATCACAGTCCTCAACACACAGACCCCATGAAAGCTTAGACCTCTCACAGGTGTGCCCCCCAATTCTGAAAATGTAATGTTTATTTTTGCACCATTTGAGTGTATTCACTGTGACAGTGAGATGTAGTAGATGGAATATTAAATTGAACAAGTGCATTTTAGAAATATACATCTTCCTATGACTAACATGTAAGAGGTAACACATAATGTCAGGTTGGTAACAGACATGTGATATTTATTTATTAGCCCGTGGGAGAACTTTGCCTTACAGTGTGGGATAGATATTGCTGGTTGCTTATATCCATTTCCCCTTCATTCTTATTAATAAAACCTCACCTTCATCATCCACTGAAAAATACTTGGTTTCTGAACTCCCTAGCAACTGGGGATCATTATATGACACAATTTCAGCCAACAAGATGTCAGCAGAAGTCCCTGGGGAGGGGTTCTTTCCTTAATAAAACCATAAAGCCTGGTCAGGAGAAAGGCCCAGTGTTCTGTTCTCCCTGTGCCTCCCCTTTCTTCCTGGTATTTGTTGCTATCTCATGACTCAATGTTTGGAATCTTGTCATTTCTTCTTCTTCTTCTTTTTTTAATAGAGAGATTTTTGCTGTGGGGCACGTGTACTTGCCAGAGAGACAGAAAGTGAGAAATCACTGCCTGGGGGAATGGCCATGCCACAATCCCTTTTCCTCCATTTCCCTCCTGGGATCTTGGGCATGCATGCACATGTGCCCAGTGTGAGTTTTAAGCTGCCAGGTCCGGACTCAAATTGTGGTTGACTATGTGAGAGTCCAGCAACCTAACTATTATGTCATCTGCTGGTCCCCAAATTTTGTCATTTCTATAAACATGCAGTGAAGCAATATATTGAGTTGAAGAATGCTGCCCCATGAGGGGTATGGCTAAATCTTTCTGACACTTCAACTGAGCTAAACGTACAGATATAAAACTAGGATAAAGTGAGAAGTATCTCTCAGAATTCACTATATACCATGTATGTAATAACATGTAGTCTCTCCCTTTCCTTTGAGCCAGAAAAATCCAGTCGACTGTTACTTCTTTTATGTTTATTTACCATATACTTATGGGATACAGAGATGGTGAAAACAAGGTTTTTGTTTTGGGAAGGTGACAACTTCATGAGGTAGGCTGCATGTGTTCACAAATAAATGTAAAACAAGTGTGCATATGATGTGGTAAGCCATGGCTGAGTCTGCCCCCAAAAGGCCTCTATGTGGACATGAATGATGAAAAAAAGCACTTGCTTCAAGTTCACTCAGCCAGTGTGTTTCAGGTTGACATGGGGATCTGAACTCACAGCTGGCCATATGCCATCCAGCACCATTCAGTATGCCACACACTTTGTTGCATGGGCTGGCTAAACATTATCCTTTGAATGGGCTGTGTGTGGAACTGAAGTAAGTGCCATTAGGGCATTATGCAGAGCATTAAAGAGTTGTGAGGAGGAAGAAACAATTCTGACTGGAGGTTTTTTGAAAGTGACAGCATTTGAACTAGCTCTTGAAAGATGGATACAATTTCGTAAGGTGAAGACAGGAGGAAGGGGATTACAAGGACATGAAATAATATGAGTGATGAAACGGAAATATGCGATCAGAGCTGTATATTGTAGATGAAGGGCAGTCCAGTTGGGCTAAAAAACAAACAAACAAACAAACAAACACCAAAGCACAGATGAGGAAGCAGTGAAACATGAGGCTAGAAAGCGAGTCATGGCCAGGCTAAGAGAGTTGGCACTCATAGGAACCATGCAATGTTTCTGAGCAACTACTAAACCAGGTAGATTAGTAAAACAGGAGATTCATCAATAATTCTGACAGCATTATTGTGCATGAAATATGGATGAAAAGGCAGAAGTGTCCTTAAAATACCCAAGGGTGAGCACAAACCACATGTGATTGGAGAACAGTATACGAATTTAAGAGTTTAATTTTAAAGCTACTTGCTTTGGGAGAGGTGCTAAAGAGAGAGGAAAAACATGTATGAATTTGAGTTTTGGAATTTTAACATATGAGAGGATAATATAGTGACCATACAAACGGGAAAGAGGAAGAGGGAAATTGTTTTAGAGATGTTGGGTTGAGGTGCAAATTGGACATTCAGGTAGAAATGGGCTACACACAGTTCAGAATAAGAAAATGGAGCTCAGGTGAGAGGTGGAGTAGAGGATGAGTCACCTACACTGAGGTGAGTCAGTGAGTTTGGTCTGTCATAAGCACAGTGTATGAATCTAATAACAGGCCCTAAATATATAACAAATGTTGTAACAAGAAAGATCTAGGAGCACCTTGAAAAAAAAAAACAAAAACAAGACCCATAGAGATTATTGATATTTATAGCCCAGGCTTGTTTTACCAGCTGTTGTCTCAGAAACGCTTATCCCAAATTAACCTAAGTAGCAGGTAAAACTGTCAAAGCAACACATTATTATTGCCAGAGGGTTGTGGGATTGCCAGAGACAAGAGAGATGGAAGGAGGGGGAGAGAGACAACATTCTCCAATGGAATGTGGTCACTCCCCAACGCCTTCGCCTTCACTTCTCCATCCTGTGGGAGTTTGAACACACAAGCATCTAGAACGCTCTTTCGAGCCTCTGGGCCAGCATTCAAACCCCCTGGTTCGACATGTAGGATCCGGCTCCCCTAACACCAGGCCACTGAGCGGCCCAAAGGGCACATTCTTACATAGAAACCTATGACGCTGTGTTGTCTTACACTCTCAGATCCTAGAGAATATGAGAACTACACCAACTATATAACTAAGCAGATGAGAACACATCCTTTGTGGTGGGCAGGGAGGCTCAAAGCGTCGAACCACAGTTTAGTTATAGGTATTGATCGCTAAACGAATTCACCAGCTAAAATAAAACCGTGAAATTGTTCCCTAGGAGGGACACGGTATGGCTGGGCAGAGGCAGAAGGAAGTCGGGAAAAGGTTAAGAACCAAGTGCCTCGGAAAAAGAGGAGCAAAGGTGATTGCGTGGCTCCCAGCTGGCAACTGGCTTTCGTCACCAGGAATACCCGCCTGATTGCTCATCCCGGCTGATGACCTCAGGCAATGCCAATGCCAGGGCCAGGCCAAGCAGGGAGCGGTCACGAGAAGGGAAGCAAGTGGGCTGGAAGGCTGGTTGGGAGGAGCTGGGGAGAGGCTCGTGCTCAGGCCGACTACATTTCCCAGAACTCAGTGCGGCTGCGAAGACTCGCTCCCTGGGCGCAAAGGGAAGACTTGCGGCATGGGATTGGTAGTAGCGGCCCTGCGCCGCCCGCGCCGGACGCTGGTGGGGAGATCTGCAGAGACTGGCTAGTGAGAGTTCGAGTCCCGCCCACACATGGTGACGACAGGCGGCGGGCTTGCTACTTAAGGCGTCGTGGCCTCAACCGCCCCGCCTTAGCTCCCGCGCTAGAGAGAAACATGTATCGTTTCCGATCACAGCTCTTCACGGGGATTTCTGCTGCCGCAACCGCCCACTCTTACCCCCGCCGCTTCTCGCCTCTGTTGTTAGCCGAAGACTCGTCTCTCAGCCGCCCGCCGCACAGACGCACGAGTAAAAAGTGCAGCTCCATCGGCTGATCCTAGCTAAACTCGGAGTTTAGGCGGCACCGGGCGTCCCACGATGCCGAAGAATAAGAAGCGGAACACGCCCCACCGCGGCGGCGGTGGCAGCAGCGGCGGCGGCTCAGGGGCAGCTGCAGCGGCGGCAGCGACAGCGACAGCAGGTAAGGGGGTATCCCCGCCACCGGCATTCCGGTTGCCGGCTGGGCTGGCGGATCGCCTAACGTCGGGTGCGGTGGGAGTTGTAGTTTTTCATCTCCTGCAGACCGTTGCGTCTCCTGGGTATGTGGTCGGCCGGCGAACTACGATTCCCAGCGTGCCTTGGGCGTCTTGTCTCGCGCGATTTGGGTTTGGCGTGCGAACCAGACTCTTGGGCTCCGGCCGTGGGGGCAGGGAGGGACGGGTCGGTCTTCGGGTCTGAGTGTATGTCCCAAACAAGGGATGATCGGGAGTCGGGCTGGAGAGGAACTTTCCGTAGGGGCTGCTGCGAGCCCTCCGTGACGAAGGGTGGGGCAGAGCTCCGAGTTGGGTCGGTGCCGTCGCTGGCCACCTCTGACCCTGGCTCCAACATGGAGTTTTCCGGAATGGCAAACGTCCGGCGGGTTTGGACCAGCTCTTGCGTCACACGGCCTCGGCCTTGCGCTGTGGAGCTAGGGTGACGCAGGGGCGCGCGAGTGGCTTCCCATTTCGCTGCCTTGTGAGTTCCTCGTATCCAGCTGGCAGCGTAGAGGCGTCGGGCTACTGCCCCACCCTACGCTCTGCACCTATCCCAAATGGCACTTGCAGAATCCCGGAGCCCCCAGTACCGTTACTACCTGCCGAGGCGCCCCCTGCTGTCCGGGTGGGGGTGGGGGCAGAGACCGCGTTCTCCTTTGTGCTACATTCTGTAGGTTCTCTGCAGTGAGCCCCGCGGATAGTCAGGAGTGGTGAGGAGCTGAGGTTGCAGTTGGCTAGAAGTTTAGGGTTTATATGTCTTCACTGAAAGGTGTAAGTTTTTCATGGTTGGGTAGGGGCTAAAGTGAATTTTATAGTTCTCCACGTGTATACTGTATGGTTAATGAAAAAGGACTCCATTTGAAAATTCTGCGAGTTACTACACAAATCTTATTTAGTACTTATTAAACTAGGTACAGTCATCTCGTTTAGTTTTGTTGGGGTTACGAGAGGTTAATGTTGGACTGTTGTTCGCACATCGAAGCTAATGCTAGCCAGTAGGTATTTGTCCACAGCATTATGCGTTTGTTCATAATTAAAGTAAATATGCCAGTTATCTTGATACAGATTATTAGGAACTGGCATTTTAAAAACTTTCCTATAGGATTTATGGTAGCACAGAAACTTGTGATCATGTATTAAACACTTAGAAATTGACCATAGGGATGGAGTATTATAAACCACCTTTTATCCTTTAGGTGACTTTATCACTTTCAGTGTTCACGAAACTCATTCTTTATCAAGATGTAAAATATTAATATATGGTTAATTTTCATGGCACCTGGTTAAGTAAGGATTGAGGCCACCTCCTACGTCTTTGTGCTTCAACTTTTCTTCATCTGAAGTAAACATTCGAATTCGTCTAGAAGATCCTTCAGACAGGATCTTGGAGAGGCAGTCACGATTATTACATTGTAGTAAATTAAAAATAAATGAATTGCCAGAAGGGGTCTTGCACTAGCCAGAGGGGGGAGGCAGAGGGAAAAAGCACCTTGTCAATGAGACATACTCACCCCACAGTCCTTTTTCCTGTTTCTGCATCCTGTTAAGGAATTTTGGCACACATGCACATGTGCTTTGTGTGTTTTTCAAGCCACTGGGCTGGGATTTAAGGCCATGTGGGATCTGGTTCCCTAACTACCAGGCTACAGGGCTTGGCCTGATCCTTATTAAGTTTACTCTTTAATTTTAACTTTTGTTGAGAAAATGGAAATAATTGAGAATCAGAAAGCTAAAGTCATTTTGAAAATGGTAACGATGCCAGTAACAGTCTCCTTGAATCAAACTTTTGCTCTGTTCTGAAGCTTGCTGGCAAGCCTCCTTTCCTCATTCTGCTATTGGTCCTGCATACCTGAGGGTTCTGAATCCACAGAGTCAGTGAACATTAGTAGTTAGCTATTTATAAGTAATACAGAGATGACTTCAGTATGTGGGAGAATATGATTCTATACAGCTGTACAGCTCTTTATGTAAGAGGGTTGAGCATCTAGATTTTAGTACAGGGAAGGAAGAGCAGAGGGGGTGGTCCTTGAACCAGTCCTCCCTCTCCTGCTCCCACCCCCACTCCCACCCCATAGTGAAGGATGATTGTACTTAGCTGCCTCTGGTGACTGAAGGGGGATTGCCTGTCAAAATATTTTTTTAAGGAATTATTTAATTTTATTCATTATCATTATTTTATTTTATTATTATTATTTTTTGATGTTGACCAGAGAGAGACATTGAGAGAGAAGGAAAGTGAGAAAGCAAGCTGCCAGGTCTGGGACTCGAACTGCTGTGAGTCATGTGGTAGTCCAGCTGCCTTCACCGCCATGGCCTGCTGGCCCCCAAATTCTATCTTAAGGTTCATTGTGACCTTTATCAGCCTTACTGCTATTGCCTTTTCAACTATTTTTAGTGTGAAAGATACACTCTTAGCACTAAACACTGATTTTTGGCGTTTATAAGGAAATGGGAGAGAGTACTTTGTTTAGTTTATAAAGCTATTCCTATTTTTAAGTGTTTTGGAAGTTTACACTAGAACTTAATTGCAATTACCTCTCCAAAGTGGGAAAGAGGAATGGGGGTGAGATTTACTTTTATTGTAACTTTAACTGGGTTCTGTGTACAGTGGAGTGAATAGGTGGAAAATAATCACATACTTTGCTTACTTACAAGTCACTTGCTTTATTGGAAATGTTAAAAAAAAATTGCTAGAGGGTCCATGGCACTTGCTGGAGAGAGAAAGAAGAAAAGTGAAAAAGCACCTCTTCTCCCCATCCCACCCATGGGGTGATCATACCACAGTCCCTTCTTAGTTTCTTTCGGGGTTTTAGGCACATACAAACATGCACCTGGTCTGTTTTTCAAGCTCTGGGGGCGTGGAACTGGTACTGGGCAGTTGGCCACATGGAATCCAGCCACTTTAGCCGCCATGCCACCAGCTGGCCTACATTAGTGGAATTTTTCATGACATCTAGAAGAAATGGGATACAAATGAAATCTCTACTGTATAACCAAAGAGCTAATCCAACTTCTCTATCTTTTCCATTGATTTTCCATTTAAACTCTTCATTTTTTAGTTAGTGGAGAGTTCTAGGGAGCTAATAAAATTAAACTCTTGTACAAGTATGCATACCTCTGTTGTAGCACTTAATTTGAAAAGAGTATTTTTCAGATAGAGCAAAAGACTGTTACTAAGCCTACTAGCAGTACACATTTTGTATATATTTTTAGAGTTCTGTACCATTTATGGTATTTAGAATCATAAAGTAGGTGACTTTGACCTAGATCTCAGATATTCACACAAGGTTCTTAAAAAAAAAAAAAAAAATTAAACCCTTTCCCCCTTGAGTCTTAGAAAGAAATAATTGAAAGTGATTAGCCAAAAGAAGGGAAGTGAGGCACACAGGAATACTCTTAGAAATAGGCTAAATACAAAAAATAGAAAAATTTGACTTGTTAATAATTGTCTTGTGAATAAGTTGACTTGTGACTAAATGTCAGTAAAATTAATCAGGTGACACTCAACTATTGCCATGACTTTAAAATCATGAAGACAAAGGCCAGCAGGTGGTATGGTGGTTAAGGCCCTGGATCCCATGGTTCGAGTTCTGAACATGGTGACTTGAAAAATATGTTGGGCGTGTGTGTGTGTGTGTCCAGAATCTTGAAAGGATGAGGGAGGTGAAAGGACTGAGGCATGGCCATCTCCTCTGGTGGGTGGTCTCTGTGCATGTGCCCTGTGGCAAAAACCTTTAAAAAAAAAAAAAAAAAGACGTTCCCATTAAAAACCAGCAACAACAAAAATAACTCCAGCAGTAATAGGTTTAAACTTAAAAGGTTAAAAAAATGATAGTAAATGACATGAACTTTTTAAGTTATTATTTATTTATTTATTTTTTGGAGAAGTTTTTGCTATAGGGCACGTGTGCTTGCCAGAAAGACAGAGAGATAGAAAGCGAAAAATCACTCTCCAGTGAGGGATGGCCATGATGCAATCCCTTCTTCTCCATTCTCCTCTTGGGATCTTGGGCACACACGCACACACACCCTGTGTGAGTTTAAGCCACCAGGTCCGGGACTCGAACCGTGGTCGGCTACATGGGAGTTCAGCGACATAGCCATTATGCTAATTGCTGGTCCCCTTTTGTTTTGAGAGAGAAAGAGCAGTGGACACCCCCAACAGGGTCCTCACATGGTGTTCCAGCCCTAGTCTTTGCATACAGACTTGCCCAACTTGCTCAGGGACACCTCAGGGCACAAGGCTGGACCCTTTCCTGTATGAGTGGTTGTGTTACCACTGCATGACCATTGAGCCCAGTAGGAAGTTTTTGAGCTTAGCTAGCGATACTTGGTGCATTCTTTGATTTTACTGATGAAGGAAATTGGCTATGAGGTAACTCAGGTGACTCAAGGTCACTTTGAGGACAGAATTTGGGACTTACTTTCACTCAGTGTCATTCATGGCTGGACAATTCTTCTGATAATATGAAATCTTTAAGTGATAGGCATTTATTAGGTTAATAAGTTGAGAGAAAGATTCTAGTTTTTATAAACTAGATTTCAGCCAGCTGCCATGGTGCAGTGGTAATGCAGTGTTCTGCAATGCTGAAGCCACAGGGAAGGTCTTGCTTGGGTTTGTGTATCGTAAGTCACCATGTTCAAGTTGGTCATATGCCCCATGATACTGGCTGGTGGAGGCTGGGCATGGGTATTGGCATGACCCTGTTGGAGTCCCTGGTTCTGTTCTACCATGGGAGAAATAAGTTAAACTTTTAAGATTTAAATTTTTTAGTAGCAGTATTGATGCTTTTAAATGGTTAGATATGATAGAAACTTTCTTGTAAAGATATCTTATCCAGCATGCTATTATACTGTATTAGATACCAAAACTTATATGTTAAACCTTTTTTCCTTCTCTCAATTCAGATTATCTTTATTTAGCATTACCTTCCCTTAACTCCTTAATTCTCCTTAACATAAAACAAGTGTAACAAAAAACTGATTTAGTAGTTAATGTTCTTGCTAAGCCCAGTCATTTTTTTAAAAAGAATGATTTGTTTATTTGTGTATTTATTTTTAAAAATTTGACCAGGAAGAGAGAGAGCAAGTAAGAAAGCAAGCCTGGGACTTGAATCATGACTAGCCATGTGGGACTCTAGCACCTCAACCACCATGGCACCTGCTGTCCTCAGCCCAGTCATTCTTATTGGAAAATATATTTGTCTTACTCCTTATATCTGTGACATATCTTTTTCTGGATCTATTTTCATTGTCATGGTTTGAAATGGTTCAGAATTTTTTTTCATCTCTCATATTAGTTTTTGTATCATTAAGAACTGGTACATCATATTAGATGCTTATTTCTGAAGTTGATATTTATAAGTATTGGGTTGTCGGTAAAGTCGTGATGCATTTTTTGCATAGAAAAACAGAATAATATGTCATGACTTTCCTGACAACCTAATTGTTGGTGCTCTGAAATACGTATTTTATGAATTGACCCATTTTAGGAATAGCAAAGTGTGTTCTTTTACAATATCTCATTTTTAAAAAGAGGTTTGGGTTTTTATTATTAATTCTCTTGAGTAAATTTTAAAATTCCCAAATACACATTGTTATGGCAACAACAACAAAAATCATCTACTTTTCCCCTCTTCTCCTTAACAGGTGGCCAACATCGAAATGTCCAGCCTTTTAGTGATGAGGATGCATCGATTGAAACAATGAGCCATTGCAGCGGGTACAGCGATCCTTCCAGTTTTGCCGAAGATGGTAGGAACTTTAAGCTTTGCGACTTCAGATAAAAAGGAATTCTTATAGCTAGTATCTATAGTTACTTATTTCCCATCTCCTTTTTTTCTCCTTAAATGATGATGGTTGGTTTGTATTTTTCCTTAGGACCAGAAGTCCTTGATGAGGAAGGAACACAAGAAGACTTAGAATACAAGTTGAAGGGATTAATTGACCTTACCCTGGATAAGAGGTAGGAAATACTAGAAACTCTTTATTCCGATTCTTATCAACCATTATATATATATATATATATATATATATATATATATATATATATAATTTGTACACTTCTCTGATACCACAATATGTTTTTCCTGATGCTTGATTTATTTACTTTGGATGATTTGATGTTTTTTGTTCCTTTGAATGTTTTTTTATATGTGTATTTTATTAGAGTTTATTTACTTCCTCCATGACCACCCCTAGGCTCATCTAGACTAGAATCAGGAGTGTGTGTGCACATGCCTGGTCTATCAGGGAAGGTCTCTGGGTATGAACCCAGCACATTCCCAAATGGATTAGCTGCACAAAGCCATTGCGTTTCTCTGCTATGCCACCGTCTGACCCCACTTTGGATTTTAGTGTAGATAGTAATCTACTGTTAAAAAGTGCAGGTATCTCACATGTTACTAGAATTTAGACTAATTGACTCAATTTATTGTTCTATCATTAAAGCACAAACAGCTATATGTGATTATAAGAGAAATAGTTATGCTGATCTAAAAGTTCATCATAAACTAGAAATGATAACTGAACTTGGTTTTAAGCTGCTTGTCCCCTAGTTTTCTTATGGATGTTAAAAATTTCAAGCTATTGGGTCATTGGAAAAGTCATGCCATATTTTTGCATAGAAAAATAAGTCATGGGCTAGCAGGTGGTGTGGTGGTTAAGGGCACTGGTCTCACACATTGTTGACTGTGGTTCAAGTCCTGGACCTGGCAGCTTGCTTTCTCACTCCCCTCCTCCACACCCCCCCCACTCTTCCCTCTCTGGTCAAATTTAAATAAACAATTAAATAAATAAAGTTAAAATTAATAATAATTTTAAAAAATTCATGACTTTTTGAACAACCTAATAAATTGTTTTTTTTTTATACTGGCTATAGAATTGACTTATATATGAAATATGTAAACATGAATCTTGGCTTTTTTGGTATTAAAAATGTATTTACTTATGTATGTAATACAGAATATGTCTTATATATTGAAACTGTAAATATTATGTAGTGATTTAAAGTTGTGGTTATCAAACAAATAAGCAGAAAAAATAGTATGATATAAAGCAGCTTAAAATCTTTGGTGTATGGCCCAGCTCTGGTGGTATGTATTGCTAAGAGGCTGTGTTCTGCAGTCTGAGACCACAAGAGAGGCTGGAGTTCAATTCCTAGTCCAGTCTAAAGGCCATCTATTGTGGTATGCACCTGTAATTACAGGTACTTGGGGAGGGCAAGGTAGGAAGATTATAAACTTGAGGTTGGTCTAGACAACATAGTGAGACCTTGTCTAAATAAAGAGATGAGTTTGGTGTTGTGTGCCTATGGTTTCAGCTGGGAAACTGAGGCAGGAGGCTCATGGCATAGTGAGATACTGTCTTAAAATAACCTGTGTTGTTAAAATGTTTTAGATAAAAAATTATATTGAAAAATGGTTAGCGCTTGATGACTGAGTAAGAAAAGCTAAGCTACATTTTAAAAAGTCACTTACTGATGGTATACAATCCAACTGGATTTCCTGTCTGTTATATTTTGGTTTAAATAGTGCGAAGACAAGGCAAGCAGCTCTTGAAGGTATTAAAAATGTGCTGGCTTCAAAAATGCTTTATGAATTTATTCTGGAAAGAAGAATGACTTTAACTGACAGCATTGAACGCTGCCTGAAAAAAGGTAATGCCCTTATTTTTGAATGACAGGACAGAACTAAGAAGAAATTTGCTACCTTCTTTGCAGTAACATTTGTTAATGGCACTGGAACCCTGGCCCACTCTTCTAACTTAAAATAGTTGAGGAATACACTTGCTTATTGAAACTCAATGAGATTTCTTTTTAATTGCTAGAGACCGTGTGTACTTGACAGAGATACAAAGAGAGGGAGAAACCAACTCTCAATGGGGTATAGTCACATCATGTTACAATCCCTTCTCCATTTCTCCATCCTGTTGGGGTTTAGGGCACACATGCACATGTGCTGCCATGTTTTTCTAGCCATGAGGGCTGGGATACAAACCATGGTTGGCCATGTGGGATTTGGATCCTTTAAATGCTGGGCTATGGGGCCAGCCCAGAAATTTTGCTTTTTTCTTTATGTAACAAAAAGATCGAAACTAGGAAGATTAAGGGGGATTGTCATCTGTTGTTATATTGGGGCAGGTGATTGCCATCTTTTTATTATATTGGAAAGGCTTGAAAGCCCACGTCAAAGGCTTGAAAGCCCACGTCAAAGGCTTGAAAGCCCACGCCAGTGGGCATATGTGCTTCTTGTGGGAGGAGACAGAGGGAAAGTGAGGAATGGCCAAGCCCCTGGGGGATGGCCAAGCCTTAGTTTCTTCTCAACCAGGCACCTCTTGGGATTTGGACATGTATGCACATGTGTGCAGCGTGTTTTTTAAGCTGTCAGGATTTTAATTAGTCAGTTGGCCTTGTGGGATCCAGCCACCCCAACTACCATGCCACTTGCTGGTCCCAATAAGTATTTAAAAGTTATCCTACATTTTTCTGAAATTAAAAAAATGTAATCACCTAGCTCATTTTCCCTTACACTTATTTAAAACATTGATTTTACCTGTAAACGACATCATTTTTAGGATATCTCATGGAATATTTGAATTCTAGAACTTCGTATTAATAGTAGAAATTAATAGTAGAAATGGTATTCATATTGTTTTAATGATAGAATTTTTATACTATCATAATTATCATTTTATTAAAATACTTCTAGCACAGAAGTGTAAGAAGCACACATACTTCCTGAAATAGAAGAAATTCTAAGTCCTTCCTTTTCTCAGTTTGGCTAACGGTGAAAACTTTGTGGTGAGGGGAACCCTTGGCCAGATTCACCCCTCTGATTGTACAGAACAAGGAATGGCCTAAGGAAAGGGTGACAGGTCTGAGCTTATATAATTTGTTAACGGTAGAGTTGATAGCAGAGCTAAATTTGGAGATACTACAATGTCTTTATTAAAGGTATTTGCCACTGAAAATATTTCCCACCATGGTAGTAGGTGACCTTTAAAATTTTTATTCCAGTCTGCATGTTATATACATTCTTAATTTATTAAGTAATGATTTTAGTATTTGCTCAGAACCTTGGGTGTATACAGTTCTCAAGAGTTCATTTATATTTAATTATATAAGTGTATTTTCTGTGGCCTTAAGGAATCCCTGTTTTAATTCATTATTTAGTTAAAAAAATTTTAGAAGAGAAGTCCTGAAGATTTAACTCGTGGGTCAAGTACATCTAAAATGCTTAGGAAATGAATTCAAAGGCTACTTGCGCACTGAACATATGAGTACATTCAGGAGCCGAAAGGCAAATATTGACATGAAACACATTATTTTCTTGAACAGTTACAGTACTCCCCTAATAATAGGTATTGATTTCCATTATACAGATGAGGAAGTCTGTTTAGAGACTAAGAATAATTAATTGAAATTCATTTGGCTAGTAAGTGGCAAACCTAGGATTTGACAGATGTCTGTTTGAAAAGTTTGAGCTCTTGACCCTAAGTAAGCATTCAGCTTACGTCAGTCTAGAGCATTGAGGTTCTGTAAATGGCAGACGCTATTTTGTCATTAAATACCTTTGGGAAATTGCTGTCTCCGTAAGCGAGTCCACTGAGATGATGTGTCATGGCTGCGTCTTGGCTTTCTTTCTAGGGAAAAGTGATGAGCAGCGAGCAGCAGCAGCTTTAGCGTCTGTGCTTTGTATTCAGCTGGGCCCTGGAATCGAAAGTGAAGAGATTTTAAAAACTCTCGGACCCATCCTAAAGAAGATAATCTGTGATGGGACAGCCAGTATCCAGGCTAGGCAAACTGTAAGTATAAGGTTTTTAAATCTACAGTTGTATCTAGGCAGGACACCCCAGACAGACTGGCGAATCATCTAGGAAAATAGCATTTTCAATAATTATTTTTCTATTAGTATTCTAATTTGTCCTTGTGTTTTAGTGAAACTAAAACTCTAATGAGCATCCCATATAGAGCAGTTTCCTACATCTTAAAATTGGAGAGCATATACTGATATTAAATACTACTTTGTGTTATTCAGGATGATTATAAAATCATTTTGATTGGAATTAAAGGGATGGCCTAGCCACTTGATGCTTATTGAGTGATCATTTTATTTTAAGGAATAGGAATGTGTTTTGGGCAGGGAGAGGGCTGCCATGACCTGTAAATGTTTAAGAAAAGACTGAATGCTATATTTGCATGGGTATACTTGAGTAGACATGGGAAACTCTGAAACTGACAAGTGAAATATCAAATTGTGGAGTTTGAGGGAGCTTTCATTGTCTAATTGTTACTGCTTACAACATTTGACTTTAGATTTTTGGATATTACGTCCTTTTTTTTTTCGATGCACTAATAATTGAGTTGAATGATCACATGAACATGTTTTGCTGGGTCACAGAAACATAAGGTTGTCTAAGTGTGTTGGGAAAGTAATATATGAATCTTAAGCTGGTTTTTTAGCAAGTGATTTTCAGGCCTCTGGACCTGGGACTTGAATAGCTGTTGGCCATTTGGAGGTCCAGCACCTTAACCACCAAACTGCCTGCTGGCCTCTCTGCCATTTTTCTTGTGAGTCATTAAAAGGAGAGAAAAGACCTTGTTTTTGCTATTTAACAAAGGAGAAGGATTATGGTTTAAAATTTTCCTTTACTGAGAATAATGCTTAGGCTACTTTTATATTTTAATGATGTCTATTGTTTACCCATACGAAGTAATGAAAATAAAATTGTGATACCAGGTAGCTTAACGTCACAAGTGTCCTCAGAGTATTGAAACAGAACTAGCTGAAATCTAAGTGTGTGCGTGGTGACTTGAAAGGCTTAAAGCTAACCCGAGGGAGTTTTAGTTAAAAAATACGGATAAAGGAAAATGGAGAATAATAAAATCTCAGAGTACAAATTTAGCTTTTTTTTTAAGAATTATGTTAATTTTATTTATTTTAATTTGACCAGAGAGAGACAGAGAGAGAGAGTGGGAAAATGAGAAAGCAAGCCACCAGGTCTGGGATTTGAACTGTGGTTGACCATGTGGGAATATCCAGCACCTTAACCACGATGCCATCTGGCCTCCAAATTTTGCTTTATATGACTAATTTGTTAAAGTAAATGTCTGGAAATTGGTAGCTTCCATCAATATTGTTGAAAGCACTTTTTTTTTGTATGTAAGTACATGTTGTGTTCTGAGTGTATATTATTAGGTATTACCTTTGTAATCCGGTAGTGTACTCACTTGTTTGGTGCTTTTTTTCTCCAACAAAAAGTGATTATGGGATTCCTAACTTTTTTCTAGCTTATTCCAAAATGAGTGAAGTGTCAATTAATGAGATTCTTCTTTTGGTGGAAAGGTTGTGGACAGTTATTTAAATTTTATGAGATTTATGCTCTTCGAGACTAGTAGGTTACGTAACGGTTACATTGCTAGAATCCCATGTAGTTGACTGCAATTCGAGTACTGGGCCCAGTAGCTTAAAACTCATGCCGTGTGTGTGTGTGTGTGTGTGCCCCAAATTCCAAGAAGAGAACAGAGTAGAAGGGATTGCGGCATGGCCATCCCTCCTGGGGGGTGATTTCACACTTTCTGTCTCTCCGGTGAGCACACATGCCCTACAGCAAAAATCTCTCTCTTAAAAAAAAAAAAGATTTATGTTATTTTATGTGCTTATTTCTTAGAAGATGATTTAATAAAAATTATTTTAAGAGCTTAAAAATGAATTGCAATCTTAAGGTGTTTTAAGATTTTTAATGGAAAGAGTAGTCTTCCTTATGTCAAGGGGCCAAGCTTTATCTCTATCTTTGAATTAGAGTTGAAGTTTAAATGATCTACTAGGCTCTTGTACTCATACAGAAAGGAAATCGAGGCCCAGCTGTGGTGGCATAGATAGTAGGGGTGCTGTTGCATGAACTGAAGTACTTGGGAAAGCTCTGTGTTTGAGTTCCCCGGCTACCTGAACATGCCAGGTATACTTGTGATATAGCAGGGATAGATGAGGATCCTGGTGTGAAGACCTTGTTTCTAGACTGTCTCTCTTTCTCAGGAAATAAAGAAAAAAGGATGTAATGAGGGACCAGTTAGTTCACTGTTTCAAAAGGTTTTTACTCTATTTATAGAGTAAGCAAAATAGCACCATAATTTAAATTATAGACTACAAAAATGAAATAGATTTAGGAATTATGTAATTCATTTACACACACTATGCCCTTTGATTTTTATTGATTAATAAAGGAAGACCCAAGAGAAATAGAATCACTTTAATAGAGTCCTGTGAGTTTGGTAGCAGAATTTGGGCTGAAACCCACTCCCATCGACTCTTGTTCCTGTGCTTATAACCTAACGTAGTTCAATTATTGAGAAGATGTAGAACTAATAAAAAATAAAATTGCAACCAATAATGTCAGTATTTTCTTTTTGTTCTGTTTTTTAGTGTTCAACTTGTTTCGGTGTTTGCTGTTTTATTGCCACAGATGACATTACTGTAAGTAGAAAACCTCTGACTCCAGTTCTCTGCGATTATTTCTAATTTAAGACGGTGATCTTACTTCATATTCTTACACATTAGGAGCTCTACTCAACTCTGGAATGTCTGGAAAATATCTTCAGCAAGTCCTATCTCAAAGACAAAGACACTAATGTTGTTTGCAGCACCCCTAACACAGCACTTCACATCAGCTCGCTTCTGGCGTGGACCTTGTTACTCACCATATGCCCAATCAATGAAGTGAAGAAAAAGCTTGAGATGTATGTATTTCTGGATTCCTATTTTCTAAAAGTAGGAAAATAGTATTTAGTTGATATAATTGCTGCATTCACATAATAATGACTATTTTCTAGGCATTTCCATAAACTTCCAAGCCTGCTCTCTTGTGATGATGTAAATATGAGAATAGCAGCTGGCGAGTCTTTGGCACTTCTGTTTGAATTGGCCAGAGGAATGGAGAGTGTAAGTATCTAACTGGCAGAGGAAAAAGCTTGCGTTGAAAGGACCATTATTCCATCGTTACCTTTACAGTTAGGAATTGGATAATAACCTGGAATATGACCAGCCTGAGTTTCTAGTGATGATTGCCGCTCTTTTTTGGTAGTACTGTATAATTTTTTTGAGAGCATAAGCCAGTAGGTGTTGGCAGAATGATATTTATGGTCATTATACTTAATTGCTTCTATTGGAGGGACTTAAGTTTAGGGATGCCCTCCTACTCACAGAGTTATGTCTAATATACTCTGTCTGGAAATGCTTGGATTTCTCACATACCTGACACATTACGGTACTTGAAGCATGTAGTACTTTACAATCAATATCAGATAAATGAATCAAATAGGTAGCATAGGTTTGGGACGAGGAGAGTTTAGTCACTGTCATTTTAACTTCTCTAAGCCAAAGATGAAAACAGCATGGCCTTTTAGACTGGGATATGTGCTCTTCAGTTCCCAACCTGCTCTTCACTCACAGATGTTGGTTACCATTTGAGTTTCTGTCAGTTTGACCAGCTATCCTAGTTTGCTTGGTACTGTTTCCGATTTAGCACCAAAAGTCTTATGTTCCAGGAAACCCCTCATCTCAGGCAAACTGGGACATTTTGGTAACCCTAGTTTGTGATTTGTGTTCTAAAGATTGCTGAGAGAAAGGGAAGTCTTGACTCTTAACTGCTGGATGGGGGATTTGTTTGTAGTTATGTGATTTGGATAAGATGCTGATGCTTAGACTTAAGGAGCAACTTTGACTGTCTTTAGGTAAGTGTTGTCACAATGACCGTAAATACAAAGGATCCAGTAAGGAAACTAAACATGTAGGAAGGAGTTACTAAATAGGAACGATTATTGCTAATGTGGAGTTACTTACTAAATGCTTTTTAATTTAAGAAGGACTAGATTTCCTCTCCCTACCTGTTCCTATCATGTAGGAAAAGGCTACACTGTGCAAATAGGTTTTCATATGTTATTTCTAAACTTCATATTCATTTTACTGGGTAATTAGCATTCCTGTTTTACAGAATCAAGTCTGGGAGAGGTTAAGGAACTCGGCCTGATTAAGGAAATAGCTGGGTTTAGACCAGGTTTCTTCACTCTGTGACACACATTCTTTCTACCACACTGAACTTTTTCTGTAATATAAAGAAAAAAACTAATTTACAATAAAGCTTTTCTGCTGTTATGAAGAAGTTATCTAACTGAATAGTCTCACATAGGATTAATACCCTTCTGACTTTGCTATATTTAGTCCTTCACATTCTATTCTAGATCTGTGTTTAAGAAGCGTGTTAAGTTCTTAAAATTCTTGTGTTTGAACTATATGACTCTAAGCTGTCTACCCTGTCCCCTTTCTGGAAGGATAGTAGCTAGAAAAGTAAGTGAATGCTGTCAATAGCTAATGATTCTCCTTATGTGAGAAATTGGATGCAAATTTAGCAATCGATTTAATTTTATTGAGCTAGTTAATGACTCCTTAGCCTCAAGGCACAGAAACCAGATGTCCCAATTTTGAATCCTATGTTCCTCTACTGACTAGAAATGGTCATTTCTTTTTTTCTCTTTGAAATGCATCTTAAAAGTGAAGCAATAATGTAATTAAATTATACATGTCGAATTTGTTTAAATTTGTGTAAATAAATACTTTGCTACTCATATGTCTTTTGTTTTCTGATGTAGTGAATCATATGGGCTAGCCAGGAGAATGTCTCCAAACATGCTTAATTTTACTTAAATTCTTGTCCAAGTACAAAAATGAACTGCATGTCAAAGCGGAGTCTAGTGTTTTTTTTTTTTTTTTTTTTTTTTTTAAGTGAATAAGCTTGTTATGTTCGTGGTGGTGGTGTCACAGTGGATTGGGTATAGGATGTTCGCAAAGTAATTAAGGGTGTTGATGAACCACGTAGGAAGATTTAAAATAGGATTCTTAGAGCAAATGAGTAGCATTGAATTACTCAGAGTCTTTTCTTAACATAATTTGTGATATTAATGTAGAAATCTGGTGGCGTAATGAATTATGCCTGGGACTCTTAGAAAAAACCCTCTCATCAACTGACTTTTAGTTTGGATTTTAAAAAATGAATTGGCTAAATAATAATAATTTGTTCCAAGTTGAGGTTAGAAATTATGAATCCTTTTGAGTGCTCTTGTAGTTTATTGCTCTTGTGTTTGCCACATAACTGAGTAGGTAAGCGTGAGCTGGAGCCACACTGCCTAAGTTCCTCTCTCTCTTCCACCCTAATTAGTTGGGTGCTGTCACACAACTTCTCTATGCCTCTGTGTCCTTGTCTTTAAAATGGAGAAAGTGCTATTATCTCATAGAGTTATGATGTAAGTAGTAACTATTCCTTACGTTGATCGAGTATTGCCCTTCCACTACCAGCAATTGTTTACCAGTGGCCTCTTAGAAATTCTGGGTAACTTAAAATAAGATGGAGACTGTTAGGTGGGCAGGATTACAGATCTTAGGAGCCACAAGATCTTCTGGGCCAAGCTCAACTCGGGAAAATAAAACAAAATAGACTTTCACTGTCTTTTTTGCCTTTAATAGGATAATTGATTCTGTGTAAAAGAATCTCCATGTCTTAACAAGAGATAGTCTGTCTTAATTAGTAGGGATCAAAAGAAAGGAATCTTTGTGCCGGAGTAGAGTCAGATAAAACCATTTGAGAGATAATGTGTAGCTCTTTGCAGTGAATTGGTAAGGGATAAAATTCTGTTTTACTGTTAGACTTCCAAAATTTTATTTTTTTTAACACTTAGGATAGTTATTGAATGAAGATTATTTTATTTTATTTTGTTTAGAGTTAGTACTCCAGTGACTTCTGTATAGAAATATTAGTTTGAGGAATGAAGTTTTCTATGGTTTATTTTTTCTAATTCTGTTCAACTTTTGAAACTATTCAATTTCTTTTTTTTTTTTTTTTGGAGAGGTTTTTGCTATAGGGCGCGTGCGCTCGCCAGACAGACAGAGAGAGACGGAGAGATAGAAAGGAGAAAATCACCCCCCAGGGGGGATGGCCACGCCGCAATCCCTTCTCCTCCATTCTCTTCTCAGGATCTTGGGCACGCACGCACACGCGCCCAGCGTGAGTTTAAGCCGCCGGGTCCGGGACTCGAACCGCGGTTGACTACATGGGAGTCCAGCGACATAGCCATTACGCTAACTGCTGGTCCCTATTCAATTTCTTAATAGCTGTTCTTTGGTATGACATAATTATCTCTGACTGACCAGTTTGTTTTACTTTATATTGTGTTAGACTCATAATAAATAGTAAGAGCTGTAACTTAATAGGTGTTAGATTGTGTCACATATTTTTAATATTTAATCCTTATAGTATCTGTAGGATGTGGTTTTATTAACTGTTTCCATTTTACGCATAGGCGGTGTAACATTAAACTGCCTCATTCAGGTGTAGTTCCTGTACAGATTATTTTTAAATGTAAAAAAATAAAAACATATCTTCTAAGTGTAGAATATTGACGTAATAGTTTATGCTTCAGAATTTATAGGGAAATTTATATTTACTGTCTGATTTAATCTTTACAACCATCATGTAGGAGGGTGAATATTCCCTTTTAATAGATTACGTAATTTTTTAGAACTTGGTGAACTTGATTGCGATTCTAATTTAAGATTTTTAAAAATTATTTATTTAATTCCATTTGTCATTATTTTATTTATTTATTTATTTTTTTGGAGAGGTTTTTGCTATAGGGTGCGTGCACTCGCCAGACAGACAGAGAGAGACAGAGAGACAGAAAGCAGGAAATCACCCCCCGGGGGGATGGCCACGCCGCAATCCCTTCTCCTCCATTCTCCTCTCGGGATCTTGGGCACGCACGCACATGCGCCCAGCGTGAGTTTGAGCCACCAGGTCCGGGACTTGAACCGCGGTCGACTACGTGGGAGTCCAGCGACATAGCCATTACGCTAACTGCTGGTCCCTGTTATTTTTAAATTTGACCAGAAAGAGACAGACAGAAAGGGAGAGGGAGAAAGAAAGCAAGGCACCAGGTCCGGGACTCAAACCATGGTTGGCCATGTGGGAATCCAGCGCCCTTAACCACCACGCCACCTGCTGGCCCCTCTAATTTAAGATTTTAAACTCTGTTGTGCACTAGTGATTGTGCTAGTTTTTTCTTTGTTTTTGATTTTTTAAAAATTTTTGCCAGAGGGTACATGCACTCACTGAAGAGAGAGAGACTGGGAAACAGAAAGTGAGAAAGACCCCAGCAATCCCTTTTCCATTTCTCCATCCTTTGGGGATTTTGAGCATACATGCACACAGGCCTAGCATGTGTTTTAAGCTACAGAGTCTGAAACTTGAACTACCTAGTCAGCCAAGTGGGATCTAGCTGCTTTAACCACCATGCCATTGGCTGGTCCAGTACTCTGTGATTTTTAAGCTCTAAACCAGATTGAGTTTTTTTTTTTTTTTAATTTTTTCCCCTTCATTTTGTTTGTTTATTTATTTTTAATTTGACCGGAGAGAAAGAAAGGGAAAGTGAGAAAGTAGGCCGCCACGTCTGGGACTCAAACCGTTGTTGGCCATGCGGGAGTCCAGCACTCAGACTACCATGCCACACCAGCCCCAACCAGATTGAGTTTTATCCATTGTTAAAAATCATATGTATAGTAGTTTCTCAGCCTCAGTACTATTGGCATTTTTGGACTGGATAAGTTTTTGTTGTTGGGGATGGAGGAGACTGGACTGTCCTGTGCATTGTGGGATATCCCTGGCTTCCACCCTCTAGGTGCCAACAGCACAGCCTCCCCCAGGTACAACCACCAAAAAGTCTCCAGGTGTAGTCAGATGTTCCCTAAGAGGTGATGTCAATTAAGAATCTCTAGCAGTGGTTCCTAGTTCTTAGAACAAAGTACCATAATGTATAGAATTTTCTTAACTTTTGGTTTATTCTTTTATGTAGATTTAAAAATCCTTCATATACTTTATTTTTCTTAAAAATAGTATGAAAGAACAAGTTACCAATGAAATGAGTAGGAAACTGCCAGTCCCTGAAATGTATCTATTTCTTTAAAGTAAAACCATTCCCATCTTGTTAGGATGGAATCAGATTTATTGGATTTTAAATATAGATCAACACATTTTGGTCTGTTTTAATACCTACTTTACATCTTACTAATGGGTATTGTCTCTAACTCAGATATAGGAGATAGAATTGGGAAATTTGAAGAATACACTTGTTGGAACAGAATATGTAATCTGACAATAAGAAAAATACTTCTGTACTTAAAAGCCAGAATTTTATATTAATTTTAAGCTTATTTTCCACTAGTGTCATCATCTCTTTTATTTTAGATATTAAAAGACATTACATTTGTACTTCTGTGAGATTAAATAATTATACATGTAATTGAAAGCAGGCCCAGATAAAAAGAGTTGTTTATTTTAATAGAATAAGTTAAGTGATAGTTACCCTTTAATGCAACATAATGTTAAATGGGTATGAATAACTAGAACTAAAGATTGCTCATCTTGGTTTCTTAGTAAGAAACTAGTTTTGGTCAGCTAAAAAACATATTCATCTTTTAGTTTTTTAAAAGTTATTTATTATTATTATTTTAAAATTTGCTATAGATCACATAAGCTCCCAGAAAAAGACGAGCGAGAGAAAAAGTGAAAGTGAGAAAGCAAGCTGCCATGTCCGGAATTTGAACTATGGTCGACTGTTGGAGTCCAGCATCTAAACCACTGAGCCACCTGCTGGCCTCCAGATCTCTTAGTTTTTAATGTGATTGTAGAAGGTAGTCAGGGTGGAGGAGGAGGAGACTGCAGTGTGACCATCCGCTATGTGGGGTGTTTTCATGCTTTCTCTCTCTGTGTGTGTGTGTGTGTGTGTGTGTGTGTGTGTGTGTGGCTCTGGTGATCACATGTACCCTCTAGCAAATAAAAAAAAAGATAGAATAAAAAAATACTCCAAGTAAAGATACATCCTAAATTTATCTATGTATTAACTATAACAAGGAAGCTCTCAATGTAAAGTCATTGCAAATAGCAGTATATTCTGTAACTTACCTCCAGGAATAATTTAATCACTTGAGTTGTGTGGCTGCTGTAAATGCTTTATTGCTTATTTGAGATGTGGCTGTAAAACAAAAAAAGATGCTTTTAAAAGAAAGCATTACTGGTAGCTTGTGCCTTTGGAATAAGAATTCTTGGAATTGTCAGGAATGTGTGGCTGGGGATCGGGGAGTGAAATGTAGAAGCTGTATTGGTGTATGTGTATCTGTGTCTCACTGAGCTTCCTTGAAATCCCAGTAATGTGTTATATGCAGTGGAAGCACAATAAGTATTTGTCAAATGTATCTGGATATACTGGAAGGGGATATTCACTGTTTTGTGGTGGTAAATTATCTGTAGTCAGCATTTCTGGATTAAATTTTTGTGTGATATCAGTTTGTTTGGGTCAAAATCTATAAATAGCCTGAGGATTTGTGTTGCTCTGTGCAACTGGGTATCTTCCAAAGGTGGATTTGTTTTTTGTTAGCTACAGAAGAGGTTGGAAAAGAAAAAAAAAACCAAAAAGTAGCAAATGAACACCATTGCTTTTCTTGACCAGGACTTCTTTTATGAAGATATGGAGTCTTTGACTCAGATGCTTCGGGCTCTGGCTACAGATGGAAATAAGCACCGGGCCAAAGTGGACAAGAGAAAGCAGCGGTCAGTGTTCCGAGATGTCCTGAGGGCAGTGGAGGTAGGCCTCTTAATTGCTCTAATAGCTACTCATTTTAAAATTGGATTGTTTCAGGTTAAACTTGACAGGTCATTTTGCTTAATGAAATTGACTTTTCATCAAAATAATTTCCTCATTTTAAGACTGAGCAGGTTTGGTCCAGCCTCTCTGCAATGTTAGAAGACATCTGGAAGAAAATAGTTAGGAACCCAGTGATCTTAGCTGGTGGGAAGGCTGAAGGGGAGGATGACAGCATGAGACCGTGTAGAGGTTGCCTGTGTATGTGTGTGTCTGTCTGTCTTTCTCAGGAGATGGAAATTACCAAAAAAAAAAAAAAGGTTTTGAACAACATTAATGTTAACATTAAGCAAAGAAAAATTTAATGTGGTGTATAAAAGTACCATTTTTTTAGGTTAAAAAAAAATTCCCAGCAGGTGGGAATCCAGTCAATTTCCCACATGACTGGCCTTGGTTCAAGTCCTGGACCTGGTGGCTTGCTTAGTCAACCTCCTTCTCTCTCTCTCTCTCTCTCAATCTGGTCAAATTAAAAATAATAATAATAGTGATAAATATAATCTTTTATTTTTAGAGAGGTTTTTGCTATAGGGTGCATGTGCTTGCCAGAAAGAAAGAGACAGAGAGACAGAAAATGAGAAATCACCCCCCTGAGGGGGATGGCCACACCACAATCCCTTCTCCTCCATTCTCCTCTTGGGATCTTGGACATGCACTTAGACACGCCTGGTATGAGTTTAAGCCACTGGGTCCGGGACTCAAACTGCGGTTGAATACATGGGAGCCCAGCGACATAGCCATTATGCCATGTGCTGGTCCCCCTTTTTGGATATTCTTAAGTATTCACGATTCACCGAAGAGTTCAGCAGGCAGTTTACTCTCAAGTCCTGCCAGTATTCTGGATGCCTCCTTTTACCCATTTGGAGAACCCTATCCTGTATACGTCCTACCGGTTCTGTTTCTATTCCACTTGGTCACAGTCCCATGGTTCTACCTTAGAAAGGGTTTCTGGCAGAATTGTTTCATGGCAGAAAACTTAACCAAAACCCAGGTATTGCCTCTCATTTTCTTAACAAACCTGGCCTAAGACCTATGGACCCCTCTAGCTGCTGGGCCTCTCCTTCGCTTGGTCTGGGAAGTCTGCTTGGCCTCACTTCCTTCCCTAGTTTCTGCTGCCCATCAGTTCCCCCATTGCCTTTTGATGCCTTTATGGCTTAACTGTTCTGCAGCCTCTTTTTCTCTACCATCCTAGATCAGCATAAGCCACCTGACCATTTTTTGTTTGTTGAGTGCTGTTGAAAATTTAAAATGTTCACAACAATGTTGATTTGGCCATTAATGTGTATTCATACTCAATTGCACCTTCAGGTTTGCCAAGCTTGACAAATTCTATGTTCTTACATAAAAGAGTAATTTTAGTCTATCTGCTTTCCTAGGTTTGGCAGTATCAGTGTTGTTTATTGGCTTTTTTTTTTTTTTTTTTTTAATTTTCTATAGAGTACGTATGTTTGCCAGCAAGACAGAAATGGGTGTTATCAGAAAGCATTCCCCATGGAGGACTACCACACTGCAGTCCCCTTTCCTCCTTTGTCCTCTTGGGACCTTGAGCATGCAGGCATCTACATCTGGCATATTTCTCAAGTCACTGGGTCTGGGACTCCAACTACATAGTCAGCCATGTGGGATCCAGCTACCCCAAACACCACACATACTAGCTGGCCCAGAAGTATCAGTTTTTAAACCAGTGTTGGTATATTTTAATCTGTATATGTCTGCTTAGAAATTTTGTTTACATAATGACCTCTTTGGGCTCTTTTTTGTGCTTGTGATAATGTGGTTCTTCTATTGGCTAGGAACGGGATTTTCCAACAGAAACTGTTAAATTTGGTCCTGAACGCATGTATATTGATTGCTGGGTCAAAAAACACACCTATGACACCTTTAAGGAGGTCCTAGGATCAGGCATGCAGTACCACCTGCAGGTAAGTGAATCTATGTTTGTTTTTATATTACTGAGCATTGTTGAATGAAGATCACTTGGTTGGCTTTTGAAGTTGATTGAGTATCCGAAATGCTTCCAAAATGTTAGAAAATAGTGAATTTATTTTTGAAAGTAAAATGAAATAAATCTGAAATGGTTCTTTCCCCTTTTTTGGTATTGTGTAAATCTGGTAGAACATTATTGATATCTTTGCATAAGAACAAATAGCTTGACAACTTTCTTGGATGTAAGGCAAGACAGTTTATTCTCTTATGAGAAACAAAGTAAGTGATCTAAGTTCATGTTTCTAGGTTCCATGTGCCTTTTTAAAAATAAAATTCACCCTATGTAGTGACAAAGAGCTGTGATATTTAATATTTACCACCTTTTTTTCTTTCACAAAAGTCAAATGAATTCCTTCGCAATGTGTTTGAACTCGGGCCTCCAGTGATGCTTGATGCTGCAACACTCAAAACAATGAAGATTTCTCGTTTTGAAAGGGTAGGTCTTATTTTTGTTTTTAATGGAAAACAAAAGGGAAGCCAAAGCTTTCATTCTACCTGGTAACAGGAAGTTAGTTGTGTCCACCTGTGCATAGAGTTTCAGGTTTTCATGAATCAAGAAGAGCTATGCTAAGGGTATAGGAAGTTGACTGCTTTTGGAGTGTGGGTTTTAATCAACATTTCTTCCCCTTAACCCTACTGTCTTAACATAGAAATGATTTTCACTTTTTGCTTCCTATCTTTTGTTTTATATATAAGAATTAAAGTATTTGAACCAGGTAATATGGCCTATTTATTGAAGTACCAGACTCATTTTACAGTGAGGAAAGTGCACAGAGAGTGTTTGTAACATTAAATCGTAATTAGTATCATTTTCCCTTGGGACCAGCAGGTGGGGTGGTGGTTAAGGTGCTGGATTCTCTTATGACCAACTGTGGTTTGATTCCTACACCTGGTGACTTGAAAAGTCATGCTTGGTGCATGTTGCATGTGTGCCCAAAATCCTGAGAGGAGAATGAAGGAGGATGGCAGCATGTCCATCCCTCCTTAGGGGTAATTTCTCACTTTAGCTCTCACTGTCTCTCTCGGGCAAGCATATATGTCCTATGGCAAAATCCTTTTTAAAAAATCATTTTCACTTAACATTTCCATAGCTCTTAATTATGTTTTTGACTTTTTCATTGAAGTGAAAGTCCCACAACACAAAGTGTGCAATTCAGTGGCATTTATTACATACATAACTGATGTGCAGCCATCACACCTATCTGGTTCTGAAAATTTTTATCACCTCAAAAGAAAACCCTCCACCCATCAGCAATTACGGTCTACTTGCTATTTCCCTCCAGACACTGGCAACCATTAAACTGTCTCCGTGGCTTTACCCATTCTTGGTATCTCATATAAATTGAATTACACATGACTTTTTTGTATGTGGCTTTTCATTTAGCATAATGTTGGCAAGGTCCATTCATGTTGTAGTGTCTTATCAGAACTCCATTCCTTTTTGTGGCTAGATAATTTCCATTATATGGACGGGCCATGTTTTATTTACCATTTGTCAATGCCATTGTAAATAATGCTCTTGTGAACATTCACATGCGAGTTTTTGAGTATTTTCAATTTTGTGTATAATCTCAGGTTATACGGCAATCCTTTTTAACTTCCTGAGGAACTGCCGAACTGTTTTCCATAGCTGCTTGTATCATTTTACATTCCCACCAGCAATACATAGGGTTCCACTTTCTCTACATTGCCTCCAACACTTGTTCATTTTTTAATAATAGACATCCTAGTGGTGGGAAGTGCTTAATTAGACTTTTATAGACCCTTTATGTGTAATCAGTGTTATGGCTACATAATTGATTATTGGATATTTTAAAACTTGTAATATTAATAAAGAAGCAGTAAATATTACAAATTTTACATACTTTTTTCTTTTGAATGATTTATTCAAAGAAATCCCTTGCATAGGAATACATCGTCAGTTACGACTTTTGATATGTGTTGCCAAATTACCTCCAGAGTTTTTTCATCATTTTAATTGTTCCCAAGGATGTAGCTGTTGGGCTCAGGTTTGTCAGCATTGGATTTTATAATTTTAAAGATGAGTTGTTATTAAAATGCCACCCCACTGCTTTTTTTTCTTGTTAGTTTGTTAACTGGAAGGACTTTGTTTTCCCCATATGGTCATGATTTGTTTTTTTCCTAGATCAGATTAAATGTTGATGCCCCTTTTTACTTTTCAAATTTCCTTGGTATTTTACATATTTGATTAATTTTTAATATGAGATAGCCATTGAGTATTTAGCATATCAGTTTTGTCTTTCATTCTTCATGTATGTTTTACAAAGTTGATAATATATTTTCATTTTCTTCATTTCAGCATTTGTATAACTCTGCAGCCTTCAAAGCGCGAACAAAAGCACGAAGCAAATGTCGAGATAAGAGAGCAGATGTGGGAGAATTCTTCTGATTTTCATCACTCGAAGACTATTTTCTAACTTTTTTTTGCAATTTCTAATGTATTTAAACTAGAGACAGTTTTTAATCTTGAGTCAATTTAGATAACTTTTGTAGTAAGGGTTATATTATAATTTAATGTACAGTATTGCAAATGGTGAGTTCTGATTATTGAATATTCTTTGTAAATACAATCAATAAACATAAATAAAGTGCTTCTAATGTTTCGTCATAATTTATTTATGAAGAGAGCAAAAATATGGTACTTTTCACTTGATTTCATTATGAGAAAAATTATTAGCCAAGGTTTAATTTTTACACTAGTTGTTAAAGTACTGATTGATCATAATGATATATACATGTAAGATATTTAAATTACTGTCTTAGGCAAGAATTCTGGATACACTTTTGGGAGCTAGCTCTTCTGGAAAAGCTACTACATTTAAAATTTTAAATGGGATGTAGCTGTTTTAATTTTGTCACTGGGATCAACAAAAGAAATTTTATGAGATCTTAGCCTGTAAGGGCCTGTAGTTCAGCTACTGGGAATGCATGATGAATTAGGAAATGCCTGGAAGGTTGCTAGCCTTAACCTGTGAGAGCAGCAACACTGGTTTTATAACTGCTATGTGGCCTCTGTGCTTTTTACTTTGAAACACTGCTCATTCACACTGCAGGTGCTTCTTTTCTAAGAGGAAAACATTTTTGGCTTTGACATATGAGTTCAGAATGACCAAGCCACGTAAAGTGAGAATGAAACAGCTGTATCTGGAACATTAAAATAGATGGGAAAAAAATATGTATATATTGGGCTTCATGTTACTGACTTTCAAAAATATTCCTGTTTAACTGCCCCTGCAAGGTATTTTTAAATTTTATAAAAGAAAAATGACCAAAAGTACATGTATTTGCTGAAGGGGGAAAGTGGAGTGAGATAGGACTCCCCATGAATAATGGTCATGCTGCAACCCTATCTCCATTTCTCCCTCCTTTGGAGGATTTTGGGTACCCATACCCCTGATGTGTTTCTCAAGCTGCTGGGTCGTATATTATAGGATGCAGCCATCCTAATCACCATGCCACCAGCTGCCCCCCCCTCCCAAAAAAAAAGCATTTTGAAAAATGCATTAAAATTGAGATATTAAGGAGCTGGCAGATGGCATGGTGGTTAAGGTTGCTGGACTCCCACATGACTGGCTGTGGTTCGAGTCCTGGACCCAGTGGCTTGCTTTTTCACTTTCCCTTTCTGTCTCACGGGTCAAATTTAAAAAATAATAAAAATAATTATTAAAAAGAATATTGGTCAAAAAATTGAGATATTAAACTTTAGGTTAAAATTATATAGTGTCCTTTCCTCACATCCCCAACAACTCCTGTGCACTTTCCCCCCACATCCAGGTGGAAATTTGATCGGCTGTGGAGCCAGTAATACTAAGTTCCATACCTCAGACAGAGCAATGGAAAACGAGTCTAGAATTTGGGTTTGCATGTCATCACTTCTTTTTATTTCCATCCAGTTAGATCCGTGGAAAAGAGATTGCCGATAGTGGTTGTTAACATTCAATCTCATATATGCCTTTAGATTGTTAAATAAAAGTGAGTTGTCATTGAAGTGTTACATAGTTTAATAGTACCTCAAGGCTTAGAATGAAGAAAGCCTCCTCCCCACCCTTTCCGGGTTCTCATCCATCCCAGGATACATTCAGCTTTTAGTTTTCTCTAGCACTTGGAAGTTTTTAAGTAATATGCTTATACAGCTGTGCGTTTGCCTATTATTCATAGACATTTGTCAACTTCCTATTACTGACAAGCGAGGATTTGTCTTTCCCATCCTTCCCATTTTTTGTTGTTTGTTTTGGCTAAGTCAGCATTGTTTGCGTTACTGTGATCATATTTATATTTTCACTCCTTAAACACTTTGATTACGTTCTTATTCTTACCATTTTGTCCTGGGGTTATCTTTTTTTTTTTTTGTGGGGGGGGAGGTTTTTGCTATAGGGCATGTGCGCTCGCCAGAGAGAGACAGAGACAGAAAGCAAGAAATCACCCCCCAGGGGGGATGGCCACACCACAATTCCTTCTCCATCCTCCTCTCAGGATCTTGGGCACGCACGTACACGCGCCCGGCATGAGTTAAGCCACCAGGTCCGGGACTCGAACCGCGGTCGACTACGATGGGGGTCCAGCAACATAGCCATTACGCTAACTGCTGGTCCCCTAGAGTTATCTATTTTGACATACATACTTTGCTAATTCTTCCCAAACATTCCCAAATATATTTGTAGAATTCTTGACTCTGCATGTTCTTTTGATCTAAGACTAGTTTTCTAGACTGTTTTCCTGAGACATCAATTTCTTTGTCACTTTTGAATTGGATACCACATTTTCTGGACCCCTTACCTTCGTTATATTGAGTCATCATAAAAAGACATAGAAAAACAGAAAAATGTATTATGACTTTTATGACAATCCAATACTTTACTTCCTTCAGTATCTTGGAAATGGGTACCAGAGAGATCAATTATTTTTAGTCTTTATATATCTGGAAGCTATTGGGGTGTCAGTAAGTCATGATGTATTTTTTTTGATAAGCAAAAATGTGTCATAACTTTTCTGACAACCCAATAGTTTTTAAGGTGTATGAAATTCTAGGTAGAGGATAAAGTTCAGAAGTAAACATTTTTTTGAAAAAATATTGTTTTTAATTTGCTATAGGACACATATGCTCGCCAGACAAACGCACACAGAATCTGAGAAAGCAAGCCATCAGGTCCGGGATGTGAACTGCAGTTGACCATGTAGGAATCCAGTGCTTTCACCACCATGCCATCTGCCAGCCCTAGAATTAAACATTTTAATTGACAATTGTATTTAAATTCAGAATTTTTAAAGCACTATTCTAGCAAAATGTTGATATAGCTGATGTAATTTTTGTTTGGTTGGTTTTCTTTCTGCTCTTAGGATCTCTTTGTCCCTAGTGTTCTAAAATTGGATGATCTTGTACTTCGATGTGCATAGCAATCTGGAAGATATTTTAAAATTCTTGATTTCTTTCCTCCTCCCCCATTTTCTTTGTTCTGGAACTCCACAAGACATTGGAGCTCCTAAATTGAACCTTGGGCCCAATTATTTTTCTTTCGGGAAGATTTTCTAAACACGAATTTTCCTGTTGCATTTTATTTTTGGCTAACAAGTTACCTGCTTGCATTTAATTCCTTCCATGCTTTTCTCTTGCTTCTAAATACAGGTCTGCTTCCATTCTGCAGGTTCAGTCAACTTGCTCATTAGTGACAGTCCCTCTAACCCAGGTGTCACTCATTTCCCAACAGTCCTGCTCAGCCAGGTACCACTCATCTCTTTCCCATGTTTAATGCATTTGTGGAACTCATCCAGTATTAATTAATCCTATTTTCATTCTTGTGGTTTTATAATTTGTATTCATAGTCTGCCTTTTTACTGGGATTTTGAGAGGAAGAGGAGACAATGTTAATTTGCATATTGAGTTTATACATTGATGACTTATTAAATTGGTGGATAATTACTAGACAAGGATTACTAGGGACTCACTGTGAAAGAATGCCCAAATGGGCCAGCCCCATGTTGCAGTGGTTAAGTGTCCTGCATCAGGTGTTGGATTCCACGTTGCTGACTGTGGTTCGAATCCTAGCTCCTGGTGGTTTAAAAAACACCCTGCACATATGTGTGCATGCTTCAAATCCTCACAGGATGGGAAAATGGAGAAGGGATTGTGGCATGGCCATGGCCCATTGCATGGTTGCGTTCTCCCTCTCTGTCTCACTAGTGAGTGCATATACTATCTGGCAATTAAAAGAAAAAAATTAAAAAGAATACTTGAGTTTTCTTGAAAGTAGTAAGATGTTGTGTGATAGACCAGTTCATTGGTTGATTCTTGGTTAATCTTGCTAATTTAAAGGAATGTGTTATAGTTTCTGTCAGATTTCTTTGTTTTGAGGCTTGTACATCTTGAAACAATTAACATCTATATGTTTGATGGCATTTCCTGAATTTCTTAGAAGTTGGATGTAGATATCCTGACAAAATTACATGAAAGAAAGAGCGAGAGATACTTGAACTGTTCCCAGATTAAACAATTCATGTGACAGTGTTTTCTTCTTGGGACCCAAAACCCTTCCTAATGTGGTCTTTCAGATACCTAATAGGTGGAATGACAGAGAGTCCAGAAGTTTAACTGGTTCAAAGGCTGTCCCTTCCCCCCCTCACTAGTGTAAAGAACAGTTGAATTTAGACTTTGATGTGAGGTTTGAGTTCAAATCTTGTCTCTGCCACTTACAATCCATATCCTTCAACAGTTCAATTCTTCCACATCCCTGGGTAGGGGTTAATACTTCATAGGGTTATAAGGTTTCAGAAGAGAGGAAAAACAAAGTAAATACTAAAAAAAATGAGGCAGTTATATATATTTTTTTTTTTTTTTGGAAAGGTTTTTCCTATAGGGCGTGTGCACTCACCAGAAAGAGAGAGGCAGAGAGACAGAAAGCGAGAAATCATCCCCCCCCCCCCGGGGGGATGGCCACGCTGCAATCCCTTCTCCATTCTCTCGGGATCTTGGGCACACATGCACACGTGCCCCACGTGAGTTTACGCCACTGGGTCTGGGACTTGAACCGTGGTTGGCTACATGGGAGTCCAGTGACATAGCCATTACGCTAACTGCTGGTCCCAGGCAGTTATATTTTTCAAAGGATAAAGACTTAAGGTAAGTGGGAGATTTAAAAAATTAAAAATTTTTAAAAAGAATTATTTAATTTTATTTATTTATTCTTATTATTACTAATTTAAATTTGCTGTAGGGCGTGTGCATTCACCAGAGAGAGAGAGGGAGACAGAGAGAGAAAGTAAGAAAGCAAACCGCTAGGACCAGGACTTGAACTGTGGTCTGCCATGTGTGAGTGCAGTGCCCTAACCACCACATTACTTGCTGGCCTGGGAATTTTGTTTTTAAAACTGGACACAACAATATAACAGCTAACATGAGAATCTTCATTTTTAGGAGAATTGGCCATAGCTCTATAATGCTTCTGAGAAAGCAAGTACTGATTTTATAATCCTCCATGAATTGACCCTTAGGTATACATAAATGAGGCTCTAAGAAATGACATTCTTTTCTCTCTAAAGCAGAGTGAGGTCTGTATGAACTATAGGTGTAATGGAAATCCTGTAGAGTACATATATTAACTGATCTGAAAAACGCATATCGGTTTATGATCTAACCCTCCGTGTCTGGCTGGGGTAGTCAGTCCCTGAGATCTGGGATCTAGGGTTTGTGGGATGACAGATTTCATCATTGTAGCATCTTTTATGTACACCAGAGGGCAGAACCTCCTTGGCATGTGTGCTAAGGAACCGTAGAAGCAAAAAGCCGAAGTTCCTGAAAACGCAGATGTGCAAAAGTACACAGAATAGAGTCTAAGAAAAGGAAAGAGGCTGATGAGACGAAGCATTTCCCTCACCTGCAATGGGTCTGTACGTAGCCGTGTAACCTCCCACTCACAATAGCTTTTTGTAGCAACTGGAAGAACCTGTTATGTCCCAGCTACATTCTGTCCCTGTTTGTTGCAGTTCTCTGGCTGGTCTGAAGTCCTTGAAAGTTCGTTGTCACAGTGGCAACTTCCGCCTGCTTCGGGATATTTATATATGGGAGCAGCACACCATGGCAGGCGCGTGGGGAATGGGGTGTCGGCTTACACAGTCGCTTCAGCCATATAAGGACAATCACTTCAGTCTGTGAAGAGCTTTATCACTTACCAACTGAATCAGGGCATGGCAGTTTTTCTTTTTTAAAAATATACTTTCAGTATTATATTTATTAAAAACTGTAGACATGAAAAAAAGTCAGTATTTGGAATTGTATACTGCTTAGCTAAATTAACACTAAATATAGACCAACAGTTTTATTGCCAGGATTTATGGATCTCATAGGAGCACCCGTACACTGAAGCAAGGCAGAGACAACTACAGAATTTGTAGAAAAGCTTTGTTGTAGTTGCTCCTGAATAATTAGTTGTTTTTTTTTTTTTTTTTTTTCCTCCCCCCTGGTAACCTAGCAGTCAAAGCTCACATTTTTGTAAGTAATCTGCATGCTATTACTCTACTGAGACTGAGTTTTGGTTCTTGAGTCTGGGACATTTTGGTTGCATGTGTTCTGTGCTTTTAGCTTTTGATAGAAATGATTTAGGCTTGATTTTTAAAATTACTTCCTGAATGTGAAGAGGCATTAACTCTGAAATGGAATTAAAGAACAAATTACCTTGACTCACTCAATAAAGCTTTTTATTAGCTATGAATTAAGCCCTATTAGAACAATTCTGATTGTGCAGCAAGCAATACTGGTATGAGTTATTTCTGTGGTTTGAAACCAAGCACCTGCGGGGAAAAAAATTTAAGTGCAAAGCAATTTTTCACAGACCACCATCTTTATTTGTAAGAATATTTATTTGTAGATGATCCAAGAATGCTTTAATGACAAAAAGAATCAACTGTTAGTAGTATTCTAAGCCAGGGGAAATGAAATTACTCCGTTCAGCTTACGACATTAGAAAGGGTTCTGTGAAAGGGGTGCTGCTTTGGTTTATCTTGGTAAATAAGCAAATTTGCATATTAGAGTTGGAAAGGTCGAGTTTGCGTGAGGCAGAATTGCTGGTAACACTCTGGATTCACCAGCCTTGTTGACTGTTCCCAGATGCCCTCATTTGGTGATGCCAAAGATAGCAAGCCCAGGGTGTCAGACAGCTGTGGGTCCTGGTTTTAGGGCCATGTGATCTTGTATCCATTTACCAGCAGTCATTTGCAAGTCCATTTGCAGGCTCTGGGTAGCCAGGAGCTATACCCAACACAGTTTTCTCTGCTAGTTCTTTATTTTCCATTTGCATGCTGCAGTTCATTTAAGAATATATTGAAATAGCATATGTTTACATTGTGGCTTCACCCTAAAGAAATTTTCTTTCAGAGCACCTCATAGCTCGCTCTAGGTTGTTGTCTTAGTTCTTTTGGAGTCACCTTTGAATAGATAACAAGGCCATTAATTTGGAGATTTTTTTTTATTAGTTATGCTGTTACTCTTAGGTTCATTTTTGGGCCTGTTTTCCTAGCAATTCCTCTGCTTTATAAACACTGATTAAGTCTCAGTATGTGATTTAAGCAATAGCAGTTACATTCCTGAAGGGGAGGCTAAGGCTCAAGGATATTAAGTCAGAGTTCCAAAAATGAACCATGTGTCTGTCCCCAAGCCTAAAATAGAAACTGTGTTTGGGACAATGATCTTTTAATGTGACACATACAACTTGTATTCCTGGTCAAATATTAGTGTTTGGGAGAACAAGGTGTAAAGAGATGACAGAATATAAAGCACTTCTAGAATTATTTAGAAATCTGTGACCAGGCATCAGTCTATCCTTTGGGGCTTTGGTTTTGTCTGCAAAAGAATAAGGTTTGATTGATCTCTAAAGGCCCTTTTATTCTATCTACTGCTGCTTTTTTCCCCCCATCTCATCAAATCATTCCCTTAGGAATGTTCCATGAACTATATTTGGAGCTCAGTAATATCCATATCTAACGTGCTACAAGAGTATCTTAATCTAAAATACTCAGGGAATTGTGTGTTCTTGTTCATTTAAATTTCAGGAGAACTGAAACACATTTTTTTAGTTTTAACTCTGAAAAAAAAATTTAATTAGTCCATGACTTTTCACGTTCACTGTTCTTCAGTACGGTTCTGAGAACACATTTTCACGAATGCCGGCAGGTTGCATGGCTGGGAAATGACTAGCTTTTAATGTGTTAGAGTGCAGTTTAAGCTGTTTAGTAAGTGGCTGATAGATTTTTTCAGATCTTCTGTAAGCGTATACATTTTCCCCCCTTGACTTTGGTGTCTCCTAACTCTAGTTGTGGAACTGAGGATTAAAGGAAACGTGTACAAATGGTAGCAGGAAGTACATGGTGCATCATTGCCTCTAAGCAGGCACCGCATTCGTTGCATTTCTTTACTCCAGAGTCCAGAGAGACGACAGCGCGTGAGAATTTCGACCTCCCTCTTATTTCTACGCGTGTACTTGTTATCGACTGCTTCAAACATCTCAAAAATAGTGAGATTTAGATCCTGAGTAAATACAGTAGGCGTTCTGTTAAGCTAAACTATTTCAGCCTAAAATGGCTGCTATACTCCCACACTTGGATTCCTATGGATAAGCCAGAATTGTACAATTTAGGCTGTTTTTCTGAGCTGGTTACGAAGTTACAGCCAGTCACACTAGCCACACTTCAGTCGGGCACAAAAACTCACCTTTCAGACCATTCGTGCAGCCTACCATTCAGCTTTAACCCATCCAATGATTTCTCTTCCTCGCTCCCTCACTTTTGGTTTTGTATGTCACTGTCCCTTTCTGCAAACTTACATAAATCCCATGACCACACAGCTCCTCAGAAGCCATTTTCTCGGAGACTGCCTGATTCAAATTGCCCATCCTTTGTTTAAATAAACTGTTAAATTTTGGTTTGCCTAAAATTTTTTTGTTTATTTATTTATTTTTTTACACAACTTAAACATCTACTTAAACCTGTGCATTCGAAGAAGTGGATTGGTCCCTCTTAGGGAGTTTTTAGTATATGGAGAAGCCAAAAAAGATGTGAGTAAATACTTGCAATAAAAGGCTACTGATGTTCCGATGGATCCAGACAGGGAGCAAGGTGGTTCTTCTTCAGGACGGTGATGCTTGAACTGAGTTTTGAAAGAGGACAGGCAGGGGCCAGCAGATGATGTAGTGGTTAAAGTGCTGGACTTCCACATGGTTCAAGTCCTGGACCTAGTGGCTTGACAGTCACAACCAGGCATGTGTGCGTCAGTGCCCAATATCCTAGGTGGGGAATGAAGGAGAGGAGAAGGGATTGTGGCATGGCCTTCCTCCCCAGCAGGTGATTTCTCACTTTCTCTGTCTCTCTCCATCTCTCTCTGTGTCTCTGGCGAGCATAAGCACCTATGCCAAAAAGCTTTCCCCCTACTGCCCCCCCAAAAAAGAAGAGGACAGGGAGTGGTGTGGAAAAGAAAGACTGTACAAGGGAAGATTCAGTGAACTCTAAATAAAGTCCCAGTTCCAACTCTTTGAAAAGCTAAGTGTGTGATCTTGGGCATTCACTTCCCTGAGCTTCAATGTCCTCATACATGGAAAGGATGAGAGTTAGACTAGAGCATGTCCAACATCTTTCCCCAATCAAAAATTTCTATAGTGGGCTCTGCAAGTGGCATGGTGGCTAAGTCGCTGGACTCCCATGTGGTCGACTGTGGCTTGCATCCTGGACACGGCAGCTTGGAACTTACTCTGGGTGCATGTGTGTACATGCCCCAAATCCCAAGGGGAATGGAGGAGAAGGGATTGTGGCATGGTCAATCCCCCCTGGGGAGTTATTTCTCACTTCTTGTCTTGCTGTCTCTCTCTTTCTCTCTGGTGATCTGGTGAGCACATGTGCCCTATAGCAAAAATCTCTCAAAAAAAAAATTCCTATAGCACTATTAAGATCATTTTATAAACAGGATAGACTCAAAACTTTTATAGAAAATGGGTTGTGCCTTTCCAAAGCCTTCTTTTCACACAATTAGATGGCCACAAATCCTGTCATGCTATAGAAACAGGCTTAATAGAAACCTGTTAAATCTATTCCAGCTTTTTAGTATTGCTCAGAGTTGTGCTGTCATCAGATAATATTACCTTAAATGTAAACCTTAATTTTAAGAATATTTATTACATGAGTGACCTTAGTCTAATGGAAACCCACGTGTAGAGACCTCGGAGGTCCTGGAGTCTACTGGGATTCCTGTCCATAGCATTTAAATTTGCTAAGATTTTGTTCTGAGGACTCAAGCCAGCATCTAATACTAACGGATACATTTGAGAGGAAGGACTCATATTGAGGAAGAATGTAAAAATGAGATTTCTGTATTAAAGCCTCCTGCAGTGGAGCCAGCAGGTGGCATGGTGGTTAAGGTAGCTGGACTCCCACATGGCCAACCATGGTTTGAGTCCCAGACTTGGTGGCTTGAAAACCATGCCAGGTGCATGTGCGTTTGTACCCCAAATCCCAGGAAGAGCAAGGAGGAAATGGAAATGCAGTGTGAACATCCTCCTGGGGAGTGTTTTCACTTTTCCTCTCTCTCTCTCTCTCTCTCTCTCTGTCTCTGTCTGTCAAGTATACATGCCCTATGGTGAAAAAAAAAAAGCTTCATACAATTATAATGTATTATAGCAATATGCTCTTCTTTCAGAACTAGCTTTTATCTCTCTACATATTTGTACCTAGTCTTTTTGTACAAAGGATTTGAGGCACCTTGCCAGAATATGAACAATATAATAAAAGAAGAAAATTTAAAAATCAATTACAAAATTATAAAAATAAAAGGCTCAGGGAAAATATAGGCAGAATTGAGAAATACAAGAAGGAGGAAAAAAACTTATGCAGATAAGCAGGCTATAAGTAGCTGTAACAGTTCTCTCTCTTTTTTTCTTTTTTAAGGTTTTTGCCTTAGGGCACATGCACTCACTGAAAAGATACAGAGAGAAAGTGAGAAAGAAAGTGAGAAATCATCCTCCGGAAGGGATGGCCACACCATAATCCCTCCCCCTTCATTCTCCTCCTGGTAGTTGGGGCACACATGCACACTCGCCTGGTGTAATTTTCAAGCTGCCAGGTCTGGGACTTGAACTGCAGTTGGCCATGTCCAACACCTTATCCACAATGCCACCTGCTGGCCCTAATGGCTGTACAATTCTTAAACCCGAGCTACATAATTGGACTCTGAGCTTCCTGGAAAGCAGAGCAAAAAGAATAATTACAAAAATGTCCACAACAGACAGGCTTTCTTTTGGATAAGCAAAGCTTCTCTACACTCTTAGGTGAAAATAGGATTTGTGGGTGGTTTTCTATGCTTGTCTAGCTTCCTGCTGGCTGCAGTTCTTAAGTGGAGCTCCCGAACCCAACCTCTCATTTTTAATGTCACTGTTTCCTTCCAGGGACAATGAATCACTCTTCCTGGGACTCAAGCTCTCGTGGCATTCACGAAGATGGAAAGCTCTATGTTGTTGATTCCATAAATGACTTAAACAGACTCACCCTCTGTCCTGCAGGATCACAGCATCTGTTTCGTAAGTGTGCCCGTGAGGACTTGGTAAACCTTTCTAGCTTTTAGGCTACTAAACAGAGCAAATGCTAGTGTGGACATGTGGGTGTAGATGAGGGTGGTGGGGTACAGGGTTGGCAATAGGATTAGCTTGGCACTGGAAATGCCGTTTATTTTTAGGTAGTTTTTTCTTCTGGTCTCTGAATACTTGACAGTATTATTGGCTTTCTTAGCTCCTAAGCAAGATTTGAACTCCTGTCGTCAAAAATTCTATGATCCTGTGGAGTTTCTGTCCCTGTAAAGGAGCGGAGCCTGTAGTGCTGGATCCTTGAAGTCTTGCTCATCCCTCTTGACTCTTACTGTGCCTCCCTGTGACCATAGCCAGGTCACTGACGGTACCCACTTTCTCATAGGAATCTTGTTTCATGGCCATTGCTGAGAAAATGCTCAACATAAGTCACTCTGCTTTTTTTTTTTTTTTTTTTTTAACTTTCAATTCTTTGAGCAAAAAAGTCAACCTCATTTTTTTACTTAAAAATGATAAATTTCAGGACCAGCAGTTGGTGTAATGGCTATGTCGCTGGACTCCCATGTAGTTGACTGCAGTTTGGGTCCCGGACCCAGTGGCTTAAACTCACACTGGGCACATGTGCGTGCGTGCCCAAGATCCCGAGAGGAGAATGGAGGAGAAGGGATTGTGGTGTGGCCATCCTCTCAGGGGGTGACTTTTCACTTCTGTCTCTCTGTCTCTCTCTGTCTTTCTGGCAAGTGCACATGCCCTATAGCAAAAAACTCTCAAAAAAAAAAATGTAAAAAAAAAAATGATAAATTTCCCAGGCCAGCAAGTTGTGTGGCGGTTGAGGCACTGTACTCCCACGTAGCTGACCATGGTTGTAGTCCCAGACTCAGTGGCCTGGGAATCACACTAGGGGTGTGTGTGTGTGTGTGTGTGCCCAGAATCTTGAGAGAATGAAGGAGGGACTGCGATGGCCATCCTTCCAGGGATTGATTTCTCAATTTCCCTCTCCCTGTCTCTGTCTCTAGCCAGTGTGCACTCATGCCCAATGGCAAAAACCTAAATAAAAAATAAAAAAAGAGGGGAACCAGCAGTTAGCGTAATGGCTATGTCTCTGGACTCCCACGTAGTCGACTGCGGTTTGCATCCTGGACCCGGTGGCTTAAAACTCATGCCGGGCGCGTGTGCGTGCATGCCCAAGATCCCGAGAGGAGAATGGAGGAGAAGGGATTGCGGCGTGACCATCCCCCCTGGGGGGTGATTTCTCGCTTTCTGTCTCTCTGTCTCTCTCTGTCTGTCTGGCAAGTGCACGCGCCCTATAGCGAAAACCTCTCCAAAAAAAGAAAGAAAGAAAGAAAGAAAGAAAGAAAGAAAGAAAGAAAGAAAGAAAGAAAGAAAGAAAGAAACCTACAAATTGCCCAATTAAAGGTTAGGGAAAAAGGGGAGAGGAAACAAAGACAAATATCCGGTAAATACTCAATGTGTATCTTGCTCCTTAAATATTATGAGGTCTATCAGATCGTTCATATAGAGCTTTCCTTCAATCACTGTAACTTTTAACTTCTTTATTCCCTCTCCGAAGTAAAATCCACGTCCGGCTACTTCACTGCTAACACCATCTTCAACTTAAACACTGACACCTAAACTCCAGTGTTAACTGCCTACTTGTCATTTGCTTTATGTGCACGCTAAGCTTATAGCTTCAGTTTTACATCTACCATTTTCCTTCTAAATCCTTTCTGAGTTCTTGCTTTTTTCTTCAGATTAGTGGGTTAATATTTTCACCTGTTTTATTGCAATCAGTCTCAATGGAAGTAGGTGTTTGAGTGTCGCCAATCCTGTTGCTTTGATTAGGAAGTAAAAGCTATTGGGGGGGGGGGGTGGGAACCAACAGTTAGCGTAATGGCTATGTCGCTGGACTCCCACGTAGTCAACCGCGGTTCACGTCCCGGACCCGGTGGCTTAAAACTCACGCCAGGCGCGTGTGCGTGCGTGCCCAAGATCCCGAGAGGAGAATGGAGGAGAAGGGATTGCGGCGTGACCATCCCCTCTGGGGTGTGATTTCTCGCTTTCTGTCTCTATGTCTCTCTGTCTGTCTGGCGAGTGCACGCGCCCTATAGCGAAAACTTCTCAAAAAAAAAAAAAAAAAAAGCTATTGGGTGGTGTGGGGGTTGACATCAGATGTACTTACAAGACCTGGAACAGAAGCCACCCAACTATCCATCATCAAGTAGCACAATGTGTGGGGACAATTTAATATAGGAGAGCCTACAAACAGTAACTCAATGACCTCCTTTTCGTGGGTTTCTGTATTTCTTATTAAGTTTAATCTGAGTGTTACTAAGTAACTAGACTTTACAAAATGGTGACTAAATGCAGACAACTCATAGTTTAGATGAAGCAAGCTGTTGTATAGGTATGGTTACAATTTTAGTTCAACTGCAAACCATATAGAAGAATCTTGCTGCTGAGAACATATTCATCCTGAGATCAACTTAAGAAGCCAAAATACATAAGGGGGACATTTATTTAAATGGATATAGGGATACTTGATTATTATTATAATAAAAGTAGTTTCATGGGCAAAATCCCTGAGTATTCATTCACTCTTCCAGCCAAGGTTGGTGTCTACGCCCAGCTCTATTTTACTTTCAGGTTACTTGGGGGAAGAGGGAATAAGGCCTCCAATCACTCTGACTTTTAACTTCCTTATTCCCTCTCCAAGGAAAAATCCACGTCAGGGTACTTTACTGCTAACACCATCTTTTTTTTAAACATTTTTTTTTTGGAGAGGTTTTTGCTATAGGGTACGTGCGCTCGCCAGACAGACAGACAGAGACAGAGAGACAGAAAGCGAGAAATCACACCCCAGGGGGGATGGTCACGCCACAATCCCTTCTCCTCCATTCTTCTCTCGGGATCTTGGGCACGCACGCACACGTGCCCGGCATGAGTTTTAATCCACCGGGTCTGGGACGCGAACCGCGGTCGACTACGTGGGAGTCCAGCGACATAGCCATTACGCTAACTGATGGTTCCCCTAACACCATCTTCAAAGAACTTTCCAAACAGGTCTAAGAAGATGACTTAACTCTGCTTAGTTTTTGAATATCCACATAATAGATGGTAAACAACTCACCAGTTGCTTCTGATCAAAGACATTCCTAAGGCATACGTCCCTTTCCAGGGTTGTCAGAGAGAAAAACGGGTATATCCATTACTCATGTCTCTAACAGTGGGGTACTTGTTCAGTTCTGCTGACAAGTTTTCTGGTGAGGAGTTTTCTCATTGTTGTGTTTTGTTTCATAATAGCTCTAGAGGAGAAAATCCCAAACCTTGGTACAAATGCAGGAAATGGAAGCCGGAGTCTGTTTTTCGTGGGGCTGCTAATTGTGCTGATTGTCAGCCTGGCACTGGTTTCCTTCGTGATATTTCTAATAAGTAAGTACCACCAACTGGCTTTTCATTGCTCGCTGGTTGTTTAACTTTGCTCCTGGTCTGAGCCAGTGCTTTCTGGAATCAATGCTTACACTAAGACAGGGAGAATTAACTGCTTAACTGAACTTCACTGCTTAGGGACAAGGACCCCAGGCACGAGCCCACTGCGGAAGCCCCCAGAGCCAGAAGTTCACAAACACACATGTTAGATGTTTCTGGAACACTTTTACTTTCTCATTGGGGTCCCTAGCTGCCGAATGGTAGGCAATTTAATCCTACTTAATTTTATAGTTTCTTAATCCAATACAAAGATTTCTCCATTAATGCAGGTCTATAACATAGATTTACCTGTAGGTTTCAAACTTCCTCTTAGGTTTTCTGATTTGCACAGCATCCCAGAAAGCAATTAGAAGCATCCGATGGCTTGTGCAAGGCCCCGGAGGCAGTGCTGGGTGTGATGAGAGTGGCTTCCTTCCTGTTTGACACTGATCAGGCTGGCGTCCTGCTCCTGATATAACCAGTCAGTCTGCTCTTGGGCTGGGCCATGCATGCCATGCCCTTAAGTGATGACTCAGGCTTTGTCACATCCGCCCCTCAATGGAGAGGTCCTCTGAGCTGTCAGTGCCACCCTTCTCTCCACCTGCTATGCTGTCCTCTTTCTCTGCATGCTGCCCCCTCCCACTGAGCCCACCAGTTTGCTCTCTCCGCCGAGCCCAGCATACTGGCACCTGGCGTTATTTGGATTTTCTCCCAGACCACTAAAGATAGAAGGAGCTTGAGTGCAAGGGATCATCTTTGACGCTGCTTTGCCTGGATCCACCATCTTGTCATTTCATGTGTCCTTCTATGCCTTACGGCCTTCAAAAATTCTTAACAAGAAGTGGAGCCCTTGTCTTTGGAGTGTCTCTCATGTAATTTTATTTAGGATTTGGAGGAGCCAGTGGTGGTAATGATGATGAGAGGGCAGGGTGGGCAGAGTACACGACCTTGGCATTGCTAATTCCTTTCTCCCCCAGAGATTCCTTCTTCCTTTTAGTTTGAAGGTCTTTACTCTGGAGGGTTAGTGCTGAGGGAAGGGTGGTCTTGAATTGCTTCTCCTTCACGTAGTTGATGCCCTTTGGCACTTACAAGCGAACATGTGAACTGTCCTTGTAATAACTGTGACCTTGCATCTGGCTATTAATTGGGGCGAGTTGGCTGCTGAACCTGCAAGGCCCAGGAAGAGCACTATTCTGAAATTAAATGAATTAAATTAATGCTGTCACACCCACCTGGGAAATGACTGAGTTCAACGATCAGGGATTTTAGGTATGTCTCCAGACATGTGAAGAAGCTGAAGGAAAGTCTCTCTTCTAAGATGCTGCCTAGTCAGATGAAGGGGCAGGATAATAACCAATGCTAAGTATTGGCTGTTTATCCCAGGCACTGTGTGAAGCACTGAGTGTCTATTTGCCCACAGTCTCATAACAGCTCTATAGCACAGGAGTCATTGTTATTTTGACTTTACCGATGCTGAAACTGAGGCTTAGAGAGATGAATGAATATGCCCAAGGTCACATAGCTAATAAGTGTCAAATCAGGGCTCAAAGACACTCTGCCTGACATCAAAGACCATTCACTTTATCTTCATCATTACAGTACTCTTATATAAACAGGATTTATTTGATATTTGCCTCAAGTGTTTTATATTGAGGTCAAAGTCATATTAAGTAACAGAAAGATATGAGTAAAGAGGAATGTTTTGTTATTGGACAATTACTCTGTGCCAGACACATTACCTTCATTATCTTAAATCCCTTCTCCACCCCTCAAGGTGGTGTCTAATATCTTTTAATTTGCCAATGAAAGACTAAGGCCCAGAGAGCTTACTTCTCTGCGTTCGCCTGGCTTATCCAAGGCAGAACTGAAATCCAAGCCTGGCCTGTCAAACTGCAGAGCTCACGTGTGCTATACTGCACCTGTGGAAGTATTGAAGTCTCCAAATTGTTTTCAGACAAACGTAACCCAGAGCTAGCACGGGTATCTGTAAGTGAACTTGAACTTGCTCATCTTTAACAGGGAAATCCAGTTGATCTCCGTGGGACTCAGTGCAAACTTGTATTCTTTTCATTGTAGTGCAAGAATTTATCTTCTTTGTAACTCCAGAATTTTTTATACACATGAGAAATAAGACTTTTATAGTGATCACATTTTTGCAACTATCTATCTATTTATTCATTTATTGCCAGAGGGCATGTGTGCTCACCAGAGAGAAAGAGAGTGAAATCACACCAACTGGCGTGCGGTTATATCACAATCCTCTTTCTTCCATTCTTCCTTCCAATCAAGATTTGGGGCATGCACACATATGCACCCTGTGTGTTTTTTCAAGCTGCCGGGACCAGGATTCAAATCACAGTTAATCATGTTGGGATCTGACTCCATGCAGCGTTTAACCATGGTACTATGGTGCTGCCCCTTGGGCCCTGTTTCATCCAACATGATTTTTCAGAAATGAGGGAGAAGTCACTGCTGGGCAGCCAATTGTCCAAGGTTGGGAGACAAACCTCTGATATCTAGTTTACCTTCCCAAGTCAGTTGATCAGCTAAGCCCAGCAGCAGGTTACCAACACCATTATTAGCTCCTGAAAGATACCGCTGAAATAAACTTGCCTGAAATGGAAGTGGTAAGGAGCTCAAATATAAAGTACTGATTTTGCACTGCATTTCTTGGAAATCTTAACTCTGATGAACAAACCTCAAAATGCTCCATTCTCTGGTTTACTGTATTTGCCAGGGGTTCTGTTTATTTGGAAAATATTGTGCCTCTATTCTCAGGCATGGTCTGAGTGGAATGACTACACATTCGTTATGGACTGATCATTCAGGACCAGCAGACTTATGTCAGAATTGGCTGGAACCCAAAGAACATCATTTCCCCAATGAGGAGTGAAAAACTTTTCCTGAGAATGGATCTCGAAATTAGACAACAGAGCAATCACTTCTGGGGAGATAGTCAAACACACTGGCAGTTCCCTTTGGTTGCTCACAGTGGTGTTTTTCTGAGCCCGCATATGTGGAGTGCTGCTAGAGGTAGGTTGGCACCAAGAGGTTGTGCAATACCTCACTTAATAGGCAACTTCAGGGGACCAGCAGTTGGCATAATGGCTCTGTCACTGGACTCATGTAGTTGACTGCGGTTCGAGTCCTAGACCTGGTGGCTTAAATTCTTACTAGGCACATGTGCGTGCATGCCCAAGATGCTGAGGGGAGAATGGAGGAGAAGGGATCGTGGTGTGGCCATCTCTCCCACCCCCTGGAAGTAATTTCTTACTTTCTGTCTCTCTGTCTCTCTCTGTCTCTCTGGCAAGCACATGCACCCATAGCAAAAACCTCTCCAAAGGAAAAAAAAAAAAAAAAAGGAAAAAAAGGAATAGGCACTTCTGGGCTAGCAGAGCAGCGGGCTCACCAAGTCTTACAGCCCTTGCCTGAGCACCATTGCAGGGTTTTGGAGTCCCGGTGGAACATTCTGGAAACCACAGTAACACAGTCTGTTTTCCATTTTAAAGTTCAAACTGGAAACAAGATGGATGATGTGTCAAGAAGACTGACAGCTGAAGGAAAGGACATAGATGATCTTAAGAAAATCAACAACATGATCGTCAAGCGACTCAACCAGCTGGACTCTGAAGAGAACTGAAGAGCTAATTTTCCAAGAGCAACGGCTAACACCAGGAGATTTTCACTTTACTGGGAGTGTACAGAATTAGGAATTGAGGAAGCGGATTTCTGCAGATGATCTGATCAGCGAACCCGGCCCTGGGGCCCAATTTCTGCAGTAGGGATGGGGGTAATTCCAAGGCAAATGGGTTTGAGAATAGCGGCTGGAAGGGGAGACCTTGTCTCAGCCTCATTTCACTGTGGGGAGCTTCAGCTTTAGTGGGACTGAGAGTGACTATCAGAAGGAGAATCAACAGAAAGCAAGATAATTCGTATACATATGTGGGGTCTTCAAAAAGCCCATGAAAATGCAAATTGTGAAAAAATATGCATGGATCTTTTTGGGGCACTAAAATAAACTCATACTTTAATTCCATTTCCCCACAATCTTTTTGAAGTCCCCCTGTACAACTTCTGCTACAAAAAGAGCTTTGTCATTAGAACAAGTTCAACGTGCCCATGAAGTTCAGGATGTTTTATGTACCTTTACACTTTCCTATGAAAGTCTAACTAACGAGTTCATTGAACTTCATGTTAAAGGGAACTGAGTCTTTTTAATCAATGAGATTCTGCTCAGATGACTAGACTTTGACTCTATTTCCCCATGGGGAGCAATGGGGTGGGCTTCAGATCTAGCTGCTGTCCAGGTTTTGTTGGTAAAACCATGAGTAATAATTATGCGTATGATGGGAATAGGGGTCCGAAGAGAAAACCTAATTAAGTAACTCAACTAATGCTAAGCTTCTATTCTGAAAATCACCCTCTGCTAGAGGAGCTTACAGTGGAGTGCAGAACAAAGGAGATTATATATAATTATATGAGATTTGTTTACTTTGTTTCTCAGAAACAAAACAAAACAAAATACCCTCCTGTACCCTGTTGATTAATTTGGGAGAAACCTGATAGATTTGTGGCCTTTGCTAAAGTGTCTGTGTATTTGGCATCTGCCCTGGTTTAGCACAACAAGTAAGGCACACAGTAAATGATTTAAGATGCGATGTGAAATAAATAAGTTTAACAAGTACAGGAGTCTTAGAAAATTTTTTAATTTGCATAAATTGTGCAAGTCAGTTTAAGAACATATTATGATTCGTCATTTTGAGTTTCAAAAACATTTGGGTTTACCCAAAAATTAAACACATATATCCACATATTTGATAATAATAAATAGTTAATGAAACGAACACAAGACTTTCACTTACCTATGCTTGCCTAAAACAATAGCTGAACTGAGTTTTAAAAAAAATTTTATTTATTATTGTTATTTTAATTTGCTATAGAGTATGTGTGCTCACCAGAGAGAGAGAGAAAGGAGCAAGCAAGCCACCAGGTCTGGACTCAAATGATGGTTGACCAGGTGGGAGTCCAGAACCTAACCCCGCCACCTGCTGGCCATGTGTACTATGCATTCTTTTTCTTAACATTGGTAGATATCATGCAGAACATTTATAAAATCTGAAATTTCTCTCTATTGGAAAATTTTTATTGACCTGTTCATAGGATGTAGCAAATAAACATATATTATCAGAATTTGTTATAAACTTATTTCGGAAACTACTGAGGAGCTGAAGCATCAACTCTTTAAAAAAAAAAAAAAACAACAAACAAAAAACACCCATTTCTGGGGCTAGCACATGGAATGGTGGTAAACGCACTGAATCCCACATGACTGGCTGTGTGGTTCAAATCCCAGACTGGGTGTCTTGAAAAACACAGTGGACATGTGTGCGTCCATGCCTAAAATCCTGGGAGGAGAATGGAGAAGGCATTGAAGTGTGGCCCTCCCCCCAGGAGAGTGATTTCTCACTTTTCTTCTCTCTGTCTCTCTTAGGAGAGTGCACTCACTCTCTGACAAAAGTCTAAAAAACAAAAACCAAAAAACCTACTCATTTCTTTCATTTTATTCTTTCTTTTTTTTTTTTTAAGTTTTTGTTTGTTTGTTTGTTCATTTGTTTGTTTTTGGCCACAGGGCATGTATCCTTGCCAGAGAGACACATAGAGACAAGGTAAGTGAGAAATTTGCCCCTAGGGCAGATGGCGATGCAGCCATCCCTTTCTTCCCTTTCCTCCATTCTCCTCTTAGGATTCTGGGCATGCACGCACATGCACCTGGTGTGCTTTTCAAGTTGCTGGGTCTAGGACTTGAACCACCGAGTTGGCTATGTGGGATCTAGTGCCTTAACCACCACGCCACCTACTGGCCTCTATTTGTTTCTTTTTAACAAAGGTGTATTTCTTACATGAATGGAAAAGAGAGAGAGAGAGAAAGAACCCCAACAGTGTCTTGACACCCTGATCCATCCGCACCTCAGCCAGCCATAGATCATGGGCACACTTGTGCCTGGTGTACCGAGGAAGGTCTCTGGACACGAACCTGGAGCCATCCCATGAGGTTAAGCCTCACAGCCTCTGCGTTATACCACTGTGCCAATGTCGATCCCTATTTGTGTTTATTGTGCCCCCCCCCCCCCCCAAATTTGTGGTCTTCATCCCAAGATATTTATGATTTTACAACATAAAGTAGGGCCTGACTACTCATTTTATTCATCTTTTTGATCTGCACTGTCCTGCCTATATTGCTCCTACTGAGGCATGATGGCCCTCTGACCCTCACAGTCTGGAATAAAGCAGCCACCACAGTTTTTGATTATTTACAAGAAAAGTAAACAAGTTCCAGTGAACGTGTTTGAACATTTAGGCTGGCTTCATGTAGTCTTACAGCAAAGACGATGGTGTTTGGGGACCAGCAGGTGGTATGGTGGTAAAGGCACTGGACTCCCACATGGCCAACCATGGTTCGAGTCCTGAACCTGGTGGCTTGCTTTCTCACGTTCTCTCTCTGGTGAGTGCACACACCTTGTAGCAGATTAAAAATAATAATGATAAATAAAATTAAATAAAAATAATTCTCAAAAAAATCCCCAAAACAGCAGTGTTTAACATGGGCTTGGGAATCCAAACTCCTAGTCTGCATCCTAGAGCCACCACTTCTTTTCAGTTGGGGGAAAGTAACATCTTTGATTATTTATTTATTTATTTATGGAGGTTTTTACTTTGGGGCACCTGTGCTTACCAGAGAGAGACAGACACAGTGAGAGGGAAAGTGAGAAATCACCCCACAGGAGGGATGGCACATCACAATCTCTTCTTCTTCATTCTCCTCCCAGGATCTTAGGCAGGCATGCACATGTGCCCAGCGTGATTTTTTTTTAAATTAAATTAAATTAATTTTTTTATTCATTCATTTTTTATTTTATTTTACTTTATTTATTTTTAATTTGACCAGAGGGAAACACACACAGAGAGAGGTGAGAAAGCAAGCCACGAGGTCCGGGACTCAAACCGTGATTGGCCATGTGGGAGTGTCTAGCACCTTAACCCTTATGCCACCTGCTGGTCCCTTAAATTTTTAATATTACATTTAATCACATATATCTTTACAGTGTATAGCATTTCTTTTTTGAGCACAATTACCATGCATATCAGTCAAGACAAAGACATTAGTATACACAGCATCAGCAGCAAATAGCTTTTCATTTTTTTTGTCAGTTAGGTGTACGTTTTTTCCTATTTCTTCCCCTATTCTCCTCCCTTCCTCTATTATCCACCTTTGTATTACCCCTATCCTTACTATCTCTAGTATCTACTGTTGCTGTCCCTGCTACTATGCCTTCCAAACTTTCAGTTTCTGCCATAGGGTACAGATAATCAGTATATATTGAGTGGGGACATACAAAGTCTGTCTTTCTGTCTTTCATAGTCTGACTTGCTTCACTTAGCATTAAGTCTTCCACATTCATCCACGTTGTATCAGATATCTGGGTTTTATTATTATTATTTTTATGACTGAGTAGTATTCCATAGAGTGCATATGCCACATTATTTTCAGTCCAGTCATCTATGTTTGGACATTTGGGTTGATTCCATGCCCTAGCAATTGTAAATAATGCTGCAATAAACATGAATGTGCAAGTGTTTTTCCAACCGAGGGTTTTTCTGTCCTTTGGGTAAATAAATAAGAGTGGAGTTACTAGATCATATGGTAGTTCTATTTGTAGGTTTCTAAGGCATCTCCATAGGGTTCTTCAAAGTGGTTGTACTAATGTACATTCCCAACAACAGTGTAGGAGAGTTCCCTTTTCACCACAGCCGCACCAGCACTTATCATTATATATTTCCTTAATTTTAGTCATTCTGACTGGGGTTAAGTGGTATCTCATTGTGTTTTTTTTTTTTTTTTTTTTGAGAGGTTTTCGCTATAGGGTGCGTGCGCTCACCAGACAGAGAGAGACAGAGAGACAGAAAGCGAGAAATCACCTCTCCCCAGGGGGGATGGCCACACCGCAATCCCTTCTCCATTCTCCTCTCGGGATCTTGGGCACACACGCACATGCGCCCGGCGTGAGTTTAAGCCATCGGGTCCGGGACGCGAACCATGGTCGACTACGTGGGAGTCCAGCGACATAGCCATTATGTTAACTGCTGGTCCCTCATTGTGGTTTTGATTTGCATTTCCTTTAAGACAAGAGATGTTGAGTATGTTATCATATGCTTTTGGGCTGTTCATATGTCTTCTTTGGAGAATTGTCTGTTCAGCTCATTTTCCCACCTTTCAATTAAATTGATTTTTTAAATTGAGGATAAGCTGCTTGAGTTCCATGCATATTCTGGTTATCTGTGCTATAATTTGCAAATATATTCTCCCACTCTGAGGGTTGTCTTCTCACCCTACTTATTGTTTCTTTGGTTATGCAGAAACATCTCAGCTTACTATGTCCCATTTTTCTATTTTTTGGGACTATTGCCTGTGCTTTGGAGATCTTCTTGAAGAAGTCTTTGCCTACTCCAAGGTCTCCAAGAGTTTTTCCTGTGTTTTCCACCAGTAGTTTTATAGTCTGAGGTTTTATGTTTAGATCCTCAATTCATTTGAGTTAATTTTTGTTAGTGGCGAGAGATAAGGATTTAGTTTCATTCCTCTGCACGTGGATATCCAGTTCTCCCAGCTGAAGAGATTGGCTGAAGAGATTCTCTTTTTCCCACTGGATTGTCTTGTGCCCCCTTTTGAGGATCAACTGGCTCTATGTTTTAGGGTTTATTTGGGGGTTCTCAATTCTGTTCCATTGGTTTACCTGTCTGTTTTTGTGCCAGTACCATGCTATTTCAATTATCAAGGCTTTGTATTATGTTTTGAGGTTAGGAAGTGAGATGCTTCCTACTTTATTCCCCTCGCACAGTATTGCTTTGGGACTTTTATGCTTCCAGACAAATTTTATGACTCCCCCCCCCCCATTTTTGTGAGGAAGATCTCTGGTAGTTTGATAGTGATAGGATTGCATTGAATTTGTAGATTAATTTGGGAAGAATTGTCATCTCAATTATATCGATTCTTCCAATCCAGGAGCAATGGGATATTTTTCCACTTTTCTGTATTATTTTAAATTTTTAGTGTTTCATAGTTTTCCTTATAGATATCTTTGACATCTTTTGTAAGGTTTATTCCTAGATAACTTATTTGGTTTGTGGTTATTGTAAATGGGATTTCTTTCTTCAATTCTGTCTCAGTTTGTCCATTGCTGGCATGTAAAAATGCTATAGATTTTTGTATATTGATCTTGTATCCTGCCACTTTACTATACTTTTTCATCACTTCCAGGAGTTTTCTCATAGATTATTTTGGATTTTCTATGTATAGTATCATATCATCTGCAAATAGAGGTAATTTCATTTCTTCTTTTCCTATTTGGATGCCTTTTATTTGACTCTCTTGTCTAATCGTGCTGGCTAGAACTTTCAGTACTATGTTAAAAAGGAATGGAGAAAATGGGCAGCCTTGTTTTGTTCCAGTGTTTATTGGAAAGGCTTTCAGTTTTTCCCCATTTACTGTGATGTTAGCTATGGGTCTTTTTCATAGATGGCTTTTATTGTGTTAAGGAATGTCCCTTCTATGCCAATTTGCTGAGAGTCTTAATCATGAAGGGATGTTGTATTTTATCAAATGCTTTTTCTGCATTGATTGATAGGATCATATGGTTTTTATCTTTCCTTTTGTTAATGTGATGTATTACATTTATTGTTTTGCATAGTTGAACCATCCTTGTACCCCTGGAATAAAGCCTACTCGATTAAGGTGTATAATTTTTTCAATATGTTGTTGAATATGATTTGCTGGTATCTTATTGAGAATTTTTGCATCTGTATTCATCAGAGATATTGGCCTGAAGTGTTTGTTTGTTTATTTATTTATTTATTTATTTATTTATTTATTTAGTCATGTCCTGGTCTGGTTTGGGATAAAGATGATAGAGGCTTCTTAGAATGAATTTGGGAGGGTTTCTTCCTTTTGAATTTTTAGAAATAGTTTAAGGAGAATTGGGATTAGTTCTTCTTTAAACCTTTTGTAGAATTCATAAGTAAAGACATTGGGATCTGGGCTCTTCCTTGTTGGGAGACGGTCTATTACTAATTCAATCTCATTGTTTGTCATGGGTCTATTCAGACTTTCTATTTCTTCCTGGTTCAGTCTTGGTAAGTTATATGTGTCCAGAAATTTGTCCATCTCATCTGGATTTTGTTTGTTGGCATATAGTCGCTTATAGTACTTTTGGATGGTATTTTGTATTTCTGTTATTTCCATTGTAATAATGCCTATTTCCTGGCTGATTTGATTTATCTGGCTCCTTTCTCCATTCATCTTTATTACTCTAACTACTGGTGTGTCAATTTTGTTTATCTTCTCAAAGAACCAGCTTTTGGTTTCGTTTATTTTCTGTGTAGTTCTTTTATTCTCTATTTTATTTATTTCTGCTCGAATCTTTATTATTTCTTTTCTCTTTGAATGTTGTTGTTGTCGTCTTTCCCATTTCCTGAGTTGTGTCATTATGCTGTTTATTTGTCACCTTTCTGCTTTTTTCTTGTGGACACTAACTTCCCTCTTATAACTCTTCCCTCTTCCCTCTAATGGGCTATGAACTTCCCTCTTATAACTGTTTTTGCATTGTCCCATAGGTAATAAACAAATACTTGTTTGTTCATTATCACTGATTTCTATGAACCTTATGATTTCAGTCTTAATTTTTTCAATAGCCATAAAGTCATTTAGGAGTAGGTTTTTTAGTTTCCATGTGTTTGTGAATTTTCGAGGACTCTTTCTGTAGTTGGTTTCAAGTTTGATTCCATTGTGGTCAGAAAAGATGCTAGGTATAGTTTCTATACCTTTAAATTTGTTAAGGCTTGTTTTGTTCCCTATCATGTGGTCAATCTTCAAACTCGTTCCATGTTGGGGTGAGAAAAATGTATATTTTGTGGTAGTTGGGCAAAATAATCTATAGATGTCTGTCAAATTCATTTCATGTATGGTATCATTTAGATCTTGTATCTGTTTATTTTTTGTTTAGATGATCTGTCCAGAGGAGTCAGTGGAGTGAGATCCCCTACAATTATTGTGTTGCAATCTATCTCTCCCTTGAAAACTAACAGTCTCTGATGCATTTAGGTGTTCCAATGTTGGGTGCATAGATATTTACAAATGTTATATCTTCTTGGTGAACAAGTCCTTGTAGTACTTTATAATGTCCTACTTTGTTTCTTCTTACATCTTTCATCTTAAAGTCTACTTTGTCTGATATCAGTATCGCTGTTCCAGTCTTTTTTTGGTTTCCATTTGCATGGAATATCTTTTTAGAGCCCTTCACTTTCAGTCTATGTGTGTATTTATCAGTGAGGTGTGTTTCTTATAAGCAGCATATAGATGACTTCTGCTTTTGTATCCATTCAGCCAGTCTGTGTCTTTTAATAGGAGAATTTAATCTGTTAACATTCATTGATTATTGATATTTGCAGATTTATCCCTGTCATTTTGTTAACAATTTTCTCAGCGGTTTTTTTTTTTTTTTTTTTTTTTTTTTTTGTTGTTGTTGTTCTCTTATTTCTCTTTGTCTCTCTTTAGTTATCCTGATAAAACATTCCCCTCAGTACTTCCTGTAGAGTGGTCTATTATTTGTGAATTCTTTCTGTTTTTGAGAATACTTTTATTTGCTCTTCCCAAGATTGTCCTTGAAGGAAAATCTTGCTGGATATAGTATTCTTGGTTGAAATAGATTTTCTTTTAATGTTTTGAACACATTTCCCGTTCTTTTCTTGCTTACATTGCTTTAGTTGAGAAGTCTGATGTTAGCCTAATGGAACAGTCTTTGTAAGTAACTTGATGTTTTTCCCTTGCCATTTTTAGAATATTGTTTTTGTCTTTAATTTTTACCAATGTGGCTATGATGTGCCAGGGGTAGGATCTTTTTGTGTTAATTCTATCTGGGGATCCTTTTTATTTCTTGGGTCTGAATTTCTTCATGTTCCTCTATATTTGAAAATATTCTGATAGTATTTCATGAAAGAGGTTTTCCATGCCTTTAGCAGATTCTTCACCTTCTGGAATACCCATTATACAGATATTTGGACATTTCAAGATGTCTAGAATTTCCCATATGTTGTTCTCAGGGTTTTTTTTTTTTTTTTTTCCCTTCTTTTTGGTGATTTGGTCTATGCTGGAGACTTTGTCTTCAAATTCAGAAATTCCTTCTTCTACATTGTCCAGTCTGCTGTTAATTCTTTCTACAGAGATTTTAATTTCTTGTCTTCATTTCTAGAAGTTCTGTTTGATTGTTTTTTAGAATGTTTATTTCCTTATAAAATTCCTCTTTCATTTCCTAAAATGATTTTCTCATTTTCTGGAACTGATTGTCTGTTTTCTTTTGCATCTCCTTGAGCTCTGTCACTATGAATATTCAGAATTCTTTTTCTGACATTACTGTGTATCTGTCCACTGTTGGTGAAGGACTACTATTCTCACCTGGTGAAGACCTACCACCTTGTTTTATCATGTTTCTTCAAGATCTGTGTTGGTTTCTAGTCACATAATGCAGTATTCAGTTTTTTCTATTTGCTGGAGTAGATTCTGTAGTACTGGTGGAGGAAATTTCACCCTTAGATCCCAGATGTGTTCCAATCGGAGGGCTAAGTCTCCCAGGTCAGAGTAGTTATGGGTAACTTCAGGTTCTTGACTCCTCCACCAAATGTTCAATTCTCAATGTGGTGGTATTTGATATAATTTGAAGATGATCCAGTTGTACGCTGCTTTGCATAGTCATGGGTTGTATAGCAAAAGTTCCAAAGTGTCTCCCAGGCCCCGACCACAGACTCCCTCTCAAGAGCTGCCCAGACTGGGCTCAAGACTCCTGGCAGGTGGGCCGGCGGGGTGAGGCCAGGCTGCTGGGATGGTGGGCGATGGAGTTCAAAAGTCCCAAAGTGGTTCTCAGGCTCCAAGCTCGGACTCACCCTAAAGGTCTGCACCTACAGCATGATGTTTCAAGCCACCAAGTCCAGGACTTGAGCTGTGGTTGGCCATGTGGGTGTCCAGTGACATACCACCACGTCATCTGCTGGTCCCCCCTCTTTGATTTTTTCCAATCAGCAAAATTGGAAGATTGCAAAATCCATTCTATTACTGTAAAACTTAAAAGAAGTGATAAATATAAAGGGCTTAAAGTAGTGCCCAAAACAAAGTAACCACTCGATAAATACTAGTTGTTACTATATTATTATCATTATCATTATTATTTTTTTTTTTGGGGGGGAGAGGTTTTTGCTACAGGGCACATGCACTCACCAGAGAGACAGAGAGACAGAAAGTGAGAAATCACCCCCCACCCCCCGGGGGATGGCCATGCCGCAATCCCTTCTCCTCCATTCTCCTCTTGGAATCTTGGGCACACACGCACAAGCGCCCGGCATGAGTTTAAGCCACCGGGTCCAGGACTTGAACCGTGGTCGACTACATGGGAGTTCAGCGATATAGCAATTACGCTAACTGCTGGTTCCAGTTGTTACTACATTTTTATTATTGTTAAAAGTAGTAGGTGTGGCATGGTAGAAATAACTTGTAACATTTAAACCTCTACTTGCGGGGACATAGGGCCAACATTGTGTAAGGTCATAGTACCCTGAACTTGTCTGACCAAGAGTGGTGGAGTGAAAAATCTTTCAGCGAAAAAAACTCCTATGTTACAAGAAGTGATCAATGCAAGCAGGAGGGTTTGTCATTTTCTAGTGGTCTAATCCAAAGAACATAAGGATCCATGTTTGCCTACCTGAGATGGAGCCAGGAACCTGCTGTCTGCCTTGGACTGATGACCACAGGGGCGGTGGAAGGAGGGAGCAGAATGCTGAGGTAAAGTGCACAAAGCAGTAGTGATACAGAAGGGAGAGACCAACAGTTAGCGTAATGGCTATGTCGCTGAACTTCCATGTAGTCAACTGCGATTCGAGTCCTGGACCTGGTAGCTTAAACTCATGCCGGGCGCATGTGCGTGCATGCCCAAGATACCGAGGGGAGAATGGAGGAGAAGGAATTGTGGTGTGGCCATCCCCCGGGGGTGATTTCTCGCTTTCTGTCTCTCTGTCTCTCTGTCTTTCTGGTGAGCGCACATGCCCTATAGCAAAACCCTCTAAAAAAAAAAAAAGAAGAGACTGCTGGGGGCCAGCAGGTGGCGTGGTGGTTAGGAGCGCTGGACTGTCACGTGGCTGACCGTGGTTTGAGTCCTGGACCTGGTGGCTTGCTTTCTCACCTTCCCTCTCTCTTTTTCTGTCTCCATCTCTCTCTGATCAAATTGGAAAATAATAATGAGAATAAATAAAGTTAAATAAAATAATTCTTGAAACATAATAATAAGGAAGGGATTGCTGAATGGAGACATGCCCTGATAGGAAAAGAGAAGCGGTTTGTGCTGTGCTTTGGACTCTAATACTAAGAGAGATATGTCTTTACCTGTAATACGGCTTTGTCTGCACACCCTCCTGAAGTTGCCAGCCATATAGGGAGGATCGCACATCATCTGATGTGTGTCCAATGCCATGCACTTCCAATTCTGCCATGGGGATCCTGGAAGAGAGTTTTTACAAGGCCTCTCATGGTTCTGCCTTGGCAACTGCCTGTAGGCCAGCTTGGCCCAGCGCTGCCCACCACTCTGCTGTGACACTTGGAGGCCACTGGGGCATGGATCTGCCTTCAGCTGGGAGGTGCCATCTTCCTGGGGTGGCCATTGAGCTGAAACTTATGGGGTATAGGATACTTACTCCTCAGGAATTGACCAGGGTCATCTGACCAGGACTCTATCAATGGGCACCATTTCTGAAGCAAGACTCTTGAACAAGAATGATGCAAACCAGGTTTAAAAACAATATAAAGTTTTTGCTTTGTTCTTGTTCACCACAGTGATGGAAAGGAGAGAATTTTGGTATGCATATCATTTAGACTAACTGTATCTTGGAATACATTGCACAAACCATCATGTTATGATCAATTTTATTGCTTAGAGAGGTGATTTTAATAGAAACAAGCTCTCTTTGAGTCAGGGTGTAAAAATAATATTATTCTAGCTTAAAATAATGACCCCATTTATATTCAGTAAAGAGGGATGAGAAAAAGTCATAGATGATCAGAAAGACCGGGAATCTATCCCCTCTGTGAATGAATTTGCCCAAAAGAAGCTGAGGAGAAAGAGCCTGAGGACTGTGAGCTGTCTTTCCACAGTCAGGAAAAGTATTTTTTTTTTTTTAAAGTGAACATGTTCTTATTATGTTGAACCTGTGTGATCACTTATTCTTATTTGTCACAGATAAAGGCTTCTCAGTAATTTTTTTGTCATGGAAAATATTACTGAAATGTAATTCTGCTTTTTATGAAGATGAAACTAGGATTTTACAAAATGATGAAAAGATAATTCAGAACAAACTTAATTCCACCTAACAAATGGGTATTAAGCACATATGCTATGCCCAACTGTGTGCACTGTGCTGGACATTAGAGAGTATCCAACAGGGAGTAAGGGGTAGTCTCTTCTTCACAGGGGCTTCTGATCTGGTCATGTAATCAAGAATGTATGTGAAACCAGGTATGACCTGTAACTATGAATTGGAGGCAGCAGTTCCCCAATGTGCCCTTCAAAGTATTACCTGAAGGCTAAACACTGTTCCTCCAACTCATTCTTGAAACCTGTCCTCAGAAATTTTGACTGGGCATGCATGGAGAATTCATATATGTGTGTATATGTGTATAAATTACTTATTTAATTTTATTTAATTTGCTATAGAGCATATGCATTCACCAGAGAGAGACGGAGAGAGAGAAAGAAAATGAGAAAGCAAGCTGGCCAGTTCAGGACTTGAACCAGGGTTGTCCATGTGGGAGTCTAGTGCCCCAACCACCATGCCAGCAGGCCCCGAGAACTCACATTCTAAAAAAGCTGCTATGATAATTCTGGAGCTTAGTTTGGGTGGCTGGGCAGATAAGTAATTTGTACACTTGGGTTTGGTCTTTGGTTCTATGCATGAGTAAGTGTGGCATTAAATTTGTTCCTTAACTTCCCAGACTTTCAGGATTTTCTTCTGTAATGGGAAATTGTTGCTGCTGACAAGTTGATAGAAAGTCCTTTATCCTCCAGACCAGCAGTTGGTGTAATGGCTATGTCTTCGGACTCTTCTGTAGTCGACTGCAGTTTGAGTCCCAGACCCAGTGGTTTTAAACTCATGCTGGGCACGTGTTTGTGTGTGTGTGTGTGTGTGTGCCCAAGATTCCGAGAGGAGAGTAGAGAAGGGATTGTGGTGTGGCCATCCCCCCTGGGGGGGGTGATTTCTTGCTTTCTGTCTCTCTCTCTTTATGGTGAGTGCATGCACCCTATAGCAAAAACCTTTCAAAAAAAAAACAAGTCCTTTATCCTCATGTCATCTACACATCACTGAAATATTCAAAGAATTTAAATTGTATATCAAAGTGGGGCCATTTGACCATTTGCAGATATTATTTTTAATCTCTAGGCAACATTCATAATCTCTTGTTCAAGAATTCACAAAAGTCCTCAGGAGAACATGCCATTCCATTTTCTCTCTCACTTATCTCACTTTTCCTTTCCATCCCATCCCCTTACCTCTCTTCCTACCTTGTCCTGATCACCTCAACTGCCCTTGGCTTAACTCCAGTATAAGGGACTATTCAATTTTTCTGAAGAGCTGTAGAGGGGAATTCTCGCAGGGCTGTTCTGAGCACTTGAAAACCTTGATGGGTGTGAACCTGAGAAGAGGCCAGACAAGAAGATCACTCTGCGTTCTGCTTCTGGAGAGGCTGAGAAGGTCAGTCGAAGAGGCAGTGTTGCTTGGACCCTGCTGAAGTTAGTATCAGTGCTGCCTGAGCCCTACCCATGCCACTATGTCAGGATCCATCAAGCTGTCTTTCTGAGTGCCAACCTCTTGTCTTGAATATCTTCATCCGAAGACATTTTATAGAGCTGCTGACAAGAGAAGATTGACATCCCCTGGGGATTGAGAATAATGTCTAGAAATGGTCTGGCATCTCTTCTTGGATATAACAATTATAAGTGACTTAGAAACGACTCTACTATTCAAGGTGGGGGGATGAAAATATAACCAATTAGTATCAAAATAGTCAATGATCAATTGAAATTAATGACAGTCATGGAACATGGGCTGAGGCAAATGAATAATTCAATCCTTAGCCCTTGACGAGCAAAACAGAGTTGAAGTGACTCAACTATTATTCAGTGTAGTGTAACTCAGAATGGCAAGAAAAGAAAAAAAAAGCTGTCTTAAGTGTAGCTGAGTTTTTTGTCTTTGGAAAAGAGTCTGTTTAGACAAAACTTGTGTTACCCCTGAATTTCTCTTACCGCCTGAGAAATCAAACCTGCACTATAAGAAGTCTCATAACTGACCAGAAGAAAATTCAAAGAAACTTACTTTTGTTTCATTTCTTTTTTCTCTTTTCCTTCAAGGTTGATATGTAGGGATTTTTCTGTAGATATTTGGTTTTTGGCCAGCAATGTGGGCAGTAGGATGTGAAGGTGAACGAGGGCAGAGAAAGCAACCATGGCATGAAATACAGAGCCCACGTGTCAGGCTGCAGCACTTGATGTCTTCCCGAATGAAGGAAAACATGAAATATTTCACGTCTTAGGAAGATGAAGAATGAATGGGCTGTGAGACGCTGAGAACTGAATTTAGGGAAAGGAACTCATGATTCTAATTTTTCTTTATTTCATAGCTTTCTTTTCTTTTTTTTTTCAGTGTTTTTTGTAGAGGTTTTTTTCACTATAGGGCGCGTGAGCTTGCCAGACAGACAGAGAGAGACATAGAGACAGAAAGTGAGAAATCACCCCCCAGGGGGGGATGGTCACGCCGCAATCCCTTCTCCTCCATTCTCCTCTCGGGATCTTGGGCACGCATGCACATGCGCCCGGAGTGAGTTTTAAGCCACCGGGTCCGGGACGTGAACCGCGGTCGACTTACATGGGAGTCCAGCGACATAGCCATTACGCTAACTGCTGGTTCCCCTATTTCATAGCTTTCTTTGAAACACAATTCATCATTCATGCATGAATCCTTAAAGAAATGGATTGTAAATGCTCATCCCATCAGGAATAGTCTTTCTCAATGTGGGGTACCACTGCCATCAGACGTTTATTGTCTGATGAACAAATGGAGCAGAACAAACAATAGAAAAAACAGTTAATTTAATTATGGCTTTTTAAATGCTAAAACTATTCTTTTTTCATATCCCAAACTATTTTAAATATTGCTAGAAATGGACTAAATATGAATTCTATTTTGCCCCCCCAAGTTCTAGTTAACGTCTTTAATATTGATGAGATGGGATCAATTTCTGAATTACTATAAATCCATTTAGAGGCTCCAAAACAATTTCATATAGGCTCAGAAAAAAGGAAAACAAAACAGTGATGGAAAAGATATTAGGCAGCCCTTGATGTATAATTTAGGACTTTTTTAAAAAGAGTTATTTATTTAATTTTATTAATTATTATTAAAATAATTATTTTATTTAACTTTATTCTTTAATCTGATCGGAGAGGGACAGAGTGTTTGTGTGTGTGTGTGAGAGAGAGAGAGACAGAGAGAGAGAGAGAGAGAGAGAGAGAGAGAGAGAGAGAGAAACTGACAAAGCAAGCCACCAGGTTCAGGATTTGAACAATGACCTGTGGGAGTCCAGTACCCTTAACCACCACACCACCAGCTGTCCCCTATTTTTATTATTATTTTTAAAGTTGTTATAGGGAACATGCACTGAGTAGAGATAACTAAAGAGAGAGAGAGATAGAAAGTGAGAAAGCAAGCTGTCTTAACTACCATGCCACCTGGTGACCCCACAATCTAGGACCTTTTTAAAAAATGTCTTAATTCAGTCTATATGTTAGAAAACTCAGGTTGTTGCCATGTTACTTGTAGATATCACAAAGGAATCTTTCATTTCTTTCCCCATCAACTTGATGCAATGGACTCTTCCTTTGAGCCTAGAACTTAATTTGAGTCTCTCAGAATTTCCCCTTAATTGTGTACTTGTATTGTACTCTTAGTATCACTTTCTTATCTAGGCATCCCCAGGGTATGGTACATTCTCCATAATGTGAATTTGTTTAATTGAATTAAGCTAGGAAGTTTCCAGGCTGCTTGCATTGCCTCTGATTTGCAATTAGAGCGAAGTGGTGCTCACCAATAGGAGAGGAGGGACACCTGGTGATAGTTGGTTATTTCTGGGGAAAGAAGATCAATTTGAAAGAAAAGAGGGCAGAGTAAGATATTTGGGGGACATTGGAGAAAGAGTCAATGTTTGCATCAGACACAAGACAGCTAGAAGTTGCATCTGGGGAAAATGGCCACCAGGCTAGAAACCACATAGACAATGGTGTGATGACCGTAGACTTTGAGTCTGAAGGAGTTGCCTTTGAATATGGCTCCGTTGCTCACAAGTTGTGTGACCTTGGCTACATTTACTTACCTTTCCTGAACCGTGGTCACCTCATCTATGAAATGGGAATAATGCCTATCTCACAGGGTACCTATGAAGATTGAAAAGATGACCCCTTGCACTTGGTAAGCACTCAACTAATGAGAGCTGCTAGTTTATTATTACTATTATTTGCAAAAAAGAAGGAGAGTAGAGTCTGAGATAGAGGCTTTTTTGCTGGCTCTACTGAGGGACTGACAGTTTCTTGAATTCTAGGCATTTCCCTGGAAGAGGGCTCTCTAATCTTACTTTTTGGAAGGTCTGCATAAGGTAACCTTATTTTTGGGCCTCTGCTGGTAAGTCTCTTCTTGTGAAGCAATAAGGATTTATTAAGCTCAGGTATCTTTACACCACATAGACATGTTTCCCATAAAGTTTACCTATAATTAGGTGAGAAGATTACCACATAATGGCAAAGCAAGAAGTAAGCCATGATTAAGTGCCCAATTTTGTGATCCAGCAAGTAAGAGCAGGAAGGGTGCAGGGTACAAAGGATATCCTCCTTGAGAAAACAATAGGCTTGGGACTAGCAGTTAGCGTAATGGCTTTGTCGCTGGACTCCCATGTAGTCGACCGTGGTTCTAGTCCCGGACCCGGTGGCTTAAACTCATGCCAGGCGCATGTGCGTGCGTGCCCAAGATCCCGAGAGGAGAATGGAGGAGAAGGGATTGCAGTGTGGCCATCCCCCCTGGGGGGTGACTTCTCACTTTCTGTCTCTCTGTCTCTCTCTCTTGTCTGTCTGGCGAGTGCACGCACCCTATAGCAAAAACCTCTCCCCCCCAAAAAAAAGAAAAGAAAAGAAAAGAAAACAATAGGCTGACCAGTGCCCCAGGAAATCCGAGCCCCAGGCAAACTGGTATGGTTGGTCACTGTCTTTTCAGGGAGTATCTTGAAGCCATCAGGAGGGTTTCACTGGATCTGCATTTCCTCTACAAACCTGCCTGCAACCTCACCTCAACTTTCAGTTTTTTTCCCCCCCAAGACAAAGATCTGGATAAATTGCTTAAAACCCAACCTCTGCCCTTGACTCCAACTTCCTATTCCTACCTTGGGACCATGTCCTATCTTGTCTCTTTCTCCCTTTTCACTAGCTCCCTTTTTTTTTATTTCTGTTGATTCCCATTTAAGTCTCTAATCCTAATACAATTTTCTCCCATTACTTTCTCTAGCCACTGTCTTTTTCTTACTCTTTGTTGTATGGACGTCACCAAATGGTAGCCAGTTTCTTTTCTTTTCTTTCTTTTTTCTTTTTTTTAAGAGGTTTTGCCTTAGAGCACGTGCTCTTGCCAGAAAAAGAGAGACAGAGACAGAGCTAGTGAGATGGAAAGTGAGAAATCACCCATAGGGAGGATGGCCACACTGCAATCCCTTCTCCTGCATTCTCCTCCCAGGATCTTGGGCATGCACACACACATGCCTGGTGTGATTTTGAAGCCACTGGGTCCAGGATTCAAACTGCAGTTGGCCATGTGTGAGTCCAGCAATGTCACTGCTACACTATCTGCTGGTCCCAACTCACTGTTTCTTATTGCAGTCTCCCCTGCAACCTGACATTCTCTCCGTCCCGTCAACGAAAACTGTCCTTGGTAAGGTTATAACTAATGACCTCATCCAAAGATTATTTCTTAAACTTTTCTTAAAGGATGTTTTTGTTGCATTTCATGTTACTGATCATTGCCTTCAAGAAACTCTTCATCTCGTTGGCCTCTGGGCCAGTGTTCTCCTGGTTTGCCTTCTGTTCGCCTAGTGTTTCTATTGCCCACTTGCTCTGCCTGCCTTTTGTATATTGCTATTCTCCAGGGCCTTGTCCAATGCTCTCTCATGGCTACAGTCTATTTCTGCATTAGTTCACTGTATGGATTCAAATACCATTTATATAAAGAGATGATTTCCATATCTTTTTCTTCAATCATACCTTTGAACGGTGTTTCAGATATAGTACTAATTGCCTCTTCAGTATTTGGGTTCAGATAAATTCAACAGGTCCAATGCAAAATGAACCACCGTTCGTCACTAAACTTACTCCTCTTCCTTTATCCCCTGGCTTCTTTGGGGTACCTCCCCAAAACCCAAGCCAGAAACCTGGGGATCACCTTTGACTTCTCCCTTTTCCTTATCTGCCATATCCAACTAGTCATCAAGGACTTTTGACATTACCTTCTAAAACATTTCTCAAATTTGTTCCCACCATCTGTGCCCTACTTAAGGCCATTACTGCATTTTATCCAAATGGTCACAGTGGCCTTCCAACTGGTCTCTCAGACTCCAGGTTTGACTCTTTCAAGTATTCATTTGCAGGTCATTAGAATAATCTTCAAAATGTAAATTGATTCCCTCCCTAATAAAATCTCTTTAATAGTTCCCAAATCCTGCCTCATAGGTTCTTATGACATGCTATTTCAATGCTGTCCCTTTGTTCATAGTGTCCCTTCTGTTAGGGAAATTCTTTGTAATCTTCTCTTTCAATATCTGTTCTTCAGAAATCCGGGTTTCTCAAACATATCTTCTAACGCATTACTGGTTTTTTCTGAAGGAATCTTACCCTAATATCTTCAGGCACCAGATAGGCTCTGGAGTCAGGTGAACTAGATTAGAATCTTAGCTGTTTCTTGAAAGCTGAGTGGCTGTGGGAAGGAAATTTAACCTCTTCTCTCTAAATATGAGGGTGACAACATTATCCTCATGGTGTGTTTGAAGGGAGATAACATGTTTGTAAAGCTCTTAGCATAGCTTTTGGCTCATAGTCAGCCTTCCCCTGTAATCATAATGAGAGTGACCATGTCCCTGTTCTTCATCCCTGCAGCCCTAGTGCCTAGCAATATCTGACATGGAGGAGGACTTTTTGAATAAATGAATCAAGAAAGAGTAGGTATTAGAGATGTATTCTTATACATGTGTATTTCCTATAGTTTCCTGCTTATTAATATTGTTTGAGGATAAGAAATCTGTGGTTATCCTTCAAGGTCTGTTCTTTTACTTGCTAATATTTATCTATATATTTATATCTATATCTATATATTTTTACTCATTCAAGGTGCTTTGTGAATTCTGCATGAAAGGAGGTGATTTAACCTGAAAAGATCAGAGCTATCTGTTGACCAAAGACTTACCACGTTGTGACCTTTGTGAAGAATAATCCATTGCTTAGCGGACACTGAGGTGCAGCTCATGCTGTCAAGGCCTGTCCTCCTTAACCTTGTGGCTGCTGTCTTGGGCAGGATGACTAGAGGAAGCTCCGTCAGCAGGTAAGATAGAAAGGGCATTATGTAAGGGAAGTAGGTGAATGGATTATCCTTGTTCTTGCTTTACTCTCTCTCCAGATTTTTCTGTTGTTTGAGAATTGGAGGGGGAATTAAACCCCAACATTTTGCCAGTCGTGGTGAAATCATCTACAGTTTGAGCTCATTAAGGGATAAGCAATATAATTTGTGAGACCTGGTGCAAAATGAAAATGCATGCCTTTTGTTTATAAATTATTACGAATTTCTAAAGGGCAGTAGCAGAGCATTAAACCAAGTACAAGGTCCTGTGTGACTATATAGATTGACCACCAGGAAACTGCACTGGTTATGAGACTATAATTATATTGACAGATAAGGAAGCCTGTGTGTTCTTGGCATTTTCTGCAGTGTTCAGCTCAATTCCTGACTCATGAAGTTTAGAAAAAGAAACATTAAGCCAGCAAGTCTTCTCCCGTTCATAAAGCTCAGCTGTCCTCCCTGTAATTTACACTGTCTTGTTTGGCTTGGTTTTGCCCAAGACCCCAAAATCATGATGTCTCCAGATTCAATTGTTTTTCCTTCTGCTCTCATCTCTCGAATTCCAGGAATTTGAATGTGCACTGTTTTTATGAGCAAACTTTATCCTTTCTTCTTTGCCTTTCTTGTCTCCTAACCAGATTTCCCCTCTTTAACTTGTTTAGATTGTGTTTAAAAATCTGGCCTGGGGCTGGATGGTGGTACAGTGATAAAACATAACCCTCTGTGGGGTTGCCCACACAGGAAGCTTCCAGTCTCTCTGAGTACACTGCGTGTGCCCATAATCCAGACAGGCTGAAGCTGTGGGTAGATGGAGGCATCGAGATATTGTGCTGTCTCTGTGTCTTGTTCTTTGCCTCTCTTGCTCATGGAAGAAATGAATAAACTTAAAACGAAATTAAAAAAATCTTTTTTCTAGGTCATTTTTGTTTTCTTTGGATTCTTTCCAATTTTAGCCTGTAACCTCAGCATGTAAGAAGCGTAAAATGAAGTGTGGCATTCTAGAAGCCAAGGATGCGAAGGCAGTGCTAGGCTGCTTAAATTTTTGAGTGGCTTACTAACCCCCCAACAATTAGTGGTTCAAAATTATAGCCACTCTTGGGGCCGGCAAGTGGCATGGTGGTTAAAGGCGCTGGACTCCCACATGGCCATCCACGGTTCAAGTCTCGGACGTGGTGGCTTGCTTTCTCACTTCCTCTCTCTCTCTCTCTCTGTGCCTCTCTGATCAAACTGGAAAATAATAATAATAATAATAATAATAATAATTAATAAAGTTAAATAAAATAATTCTTTAAAAAAAAATTATAGCCACTCTTTTTTTGTTTTTTTTTTTTTAATAATTGGCTTCTCTCACACATTTTTTTGCCACTTCCTCTTTTCAAGCCTTTTCTCATATCCATTTAGCATCAGTTTTCTAGGTATAGTTTTACTTCCAATGACTTCAGCATTCACTTAAAAAAGAAATTGCTAGAAGGTTCACGTGTTCACCAGAAAAAAGACAGAAAGATAGACAGAGAGAAAATGCATACCCCAGTGGGATGTAGTCATTTTCTCCTTCATTTCTCCATTTCTGTCACACCCAACATGTTTTTTAAAGAAAGACTTTTGTTATAGGTATGTGGGCTTCACAGAGAGAGAGAAAGAGAGAGAGAGAGAGAGAGAGAGAGAGAGAGAGAGAAAGCAAGACATAACCCCCTGGGGGGATGGCCATGCCATAATCCCTTCTCCTCCAGTCTCCTCTCAGGATTTTGGGACACATGCACACATGCCTGGCATAAGTTTCTCTCTCTCTCTCTCTTTTTTTTTTTTTTGAGAGATTTTCGCTATAGGGTGCGTGTGCTTGCCAGAAAGACAGAGAGAGACAGAGAGACAGAAAGCGAGAAATCACCCCCCAGGGGGTATGGCCACGCCGCAATCCCTTCTCCTCCATTCTCCTCTCGGGATCTTGGGCACGCACGCACACGTGCCTGGCATGAGTTTTAAGCCACTGGGTCCAGGACGCGAACCACGGTCGACTACATGGGAGTCCAGCGACACAGCCATTACGCTAACTGCTGGTCCCATCCTGGCGTAAGTTTCAAGCCACCAGGTCTGGGACTTGAACCATGACTGGCCATGAGAGAGTCCAGTGACATAACCATTATGCCACCTGCTGACCCCTGTTCAGCATGTTTTTAAGCCACCAGGGCGAGGACTTGAACCATGGTCAGCTATGTGGGATGTGGCTCCCTTAACATGGAACTGACCCAGCATTCACTTTTTGTTGAATCTTGATTGATTTTGTGTCTACTTTCTTGTATTCTTTAGCTCTATAATAACTTGCTCTTTTCTCTTAGTTTTTGTCCTAAGGAAGTCTTTCCATATTAGGCCAGATCAAAGATTTATTGAGCATAAGATTCTACCTTTAGCACTCAAGGTATTTTATGGGTGAATATGTTGTTTCCCATAGCTCACCCAATGAAATTAAAAACATATTGTAGATCTATAGCCTATGATATTACAAAAATTCCTTGATAGCTACTTATTTGTATCAATATATTTTATTCTATATTTGACTTTCCAACTTACTCCTCTTCTCTTCCTCTTCTTTTCTCTATTGCCTTAGTCAGATCCTTAGTCCATAATTTCTGAGGGAGGTTTTGGGCTTTCAAGATTATTGCCTATGACAGGGCAGTCCAAATAAATAAAAAATTGGAAAATCCATATCTGTAAATAAACATAAAATTGTTATCTATTCATTGAAAAAAAAAAAGGATGGGACCCTGCTTTACAAACTTGAGGGAAGAGAAAAACAAGAATCTTTTCTAATTTTAATGATTGTCATAGACAGATGTGAATGTAAATTTATCAATACATGAAGGAGATTAAAATAGTTCCTGATATTGTCCACTTGGACCTAGATCTTGCTGTTACCAACACTATATGAATCCAAAAATGAAAAAAATAGAAAGGTCCTAAGAATGAAAATAGATCTTTGCAGTTTATAGTTACTATTATCTATTTAGAAATAGTAACATTATTAAAGTCTTTCAGGCTAAAATTTACACTATTTTTCATTGATTAAAGGTATTTTAATAACTCATTCCCTTTAACATTTAAAAAGTGATCTACACATGCAGCTAATAGCTAAGAGATAATGTAGTCTAAATTCTAAAATGGATTTAGAGTAGAGTGGAGAGTTCTTCCACTAGGTGGTAGGAGTTTGCCATGGTCACAAGCCTCAAATGTTGGGAGGAGGGAAAGTAACTTAATCAATGAGAAGTGAATTAAGCTAAAAAGTGACTGTAATAATAACACAACATATTGATTGAATAGGTTTTTCTTTTTCTTGGTATAAACATAGAAAATTACTCTTGGCATATTCTTGAATTAGGCCCAAAATAAAACAATTCAAGGATTTTTGATTTCCAGAAAGAAACTGGGCATTAAAAGAACACTCTTAGAAGGCCGGCCCCATTGCCTAGTAGTTGCAAGAGCCAGATCCCATGTAGTTGACTGCAGTTCAAATCCTGGCCTTACTGACTTGAAAAACACACTGGGTGCATGTACATACACGTGTATCCCCCAACCCTAACTGGATGGAAAAATGGAGGAGAAAGAACTGTGGTATGATCATGCCCTATTGAGGGGTACTTTCTCTCTCTTACTCTATGGTGTGTGTATGTGCCCTTTGGCAATTAAAAAAAAAAGAAAATTCTTAGAGACTTACTTTATATTTTATACCTGTTGACTTTTACTTTTTTTTAAAAAAAAATAGTAAAGTTTTTACTTTCTTTATTTTGTAAAGAACAGTCTCAAACCTCTGTGGGATCCTAGCTAGTCCTCTCTGATAATCAAGTCTCATATAGCAAGTATGTCACTTCTGCATATGTTCAAATTGGTTATTTTATTAACAACTTTCTTTCCATGTCAGTGCTTTTGAGACAACAAACTCAGGGATCTGAAGAGAGAAAAACCTTAAAAGATAGCAATCTTTACTATCAAAATACTTTTTTTTACCTAATACCTAGTTTCCTTCTAAGGAAATTTTATTTCAATATTAAGTCTCCTTTGTCAATTTATGCATATGTTGTTATTGAAAGCAATGAACTATTTTATATATCATAAAACATATTTCTAATCCATAATCTTTAGTATTATTCAGGCATTAAGATTCAACAATATTCCTTGTTAGTTTTTTTTTTTTTTGGAGAGGTTTTCGCTATAGGGCGCGTGCGCTCGCCAGACAGACAGAGAGAGACAGAGAGACAGAAAGCGAGAAATCACCCCCCGGGGGGATGGTCACGCCACAATCCCTTCTCCTCCATTCTCCTCTCGGGATCTTGGGCATGCACCCGGCGTGAGTTTTAAGCCACCGGGTCCGGGACACAAACCGCGGTCAACTATGTGGGAGCCCAGCGACAGAGCCATTACGCTAACTGCTGGTTCCCTCCTTGTTAGGTTTTTACTTAGTCAAGGAATTCAAGTGTTTACATTTCCATCTAGTTTCTCTAAATGATACCTTTGTTCCTTCACTAAATTTTAATTTTTTTCTTATCTAGTAAATGAATCTTTTTGATCTTTTTATCACTCCTCTGTGTGACACACTGGCCCTTTCTCCTACATCTTTTCAACACTGTAAAGGCCTTTGTTGGAAACAGGACTCAGCTCTGGGCTCAATAGATTTGGGTCAGGTTCTATGATTAATAATTAATTTCAGGCCTTGGATAAAGGTCAGTCAGACATTGTTCCTCTGTCTGAGTCCCTTTGTGGTCTAAACTCATAGTATAATTTGCCATCTACAGCTATAGCTCTGACCTTCTAACCTTTCTGCTATCGGGGTCTTTCTTCCAACACAGAACTTGTTTTTCTTCATGAGAAATTCACATATTGAAAGCTGATTTTGTAGTGGAGTTGGGCTCAGGCTCTTGCTAGCTCTCATACTAACCTAAGAAGCTTTCCTGTGTGAGGGTGAGACTTCTGCCTCATTGAGTGCATGTTCTGACTTTCTTCTTGTAGAGGTCATGCTCTCGGCGAGTCCTCTGGTGCTCTTGTGGTACTCTCTCAGTGCAGGTTTGTTGGACAATTATTACTTTTTGCCTGTTTTACACCAAACACTATGCAGTGTTTGCTGAAGACATAGAGATACGTAAGGTAAATGCAGTCTTGACTATCCACTAGACATTTGCTCTTGGTCTTCGAATTTGTCCAGTGTATCCTAGAGAGGAGAGAGCTGGCAATGATAATTCAGTGTGGAAAGTTAGGATGGGAAAGATATAGGATTCCATGGAATCTAGAGAATGGGAGTCTAATCTAGGCCCAGGTGGTCAGGGAAGGCATATCCAAATGTAGTAGTGCAGGCAAGAAATTGCCTTAAAACAGTGGCAAAATACCATGAGTTTACTGTACTCACAGAAATGGTGGGTCCAGATTTTGGGAAGGGCACATGGAGTTAGTTTTTCTCTACTCCACACTGTCTGGGACCTTACAGGCAGACTTGAATGGCTGGGGGTAATTCCATGGCTAATAACTAGAATCATGGGAAGTGTATACACACACATGTCTGGCAACTGGTTAGTGATTGTCAATTGGAGCTCTTACATGTGACCGCCATGTGACTGGGCTTCTTCACAATAGATCAGTATTGTAATAGTTGGATCCCTTACATGAATGGCTCCAAGTTCCAAAGAGCATATGGGATGAGAGATATTGTTGTGGTCATCTTTAGAAAACCTAATATGCTATAGAATACTTTCTAGAATAATTTAATTCTAAGTAGACCTAGTGGTTGTGCAGGAATTAGCTAGGCAATGTGAATGGAATAGTGTTCCAGGCAGAAGGAATGGGATGAAGAAAAGCCTAGAGTTGAGAGATAAAGTACAGTGAATTTGAGGAACTGGTAAAAGTCAGAGTCACTGGGATATCAGGTAGGAGAAGGAAGTGGTGAGTGATGAGGCTAGACAAGAAGGCTTTTATGGTATGTGGGAGATAGTTCACATAGGGCAGCAAGGAATTATTAAAAGTCTTTAAGGGGGACCAGCGGGTGGCGTGGTGGTTAAGGTGCTGGACACTCCTACATGGCTGACCAGGGTTCGAGTCCTGAATCTGGTGACTCGCTTTCTCGCTTCCTCTCTCTCTCACTCTCAACGTCTGTCTCTCTCTGGTCAAGTTAAAAAATAAATGAATGAATAAATAAAATAAAATAATTAAAAAAGCCTTTAAGGGAGATGACATGGTAAGATTTATGCTCTATTTGAAAAAAAAAAACATTCTGATTATATTGTGGAGGATGGATAGGAGAGGGCTAAAGGGTGAGGCAGGAAGACCAGCAGACAGGAATTTGAAAGCCAGGAGATCACCTGACAGAAATTTTTAAGCCCATTGAAAGATAGTGAGGATCTCTTGGAGAAGTAAAGTTGGTGATAGAAGTTTAGAAAGTTATTTACTGGGCTTGATCATTGGGTGGGGGTGAAGGGGAGAGAAAATATTTCCAAGTTTTCTAGCTTGGGCCACTGGGTAGATGAGAATGCTTGCTGTTCACTGAAGTGAAAAAAATACTAGAAATGAGTAGACTTTTGGGTAAGGAAATAATGAGCTACCATTTAGTGACACTGGACAAACTCGAAGACCAAGAGCAAATGTCTAGTGAACAGTCAAATTTATGGGTCTAAAGTTTCCAATCCATTGTTTTGAATTCATAACTTGAGGTGATAGCTTATATAAAGAAGACTCTTGAAAAAGTTCATGGAAAATGAATTTTATGGAAAACTTATGTGTGGATTTCAAAACTTTTTCACACCAAGAGGAGCTTCTACTCTAATTTCAGTTTTTTTTTTTTTTTCATGATCTTTTTGAAGTTTCCCTTGTACGCAAAACTGGCTACTGGCAATATAAGAAATGCAACCTTAACCAGCTAGCACTAACCCAGTCAAGATTTGTCTTGGTTAAATTTCACTGTGATGGGACCAGCAGGTGGCATGGTGGTTAAGGTTTTGGACTCCCACATGATCGACCATGGTTTGAGTCCCGGACCTGGCAGTTTGCTTTCTTGCTTTCCCTCTCTCTTTCTCTCTGGTCAAAAAAAAAAAAAAATCATAATGATAAATAAATACAATTAAATAAATAATTCTTTAAAAATTTGTAATATTAAAAATCTTTCACTGTGATAGGTTTTCTCTTCCTTATTTTATTTTATTCATAAATAGAATGAGCATGCATATGAGAAAGAGAGAGAGAGGGAGAGAGAGAGAGGAGCACCCTTGACAGGTTCTTGTCATACTACAATTCCCTTTCCCAGTTCTCCAGCTACTCAGGGTCTTAAGCATGCATGTACCTAGTGTGTTTTCAGGCCAGCCTTCAGGTGATCTGAACCTGTAATTGGCCACATGGTTTCCAACACTGTAATTCAGAAATTTGAAAGCCAGAAGACTACTGACTGGGCCCTCAAGGCTAAGCTTTGTAATTTTCTAATGTCAGTGTTAAGTTGCAGGATTTCCATAAATTTTATGATCCATAACAAATTTGAACTACATGTTTTGCTTGTTACTGGTCTTCACTAGACATAAGATTCTTGTATTAATTTAAAAAGAAATTATCACCTGCTAGATTCCAGGTGCTGGAGATAAAACAAACAAACAAAATAAAACTGACTAAGACACAACTCCTTCTCTCAAATGCCTTATAGTTTTAATGAGGGAGAAATTTAAAAATTTTCTCTGAAGACCATTGAGTATCAATCAACTTAGCTATAGCTTCAGGAGAGGGTGGTGTGGAGTTAGGGGACAGTCCATAAGACCGTGCTTACTTCTTACACCAATTGCAAATTCAGTGATGGGAAGGAAAGGCTACCCTTAGGTTGAATAATTTGCTAGAAGGATTTACAGAACAAATCAGTAAGGGGTTATACTCACTGTTAGGGCTTATTACAGTGAGGGGATACAGAATAAAATCAGTCACAGAAAGCGATTTGTGGGTTAAAATCCATCCAGGGGCTTCAAAATGTGATTTACAGTTGACCTTTCCCAATGAACAGTGTTAACTTCCTCATGGCAATGATGTGTGACAAGACTCATGGAGTATTACTAATCAGGGAAGGTCACCTAAACCTTGGTGTTTAGTTTTTACTGGACCTAGATCATGTAAACATGGTTGACTACCTGCATGGTTGACCTTTATTTTCTAACCTCTCTGGAAATTGAATTGATATCTTATGGCCCTGAGTTCCTAACATAAATTGCATTTTTAGATTTTCTGGTGTAGCACAAGGCCCCTAAGTAAATAAAGACACTCTGACCAGGTAATACAAGGATCTATAGGTCACATTCTAAGGTTCAAAGGCAAAAGCCAGAGTTCTCCTTGGGTAATGTTAATTCTTTACCACACAGTGGGTCTAGGGGTAGAGTTAATGAAGGAAAAGTAAAACATAACTTGGTGGTTTGAAGCCTGACTAATTGACAGAATGAAGATGCTATTGTCAGAACCAAAGCCAAGAAGTGGATCTAAGCTGGAAGGTGAGGAGGAGGGAGAGAGGCGGATGTTCATTAGTTTAGTTTTTGAGCTTGAACTGATGGCGCAACACCCAAGAATGTTAGCTGACCTTGGAGTGACAGTGGTGGCAAAACTGTGTCAGTGGCAGAGGTGATGTGGCAGTCGCAGAGGTGGGAAGGGAAGCCGGTTTCAAAACAGGCTTTGAAGTATAGGGTGGAGTGTCCAGAGCAGCAGGAACCAGCACTTACCTTGTCTGAGAAGTCCCAGATTAGGAAAAGAGCCTCTGAACAGCCCTTCTCCCACTTCTAGGCAGTTCTGGAGGGAAGTGCTCCTCATAGGTGGCAAATTTGTCACCAGCGGGAGCCATTTGTCACCCTGTAAGAAAGTTTTATCTACTACATCAATGTGAATTATTTTATAATCTATAAAATCAATAACATCATCGAAGTTTATTTCGCTCAGGGTATTTTTGCCTGCATTTCAATTTACAGTCTCTTCCATCTCTGTGGTACATGCCATATAATTCAGTCTCTATCTGTACCTACCGAATATAGATCTCAGACTAGCTTCTCTCAGTAACTTCCAAATGTTCATTTCCTAGCAGACCCATAAAACTGTCTGTTTGTAATATCCCTTACTTAACTCTAGTCGCAAATTGCCTTTAATTTTTCTTTGTAAAGATGCTTTGGGGATTAACAGAGCTAAGATGCCTCTCCTGGGCAGACTTCTGCTATCTGTGTTTCCCCTATCAAGCAAAATTTTTCAGGACCCCAGGCCTCTCTTTTAAATAGTCATTGAATTGCTATTGCTTTTGCCCAGAGCCTTCCTGATGATGGCAGCAAAGCTGTAAATTAAGTAAGAGCCAAAACCAGGGATATAAACGGGACTCGGCAAGCCCCAAGCAGATGTTCCAAGAGTTGGGAAGACAAACATACAAAAGCTGTCAGCGAGGTGGCATGATGGGCTGAGGATGAGACAGGGGACCTTCTGTGTACCTTTTCCTGGTGGGGTCTGCGGGAAACAATACATGGAGTCTTTCATTCTTCTGGGATGGTAAATTGTTCCTGTTGCTGAAGGTCTGCTTTCCTTGTAGGCATGGGCTAAGTGCCTCCCAGCATGTGGAAAGGAGATGCCCCAAATGTCCTGTTTCTTGAAACTTCCCATAGCCCTGGCAGAGTTTGAAGTGAAGTGGGGGAGGGGGAAGCTGAAGGAGGGAGGGTCCTGGAAAATCAAGCAGTGTCATCTGATGGGTGGTGAGGAACTGTTCTGTAAAGTTTGGCCAGCGGCTTGGCTATGTCCCCTCCCAGGATTGACACATTCTCTCTCTCACACATTCTCTCTAGTCAACTGGCCACTGTTAATATCCACTCTGTGCTCTGCCTAGTGCCACCATCTTCCTGAGGTGGGCAATTCTCTTAGAATTGCCTGAATGGTGGGGGCCAGGTGGTGGTGAGGCTGACCCTCTTGGGAAGGCTCCAGGTTTGCATCCAGAGACCTCCCTGTGTGTGCTGGGCACATGTGTTCATGATCCAAGACTGGCTGAGACTAGAGGTGGGTTGTGGTGTGAGGGCCTTATTAGCTGTGTCGTCTCTCTTTCTCTTTAGTTTTCTCACTCATGGGAAAAAAACGAATGAATAAACTTTAGTCTGATTAATTTTTTAGAGAGATCTTTGCTATAGGGCACGTGTGCTCACTGATGAGACAGAGAGAGACAAAAAGAGAGAAAGCAAGAAATTATCTCCCTGGGGGATGGCCATGCTGCAATCCCTTCATCTTTATTCTTCTCTTGGGATCTTGGGCACGCATGCACATGCACCCAGCATGAGTGTTAAGCTGATGGGTCTAGGACTCGAGCTGCAGATGACTACGTGAGAGTCCAGTAGTGTAACCATTATACCATCTGCTGGCCCCAAATGAATAAACTTTAAAAAATTACCTGGGAGCAAGCAGGTGGCATGATGGTTAAAATTCTAGACTTCCACATGGACAATGATGGTTTGAGTCTGGACCTGGTGGCTTGCTTTTTCTGTTTCTTTCTGGTGAGTACACTTACCTTATAGCAAATTAAAAAATAATAACAATAATAAATAAAATTAAATAATTCTTTTAAAAAATTCACCTGACTGCAAATTGAATTCATAGGTCTCAATCTAACACAGTCAAATTGCTGTGTATCTGTGTTGCAAGGGACCTGAATTAGAACAGAGCTGCAGCTATATCTGGCCTGAAAAAGTGACAACCCTCTCCCTCATGCATCTGTTTATCCCTATAGTAGTTGCATGACAAGATTCCTCTATTGGGTAGTGTGCTTGAGCCTTTGTAATTGTTTTTGAGAGAAACTGACAGTTGTATTCTTAGTGAGTTAACTGAACAATGGAGTGGCTTAGTATGTGAATATAAGACAAACAAGCCCCTGCTCTAAGGAAAGGGGTGAGAGAAATTTTTGTCTGACATGGAAGAACCAACCTCTCCCTTGGAATATAAAATCTGAGGTAGGGACCAGCAGGTGGTGTTGTGGTTAAGGCACTGGACTCCCACATGGCTGACCGCAGTTCAATTCTGGGACCTGGGAGCTTGCTTTCTCACTTTCTTTTTCTCTGTCTCTCTCTGGTGAGTGCATGTGCCCTATAGCAGATTTAAAAAAAATAATAATTATAAATAAAATTAAATAAATAATTCTTTTTTCCCTTTTTTATTATTATCATCATAATCTTCTTTATATTATATTGGGTTACATGTAATTTTATAGTGTATTACATTGCTTTTTCAAAAGGGAATGCCATGCATGTCAGTCAATACAGAGACATTAATCTCCCCACTTCATCATTCAATATCTTTTCTATGTTTTTTCCAATCATTATTATTATTATTCTAATTATTTTTTAAAACAGTCAGTCACTATTTCTCATTTTGCTTGTAAAAAGACTTTACCCATCATGAAATACTTCTCAGACCAATCCTGTTGAGAATACTATACATGTCATCATCAACAGGTAATAAGCCATATCTGTTTCTCACTAACGTCTTACCTCTCTGTTGTTCTCTTGCTGTCTTTCTCTATCCTCTTCTCCTCACCCCCCCCCCCCCCATTCCACACTGTCCTATTCTCGTTAAGTACCTTCACTGCTTTTATGTCCTCCAATTTTTCGCTCTCTACCATAGAGTGCGGATAGTCGGTATATATTGAGTGGATACATACAATATCTTTCTTTCATAGCCTGGCTTACTTCACTCAGCAATAGATCCTCCATATCAACAAATAATTCTTTAAAAAAATCTGGTGAAAAGATAAGCTGATTTGCATAAGAGGTAGTGGGATGAACTCCCTCCTGGTTTCTTTCTAAGATTTAGTTTTGTGTTAGAAAAAAAAATCAGGAGTTTGAATGAGCCCCTAATCAAGGCCCAGTGTATATCATTTTGGGTCTTGGCAAGCTTAACCATTAAGTATAAGAGGCCATTCTTGTCCTGTATCCTCCATGTAAATAGTCTGAGCTGCTGGGACACCATGAAGATCAGAGTCAGGATGGTGCAGAGGCAATGCAGGGGACATGAGGAGATAGAGCAGCAGAGGCTGGTGTCTAGGACAACTCCTACTGATTTGTGCGAGGTAACGTGTGGAGACTCCTCCTGAGGAGTGGTGGTTGAGGATATTTTTGGGGATGTAACTCCTGCCCAATTGGGATATAGCCTGTAGTCAGGAACTATGCCATAGAGTCAAAAAACACTGGTCTTAAGTATTAAAAGAACATCATTTGTAAACAGAAGTGGGGGCTACCTGGGGTCATTCAGCAAACTTCCGTAAGAGTAACCCTGCTCTCACCTTCATAAAGGAAGGACTGAGCCATCTTCTTGGCTTATCTCCTCAATATTTCAGGTTGTTCCATTGCTTTCAGAATCTACACGGATTGGGACCAGCAGTTAGCGTAATGGCTATGTCACTGAACTCCCATGTAGTCGACCGCGGTTCGAGTCCTGGACCCGGTGGCTTAAACTCACGCCGGGCATGTGTGCATGCATGCCTAGGATCCCGAGAGGAGAATGGAGGAGAAGGGATTGTGGCGTGGCCATTTCCCCTGGGGGGATGATTTCTTGCTTTCTATCTCTCTGTGTATCTCTGTCTTTCTGGGGAGTGCACGCGCCCTATAGCAAAAAACCTCTCAAAAAAAAAAAAAAAAAAAAAAGAATTTACACGGATTCAGCCACTTTCTTGGTTTCATGGTGTCTTATCTTGGACTGGCATAATAACCTACTATAGACTGCATGGCTTAAACAACAGAGATTTATTTTTCCGTAGTATGGAGGTCAGAAGTCCATGATCAAGGTTCCAGCACAGTCAGTTTCTGAGGCAAGACCTCTTCCTGGCTTGTAGATAGATACTTTCTCATGTTTTCTTTACGTGGTGAGGAGACTATGGTTTCTCTTTATAAGGGCACTAATGCCATCAGAAGAGCCCCACCCTCATTACCTCATCTAAACCTTGGCACTTCTTAAAGGCCCCCATCTTCAAATACTATCACTTTGGGGGTTGAGCCTTCAAAATATGAATTTTGGGAGGACACAATTTAGGCCATGGTATGTGGGTTGCTCAGACATCTCCTACTTTTCTGTTGGTCCTCCTAAGAAGGGGAATGCTACACTTGTTCTTATAAAGGCAGTGCCACCTTCCCAAAGAGATTTTTCCACTCTTTCTCTGAGACTTTTTAAATTAACAGTCATTGTTCATCTTCCTTAAATTGACTCCTCAAAGTCAGTTATTCAGTCCCCTCCTTATGGCATGCACTTGGTTGTCCTGCATCCTTTCTTTTTTCTTTTTCTTATTTTCTTTTTGAGAGTTTTTTTGCTATAGGGCACGTGTGCTTGCCAGAAAGACAGAGACAGAGAGACAGAAAGCGAGAAATCACCCCCTGGGGGAATGGTCACGCCTCAATCCTTTCTCCTCCACTCTCCTCTCAGGATCTTGGGCACTCATGCACATGTGCCTGGCGTAAGTTTAAGTCACCGGGTCCGGGACTCAAACCGTGGTAGACTACATGGGAGTCTAGCGACATAGCCATTACACTAACTGCTGGTCCCCCTGCATCCTTTCTTATGGGAAGCATGTAGGCAGGGACTATGTCAAGGTTATGAGGACTAAAGCGCTCAATTCTGCTCTTGCAGCTCTCCTTTTCACATCTCAGGGGTGGGAAGAAAATTTTCAGCCTTGCCTCATTACCCTGTTCAGGTGGGAGTTGGGGAGGTAGAATTCTGAAGAGGCAGCTACAGCCCCCAGAGGACAGAGGCACCTACTCACAGTCTGGATAGCACTGCCCACCACACACTCTGATGGTCAAGTCAAGTTTTTTTTTTTTTTCTTTTTTCCTCCAGAAAGCAGAAATAATCATCAAAATAGTCAACAACTATTAACACAGAAGAGATGCTGACCACAAACCGTAGATAATGTCATACAGGTGCAAATGAGCTAATTAACAGTTCTGGTTGTAAGTGCTAGGACTCCAACTCTAACTGGGTTAATTAAAAAAAAGGGCTCCTGAAACTGGGAAGCTGAGGGGGTGGGGTGGGGTGTATATGGTGGATGCAGGGGCTCAGATGCTGCTGCTATGGCTTCATGCGTGCCTCTGTCAGTCTTACTTCTATCTTCCCTCTGGGGGTTGTTCTCTTCCTGCAGGCAGCCTCTTTCAATGTAGTGGGGAAGACAGCGAATGAATGCCCCACAGAAACATCCTTCCAGTTTAGCAACCCCAGTGGGAACAGGCACTTCTTTCACTCTATATTTGTCCACATTGAAAACGGCTCTGACTGGGCCACCTCGGGTCACCTGACTACTAGACCAATCACTGTTGCCAGAGGGATGAGGTATTGTGATTGGTCCAATCTGGGCCCAGTTTCGCTATACTTTGTGTGTGGTTTTGCTTGATTACAACATAAGACACATATAGAACAAGGAACAGTTCCTTAGAAGAAGTAGATGCTATAGGGCCAGCAGGTGGCATGGTGGTTAGGGGTGTTGGACTCCCACATAGCTGACCGTGTTCAAGTCTCGGACCTACTGGATTGCTTTCTCACTTTCCCTCTCTCTCTCTTTCTTTCTCTGATCAAACTGGAAAATAATAATAATAATAATAATAATAATAAAGTTAAATAAAATAATTTTTTTTAAAAAGAAGTAGATGCTGGCAGGTGAAACTAGGGTCTCTACTATATACTTGTTGCTTGATAGATAACAAGATGTGGGTAAAGAGTAGAGGTGCCTCTCTGGCTACAAACTGTACTGCTGTACGGATTCAACCTGTATCTTGGAGATTGTATCTAAAATAAGAGGACAGGCACAGAGAAATGCAAAAATATTGACTCACAGAGATATGCGTGGTAGAAGGAGGACAGGATTGTTTATGGGTCATTGCTTTCCTCCTGTGGATTTGTGGATGAATTACTGGATGATCTACCTCTGTCCATCTCTGGGGGTTTCTAGTAGACACTGGTGCAGAGAGAAGAAAGGAAGGGTCTCAGGGCAACTCCTCTGCAGATCTCTCTCTCGAACTGTCATCCACACAGACCTCCCTGTAATGTACTTGCTGTGTTTTAGTGCAGGGTGCAGAGACAGAGCTCCTTATGGTGCAATGAAAAGAGGTTAGATTAATATGACTCGTTCTGTTTTTAAAGACTTGCTTCTATCAGCCATGGGTGGGTTAGGATTAGAAGGTAGTTGATGATGGTTAGGTATGAGTGGGAGTCTGCCTCCTTTTTTCATTCACTATTATTGGAAGTGGATGGTTTTTTTAAAGGAGAAAGTAGGATGGGAAGGAAGTTAAAGAAAGAAAGGGAGCACTGACAATGGGAGAGTGCCTCAGACAGAGCAGCTAGAACATGAGGAAGATTTCTAGCTGGAGGTCGAAGCAAAAAGAAAGGGCAAGGAGGAAAGGGTGTCTATGGGAGTGAAGGAAGTGGGTGGAGATGGATGGAGATGCAAGGAATGAGGAAGGTGTGGAGAGAGGGGTAGGCAGGGGGTTTGAAAGCAGGAGAGATTTAATGAAGTCGTAATATAGAAAGAAGAATTTGGGAACCAGCAGGTGGCATGGTGGTTAAGACACTGGACACTCCCACATGGCTGACCATGGTTCAAGTCCTGGACCTGGTGGCTTGCTTTCTCACTTTATCTCTCTGTGTGTGTCTCCAATCAAATTAAAATAAATGAATGAATAAATAAAATTAAGTAAAAAATGATTCTAAAAAAAGAAGAATTTGAGCAGAGTTGTGATGTTTGTGAATTTGCCATGTGGATACATAATTTTAGCTATCATGATAGAAAATGTGTATGTTCATGGGATATATAGAGTAAAACCTAGAAGGGAAAAATTACAGATGGATGTCCACCACATCTCTACTTTGTTAACCTGATTTTACAGCTCCTTAATAGTAGCTAACTTACATTTATTGAATGGTTACTATGTGGTAGGCACAAGGCTTACCAATGTTACATCATATACTCCTCCTAACAATCCTATTGACAGGCACTATCTAAGCAACCTTATTTAATAGATGGAGAAATAGGCTTGAAGAATTAACACATTGTCTAAGGTCACGGAACTAGACTTTGAACCACAGCAGCTGGATTCTAGTGCCAGAGGACTGAGTCCTCTCTCACCCACTCGAACCTTCCTTGGGCCAGTGTATTAGTTACTTTGGGCTGTCATAACTGAGCAGCAACAACTAGGTGGCTTGGAACAGCAAGCAAATTCTGGTTTCACAGTTCTGGAGGCCAGAGTCTGAAGGCAAGGTGTCAGCATGGGCAGGCTCCCTCCAAAGGTGCTGGAAGGATCTTTTTGAGGCCTTTCTTCTAGTTTCTGGTAGTTTTTAGGAATGTAGCCCTAACCCCAATTTTCACAATTGTTCAGTGTGCATGCCTGTCTCTTTCTATGGCATTCTTTTTTATAATGACAGCAGTCATATTGGATGACGGGCCTACCCAACTCTAGAATAACTTCATCTTAACCAACGGCATTAAAACTGACCTGATCTCCAAATCAGATAATATTTTATGGCTCTGGAGATTAGGATTTCAGCACATGAATTTGGGAGAGGAGGGTACAATTTGATCCATAATACCTAAAAACTCATGGCCTGGGATCCTGTGTTGGCAGAGCTCCCAGCCTGTTTCCACCTCTGACTGGGGCTCTGGCAAGGGCCCCTTGGCTGTGGGGCAGGCGTCCTCCTAGCTGTGCTGCTGGCCCTGGTGCTCAGCTGTGGCACACACACTGCAGTGACAGCCTGGCTGGAGGGGCTGGAGTTACTGTTGGGGGGCAGGTGTTCTGCCCCTGCTGCCATAGCCAGCTGTGTCCTGGTCATCACTGCCATGTCTGGCTGACCCACTGGGGAACCGCCTGCTGTTCTTTGTTCACCACTTGTATTTGTTCTCTGTAAATAAGACTCATAGTCTCCATCAATGTGCTGCTTCATCTACAATGCCTAAGTAGTTGTTTCATAAATGTTTTTGGGAAGTGACTATCTCCATTGCAAACTTACCAAATGGTACGTTCCCTTTGTACATTCCCCCCTTCTCATCTGTGGATTTAAAATGGGTCTCCACCTCCTTCAGCCAAGACCCAGGGAGCCAAATGATAACAGTATACTTGCATGAGGTCTCACTATATTTGAGATTAAAATTATCAGCATCCTTTTTCTTCCTTAGACTGGCTTCAAAAGCTGATGCCTGTTGAACTACTTTCTTGGCTGTTTCTATGCAATGGCATAATTTGATAGGGAACTGTGATTCGAATGATTTTATTAACTCCCCAGAAAAGCAAGTACTCCTCCTTCTGATTTGGCAGTCTATAGAGGACACACACAGTCACATTCCCCTTTAATGTACAATGTTCCAATCAGCAGCCAGCATAATGAAATCCAATTAATATGTTAGGCTGTTGTGATTCTAAAAATATTTCACATCCCCCGGAGGGGCTGAGGAAATTGGCGGAATCAAGGTATTATAGCAAACCTGTAATTTGCAGAAAGGTTCTTCAATCATTGTGGAGGTGGTAGATTTGTTCTTGAGAAAACAAAAATAGATCACCTCTCCAGAATGAGAATGTCTCTGAGATCATTCTGATGATCCTTTATTTAGATGCCAGGCCTTGTGTGCAAGTCTAATGATCCCTCAGTTCGGATACATATGAATTATTAAGGTCAGTTAATTAACACATTTTTCTTCTGCTGAAGTAATTAGATGGATAGAGCTCTTGCCCTCTTTTTGGCTTTCCTGGCAGTTGCTCAGGGCTGAATAGAGGCAGTAAGCATATTGCCACACAGATGCTAACCAGAGAAGTAATTGTTTGGTTTCCATTTGGTTTTAGAAGTGTTATCCTGCAAATGAAGGCAGCTTTTACTTGGGGAAGTGTAGGGAAGACAGTGGGAAATAGAGAGGGAGGGAGTCAGAGAATGAGCAGAAAGCCTTCCTGCAAAGCTGCTTGAAGGCATCCTCTAGATACTCAATATTCATTTGTCATTCCACCTAATTTTAGACTTCACATTTTATAATTTTATGCTTCTCTCACAAAGTCTCTATATCGTTTGTATAGAGGTTATCCAAAGTGAATATTTATTATAGCTTGTTTAATTTTCCAAGGTCATTTCTTTTCTGTCCCCAGTATGGCCACAAAGTTTTAAATTTCCAGAAATTAGAATGGGTGTGTTTAAAAGTGATTTCTCTGTAATTTCTGTTTTCTGACTTTCTAGGTCAATGGTTCCCAAGACTGTCTCTGTAGCAGAATCATCTGGGGAGCATAATAAAAAACAAATTCCCAGCTGTCACTTCAGATCTATGGTCTCAGCATCTCTGGGGAATGGGGCTTGGAAATCAGTATTTTAAAAATCTCCCAGGGCCAGTTCAATACTCAGTCAAGGTGTGGGACCTCTGCTCTTGATAATGAAAATGGAAATGTCAATACTCAGCATCCCTCCTTTTCCTTGCTGATCGTTTGTCATCATTTTGCACCAGGGATCAGATGGCCAGTTTAAGGGAGGCTTTCTGCATTGGCCCAAATGCATAAAAAGGCACTGGTGGCTTGGCTGGTGGGTCTGATAGATCTTGCTCTGCATTGTTTGATGTTTTTATCTCTGGAATCTTTGCTGACCAGAACAACCAGCAATTTATAGAAATTGCCTACTGTGGGAAGTATGCTTTGGTGATTTTAACAATTTAATTTAACAAGTTAATTTTTCCAGTCCATGAACATAGGATATCTTTGTGTGTGTGTGTGTGTGTGTGTGTGTGTGTGTGTGTGTATGTGTCTCTTCTTAGATTTCTTTTATAAATGTTTCATAGTTTCATTGTAGAGTTCCTTCACCTCCTTTGTTAAATTTATTCATGAGCATTTTCTTTTGTAGCTATTGTAAAGAAGATTGTTTTCTTGATATTTTTCAGCTATTATAGTTTATTATTTGTATATAGAAATGGGGAACCAGCAGTTGGTGTAATGGCTATGTTGCTGGACTTCCATGTAGTTGACTGTGGTTTGAGTCCCTGACCCGGTGGCTTAACCTCACACTGGGCGCATGTGCATGTGTGCTCAAGATCCTGAGAGGAGAATGGAGGAGAAGGGATTGCAGAGTGGCCATCCTCCCTGGGGGGGGGGGGGGGGGGGGGGTAATTTCTTGCTTTCTGTCTCTCTTTCTCTGTCTTCCTGTCTCTCTCTTTCTGGCAATTATACATGCCCTATAGCAAAAACATCTCAAAAAAAAAAAATGGTACTCAATTTTCATGTCGATTTTATATCCTGCAACTTCTTTTAATTTAATTGGTTTTTGTGTGTGTGTGTGTGAAGTATTTGGGTTTTTCTATATGTAATATCATATTGTCTGCAAACAGATACAATTTGACTTCTTCCTTTTAAGTTGGAAAGTGCTTTGTTTCTTTATTTTATCTAATTGCTCTGCCTAGAACTTCTAGTACTGTGTTGAATAAGAGTAGTGATGGCTTCCTTGTTTTGTTCCAGATCTTAGTGGGAAAGCTTTCAACTTTTCTTCATTCAGTATGTCTGCTGTGAGTTTCTCATATATGATATTTACTGTTTTGAAGTATGTTCTTTTTGGTCCCAATTTGTTGAGATTTTTTTATCGTAAAGGGATGCTGATTTTTTTCAAATTATTTTTCTGTATATGTTGATATTATCACATGGGTTTTCCCCCCTTGATTCTCTTGATGTGATGTACCACATATATTTGTTTGCATATGTTGAATGATCCTTGCATTCCTGGAATAAGTCCCACTTGGTCACAGTGTATACTCTTTTTGATATTCTACTATATTCCATTTGCTAGTATTTTACATCTATGTTTACCAGACATCTTGGCCTGTAGTTTTCTCTTTTTGTGTATCCTTGTCTGATAGAGGGTCTGATAAAGGATATTACCCTCTATCCTTTGATAGAGGATAATGTTAGCTTCATAAAATGAGTTTGGGAGACTTTCATATTCTTAAATTCTTCAGAAAGAGTTGAGAAGAATTGGTATTAATCCTTCTGAAATATTATGAAAAATTCAGCACTGAAGCCATTCAGTCCTGAGCTTTTCTTTGTTGGATGACTTAATTACTGATTCAATCTTATTACTTGTTATTAGTCAATTTAGGTTTTCTAGTTTTTCCTGATTCAATCTTGGTAAGTTGTATTTGTCAAGAATTTATCTATCTGATCTAAGTATAGTTGTTCATAAACCTGTCTAATGACTTTTTGTTTGATCTAGTCTGCTGCTGAAACTATCTATTGCATTTTTCAATATTATTTATTAAGTTCTTCAGTTCTAGGATTTCTGCTTTGTTCTTATGATTTCTGTTTTATTCTGATCATGGATTGTTTTCCTATTTTTGTTTAATTGTCTTATTTATATTTTCTTGTGTATTGCTGAGTATCTCGAAATAATTATTTTAAACTCTTTTTCTGGCATTTAAAATATTTCATTTTCTTTGAATCTATTACTGGAGATTTAGTCTGTTGCTTTGGCAATATCATGTTTCCTTGCTTTTTCTTGTTTCCTGTGTTCATATGTTAATATCTGTGTAGCTGGTGAGACACTCATCTCTTCTGATTTTATAGAGTAGCTTTATTAAGAAAAGACATTTTTCTTGAATTTTTCTTTGTATTTTATAGTGTTGATTGGGTTGTTTTTTTCAGTTGGGGTTCTGGGTGGGCATAGTAGTGTAGTCTGTGTCTGATTTCTTTGGCTGTACACAATGTTAGTAGTATCTGTGAATGCCTCAGTGTTCTAGATTGCAAGTGTCTGTAGTGGTAGGGGAGCAACTTTGCTAGGAGTAAGGATTGTGAGTGGGTTGATTGTCCCACCAGAAATGGTAGGGTGTGGGGATGCTGGCCTGAAGTGTCTGGGTAGTTCACCAATCCCTGTAGTGAATGGGGTCAATTGCCTGTGGCAGTGAAGGCCAGAAGTACCTATACTGAGGCTCTAGAGATACCCGTAAATGTACAGACACCAGTGATGGAAGTAGGGTTGTTATTCAGGGTGTGAGGGGCTCAGAGTACCAGCCCACAATCCCTGGGAGGTTCCTTCAAGGTGTGCAGGTCCCTGTGATGGGGATGGGGTAGTTATCTGTAGAGGATGTAGAGCCATGCCTGGTCCATAGTACATTATTAAGTGTTTTCTTGCTGGTCATTGCCTGGTTGGGGTTTTATGTGGTTCTCCTGGTATTTATTTTCTGTATTTTATTCCTCATGGCCACATTTGCTGATTCTTAGAAATATTGTGAATACAGTGAGAGGTCCTCCATAGTGTTATTTGCTCTAGCTCCACAGCTTCCCAAATTGGGGCTGCAGACAGACCTATGGATCAAGGTAGGTTGGGTTGGTCTGCAGAACTCACTTTAGGAACTTCAGAAACTCATGAGAATCCTGTTTGCATGATAACTTTCTAGGATCCCCAAGAAAATGGTGCTATGATTTGAACATATGTCCTCTCCAAAACTCATGTTGAAACTTGTTCTTCAATGCAATAGTTGGGAGGTGGGGCCTAATGGGAGATATTTAGGCCCTCGTGAATGGATTAATGTCAGTATTATAGGAGTGGGTTAATTATCTGAGAGCTGTTTGTTATAAAGCAAAATCAGCTTCTCTAGCTTCCTCTTGAAGACTCCCTCCCTCTTGTCCTCTCACCATGTTATGCCCTCTATGTTATGATGTAGCAAGGGCTTCAGCAGACATGCCACCATGTCCTCGGACTTCCAAACCTCTGGACTGTGAATTAAATGAACATCTTTTCTTTATAAATTATCCAGTCTGTGGTATTCATTTTATTGTTGTTTTTAATTTTCCAGAAGGTGCATATGATCACCAGAGAGAGAGAGAGAGAGAGAGAGAGAGAGAGAGAGAAAACACTCCCTCCCTCCCATCCCACTCCCATGAAGAATGGTCATACTGCAATCCTTTCTCCTCAATTTATCCCTCCTTTTGGAATTTTGGGCAGGCATGTACATAAGCCAACTGTGTTTTTCAAGCCAGTGGGTCTGATACTTGAACCACACAGTGGATCCATTGGGATCCATCTGCCTTAACTACTGCATCACCAACTGGCCCCATGGTATTCTTTTATAGTAACCCAAAGGGACTAGACAAATGATGAAAAGGGCATTATGATTGCTGGTAGGGCTCATAGACAGTAAATATTAGCCTTCATAGTTTAAAGGGGAAATTAAAACAGCTTCAGTTTTGGGGAGCTGTTTTTGAGATAGCAGGTTTGAGGACTTGGGCTTCATAGCTGGGATAGTAGACTATATTTGTTGTTGATTTATCTTGCTTAGTGTAAAAATATTCATATGTTTTGCTGCAGTAATATTAATGGGTTTTATTATACAGGGCAGAATCAGACTTTGCTGAGTATATTTTATATATATGTTATATACAACATGTTTCAGTTCTATTGTATAATACAGAAATATGAATTATTTTAAAAGAGGTTTTTGCCTTAGGGCATTTGTGCTCACTGGAGTGCCAGACAGAGAAAGAGAGAGGGAGAGACAGAAAGAGAGAGACAGAGACAGTGAAAGGAAAAGTGAGAAATCTCCCCCAGGAAGGATGGCCACACCACAATTCCTTCTTTTCCATTATCTATTCACACATACATCCCTGGTGTGATTTTCAAGCCACCAGGTCCAGGACTCGAACTGCAGTCGGCCATGTGGGAGACAAGCAGTGTAACTAACAAGCCGTCTGTTGGCCCCAGAAATGTTAATTCTTAAAAAACACATCTGACCTTCAAAAGCTTTGGAGTAAGAATCATCACTTTGTTTCTCCACTTTTATAGAAGAACAAAAATTCAACAAAGCTAAATAATTTGTCTAAGCACAAAATTCCTAAATTGGGAGTCCTAAATAGTTATAATCTAGGTCAGTCATGAGACAGCCTGCTAGGAGTTGCTATTTCTTCCTTGATTTTGAATTACTTTCTCAAACTTTACCTTTTTGTTATGCTGGCTTGTGTGGCAGACCCCAAGAAGGGTGTGTGTATGTGTGTGTGTATGCTGGGAAGTCCAGTCAGATCTTCCTGCTCACTATCTACCTACATTCTGTCCTCCACACTGTAAACACTTTTGCATTTGTTTTAAAACACTCACCTGCTTAAAATCTTTTTGTGCTGCTAGAGGTTCAAGTCATAGCTCTCCAAAAATGGAATATAAAGTCCTCTCCTACCTGCCTGTAGTATTGTGGGATGGTTAAGAGTGTGGGCCTTGAAGCTGATCATGGGGTAGAAATCCCTCTCTGTGGGACCAGCAGTTGGTGTAATAGCTATGTAGCTGGACTCCCATGTAGCTAACTGCAGTTCGAGTCCCGGACCCAGTGGCTTAAAACTCATGCTGGGCGCATGTGTGTGTGTGCCCAAGATCCCGAGAGGAGAATGGAGAAGGGATCGCGGCGTGGCCATCCCCCTGGGGGTGTGATTTCTCGCTTTCTGTCTCTGTGTCTCTCTCTGTCTTTCTGGCGAGTGCATGTGCCCTATAGCAAAAACAAAAACAAAAACAAAAACAAAAAAAAAAGAAAGAAAGAAAGAAAGAAAGAAAGAAAGAAAGAAAGAAAGAAAGAGAGAGAGAAATCCCTCTCTACTGTCCTTAGGTATGTGTGACCTGGGGTAAGTTACTTACCTCTTTTTAATCTGTAAAATAAGGTGAAAGAGCCATTGACTTTCTGAATTGTAGTAGGGAGTGAATAAGTTGATATAATGTAAGATAATTAGAGCAATGTATACAGGAAGCACTCAAGAAATGTTAGCTACTATTATTACAGTTTCTATAGTCTGTTACTTGCTGCTCAGACTCCTTTCTCTCCCCACCCAACCCATGCTTTGAGCATTTTTGGCAGAAAATGACAGACTTGCAGCCTGTTTACCCTTGCTTATGCTATTTCCTTTGCCTTTGTCCTATTACCTGCCTGTCAAATACTTGTCTTTTACAACTCAGTTAAAGTGTCATCTTATCCTTGAAGACTTTCCCAGCTTGCCCTTCTTCTTCCTGTCCTTTGTACATCCATGATGCTACATTCGTATTTCTGTCATAGCCACCTATGGTATTTTTAAATTCTTATTGGTTTGCTGATCTGTTTCTTTCCATGAATTTTAAGCCCCTGAGAAAAAGCCCATATGTGTTATATTCTAAGCCCCTGGCAGGGAGCCACAAGCCACATAATCAATGTGTGTGGGTAAATGCTGTGGAGAGAACTATTCCCAACTTGAGTAGGAATTTATGCTATGATGCTATTTACAAGCAACAGAGCCCACTCTTGCTAATTCGAGCTGAAAGGAATTTATTAAAAAATAGCTCACAGAATTTCCAAGAAGTCATTGAATAGGGGTTTGGATGTTTCATAGCCAGGAAGGAAAAAAAACAAGATATCTTGAGGGGTTGTTCTGGTAGAGGCTCTTCTACCATGCTGGACTAGGACAGGGGCAATATCTTGGTGACATTGAGCCTAGGGCACTATTTTTGGACCCCACTGCTGCCTCTGAAAGCTGAAAGTCTCTCTTTCTATTCTTGTTAGCATGCTATCATGTAGTGTCTGGGTATTACCTACTAATTGTGTTGTTTTTTCTAGGTTGAACTCTCCCATATATGTATCTGACTGATGGAGCCTAGGTCATAGGCCTGTATGTGGACTGCAGGGAGGCTGATATCTATTTTGAGAAAGCATGGAATCATAAAGTGGGGGTGTCCAAGGGCAGAAAGGGATTTCAAAGGTGCTGAGTGACAAGTGTCAATCAGACTTGAGTGGTGAGAATGACAATGGCTGTGGGAATTGACACCAGTAGGAGCGATGAAGATGAAGAGTGGTAGCTGAATGAGGTTGTTACGTGGTGGGGAGGAGCAATTTCCTTGGTAGCAGAGAGAAAATTTTAGTAGACTTGGAATGTGAGACTCCAAAGACTGTGCTGAAAAGTGAGGGAGACCTTTGACCTTGAAGTTCTAGGGTTTTGGGCACGGCCATGCCCCCTGGGGAGTGATTTCTCACTTTCCCTCTCTGTCTCTCCATCTCTCTCCAGTAAGTGCATACACCCTATGGCAAAAACCTAAAAAAAAAAGGTGTTCTAGACTTTCATACCAACAATCTTCATTGTCCCCTTCTCCATCTTCCCTTTCAAGACTAATATTATCCAGAGAAATAAGGACCACACATTCTATATCTCCACTGTCTGATATGATCACCACTAACTATGTATGACTATCCAGCACTTGAAATATGGTGAATATGAGTGAGAAACTGAATTTTTTGTTTAATTTAATTCTAATCAACTTAAATTCAATGAGTCACATGTAGCCAATGGCTAACATTGCCTTCCTGTTTAGGAAGGCAAAAGGGATCAGTGTATTGTTTAAATTTGAAAAAATACTTTAAATACTGGATTGTCAAGAAAGTCATAATGTATTTTTTCAATGCAAAAACACATCATGACTTTTCCAACAACCCAAATAGATCAGATATTAGCATATAACTTGCTTATTGGCAAATAAAGTTGTTTTTTAATTGATAGAAATATATATATATATATATATATATATATATATATATATATATATATTTTGGAGAGGTTTTCACTATAGGGCGTGTGCGCTCGCCAGACAGACAGAGAGAGACATAGAGACAGAAAGTGAGAAATCACCCCCCAGAGGGGATGGTCACGCCGCAATCCCTTCTCCTCCATTCTCCTCTCGGGATCTTGGGCACGCACACACACACACCCGGCGTGAGTTTTAAGCCACCGGGTCCAGGACGCGAACTGCGGTTGACTACGTGGGAGCCCAGCGACATAGCCATTAGGCTAAACTGCTGGTTCCCATTGATAGAAATATTTTGTAGCATGTTGATTTAGGAACAAATAAGTGGTGAGAGGCCGAATTTAATTGTCAGTAATGATTCCTCACTTTAAGACTTGTTAAACCAGGAAGCTAAAAACTAAGAGTTTGAAACAACAATACGAAGGAACTTAATAAAGTTCATGAAGACAGAATGAAGGTATAAATCTATGGTAGTGTAAAAAACTTTGAAATTCATGCATAATTTTTTCATAGTACACATTTTCCATGAACTTTTTGGAAAACCCTTTATTTTTTTTCCAAGTAAAGCACTTTAGAAAGTGAGTAAACCACTGTCACTTGCCAAAAAAAAAAGTGTCAGATGTTGAAAACATTGATTCTTGAACCCAAACACCAGAGTCACCATGCCAGCCTTACAATAACACAGCTTGCAGGGTTACCTACCTCCAGTGCTTTTGCTTCTGCAGGTCTGGGTGGGGCTGAGTACAAACAGTTCTAACAAGTTCCAAGGTGATACTCACATTGTTGGTTTAGCAACCACCAGTACAAAACTCTTGACTTAGAAAAAGACTCTGCAAGAGGGACCAGCAGGTGGTGTAATGGCTACCTCGCTGGACTCCCATATAGTTGACTGAGGTTTGAGTCCTGGACCCGGTGGCTTAAACTTGTTTTGGGTGCGTGTGTGTGCACGTGCCCAAGATCCCAAGAGAAAAATGGAGGAGAAGGAATTTCAGCATGGCCATTCCCCCTGGGGGATGACTTATTGCTTTCTGTCTCTCTGTCTCTCTCTGTCTTTCTGGTGAGTGCATGCACCCTATAGCAAAAACTTCTCAAAAAACAAAACAAAACAAAACTCTGCAAGACAAAATAAACTAAATTTTACCTTGTGGGACATCTCAGAATCTTTGCTCTGCAAATACTACTTTTTTGCTCTGAGGTACCCAGAAGGAATCAAATACATGGCACAGCTCACACTGAGGTGATTATAAATCCCTTCCCCATGGAATAACCCAAGGACTAGAGTTGGAGAAACATGATGCTATGAAATTAATTTGAATTAAATTTAAAGCTAGTTGTGTTTATGGTCCTTCTTCTATTTCCTTTATTCAGCCACAGCACTGGAGTTCCAGGTATTCTATTCTGAGCTTCTTCCTCTCTTTTCCATCCATCCTCTCCTGCACGGAAAGGTTCATCTAGGGCCACAATTTTACATGTGGAAAATACCCAACTTGACATGTCTCCTCTGAACTTTCCACAGTGTTCCCACTGCCTATTAGAACTTTCATCTCCAACAGAACGTGTCCTGAGCTGAACTGTTGCTTACTACCCACTGACCCACTCTGATTCCTCTCCTGGTTTTCCCACTTGGTAAATGGCATAACCATTTACTCTCTGGAGTGTTAACAAATCCATCAGCAATATCTATAATTTATGCCCCCCAAAGTGTGTGTAAGCATGTGTATATACAGTCATACACATAAACATAAACATAATACATACATGTGTGCACAAATATACAGGTGTGTCTCTATGTATACACATGTCTGTAGATACACATGTCTCCTTTTACCCATCTATAATACCACATGATAGTTTAAGCCATGAGTCTTTGGGACCAGCAAATGGTGTAATAATTACGTTGTTGGGATTCCCACGTGGCTGACCGTGGTTCAAGTCCTGGACCCAGTGGCTTGAAACTCATGCTGGGCACATGTGCGTGTGTGCCCAAAATCTTTTTTTTTTTTTTTTGGAGAGGTTTTTGCTATAGGGCGCGTGCGCTCGCCAGACAGACAGAGAGATAGAAAGCAGGAAATCACCCCCCAGGGGGGATGGCCACGCCGCAATCCCTTCTCCTCCATTCTCCTCTCGGGATCTTGGGCACGCACGCACTCGCGCCCAGCGTGAGTTTAAGCCGCCGGGTCCGGGACTCGAACCGCGGTCGACTACGTGGGAGTCCAGCGACATAGCCATTACGCCAACTGCTGGTCCCAAAATCTTGAGAAGAGAATGGAGAAGGGATTGTGGTGTGGTCATACTCCCTGGGGGTGATTTCTTATTTTCTGTCTCTCTGTCTCTTTCTCTCCAATGAGAGCATGTGCCCTATAACAAAAAAACTCTCATAAAAAAAAAAAAAAGACATGAGTCATGTCTTTTTTACTGTATCACATTCCTTTTTAAATGAATGACTCTTATTTTCCCATGCCCGTTCTGGAGGTTACACAGGGATTATAATATAAGAGAGTAAAAAGGTGTTTCTCTAGCTCTATTCCAGTCTGTAATTGTGGAAACTCAGATGGCTCTCAGATCTGTGTAGCTGGTTTGGAAAACCCCAGAGATGCCTCACACGTGTTCAAGAGCTTGTCCTCTCTGCCAGCTTGCCCTTCTTCTTCAGGCCTCTGTGATGATGTCTCCTGTCCCCAGAAAAGACATCTGATATTCTCTCCCACTTCTTCCCTAATCTAGAAAGCAGGTCCAACTTCATGCCCAGGCTGCTGTATCTTTCTGCTCTAATGAGCTGTGCATTTCCCTGAAGTGTGATAAGGGATACTTAATTCCTGTATATCCTAGTATACAGGTTATCAGAGCAGTACCTTTTTTTCTTTTTAATAAGTTACTTATTTCATTCAATTTGTTGTTATTTATTTCTAAAATTTGACTAGAGAGAGACAGAGAGATAGAGAAAGGGAAAATGAGAAAGCAAACCACCAGGTCCGGGATTCAAACTACTGTCGACCATGTGAAACTCCAGTACCCTGACCACCACGCCACCTGCTGGCCCCACGTTACCTTTTTTTCTTTAGAGAGATTTTTGCTATAGGGCGTGTGTGGTTGCCAGAGAGAGAGAGACAAAAAGTGAGAAATCACCCCCTGTGGGGGATGGCTACACCACAATCCCTTCTCCTTCATTCTCCTCTTGTGATTTTGGGCATGCATGCACATCCACTTGCCATGAGTTTTAAGCCGCTGGTTCCAGGACTCAAACCGTGGTTGAATACGTGGGAGTTCAGTGATGTAACCATTATGCCGTCTGCTGGTCTCTCGCAGTACCTTTTTTAATGCTTTGCATCTAAATAAAAATTTAGGAAATTTGAGAAGTGTCTTCTCATTTCTCATGCAAATAGAACCATATAAGTTCTGCCCCACCTGCCCTTTCTTGTTTTCTTCCTGGATGTACCCAACCTCTTATTGTCCATGCATCCTACCTCCCACCTTGACATGAGTGGTGATGTCTGTGTGTATGAACATAGGTGTGTGTTTCTACGTAAATGGTGTGTTTCTTTCTGTTTTATTTGCATTGCACCATAAAATCTAGGAGTATGGGGCAGGATGACGGTGCTGTGGTAAAACATGACACTGCGGAAGGTAAAATATAACCTGGGAAGGTTACAGGTTTGTATTTGGAGACTTCCCTGAGTACGCCAGGCACATGCCTGCCCACGATCCAGGGACGAACACCGTGTCAAGACCCTGTTGCTGGTGCAAACTGTTTCTCTGTCTCTCTCATAGAAGCGTTAAATAAAGAAGCTTAAAATGTTCTGATGAAGGTTAAAAATGAAGGAGATTATTAAAACAAAAATCTCCGAGTAGCCTCTCTGTAGGACTCTCTTCTCTGCCCCCTTCCTTTTAGAGTGTCCTGAGTTGTTCTTGATTACCTTCTAAAACAGTTATGAGGCTCAGAGATTTTGTCCCCCCCCCCCCCCCCCCCCCCCCCGTATCATTAGGTCCCTAGATACAGGTCTTTCAACTTTACTCTCATTAAGGAAAAGATCCAAATTGTCGTCCGAGTTTCAGAGGAGAGGTCATTAAGGACGTTCCCACCTGCCTGTCCGCCCCTCAGTGAAGCTGTTTCCAACAGCGTCAGTTCTCCCTCAGCTCGCAGGGTGCATGGGCTCCAGAGGCTGCCAGGAGTCGTGGTGCTTAGCTCAGCTCAGTGCTGTCTTGATTGCTCATCAGATAGCTGTGTGGACAGATGGAGGCTCTTTTTAGTTTTTCACTTATTAGCAGTTTGTTGTGTAGCATGATTCCCACGGAGGGAACATGTTGCGGTGACGGCTATATGATTTTAAAGATCAATATACAAAGAAGAAAGGATTCGTGAATTAAGGGTGGTGCGTGTTTATCCAAGCGTAGAACAGCACCAATGTACCGTAGATCTAAAACACCTTTAAAGGGAAACTGTTCTGTGGCCACTTGGTCTTCTTTGTAGGACAGCCCAAATAAATAAATAGTTTAGAATTCAATTATTTATAGATGTATTTGTTTGGACCCTATGCCAGTTTAATCCTGAATTTTTGTTTGAAACATTAAAAAAATTTAATTCATATACTAGGAAAAATAGAAACACTTTTTTCTGTATATTTAATGAAAAGGAGATTCTTAATCCCTGCAGGGTGGGGAGAAGGGTGTGGGGAGTTGAGACAAGAGGCCATTTCTGATTTTCTGTTTCCTGAGGATTCCAAAAGCCTGTTAGTGCCATCGCAGATGTACCAAAAGTGTCGTCATTAATTTTTAAGATTTTTATCTCCAGAGCAATAGTTTCCAAACCTGGTTGTACGACAGAATTACCTGGGGAACCTGGTTGTACAACAGAATTACCTGGGGAACCTATTAGAAACACAGATTCTTAATCCCTTTGGGGGTAGCAGATTCAGTAGCATTAGAGAAGACATGAAGACTGACCTCACTTTCAGACGAGGTAGCAGTCATTTGAATTTACTTGCCTCAGGAATCTTTTTGTCTAGGAGAAAACACACACTGAAGACCAGTTCTTTTAGTTTTTCTTGTTCCTTTTTTCTTTCTTTTTCATTAAAACCTACTCACTGAATAGCTGCTGCTGCTAGATGACTCTGGCCCCAGTGAGATGTCTTATAAAGTATTTGGAACAGCTTTTCATTTTGTCTTAATTTTGCTTTAACTCTCTCTTTAGATTAGATTTTGTTAAAAATGTTATTGCTTGCCTGGCAAATATTTGGAAGGATTATGTACCCCCAAATGCCTTTATTACCATTAATGACTATTATTAATTGCTTCCGAATAGAATTCTTCAGTATGCATTACGTTTTGGCAAGTAGCATGCATACATTTCAGAATTATATCAGATACTTAAAATATTCATACTCTATTTAGCTATGATTTATGGTATAGTGTTATTTAAATTTACATTTCAGCATGTGGCATGTATAATAATAATGGTATCTCAATGCATATGTATATTTGGATGTTTGCTTGTATTTATATAAGTGGGCAAAAACATAATCAGCCATTTCCTCTCTAAAAGTGACAGGTAAAGGAAAAATGGAATATCTGCCATCATATTAGTATTTTGAGAAATGGCTCGGTAATCAGTGTTATTTAAATGTTAGATGCAAATGAAACTATGTGCGTTATTATAACATTTTTCTCTATTTGAGTGTTTAAAATATAGAAATTGTCATCATATCTCCTCAAAGAAGAGACAGAATCAACTATATTTAAGGCAAAAACAACTTGGAATTTTATCAATTTGTTTTCTTGTCACCATGAAGCGAGTTTGAATAATTCATATTTTTGCGGTATAATAACTCCTCTTATTTAAAATTCACGATTCAAGTAAAGGACTAACATTGCCTGAGTACTCATTATATTTGAAATGGTTGTGATTACATATTAAGCTCACCTTCCTACCCTGGTCTCTTTTCTTCATTAAGAGGTGACTCTGTCCTTTGCAGGCTCAGATCTATGCTGGATGGCCAGTCACGTGGAGTGGCTGGTAGCAGTCTGTCCTCGTGGAGTCACAGAAGAGTGAGCACAGAGGAATGGGCATTACTAGCCCTTCTATTTCACACTTGATTTCCTTGTGAGCCGTTGATCAAATTCTACCTAAAACTTGTGACTTCTACCATTTAAACATCTATCCTTGCTCTCCATCTTCCCTTTCTAAAGAACATGACTTTTCGCCCTTCTTTCTCCCCTCTAAAAGTGTGTCTATGGAATTGAAAACTTCCTTGCAGGAGACAATTTGTGTCATAAGAAACCATTTCTTTTTCTTTTTCTTTCTTTTTTCTTTTTTTTTAAATACCTGAAGATATGTTTTTCTCTAGGCAACACTTCGTACATACTGAAGAAATAGACTGCTTTTTGGATGTCTGTTCTGCTCACAATTACCACCTCATCCTCATTGCCAACTGGGACCTGTTCTCCTGAACCACAGGTCTGGGCCACCATAGCCAGGTTTATACTTACAGCCCAGACTACCTCCTCCAACCAGAAGGAGTAGCCATGTTTATACTTACAGCCCAGACTACCTCCTCCAACCAGGGCTTGATACTTGATTCAAGCTCAATTCACTATAGTCTCTCTCAGAAAGTGAGGAAGGGATTTAGACATGGGTAAGTTAGTCCCTGTAAGTGACTATGACTAGCATGTATCAGTTTACTCTGGCAACAAAAATGCTACAAAATAAAAAACAACAACAGCCAAACCAGGGTCATACAACCATCAGCATTTATTTATGCTCATGTGCCTGTGTTTGCCAGGAATTTGACTGAGCTAGTCTGGGTGTAATGGAGCAGCTTTACCCAATACACGCAGGCCACTGGTGCTGGGTACATTCTCATGGCAATAGTGGAAACACAAGAGTACAAGTAGAAATGTAATAGACCTCCTAGAATCTAGGCTTGAAATCAGCACATTTTATTTCCATCCCATTCTGTTGGCCTAATAAATCAAATGCTGAACCCAATGTTAAGATATATGTAAATACACTCTGTCCCATGGTGGAACTGCAGTCTTATTATTACACGTGGCATAGATATAGGCAGAAGAGGTGAGTCGGCGTGTGTTGCAAAGCCAATGTTTCAGTCTGTTACACAAACTGGGGTTTACCTGTGAGGTGACCATATCCCTCCACGTGGACCAGAAAATAGAGAAGGCCCATCCATCCTGAGATGAAAGAACAAAACAGATACTTAGAAGCAGAAAGGAGGGATGAAGACTTTCCTATTTCTGGTTTTTGGTCCTTTCTGAAGTCATGGGTGCAATTCTCCTTTGGGATTTTGTGCAAGATCTCTGAATCCTTTTAAACAAAATCATTGTCTCTCTGGACACTAACTGGAAAATGGAGAGGAGGGCAAATGGAACTAGCTGATTCTCCAAGGTATCACAGCACCAACAAGAGCTCGTCTGAGCCTTAACTGTAAGTGTGGCCAGCTGGAAGCTATGGTAACTGCAAGGATCATTTCCCAAAATGCATTTATTTTTTAGAAAAAAATTTAATTGAAAACTAAAAATTATATATATTTATGATATTTGGCATGATGATTTCATATATGTACACACTGTGCCAAGTATATTTCTAAAATTACATATAGATCAAGATCTTAATCAGCTTCCTGCTTCTTCTCCTTAAAGCAGAGTCAACTGAAACAAGTTATGGATGATTCCCCATAAGGCTTTTGGAGAGTTTTCAACACTCTTTTTTTTGGAGAGGGCTTTTGCTATAGGGCGCGTGTGCTCGCCAGACAGAGAGAGACATAGAGACAGAAAGCGAGAAATCACCCCCCAGGGGAGATGGTCACGCCACAATCCCTTCTCCTCCATTCTCCTCTCAGGATCTTGGGCACGCACGCACACGTGCCCGGCGTGAGTTTTAAGCCACTGGGTCCGGGATGCGACCCGTGGTCGACTACGTGGGAGTCCAGCAAAATAGCCATTATGCTAACTGTGGGTTCCCCAACACTCTTTACAGAAAGATACAAACTTCTATTTGGTATTTTCACAAAGCTACATTGGTTAAGTAGAAGGGGAGAAAAATTTATTCTAATATGTGGCATTCTTTTTTTTTTTTTTTTTTTTAGCTGCCAGAGTTATGTGTATATACCAGAGAGATGAGAGAGTGAAAGTAACCCTGAACGGGAGGTGGTTATGCCACAATTCTCCTTTCTCCATCCCATCAGGATTTTGGGTATGCATATATATGGAACTGACATATTTTCAAGCCACCAGGGAAGGGATTTGCATTGCAGTCAGTCATATGGTATCTGGTTCCCCATGCAGAGAGCTTAACTCATTGTGCCCTAGGACCAGCCCAATGTGTGGCATCTTGTACATAACTGGAAACCTCCACATTTCTCTCTCTAGTTTGACTATCTTGTATGCTCCAGATTTGAACATCTCACTGCCTTTTAACATGTTTATTTGGATGCTGTCTTAGTCTGTGCTGCTGTAACAGAATACTTAAAACTAGGTGATTTACAGACAATAAAATTGATTTCTTACAATTCTGGATGCTTGGTAGTCCAAGGCATTGGCATTTGGTCTGGCAAGGGCCTCCTTGCAGCCAGAAGGGGCAAATAGTGTTTTCTCATATGGCAGAAGGCAGAAGGGCAAAAAAGGGGCCTATGCTAGTTTCTTCCAGCCCCCTCCCCCCTTTTTCCCTGTTTTCTTTTTTTTAAATTCTTCTTATTTTTTTTAAACATTCGAATGCTCTGCATCATTTGACTTGTAAAGAGAATTTACCCAACATGAAACACACCTCAGACCAGTCCAGTTGAGGATACTATACATGTTATCATCAACAGGTAATAAATCATTTCTGTGTCCCACAGATGTCCTGCTCTTTATTTTTTTCTCCTTGGTTTCCTTCCCTGTACTCTTTCTTTCTCCCACCTTCCCTCCACACCGTCTCCAGTGTCCATAACTATCTTCACTGCTTTCATGTCTTCCAATCTTTTCATCTCTACCATAGAGTACAGACAATGGGGCTATATTAAGTGGAGACATATGATATCTCTCTTTCATAGCCTGGCTTGCTTCACTCAGCAATAAATCTTCCATTTTCAACCACTTTCTATCAAATGTTGGAGTCTTGTTGTTTTTTATGGTTTATCCCTAGGTATCTTATACATTTTGTGGCTATGGTAAAAGGGATTCCTTTCTTCAGTTCTAACTCAGTGAACTTATTGTTTGTATACAGAAATACTATAGATTTTTGGATGTTGATTTTGTATCCTGCCACTTTACTGTATCCATTTATTACTTGAGAAGTTTTTTCATGGGTAACCTGGGGTCTTCTAAGTATATTTTAAGGTATTTTCAACTCTTCTTTGACTATTTGAATGCCTTTGTATTATTCTCTTTTCTGATTGCATTGGCTAAGACTTTCAGCATTATATTGAAAAGGAGTGGAGATGTGGGCAGCCTTGCCTAGTACTAGTTTTCAGTGGAAAAGCTTTCAGCTTTTCTCCATTCAGTATAATGATAGCTATAGATTTTTCATATATGGCTTTTATTATGATGAGAAAGGACCCTTCTATGCCAATATTGCTAAGAGTCTTAATCATGAAGGGATGTTGTATTTTATCAAATGCTTTCTCTGCATTGATTGATATGATCATATGGTTTTTATCTTTCTGTTAATATGGTATATTATATTTATGGTCTTGTGTATGTTGAACCACCCTTGTATCCCTGGAATACAGCCTACCTGGTTATGGTGTATAGTCTTTTTTTTATATGCTGTTGGATATGATTTGCAAGTATCTTGTTGAGAATTTTTGCATCTATATTTCTCAGAACTATTGTCTGTAGTTTTCCTTTGTTGTCATGTCTTTATTTGTTTTGGGAATGAGGATGATGGAGGCTTCAGAAAATGAGTTTAGGAAGTTTCCTTCCTTTTGGATCTTTCGAAATAATTTGAGTAGAATGGGGGTTAACTCTTCTTTAAAAGTTTTGTAGAATTCAGAAGTGAAGCCGTCAGGACCTGGGCTTTTCTTTGTTGGGAGATTATTTATTGCTGATTCAATCTCATGGCTTGTTATGGGTCTGTTCAGACTATCTATGCCCTCCTGATTCAATCTTGGTAGAGTATATGCATCCAGGAATTTGTCCATCTCCTTCGTGTTCTCTTGTTTGTTGGCATACAGTCACTCACAGTGTCCTCTAATGATATTTTGTATTTCTATTGTGTCTGTTGTAATAGTGCCTGTTTCATTCTGTATTTGATTGATCTGGTTTCTTTCTTCTTCTTAATCGATCTAGCTAATGGTGTGTCAATATTTTAGTCTTTCAAAGAACCAGCTTTTGCTTTCATTTATTTTCTGTATACTTTATTTTCTATTTCATTTATTTGTACTTGAATCTCTATTATTTCTTTTCTCCAGGCATTTTTGTTGTTGTTGTTGTTTTTCCAATTTTCCGAGGCATGATGTTGGGTTGTCTATTTGCCACATTCCTATCTTTTTCTTATGAACACTGATTGCCGTAAATTTCCCTCTTATGACTGCTTTTGTGATGTCCCATAGATTATGGAAACTCATGTACTTATTATCATTTTACTCCCCTGCTCAAAGCCCTGCAATGACTTTACATTACACTTCTAATAAAACCCTTATTCTTTGGGCTTTTTCTTTTACATTGCACTGGATTTTTGCTCAGCTATTACAGTGGTCTCTAAAACAACCGACCTGCTTTGCACCCCCACTGCCTCAGTTTCTCTAACCTTTATTTTTTTCATAGTATTTCATGTTGCTTAATACTGCATTATTTGTTGTCTATTTGTTGTGTCTGTCTACGCCACGAGAATGTAAAATCCATGATGCACATGACAGTTGCACATGGCAGTTCTGAAATTTGCCAAGAATGAGCCAGTATAGTGGATATTTTATGACCAGAATGTTTTTTCTGTACATTCATTCTGGAGGGTAAGGAGTCAGAATGGGGGCTCTAAGTGGGGAAAAGACCCTGTGTAGATGGGCATCTTTTCTGGTTTGTAGAAGATGAAGCAAAAGGGATCCCTATAAATTTTTCTTCCATTCCATCCTTCCGTTTTTCACTTAGACTATGTTGGGCTAATTTGCAAGAGCTTCTGGTTAGTCTATGAACATAGAGGGAAGAAACAAGACTTTTATAAATAATAGAATAATTATATTCAATTAACCCTAAGTATTTTATATAACTAAGAGTAGAAGAAAAGTGGATTCCCAAAGCAGCCTTTGAGAAGGAAAGGAAAGCCCAAGCAGGGGCATCAGGACAGGACAAGGCATTTCTGGGTCCCTTGGACGCTCACTTGGACTGCACATGTTCATATGTAAAATGTGGTTATATGTTTGGTGTGTGTATACCAGGGCTGGCTTTATCCCTTTGTTCTTCACTTCAGTATGGTACAGTTTAATAAGATCACTTGGAGGATTACTTTCACTTTAACTTCTAGATCAGTTGATCTTACTTTTCTAACCTCCTCAGTGGACTCAGAAGCCATCCCTCTCTGAGACCCAGAGAGCACTGAAGACTCCTGACCACTACTGGATTCTTTTTCAGATTTTCAGTCTGTTGCCCATAAGCTCAATGGAGTTAATCAACTTCTATACAGCCCAGCAAAACTGAATGATATCTTCACGTTTGATATTTCTTCTCATCTTTTCATCTCAGCCTCCTGGTGGCAGTTCAGTGTCAAGCATCACTTCCCTCTTGAATCTTAGTTTCTCCAAAGCAATTTCTCTGTATTTTTGCTTCTTTCTGACTATGAAACTCCATTTCTTATGTGTTAATGTCTGATCTACTTAGACAGAATAGAAGTTCCTGGAGATTTTTGTATCATTCCTTTCCTCTATGGTCTTCCATCTGAGTTCTGAATTAACTGTCAGATCCAGACTGTCATGGAAAGTGGCCTGCTAAGCCATTTTTTGCTTATCTAAAACCAGATCGACTTTATTACCATACTGAGATTTGAGCAAGAGTTTTTGTTTTTAAGATTATGTAGATGCAGCAGCAATCTCTCTGAGATGTCATAAATAAATTTACAACCTCAAGTGTTAACCTGAAAGTCAATCTCACCTGAAACAATTAAAAAAAATAGTTATTGTAGTTCTTTTATTTTTTTTTTCTTAGTATTATTTATTTAATTTTTGCTGGTCCTGTGCTTCTTATTTCTTCTTCTCTTTCCTCTTTTGTTATCTTTCAAAAATATCTTGGTGGGTCAGCAGGTGGCATGGAGTTTAAGGCCCACATGGTCAGCCTCACTGTTCAAGTCTCAAAGCTAGTAGCTGGAAAATCATGCTGGGCACATGTGTGTGCATGCCCAAAATCTTGGGAGGAGAGTGCAGAGGGGACTGTGGCATAGCCATCCCCCACCCCAGGCAGTGGTTTATCACTTTCCCTCTGTCTCTCTCTGCCTAGTGAGCACACATGTCCTATAGCAAAAACTAAAAACATAAGCAACCAAAAAACCTTGGCAACACAGGTGGAGGTAAATGTTTTCACAAAGGAATATCCACTTTCCTAAAGGGAAACTGAGCTCGGATCTAACACAGTGCTGAACATTACGGGGTAGGGGGAGCGGGGGCCTGTGAGCGAGTTCAATGAATTGTCAAATACTTTGAAGTTAAGCTGGCCCTGTGCCCTGGTGGTTAATGAAGTCAGATACTACATGGCCAACTGTGATTCAAGTTCTGACCCAGCACTTTGGAAGATGGGCTGGCTGTGTATGTGTGTCTACTCCAAATTCTGACAGGATGGAGAAATGGAAAAGGGATTGCAGAGTGACCAAGTCCCACTGGGGTGAGAGGTGCTTTCTTTCTCTTCCTCGCTCTCTCTAGTGAGTACACATACCCTTTGGCAAAAAGCAACAATGACCAAAAACAAAACAAAACAAAACTCTGAAGTACACCATTGTAGCCTTTGGGAATTACATTACTGAATTATATATTTATTAAATATAGTGAAATGACTTTTTAAGAATTAAAATCTGTGATGTAGTTTCCTTTTTAAAAAAGAATGATTTATTTAATTCTATTGGTTATTATTATTATTATTATTATTATTATTATTTAGTTTGCTACAGGGCACAAGCGATCACCAGAGAGAGCCAGAGAGAGAGAAAGTGAGAAAGCAAGCTGCCAGGTTCAGGACTCAAACCACATTCGGATATGTGGAAGTCCAGGCCTTCAACCACCACACCAACTGCTGGCCCCTGTGGTACAGTTTTCAAGACTACCATTTTCCAGCTTTATAGGATTGTCAAATAGTGGCAACTCTCTGGCAGTCTTATTATGACTTTCGAAAATTCATCTAAATTGTTGGTGGGCTATATATGTATGTGTGTGTGTGTGTGTGTGTGTGTGTGTGTTGTGTGTATATATATATATATATATATATATATGTATACACATAAATATAAAAGAGAACACTGATTCCTCTATAGCCTTCTCAGAAGACCAGAGATGAACTACAGATTATAGCATTTTATTTTATTTTATTTTATTTTATTTTATTTTATTTTTTTTTATTATCTATTTTTCTATTACATTGAATTACATATAACTTTACAGTGTATTACATTGCTTTTTCAAAAGGGAATGCCATGCATGTCAGTCAGTACAGAGACATTAATCTCCCCGCTTCAACATTCAATATCTTTCCTATGTTTCCCCCAATCATTATTATTATTATTCTAATTATTTTTTATGATAAACATGATTTTTTTTTCCAATTATCAGATCATAAAGTTCCCAACAATAGGAAACGTAGACTGCACTCAGGGCTGGACCAAGGGTGGGTCTCGTGCAGCCCCGCAAATGTAGGTGAATCTCCATGGAACATAGTTTCAGGAACGCGGCTCAGGAAAGCAGAGACGGCCATCAGCGGTTGCGGCACGCGGGGCAGACCCCGGCCACGGCCCACGGGGGCAGAGCCCCGGCCACGGCCCACGGGGCAGACCCCGGCCACGGCCCGCGGGGCAGGGCCCGGACACGGCACGCGGGGCAGGGCCCGGCCACGGCACGCGGGGCAGAGCCCCGGCCACGCGGGGCAGAACCCCGGCCACGGCACGCGGGGCAGAGTCCCGGCCACGGCACGCGGGGCAGAGCCCCGGCCACGCGGGGCAGAACCCCGGCCACGGCACGCGGGGGCAGAGTCCCGGCCACGGCACGCGGGGCAGAGTCCCGGCCACGGCACGCGGGGCAGACCCCGGCCACGGCACGCGGGGGGCAGACCCCGGCCACGGCACGCGGGGCAGAGTCCTGGCCACGGCACGCGGGGCAGACCCCGGCCACGGCACGCGGGGGGCAGACCCCGGCCACGGCACGCGGGGCAGAGTCCCGGCCACGGCACGCGGGGCAGAACCCCGGCCACGGCACGCGGGGCAACCCCGGCCACGGCACGCGGGGGAAGACCCCGGCCACGGCACGCGGGGCAGAGTCCCGGCCACGGCACGCGGGACAGGGACCCGGCAACGGCCCGCGGGGCAGGGCCCGGCCACGGCACGCGGGGCAGGGCCCGCCCACGGCACGCGGGGCAGAGCCCCGGCCACGGCACGCGGGACAGAGCCCCGGCCACGGCACGCGGGGCAGAGTCCCTGCCACGGCACGCGGGGCAGAGTCCCGGCCACGGCACGCGGGGCAGAGTCCCGGCCACGGCACGCGGGGGCAGACCCCGGCCACGGCACGCGGGGCAGAACCCCGGCCACGGCACGTGGGGGCAGAGTCCCGGCCACGGCACGCGGGGCAGAGTCCCGGCCACGGCACGCGGGACAGAACCCCGGCCACGGCACGCGGGGCAGAGTCCCTGCCACGGCACGCGGGGCAGAGTCCCGGCCACGGCACGCGGGGCAGAGTCCCGGCCACGGCACGCGGGGGCAGACCCCGACCACGGCACGCGGGGGCAGACCCCGGCCAAGGCACGCGGGGCAGAGTCCCGGCCACGGCACGCGGGGGCAGACCCCAGTCACGGCACGCGGGGGCAGACCCCGGCCAAGGCACGCGGGGCAGTCCCGGCCACGGCACGCGGGGCAGAACCCGGCCACGGCACGCGGGGCAGAACCCGGCCACGGCACACGGGGCAGGGCCCCGGCCACGGCACACGGGGCAGACCCTGGCCACGGCACGCCGGGCAGACCCCGGCCACGGCACGTGGGGTCAGAGCCCCGGCCACGGCACGCGGGACAGACCCCCGGCCAAGGCACGTGGGGTCAGAGCCCCGGCCACGGCACACGGGGCAGAGCCCCGGCCACGGCACGCGGGACAGACCCCGGCCAAGGCACGCGGGGCAGACCCCGGCCACGGCACGCGGGGCAGACCCCGGCCAAGGCACGCGGGGCAGACCCCGGCCACGGCACGCGGGGCAGAGTCCCGGCCACGGCACGCGGGGCAGAACCCGGCCACGGCACACGGGGCAGGGCCCCAGCCACGGCACGCGGGGCAGACCCCGGCCACGGCACGCGGGGCAGAGCCCCGGCCACGGCACACGGGGCAGACCCCGGCCAAGGCACGTGGGGCAGACCCCGGCCACGGCACGTGGGGGTCAGAGCCCCGGCCACGGCACGCGGGACAGACCCCAGCCAAGGCACGCGGGGTCAGAGCCCCGGCCACAGCACACGGGGCAGAGCCCCGGCCACGGCACGCGGGACAGACCCCGGCCAAGGCACGCGGGGCAGACCCCGGCCACGGCACGCGGGGCTGACACCGCCATGGCACACAGGACAGAGCCCCGGCCACGGCACGTGGGGCAGAGCCCGTCGGGCCAGACCTCCATACAGGGCACGTGGAGCGGAGCCCCCGCGCCCTGACCCCGCACCCCAGCACGTGGATTGGAGCCCCCGCGCCCGCCTCCCCACCCCCACGCGCCGGCACGCGGAGCGGAGCCCCCGCCTGCCGCCCCTGGACGTTTAATTGTATCTAGTACTTCTTGCATATTATTCTCAAAGTTTTGGGCCATTTTCTCAGTCTTTATGGTGGACCTTTCTAGGCCAGCCATTTTCTCTTCTACATTAGAGATTCCATTTTCTGAATGATCTAGTCTGCTTTTAATACTTTCAAGGGAGATTTTGACTTCTTGTAGTATAGCCTTCATCTCTAACAGCTCCATCTGATTTTTTTGTATAGTGTGAAACTCCTCTTTTAGATCTTGCATGAATTTCCTCACCTCCTAGAACTCTTCAACTCCTTTCTCCTTCCCCTTCAGCAGTTCCTTGTCTCTCTTCTCTTCGATCTCTGTTAGCTTTGCCATTATGAATGATCTGAATTGTTTATCAGACATTTCCATGAATTCCCTTGAACTGTGTGTGGATGAAGAGGAGCTATCCGTTTCAATTGGAGGAGGGGCATTTTCCTGCTTCTCCATATTTCTTGTGGTCCTGCAGCGATTTCTAGTCATCTGGTGGATGGTCGGTTTCTTCCCAAACTTTTGAAGTTTAATATGAGGGTTGGGAAGTGTGCAGAAAAGAAAGCAGAGAGAGGGAAACAATACCAACAACAACAACAAAAAACAGACAAGAAACAGAGAAAAAGAGAAAAGCTTTGGAATTCATCTAAAAAAGAAAAATTAATATTAAAAAAATTTCAATAAAAATAAAAAATTAGAAAACCGTGCGGCGCGCTAGCGCGCCGAACGAAATGTCTAGATCTCAGGAGCCATTGAGCAGGCTGTCTCTTGAAGAAGGGCTGTTCTGGGAGGAGCAGAGGGGATTATTAACAAAACAAAGGCCTAGGAGGGAGGGGCCAAAGGGCCCTGTAAGAAGCCTCACCTTAAAAAATTCTAAAAAGCAAAAATTAAAAAAAAGAGACAGACAGACAGAGAGAGAGAGAGAGAGAGAGAGAGAGAGAGAGTGAGAGGTAGAGAGAGACAAAGATTGATTCAGAGACAGGAGATATGAAAGGGGTTTTCCTACCACGTGGGTTTTGTATGCTGGAGGCCCAGTTAGGAGTGGGACATCTTCCTTTCTCCCAGCATGTCTAGATGTCAGGAGCCATTGAGCAGGCTTTCTCTTGAAGAAGGGCGATTATAGCATTTTATTTTAAGTTTATATTTTATTGAAGAGATTTAGCACTAGTATTTTCAGACAAGATTTCATTTTTAAAGCATTTTTCTTTGTAATTTTACTACATTTCCCCATAGAGCTATTTACTTTACCAGACATATTCACCTGCAAGTTCTCACTATTATTCTCATTTACATTGGCTGTCTAGTCTGCCTCAAATTCAGAGATAATTGAGTGTTCCAATATTTTTTACTGGATATATGCTTTGGTTAAAAAAAAATGTAGGTGAAGACAAAAGGTACTTGACGTTTTGAAGTGGCCTAATATGTATATCATTAAGCCTTTGTTTTCTTCAGATTAAGGCACGTACATCATAAATATCCCCACTCTATTCTCACCCTCTCCCATGCTCGGGGTGAGGCTTAGGGACATGTACTACATATATTTCTATTTCTTATTTTTTTTAAAAAGAGAATTTTTACATTTTGATGAAGCTGCGTCATCATGACTATTCAGAATTTCCCTCTAAGCCAAAACAACAACTGCAAATTTACTCTGTCATTATGTCCTGCTTTGGAAACCACTTGAATTAGGAAACCTACATTTACAAATTATGGAACACACAATTATGAATACAGAACAGAATATCAATGGTGTCAACTTAGAAAAAAGAAAAGCAGAGTTAAGACGGGAGGTGGAAGAGAAAGGTGAGAGAGAGGGCAAGGTAGGGGCATCAATATCCTCATGTAACAAAAGGTGGAGTCAAGAGATGGGATTAAATTAATTAAACCAGTTTCATTAACCATTTAAAAATCACAAAGATAAGCAATAGATGTGTTAAAAATAGTTAGCTAAATATCAACAATAAGAAGGCAAGAGGAGGGGGAGTTTAGTGATAGTGTGGACAGAAGTCTTAGTTATAGTGGCACAATGCCAGTAGACCTGCTGGTTGAAAATTGATAAATCAAGAAACAACAGTATCAGCACATTATTTTTATTTTTTAATAAAAAATTTTATTATGGTAAGAAAACATAAGATCTACCCTCTTAGGAAAATTTTAAGTGCGTATTACAGTACTGCTAACTATTGGAACTATAGGATAAGAACCTTATTCTTTTCTTTTCCTTGGAGAACAACTTCATTTATTCAAAGTAGTTCCTTTTAATTTGATGATCCATTTTATTGTAGGGGAATGGTACAGTACTTACATAAACTGTGCCACTTAAAAAATGGAAATAGATTTTCTAAGTGGGTTGGTGAAATAAAAGAAAATGGAAATAATCTTGTGGTTATAGACATGGGCTTTTTAAAGTGGAGTTTAAAAAACTTTTTATGATATTGAATTGACAATTAGTAATTGGACATGTTTATGGAGTTTAAAGGTAATTATAATTTCTATGAGCTCCAACATTTGTACTTCTTTGCACGTTGAAATATTCAAAACCTTGTTTTCTAGATTTTTGAAATATTCAGTAAATTGTTACATATTATCATATTACAGTGTTGCCCTCTAAAATTTATTCCTCCTGTCTAGCTAGAATTTTGTATTCATTAACCAAATGCTCTCAATCTCTCTCTTTCCCCATTCCCATTTCCAGTTTTGAGTAATCACCATTCTGCTTCCATGAGATTAATATTTTCCGCTTCAACATATGAGAGAGAATATGTGGTATTTCCTTTTTTGTGCCTGACTTATTTCACTTAACTTAATACCTTCCAAACTTATCTATATTGCTGAGAATAAACAGATTTTATCTTTTTTTAAAATGGCTTAATAGTGTTCCATGTGTACATTTACCACATTAAAAAAAATCCATTCATTTGTTGGTGGATAATTAGGTTGATTCTATATCTTGGCTGTTGTGAGTAGTACTGTAGTAAACATGAAAATGAAGATTTCTTTTCAAGATACCAATGTTGTTTACAGGAAATAGAAAAATAATCCTTGGACCAGCAGATGATGGAATGGTTAAGTTGTTGGACTCCCAAGTAGTTGACCATGGCTCAAGTCCTGAACCCAGAGGCTTAAAACTTATGTCAGATGCTTGTGCATGGATGCCCAAGATCCAGAAAGGAGAATAAGAAGGGATTGCCGCACGGTGATGCCCCCCAGGGGTGATTTCTCACTTTCTGTCTCTCTGTCTTTCTGGTGAGCACACACAGCCTATAGCAAAAATATTGCTAAAAAAAAAAAAAAAAAAAAAAAAAAAAAAAAAAAAAAAAAAGCCACATGAGCAACTCAATTGATATAAAAATAAAAAGATACTGATTTCCTTTTCTTTTTCTTTTCTTTCTTTCTTTATTTTTACAATTAAAGTATAAGTATTTATTTTGGTACAAAACCTTTTTGAAATTTATACATAGTTTTCCCATTACACATATTTCCATGAGCCTTTTTTTTTTTTCTGAAACATTTTTTCTTATTTAATTTACATTCATTCCATGAGCATCTTCACACCATACAAAATGTAATTTCCGGGCCAGCAGGTGGCGTGGTGTTTAAGGTGTTGGAATTCCCACGTGGCCAACTGTGGTTCCAGTCCTGGACCTGGTGGCTTTCTCTCTCTCTCTCTCTCACAAAACTCATGTGAAATAATAATAATGATAAATAAATAAAATAAATAATTCTTTAAAAAAATGTAATTTCCCACCCAGAATATACTGCATAGTGACTTAATCATGCATGTTGCCATCAATAATTTTTCATTTCTCATTTCAGGTATGGATATATATATATATATATATATACACACACACATACATACATACATACATACACACATACACACACACACACACACACACACACATATATTTTTTTACCCCTATTTCTGAACCTCTGCCATTTTCCACCCTCCTCCCACACTATCTCTGATGTCTACAGTTGTTTTCCATTCCTTTCCCCCCACATTTTATTGGTTACAAAATTTCTTAAATAATCTAACTACTTTCAATAGCAAGTTCTGCTGGTAATTTAAAGAAAAGCAGTTTTAACTTTAATAAATCAAAGAAGTGCTAAGGAACTTTGCTTAAAACTTAAAGCCAAGAAACAGGTTAGGAACTGATTTCCTTTTCTTTGGATATATATTTAATATTAGGACTTGCTGGATAATATGGTAGTTCTATTTTTAGTTTTTGAGAAACAACCATACAGTTTTCCATAGTATTTTTGCTAATTTTTAATCTCACAATGGTATAAGAATTCACTTTTCTTTGCATCCTCACCAACATTTGCTGTCTTCATCTTTTTGAAAGTGGCCATTCTAACTTGTATGAGATGGTATCTCATTGCATTTTTGAGTTGCATTTCCCTGATAATGAGTGATGTTACACTTTTTTCATATACTTGTTGGTCATTTGTATGTCTTCTTTTGAAAACTGTTTACGTTATTCATCCATTTAAAAATAGAATTATTGTTATTATTGCTTTTATAGTATTGCTGCTGAGTCTCTGGTGTGTTCTATGTTAATCCCTTGTTGGATGAATAGTTTACAAATGTTTTCTCCAGTTTTGTTCACTGTCTCATCTCTCTATTGCTTGTTTCCTTTACTGTGGAGCTTTTTAGTTTTATATATTAGGTTCTTAGGAAAATCATGATGTATTTTTCTGTTTTTCTCTGCCAAAATGTGTCATGACCTTCCTGACAACCCAATAGTCTCATTTGTCTATTTTTGCTTTTGTTGTCTATGCCTTTGAGACCTTATTCATAAATTTTTTGCCTAGACCTGTCCTGAAGTGTTTCCTCTGTAGTCTCATAGTTTCGGCTGTTACATAAGTCTTTAATCCATTTTGAGTTGAGTTTAGTTACTGGTAAGAGACAAGGGTCTATTTTCATTCGTTTGCACATGGGTATCTACTGTAGTTTTCCCAGTACCATTTATTGAAGAGACTGTCTTTCCCCCAATTTGTTAAATATCAGCTGACTATATGTTGTGTGGATTTATTTTGGAGTTCTCTATCCTATTAAACTGGTCCATATGTCTGTTTTTACACTAAAACTTTGTAGTATGTTTTAAAATCAGCTACTGTGATGCTTCTAGCTTTATTTTTGCTCAAGATTGCTTTGGTTATTTGGGGCCTTTTGTGGTTCCATAAGAATTTTTCTATTATTTTTCTATTCCCATAAATGTCTTTGATATTTTGATCAGAATTGTATTGAATCTGTCAGTTTTTTTTTTAAATTTATTTTTATTTAAAAGATTTTTGCCATATGCTATGTTTGCTCTCTAGAGAGAAATAGAGAGAGGGAAAGTGAGAAGTCATCCAACCTCCCAGGCAAGAGAGCCATGATTCAGTCCCTTCTCTTCATTTTCCTTTTCGGAATTTTGAGCACACATGCACACGATTCCAGTGTGACTTTCTAGCCTCTAGATCCAGGACTCAAACCATGGTTGGCCCTGCAGGAAATGGGTGCCTTAACCACCACACTACCTGCTGGCCCCAAATCTGTAGTTTTCTTTAGGTAGTTTAAAGAATATCAATTCTTTCAAACCATGAGTATGGGATACCTTTCTATTTTTAAATTTTCCTATGTTCAGAATGAGCACATTCTTCAGCTATTGGGGTAATTAGCAAAAATACTGGAACTGGAAAGGGTTTCAAATGGTGTTCTCTTTAAATAAGGCTGAAAATAGGGGTGGATAGGTGAGAGACACTTGTTTTTCATCAGTTTTTAAAATTTATTAGTGACTCAAGACCAGCAGTTAGTGTAATGGCTAAGTTGCTGGACTCCCATGTAGTCAACCACAGTTCGAGTAATGGTCCCCGTGACTTAAACTCACGCCGGGCGCACGTGTGCATGCATGCCGAAGATCCTGAGAGGAGAATGGAAGAGAAGGGATTGCGGCGTGGCCACCCCCCTGGGGGGGTTGATTTCTTGCTTTCTGTCTCTCTGTCTCTCTCTGTCATTCTGGTGAGTGCACATGCCCTATAGCAAAAACCTCTCAAAAATTTTTTTTATTAGTGAATTAAGTTAATTAAAAATAGGCCATTTAAAATGAGCTATTTTTACTATGTACATAAATTAATTTTAACTTTTTAAATCAAGAAATGTTTCAATAGAGAGCTTCTTAAAATCTAAAAGTTATTTCTTCAGGCTCAGCCTCAGTGGTCCAGGTGGCAGTGTACTGATCTGCAGTGCTGAAAGCAACGTGGCTAAGAATGGCTCCAGATCTGAGTCGGCCTGAGTCACTGGAGGACCAGAGGAAGATGACTGTGTGACAAGACACTGTTGAGGATCTTTGTATCTGTCTCTCTCTCTTTCTCTCAGTCTCACTCTTTCTCATGAAATATAAATAAAATAAATTTAAAAACAAAGCTTTTTTTTTCTTAGAAAGAAAAAGAGCTAAAGCTCCTACAGCCTGAGCTTTTGCCCATATCTATAAAGAAAATCTCTAAGCTTTGCTGTAGAACTTGCATGATTGTGACCATTTTCTACTTAGGGAGCAGGAAAAAGTCTTAGTAGCAAATCTATAATTTGGCCATGATGAGAGAGGTAAAAGATCTGCAGTAAATGACCATGACCCTTATTCCCACCATGACTGTCTGTGTACACAGAGGGCATATTTCAGAATATTCTTTCCCTTTTCTCTCTTACCCAATTATACCTATTCTGTCCAGTTCCCTTAGGGCCCGTTTGCTCACTGAAGGTTTAGCTGTACTCAGCTAATGTAATCTGCCTAGATATGACAGTAGGGGCTAAGTCTTTAATGGGAAAGAGTCTGCTCCCGAGACTTTTCTCCCTTCTCCAAAGGGGAATGCTTGACTAGCTGCATCTGAAGCAGTTGTTCAAACATTTGTCCCTGAACCCCCATCTTTCTTGCTCTCTGTGGTCACACATCTACTTTCCTTCCTGTGTTTTAGGCCTTTCTTTCTCATATCCTTTGGTGGTGGGTACCTCAGGACTTACTCCTAGGTCTTCTTCTTTTTCAGTCCATAGCATTTCATTCATGCCTACAGCTGTAAACACTAGAACAAGATTTCTAAATTTATATGTATGCATACGCTCTTTAACTGCCTATTTCATTCAGAACCTCTACTCTACCTTATCCTAAAATGGAGTACTCATCATTATCCTTAAACCTGCTCATATTCCATGAAGAACTAAATGAATGAACTATGGTCTTTGGTAGGCAGTGCTATGATCAAAGGAATTGGGTCTAATGGAGAAAGTTTTAGGTGAAATTTAGGCTGTGGGGTAGTTTGTATCTTATATAAAACTGTGATTTATTAAGAATCTCTGTGTGTCACCTTATAGAGTCACTAGAGAAAAAGTAAAATTTTTCTGTTGTCCCTCTCCTACTTCCCCCAAAATGAGAGATCCTTGGAGGATTAGGGAGTAAGTGAGGGAGGAAAGTAAACTGTCTTTGCATGTGTCTTAGAAAGAAGAGACTGCCAGACCAGCAGATGACATTATGGTTACATTGCTGGACTCTCACACGGCCAACCGCAGTTCAAGTTCTGGACTTGGTGGCCTAAAGCTCACACCGGGTGCATGTGCGTGCATGCCAAAAATCCCGAGAGGAGAATGGAGTAGAAGGGATTGCATCACGGCCGTCTCCCTTGGCAAGTGATTTCTCACTTTCTGTCTCTCTCTGTCCCTCCAGTGAGCACACATGCCCTGTGGTAAAAATCTTTCTAAAAACAAAAGAAAAAAATAAAGAAAAAAAGAGGCTTTGTGAAAGAGTGGTGAAGAAGGAAAACCCACTCAAGAGACAGACTTTGTATGTGGGAGGCTGTGACTCTGGAGGTGAAGAGCTGAAATGGGTAGTTCTATTCCATCTGCTTGCTTTCAAGGGTGAGGGCAAATGGAAGGTTTCTAGTTCTGTCAGGGGAAAACATCCCAGCCCCTTTGGGAGGGCAAGAATCACATTGCAGGGTTAGAAGGTCTCAGATAGGTCCTAGAGACTGACTGATCACTATGCACATGCTCTGAGGATTATGGGCAAGAGCCCCTCAATCAAACTTGGGATAGAGAGATTGGAGTCACCATTGAAACCAGTTACCTTCCAAATGGATAGGGGTGCTGTCTGTATGAACTGAAAATCAGGGCTTCCTTTTTATCTTTCTAGATTTTGTAAAGCATTATCCAAAGAGAAAGGGTAGTATCCTTGAAAATTCACTGATACATAATCACTTTTCAATCCTGTTACATCTCAGAGAGGAGTGAACTCCAATCAGATCTAGTTTGAAATGTTGCTTTTGGAGAATTAAGAGGCAATTCCTATCGGTTATATTTATAGTTGACAGCAAATCACCCCAGATGCTTGTCATCTCTGTGTTTCTAGATTAACCCTGGCAATACATGCCTAGTCACTGAAAAATCCAAGGACTCAGTTATGCAAAATGCAAATAAACTTGAAGAATCACATTAGAAAGCACTTCAAGCACAGCCATAGCAGTGTGTGCTGGGAGATGTTGCTACTGAGCATGCTGAGGTCATGGGAGGCCTAGGTTCAGTTCCTGGAAGTCCCTAAAATGCTGCCATGGTAGCATGTGCCTGTAGACCCAGCTCCTTAGGAGGCTGAAGCAGGAGAATAACACAGCAAGGCCCTGTCTAAAAAGTAAAATAAACAAACAAGTGTTCCTTTTTTTCCTTTGGTATGAAATAGGGGAATTTTTTTTTGCAAATCTATCTGAGGCATTATCTGTAATGTATTGATGATTTCTTCTAGCCAAGGCACCATGGCATCTGTCTGAGAACCACAGTAAATGCATAGGAGAGAAAGATACAGAGGAAAAAAAAGACATGCACAGAGACGAACCCAGACAGGTCTTGAATTTCCTTGCACTAAAATTGCAAGAGTAGGGTGACAGGGGGTCTAGTGGATTTTAATTCTTTTTTTTTTGCAAGAGGCATTTCAAACACTGGTAAAGTTGTGATTCCCATATGGAGGGATCAAGAAATCTAGCAAAGCAAATTCTTGGTCATACACTTGTTAGGTTAGGACATTTTACATGCCGGCTACCTGGTTTTTTATTTGCTGCTCACCACAACCAGACTGAGACGGAACTTGCAGCCCAGGTCCTTTGTGGGGGAAATGTGTCAGAAGCTCCATTATGTTAAAATATTATAAGTTAATATACAAAATTCCTCCATTAGTTAGACATTTGTTAGACTATATTATATCTATTTTTGGTCAAAGCACTTTAGTGAAATAGGGCAGAAACTCGAGAAGACTTGGGAAAAGAGACTAAGATCAAAAGATGTAAAGTACAGCAAGTTCTCATTAACCATAGAACCAGGTCTTATTTCTGTTCTAAATATACTAAGTTGAGAAATCTCATAGACTTTATGTTTCCCTTAAGATAAACTTCAGCAGTGTTGACTTAGAAGTTAAGATAATTACTGTTTGTGTCAATGACCTTTACTAAAGGCAATAAGAACGATTTGCTAAAAATTTAAAAAAATCTACCATGCTTTTACATAATTATTCTGCTTTTGTTTTAATATTTAATACAATATAACAGATGTAGTTAAAGTCCTTCGTATTCTCCCTAATCTTATTCACTTAAAAAAATCTTTCCCAAAGCTATCCCATTGTTTCGAACTGCATATTTTCCTGCCCAGGTTATTTTTAAGATACATACTCTATTTGTATCCAAAAACATTAAAAATTTTGTTTTGGGGACTGGCAGGTGGCGTGGTGGTTGGAGGCGCTGGAATCCCACATGGCCAACTACAGTTTGAGTCCCAGATCCTGGGGGCTTGCTTTCTCGCTTTCCCTCTGTTTCTTTAGTCAAATTAAAAAAATATTAATGATAAATAAAGTTAAAATAATTCTTTAAAAAATTTTGTGTGTTTTTAAACTTTAAATAAATGTGATTATATCATAAATACCATCTACAAATTATTAGCTCAATGACAGCTGTTTTATTAGCAGCTATGTTGAGAAATAATTCACATACTCTGCAATTCATCCCATGAAAGTGTAAACTTTAATATTTTTTAGTATATTGATAGATATGTGCAGCTATTGCTATACTTCCAGTATAGTAGCTATTATTCTCTTGGCTTTTGCTTCAGTGAGAATGTTCCTAACGTTAATCTGTTGTTGATGAGTTTTGATAGGCCTCTTTTGATTGAACAGTAAGAGCTGTTCTGGAGCAGTAATTCTTATTCTGGTTGTTCATTGAAATCTTTGGGGAGCTTTATAATATTACTTATGATTCCAACTCCCTGAACTTATGACTTAATTGGTTTGGGATGCAGCCTGGGACTTCTAAAAACTCCCTAGATAACTTTAATATGCAGACATAGCAGAGAACTACTGTTCTTGGTTAATGTGCACATTTATTGGTCAAGAATCTATTAGTGATAGGTGACAGAAACATAAGTATAACAAGCTTAAAAAATAAAGAGGGGAAGCTTATAGACTTTTGAGATCATGATGGTTATGCAGTCAAGAATAACTGCATCTAGACAGCTTTAAGATCCGGATCCTCTTTATCCCCATCTTCTGCTTCTTTCTTCTGTGAGTGGCAGTCATTCTCTACTACAGCAGTGGGCTGTTCCCACAGAGCCGTGGAAATCTCTGAACTCATGTTGGTTTTGTTCCTCTTTAACTTTTTGCCAGTGAGCATGTGCACTCACTGGAGAGAAACAGAGAAAAAGAGAAAGCGAGAAAGCACTACCTGCCGGGAATATTTATCCCACAATCCCTTCTCCTCCATTTACCCTTTCTTCTGGGATTTGGAGCATACACATAAATGCACGCTGCACGTTGAACTCACATTGTAATAGTTCCAGTGACAAGGGCATCTTTTTTCTGCTGGGTCCAGTATAAAAAAACATTCCAGAGAAGGTTTTGATTGCATAATTTGGGTAACTGCCTATCTCTGAACCAATCACTATGGCCCATATGGGGTTCAGTGACTGCGGGGAGATTTGTTGAGCAAAGCCAGAAAGTAATTTAAGATTTAGTTAACCTTTGGTTAACCCTCACCTTCTTGAATACAGCCATGTACTCAAGAGTAAGGAAAAGTCTCTAAGATGAAAGAGTACTGAAGATGAAAATAGATATGCAAACCCATTCCTAAGTATTGTGTTACGTTACACATTTAATAAAGTTGAAATTTGGTTTTCCCTAGCAAATTGCACAAGTTTCAGCAAAAAAAGATACTAGATTCTGAGAAAGATTACTACTGAAGCTGATACTATTGAAAATGATCATTGGCAGGATCAGCAGTTGGCATAATGGCTATGTTGCTGGACTCCCATGTAGTCGACTACGGTTTGAGTCCCGGACCCGGTGGCTTAAACTCACGCCGGGCACGTGTGTGTGCATGCCCAAGATCCTGAGAGGAGAATGGAGGAGAAGGGATTGCAGAGTGGCCATCCCCCTGATGGGTGATTTCTTGCTTTATGTCTCTCTGTCTCTCTCTGTCTTTCTGGTGAGCACACACACCCTATAGCAAACCCCCCCCCCCCCCCCACAAAAAACGTGACCATTGGCAGCAAAGGAGGAGAGAGATAAATAAAGCTCAGCAATGTGGGCTGTTTGGCAAAGGGGTACACCAGTCCTCGAGGAGCCCCCATCAAGAAAGGATGTGTGAAAAAACAACTTACAAAAGTTGAAAGGCTGGGACCAGCAGTTAGCATAATGGCTATGTTACTGGACTCCCACATAGTTGACTGCGATTCACGTCCCGGACCCAGTGGCTTAAAACTCACCCCGGGCACATGTGCGTGCATGCCCAAGATCTCAAGAGGAGAACGGAGGAGAAGGGATTGCGGCGTGGCCATCCCTCTTGGGGGTGATTTCTCGCTTTCTGTCTCTCCGTCTGTCTGACGAGCGCACGAGCCCTATAGGAAAAAAAAAAAAAAAAAAAAAAAAACCTCTCCAAAATAATAATAATAATAAAAAAACACAGAAGTTAAAAGGTAAAGTTGTGGGGGAGGGGATTGTGGGAATAGGAATACCTTGAATTAGGCACAGAATTCCAGCTAAATGCATGTTTGACTTTGGACAAGGTAGTCTTTCTAAGCCCTAGAGTCTCTATCTGTAGAATGTAAGTAACTATGCCTAGTTTGTAAGGTTGTTGAGCAGGGTAAGTGTTATACACCAGGCACAGAGAAGGTGAAAAGTATTATTTCTTTTCATCCTTTCCATCATTTTATAATAAGTAATCATAATTATGTTCTTGAGTTTTTAAACAAAATTTTATTACATTCAATGTACCATGTATTGGGAATGTAGAGAAATTTTAGTGAGATTAACATAAAAAAGATGTCTAAAATGAAAGGTTTAGTTTCTGAAGTAGTATATTTTATCTAAAAAATTTACTTACTCGGGATCAGCAGTTAGCGTAATGGCTATGTCACTGAACTCCCATGTAGTCGACCGTGGTTTGAGTCCCGGACCTGGTGGCTTAAACCCACGCCAGGTGTGTGTGCGTGCGTGCCCAAGATCCTAAGAGGAGAATGGAGGAGAAGGGATTGTGGCATGGCTATCCCCCCTGGGGGGGGGGGGGGCGGTGATTTCTTGCTTTCTATCTCTCTGTCTCTCTCTATCTTCCTGGTAAGCACATGTGCCCTATAGCAAAAACCTCTCTCTTAAAAAAAAAAAAAGAAAATTTACCTACTCAAAGAAGGCATTACTCTACTACTACTACAGAGTAGAAGTTTTGAGAATGCCAACTTTATACTTCCAACAAATAACTATAACCTCTGATTTATTTATTAATAGATAGGTTGTTTTGGCCCAAGCCCTGGTTTTCTTTCTTTTTGGAGTTGGTGTGGGGCTGTTTTGAGCCATGGTGATGGGGTACGGGTGTGACCCTAGTTCTCTCTTCACATGGTATGTGAGACTTAATTGAAAGTCCCCAGGACAGGGCTAGCAGTCTTTGTTTTGTGGCAGACATCTCCTGCTGGTGATGAGCATTGTGAGTCCGCCCCCAAATCTCTAGAGTTTTTATGGGAAGGAAAGGGTGTGGGACTAGGCAGGGTGTTAGTGGATCCCATCATTTCTAAAACGTTTCCAGCAGCTGTGAAATTGGCTTGGACCAGTTGCTGCAGAGTTCCTTAAACTCTTCTCTCCACTTCAAGGAGGCCATAGAACTTCTGAATGACCTGAGGTATGAGTGCAGTGAGGACTGTGCTGTTTCAGCAGTTGCTGTCAAGGAGGCTTCTAGAAAGACTATTTTGAGAGGTTTGAGGTGTACCCCAAGGGATGCTTTTGGAGACCTGGGCCTGAAATCTTAGGGAAGATCTCAAACATACACATTCCTAGACACAATTTTGCTTCAAAATGCTCAATCATTCCTTTTCTCTTCAACTGTCCATGACCTTGCTCTGTGTCACTGCACCCTTCTGTTTCCCTGTAAGCCCTTGCTCCTCCCTTTTGGCCCTCCCCTTTTTCTACAGTCTAGCAATACATGTTTCTCCTGGTTCTCTCTTTTCTCATTTACCCTGATGGTGTCAACTGTCAATTGAGTGTGAGCACTCACGGGTCTCCATTTCCAGACCTCAGTCTCTCTCCTGGGCGCGGACGCCACACATGCCGCTGTCTGTGTCAGGTCTCTTACTGGATGTTTCCCAATTCCCCCAAAATCAGCATCACTTCCATTTCCCCCCCACACACCTGCTTTTCCTTCCACATTTCCTTCATTTACCAGAGAAAGGCACCTCTGATCGCAGTTATACAATCCAGAGACCTGGGAGTCATTTCTATCTTTCATTGTTCCCATACAATATTACAAATCATACAAATAGCTGCTATTTCTGTTAGTCTTATTAAGCTAGAATTACTAAGAGTAATTAATTAGTAATAATACAGAACAAGAAGCTACTGGTTTCAGAGTGCTGTTTTTACCCTCTCTAACTGCCAGTTAGTTACGGATTCTACTTGGTTATTAGATTTTTGATCTTCTTTTTTAACATACCACTCTTCTGTCCTGTCTTGTAGCTTAAATTCAGTTTCCTAAGTGGCCTCTCTGCTCTAGTCTTTCCCTCTTTTAATCCCCCCATATGGTAGCAAGATCTGAACACTTCTTTGAGACTGACCATTAACCAAGTAAGCCCTTGGTATTTATCCCTGTGTTAGACTAGTCCTTTATACAACCTCGAAGCAAGTGTCTCCTGTAATACTGAACCCATCTCTTTTCTCCTAGAACCTGAATGTAATAAATTTAACTTATTTTAAGCAACTGAAGCAACAGCTAATCAGGTGTTCCTTCAGTGCCTGGTCTTAATATATTTAGTATTCACAGAGGGTTCATTTCAGCTTTCCTCAGCGCCACGCTGAGTTCCTTCCAGCTACAGCTCTCGTTGACAGGGATGAGTGCTGTGGGACGAGGGAATTGGATGAAGAATCGTCTCAGAATCTCAATTGACACAGGGATAAGAAAGCCACATTAACATGGGAAGTGGGACTCAATGAGAATCAGAAGAGAACTCCAGAAGAGCTGAAGGTAAGTACAAAGAGGTGATTTTTAAGTAGAGATGAATCTTTCCTGTTCTATTGGGTTAAGAACAGGGTAAGAAAAAAAAAAAAAAAGAACAGATTAAGACATACAGTGATTGAATGTAAAATATAAAATCGAAAACAGGTTAAGGGTCATAGGATCCTTTGTACCCAACAAGAGTCTATGGTGGTTGGCAATCGAGTTAAGCCATGGCTCATTTCTTCTTTCTTTTTTGGGGGGAGAGATTTTTTGCTATAGGGAACGTGTGCTCGTCAAAAAGACAGAGAGAGGCAGAGAGAGACAGAGAGCGAGAAATCACCCCCCCCGGGGGGATGGCCAAGCTTCAATCCCTTTCTCCTCTTGGGATCTTGGGCATGCATGCACATGTGCCCGGCTTGAGTTTAGGCCACCAGGTCTAGGACTTGAACCGTAGTTGACTACATGGGAGTCCAGCGACATAGCCATTACACCAAATGCTGGTCCTGCCATGGCTCATTTTTTAAGAACAAAATTAAGATGAATAAACAGGAAAGTTTATTAGAACTTGTTAACTTACTACAACATAGAATGATTTTAATGATACCAAAACCTATTACATGTTACAAATTATTTTCCAGAGGACTTATGGAATAATAGGATTTTAGAAACCAAACTTTTTGAATAAGCAATACATAGACACAGGATAGAAAATTCAAAATGTGAGAAAGGAGCTGCTATAAAAATTAAGTATTTTCCCCAGAGATAAACATGTTAGTAATTTCTTGTGTTTTTAGATACTCTATCATAGAACAGGTTTTGAGCAATGACTTTTTATCAAAATAAGTACCTTGATTTCCCTAATTCCTAATGTTTCCTATTATGTAGCAGGTATTCTATAAATTCCGATTAAAGACACAGGAATATTTTAGAAGATTTTATGAAGGGCTGGCCTGGTAGCCTATTGATTAAAGGAGCCAGAGTCCACATGGCTGACCACAGTTTGAGTGACAGCCTGGCAGCTTGGGAACATGGTAGGTTCCTGTGTGCGTGAGCCCAGGTTCCTGATGAGATGGAGGGATGGAATGGGAAGGATTGCAGCATGACTGTGTCACTCGGTGTGCTTTCTTTACCTTTCTCTGTCTGGTTGGTGCACACACCTTTGGGGAAAACAAAACAAAACAACAAACCACAAAAAAATTTTGTGAAAATACCTTTTTTAAAGTTAAAATCTCCCTTTGCTCACAACACAAAAACAAAAAGAAATTAAACAATGATATAAAAAACGGGGAGGGAAGAGGTGTATATAGTGAGAAATTGCTTCATAACTTACTATCCAGATGAAATGGCTAGTCCCATAATTTTACCACTTTAAAATAAACATTTAATTTGAGACTATAAACTATTTTCTTCTAAACCTTTGAATATTTCTTAGGAATGGATCAAACCTTAAGCTCAAAAAGTAGTGTGAATCTTTCTAGGTGATTGGAGTGGGGAGAGAGACCATTACAGGGGTATCTGTCTCTGTGCACAAGCCCAAGCATCAGGACAGAGTTTGTTTAAAGTGGATCAACCGGGAGATGGGCACTCTCTGACTTCCTGTCACCTCACATTCTGCCATCAGCAACCCACACATGCTGTGAGCACTAGGGATAGAGGGGACCAGTAACATTTGCCATCAAGGTCTTTCCCCATGGACCAGCGGCCAAGTTGTTGTGATACTAGGCAGGACATACTTAGCCATATTGGATTTAATGTCGCTTTGACATTTTTGAGATTTTCTTTTTTGTCTGTGTATATATAATTTCCCAGAGAATACATGTACTTGCAGACAGATAGAGACAGAGAGAGAGATGGAGAGGGAGAATGCAGCCCCAAGGGGGTGTGGCCATGCTACAATTCCTTCTCCTCCATTTCTCCACCCTGTCAGGATTTTGGGCACGTATACACATGCAACCTGTATACTCTCAAGTTGCTGGGACTGAGATTCAAACTGTGCTGCCTTGTGCCATCCAGCTCTCTTAACCACCAGCCCACGGGTCTGGCCCAGCAATTGCTTTCAATTATTTTTCTTATTTGTACATCAGTTCAACTACTGTGATAACCTAGTGTTAAATAAATGTGTTGTGGATTGAACTCAGAGCATAATTACCATTTATAATATTTCTTCTATGGGAAAATTTGCCCTGGATAGTGATGAATCAACATACTAAGTGTCTTCTGAGCTCTGTGCTAGATAGATCAGACATACGATGTGAAACCAGATAGCCAGGTATTTGGCATTGACCCCAGGTAGACTAGTGGCAAGGCAGAGAGTACTTACACTGTTAACTTAGTATTAGTGTCATGTCTGACTCAAGTAGTTTCCAAACTCAGTATCACTAAGGAATGAGAGCTGAGAGAGAAAAAATAATAGCAAACAAAGGTCATAGTAGAGGTGGTATTCACACAAGTAGTTTAAAAAGTACGTTCTCAAATACAGTTACACACGCTATGACTATTTTGGGAGAATAGATTTTCTAGTCATAAAATTCAGGTGCGAAAAATAATTTTCTTTTTAAATCTATTTTTGTAATTCATATTTTAAATTTTAGAATATTTAAATCATATAGCAAAAAATTTAATCTTGTCAATTCAGTCTCTTAAGTTTTCTTAGTTGGTTCAGTTAGTTTTAGGGCCTTTTCCTTGCCTCTTTCTTTCTTTCTTTCTTTCTTTCTTTCTTTCTTTCTTTCTTTCTTTCTTTCTTTCTCTTTTCCTTTTTTTCTTTCTTTCCCTCTTTCTTTTTTTCTTTCTTTCTCTTAATTCTTTCTTTTTCTTTCTTTCTTCTAAAAAAATCTGCTAGGGGCCAGCAGATGACATAATGGCTACGTCACTGAACTCCCATGAAATTGACTGCGGTTCAAGTCCCAGACCTGGTGGCTTAAACTCACACTGGGCACATGTGCATGCATGCTCAAGATCCCAAGAGGAGAATGGAGGAGAAGGGATCATGGCGTGGCCATCCCCCCTGGGGGGTGATTTCTCGCTTTCTGTTTTTCTGTCTCTCTCTGTCTTTCTGGTGAGCGCACATGCTCTATAGCAAAAAACTCTCAAAAAAAAAAAAAAAAAAAGAGAAAGAAAGAAAAGTCTGCTATAGAGCTTATGTGTTCACTGGGGAGAAACAGGAGACAGAGGGAGATAGAGAAAGTAAGAAAATATCCTCCAGGGGAAATGGTCATACTGCAATTCCTTTTCCTCCATTCTCTTATTAGGATTTTGGACGTGTGCAGATACACACCTGGCATGTTTTTTAAAAATTTCTGGACCTGGGACTTAAACTGCACATTCAGCTGCCTTCACCACCACACCACTGGCTGGCCCTCCTTCCTTCTTTTCAATTGGTGGCGTACATATGTTCAGAAAGAACTTATTATATATTGTGATATTATAATAATTACAATAGTAGTGAAACTGGCTTATGATTTGACAGTCATGTTATTGGTAAGGGATAGAGAGTATAGAAGTAGATCCAGTACATATGGGAAATCAGTACATGGTGAAAAGATTTCAAATCAGTAAGGGGGACTAGGATTATTTAACAATGGTATTAGTCCATCTGAGTAGGCACCTGGAAACAAAACAAAACACTGTTGGGTCCATTTTTCACAGTTGGCATAAAAATACCTTTCAGATGAATCTGAAGACTTTAATGTAAAAAATAAAACTATAAATTTATAGAAGAAAACAGGAAGGAAATTGCTAGGCGATAGGGAATGAAAGAGACCTTTTTACTGTAAACTGTTTTGGATATTATGAATGTCGTACTAAGCACTTGAATCACCTAGTCAAATACTCTTTTAATAAAATGAAATAATTAAGTAAATAATGAAATAAATTTAGAATAGTTACATCTAATTTGTACCTCCACAGCTAAGTGATAACTAGTTCATTTCCAGCTTCATTTCTATTTTAATATCACAAACCCAAGGGAAGTGAATGTGAGACACCCTGGCTCTCACTGCTCTCTGAATGGGGGAGTAAAGGGAGGAGTCGTAAGGCAAGAGGAATTATTGGGAATGAGAAATTAAACACATTGGATGATATTTCAAAGTATTTACCTGTACTCTCCTCACTGTCTCACCTTTTGCTGAGGGAGTTTCTATACTTTTACAGTCTCCTAGGTTGGAATTTTATTAAATTTATATAAGTCATTTTTAGACTAATTGACATTTAATTATACTGTTTCTTCTAATTCATGAATGTGCTATATCCACCATTAATTAAATTTTATGAAATTTCTTTCAGCTGTGTTTTGTACTTTTGCTCAGTTGTTGTTCTGGGGATTAGACAAATTTGTAATTCATACTCCTTCTGGTTCAGAGATTAAATTCCGATGACCCAGAGCAGTTCTTTTTTTTAAAAAAGAATTATTTTATTCAATTTTATTTATTTATCCATTTATTTTAGTTTGATCAGAGAGAAACACAGAAAGAGAGAGAGAGAGAGAAAGAGAGAGAGAGAGAGAGAGAGAGAGAGAGAGAGAGAGAGAGAGAGAGAGAGAGAGAGAGAAAAGTGAGAAAGCAAGCCACCAGGTCTGGGGCTCAAACCATGGTTGGCCATGTGGGACTGTCCAGTGCCTCAACTACCACACCATCTGCTGGTCCCTTCCAATAGTATTTTCAAGAGAATGAGCACATCTCTGGGTTTTCTGACCCATGAGTTTGGTCTGATCAGTGTAATTCACAAATATTAAAACCTTGATAGAAACTGGGTTTACTTTATCTGTTTTGTTCTTATTTCAGGCTATAGCTGACTAAAATGAAGATGTTATTATAACATGCACCATGATCTATATGTGCTACTAATAGAGAATATGAAACAGTGAAAAACCCTGAAAAGATTGGTAGAATTTAGAGCAAAGGAGTGCTCCCATCTTTGCTTTAGGCTTGTTTATTATTAATATAACTATTTTAGAATTATTTTATTTAACTTGATCAGAGAGGGACAGAGCGAGAGAGAGAAAGTGAGAAAGCAAGTTTCCAGGTCTGGGACTTGAACCATAGTCAGTCATGTGGGAGTCCAGCATCCTTAACCACCGTGCCACGTGTTGGTCCCTATTATGAATATTTTTAGTGGGTTTGCTTTTGGCAATAAGGGAAGAGAGGAGTGGCCCTAAAGATTTCAGAATTATAATTTATAATTATAAAAGCCTTTTATAATTATAAAAAATAATTAAAACTTGTTCAATAATTTAAAAAATATTCAAAGATATTGGAAAGTATAGAAAAGTATGGAAGACAAAGGAGAATTTAATCTCTGAACCAGGAGTATGAATTACAAATTTGTCTAATCCCCAGAACAACAACTGAGCAAAACTACAAAACACAGTTGAAAGAAATTTCATGAAATTTAATTAATGGTTGATATAGCACATTCATGAATTAAAAGAAACAGTATAATTAAATGTCAATTAGTCTAAAAATGACTTATATAAATTTAATAAAATTCCAACTAAATATCCCAGTAAACTTCTTCCTTCCTAGAAACTGACAAATTTATTCTAAAATGTATATTGAAGTACAAACTACCTAGAATAGCAAAAAAAAAAAAAAAAAAAAAAAAAAAAAAAATTAAAACAGAAATGAGAAGGCTCATAGTAGCTGATTACTTGGCCAGCCCAAGTAATTTTTATCATTAAAATTGCACCATTAAATAGAAGAAACACTTTGCAAACAGTGATGTTGCCTTCCTCTTCTTCCCAACCCCCTTTTTTGTTTTTGGCTTTTTCATCCATAGGCAGACAGTGCTGCAATGTTTACAGTCTTATACTCAATGTTAATCCTGAGTTTCCATTTTTAAACTAGGTTTTCAACTCTTATCTTGCTTTAGAAAATTAAAAATGTATTCTTTGGAGACTTAAACAATTTTGTAACTTTTTTCCAATGCTGCTCATGAAGCTTAATATCTCAAGAGAATTGCCAACCATTTAAAAGTGTTTTTCTAAGGTGGTTTAAACAGTTATTAAAATATGATTTGATGCATAAAATAAAATCTTTCTACCCAGTTCAACTCTCAGATGCTAGATGATCACTTTTCCCAGAAAAACAAATAGCTTTTGAGTGAGAAAAAACATGGAGGAACCTCCACTCATGTGATGGGATGGGCAGAGGCCACGTTTGTTTAATTTAACACGTTGCATCCTGAACATCTGAGTAGTCCCTGGCGTTCTATATGTTTCTACTGAAGGACTGATTGAGCGAGTGGGTGAATTCAGATATTAGGGAAAGTCTATGATTAGTTTTAAATTTTGAAACACCACCTATATCACTAACAAAGAACAGAAGAGAACTGGGGAAATGCCTAGTTATTATCTATCTTTTACTGAGACACCTCCCCTAAATGCTTTTTCACTGAGTACCCAGGCCAATTTCTTAATTTCAAATTCTATTTCCTATGGCAAAGAGTAGGGTGAATGGTAGCATTCTAGACACTTAAATGAGAAAACACTAAACTTCTTTGTGTGTATGTAGTGTAAGCATTTGAAATAAGCAGTTTGGAGGCCAGCAAGTGGCGTTGGTTATCACTCTGGACTCTATGTGGCTAGCCATGGTTCAGGTCCTGGACCCAGAGGTTTGAAAATCATGCTGGGTGTGTGTACATGCATGTCCAAAACCTCAAGAAGAGAATGGAGGAGAAAGGATTATGGCATGGCTATCTCTGCTGGGCGCTGATTTCTCACTTTTCCTCTCTCTATCTCTCTACATCTCTTTTTGTCTCTCTCTAGCAAAACACGTGCCCAATGGTAAAAACTTTAAAACAAACAAACAAAAACCCAGGCATTTTGAAGTATGACCATAGGGAATTCTATCCAGATACCTGCCAAATCTCTTCCCAAGGATGTCTTCCATGCACCCCAATGTCAATATGCTTAAATCTGAATGCTTCCTCTTTGTTTATGTACCCTTTCCTGGTCTGCTTTATGCACCTTACTGACCAGAACTACTGTTTTACCAGTCAGTCCAGCCAGAAACCAGGAGTTAATGGCTCCTCTCTTAATCCTACCTTCTAGAACCAATCAATTGCCTAACCCTTACTAATGCATTTTAAACTGGACTGCCTCCAGTCGTATCCAGAAATATTACTAGGGGAAGAAAGTAAGAAGAACAGATGGAAAACTTGGTAACTAGAGAAGTGGTGGCTCCCTTGGGAAGAGTCTCAAAAAGTGGCTCCCATTTTTTTTTTTTAATAATAGTTAAGATTGTGATGATTTTTTTTGTGATGGTGGTGAGAATATTTCAGATCTACTCTCTTGGCAAATTTCCATTATACAATACATTATTCCTAATTTTGTTAGAATTTTCTGCCTCTAATCTCGCTTATCCTTTTAGTTCTCTCCCCACCTGATATCAGACTTACTCTCCTAAAGCCAAAATTTGCTTTTCATAAAGCATTATTTGGGCATAAAAGTGAAATACACATGATATCAATGAACTTTGAAAATGTGATGCTAAGTAAAAGAAGCCAGTCACAAAAGATTACTTATTAGGTGATTCTGTTGCTATAAAATGCTCAGGACAGGGGAATCTATAGAGACAGAGTGTATTAGTGTTTGCTTAGAGTTAATGGAAGGTATAGGGTACAGGATCGATAGCTAAAGAGTATTGGATTTCTTTCTTTCTTTCTTTCTTTCTTTCTTTCTTTCTTTCTTTCTTTCTTTCTTTCTTTCTTTCTTTCTTCTTTCTTTCTTTCTTTTCTTTCAAGTGCATTTGTTTCTTCCATGAGAGAAAGAAAGAAAAAGATAGAGAGGCAACCCCAACAGGACCTTCATGCCCTAATCCACTCCCAGACCTAGCCGCTTGAATCATGGGTATATACATACTGAGCGTGAATGTACAGGGAGACCACAGGACACGAGACCAGGACCTAGCCATGTGGGCCCAGCATCCCAGAGTGTTGTATTATTACTGTGCCACTGTCTGTCCTGGGATTTTTTTTTTTTTTTTTGACACAACGAAAATATTTTAAACTTGATTGTGGTGATGATTGCCTCTATGTGTGAATATACTCACGATTCATTGAACGGTATATTGTAAGTGGATGGATCATATGGCATGTAAATTAAATATATATGTACATATATATATAAATTATATAATTAATTTAATTAATTTAATTCAAATATATATATATATATATATATATATATATATATTTTTTTTTTTTTTTTTGGAGAGGTTTTCGCTATAGGGCGCGTGCGCTTGCCAGACAGACAGAGAGAGACATAGAGAGAGAAAGCGAGAAATAACCCCCCAGGGGGGATGGTCACGCCACAATCCCTTCTCCTCCATTCTCCTCTCGGGATCTTGGGCACGCACGCCCACGCGCCCGGCGTGAGTTTTAAGTCACCGGGTCCAGAACGCGAACCGTGGTTGACTACGTGGGAGTCCAGCGACATAGCCATTACACTAACTGCTGGTTCCCTAATTCAAATATATTTAATTAATTTTATATATATATTTGCTATAGGGCACGTGAGCTCTCCAGAGAAACAGAGAAACAGAAAGACAGAGGGTGAGAAACCCCCCCAGGAGGGATGGCTGCACCAAAATCCTTTCTCTTCCATTCTCCTCTCCGGATCTTAAGCACGCACACACACCTACTTGGCGTGAGTTTTAAGCTGCTGAGTCTGGGATGCTAACCGCGATCCACTATGTGGGAGTCCAATGACATAATCATTACACCATCTACTGGTCCCTGTAAATTATATTTCAATAAAACTGTTTAACAAAAATTAAAAACCTTTAGTGACTTACACAACAAAGTCCAAACTCAGGTTACATGACCTGCTGTCTGCATGAGGCCCGGGCATGGACATACCTCGTCACTGAGCCCCACACAGTGTATGTAATCAATCCTGACTCCATGTTTTGTCCACATGCTGTTCCATGTTACAGGCTGCCCCACGCACCTGACTGCTGCTTATCATGCCGCCTTATTTGTTTGGAACGTCTTTCCCAGTGGGCCCCTTTGTCTCAGGTCTACTGGGCAAACACTGTCTCATCTCCCAAGTCCATTTCCTGGTCACCTTCATTTCAAGCCTTTTGCCCAACCTCCCCAGACTGAACTGACTGCTTCCTTTTTTGCACTTTCTTCTGTACCTTGTAGAAGCCTTTAACACAGCATCCCCGAAGCTTGTTTGCTTGCCTGTGTGTTTCTCCCTTGTTAGACTGAGATTTTCTGTGACAGGGCTATTGCTGTCTTCTTTTCCTTCATCTATCTCCTTGCTTGACCCTGTGGAGTTGCACAGATCTGTTAGCCCTTACTTACCTCATATCAAAATCAAGGCTGACCAAGGGCTCAGAGTTCAGATAACCTTCCCTTGGTTTCACTCTCTCAATCTCCCTCTGCTGCTCTATGGTCCCATGTGTCCTGACACTTGCAGTAGCTCTTTCTACGTTTTCTGTCTAAATGCTGAATTCGAATCTTGAATTCAATAGATTAGAAATTATCCATTCAACTTCCATCTGCCATCATACTTTTGACTGTGCTGTGCACCTTGCCTGGCTCCTGCTAGACTAATATCTCTGAAGTTGACTGCATTCCATGTACTAGACTGCAACCCTTGCCAGATCTCTGCAGTTGAACTGGAGAATCCACTTTCTGAATCCTATTTCACTCAGAGAATGAGGGGACCAAGAGCCCTAACCTGTGCTCTTCCCAAGCAGTCCCAATTCAGCTCCTGGTTCTGCCAGTCCTGATCAGCCTCATCATGTGTTAGTAGCATCTCGGTACAGATTCCTCTGACCCAAACTCTACCCTCTCCTATCAACACAGTTTCCTCTGACCTTTTCCTTGCTAAGACTGGATTAGATACTTTTTCTCTGCATGCCTAAAAATTTCCCTGCATGCAGGAAGTCCTAATTATAGCACGTAGCAGACTACTCTGTAATCACTGTCAATCTGTGTGTCTCCTTCTCCCATTGGCCTTCAGGCTAGAGCTTGTCAGCACTTTTTCTACTTTGACACATGATTGATGACTTTCACTGGCTGACACACCTCCTCGGATTTACACAGATGATGATGGGCTGCAGCAAACATAAAATAGGATGTAGATTATTTGTAGCTTGTGATGTGTAACTCCACCTCTTTGACTCCTACTCAGTAATGTACACAATCCCAGCAAATGAGTCCAAATTATTGTAAGGATAATTGAATCTGTACTAATCTCTTAAAGTAAATATTTCACCAACTTGAGCACAGTACTTAATTATTAATAGCAAGTTCCTTATGCTTAGCCTTTGGGGTGACTGGATCACACCAATGTGTCACAAAGGACTGTAGCCCAATCGTGCACTCCTGAGCATGGGGACTTCATCACATTTGTCTCTGAGCCCAGCACCCCGCACGCTTCCTGACACTTACAGGTGGTCAAAACATGTTTATTGGGCTGGTGGCTGGTTGTTGAATTATAAAATGAAATTAATTTGTAAAAGTTCTCTATGTTTGCATGAAAATGAACAGGAGGCTGACCATCTCCAGCTTTTTTCCTATATGTCCAGCTATCTAAAGGCGGCTCCTGAGGCCCGAGTCTTCCAAAATTCAGTATCCTTTTACAATAGGCAATGATTGAAGTAAATGGGAGAAGCAAAAAACAAAATAGTTGGTATGCTCCTGGAATGTTGTTACTTTTACATAGTGGTTTCTAGTCGGTGATTGTGGGTATCTTTTGAGTATCCATATGGGATTCATTGAGTGAACCCATAAATCTACTTCATAGATTTTTGGTTCAGATGCTAATATCATATTACTTTTTTTTTTCCGAGAGAGATTTTTGCTGTAGGTTGCATGCACATACCAGAGAGACAAAGAGAGACAGAGAGACAGAAAGCAAGAAATGACACCTCCCCACCCCCACTCCCCACCCCCGTGGCAGGCTGCAATCCCTTCTTCTCCATTTGCCTCTGGGCATTTGGGGCACACATACACACGCACCTGGCATGAGTTTCAAGCCACTGCATCTGGGACTCAAACTGTGGTTGACATGTGGGAGTCCAGCACTTTAACTACTTATGCCACCCACAGGCCCAAACATCGTATTATTTTTAGGGTACTATTACTCCAAGGAGTTCACAATTACAAATAGCACATAAAAATAGTATCTATCTTAGAGATCATGATTCTAATACTGTACTCACTACTATCTAACCTATGATTTTGACTTGGTTGCTCTGCATTGCTGAACTTTTAAAATAAAAGTTGAATGGGTAATTTTGGATAATTTCTAGTCTTGTGGACTCTAAAATGTTTTGTTCTCCTACGTATTAGAAGAATTTAGAAAGTTTAAGGACATATTGTCTCCCTGTCTTGGTTCATTTGAGCTGCTATAACAAAATAAAACAAACTGGGCCTCTTATAAACAACACAAATATATTCATCACTATGGATCTTGGAATGAAAATTCAACTGAGGAGTGCTGGTCTCTCTGTCTTTCTCTCATGGAAAAAGCAAATAAATAATCTTAAGAAGTTATTTTCCGGGAACTAGCAGTTAGCGTAATGGCTATGTCGCTGGACTCCCACGTAGTCGACCGCGGTTCACGTCCCGGACCCGGTGGCTTAAAATTCACGCCGGGCGCGTGTGCGTGCATGCCCAAGATCCCGAGAGGAGAATGGAGGAGAAGGGATTGCGGCATGACCATCCCCCACTGGGGGTGATTTCTCGCTTTCTGTCTCTATGTCTCTCTCTGTCTGTCTGGCGAGCGCACGCGCCCTATAGCAAAAATATCTCTCCAAAAAGAAAGAAGTTATTTTCCCTATACTATTCAAGAGGTAAAAACAGTGAACATTCAGGTTCAGTCAGGGTTTTGTTAGGATAGTGCATTCAAAAGAGAGACCCAAGGGAATGGTAGTAATGATGGGCCATAATACTGGAGGTTGGAAAAGAGTTAAGTAAAAACAGGACACAAATGTCTGGAAATGGATAGGAAAAGAGAGGAGGATGTTGTTGATAGATTAAGTGAGCTCAGAGAATAGAAGGTGGTGGCTAGCAGTGGGATGTTTGAAACTGAGATTATGGAAGTGATCAAGATAAGACCCAAAATATGGTTATGGGAATGGCTAGCTGAGAAGGCATGGGAGAAACAGGGTGTGACCCTAACTCTACCCTCTCCTGTCAACATAGTTTTGATGGTGTGAAATTGAGGTGATTAAGAAATGGAGACAAAAGATATATGATGAGTCATTCATGTGGATGTTGAACTCATTAAAAATAACGTCAGGGGCCAGCTAGTGATGTGGTGGTTGAGCAGCCTGGATCCCACATGGCCAACAGAGTGGTTCAAGTCCTGGATCTGGAAGCTTGAAAAACATGCTGGGCATGTGTGTATGCCCAAAATTCTGTAAGAAGGGAGAGATGGAGAAGAAGGGATTGTGTGTCACCATCCCCTGTGGAGGGTGCTTTCTCATTTTCCCTCTCTCTGTCTCTCTCCAGCATGATCCTATGGCAAAAATTTTAAAAATGATTCCAGAAGTGAAAGTGATAAGGAAAACTAATCTGTGGTCTAAAATCCAGTCCTATCAAAAAGAAGGAGTAACTGGGAGGTAAGAAGATGAGAGCATTGAGGAGGTAGAGAGACTGGCATAGCTGACGTGAGTTCTGAAGCTATAGAAGGAAGGAGGAAATGATTTGAGACTCCAGAGGAAAGCGTGAAGGAGTATCTATCTCCTGACCCTTGTGTTTGAGATGGGAGGAGGAAAGACAGCTTCTACTTGAGAAGATTGTGATATCCTTAAGGAATAATTCAGTTTCATTTAAAGCAAAGATAAGAAGGAAATGTTCAGAAGAGCTATTAAACATAAAGTTTAATTTACTGATCAGGAATTATAGAGAATTCAAGGGGAGTTTTTGAAGGAGAAGGTGCAGTGGGTGACTGGTCAGTTTCAGAGATGTACTGAGCAGAGTGGGGAAAACTGATGGCCGTGGAAGATATTCAGACTTCTAAAAGCAGAGGACAGAATGACAGGGGGTGGCTTTTAGGTAAGATGAGAAGAGCAAGTCTCTGGGTTCTGAACCGATATTCAAATTATAATTATAAATTTGTGGTTCATGTAGACTTCATTTAATAAATTTACCGATAGAAACATTTAGAGTTCAGAAACAAAGAAGGCACTGGCAATGTGAGACTAATGATGCACTCCAACTGGCTCATCTGTGAAAACTCAATGTTTTTCTTCACCAGAAGTTCACCTAGTCCAGATTTTCTTGGGAGAATCAATAATTTTGATTAAATTCTTGAAGTGGGGGACCAGCAGTTAGCGTAATGGCTATGTTGCTGAACTCCCATGTAGCCAACGGCAGTTCACATGCTGGACCCAGTGGCTTAAACTCACACCGGGTGCGTGTAGGTTTGTGCCCAAGATCCAAAGAGGACAATAGAGAGAAGGGATTGCGGCATGCCATCCCCCCTGCAGGGTGATTTCTCACTTTCTGTCTCTCTGTCTCTCTCTGTCTTTCTGGCGAGCACACGTGCCCCATAACAAAAATCTCTTCAAAAAAATAATTCTCAAAGTGGTCTTAGACCCCCAAAGATTACCTATCATTCATCTACATGACTGCACAAACATTGGCTGAATTTTTTTTTTTTCCAAATGAGCTGAAATTTAGGCTGGATTTACCATGTTTTTTTCTTTATTTAGACATAAACCTTAATCTTTGGTTACGTAATTGAGTTCTCTGTGAACTCTTGTTACAGTATAATGAGAAATACTATGTAGAGGAACCTTAGTAATTTTCCATAATTACCAGAGAGTCTTTGCAATGCATCGTACTACATAAACCAGTGAGTAAATAAACAAAGAGACATGGTAAACAGACAAGGGCATGCTGTCCCTGTGAATGCTCTTGATTGCATTATTTAAAAAAGTCATTATGAACTACATGGGATGTACATGAATGGTTTCAATAGTACTCACTAAATAAACAAGCACCTCATTAACATGCTTCACTGGAATGGGTGATAATTCTGACCTATGTAACTGATTTATCTTCACATTAAGGAAAATGTGTCTGATATGAATTTGAATCATGTAAATAAGGGAAGAGGATAGCTTAGTTGAAAAAGCATTTTAGTGCAATATGCTATTTTCAAGCATTTGGAAAACCATATTTATTATATTTGAATAACTCCAATGCATATGTTAATAATTAATAATTATTTATTGAAGTAGTCACAAACATTTTCCTTATCTTTCTCCTTCTTCTTTTTTTTTTTTTTTTATTTACTCATGAATGTTTTCTAACAACCACAGCTCTGGTTCACTCCCCTACTGGTCAGGATATAACTGTAGGCTTCCACACCATGAACCACAAACTTGCTCTCCTTCCGGTTAGAATTAATTTATTACATTTCACCTAATACTAGATTGTTCTTCTTTCTCAAATTCATAAATATAAAAGTAGGTAGGAATTCTTTTGTAAGAGAGTAACACAGACACTCGAGTTTGAGTGCTATTGAAAGTGATAATTTAATTTGGTTTGTAATAATTTCAAATGACTTAAAACAATTCAATGAGGGTTGAATAAATTAAAGTTTTAACATAAAGTTTCATTTTCCTATTTATAGATTAATATAATGAATAAAATGATATATTATAAGTCAAAATAATAAAATTTTAAGTACAAATATGAAAGCATCTCTATAATATGAACTACAATAGATTGTAGATTCCTTGACACTAGGGGCCATGTCTGTCTTATATACCCTCACACAGGACCCAGATCACTGTGAGTGCTCAAGAAACATTTTCTGCATAGGTGAGTAAACTATAACAAATAATTGACTTTTTTTTTTTAGAGGTTTTTGCTATAGGGTGCGTGTGCCAGAAAGACAGAGAGAGATAGAGAGACAGAAAGCAAGAAATCACCCCCTGGGGGGATGGCCATGCCACAATCCTTTCTCCTCCATTCTCCTCTTGGGATCTTAGGCATGCACGCACATGTGCCCGGCGTGAGTTTAAGCCACCGGGTCTGGGACTCGAATTGCGGTCAACTACATGGGAGTTCAGTGACATAGCCATTACGCTAATTGCTGGTCCCAATAATTGACCTATTTTTAATGAATAGAAAACCCTGATAGTTTGGAGAAACATGGTTATAAGCCTTTTGTTTGTTCATTTGTTTTTTTTTAACTCAAATTATATAACACATATTTGCATTAACTTGTTATATGGAGTTAGAGGACTTTCTACCTGGTATTCGTTTTCTGACCCAATTGTTCAAGATCAGCAAATATCCTAACAATCATTTACTTATTTATATATAGATGTAGAAATACCACAGAGAAGCAAATTGTGGTGCATCAACTAAAATTCTTATGAAAGATAGATATTTATTCTAAGTTTATTTTAAGGAAGAATAAAGGTGGAATGCCTTTATGCTTCAATCATTAGGAATGAAAACCATAAATACATTATTTTTTCTTATTTGGGTAAATTAGACCTGCAACATGGAACCATAGGCAACAGTTTGAAGACCAATTTCCTTCCAGAATTAACAGATATTAGCAGATTTTTCAACTTGTCCCATTTCCCAACACTGATAGAACGCGTGTTATGATGACTTCCTTTCCTTGATTGTGTAGATATTGTTAACAGAAATGTATCTGGAAAATGTACACATAGGCATTTAATAAATAGTAAGTGAACGAATGAAAAAATAATGAAAAAAAGCCCAACACCAGCCTTGTGACCCCTTTTTATCCTTGAACATTCTGGTTTATTCATTTAGCAAGTACCTATTGAGCATGGATTATGTGCTGGGTACCATTCCAGGAATGTAGGTACAGACAGACATAGGACAGACCAATTTCCTGCTTTTGTGGCATTCCAATTCTAGAGTAACAAAATTAGCTTTGGCTGAGTGCTTAGTTGGTGCCAGGCATAGTTCTAGTATATCATAGTGTATCATGTCATTAACTCGTTTCATCCTCACAAGAGCTCTAAAGCACCCCCCATGAGGCATAGTCATACTGCAATCTCTTGTCCTCCACTTCTCTCTCTTTTTGGGATCCTGGATATGCAAGTGCACATGACAGGCCTGTTTTTTGAGCTGTCAGGTCTTAGACTTGAGTGGCATTATCATCTGTGTGGGATCCAGCCACCTAGGATCCAGTTGCCTTAATTATCAAGCCATAGTCTGACCCAATGTGATATTTTTATTCACCCTAATTTTACGGATAAGGGATTTGAGGTTCGGAGAGGTTAAGGCACTTGCCCAAAGTCATATATTTAGCAAGAATTGGCAAGTTCCAACCCAGACAATTACAGCTCCAGAGCTGTCTGATGAAATAGGAATAAAGTCTGGGATGGAACACAAAACATCTATTTTATTAATAAGTAATGGTGGGTCAGCAGGTGGTGTGGTGGTTAAGGCACTGGACTCCCACATGATCGACCACAGTTTGAGTCCTGGACCCAGCAGCTTACTTTCTTACTTTCCTTCTCTCTCTCTCTGGTGAGCACATGTGCCCTATAGCAAATTAATAGTAATAATATTTAATAAAATTAAATAAATAATTTAGAAAAATGTTTCATAGTAATTAGTGGCAGTTGTCACAAAGATCTTTGTGCATGCATTGCTTGAATAACTGTGTGACTCTCACTAAATGTTGGGTAAAAGTTTTGGTGCTAGTAGATAAGGTTTTAGATCACTATGACCAATCTCACTGTCATGATTAGAATTTTTTAAAATGAAAAGTATAATAATATATTCTGTCTATATATTTTTGTTTTCAGACTTTATTTCTAAGGATTTTAAAGAAAGGATGCTTTAATAAAGAGCAGATTGAAGGTGGTAATGCCATCTTAGACATTCTTGGTAATAGTGGGAAACTAACTAAGAAATCCATTTGCTATAACACAAATAAATTCAATTATTTGCTTATTTTTTACACTCTGACCTGAATCTGAGGTTTTATTCATATGATGTATAAATATATATGGGTTCAAAGCCATAGTAAGATCCTAGCAGTATGACTACAGACATGACAGCAAAGCTGGGCTATTTGGTTGTTGTCTGGGTGGCCAATCTGAACAGGTTAGGACAATTTAGAAAAGCTAGATTTGAAACCTCAAATGACTTAATAGAGATGTGTGGAAGAGAATAAAGGAGGGTGCTGAAGAATATATTACATCAGCAAGATTTCGAGTTAATGTCACCAGGATAAGAGGAGTAATCATATCCTTAGATAGGCTTTTTCAGCTCTAAAATTTCAGAGCACTCCCTGGGGAGCAAACGGTTGATGAAGCCAGAAGCTGATGCCCATTTATATTCTCACGCATCAACAGAACTGATGTTGGCCTTTTCCCCCAGCCTATAAGCATTTGGATTGAGCTGGTTGGAAAACAGATAGGAGAGCTTCAAAATGCCTTGCCTGAGCTCATTCCAAACCATATATTTTTGTTAGTGTTTGGAATAGAATTTAAAGTCCTTAAGAGTCTACATTATTTAGCCTTCTGTAGATTTTCAAATGGATGACCTTTAAAGTGTCAGTCCTTCTCCTTGCTTTTCCATGATTGGGCATATTTATGAGGACAACGGAAACTTTAAATCTCCTGCTTTCACTGCCAGTAAAAGCAGCAGAAATGACAGCAATAAAAAGTCTTGGCTTCTATTAGTGAATCAATGACCAATCCTTTCATATCCAAGTAAGCTCATGTGACAATAAGCAATGGTCTGTAGCACCATTATCACCAAAGGCCAGCCAGCAATTTCATTATAAAACCTTCTGAGGCAGCTTGTAATTTGGCTGTTTTAATTAAACCTCACCAGCCCAGATTGCAGGGGCAAAGTACTGGGAATTTTCCACTGAACTGTCACTCCAAAACAATATTCTACTATGGATTCCATGTCAGAAATCATAACGATATTTAATGCCAGATAAGTGGCTTAACAATGATCTTGAGTGACAGCTTCGGTGCTTGGGAAGTTAAAATTGATATGTGTATTTATCTCTTACACTGTCATAGCAGTAAATGCACCTTTTGCTTTTTCAGCATTGCTACACCTTGGGGGCAGTAGTTAACTGCATATTAGGAGAAACTGGGTTTGATTTCATTTCTTTCTCTCTTTTTTTTTCATTCTAGATAAGAGTATTGAGAAAAATGGCGATGGTAAATTTACCAATACCACCTGGGGCCATAAAAAGCTACATGTTTAAAAGAGTGTTTTCTCTGCTTAATTGATCTGCTCAGGGAGTTCAGGATGTGTAAAACAGCTAATAATGGCAATGGCTACCATTTACTGAGTGTTTACTCTGTATGGGATATTAGGCTAAAACAGTACCATTTTCTCATTTAAAACTTAGAACCACTCTACAGAGGAAGTTAATGGCACCATTTCATAGATGAGGAGCCGTGCGAAAGTCCCTAGCTAGGATATGGTGGATTTTGTGAATTCTGTGCTTGAATTTGGAGGCCACACTTTAAAGTGTGATTAATATTATAATGTTTTCCGACACAAATCACCCCCTCTCTACCAAACAAAACAAATAGCCTCTCCCCCCCCAAATTATTTTTTCCAAAAACTCTGAATCAGGATGGGGTTTGAAAAATATGGCCTTTCACCCAAAGGGGGGAAAAAAAAAATTCAGTTCACCTACATTTAAGAGTAGTCGTAAAACTTAATGTAATTTTACAAAAGAGAATATTTATTTTTTATTTCACTTGCATCTTCTGGGTAGGTGGAAGGAACTGTTTCTCCCATTGTCTCTCTCTGGCGAGCACATATGCTCTATGGCAAAAACCTTAAGAAAACAAAAAGCTTTGTCCTGTACTGGATGAAATTTCTAAATTTGGGTCAAGCCACTCAATGGGAAGTTGAGGTTCTATCTGATACTATTGTATCTGTAGGTCATAGAGTTTGTCCTTTTACATGTGAAATTTGCCTTCCAATAATGATAGTTCTTCTAAAAGGAGAAAGGATTGCTATTGTGTGCAATATTATGGGGATGGTAATTATTTTATGTTTGATACTTATATATCAAAAGGGGGGAAACCCACTTGGTTTGAAATGAACTAGGTTTAATCCTAACTTTTTTATTATCTACCTTCTTTTACCCTAGAGGGAAGATGGCAGGAAGCTCCTGGATTTTACCACAGGAGAACTTCTTTCTGGGTCCTCAATGACTGTATCTTTGCTATGAAGACACAAACTGTCTCTAAGGTATTTTATTACTCTTTCACATATTTCCTAACTCCATTTTGTGTGCACTTATCATGGAGTCACTTATTTTGGAGAATAATTGGTTATCTACTTGTTGGAGAAGTATTTTTTGTTTGCCCTTCTCTGCTAAAGTTTATAATTTACATTATTCCATATGTTTTGGTTACTGGGACAATAAAAAGGTTTGGGTAGTGTCCACATAAACAAGAAATAATTAGTTTTAAAGAGATAAAACAGTCACTATATTGATTGTAAGGTTTACCTATATCACACTGAACAACTCGTTTGGCAGATTTCAATTCTTAATTGATTCAATTATTGTAAACTATGGTCTTGGATATCTATCTGCTCATGATTAGTTTTTAACTCATAACTGTCTTTTTAGACAATTCACTTTTAGAAATGTATTAATAGAAATAAAAACTTCCAGAATGAATATTGAAGAATATGGAACTAAGATGAAGGAAATAGAATCAATTTATATAATGAAGCTCGAGTTTATTCAATTCCAAGGCTGCACAAAATTTGGGTTCTTCAACTCCTAAAAATATCATTTAGACTTGGATTTATAAATATTTGCATTTTTTATACATTCATTATGTATAGTTATTATTCCAGAGCAGATGAGACCTGAGTTTTAAGTCATAGGAAAAGAATGACAAATGAGATAATATAATTGAACTCATTTAGTGAACTGTAATTTCTACGTAGTTGTTAATATAAAGTTATTGCATCACCTTCCTCTGAAAGTCAGCTGACTCGCCATTGCTAATGTAGGAACTGTGCAGTCCATGGCAAGCTGTATAAGACGGGAAATAAATGGTTCAGTCAAACCAAGCAATGGAAGAAAGTTTACTGACAGAACCATTTACAAAGATGTAGGCAGGGTAGGCAAGGTCAAAGGGAGTTACCAAGGAATGACGAAGTACTATAGAGCCAGCAACAGTAGGGAGTCATTAACCTCCTAGATCTGCAGCAGCAAGAGAAGGGGGAAGAACAGGGTGAGGTGGAGAGTAGGGAAAGAGGCAGACAGGCACGTACAGGCTGGAACAGAATGAGCTCCAGGAGTTGTGGCTTTTGATAGAGGGAGAGTCAAGCCAGGACCAAAGAAACAGACACTCTAGTCTCCCTCACTTTGGTCTACAGTTCATGCCTCTCATTGGCTAAACCCAACTGGAAGCCAGAAGCAACATAGCCCGTGAGGCAATTCATGCAAGTCAGTCTCTCGGCACAAAGCAGGGAAGAGAAGGGTGGAGACTCAATTTGCTCTGCAGGAACAAGTGAAAAATATCCAGCTCACAGGCTAATCCTGTTATCTGTTGCCTACTTTGATTTATTTGGGAGTTAATTAACTTTAATTGGTCCAGATATCAGAATCACTCCTTCCATTAAATGTCACCAATTACTTATTGACAAATCAAATGTTTCTTTTATCCTCACACTTTCTTTGTATACATGGGATGATCTCCTTCACCTATCTTCCCCCATCTGTATTATTTCTAGAACTAAGTATAACTTAGCTATAATTAAAATTTCAGTCCAGTCCAGAAGAGCTTTATCTTGAACTGGATAAACTTGCATTGCTAACATTGGGACAAACCACTCAATGGAAAATCAAAGTTCTATTTGATGTTGTCTCCCAAAAGAATATGTAAAACTTAGAGAAGATTGTTGCCCTGAGTGGGCAGTTAAGCCATGATTTCTGAAGGTCATGAAGATTGTAAGTTAGAAGCCTAACAATGTTGACAATGTGCCATGTTACACAGTAGCTGTCTCTGTTTTTTTTCTTTTTAAGAATTATTTAATTTTATTATTTTTTAAAAGAATTATTTTATTCAACTTTATTTATTTATTTATTTTAATTTAACCAGAGAGGGACGGAGCGAGCAAGAAAGAGAGAGAGAGAGAGAGAGAGAGAGAGAGAAAGTGAGAAAGCAAGCTGCCAGGTCTAGGACTCGAGCTGCAGTCGGCCATGTGGGAGTCCTGCACCCTTAACCACCATGCCACTTGCTGGTCCCAATTTCATTATTATTTTTAAAAAAATTGCTGTAGGGCATGTGCACTCACCAGAGAGAGCCAGAGAAAAAGAGAGAGACAGAGAGAGAAAGAGAGAGAGAGAGAATGAGAAGGCAAGTTGCCAGGTCCAGGCTTGAACTGTGGTTGGCTATGTGGGAGACAAACACCCTAACCACCATGCAACCTGCTGGCCCCACAGTGGCTGTTCTTATGGTTAGTCACTATCTGTTGTACCAAACTCTCTTGAAAACTGGCTTCTTTTATGTTACATGAGAAAAAGAAAAAAAATCATATATCTTTTTGAATTTACACAGGAAGTGCTATTCAAGAAGTGTTAAACTGGAAGACCTCGGTGTTTTAAAAACACACCTTATAACAATACCCAGCCTTATTATCTTTGTCATAATATGAATAGAGTCCTTTGAATAATGGATCTGGGCAAGTCTACCAACATACTTTGCCAAGATGAGATTATCTTTTTATTCATTTATTTTTATTATCATCATAATCTTCTTTATATTACATTGGATTACATATAACTTTACAGTGTATTACATTGCTATTTCAAAAAGGAATGCCATGCATGTCAGTCAATACAGAGACATTAATCTCCCCACTTCATCATGCAACATCTTTTCAATGTTTTCCCCAATCATTATTATTATTATTCTAATTATTTTTTTAAACAGTCAATCACTATTTCTCATTTTGCTTTCCCCATCATGAAATACTTCTTAGACCAATCCAGTTGAGAATACTATACATGTCATCATCAACAGAAGATGAGATTATCTTTAAGTATAATTTTGTCCCTGCTTTCTTCTCTGATCTCACTTTTCACCATTCTTCCCTACATCCACTGTGCACATGCATATACAGAGGCATATACCTACAGACAGACATACTCTGCTTTTTCATATTAAGCTTCCTTCTTAACTCAAGGTTTTGCATGAGCGATTTTCCCCATCCTGGCACTTGGCATAGTGGACACCATAAAACCAGGGACTCTTATCTTTGTCATCAGATTCCCAGGGCTTTGACTAATGCTTGGCACAGAATAGTTTCTCATCATCTGTTGAATCAGTAAATAAATGAAGGAAATAGCAAAAGACAAAGTTCTATTCATCTCTATCTCTGTCTCTGTTAGGACGATCTTGTTTATAACTGGATAAGAAAACCGGGAAGTGTCTGAATAATTCACAAACACTAGTTCAGATCCTGAAGGAGCAGAACAGTAGACATTGTGTTGTATGTGAGAACACCTGACCCTGGGTGACTGACTGTGAGGAAGCGGGTTGCTATCAGTGCTTCTCAGCTTAGATGCCCATAAGAATCCCTTCAAGTTACTCGTCACGACTGCCCAAACCAGACTTTCTGAATCCCAACCTTCTGCGTCAGCTAGATCCTTTGGGTGGAGGTTCTAGTGTATACTTGGGCTTGGGCATAAGAAGCTTTGCTCAACTCTTGAAAGGTCTTGAAGAGTTCCCTAGGGACTTGTGATCTTGTCAAGGGAATGAGTCATCAATAATGTTCAGTTTGTAAATGATATTTGTAATGATTCAGTTTTATGTTTTAATTTTTTATGACTTGTGGGCTTTCCCCTAGGGAGATGTTTAATTTTCTCTTGTTGTTTTGTATTTGCAGGGTCTTATTCACTTGATTAATTTTTAATTGGAGAATCATGCTGAAATATTTCCAAATGATGAGTGGAGGCAGCTCTGTATTGTTTTCCCAGTGGAATTCTCATTAATATATTCTCTCTGAGGTCCCTGTGGACCACCAATTTCCACATCCCCTAATTATATTTTTATTTTGTTGAAAGAGAAGCAGAAAGTTGGGAAAATGTAAACACAGCCAAGTAGTGTTGAGATGTGCCAGGTGGCTGAGTGTTAAAACCTACTTTTCCATGCCAGTAGGTATGAATGTACTTACGCGTTTCCATGGAATCGTCTAATAGAGTTCTGCCTCTTTGTTTTCAAAATAATTTGCTTTTATTGGAAAATTATTTGCTCTAAAATTAGGCACTTAACTTCATCAGAGACCTCTGTTAAGTCTTCCTAAATATGCATCTCAGTCTAGAAAGCAATTGTTAGTAATTCTGGTTAATAGTTCTGCTGATTTTTTTATTTAGGCTTGCTATCAAAGCCAAGTGAGTCATTTTGCCATAGCAGATCATTGGAACTCAATGCATGGTCTCTGGAACAGTAAACAGACCTCTCCTGATGGCCACCTGGTGGCTTCACAGCATCTCCTTGTGAATCAGATTTTGAATCTTTGTACTAACTGCATGAAAATATTAGATACAAAAGAGTCATGATACCTAAGTTCCCAGGACAGTGTATTAGTTATCTATTTCTTTGAAATAAATTACCACAAGCTTAGTGGATTAAATAACACTTATTTATCAGCTCAACATTCTGTAGATCAGAAGTACAGCATGGCTTGGTTGGGTTCTCTGCTTAGAGTCTCAAAAGGTTATCTTGGGTTGTTGGTAGCATATGGTTTGGATGATGGTTTGTTCCCTAAAGTTTCATGTTTTGGCATTTGATGTTGGGAGGTGGTGAGGACTAGTGAGTGGTGATTTTTGTGTAAATTTTTTAAAGATCCACACTGTTTAGGCTGTACAATATGGATATAGATCCAGAATCCATGGACCAGCTCTAAAACACCCTGTAGAACCATAGTGGGGCAGCAATCAACGGTAGGCCAAAGAACTTTTATTCTGAAATTATCTCTCCTCTTCATATACTTCGGTCACTCAGAAATCAACTTTATGGTAAAATCTGGCATGGTCTAGAGAGGAGTTAGTTTAAGAGATAGACTTTGGTGTGTAGACAAAAGTTATGCAGAGACTGTATTCACAAATTTAATGACTACTTAAAATGAGACTACTTTTTTTTCCTTTAAAAATTCTTATTCTCACACATTTCTGGAATCTTTATGCACATTTTTTTCTTTCTTTCTTTCTTTTCTTTCTTCTTCTTCTTTTTTTTTTTTTGGAGACAGGGTCTCATTATATTGTGCTCTTCTTGCCTCAGACCACTCACCTTCCCCTCCTGAGTACTGGGACTACTGGTGTGTGCTACTGCTCCTGGCTTTTAGGGTGGGTCAGGATTTGAACCCTGGGTTCTCATGTGGTATCAGCCTGCTAAGTATGCTAAGTAGCAGACAAGCTATGGTGGCCAGGCCTATGGCAAAATTCTTAAATCTGTCCATTTGACAACATTTCTGATAGACCTTTATTTTAAGCTGGAAGTTCATACAAGCTTATATAGTTTATATTTCTGAGTATTTAAATAAATGATAAGGTGCCTCAATAAACTGTCAAATGAAATAGATGCCTAATAATTGATAAAATGCAAATGACTTTGAATTGGAAAGGAGCAAAAACAGCTTTAGCCTCCAAAGCAAGATAGTTAAAGGAAAGCATGAAAAAAAAAATTTGGGTTTTGCCTAAAAATACTTGTCAAAAAACTATTAAAGTTAGAAAATATTACTCTTTCTTTTTCCCTTTATTAGTTCTGTAGCTGAAAAACCTATGCAAGCTGAGAACTTTATTGGTTATTAAGTGTCTACATTGTCTCCAGAGAAGCCTAAGAATCATCCACATAGGGGGCTGGATGGAAAAGGCACTGGTAAAACATGATGCCCTGTGAGGCTGTCCCACAGGGGAAGGTTCTGGGTTTGTGTCTGGAGACCTTCCTACTATGTAGGGCATATTTATACCCATGCTCTATGGCTGGCTGAGGATGGGGCTGGATTATGGTGTCCTGCTGAGGTTGTCATCTTGCTCTCTCTGTAACTTTCTTGCTTATGAAAGAAAGAAAAAAACTAAGAAAGAAAGAAAGAAAGAAAGAAAGAAAGAAAGAAAGAAAGAAAGAAAGAGGAAAAGAGAAAAAGAATTATCCACATAGACTGATCAAGTGGGCTCTTCTGGCCTATCCACACATCGTGCTCCACTTGGAATCTAGTGTATCCATTATTCTCCCTGACTCTTATCACCATTAGTGGATACAAAAGGGAATACTTTGGGGGAATTTAGGTCGCTAAACCGTTATTGCAGCCCTAACTGAAAGACTGAAAGATGATCTGTGTGTCTCATTTTTCTTTAGGAATAAGAGATTGATTTTTTTTTTTTTTTTTTTTTTTTTTGCTATAGGACACATGTGCTCACTAGAAATACAAAATTTGTTTGTCTTTTTTTTTTTTTTTTCCTTTAAGAAGTTTTTGTCTTAAGGTGTCTGTAAGAGAAAGACAGTGAGAAATCACCCTCTGGGAGGTTGGTAATCCCTTCTCCTCCAGAGAGAGAGAGAGAGAGGGAAAATAAGGAAGATCCCCTTCCTCTAGTTCCTCACCTTCTTAGACATTCATACATATGCCTCACATGGTTCAGGTTAATTAGGCTGGGAAATCAAATTGCCATGTGGGATCTGGCTTCTCTGAACAGTGCATTACCTTTGTACCATGGAACTGGCCTGATATTTTAAAATTATGTATAAGTGTGGCATTGAGGGATCCATGTTATCTACATTGCAAATGGCAGGCTCAGGACTTGACCCTTACTCTTGCATATCTAAAGATGCCACTTCTTCTCTACCATCTTCAGAAAGGTACTCTGTGATTTGTTTTTCCAGAAGTGATGACAAAATTGTGTTTTCTAGTAGTGTCTTGGGGGCTCCAGTAGCAACACCCAAGTTAGGAGGGAATAGCATAGCCTGTGCTCCTGAACAGTGGTTTTTCTCAGGGAACATTTAACAGGAATATTCTCATGCTAAGAACCACATCCTAGGGGGCCAGCAGGTGGCGTGTCTGTTAAAGGCACTGGATTCCCATGTGACTGACCATGGTTTGAGTCCTGTACCTGGCAGTTTACTTTCTCACTTTCTCTTTCTCTCTGGCTAGTGTACGTGTAGCAAATAAAATAACCATAATAAATATATAAATAAATAAAATTAGATAAAATAATTATTTTTTAAAAAAACCACATCACATGTCCTAGTCATCAAAGTAGACCATATATTCCAACCCCAATAAAATGCTGAGAAAATACCTGGCTCTTGGTAGACACATAAAATATTTGTTGAACTGACATTAGTATTACATGAATGATTAAAATTTCTACAGAGTGGGTGTAGTCAGGAGAATTTTTAAATTTATGTAAGAGTTCAGCCAATACTTATCGAGCATCATTCTGTGCAATGGAGCTCTGTGCTTTAGGAAGGAAGGGATGTGACAATAAACCCCTGCTTCCAAGGAGCTCATGGTCTAGTATGAAGAGATATATTTATTTTAAATAAAAAATAACTTGTAGTTGACAAATGCAAATTGTATATGTTTATGGTATATAACACAATGCTTTGAAATATATATACTTTGAGGAACAGTTAAATTGAGTTTATTAACATATGTATTACTCAACATATTTGTTCTTTTTTGTATGGAGAACATTTACGATCTGTTAGTGATTTTTGAGCATATAATACATTACCTACAGTCACCATGTTATTCAATAAATTTCTTGAATTTATTCCTTTTGACTAACTGAAAATTTGAGAGCCAGTAAATGATGTAGCAGTTATGTTGCTGGACTCCCACATGGCTGACTGTGGTTCAAGTCCTGGACCCAGTGGCTTGAAAAATCACACCTGGCACATGTGTATGCATCTCCAAGATCCTGGGAGAAGAATGGAGGAGAAGGGATAACCAAACTCCCAGAGGGTGATTTCTCACTGTCTTTCTCCTGCAGACACCCTAAAGCAAAAACCTCTTAAGGAAAAAAAAAAGACAAACTTAAATTTTGTATCCTTTGGCCAACATCTTTCCCTCTCTCTCAACCGACCCCTGATAATCATTATTTTATTCTTTGCTTCCATGGGTTCAACTTTTTAAGGTTTCACATGTATGTGAGATCGTGTAGTATTTGTCTTTCTGTGCTTGGCTTACTTCATTTAGCACAGGTTCATTCATGTTGTCTCAAATGACAGATCCTCCTTCTTTGTAAAGGCTGAATTGTATTCCATTATGTATGTGTATACACATATGTATATGTAAACACACACACACACCAGTATGTGTATGTATACACATATACATATATTAGGGTGTTGGGAAAGTCATGACGCATTTTTCTATGTTTTTCTATGTAAAAATGTGGCTTGACTTTCCCGACAACCCAATATATGTATGTGTATGTAATATGTATGTGTACATATTACATTCTCTTTATCTAGTCGTCTGTTGATGGCTACTTAGGTTGATTCTATATCTTGGCTACTGTATGACGTATTTAATAAATAAGAAAGCTTTATATCTGAAAAGTGTTCCGAAGAAAAATGGAAAGAGTAAGGTTATGAAGGGTTGAGTCAGGGAAGCAGTTATGCTAAGAAGGGGGAAATTCAGAACATTCTTCCTGGAAGGGGTAACATATAAACTGAGACTTGAAGAGCATGACGTGGCCTGCTATGCTTGGATCTGGATGAGCTAATCAGAAAAGTGTTCTAAGGAGATAACAAGTCAGGTGTGTTTGAGGGACATAAAAAGCAGAGGACCAAGGAAGTTGAACTAAGTGGACAAGTAACACAAGGTGGATGAAGAGATAGGGCCTTATAGGTTATAATAAAGCATTAAAGTTTATTTTAATTATACTCAGGAGATGATGGAAGGTTGGAAACAGGGTAGTCATAAAATCTGATTTATATTTTACAAGGTGATTCAGACTCTTATTCAAAGAGTGGATAATGTAAGAAACAGGGTCCAGGTAAGAGCCTCCTACCAGGGTCCCAATGAGAGATGGTGGTGGTGGGAAAGAGAAGATATGAGTGGTGCTGGTGAGAGATGGTTGAGTGTGGCATGGACCTGACATATGTACTGGAGGTAGGATTTGGCCGATCTAATTGACTGGGGGCAGGGGCAGGATGACAGAGGGAAAGAAAAATCCAGGGTAATTCCTATGTTTAGGCCTGAACAACAGGCAGATGGATGGGAGCATCATTTTCTATGGAACAGGATTTGTGTGTGTGAGTGTGAGTGGGGGACAACAACTGTTGTCCAAGGATACTTTCGCCACCAAGAAAACTCTACTTGTAAAGGGAAGAGATGAGACAGAGCAAATGGTGGAGCTGGGTTGTGAAGACTGAGACTTTCTTTGACGTCTCCCTTCTGTGGTATGTATGTCCAGGAGGTCTATAACTCTTCTCCTTAAGGAGTGGCAACATTAAATACTTAAGATTGTATGTGCATGGTAACGTCTCCTACGAGTTTGGAGCTCCTCCAGTTTCAGTGTTATCCAAGTGTTAATAGTTCCCGCAAAGGTCAGGCAGTTTATCTCCTCATAGGTGATTTATGTTAGCAGCTCTGGTTGTTTATCTCTTCAGGACTCTGCTGCCAGGAATAGAAAGGAAATCTTGGGACATCTTATTCTTCATTAGGCTGCAGTGGAAGTGGTTTAAAACCCCTGTCCAGGTAATTAATTAACTACTTAACTCAATAGTATAATAAAATATAAGGAAAATTTTCTCCTCACCTTTATTGGAATGGTTCATATGAGGAAAACAAAATATCTAAAACAATGTGGTTAATGTAGGTGACTGAAAATAGCACTTGTTTCATCCCATAGCTAAGTCTTCATAAAAATAATTCAAAGCTTTGAGCATCCATTAATATTTGACTATGATTTAATCTTATCTTTTCATTCACTGGGTAAAATAGGGTAAAATAAGCTGTCACAAGGAGATAATATCTGGGTGTCGGACGAATGACTTCTCTGACTTTACCCAGGACTTAAGATGGTCTTCAGACTGACCCTTTAATAAGAGTGTTCCCAATGTGGAGTTGGTCACTAAAGACAGGAATGCTCCAAGCTCCGAAGGTAACCTGGAACTTCTGAGCTCATTGGACAAGCCTCAAGAAACCCTTAAAGTGACAAATAGAATGTGTTCTTTCAGATACTAATTTTTGTCTAAATAAGAGGCTAAGATTAGTTCCAAAAGTAAACTTACAAGAAGAGAAAAACAGGGAAAATTAATAGTAAACAAGAAAGAAAGAAAAGAATTATGAAGGTAATTTTGTGAAGTGACCTTATATGTGTCAAGTTGGCTAAAATTTAAAGGAAACTTTAAGAAACAAAACCACAGGGCAGAAATCAAGTCCTGAGACACTTATTTTCTCCTCACATTTCAACCTGCCTTTTAAATACTGGCCTATTCTTTTACTGTGGCTTTTCTCCTTACATGTGTTTACCTACTGACTGGGATATGCACCTTGGTCTACATCTCTTCATTACTTTAAAACTTTCCTCTGATCTTCAACAAAGCCTGGATGAAATATTCCAAAGTCTCCTACAGATCCAAGACCAAGTAGACTCCATGGCCACAGTAACTCTCCAGAACCAAAGAGGCCTAGATATGCTCACAGAAGAAAAAGGGACTCTCTTTCTCTTTATAGAAAAACAATGCTGCCTTTATCCCTCCTCCAGTTGTCCCTACTGTAATTCTTCTCTTAGTTCCTGCAGGACCTCCACTCTTAAAAATGATAAATTGCTTCATTTGAGACACCATTTAACAACTGACCTAAAAACTGTTTGAAAACATCTTGCTCCTCCGGAGGGCACAATATTCATGCCTGCCTCCAGAGGACTCACATCCCTCTCCTTCACCTCAAAAAAAAAAATCTTTTCTCAGCTTGAAGCGGCTCCAGAAGACTGACCATTGCCCATAATCCCTTGTCCCACTCTTACTCCCTCTTTTAAAAAAAAAAAAAAAAAAAATGATAAAGGCTGGAAGTGTTAGATCACCACCTGAACGGTAACTTCCCCTGAAAAAGTAAGGAGATGGTTGCAGTGACCTTTGGCTAGAATCCTCCAGCCAGAGCCCTCCCTTACTGGCAGGGGACACTCACAGATGAGCTGATAAGGTCACAGTGACAAGTTAGCTAATCAAAGTCTCCTGGTTGGGTGGGCTGAAGCACCTCCAGCTTCAGACCCTGGGTGATCTTTTTCTCAATAAACTTTCCTTTTTCTCTTGGGGCCGGGGGGGGGGGGGGGGGGGGGGGGGGGGAAGAGAAGTCATGAATGGAGTTAATCAGAATGCTAAGCTTCCTCACAGTCATGTGAATTAGTGTTCTTTTATTATTTTTTTTCTTTCTCTTTACATGCTTAACACTCAAAGAAGGCCAAGTCTTTTTAAAAGCCTAAACTTGTGTGACTTTTGACAGCTGGGAATTTGAGGCATTGAATGGGTAGAGGGCTTATCTAAATTTGGCCAGAATTAGACTCTGAAGAATCCAAGGTCATATGTGAGTAAAGAAGTTTTGAAATTTATTTACAATGAGTAATGTCCCTACCTCCCTTATCAGCATCATTCTCCTCCTCAATGCATCAAGACCTTACTTTACTCCTTCCTAGACCTCTCATTTCAGATGTTATGATAAATGAATTCATGGGTAAATGAGATTGGTGATGATTTAAAGTGTTATTCCCCAAGGATTTGCATATTTTAGGTAAATACTTCCTGAGACATGCTTAGCTTTAAGGAGAAAAAAATGAATCTTCAACATTGGTGGGCTTTTAGTCACGTGGTCTTTGGTTGAAGGATATATTTGGGACAAAGAGCATCTTCCTGGTTTCTTGAAGTTGTAACAAACCAAGGGTCATCTGTAAAGCTAGGTCCTGAGGCATCAACTCCATGGATTTTCTGAAGCCCAGAAGCAAGAGAGACCAAGGCACCCAACCCACTACTTGTAGGATTATTTTATGTAAAATGGAAAGAGTATATTTGCTCAGGTACCTCCCATTAAAAAATAGTCACATAAATATATTTGATAAAAATAACAAAAAATGTTTCTTGCTTACATTTTCCTTGCTGCCCTGTTTACTCCTTTTCACTGGCACATAAATAGGAGATGGTAAATAGCTACTAACTGTTCCATGTCAGTAATTGAGCTCTGACCTTAGTGCCTTGTTTCTCAGACCTCAGTGTGCATTAGCACTATGTGGAGGGCTTGGTGGAAACTGGATGGATGGGCCAACCTCCAGAGTTTCTGGGTTAGTGGGTCTGAAGCAGGGATTGAGAATTGGCATTTCTAATGCATCCCCAGGTGACACGGAGGTTGCTCCTCTGAGGACCACGTTTTGAGATTTGAGGACTTCACACTTTCTCTTCCTTGGCTCCCTTGCTATCAGCCTCTAGCCCATTCATTTGAGTTTCTGTTGGAGTAATGAAGAGGGGACACAGTGGTAGCCCGGGACTTTTCACCTCAAACCAAAGGAACTTAAGCTTTAAAATGTAACTACTAGGGGTCAGCAGGTGGTATGGTGGTTAAGGCACTGGCTTTCACCTGGCTGACCAAAGTTATGGTCCTGTACCTGGTGGTTTGAAAATCATGCTGGGCACATGCGTGTGTGTCCAAAATCCCAGGAGAGTGGAGGAGAAGGGATTGTGGCGTGGCCATTCCCCTGGGAGGTGATTTCTCGCTTTCCCCTCTCACTATCTCTCTCTGTCTCTCTCCAGCTTGTGTATGTACCCTATGGCAAAACCCTTGAAAAAACAAGCAAAGTAATAAAACTTAACCACTAGAAGCCAGCAGGTGGCATAGTGATTAAGATGCTGGATTCCCACATGGCCAACCGTGGTTTGAATTCTAGACCTGGCAGCCTAAAAATCGTGCTGGCACATGTGTGCACCTGTGTGACCAAAATCCCAGGAGAAGAAGAGAGAAGAAACAATTGTGGTGTATCCATCCCCTCTGCAGGGGTGATTCTCACTTTCCCTCTTTCTCACTCTCTTTCTGGGAAGCACATGCTCCCTATGGCAAAAGTCTTAAAACAAACAAAACTTAACTACTAAATTTTTCTTTACCTTAATTTTCTTAAGAACTTCTATTTTACACAGGACTTAGGAATTTAAGAATAGCTGGGACCAGCAGATGGCATATCCACACTGGGGTCAGCAGGTGGCATGGTAGTTAAGGCACTTGACTCTCACGTGGCTTACAGCGGTTTGAGTTTGGGACCTGGAGGCTTGCTTTCTCTCTTTTTCTCTCTTTCTGTCTCTCTCTGGTGAGCACATGTGCCCTGTAGAAAGTTAAAATAACTATAATAAATAAAATTAAAAAAATAATTCTTAAAAAAAAAACATAGTATACACGAAGAGAATGGCCCTAACTTGTAATGGCATAGTCCTAGAGACCCTGCCTAGTTCAGTCACGTGTATCTGTCTGTCTACTCATGACCTGTTTTTCTGATATGCTGGAAACTTTTGTTAACTGGTTTAAAAATCAAACCACAGATTGAATGTAAGTTGTGTTTTAATACTTTTTAATGGTCTGATAAAAATACAAATTACTTGGAGTTCTGTTCCCTTCAGATATGATAGGTATCTTCAAGAGCTATTTCAAATGACATCTCTTTGTGAAAGATTTCCTGTTTCTCTCAGGCAGGAGGGAGCCTCCCTTTGCATAGCCCATACATGCTAGCCTGTGGTTTATCACAGGGAATTATGATATATTTTTTGTTTGTTTGTTTGTTTTTATTTGAGATTTTTGTTATAGGGCACATGTGCTCACTGGAGAGACAGAGACAGAGAGGCAGAAAGCAAAAAATCACCCCCCAAGGGGGAGGCCATGCCACGATCCCTTCTCTTTCATTATCCTCTTGGGATTTTGGGTACGCATATACATATACCTGATGTGAGTTTTAAGCCACCAGCTCTGGGATGAGAACTGCAGACAACTACTTGGGAGTCCAGCCATGTAACTGCTATGCCATTGGGTGGAATTATGATGTATTTTAGCACAGATCTCTTTACCTTCAGTAGTTTGTGAACTGTTGAGGGAAAGATCAACTGCAATTTTTTGTAACCTCAATGCCAATTATAATGCCAAGTATATAATAAGTGCTTGCTACATGTTGATAAATAAATGACATTTAAAAAAATTGTTGTGAAACAAACATTGTTAAACAGCAGAATCAGAAGAGGAGAACCTCATTCTGTCAACAATGGTGATCATTTCCCTTCTGGAATAAGTGATAAATCTAATTATATAGTCAATGATAACAGATATAATTTATTAATCTTATGGTTGTTTTGAGTAGTGAAGAACATTTGATGAATGAAATGTTTCTGATTATTAAAAAAGTGACTAATTATAAAATGAATATATTTTTATTGTAGGAAATCTGGAAAATATAGAAAATAAGAAAATTTAAATATCATGCTTGGTAATGCCCCCAGATTCAGTTATTAAAATGAAAGTTCCTTTTTAATTACCATGTTCCTGAGAGATGCCCTTTCCTGAGAGATTGCCGTGTTAACAATTTGGTTGATCAATTTCACAGATATGAAATCATACTTAATATATTGTTTCATTACATGATTTTTCTTTTAATGTCTTATGTTTTTCTTATTCTGGATGCCATATTATAAAATCTATATTTTATTCATCTGCTTATTGTCAGGAGGAGAATATTGTTCATGTTTTTGCATCCTTTGTCATCCTAACTAAGGGAAACTGACATGCTGGGGAATGTTTCCATTTCTTTGCATCCATTTTCTTTTTTGTTTTCTTTCTTTCTTTCTTTTTCTTTTTTTTTTTTTTTAGAGGTTTTCAGTATAGGGCACATGCGCTTGCCAGAAAGACAGAGAGATAGAGAGACAGAAAGTGAGAAATCACCCCCCGGAGGGATGGGCACACCTCAATTCCTTCTTTTCCATTCTCCTCTCGGGATCTTGGGCACACACGCACATGTGCTCAGCGTGAGTTTAAGCTACTGGGTCCAGGACTTGAACTGCGGTCAAGTACATGGGAGTCCAGCAACATAGCTATTATGCCATCTGCTGGTCCCATCTTTGCATCCATTTTCTCCTCCCATGGAAGAGTGTTAGACATGGAGCTAACTACTCCCATTCAAAGAGTAATAAACTTATCTTCCCCAAACTATGGAGAAGTCCTAAGGGTTATAAAGTCAGAGATGCTTGTCTTACAGCTCCCTAGAGACATCTAACTATGTTCCAAATGATAAGAATCTAGAATTCTCTCCCTTCTTTTCTTTTTCTTTTTAAAATTTACTATAGGGTTCAAAGGTATAATTTAACATGCTACTAATATTTCAGGATTGTTAGGCAACTGTTCAAAACCACAGAGAAACTGAACTACTGTATGTGTGTGATTGGTAATGGTGTTTTTGCCAATTTATTAGAAGGATTAAAGTAAAGGAGATATTCCATCAGCATAGATTTGTAAATTATGCCATTGTAAGACCTAAGAGATGATTAAAAACCAAATGACAGATTAAAAAAAAATTACTATAGTGTATAGAGTGCTTGGAGAGAGGAGAGAGAGAGATAGAGAGAGAGAGATAGATAGATTTTGGGCGTGCGCGCGCGCACACACACACACACTCCAGGTGTGTGTTTTTTTTTTTTTTTTTTTTTTGAGAGGTTTTCACTATAGGGCGCGTGCGCTTGCCAGACAGACAGAGAGAGACATAGAGACAGAAAGCGAGAAATCACCCCCCAGGGGGGATGGTCACGCCGCAATCCCTTCTCCTCCTTTCTCCTCTCGGGATCTTGGGCACGTACGCACATGCGCCCGGCGTGAGTTGTAAGCCACCGGGTCCGGGATGCGAACCGCGGTCAACTACGTGGGAGTCCAGCGACATAGCCATTACGTTAACTGCTAGTTCCCCAGGTGTGTTTTTCAAAACGAGGTATCTGGGACTCAAACTGTACAGTTGCTCTTGTGGGATCCAACTGCCTTAACCACCTCGCCCTTAGCTGGCCCATTTTCCCTTAATTTTTAAGGAGAATTTGTTTACATCAGAGAGCAAAAGCTTCTCTCCTCTGCTCGGGAAATCTGGGAAGCAGTTCTTCTTCTACTGTACAAACTCCCAGATTTATATTTATGGGGTTCCTCACACCTACAGGGTAGACCCCCGTATATGTTTAGAGATATCTATCTGGTCCTCATTGTATCATTCCATAAAGGGGAAGAATTGGGCACAGGGTAGCCAGTGTGGTTCCTGCAAAGATTAATCGATCTGTCCTTGCTCTGACATCTTATGACTATTTTAAGGCTAATATGAATAAATATAGATATTAAAAACTAATCACTTATTTAAGGAATGACTGGGTCTAAGATATTTAATACTTTTTCCTTTAGAAAGCATTTAGGCTATCTATATTTTTCAAATATCACAAATGATGCTTCATTCAGTGGATTTCTAGAAGTCTGATTGTTAGAAGTAAAAATGTTTAGTTAAATGGTATATGCATTTAAACTTTTGTCAGATATCAACTGTGGCTATTACCAGTAAAACTCTTTTCTGATTTGATTGATAAAGATCTTATCACTTTGGGGGCTAGCAAGTGGCACGGTGGGCTAAGATGCTGGATTCTCTCCTTGCCAACCATGGTTCATGTCCAGAACCAGGTGGCTTGAAAATTTATGCCCCACATCCCAGGAGGAGAAGGAATTGTGGTGAGGGGTGATTTCTTTTTTGGGGTTGATTTTTCACTTTCTCTCTCTTTCTCTGTCTCTCTCCGGTGAGTACACACACTCTATGGTAAAAATCTTTTAAAAAATTATATCACTTAGTGGTTTTTATTTATTTATTTATTTATTTATTTTAAGTTTATATCTTTACTTCTTCCATGAGACAGAAAGATGAGAGAGAGAGTGCTCCCAACAGGTCTTCACTCTGATCCACCCCAGTCACAGCCAGCCCAGATCATGGGCCTGTGTGTGCACTCAGAGTTTTCAGGGAGGTCCCATCCCACCCCCCACACCACTACTTGGCCTTGTTCAAATATACATTGGTCTCTTTATTGGTTAGGTTAAGACTCATTTTATATGTTTACTGTTTGCGTATATTTGTTTTCTTGTTTTTGGTTTGTTTGTTCTCATGCATGGCCCACCTTTCTACTGTATTGCTTTTCCTCAGTGATACAGACATCTTTCTGTATGATGAGCACTGATGCTCATCTGCTCTCTATATGGCATATGTTTTCCCCAGTATGTTGCTGTGTTTGTTATTGTCATTTATTTTACTTTGCTTATGGCTTCTTTTGCTATTTACATTTTATGTAGTCCATCTAGCAATATTTTTCTTTATAGCTGCTGAGTTTTCTTCTTTCCCATTGTGCAAGGATTGCAAATGGAATCATCTGGTGAATCCCAGCTCCTCCGTAAGACACTATATGCTAATGACTAAAGAGTAAAAAAAAAACTATTTCCCAAAATCCATCAAAGCTTGAATTCTACATGTGAACTAACTGTTACCCTTATTTTTACTTTCATGAAAATGTCAAGAAATAGGGTAGATGGGGGGGATTCTTTTGGCTGTTATGAAAGGAGAATGGTCTTAAGAGTCAGTTGGGGGGGAACCAGCAGTTAGCGTAATGGCTATGTCACTGGACTCCCACGTAGTCGACCGCGGTTCGCGTCCCGGACCCGGTGGCTTAAAACTCACGCCGGGCGTGTGTGCGTGCGTGCCCAAGATCCCGAGAGGAGAATGGAGGAGAAGGGATTGTGGCGTGACCATGCCCCCTGGGGGGTGATTTCTCGCTTTCTATCTCTCTGTCTCTCTCTGTCTGTCTGGTGAGCGCAAGTGCCCTATAGTGAAAAATCTCTCCAAAAAAAAAAAAAAAAAAAAGAATAAAAAAAAAAAAAGAGTCAGTTGGGGGAGCAGCAAGTGGTGTCGGGGCTAAGATGCTGGACGAGTCCTGGGTCTGGTGACTTGAAAACCATGCTGCACGTGTGTGCATGTATGCCCCAGATCCGAGGAGGATAGTTGAGGAGAAGGGATTGTGACATGACCATTCCTCCCAGGGGATAACTTCTCAGTTTCTCTCTCATTGTTTCTTTCTGTCTTTTCCCAGCAAGTACATGTACCCTATGGCAAAAACCTTAAAAAAAAAAAAAGTTGTCTGATTCTGGGTCATGTGGCCTGGTGGTTAAGGGAGCCAACTTCTACATGGCCAACTGCAAAGTTTGAATCCCTGACTCAGTGGCTTGAAAAATACCTGAGGTACATGTGCATACCCTAATTCCTGATAGGATGTAGAAATGGAGGAGAAAGGATTGTGGCCTGACCATGACCTGGGGAGAGGGGGAATGCTTTCTCTTTCTCCTTCCTCTCTCTGGTCAGTGCATGAGCCTGCTGACAAATTTAAAAAAATGCTGATTCCCCAGGATCCTGATCGTGGAGATTTTTTGTTGTTGTTGATTTTTTGTTTTGCTTTATTTTAAAATCACAGGGTATTTTTATAGTTAGCTCTTCGGTAACATTTGGAAATCTTTTCTGAAAGTTCTTCTGCTTAAAACCTTGCTCTTCCAGTCCATTACAATAATTTTCTTAGCATTAGGCTTTCTATATAAAGGACCCCCCCCCCACACTTAAGTCAGGTAGAATAATTTCTGTTATCTTCAAGAGAATCCTGATTAATGAATTTTGCAATGCTTCTTCTTAAAGTTATATACTTATTTTTTATATATTTTCTTTTAATACTTTTATAGTTGTGGCTTTTCATTTAAATTGAGGCTATATCTGGACTATATTTTTTGTGTTTGGTGTTGATAAAAGACAAAATGGATAATTATTAGTTCCAACTAAACTCTTTGACTAGTAAATTCTCCTTCATGGATTTGAAATGTTACATTTATCTTATACCAAGTCCCATATATACAAATAAAAGTATCTGTCTACGCTCTTTATTTAATTCTATTCTTTATTCATGAACAATTTGTAAATTATAATACTACCCTATTTCAATTACTGAATTTTTCTTTTGTATGTTTGAAATTATGCAGGGCAGGTTTCCCATCATATTCATATGTTTTCTTTTCGTTTTCTTTTTTTTTTTTTGAGAGGTTTTTGCTATAGGGCGCATGCGCTCGCCAGACAGACAGAGAGAGACATAGAGACAGAAAGCGAGAAATCACCCCCCAGGGGTATGGTCACACCGCAATCCCTTCTCCTCCATTCTCCTCTCGGGATCTTGGGCACACATGCACACGCGCCCGGCGTGAGTTTTAAGCCACCAGGTCCGGGACGTGAACCGCCGTCAACTACATGGGAGTCCAGCGACATAGCCATTACGCTCACTGCTGGTTCCCCTTATATGTTTTCAAAACTTTTGAAGGTAGTTTTTAACATTTATATTTGCAGATGAAATTAAGAATTAACTTTTTCAGGGCAGCCAATGGTGTAGTATCAAGGCAGCTGGATCCCACACAGCCACCTTCAAGGTTTGAGTACTGGACCTGACAGCTTGAAAAACATGCCAGACCTGTGTTCGTGACTAAAACCCTGAGAGGAGAATGAAGGAGAAGGGATTATGATGTGGCCATACACTTGGGGTGACGACTTCTCACTTTCTCTTTCTTTCTTTCTCTCTCTAGTGGGCATATGTGCCCTGTAACAAACAAACAAACAAACAAAAGAATTAACTTTTTCCTGGACCATAAAAATATTTTGGGGATTTTAGTTAGAACTCTATTGTTGTAGATTACTTTGAGAAGACTTGACATATTTTTGTTACTAATAATAGTGAAAGCATTTTTATTGTTTTTTTCTTTTAAAATATTTATTGTAATTTACATATAATCACTACACATCTTTGTAGGGTACAGGATAGTCTTTAAAAGCATGTATACCGGGACCAGCAGTTAGTGTAATGGCTATGTCGCTGGACTCCCATGTAGTTGACCACGGTTCGACTCTTGGACCCGGTAGCTTAAACTTACACTGGGCACATGTGCGTGCGTGCCCAAGATCCCGAGAGGAGAATGGAGGAGAAGGGATTGCGGTGTGGCCATCCCCCCTGGGGGGTGATTTCTCACTTTCTGTCTCTTTGTCTCTCTCTGTCTGGAGAGCGCACGCACCCTATAGCGAAAACCTCTCCAAAAAAAAAAAAAAAAAAAAAAACATATTCACCATCTTCAACATTTAACATTATGTTATATTGTGAACTTTCAGACCCCATGCCACGAATTATTCTAGAAGTATGTACTGAATTGTTTATGACATTCTTTACTGTGAAATACAGTTCTAAAAATAGCCAAACTGATTAAAAATCAGGCAACAAAATGTGAAACTTTCTAGTGTCACATTATGTAAGTTAACTAATTGAATCCTTACAACAACCCAGTGAAGTAGATACTCTTCATTTCCATTATACAAAGGAAAGAAGATACAGAGAAGTTAAATAATTTGTCCTACTGATGCAATTAGAAACATAGTGTCGTTCTACTTAATTAAGTCTTTAAACATTCCCTTCAATAAAATTTTGTGATTTTTTTTCATAGGTTGGATAAATTTTTTAGAATGTTTATTCTAAGGTGTTTTATAGGTTTTGTTGCTAGTATGAGTGGGATATTTTCCCCATTTCTTTAGGCTGGCTAATGCTTACATTCAGGAAAGCAAGTCACTTTCAGAAGTTGATCTTATCTTTGGCCAACTAACAATTGGCTGTTCTCAAAGTTTAAAAATATTTTACATGTATTATATAAATCACGTGATACCGATAAACAAATCCCGAACATCACATGTGGGTGTGGACATGCACATCCGTGTATATGTGCACTCACGCATACACAAAGGACACATGTGCATGCATAAAGGACACATGAGCATACAAGACAGACATAGCAATACATATGAGCATGCGCATTATGCTGCAGAGTACATGGAGTCCTCAGCAGGCATCCAGGGTCTCTGTTCATCTGGCTCAGCTCCTACAAGCTTTGGACATCTATTCTTCTGAGGACAGGACCCCTCCTCCCTCAGAGCCAGGGTATCACCCCAGTCAGCACAGGTCATCCCCAACCCTTCCAGGCACTGCCTCTATAAAAACAGCAGTGCATTCTTTATCTGGGTTCTTAGTTGGGCTGCTGATTCCTTTCACATTTCACCAAGTCAGAGGTATTTTCTATCTTTTCTTAGACAGTCCAGTTTAAATGTCCTCATAAAATCAGACCTCACAAAACCTGCTTATCTTCAGGGCAGCCACTGTGTGATGCTAACTTTTCCTTTACCAGCCTGGAAACACAAAAGCTCCATCTCAGCTGGGACAAGGAGCACCTAGGCCACAGCTTGGCTTTCCTCTTGGGAAGGGGTCAACCTGTCTTTTATTTCTACTAGTGAATCTGAAGGAGTGGGGACAAAACCACATTAATTTCTTATAGAGCATCTTATTCTCTTGCTATTCCTAGATTTTTGAGTTGATTTTAGAGATAGGTTTGGGATTTTATCAGACTCTCTTCTTTTAGCATCTGTTGCATGAATCATATAGATTATCTGTTTTTCTATTTATGTAAGGAATGAAATGAATGCATACCCTATTGTTCAATCATTTAATCACCCTTTCATTCTTATAAAAGTTCTACTCGATCATGATTTATTATTCTTGTAATGTGCTAGTTTATATATATACACACACACACTATATATATATATATACACACACACTATATACACACACACACACATAAGTTTATATACATATATATATACATATATATATATAGGACATATATACCTTTTAAAGGTAGTTTTTAACATTTATATTTGCAGATGAAATACACACACACACACACACACACACACACACACACATATATATAAATTGCTAGAGGGCACGTGCACTTGCCAGAAAGAGAAAGGAAGAGGGAGAGAAGAACCCCAATGGATGTGGTCATCCACAATCCCTTCTCCATTTCTTCATCTTGTCAGGATTCTGGGCATGCATGCACATGGCTCAGAGTGTTTGCAAGCTGCAGGTGCTAGGACTTAACCTGTGGTTGGTCATCGGAGATCCAGCTCTCTTAACCATGAGGCTATAGGCTGGCCCTTGACTTATAATTTTAAAAAAATTATTTTTACTTTTATAAGCTTAAATGAGATTTACAAAATGGTTATTTTCAATAGTATTTTTTTAATTTGATATCATGCCAGCCTTATAAGTAAGTAAGAGGGTTTTATATCTGTTTTATGTCCTGAAACAATTTAAATAAAACATGAAAAAAAATCTGTCCTGTAGAAGTTTTGCAGAACTTGCTCAATTGCAATCTGAAGCTAATGCCTCTCTTGTAGGGCAGATTTATTATAATTATGCTTCCAGTTTTTTTTTTTTTTTTTTGAGAGGTTTTTGCTATAGGGCGCGTGCGCTCGCCAGACAGACAGAGAGAGACATAGAGACAGAAAGCGAGAAATCACCCCCCAGGGGGGATGGTCATGCAGCAATCCATTCTCCTCTTGAGATCTTGGGCACACACGCACACGTGCTCGGCGTGAGTTTTAAGCCACCGGGTCCAGGACGCGAATGGCGGTCGACTACGTGGGAGTCCAGCGACATAGCCATTACGCTAACTGCTGGTTCCCATGCTTCCAGTTTTTTATATAGCTATTTTTCTATTCAGTTTTATATTTTCTTTGATATTATTTAGATAATTTCATATACTTGTATCTTTGGTCATATTTTCATTCTTATTTCTCTTTCCCTTTCTTTCTTTCTTACTCTTTCTCTCTGTCATTAGAATTACCATAGATTCTTTCTTTATTTATTCATAAACATGCACCCAATGTGTTTTTCAAGCCACTGGGGCTGGGATTTCTACCAAGGTTAGCCACATGGAAGCCAACTCCCTTAACCACTAGGCTATAAGGCCACCCTGGAGCTGACTTTATCTTAATTAGTCTCCTTTGGGGGGATTATTTTCTGTTTAATCTATTTTTGCTTTTATCTTTTAAAATTTCTTTCTTCCTGATTTTTTGGTTTTGTTCTTTTTCTGTTATCATTATTTGAAAGCTTAATGCATTTATTTCTGTTTTTCTTGTTTTCTAATAAATGCACTTAAGATTACATATTTCTGCTGAATATTGCTTTGGCCACATAGTTGGGGAATAAAATATATTCCTCTCTTTGGTGTTCATTTTACCAGTAATTTTAGATACAATTTCTCCTTTAATGCAAGAATTACTTTTTTTTTCCTCCTTTTTTTTTGGGGGGGAGAGGTTTTTCGCTATAGGGCGTGTGCGCTCACCAGACAGACAGAGAGAGACATAGAGACAGAAAGCGAGAAATCACCCCCAAGGGGGGATGGTCACGCTGCAATCCCTTCTCCTCCATTCTCCTCTCGGGATATTGGGCACGCACGCACACGTGCCTGGCGTGAGTTTTAAGCCACCAGGTCTGGGACACGAACCGCGGTCGACTATGTGGGAGTCCAGCGACATAGCCATTACACTAACTGCTGGTTCCCAATGCAAGAATTACTTTTAAAGTGGCTGGAAATGTCTTGTCACGTTTATTTAATCCCCTCACCTGTTTTTCAATAGACGAAATTAGTCATGTTCTTTAAATACCACAAACGGGTCTTCAGTTCCCAAATAGCATGTCATTGTTTCCATAGCTGGACTTCTTCCTGATGGTAGTCTCTGTCCCCTGAATGGTTCCCTTATCAGACGCAAACCACACAGTACCTTTCAGATAGCCTTGTTTTTAACCATCATTGCAAGTTAAATGGAACAACTAAATTCAATACAAATCTAACATTGCTTCCTTTAGGAATTAATTCATCTTCTGAGTTCAAGACACTGAGTAAGGTACAGTTTGGGCTTATCCAAATCTTGAGGATCTACTTTTTTTCCCCAAGCAATCTGGGGTTTCTGGGGACCCATTCTCCTGAATAATGATGTTGTTGGGGAAATGAACACATACAGACCTCATTTTGTATTAGAAGCCTGGTATCACAGCTTTGATGATGTGTATGCGACGACAGAGTGAGTCTCTTTCTACTTCTCTACTTTTTTCCTTATTCTTTTTCTTTCAAAAGGGATTTTTATGCTGATGTGATTGAAGTTGCTCTGCAGTGTTCCTCTGTTATTCGTTGTAATAAAGGTGCAAAACTTCAGATTAACTAAACTCTTTGTTCTTGGAATTTAAGAAATGAAATGAATACAATTCTTTTTTTTTAACTCAACACCTTCATTCAACTAGATATAATTATCATCTACTAACTACTTTATTCAATAGCAAAATACACATTCTTCTCAAACTCACATGGAACATTTATGAAGTTAGAACACAGGATAGGCAATAAAACCCACCTTAACAAATTTAAAAGAATAGAAACCATACAAAATCTATCTTCAGACCACAATGAAATTGGTAACAGATAATTGAAAAATACCCAAAGTCATGAAAAGTAAACCATACACTTATTTTATTTTTGAGATATTTTTGTTATATGGCATGTTCACTTGCCAGAGAGACAGAAAGTGAGAAATCACCCCTTAGATGGCCACACTGCAACTTCTTCTCCATTTTCCTCTTAGGATTTTGGGCACGCATGTACATGAACCAGGCATGAGGGTTTTGTGTGTGTGTGTGCGTGTGTGTGTGTGTGTGTGCTTTTGTTTTGTTTTGTTTTTAGAGGATTTTGCTATAGGGCGTGTGCGCTCACCAGAAAGACAGAGACAGAGAGACAGAAAGCAAGAAATCACCTCCCAGGGGGGATGGCCATGCCACAATCCCTTCTCCTCCATTCCTCTTTTGGGATCTTGGGCACACACGCACATGCACCCAGCGTGAATTTAAGCCACCAGGTCCAGGACTCGAAACATGGTTGACTACATGGAAGTCCAACAACATTGCCATTATTCTTTTTTTTCTTTCATTTATTTATTTTTACATTTTTCCAGAAACATTTACTTTACATAGCAAAAATTTTAGCTCATACTCCATAATTCTTGACAGTTTACAAACAACTTTCAAAATTTCAAAATACTGAATTTTAAAGATAATGTTCAAAATATGTCTTATAATTTTGTATAATTTTATAACTCTATAACAACAGAAGCAGTATGGTTTCAAATATATATATATATATATATATTTAGAGTGTAGACACTCGGTATATATTAAGTGGGGACATACAATGCCTCTCCTTCATAGCATGGCTTGCTTCACTCAGCAGTAAGTCTTCCATATTCATCCACTTCCTTTCAAAAGCCAGGGTTTTGTTATTTTTTTTTTTTATGGATGAATAGTATTCCATTGAGTATATGTGCCACAGTTTTTCTAACCATTCATCAGTTCGTGGGCATTTAGGTTGTTTCCATGACTTAGCAATTGTGAAAAGTGCTGAAATAAACATCGATATGCAAGCACTTTTTCGATTAAGTATTCTTCTGTCCTTCAGGTAGATAACAAGGAGTGGGATTGCTGGATCATATGGTAGTTCTATTTGTAGATTTTGGAGGAATCTCCAAATTGTTCTCCACAGTGGTTGTACCAATTTATAATCCCACCAGCAGTGTAAGAGAGTTCCCTTTTCACCACACCCCCTCCAGCACTTATCATTTTTTTTTTTTTTTTTTTTTTGATCTTAGACGTTCTGACTGGGGTTAGGTGATATCTCATTGTTGTTTTGATCTGCATTTCTCTTACAATGAGGGTTGTTGAGCATTTTTTCATATGCCTTTTAGCTATTTGTATGTCATCTTTAGAGAGTGGTTTTTTCAACTCATTCTCCCATCTTTTAATAGGATTGATTGTCTTTTTCCGGAACAGCTGCTTGAGTTCCTTGTGAATTCTGGTTATCAGTCCCTTGTCTGATGCATAGTTTACAAAAATATTTTCCCATTCTGAGGGCTGTCTGTTCACATTAATCACTGTGTCTTTTGCCATGCAGAAACTTCTTAGTCTGATGTAATCCCACTTGTCTATTTTAGGGATCATAGACTGTGTGTTGGGAGTCTTATTTAAGAAGTTTTTCCCTACCCCAATGTCTCCCAGATTTTCCCCGGTGTTTTCCAGGAGCAGTTTTATAGTTTGAGGTCTTAGATTTAAATCTTTGTTCTGCCTTGACTTTATTTTTGTCAGAGGTGAGAGGTAGGGGTTCAGATTCATCTTTCTGCAAGTGGAGATCCAGTTTTGCCAGCACCATTTGCTGAAGAGGTTTTCCTTTTCCCACTGAATTGACTGATACCCCTTGTCAAAAATCAGTTGGCTGTATGTTTGAGCATTCATTTCTGGGGACTCTATTCTGTTCCATTGGTCCACCTGTCTGTTCCTGTGCCAGTACCATGCTGTTTTGATTACCACAGCTTTGTAGTATATTTTTGGGTCAGGGAGTGAGATGCCGCCCACTCCACTCTTCTTGTGCAGAACTGCTTTGGCAATACGGGGTCTTTTATGATTCCAGACAAACTTTATGATTGTCTTTCCTAGATCTGTGAAGAATGTGTCTGGTACTTTGATTGGCATTTCATTAAATAGGTAGATTAATTTGGGTAAAATTGCCATTTTGATTATATTAATTCTTCCAATCCAGGAACATGGGATGTCCTTCCACTTTTTTGTGTCATTTTCAATTTCTTTTTTTATCTTCTCATAGTTTTCCTTGAGGAGGTCTTTAACTTCTTTAGTTAGATTTATCCCTAAGTATCTTATACTTTTTGTGGCTATGGTAAATGGAACAACTTTTTTCAGTTCCATCTCAGTCTGCCTGTTGTTCGTATACAGAAATGCTATAGATTTCTGGATATTAATTTTGTATCCTGCAACGTTACTGTATTCATGTATTACTTCCAGAAATTTTTTTATGGAAACCATTGGGTCTTCTATGTATACAATCATGTCATCTGCAAATAGAGAGAGTTTCACCTCTTCTTTTCCTATTTGAATGCCTTTTATTTTTTCCTCTTTTCTGATTGCAATGGCCAAGACTTCTAGTACTACATTGAAGAGGAGTAGAGAAAGTGGACATCCTTGTCTTGTACCCGTTTTTAGTGGAAAAGCTTTCAACTTTTCTCCATTGAGGATGATGTTCACTATGGATTTTTTTTTTTTTTTTTTTTTTTTTTGAGAGGTTTTTGCTATAGGGCGCATGCGCTCACCAGACAGAGAGAGACAGAGAGATAGAAAGCGAGAAATCACCCCCCAGGGGGGATGGCCACGCCGCAATCCCTTCTCCTCCATTCTCCTCTTGGGATCTTGGGCACGCACACACACGCACCCGGCGTGAGTTTAAGCCACCAGGTCCGGGACTCGAACAGCGGTCGACTACATGGGAGTCCAGCGACATAGCCATTACGCTAACTGCCGGTCCCACTATGGGTTTTTCATAGATAGCTTTTATTGTGTTGAGAAATGACCCTTCTATGCTGATTTTGCTGAGAGTCTTGATTATGAAGGGATGTTGTATCTTATCAAATGCTTTTTCTGCATCAATAGATATGACCATATGGTTTTTATCTTTCTTCCTATTAATATGGTGTATTACATTTATGGTTTTGCGTATGTTGAACCAACCTTGCATTCCTGGGATAAAGCCTACCTGATCATGATGTATAATCTTTTTTTTTTTTTTTTTTTTTTTTAAATTTATTTATTTATTTTCCATCCAAAGTACACTATATATCATCTCAATCAAGCACATCAACAAACATGTTATTGTCAGTAAATGATCTTACATTTCTTGTCTTCTGTATGTTTTGCTTTTTTTCCCCCCATCCTTGATTCTCTACCTCTTACCCTCTGCCATCTCCCACTCTCCTCCCACAGTCTCTGGTATCTATGTTTGCTTTCTATACTGTTTTCTCCTCACATTTATTGTATCGCCAAAGACCCTAATCAATCCAAATACCCTCATAGCAAACACAGGTGATACCCACATTTCCATGAACACAAGTCTTACTTTATGCATCCTATAAAGTAGCACCTAGCTGTGGCTACATATCCTACTGCAGTCATTAGGTATATATATATATATTTTTTTTTTTCTGAAACTTTTTTTTTTGTAACTCAATTTACATTACTTCCCTAAGCTTCATCACAGCATACAAAATGCAATCTCCCATCCAGTACACACTGCATAGTGATACACTCATGCACATTACAAAAAATTTTCCATTACTAGTTCCTAGAATTACTTCCACCCCTCTTTCTGACCTTCTGTCCCTTCCCACCCTTCTCTCACACCACCTCCGGTGTCTACAATTGTCCTTCATTCCATTCCCACCCACATTGCATTGATCACACAATTTCCTACATAATCTAACTACTTTCAGTGTTGAGTTCACTCATTACTACTAAGAAAACCAGTTTTAACTTAACTCAAAGAAGTGCCAAGGAACTTTGCTTAAAGCCAGGAAACAAGTTAGGATTCTGTTCAAATGGTAGGTGTATGAACCTATCAGTCTCATGTACTTTTATCTTCTGTTCTGGTTCAATTTTCCTGATTAAATTCTAGGATATAATATTCAACTCCATACTTGTCCCTATGATTAAGTTGGCCACTTTCATAGTTTTTGGACTCTTATTTCCATGTGTCTGTGATTAATTTTCTTGATACAACACACCCTTGAGAACTTCTTGGAGATCTGGTCTGGTGTTGGTAAATTCTTTCAGGTTTTGTTTATCTGAGAATGTTCTTGTCTTTTCTTCCCACCTGAAAGATAATCTTGCCGGGTACAGTATTCTTGGCTGAAATTGCTTCTCTCGTAACACTTTGAATATATTTTCCCATTCTCTCCTCGCTCGCATTGTTTCCGATGAGAGATCTGCTGTTAGCCTGATGGGATGTCCTTTGTAGGTAACTTGATGTTTCTCTCTTGCCAATCTTAGTATCTTGTCTTTGTCTGCGGTTTTGGTCAACCTGGCTATAATGTGTCTTGGAGAAGATCTTCTTGGGTTGATTCTATTTGGGGTCCTTTGTATTTCCTGGGACTGGATCTTCGAATGCCTCTCTAGGTTTGGAAAGTTTTCTTGCAGGATTTCATGGAATAGATTATCAATGCCCTTATGGGTCTCTTCACCTTCTGGAATGCCAATTATCCGGATATTTGGACGTTTGATGGTATCCAGTACTTCTCGCATATCATTCTCAAATTTTTGAGCCATTTTCTCAGTCTTCGTGGTGGATTTTTCTAAGCCAGCCATTTTCTCTTCTACACCTGAGATTCTATTTTCTGAATGATCTAGTCTGCTTTTAATACTTTCTAGGGAGATTTTGACTTCTTGTATTATAGACTTCATCTCTAGCAGTTCCGTTTGAGTCTTTTGTAAAGTGTGTAATTCCTCTTTTAGATCTTGCAAGAATTTCCTCATCTCCTGGAACTCGGCAGCTTCTTTCTCCTTTCTCTTTAGCAGTTCATTATCTCTCTTTTCTTCCATCTCTGTTAGCTTCGACATTACAAATGCTCTAAATTCCTTATCAGACATTTCCATGACTTTCACTGAACTGCTTGTGGATGAAGGAGAGTTACTCTTTTCCTGTGGAGGAGAGGTATTTTCTCGTTTTCCCATATTTCTCGTGATCCGGCGGTGATTTCTTGTCATCTGATGAATGGCGTGTTTCTTTCAAATTCTTGAAATTAAGCCTCAATGTACAGGAACAAGCAGACAGAGGTGTTCTAGAATCTGTTTGCCGTTCTGTTGAGATCGCTGGTGCAGCAGACTTAGTAGATATTGGGTAGAGAGACAAGAAAAAGGAAAATGAAAAAGAGAGAGAGAAACAACAACAAAAAGAGAGAAAAACAGACAAAAAAATAAAAAATTGTAAGTACTTTTCTTTTTTTTTTTTTAAAGAAAAAAATCGGAAAACAGAAAACCGCGCGGTGCGCAAGCGCGCCGCGCGAAAAATCTAGTTCCCAGTAGCCATGAGGAGTCTGCTCAGAGAAGGGCTCAACTCTCCTGCCTGGGAGGAAGAAGCAGAAGGGATTATTAACAAAACAATAGGAGGAGCTGGGAGCCAGAGAAAAACTTTGCCTTTAAAAAAATCGTAAAAAGGAAAAATTACCAAAAAAAAAAAAATGAGGAGACAGGAGCAGAGAGAGACAGAGACCTCAGAGACACAGAGACAGAGATAGAAGGCCAGAAGGGCTCCCTACCACACTAGCTCTGCTTGCTGGAGGCTGAATTATGAGTAGAAAATCTTCATTTCTCCTGTTCCCTGAAAAATCTAGTTCCCAGTAGCCATGAGGAGTCTGCTCAGAGAAGGGCTCAACTCTCCTGCCACACTAGCTCTGCTTGCTGGAGGCTGAATTATGAGTAGAAAATCTTCATTTCTCCTGTTCCCTGAAAAATCTAGTTCCCAGTAGCCATGAGGAGTCTGCTCAGAGAAGGGCTCAACTCTCCTGCCACACTAGCTCTGCTTGCTGGAGGCTGAATTATGAGTAGAAAATCTTCATTTCTCCTGTTCCCTGAAAAATCTAGTTCCCAGTAGCCATGAGGAGTCTGCTCCTGTATAATCTTTTTTATAAGTTGTTGTATACGATTTGCTAGTATCTTGTTGAGAATCTTTGCATCTATATTCATCAGGGATGTTGGTCTATAGTTTTCCTTCCTTGTCCTGCCTTATCTGTTTTAAGGATAAGGGTGATAGAGGCTTCATAGAATGAATTAGGGAGAGATTCAGCCTTTTGGATATTAAATTAATACAATTCTTAAAAAAATACAATAAAACACATCAAAACAAAATGCTACCAAAGATTTTGATACTGCCATCTTTTAGGACAGGAAGATTTAGGTTCCTGCCTGGCTCCTCTACAGCTCCTTAAAGACAGAATGAACAGCAGCTCTTACTCAGGGACCAAGGATCTCCATCGGCCAAGCTTCCTCTAAAATCCTTGGCTACTACTCTTCCTCTTAGGACTCTTGACTTAGGTCTTCAGGTGCTCCTTGGTTCATGCCTGTCCTTCAGGACTGACCAGAATCTTGGCCTGATCACATCCTGAAGCACAGAGACCACTTGATTAGAAAATGGAGGCCAATCATACAGCATAATGGTTATGTCACTGGACTCCTACATGGTTGACTGTGGTTTGAGTCCCAGACCCAGCAGCTTAAAACTCACACTGGGTACATGTGCATACATGTCCAAAATCCCAAGAGGAGAATGGAGGAAAAGGGATTGCAGCATGGCCATCTCCTCTGGGGGTGATTTTTCTCCTACTGTCTCTCTGGAGAATGTGTGTGGCCTATAGCAAAAATTTCTCAAAAAAAGAAAAGAAAGTGGTATGGCAGTTGGGTTGGAAGTGGGGCCCAACAAGTATTCAAACCACAATATTCTTCTCTTAGACATTTATATATTTGCTGGTCTTATGAGTATAAAATGGCATTTTGTGTTAATTTGACCTTTCTAAGTACTATCAACAATAAGATTGACTATCTTTTTAATTTATTTTCTTATTATTTACATTTAACCACTATTTATCTTTACAGTGTACAACATGGCATATCAGTCAAGATAAAGACATTACCATATACATTATCATCAGCAAATACTTTTCATTTTTGTGTGTGCATTTTTTTTTTTTTTTTTTTGCCAATTAAACATACTTTGCCCCCTTGTTCTCCTCCTGCCATCTGCCTATTACCTACCTCGTATTACTCCTATCTTTATTATCTCTAGTATCTACAGTTGGCTTCCCTGCTACTATACCTTCCAAACTTTCAGTTTCTACTATATAGCACAGACATTCAGTATATATTGAGTGGGAACATACAAAGTCTGTCTTTCATAGTCTGGCTTGCTTCACTTAGCAGTAAGTCTTCCGTATTCATCCATTTTGTATCAAATGTCAGGCTCTCATTGCTTTTTATGGCTGAGTAGTATTCCATCAAGTATACCTGCCACATTTTTTCAATCTAACCATTTATTTTTGGGCATTTGTGTTGACTCTGTGTCCTAACAATTGTAAATAATGCTTCAATAAACATGAATGTGCAAGTGTTTTTCAACTGAGGGTTTTCCTATCCTTTGGGTAAATACCTAAGAGTGGAATTACTGGGTTGAATGGTAGTTCTACTGGTAGGTTTTTGAGGAATCTTTATATCATTCTCCACAGTCGTACTGACTTATATTTCTACGAACAGTGTAGAAGAGTTCCCTTTTCACCACAGCCTTGCCAGCATTTATCATTATTTATTTATTTTTAAAGTTTTAGCTATTCTGATTGGGGTTAAGTGGTATCTCATCGTGGTTTTGATTTGGATTTCCCTTATGATAAGAGACGCTGAGAATGTTTTCACATGCTTTTTGGCCATTTATATGTCTTCCTTGGAGAGTTGTCTGTTCCGTTTATTTCCCATCTTCTGATTGGAATTATTATTATTCTTTTGTTTATAAACTGCTTGAGTTCCTTCTATATTCTGCTTATCAGTCATTTATCTGAGATACAGTTTGCAGGTATATTTTTCCACTCTGAGGGTTTTCTCCTCACTCTAGTTATTGTTTCTTTTGCTCTACAGAAGCTTCTCAGCCTAATATAGTCCCATTTGTCTATTTTTGGGACTATTTCCTGTCCTTTGGGGGTCTTCTTTAAGAAATCTTTGCCTACTCCCAGGTCTCCAAAAGTTTTCCCTGTGTTTTCCACCAGTAGTTTTATAGTTTGAGGCTTTATGTTTAGATACTCAATCCATATTGAGTTGATTTTTGTTAGTGGTGAGAAATAAAGGTCCAGTTTCATTCTTCTGCGGGTGGATATCCCTTCTCCCAGCACCATTTGCTGAAGAGATTTTCTTTTATTCACTGGATTGTCTTGTTTTGTGCCTTTTGTCAAGGATCAGCTGGCTGTATTTTTTTTGGGGGGTGGGAGATTCTCAATTCTGTTCCATTGTTCTACCTATCTGTTTTTGTGCCAATACCATGCTGTCCTAGTTATCACAACTTTGTAATATGTCTCGAGGTCAAGAAGTGAGATGCATCCTACTTTATTCCTTTTCATAGTATTGCTTTGGTGATACAGGGTCTTCTATGATTACAGACAAATTTTATGATTTCTTTTTCTATTTTTTGTGAGAAATAGCTCTTGTAGTTTGATTGGGATTGCATTGAATTTGTAGATTAATTTAGGTAGAATTGATATCTTGATTATATTAATTCTTCTAATCCAGGAACAGGCAATGTTTTTCCACTTTTTTGTGGAAACTCTTTTTCAAGAGTTTCATAGTTTTCTTTGCAAAGGTCTTTCACTTTTTTGGTTAAGTTTTAGATATCTTGTTTTGTGGCAACTGTAAATGAAATTGCTTTCTTCAGTTCTATCTTGGTTTGTCCATTATTGGTGCATAAAAATGCTATAGATTTTTATATGTTGATTTTATGTGCTGCTACTTTACTATATTAATTTTTCACTTCCAAGAAGTTTTTTGTGGATTCTTTTGGATATTCCATGTATAGCATCATATCATCAGAACATAGAGATAATTTCACTTCTTCTTTTCCTATTTAGTTGTCTTTTATTTGACTCGTGTCTGATTGAATTGGCTAGAACTTCTAATACTATGTTAAAAGGAAGTAGATGGGGGACAAGCAGTTAGCGTAATGGCTATGTCGCTGGACTCCCATGTAGTCGACCGCGGTTCGAGTCCCGGACCCGGCGGCTTGGACTCACGCCGGGCGCGTGTGCGTGCGTGCCCAAGATCCCGAGAGGAGAATGGAGGAGAAGGGATTGCGGCGTGGCCATCCCCCCTGGGGGGTGATTTCCTGCTTTCTGTCTCTCTGTCTCTCTCTGTCTGTCTGGCGAGCGCACGCGCCCTATAGCAAAAACCTCTCCAAAAAAAAAAAAAAAAAAAAAGGATGTAGATGAGACCTGTAGATGGTGTAATGGTTACTCCCATGTTGTCGACCGCAGTTCAAATCTTGGACCTAGTGGCTTAAAGAACTCATGCTAGGTGCTTTTGCATGCATGCCCAAAATCCCAAGAGGAGAACATAGAAGAAGGGATTGTTGCATGGCCATTCCCCTTGAGGGGTGATTTCTCACTTTCTGCCTCTCTGTCTCTCCAGTGAGCACACACACCTTATAGCCAAAAAAAAAAAAAAAAAACAACTCTCTCAAAAAAAAAAGAGAAAAAAGGAGTGGAGAAAGTGGGCAGCCTTGTCTTGTTGACAAGCTGAAAGCTTTTCCCCATTGTATGATGTTAGCTATGGGTTTGTCATAGATAGTTTTTATTGTGTTGAGGAATCCCTTCTATGCTAAGAGTCTTAATCATGAAGGGATGTTGTATTTTATTGAATGATTTTTTTCTGCATTGATTGATATAATCATATGATTTTTATCTTTCTTTTTGTTAGTGCAATGTATCATATTTATTGTTTTGTATATGTTGAACCATCTTTGCATTCCTGGAATAAAGCCTATTGGTCATGGTGTAAAATCTTTTTAATGAGTTGTTGAATATGATCTGATGGTATCTTGTTGAAAATTTTAACAACTGTATTCATTAGGGATATTGGCCAGAAATTTTCTTTTTTGTTATGTTTTGGCATGTTTTGAAACTAGGATGATGGAGGCTTTGTAGAATGATTGGGAATGTTGCTTCCTTTTGGGCTTTTAGAAATAGTTTGAGGAGAATTGGGGTTAACTCTTCTTTAAAAGTTTTGTAGAATTCAAAAGTAAAGCCATCAGGACGTGGGCTCTTCTTTTTGAGAGACTATTAATTACTGATTCAATCTCATTTCTTATTATGGATATATTCAGACTATATTTCTTCCTGGTTCAATCTTAGTAAGTTATATATGTACAGAAATTTGTCCATCTCATCTAGGTTTTCTTGTTTGTTGACTTATAGTCACTCATAGTATTCTCTAATGATCTTTTGTATTTCTGTTATAATATTGCTTATTTCATCATGAATTTGATTTATCTGGTTCTTTTTATCTCTTCTTAATTAATCTAGCCTACAATGTTTCTATTTTGTTTATCTTCTCTAAGAACCAGTTTTTGGTTTCCTTTATTTTCTATAGAGTTCTTTTATTCTCTATTTTATTTATTTCTGCTAGAATCTTTATTATTTCTTTTTCTCCAGGAATTTTCTGGGTTTTTGTTTTGTTTTGTTTTGTCTTCAATTTTTCCAGTTCCCTGAATTGTGTCATTGTTGTTTATTTGCCACCTTTCTGTTTTTCTCCTGTTGGCACTAATTGCTATGAGCTACCCTCTTATGACTGCTTTTGCTGTGTCCTATAGGTTATAAACACTTGTCTGTTCATTATCATTGGTTTCAATGCTTTTTTTTGATTCCAGTCTTAATTTCTTCTGTAGCTGTAAAGTCATTCAGGAGTAAGTTGTTTATTTTCCATTTGTGAACTTTTAAGAGCTCTTTCTGTAGTTGATTTCAAGTTTGAGTCCATCATGGTCAGAAAACATGCCAGATATAGTTTCTATATATTTGAATTTTTAAATGCTTGTTTTGTGCCTTACCATGTGGTCGATCTTCAAAAATGTTTCAAATGGAGGTAAGAAAAGCATATTTTGTGGTTGTTGGGTGAAATATTCTGTAGATGTCAAGTCCATTTCATGTGTGATATAATTTAGATCTTGTTTCTCTTTGTTTATTTTTTTGTCTAGATGATCTGTTCAGAGGAGTCAGTGGGGTGTTAAAATCCCCATTGATAATTGTGTTGCAGTCTATCTCTCCCTTGAGACCTAACAGTCTCTCTTTGATGCATTTAGATGCTGTAGTGTTGGATGCATAGAGATTCATAAGTATTATATCTTCTTAGTGAACAAGTTTTTTTTAGTAGTATATAGTGCCCTTCTTTGTCTCTTCATACATATTTTGTCTTAAAGTCTATTTTGTCTGATATCAGTATTGCAACTCCTGCCTTTTTTTGGTTCCCATTTCAATGAAATATATTTTTCTAGCCCTTCACTTTCAGTCCAGGTAGGTCCTTATCAGTAAGGTGTATTTTTTATAGGCAGCGTATAGATGGGTTCTGTTTTTGTGTCCATTCAGCCAGTCTGTGTCTTTTAATAGGAAAATTTAATTCATTAACATTTAGCATTATTATCGATATTTGTAGACTTATATCTGTCATTTTGTTAGCCATTTTTTTTGGTTAGTTTTGTTCTCTTATTTCTATTTATCTCTCTTCAGCTTTCCCGGTACAATATTCCCCTCAGTACTTCTTGTAGCGTTGGTCTCATATTGGTGAATTCTTTCAGTTTTTGTTTATCTGACAATGTTTTTGTTTGTTCTTCCCACTTGAAGAATAATCTTGCTGTATTCTTGATTGAAATAGTTTTTCTTTTTAATATTTTGAATATGTCTTCTCATTCTTTCCTTGCCTGCATTACTTCAGTTGAGAGGTCTGATGTTAGCCTAATGGGATGAACTTTATAAGTAACTTGACGATTCTCCCTTTCCATTTTGAGAATATTGTTTTTGTCTTTGATTTTTACCAATCTGGCTATGTTGTGGAGGGATAGGGTGGGGAGGATCTTTTAATGTTGATTTGATTTGGAGTCCTTTTCATTTCTTGGGTTTGAATTTCTCCATGTTTCTTTATGTTAGGAAAATTTTCAGATAGCATTTCATGAAAGAGGTTTTCCATGCCTTTAGCAGCTTCTTAACCTTTTAGAATACCCATTATATAGATATTTGGGTATTTCATGGTGTTTGGAATTTTGCATAGGTTGTCCTCATTTTTTTTCTTCATTCTTTTTGGTAGTTTGGTCTATGTTGGAGACTTTTTCTTTAAGGTCAGAAATTCTTTCTTTTGCATTGTCCAATCTGCTGTTAATGCTTTCTACAGATATTTTCATTTCTTTTATTGTATTTTTTATTTCTAGAAGTTCTGTTTGCTTCTTTTTTAAGATGTTTCTCTTTAGGAAATTCCTCTTTTGTGTCCTGAAATGATTTTATTTCCTGGAACTGATTGTCTTCTCTTGTATCTCATTGATTTTTGTCACTTTGAATGTTCAGAATTCTTTTTCTGGCGTTTCTGTGTATTCCTCTGTGCTGTCCATTGTTGATGAGGGGCTTCTGTGCTCATCTGGGAGAGAGTTATCCCCCTGTTTTCTCGTATTCCTTCAAGCTTTGTATTGGTTTTTGATTATCTGATGCAGCCTTTATTTTTTCCTATTTGTTGAAGTAGATTCTATACTACTGGAAGACAGAATTTCACCCTTAATTCCCAGGTGTGTGTTCCTATTGGAGGGCTGTGTCCCCCAGATCAGAATAGTAAAAGATAACTTGTCTCCTCTACCAAACTTTCAGCTCTTGATGAGATGGGAGTAAGCTAAGGAGATATAACTTAGTGAATAGGATCAAGTCATGCACTGCACTGTGCGCAGCACACAGACTGGTGTGCTGCCAGTTCCAAAGTTACTCTGGGGGGTTGTGGATGTACTCATAAGAGGAGGCCTGCCAAGACCAGACTGAAGTCTCATGGTGGGTGGGTTGAGCCCAGGCTATGAGCAAGGTTAAATATCTTTTCATACGGCTGTTCAAACTTTCTTTTGTAAACTGCTAATTCCTATCCCTTCCCATTTTCCTGTGGGATTATTTATCTTTTCCTTAATAGCTTGTCCCTTTTAAGTATATATTCTGGGAACCAGTCGATGGCATAATGGTTATGTCGCTGGACTCCCACATAGTTGATTGCAGTTTGAGTCCCAGACCCAGTGGCTTAAACATACTGGGCACGTGTGTGTGCATGCCCAAGATACCAAGAGGAGAAGGGACTACAGTGTGACTATCCCCCCAGGGGAGTGATTTCTCACTTTCTGTCTCTCTGTCTTTCTTTGTCTCTCTGTCGAGTACACATGCCCTATAGCAAAAATCTCTCTCCAAATGTATATATGTGTGTGTGTGTATATATATATATATATATATATATATATACACACACACACATATATATATTCTGGACTCTAATCTTTTGTTGCTAAGTGAAGTAAAACTCTTGATTGGTGGCTTTATTTTGTAGTGTCCTTAGCTGCACAAAAATATTTAATGTTAATCTAAGTAGTTTATTTATTTATTTCTTTTTAAAGAACGAAATAAAATTGAGTGAGGATGTCCTGTCTTCTCCACTGCCTCCAATTCCTAAGAAAAGCAGAAAATTGATGATTCACTTCTCTGACTACAATAATAAATAATAGGTGATGTTAATAGGAAAAAACTCAGGCTGTTTTAACATTTTTATACTGGAGCTTTAAAAAGCTGCTTAAATGTCAATTTGTGCTAAATGACAGACTTAAAAAGAGGTCTGCAAAATTAACTGTCAAGGTTATAAATCCTAAGAAAAAGCCCAAACCTTAGGTCACATGAATGTCTGCCAGGACTGGGTAATTTTCACTTTAACCACTTTTTAGCTGACAGGAGTAATCTGTAAATGTCGAAACCTGGTTATTTACAGGACCGGGTGGCTGAGTCATCTAGATATTCAAAGGAAAGAGTTTAAGGGTGTTGTGGCTCATCTTTATGCTGTAATATCAATGGGGAAGACACATAGAATGAACAGAGTTGAAAACAATGGATCTAAAATGTTACCACTCATACTTGATCTATTCAGAAAGGGAGGTCTCTGTTCTTCCATGTGCACTTGTTAGTCATATAAGGTTACCGAGTAGACTAAAAATAATGTGTGCCAGATTTTGCATTTCAAAAATAAAGCGAATCCTCTCACACACAAAAATATTTTTCTAATTATACATCTCATAGTCTTGAATTTTGCCCCCCCATCAGCATATTCAATTCTTGATGGGAACATGCATGTTTTTCTGACTTACTAATTTTGAAAACTTATAACATTGTCAATAATTTAGGGTGGTGGCTTTTGGCTATTATTAGCATTTGCTGTTTTAGTTTTAGTTTTTAGTTTTTGTTATAGGGTACATATGCTCACCAAAGAGAGACCAGAGAGAGAAAGAAAAAAGTGAGAAATCACTTGCCTCAGGAGATGGCTATGCTTCAGTCCCTTCTACTCAAGCCTCCTCTTGAGACTTTGGGCATGCACACACATGTTCCCGGAGTGATTTTCAAACAGCTGGTCTGGCACTCAAACCATGCAGCCAGCCATGTGGGATCGAGAATGTTAACCTCCACACCTTAAACCCTACCTCCACCTTATCCCGAAATAATGAATGGCCTGCATTCATTTAAAAAAAAAACAAAAACAATACGTGACATTAGAGAACTAAAACACTCAACTTCTAAACTAATAACAAGCAATTTATTTTTCTGGTCTTTTAAAAGTGAATTTTCTTTTTTAAAAAGAATTATTTTATTGAATTTTATTTATTTATTTATTTTAATTTGACCAGGAGGAGAGAGAAAAAGAGAGAGAGAGAGAAAGCGAGAAAGCAAACTGCCAGGTCTGGGACTCAAACTGCAGTTGACCACATGGGAGTCCAATGCCCTTAACCACCACACCACCTGCCAGCTCCCTTAAAAGTGAGTTTTCTGCAAGTTCCTTCCCTCTTCCCAACCATCCAGGGCAGCCCAAGCCCTGTTATGAGACTATGTCCTCTCACAGGGACAGGCTTTCATGAGCTCTATCAATGGGATAGCCTGCAGACCAGAGGCAGCTAGGGTTGGTCAGCTACCTTCCGTGTAGTTTCTGGATGCTGATTTGGCACTCGATTCTATTTTACTTTTGATACCAGTTCCATTTTCTAACTTTTAGTGAAACCCAGGCCTTCAGCTGTGTGCCATCCTTGACTGGTGAGGCAGACCCTGAACTGTGTCATGGGACTTCAGTTCTTCTCTCGGTGTTCTCATTTGTTTAACCCTGTCATAACCCCTAAGCTAGTTCATAAGCCTGTTTAGATGATGATAGGTAGCAAACTTAAATCATTATAAAAATACTTTTCCCTGATAATTATGCGTTCTTTTTATTTAAAAGACAACCTTTGGGACTAGGTGAACAGGTGTCTGCTGTTCCAGTGTTTTCTGTCTCCCTCAGGTAGATTGGTCCCCTTTCTTTCAAAACTAGGGGCTTTTTCCCTTCTTCCCCTCCACAGACAATCCAGCCCTGGGGAGCTTGGCTTGCAAATCAAAGGCTTCATATTGTCCCCAAACAAGGAAGTCCAAATCTCCCCAACACCAAGCCCTAGCTACTTTCTTGGAAGGGAAAATAAAAGTACTTTTCTTTGAGGAGGGACAGGACTGGACAGCATGGGGGTGGGTATCCTTAGCAGGGTCTCTAAATGATACAGAATATAGTGAGGATGTTGTCATTGTTGTTACTATTATTATTATTGTTAGGCTTTTCTGCTTCAGAAAGTAGATGAGCTTCTAGGATGTCGACAGTAACTGTATGTGAAGTTCTCCAAGGGCTTGATATGCAATATCTCACCCTCAAAACCACCTGGGGCCGCAGGTGGTATAGTGGTTAAGGTGCTGGATTCTCACATGGTCAACCATGGTTTGAATCCTGGACCCAGCAGCTTGAAACTTACACTGGGCACATATGTGTGTGTGTCCAAAATCCTAAGAGGAGAATGGAGAAGTACTGTGGTGTAGCCATCCCTGGGGGAGTGATTTCTTTTCTTTTTTTTTTTTTTTCATTTCAATATATATTTTTATTTAAAACACAGCACTAATAGCTAACCATAGATGGTCACTCACAAATCTGTTCCAGGAAGCACAGTATCTTTAAAATGTGTAGTTTTGGGGACCAGCAGTTAGCGTAATGGCTATGTTGTGGAACTCCCATGTAGCCAACCACGGTTTGAGTCCCGGACCCGGTGGCTTAAACTCATGCCGGATGAGTGTGCATGTGTGCCCAAGATCCCGAGAGGAGAATGGAGAAGAAGGGATTGCGGCGTGGCCATCCCCCCTTGGGGGGATGATGTCTCACTTTCTATCTCTCTGTCTTTCTGGCAAGTGCACACACCCTATAGCAAAAACCTCTCCAAAAATAAATAAATAAAGTAAATGTGTTGTTTTTCACACATAATTTTTAATTATACCATTTTTATTCTTTGGTACTAGGATCAAAGATCACATTTAGATTCTTCAGCTTTGGGGTGTTTAGTAGCATGATGATGATTGTCTAATCAGGCAGAGGAAAGAAATTCAAAAGCAGTTTTTTTTTTTCTTCTGCCAGTTCTTTGGCAGTAAAATCCATCTTCTCATGTGAGAAATCAGGGAGGCCTTCAACAAACTTCCAGGTCTTATTCTTGAGTACAACAGGGAATGAGTAGAGCAGATCATCAGAAATATGATAGAAGTTGCCATCAGCAATGACACCCATGGATACAAACTCTCCCTCTGGAGTTCCAAACCAGATGTCTCTGACATGGTCAGCAATGGCTTTCGCAGCAGGTGTTGCACCAGAGAGTTTCCCAGCCTGGATGACGTCAGCACCTCGCTGCTGCACAGGCGTGATGAATTCTCCCTTGAGCCAGTTGTCATCTCTCAGAGCTTCATAAACACCAACTTTCCTTCCTTGCAGTTTCACCTTGGCATGGTTGACATCTGGATACTGAGGCGAGGAATGGTTTCCTCAGGTAATGACATTTTTCACATCATTGGCAGTCACACCAAGTTTAAGAGCAATTTGCGCTTTAGCTCGGTTGTGATCCAAACGAGTCAGGCAACTGAAGTTCTCCAAGGGGATGGATGGGGCCAACTTGGAGGCAGTTAGGCAGTTGGTATTGGCTGGGTTTCCCACAATGATAACCTTAACTGACTTCTTGGCATATTTTTCTAGCGCTGCTCCTGACTTTTGAAGATTTTCATATTTGCTTTCAGTAAATCTTTCTTCTCCATACCTTTCCTTCTTGGTATGGAGCCCACAAGGATGGCCACATCCAGGTCTTTGAAGGCAACATCTTCTTTATCTGTCACAATGACATCTTTCAAGAGGGGAAGGGCACAGTCTTGTAGTTCCATGAGGACACCATCCAGGATACCCATCATGGAGTGATAGCCAACAGCAGTGAATAAGCAATCTAACCAGCTGCTCCAGTCACAAGGACTCTGATTCAGACATGACTGGTAACCACGCGGCCAGTTTCACCACCTGCAAAAGGAGTACCAGAGAACCAGGTCACCTCTACTATGGAACAGACTCGGCTCCCCGGGGGAGTGATTTCTCATGTTCTCTCTCTCTGTGTGTCTCCGGCAAGCACAGGCACCCTATAGCAAAAATCTCTAAAACAACAACAAACCCACCTTACAACAAAGGGATTGTTATGTTGGCCTTCCCATTTTGCAATTAAAGACACTGAAGTCTAAAGAGACTAAGTAATTACCAAGGTCCGTGGAAGGCAGTGTGAGATGCAGTCCAGAAGGCCTTCTCAGAAGAGTCCAGAGGCCATCTTCTTACTCCCAGGACCTTGATTCACAGCTGCACCTGCTGCAGGCTGCACCCAGAGCCACCTTCTCCCCTCTGCTGTGACTCTTCCTTCTCCAAATTCTTAAGGTCTCCACCAGATTTTCTCAGTTCCTCTGCTTCTTGCCCTGACCCATCCAATGAGTCTTTAAACGCTAAAGTTCCCATGTAAGTCAGAGGAAGAGAGTAAGTATGTACTTGGGCAGCAATTCCAAGCTCTGTCTGTGGTAATCAGACGCTGTGCTACCTGTGGGAATGAATGAGCCTGCTATGCAGTTGCCGCTCATTTCCTCTCCCTCCCTCCCTTCTTTCTTTTCTTCCTTCCTAGAAGCTATGCATTTCCTCCTATTCACTAGGTTTACAAAGGAAAAAAATTATGTCCAAATGGACAGTATCACAGAAATTTAATTTTTTAAATAATTATTTATTTATTCATTCATTTCTTTTAATTTGACCACAGAGAGACAGAAAGAGAGAGAGGGAGAAGGAAAGTGAGACGGCAAGCCACGAGATCTGGAACTCGAACCATGGTCTGCCATGGTTGGGAATGTCCAGTACCTTAACCACCACGCCACCTGCTGGTCCCCAGAAATTTCATTTTTAAGGTGTGAATATAGCTTTGATGTACTGAAAGGATGTGAAACCACATTTACACTGGAATCTGTCTGTCGGTCTATCTATCATCTAACTGTCTTTTGTCCATGTAGAGCTGAGTTTCAGGATGCATGCATTGATATGACTGAACTAGTTATTTGCTGCCAGTCTCTTAGTTTTCCTTTACTCCTGATTAGTTGATGCTGGACTGCATGTGAAATACTTTGAATATTACTTTCAAATATATGTATTCATGGAATCACATATCTAGATCCACAATGGTATCTAACTTCATTAAAATAAAAAATAACAAGCCCACAAACTCAGAGTTATATCATTTTAGACTTTAGATTTGCACATCCTGAACCATACAAAGAGAAATAGATGATCAATGTCCAAACTTGGAAAGTAGAGAGCTGCTTGGTTACCAGAGGATCCAGAGTTAAGGAGAGTCGGTGTCAGGCTTCTAACCCAGATCTGCCACGTACCTGATTCAGCTTTTTCAGGTGCACTCTGCTGTCTCTTGACAATTTCCTTCACAAAGTTTAAGAAAAGATAATCATTTGGGTATATTTAGGTAAGTTGCCCTCTACCTTTTCACAGAGCTTAATCATTTCTATTTAAAGCTTTGGTATTCCTTAGAATGTTAACTGTAGCTGACAACAGTGAATGGAAATAATTGAGTGTAGTGCTTGCCCTCTTAGTAACATCTTCCTCATCTTCCAGCTCCTTTATTAAAATTTATTTTTTATATTTTTTATTCCATGTTCTTTTATACATTAAATCAAATTTTTCAGCTTACAAAGCTCCATTTTAATATTTCTAAAATTCCCATTTTGTGATAGTTCTCTCCCTAGCTAAATGTTTTCCCAGACTTCCTGCATGGGCTTGAATTCCTTTGTCTAATTTTTTTCTCAACAGAAGACAGTAATACTTTCTTCTTTTTCACATTCCCTTCCATCTTAGTTTTCCTTTACTTCTTTCCATTATGTATTTACTTCAACTTAACATATAATGGTTAAATTTGCTAATTTTTCCTTTGCTGGTGTACCTTTCCTAATTTTTTTGCACCTTGTCTTTTAACAAAGATTGACTTTGAAAGACATTCAAGATACAAACTACAGCTTATCCCAGATATAACTTTTTAAAGGATATTTAAGATAATAAGATTTTGATATAGAGTATTTCTTCACATATACTTCCAAATAGGATAGTTGAATGGATTTTCTACTTACAACAGATTTCACCTAAAACCATTTAATTCTCAGTGAAAGATTATCATCTTGATAAATCTTACAATTTAGTTCAATTTGGGCACATCTCCCATCCACATTTTATACTTTAAAATCACTATCAAAATGCTTAAATCATCATAATAAACACTGTCAAAATTTACAAAGAAGTACATTTTTCTCCTTTTCATTTTAGGAAATAAAAAGTGAATAATTTCAAGTGTGTAGCAATGTGGAGAAGGGCATGACTTATGGAGAAGTCTGTCAGGACTATAAAAATCTTACTAAGGGCTGACCCCACAGTTTACTAGCTAAAGGACCCAGGTTCCACATGGCTGACCATATACGTTGAATCTAAGTCCCAGCAACTTGAAAAACATGCTGGGTGCATGTCTGTTTGTGCCCTGAATCCCAATAGGGTAGAGAAATGGATGAGAAGGGATTGTGGCATGACCACGCCCTGTAAGGGGGTACTTTCTCCCTTTCTCTCTAGTGAGCATCCATACCCTCTGGCAATTAAAAAAAAATCTTACCAAATTCTGTATATTAGTAAGAAGAATGCTGCTATTGAAAAAGGTGAAAAAACTACCTCATTTCAAAGAAGGTGAGATGCTCAGACTTTTTGCTTCTAAATGTAAACTAAGTTTAATACAAACTTGATAACGTTGTGCATGCTTTTAAAGCTATGAAGCTGTGGTTATAAGGTGTGTTTATTTATTCATCTGGCACTTAAACTCTTACCGTGAAAGACATTTTTGTAAACTTTGGACCATTCTAGAGAAATATAGGATGATACCTCTTTGCACTTAAAGATACTGTTTCTAGTTTAACAGTGAGCTATACTGAGTTTATTTAATCCCTAAAATAAAAATATAAATGCATGTAAAATTATAGTATCAACCTTTACTGAGTGTCTGCCAAGTGCAAGATAATGCAGAATGTTTATTATATTTGCTGCTTTTTCTTGCCTTAATGGTAATAGCGAATATTTATTGAATGCTGGCAGATGGCATGATGGTTAAGGTGCTGGACTCTCACATGGCCACAGTTTGAGTCCTGGACCTGAGTTCATGTCCAGAGACTTCCTTGAGTATCCTGAGCACATACATACCTATGATCTAGGGCTTACTAAGACTAGGGGTGGATGGTGGCATTGGGACCTTAATGGGGGTGCTGTCTATCTCTCTCTGACTCTGTCTTTTTCTCTCTAGCTTATGAAAGAAATAGATAAATTCAAAAGAAAAAATGTTTATGGGAAAAAGAGAAATACTGCTTAATAGCTATTGTCCTTAAATAACACCCTCAATGCCTGTCTTAGTTGCAAGAATTTATATACTTTACCAGTACCAGTTGTTATATGTATGTAATCTAGTTATGTGCTAAATATAATATGTAGCTTTCATTAGGAGCTAACATTTTTTGACCACACACCAATAAAGTAGCTGATAATAGAAGAAAAACATACTTGTGTTTCTAGAACCTGACTTTTGATTCCTGTGTCTGGGTTAATTCCCATGAAAATCATAGAACACATGCCAGAGGCAGTCAATACTGAGCTATTAGAATACACCAAGATACCAGTTCATATTGTTAGGTTGCCTCTGTGGGTACTCTACAATTCCCAAAGTAATTTCAAGCTCAGAACTTCAACTTCTATAGAGAAAACTGAGACACAGAGACTAAGGAAAAAATGAGTTCATGTTCACATCTTCTGACTCCAAGTTAGTTACTATCACTACCATGTCAATTCAAATAATGAACAAATACAGAACACACTTCATTTTTTTTTTTGGTTATTATTATTTTTTTGAGAGAGACTTTTGTTAGAGGGCGTGTGTGCTTTCCAGAGAGACAGAAAGCAAGAAATTACCCCCCAGGGACAATGGCCATGCTGCAATCCCTTCTCAATTCTTCTCTTGAGATTTTGAGCAGGCACACACATGTGCCCAGTATGCATTCTTTTTAAGCCAGTGGGTCCAGGACTTGAACCGTTGTCGATCATGTGGAAGTCCAGCTATATAACCATGACGCTATCTGCTGGTCCCCAGAACACATCTTTTAACAAAATGGTGATTGTAATAGCTAAGCAATCATATTAGTAAGAGACATAGCCACTACTTCCCAAGTTATTTTGGTGATAAAGCTTTGTATAGTACTACTGTTTGCAAACCATTTACTAGAATTTGCGTATTATAGTTTAAGAACATTAAAGCAGTCCCACTTGCAAATATGTCTTGACTGGAATTAATAGCAATATCACTTTCCTTTATTAATGTTTTAACAGGGCCCAGACATTTATAATGCACAATTTCTTCATCCTAAGACTATTTTAAACTTGTATAATCGAGTATTAATACATGGAACAATAGTTTTTACATACCTTAAAGCCTCAAGAGATATTTTTCAAAGAAAAGTAGAGATGGACAGCCTTGATGAAGAGTAATGCTATCTTTTACATTAAAAATATTTTAGATTTTTGGGACCAGCAGTTAGTGTAATGGCTATGTCGCTGGACTCCCATGTAGTGAACTATGGTCTGCGTCCCAGACCCAGTGGTTTAAACTCACACTGGGCGCGTATGCGTGCGTGCCCAAGATCCTGAGAGGAGAATGGAGAAGAAGGGATTGCGGCGTGGCCATCCCACCGGGGAGGGGGGCTGATTTCTCACTTTCTGACTCTCCGTCTCTCTGTCTTTCTGGCAAGTGCACGCTCCCTATAGCAAAAACCTCTCCAAAAATAAATAAATAAATAAATAATTTAAACAATTTTTGATTTTTAATTATACAAGCACCATATGGAAAAATTCTTGTGAAATATTCAAACAATGAAGTATATGGAGTAATAAGTGGAACAATGAATATTTATTTTTTGTAAGTACATGCTCTTTATCATGGATATGGATGCTCATCTGCTATCATTGACTATTTTCTGGAGTCTATCTTCCCTCTCTCCTTTCTCTCTTTTTTTCTTTTTACTTAAAATACAAAATTTAATGATTTTAGCATGTTTACAGAATTGTGCAACTATTATCACAAAAAATTTTAGAACATTTAATCACTCCCCCAAATAACAGTACTAATTAGAAGTCACTCCCCAATCCTCCCTCAACCCTCCTTTTCCTTGGTCATATTAATCTACTGTCTGGCTCCATACATTTCCCTATTCTGGACAGTTCATACAAATGGGCTCATATAATAAATTGTTTTTTTTTTTTATTATACTTACTTTTTTCATTTAATATGATGTTTTCAGTGTTTTTCCATGTTGTAGTATATATCAATATTTGTTTTTACAAATAACAGTCTATCATATGGACACATATATGCCATATTTTGCTTATCCCTTCATCAGGTGTTAGACATTTTGTTTGTTTATAATATTTTTTGCTATTATGAATAATGCTGCTATGAATATTCATGCAGAAATGTTTGTATGGATAAACATTTTTATTTCTCTTGGGTATATACCTGGGATTTGAATCACTAGGTTTTATGATAACTCTGTGTTTAATGTTTTGAAGAACTTCCAGTGTTTTCCAGTCACTGCATTTTCATTTTTAAAAAATATATTTTATTTTATTTTAATTTCTTTTATATATTCAATCACTATACATCACTTAGCTTTTTGGTTTTATTTTTTTTGTTTGCTTTTTACCATATACAAGGGGTCTTAAAAAGAGTTCATGCAAAATATATATCATGAAAGACTATGAAAGAATTTCATAATTTTTTGCACTCAAATAAATTTGTACTTTGTTTTCCATGTGCTTTTTGAAGTCGTCCTTGCATTTTTTCTTTCAGATAAAGTCATATTGTAAATTACACGTGCAATAAAAATCCCATTGAGATTCTAAATAGGATTATGTTAAATTAATAGAATATTTTGGAGAAAATCCATCCAAACTCAGAGTGAGTCTTTATTTAAATCTATTCTTTTGATTAAGTTTATAGTCTTCTTCATGTACATTTAGAACATTTTTGATAGGTGCATTTCGACATATTTTATATGTCTTTTGTTATTATAAATGCTAGGGGTTTTTTTTTACTGTATTAAAAACATTATTAGTAGTATATTACAAGGGTATAGATGTTTTTATACACTGATTTTCTATTGGTCTATGCTGCTTAATCCCCTAAAAGATTTCACCGTTTTCTATTCAGGCAATCATCATAATTCTTTGCAAACAATGACAGCTTTATCCTTTTCTATTTTTATCTCATTTATTTAACAATCTGTTTGTTTTAGGCAGGATCTCAGGTACATGACTTTAGTTATCCTGTGGGAGTAAACATTTTTGTCCAGTTCATGGTATCAGTGAAAGTACTCCCAATGTTTTCACATCAAGTATGATGTTTGCTCTATGTCCCTGGTAGTTATCCTTTATGAGTTAAAAAATTTTCCTATTATTCCTAGCTTAATAAAATTTTGTTTTGTATTATTTTTAGTCAGTAAGAGGTGTCAAGCTTTATTACACAATCTTAGACTGCATATTCTATGCTTCGTCTTTCTAAACCTGTTCATGTAGTGAATCACATCGATTAACTTGTTCTTAATTATCCTTGCATTTCTGGGATAAACTACATCATCAGCATGTTCATGATTTTAGTTTCAAGCAACGAAACCAATTCGTGGTAAGTTAAGCATAAAATATTGTAATACGTTATCAGAGAACTCCTGGAATTTCTGGAAAGTCAGAAAATCAAGCTTTGGGCCTTGTTATCCTGAACAAAGTCTTATATCATTTCATAGAACTGGTCCAGTGAAGACCCACTGCAGAAACTATTGAGAACAGATACAACAACTTCTATCATCTAAGCTGGACTGCAGATATTCCCTTTACCCCTATCACTTTTATACTTGATGTTACTCCCTCAAAATTGATTCTGCATAATTCTTGCTTCTTTGTGTCTGTTGCTTCTGACTCATTCTGGGGTGGTGTTATCTGCTAGGCAAAGTCAAGGTCATTTGTCTCTTGTTTGAGCTTCAAGGAAAGCTGGAAACAAAAATGCGTGATGTGGGCAGCTTTTCTGATGGGAGTTTGGGAATTCCTCAAATAAAAGAAATGTCAGGTACTGACTAGCCCAGAAGAATAACTAATGTCCCAATAGTTTGGATATGCTATCTCAAAAATAAACTGCTGCTGAGGCCACCAGGTAGTACAGTGGTTAGTGTACTGGACTCACACAGGGTCAACAGTGATTTGAGTCCGGGGCCTGGCATCTTAAATATCACACCAGGAACATGTGCCCAGAATCCTAGGAGGAGAATGGAGAAGAGATTGTGATGTGGCCATCGCTTCTGGTGGGTAATTTCTCACTTTTCCTCTCACTGTCTCTCTCGTATCTCTCTGGCAAGTGCACATGCCTTACGACAAAACCCTAAAAAATTAAATAAAAATAAATAAACTGCTGGATTCAGTATGATAATATTTTACTTAGGATTTTTTTGCATCAGTGTTCATAAAAGAAACATCTGTAGTGTTCTATTCTTAAGCCATCTTTTGACATATACTTAGGTTATTCTTATAAAATAATATGGGAAGATTTTTATGCTTTCTATGCTCTGACAGAATTCACATCACTTGGTAATTATCTGTCCTTTATAGGTTTAGTAAAACTTATAAAATCACCTGGGACTGGAGCCTACTTTTAAGATGGAGCTTTGACAGCTTTTGCAATTAGTTTTACAATTATTGCTATGTTCATGTCTTTTTCCTCTATTTGGTTCAATTTGATAATGTGTATTTTAAGAAAAAAATAATTTCAGGACCAGCAGATGGTGTAATGGTTACGTTGCTGGACTCCCATGTAGCTGACCATGGTTCGAGTCCCAGACCCGGTGGCTTGAAACCCATGTCAGGCATGTGTGCATGCATTCCCAAAATCCCTAGAGGAGAATGGAAGAGAATGGATTGCGGCTTGGCCATCTACCCTGGGGGGTGATATTTTGCTTTCTGTCTCTCTGTCTGTCTGGTGAGCACAAGCACCCTATAGCAAAAAAATCTCTTTCTAAAAAAAAGAAAATATAATTTAGTCCCTATCTATATACATGTAGTTTTTTAAAGAGAGTTTTTGCTATAAGGTGCATGCACTTGCTAGAGAGACAGAAAGAGACAGAGAGGTATAAAGCAAGAAATCACCCCCTAGGGAGAATGGCCATATCACAATCTGTTCTCCTCCATTCTTCTCTAGGGATTTTGGGCATGCATGCACACGTGCCCAGCATGAGTTTTAAGCCTCAGTGTCCGGGGCTTGAACAGTGTTTGACTACATGGGATCCAGTGATGGTAACCATTATGCCATCTGTTGGTACTGATTTCACCTACATTTTTAAATTAATTGGCATTAGAAAGTTTAGCATTCTTGTATAAACAATTTTCTCTGTATCTGAAGACATATATATTTTTTCTCATTATAGACGTTTATTTTTCTTTTTTCTTTTTTTAAAGTTCATGTATTGTTTTCTTTCATGATGAGAGAGAGAAAAAAATGCAGTTCTCTCAACAGGCTCTCGATGCTCTGATCCATCCTTCATCTTAATCCAGTTCCAGATCACGGCAAACATGTCCTGGCATACTGAAGGTCTCTGGGCTTGAACTAGGAGCCATCCCATGTGGGACTGCCTCAAAAAGTGTCATGTTTTTACCATTGTACCATCATCTGGCCCTGTCCTTTATTCTTTCTTTTTTTAGAAAGACTTTTTGGTATAGAATGCATGTACTTGCTGGAAGGTCAGAGAAACAGAGAGACAGAAAGTCAGAAATAACTCCCCAACCCAGAGGGAATGGCCACATCACAATCCCTTCTCCTCCAGTCTCCTCTTGGGATCTTGGGCAAACATGCACAGGCACCTGGCATGAGTTTCAAGCCACTGAGTCCAGAACTTGCCCTGTGGTGTACTACATGGTAGTCCAGCAATGTAACCATTACACCACATTGTATTCCCCGTGTAACTTGGACAAGTTGTAATGCTTTGCAAATTTTCCTGTTTTTAAAAAAGTTAAATATTTCAAATATTTAACTGATCACTCTCATTGAAGATACTGCTGTCCTAAATTAATGATACATTGTGTTTTTATGTTTACTACACTTATATATGCAAGTATAATTGAGCTTGAGGGGTCTTCAAAAAGCTCTTATAAAAATGCATATTATGAAAAAACTATGCATGGATTTCAAAAAAATTTTATACCAAAATAAATGAATATTTAAATTTCATTTCCATGAACTTTTTGAGGTCCTCACTGGTTTTTTAACTTTACATACTTGAATCATACTAGACATATCCCTTTGTAGATTGTTTTTTTTTTTTTTAATTGCCAGAGAGAGAGAGAGAAAGAATGCACAACCCCATGGAGTATAGTCATGCCACAATCCTCCTTCACTCCCCATTCCATCAGGATTTGGGACATGCACACACATGCACTCTCCATGTTTTTTTTTTTTTTTTGAAGAGATTTTTGCTATAGGGCGCGTGCGCTCGCCAGGCAGAGAGAGACATAGAGACAGAAAGCGAGAAATCATCCCCCAGGGGGGATGGTCATGCTGCAATCCCTTCTCCTCCATTCTCCTCTCGGGATCTTGGTCATGCACACACGCCCGGCGTGAGTTTTAAGCCACCAGGTCCGGGATGCGAACCACGGTCGACTACGTGGGAGTCCAGCGACATAGCCATTACGCTAACTGCTGGTTCCCAACCATGTTTTCAAGCCAAAGGAGCTGGGATTTGAACCACAACTGGTCGTCTGGGATCTGGCTCACAAAGCATAGCCCTTAACCACTGCATTCTGGGGCCAGTCCTGTAAATTGCTTTCTGCTTTTTCTTAACACATTATGTGTTTAAGATTCAGCCATGAAGGGACCAGCAGTTAGCGTAATGGCTATGTCTCTGGACGCCCACGTAGTCAACCGCAGTTCGAGTCCCGGACCCAGTGGGTTAAACTCACGCCGGGCGTGTGTGTACGTGTGTGCCCAGGATCCCTAGAGGAGAATGGAGGAGAAGGGATTATGGCGTGGCCATCCCCCCAGGGGGTGATTTCTCACTTTCTATCTCTCTGTCTTTCTGGTGAGAGCACGTGCCCTATAGCAAAAACCTCTCCAAAAAAAGAAAAATAAATAAAAAAAATTAAAAAGATTCAGCCATGAAAGTACATGAAGTTCCAATTTATAAATTTTTGCTTCTCTATAGCTTTGTTTGATGAATGAGTCAGAATTTATTTATATAATATCACACTGATGATGAGACTGAGGAAAAGAAATGCTTTATCTTGAATAACACTAAAATAAGTAGAAAAGGATGATGTTAGGACTCAGACACTCCTGCAGGGTGCAGGAAGACAGACTTCAATGGCCATCATGTTTGGAAATTGACATCATCCTTGCCAAAATTTTTTTATTAAGTTTATTCTGAATTTCTTATGGGACCCAGATGGAAACCACTGTGATAATGTGATTACTATAATGAAAATTTGCTTTCTATTCAGTGACCATAAATTTTGTAAAGCCTGTTTCATTTTCTGGTTTAAAATTAGGACAATAAAAATTATGTCAAGTTGTATTTTCTGAGTTTAAGGATGCCTTAAAGTAATACTAGCAAATCTATTCAACTTTTGTCTTTTCAGAATATAATAAATACTGAATTTTCATCCACCTTGTTTCTTAGATTCCTTCTTTTTCATTCCTCCACTTCTGTTACACTCTTCCTTACCATAGTACAGAACTAAAATATTGAATAGTGTGATGTTCTCTGTTCTAAATTTTAATGCAGGGTATTTCTACTTTTCTCTTTAGTCTAAAAATTGCTTTTTGATGGATTTTTATTTAGGTCAGAAACCTCAATTTAAAAATGGAGGCATCACCTCATCTGATTTAAGGCACATGAAACTACAAGGCAGTCCTTGAAACTGGCAGCTTTGCGTCTTGTTTCAAGGAAGCCCCATTCTACATGACCTAAGCTAGATGGCTTGTCTGTATCATGGCAAGGACTTTTTTTTTTTTTTTTTTTTCTTTTCTTTCTTTCTTTCTTTCTCTTTCTTTCTTTCTTTCTTTCTTTCTTTCTTTCTTTCTTTCTTTTTTTTTTTTCTTTCTTTCTTTTTTTTTTTGGAGAGGTTTTTGCTATAGGGCGCGTGCACTCGCCAGAAAGACAGAAAGAGACAGAGAGATAGAAAGCGAGAAATCACCCCCCAGGGGGATGGTTACGCCACAATCTCTTCTCTTCCATTCTCCTCTCAGGATCTTGGGCATGCACACACACATGCCTGGCATGAGTTTAAGCCAGTGGGTCTGAGACTAGAACTGCAGTTGACTACATGGGAGTCCAGCGACAGCTTTTATGCCAACTGCTGGTCCCAGCAATGACTTTTTCATTAAAAGCATTCTTCAGGGCTGGCAGCTGTTGGCACAGTGGTACTACAGTGCTCTGAGATTCTGGGCCCATGTGGGAAGGTTCTGGATTTGTATTCTGAGGTCTCCCTGAGCACACTTGGCTAATTGAGGCTGGGGGTGAATCACAGCGTGAAGACATTTTTGGGGATGCCTATCTCTCTCATGGAAGAAATAGAATAAAGTTTTTAAAAAAAGTATTCTGTGGGCTGGCAGATGTTGTAATGGTTGAAGGTGTTGGACTCCCACATGGTTAATTGTGGTTCGAGTCCCAGACCTAGCAGCTTTCTTTCTCTCTCTCTCTCTCTCTCTCTCTCTGGGACAAATTAAATAAGTGCAAATTAAAATAAGTACATAAATAAATAAAGTTAAATAAAATAATCCTAAAAAATATGTATTTTGCCATGTATCCAAGTCAAAATTTTATGGATATATGCATGTATTTATATATATTTAAGATCTCAAAACAATGTTTATCTCTAGGTATTCTGAATTCAAGAAATAAATGTAATTACTAACAATGGATTATCTTTCTTTGACTTTAGGCATATTATTACAGAAGTTTACAAATATTGTGAAATATGTATCTATCTGTTGCTAAAATTGTGCTTGACTAAGAAAAAAGTAGCATATACATGGAGAATGAGAAAGAGCTATAACCGTTTGAAATGTATTTTTTGAAACACAAAAAATGTGTTTTCAATTGACCAACAAAACTTGAAAAAGGTAAATTCCAAGGGACTGGGTCAAAGAGTTTGAAGTATAACTCTGCCATTCATAAATGCACCTCGGAGGAGGAGTCATGGGTGAGGAGTGGAGAGAAAGAGTGGAGAGAAGGTGGGTATCTCTTGACAGTGATACCCATTTTGGAAAACCCAGAAAAATATAGCGTGAAGTTCCTACTCATTTCTTTGAGGCCTAGGATTGAAGTGAATTGCTAAACCATCTTTTAGTTTAGGTTTCCCCATTCATTTAGGTAGTCGAGAAAAATGTGTTAAGTGTGCGCTCTGTGTGAGGCACTGCTACTTTTTCAGTAGATACTGGTGAATTAAATAAGCATAGTCCTTGCCAAAAGGGACTGCTTATCTGTTTTGCCTATTTTGTTTTTCCTTTCTCCAACTACTGTGAGAATTAATGATTGAACACATGGCTTAGAGAGAGAAAAGAGATGTGAAAGTTTGAGTTGGAGAGAAATGGTAGAAATGGATCAGAAAGTGAGCCTAGGAAGATCACATTTTGAAAGAGGAAGTGATGTCTCTTCTCAAAAGAAAGTTAAGAAAAGATGGAGGTAAAGATGGAACTATTTTATTGTGGAAAGAAGGCGAGATGAAGGAATGTACAAGTGATGGCTCAATATTCTCAAGAAAGAAAGAAGTAGGGAGAACATTTTCAGTAATCTATGTGAAAAAGAGAGGGACAGGGATTAGGTCTGACATGAACAGCCACTGTGAGATGAGAAGAGTCAGTAAAAGGGTAACAAACAAGCACAATCAAACCAAACAAAACCTAAGTGGGGAGAAGAGGGAGGGTAGGATCATCAGTTTCAGAAAGTTCTGGAACTGTTTATCATGTGAAGACACTGCTGGGTACAGGATCGGAGAAGACATGGTGTCTTTCTCCATGCAGCTCACACTGAGTGGGAGAGCAGCCACCTATGCTAGCTGAAAGCAAAGTGAAATGTGATCACATGATGGTTTTCAACAACGTTTATAGAATTTAGGAGGAGAGGAAGTTGAGTTGGGAGCCATGAAGATTCAAGTTTCTAATGACCATATGGAAATATTCAGGGCAGCATTGACCTTGGTGAACACAATGAGCACTAGCAAAAAAGAAGTTCATAGAGTGGGGCCAGCACTGCCCAGGTGGGAGAGAGGGGATATGTGGAGGGAGTGGAAATGGTGTCAGAGGTGAGGCAGTATCAACTCCAAAGGGGCCGCCACATTAGAGATCTTTTAAGAGCTAAGAGACCCCAGATGAATCTCTGATGATGGGTCACTGAGATAGCATGGATGAACCAGTGCTGTGAAGATGTAATAAGGGCTTGCGCATGTCATAATGCAACCTAAACCAACGAGGAGCATAAAAGTTGTGGGGAGTTGGCTCCCCACAACTCTGAGAGATTCAGTCATGCAAGGTCCTGCTCACCCATGAAAGTCTAAGTGCAAGAAATCTGATTCTAAAATCATCTCCCTTTATATTGGTCTATCTTTTGAGACGCTTTATTGTTTCAGAGCTACCTTGCCATGAAGATTCACCATCTTTTCTTAGCTCTTCTCATCTTTGGGCTGCCATCTACCTCAGGTAAGACTTTAGTAACAGTAAGAAAAAGTGAAGCAAATGAGAAAGCGGTATGAAATGGCACACCTAACCCAACCATTTGTTGACAAGTACTTAGTAAGGTGCGCAATGAAAATTTTTGAATGAATTTGTTGAATGGGTTAATTTGTTTATTTACAAATAACCTTCTGAGGATAAAATAGAATTTTGAAAATTGCAAGATTCTCTATTTTCTATAAAATTTCTCATATCACCTACAGGGTAGAATCTTAGATTATCTAAGAAAAGGAATTTAGAGATTATCTCCTCTGCTTTTCATTTTACAAGTAATGATTTTGAGACTTTGAGTTCAGGTCCTCTAACTCCCAGGACACCAGACAAATTTTATTTTCATTCTCATATTTCTTTGCTTAGCATAAGTAAGGTACACATAGTATCCATTTCATAGCATATTATCATGAGCCTTAAATATGCTAATTCATGTGAGGGACTTTTAAGAAGTACCAGAAAAATTACAAGTACTCAAGAAATGTTAACTATTATTATTACTATTTTTATCTTTTATTTTCAGAGGGATTTTTGTTCTAGGTTGTGTGTACTTGCTGAAGAGAGACAGAAAAAGACAGAGAGACAGAAAGTGAGAAATTGCCCCCCCCCCCGGGGGGGGGGGATGGTCACACTGCAATCCCTTCTCCTCCATTCTCCTTTTGGGATTTGGAGCACGAATGCACACATGCCCAACATGAGTTTCATGAGTTTCAAGCCTTTGTGTCCAGAACTCGAACCCAGTCAACCATGTGGGAATCCAGCACCTTAACCATTATGCCATCTCCTGACCCCCTATTATAAGCCTTTTAAAAGTTTGTCCTCTTCAATAATTTCTTCTTTCAGTTCAGAATACTCTCAAGCAGGGTGGGTCTGGAAAAATGCTCAGATGTTGTTGGAGTTTATCTTTAGAAGAATTTTTAAAAAATAAAATTTGCCATTCAGCACATGTGCTCACTGGAGAGGGACAGAGAGAAAGAGGGAGAGAGAGAGACAGGGAGAGAGAGAGAAAGTGAGAGAGAGAGAGAGAGAGAGAGAGAGAGAGAGAGAGAGAGAGAGAGAGAGAGAGAGAACAATCTGTTCTCCTCCATTCAACTCTTGGGGTTTTGGGCACACATACACACACATGCCTGGCATGTTTTTCAAGCTGCCGGGTCTAGGACTCAAACCACTTAGGTAGTCATGTGAGATCCAGGTACCTTAACCACCATGCCACTGGCTGGCCCTGGAGTTCAGGAGCTGGTGAAGTGATAAGGGCCTGACAGAATTAAGAATGGAAAGGGATGGAGGAGAGAGAGAATATCAAGAAGATGGAAAACACTGATGGCATGCAGGAGAGAAGGAAGAGGAATCAGTGATAGTAAGAAGGGTTTAAGGTGTGTGATTTATAAAGGTGGGGTGCCATGAATAGAAATGTAAATGAAGAAAAATGGTTTTGATTTGGGGATGAAGCCAGTGAAAATGATTTTAGAAATGGTTACTTTGAAGTGACAGTGAGACATCTAAGTGGAAATAATCTAGTGGCGATGTGAAACTAGGAGAAAGCTAGGCTGAAGATAAACATTGTGGGACCTTCTGAAAAAGTATGACAATTGAAGTGACATGAATAGATTACTCCTTCAAGGGTAATTCTTCTGTCCTTTCTCTTTCTGTCAGGCGTGCTGTGTTCTGGGCCTGATAGTGATAAGTGCTTGTATTAGCGAAAGATGAGAACAACACAGAAAGTAGCTGTGCTGTTTTCTCCCCTTCTCCTTCTCCAATCCTCCTCCTCTTTACTCTCCTTCATTCAACCTTTTTCAATTTTTTTTATCGTCCTCAAACATAAGAGGAAGCTTACAAATTGTACATAATTAAAGTTTTTTTTTTTTCCCAAAGTTAAATAATTAGTAAGAAGTTTCAAGCAGAGCAAAAACAGGTTAGAAAAGGTAATAGAACAGGGGCGCTACGGTCCAGAATGGCCCCCAGGTGAGGTGGCTGAAAGGAGAGGGCAGAGGAAGTCCTTGGCATGGATTTCAATTAGGAATGGAGTGGTACAAGGGCCTGACAGAATTAATTTCCCACTCCTGGGAAACTGCACCTAAGCTTTATGCACCTGCAACGCTCACCTGCCTGGAATGGCAGGATATCCAGCATAGCATGATCTCATTATTGTTCTGGAAAGTCAGCCTTGACCTTTCTCCCAGGATAATCCAATGACGCTGGGCTTCCGCAGCACAAAGGAAGGTCAACTGGTCTTCCACAACTGCGCCTGCAGTTCCTATCAGTCCCTCCTCTAAAATATATTTTTAAATCTAATTAAAAACTATTTTGTTACCCGTGGGCCAGTCTCACTAATATTTTCTCACAAAGATTTATGTTCAAAATCTCACCTAGAATTTTATGGCTATATCCTCAAATAAATGTATTTCTACTTTTGTTTATTTATCCATTAATTTTAGGAGGTGAAGATCCCTATGAAGTCACCAGTATCCTGGACTGTAAAAATCAAACAATATGTAATTCCCAAGATAAAACTGGAAACTGCTCTAATGTTCAGATCGGAGTGTGTGTCTTGCGTGTCAGAAGACATGCAAAGCAACTAACCATGGAGAAACAGAACATTACGAAGACAGGGTGATGTACTCCTTGTCTTATTAAAAAATAAAGTCTGCCCTCTTTTCTCTTTCTTTTTTTTTATCTCTAGTGAAATACTCATTTATTAATGGACAGTTTAGACAAAAGCTTAACAAGGGTTTTTTTGTTTGTTTGTTTGTTTGTTTGTTTTTAGAGAATTTTGCTATAGGGTGAGTGCACTCCCTGGAGAGACAGAAACAAAAACTCACTCCCCTCCCCACCACCATGGGGAGGGGCGGGGGGATGGCCATGCTGTAAGCCCTTCTCTTGCATTCTCCTTTTGGGATTTTGGGCATGCATATACATGTGCCCAGTCTGAATTTCAGATCTCTCGGTCCAGGACTCGAACCATGGTCAGCCATGTGGGAATCCAGTGATGTAATCATTACACCATCTGCTGGTCCCAACAAGGGATCTTGATGTTTAGGATAAGTTACATGAGAATCAACATTTCTTTAGTTCCCATAGGCCAGAAAATACAGATTTAAGGAACTGAAAGACTTGTCCTCTTTCATTTTGGGGGTAAAGTTTGGAAAATGTGAATTAGGAGAGGAAGGATGTGAGGGGAAGAACTACCGACTACAGTGTGTGTGTATGAGACAGGGAAGAGGGTGCGTGGGACTAGGGGTTATGAAGTTTTACTGTAGATATCAATAGCGTCTTCCTTCAATGTTCTTAAGGTTTTGGTAAAGACTTAACTAGCTTTTTATTTATTTTTTAAAATGTATTTATTTTTGTGGGATAGAGTATGGGTTTTCACAACATGCATAAGGTCTGTAATTATCAAGTCACAGATAGAGACATGTTTATCTTCTGCATTATTGAACAGTCATTTGGGCACATTCACTAATAGCTCTACCATTTTTCTTTTGAAGTATTTATTGACTAATGACTTTTTTACTTTGCTATGGTATACCATTTTATAACCCTAGTGTACATACATTCTTGTGTCTGTAATCCTTTTCTCCAGACCTGCCTCCTCCATTTAATTTTTATTTTTGGTTAAAATCTTTGATGTAACATTCAGTGCTTGCATCATAACTGATGATTCCTTCCCCTGACTTTACACTCAAATACCCACGTTACCCAGGCCGGACCTGATAAGGGGAGACAGTGAGTTTTGATTCTGGAACTCTTCCCCTCGCCCCTGGCCTCTGTGATGCTGACACTACCTGCAGCAAAGTACCTCTCCAAGATTCCCCGATTCCAGCATATCAGCTTCCCTCTCACTCTCTCTCTGTCTCTCTGTGTCTGTCCGGGGAGCACTCACTCACTACAGCAAACAAACAAACAAAAAACCTAACAACTCTCAAATAATGAAAATTAAAAAAAAAAAAACCCACGATTTATCTTCTGTTATTAATAGAACGGATGGGGCCATTAGTGAGGCTCATAAATGGACACCCGGGTACTGATATGCTTAGAGGAAAGTTTTCGCTAGTTTAAGAATTTATCCCGGCAGCTACAAGCCCCACGAAGGGCGCCACCCCCTCCCTGGAGGAGCTGGGCCCCTTTGTGATGCCGATGATGAAAGCGCCCAGGGGGAATATGACAACGACGTCCCACCCCCAACCGCAGTGTCCTCTCCACCCCAAGCTAAGCGGCTCCCCGCTCTCCCCCCTCGGGCCCAACCCCAGGAAGTCAGATGTCCTTGTCCAGCAGGTCGTTGGGCTCGGGGCGATGGACGAAGAGGAAGTGGTCCCGGCGCAGCCAGCTGCAGGACGCGGCCTCGACGGCGCTGCGCCGGGCTCTGCTCAGCGAGCGCGCGCGTTCCTGGACGAAGGTAACCTGCGCTGGGAAGACCCAGCCCCTAGGTGGCGTGAGAGGAGCTGGTCCCACCCTCCCTTTGGACGGGACAAGTATAGATTTAGTGCCCACACCCAACAACCTGTGTACTCTAAACAACGTGCATTTAACATTGTAGAATGTGCTGCCCATGCTTCTCACTGCTTTAAGTGCATCATTTTCCGTTGCTATACTTCCCCCCAACCACCAGTTGCCCAGGGCCAGTTGCACTAGTTTTCCAACTGCCCTCCTAGTCTCAGGCAAGCTGTCAAATCAAAATAAATAAATAAATAAATAAATAAATAAATAAATAAATAAATAAATAAATAAATAAAATAGAAAAAGAAAAAAGGAAAGAAAAACTCAGTTTCATAGAGAAGCAGTAAGGGGGGGGGGGAGGTGATTCTATGGCTTAGCTATTTGTTGAGGGGAGGAGAGGGGACTGAATTGTATACTCCCCCACTTAGGTGACTACTGGTATGTGTACCCAAACAAACAAGAATCAGTAATAGCAGCAATGGCAAAAACAAGCAGGCAAAACCATGATTATAACATGCAGTAATGCTTCCTCGATTGTGCGTGTGAGGTGGGTATATTAGTAACACCTGTGTACAGATGAAGACACTGAGGCACCTGAGAGGTTAAATAACCTTGAGATTGTACAGGTTGTACAATGTGATGCTGGGGATTTAATCTGAGCAGTCCTCTGCTAGGGGCCAAGCCTTGACCCATTCTCCAAAGAAAGCAACCAGAGGTGAACAGAGAACTTGAAGCAGCATATTAAAGTGCTGAAACCGGGGGGACCAGCCAGTGGCTTGGTGGTTAAGGCACTAGACATTCCCACATGGCCTACCATAGTTTGAGTCCTGGACCTGGTGGCTTGGTTTCTCACTTTCTCTCTCTCTCTCTCTCTCTCTCTCTCTCTCTGTCTCTGGTCAAATTAAAAACAAATACATGAATAAATAAAATTAAATAAAAATAATTTAAAAAAAAAATGCTGGAACTGGTTCACAGCAGTCAAAGTCAGCCAGCTTGGGGACCAGCAGTTAGCGTAATCGCTATGTTGCTGGACTCCCATGTAGTCAACTGTGGTTCGAGTCCCAGACCTGGTGGCTTAAACTCGCGCTGGGCGCGTGTGCGTGCATGCCCAGGATCCTGAGAGGAGAATGGAGGAGAAGGGATTGTGGCGTGGCCATCCCCCCTGTGGCAGGGGGTGATTTCTTGCTTTCTGTCACTCTGTCTGTTTCTGTCTTTCTGGCGAGTGCACGTGCCCTATAGCAAAAACCTCTCCAAAAAGAAAAAAAAAAGGAAAGAAAAAGTCAACCAGTTTGATTGAGTAAAAGTTGTGTGTCCTTTAATTTCTACAGAAGTAGACATGTTGCCCTTCAAAGTGAAGTGGTAAGGAACTGGAAAATATGCAGGTAATACACAGAGGAAGAGCTAATTTTAAAACGATTCATGTGAACAATGTCTTCTAGGAGCCAGCAGGCGGTGTAGTGGTCGAGGCACTAGACTCCCACATGGCCCACCACTGTTCCAGTCCCCAGCCCAGTGGCTTGAAACCCATGCTGTGGCGTGTGTGCATGTTTGTCCAAAATCCCGAGAAGGGAATGAAAGACAAGGGATGGTGCTCTGGCCATCCCCCCTGGGGGATGATTTCTCACTTTTCTTCTCTGTCTCTCCATCTTGTGCACATGCTCTATAGCAAAAATCTCTCTAAAAAGAAAAAAGTCTTTTTAGCTTATAATTTCTCAAATTGGACTAAGTTAAAAATATAGTTACAAGACACTGCAATTCTCTTTTAAGGAAACTAATTATTGTATATTAATATCAGAAAGACATCAACTTAAATAAACCCTGATCTAGTTCAAAAGACTTTGAACTTAGCAATAGTACATTAAGGAGCGTGATGATTTATCTTTGAGATAACCAGAAAATAGAGAGTATACTAGTAACTCTGTGTATGACTTTAGTTTTTATTATTTTTTTGAGAGTTTTTTTTTCCCTATAGGGCGTGCTCACTCACCAGACAGAGAGAGACAGAGAGACAGAAAGCAAGAAATCACCCCCCAGGGGGCATGGCCACGCCACAATCCCTTCTCCTCCATTCTCCTCTCAGGATCTTGGGCACGCACGCACACATGCCCGGTGTGAGTTTTAAGCCACTGGGTCCAGGACTCGAACCACGGTCAACTACGTGGGAGTCCAGCGACATAGCCGTTACGCTAACTGCTGGTCCCTGTGTATGACTTTATATTAATTGGTTGAACAAGAAATGTGTCAGGCATTGCTTATCCATTTTCCAAGCAATGTTAAAAACATTAATAGGACAGTTTCGAAGTTCCCAGATAAATTTAGATCATCACTGAGTTCCCATCTCCCTGGTCGCCGAAAGACTTCTGAAGGGGCTCTGCCTGAATTAATTAGCTGAGCTGTCTCCACAACCAGAGCCCAGGAAGTGGATATCAGAACCTTTCCTCTCTGAAAACAAATGACCATATTTTGATTTCAATTTAACTCAGCAAATTTATTGGAGATTAACCATGTTTTCTGCATGTTGTCTCAGTTAAAACACAGTTCTGCCCCTGGGAGTGTCTGTCTGATTTGCCATATATGCTTTCCTAATATAAATTGTTTCATAGTTTCCCAAGAAAATGGAATAATGTTCGTAATTGATCAAGTTTTTACATTTCATATTTAGTGCTATCAAGATGGGAAGAAAATTGGTATAAGCTATCTGAAAAGCTATCAGTATGGATCAAGAGATTTTAAATGCTCTTAATTTTTTAGATAGATTTAATGAATGAAAGATAAGTAGATAGATTTAATGAATGAAAAATAATCTTTTATAGTACATGATTTCCTGTAGCATAATGGCAATGATGGAAGCGCAAGTTCTGGGGCAAGGAGCTCTGGATGGCTCTACTGGTAGCCATGAAATCAATTTCTTTTCTTTTTTTTGGAGAGGTTTTTGCTATAGGGTGTGTGCGCTGGCCAGAGAGACAGAGACAGAAAGAGAGAAATCACTCCCAGGAGGGATGGCCATGCCGCAATTCCTTCTCCTCCATCCTCCTTTAGGAATCTTGGGCATGCATGCACACGTGCCCAGCATGAGTTTAAGCCACTGGGTCTGGGACTCGAACCACAGTTGACTACACGGAAGTCCAGCAACATAGCCACTATGCTATCTGTCGGTCCTGAGATCAGTTCTTTAGAGGGTACAATTTTGTTAGTAAAGATGCCACCTCTCTCTATATATATAAAAATTACTTTCTAGAGCTCAGTAGTAGAGATGGGGTGATATAGATGAGCCATAGAAAATATGTTAATATACACAAATACCATTTTTTTTTTTTTAAATTTTTGACATTGGGTGCATGAATTCACCAGAGAAAGACAGAGACAGAGCGAAAGTGAGAAACCACCCCCCAGGGGGAATGGTCATGCCACAATCCCTCTCCTTCATTCTCCTCTTGGGATTTTGGGCATGTATGCACATGTGTCCAGCATGATTTTCTTTTTCTTTTTGGTAAGATTTTTGCTATAGGGTGCATGCACTCGCTGGAAAGATAGAAAGAAATCACCCCCCACCACACACACACGGGGGGGATGGCTACACCACGATCCTTTCTTCTCCATTCTCCTCTTGGGATCTTGGGCACATATGTACATGTGCCCCACGTGAGTTTTAAGCCACTGGGTCTGGGACTTGAATCATGGTCAGCCATGTGAAGTCCAGTGACATAAACACTATGCAATCTGCTGGCCCCTGGCATGATTTTCAAGCTGCTAGGTCTGGGGCTAGAACTGCATTTGGCCATGTGGAATTCCAGTGCCTTAGCCACCATGCCACCTGCTGGTCCCAATGCTTTTTAACCCTATAATTCCACTGCTAGTTTTATACAAGAAATAATTAGAAATATGGATAGAGAGTAGATAAAAGTTTACTGATTGTATGTTTTTCCTTTTAGTTGAGATCTTCTTGCATCTAGCCATCCATATTGGAGTTCCTTACTTCCCTCATTCTCTACTATTTTCCAAGGCCCTGCATCTTGCCCATAACTTCAGTTACTTTCTCTCTGTAGAGACTTGCAAATTTATTTCTTTCCTCACAGCACAGCCAACTAACATTTCTATATGGAAGTCTCAAAGACATTTCAAATTTAGTATCCCAAAACTGAACTTGCATTTTTCTACATCATCTGTTTCTAGGTTTCCTATGAGGAAACATTGTCATTCTTCTACTATAGAGATAATTTCCCATGGCACTTAATATAAGGATCTGCCATGATAATTATAAGGATGAATATCAAACTCTAAAAATTAACAGGACTGGGGACCAGCAGTTAGCATAATGGCTATGTTGCTGGACTCCCATATAGTCGACCATGGTTCGAGTCCTAGACCCAGTGGCTTAAACTCACGCCAGGCGCGTGTGCGTGCATGCTCAAGATCCTGAGAGTAGGATGGAGGAGAAGGGATTGTGGCCATCCCCTTTGGGGGGGGGGGGGGAATTAACAAGACTGAACTAGGTAATTTATTAAACTTTTTTCTTTTTTTCATCTAATTTTAGGTTGTTGAATATTACACTGAACTACTGGACATTCTAAACCAAGTGGAAGTATATCAGATATCTGACCCTGATGTTTCTTTAGCCCAATTGGTAAATTTTAACTTTCTTGCCAAAGAAATATATTATGGATAGTAATAAGATAATCTTTGAAAAATAGCAAGTGCAACAAGTGCACTTTGAATAACAAGTGCAACATGTATATCATGATTTTTATTACTGAGCTTTGCTGATGTTTATTATCCTAAGAAGTTTTCTGTGGTGGATACAAAGTAGGCCTCTTTTGTTTGTAACTCAGGTAAACCAGTGGGGCAGAATCAGAAATTGATGGGTTATTAAACTCTCTTTGAAGGATTTGTGCAGCATCATTCTGCTGGATTCCCCTTTGTAGAGAACAGGACAGACTAGACGTCAAGGTAGTAGATAGAAAAACTGAATTAATACACTTTGCTCAAGGAATGTACAGTCTAAGAAGGATGAAAAATGTCAGATCAGCTTGGAAGTACTGAGAGCACTGATGATCCAGAGCAGCGCTTCTCAGCAGATGTTGCCCATTAGACACGTGGGAACTTCCACAAGTTTTGATGCCCAGGCTGTACCTCATGACCTTTAAGGTTGTAATTCGGGTATGGGAATTTTAAAAGCTCTTCAGATGATTGTAGTAGCAATAAAGTTGGAGAATATGGATGAACCACTCTGTGAATATTTCATTCTTTTAGAATTAGAGAAATGCCTTTTAGATATGAGCCTAAGTTTAAATAAAACCAGGGCAAAATTTGACGTGTGAATCACAGGAGCAACTTTAGAATTTTTAAAATATTGAAAAAGTCTTGAAAAAGTTCATGGGAGATTGATATTATTTAAAAACCATGCATGGATTAAAATTTTTTTTGCATCACAATAAACTCACACTTTAGTTTCATTTTTTCATGAACTTTTTGTAGTCTCCTTGTACTATTTTCACTGATTAAAAAGGGGAAGAATTAGAAACAGTGTGACTTTCAGGCATAAAAACAATGTGTAAAAATATTCTTAGTTGATTTGTGATACTTCAAAACCCAATTTCTCAGGGAACCAGCAGTTAGCGTAATGGCTATGTTGCTGGACTCCCACGTATTCGACTGCGGTTCGCGTCCCGGACCCGGTGGCTTAAAACTCACGCCAGGCGCGTGTGCGTGTGTGCCCAAGATCCCAAGAGGAGAATGGAGGAGAGGGGATTGCGGCGTGACCATCCCCCCTGGGGGGGTGATTTCTCACTTTCTGTCTCTATGTCTCTCTCTGTCTGTCTGGCGAGTGCACGCGCCCTATAGTGAAACCCCCCCCCTCAAAAAAAAAAAAAAAAAAAGAAAAATAATTAAGGACTGCAGTAAGCTATATAGCCCCAGACAGGTGCTACTTTGTAGTATGTTCATTCCACTCACTGAGGTTTATACCTAAAGTCAGACATGTGTTCATAGATATGTATATATCAGCTGCGCTTGCTATTGAAAGTATTCAGATTAATTAAGATCTTGGGTGAATCAATAAACTGTGAAAAATAAAAAAGGCATGAATGCAACAGATACCTGAGACAGTGTGGGTGAAAGGTGGGAAATGGCAGAAGGTAAGAGATAGGGAATCAAAGGGGAAAGAAGAAGCAAAATATATGAGAAACAAGAAATGGAAAATTATTTGTTGATGGTAACATGTATAGTAATATCCTTGACTGAGTCAATATATAGTGTATTCTGGATAGAAAAACTCACATTGTATACTGTAATGATGTACAGTGCAAAAAAGAAAAAAATATGTACTGTTGATAAATTTCACTATAATGAGACTGATATATGAAAAATCTTCAAGATATTTGTGTTTTGTGTGTAGAAAATTGCTAGGGTCAAACATTCAATATAAAATAAAAAATAATGAGAAATACTTTTAGTTTCTTTGTTAGGTTGAGACTGTGTCTCCTTTTGCTAATGTTTAATTATAGTTGTAACATCAACTGAGTTGAACAGAGAAATACATAAGTAAAATAAATAATACTAAATGAATAAAATATTACTGCTACATATTTACGAGACAGTCTCCTGACACTTCAGAAGCTTAAAGAGTAAGATTATTCTTATGTGTTCATTCTTTTAAATGGCTGAATAGTATTTGATCGTGTGTGTGTGTCTGTGTGTGTGTGTACATCCATGGATATACATCCGTGTGTGTGTGTACATCTATGGATGTACATCCATGTGTGTGTGTACATCCATTGATGGATGCTTAGGTTGATTCTATGTCTTGGCTATTGTAAATAGAGCTGCAATAAATATTGGGGTACATATATCTTTACAACATACTGTTTCCTTTCCTTTGGACATATGCTTAGTTGTGGAAGTGCTGGATCATAGGGCAGTTCTCTTCTTAGTTTTTTGAGGAAACTTTCTACTATTGGGTTGTCAGAAAAGACTAATTTTTGTCTAGAAAAAAAAAAAAATACGTCATGACTTTTCCAACAACCCAGTTTCTCATAATGGCCTATATTCCCACCAATAGTGTAAAAGGAGTTCCTCTGTCTCCACATCCTCACCAGTATTTGTTATAGTTTGTCTTTTTGATAATATCCACTCTAATTGGGGTGAGATGATATTTTATTAAGCCATACTACCCATGTTGAGCTCTGTAGAATAGAATGGGGCTTTCATGTTTATGAGATAATGATTGATATTGAAAAGCTCACTGGAACGAATCATTACTTGAAGCAGAAATTATCCCCAAGACATTCTAAAGATAATGCTCTTTTTGGTTCCTGAGTCCATCAAATTGAGTTTAGACAATTTGCACAAGTCATCTTCTAAACCATTAATTACTAGTAAGTGTTAACAGGAGGTTTTGAATTCCTCTACTTTTATTAAATAACATAAATTTTGTTTGTTTTATATTTTTTAGGGAAGAATAACAAGCCCACCTAAACTTATTAGGCAGCACATATTTGGGGGATTTAAAAAACTGTGCTGGAGCTATTGTTTTAATTAGTGAAATTCAGTATGCTTTGCAAATAATTTGTTTTCATAAATACTGTTCCAAATATGTTGGCAGCATGATACCTAATAAAGATATAAAGCAATAAAAATTGTGTCTTGCTTAAATAGAAGCGATGACTAGCCTACATTATTTTAATTAATTAGTTAATTAATTTTTTGCTACCGGGCATGTGCACTTGCTGGAGAGAGGGGGGGCGGTGTGAGAAATCACTCCTTGGAGGTTGGCTATACTGCAATCCCTTCTCCATTCTCCTCCTGGGATTTTGGGGCACACACATGCACCCAGCATGATTTTCAAGCTGCCGGGTCAGGGACTGGAACTGTTTAGTTGACCATATGGGACCCAAGCAAGTGCTCATTTGTTCACCAGATAGAGACAAGAGAAAGCACCCCTCAAAGGAACACTGTCATGCTGTAATCCCGTCTGTTTTTCCTTCTTGTCAAGATGGTGCATTTTTCAAGGTACCGGGTCTGGGATTCATACCTCAGTTGTCCTCATGGAATCTGGTTCTTTTTAACTGCTGGGCTATGAGGCTGGCCCAAGGAAATATTTTTCAAGCTTCTATTTTTATTAGAGAAATGCTTGGAAGTAGTGTTTTAAGTGAAATAATACTGTAAGGTGTTCTTATTTTTATTTTTTAAGAAACAAAGAGAGTGTCCCTAAGATCTACCCCACCCGCACCTTGATTCTTACTTCAAATTATATATATATATATATATATATGTATATTATATATATATATATATATATATATTTTTTTTTTTTTTTTTTTTTTTTGAGAGGTTTTTGCTATGGGGCACATGCACTCACCGAAAGACAGAGAAAGACAGAGAGACAGAAAGTGAGAAATCACTCCCCAGGGGTGTTGGCCATGCTGCAATCCCTTCTCCTCCATTCTCCTCCCAGGATCTTGGGCATGCACACACATGCGCCTGGCATGAGTTTAAGCCACTGGGTCTGGGACTCGAACCGTGGTCGACTACATGGAAGTCCAGCGACATAGCCATTACGCTAACTGCTGGTCCCACTTCTAGTATTTTGATTCATTTTTTCCCTAGTATTTACCCCTATATATTACAATGACATGCTTATATTGTTATTTCTTGGTCTTATAGACATTACATACTGACTTTCTTCTCTGGAAGGTAATTTAGTTCTTACATCTTCTCTCTCAGGCACAGAATATCACACAATCACATGCACATAAGCAAACACACAAATGTGTACATACTCCCCCAGCTACATACATAAACACTCTTCTCCATCCTCCCAATTATTTCACAATTTTTGGTTAAATCCATATGGTATTTACATCATTACAATGCAATGATTATTCACAGGTGAACCGCACATAAGGTATGATTTTTTCATTTCCTTTCTTGGGCAATTTATTGCTTTTCCTGGAGTTAATCATACCTTGCTTTATTTGCTTATTTGGTTAACTATAATTTACTAAACATATTATACAAGATAGACACTGTGCTAAACACTTTGTAATGTATTGAAATTTACTTCTTATACTTCCTCTGTGAGGAAGGTGTTATTTCATTTCATTTGACAAATGACATAATTGAGGGACAGAGAGGCTGACTAACTTTCCGGGGTCATAAAGTCAGTAAGTGGCTGACTTAAGATTTGAACCCAGGTAGTCTGAATCTCCCTTAACCACAGGAGAATATGGCTGAATTTTGGGAGCTGGCAGCTTGAGAGATGAGCATGATTATTAATAAAATGAGAGAATGGGAGAGATGATCTGGTTTGGATTTTTCTTGGCAAATGAAGAAGGAAAAGAGATGATAAGCTTTATTTTGGACAGGTTAGACTGATGTGATGACAGGGTGTATAGATATCTGTCCTACAGATAATTAGACTTATGTGATCAAGGAAACAATTCGAACTATGAATGTGGCATGGTAAATCTCTGACATCAAAAAGATAGGTTAATAGATGAGTAAGTATGATTTCCACAGGCAGGTGAGTGGACATGAAAAAGAAGAGACCGGGATGAACTTTCTGATAAGTACACAGTTAAGAAGGGGAAACAGGAAGTGATGCTAAAGTCTGAAAGAGGCAGTCATAGAGGTAGGAAGAGAATGGAAGGAGAGCTAAGACCCCACCAAGGAGAAACATTCCCAAAAGATGAGCACGCAATAAACAGGTCCTGCAGAGAAAAGTAGAGGGCGGTAGAATAGCTAGATTTGTGGAAAAGGTGGTTATTGAAATTATAAGGAGTATTAAGTATATATGGCAGTAGATAGTACTAGATTTTCTTTTGTCATATTTTTAAATTTTTATTTAGTTTCATTTCTGGTGTCCTATTGTCTATTTGTTTCTGGTAAGTAGAAAGAGTACATTATTATTGTATCTCCAAGTGTTTCTTGGCCAAACCCCAGAAACCTTGCAGGATTTATTCACTAGCCAAGGAAGAGAACCACCGAATATTAGAAATGAGGAGAAACTGGCGAGTTCCCCCTGGTTCATTTTATTTTATTTGTGGGGAAACTGGAGCTCAGAGTAGTCGATCGACTCCCACTGCAGAAACATTCTGAGATGAGCCTGGAGTCCGACCTGAAGCCAGGCCCTTGCTCACTGGGATGTATCTTACGCTCTCTTCTGACTCCCATGTTTCTGGAGTAGCGGATCCGGAACCACGTCATGGAGGAGATGCTGGACCCATAGGATGTGAAGGCTTGTCCGAGGGAGACAGAGACAGCAAAAGGGGAAATCAGAAATCATCCTCCATAAGGAGATCACTCCCCGGGATGGATTGGATGGCCACACTGCAATCCCTTCTTTGCCATTCTCCTGTTGGGATTCTGGGCATGCACACACACATGCCCAGTGTGTGTGTGTGCGTGTGTGTGTGTGTGTGTGTGTGTGTTCAAGCCACCAGGTCTGGGGCTTGAACCAACGTCTGCCATGTGGGAGTCCAGCACCTTAACCACCACATCTCCTGCTGGTCCTGAGTGAAGAGATTTTTAGAACTGCTTTGCTGACTCTGAACAGTGAGCTGTGTCTGATCTCTTTAGTGCTTCCGGTGCTTGAATGCTTCTTTTAGATGAAATAAGAGGCATATTTGGAATTAACAATATCAGATTGAAATATATGTCTTTTCTGAAGATGCATTATTCTTTAAAGACTTTAAAATTGTGCTGCATAACTTGTAACATTGGAAAATAACAGGAATAATAATGGTTGGGATTTTAAGAACAGATTTCTCTATAATTTTGTGCAGTTTAGCCTATCACTAAAAGACAAGTTGTTGGAGTTAAATCTGGATTTTTCTACCTATGCTGCTTGCCCTTTTGACTGTTAATGTGTCTTTTTATTCAGGAGCCAGGAAATGTACTCTACATGGTTAAGAATGTAAACTGACGGATGAAAAATTTTATAGTATCCAAGAACCTGTAGAAGTATGTGTCATTGTTTCTAGAGGGAACTGTGAGCTAGCTTGCAACATAAAATAACGTGCCTGCTATTTCAAACTACTAAACTCTCAGACTAGAGAGCGTTTCAGGCTATCTCATATTTAGGCCTTTATGGGACATAACCATAGAATCATATCTTCCCAGACCAGAGCCTGCATCTTGGTCTGTTCTCAATGGCACTGGGGAGACCACGACTCCATCAGTGGTATTATTAAAGTGGTCAGAAAAAACTTGTTTTATAGTTTAAACCTAGCCAAAAGCTTACTACTGAGAAACAAAAAAACCCACAACACAAAACCCTATGTATTTTGACACCACTTTTATCTTTCAGCTTTATGAGAGTCATTTTCACTTAGCAGTAGCTCTCCAAAACCTGAATCTCCACAGGAAAGCCATACAGCAATTAGAAACTGCTGCGGTGATTGCCTCCATACCAAAGGTAAAACTAGGACGCTATTGCTTAGGATATTCAATAATGTTCAAGTTGTCAGTTGGTTCCAGTGACTATATAGGATATACATATATCATTGTAAAATGCAAAAAACAGCCCAGCCCAGAAAAATTAGCATTGCTTGCTTTATACCAGACAGAACTGTAAACCATTTTTCTGAATATTTTGTGCTGTCTTATGTTTCGTTTTTCAAATAAACATTTTTTTGAGAGATTTTTGCTATAGAGCATATGTTCACTGGAGAGACAGAGAGAGAGAAAGTGAGAGATCACCCTCCAGGAAAATGGCCATGCCTCATTACTTTCTCCACCATTCTCCTCTTGAAATTTTGGGCATGAATACACACATGCCTGGTGTGAGTTTCAAGCCACCAGGACTGGGATTTGAACCATGGTTGACCACATGGAAGTCCAGCACCTTAACCACTATGCCACCTGCTGGCCCCCAGAAAATCAATTTTTCTGATTGTAAGGATCATATGTACTCATTGTTGGAAACTTGGAAGAAAGGACAAAGTCTACCATTCATAATGCCTCCTGCAACTCCTAAAGCTATATCACTCTCAAATATGTAAATGAAAGACTAAGAACAGAATTTTTCTCTCTTTTCTTTCTTTTCCATTAAATTGTGTCTTACAGAGCAAGCTTAGGGAGACATTAGCCCTTCAATGTCATTTTACTTACATCGATGTTATTACTTTCCTACTGAGCACTTAGCATGTGTCAGGAAGAATTCTAAGCTCTGCACATGAATTGTCTTAGTCCTTACAAAGACGACAATATGACAATAGAAGACTGGCATTGTGCTCAGTAACTTATTTCAGGTTGGCTAGTGGAAGTATAGAGCACTCATATAACAAGCCCAAGGTCATGCAGCTGGTAAAACAGGACTAGGAGTCTCCCTCAGCCCTCAAAGTCATTGTGACAGGAATGGAGGGAGTTACTGTATTCACTTCTCACTATGTAAGTTTTTGTGCTGGGTACATCACATGCTGATCTCATTCAATGCGCACGGCCTCACAAGGCAAATACTATTAGCACATATGAAGATGGAAACTGAGGCTTACAGAGATGAAATGCTTTATTAAAAGTCATACAGGTGGGCCAACAGGTAGCGTGGTGGTTAAAGTGCTGGTCTTACATGGTTGACCACAGTTTGAATCCTAGACCTGGTGACTTGCTTTCTCACTTTCTCTCTCTCTCTTTCTCTCTCTCTCGTGCACATATCATTTAGCGAGTTAAAAAACAGTAATAATAAATAAAATAAAATAAAATAAAATAAAATAAAATAATTTCTTAAAGGAAAAAAAAAAGTCACATAGCTGGTAAATGGTAGAGCCAGGAAAAGACAGCTTTCTCTCTTTCCACAGCTGTCATTTCTACTTGACCACATAAGAAGATAATTTAAATTTTTAAAAAATAATTATTTAATTTTATTTATCATTATTTAAAAATTTTCTTATAGGGCACATAGTGCCCACCCGAGAGAGAAAGAGAGAGAAAGGGAGAAAGCAAGTGCTGGGTCTGGGACTTGAACCATGGTCAGCCATGTGGGATTCCAGTGCCTTAACCACTGTGCCACCTGCTGGCCCCAAGAAGATAACTTTTACATCTCTTTTTCCTCACATGGATTTGTATGATCAAAATTTGTTGCCCATTTTTGTGAATTCAGGCAGGATAATGTACAAACTGGACTTGAAGGCTTTTTAGTTTCATAGATTAATGCTCACCAGGGTTTTAATGTCCAACTTGGAGAATTCTACCAGAGATTCAGCACCATGCCCAAAGTTTATATTGAATGCATAACCTAATGTCTTGATATGTTACCATTTAATCTCAATTTAAAATAAATGGGAAAGAACAGAGTTGACACTAGCTTAGAAGAGAGACCATTTCAAAAATGCATAGGAAGAATTCAAGCATATTGCTAAAGTTTTCCAAGTCAGAAATATTCCCTCATGGCTTGCCCAATTAAACAACAAATGAAAAAACAAACAGATTTTCCATGTCACTTCAAATACATTTTGCCCATAAGAGAAGCTTTAAAATGAAAGTTATAAATATGCGGGACCTAGGTAGGCTAAGAGTAGTATCATAGTTTATTTATTCACTCAACAAATATCTATTAGGTCTACTAGGTGTTGTAGACACAGCAGGGGAAAAAGGAAAAGTCCTGCCTGCTACGAGCTTACTTTCTAGTGGGAGGGTATAGACAGTAAGCACATACATTAGCTGGTAAATAATACAACAGAAGGCGATATGTGCTGTCTAGGACAATGAAGGAGGGTGAGAGGAAAACAAAGTGTGGACTGTGAGAGGGGATTGCTTAGAAAGGTCAGAGGCAACCTCCCTGTAAAATTGAAGCATTCATTCCTTTCTTATAGAAATGTTATAAGGACATGGGATGAAATATGCACAGCTCCTGTGCTGACCATGGATGAAACGATTGTATTTTATAGACAGAAAACAGATGGGACTTAACCAGGTTATGTTTCACACAGTTATTGCTAATTAGCAAAGCCAGGATTTGAACTTGGATCTTTTGACTCTATCGCTAGTGATCTCACCATTTCGTTTTGCTGTTGTGCTGTTTCCCATGGGTGTATATCACTAGTCAGTTGGTAGTGAACCTAAGTGCTTGTTTTCCATTTCTATAGTATAAATTTTTTGTGTGTGATGCACTTGTGTTTTGGAAGTATAGGCACTTTTAATTGTGATTTTGTATCTATTGAATAGATGCAAAATGATCTATTTATATCTATGTAATATAATTTTGTATAGATATCTATACAAAGGGGGGAAGGGCTAGCAGATGGTGCAATGGCTATGTTGCTGGACTTCCATGTTGAATGTACTTAAAAGTTATAATCTCTAATGATGTGAATTGGCTTGTATTAATATGTAGCTGATGATACAGCTCCTTTTATAGCCTCTTGGGTTTTCATGTTTTTTAAAAACTTACTACAATTGTAGGAAACACATTTGAGATGATAGCATAAGTCAGCCCTAAAGGAATAGCAAAAGTCCTAGGAGTAATCTTGTAGAGCCGTGTCAGGACAAATAAGGGTGGTGATTCAAAATAAAGACCCACTTGTGCAAATGCCAGTATGGTATTAAAATATTAGATTTATTGTGAGGGATTTTTTCTAAATAGAATTCTTTTTTTTTGTGTTTGCTTGTTTATGAGAGACTTTTGCTATAGGGTGGATGCTCTTGCTGAACAGACAGAGAGACAGACACAGAAGGAGAAAAAGCAAGAAATCACCCCCCAGGGAGGACAGCTGTGCCACAATCCCTTCTTCTCCATTCTCCTCCTGGGATTTTGGGCACGCATGCACACAAACCTGGATTGTTTCAAGCCTTTAGGTCTGGGACTTGAACCACAATTGGTTGTGTAGGAGTCCAGCACCTTAACTACTATATTACCTACTGGCCCTATTAAATTTCTTTAAATTTTTTTTTATCACCAAAGAAACAATAGATAAAGTATTTTAGTATTTAAGCAGAGTTAACGATGACATATAAAGAGTATATTCGGTTATAAGGGGAAAAGTAGTATCCCAATATATTTGGCAAATACATAAATACAATTTCATCAAAGAACTATTAAGGAAGCAGTAAAAATGTCTGTAGTAATCAAAGTGTAAATTAAGACAAAACAACTGAGTATCCCACTTAAACTAGTTTAAAAAATACAATTGAGAAGATGTCACAGACCTGGCATTTTTATATAGCTCGCAAGTGGAGGGACAAATTGGTGCAAACCTCCTGAAAAGCAATACAGCAGTATAAACCAAGGGCCACAGAAAGATCTATTGGGAGGGCTAGCAGATGGCATGGTGATTAAGGTGCTAGATTCTCACATGGCCAGCTGTGGTTCAAGCCCTGAAACTAGAGGCTTGAAAATCATGCTGGGCACATGTGTGTGTATGTCCAAAATCCTGAGAGGAGAATGCAGGTGAAGGGGTTGCGTCATGGCCATCCACCTGGAGGTGTGATTTCTCATTTTTCCTTTCTCTGGCAGGCATACATGCCCTATAGTTTAAAAAGGGGGGGAGGGGACTAGCAGATGGTATAATGGCTATGTTGCTGAACTTCCATGTAGTCGACCGTGGTTTGAGTCCCAGACCCAGTGGCTTAAAACTCACACTGGGTGAGTGTGCATGTGCACCCAAGATCCCAAGAGGAGAATGGAGGAGAAGGGATTGTGACATGGCCAACCCCACTGGGGGGGGGGGGGTGATTTCTGTCTCTCTCTGTCTTTCTGGCAAGCGCACACACCCTATAGCAAAAATCTCTCCAGAAAAAAAAAAAAAAAAAAAGAAAAGAAAAGAAAAAGAAAAAGAAAGAAAAGAGAAAAAAATGTATAATATTTTAACTACTAAGTCAGTTTATAGAAATTTATTCCTAAAAAGTAGGCTAAAATAAGGGAAAAACCTTCTTGGAGAAGATGTTTATTGTGATATTATCTATAACAGCAAAAATATAGGAATAAAAATATAATAAAATCTTACTAGGTAAATTGGGGGAAGACACTTGGTACTATAGAAGATTGTGTAAATAGTAGAAATGTTAACAATGAACATCACGTAACAAAATAGAAATACCTTAATTTGTTCTTTAAGTAAAGAAATAAGCGTGCAGGCTGGCTTTGCGGTGCAGAGTATCATGCTGCTCAGGAGAAGCTGGGTCCCTCACAGTAACTGTGATCGGACCCCCTGCGTGGTCAGCCTGGAACACACCAGGTGTGCACATGCGTGCCCGAGACCTGCCAGTCTAGAGGAACGGGATAGTGACATGACCAGACCCTGTGGAGGGTACTCATCTCTCTCTCTCTCTCTCTCTCTCTCTCCTTCATCTCTTTCTCTCATGTATATGCATGTACACTACCAAGAATAAAGAAAAGAAGAATGCAAGCTGTTAAGCTGTGTACAATTATGTTGAGAAGACTGAAAAGGGACATATAAAAGAATTTATAGTTAGGTACCGTGGGTTTACAGGTTTTCCCTTTTCTTTTCCAGATATTCCACAATGCTGTTAGACTGCTTCAGTAATCTTCAGTAATTAAAAAACAAAACCAAACAAACATTTTTTAATTTTTTTTTTTTGGAGAGGTTTTTGCTATAGGGTGCATGCGCTCGCCAGACAGAGAGAGACAAAGAGACAGAAAGCGAGAAATCACCCCCCAGGGGGGATGGTCACGCCGCAATCCCTTCTCCTCCATTCTCCTCTCGGGATCTTGGGCACGCACTCACACGTGCTCGGCGTGAGTTTTAAGCCACCGGGTCCAGGACGTGAACCGTGGTCGCTTACGTGGGAGTCCAGCGACATAGCCATTATGCTAACTGCTGGTTCTCCAAACAAACATTTTTAAAGCTCACTTCCAGTGGCACGCACTGGTCCGATGCTGCACCCTGTGGGCTGACGCCACCCAGGAGGCCTGGGTTCGATTCCCTGCCAACCTGGAAAGTTGGCTGTGGTGGCACACACCTGCAATCACAGCTACTCAGGAGGCTGAGGGAGGAGGATAGCTGCAGAACAAGACTCTGTCTTAAAAATATGTTTTAAAAATTCATGGTATATTAATGCCATTCTCCCTTTCTTTCCAGAACGGTTGTAATGTTGGTTGTAAATATGAGACTTTCTTTCACACACCAATATTTTCAAGAATGGCATATTCTCATGCAGCATGTGGTAAGATGCATCATTTCTCTCTGAATTGGGCTGGGCTAGTATTCATTTTCCAGCTAATAAAGCTGTTTCCTCCATGAAAGTAAGTTTCCATTAGGGAACTTATTATACATAAGTCGTAGTTAACGAAGAGCTGTTGCTTTTAAAGTGGCAAGTGTTCCTATACTGAAGTGTTTTCATGCATTCATAACTCACAAGCAATCAGCTTGACTCATGCACTGGCATCTTAAAAGTGCACTGAGACGACATCTTGTTTCTGGGAGACGGCTGGACCCAGAGTTTCAAAAGCAGAATTACTGTTTATGAGAAAGGTCACCAATTTTTCATCACTTAGGAAAGCTATGCTCTGTGTGCCAAGAGAGAAGTAGTTAAATACAAGGCTGTCAACCCTTGGAAGATAAATGAAAATCACTTTGTGTCCTTTACTTTCTAGATCTTCTAGAACCTATCTTGGAGAGACATCCACTTCTGTGGGCTAAGCAGAAAATGGTGTAAAGAGCTTGAACTCAAACATTGACACCACATCTAATCTCATATAAGATCCTACATTTCTGAGTCTTTCTTTTCAAGCGTGCTTTTTTTTTTTTCTTTGTTCCCCATCCTGATTCATGTTTCCATCTTCCAGGCATTTTCCTAGGAAAAATGCCTTGGAATTATTTAGATTTCTCTTTCTCCTTCATCCTGAAGAAGAGGCTTTTGTCAACTGAACCTCTAAAATCCTTCTTCAGTTAAGTTCCTTATTTCTAAACCTGGAATATTGTACAATATTACTTTTTGATAGATTTCTTCTTAGAATTATTTTCCTCAAAAATATTTAAACAGTGTTTACTTTTATGCCAAAAAAAAAATCTTTTTTTTTTTACTTTTTTTTTTGGAGAGGTGTTTTTTGCTACAGGGCACATGCGCTTGCCAGACAGGCTGAGAGAGACAGAGAGACAGAAAGCGAGAAATCATCCCCCGGGGGGATGGCCGCACCACAATCCCTTCTCCTCCATTCTCCTCTCGGGATCTTGGGCATGCACGCACACGCACCCGGCGTGAGTTTAAGCCACCGGGTCCAGGACTCGAACCGCGGTCGGCTACGTGGGAGTCCAGCAACATAGCCATTATGCTAACTGCTGCCCCCCACCCCCCAAAAAAAATCTTTGGTGACTCTTTACTACTTGGAGAATAAAATCCAAATTTCATCTAATTTGCAAATTAAAAGTTGGCAACTGGTCACCCACCTTCAACTCTTTTAGCACTAATTTTTTTTTTTTTTTTTTTTACTGATTTATGCACTTCATTCCCTATTTAAACACAACAAATTGTTTTCAATTCCTTAAGTCCAGGAGGGCCTTCACATGATTCCATACTTTTTCTTGAATATATTTTCTTTTTTTAGAAGTTTTTGCTACAGAGTGCGTGCGCTCACCAGACAGAGAGACAGAAAGCGAGAAATCACCCCCCCGGAGGGATGGCCACGCTGCAATCCCTTTTCCTCCATTCTCCTCTCGGAATCTTGGGCATGCACGCACATGCGCCCAGCGTGAGTTTTAAGCCACCAGGTCCAGGACTTGAACCACAGTCGACTACATGGGAGTCCAGCGACATAGCCATTACGCTAATTCCTGGTCCCTTGAATATATTTTCTATAGTATGTTACATATCTATGACCATGATCTACTTATATCTGTCACCATTTTAAGATTGTTAGTCAGTCTGGATAGAGACCATGTCTTGTTCCTCATTGCATATCCAAGCACATAATAGAGAGCAAGACAGACTCAGGATATGTTAGCTGAGTGAGTAAATGTTTTAGCGAATCCTGAAGTGTCGTGCAGTTAATATGATCATCTGAAGAGACAGCTCTGGTTTCCATGAGTAGGGAACATTGAGAAATGTGACAAGGAGGCAAGTCAACAGACTTGGCTCAAACTTGATCTGTAACTGAATGTTCATATAAGTAGTTCTAAAGCCAAGGAGAAGGGAACCACAATGCAAATATGGTGGAGGCTGCATTTGAGTTCTGGAGCCAGGAACCAAATTTTATTTTATTTTGAGAGAATTTTTTGCTATAGAGCTTGTGTACTTGCCAGAGAGACAGAAAGACAGAAAGTAAGAAATCACCTCCTAGGAGGATGACCATGCCAATCCCTTCTCCTCTATTCTCCTTTCAGGATTTTGGGTATGCACACACATGCACCCAGTGTGAGTTTCAAACCACCGAGTCTGGGACTCAAACCACAGCCAACCACATGGGAGTCCAGTGCCTTAACCACTACACCACCTGCTGGCCCCCAGGAACCAAGTTTCAAGAATAAAGTTAAATGCAAGAGAAACATAGATCCTGTATCATATTTCATCCTTAAGTAGAGAGAATCTGTATTATTTGATACAAATAGAACCCAACATTTTATAGGCAGCAGTGCTGAGGGCAGGGCTGACTTCCACCATTGAGTGTCAAGAAGCTTAACCAACACGTATATGCATAGAAAGCTGGACGTGGACCAAAGAACAATCCAATTAGAAGATACGGAATGTCCAGAGGTTTAGACATGTGAAAGTTTGAGGGATTGCTAATACTTCAATTTGGAGGGAAAATAGGATGTGAGGAAGCAGGAAGGAAGAAGATTATTGACTTTTGGGAAAGGGTGAATAATCCAAGGTGGCCCTATAGTCCCTTACCTCCTGCTGTTCATGTATAGCCCTTTCCCCCTTATATGTGAGCAGAAACTGTGACTTGATTCCAACTAGCAAACTATGGCAAAGTGATGAGGTATTATTCTCATGATTACATTACAGCATATGATTTTCTATATTGCCAGCAGATTTACTCCTCTCTTCTCTTACTGTTCCCTCCCCCCTTTTTTTAATGTGGAATTTTATCTCTTTCATGAGGGGGATGGAGAGAGAGAGAGATGAATCTCCAACAGGGCCTTGCTATATGATGATCCTCCTTCCAATCTTCCAGTCAACCAGTATGGCAAGGGTGCACAGGTATGCCCAATGTATTCATGTAGACCTGGGATCCAAACCTGGGCCTCTTCCATGCTTCAGGATTGCACTTCAGTTTCCTACTACCCGAGCCACTGGACTGGGCCCCTTGCTGGTTTTGATAGAGCAAGTTGACATGACTACTCCAGCTATAAGAAACTAAATATTTCCAACAACCACATGAGCTGGGAAGCGATTCCTCTCCAGTAGAGTCTCCAGATAAAAATGCAGTCCTTGCCAACAGATTTCAAAAACTTTATTTTTTAACTTTTTAAAATATATTTTTTATTTCATTGTCTTATATATATTCAGTCACATGTGTCACTTAGCTTGTAAAGTGAATATTCCAACATGTATACATTTCTCACCAGTTCAGTTGAGAATACTATACCCACTGGGACCAGCAGTTGGTGTAATGGCTATGTCACTGGACTCCCATGTAGTCGACAGCAGTTCGAGTGTCAGACCTGGAAGCTTAAACTGGTGCCAGGTGCGTGTACATGCGTGCCCAAGATCCTGAGAGGAGGATGGAGGAGAAGGGATTGAGGCATGATCTTCCCCCTTGGGGGTGATTTCTTGCTTTCTGTCTTTCTCTCTCTGTCTTTCTGACAAATGCACATGCCCTATAGCAAAAACCTCTCCAAAAAAAAAAAAAAAAAAAAAAAAAAAAAAAAAAAAAAAGAAAAGAAAAAAAAAAGAGAATACTATGCACACTATCTTCAACACATAATAAACCATTTCTTTGTCCCATAAATACCTTGCCTCTCTGTTTTTCTCCTCAATGTCTTTCCTCAGACTCTCCTTCACACACCCTCTTCCCACACTGTATCGGGTATTTATAACCATTTCTGTTTCTATACCTTCTAGTCATTCAGTTTCGGCCATAGAGTGTGAACACTCAGTTTATATTAGGTGGAGATATACAATGTCTCTCCTTCATAGCCCGGCTTGTTTCACTCAGCTGTAAATCTTCCATATTCATCTATTTTCTGTCAAAAGCCAGGGTCTTACTGTTTTTTATGGCTGAGTAGTATTCCATAGAGTACATGTGCCACACTTTTTCAATCTATTCCTCTGTTCGTGGGCATTTGGGTTGGTTCCATGTCTTAGCAATTGTGAATAATGCCACAATAAACATGGATGTGCAAGCACTTTTTTGACTGAGGATTCTCCTGTCCTTTGGGTAGATACCAAGTGGTGAGATTGCTGGATCATATGGTATTTCTGTTTGTAGATCTCTGAGGAATCTCCGTATTGTTCCCCACAGTGGCTGGACCAAGATTTCTAAAACTTTAGGAAGAGAACTTAGCTAAGTCATGTACAAACTACTGACTCACAAAGACAGTAGGATATTAGTGAACATTTTTTAAGCCACTAAGTTTGTGATGATCTGGTATGCAGCAGGAGCAAACATCTGCAGATTGTAGTATCTAGAAGTGTGGTACTTCTGTAATGAGTACCAAAAAAATTTATAATGGCTCTGAAACCAGTCAGTGGGTGAAAGTTAGAGATATCTTAAGGATTATGATAATAAAGGCCTAAATTGCTTAAATCTAGTAGAGATCTGCACTTTAAAAACCCTTCTGGAGTTTAAAAAAGAAGTAAAGAGCATGTTATTAAAAAAATAAAGGAAGGGAGGGGCCGCCAGGTGGCATGGTGGTTAAGGACACTGGATTCCCACATGGCTGACTGAGGTTTGAGACCCGAACCTGGCAGCTTGTTTTCTTGTTTTCCTTTTCTCTCTCTCTCTTTAGTCAGATTAAATAATAATAATATCAGCAACAACAAATGGAAATAAATGAATAAGTATTAAAAAATAAAGGAAAGATTATTCATGCTATACGATAGGCAGTTAGAGAAGTTGTTTCCAGCAGTTATGGGGAAAACAGAAACTGTAGCTAGAGATATTTCCAAGCAAACTATTGAAGACTCCATGGTAGAAAAATGTGAGATAAAAGAGTCATATTGAGAAGAAGACTGTAAAACAGACAAACAAAAAAACTAGGGCTTGATTTTGAAAAGTCTTTGCCTCTCCAGATGACAAAAGATAATAAAATGAACCCTTCGTGGCCTACAGGAAAGCTGAGGATGTGACTGTACAACCTTTGGATAAAACTTCAGAAAGATCAAAAGATCGGAGTACTTAGTCGTAGGAGGGGCTTTTTCAAGAGATTAAGGATGTTCCTTACAGAGCCCTTCAATCAAACCGAAGGGAGCCTAGGATACTTCAGTTTGTTATTCTTCAGCTATCTCAACAGGAGCCACAGACAGAAAGAAGAACTAGAAAAGAGCTGTAGATGTGACTTTATCTAATGGAATGAACCCTGTTGAAATCCACGGGAGAGCCACAGAGTTTCTGAGAAAATTGTTTCAGAAGAAACACTTCCAGCTAGAATGGAAAGAAACAGAGAGAATGCAAAATGAAAGGAGGCTGTTGGACTCCCAACATCCTCCAGGTAGGAAGCGGGCTGATAAAACTACTTGGTGGCAAAAAAACAAAACAAAACAAACAACAACAACAAAAAACCATGCTGCCACTTATGCAAAAGGAAGGATGACTCAAAGGCAGAGCCAAGATCTTAGATGGTGGAGCTGAGAGCCATAGAAAATTATTTTCAGCCTTTGAAATTTTATGAAGAAACTCTCAACTTTTGTCTGGTTGATTTGACTTCTGGCCAGGAACTTTTTCTTCATTTTCCATTTTTCGTCTTGTGAATTGGGATGCCTACAGCTATGGTTCTACACCTCTCCCATGGTTGCCTGTTGGGTACTTAGGACAGATAACTTCTCTCTTCAGGTTTGTGGCTCCATATGTGGAGGGGAGCTGTTTCCAGGGAGGGTAGTGAATAGGCACACCCAGGAGGCTCATCTGCATGTGAATCTGAGTTTAGTGATCAAAGTTTGGAATGTGAGCTGGTGCTGTAATAAAATGAGCCTCTTGAGAATCTTAGGAGAGGGAAAATAGATTTTGTGTGTGGAAGAGATGTGAATCATTGTTGGCCTGAGGGGGCACTGGGGCAGAGGACTCAAAGGGGCCCAAATAATCGCCATTTCTTACTGTTATCACAGCCTATAACTTTATTCCAACTGATGGAATGTGGCAAAGGTGATGCAATGTCGCTATAGGATTATACAGTATTATGTAATGTTAGTCTGTCTTGCTAACATCACTGCCTGTCTTTTTTCCCTTTGCTTGCTCCCCTCCCCACAATTAACCAGAGGACATGTATGCCCACTGCAGGATAGAGAGAGAGAGAGAGAGAGAGAGAGAGAGAGAGCAAGCAAGGAAACTCCTCCTATGGGGTATGGTCACACTACAATCCCTTCTCCTCCATTTCTTCCTCCTTTCAGAGTTTTGGCCACACATATGTGTGTACCTGGTATGTTTCTCAAGCCACTGATTCCAGTACTCAAACGAAGTGGTCAGCCATGTAGGATCGAACTATCTTAACTACCAGGTCACAGGCTGACCCTCCTCTTGCTGTTTTTAGATAAGTAAGCCTCCATAAATACTATAGCCACAAGGAAATAGAAATAAATGCTTCCAACATTGAGATGAATGGGGGAAAAGATTCTTCCTTGCTAGGCCTCTGGACAAGAACCCAGCCTTGGCCAGGGTCTTCTAGTGTAGTAATTTGTTACACAGCAGTAGGTAACTAATGCATAGGAAGCACAAGCCTCTGATAATCTCCACTTTCATCTCCAGTTGAAACAGTCTCCACTCTACAGATAGTTAAAATATTAAGTTTCAAGGGGAAGCAATTACATTGTTTCTCATAAAGTGGTGTCCAAGTCTTATTTATTTGATCACTATTACATTTTTTTCCTATTACTCCTAAGAAATAAAGAATTATTAAAGCTAGTTTTCCACTAAAATCATGGTCTACTTTCTTTTTTCTCTAGCACTTTCTTATCTGCTGATCTTTACATCCAATGTAGGCTATTGTCCAAAGCCAATTCTTCTACTCTGCTCTGAGGTGAAGGTTCCCTTCCTACCATCAACTGCTTTTAGATCATTCTATGGTGCATTTTCATTTAAAAAAAGTTTTTTCTCACTTTATAAATCTGTGGGAATTTTAGCATGATTGTAGGACCTCTTTAGTGAATTGAAACCATCTCTGAATTTGCCATATAAGTGAATATTGGTCAGAATGTTTATAATCCACTTTATCCTGGGAAATAAAATATAAAGAGAGATTATAGAAAGATATATTTATTCTCAATTTTCTTTACGTTGCTTTAGGACAGATGAAAGAAGCAATAAAGGATGCTAACAAAGCCATTTCTTTGGATAATCTGAACCCAGTAAGTGATACATTTTAATAGTTAAATAAATGACAAAAGGAAAAAGGTACACTATTCCTGGGACCAGCAGTTAGTGTAATGGCTATGTTGCTGGATCCCATGCAGTCGAACGTGGTTCAAGTCCCGGACCCGGTGGCTTAAACTCACGCCGGGTGCGTGTGCGCACGTGCCCAAGATCCCGAGAGGAGAATGGAGGAGAAGGGATTGTGGTGTGGCCATCCCCCTCGGGGGTGATTTCTCGCTTTCTGTCTCTCTGTCTGTCTCTGTCTGTCTGGCGAACGCACGTGCCCTATAGCAAAAACCTCTCCAAAAAAAAAAAAAAAGAAAAGAAAAGGGTACACTATTCCTAAGATCCTTTCCTTTATCATCTGTGCTTGTTACTTTTTTTACATATTATAATTATTTGTCCATATATATATATATATATATATATATATATATATATTTGTACTACTGTATATTTCTGTGACTATGTTTAAGAGTTTATTTATTACTTCCATAAGCAAGACACACAGAGAGGGAGAGAGAGAGCACCCCCAATAAGCTCTTGATGCTGTGTTCAACACTCAGCTTTAGTTAGTCCCAGATCATGGGTATGGGCCTTCCTGACATACTTAGGGTGGTGTATACTATGTGGACCAACCCCACGGAGTGTCAGACTGGGTTGTTGGGATAGCCGTGATGCATTTTTACATGGGAAAACAGAAAAATATGTTATGACTTTACTGACAACCTAATATTTAGCCACTCAACCATAGCCTGGCCTCTGTGGTTTTTAAGTCAGTGGAGATTGTACATCTTGGAGTACAAAAATGAAATTTAGGAAGACTTAAGTAAGTTAAAAATGTATTATAATCAACAACCTTCTTCTATAGCTGATTCACTTCTGCTAAGTGCATTTTAAAATGTACTTTAAAAAAAGAACTTGACATTCAGTGAAATAGACTATAACATGTGGCATTAACATTATTAACAATTTGTCACCAAATGGTGTATGCAGTTTTTGAAAAGATAAACAAAGCTAAAGAGGTCAATGAATAAAGAGGGTGACTGTAATTTTATAGCCAGAGAAGCCTGAATGATTTCTCTTCCTAGTCTCTCATTTTGCACATGAGGATACTGAGATCGCGGGAACTGATGGATTTAGGTTATGTCTAAGTTTAGCTCTTGCAAATGAATGGCGCTCTGGGTTTTCAGGAAAGTCCTAACACATTTTTGCTTAGAAGAATACATCATGACTTTCCCAACAACCTAATACGATGCTTTGCTAGCTGCCTCATGTCTTCTTTTCACTGGTTTTGGTTTCTTTTCCCCAAAAGCCTGAAGAGTAAGCGTTCTTAAGTGACCTTTATGTTTTCCAGGATGTATACTGTGTCCGAGCGCTCGTGTGGAACTCATGCAAAGAAACCAAGAGAGCCATTTATGATCTGAACTGTGGCCTCAGGCTAAATCCTTCTCACATTTGTGCCTTAATACTGAGAGGGGCCATCGCCAAGTCTATTGCAAATGAAAATGAGCAGTGTGATGAGAATAAAGATCATGAAAAGGTATATGTAATTTTCAAAAAGCTTTTGACCTAATGAATTTTAAATGAACACGTTTTCCTTCTATTAGCTAAAGTTTTAACTCTAATAAGAAATGTGATGTGGAAAGCACTAAATTAGTAGTTATGTATTCTGAGAGAGAATTTTAGAAATGACTGCATCACAGTAGCATTAACCTAGCCAAAAAATAGATTATAATACAGAATAAGACCTTGCATACATGAATGATGTAGGTATAACCATTAGCTCTTAAAAATAACACATTAACATACTTTTTTTTTTTTTTTTGGAGAGGTTTTTGCTATAGGGCGCATGCGCTCGCCAGACAGACAGAGAGAGACAGAGAGACAGAAAGCAAGAAATCACCCCCCAGGGGGGATGGTCACACCGCAATCCCTTCTCCTCCATTCTCCTCTCAGGATCTTGGGCATGCACGCACACGCGCCCGGCGTGAGTTTTAAGCCACCGGGTCCAGGACGTGAACCGTGGTCGACTACGTGGGAGTCCAGCGACATAGCCATTACTCTAACTGCTGGTTCCCCCGACATTAACATACATTTAAAAATTTTTAAATAGTCTTCAAAGGAAGATGCTTAATCTATGTGTCTTTTAAATATCTGTGAAAGAAATATTTATATTTATACCTGTTATGTCAGCGTTACCTTGATGGCCATCTAACCATCCATTTAGCCTGAGATGACTTTCACACAGTTCTTTGACTTTTTGCTACAAACACCACTTGGCAGAGTCTGAAGCTACCTTTGGTATTGTGGAAAAAAGAATTCCGTGGCCAATTTGAAGTAATCTCGTGGAATGCTCTGGAGTAAATAAAAAAAAAAAAATTAGAAACTTTAGACTCAGGTCCTTTTGTTTCCAGGAATTTTACTCATAGCTTTTTTCTCAATATAATTCTTTCACCTTTATTTTCAAGAAGGAAGGCAAACTTAATCTAATCTTTGCCACAGACCTTTACCCAGGGTTTCTCAGTCTCCGAACCTCAGAACTGCTGACAATTTAAACCATTTAATTCTTTTGTTTCTTTCCTTTCTCTTTCTTTTTTTCCTTCTCTTTCTTTCTTTGCTTCTCTTTCATTTTTTTCAGAGAGATTTTTGCTACAGTAGGGCATGCATGCTCACTGGAGAGACAGAGAATAATAAATCACCCCCCAGGGGGGATGGCCACACCACATTCCCTTCTCCTCCAGTCTCCTCTTGGGATTTTCAGCATGCATACATACACACACCTGGCGTGAGTTTTAAGTCTCTGGGTCTGGGACTCGAACCGTGGTCGACTATAGGAGTCCAGCGATGTAACCATTACTCCATCTGCTGACCCTTTAAACAGTTCATTCTTTATTGCAGGACAAGTAGCAGCATCCCTGACTTCCACTCTTTCAGCTTCAAGAACCAAAAGTGTCTTGGGAACCAGCAGTTAGCGTAATGGCTATGTCACTGGACTCCCACGTAGTCGACTGCGGTTCACGTCCCGGACCCGGTGGCTTAAAACTCACGCCAGGCGCGTGTGCGTGCATGCCCAAGATCCCGAGAGCAGAATGGAGGAGAAGGGATTGCGGTGTGACCATCCCTGGGGGGTGATTTCTCGCTTTCTGTCTCTCTGTCTCTCTTCTGTCTGTCTGGCGAGCACACGTGCCCTATAGCGAAAATCTCTCCAAAAAAAAAAAAAAAAAAAGAAAGAAAAAGAACCAAAAGTGTCTTAAGACATTGCCAAGTGTTCCCTTGGGGACCAAACTTCCCTAGTTGAGAATGACTGCCTTATTTTCTTGCTTGAATCAGTATAAAGCTTTTGAAAAAAGCCCTGAGCAAAACCAATCTTCTTTCTTGCTGTTTGGGGGTGCAAGTCCAGTTAAAATTTTTTCAACCTTGTGAATGAAGCTCCAGATTTCTAAATATTGTGTCCTTTTAATCTCTTCTAAACCAGCCAATTTTTACATAATCTCATCTTTCTTTTGTAATAACTTGCTAAGGAGTGGCAAGGAGCATTCTTCTAGGAGGTGTTAGAAGGTAGTTTCGATAAGAGGATTCATATTCTGTTAAGACAGTCAAATCCAAATAGGAATATATCATAACACTGTTTTGCAACTTAATGGTATAGCTTGAAGATCTTACTATATGAACACATTGACATCCTCTTTAGTGTAACCTAAGAGTATTTAAAACTTACCTTAAAAGACTAAGCAACCCAGATGAGTTTTATGAAAGGATACGTACATACACACAGTAACACCACCACCAGAAGTAAGCCACTTGAAAATGAAACATTCCAATTCAAGTTAATAAGTACTTGGGGATCAGATCTGACCCTAAGTTTGAGATTTAATAAGTGCTAAAACTGAGCTTTATGAAAAACCAACAATGGTCTCAATATCCAGAAAAGAAAAATGTAGAGGATAGGAAAATGTTCCCTTGTGTAGTTTTTGTACATTCAAAAGTAATAGAACGAAATGAATGCTTTCTGACGATGCAGTGGAATGGAGAATTATTAAGACCATCCAATTATAAACCCTGCTGCTGGCATCTTTGCTCCAATTAAGTAAATAAAGCATTTTATTTCAGTTTCACTGAGTTATAAATTGAAAAATATTCAACCTGCTGGGTTTTTTTATACAAGTTAGTAATTGCAGTTTTAACACTCTTTCTTCTGTTTCTGTATGTCTAAACAATGGTGTTTCTCACTCCAGTGACGCTATCAGCATTGTAAAAAACCTAATCACTAGAGACTGGCATTGCCATCAGACGATTCAGATTCATTTGTTAGTTGGCTATAATACTAAAAGAGCTTTTCATACCACAGAAGTAGACTTGAATAATCATAAGCATATAATTAAACACCGTAAACAAACACATGACATAAAACAGGAGTGCCTTTTGAGATGAAACTGTCTCATGCTTTTGTTCACTTAGTGATCATTGCATTTAAGCATCATTAATGAAGTGTTAGAAATTCACATTAGTACAGTTGAGATGTTGTCTTCTTTTCTTTAATAGGTCTGTAAAATATGCCCGACTAATAAGCGTTTCTTGGATGTTACAGACTTCAGTAGCCCTAAAATGGCTGATTTCTATGACAAGTAAGTGCTAGAACAGATGAAAAGAATTTAATCTACTTTAAAAAAATGCATTGCTGTAGTGATGTAGGCTTAATTAATCTTTTATTTATTTATTTATTTTTTTTTCATTCTTCTAGTTTAAACGTACATCAACAACAAGGCCTGGGAGTCTACCCTGAGGGCCTGGGAGGGAGGGAGACTCAGCCTTGGACAGCTATAGCATGTCAGTGTTCTTTTAACCTGAAATTATGATCCAAATCTGCAAAAGGCAACTTCTTGAACTGTGGCCTCTATTTTCACCCAAAGAATTCTCATTCTGATGTGATGCACAGGCCTGAATGGCTTCAGGCTTTGGCTTGCTCTCATTTTTTCTCTCCTCCATCTGGTCAGACTTGTGTGTCTTGTCAAGATGATTATCCTAAAAACAGTTTTCCTGACACTCTGTCTCATTTTCTTCTGCTGGTAGAAGTTGCTAAAGAAGAGTGTCTGTATGATTTTTAGTTCAGGCCAAGTCTCTGTCCACTCATCACAGAGAAGAAGGGATATGGCTAGTGTTTTTTGTTTTTCTCACAGATTGCCACATACCCAGCTTCTTCCCTCAAAGTAGTTGATAGTTTCTGTTCAGACCGTTATCTGCCTTCTTCAGCTCCTCTGCACTGTTATCATAGAAAGCTAAAGTATGTAGGTTCCTGGCATTTTCTTCATTTTGCTCCTAATGGTTTTGGTTTTAGGTAATATTTCTCCAAGTATCATGTTTGAGTTTGGACACTCTCCTATTGGCCGTGCTGAGTGTTTGTTCTTTGCTATTTTTGTTGTTTCTCATGCAGCTTGGGGGCTGGGCTTCTGCATTCTGCCCCAAAATTTCAATTACCAGGATGTGTGTGTTCTCCAAGGGCATGGATCTTATTTTATGATCTGCTTTCTGTCAGTTCTAGACTATTTTCAAATAATAAATGGCTCTTTCCCAACAGTTTGAGGTGAATGTTGAATATGGTGTGTCCTATCAGGACCCCTACAGGTCTTTGGAAACTGTATGTAGTTGAATATGTAGATCTAAGAGAGTGAACGGTTAGGGGAATGGATGTTTCCTTTATAACTCGCAGCTCTTTCTCCAGGTGAATAGACCCTCTATCTAATGCATCGTCTCTCCCATCCACCCAGCTCCCCACTGAAAGCTATCTCTATTCACCCTAAGTTTGAGATTTAATAATTGCCAGCCTCAAATATCAGTCAAGCACTAAAAACAAAGAAAAGAGGCAACAGCAGTATTTTCATGGTGTATTCCCAACTGAAACTTCATACGCATGTCTTACTGTTCCCTTGTCTCCACAGAAAGACTTGATCTGGGTGACTAGTTGGACCCTCTGGATCAGGACTTCTCCATAAAGCTGTCCAATATTGCTATAGGTGTCATGACTGTCTCCTGAGGTCAGACACCTGCCAGGCTCTGTCCTGTGAGGATGTGGAATACCTTCTTTCTCCCCTCGGCTAAGAGTCAAAGTTTGGTAGACGTATTGAAAGGGCCTATTTGGTAAACTCCTAATGAGTTCTCAAAGATCTCTGGGGCCAGTTCTCAAAATAAGTGTTATTCCACCACAACATACGTGTAAGTGATGCTCCTGGAGGCCACACTGCGTGGAATATGACAGAAGAATAGGGCATTGTGCATGGGAAGCCATTCACAGTGGTTCAGCCTCAAAAGCCCCAATCCTTGCCTTTCTGAGTCGTTTGATGGGGCACCTAACACTGGCAAAGGTTGTTGGTAGAACTCATAACATGTCTCAATATTTTTTTTTAGAGAGAGATAGGTTTTTGCTATAGGGCATGTGTGCTTGCCAGAGAGACAGAGAGACAGAAAGTGAGAAATCACCCCGGGGGGGATGGCCACACCACAATCCCTTCTCCTCCATTCTTCTCTTGGGATTTTGGGCATGCACCTGGTGGGAGTTTTAAGTGACTGGGTTAAAACTGGTGGGGGTTTTAAGCCATTGGGTTCAGGACTCAAACCATGGTCAACCAGGAGTCTAGCAACGTAACTATTACTCCATCTGTTGATACCAACATGCCTCAATCTTTACTCTGAGATTTGCTGTTCAGAGACTGGGTTTGGGGGTGGTTTTAGATATTCTGGTCAGAATCTCACCTTTGAGACCTTCTAGGAAGGAGGTGCACTGCTATATAAAATCTTCATGTGGGAGGCCAGAATTCATTGGCTTATGTGGTCACCAATTCCTCGTGAAATTCATCCCAGCAAACTACTTTCTCTTTTTAGATGGAGTTGTTGACCACATTTTCCACCACTTGAAGTGAGGCCCCACCAGACTGGTTGCTTGATGCGTTTAGAAAGCTGTTTTATTGACTTTAACATAGTGGGTTCTAAATAATTGTACTAATTTAAAAGTCTTAACAATTCATCAAAGACTTGAAAGAATCTTTATTTGTAAGTATTCTATTTTGAGGGGTGAAGGATTGAAGTTTTCATACCTTTCTGGGAGAAGCAAAAATGCATTAAGTCGTATCTGTCATTTTTCATACATTGAGACTCAAGTCTGATTGCAGATAGACTAAATTAGAGTGAGTTCTAACATTAGACACTATCGGCCTGCAGTTACCTTGCATTTGCTCAGCGTATAACATAAGACAAGTAGGACATATTCCTTACGAATTTGTTCATAACACATTTGATAGAGGTAATTTTTGGTACACAGAACAATCTTTTTTTTTCTGTGCAGGAAGTGGATGGTCTGGGAAATACCAGGTCTCAGCGTGGTTTTCTCAGACTCCGTGACATCAGAAGCACGTCTTTCTACATCCATATTTTAATTAATTATTTCCTTCTTACCATCATTATTATTATTTATACATTCAACTGCTATACATCATTTAGATTGTAAAGAGGCTTTACCCAGCATGAGCTACACCTCTATATCCATATTTTAAGAGGGTTAAATTTTAAAATCTACAGAATCATAAGGAAAGAATTGTATGTACTTGGTGTGATCTGAAATGAATACTACATGCTAAATACTCAATACTTATTTATGTAGTTTCTCTCCAGAAGATGTAGAAAAGGTTTTTCCAAAATCATATATTTTTTTCAGGATGAGCCATTTGTATTTCTCTGGACTAAACTAAAAGGTACAGTGCCTGTTGCTATGTGGCCTCGAATACCAGGATACAATCAGGACTAAATTCTTGCCATTGGAGGGCCTATTGTCTAGTGAGAAGAGAAAGTAGTTATAAATTATATACATCTGATTTGATGAATTGGATTAAAAAAATCACATGGATATATTCTGCAGGATTCAGTGATCACAAGCATACTTTGGAGATATTGTAGGCTTGGTACCTTGGTATAAAGCAAGTTACACAAATTTTTTTGGTTTTCTAGTTTATATAAAAGTTATTTTTACACCATAATGTAGTCTATTAAGTTTGCAGTAGTGTGATGTTTAAAGAAACAGCGTATATATCTTAATTAAAAAATACTTTCATTGCTAAAAAATGCTAACGATGATCTGAGCCTTCAGCAAGTCATATTCCCTTTGGCAGTGGAGGGTCTTGCCTTGTCGATGGCTGCTAACCAATTGGAGTGGCAGTTGCTGAAGGTTGAGAGTAGTTGTGGAAAATTCCTAAAATAAGGCAACAATGAAATTTTCTGCATTGATTTATTCTTCCTTTCATGAAAGATTTCTCTGCAGTAGGCACTATTGTTTGGTAGCATGTTTTACACTGTAAAAATTCTTTCAAAATTGGAGTCAGTCCTCTCAAAAACAGCCACTGCTTTATCAACCAACTTCTTATAATATTGTAAGTCCTTTGTTGTCATTTCAACAACGTTCACAGCATCTTTTTTTTTTTTTTTTTTTTTTTTTTTTTTGGAGAGGTTTTTGCTACAGGGTGTGTGCACTCACCAGAAAGACAGAGAGAGACAGAGAGACAGAAAGCGAGAAATCACCCCCCAGGGGGGATGGCCACACCGCAATCCCTTCTCCGCCATTCTCCTCTTGGGATCTTGGGCACGCACAACATTCACAGCATCTTCACCATAAGTAGATTCCATTTGAAAAAACCACTTTGCTCATCCATAAGAAGTGACTACTCACCTGTTAAAATTTTATCATGAGATTGTAACAATTCAGTCAGATCTTTAGGCTTTGCAGCTAATTCTAGTTCTCGCTAGTTCTGCCATATCTGCAGTTACCTCCTCCACCAAAGTCTTGAACATTAAAGTCATTTAGGAGAGCTGCAATCAACTTTTCCTAAATTTCTATTAATAATGGTATTTTAACTTCCAAGAGTCACAAATGTTCTTAATGCCATTTAGAATAGTATGTCCTTTCTAAAAGATTTTTAATTTCCTCTTCCCATATCTATCAGAGAAATTACTATATGTGGGCACTATGGCCTTACAGAATGTATTTTTTCAATAATAAAACTTGGAGACCAAAATGACTCCTTGACCCATGGTCTGCAGAACTGTGTGGTGTTAGCAGGCATGAAAACGACATTAATCTCTTTGTATACTTCCATAAGAGCTCTTGAGTGACTAAATGCACAATGAACAGTAATATTTGGAAAGAATCTTTTTTCCTCAACAGTAGGTTCTCTCAGTGAGCTTAAAAATACTCAGTAAAACATTAGTAAACAGATGAGCTTTCATCCAGGCTTTGTGTTTCCATTAGTAGAGCAGAGTCAGTAAACTTAGCATAATTTTGAAGGGCCCCAGGATTTTCAGAATGATAAATGAGCATAGGCTTCACTTTCAAGTCCCCAGCTGCATTAGCCCCAAACCAAAGGGGCAGCCTATCTTAAGAAGCTTCAAAGTCAATCATTGACTTCTTTCTAGCTGTGAAAGTCCTAGATGGCATCTTGTTATAACAGAAGGTTTTCTTATCTAAATTGAAAACCTGTGGTTTAGTGTAAACACCTCTATTAATGATCTTGGCTAGATTTACTGAATAACTTGCTGCATCTTCTACCTCTTGCTACTGTACCTTGTACTTTTATGTTTTGTAGAGGGCTTCTTTTCTTAAGCCTCACGAACCAACCACAGCTAGCTTCCAACTTTTCTTGTGTAGCATCCTCACCTTTGTCAGCCTTCATAGAAATAAAGAACGTTAAGGCCTGGCTTTGGTATAGGCTTTGGCTTAAGGGAATATTATAACCAGTGTGATTTTCTATCCAGACAACAGAAGCTTTCTCCATCAGAAAATAAGATTGTTTAGTTGTCTTATATTTCTGTATTCACTGGAGTGGGACTTTAACTTTCCTTAAGACCGTTTTGTGTGTATGTGTGCTCATAGCATGACAAACTGCTTGGCACAAGAAGCCTAGTTTTGGGGCTATGTCAGCTTTTGACATGACTTCTTTGTTAAACTTAATCATTACTAGCTCTTGATTTAAAGTGAGAGACATGGGACTTTTTCTTTTACTTGAATACTTAGAGGTCATTGTAGGGTTATTAAATGGTTCCATTTAGATATTATTATGTCTTAGGAAGTAGAAAAGTTACAAGAGAAAGTAAGACAGAGGGGAACTGCTAGTCAGTGAAATCATCAGAACACACGCATGATTTGTGGTACCCCAGACCAATGACAACAATAACATTGAAGATCACCGATTGCAGGTCATCATAATAGATATAATAATAGTAATAATGTTTGAAATACAGCAAGAATCACGAAAACATGACACAGAGACACAAAGTGAGCACACGCTATTGAAAAAATGGCACCAATATACTTACTTGACAAGGGCTTGCCAAAAACTTTAATTCGTAGAAATGTAACATCTGCTAAACATAACAAAGCAAAGTACATAAAATGAGGTATGCCTGTATTGATAATGGAGATGGAAGTTCAGTGAATTTTTCACATTTTATCCCCCCTACAGATTGGGAGAACAGACTGGTGATTGTTTTTTTAAAAAGCAAAATGTTTTTGAAATTTTGCCTGAAATTCAAATAAAAATTTTGCATAAAATTTCTGGGCTTCAGAGAGAAAAAAACATAAATATTTGGCAACCTAAGTGTCTTTTGTTGTGTGGCTGGGAGTCTTTTATTGTCTCCTTAGTATGCACTTACAGTGAAAGATTCATATCAGCTATTCAAATGGAAAATTTTACTGAATTCAACAGCTGTCTTTTCTGCTTCAAGCCACTAGTTAATTTTCCCCTTGCTTCAAAAATGAATGTTGCATGTGCAAAGTAGTAGGTGTATGTGCAAAGGTATAGGCATCAATGGTACAATCTGGAATCATTAAAATACTTTTTTACCTGAAGAGCTGTTCCATGGAAGAAAGTTAACTATGATACTTTATTTACTAAACCAGGAAATTTTGCTATGTTTATTTTAACCCAATAGATTTTCAAGGTTACACTTCTGTTGTCAAGATTTTTGCAATAAAAAAATTACATTTCTTTTTGTTAAAAACTAAGACACAATCACAAATTCACCAAGGCCTACACAGGGTCGGGAACATCAGTAGCACTGTCTTCCACCTCCACATCTTGTTCCACTGAAAGGGCCATGAGGAACAAAACAACATGAGATAAATTAAACACAAAAGAAAATTGTACAATCATGAGATAGGTTGAACACGAGCTATTCCACGTTCTTGCTGGTGTTGAATATCATTCTGTTCTACAGAAAGCTTTTTTTTATGTAAGTAGAAGTGCTCTCCCCAATGATAGAAAGTATAGTATAGTAAATTTATAAATCAATAATATAGTCATTTATTTTCACTATCAACTATTATGTATTACACATAATTGCATGGGCTATACGTTCACATGACTGGCAGCGGGATAGGTCTGTTTACACCAGCATCACCACGAACACATGAGTAGTGCCTTGCACTATAATGTTACAATGGATATGTTGTCAGTAGGCAGTAGACATTTCTTAGCTCCATAATCCGTAGGACCACTGTATACGCTATTTGTCATGGACTGAAATGTTATTTGGCACATGACTGTGTTTCATTGATGGCTTTCTAACCTGGAGACTTAATGCTTTCTGTCAAATTTGTGATGCAGAGTTGCCATAAGCTCTCCCGAGGGGCACCGTTCCTAAAGGTGTGCAGAGCCTGCCTCTGAAGTTAGCAGAGCGCCTTCCCACACAGAGTGGCTTAGAGCTGCTCCCTGAATCTGCGCCTCACAAGCATTCCTTCACCTTTGGCTGAGAGTGCCTTTTGCTTGGAATTTGAATTAAACTTAGCACCACGTTTTATGAAGGAAAAGGTCAATTATTTAATGAAATAGTTTTAATTAAATGATAATGGTTTTGTATTATAAGAAGAAAGTAAGCAAGTTCCAAAATGGGAGACTGAATCGTTATTCTAATGAGGAAGTCAGACTTATGAACACAGACAGCAAAGTTCTTATTAATTACTCCCGTTAATGAAAATTTATTTTGTACCATTTGCCTCTGCATTAACTTTTATAATGGAGTGTATTTCATATATTTATATTACATTTTTAATTATAATAGATATTACTGAATCATCTTACCCAAATGTGAAAAGTAAAAGAGGAATACTGAATATATATATATATATATATATATATATATATATATATTGCTAATAGAACTTGAGATAAACTGTATGTGTATTCATTATTAAAACTCATCTCCATTTTAAAAAAATTTCAAGACAAATATATTACTAATTCAAAGTCTAAAGTATTTTTCCTCCAAGATTGGTCACTTACATCTCACTATTGCATTGATTTATATTACAATTTTAAAACATTTCCAGAGGATACATGTACTCACTAGAGAGTCAAGGGAGGAAGAAAGAAAGAAAAAGAAAGAGAACCCTTCAGGGGACAAAGACTTTGGGCATGCACGCACACACGTGCCTGGCACACTTTGCAAGCTGCTGGGTCCAGAACTCATCCTGCACTGTCAGCCATGTGGGATCCAGCACTTTAACCGCCACACTTCCAGCTGGCTCCCAGTCACGTACGAAAATACTCCCCATTTCTGTAGAAAGGCTATGGATGCTCATTATTGAGTTTATGGATTGCTAAAGGTAATTTAAACAATAGGAACTGAACTAACTTTGTGAAGATGTTAACTAAAGATAAATTAAAGATTGAAGAATCAAGTATAAGGTGCACATAAACAGATATGCTTGTTACAGTTTATATTTGAGTGAGTCGTCATTGGTTGTTGTAATCTTTCAACGTTTATAAACCAACTGCTTCCATTTCTTTCTCACGTCTACCTTACATGAAAACTTTAAATGGGCCTTTTAGCCAAATTTCTCTCTGGAAAACATTCCGAGAAATCCAGTGATTTTCTAATTGCCAGTGGCAGTAATTTTTAAAAACAGACTTTAAATCAAAGTTTAGCATACATTTAGGAAAATGCACAAATTGTAAGTGCACAGTTCAGTGAATGCTCTCTTCTAAAGGTAACCCCTATCCTTACCGTTATGGTTGAGTTTTGCCTGACTTTTGAGCCTTCTGTAAATACCGTCTGTGTGCGTGCAAGTGTGTGTGTGTATATGTGCGTGTTTTGCTCCACACTGCTTTTGAAATTCTCCTATGTTATTAAGTGTAGCAGTTTATTTCGGTTTATGTAAAGTATTCTATGAGGAAATATCATAATTTACCCATTTTATTACTGATAGACTGACGGAGTTTTAGTCAGGTTTGGTTGTTTTGCATAATGCTTTTAAATAGGTTGTTGAAAAAGTCATGACACATTTTTGCATAGAAAAATACAACATGACTTTTCTGACAACCCAATATAAACAATTCTGTACATATATTTTTTATCGACCTTTGTATTTTAGATTGCCATGTCATGTGATAAGTATTGTCAACTCTGGTAGATAATGTCACAAAGTTTCTCAAAATGTTGGTAACAATTTATGCTTCCACCAGTGATGTATAAACATTTTAGTTCAACAAGTAACAGTATTTTAAGTCTCAAATTTTCACTATTGTATTTTGATTGGTAATTAGTACGGTCTTATGGTGTTTTTATTTGCATTTCCTTGATTCTAATGAAATTCATTACTTTTCACAGTCTGTTGTTTATTTCAATTTCCTCTCCTGTGCACTGCTGGTTCAAGGCTCTTGCTCACACACACACACACACACATGTGCACACACATTGGGTTGTCTGTTTCTTATTGATTTGTGTTTATATGTGCACAAGTATCTCCTCCCATCTGGCTTGCTTTTTTACTGTCTTAACTGTGTTGTTTGATGAACATAAGTTTATTTATTTTAATGAAGTTCAATTTGTAAATTTTTCCTTTATTGTTAACACTGTTGGTGTTCTGTTGAAGGAGTCAGTTTCTCATCTTAAAGTCAATTGAATTTTTCCTTTGTTGTCTTCTAAAGGTCTTATTGATTAGCCTTTTATAAGCCACATTTGAACAATTGTAGGGGTTGGAGAACAAGTCAAGTAAGGATAACAGAAGTCTTAGTAAAAATGGAGAATTTTAAAGTACCATATAAAAATCTCCAAGTCAAGGGTACAAGTACCTCTTACTTAAACAAAAAATTATAACCTATCTCCTAGGGTTGAGAAGAACGAAGGAACAAATAGTATACTTATGAACAAGAGGAGGAAGAGTTTGGCCTGGTATTGGTAGGCTTTGTGATTTTCCTCTTAGATTACAGTATTTCTGAGTGAGTTGCTTTGGGACTAGGGGAATGCAAGTCAGCTTTCCTAAAGATCACCACAGGGGAGTAGCACATCTCACACAGATGGCCCAGCAGTGGCAGCACAGCAGAAGCACAATGCTCTGTGGTGCTGGAAGCCACGTGATAGATCGGGGTTTGGTTCTTGGGTTGACCTGTACACACCCAGTGTGTGTGCCCATGTCCATGATCCTGGATGGCTGGGAAAGTCTGGGGGAAGATTGGAGCATGAAACCCTTTTGATAGTGCTCTTTCTTTTTCTTCTCTTTCTCTTCTTTCTCATGAAAGAGATATATGTACAGGCTTTGAAAAAATAAAGGAGAGAGAGAGAGAGAGAAAGGGCTTTGAATATTTTGAAGGAAAGACAATATTCAACTAAGAAATATTTTTGGAGGGGCCAGCAGACGGGGTGGATAGTTAAGGTGGTTGGGCTCCCACATGGCCAATCACAGTTTGAGCGCCAAACTCAGTGGCTTGAAAAATCACATTGGGCATGTGTGTGTGCCGAATTCTCAAGAGGAGAGTGGAGAGAAAAGGATTGCAGCTTGGACATCCTCTTGGTGGGTGATTTCTCACTTTCCCTTTCTCTGTCTCCTTCTCCTCTGGTGAGCACATGCTCCTCTTGGCAAAAATCTTTAAAAAAAGTGTTTAGAGAAAATCATAGTCATTGTCTTTTCCTTATTCATTTGGGTTTTTATCTGAATTCTGATGTGTTTGTCACTGAACGAAAAGTAAAATTAGCAATTTAATAGAAAATGAATGCATCAAAAGAAAACAGCTTCACTATGACTTAAAATAGAATCTACTTTACAATTTTTTTAAACAACTTTGATGTTATACTTCCCAATTAGTAGTACTTCCGTGAAATAGGTAACAATTGAAAAAATGTATATATAGATATGAAGATAAATATTCTAGTTTTGTTTGTCTTGGTGGTAAGTTGGTTTCCAGATGAAGTAGTTACTATTTTTTTTAGAGGTTTTTTTTTTTTTTTTTTTTTTTTTTTTTTGCTATAGGGCACGTGCGCTCACCAGAAAGACAGAGACAGAGAGAAAGTGAGAAATCACGCCCCAAGGGGGATGGCCACACTGCAATCCCTTCTTCTCCATTCTCCTCTCGGGATCTTGAGCACGCACGCACACGTGCCCGGCATGAATTTAAGCCACCAGGTCCGGGACTCGAACTGCGGTTGACTACATGGGAGTTCAGCGACATAGCCATTACACTAACTGCTGGTCCCCTGATACTCTTAATGTTTAGAGTACTTGAGTTTTCTGTACTGCCTTAAGTGAGTAAAATTTTAATCACTTGAAAGGACTTGGAAATGAAATCACAGAAGTATGAATGATGTGGGTTGGTCTCCGTTCTTGTTGAGAGGAGGAATGGTGGAAAAGTTTTCAAATTTAAGTTAGGCTTGATTTGGAGGGTACTGAAAACTAAGCAGAGAGGTGATATATTAGGAAATATAAGAAACTGTTGGGGCAATTGAAGAGTACTGAAAAACAAAGTTTGAGAATGGATAACTGGGGGCCAGCTGATGGTGTAGTGTTTAAGGCACTGGACTCCCACATGACCGACTGTGGTTCGAGCCTTGGACCTGGTGGCTTGAAACACATGCATGCCCAAAAACCTGAGAAGAGAATGGAGGAAAAGAGATTATGGTGTGGCCACTCCCCTGGGGATGATTTCTCACTTTCCCTCTCTCTGACTCTCCAGTGAGCACACACACCTTATAGTAAAAATCTCTCTTAAAAAAAAAAGAAAGAAAAAAAAAAAAAAGAAAGGAATGGATAACCATGTGGTGGTAAATAGAATGAAGTGACACAGTGAGATTCTGTGACGGGCAGGCCAGCAAAGGAGGCTTTTGTGGAGATGATGTAGTAGAGTAGAGTAGAGAAGGCCTTTAATTCAGAATAACTGGGCAGTAGCTCCCAGCTTTAACACCTAGCCTCTTCAAGGTGCATCAGGAATCTTTTTCCTTTCTGTCTTTTTTTTTTTCAATTAATCATTGTATATCTTTATAGCTTGTAACATGGTTTTTCCCAGCATGCATGCAGTGTATGCCAATCAAGTTAAAGATATTACCATATACATCATCATCAACAGATACCTTTCTATTCTTGTGTCTTTTAAATTATTTTTTCTCCTGAGGCTCTTCTATACAGTCTCTGTATCTATGCCTACCCTCCATGTGATTATACCTTTCACTTTTCAGGGTTTTTTTTAGAATTATTTTATTTATTTATTTTTATTTATTCAATTTATTTTAACTTGACCAGAGAGAGAGAGAGAGAAAGTGGGAAAGTAAGCCATCAGGTCTGGAACTCGAATCATAGTCAGCCATGTGGGAGTGTCCAGCACATTAACCACCATGCCACCTGCTGGTCCCTCACTTTTCAGTTTTTGCCATAGAGTGCAAACAGTATATATTGAGCAGGGATATGCAATCTTTGTGTTTCATAATCTTGCTTGCTACACTTAGCATTGAATTTTCTATATTCATCCATTTTGCATCAAATGAGAGAGTCTCTTTTTATTTTTCGTGGCTGAGATGTGTTCCATAGGGTATATGTGCCACATTTTTTTCAATCCAGTCATCTGTTCTTGGACATTTGTGTTGATTCCATGTCTTAGCAAGAGATTGCATGTCACCTCAATCTAGGTTGAGGTCACAAAACTGAAGGAAAGTTGAACAAACAGGCCTTAGAAAAACCCGAACCCTGAGAGCTGGGAGAACTCAAGAAATATAATCAGAGATTAAAACATCACCGAATTCGCTTTTTCCTCAGAGGAAGGTAAAGGAAAGTTTTACTACAGGGTAAGAGATATGACCATTAGTAACACGTGTTTTTACCATTTTCTAGCTTCATCACTAAAGAGAAAAGGATTCTTTCCACAGTTGAAATTCTTAAATTCTGAAAAAAGACTGGCTCTTAATCTTCAGCAAATTTCTTAATCACTGCCTCCTTATCTGAAATGGGGACATACACTGCATACATAGCGAGTGGGAAAACTAATAGGACCTATGTCATAGGGTTGTTGGAAGGAGTAAATGACTTAAACATTTAAAGTGTTTGGAATAGTTGCCAGCACAAAACTGTTGGTGGTGGTGGTCCTGTAAGCTCATTTATGGAACATCACTGTGACCAGTGGCATGAGGTTCTATGGTTGACCTAAACATTGCCTGAAGGAAGAATAATGGTATTATCATGGGTACCCCAGGAATGTGGTGGAGAAGGATCAGTGTCCCAAAAGAAGATGAGGGAAAGACCAACAAATACCATAGCTTTCCATCACATTTCTCACCCATAAAATAGCTTGATTATTAAACTGTGATGCTACTATGAGTATAATAATTATGTAAAGTGCCCATTCCCTGACAGACCTTCAAGATATTACAGTTATATTGTCTGAGGTCTGTGTTGGACACCAGTAACTTGAGTTAATGAGGTAAATATTGGAAGGCAAATCAGGACTTGGAGTGCCTGGTGGATTGGATTGATGGTGACCTGAAGCTATCCCTTTGGCTGTTTTACTCTTGGCTGTGCCTTACAACAAGAGCAATGATATACATATGCGTTCACCTTAAAAACATGTTTTATTATTTCTTCTCAAAGCCTTGGGAGGGGTAGAAGTGCTCCTTGGGAGAAGGTCTATCTTGGGATCTCTTTAGCTAGGTGGTATTTGGTCCATGCTAATAAAGTGTCAGCAGCCCAAAGGTCCCCAAAAAGGATTATACTTTTTTTCAGTCAAAGAGAGTGACCTTTTTAGTCAGGAAGTCCCAGTGGAGAGATCAGTCTCCGTTGTCTGTGAGAGTACTGCTATGCCAAACAGGTTGTAGGAGAGGGTCTCCCTTTTATGATGCTAATGGAGCATGATGCTTTCTGCCAGTTACTACTAGATGACCCAGTCATTCTACTTTTGTTCCATCCCAACATGCATGCTAAACCCAAATCGATAGTTGTGTTCTCATATTACATTACGAGGGTTAATTTTATGGGTTAACTTTGGGTCATGGGATGCTCAGATTGCTAGTTAAGCATTATTTCTGCATATGGCTTTGAGGATGTTTTGGGCAGAGATAAGAATCTGAGTGTTAGACTGAGTGAAGCACATGGCCCTCCCCAGCGTGGGTGGTCATCATTCACTCCACTGTGGGCCTGAATAGAACAAAAGGGTGAAAGAAGGTTGAATTGAGTCTTCCTGACTGTTTGAGCAGGGACATCAATCTCTTGCCCTTGATGCATCATGTTCCCAGGCCACTAAGCACAGGGCGGATCTGTACCATCGACCCTCTGCCTTTCCTTTTGGAACTTCACTACCAGCTTTCCTGGATCTCCAACTCGCAAATGATAGATTGTGGGACTTTTCAGTTTCATAATTACATGAGCTAATAACTTATTTAAATTTTTTTCTGGATGTGTAGGGGTATGTGTGTGTGTGTGCATGTATGCACGTGTGTGTATATACTATTAAGAGAATCCTGGCTAATACATATATTGTTCACAAATTTGGCTTCTACTAATTCAATTAGTATTCTAGTGATTCTCTTTAAAAATTCATTATATGGTGCTTTGAGAAGGGAGATCTATGCCCAAAAGACATGATCCCAGATGTTCTATTTTTGGAGAGGTCTTTTGCTATATGGCGTGTGCGCTTGCCAGACAGACGGAGAGAGACAGAGAGACAGACAGAGAGACAGAAAGCAAGAAATCACCCCCCCGGGAGGATGGCCATGCCGCAATCCCTTCTCCTCCAATCTCCTCTCAGGATCTTGGGCAGGCACTCACATGCGCCCAGCATGAGTTTTAAGTCACTGGGTCCAGGACTTGAACTGTGGTCGACTACATGGGAGTCCAGCAACATAGCCATTACACTAACTGCTGGTCCCGATCCCAAATGTTCTTCAGCCTCAGAAATAAAAGACAGGGCTTGAGTCAAAGACATTACAGGCAGAGCCAGCAGATGGCATGGTGGTTAAGGGCCCTGGACTCCGACATTGCCAACCGTGGTATGAGTCCTGGACCTCGTGGCTCCCTTTCTCACTTTCCCTCTCTCTCTCTCTCTCTCTCTCTCTCTATATATATATATATATACACACACACACACACACACACACACACACATATATATATATATATATATATATATATATATATATATATATATTTCTCACTCTGTCCCTCTCTGGTCAAATTCCTGCTCTGAGCTGTACCCCTCCCCTCCAACATCACTCGGGCACATATGGGGCCACAGCTGTCTACCCCTGGAATAAAACCTTCCTGCTTTAGCTGAGGAAGAAAAAAGATTAGAGATTCTCAAGGCTTCTGCTAAGAGGTAGGAAAATATTTTTTCATTTTGAATCTTTTAGACTGTGAGAAGTAGAATAAACAAACACTCAAAGGATGTGGATGTGATGTGCTCAAGATGAGTCAGAGAAATGGCAAATCCTAGCTAACCTTCCATTGTGCCATTGCTCTGAAAAAAATTATGTGAAAGGAGAATTGTATAGGGATTTGCTTGACTTAGGTTATCCCATACAGGAAAGTGAAAGCCTGTGAAGAGAATGAGGAAGAGAAAATTGACCTGTTATTTGTATAAGAGCACAGTAGACTGAAGGAAATTGAAGAAAGATGGTTAGGGTACAAAATAGAAAAGAAGGTAAAATATAGGTGGTAAAAAAAAAAAAAAGCTACAGAAGATTCTTTTGAACAGAAGGTTGTGAGCTGGTTTTGTTCCAAGATACTACTCTCTCATACGGAAAAGTGGAGAGGGATTATTATTTCATAGAGGTTTATTTGCTCTCTTGTTAATTGTCTGTGACTTTTTGCTGGGGGGGTGTGCAGAATTGGGAAATGTCTGTAACATTTTTTGACCACACATGGAAAATCCCTAGCTTACGCCTAAAATTTTTTATTATTTGTTTATAATTTTAATAATATCCAGGGATGCCATCTGTGCACACACACACGTATACATACCCTGTGCCTATGTGTATAAATGTTACAACTCTGTTAGAGAAGAAAAAAGCAGTGCTCCTTGTACTTATCTGGGATTTTTTCCTATGGAGCATGCACCTCATTTATTCGTATGTCAGTTTCGAGTTATTTTTATTATTATTGTATCAGTTCATGTTGGAATTTGAGTCTTCTAAATTAATACTGATCAAATGAATGAATAATCACAAGTCACCATTCTAATTAATTAATAGCAGCAGAAGCAATAGCAGTAACAATTTCTACCTCCCTCGTTATTTACAATTTACAAAGTATTTATGATTTATAAAATTTATAAAGCTTCTACAGATTTATCTCATTTGATAAATGAGCATGTGAGTGAGTGTAGCATGCACTCAACTCGCTCTTTTGGCAAAAAAAAAAAAAAAACCACCACATTTAAGTGAGAGAGTAGATATCTCTTTTCTCACGACTACAGAGACTGATTTCTAATCCAAGGCCTCTTTCTTTCATTCTTTTTTTTTTTTTTTAAGAGATTTTTGCTATAGGGTGCATGGACTCATCAAAGAGACAGAGAGAAACAGAGAGAAAGAAAATGAGTAGTCACTATTTCAGGGGGTATGGCCACACCACAATCCCTTCTCCTCCATTCTCCTCTCAGAATTTTAGGCATGCATGCACATGCACCTGGTGTGGATTTTAAGCTGCCGGGTTCAGGACTTGAACCACAGTCGACTACATGGGAGTCTAGTGATGTAACTTTTATGCCATCCACTGGTCTCCCAAGACCTCTTTCAATAAAAAAAATCTCAGCAGACAAATATCAGTTACACCATGAATGATAGGTTTAATGAATAGGAAAGACACAGAGAGAGCTGTCTAGCATCAGACTTACAGTGGTTTACCCACTGAGCATCCGACTGTGTTATCAAAAAGTAAAACAAACTCCATTGTTGATATAGATTAACTATAGAGGTCAGCAGGTGGCATAGTAATAAGGTCCTAGACTCCCACATGGTCTATCACGGTTCGAGTCCTGGACCTGGTGTCTTGAAACTCATACCAGGTGCATGAATGTGAGTGCCCAAAATCCCAAGAGGAGAATGGAAGAGAAGGGATTGTGGCATGGTCATACCCCTTGCGGGGTTATTTCTTGCTTTCTGTCTCTCTCTTTCTGTCTGTCTCTCCAGTGAGCACACATGCCCTATAGCGAAATCTTTAAAAAGAAAAAAAAAAAAGATTAACTGGAAAGATTCCCATAAAGTTGGAAAGTACAGCTTATTTATGCTTCAAAAAATGTTAAATATAAATAGCACATTTATTCCCTTTTTTGTGATTAATTTAAGGCTAATAATCATTTAAAAATAGTTTTTGGTCTAATGTTTTTCTTACAGCTTCATTGAGGGTCAATTGATGTACAACAAATGGCACCTATTTCTAGCATGCTCTTTAATGAGCCTCGACACAAGCGTACACTCATGAAATCATCACAATCAAGATAATAACATACCCCTTTTTCCCAAAAGTTTTCTCAATGCCCCTCTGTAATCCACTCCCCCCACGCCCCGGGCGACCTCTCATCTGCTTTCTACAGATTAGTTTGCATTTGCTAGAGTTTCATATAACTGGAATAGCATAGTAAGTGCTCTTTTTAATTTTTTTTACATCGGTTCTCTTATTCAACACAATTCATCTGAGATGAATCCACGTTAATGTGCATATTGTCTTTCCTTTTCCTGGCTCAGCACGTTATGTTGCATGGATATCTACAATTGGTTTATCCATTTACCTGTTGGTGAACCGTTGCTGACCTGCTCCTTAGTCCAGCCTAAGAAGGAAATGACAAGAAAGAACTACTCACACACCACAATACGAGGAGATTCACTGTGGGTGAACCGTCAGTTTTACTCTAACTCGGGCCTCATTATAAATAGGGTGCTATGAACATTTACGGACAAGTCTTTGTATGGCTTTACTCTTTCTGTGAGTGGGAAGGCTGGATCACATGGTTAAGTACATGTTTAACTTCTTAAGAAACTGCCAAGCTGTTTTTCAGAATGGAAATCAAGCAGATTGTTTACAAAACAAACCTTTCTTTAATGTAAAATTTAACTTGCAATGTTTGAAATAGTTCATTTCTGGGGGGTTGGTGGAAAAGGGAGGATATTGTGCACAGTAATTAATGAAAATTAGTCTTGATTGAGTTAGCACATGTTTTGAAATTTCTGATTGACATATTGAACTTTTTCCCAATAGATTTTTTCAAACTATTTTGAGCTAATAAGCCAAATGTAATCTCATTATTCATATGAAGCATTCGTTTTATTGCATGCCTGTAGCGCAAATATGTCAGTCACTTGCCCTGCATCTTCCTGTATTTGTAGTGAGTTTAATGAGAAGATGATTACTAAAACACCTGTGTTGCGATTTTCATTATATGGAGATCTGAGTTATATATACAGCTTATTTTATTGTAAATACTGATGAGCCAAAACTAGGAACCTAAGCAAAAGACATATTTTTGAAAGCAACCACATATTTTCTTAGAAACAGTAAATCACCATGTTTAACATCCAAACTATAGGATACACAGAGCGTTGGACGCAACCCAGCCATGGGGGTTTGACATGAAAGGAGCGAGGAAGTCATGAAAATGCAGGAAGATGGCTGTAGTTGCCTTCCACACACCAGCATGTCTTATTCTCCAGCCTCCTCCCCACCCCTTCCCACATTATTAGAGACTTGGGTGTGGGGCAGGCTTCTCCCAGCATCTCACTTACACTGAATTCTTGCTCTTCTTTGTGCCTTGCCACTTGCAGCTAGTTGCTTGTGTTTGCCCCACAGCAACACAAGCATGGAAAAGCCTGCTTTTCTTTACTCCCACAAAGTAATACAAACACAAGCGTTTTATAGATAAGGGAACAGTGCAGGTTTGGGACCTGGAGAGCAGAGCAGGGATTGCATCACAACACAGCAAACAAGTTAATTGAATATTAAGTATTATTTTGGGGAGGTCTTCAGTTACCTTTCCTTAGGAAATCCTGCCCATTACCACATTGCTTTTATCCCCGTTCTTCCTCTGGGACCTTGTTTGTCTCCCTTTCTCTGAGCTTTCTGGAATTGCTTTAACTGTTTTCCACTGTCATAAACATTCCAGAATTGCTTCTGTTTTAATACCATCTAAAGCAGTCCTTCTAAAACCTAATGTGCACACGGATCACCTGGAGGTGGTTAGAATGGAGATTCTGATTCAGTGGGTCTTGGATAAGGCCTGAGATTCTGCATTTGTTTTTTGCTTTTGTTTGTTTTTTAATGTACCAGAGGGTGCATATTTGCACCAGACAGAGAGAGAGAGCATGTGCTCCCAGTGGACACCGGTCACCGTGCACTCCCCTTTCCTCCATCCCATCAAAATACTGGGCATGAGCGAACAGGCCTGCCATATTTTTCAAGCCATAGGGGTCAGGACTGCTACCTACTATGGTTGCCACGTGAGATCTCATTCCAGCCACAGTTCTTAGTCACTGTACAATGGGCCAGTTCTAAGATTTTGCATTTTTTTTTTTTTGGAGAGGTTTTCGCTATAGGGCGCGTGCGCTCGCCAAACAGACAGAGAGAGAGAGAGAGACATAGAGACAGAAAGCGAGAAATCACCCCCCAGGGGGGATGGTCACGCCGCAATCCCGTCTCCATTCTCCTCTCGGGGTCTTGGGCACGTACGCACATGCGCCCGGCGTGAGTTTTAAGCCACCGGGTCCGGTACGCGAACCGCGGTCGACTACGTGGGAGTCCAACGACATAGCCATTGCGCTAACTGCTGGTTCCCAGATTTTGCATTTCTAACAAGCTCTCGGAGATGCTGATGCTGCTGGTCTAAGGACTATGCATCTAGAACCACGGGGCTGGAGCAATCTCACCTTGGTCCCTATGCATGTCTGACCCTAACTTTGTCTAGCCCAATAATTCTCAACTAGAGTCAATTTTTCCCCCCAGCAATGTTTGACCATGTCTGGAGCCGTTTTTTGTTGTTACACTATGGAGTGGGTAGAGGCCAGGGATACTATTAAACATCCTGCAAAACAAGGACAGGCCCTCACAAGAGTTATCTAACACAGAATGTCACAGTACTGTGATTGACAAACCCTGTTTGTCCCAGTACTCTCAACTGTTGTCCTGAATAAAAGTCTACATGCTTAGAAAACACTGTGTGGCTATTTCAAGTTTTATGTATGTTTTTAAAAGTTTCTTTTTTTCTTCCATGAGAGAGAGAGAGAGAAAGATAGACCCACCCAATAGGATCCTCATACTGCAATTCACCGCAAGCTTGAAGTAGCCCTAGATTATGGACACATATGTGTTTGGTGTGTTGAGACATGTCTCCGGATGTAAGCCTACAACGTTTATACATGGGTCAGCCCACAGAGTATTGAGTTACTGCTGTGCCACTGTCTGTCTCTGATGTTTTAAGCTTTTTTTATAAAGATTTTCACTATTGGGTGGGTGCACTCATCAGAGAGACAGAGAGAAACAGAGAAACAGTGAGAAAACACCCCCCGGAGGGATAGCCATGCTGCAGTCCTTTCTCCTCTTGGAATCTTGGGCATGTATGCACACATGCCCAATGTGAGTTTTAAATCTCTGGGTCTGGGACTTGAACCATGGTTGACTACGTGGGAGTCCAGCGATGTAACCATTATGTCATCTGCTGGTTCCAAGTTTTAACAAGATTCGATGCTGAAGCTTTGCCCTCTTAGCTCAGTTGGTGATTTCTAGATGGAGATGTCCTCTTCCCCGTCTATGAATTAAACTCCCCAATCCCTTACCTTTATATGGAGGCTGAAACTGGTTTTATTGGGTTTTTTTTTTTTTTTTGGAGAGCAATTTTTGTTATAGGGTGCATGTACTCGCCAGAGAGAGACAGAAAGACGAAAAGCAAGAAATTACCCCCCCCACACACACACACACCCAGGGGATGGCCAAGCTGCAATCCCTTCTCCTCCATTCTCCTCTTGGGATTTTGGGCACTCGCACACATGCTCCTGACAGGAGTTTTAAGCTGCCGGGTCTGGGACTCGAACCACAGTTGGCTACGTGGGAGTCCTGCAACATAACCATTATACCATCTGCTGGTCCCTGGTCATTTGTTTTAAGTATCTTCTGCCAGGTATAAATGCAATATAAATGTATACGTACTGTTATGAGTATATGTTATTAAAAAATCTCTACTTAATCTCCTCACACGTTCTTATTTTTTGCTATGCTAGCATCATGCACCTAAAAGAGATCTCAAGTATTCTGCTAGCACAAGAGAAAGATCATTTTATAAATGGACGAGAAAAGGAGCTACTTTACTTGATAGAGTTCTGGTTTAGGTTGAAGACTACTGTCTAGTTTCTTTCACTTCTACCAGTGGCCTACCAGTGATAGTCTTAGTTACATCAAGGTAAAGTTATAGAGTATAAAACTAATGTGATGAATAGTCTCCCAATAATATAAAAGAATTGACATTGCCAGAATTAGGAATTCATCTACCGTGAGCTCTGAGGGGTTGGTCTTGCCTGTGTTTCTAAGAATAACCTTATAGAAGCAGGAATTAGGTAAAGGAAGAAATCCTAGTTTACTGTGATAGTTAAGGATAGAGGTAGTAGCCAGGGCTGGGTAAGAAGCTTAATTGACGTGGTGCTAGCTCTGTGACCTTGGTGGGCAAGGCAAGGAGAGCCTTGTGACCACAGCCGGCAGCTGAAGGACGTATGATGTAGGGTGTGAAATGGTGCCCCCTAGAGTTGTGCAGTACACAATCTGCCCAACCATATGTGCAGCCCGGGGCTTTGGGCATCTGTTAAAATCATTTTGTGCTGCTTCCTTTTTTTGAAAATGGAGATCATAACTACCTAAATCATAGGGCTTGGGAGAGTTTTAAATGGCCATATATTTATGAGATGCTCAGGACAGAAGCTGGCATATGGCAAGCCTTCAATAAATGGCACGTTGCCAGAATTTTCTTCATAACACAGTCAAAGAGATGTGAGAGATTTCTATGGAATGTGTGAATATCTGTGGTTTTGGGAAGAACTATGGAGTAGAGGAAGTAAGAGGAGATTGGTAAAAGGAGAATATTCGATATGTACCCTTCTTGCCAATACAATTTCACATCAGTAGGACAAAATCATAAACAATTAATTGCTATGACTCCAAACACAGGCTCTGTACTTAGCCTATTTGATCCATATCAGCTTCATGTGCTTAAAAATTTTTAAAAAAAACTTCACAAAATTATGACTTAATACCATGCCACCAGATTTTCTCATATGCTGGACCATGGCTCGGACCAACAGAAGAGTATCTTCTGCATGTTTCAGAAACTGCACAAAGGCCGTATTTATTTCATTGCCCAAAATAGTGATGATCAGTGTGATTTGTTCCCATATTTATTACCAGGCAAGCAATGGACTCTGGAGAAAGTGGTATAGGGAGTCAGAGCTGTGAAGCCCCCAGCCTCACCTGCTAGGAGCTAAATTTAATACGTAGGCAAAAGATTATATCACCCTCAGTTTCCCTTTTCTGTATTAATTGAAATTTCTGTCTTAATTTTATACCCCATCTATATAAACATGTACCTTTTCTATAAGAGGGTAAAATTATCCTATGAAAATAAGGAAAGGAATTAATCATACATTTATTTTTAAAATAATAATGTTTGATAATGTCTTCACACTTTCTCAGGTCATCTAGGTTCAAACCTCATCATCCTTTTCTTCCCTTTATTCCTGAAAGTTAGGCCACATCAATTTTTCCATAGACAATCTTATAAGCTTCTTTCCCTCCCTTCCCATGGCTCCCTCTAGTCTAGGCTTACCATATTATACCTGAGTTGTTACGACATTCATTTCTCTGACCTCTTGGGCTTCAGCATGTTCCCTTGAATCCAATCCCAACAGCCAGATTCGGTAGGTGCCACTTTTATCACACTAATCCTATGTTCAAAAACTTACCTTGATCTCTGTTTTTATCCAAGTGTTGCCTTCCTTGCCTGGCCCTTTGGCCATACTGGCTTGTCTCTCTCACCATATTTCCTTTTCATGTCTCTTATCCCCACTCTGTTTGTGTTTAGCTTGAGCCCTCTCTGCCCCCACCTCTGTCTCCAAACCCTTGCTATGTTGCTCTCACCAGGGATGCTTTTCTTCCTCCCTCTCCTGTTGATCAAAATGCATTTTGTTGTTAGTGTTGTTTTGCGTATTTAAGTATCTTATCAGGTGGCATCAGAGTTTCTCTTAGGGAGAGAATCGTCTTCATTTAAGGAACAAGTAAACACTACCTCCATGAGCTGGTCAAAGTGAAAGGGGACCTGAGGTCATGCGTGCAGTAGCTATGGCAGAGAAGGAATAGCTAAGTCCTCTGCATCAGAGATGGTGAGAAGTGGGAGTGAGAGATCGCAGAGGAGAATACAGGGGAGGGCCAAGCAACAAGGTGGAGTGCTTTAGGGACTGGATGCTCACTATTCAATTTGATATTACTTTCTTTGCAATGATGGGAACTCCCTTCTTCATTTCCCTCAGCCCTCACTTTTTAGAGTGTTTTGCTTTTTTTTTTTTTTTTTTTTTTCCCTATAGGGCTCATGTGCTTGCCAGAGACACAGAGAGAAAAAGTGAGAAATCACCCCCAGGTGGGATAGCCATGCCATTAATCTCTTCTCTGTTCTCCTTTTGGGATTTTGGACACACACTCAGTGTGTTTCAAGCCACAGGGTCCAGGACTTGAACCATGGTCGACCATGTGGGAGTCCAGTGCCCTAACAAGGACACCATCCACTGGCCCTCCCCAGCATTCACTTTAATGTGCACTCCACCACAGACCTAGTCTGAGGGTTTCCTGGGTGGAAATCAGAGTTCTGCAATTGTCTCAATGGGAACAGACCATTGTTTTCTCCTGAGCTAGGTTTTCTTTTTTTTTTTTTTTTATAATTATTTTATTTAACTTTATTTATTATTGTAATTTTCCAGTTTGATCAGTCAGAGAGAATGAGAGAGAGAAAGAGTGAGAAAGCAAACCACCAGGTCCGGGACTTGAACCATGGTCAGTTTTTTTTTTTTTTTTAAATCTTTGCAAAATTATGACTTAATACCATGCCATCAGATTTTCTCATATGCTGGACCATGGCCCACCCTAACCAACACCCTAACCACCATGCCACCTGCTGGTCCCTGAGCTAGATTTTAAGCTACTTGAGGGCAGAGGTTACAACTTGAATTCATTCAGAATTCTCCACAGGGCTAAGCACAGAGCAGGCAAGCATGTACTGAACTTATCATTGATGAAACTTGCCTTCGAGTAAACGTGATGAATGATGCTAGGGATGTTCTCAACTGGCAGAGCGGAGAGCAAACCCACATGTAGAAGGAAAGGAAACTGCAGCATACCCAGCTTCTGGGTAGCGAGCTGAAATGTTCTCATCCACAGCAGAAGCTGGCCAACTTCTTACGTAAAGGGTCAGATAGTGACTATTTTCAGTTTTGTGAACACAATGTCTTTGTTGTCCCTCCTCAAGTTTGGCCTTGAATTGTGAAAGCAGGCATAATCATCGGTAAACAAATTACCATGGCTGTGTTCTGATAAAACTTTCTAGACACTGAAATCTGAATTTCATGTACTCTTCTTGTGTCATGAAATACTAATTTCCTGGTAGCTTTTAACAACTTAAAATTGTAAAAGCTATCTTATCTCATGGACTGTCTGAAAACAGGTGGAGAGCCATATTTGACCCTTGGCCTTGGTGAGTGATCTCTGATTTAGAGAATGTCTATCTTGCTTGCTTTTTTTTTCCTTTTTTAAGAGCTTTTTGTCTTAGAGTGCTTGCTCTCGCTAGAGTGAGAGAGAAAAGACAGAGACAGTGAGAGGGAAAGTGAAAATCATTCCTCAGGGGAGATGGCCACACTGTAATCTCTTCTCTTTCATTCTTCTCCTGGGTTCTTGGAGACGCATGCACACGTGCCCGGCATGTTTTCAAGCTATTGGGACCTGAACTCAAACCATGGTCGGACTTGTGGGAGTCCAGCTATGTAACTGCTATGCCATCTGGGGCCCTGCCTGTGTATTTTTAAAAGTAAACTCCTAATTTCAAAAATCTACTTTCTGCTCTGGGAATTCCATGTATAATTTTGTTTGAAAATAGTGTGTCCTACTTTAAAAAAAATAATAATTTGAGAACTCTTTTGTTTTTTGAAGAGGTTTTTTTTTTTTTTTTTTTTTTTTTTTTTGCTATAGGGCGTGTGTGCTCACCAGAAAGACAGAGAGACAGAGAGACAGAAAATGAGAAATCACCCCCCTGGGGGGATGGCCACGCCGCAATCCCTTCTCCTCTATTCTCCTCTCAGGATCTTGGGCACGCACGCACATGTACCCAGCGTGAGTTTAAGCCACCGGGTCCGGCACTCGAACCACGGTCGGCTTCATGGGAGTTCAGCGACACAGCCATTATGCTAATTGCTGGTCCTGAGAACTCTTGATGATGATTTTATACTCTCATCAAATGGTTGCCTTTCTTTTGATTCACTAATAGAACTTTGTACATCATAAAAATTTTTTGTACATCATAATTATTATCTAGAAATAACCACATGAGTTGACAGAAAACACAGATAAGGCCTAATAACCTACGCATTTCTCTATTAGATGGCCGTATCTTTGATAATGGCTTCTTCTTCTTTTTTTCCCCTAGGTCAGCTGGAGAGACTATTTCAATTAACTTCTTAAAAGTATGCTCATCTGCATTTTTGCCAGTAGTTGGAGGACTTAAAATGTATCTCCATGAAATGTATGGGGCAGTCCTATGCTTAGTGACTTTAGGAACATCATAAAGTATAAGTTCTTAACGTTCAAAAGACTTTTGACTTCAGACTGAAAATGATGCAAGGTTGTGGTTTTCTTACAGAAATGTCAGAAGTTTCAGCTTTACTTGCCTTGGGAAGAAATTCATAATTTAGTATTTCCTCTTAGCTTTTCTGAAGCCCAGAAACACTTGAATCAAATTCGTGTGCTTGTACCCATCAAACTTTCCCCACCAGGGGTCATTTAGCTTTAAAATCTCATTAGCCGTTTTCATAAAGATATCACAACAACATACTGATGGGATTTTCACAAACACTTTAAAAAATCATCCTAACTCATTTTATGTTGATTATCCCCCTGCCTCACCATGGTTACAACATATTCTGTGCTAAATTTGTCCAGCAGGCCTAGAGAAAAAAATGAGGGAAGATAGAAAAGGATAATGTTGCCAGAAAAGTAAATTATACTTCAGAAAAATCTATAGAAAAGAGGCATAGGTATTCTTACTCAAATAATTGCAAATAAATTGTGTTCCTCAGTAGATGCGAATATGGCATGATTCATAAGCAGGTTGCCTCCCAATGTATATCAATATGATCTGCCTTCTTGTTGCTATATTGAATCGTGTTTGGCGAAGATACCAATTTTCTCTAATTTTAATGTTTTTTCTTTTTGTGAGTGGCATTTAATCTTTTCATGTTAAAAATAAATCCCTGATTTGATTATCATGTACTACATGTATGTTTTGGAAAACCATATTATATAGCATAAAGATGCATGACAATTCAATGTAAATAAGAATATAAAATTTAAAAATATACATATATATGGAATTCGTATCATATTTAAAATAACTAAAGCAGTAAAGAAAATTTGGCAGAGGGAGGCAGGTAGTACAGTGGTTAAGGTACTAGGGCACTCCCACATGGCTGACTGTGGTTTGAGTCTCAGGCCCAATGGCTTGATAATTACAATCAGACATGTGTGCATGCACGCCCAAAATCCTGAGAGGAGACTGGAGGAGAAGGGATTGTGGCATGGCCATCCCCCGGAAGGTGATTTCTCACTTTCTCTCTCTCTGTCTTTCTCCAGAAGTGCACACCCTATGGCAAAAATCCTAAAAAGAAAGAAAGAGAGAGAGAGAGAGAGAGAGAGAGAGAGAGAGAGAGAAAGAAAGAAAGAAAGAAAGAAAGAAAGAAAGAAAGAAAGAAAGAAAGAAAGAAAGAAAGAAAGAGAACTTGAGGAAAGAAAGGAAATATTACATTTGATTTATTGATTTATTAAAAATATCTTTTTCTAGATTCTTGTGGTCTCTGGATGTCCCTCACACTATCACAGTGGTAAAACTATCAGAAAGGCATACTGCATCACTCAGCATTACATCTTCTGATCTAGGTATGTATGCTTAACATTGGGGATAGATACTATACTAGAAAACCTGTCTTTTCAAGTCATTAAAATATATGGCTAAATAAAGAAGGGAAAATGTATTTCCAACCAGAAGCAAAACTACTAGCAGTATAGGTAGAAACAAAACTAAACAAAAAAAAAAAGTTGAGCACCAGCTCAATGTAAAAACAATGATGATTAGTGTTAGTTTATTTTTTAAAATCCAGTCAAACTATTGCATAAGTATCACTAATATTTCAAAGGTTGATTTTTTTTCTTTTTTTTTTTTTTATTGTTCTATGGGACGTGTGTACTAGCTGAAAAGAGAGAAAGAGAGAAATCACTCCCTAGGGAGGTTGGCCATGCCTCAATCCCTTCTTCTCCATTTTCCTCTGGGGATTTGAGGCACACACACACACACACACACACACACACGTGCCCGGAGTGTTTTTCAGGTTGCCAGGTCCAGGACTTGAATCACACAGTTGGCCATATGGGATCCAGCCACCTTAACCACTATGCCACTGGCTGGCCCCACCTTTTTCACTTTTCTTCAACCAGGTATTTTTGTTACTTAGTCACAAACTGTGTGTTGAAAAATAAAACAGTGATTGGAAATATGAGGTTATGAATGATCAATGGAAGAAGGAAGAAAGAGAAAGGAAGGAAAGAAAGTTTTACCAGAGAGGGGCAGAATGAGAGAGAGAGGGAAAGTGAGAAAGTAAGCCACCAGGTTCAGGACTTGAACCGCAGTCGGCCATGTGGGAGTCCAGTGTCCTTAACCACCATGCCACCTGCCAGCCCCAGAAAGTTTTCATCCTAGATCCTGGTTGGATGAGTTTTTTCCCCCCTCGTGTCTAATTTTTAAGACTACAGAATGACTATGAAATTCACTCAGCTGAAGAGGATGAAAACTAATTTTCACTTTTTTTTTTTTTGGAGAGATTTTTTTGTTATAGGGCGCGTGCGCTCGCCAGACAGACAGAGAGAGACATAGAGACAGAAAGCGAGAAATCACCCCCCAGGGGGGATGGTCACACCGCAATCCCTTCTCCTCCATTCTCCTCTCGGGATCTTGGGCACGCACGCACACGTGCCCGGCGTGAGTTTTAAGCCACCGGGTCCGGGACTCGAACTGCGGTCTACTACGTGGGAGTCCAGCGACATAGCCATTACGCTAACTGCTGGTTCCCAAAACTAATTTTCACTTTACAAGTTTGCCAAGAAGATTACTGAGTTGCTTGGAAGATTGTTTGTTTGTTTGTATGTATGCTCTGTCAATGATAGAATTAATTTTAATTACACATAATTAGATTTGAGAGGTTTTAAGTGTTAAAGGCATAAGTGTAATACTTTTGGTAACTTTCTAAGCTTCCGCCACTTCCCACCTCCACATTGAGACTTATATTTAAAAAAAAAAAAAAAAGTTTTGTAAAATTAATTATTTTAGAGAATTTTCTTAGTTACATTTTTATTTATTCATAGTCAAAGGCAAATTAAGGTCCACAGGTCAAGTCCAGTTAGTCACATGTTTTTGTCTTGGTTTTTTAGAGAGATTTTTTCTATAGGATTTGTGCGCTCACCAGAGAGACAGAGAGAGAAGAAACCACCACCACCCCCAGGAGAATGGTCACACTGCAGTCCCTTCTCCTCCATTCTCCTCTAGGAATTTTGGGCACACCCACACATGCACCCAGCTGGAGTTTCAAGCTACCGGGTTCAGGACTTGAACCACAGTTGGCCATGTGGGAGCCCAGCACCTCAACCACCCTGCCACCTGCTGACCCTAGCCACATGCTTTTATAAAGTTGTGTCTGTATTTAAATATGTCTGTATTTTTATATGGGTAAAAAATAATCAGCCGAAAGAAAGTTATCTTGAATAGTTCCCATGTAAAAGTGATATGGAATTTAAATTTCAGTGTTTGTAAAAAATAAAAACTTACTGGAACACAGCCCTGCTCATTTGTTAATGGATAGTCTGTGATTGCTTTTGTGCTTTACCAGCAGAACTGAGTAGTTGATATAGAGATGTAATGGCTACAAAGCCTAAAATATTTACTATTTGGCTCTTTACAGAAAAAGTTTGCCAACTCCTGCTCCAGGATAGTCGTGTCCACAAACTATATGTGTAATCTAAGGAAAACATAAAGAGAAAACAAATCCAACAATTTACTGATAAAACATAAATAAATCAGATGGTTGGAAAGTCTGTATTATTGGGCTATAAATGCTTGGCAAAGGAAATTAGAATCTAGTGAATAGATTCACCGAAGGAGAATAGGCATTATATTACTTAGATTGTTCCCGAAGGGTTTCTTTCTTTTATATAATGAGATTGGAGTTGGTTTGATCTGTGCAGTTGCACCCTTTGCCAGATCTTTGCTGGTTTATAACAATTGTGAGACTACTTTATAACTTGACCAGCAGATGGTGTAATGGTTATGTTGTTGGACTCCCACATGGCCTACTGCGGTTTGAGTCCCAGACCCGACCGCTTGAAAATCATGCCAGGCGCATGTGCATGTATGCCCAAATCCTAAGAGGAGAATGGAGGAGAAAAGGTTGCAGCATGGTCAACCCCCTGGGAGGAGTGATTTCTTACTTTCTGTCTCTCTGGCAAGCACATGTGCCCTATAACAATAATCTCTAATAATAATAATAATAATAATAATAATAATAATACAAGCGTCAAGAATTAGAATATGTAATGCTGGGTTGTTGGAAAAGTAGTGATGTATTTTTGCATAGAAAAAAAATCTGTCATGATTTATCCAACAACCCAATATATCCATCTGTCAAGACTGTCGAGACAAGGGGTATCAAACTTTCTTTTTGGTGAGAGAGCATGCATGCTGGTGGAAGGAGGTGGAGAAACAGACATTTTGACAGGCTCTCGCACATACTGTGATCCTGCTGCCCCAGCCTCTCATCTAAGACTGCAGGTGCATGTAGCTGTACCCCGCCTGTTCGAATAACAGGGCCCAAACCAAACCCAGCCCTCCTGAGCAGCCTCAGCCCCTGCAGCATGGTGGTGCCTTTTCACATGTCCCACCATGTCTGGGCCTCAAACTATTTTGATTATGCACCATTGGTCACAAAGTTTATGAAACACAATTTCCATTATCTTTAAGAAAAAAAAATAGCTCTATTGAGATGTAATTTATGTACCATATATTCACCCAAAGTGTAATAATTCAATGGTTTTTATAATATTTAGATATGAATAACCACCATCACAGTCAGAACATCTTCATCACCCAAGAAACAAAAACAGCAACCACATTCTTTATTTCCATATTCCTCCATTTCCATGGACCTAAGCATTCACTTACATATCTTTTGTCAGTATACATTTACCTATTCTGGACATTTCATGTAAATGGTATCATTTAATATGTGGGCTTATGTCACTAGCTTCTTTCACTTAGCATAGTATCTTCAAGAATCATTGGTTTTATAGTATGTATCAGCACTTTATTTCTGTTCATGACTGATTAATTCCATCATGTGACTATGCTACATTTTTTTCATCCCTTTATCAATGGATGGATTTGTTATAGTGCTATTTGGATTGCATTTCTCTTGAAAAAAGTTTATTTATTTATTTATTGGGAGAGAAAAAAACACCAGAAGTAATAAATTTGTCACTTTGACAAATTCTGAGTCTAAAAACTTTTAAAAATTAGAAGTAGAATTTTGTAATTTATTTAAAAATCTTTTAAGTAGTCCCTTTTTGTTGTGTGATTACTATATATATGTGTGTGTGTATATATAATTGAATGTTACATAAGGAGTGTATGCTAGCAACATATTATTTCAGTTTCTGTTTACCTCAGATATATTTATTTTACTTTATTTTCTAAAAGATAGCCTTATTGAATATAGTATTTTTGTTTGACAGTTATTTTTCCTGCTTTCTGACAAGTAAAGCAGTTTTCTTTGTGAAAATTGTTTCCTAATGAGAAGTTAGTTGTTGATCTTATTTTGGAGCTCCTTACAAGTGACAAATTGCTTTTCTCTGGCTGCCCTTAAGATTTTTCTTCATGACTTTGGCTTCCAGCACTTTTACTGGTTTATCTGTGTGTGGATCTGTTTGCCTTTATACCTATAGCTCATTGAGCTTCTGGATGTCTGAAATAATACATTGTAGAAGTTTTTAGCTATTATTTCTTTGAATATTTTTTTTATTCTTCTTTTTTTTTTTTTTTTTTTTTCTTTGAGAGGCTTTTGCTATAGGGCATGTGCGCTCGCCAGAAAGACAGAGAGACAGAAAGCAAGAAATCACCCTCCAGGAGGGATGGCCACACCACAATCCCTTCTCCTCCATTCTCCTCTCGGGATCTTGGACACGCACATACATGCACCTGGCGTGAGTTTAAGCCACCGAGTCTGGGACTCAAATCATAGTCGACTACATGGGAGTTCAGCGACACAGCCATTATGCTAACTGCTGGTCCCTGTTTGAATATTTCTTTCAGCCTCTTTCTCTTTTTCCTATTTCTCTGGTACTTCCATTATGCATATATTGGTGTACTAAATACAGTAGTATCTAACATTGCTTTGTAGGCTCAGTTAATTTTTCTTCAATCTTTTTTCTCTTTTTTATTATTGCATAATCTCTGTCAATTAATTTTTCAAGTTTGTCAATTATTTCTTTTGCTACTTCAAATGTACTGTGAAGTCCCTGTACTGAATTTTAAATTTCAATTATTGTACTTTACAACTCTAGAATCTCCACCTGTTTCTTCCTTTTGAGATTTTCCCCCTGTTTTCTATTTGATGCAATGTTATTAGTGTGCATTTCTTTCTTATTTTTTATTTCTTTTGAAGAGAGATTTTTGCTATAAGGTGCATGTACTCACAGAGAGACAGAGAGAGAGAGCAAGACAGAAAGAAAGAAATCATCCCCCGGGGGGGGGTGGCTTTGTCGTAATCCCTTTTGCTCCATTCTCCCATTCTCTTCTCGGGATCTTGGGCATGCATGCACATGTGCCTGGTGTGAGTTTTAAGTCACTGGGTCCAGGACTCGAACCATGGTTGATTACATGAGGATCCAGCGATGTAACCATTACACCATCTGCTGGTCCCATTAATATGCATTTCTTTTCTCCTTTAATAATAATTTCTTTTAGTTTTTGAACATGTGTGTAATGCTACTTAGAAATCTGTTCAGTTCAACAATCAGCACTTTGTCATTCTTAAATCCAGTTTTTGTTGCATGTAGTTGTTTTCTGGTGTGGTTATACTTTCCTATTCCTCTATGTCTTATAAATTTTTCTTTATCAGAAACTGGATGTTTTCAATTATATGTTTTTTAGATCATATGACGTTTTAGATAATATGTTGTGGCAACTGTGATTACTGGCCTACATTCCCCCGACTGTGGAGAGGGAAATTACAGAGTGGTAAGACTCTGTCAAGGTGCCTATCTCTGTCTCTCTCTTTCACATGCATACACACATTCTACCATAAATAAAATAAGTAAAAATTTTAAAAATATAGACTAAAATATAAATTCAACATGAAGGAATTTCCAATAAACTATTTTTAAGTATTAATGTATAAAATTACAGCTATACTGATATATGGAATGAGATTCAAATCTTTCCATATTTTTAAAGCCATCATTTTGGTTCAGTGCATCATGATATCTGGTTTTAATGACTCTCCCTTAGCTAGAAAGATATCTAACAAAGAAACACAGATATAGATGGAAAAATACATTGTTAGGTGTACTTTCTAAATCTATTTTCAATCCCATTCATCAATTGGGCAAACACTTTTATCAAAATTTGACTTGCAAATATCCATGTTTCATTATTCCCATCACTTGCTTTTGTCAACTAGTTGGATGGCTTTGCATTTTTTTATTTTTAAAGAAGAGATTCAAAGCCCAGTGAATTATTTTTTTTAATAGAGATTTTAGCTATAGGCCACATGCACTTGCCAGAGAGACAGAGAAACAGAAAGTGAAAAATCATACCCCTTGGGGGGTGGGGGGAATGGCCAGGCCATAATACTATCTCCTCCATTTTCCTCTCAGGATTTTGGGCACACATGCAGATTTGCCTGGTATGAGTTTTAAGCCACCAAATCCAGGACTTGAACTGTGGTCAACTACACAAGAGTTTAGCAACATAACTATTATGCCATCTACCGATCCCAGCCCAGCGCAATTCTTTACTTGAAAGATTTTTTTTTTAATAAAGTAGAAAATTCTATTTCCAGTTTTTAAAAGTTTTCAGGCTATGCATTTGTGAAAGTGACAAATTACATTGTCTTTGGCCACAAAGATTACAGAACAATAGAAAGGTTTTCAAATATATTTCACATTTTGTTTTGTGGCACAAATTTTCTTTTGAAGGCATAGCCTTCAAAAAAGCAGGCACTTTTCCTTTTTTTAATCTTTAAAGGACAAATTATGTATGTTTGAAAGTGTTTGTTGGATAGTATACTACTTACTGCCACCTGTCATCACAGATAGTCAGAAAATATATTTCTGTGTAAGAGATAAAGTCCACTTTTTTAAAAAAAGATTTTTGGCATAGGGTGCATGTGCTCATCAGAGATGAGAGAGACAGTGAGAGGGAGAGTGAGAAATCACTCCCCAGGGGGGATTGCCACACTGCAATTCCTTTCCTCTGTTCTCCTGGGATTTTGGACATACATGCAAACATGCCTGGCATGAGTTTCAAGCCACTGTGTCTAGGACTTGAACAGTGGTTGGCCGTGTGGGAGTTTGGCACCTTAATTACCATGCCACCTGCTGACTTCAAAATGTTCACTATTTTAAAATTTGGTAGCCCTTGTAAGTTGAGATAACCAGTAAACCACTGATTGAAATGTTAAAATTACATTCTCAACTGCTCATCTCATTACAAAGTATACAGATTATACTATATTTTTAGTGTTTTATTTTTATATAATTAATTACATTGTTGAAATGCTTCAGCATTTTGTTCACTCTTGGCTTCAATACTTTTCAGCAATTCTTCGCTTGTAATATTGATTTAGAATCACTTTTTAGAAAATTGTTTTAGTCAAAATAATAGCTCTAGCTAACATAGTTTCCTGACAAAGCTTTTTTTAACCTAAAATGCCTTTTACTGTTGAGGATATATCTTCTCTGATACATCTTTCCTTTATTGACTCATAATACACAGGAACTCTAATTTCTGGATCTAAGAGTTCCTCCTTAATAACTGTGGCTGTATGTATCTGAATTTCAAGTAGTATTCTTGGTCATCTTCCTTTCCCTTTCCTTTTTTTTTTGGTTGAATTCCTGTGCTAACCTAGGCTGACATAAGAAAAATACCATAAATGACATGAATTTAGTTCTTATTTATTTCTGGGAGTTTTCACAGACTACAAAGTCTACAATCAGTGCTATCCAGTTCACTTCCCTGGTGAAAGCTCTTTCTGATTTGCAGATGGTCACCTAATCACTGTGTCTTCATGGTAGAGAGGAAGCTAGCTCTTTGGGTGTCTTCTTATAAAGGCACTAATCCCATCATCAGATTCCCATTCTTATGGTGTCATTTAAATCTATTTACCTCCCAAGGCCCCCACTCCCAAATGCCATTGCTTTTGGAGTTAGAGCTTCAACATAGTCCACAGTGCTTAGTCTCATCATTGTTTTTATCTTGTAATGTGACTGCCAAGAGCTTATACTAGGACTAGAAGTATCAGATCTGCTATTCTCATACCACATGCATGTATTTTCATGAACAGGTTTATCTTTGCAGACTTTATTTAATTTAATTAATTTATTTATTCTTTGCCATAGGTGTGCATGTAGTCAACAAAGAGAGACACTAAGTGAAGGAAAGTGAGAAATCACCCCCTAGGAAGTATGGCCACACTGCAATCCCTTCTCCTCTATTCTCATCTTGAGATTTGGGGCACACATGCTCAGTGTATTTTTCAAACCACTGGGTCCAGGAATTGAACTGCAGAGTTGGCCAAAAATCTGCTATTTTTGCCTTAACTACCATGCCACCTGCTGGCCTACAGAAATCTTTTAAAGCTATTTATTAATTTTGTGAAAGTTCCATTAAGATTAAAAAACATATTCTATAAACTCTTCTTCCTATCACACATCACTGTAGTACAGTGTAACACATTGCTAGTTAGTGAATGAGGACGGGCACCACTGTTACTCCCAGCACATATGGAACGCTCACTCTTCCTTTAAGACACCCTCTTGACACACTGACAGACTCACATGTGAGAAGAAGAACGACTCCAGTGTCTGTCTGAATACTGAACACAAGTAAAGCCTTATGTACTGTTATTAAGAACAAAATTATGAAGAGAAGTCTTGGTTTTCTTCTACCCTCTCCACTCCCCAAAGATTGTCTATGCATTCCCTGGGGATGCACCTATTTTTTATAGACCTAGAAAAAAAATCTCATAATCCAAGAGTTACTTTTTAAAAAGAGAATATTCTTAAAACCAATGAGATGTGACAGCTTTTGTCAGTAAATACAAGACTTGCTAACTTGTCAAAGGAGTTATAGTTTACCTGCTTTACACAGCACTTATGATATGCCAGACACTATTCTAAGCACTTGATAAAGTGCTCACTGAATCCTCATAGGGTTCCTGTGGGGTAAGTACAATTATTTCTCATTTTGCTTAGGTGGAAACTAAGGCACTAGAGCTGGGAGGCTGTTTGGCTCTTCACCAGTGCACTCAGCTATTTTTGTCAGTTGGAAATTAGAAAAATGTAACCCAGGTTTGGAATGCAAATGGCAAAACAAGTCCTAAACGTCTTTCCCCACTCTCATTGTCACCACCCCGAGGTCAGAGCTCACTCACACTTCGTTCTATGTACCTAGCCCTCCCACGAATTGTATTGTTTCCCTCAAATAAGTGTCTCCTCAGGGAAAAGTCTGGGGATATAGTGGAATTAACCTATTATTTTATTCCGATTACTATAATATTTACTCCGGTTAGAATGAACTTGTTTTTAAGAAAACCAGGGTTGGTTAAATGTTCCCAACACAAAGAAGTGATAAATGTTTGAGGTGATAGATATGCTAATTACTTGGGTTTGATAATTATACATTGTATACATGTATACATGGCCCCATGGGGCCAGCAGGTGGCATGGTGGTTAAGGGCGCTGGACTTCCACATGGCCAACCGCAATTTGAGTACCAGACCTAGTGGCTTGCTTTCTCACTTTCATTCTCTCTCTCCCTTTCTCTCTCACTCTGTCCCTCTCTTGTCAAATTAAAACAAATAAATAATAAAATAAAAAAATACTGTACCCCATCAATATGTAACAATGATTATATATTGAGTTATTACAAATGAAAGAAAACGAGGGTCTGGATACCCAGGTAGTGATTAGGAAGAGCAAAAATGGAAGGAAGGAAACCAACTATGCTTTGCAAGGAAAATAAACTGGGATTAACACAGTTCCTATGTGTTTGGGGTTGTGGGGAGAATAGCGAAATGACACAGACAAAGGAGGAAAGAACTGCCGATAAAATTAGGGGAGTAGGTAGGAGGTGTACATTTTAAAATTTAATTGTATTACTTGACTTTTTAAAGAGAAAATGTTTTTATTATAAAAAATGTTAAACAAATACAAAAGTAGAGACAATCATGTGTATGGATGCCCTGTGTAAACAACACCAGCTTCAACTCATGCCTACTTTTAATTCATCTATAACCCCCATTCCATTTCCTACTAGATTACTTTTTTTTTTTTGGAGAGGTTTTTCGCTATAGGGCGCGTGCGCTCGCCAGACAGACAGAGAGAGACATAGAGACAGAAAGCGAGAAATCACCCCCCAGGGGGGATGGTCACGCCGCAATCCCTTCTCCTCCATTCTCCTCTCGGGATCTTGGGCACGCACGCACACGCGCCCGGCGTGAGTTGTAAGCCACCGGGTCCGAGACGCGAACCGCGGTCGACTACGTGGGAGTCCAGCAACATAGCCATTACGCTAACTGCTGGTTCCCTACTAGATTACTTTTTTAAAATCTCAGCTATTACATGATTTTATCCACAAATATTTTAGTTTGCACCTTGAAGTATGAAGATTACATAAAAATATAACTCCAATACCATTATCACATCCAGATACATTTCGTAATAAAATCATAATAGTATCCAATACCCAGTCAGTGTTCAAATTTTCCTGATTGCATTGTTTTTCCAATTTGTTTGAATCAGACTCAACATATACTTTAGAAAATTGATATGTCTCTTAAGTCTCTTTTAACCTGTAGATTTCCATTTGCTCTTGCCTTTTTTTAAGAATTATTTATTCATTTATTCATTTACTTATTTAATTTGACCAGAGGGAGAGAGAGAGAGAAAATGAGAAAGCAAGCTGCCAGGTCTGGGACTTGAACCATGGTCAGCCATGTGGGTGTGTCCAGCACCTTAACAACCACACCACCTGCTGGTCCCTGCTCTTGCTTTGAAAAAATTGCAATTTATTTGTTGGAAAATGTGTAGGTATTGGGGTAAAGTGATCAATCTGCTGTTGCTTGTGATGTGTTGGAGGTGGCATCTGGACACCTAGTTGGGGCTGCCCAGGAAGTAGTAGGCAGTGTGCCCGGGAACCAGGACAAAGCAAATTACATTGACTTGGTAAATATTTGACCAGTGGCTTTTATTGGCACTACGGCAACAGATAAGATCAATGGAGAGACCACAGGGCAAGCGGAAGACTAGGTCAAGAGCCGAGATGCAGGACGAGAGCGGAGAACAGGCAGGGCCCTAGCAAGGTGAGGGAGGGAACTGCTTCAGGAAAACCTTGTCCACCATACCAGCCTCTGAACCTGGACTAACGAATGCAATTGAGAAATGAATTCAGGTGTGCTGTTATTCTGAGAGCTTTGGCGGTGACAAAGAGGGACAGGACACAATTTGGAGGGATTATGTTTGTTCTGTTTTAAAAGTACTAGATTATATTTGTTCTCTTTTAAAAATTCCTTGGTGAGCCCAGGAAGAAAAACCAGTGGAGAGTGAGAGATTTGAGTTGGGAATGAACCACTGAAGGAACAAGGGTTTGGAGGACATGATTGGCTGGAGAAGGGAGCTAGCCTTGGGAAAGTGGAGGTACCTGTACCCTTTGAGAAAGGAAGAAAGCGAGATTGATTGGATGAAGGTATGAAGAAATGGAGTGGAGAGGAAAGAATATTCGGGGAACCCTTGGCCACCTGAGATCTCCTGAATAACTAACTGAGATATCCAGGAAAGCAAGGAAGGTCGGAGTTGTGAAGAGAAGTTACTAGTGTCTGTTTCCACTCTCCAGTTATATCACCATTTACCGGGTGTCAGGCTTGACTGCAGAGTAGAATGTAATATTAGGGCAGCCGAGGTAAAAAGGCAGATAAGTTCCACCCAGTACCTGATTCAAGGTCACTGAGGACTGAAAATACACAGACCAGGCTCAGCATTTATTTTCAGCAAGAGAGGAAAGTGTGCACAAGTTTCAGTTCTTTGAGTTCATGCAGTTTGTGGGTCCCCCAGGGTCAACAGATCTGCTCCTCAGCCAAGGCTGGCGATGTGGCTGCATTCACTCAACTTCATGCTGCATAGAAAGACCTTGTTTGCTCCCCACTGGGCAGATATGGCAGTGGGGTTGGCCAGATGCCATATGATATACGCACTTAATAGAATGAGAGAGTATACCTCAAGCCTAGAACTGGAAAAGGTATTCTGTTATAAGATGATATGTCCAGCACCATCTGTGAGAGCTCTTTATCTCTTAGAAGAAAGGGTTTGGGGCTCAAGGCCATTCTTATGCAGCTGACAGGGATTGACACACTATACATGACTCCTTTTCTCAACACCTGTCCTCTACTCCCAATGTTATCTTAATACAAATCTAAAGAATATAGTGGGGAGTTCATGATTGCCCAAATATCGGACTTAAAAAATATATACTTCATAGCATTTTATTCAACCCATTTTACTTCTGAGATAATGCACAGGTAAATTTGTGCAAAATTTTCTTGGCTCTTCTAAAACATTTCACGTGCCAACTTGATGCCTGACACAAGTTTTGAACGAGAAGCAGATCTCAGCTCTGGAACACATGACAGTAGACAGGAGGGCACTACTGTGATGGGTTGTATCATGTCCACCTCAAATTTATATATTGATGTCCTTACCTTCAAAACCTATTTGGAAGTACCAGCCGTTAGCGTAATGGCTATGTCGCTGGACTGCGGTTCGCAACCCAGACCCAGTGGCTTAAAACTCACGTCGGGCACGTGTGCATGTGTGCCCAAGATCCCAGGAGGAGAACGGAGGAGAAGGGATTGCAATGTGGCCATCCCCCCTGGGGGGGGGGGGGTGATTTCTCGCTTTCTGTCTCTCTGTCTCTCTCTGTCTGTCTGGCAAGTGCACGCGCCCTACAGCAAAAACCTCTCAAAAAAAAAAAAAAAAAAAAAAAAAAAAACCTATTTGGAGATACAACATTTAAAGAGCTGACTAAGATTAAACGAAGTCACGTGGTGGGTCCCAATACAATATGACTGGTTGTCCTCATAAGAAGAGGAGATTAGGACAGACACATACAGAAGGAAGACCATGGGAAGATACCCAGAGAAGATGGCTGTCTACAAGCCAAGAAGAACAGTTGTCAGAAGAAACCAGCCCCACAGATACCTTGATCTTGAACTTTCAGCCTTCCGAAATGGGGAGGAAATACATTTCTGCTGTTCAAGCACTTTATTATGACAGCCCTAGTAAACTGATAGAAGTGCTAGCTTGTGAAAGTTGCCCACACCCTTCAGACATCAGAATATGGCTCCCTACCCTCATGGGCCACCTCTGCAGAAGCATAAATGGTCATGGTCTTATGACCCATAATGAAGAGGACAGAACTGTTTTTTCAAACTGAGTAACAGTCAGCACAGTCCTCTCTAGAGCAGTCATCAGAGCACAATATCCTCCTGGATTGCATGTATTTAATAAAGGTTGATACAATGTTGGGGGGTGGGGATGTCAGGGCCAGCAGGTGGCATGGTGGTTAAGGCTCTGGATTTCACCTGGCCAACTCTGCAGTTTGAGTCCTAGACCTGGTAGCTTGAAGAAAACATACTGGGGGGACCAACAGTTGAGTAATGGCTATGTCGCTGGACTCCCATGTAGTCGACCATGGTTTGAGTCCTGGACCCAGTGGCTTAAAACTCATGCTGGGTGCGTGTGCGTGCATGCCCAAGATCCCAAGAGGAGAATGGAGGAGAAGAGATTGCGGCGTGGCCATCCCCCCGGGGGGTGATTTCTCGCTTTCTGTCTCTCTGTCTCTCTCTGTCTGGCGAGCGCATGTGCCCTATAGCAAAAACCTCTCCAAAAAAAAAAAAAAAAAAAAGAAAGAAAGAAAGAAAAAGAAAACACACTGGGTGCATGTGCATGCCCAAAATCCTGAAGGGAGAATGAAGGAGAAGGAATCGAATAGTGGCATCCCCATTTCTTACTCCCTCTCCCCGCGCCCCGCTCTCTCTGTTACTCTCCAGTGAGCACACATGCCCTATGGTAAAAGTTAAAAAAATAAAACAAAAACAACAATTGATTTTCTTTTAGAAAGTAAAGTGGAGAGACAGTGAGTTAAAGAAGCCATTCATGGTAGTTATTTTAGTTTACCAAATTATCCCTGGATCCTTTCACATTTATCATATTATCATCAAGAACCTGAGAACACTGCTTGTCTCTAAATGTAATCACTAAATTCTAGCTGTACTGCCTGGATTTTCCTACTTTGTATATTCAGTTCTTTCTTTCTCTTTCTTTTTCTTCCTTTCTTTCTTCCCTCCCTCCCTCCTTCCTTCTTTCTTTCTTTCTTTCTTTCTTTCTTTCTTTCTTTCTTTCTTTCTTTCTTTCTTTCTTTCTTTCTTTCTTTTTCTTTCTTTCTTTCTTCCTTTCTTCCTTTCTTTCTCTCCCTCTCTCTCTCTCTCTCTCTCTCTCTCTCTCTCTCTCTCTCTCTCTCTCTCTCTCTCTCTCTCTCTCTCTCTTTCTTTCTTTTCCTCTCTTTCTTTCTCTTTCTTTCTTTCTCTCCCTTCCTTCCTTCCTTCCTTCCTTCCTTCCTTCCTTCCTTCCTTCCTTCCTTCCTTCCTTCCTTCCTTCCTTTCTTTCTTTCTTTCTTTCTTTCTTTCTTTCTTTCTTTCTTCTTTCTTTTTTGAGAGAATTTTTGCTCCAGGGCATATGCACACACCAGAGAGACAGAAAGTGAGAAATCACTGCCCCCCCTTCCCCCCTAGGGTGGATGGCTACGTGGAAATCCTTTCTCCTCTCTTCTCCTCTCAGGATTATGGGCACACATGCCCATGCACCCAGCATGAGTTTCAAGCTGCCGGGTCTGGACCATGAATCACGGTCGACCACGTGGGAGTCCAGTGACAGTGACGTACCATTATGCCATCTGCTGATTCCATAACCAGTTCTTAAAGTTTACAGTTTTCCTCCACTTAGTCTCCATGCTCTCCTTGGTCTATTTTTTTTAAAAGGATCATTTGATAAGGAATGAAAACAGACAGGTAACACATCTGGGAAACTGCACTGGATAAACACATTGATTTGGTGGAGGTGGAGAATTATGTGCATTTATCATTTGTGTGATTATCATAAAAGGAGCTCTTGAATTAGAAAAAGGAAACCGTGAAACTGCAAGGGCAAAAATTAAGATTAGACAAAAAATGAATCTTGGTTCTGTTACCTCTGTTGTTTGTCTTAAATAAAATTGGTCCTCTACTTGATGGACACATTCCAATTGGGCTTGGTAACAAGATTGCAGCAGGACTTTTAGGGCTCCCTGTTGGGCATAGATTCAAACATGGAACGTGCATGACTAATCCACTTTGGTGGCTGCTGGCTACCCTAAAAGAGAATAAAGACCTCTTGGTTGAAGGAGGCTCTAGTGAAGGTCTGTATCCCCAGAGATATTTAAGCATTTTCTTGTGTGGTGAGTCTCAAATCTAGTGAAATGCCACACCCAGGTTAGTTTTCTGCTGGATAGAAATAGAACATTGTCCTCCATTGTCCTCCAAATGTTGGATGGATATGTTCCTTAGATACAGTAATAAAGACGGGAACAATCCAGACTAGTGTGTCCTATAGAGGAAACTTGTTTTAAAAGGAGACAAAAGTCAACAATTGCTTAACTTTTTACCGTTTAATGCAGCACCATAGTTACCATCTTAGTGTTGCCCTTGACTGGATCGGACTTCAGTTTACTCTGATACTGATATTTCTTTGTTCTGTTTTAAAGTTTCATAGGTATACTTATTAAGAAATAAACAGGAATTCTTAATTTTTGGAAAGATGTGAAATGGATAGACTAAAAGAATGTGTGGCCGCTTTGGTATAGTGGAGCCCCAGCATGTTAGTCTAGCCAAAAGGACTGTAAAATAGAATCATTAACAAATGGGATGAGTGCACCTACTTCAGTCTCACCACTTGGCTATCCTAGCTAGCCAGCCTCTGGTAATTGTGGGGGAAAGGTAAGACATAATGTTGACAGGGTGTTCCATTATTTATTTTCTGGGTGTGGGACTCGTTTCTGGAGGGGTGCTAATCAGTGAAACTAGTGATAAAACAGTAAAGCTCAATGGGGCACTACCTTGCCTTACTGGTATGGGAGGGATGGTTCTATTCTAGCCTGCAGGAAGATAGCACTCATGGTCTAGCTCTGACCTTCACCCACCCTCAAAAACCAAACTCAAACAGTCCCACAGTCAGGAGATGCTTCTCAGCAGGGGAAAAGGCAGTTGTATTTCAGCTGCCCACTTGATCACCCTAAAATTGGCCCATGACTTATTTTAATACCTTATATCTTTTGATTCTGAACTTGACATTTCCCTAAAACTATTCCCATAGCCACAGCAGTTTCTCCTTGGGACTCATTTTGGATTATCATTTCCCATATTTTTCTAGAGATCTGATCCTCCCTGCTTTTGATTTTTCAGGTATTTTTCAATTTTTTCAAGCCTTCTCATTTTTTCTAGAGCTTTGAAAAATTATTATCTTTTGAAAAACACTTTTTCCCTTCTCTTGAGAGTTGGGAGGATATGAAACCTTGCTATCTTGATGCAATTAAAGATAAAATAAATAAATAAATAAATAACTTTTAAAAGAGAATCATAGTTTACAGGAAGAAAATCCAACTATTTCCAACCTTCAGGAGTAAAGCTCACTTTGCCTGCTACCATCCACAGAATTGCCACCTTACTGGGGCTCCCATCGGCCAACAAAGAAAAATAAGATCTAAGGGAAGCTAGCATCCAGAAATGAAAACTAGGCCCAAAAGAACAAACGCTTAGTAAAATAAAGCTGTTCAATTAGACAAATTAAAAACCTAAATTAAAGTTTAAAAAGCTATATTGACTTAAGGAGATTCAAATGGAAGCCATAGAACATTATCAAAATTTTATAAGCAGTAACAGATACATAATTGTTTAATTAAATGATTCAGCAAATAAAAGGAAGTAGACAAATTGGGTATTACTAGTAGACTTGAAACATCTAGTAGAAGAACTACTGTGTACTAGTTTTCTAGAGCAGTCATGACAAATTATAATATACTGGGGGCTTTACAAGCAACAGCAATGTATCCTATCACAGTTCTAGAGCCTAGAAGTCCAAAGTCAAGGGGTTGACAGGGTCATGCTCCCTCTGAAGGCTCTATGAGAACAATCCTTCCATGCCTCTTCCTAGCTTCTGGTGTTTCCTGGCTATCTTTCTTATTCCTGGATTTGCAACTATGTCACTCCAATCTCTGCCTCTGTTATCAAATTGCTTTCTTTCCATTTGGAAATCTATGGCTTAAAATTTCTCTCTTCCAATAAAGATACCAGTCATTGGGTTCAGGGCTCACCTCATCTTGACTTATTTACATGGTAAAAAACCCATTTCCAAATAAGGCCACATTGATAGGGACTGGGGGTTAAGACTTCAATGTATCTTTCTGGAGGATACTATTGAATGCACAACGCATCTTAAAGTACAAAGCAAAAATATAATGAGATGGAAATCATTAGAGAAAATGAGGGAAAAAAATGAACAATATCTTCAGAAAACTAAACATGAAAAATAGGAGCTCCAGTAGTGATGCAAATCTGTAGAGGAGTTAATGTCATATGCAGTAGAGAAAGAAAGTGTCACTAAGGCAAAGGTCCAAACCTTTAGATTAAAATATTTACCAAATTCCTAGCCAGGTTAATGAGAAAGACATACACTTAAATGTATCCTAGGAAGTCTCCAAATTCTAAGGATTAATACAAAATATTTCAAGGCTTTCCGTCAAAAACAACAAGCTATACATAAAGAAATTCATGCTGACTTTGAATACTGAGAGCTAAAACAGTGGAATAGCGTCTGAGGACTATTTTTTTTTTTTAATTTTTGGAGAGGTTTTTGCTATAGGGCACATGCTCTCGCCAGAATGACAGAGAGAGACAGAGAGACAGAAAGTGAGAAATCACCCCCCTAGGCAGGATGGCCACACTGCAATGCCTTCTCCTCATTCTCCTCTCGGGATCTTGGGATGCATGCACACGGACCTGGTGTGAGTTTAAGCCACTGGGTCCAGGACTCGAACTGCAGTCGACTACATGGGAGTCCAGTGACATAGCCATTACACCAACTGCTGGTCCCAACATCTGAGGACTATTGAGGGAAAAGGATTTCAATCTGATATGTCTATGGCTAGTTAAGAAATTATTCACCTGTCAAAACATAATAAAGACATTCAAGACTATGTCAGTGTTCAGAGAAGAAAATGATCAAGAAAAGACTAATGAAGACTAAGGCTAAAAGACAACAGAACCTTTAAGATGGGAGAATCAAAGATATAAGAGAATAATGGTGAACAACAAATATTTATATAGTAAATCTAAGTATTAACCTGCCCCTATGGCCTTGTGGTTGAGGAAACTGGATCCCACAAGGGTTAACTTCAAGTCCTGGCCCCGGTGGCTTGAAAAAACTACTGAATACACAATGTATCTTAAAACACAAAGGAAGGGGGCCAGCAGTTGGTGTAATGGCTATGTCGCTGGACTCCCATGTAGTACTCTGTGGTCTGAGTCCCGGACCTGGTGGCTTAAATCACACTGGGCGCGTGTGCGTGCATGCCCAAGATCCCGAGAGGAGAATGGAGGAGAAGGGATTGTGGCGTGGCTATCCCCCTGGGGGGGTGATTTCTTGCTTTCTCTCTCTCTGTCTTTTTGGCAAGGGCACACAACCTATAGCAAAAAAAAAATCTCTCAAAAAAATACAAACAAACAAATAAGCAAAAACACAAAGGAAGAATATAATGAGGTGAAAATCATTAGAGAAATTAGAGAAATGAGGGGGGGGGGGGAATGGATAATACCTCCAGGAAACTAAATCCTGATAGGATGGAGAAATGGAGGAGAAGGGATTGTGTTGTCACCATACCACATTGCAGAAGTTTTCTCCTCCTTCCCTTGCTCTCTTTTTCTGGTGAGTGTACAAACTCTCTGGCAAAAACAAAACAAAACAAAACAAAACAAACAAACAAACAAAAACAAAACCCTGCATATTAAATCAGTAATACCTATTCAGTTGAAATCCAAATTGATAAAAACAGACCATGAAAGGTAAGTGCTAAATAAAAACCCTGGAAACAAAAGGCCATAAAATAAGAAAAAAATCTAATAACAGTTTAAAATTAAATTAAATTTTCTGAGTATTAAACTATCTCAGAAAAATTTAAGAGTTAGTGAGGAGTAGAGAGGGGCATGAAAAGGTAAGTTAAAACTCTCATTCAAATAGAGGAGGAGGGAATGAAAAAATGAAGTGATTTAAAAATCTCATTGGGGAGAATAGGAAAAAAATAGAGGTTTTTTGTGGTATGTTGTTTTTAAATAGTGGAGAAGTATATCCCTTTGTGTGAGGCAAAGAAGGGGAAAGTATATATTAATATAATTTTAAAAAATACCCTGCAAATCAAAGGATAAATGAGTAAAGTACAATTTGACTAATCCATTAAAAAGCAAGAAAAAAGAATTGACAATGTAAAGTAATAAATAGCACATAAAAGAATAAAATCAATGTCATTACACTAAATATAATTGTACTACTTCCATTGACGGGCAGAGAATATCATACTGGATTCAAAAATAAACTTAGTTGGGAGCACCTTATTGGAAACACACAAAATAAAATACTATAGAAATATTAAAAATGTGAGAGTAGAAAATGAGACACTAGACAAACTAACAAAAAGAAATATGACAACATTAATACCAGATAATGTGGAATTAAAACACTAAAAAAGATATAAGGATAATTTCATAATGAAAATGGAATGGAGGTTAAGGCTGCTGGGTCCCATATGACCAATTGAACAATTTAAGTCCCTGACCAAATAGCTTGAAAATCATGCTGTGCACATGTGTGTGCATGCCCAAAATCCCAAGAGGAGAATGGAAGAAAAGGGATGGCAATGTGGTCATACCCCCAGTGGGTGATTTCTCACTTTCTCTTTCTCTGTCTCTCTCTCTGCTCTATGTCAAAATTAAAAATAAATAAATGTTTAAAAAAATTTCATAATGAAAAAAATATGATCCACAAAATATGTAGACATAAATCTGTATGAATAAAATGAGATAATAACTAAATACATAAAGTAAATGCTATCAGATATAAAAAGACATCGTCTTTTTCTTTTTCTTTTAAGAGATTTTTGTTATAGGGCACGTGTGTTTGTAGGGGAGACAGAGAGAGACAGAAAGTTTGAAATCACCCCCCAGGGGTATGGCCAAGCTGCAATCACGTCTCCTTCATTCTCTCAAACTTTTGGTTACAGAGGCACACACAACTGGCTTGAGTTTCAAGCTGCCAGGTCCAGGAGTCAAAATGCAGTTGGCCGTGTGAGAGTGCAGTGCCTTAATCACTATACCATCTGCTGGCCCCAAAGAAGTTTTCTTAAAGTAGAAAATATGGTGAGCGTTTAATACATGTTTGGGCAAAATTAACACAACTTAGAGAATTATATAGTATAGTAAAAATGTGATGCAATGGTAATGCATGTGTGTATGAACATACCTTATATCCATCCCTTGGCTAGAGAATAAACTTGTCTCATAGTTGTAGAAGAGTTATAAAACTGATTATGTCCTCAACTACAAAAAAAGCTTTAATACATTTGGAGAAGTAAATATCTCACCAGTCACATTATCTTATCATAATCTAATAAAATTAGAAATAAATTGAAAAGAATGACTCCAAAAAACATAATTTTTGGCAATTAAGTACCTTATTTTTAGATAAAACTTACACATCAGAGAGGAAATAAAAATATTTTTACAAACTATGTAAAATCCAATGAAAAGAACATTTCACTTCATAAATTGAGACCCAGTGAAACCTGATTCAGAAGGAAATTTACAGCCTTAATTTTTAAAAATTATTCTTCAGAGAAGAAAATAGACGAAGCAGTTCTTACTGCAATATTTCAGAGGTGCCAAGTAAATGGCACCTCTCTTTTCAAACCTAGTAATACAGACATTAGTAATACAGACATTAGTAATACAGATGGAGATTACAACATGGAAAAATATGACATTGATTGCTTCCACTCTTATTTTATTGGCAGAGCAAGTTACTTGACCACCCGTGAGTTCAAGGAAAGTACATTATCACCATTTGCCCAGAAATATAGAACAGGAATATTCATGAAGAACCTTAAATACTACCACAGTTCTTATGCCCAAATACCATTTGTCTAACATTTGGGTGGAATATTGATACTCAGTTTCCTAATCGCAAAGTATATTTAATGCAAATGTAGGTGGTGGTGAAATAGGATTCATATGGGCCTTTAACTATGGAAAATTCTAGTCCATTAGTCTTTTAAAAATTTTTATTTTTAATTTATTAATTTTATACCTTCAATCACTATACATCATTACTACTTGTAAAGCAAATTTACCCAACGTGAATACAGTTTATACCAGTCAAGTTGAAGATACCATTATCAACAGATAATCGTCCATTTCTGTGTCTCATAAATGTCTAACCTATTTTTCTGCTTGAGTCCATTAGTCTTGAACTTTCCTTGTGTTCTCTAGACCTCTGGGTTCCCATAGCTGACTTGGAGAATGGTAGATCTGTGCAGGTTTCTAGGTAACAATGCATAAAGTAACAAAATAAAAAGAAAGAGCGATGGCACTCGATCCCTAAGTACATTTCAGTGTAAGTCAAGTGTTAGTTAATTAATGCATATATACCTTAGAGTTAATGATTCTTGCAAAAAGTTCTCTTTAGTTGAAAAATACTGGTCTGATTGTAACATATTTTGCATTAAATGAAGTAAGTATAACTGTTATAAGAGGTAACAATAGCTCAGTAGGCGGCATGATAGTTGAGATTCTGGACTCCTATTTGGCAGACCACTGTTTGAGTTCTGGAATTCATGTTCCCTCTCTTTTTCTGGTGAGCACAAGTGCCCTATAACAAATTAAAATAATAAATAAATAAATAAAATCGAATGGATCATTCTTTTTTTTTTAGAAGTTTTTGCTATAGGGTGCGTGTGCTCGCCAGAAAGACAAAGAGAGACAGAGAGACAGAAAGAGAGAAATCACCCCCGAAGGAGGATGGCCCCACCACAATCCCTTCTCTTCCATTCTTCTCTTGGGATCTTGGGCACTCACGCACACGGGCCCGGCATGAGTTTAAGTCACCAAGTCTGGGACTTGGAGTCCAGCGACACTGCTGGTCCCTGGATAATTCTTTTTTTAAAAAAGGCATCCGTATGTCATTGAATTAACAAGGCTCATCTGCGATACAGCAGCAATATTATCAACAATAAATGTTCTATATTTACATTTGTAACTGCTAACCAATTAGTGAAGAGTATGCTTATATTGAGATATTAATTTAAACTATCAAATAAAATGTACTAGGGGCCAGCTGCATAGTGCAGTAGTTAAGGCAGCCAGATTCCACATGATTCACTGTGGTTCACATCCCAGGCTTGGGGGGATCAAAAACATACCAGGCACATGTATATGCATACCCAAACACCCGACAGGATGGAAAAATGGAAGAGAAGGCATTGTCACATGACCATGCCTCAATTGGAGAGTGCTCTCTCTCTCTCTCCTTCCTTTCTCTCTCTCTCCGTCATGCTGTCAGTGGTAAGCACATGTCGCATGAGGCTATAAAAAAAAGTTTAACACTTTATTAGGTTCTGAGAAACAACAGATTAATTGGTTGTTTAGCATAACAACAAAACACATATTGGTAATTATTCTTTAACTTGTTTTTTTTTTCTTTTTTACATCACCCATGTATTATTTTAGATTAAAAAAAAATTTTTGAACATCTTCACAAGTACCCACTTGTAGCATGAAAATTTCCCCTCATCGTTTCTTCCTTCAAACCTGTTTAATAATCAGTTTGCTGTGTTTAATCCTCTATTTACCGTCTCTCCGTTTATAACAACATATCAAAATGACAATAGAACCAAAAAGTTCCTGCCTGGAATAAAACAGATATACCTTTGTGTTCCTTTAAATGTGTTTGCTTACTATTATAGAGATAGTATGTAATCACTGCAGAAAATTTGAGAAAATCAAGAAAAAATGAAGAAAATAGACATCACTGTAACTTTTCTACTTAGATATGAGTAGCTAATATTCTTATTAGATTTTGTATTATAATAAACAGACGGTATGCTGCACAGACTTCCATAACATTATAAAAATAAATGTATTTTTCTTTTATTTTTTCTTTTTGGAGACTCTGAAGAGCAATGGTAAACAAAGAAAAGAACAAGAAGCAGGATGAGGAGAAATGGAAGGCCATTGTGTATGTCTCATGCCAAGAGTCATTCATGTATTTTTCTCTGCAACAGCATTTTCCTTGGAAAATAGTTAAATTCAGCTGCTATTTCCACCAGGCAGATTATATCACAGCAACCATGCTATTGGAAATATTGTGTTCTTTTTTAAAAATAATTATTTTACTTAACTTTATTTTATTTATTTATTATGTTTTAATTTGATCAGAGAGGGACAGAGTGGGGGGGGAGAGGGAAAATGAGAAAGCAAGTTGCCAGGTCCAGGACTTGAACCATGGTCAGCTGCTATGTGGGAGTCCAGTGCCCTTAACCACCACACCGCCTGGCGGCTCCCAGAAATATTGTGTTCTGTGATATTTGTATTTAACATCCTTGGTTAGAAAAGTAAGCTGTGGTGGTATAAATATGCCCAACACATGGACTCTTTGCTGGTACCACAGTTTTTCTTTGCATGTCTCAATTTACTTTGTTTTTTAAACAAATACCTTCTTATTGTGCTTTTGCAATATTATCAGGCAAGACAGTGTAAATATTGATAAGTTTACCTATGCTGAGGTTTATGAAACACCTGGTTTCTAGGCCAGGTTTTCTACACTATGACTCTGTCTTAGTGCACTTACAATCTTTTCTAACACAAGTACATACCTTTGAAGGGTGTTGAGCAATTGCTCTTTAATATTCTCTTCTTCAGGTTATTATTCTGCTTCATGTACTCTCCTAAAGTACAATTTTAATAAATCAATAATTTTGGTTGTTTTCTTTAGGACTACCTAGAGAAACCTTTCTCTGTCTTCTTCAATCTTTACTTGAAAATAAAATCTTACTCAAGATGGAAACTTCTTTTTTTATTTTAATCTTCCCTATCTGATCCATGAAATTTTATAATAGGTGAGTAATTAGAGACTATTAAGCTCAGGGTGGGTTGTTACCCTTCTGCCTTGATTTCTTACCTGCAATTCTTTCTCTTTCTCATTTTCTTTATTTTCTCTATTACAAATTATCTTCTCCATTGTAAATTTTGTCACCCTTAATAGTTCACTAAATTATGCGTGAATTAAAAAAATATTATCCTGCCTATATTCTTCCATAAAGATGTCATATTTAAAGTTTTTGTTATATCTATATATCTATATGCCTATACTTTTATTTTCAGAAAATACTGGCAAGACAGTAGTCTTTTTGTGTAAAAGACAAATGTGAGCTTATTTATCTAGAAATAAAATGAGATACATAAGGAAGGACTTGGCTTTTATTTAAATTGCAGTTTTTGGACTTGGCTTTTATTTAAATTGCAGTTTTTAGCAACCTGTTAAATAGACAACCAACAAGAGGGGTGACAAACTAACCATTTTGAAAAAAAACGTTCAGAACTTTCTGTTGTCTTTAGCAAAAACTTGACCTCAGGGGAAACTATTTTACCAATGCCCACCAACGAGGTTTATCAGAGTCTAATCAATGTGGAAAAAGGGAACTAATCCCTCAGCCTTTGATGTGGAGAAAGAGAAATACCTAACTCAAGCTGCTTTTAAATTCCTGACTCATTTAAGAAGTTGGGGGTGGTGAGTAAAAGCTGAGAAGCATTTATGAAGATCACAATCTAGGGACACAACATAAACAGGGTTCCTGTATAAATACTAAGTATTACAGCAAAAAAACTGCAAAACTCGGTCTGTTTAAGGAGTCTGGGCCGAACAGTGGCACAATAGTAAAATGCAATGCTCTGGGAAACAGTGTGCAGATGAAGGTTCCAGGTTCATGTCCAGTGGCCTTCCTGAGTACTCCGGGCATGGTTTCGCTCATAATCTGGGGATAGTTGAAAGTGGAGTAAACCACTGAGTCAAGACCCTGTAGAGGGTATTGCATCTCTCTCTCTTTCTCTCCTACTCATGGAAGAATAAATACAAGTTTTAAAAGAGAGTTTCTAGAACACTCAAAGTCAACAGGGGAGGTGTAAGCAATGACCTCAGAGGAAATGTTTAGCCTCTGATAGTAACAGCTACAGCAAACAGTAAACATAACCTAATTTCCAACAAGATAAATATAGAACTCCACATTAGAGATGCATTCAGTTACTTCTACCCAATATATTATATCTGGTATCCACCAAAAATGATGAACCATGCTAAAAGGCAAAAAATACAGTCTGCAGAGACAAACCAAACACCAGAATCGGATTCAGATGTGGCAGAGATTTCAGACTTATCAGATTAGGAATTTAAAATAATGATTAATATGCTAAGGGCTCTAATAGAAAAGGTATACAAAGTGCAGGAATAAATAGGTAATATAAACAGGGAGTAGGAAGCATTAAGAAATAATTAAAAAATGTTAGAAATCAAATGCTAACAGAAATGAAGAGTGTTTTGGATGAGCACATCATTGGACTACACATGACTGAGGAAAGAATCAGGGAGCTTGAAGATATGTCCACAGAAACTTCCTAAATTGAAAATCAAGGGGAAAAAAAGGAATGAAAATAAATAACAGTTTATGCAAGAATAATAATCCAAGAATTACAAAAGCTATAGCATATATAATAGGGACACCAGAAAGAATAAAAGGAGAAGAAAGAAAAGAAGAAATGTTTGAGATAATTAGGAATGAGAACTTTCCAAAATGAATGACAGACACCAAACCATAGGTCTAGGAAGCCCAGAGAATATCAATCAGGATAAATGCTAAACAAAACAAAAAACCAAGGCAAAACTATACTCAGGCATATTACAAACTATAGAAAATCTTGAAAGAAACCAGAGGGGAAAAAGCACCTTACTTACAGAGGAGAAAAGATAAGAGTTCCATGAGACTTATCTTCAGAAACCACACCATCAAGAAGAGAGTAGAGTGAAATTTTAAGCTGTTTGGGGGAAAAATTCCCACTGACTTAGAATTTTGTATCACTGAAATTGTCCTTCAAAAGTTAAGGAGAAATGAAGATTCCCTCAGGCGAACAAAAATCAAAGGTATTTGTTGCCAGTAGACCTACACAAATGAAATGTTAGAAATTCTTTAGAGGAGTCAGTGGCACAGTGGTAATGCAAGTGGGCCCATGTGAGGAAGGTCCTGGGTTCATATCCTGGAACCTCCCTGAAAGCATGTGTGCTTCCCATGAACTGGACCAGTGGGGATGGGGGTGGACTACAGCATGGGGACCCTACCAGGAGTACCAATCTGTCTGTCTTTCTCATGGAAGAAATAAATACACTGCTTTTAAAAGAAGTTCTCAGATCAGTAGTTAAGGTGGAGTGGATACCACATGGCCAATTGCACTGTTCAAGTCCCAGAGCTGGTGACTTGAAAAACACACTGGACACTTGTGCATGCATGCTAAAATCCCCAAAGGAGGAATGAAGGAGAAGGGATTATGGCATGAATATCCCCCAGGGGGGTGCTTTCTCACCTTTCCTTTCTCTTTTTCTGTCTTTGGAGAGTGTGTGTACCCTATAGTAAATTAAAAACAAAAACAAAAACAAATTCTTTGGAAAGAAAAAAACTTGGATTGAAAACTCGGATCAACATAAAGTGTTAAAGAGGTATAAATGAGACTAACAAAATATTTTACTTTTCTAATTTTTAATTGCTCTGATGACAGTTTGTTCAAAGTAGTAATAGCAACAATATATTTGGTTACTATAGCTTATTGGCAAGTGATAATGAATGATAGCAATGATAGAGGGGACAGGAGGAGGGAACTGGGACTACTCTAAGATATCTGCTCTACTCATGAAGTGATACAGTGTTATTTAAGAGTGAGCTTGGATTTATTATAAATGTATATGTATATTGCAAACTATAGAGCAACCACTTCAAAAAAAATTTTTTTAGAGGTTTTTGTGGTAGGATGCATGTGCTCGCCAGAGAGACAGAGAGAGACAGAGAGACAGAAAGTGAGAAATCACCCCCCCGGGGGGATGGCCACGCCGCAATCCCTTATCCTCCATTCTCCTCTTGGGATCTTGGGCACGCACGCACACGTGCCCGGCGTGAGTTTTAAGCCACTGGGTCCGGTAATCGAACTGCGGTCGACTATGTGGGAGTCCAGCGACATAGCCATTACACTAACTGCTGGTCCCACTTGAAATTTTTTAAGTGCTATTTTTAGTCTAAGACAGAAAATATAAATTGCTCTATTAAAACTAGAGATAGTAGAAAAAGTTAAAAAAAAAGAACAAGGGTGACAAATAGAAAAGAATAACAAATATGGTTGATACTCATTCAGCTATATCAACAATCACTTTAAATATTGATGATCTGAATACACCAATTAAAAACAGAAACTGAGTGGGTTTTTTTAAAAAGACCAAACTATGTATGATCTACAGAAGACCCAGTTTAAATAAAAAGACTCAATTGAAAAGAATTGGGATGGGAAAGACAAACTATACTAACTAACATCAGCCAGAAGAACCCTGGTGTCGCAAAATTAGTTTCAACTTTAGTATATGTGCTGCTGAAGCAAGCATGAGTAGTTAAATTAATTTCAGAATAAGGAAAATGATCAAGGATAAAAAGGAACACTGCATAACGATAAAAAAGTCAATTTTCCAAGAAGACATAAAAATCCTTAACATGTATGTGCCTAACAACAAAGCACCAAAATTCATGAGGCAAAAATTGAGAGGCCTGCAAGGAGAAATAGAAAAACCTATCATCATTGGGGACTTCTCCCTCTATAGGAATGGACAGTTACAGCAGGCAGAAAAGTGAGAAGGATCCAGTTGAACTGAGCAGCACAATCAGTCAACTGAATCTAATTGACATATATAGACTATTTCATCCAAGAATAGCAAGATTCTTTTCAAGTACACATATAATATTCACCAGGTTAGTCCACATTCTGGGTAGTAGAACATGCTTCAACAAATTTAAAAGAACAGAAACCATCAAAGTGTGATCCCAGGCCACAATGGAATAAACTAAAAAGCAGTAACAGAAAGAGAACTGAAAAATCTCAAAATATTTGGAGATTAAACAGCAGACTTCTAAATAAAACATAGGTGAAAAAGAAGTTAAGAGCAATGTCAAAATATATTGAGCTTGGGAACCAGCAGTTAGCGTAATGACTATGTCGCTGGACTCCCACGTAGTCGACCGCGTTTCCCGTCCTGGACCTGGTGGCTTAAAACTCACGCTGGGCGCGTGTGCATGCGTGCTCAGGATCCCGAGAGGAGAATGGAGGAGAAGGGATTGCGGCATGACCATCCCCCCTGGGGGGGGGTGATTTCTCGCTTTCTGTCTCTGTGTCTCTCTCTGTCTGTCTGGCGAGCGCACGCGCCCTATAGCGAAAAACCTCTCCAAAGAAAAATATATATATATATATTTTGAACTGAATGAAAGTGAAAATATAATTTAAAATTTGATTCCCATGGGGCCAGTAGGTGCTGTGGTGGTTAAGGACACTGGATTCCCACATGATCAACCGCAGTTCAAGTCCCAGACCTGGTGGCTTTCTTTCTTTCTCTCTCTTTCTCTACACCCCCCACCCTGCCTGGTTCTTGCTTTGTCCCTCTCTGATCAAATAAAAAAATAAATAAATAAAGTTAAATAAAATAATTCTTTTTTAAAAAAAAAACAAACATTTCTCTTAGGGAAAATAAAATTTGATTCCCCTATGGCTGACCATGGTTCAAGTCCCTGACAGCTTGAAAATCATACCATGTGTGTTTGCCTGAAATCTCAGGAGGAGAAGGAATTGGAGGATGGCAATTCCCCGAGGGAGTGATTTCTAACTTTTCTAACTTTCCCTTTCTCTCTCCAGCTAGTACATGAGCCTTACGGCACAGAAATATTAACCCTCCCCCTCAAAAAAAAAAAAAAAAAAAAAAAAAAACAGCCCAAACAGCAACAACAAAAGGCTAGAGCAGAAATCAATGAACTGAAAACAGGAAACAAACAAAGAAAAGCAACAAAACCAAAAGCTGATTCTTTGAAAACGTCAATAAAGTTGGTAAACCTCTGGCCAGAAACTCTCTTCCCCACAACAAAAAGAAAAGAAAAAATGAATACACAAATACTAATTCTAGAGACGAAAGTGCAAATATCACTATTGATAACAAAAATATGAAAAGATACTGGAGTGGCAGAGCAGGAATGTGCTGCTCAAATGATGCTAGATCCAAATGGAAGATTGTGGGTTCAGTTCCCTGGCTGACCTGTATGTGCTGGGCCTGCACATCCATGATCCTGGCTGGGTGTGAAGACTGTGGATGGAGGGATTATGGCATGAAACCCTGCAGAGGGTGCTTGTCTTTCCCTCCCTTCTTTTCTCCCACCCCATCAGTCTCTCACTCTCACATAATAAATAAAATTTATATTAAAAAGATTGTGTGTCTGGTGGAATCCTGAATGCTGTAGCTACTTACACACATGGAAATTCATACGCCTATGTAAAATATAGGAAGAATAATCATCAAAAGCAATATAAAGGTTGCCCTTAGGTAAGGATCTGAAGTTTGAACTTAGAAGTGAATTTTAGCCTTATAAACTTTTTTAACCAAGAGAAGATATTCAGATATTTCTTATGCGATTAAAAAGCGTTTCTCAGGACCAGCAGATGGCATTAACGGTTATGTTGCTGGACTTCCACGTAGTTGACTGCGTTAAAATCCCAGACCCTGCTGCTTAAAACTCACATCGGGAGCGTGTCTGTGCGTGTCCAAAATCCGGAGAGAAGAAGGAATTGTAGCGTGGCCATTTGCCCTTGGGGGTGATAACTTGCTTTCTGTCTCTGTCTTCCTTTGTCTCATGCAAGGCCCTATAGACAAAAATCTCTCAAAACAAAAACCAAAAACATTTTTCAAAGGTAAGAACTGTCAAAAACCTAGATAACCATCTAATCAGCGTTACACAAGACAAAGACCCGTGTTAATACAGGAGCTCACACAACAAGTGATGATGGGCAGGCTTTTATCACTTCTGAAAGCACAGTGCCCTCATCAAGTGCTTACAGCATGCCAGGAAGACAGCAGGGATTAAAAAAAAAGGAAAGTGGTGTCCTCCCTGCTATCAGGAGATGTCATCAACAATACCACACTTCCAGCACCTGCTTAGCACACAACACTGGGTACTAACCAAGCACCAGACGCGGTAAGTCCTCATAGCAGCCACTGCATAAGGGACCTATTTTTATTATCTCTGCTCTGAAATAAGAAACTAAGCACAGATGAGTTAGGACATTGCTTATGGTAGCCTAGCTAGAAAGTAGAATTCAAACTCACTGGGCCTTGCTATCAATACTGCTTCGTTATTTCACTTTATTCTTGTGAAAACCTGGACCACCCATGATTACTTAAAATAAAAGGAAACTGAAACTTAAAGAGACCATGAAAGTAGCATATATCACACCAATGGTAAACAGCGGAGCCAGATTTTAAACTGGCTCTTTCTACAACACTCTTGTTCATAAGACTGTGAAAATAAATAAGTGTAATAAAGTGTTTTCTTAGAATGTCAAAATGGTTCTTCCCCTCATTTATTGAAGTATAATTGATGTTCAAAAATGGCACTTAATTGGAACCAGCAGATGGCATAATGATTATGTTGCTAGACTCCCACGTAGTTGATCTGGTTTAAATCCCAGATCCCGTGGTTTAAACTCACGCCGGACACATGTAAGTACAAACCCAAAATCCTAAAAGGAGAATGGAGGAGAAGGGATTGCGGCATGGTCATCCCCCCTGGTGGGGTGATTTCTCACTTTCTGTCTCTCTGTCTCTCCAGTGAGCATGCATACCCTATAGCAAGAATCCCTTTAAAAAAATAAAAACTGCACATAATTAAAGTAGACAATAATTATGTGCATATTTGCATATGCATATATTCATGTAATTATTACCACCATCTAATTAATAAACATGTCTACCACTTGCAAAAGTTTCCTTGGGTCCCTTTGTGGTTTTTTGTTGTGTTCTGTTGTTGTTTTGTAGTAAGAACACTTAAACATAAGATCTATGATCTTGATGGATATTTAAGTACCTAATACAAGGAATTATATAAGAATAGGAGCTTTAGGCAAGATGCTGTACAGCAGGTGCCTGGAATTTGCTCTTCTTGTAAGTTTATACCCACTGAACTAATTGAAGGCAAGGGAATAAAGAACAGAATAGCAGTTACTGTTGATGGAGGGAGATCTGGGAGTTGTTTAATAAAGTGTAATAGAGACTTTGATAACAAACACTTCCTAGTGTCTGTTGTTGAGCTTCTTTGTCATTTTCTATTTCTTCTATACCTTAGTAATTTCCCCTCACTCTTCTTTCCTCTTCTTATTTCCCTGCTATTTCTCTGCATAGATTTCCTCTTTATCCTCTTGGTAGCTATCCTCCCTGGCAGCCTTTCTCCCTTTCTCCTCCCTCTGCCTGCCTCTCCTCATTCTACTGCCTTGGAGTATTTCTACCAAGCTCCTGTGTTAAAAAAAATAACATTCTTCATAGTTCTTCATTTCAGGGAGGGCAGGAGAGGAAGTTCCTGTGTTGTTGGTTAAATTCAGTTCTTTATTAATGAATGACTTCCTGAAAAGGTAGAGTTTTCTTCTTGTTCATGTCCATTGTCATCGGGGTTGCAGTGGTGCTGTATGTGCGTACGTGCACCCTTCAATATGACATAGACAACTGTTGATGGAAGAATGCCTTTGTCGGTAAAGAGCCTGCCAGCTGGTACCTGGTGCTTGACTGCCTATTGCTCTTGAATCACATGCTGAAGACTTCATAATAAGCCCCGAAAATCACAGATGCATAAACACAGCTGCCTATGCCTATAAAGTAAGTGGTTTACAAGGGAAAGCATAATCAGTACATTCGAGTGTTTAGTCAATTACATTAGTGGCAGACAAATAGAAATCATACGTATCTGACAGGAGGCCATTTTAAGAAACTTTATATTTGTATGCCGCAAACGTAATGAGACATCTTAAAAGAAATGTCATCCATTATTCATGAATTTGAACAAAACACAAAAGGTTCTCCTGAAAATTAAAATTCCCTTAAAAGTGGGAGGGTTTTGATTTTAGTAGCTCATTTCATCTTTTAAATTGGTTCAGAGGTGTTTTTCTACAATAAGTGACTTTTATATGATCACATCCTAAGAGATTTAATATATGTTAAATATGCCAGAGAGATTGTTTCAGAAAAGCCCACATGTTTGTGAATTTCCAAAGCTGTAAGGAATACAGTCTCTAACAGAATTTGAACAGGGTTGGGCAAAGTCATAGAAAATATTGTAACCTCATAGAGAGTGGCAGGTAGATAAGAAAGTTCTCTTACACGATGATAGAAGGTACTCAATATGCGCAGGTGGACCATTGGGGTTAATCTAGTAGCAGACAGAGGTCAGAGGTCAAGCCATGAGGCTCAGAAGGCCCACTGCTGGCTCATTGGTGGAGTTTTAGGCCTTGTGATTCCAATACAGGAAAACGTCGTTTGGAAAGGAACCAGAAAAGACTTCTATGCTAAGACTAGTATATAAAGATTCTGCTACTGGACCTGGGCTCCAAACATGCTTGATATAAAAACCATTTCTAGGACATGCATACATGAGGTACAGTTGTAAAGCCATTTGCTTCTTAAATTTTACTGATTAAGGACTATGTAGAGTGGGACTGAGTTTTCAGTTTCCAGGTACATTGTCTGTGTGATAAGGCCTGTAGATAGTGAGGAGAAATAAGTTGCCAATTTTACTAATCCAGTATAAATGTAGTGGTGATACATCAATAAATGATAAAGTTGTAGGCCCGTGAGCTTAAGTCACTCTTTCACTCTCAGGCCTGCTCCTACTTCTCAGGAGTGTACCTTTACTTTAATGTAATTAACTAATTGCTTTCACTATTGGCATATTTCGTTCAATTCTTTGTCTGAAACACCAAGAATGTGGATAACACCAAAGCTATCCTGCAATGTATATTGTGATAAGCCCGGCCATGAGGTAAGCCCCTAACTGAGGACCCTCTCTACTCTGTTCCTTAACCTCTGTCATTTTCATCTTTGTTTCTGTTGACTCTCTCAGCCATAGTGGGCCAGCCAAAGTAGGATTGATAGTTCTTGGTATAGGCAACTTTCACCTAGAGCTGGACACTCCTTTGGATCAACCCATGAAGACCTTAAACCCCTGTAGGTAAAAGACTCCTTTTCTCTCTCTTTCTCTCTCCTTTAGCCACTGAAAAGCTGCAGTTGTATGGGCATGGGATAGGCACTTAAAAGCCATTAGTTTGCCTGCCACATAAAAAGAAGTCTCCCATAACGGGATAACCTGAACACAACCATGGGTGCTAGATATTTCAGGCCAGGTAGAAGATAAGGTTGTGTGCATCTTGCAGCACATATTTTTATAAGCAAAACACAATACTTTTTCTGCAAATCTTTTCCTTTTCCTTTGTGACATATAGTGGCCTATCTTGTGGTTTTCTTCTTTCTCCTGATCATGGTGTTTGCAGTCTACCACATCAGCCTACTCCAATCTCATTCATCTGCCCCTGTTGGAAAACTTGAAGAACCTAGGCTATAAAATTGCAAATGACCATACAACAGGGATACCAACTCCTTGGAATCCTACTGTGAGTCATCACACATTAACAACAACACTCTCAATGACACACCTCAGACTGTCTCAATAATCTGACCCTGGCTTGGCTCTTCCATTTAGATTAGATAGGGTGAAAGTTCTGTGATCTCTAACAGGTAAGACCAATGTCCCCCTTTCAGCATGAAGCAGTTACAGAAGACAGACCATCCACCTTTAACTCCCCCAAAAGATTTATGGGAATCATGCCTCTCGGGGGAAAATGAGGCAGGAAGAAAGCTAGAAAGTGGATGTGGATATGGGGGCTGGAGCATGTGCTTATGTGGGTAGACAGAAAAACTGATTAGGGCAGAAAATTCCTCAGTAGAGGTAATACAGGTGGGAAATTTCCATTGGGGGATGGCTAACTGATTAAGTCATATTTGATATAGTCAATGAGATAAATCAGGGGGCTCAGCCACATTTGATAGAGCCAATAGGATGAAAGCAACCAGGGAGCCCAACCACTGATCAGTCGACACAATCCTGGTAAAGGAATTATAAACCCCATACAAACTAATTCCCATGACCCTTAAGCCACTCTTTCTTTCTGGCTCCTACCTTTTGAGAGTATTTTAAAAAAAAAAGAAAAGAAAAGAAAGAAAAAAGATGCAAACACTAGTAATTGCAAATTTCACAGAGTTTTTCTGAAGCCATTTCTATGTAAATTCCAATTATCATAGGACTGGAAGTCCTTAGGGGATCTAAGGATAGATCCCTGTTTTAACAAATAGGTAAGATGCATGACTATGTAATTAGTACAGCAGCAGAGATCCCCAAACGACTGCATGAATAGTGTTTTCAGACCTACATTCCCAGGGCCACAGATGCTCTAAGGAATCTGATCTGCAAGAAAAGTCTAAGAATCTGCATTTTCTGCAAGTTTTTCATGGAGCTGCTGACACTGGTGACTGGACTCTCTTTTAGAGCCCTGTTCAATTTATTCCAAAAAAGGGCATTTTAAGTGCTTTAAAGAATTTAAGAAGTTGCAGTCTCTGTTCTCTCAAATAGTTTAGGCAATTTCCTCTCCAATAGTATTATATAAATACTGGGATATATATAGCTTCTTGTTATGCCAGAATATGCAGCTTCAATGCAGTGCTTCCGAGAATTATCATGAGTTCTAATGTAATACGTCTGAATGAATAAACTTTAATTCCAGCAAAACATTTCCCTAAAGTCTTCCTATTTCTTTACCATTATACCACATCCACCGGGATGCATCTCCCCACAGAGATGATGTCCTTGGAACAATCAAACACTGCTGTGTCTCTAATGTGTGTATCGTATTCCCACTCTTTCCTGTCCCAATGGAGTGAGTTTCGTCTGGCGTGAGGAGAAGACTTGACCCAGGTTATCAGAACACAGATCTCTATATTCAATCAGATTATTTCCCCTAGGGTACAGATAAATTCAGAGGGGTACATAAGATCTTAGGACTCCCTGTCACTAAACCTCTGTGCAAGTCCCTCTTTGTAGCTGGCAGCTGAAGATAGTTTTTGTTTGTTGACAAATGCTAGCAGTCATCCGACTATCCTGGACAGGGAGTCAGGAGACTTGAACTCTGGTTTTGCCTCCAGTACTAGCCAGCTGGTGGCTGTAAGCAAATAGCCTCACTGCCCTGGGCTCAATTTCGTTGGGCAATGGTAGGAGCAAAGATTTGAATCCTTAGCCCACTTCCCACTGTTGTTGTAATTTAGAATAAGTTATTAATGTTTACTGTCTCAGTCACCTCACTTAGAAAGCAGAGGCAGTGCAATGCTTACCTCAGAGAGTTGTTGGGGCAATTTACTCAGATATTATAAAGCTAAGTACTTAATGCAGCGTCTGGCACAAAGAAAAGTTTTTACTAAATGTTAGCTATTGTTATATTTAGGAAGAAATGGGATAATAGAGGTGAAAAGCACTTTGAGAGGGTTGAAAGTCCAGATGTACGTAAGGAAGTAAGTGAGAAAGAGATGTTATTAGCTATCTGATGCTGTGTTACAAATTACCCCCAAATTTAGCAGTCTAAAATAGAAAATATCAGGCCAGCTGGTGGTGTGGTGGTTAAGGCGGCTGGATCCCATATGGCTGACTCTGCGGTTTAAGTCCTAGACCTACTAACGTTGAAAACATGCTGTGTGAGCATGCCTGTATGTCCACCCCAAATCCCAGGAGGACAAAGGAGGAGACTGGATTATGGCCCAAAATTCCCCCTGGTGGAGAGTGTGATTTCTATCTCTGTCTCTGGTGAGCGCATGCATCCTTTGACCAAACTAAAAATAATATGCAAATAACAAATATTACTATCTCACAGTTTCTGAAAATAAGTGGTTTGGGGTGTCTTGAATAAAAGACTTCTGAAGTTTTATGGCCCTGGGGTGGGGAGGAGGGCTAGAAGTAGAAGAGTACTGGGCTAAGCCAAGATCCCACCCACCCACCACCACCACCAAGAAGCCTTGATCCAGGTGCCTGAGGAAGACCTTGGATTGGATGCAGTGGCTAGAAATGCAAATACGTATGAAAGCCTGGCCAGCCAGAGGGGCCTAAATCTTGACTGCCAGTCCCCTGGGATATGGTAACATACTAACTGTGCGTCAAGTTTGCTGTGGGAAGCAGGCCTTTCTCTGAAAGTCCTGCCAGGTAAAGCCTTTTTGGCCTGTGGTCAAGCCTAAAAAAGTACAGAGGTTTTTACTTCAGAGTTGGAGTCTTCAGCTACTACAGATGTGATTTGCCACAGTGGTAGGTTGAGGCTGTGTGCATCAGGCAGGCCTCAGTTCTAGAACTGCGGAAGCCAGGACCTACGGCCAGGTTAGATAATGGTGGGGAGAATGGAGAGCAGGGCCAAATAGATCAATTGCGTGCCCAAGATCCCGAGAGGAGAATGGAGGAGAAGGGATTGCGGCGTGGCCATCCCCCCGGGGGGTAATTTCTCGTTTTCTGTCTCTCTCTCTCTGTCTGTCTGGCGAGCGCACATGCCCTATAGCAAAAACCTCTCCCCCCCCCCAAAAAAAAAAGTCCCCTAGTAATTTTGCTCCATACAATTTGAACCATTAGATAAAGAGATTCGAAAAGAGGGGAGAGCAAGACAGAAACAACTAGAGAGAATGGGCAATGGTGGTAGCCACTGCTGGGTATCGTATACTTTATGCTTATTTTTAAATAATTATCTTATTTAACTTTATTTATTTATTTATTTATTTATTTATTTATTTTAACTTGATCGAGAAGGACAGAGTGAGAGAGAATGTGAGAGAGAGAGGAAAAGTGAGAAAGCAAGTCGCCAGGTCTGGGACTCAAACTACCATCAGCCATGTGGGAGTCCAGCACCCTTAACCACCACCCTACCTGCTGGCGCCCTCTCTGCTTGTTTTTATTTCCATCTTTTGCAAGTAGGAACGTTCCTTCTGGCTAGATTAGTCTGGAAATACACAAAGAAAGGTAATTGACGTGGCTTAAAAAGAAAAAAAAAAAGGAATAGAAAGTGATACTTGAAGATAGCTGCAGGCTGTGCACCCAGGGCTGGTCTTGGCCATCTTTCTGGCTTGGGTTCTCTACCACTAGTGGGAAATGCAGAGCTCGACTGATGTGTGAACCAATGAGTTTGCTTCTCACTCAGGATCTGCACCTGTTAAGGCAGATTGATTAGAACCACCAAGCTTGACTTGATTTACCCTCATAAACATATTTCAGATTTCCTTAAAATAAGGGTCATGCTTTGCTGCAGGAAAGTGAGCTGAATTTCAGTGGCTGGCTGAGATAGAGTTCATTGTTTTAGTGGTGTAGTGATTGTTCCCACTAGTAATGATGCAGTGAATGGGTAATTAATAAAGCATACACATCCTAATGATCAGTGCCTATTTAGCAAGAGGTCTCCATTTGAAGCCTACTGGGGAGAATCATGGAAATGAGAAATTCATATCTTTCTTTTCAGTAATATGCTAAAGCATTGCTAGCATTACGTATTTTTAATCTGCCATTTACATTGGTCACAATCAATGGTGCAGAAAATCTTGGGAAGAGTCTATAACATTTCTAAAGGTCTTTAGGTGTTAAGCTCAAGGGCATAGCTTAAGAAAGTGGATGAGGTGGTCCAGCAGGTGGCGAGGAGGTTAAGGTTGCTGGATCCCACTTGGCTGACTGAATGATTTGAGTCCTGGACTCTGAAGCTTGGAAAATATGCTGGGCTTGTGTGCGTGTATGTTCAGAGTCCTGAGAGAAGAATGAAGAAGGGACTGCAGTGGAGGTAAGCCCCCGGGTAGTGATTTCTCACTTTCCCTTTCTCTCTCTCTAACTCTTGTTCCATTTCTCTCCAGTGAGCACATGCACCCTATAGCAAACTAAAATTTATAAAGAAATATGGATGAATTTTCTACTAATCCTCTATTTCTTTGTGACCAGGTTATATGTTACACAGAGGACAGAGTTAATGAAGCAAAAGGTCTCATTCTTAAGACAGAGTTAGATCCACTTTTAGCACTATTTTGGTCAATAGTCTGAAAAGCCATCTTCTGAAATACACACAGGTCCTGAACAACCAATGTACTTTGAAAAATGGCTACATTTGCAAGAAGGTAAGGAAAATTCTTAGAAGTCAAGATAAAAAAAGAATAAAATAAAATAAAACAACTGTGGGCTGAAATCAGGGCCATGAATGAAAGCTGGCCTGCCCTTGTGCAAATGATGATGCCTAGAATCCTGAGCTTTGGGGATTATACTTGCCAAGTAAATTAGATTATACTCTGTGCCTGTCCAAGACAAGGAACCAGATCCTGGGATGCAAAGATAAGGTCAGCACTTGTTGAAGGGGCAATGACTCCAGTGAAATAATGTGTAAGAAAAAAATATGACAAAGCAGTGAAAGACAGCTAAGAGGAAATCTATGTTTTAGGGGTGCAGCACAGAAAAACAGTAATAATAGTATTTGTCCCCTCTGAGAATTTTTAACTTTATTTGCTTCTTTGGGATTTTGGAGTTTGGATTTGTTTTATTGTTGAGTCAGGAAAAATCCCAAACTGAGAAAATAAAGAGGTTCCAGATTGGTAGTACTTCTTGGTGCCTGACACAAGCAAGAGCCAATCCTGGAGGAGGCATTTCCTGCTTGAGTCTTTTGGGATTCTCTCACATTAAAACAAATACAAATTCCCTATAAAAATGACCAAACAGCAGCCCTCAGGTGGCATAGTAATTGGGGTGCTGGGCTCCCACGTGGCCAAATGTGGCTCAAGTCTAGGACACAGCACTTGAAACTCAGGTTGGGTGCATGTGCATGGGTGCCCAAGATCTCGAGAGGAGAATAGAGGAGAAGGGACTATGGCATGGCCATTCCCCCAAATGGTGATTTCTCACTTTCTGTTTCTCTGGCTCTGTCACATGCCCTATAGCAAAACTTCTCTCAAAAGATGAAAATTACCAAACACAAGGAAATAAACTCTGATGACTGAAATGCAGCCAACACAACAATAGATTTAGACCATATGGAATTCAGACTGTGGAATTTTCCAATGCTGAATATAAAATAGCTATTTTTAAAAAAGAAGGTTAAATGAAAAGATCTAGAATGCAAAAATAATAAAATATTAGCAAAAAAGAGCTCAACATCTCATGAAGAAAATAATAAATCATGACCAAGTGAGACTTATTCTAGGAAAGCAGGATTGGTTTAATATTTTAAAATGAAATCTCATATACCATAATAATAGTTGGAGGTGGTCATATGCTTTTAAAATAGCTTTATTGAGATATAACTAACCTATAATGAAGAACCCATATTTTAAATGCATAATTTTATGAGTTCTAATACATGTACCTCTATGAAAAAAAAGCACAAAAGTCAAGGTAGTTAACCTCTCCATCGTCTCCCATTTCCTCTTGCTATTTTGTATTCCTTCCCTCCTTCCTGTGGGTCTTCTCCTTCCTCACCCAACCACTGATGTACTTTCTGTCACTATAGATCAGAATTTTTCATAAATGAAATCATGTAGTATGTACTTTCATTTTATCTGGCTTTTTCTTCTCAACATATTGAGATTCACCCATGTTGTTACATGTATCAATAATTCATGCCTATTTACTGCTGAATATTTCATTGGTTGTTATACTATAGAAAGTAAGTAGTTAAGTTCTCTCTAGTGACTTGAGTCAAGCAATTCTACAGGCTAGTGGGCAACAGAGAAACAGAAACAATCTCTAATTGCTTCTTGAGATTTGGTTCAACAACCATGGGGCTATTCAGATTTAGAAGCACAGAAGCACAGATAATCCTTAAGTATGGACCATATTCTCGGAGTGAGTAGAGCCTATTGGAAATGGCACTGTAGCTCTAACCTGTCCTGGTTCGTGTCTGTTGAGGCAGGAAGCCATGGAATGTGTTAGCTCCTAAGTGTTCCCATTAGTGGACATGTTGGGGCACTTTGTCACACCAGCTAGGTTTTCTTCTTGATTTAGTCTAAAGAGACAAGGTGTAAAAGATTGATCTGTCTACCTTGGCCAGGCCTGGGTCCCTTTCAACCTTATCACAGGAACCCATAAGGGGATAAACCCAGCTAACTCTTTGCTAAAGATTGTACTATGGGTGGGTATAAGAGGGGAAATACAGCTTAGAAATAGGCAACAATGATTTATAACTATCTCCCCGCTCGCATACTCATCATTTTCTGGAGCTTTTATTATGTGTTCAGGCAGGGAGAGGAAGACACAGAACTGGAGGCAGCAGAAGACTATAGGAGGACTCGTAATTATTGCCAAAGTTTCCCTGAAAAACCTGCACTGTGATTTCCTTAACTATCTGTCATGCTAGATGCAGTCAGCAACAAGCAGGCCTGCTGGAAAGACAAGAAGCTAGGACCAAAGAAACTGTCACCAGGTCTAAGTAAAGAGTACAGAATCAAGAGAGGGGGTCAGAATGGTCCCCAGATATTGCCCAACAGTCAGCTTTATCTGATATTGCAGGAAGCACTGAGAAGGACCAAGATGAACACTGGCCGAGGGGTAGAGGTGAGAAAGGAGACAAAAACCAGCAATGTGACCAGGTCAGGAAAGGAAACAAGTGATAATAGGAAAAGGGAACAAATACTTTTCAGGCCTCAAGCAATTTGTCAGCTAAGGTCATCTCCTATCTGCTTTTATAACACGCTCTCTTCCAACCCAGGCTGGACTTGATTTTCAAGCAGTGGCTACAGAGGCGAATGGCAGCAGCTGCTGGGAGAGCCCGGCAGCACAAGGGAGATTGACTCTCTTCTGGGCATCTTTGGTGCACTGAAAAAGTGATGATATGCTTTAGAATAGTGTCTCTTTTAAGTGCCTTATAAATTATTTGATTTATACACAAACTCTTGCTTGGTAACCAATGTAATATATTTAAAAAAAATAAAGATTATAATTCTTTTTTTTTTAATGAGAGATGTTTGCTATAGGGCACATGTGCTCACTGGAGAGACAGAGAGACAGAGAGAGACAGAAAGCAAGAAATCACTCCCCCAAGGGGGATGGCCATACCTCAATCCCTTCTCCTCTCAGGATTCTGGGCATGCACGCATGCATGCCTGGCATGTTTTAAACCTCTTGGTCTAGGACTTGAACCACGGTCAACCACGTGGGAATAAAGTGTCTTAACCACTATGCCACTTGCTGGTCCCTAAAGATTATAATTCTAACATACCTGTGAGCCCCACCCTAATGAATCTTTAATGTGGATAAGCAAGAGTGATGTCTATAAGTTCCAACTCTAGTAGCCAAAATGAATTTGAGTTACATGTCAGGGACTGCCCTGGATGCTTTCCAAACATTTTTCATTAAATTCTTTCAATGTTCTTACGAGACAAGAGCATAATTATTCTCATTTTATGGATAGACTTGTTTGCTATCAATGTTCTCATTGAACTGTGTGTTGTTGTTTTTTTTAATTGCCAGAGGGCATGTGTGTGTGTGTGTGTGTGTGTGTGTGTGTGAAAGAGAGTGAAAGAAAGAAGGCACAACGCAACGATATGTGGTCAGGTTCCCAACACTTTATCTTCCATTTCTCCATCCCATCAGGATTTGGGGCTTGAACATACATGCACCTGGCATAATTCTCCATCTACCAGAGCAGAGATTCAAACCACAGTCAGTCATATGGGATTTGGCTCTTAATGCATAGTGCTTAACCCCTGCCTTATGGGTCCAGTTTGTGAGCTACTTTTTCTTAAAGTCATATAGCAAGTATGCTCATAGCATTTAAAAAAAATAAAATTAAATTAATTCAGCTAATAATGTAAATTAGTTATAGTAATTGTCTTATTTATTGAACTTCATTAGTTTTGGAGGGGTCATGTATTGACAGATGGATCTCAAGCAGAATGTATTTATAATCCTGTCTTTTGAAAATAAATAGTTTTGATTATGAGAAAAATAATTCATAATTACTATAGATACACAAAGTAGAGAATTCTATGTTGTTTGTTGTGTGTTTTAACACAATTCAGTGACTTCTGGTTTCTCCATTTTGGTGTCAGTTTTTATTGGTCACTTATGACAGTTTATAGTCTAATAAGCACATTTTCATAGAAAATCAAATTGAAACATGGATAGTATAAAGAAACTACAATGTAGAATTAATCTTGTATAAGATAAGTTAATTGGTTTCATTTGTATTTTTAGCAACTGTCATATGCTGAAAAGATCTCATTTTATTAAAGAGAAATTCAGTATGAAAGGTGTAGATTTAAAGCTCATTAGATCAGTAATCTATCAAGGGTGTTAGTGACAGCCAGGTTCCTATAAAAAGAATAACACAATATGTAAAGGCTTGTTTTCTTGTTCACAATACATTTAGTTCACAAAAAAAAAAAAAAAAAAAAAAAAAAAAAAAAAAGCACGAGATTGACAAATCTCTTTGTGTTTTGGGTGCCTAACAAGAGTGAGAGATTGGAGAAGGGGCTTCTTCCAGAAGGATTGGATGAAGGGAGTATGGAGAGAGCAGATGAGTTACAAAGAGCATGGAAATGCCTTCCTGACTAACAACGTGTCCTACTAGTTCGACTTGGGGCCTGATAGCTGCAAGCGTAAAGAATCACATTTGTTTCCTTTTGACTTGTCAGCACCATGTTGCATTTTAGACTGTAATCCATTTTCTTAGTTTCTTCTGTTTCTCTTGAATGAGAGAGTGAAGAGAGACAGACTAAAAATGTAAAGAGGAAGGGGTTAGAATTCTTGTAGGACAGAGACAAATTCAATGCTACAGTAGAGATACTGAGACCCAAATACCTTCAGGACACTTTCAAGATAGGAACCGCAACAAGCATCACATGTAATAGGATGAGAATGATAGCTAAATGCTCTGACCATCACATCTGGTGTCACAGAGAGCTGTTAGCACAGAGCTGGGAGCTGGTCCTTGGTCTTGCCTTTTCCTACTCCTCATCATGTTCCTTAGAATCTTGTCTTTCTCCTGATTTCTCACAGCTGACTTGCACACCTTCATCTTGAGCATAAACTTCTGTTCTGAGATACAAATCCATACACTCGCACTGCTTATTCAACACCTCTACTTGGATGTCTCCTGGGGCCTTGGGCTGCAGCAGTTAATGAAACTGGCAAGAACTTTGTCCTTGTAGAGCTCACATTTTAGGCCCTTACTCAGAATGTCCCAAACTGAATTCATTTACCCCAAGTACGCCCTATATACTCAATGGCTTTGGCTAGAAACCATATTTTCTTAGCTTTACCTCAAGAGTATTTTTGTCATTTTTTAGTGCCAGACAATAATTCAAGAAATCCATCATTTCTCACTTGACTTCTATAAAAGGCTCCTACCTCACCTTACTTTATATTCTCCTTCAATCTGAGCCAGAATGATTATTTCATTTTCCAAGAGTGGTCCTTTCAAAACATGGATATGATCATGATGATATTCTGCTTTAAAAAAAATTTCTCCAAGGGACCAGCAGTTAGCGTAATGGCTATGTTGCTGGACTCTCATGTAGTCGACCGCAGTTTGAGTCCCGGACCCGGTGGCTTAAACTCACGCCGGGCGCGTGTGCGTGCGTGCCCAAGATCCTGAGAGGAGAATGGAGGAGAAGGGATTGCAGCATAGCCATCCCCCCTGGGGGGTGATTTCTCACTTTCTGTCTCTCTGTCTCTCTCTGCCTGTCTGGCGAGTACATGTGCCCTATAGCAAAAACCTCTCAAAAAAAAAAAAATTCTCCCAATACAACTTGAGTAAAATTCAGTGTCTATGAGACAGCATAATCTGGTCCCTGCCTACCACCCCAGCTCTCCTCTTTTAACTGCGTTTTAGCCACAGTCTCACTCAGTTCTTAACTATGAGTTCTTAACTATGCCAACATCCTTATCTCTCTACTTCTTCATTTGACTGTTACCTCTAAATCACTTTCAGATCTCAGCTTGAATATCACTATTCCTAACCAGTTCAACTCTTGCCAGATTATGTCCAGTGTTATATTGTTCATTCCTAGAATGTATTTTTTCATATGAGTTCTAACATGATAATCAATTACTTGTCTAGTGATCCATGTAAGATCTGTCTTCACCGTTAAGGAAGGAACTGTATCTATCTTTTTCACCATAGAATCTCCAGTGGAAATAAATCTCTAGTGGAAATAGTGGACACTATGAATATGTGTTATATTTGTCGAATATGAGGAAAGGCTAAAACTCCTTCAAGTAAGTCCACATTACAGTAATAAAAAAAGAAAAAAATCATCATTAAAGACATATTTATGGAAAACAAAAGAGTATTCCTGGGATAATTAGAAAAAATGATTTAAATAAAATTTTTATTATCCAGATGACAACTGTGAATTAATACAAATGTAGCAGGGGGAACAGGCTGCCTGCGGCTACAGGCCCTTCTGCCCGGGACCCATATCTCATCCTCTGGCCCTTCCCCACTTGCCTTTGGACTCTCTGAATTTTAGTGTTTTGAATAGCATGCCACATGATATTTTGTTTTGTTTTGTTTTGTTTTTCTCTGCTCTTGAGGTGTTGCTTATTAGGTCAGTTGGAGGCTCACCACTCCTTAGAAAAAGGGAGGACTTTGGGTCACCCAGACCAGTGACAACAGTACATGGTACTGGTGAGAAACAGGTAGGCCAACCATAAGAGAAATCATCAATTTTCTAATCCTGTACACGTTTTAACACTCAAAGATGCCTTAAATAAGTTAGAAAGCAATATATAGATCACCTCATGACTAGGAACAATTGCAGAGGCTCAAGAAGTATGAGCAAGCAACAAAAGACCTTTCCCCCAGGGGAAATCATCAAGCCTACATCACCCACAGTCCATACAATGGACGCTGTGGACATGTCTGATAAGGAATTCAGAGTATTTGTAGTGAACAAACTAACTGAGATGGAAGAGAAAAGAGACAAGGAGCTCCAGGAGATGAGGAAGTCTTTTCATGATTTGAAAGAAGAAATAGATACCTTAAACAAGAACCAGATGGAATTCTAGGGTTGAAGAATGTGATACAGGAAATCAAAACCTCCCTTGAAAGTATTAAAAGTAGGTTAGATCAAGCAGAAGATCAAATCTCTAATGTAGAAGACAAAACATTTGACCTGGAAAAAAAGTATCAAGAAGATTGAGAAAACAACCATGAAAAATGAGGATAATATATGAGGAATACTGGATACCATCAAGTGTCCCAACATCCAGATAACTAGTATCCCAGAAGAGGAAGAAAATAATAAGGGCCTAGATAATTTATTCCATGAAATCCTGGAAGAAAACTTTCCAAACCTAGAAAGGCATTCAAATATCTAGACCCAAGAAAAACATAGGACCCCGAGTAGAATCAACTCAAGAAGCTCATCTCCAAGGCACATCATAGCCAGACTGGCAAAAAACAACAGACAAAGACAAGATACTAAAGTTGGCAAGAGGGAAACGTCAAGTTATTTACAAAGGTTACCCCATCAGGCTAACATCAGATCTCTCAGAGGAAACAATGCAGGAAAGGAAAGAATGGGGAAATATAGTCAAAGTGTTGAATGAAAAACAATTTTGACCAAGAATACTATACTCGGCAAGATTATCTTTAATATGGGAAAAAAGGATAAAAACATTCTCAGATAAATATAATTTGAAAGAATTTGCCAACTCCAGACCAGCTCTTCAAGAGGTTCTGAAGGGAGTACTATACCAGGAAAACTAAAAAAGTAAGACAGACAGTTATATGAGAACAAAAAGCAACCAAGAAAATGGCTCACTTAACGATAGGATCAGGTATGGAAATATTGATAATTACATTGAATGTCAATGAATTAAATTCTCCAATTAAGAGACATAGACTGGCTGAATGGATAAAAAAGCAGAAACCCTCTATCTGCTGCCTACAAGAAACTCACCTTATGGATAAAGATATACATAGGCTAAAAGTAAAGGGCTGAAAAAAGATATTCCATGCAAATGGAAATCAAAAAAGGGCTAGAGTAGAGATATTGATCTCAAACAAAATAGATTTCAAGACAAAGACTGTAAGAAGAGACAAAGAAGGGCATTATATAATAGTAAATAGGGTAATCCGGCAAGAAAACATAACACTTATAAATATCTATGCACCCAACTCAAGTGCACCTAAATATGTGAAGGAAAGACTGCTGGAGCTAAAAGGAGAGATAGGGAGAAATACTATAATTGTTGGAGATCTCAACACCCCATTATCTACTTTAGACAGATCTTCTAGGCAGAAAATAAATAGGTACAGGACCTAAATGATACTATAAAGCGAATGGACTTGACAGATATCTATAGAACTTTCCACCCTATGTCCACAACATATACATTTTTCTCATCCTGGCATGGAATCTTTTCAAAGATTGATCATATGTTAGGACACAAATCAAGCCTTTACAGATTCAAAGGCATAGAAACTGTATCCAGCATCTTCTCTGACCATAATTGAATTAAACTCATGATTAATTTCAAGAAACAACCCCGAAAATACACAAACACATGGAAACTGAATAACCTACTTTAGAATGACTTCTTCACTACTGAAGAAATTAAGTCTGAAATAAAAAAATTTATGGAAACCAATGATAATGAGTACACAATCGTCCATAACCTATGGGACACGGCAAAAAGCAATCCTGCGCAAGAAGAATGGAGTAGGAGGCATATCACTCCCTGATCCCAAGATATACTATAAAGCTGTGATCATCAAAACAGGTATTGGCACAAAAACAGACATGTGGACCAATGGAATAGAATAGAGACCCCAAAAAGAACCCCCGAAGCTTACAGCCAACTTTTTCTTTGGACAAAGGATATCAGTCAATCCATTTAAAAGGAAAACCTCTTTAGTAAATGGTGCTGGAAAAACTAGATATCCACCTGCAGAAAGATTAAACTGAACCCCCATCTTTCACCATTAACAAAAATCAACTCAAAATGGATCAAAGATCTGAACCTAAGACCTCAAACAATAAAAAATACTGCTGGAAAATGCTGGGGAAACTCTGGGAGACATTGGAGTAGGCAAAGACTTCTTAAATAAGACTCCCAAAGCACAGGCAATAATCCCTAAAATAGACAAGTGGGACTATATCAGACTAAGAAGTTTCTGCACAGCAAAGAACACAGTAACAAGTGTGAACCGACAACCCTCAGAATGGGAAAATATTTTTGTTAAATATGCCTCAGACAAGGGAATGATAACCAGAATACACAGGGAACTCAAGTACCTTATGTGAAAAAAAAAATGATTAACGCAATTGAAAGATGGGAAAATGAACTGAACAAAAATCTCTCTAAGGAAGACATACAAACAGCCAAAAAGCATATGAGGAAATGCTCAACATCCCTCATCATAAGGGAGATGCAGATAAAAACCACAATGAGATACCACCTAACCCCTGTCAGAATGGCAAAGATGAAGAATATAAAAAGTGATAAGTGTTGGCAGGGATGTGGTGAAAAGGGAACCCTCCCACACTGTTGGTGGGAATGTAAACTGGTCCAGCCACTGTGGAGAACAATATGGAAGTTCCTCAAAGATCTATAAATAGAACTACCATTTGATCCAGCAATCCCCCTTCTGGGTATCTACCCAAAAGACAGAACACTCAGTCAGAAAAGTGCTTGCACATCAATGTTTATTGCAGCATTATTCACAAGTGCCAAGACATGGAACCAACCTAAATGTCCACAAACTGATGAATGGATTGGAAAAGTGTGGCATATATACTCTATGGAATACTACTCAGTCATAAAAAATAACAAGACCCTGGCATTTGATAGAAAGTGGTCAGATATGGAGGATCTATTGCTGAGTGAAGTAAACCAGGCTATGAAAGAAAGATATTGTATGTATCCACTTAATATATACCGACTATCCACACTCTATGGTAGTGAGCTAAATATTGGAGGACATAAAAGCAGTGAAAACACTTAACAAGAATAAGACAGTGTGGAACGGGGGAGGGTGAAGAGAAGAGGATAGAGAAAGATAGCAAGAGAACAAATAGAGAGGCATGACATTAGTGGGACACAGATATGGCTTATTACCTGTTGATGATGACGTGTACAGTATTCTCAATTAGATTGGTCTGAGAAGTATTTCATGATGGGTAAAGTCTTAAAGCAAAATGAGAAATAGTGATTGTTTTAAAAAAATGTAATAGTAATAAAAATGATCTGGAAAAACAATGAAAAGATATTGAATGATGAAGTGGGGAGTTTAATGTCTCTCTATTGACTGACATGCACGGCATTCCCTTTTGAAAAAACAATGTAATACACTGTAAAGTTATATGCAATTTAATGTAATATAAACAAGATTATGATGATAATAAATTAAAAAAAAATTTAATGTAGCAGGGGGAGATGAGTGCTGATAATAAATAAGAGTGATGGAAACAAAGAGACATTATAGCAGTTCCAATATGGAAGGAGCGATAATAGAAATGTCCTCAAGGATAAAAAGTGGCCTTTTTCTGTATAAAAGGAACCAGCAGACCCCAAAGTGATGGCAGAAATATCTTTGGAGCCATGATCTCTCTAACATCAGATATTCAGGTGTGGTTGAGTAGTGTTGTGTAGAGAATAGCATACAATTCAAAACTGGAATGAGGCGGACCTTAAGCAGTTGGTAAGTACAGAAAGAAAATTCTATTCTTTTCAGTTTGCATGAAGTAGCTTCCTGTGAAGGCTTTTAAATCTGGTTTAAGATGCATACATATTTAATGAACTGAAAAGCTTTAAGGTTGGGAGTGGCCTTGTACAGGCAGAACAGAAGTGTCTTTTGCACATAACTCCTGTTGACTTCAGATTTCAGCAGAACAGACTAGCCCAAAATTACTTGCTGTGCGGTAATGCCTTCATGATAGGAATATTATGCCTCTAGGTTTAGAATCTTCTAAATAATTCACAAATCTTCTGAAATTTTTATTTTTCAACCTCGAAAGACAGGGTTTATCTTATTTTAGGAAGATAAAATGTCTCTATATATCTGAGGGCTTGTTCTTTAATAAAAATAAACCAAGAAAAATGGTTTATATATTTGGGAATATATGGAGTATGCTTCTTGCATTTTAATCCCCAAATGCTGAGTAAAACATTCAGAGTCTCCTCAATGCCAAATATTATATAAATGAACCGTGGCTATTACTGTTGAATTCCTAGGTCAACATTAAAATTATTTGTGAAATTTTAAATTGATTTTATTAATAAGTTGCTTTTCTTTCAAAGATAACATAATGATAATGCATTGTCACATTTACTCATTAATTAAGCTCTAATAAAGAAGTCTGAATAGACTTCTAATTTTCTATTCCTATAAAAGACCTCAAATAGGGTTGGCCCTGTGGTGAAGTAGTTGGGCACAGCGCATTAGGAGCTGGATCCCATGTGACCCACCACGATTCAAAATCCCAGCCCCAGTAGCTTGAAAAATATGCCAGGCATAGGACCAGCAGGTGGTGTAGTGGTTAAGGCTCCCACATGGCCGACCACAGTTTGAGTCCTGGACTCAATAGCTTGAAACACATCGGGTGCTTGTGTGTGCATGCTCCAAATCCAGATTTGGCACTCGATTCACCATCATTATGTGAGATTCCAGAACTGTAATCAATGTGCCACCTGTTGGCCCCATAATATGTTTTTTTAAGCCACCAGTGTTGTACCATGGTTGGCCATATGGGATCCAGTTCCTAATACAGGGTGCTTAACTACTGTGCTAAAAAGTGAGCCCAAAGGTCCTCCCAAATTTACCAGATGTCAAGGCAACACATAATTTTGAGCCTTAATTTTAGCTTTATACTGCAAAACAGAAAGAAAAAAAACAAAAACAAAAACAAAAACAAAACAAAAAAAGAAAAAAACAGAAGTACTGTATACTAACAGAAAACTGGTGAAAGATTGATGCTTTTTTCCTTGAGATCAGGAAAAGGGAAACGATATCCATCCTCAATGCGTCTATCAACATTATACCAGAATTTAGCCATCATGGTAAGGCAAGAAAAGAAATTAATGTTACACAAGTTAGAAAGGAAGACATAAGACTATTTTATTTGTAGATGGCATTGTATAATTTGTAGAAAATCCTAAAGCATCTACAAAAAGCTACTGAAACTAATACAATATTAATACATAAAAATCAATGATATTTTTCTATAAATTTCTAGGCACAGATCTGTATCTTGTGAATATTTCTTTTTTCTTTTTTTTTTTCTTTTGGAGAGGTTTTTCGCTATAGGGCACACGTGCTAGCCAGAAAGACAGAGAGAGACAGAGAGATAGAAAGTGAGAAATCACCCCCCAGGGGGGATGGTCACGCCACAATCCCTTCTCCTCCATTCTCCTCTTGGGATCTTGGGCACGCATGCACACGTGCCCAGCGTGAGTTTAAGCCACCAGGTCTGGGACTCGAACCGCGGTCGACTACATGGGAGTTCAGCGACATAGCCATTATGCTAACTACTGGTCCCTCTTATGAATATTTCTAAAAGAAAATAAAGAAGACCTAAAGAAATGGGAAGACATAACATGTTCATGATTGAAAGTCTCAAAATTGTTAACATGGCAATTTTTCCGGAATTGATCTGTAGAATCAATGTTGCTTCTATCAAAATCTCAGGAATCTTTTTTCATGGAAATGGACTAGTCAATCCTAAACTTCATATGGAAATGCAAAGAACCTGGAATAGACAAACAATTTTGAAGAGAAGAACAAAGTGGGAGGCCTCACACTTTTTTATTTCAAGCTTACTATAAATCTATACTAATTAAGATGGTGTAGTATTGACATAAGAATAGCTATACAGATCGATGTAACAGAAGGGAGAGTACAGAAATAAACTTTTACATTTATGATCAACTGATCTTTGGCAAAGTTGCCAAAAAATTAAATTGGGAAAGGAACGTTTTTGCTGTAAATGATGCTAAGGCAAATGGCTGCATATATGCAAAAAATGAACTTAAAATCTTACTTCACACTAGACACAAAAATACAGCTCAGAATGGATCACCATAGGCCTAATTGTAAGAACTATAACTATAAAACTGCTGCAAGAAAATGAGAAAATTTCTGTGACAATAGGCTAGAAAAGAATTCTTAGAACATGACACCAAAGGCATGATCCATTACAGAAAAAGTTTATAAATTAAACTTCTAAAATTAAAACATTTTGCTCTTTGAAAAAGCATAACGATGAATGAGGCCAGATGGTGGTGCAGCAGTGGAATGTGGTGATCTGCTAGAAAAACCCACGTGAAAAGGTTACCAAGTTACATCCAGAGACCTTCTTGAATGTGCCAGGCATGCATGTGCCCTTGATCTGGGCTAGCTGAAGGATGGGGATGAATTGAGTTATAAAATCCTATCAGGGGTGCTATGTCTCTGTCTCTCTTTGTCTCTCTCACTCATGGAATAAATAAACATTTTAAAATATATTTTATTTCATTTTGATTTCTTTTAAACTGTCAATCAGTGTACCTCACTTAGCTCATAAGGTGAATTTTCCAACATTAATACATTTCACACCAGTCTAGTTGGGGATACTATACACGTTATCATCAACAGATAATAATCCATTTCTGTGTCCCATAAAAGTCTTGCCTGGGGACCAGCAGTTAGCGTAATGGTTATGTCGCTGGACTCCCATGTAGTAGACCACGGTTTGCGACCCGGACCTGGTGGCTTAAAACTCACGCCGGGTGTGTGTGCGTGTGTGCCCAAGATCCTAAGAGGAGAATGGAGGAGGAGGGATTGCCGCGTGGCCATCCCCTCTGGGGGGTGATTTCTCGCTTTCTGTCTCTGTCTCTGTCTGTCTGTCTGGTGAGTGCACCCATCCTGTAGCAAAAAAACCTCTTAAAAAAAAAGTCTTGCATCTATTTTTAACCTTAATGTCTTTCCTCAGATTCTCCTTCTTCTCCCACCCTTTTCCCACACTGTATCCAGTATCTATAACCATTTTACATGTTTCCATATCCTCTAATCTTTCAGTTTCAGCCATAGAGTACAGACAGTTGGTATATACAAAGTGGAGACATACAATATCTCCCCTTCATAACTTGACTTGCTTCACTCAGCAGTAAATCTTCCATATTCATTCACATTCTACCAAAAGCCAAGATCTTGTTGTTTTATATGACTGAGTAGTATTCAAGAGTATATGTACCATACTTTTTCAATTCATTCTTCTTTCATGGACATTTTGGTTGGTTCCATGTCTTAGCAATTGTGAATAATGCTGCAATAAACATGGATGTGCAAGCATTTTTCCAACTGAGCATTCTCTTGTCCTTTGGGTAGATACCCATGATTGGGATTGCTACATCATATGGTAGTTCTATTTGTAGATCTTTGAGGAACCTCCATATTGTTCTCCACAGTAGCTGGATCAATTTACATTCCCACCAGCAGTGTAGGAGAGTTCCCCTTTCAAATAAACTTTTAAAAAATACATCATTAAGAAAAAAAAAAAGAAATTTGTCCATCTCATCTAGATTTTCTTCTTTGTTGTTGTATAGTTACTCATAATATCCTCTAATGATGTTTTGTGTTTCTATTATGACTGTTGTAATGTTGCCTGATTCATTGTGAAATTAATTTATTTGGCTCCTTTCTCTCTTAATTAGTCTAGTTAGCGGTGTGTCAATCTTGTTTATCTTTTCAAAGAACCAGCTTTTGCTTTCATTTAATTTCTGAGTAGTTCATTTATTTTCTATTTCATTTATTTATACTCGAATCTTTATTGTTTATTTTCTCCTGGCATTTTTTTGGATTTTTTTTTTGGTTGTAGTTTTTCCAATTCCCTAAGGCATGATTTAGGTTGTCCTTTTGCCACCTTTCCATCTTTTTCTTATGTGTACTAATTGCTACGAACTTCCCTCTTATAACTGCTTTTGCAGTGTCCCATAGATTGTGGAAGTCAAGATAGACTCAGGGGGACATAGGAAGTCTAAATAAATCTATAAGCAAGGAGATCAAATCAGTAACAAATAACTTCCCAACAAAGAAAAGTCCAGGTCCCGATGGCTTCATAGCTTACCAAAAAAAAAAAAAAAAAAAAAAAGATTAACCCAATTAAAAGATGGAAAAAAGCTGAATAATCAACTCTCTAAAGAAGACATACAGCTGAAAAGCATATGAGAAAAATGCTCAACATCCCTCATCATAAGGGAGATGCAGATCAAAACTATAATGAGATACCACCTAACCTAAGTCAGAATGGTGAAGATTAAAAAAAAAAAAATGATAATAAGTGCTGGCGGAGAGGTACTGAAAAGGGAACTGTTCTACATTGTTGGTGGGAATGTAAATTGCTCCAGCCACTGTGGAGAACAATATGAAGGTTCCTCAAAGACTTTCAAATAGATCTACCATATGATACAGCAATTCCACCTCTGGGTATCTACCCAAAATACAAGAGTTTGCTCAGTCAGAAAAGTGCTTGCACAACTATGTTTATTGCAGCATTATTCATGATTGCTGAGACATGGAACCAACCCAAATGTCCACAAACAAATGAATGGATTGAAAAAGTATGGCACATATACTCCATAGAGGACTATTCAGCCATAAAAAACAAGACCCTGGCATCTGATAGAAAGTGGAGAACACGGAACATTTATTGCTGAGTAAAGCAAGTGTGCGTGCGTGCCCAAGATCCCGAGAGGAGAAGGGATTGCAGTGTGACCATTCCCCCTGGGGGGTGATTTCTCGCTTTCTGTCTCTATGTCTCTCTCTGTCTGTCTGGCGGGCGCACGCGCCCTATAGCGAAAAATCTCTCAAAAAAAAAAAAAAAAAAATGGCATCTAGAAGTCTAGTGTGGCAAGGAAAAAAAACAGGTCTTCACTGAAGCTACTAATTCCACACCTAATTTTATCAATACAGAAAATGTTGCTAATCCCAAATCAGATTGGTTTGAAGAACATGTGAAGGACTTGATCAGATGATGAATGCCAGTATTAAATCTGCTAGAGTTTCATGTACAAATGAAGAGACAACACTCAAAATTAGTTAAGACATGGTTTCCTTGAATGTGGCTTAAGAAATATGGTCATGTAAAATTTATCATGAAAATAAGAATAGATTTTATTTTATATAGAGATAAAGAATGGGATGTAGAATAAAGATTCAGTTTTCATTTGGGTAATTAAATCCATAAGGCCATAAAACAGATAATATAAAAAGTTTCCATGATTCTATTTATATATACATTAGAAGGAACTTCCAGGTGCTACTGTAAATCCTGAATATATTGTTTCAGCAGTACTAATTTAATGCTGATATATTCCAGAAAAAGTTTTACATTATAAAGCTATTTTCTGGGGAACTTAAATCTTTCCTCTGTGGCTTTGGGTTTAACATTGCATTTGATCTTTTATGTAGTAATTGAGATGTGTCAGGGCAATGATGGATTGAAATCAATCCTCAAATCCAAGCATACTGGATGAATCTTACATAACCTTATCAAATGGTAGACATTTTTTATCACCTGTTTTTATTGAACAAGAGTATCAGATTCATTTAAACTATCTTTTGTTGTTGCTGGGTTTTTTAGCACTTATTTATTTATTTTATACATTCAATCACATACATCATTACTACTTGTAAAGTGAATTTACCTGACATGAATACACTTCACACTTCCAGTTGAAGATACCATACCTGTTTTCATCAACAGATAATCATCCATTTCTGTGTACCACAAATGTCATGCCTCTGTAATTTTCACCTTGATTCTCTTCCTCTCACTCTTCCCCTCTTAGAAAAACTATATTATTTTAGTAAAACTATTTTAAGAGAGTAGAGTTGCATTGACCTCAACTAATTTTAAAGTGCAGATTTTTATTTCTGCATGTGTTGAATACTTTTTACATTAAAAAAGATCTGTTTTGAAGGTAGAATTACAGATCTTGACATTAAAAACGTAAATATGTGAAGGATCCAAAACTGTAAATCAAGTACTTGGGAAGTGAAGAATGGAAGCTAACTTACATAACATTCACAGAAACTTTTCTTAAAGGATTATTTTATTTTAACTTTATTTATTATTTTCCAATTTGACCAGAGACAGAGAGAGAGAGAGAAGGAAAGCGAGAAAGGAAGCCAACAGGTCCAGGATTTGAACCTTGGTCATCCAAGGGATGGTCCAAGTGGGAGTCCAGTGCCTTTAACCACCTGACGCCACCTGCCAGCTTCAATTCACAGAAACTTTTATATTCTGTCTGTAAATACTTCAAAAAACATCTATGGATCAGAATTGCCACATTTGGAACACTTTCTGTTATCAGTCAATATTTTTAGATAGTTAGAACCTCAAGTGAGATTTACAATGGCCTCGACACAGAAACCTTTTAAAAAATACATCTCCCTGAAGTATTTTGTTTCCATGGTCACACACCGATGCTTGGGTTCCATTCTAGTAATCTATTATAGCCACAGTAGTCTAGATAACCAAAGTCATTTTCCCCCATCTTTAGAAACCTACATGGGAACAACCAGACTGAACAGATCTGAAGCTACTGTGTGTGTGAATGAGCACGCCCCTTTGCTTCATACCTGAATGCTGTACATCTATTTTGGATTGTATATTATGTCTGTGTATTTATACTTTGATTCTTAGTAACTTCTCATGTTATGGAATTGATTTATATTGAACACAAACTGTAAATAAAGAGAAATGAATGGCTGAAAGAGAAAAATAATTTCATTCAAAATCTAATAACTGGCTCCCAATATAATTATCTCTTTTACAGAACTCACCATCTTTCTACTCTCCTTTAAAATTACTTGTTTTTTTGACTCCTCTAGAAGCAAATCTTCAAAAAAAAAAAAAATCCATACTTCTAGTTGAATATAGTTTCTCAGCTGCTAGCTCCACCATCTTCATTTTTTTAAACCGGGCTAACAAATAGAAAAATTAGACCTGGAGTCTAGAACTTTGCTAACCTATATATGGTTCATGCAATAATGTATTTGACTAACACAGCTCATTTATACCTTAAAAGGGAGCAAATTACAACCTTTATGGTAAGTGTATTTTACCAAAATTAAAAAGGCAAGGAAAACCATATTTCATATGCTTCCTTCCTAAAAGAAACTATATTTAATGCAATTGAGTATCACAGAAGACCTTTACATTAATGGCTCAGGAGCTACATGTGACTGTCTTAGGAGGCGTACTGCTTCATGTACGTGAACATAATAACAGATGTGACTGTATCTGTCAGGTTCACTAAGATCCTGTCAGGATACAGCAGCCACACTAGTTATTTAACAGAGAAAATATAACATAAGAATTGTTAATTAGGTATAAAGTTGTTAATTATATGACTGGAAAGGCAAAAAAGAGAACATGAGTAAGCAACTGCAGGAAGCAGTTTCCACCCTAGGGCTGGGTGAATAAAGGGAAGAGGTTGGACAAAACAAAACTTGGAAGCATGGAGAAGCAGCTCCATAGAACTGAAACTTAGGTCTCTGATGAGGGTCATTAGACAGCTGGTTTCTGGTATCTCTGAGGAGATGCAGAAAGGCTGGCTCTGCAAGTGTCATGATGGGAAAGAATTGCCATCCCAGGGTGAAGAAGCATTATGGGGCAGCTACTCCCAGAAATAAGAAGCAAACAGGAAAGAGCAAGTAGTAATCTACCTTGTGCTCTCCCTCTAACACTCTCCTGCTCTCTACCACCACCATCAATGGCGGAACTGAGATGAAAAATATAGTAACTGGCACATTAATTTCATTCTGCATAGAACTTTCCCCCTACCTATTCAATCTGTTTGCCATGTGCCTGAAATCACCAGAGTGTTCCAATATGAAATAATAAAATATCATTGTGACTTATGAGTTCCTACAATTTTTAACTAAGCCTAAATCAAAGTTGACTTTTTACTTTTTTCTTACTATTATTGTGGGAGAAGGCTACTCACACACAAGGATCAGTAGAGAAAAGTAGAAGGATCACTTTTCGTTCTGCAATGAACATATTTTTATTGTTGTCCACCTCCAGTATGTTGGAGATAAATAGAGTGTAAACTGTAAATAAATAAAACTCAATTGTGCCAACTAATGAGAGACTCCCAACAATCCCCCCATTGTCTAACCTGGGAAAATGTGCAATTTTACTGGTAAGCTGTCATTCTGAGAGAGAGGAAAGGATGGAAGAAAGAGAGTTTGAGCAGGCAGACACAGTATTTCGTCAATCTCAACTGCATTTCTCATTCACCTGAGAACCAACAGCCTAAAAGTATTGCCCTCCAATTTCTGGGTGGGAAAGTCACCTATGAAATAGAGGAAATGACAGAGGAAGTACATGTTAAAAGTTAAAGTGCTATCTAAGATGCTCTTAAGTTAAAACTCAAATGGAAATAATTTTATTCTGAGAGTCTTCAGAGAATACTATTGAATAATCTATGATTCATGAATAAGAAAGAGACAGGGTCTTCAATTACTTTTTTTATTTAATGAAGATTTTTTTAAAACTAATGTTATTTTTGTCGATTTATGTACAAAAGAGAACTTTCAATTACTATAAAAATATATACTGGCACATCTTGTATGAAGATGTTTAATATAAAACAAGATGTTTTACCTATGCCAAGGAAAGCTTGTTATGTAAGTGCAATTCAACATAGAGCCCTCCTCTCTGCCTTCAAAAACTATTCTGTAAATTCCTAAGGATCTTGAAACTTTTGTTTGAATTTAAGAGTTCTGAGTCATTGGGGAAATGTAGATTATACTCCATTTTCCAAGAATGGTAGTTATCAACATAATGTAATCTTGCAGAAGGGCAGGAGGGTATGAATTATTTAAAAACTTTCCTGGATGACTTTGACACCCCCCCCCCCCCAACCAGGTTTAGAACCAATGGAAAAGTAAACATAGAGATGGAGAATTGTAATATGGAGAAAGATGTTACCCTTAAAAAACTCTTTCTACCTCATTAAGTTTATGATTATTTTATTTTGGATCATAAACTATTTTTTAAGATTTTCTTTTTTTAAAAAAGAATTATTTTATTTAACTTTATCATTATCATTTTCCAGTTTGATCAGAAAGAGACAGAGAGAGAAAGAGGAGGTGAGAAAGCAAGCCACCAGGTCAGAGACTTGAACCGTGGTCAGCCATGTGGTACTCTAGCGCCTTTAACCACCATGCCACTTGCCGGCCCCTATTATAAACTATTTTAAATAAAGATAACCAAAGCATTAAAAACACTGAAAAAATGATCGAGACCTGGAGATTAAACTGGCCCATCAAGGCAGGCAGCTCAGATTGTACAGAGCAATAACTAGGAATGATGACAAAATTTAGTGAGGAGAGGGCTGGTAGGGGCTGAGGAAAGGCCAAAGAACATGGAAACTAGAGTTGGTGGGGCTTCCTTTAAGGTGGACACAAGAATTACTAGAACTGTCACAGGCTGGGGTAGTTCTCTGGGAAAGAGCCCTGGGTACAGAATCTTGTGTCTGATTTTCCTAAAATACAGCTTAAAACACTAATACCAATGGGTCACCAGCCCAGTTGAGGCCTTTTTCTTTTTGTAGTTTTTGTTTGTAATTTTATTTCTGCAATTTCAGATCCCCTTGACTAGGAAAAAGTCTATAAATGAATTTTATTTGAACAACTTTACTCCACATATCTCTTATATTAACTTACCTGTGTTAGAAAAACTCTACCATGAAAGGCTATCAGAATAACTTTATGTTGATATTTGTGGTCTCTAGTGCTGTTCTTTTTTATCATGATTTCTGATTTACATATAATCACTGTATGCATTTGTAGTACAATAGGTCTCAAGATTTTTAAGGCAAACGTTTCAGAAATAAATTTATGAAAGGAATCTAGAGATATAATGAACCCTTCGCATTTTCAGAATTATTTATGTCCTCTGATCTCATTCTGCAAAGATCCATATCATGTGTTAAGTGGGCATAATGAAATCTACACTAATCTATAGGATTGCTGTAGAGATTAAGTGAGATAATATAGAGCACTGAAAACAAGAACTTAAATGCCTGGGGCTACAAGTTCACAGGTTAAAGGTGCATCTTTTTGTTGAGGGGAAAAACTCTGTGAAAATCCAATCTAATTAATGAATGGCTCAATCTTAAATATTCTTAAAGGCCTCCTACAAGTGTTAGAATTCCTCCAAATATTCTTCTATGTATTTAATGAAAGAAAACAATTTACTCTTAATTCAAACGCTCAGTTGAAAATAGACAACTGCCATAATGGTTATAATCAGGTTTCAGAGGGCCAGGAGGTAGCATGGTGGTTATAAGGGCATCGGACTCCCACATGGCCTACCACAGTTTGAGTCTCAGACCAGGTGACTTGCTTTCTCACTCCCTGTGGCCCCCAACCCCATTTCTCATTGTCTCTCTCTGGTCAAATTAAAATAAATAAATAAAGTTAAATAAAATGATTCTAAAAAAAAGGAATCAGTCTTCAGAACCAGATCCCCTCCCTTTCCTGAGTGCTTTTGGATGAATTATTTTTGCCACATTTTACTTCTCTTCCTCATTTTCTCATCCCCTCAATAGGGATAATTGTAACTTCTTCATAGGGTTGTTTTAAGTACTAAATAGGATCACATATGTCAAGTCCCTATATTAGAGGCTGGTTGGCTGTGTTGGCCTGTATTCTAGTAGGAAATTCAAAACCATCTCTCAAATCAACCCAACTTCTGGCCATTTGCTGTTAATCAGTAACAACAAAGTTAATTTTAACAGTTTGATTACAAGCAGTTTAATTATAAAGCACTGTTTAAAATTTTTTTTTCTGTATTTGCTCTTTTGAGAAAAATAACTTCCTTTGTTTTTATGAATCATTTCACACAATTCTACAAATCTCAGTGGATTTGTGTGTACTGTGTTTGTGGAATTGTCACTTCTAGAATCTACTTTGAAAACAAATGTGTTTGGCTTACTTTAATCTGTTTTGCTTTGACATGCAACAGTTTTCAAAACTATTTTTCTATTAATAATAAATACATTATAATGCAGATGGCCTCACCATGGTATTGCTAGGAACCTTGACTGAAAGATACCGCAGAAATACAATAAGAGAAAACAATGTTATCTTGATTTTCCAAAAGTGTACTTCATAATATGTTGACAATTTTTAAGGTCACTTCAAATAAAGTGGCAATTACAGCTGCCACATTTGACATTTAATAATCAGTAATTTGCATTACAAAACAACACTGGCTCATCAGCTTTCTGTTTTTCCTCTGTGAATTATTCTTTGATGCTGCTTTATATAGATAGTGCAGTAAGCATCATGATGTAACTAGTTCATTTTATAAAGCTTAATTGAAAATGTATATAAAGAATGCTAGGAGCTCATAAATGATGAACATAGGCATTAAAAATCAATTGCTGATAGAACTCAGGCATAAAGTTAATGAGGCAGTTCATGTTTTCTGGTAACTTTTCATCTCTTGCATGGGATTTTCTATTAGAAACAGGGTTTAAGGGCCAATATGTCATCCATTTATCTTTTTTACTGGTAATTTTTCTTTTTCCAACTTGCTTCCCTTGTAATGGTCTTGGGACAAACTACTGTCACTTTAGTATTGTATCGTATAATATTAAAATACAGTAAACAAATCAGTGTGGAAAGCACTAAGATTTAAGAAGTAAAAATGTGAAGGAAATAAAGGAGGATATACCTGGAAATAAATGATCTGAAGGAAAACAACCAAGGTCTTTCTTCTTTTTAACAGTTTGGGCAGCTAAATTCTCATTTTGTGGTAAATAGATAATGCAATCCTCATTTCTGAAAAAGCATAAAAATAGATTGAATACTTTTAAAAAGCAATATGGTCGGAAGATAACTGTGCTGTGTGAAGAATCATAGCCAGCACCAGTTTCTTCCTGGGAAGTCATTAAGAGAGAATTGATTAGCAAGTTTGATATTCTTTAGCATAAATTAGATTTTATTTTGCACAAATCTTAGCTGGAAATGAATTTGCAAATTAAAATGTCTTCTAATGTAATTACATTGTCTTCTATTATAAATCATTTCAGAAATGAAAAGTCTACTTTTAATAAGAAATGAATGCATGTTCTTAGCAAAATTAAATGGAGTTCCAAGCAAAGCCTAAAATGCTTTTGCAGTTGTGGACCATGGTATGGGAAAATACAGGATGCGTAGCATCTCCAGAAATGTTTGGTTTGAGCAAGAGTAACTATGTGCAGGACTACAGGCTACATCCACTACATTTGTTTTGAAGATTTATTTTGTAATTTGAAAAATCTCAGGAATATTACTTTTTTAAAGAAGGTAAGAATTTGTGATAAATATTTGTCCATCTGTTTCTTCTGGATAATTAAGAAGTTATTAAATTGCAGTCATTTGTAATTTAGTAAGTCTTGATTTTTGACCCAGTATAAGGTCTATCTTCATGAACGTTTTCAGGGAGTTTGTAAAGAATGTTATCAGGGAGCTTCAAAAAGTTCATGGAAAATGACTGTTATGGAACAAACTATTTATGGATTTCTAAATTTTTTTGTACCAAAATAAATTCATACTTTAATTTCATTAACTTTTTTTGAGTTGTTTTTTGTTTGTTTGTTTGTTTGTTTGCAATAGGGTGCTCACACTCACTAGAGAGACAGAAAGTACAAAAAAAAGGGAGTTGCTACGCTGCAATCCATTCTCCTCCATTCTCCTCTTGGATTTTGGGCATGCATCTGCATGTGCCTGGCGTGAGATTCAAGCCACTGGATCTAGGACTTGAACCATGGTCGGCCCTGTGGGAGTCCAGTAACATAATCATTGTACCATCTGCTGGTCCCTCCATGAACTTTTTGAAGTCCCCTCACGTGCTCTGCAATTGTTGAGTATAATATTCTGAAAGTATTGTTTAGTTACTACATAATTCTTGATTTGCATCTAGTTCTAGTAGTCACTGAAAGAGCAGTGTTTAAGTCTCCAAATATGATTTTGATTTGTCTTTTTTTCTTTATTATTTCTATTTATTTATTATGTATTTGGAAGTTTTGTTATAAGGTGATTACACATTCAATTCTTTAGATAGAGATAATTCCATGATGATGAAAGTATCTACCTGTTTTTAGTAATGATCTTTGTCTTCAAATTTACTTCAATATTAACATAGCCATACCAGGTTCTTTATGATTAATATTTGACCAGAGTATCTTTTTTCCCTCATTTTCCTTTAAAACTATCGGTGTTTATATATTTAATATGTAAATATCACATTGTAAATATCATTGTAAATAATTTCATGTAAGTAGTATATTGTTGGGTCTCATTGTTGGGTCTTGAATTTTATTTAGTCAGTATTTTTTTGTTTTTGTTTTTGTTGTTGTTTTTTCCTCCCAAGGGACATTTGAGAATATCTGAAGACAATTTTGGTTATCCCAGATGAAGGGAGTGGGTGGAGGGTGGGGGAATGGGAGGAGCATCTAAGCAGAATCTTCAAAAAGTTCTTGGAAAATACACATAATAAAAGAATTGTATATTCATTTTTAAGTATCTTTGGCATTAAAATAAATTTGTATTTAAATTCCTTTTGCAGTGTCTTTGTATGACTAGTATCTAGTAGGTAAAAGTCAGGGATGTTGTTAATTATCCTGCAATGCACATAGCTTCCCACAGCAAAGAGTTATTTGGTCTAAACTCTTGATTTAGTTTGCAATCTCTGGTTTTAATTGAAGCCATTAGTTCATTTACATTTAACATAACTATTTATAAGGATAATCTCTTTTTTTAATTGCCAGGAGACATGTGCACTTGCCAGGGAGAGGCAGAGAGAGAGAGAGAGAGAGAGACAGAGAGAGAAAGCACCCCATCCATGGGGCATAACCATGCTACATCCTTTTTCCTCCATTTCAATTTTCCATTAAAACTTTAGGCACTTATACACATTGGTCCAGCATATTTTTTCAAGCTTCCAGGGCCAGGATTTGAACTGCACTCAGACATGTGAGATCTAGCTCCCAGTGCACAATGTTTAACCACTGTACTACAAGGCCAGCCTAATAAGGATAATCTTAAATCTAGCAATTTACTGTTTTCTGTGTGTTCTATTGATTCTTCATTCCTCCTTTCTTTCCTACCTTCTATTGGATCAATTCAGTATTTTATCTTTAGTATTCAATTTTATCTTCTATTGATATTTTATTATGCCTACATTTTTTCTCTTTTTTTTAAGAGAGATTTTTGGGGACCAGCAGTTAGCGTAATGGCTTTGTCACTGGAGTCCCCCGTAGTTGACTGCGGTTCGCATCCCAGACCTAGTGGCTTAAAACTCATGCCAGGCGTGTGTGTGTGCGTGCCCAAGATCCCGAGAGGAGAATGGAGGAGAAGAGATTGTGGCATAGCACTCCCCCACCGCCCCCCCCCCCCCCCCCCCCCCCCCGCCACCGGGTTGATTTCTCACTTTCTGTCTCTCTGCCTCTCTTTGTCTGTCTGGCGAGCGCACGCGCCCTATAGAAAAAAAACTGTCAAAAGAAAAATTAGAGATTTTTGTTATAGGGAATGTGGCTCACCAGAGAGACAGAGAAACAGAAAGTGACAAATCAACCCCCCCTCCCCACTCCTGGAGAAGATGGCCACACCACAGTGACTTCTCCTTCATTCTCCTCTTGGGATTTTGGGCATGCATGCACATGCACCCAGCATGAGTTTTAAGCTGCCAGGTCCAGGACTCAAACAGCAGCCTATCACATGAGAGTTCAATGATGTAACCATTATGCCATCTGCTGACCCCTATGCCTCTTTGTTTTAATGTAAATATATTGTTCATCAAAGTGTGAATTAATTTATCTATATCAATACAGGTCACATGGTTTCCTGTTTTACTGAATAGACTATCACTGCTATCATTATTTGTTATACTGCTCAAATTACTCTAGTTCTGGCTGCTGGGAGTTGTTTTAAGCTGGCTTCTGTGCTTTTTAATTTATCCCCATTATTCTTTCATTCTGGAATATACCCCAAGCTCATCTTGTATTTTTACTGCCTCAGCAAAAGTAGTTGAAAGTAATCAGTTGTTTTTCTGAGGAGCCCTGGTTCCTTTCAGAGGAAAATAATATGCTGAAGCCGGGACCAGCAGTTGGCGTAATGGCTATGTCTCTGGACTTTCATGTAGTCGACTGCGTTTCAACTTCTGGGCCCCATGGCTTAAACTCACGCCGGGCACGTGTGCATATGTGCCCAAGGTCCCGAGACAAGAACGGAGGAGAAGGGATTGTGATGTGGCCATTCCTGGGGGGTGAGTTCTCACTTTCTGTCTCTCTGTCTCTCTCTCTCTGTCTGTCTTTCTGGCAAGCACAAAAAATAATTAAAAAAAATAATATGCTGAAGCCAAGATATGGGATCTAGGTGTGTTTATGACTTTTGGAGCACTGATAATCTCAGGCCTTTTAGTAGACAGAGTTAGGGAATATATGTGTACACACACTCTCACAAAGTATTCAAAAAGTTCACAGAAAACATACATCATAAAAAATGTATGCATAGATTTTAAAACCCTTGGCACCAAGATAAACTGGTACTTTAATTCTGTCTTTCCATGAACTTTTTGAAGTCTTCTTGCATATGCTTACATGTATTTGTATCTACATTTACATCTATCTGGATCACAATAAGGATCGTTCTAGTTCTCTTCATTTCTACATTTGTAATTCCTTTCTTCTACAGAAGATCCTGCTCCCATTATCTTTAACATATCAGTATTTTCCTATTTGGTAGGTTACCTTGTATGTAGCCAGTTCCCCATCATATCACCTGCCCTCCTCAGCCCAGGCCAACCACTCCTCTTTGCACATGCCTGCTACACACTCTGATACCTCATGCCAGCCACATTTTCTCTTCCCAATCCCTCATGAGTGCTGTTCAGTAATTTTTTTATTTCAGATTTATTTATCAATCCTAAGATTTCTATTTGGTTTTTAAATTTCTTGTCTCTTTGTCCATGATGGTCATTCTTTCCTATAGTCTATCAAACTATTCTTTTTCTTTCTTTTGAGATTTTTTTCTATAGAGCATATACGCTCGCCAGAGAGACAGAAAGTGAGAAATCACCACTACCCCCCAACCACCTCCACCACTGGAAGATGGCCATACCACAATCACGTCTCCATTCTCCTCTTGAGATATTGGGCATGCACACACATGCTCCTGGCATGAATTTCAAGCCACCGGGTCTGGGACTCTAATCACAGACATTCATGTGGGAGTCCAGTGCCTTTACCACTACACTACCTGATGACCCCTCAAAATATTCTTATCTGCTAGTAATCTATCAGTCTCTGTCTAATGACTCCTTGCTCATACTAATGGGATCAATTTCTCTTTTTCCTCACATCTAAAAGAACAGTGAGAAGGAAAATGCAATTTTGTGTGTGTGTGAGTGTGTCCAGAAACACATGGCTTTCATTATCAGTGGGTAGTGTAAGGGATTTATTTACCTTTCAGAATCCCCTGCAAGTCAAATTGAGCTGGAACTAGGCTGTGGCTTTAATCATATTGGGTTTACCTCCCGTTAGCCCAGTCTCTAACCTCCCATGCCTCTGTTGGCAAGAAACTGAGCAATTTGATCTTTCTAGTATTTTAAATGGAAGAGAGTTGGCCTTCATTTTTAGATAGCTTTGATTCAAATTTGGTTTTAACTTCAGCAATTCAAGTACTAGAATCCAAGTACCATGAGAATGTAAAAAGCTGCATGGATTCTTTTGTTTACTAGGCCCTACTCTGTTGCCACTTTCTTACCAAAATCCCAGGGAAAAAGGGTAGGAGAATTGTTGGGCCAAGCATATAATGTCCTTGCAAATCCATTTTACCAGTCCATAATGTTGTCAAAAGCTTAGTCACATTCTTCCCTGCAAAACTCCTGGTGTATGGCAGCTCCACTTCTCACCCATGAGCACCCAGCCAGGTGATGGACCCAGGAATGAAAACTGCTGTAGTCTATGGTTACTTCTAAACCACTCATTCCTCTCTGGAATTGATTTCATCTATACTTGCTTATATACATTATTCTGCAATAGTTCTATATTTTATCTGGAATTTTTCTAACTTTTTTCTGGAGCAAAGTTCCGCTTGCATTTTATATCCTAATCAGATGCAGGAGTAATTTTCAACACATTTTTAAAACAATAAAATTTACATTGGCTTTCAGTTCAAGATAATGAACATATACTTTCATGACTTCTCCCTTAGTTTCCATTACATTAATACTGGGTCGTTAGAAGAGGCATGCTGTATTTATCTATGTTTTTCTATGCAAAAATGTGTCATGACTTTTCCAAAGACCCAATAATAAAAGAATAAAGAAGTGACTTTATCATTACTAGGTGGAGATGTAGGGAATGGGCGGATTTAGCATCAGGCCAGAATTTTCAATACATATCCAGAAGAGAAAAATGGATTGAAAGGTATAAACTGGAGAGACAGAGACGAGAAAACTGTAGCCTAGCAGCCTCATAGGAAGTGGTTCTGAGGAATATCTGATCAGTCCAGTACCAACCCAGTGTCTTAGTTTGTTTTGTGTTGCTGTAACAGAATATCACAAGCTTGATAATCTATATAGAACCTTCTATTCTTCTAGAGTCTGGGAAATTCCAGATCCCCACATTTGGCACAAGGGCCTTCTTATGGCATCTTCCCATGGTGAAAGGGCAGGAGAGCATGTGTGAGAAACCAAGAAAGTCAGAGAGGGCTAAACATTTCTGTTGCAACAATCCAATCTCATAATAACTAACCCACTTCCTTGATAATGATATTACAGCATTCGATACCTCTAATTAGGCCCCACCTCCCAACATTGTTGCACTGTGGTTTAAGTTTCCTACTCTTGAACTTTGGGGGACACATTTAAATCAGAGCACCCAGAAAGACTCTAATCTCAGAGACTGCTGGCAAATTGAGGGAGAGGTAAAGAAATAGAACTGATATTTATGCAATCAATATTTGAAGGTTTTTATATTGACCAATTGCCCTTCTTCCCTATGTTCATATGATTGTAACCAGGAATTTACCCTCTAGGCAAAAATCTCACAGCCATTTCTAAAGAGCATGTAGGTATTTATACCTGAGAGCAAGGCTTTCCTTTTCATGGAATGTGGGGAACCCTTAGAACATAAAAGTTGGTTTCTAACACTTTCACTTAATACAAAGACTTCTGGTTGAAATTGTTCACCATGGCTAGAATGTTTTTGTTGCATTCTTAAACATGAATAAGCAGCCAAAGACCTTCAAATATCTGAAACCTGGAATACAAATAGAGACTGTGGGAAACTAACAGAATGACAACAGCAAATCCCAGGAAATCAAAGAAAGTTCAGAAATCCAAAGAGAACCTTTCTCTAGTATTTAAAAAAATTTAAAATAGTAAATCCATATCATTAAAAATGAACAAAGAGTGAGAGAATTCTTAGAAATAAAAAAGAATAATTACTTAAAAAAAAAGGTCATGATAAGTATTGGAAGGAAAAACCCATGGAAATTTTCCAAAATATAGAATAACAGCCTGAAACACCAAACACAGAAAGTTCTATATCCTAATAATAGGACATTATAAAATGAAAACACGAAAAACAGAAGAAAGAAAAAAATGGAAGAAATAATGAAAGCTCATTTTCAGCAACCTAGGAAGATAAAAGTCTTCAAATGGAAAGAGTTTATGATGATATGCTAAGAAGAATTAATAAAATATACCCATATCCAAAACCATGATAATTAAATTCAGGACAACTAAGAATAAGGAGAAGATACTTTTAAAAATTTGCTAGAGGACACATGTGCTCACCAGAGAGAGAGAGAGAAAGAGAGAGAGAGAGAGAGAGAGAGAGAGAGAGAGAGAAAAAGTAAGAAAGTATTCTCATGGGGCATGATCGTACCACAATCCCTTCTCTTCCACTTCTCTCTCATTTGGGGATTTTGAGTATGCAGGTACACATGCCTTACATGTGTTTCAAGCCACTATGTCCAGGACTCCAACCAGGCAATCAGCCATGTGGGATCCAGCCAACTTAACCACTACTCTGCTGGCTGTCCCAAAAATTTTTATTTTTTTTTTAAGGTTTTTGCTAGAGGGTGCTTGTGCTCACCAAAGAGAAGCAGAGATAGTGAGAGGAAAAGTGAGAAAGTACTCCCCAAGGGAATGGCTATGCTGCAAGCCCTTCTTTTCTCCTGAGATTTTGGGCATGCACATACCCATGCCTGGAGTGAGTTTCAAGCCATGGGGTCTGGGACTCGAATTGTGGTTGTTATGTGGGAGCCCAGTGCTGTAACTGCTACACCACCTGCTCGCTCCAAGAAGGTATTTAAGAACATAAAAGTTTTCTTAGGACAAAACTGACAAGGGGACAAAACTAGATTAACTGCCAGTATATGGAGCAATAGTGGCAATACCTTCAAGTTTATATAGACTACGTTTTTTCTACCTGGACATACCATCAAGATTGAGGACAGAATAATAACTCGATAACACAAACGTGGTCTAAGAACATTTATCTTCCATGCATCCTTTCTTTAAAACAAATTTCATACAGTGCTCCAATTAAAGTAGGCAAATAGAAAGGAGGAAACAGTAGATCCGACATAGGAAAACAATCAAGAGAAGTCCCAGGATGGAAACCTTGCAGAAGCTCTGGAGAATAAGTAGTACTGACTAGAAGAGGAGAAAAGTGATATCAGGGAAAGAGAACTAAGTGAGAAAGAGATCTTACTCACTGGATAATATTTTTTTTCTTTTCAGATTATTGTCATAGGGCACATGTGCTCACTGGAGAGAGACAGAGTCAGAGAAGGAAAGTGAGAAATCACCCTCCCCCCCCCCCCCCCCCCCCCCCGCAAAAGACATTGCTATGCCACAATCCCTTCTCCTCCATTCTCCTTTTAGGATTTTGAGCATATATGCTCATATGCCCAGTGTGTTTTTCAAAGATAATTTAACTGGTATTAAAGAACAATGTAAACAAAAATAGAAGGACTCCAGGTTGGGGTTTGGGAGCAGACAATCAAAAACTTCTGGGGGGAAAAAGTTATACAAAAGAGGAAATGTATCAATAGTTATAAGAAACTTAAGTGATACGTTGGAGACAGCAGAAGAAGTAAAAGATCAAGAGATGGCAAGGATCAGCAGTTGGCGAACTGGCTATGCTGCTGGCCTCCCATGTAGTTGACCACGGTTCAAGTCCCGGACCCGGTGGCTTAAACTCACACTGGGTGCATGTGCGTGCATGCCCAAGATCCCGAGAGGAGAATGGATTGTGGTGTGGCCAACCCCCTGGGGGGTGATTTCTTGCTTTCTCTCTCTTTGTTTCTCTCTGTCTTTCTGGCAAGCACAGAAGCCCTATAGCAAAAACCTCTCAATACAAACAAAAACCATGACCTAACCAGACATTCTGATGTAATTCCACAGTTGAGCTTTACTCTTTTGTGCTGAATTCCACCTTAGTAAGGACTCACTCCGTGGCCCATCCTGGAACTTGACTCGCCTCCAGCTTCATTAGTCACTTCTAAAAATAAGTATAGGCCCTTGAGTGCTGCAGATCGTCAGAACATTATCCTTCGACTTCTCAGGGCTGAAAAGTGACTTCCAAGATATTTCAACTCACATCTTCCAGACCTGAGATCCGAGATCAGGTCTGGGGCAAACAAAGGTGCATTAATTCCATTTCGAAGCAACTGAGTCAGCCTCCCTGATCAATACAACAGGAAGCCTGGGACCCTGCATGCATTCTCATTGGGAAGTTTTGGATACCTTTGCCATCAAATTCATAAGGGCAGCAGGACACAAAGCATTTCTAGGTTGAAGTTTGGCAGGAGATAAAGAAAAGCATCTCTTTCTTGAAATCCTAAGCCTCCTAGCAGGGCCAAATTTCAGGTCTGGTAGTTCTACTGGGTTCTGCTGGCCCGTGACCCCATTGGTAGGGTATGTTAGGACTAGAGCATAGCTTTCTTCATGGCAGAGCTGGGAACATGTCTCAAGACTGAGTGGAATGACTTATGCTGTGGATACAGTTCTTAAAATGTGCAACAGTGGAAATGGAGGATGGCCCCTCTACTCTGAAATTCTGGGTAATTTTAGAGAATTATGTAGTCTTCCGATTCCAGTTACCAGATAGTATGGAGTGGGAAGAGTGCAGTGTGTAAACAAGCACAGCTCCGAATCCCTAGTATTTCTGCACTGATAACCCTTACTTTGAGGACAATTGGGCATCTAGGAGTTGCCCTAGTACCTCACAGATGTTGGCCATGCTGCTCCCCTTCAAATTCTGATGAATATCATTACCTACAAGTGGTCAAAGAAAAATAAGAGAGGGTGTATGGTTTGCAAGGGAGCTGCTTACTTCACCCCTGGACTAGCTCCTATCTTATTTTGCATCTCCATCTGAATAATAAGCATTATTCTATGTTCTGGTAATATTCAGAGTGGCAAACTCTTGTCTCTGGATTAGAGAGACTGACAGATGTCACATGGTTTTGTGGACCAAGCCTAGTCATCTAGACCTAGCTCTCCACCAGAGCAGGGACCCTCCCCTCTACCTGTCATGATCCCCCCCTCCAACATGCTGTTGTGGGAACTAGTGACACGAAAAGTTCAATCAAGCTGTTGTACTCTTTAATCACTGTCCATTCTTCCCTACTCCGAGCATCTCTCCTGGATGCAAGCCTGTGATTCATAAATAATATGGAAAAACTCTTTTCATGCTGGATTTATGCCATTAGCACTGTGTATTCACTCTGCCAACCCATTTCACCTATGACTAATGTTTCAAGGCCAGCATATTTTAAATCCATGTAGAACTGTTTTAAAAAATCGCATATTTGCAGAGATTTACAAATCGTTCTGAGTAACAGAGGGTGATTAGGATGAGGAACAGTTGGAGATGTCAGAAACTGTCAAATTACAAAAGCAAGTCTGGTATGCTAATAAAAAAATTTATACTTTATGGTGAAAGCTGGAGAGTACAGAGAGTTCTGGCAAACATTTGGAGGTTATATTGGAGGAAAATGAGACTTGAGACAGGAGGAAAATAATAATTAAGAGGCTGTAATGGTGGCTAGTGGCAGGGACAGCAGATGGCATGGTGTTTAAGGCGCTGGATTTCTATGTGGCTACTGTGGTTCAAGTCCCAGACCTGGCAGCTTGGTTTCTCATTCCTCCCCCCCTCCCCCGCCCCGGTGAACGCATGTAACCTACAGCAAATTAAAAATACTACTAATAATAAATAAAACTATTAAATAAATAATTCTTTTTTAAAGAGTAACTGGAAAAATAGAGAGGCAAGACATTTGTGGGACACTGAAATGGTTTACTACTTATTGATGATAATGTTTATAGTATTGTCAACTGGACTGGTCTGATACATATTTCATGTTGGGTAAATTCTCTTTACAAGCCCAATGATGTATAGCGATCAAATGTTTAAAAAAATAAGAATAATAATAAAAATAAAAGAAAATTAAATTAAAAAGTGCAAATTGGAAAGAGGTCCTTTTAAAAAGTTAATCATCATGAATAAAATGTATTCTGATAATAGAAAAAAAAAGAAATGGTGGAGAAAATGGCGAAGGCCTTTCTAAGGCAAAGGCTACATAAATGGATAATTCGTGAAGCATTCCATATTTTTTAACAATCTATTCCATGAAATCCTGGAAGAAAACTTTCCAAACTTAGAGAGGCATTCAAAGATCCAGTCTCAAGAAATACAAAGGACCCCCAATAGAATCAACCCAAGAAGGTCTTATTCAAGACACATTATAGCCAAATTGACCAAAACCACAGACAAAGGCAATATACTAAGATTGACAAAAGAGAAATGTCAAGTTACCTACAAAGGATATCCCATCAAGCTGACAGAGGATCTCTCATCAGAAACAATGAGAGTGAGGAAAGAATGGGAAAATATATTCAAAGTGTTAAGGGAAAAGCAATTGCAAACAAAAATACTGTACCCGGCAAGATTATCATTCATATGGGAAGAAAACACAAGAACATTCTCAGATAAACAAATCCTGAAAGAATTTACCAACACCAGACCAGATGTCCAAGAAGTTCTGCAGAGAGTGCTATACCAGGAAAATTAAATATAGTCATACAGAAATAAGACTTCAAAAACTAAGAAAATGGCCAACTTAATCATGGGAACAAGTCTGGAGTTGAATATTATATCCCAGAATTTAATTGGGAAAATCGAACCACAACAGAAGATAAAACATGAGACAGAACTGGTGAAATAGAATTTTATGACTTTTGACTAAAATATTGCTGATTTTCTTCTAGGCTTTATTTTTCAGTTTTAAGGATTTTTGTCCTGTTTTGAGCTGCAGATAAGTTTACGTACCTACTATTTGAACAGAATCCCAATCCTTTTCCTCGCTTTAAGTTTTAAGCATAGTTCCTTAGCATTTCTTTGATTTATTAAAGCTAAAACTGCTTTTCTTGAAATTAAAAATATAGTAAAAAAACCATAATTAGTGACTGTAGTAAGCTATATAGCATCAGCTAGGTGCTACCTTATAGTATATTCATTCTACTCAGAGTTTCATGCATAAAGTCAGACATGTATTCATAGATATGTATATATCAGCTGAAGTTGAAGAAATTTTGTGAATCAATAAAATGTGGGGAAAAAAGGAATGGAAAACAACTGTGGACACCTGAGATAATATGGGAGGAGAGTGGGAAAGGACAGAGGGTGAGAAATAGGGGGAAAAATATATATATGAAACTAAAAATGGAAAATTATTGACAATAACATGTATGATTGAGCCACTACGCAGTATATTCTGGATGGAAAAATCACATTTTGTATGCTGTGACAATGCTCAGTGAATGAATGTAAATTCATTAATTAAAAATTTAAAAAAAAATTTTTTGAGAGATTTTTGCTACAGGGTGTGTGCACTTGTTAGAGAGACAGAGAAAGAGAGACAGAAAGGAAGAAGTCACCTCCCACCACCAGAGGGATGGCCACACCGCAATCCCTTCCCCTACGTTCTCTTCTCAGGATCTTGGGCATGCACGCCAAAGCGCCTGGCATGAGTTTGAAGCCACTGGGTCCAGGACTTGAACAGCAGTCAAATGCATGGAAGCCTGGTGACATAGCCATTATGCCATCTACTGGTCCCCAAATATTAGGAAATAGAATTGGTATGACTTGAAGACTAATGGAATATAGGTAATGAGGAAGAGAGAGAATCAAGTTTAAAACTCTCATTTTTGTTTTGAGTAGTAAAGTGGTACTGATATCATTCACATGTTTATAAACAGAGAAAATAAAGAAATTTGGAGGCTAAGATGGAGCTCCAATTTGGACTTGTTACGTTTGAGGAGTCTGTGATATGGATTGTTTAGTACATGACAGAGTACATGTGCCTGAAGTGCCACAGAGATGGGTAGCGTGATCAGTAGAATGTAGTTGAAATCACAGATGTGGATAAAGTAACTGAAAGCAGGTGATGGAACAAGCAAAGTCTGGGTTTTGTGTGGTATGTAAAAACCCCAAACATAGTAAGCAGAGACAGAAGATATTATCACACATGTTTATACATGTTGCATTTTTGTGTTCCTGAAATGTTTTGCTCTTTTTATTCTTGATTCCCTTTATGTCACCTTCCTCCATCTTAAACCCTCCTCCCACACTGTCTCTGGTATCCACAATTATTCTCCATGCATTTGTATCTTCCATTCTTTTGATTTGTTCCATAGAGTGCAGACATTTGATATATTTTGAGTAGGGACATACAATGCCTCTTTTTCATAGTCTGACTTGCTTCACTTAGCAGTAAATCTTCCATATTTGTCCACTTTCTATCATATGCCAGAGTCTTGTTTTTTTATGGTTGAGTAGTATTCCATAGTTTATATGTGCCACACTTTTTTAATCCATTCATGTGTTTGTGGACATTTAGGTTGGTTCCATGCCTTAGCAATATGAATAATGCCACAAAAAATATAGATGTGCAGGTATTTTTCTGAGTATATTCCTATCCTGTGGATAGATACTCAGGAATGGAATTGCTGGATTGTATGTTAGTTTTTTATTTGCAGGTCTTTGAGAAACCTCCATATTGTCTACACTGGCTGTACTTCTTTACATTCCCAACAGCAGTATAGGAGAGTTCCCTTTTCACCACAGCTTTGCAGCACTTATTATTTATTTATTTTTAATCATAGCCATTCTGATTGGGGTTAGGTGGTATCTCATTGTTGTTTTGATTTGCACCTTCCCTTATTATAAGAGGTGTTGAGCAATTTTTCATATGGTTTTTGGCTGCTGTATGTCTTCCTTAGTTAGTTGTCTGTTCAGCTCATTTGCCCATCCAACCAATTGGGTTCAATTGGGTTGATCATATTTTTCTGGGTGAGCTGCTTGAACTCCCTGAATACTCTGGTTATCAGTCTGTTATCTGAAGCATAGCTTGCAAATATATTCTTCCATTCCGAGGGTTGCCTATTCACTCTAATTATTGTTTCATTTATTATGCATAAGCTTTTTAACCTGATGTAGTCCCACTTGTCTAATTTGGGGATTATCACCTGTACTTTGGGGGTCTTGTTTTAAAAGTCTTTGCCTATTCTGATGTCTCCAAAACATTGTCTTCCCCTGTGTTGTCCACCAGTAGTTTTATAGTTTGAGGTCTTAGGTTTATACTGACCCGTTTTGAGTTGATTTTTGTTAATGGTGAGAGCTGGGGATCAAGTTTTATCTTTCTGCAGGTGATTACCCAGTTTTCCCAGCCCTGCTTGCTAAAAATATGTCCTTTTCTCTCCTAGATTGACTGGTGTTCTTTGTCAAAAAACAATTGGCTATATGTTTTGGGGTTTATTTCTGGTGTTTCTATTCTGTTCTATTGGCCCATATGTCTGTTTCTGTGCCAATATCATGCCGTTTTGATTATTACAGCTTCGTAATATATTTTGGGGTCAGGGAGTGAGATGCTTCCTACTCCACTGTTCTTGAGTGGAATAACTTTGGCAATACAGGGTCTTTTATGATTCCAGACAAATTCTATGATTGATATTTCTAAATTTGTGAAGAATATCTCTGGTAATTTGATTGGGGTTGCATTATATTTGTAGTTTAATTTGGATAGAATTGACATTTTGATTATATTAATTCTTCCAATCCAGGAACGTGATATTTTTTCAAACACTTCTTGTGCATTGATTGATATGACCCTATGGTTTTTATACTCCTTTCTGTTAATATGGTGTATTACATTTATGGTTTTGTTCATGTTGAACCATCCTTGCATCCTTGGAATAAATCTTACCTGATCATGGTGTATAATCTGTTTAATATGTTATTGGATGCAACTTACTAGTATCTTGTTGAGAATTTCTGCATCCTATTCATCAGATATATTGCTCTGTAGTGTTCTTTTTTTCAAAATATATTTGGGAGAATTCCTTCCTTTTGGATTCTTTAGAAATAGTTTGAGTGGAATGTAGGTTAGCTCTCCTTTAAAAGTTTTGTAGAATTTAGAAGTGAAACCATGGGTTTTTCTTTGTTGGGAGGTTATTTATGATTTAATTTCATTTATTGTTATTGGTCTACTCAGGCTTTCTATGTCTTCCTGACTCAGTCTTGGTAGATTGTGTCTAGAAATTTGTTCATCTCATACAGATTTTGTTTGCTGGTGTATAGTTGCTCATAGTAGTCTCTATTGATCTTTTGTATTTCCGTTATATTTGTTGTAATAATGACTGGTTCATTGCGAGTTTGATTTATCTGGTTCCTTTGACTCTTCTTAATTAGTCTAGCTAATGGTGTATCAATTTTCTTTATCTTCTCAAAGAACCAGCCTTTGGTTTCATTTATTTTTTCTATAGTTTGTTTCTCTATTTCACTTATTTCTACTCAAATCTTTGTTTTTGTTTTTTGTTTTTTTTTTTCCTGGAGGTTTTTGTCTTGTTTTTACAGTTCCCTGAGGTGTGTTGTCTATTTGTCATCTTTCTATCTTTTTCTTATGTGCACTAATTGCTATGGACTTCCCTCTTATGACTGCTTACACTTTGTCCCATAGATTATGGAATGTCCTGTACTCGTTCTCATGGTTCCAATGAATCTTTAAATTTCAGCCTTATTTTCTTTATTGGTTGTGGTCATTCAGAAGTAGGTTGTATAGTTTCCATGTTTGTGTATTTTCTAAAATTAATTTTTTCAAGTTTAATTTCATCATCATCAGAGATGATGGATATAGTTTCTATGCCTTTCACTTTGTAAAGTTTTGTTTTGTGCCATATCACATGGTCAATCTCCAAAAAGTTTCCATGCAGGGGTGAGAAAAAAGTATATTTTGTGGTGGTTGAATGGAAAGTTTTATAGATGTCTGTCAAGCCCATTTCATTATAGTGTCTCTTTTCTTATTTATTTTTTTGTCTAGATGGTCTGTCCAAAGGAGAGAGTGGGGTATTGAAATCCCCCACATGACTAATGTGTTGCAGTTTAGCTATCCCTTTAGATATAGCAGTCTTTCTTTCACATATTTGGGTGCTCTCCAGTTGAGTGGATAGATACTTGTAAACGTTATGTCTTCTTAGTGAATTAGTCCTTTTAGTACTTTATGATGTCCTTGTCTCTTTTTACAGTTTTTGTGTTAATTCCTATTTTGTCTGATACCAATATTACTATTCCAGCCTTTTTTGATTTCCACTTGCATGAAATAGCTTTTTCCAGCCCTTCACTTTTAATCTATGCATGTCTTTATCCATGAGGTGCATTTGTTATAGGCAGCAAATAGGTTTCTGATTCTGATTATTATCATTATTAATCCAATAGCCTGTGTCTTTTGACTGCAGAATTTAATCCATTAACATTCAACATTATCAATATTTGCAGATTTATCCCTGCCCCACTTCTTTGACCATTTTCTTCGTGTTTTTTTTTTTTTTTTTTTTTTTTTTTTTTTTTTTTAATTCTTATTTCTGTCTTTCTTTAGTTTTCCTGATAGAGTACTCCCTTCAGTACATCTTGAAGAGGTGGTCTAGTATTGGTGAATTCTTTCAGTTTTTGTCTGTCTGAGAACAATTTTATTCATTCTTTCCATTTGAAGGACAATCTTGCTGGTGTAGTATTCTTGGTTGAAAGTGGTTTTTCTTAGTATTTTAAATGTCTTCCCATTTTCTATTAATCTAATAGAATAACCTTTGTAAGTGACTTGACATTTCTCTCTTGCCATTTTTAGAATCTCTGTGATTTTACTAATTTGGCTATGATATGCCGATATGCTATGGAGAGGATCTTATATTGATTGTATTTGGGGTCGTTTGTTTTTCTTGGGTCTGGATGTCTGAATGGTTCTCTAGTTTTGGGAAATTTCTTCAAGTTTTACATGGAATAGCTCTTCTATGCCCTTAGATTGTTCACCTTATGGATGACCTATTATTTGGATATTTGGGCATTTAAAAGTGTCTAGTATTTCCCATATGTTGTCCTCAATTTTTAAAATTATTTTTTATTATTTTTGGTGGTTTTTATCTAAGTCAAAAGTTTTGTCTTTGAGCTCAGAAATTCTGTCTTCTGCATGGCCCAATCTGCTATTTATTTTGTCAAGGGAAGTCTTAATTTCCTGTTTTATTGTCTTCATCTCTAGAAGTTGATTCTTTTTTATGGTGTCTATGTCCTCCTTCAAATCTTGGAAAAACTTCCTCATCTCTGTCATTATGAATATTCTGAATTCTTTTCTGGCATTCCTGTGTCTTTTTGTGCAGTCTATGGTTGAAAAGAATTGCTCTGTTCCATTGAGGGAGGTGTTTCCCTCTTTTCCCATATTTCTTGTGCCTCTGCACTGGTTTCTAGTTGTTGGATGAATTATACACTTCCTACTTTTCTGGCATCTGTAATATCAGGGGTGGGGTTGGGGAGAAGAGCTCTACTTGTCAGACATGTTTCAGGTAGAGGGCCATTTACCAATCAGAAAAGTGTGTGTATATAGCCAGCTTTAGGTGTTGGTTCCTTTCCCAGCGTCTTGGGACCAGGTTCACCTGGGGCTGAGGAAGTGGGAAGGCAGTGGGAGGTCTGAAGCAGTCTTCCTGCCTCCTTTGTCTCACTGACTGCTGCTGCTCCCTGCTCTGTGGCTGCAGGCTCAGGGAATTAATTGGTATCTGTTTCAATAAAAAATGTTTTGACAACATGAAGTAAACATTGATAGTCTAGAAAGATACGCCACATTCCTCATTTATCCCTGGCATACTGCTAACAATCTTTATTTGGGATAAATCAATGTTAGGTCTGGACAAATAACCATGAAAGTCAACTGAAACGATCTGCTTCTAATTATCTTTAAGGTTCAACATAAAATATCATGTTATCACACAAAATAATCCATTTGATTTTATCAATCAAAATGGCTTTTATGTGTTTTATATTTTAAACAAAAAACAAAACCTTACTGGTTAGGGCAGTTCTCAGTTTTGAATCAGTTTTGGTCTAATAATAGTACTAACAATAGTGAATAGTTCCTAATAAATAAGTGTAAGCTATTTGATCATCAGAATGGTTTCTCAAAACAAATGCTTTTTTAAATTTTGTTTCTTATTTTATTTCTGTGTATTGCAACTAGTGAACAGGGAAGATATTCTGTAAGTGAAATACTTGTCACTTCCCTAGCTTGTCCTTAATCTGCTTATGTTTATGGGCCTATTTTTCTGACTTCACAATTTATTAATAGTTCACCAATGTGGATAGCCTAAATTACTTCCTTGTTCAATTTTTTAATTTAATTTTTTGTTGTTATTTTAATTAATCAGAGAGAGACAGACAGAGAGAGGAAAAGTGAGAAAGCAAGATGCCATGTCCAGAACTCGAAACACAGTCAGCCATGCAGGAATCTAGTGCCACAACCATCACACCACCTGCTAGCCCCCTACTTTTTCTTTTAATAATTTCTATTTGTGATAAATCACCAATCTTTCTAGAAGTAATTATGGGGAAATGAATGAAAGATTCAATCTTAATCATATTGAAGTCATGATGAAAATGGACTCAACCCACAAAAAGCTACTTTCCGTTGACATCAGCTATATTTTCATTCAAGTCAATCTCAATCAGTTTTCCCCTCTCCAATGGTCACATTTATTACTCTTTTAACTACAAATGTGAGATATGTTTTCCTTTCACTAACTCTACAAAATTACTTGAAATATCCATTTAAATTTTATGAAAATATAACTTACAATCAAACTACTACAATTTCTCCTGAGAATTCTAAATTCTTTCAGTCAAAAAATATTTATTAAATACTATTAGCAAGGCATTTTTGTAGGTAATTGTAAATTAGAAATATAAAGATACAAGCTTTTGCGTAAAAAAATGATGACTATCTAGTAGTTTCCAATACAGGAGACAAAAGTATTGGCGGATCTAACTCCTTCAAGCATTTACTCTCAACTACATAGAATTAAACCATGTTCTCTCGCAAACATAATTTTAATTATCATATAATCTATGAAAAGATAATATGGAACATTACTTCAAAAAAAAAACTAAGTCCTAGATGTGAACAAATACATATTAAAAAAAGCAGTACTCAAAACATCAAACATATGTAATTCAAAAATTATAAAATAAATAATGAAAAGTAGATTCTAATGAAAATCTTGCTTGAAACAAAAATATACCCACTAATGTATTAAATGTAAATGCATTTTAATTAAGAATGTAATTTTTTAAAAGCACAAAACTTATAAAAAACGCTCATTAAATGATCAAAAAAAGGTCTTTTCCATAGAATTTTTAATTTATTAAGAACAAGATAGAATTTTATAAAAAGATAAATCAAAACTTCCTAGGGAAGAAGAGGTTAGATCAGAGCAAACTAAAAAATTTTGAATAAAATAACTGAAAAGTCATAGGAAGAGAAAGAACCTGGATCCTTAATTTATCATACAATGGTGTACACTCTTTTTTTAAAAGATATTTTTAACAGCTAGTACTTTTGTGGTTTTATAAGGAAATAAATATTTAGTACAATTATTTTGAAAAATATCTCCATTTTACCTCTTTAGTAGTATGGTAATGTTTTGCCCTTAAAAAATTCCCTTCAAGTAATCCCTTCCTAAATATATTAAAATGAAAGCCATAGGCAAATTAGTCTCATTAATCATCAGTTCTATTTTTTAAACTTCAGTTAAAAGTAATCAATTGCTTTACTTTTCTTATAATTTTACTTCTCCATACTGTTACATTAGTTTATGTTTTTAAGTTGGCAGCTTTCATTTAGAATGCCATCTGAAAGAGTCATTTATAGTTTTCTGTTTAGAAAAAGAATTCAAAGTGGAGAGGATATTTTATAAGTTTTTAATTAATGAGTCACATTTTTAGCCGAAAGACTTTTCTAGTTGTACTTTCACAGAAAATACATATCAAAAGATTAACTTTGTGACTGTAAAACTGTTATATTTTCAATGTGATTTTTAGTGTCATCTTAATAATGCTACTTTAGAATGCAGAATACACCCTTATATTTGGCTTTCTTTGAATGAAGAGAGATGCTTTAGTTAAAGTTAATTTGTTCACTGCTGGAGGGAAACTCTTTAGTTTATAAAGTTTCCCCAACATAAACTGTTTTTGAAGCTGGATGCTCATAATTTGAACACTTGACTTGTCTACTACATTGTTTCTGTGTAAGAAAACAGAAACACTATACTATCTATGCTAATGTACATAACTTAACCAGATACTGGAAATTTGCAAATCAGTTTGCTACCAAACATGCAGTCTAAAACATGTGCATTTTTTGACTACCACTTTCAATATGCTAAAATATTTAATCATTATTTGCACATTAAATGAAAAATTAATTTTTAACAAAATTTTATTCAAAGCATTAGGAAAATCATATTCAAAACATAGAAATAATCAGACTATAACAATGCTGCATAGATAGTGGTATACAAGTTCCCTGATGCTAAGTAATTTTTAACTAACTAAAACTTATATTTTCAAGTCATCAGGTAGAAAATGATAGAGGCATTATTTCCTCTGAGGCTGAAAAAATGGCTTTCATGGTGAGATGTTACACCACTTAAATAACAAAAATCGATTATTTCCCAATTTAATTCTATTCTCCTTTTGTTATTTCTCAAAGATGAAAATACTGAACATAAGGATTATTGGAAGAGAATAAAAAGTGAACTACTTCTTAGGAAATACCCTGATCAGTGCCTGCTTTTAATCAGAAAAAAACACTGAATTAAGTTTTAAAAACTATAACCATACCATTATGCTAACTAAAATTAGCAATATGAATACATAATATGCTACAAGTATACAAGAAAAAATGGCCTGTTTTTATCCTTTGACCTTCAATAGAAAAACATGTTATCACTAATGGGGGTTTGAAAAATAATTTTCAAAGCACAGGATTAACTTTAGAGAGATCAAAATATTTTCTGAAATCTTAGGCTGAATCAATCAATAATAAACTGATAAATTCTTTATAAGAGTATTTTTTGAAAGGAAAGACAATTTATCTGAAAGGAATTTGTAGCTGGAAACATTCTGTATTAAGAAAACCTTAAGTTACCCTGAGAAAGACTCTTAAAATTATCACGTTTTTTGGAGGCCCCCACTGACACATGGAGGAGCAACCTACAGGTTCTAGCTTTACAGTGAGCTACACAAAGAATGTTTTTTGATTAAAAAAGTAACTGGGCTTCTTTGTTATACTTGCAAAAGGTCACAATCCAAGAACTCTGAATGTGATGGAGTATAAGCAAATTTTACGTTCACTCCAGGTAGAACTTTTCCATTCTTAATAAGAAAGAATATGTGGTTCTCCTGATGGTCTTAGACTAAAACTCACTGTTCACAAAAAGAATCCTCTGTAAGTAAACTAGTAGGTTTCTTAAAATAGTAAAGAAATTTGTCTATTTTACATTCACTAATCTATGCCTAGAAAATAAGGCATCGGTAATTCTTCATTGGCCATGGCACAGCATAGAAAACTGTTTTCTTTCTAAACAGAAGCAAACATTCCCGAAAGTGCATTGTTATTTTTACCATCTTTTATGCATGTACATAGAGTCAGCATGTATGACTCCTTACATATTTTTAGTATAAAATAATGCTTATTTCCAACACCTTACACACACCATAATAACTTGATAAAAGAGTGAGAACAGCTACAGAAGTAGCAAGATGTTTTCCACAAATAAAAATACAGCATACAAAAAATGGCTAGTGATAAATGGTAGCATGAACTTCAATAAGATCTTCCTTTGATGTCCAAATTAAGATTTGACAAGTTTGAAGCCTTGTCCTGTGTCCAGCACAGTAGGAAGAAACCAACTCATTTTTAACCTTTTTAAGCACCTAAAACAAGTTTTGCAGATCCAAAAGAGGTTCAGCCCACATAACCAATTGGCCAAATGCACTAGAGGATATGTAATACGAGGAAAGTGTAACATCCAGTGCTTGGCCACATCGCTTCCTGTTGGCAAATGCAGAGTGTAGTCACTCCACCTTTTTGACACACCATATACTGCTTTCACTGTGCGTCCCTTTTCAGTCCAACAGATGTTATGACTGGAGTTGCAGTTATACTCCACCCAATCTTTTGTAAAGTCACCCAGCTGTGGTGGGTCAGCTTCTTCAATATCTACTATCTTTGTCATCTCTGCTCCTTGTACTGCAATATACTGATCATTAATTTTTCTCACTTCTTTCACCCAAGGGGTTGAATTCTCACTGTCTAATACAATGATAAGCCGGGAACAGAAGGATCCATTCTTTTCTCTCCACCATTCTAAAAGTGTGTCAAGGCGTAATATGTCTCCACCTGTGAACAAGAGAAAATTAAATAGAGCAATAATTTCTGAAGCCACTCATTAAAAACACTCTCAGGTGTATTTTCTTTAAATTCTTATAATATATGAGCAAAAAAAAAAAAAGATGAAAGTATCTGACACATAATTTTTAAAATCTCTTCATAAAATATTACTTAAGAAAGGAATGTGCTATGATAAATTAAGAAAATTAAACTTTCTTTATACGCAGTTAGCGTAATGGCTATGTCGCTGGACTCCCACGTAGTCAACCGTGGTTCGCGTCCCGGACCCGGTGGCTTAAAACTCACGCCGGGCATGTGTGCGTGTGTGCCCAAGATCCTGAGAGGAGAATGGAGGAGAAGGGATTGTAGTGCGACCATCCCCCCTGGGGGGTGATTTCTCACTTTCTGTTTCTATGTGTCTCTCTGTCTGTCTGGCGAGCGCACGTACTCTATAGTGAAAACCTCTCAAAAAAAAAAAATTATTTTATATTCCCAAATGCAGTGAAAAATTTTAAATTATACAAGAGAGTTAATATTCTGTATCAGGGCAGTAAACTATGGCTTATGGGCCAAAGACAGGCTGCCACTTGCTTTTGTATGGCCTGGGAGCTAAGAAGTGATTTTATATTTTTACATGGGTGTAAGAAAACAAAAGAAATTTTTTGACATGTAAAAACAATAAGAAACTTAAATTTCACGTATTTTTTTCATAAAACAACACTTAACTGAAACACAACTATACTCCTTCATTTACATTTTGTTTATGGCTGCTTTAACCCTGCAGCAGCAGGCTAGGTTGAGAGGAGGGCTGAGTGCATTGCAACACGAATCATAAGGCCCATAAACCCCAAAATATCTAGCCCTTTCCAGAAAACATTTGCTGATCCCTTCTCTAAATCATTGGTAAATCACTATTTTCTATCCTCACATGTGGTATCCACTAACTGTAAAACACACACACACACACACACACACACACACACACACACATAAAACAAAAGAATGAGTTTAAAAATGGATTTATAGAGACCAGCAGATGGTGTAATGGTTACTTCACTGAACTCCCACGTAGTCAATCACAGTTTGAGTCCCACACCTGGAGGCTTAAAACTCCACGAGGACCAGCAGTTGGCATAATGGTTATGTCGTTGGACTCCCATGTAGTTGACTGCGGTTCGAGTCCCAGACCTGGTGACTTAAACTCATACTGGGCGCATGTGTACGCGTGCCCAAGATCCCGAGAGAATGAAGAGATTGTGGCGTGGCCATCCCCCCTGGAGGGGGGGGGGGATTTCTTGCTTTATGTCTGTCTGTCTCTGTCTTTCTGAAGAGCATATGCACCCTATAGCAAAAACTTCTCCAAAAAAACCCCTCACTCCAGGCACATGTGCATGCGTGCCTAAAATATCAAGAGGAGAATAAAGAAGGAGAGATTGCAGCTGGCCATCCTCCAGGCAGATAATTTCTCACTTTCTGTCTCTCTGTCTCTAGCAAGCACACAGGCCCTATAACAAAAAATCTCTCTATAAATAAATAAATAAATAAAGGATTTATATTCAATTATTGGGTTGTCAGGAAAGTCATGATGCATTTTTGCATAGAAAACTATGTCATGACTTTCCTCAACCTAATACATTTTATACCTAAAGAACAACCAAGGATTTAAAAAAAATTCCAGAATGGTCTACAGCATATAAAATTTTAATGCAGAAACCTGTCTCAGAGTTAACAGGTTTTATACCTAATACATTGTGGGGGCTTTCTGCACTAATTCTGATTTTTAAGTATATTTCATTGATATATTATTTATCTTAATTGTTTTGGCTCTCCCTTAAGTTGTATGCCTAAGGCCACTACTGCCCTCACCTCACCTTGGCTCTGGCCCTGATTCAATGGTATAATCATTCCAATTCTAAGAAATTTTGAACAGAGGTGGAACAAAAAATTATGATAAAGATCATCTTCCCACTATTACCTAGGGTAGTGAAAAATCTGGAAAAGGAAAGGAAATAAATGATGGTATAAGCTTAGGAGAAAATTTTATAATAAAATACTTACAAAGAAAGTTTAATTGTGAAGAAAATGTCTATGATTTTAGGAGAGAAAGCAAGACGCAGAACTGTATCTACAAAAATGACTGCAGCAGCTATTGCTGGGTGTCTGGTTTTCAGGTAGTTTCAAAAATACTTTTTTTTATTTTCTAAATTTCTTATATTGAGCATATGTTACTTTGATAAATAGAAAAGGTCTTAGTATGCTCCAATTTACTAGCACAAAATCCAATAATCTCTAGAATACACATTTCTACCAAGAGCAATGATCTTCTCCGTCAAAACACGAAGCTGATATTACAGATATAGAGAATCCTTTAGAATTTGGGTTCTATTGGTAATATGAGCTCTGAAGCCAGGCTATATCACATCCTTTGTGTATAATTTTTTTTCATCAGCCCACTATTATCTGAGACTCTGAAAATGAAAAACATGTTTTATGAATTTCTCTAATCCTCATGCGCATCATCTGACAGGCACTATTTCAATACATGGTCTCCACACAGCACAAATGTGTTGCTTCACTGGTATCTTCATTAGATACTACTTTTTCAAAATGGCCAAATGTTAACTTTTCATTATTGTCAGCTCATTAAGCTACTCTAAAGATCAGAGGACTATGCAGATGAAAAGAGCTACTATCCAAATTCTAACTGCCAAAAAGCATCATTGCCTAACATGCCATCCACAACTGTTTTAATAAGTATTCTTTTGCATAGTCAACCCTAATTCTCTAATATAAATGCTCTTTAGATACCAACAGGAGGGATAACAAAGCATTAAAATCTTTAAAAGTATTTTTCTTCTCTTGTTTTGCTCTGCTTTCTTAAATGAATAGATTCTTCACTGCATTTGGCTTTTGGCCCGAATGCAAAGTACTTACATAAATTTATCTCAGATAACAGCTATCTGAAGTATTTCAAGTAATTGAGACTGCTTTTTAAAGGCTTTGTTTATCTGTGATAAACTGCTTTATAGATTATCTATATTTTTTCATTTATTTGTCTCTCTTGTAATCATCATAATTGTTTTTTTGCCCTCAAGCAAAGAGACAAAAATATCAAATTCCATGTTATAAAACCACACAAATGCAAGAAGACTATAAATTCTAAGAATTATGAGTAAAGGTATGGGACAAAGGGCAAATATTGATCATTTTTTTCCCACAATGACATTTAGTTCTAGATCTGCTCTTAACATGCTAAATCAAGTAAATTTCAGCCACGATGTTTCGTATTTCAAAGGTTGTCAGGTAACTATTAATATATTAACAGGGCTTAAAACTCTTTGTCTTTGGTTTGAAATAGATGAAAGCATATACTTCTCAGTGCAGACCCCTTCAATACTATTTCTGAGGCAGAATCAGCTTTCAAGGGCTATGTCTAAGACAAGTCAGGGCATGAACTGTTTGAAAAAAAAAGGCTTCTGAGACTGGTTCAACTTGGTTACCTGCAGGTGCCTCAGGCTGAAAGAACGTAGTTGCTGACTTATGAAACAGAACCTATCTCTTCTTTGGGAAGGCAGTGTTGTGTCAAGCTGCTTTTCTCCACTTTTTTTTTTTATGTTTTATAATAAACTCTGTGACAGAGTTACGCAAGAGCAAATCATCCTGGCTAATAAAGGAATTCAATACTGGTCAATTTATTGGTAGCATACTGCGAAAGTATATCTACCTAAAAATCTAACTGTATTTTAGAGCTTCATTTTTTTTTTCTTTTTTTTGGAGAGGTTTTCGCTATAGGGCACGTGCGCTGGCCAGACAGACAGAGACAGACAGAGAGACAGAAAGCGAGAAATCACCCCCCAGGGGGGATGGTCACGCCGCAATCCCTTCTCCTCCATTCTCCTCTCAGGATCTTGGGCATGCACGCACACGCTTCCGGCATGAGTTTTAAGCTACCAGGTCCGGGACGTGAACCGCGGTCGACTACGTGGGAGTCCAGCGACATAGCCATTGCGCTAACTGTTGGTTCCCTAGAGCTTCAATTTTCATAAATTATTCCTAACACACAATGAATAAAAATTTAAAAACACTCATTTATATACTACTTGTATTACTTTCTTTTACCTTTCCTGGGAAAAGAAAAAGCTCACATAAATATTAATAAACTGAATGTCTAGAATTTATTTCTACGATAATATTTTAAAAATACTTGTGACAGGACCAGCAGGTGACGTAATGGTTACATTGTTGGACTCCCACATGGTCGACAGAGATCTGAATCCCAGACCTGCTGGCTTGAGATTTAGGCCCAGCATGTGTGTGAGCATGCCCAAAATTCCAAGAGAAGGGATTATGGTATGACCATCTCTCCTGGAGGGTAATTTTTTGCTTTTTATTTCTCTGTTTCTGTTTCTCTAGCAAGCATATGTGCCCCTAAAATTTCTCTAAAAAAAAATCCAAAAATTTGAGGCTCAGCTGCCATGGTACAGTCTGCAGAGCACCACTGTATAAAACTGAAGTAACATGGGAAGATCTTGGGTTCAGAGCTCAAGTCAACCTGAATATGCCATGTATGCCCCTGATCCTGGTTGGCTGGAAGGCTAGGGGCAATTATAGCCTGCTGACACTGTCAAAAGAACTTGTCCTTGCCTCCTTTCTCATGAAATATATGTTTTATTTTCTCATGAAAACAAAAAAAAAAAACTTGAAACAAATTTTAATATCTAAGTTTTTTGAGAAATCTTTAAATTTGGTAACAAATCCTTCATGTAAACACATATAAAAGGCTTACTTTTAAAAACATGCCAGGCGCATTTGCATGCATGCCCAAAAAAATCCTGAAAGGAGAAATGGAGAAGGGATTGAGGCATGAAAATCCCCCATTGAGGATGCTTCCTCACTTTCTCTCTCTCTGTTCTGCATGTGTGGCACCCTCTCACAAACTCTCTCACAAGCACTCTGCAGTAAAATTTAAAAATAAATAAATAATAAAGTAGGGAGATAGGCATGACCACTAAAATTATACCATATTTTCCCATTTGATCTGGGGGAAGTTTATTATTATAAGCCTGACAGTAAGTTTTCCATAATCAGTCCATGCTTTTAGGTCTGAAATTCTATTTCTATAAAGATTTTTTTTGTGTGTTTCCGTTAGGGCACGTGATCTCGCCAGAGAAAGAGAGAGACAGAGAGACAGCGAGAGGGAAAGTGAGAAATCATCCCCCGAGGGAGGATGGCCATGCTGCAATCTCTTCTCCTCCATTCTCCTCCTGGGATTTTGCACCCATGCACATGCACCTGGCATGAATTTCAAGCCGTGAGGTCCAGGACTCGAACCGTAGTTGGCCATGTGGGAGTCTAGTGATGCAACCACTATCCCATCTGCTTGCCCCTCTATGAAGATTTTTTTTTTTCTTTTTTTGGAGAGGTTTTTGCGATAGGGCGCGTGCGCTCGCCAGACAGACAGAGAGAGACAGAGAGACAGAAAGCAGGAAATCACCCCCCGGGGGGATGGCCATGCCGCAATCCCTTCTCCTCCATTCTCCTCTCGGGATCTTGGGCACGCACGCACACGCGCCCAGCGTGAGTTTAAGCCGCCGGGTCCAGGACTCGAACCGCGGTCGACCACGTGGGAGTCCAGCGACATAGCCATTACGCTAACTGCTGGTCCCTATGAAGATATTTTTTAATTGACCAGAATTATTTATTTTAGGCCCTGGGTTAGTGTACACAGAATGCTACACTATTCCTGGAACTTAAGTAGCCATGAAGATTAAAAAGCTATTTCTTATATTGTAGTTAAAAACTTAAAAGTCAAGTATGTTATTTTATGAAGCATGTTCAAGTCATGTTAGGGCATATTCTTCTTATGCATTTTAATTGTTCTGAATATGGGTGATCCATGCTAATAAAATTATTTATTTAATCAGAACATGCCATTTCTCTATCTTCATAGCTCTTTCCCTTGGTGGGAACATGGTACAATGAGGCAAAAATAGATTTTAGGAGTCAGGCAGACCTGGACTTGAATCACGGTTGTATCACATAGTAGTATGACCATAGATCAGCTAGGTAACTACCTTCAGCTTTCATTTCATCCTTCGAAAAATGAAGATAACAGAGGTGACAGTTTCTACCTCAAAGGATTTCATGTGTAGATTAAATGTAATAATGTATTCAAAGTACTAAGCGCAGTGGCCGGTATTTTAAAATGTGCCCAATAAATGCTAGTTGATCTTTCCTTCTAGAAAGCCACTGAGTTATTCAACATTTGTTGGGAAAAAAATGCAAAAAATTTTTTTTCTTTATGATAAAGTCCTGGTTACAAATCTGGCATGGGATTAGTGAGGTCATACTGGTTTAAAGTCATCCTACTTTGGAGCCAGCAGGTGGTGTGGTGGTTAAGGTGGCTGGACGTCTACATGGCCAACCACTGTTCAAGTCCCAAACATGGCAGCTTGTAACTCATGTCAGGTGTATATGTGTGCATGCCCAAAATTCCAAGAGGATAAGAGAAGAAGAGACTGCAGTGTAGCTATCCCCCACAGGGGAGTGATTTCTTGCTTTCTGTCTCTTTGTCTCTCCAGTGATCACATGTACCCTAAAGCAAAAATCTCTCAAAATAAATGTAAGTATAAAGCCATGCTACTTTAACCTGAGTTTATTTATTTCCTTCTGGAATTCTTCTATGGGCAGCTCTGCCTCTGTCCTTTGTTTGTTTGTGTTTCCACTTGTATTTTGTGATTAGTTTATTACCATTTTGTTATTGGTTTAAAACATCTAAAACCTTTTATGAAAACAAGAAGGATATTATTAAATCTAAATAAAAACTGCTTCTACTCTAAAGAAAATTACCTTTCTTTTTTAATGATTTATTCAATGATTTCATCTCTTTTTTTAAAATTAAAGTTAGGGTCCCACAATGGTGCAATCCTCCTGCCCAGCCTCTGAATAGCTGGGACTAAGCTGGGACCACAGGCATAAACTACCCGGCTAGAATGTTTAGGGTACACCTCTTGTGTGGCCTCAGCCTACACAGGGGTAGCATCTATCAGCATGCACTACCGTGGCTGGGCTCCAAGTACTAATTACTTAAGAATTCTCTACTATGTGCCAGGCTCTATTCTAGGTATAAGCAAATAATAATTCACAAAACAGTGCCTTTGACTTATAGTCTCTATTAAAGCTATGAAGACTGATAAACAAATTTATGTATTATACAGAGAGATCTCCTTTCTCTCTTGGCAGTAACTCTTGAGAAAGACAGCATTCTCTTTTCCCATAGTGCATGTAAAACAGTTACATTTTTCCAACACCCTAAAAGTATCAAAAAAAAAATCTTACAGAGGGACCAGCAGCTGGAGTAGGGGTTATGGCTGGACTCCCATGTAGTCGACCGCAGTTTGAGTCAGGACCAGCGACTTAAAATTCACACTGGGCAGGACCAGCAGTTAGCGTAATGGCTATGTTGCTGGACTCCCATGTAGTCGACCGCGGTTCACGTCCCGGACCCGGTGGCTTAAAACTCACGCCAGGCACGTTTGCGTGCGTGCCCAAGATCTCAAGAGGAGAATGGAGGAGAAGGGATTGCGGCGTGGCCATCCCCCCTGGGGGGTGATTTCTCGCTTTCTGTCTTTCTGTTTCTCTCTGTCTGTCTGGCGAGTGCGCATGCCCTATAGCAAAAACCTCTCCAAATAAATAAATAAATAAATAAATAAAAACAAAAAACTCACACTGGGCACATGTGCAAGTGTGCCCAAAATCCCAAGAGTAGAATGGCGATGAAGGGACTGCAGCATGGCTATCCCCCCAGGGGTGATTTCTTGCTTTCTGTCTCTCTTTCTCTGACAAGTACATGTGCCCTACAGCAAAAATCTCTCAAAAATAATAATAATAATGATAATAATTATATATATATACATATATATATATATATACATATATATATATATATATAAATGTATACCTAAGAATGAAACTCAAATCTTTTAAAAGTCACATCTTTTAATATTACCTCTTCTTTTTACAGATGAAAACATGGACGCTAATAGAAGTAACTTGCCTAAAATAACAGAGCTATGGCAAATTATGACTAGAATCAAAGTCTCCCAAGTACTATTCATTCCCACCATATTACATTGCCAGTTGTTTAAAATTTTAATAAGCTTTCTAATACAAAGAAAACACACATGCGAAGGACAATTAGAAACTGTAACATTTAAAAACTTAGAGACACTAGTGAAAAAAGTTGATCAGATTCTGAAAAATTTAACTATATTTAATAATTCTGAAAATACTCTAAAGAGAAACTGATTACAAGTCTCAAACGGATTTTTTTCCTTCCTAAACCAAGACACTATTCCCCAAATCTTATTATTAAAATTAAGCTACACAGGTATGCTTGAGGAAAAAAAAATAGTCATATGCACATTTAGTAAACTATAAAGTAGAAAACTGGAAATGTTGGGTATTTAATGTCTCTATGGGAAGAACTAATTTTCACAAATATGTGTATCTTCAACATAGTGAAACTGCCAAATGTGAATTTACCTGCTAGAGCCCACTCTCCTGTACCATGGGTATGTCCACTGTAATACAAAACATATGTATCATGTCTAGGTCCATCCACAGTCCGAAGTTCAAGGAAAGCTTTCAGTTTGGAATGTAGAGTATCAAAAGACAGTCCACTTGTGGAATAGTCACATCCATAGGTCTCAATCATATGATATGCAAAAAATCTTTGGATGGCATTAAGCATGCCAGTAGACCTCAAATTTAACTCCTGAACATGTTCCGGTGGAAGGAGTGTTGGCTGACCATCTGGACTGAAAAAGGAGAAAAAGAAGAATTATTTTGGTGTTTGAGAAGTGTTCATTCCATGTCAGACTCTATGTCATCTATAACTCATTATTTACAAATCATAATAGTTGCTACTAACCAAATGGCAGGATTTAAAAAGATCATCTTTAGTAAAATTCTTATAACACTAAGAATTAAGCTTGGAAAATCAAAACCTGGTTTCTAAGAAAAATTGTATTTCTTATCAATAAATAATAATCAAACAAAAAGCTGGGAAAGTATATCTAAATGTAAACAGTATTCCTTTTTTGCTCCTTACTCATATTTTCTTAACAAATGACAGATATTGGACAAGACTTTTATTTTTTTGAAGATGTTTTTGCCTTAGGGCACATCTGCTTGTCGGAGACAGAGACAGTGAGAGGGAAAGTGAGAAATCACCCCCAAGGGGGGATGGCCACTCTGCAATCCCTTCTCCTCCTCGGATCTTGAGCAAGTACACATACATACCCAGCGTGAGTTTCAAACCACACTGGTAATCAAACTGCAGTTGGCCATGTAGAAGTCCAGTGATGTAACTACAATGCCATCTGCTGGCCCCAAGACTTTTTAATTGTCAGACAGCATGTGTGCTTGACCAAGAGAAACAAAGAAACAGAGAGGGAAGGAGAAAGCACCCGTCCCCTCTCAGTGGGGCATGGTCACAAGGCAATCCCTTCTCCATTTTTCTATCCCATTGAGATTTGAGGCATGTACAAAGACACACCCAGTGAATTTTTCAAACTTACAGGACCAGGATTCAAACAGTGGTCTGTAATGTGGGATCCAGCTCCCTTAGCCATCAGGCAACAGAGTTGGCCCAGACAAGATTATTCCCATTAGGGTAGAACTTTTCCTTAGAAAATTCATTCACATTTTCTGACTTCTAGCTGAAATATAAACTAATCATACTTAAATCAAAGTATCTAAAAATTTGGAATTAATAAATGTAAGAGGGTATTTTATCTTGAAAATATAAGTTTTGACATAATGAATTATTATATATTTATACAAATCTTAAGAAAATGTTGAGTCGGGCAGTAGTTACTAACTAGATTACAATACCTGCAGAAGTTGGTGGGAATCACAATAGCATATCCCACAGATGTTCCTCCTAAACAGTTACCCAATTCATGAAAAAGCCCATGAGCCATGGATTCCAGAGGCAAAACAATCAGAAACATGCTCAAGAAGATTCCATTTGTTGGCTAAAAGAAATTCAAAAATAACATCTTATACAATATGTGGGAGTACAATTATAGGTATACATATTTACATAGATGTGTACCGATTCAGATGTTTTATCTCTACTTCCAAAAACTATAAAAAGGACAATTAATAATCTAAAAACAATTATAGGTTAAAGCAGACAAGAATACATGGATAAGGTAACCAGCATAACGAATCCTAAATTTCTCTTTAAGCTTCTTGAAGTTGTGACAACACACAGCACATCATATATATATGTATTTTTTTTTTTTGAAGAGGTTTTTGCTATAGGGTGTGTGTGCTCGCCAGAGAGACAGACAGACAGTAAGTGAGAAATCACCCCCCAGGGGGGATAGCCATGCTGCAATCCCTTCTCCTCCATTCTCCCCTTGGGATCTTGGGTACGCACGCACACGCGCCTGGCATGAGTTTAAGCCACCAGGTCCGGGATGTGAACTGCGGTCGACTGCATGGAGTCCAGCGACATAGCCATTACGCTAATTGCTGTTCCTGAGCAATTTTTTAAAATTGTTGTCAAGTGATAACCCACCTAAACTAGAAAACAAACAAAAATATAACCACTCTTTATTATGACAGAGAAAAAGCTGGAAGACAAATCTTCTCCTATTAAAACTCACTTACCTTACCTCATTTTTAATAACACTATTAAAATAAATTCCATTTTTATAATACAGTTTAGCTTTGAAAAGCCCTAACTTCCCTATAGGTCTAAATGCAAAATTTTAACTGAAGAAAAAATACTAAGGATCCTCAAGCATCCTCAACGCAGGAAAGAAAGGAGGCAGAAGTAGTATTAAGAGGAGGAGGCAAGATTATGTATAAAAAGCAATAAAGCGGCAGAAAAAAAATAGAACTAGTTCAGTGAAAAGAAAATGGAAGGATGATAGTCACTGAATCCTAAACTATATCTTTAGAATACTGATATTATTCCACATTCTTTATTACTACTGCATATTCCACATGTCTATATGCATGAACACATCTTTAACACCAAGGAGCAGATCATTGGATTAAAGTGTAATGAAATAACTGGAAAATGACGTATATGGTAATAGTCTTGATTTCACTGTCATGTACTACATGCACACTTTGAAAAACCATATTGTCAGGACCAGCAGTTAGCGTAACAGCTATGTCATTGGACTCTCATGTAGTCGACCGCGGTTCACGTCCTGGATGCGGTGGCTTAAAACTCACGCCTGGCGCGTGTGCGCCCAAGATCCCAAGAGGAGAACGGAGGAGAAGGGATTGCGGCATGGCCATCCCCCCTGGGGGGTGGTGATTTCTCGCTTTCTGTCTCTCTGTCTCTGGTGAGTGCACGCGCACTATAGCAAAAACCTCTCAAAAAAAAAAAAAAACATATCGTGAGTTATAAAGTTATACAAGGATAAAATGTAAATAAAAAAGAACTAATTAAAAAAAAAAAAACAGAAAACTGACTCCCATAACAAAAAAAGGATATACTGCCCCATTTTGTTACACTCTATTTTATCAATTACACAGTTAACACAGTACATGTTCTGTTCTGTTCTGTTCTGTTCTGTTTTATTTATTTATTTATTTATTTATTTATTTATTTATTTATTTAGGAGAGGTTTTTGCTACAGGGCACGTACGCTCGCCAGAAAGAGAGAGACAAAGAGATAGAAAGCGAGAAATCACCCCCCCACACCAGCCCCCTTGCCCCAGGATGATGGCCACGCCGCAATCCCTTCTCCTCCATTCTCCTCCTGGGATCTTGGGCATGCACGCACATGCAACCGGCGTGAGTTTAAGCCACTGGGTCTGGGACTTGAACCGTGGTTGACCACATGTGAGTCCAGCGACATAGCCATTACGCTAACTGCTGGTCCCTGCTCGATTTAGAAACACTGGAAAATACAGATAAGTAAAAAAGATACGTGATTAAAATTGTTCCAAGTCCCATCGTCCATACACAACTACTAACCTTTTGGAGTATTTCCAGACCTCATGCAATTATACCTGAAGGATTAGAACTTCATGAAAATGTATATTATGAAAAAAACCTTGCCTGGATTTCCAATCTTTGTACCAAAATAATCTCATAATTCTATTTTTCCATGAACTTTTTGATGTCCCTGTACATATATTTTCAAATACATATTCATGTATATACATGAATATTTGTTGGCTTTGTTTTTAAACCAAAATGGAATGATATATAATATTGTGAACTTTGTACTATTAACAAAAATTGTTTGTAAAGACCAAATGGCATTAATATAAGTTTGAAACTTGAGTTGATCCTCTACTCTAGATTGCTTATAATTTGCTATAATAAAATTAGAATAAATATCACATTCTCTGATTATCAGTGAGGTTAAATACCTTTGATCATTTGAAATGTTACGTATTTTGCCCAGTTCTTTATGGGGCTGGCCTTTTTCTCAGTGATTTACAGCTTTGGTTTGTCTTCAAAATATTTTAGATAAAAGTATTTCATTGTTTATATTGAAAATAACTTTTCACCTCCATGACTTCCTCAGCACTTTTTTTTTTTTCTTAAACCATTAATAATTGTAATGTAGTAATTTTGTATATTGTTAAAGAAACTTCCCTATACCTGAACATTAAGAAGATATTTTACGTTATCCTCTGAAGATTTTGTTTTGCCCTTTACACTTAGGTCTATAATCCATATGTAATTGTTTTTTTGTTTATAATGGCCCAATTTTGTTTTTCTACATCAATGGCAATTGTCAAATACCAATAACTGAAATTACTATTCCACATTATTCTACAGTGCTATCTTTCTCATAAATTGAGTATTCATGGATCTGTTTTAGGACTCTCTTGTTCTACTTATCTATCCTTTCAAATATTTCCTTTGGCCTTTGTGTCCCCTTTCCTTCTGGGACTCTAACTAAACACACACAAGACCTTCACTGCATCTTCTTTGAATTTTACCCGTCTTCTGTTCTTTTTCCATATATTTTCCCTCTTTTGTTTCTTCTTGCTTCTGAACTTTGCTTCACTGATGCTTACTTTTGCATGGTCTAATCTATTAAACTTGCACACTGAATTAACTTCAGGTATTATACTTTCTGATCCTAAAACTTCTATGTTATTTAACAATTTTTTTTTTTTTACTTTTGCTGTAGGGTGCATGTACTCACCAATGAGAGCGAGCGAGCGAGCGAGCGTGAGAGACAGACAGTGAGAAGGAAAGTAAGAAATAACCCCCCAGCAAGGATGGCCACACTGCAATCCCTTCTCCATTCTCCTGAGATTTTAGGCATGCATACATACACATACACACACACACACACACACACACACACGATTTTCAAGCCACCAGGCCTGAAACTTGAACTGCAGTCAGTCATGTAGGAGTCCAACGACTTTATAACCATGCCACCTGCTGGCCCCTCTAGTTCTTCAAATCTGCCTTGTCATTTTATATAGTTTCCAATCATTATATACTGATTTTTGCTTTTATTGTTTAAACTTAGTAAGCATGATGGTTCTCTTGGTTTGATAATTCCAATACTTAAACATTTTTCTGCTATCTATTAGTTCTGCTGCTTCTTGCTCTTGGTAATATGTGTGTGTGTGTGTGTGTGTGTGTGTGTGCCTGGTTATATAAAATAAGCTAAATGAGGAATGTTAAAAAAAAAAGCCAAAATAACACACATAAAAAACTGCTATATGATTTATTTTAGGCCTAGGATAACAGTATCTTCTCCAGAAGATTTTAGTTGGTTTCTCCCAGAGAGCTGGGGGGTATGACCAGTCTACGTATTTTAATCCAGGTTTAAACACTTAATATAGTTAAGTAGATACAAGGGGAGGAGGCAAATTCATAAAAAGACTGAAATATATATGGTTCTACCCCTTCCCTTTAGTGTACCTGCTTCAGTATATCAGTTCTGAAATTTACCAGAGAATCTGCTTCTAGACACTCTAATGTTTGAGTTTTGCTAATCTTAAAGGGACCAGAAGTATAGCTCAGCTTTGAAACTATTTCTTCTACACTATTGTTCATATTATTGTTTAGTAATTCTTTTATATGAATGGCTGACATAATTTGAAAGTAATCCCCTTATGTAAACAGGGGCTTAAATGATCAAAGCATTTTCTAATATAATGTAACAACAAATATGCAAAAGAAATGATACTAACTAAAAAGAAAGTAATAAAATTATAAATATTTGCACATAAAATGTTACCCAGAACCTAAGCACTAACTGAAAGACAATAAAAAAAATACTACAATGATATTTATGGGAATTATGATGCTGCCTTAAAGTTGTAAACTATGTCATAAAAGGTTGAATTTGTTCATTGATACAGTTATCATTAATCCAATCCATATAAAAACTGCTAATTCTTTTGAACTTAATTATATAACATATATAAAAACATAAGTTATGTGACATATAGTGATTATTATTTTTTACCTATAACTTTATATAACTACTACTTTTCTGATCAAGAAAGCAATGTAAAAAACTAATTCACTTATAATTTGTAGGAAGGATCACAAATTCAGATGTCTTCAGGGACCAAACAAATGGATATGAGCAGCAGCTTTAGAAGTAGGAAGTAGTTATAGGGATTCTAAAAACAAGTGACATTATCACCTTAAGATACACACTTAAAAAATGTTTTGGCTAGGGTCAGCGAAGCGGCATAGTGGTTAAGGTGGCTGGATCCCATATGGCCAACTGTGAGGTTCAAGTCCCAGACCTGGCAGCTTGAAAAACACTCCAGGCACATGTCCCAAGAGGAAAACGGAGAAGGGATTGTGGCGTGATCACTCCCCAGGGTGGGGTTTTTCTAACTTTTCTTCTTTGTCTCTCTCTCCAGTGAGCACATAGGGCCCCAGAGCAAAATGAATTAATTAACTAATTAATTAAATTAACTAACTAATGTTCTGGCCAAATAAAGTAAGTCTATTCAACCTACAAATAGAAGTACCATATGGTCCAGCAATTCCACTCCTGGGGAGCTACTCAAAGGACAGAATACTGTTCAGTTGGTAAAGTGCTTACATATCAGTGTTTACTGTGGCCTTATTCAGGATTGATAAAACATGGAACCAACCCAAATGTCCACGAACAGATGAATGGATTGATAAAGTGTAGCACATATACTCTATAGAGTACTATGCAGTCATAAAAAAAAAAAAAAAAGTCAACAAGATCCTGGCAATTTGATAGAAAGTGGTCAAATATGGAAGATTTATTGCTGAGCAAGCCAAGCTATGAAAGAGAGACATTGTATGTCTCCACTTAATATATATAAATTGTTCACACTCTATGGTAGAGATTGAAAGATTGGAGGACAGTGAACATAAACACTGGAGACAGTGTGGAAGAAGAGTGGGAGAGGGGAAGAATATAGGGAAGGAAATGAGGGAGAAAAACAGATATGCAAGACATTTGTGAGACAGAGAAATGGTTTATTACCTATTGATGATAACATGTATAGTATTCTCAAGTGGACTGGTATGAGGTATATTTTACATTGGGTAAATTCTCTTTACAAGCCAAATGATGTACAGCAATCGAATATTTAAAATAATAATAATAATAAAGTAAGTCTACTCAATAATCTCACAGGCACATTTATTTATTTACTATAAAGACACAATCGTAGGATTTTTAAAAATACAGGAAATAGCATCATCCTAAAAAAAAAAAGGCCTTGTTGGGGTCAGCAGGTAGCATGATGGTTAAGGTGCTGGATTCCCACATGGCCAATGGTGGCTTGAGTCCTAGATCTAGCAGCTTGAAAATCAGACTGGGTGTGTGTGCATGCATGCTCAAAATCCTGAGAGGTGAATGGAGGAGAAGGTATTGCATGTGGCCATCCCCCATGGAGGTGGGGTGTAGATTTCTCACTTTCCCTCTCTCTGTCTCTGTCTGTCTCTCTCTAGCAAGTACACATGCTCTATGGGAAAAACAAACAAAAGTTCCTCGTACATTATTCCTAAAATCAGAATAGTTATTAGAAGCAAGACTCAGAAGTTCAGGTATGTGAACAGCCTTCCTGTGCCAATAGTAACTAGCAATTTCATGACATAGAGAAAAAATATATATATAAAGAAAATTCACAAATAATAATTTCATATTCCTCTTAGAGTGGGAAACTAAATTTTGACATGTAAATGGTAAAAGATTAGAGCACTGTACCGCTAAGGATTAGAATATCCCACTCCAAAATGAACTTCTTTGGCCTAAGAATTATTTTAGCTGAAGGCAAGTGAGATGAAATGGATACTAAGAAAGCTCTCTCCCCTCTCATAATCTGCCTAAAAGCAAGTCTGCCTGAACACAGGACATAACTTTACAAAAGTGAGGTGTCCCTCTTCACCAAGAATGAAAGTTGATCACTGAAGATAGTTCTAGATCCTTATTAGCCTAGAGATGGCACCAGAAAAGTAATAACAAAATCCCACTTACTTGTCTTCACAATCTGCCATCCTAGAGATTCAAAGTCCTTTTCCTTTGTACTGTCAGTTCTCTAAAGATACTGTTCTTTGTTGAAGATGCTATACAAACCTAAATTCAAGATCATTTTTTGAGAATTACTCAGGTCCTAGGTACCTTCCCATGCATAACTGAGGTATAATTTTTTTTTCTTTTTTTGGAGAGGCTTTTTTTGCTATAGGGTGCGTGTGCTCGCCAGACAGACAGAGACAGACAGAGAGATAGAAAGCGAGAAATCACCCCCAGAGGGAATGGCCGCAATCCCTTCTCCTTCTCTTCCATTCTCCTCTCGGGATCTTGGGCACACACGCACATGCGCCCGGCGTGAGTTTAAGCCACTGGGTCCGGGACTCGAACCGCGGTCGACTACGTGGGAGTCCAGCGACATAGCCATTATGCTAACTGCTGGTCCCAATTTTTAACAAACTTCTGTTTTTCTATTTATTTATTTTATTATTTATTTATTTATTTATTTTGGAGAAGGTTTTGCTATAGGGCATGTGCACTCGCCAGAAGACAGAGACAGAGAGACAGAAAGCGAGAAATGCCCCCCCCCCCCCCCGCCCCAGGGAAGATGGTCACGCCACAATCCCTTCTCCTTCATTCTCCTCTCAAGATCTTGGGCATACACACACAAACGCCCGGCATGAGTTTAAGTCACCAGGTCTGGGACTCAAACCGTGGTTGGCTACATGGGATTTCAGCGACATAGCCATTATGCCACCTGCTGGTCTCCTGTTTTTTTATTTAAAGCAGAAAAATTATTCCTCTCCTATGGTACCATCAAAAACATTCACTTTTTGGGACAGCAGATGACGTAATGGTTACATTGCTAGACTCCCATGTACTCAACTGCAGTTTGAGTCCTGTACTCGGCACTTAAAACTCATGCCGGGTACATGTGTGCGTGTGCCCTAAATCCTGAGAGGAGAATGGAGGAGAAGGGACTGCGGCATGGCCATCCCCCCTGGGAAGGTAATTTTTCTCTTTCTGTCTCTCTCAAAAAACCAAACATTCACTTTTTATTATTATTTTTTTTGTCAAACCATTTTTCTTTAGTTAAGACTACTAATTTGCTGATTTTTCTCTATTTCCCACAGAAACAAAAAATGAAAATTTTTATTCCTGAAAGCTTGCTTAGACATATTTAAAGTTGTCCCTATTTATCTAAATATGACAAAGGTAGAGAAAAGCCTTTCTCAACTATTCATGTGTAAACAATACCAATGGTTATTACTGATTTCTGCATTAAAGAATTTTATAAAGGCATTAATATCAATATTTTTATTATGAAATTAAAGATATGTTACAATCTTTACCATCAGAAAAATGTATTAAACAGTTTGATTAGCAGTGGACTAAAAAAAGATAAAAGTTCAATTGCCAACCAGTTTGTGGATGATCTGAGTGGATAGCTTAATTTAAAATTTCAATTAGAATGTTAACACTGATATTACTCAATACCCTTATGGTGGTTATGGAACACTTATTGCCATATTTAATACAACAGGACAACATAAGTAGATATGCAGATGTTTACTGATCCCAATTCATAGACAAGAGATGAGCTGTTACTATTAGGTCGTTGAGAAAGTCACAATGCATTTTTCTATGTTTTTCTATGCAAAAATGTGTCATGACTTTCCCAACAACCCAACACTTGTTATACTATTTTTTTGTATATGTAAAAAAAATCTTACAAATTTGATAATCTTAGGCTGTCCTAAGTTTTTAGAAAGCAAACTTATCAAGAAAAAGCATTAAGTACTTCTATTAGGTTATTTTAAGCAAGCTTATAAAAACAATATTAAATATTCCATTAAGATAAAACATACAAATAAAAGTGAACACAACTGGCAATACAAAAAATTTACAATCTTAACAGATAGCATGTATATACAGGGGAATCCAAATAAATTTAGGATGTTTTCTCACACTTGTCACTTTTTAAAAGCTTCAGTTTTTCTGGCCTGCAAACCTTTATTGTACAGATTCAACTTAGAAGTCATTTATGACTTTGGAATATCTATTATATTTTAAATAATTCTTTGTAATAAGATCAGCTCTCTTGATTAAAAGCTAGTAAGTATAGGTACTTTTCTTCCTTTACTTCACCAAATTATCCGAAACTCATCATCAAATGTTTAAGACATGGCCCAAGTTTCAGAGCAGATATAAACTGAACATAATGGCAGACAAACAAATCATCTGTAAGTAATGTCCTTTGCACATTCTATTTCCTAAACTTTTTCAGATAACAAAAAAAAATTCTTTATGTAAAATCTCCTGATATAAGCACACATGCCCTATAGCAAATTTAAAAATAATAACAAAAATAATTAAAATTTAATAAATCTTAAATATATCTATAGATCAATCATTCACATTTTTTTGTTTGTTTAGAAGTATTTTTTCAAGTTAAGCCAGATTTGAGAAGTATACACAGAACACTAAAGAAAGGAAAGTCCAACTAAGAAACAGAATATATTGATGTACTGTATAAAAGCAATCTATAAAATGGAGATACTATGCTGTTTTATATGACAAAACTAGATGTAAGAAGCCATAAGCAGGGACCAGCAGTTAGCATAATGGCTATGTCGCTGGACTCCCATGTAGTTGACCGCGGTTCAAGTCCTGGACCCGGTGGCTTAAACTCATGCCGGGCGCGTGTACGTGCGTGCCCAAGATCCCGAGAGGAGAAGGGTTTGCGGCATGGCCATCCCCCCTGGGGGGTGATTTCTTGCTTTCTATCTCTCTGTCTCTGTCTTTCTGCCAAGCGCACGTGCCCTATAGCAAAAACCTCTCCAAAAAAAAAAAAAGAAGCCATAAGTAGCTTTCAAAATATGGTTAGTTCAGGAAATATAAAAACATTATGAATGCCACTTTATAGTTTCAAAGTCAACTGACTGCATTATGTAGAGGCAACAGGCTGTAATAGATAGGATTCAAGCTCTGTAGTTAAACTCTGGGCCAAACCTAGCTCAGCCTCCTACCATCCATATATACATGTACAAGTTAATTAACCCTTGAGTTTTGATTTTCTGAATCTATGAAAAGGGGCTATTTATTTCATGGGTTTATTCCATAGATTAGAAATAAGTAAAACAGGGGCCAACAAAAGGTATAGTGGTTATGTTGCTGTACTCCCACACGGCTGACCATAGTTTGAGTCCCAGACCTAGTGGCTTCAAAATCATACTGGGCACATGTGTGTGTATGCCCATGATCCCAGGAAGAGAATAGGAGAGAAGGGGTTGCAGTGTGGCCATCCCCCTGAGGAGTGATTTCTCACTTTCACTCTTTCTATCTCTGTCTCTCCAGTGAGAGTAAAAAAAGGCTTTTATCTTTTTTTTTTAAGGTAAAAACCTTAAAAAAAAAAAGTAGTATTAAAATGTGTCTAACAAAATAACTGGTAGTTAAAATTAAATTATGAGCTTAAATTATAACGAAATGTAGAAATCTAAACAAGGATTAATTTTTCATCTCCATGATTATGGCTGTTTAAGAGATCTTAGTATATAGTTGTTCAAGGTCCTAGTAAATGCATTAGAAATCTCTCCCAAGCTGAATGACTTCAAAAGAGAACAAAAGTAGATAAAGTTCTAGGCCACAAACCTGATAAAGGTGAAATAGTTCTGGTACAAAAATCAAAGTCAGGCAGTCTAATGAATCTTATTTTTTCCCCATAGGCAAAATAAAGTGGTTAGAATATATAATTTCTGTGCTTATTTCCAATACTTCATGAAAATAAGTATCTAGGTCAGAGTGAAGGCAAACTGCCTAGATTCATACCGGCTATTTTGAACATGTTTTCTAATTTCTTAGGAATATTTTTCATCTATAAAATGGAAATAGTAACGGTATCTATCTGAGTGTCATGAAGATTACAAAAATGCATATGAAGTATATATAATAGTGGTTTGTGCATTGTAAACAGTTAATAATAGTGGGCCCTGTTACTAAAACAGAAAATTACTGGCCTAGCCATGGAAACCCAAGTGCTGCGCAGGGCTAGGACCACATGGAAAGTTTATATCCCAGACAAACCTGAACAGGGCTGGAGCAGTAGTAGCATGTGCCCACAAGCCTAACTGGGAGGCTGAAGCAAAGGACTGCAATGATAGCACCCTGTTTAAAAAAAGAAAAAAGAAGTTCTCCTCTCTCCTTCCTCTCATGAAAGAAAGTAAGAGAGAGAGGGATGAAGGAAGGAAGGAAAGAGCAGAAAAAGAAAAAAGAAAAGGAAAGGCAGAAAGGAAGAAAGAAAATTATATCTAGAGGCATTAAAAAATGTTTTAGGGCCAGGTAGTACTACAGTAATGTACATGGAGAAACATGGGAACGGCTGACCCAGCGTGCTCACGTGTACATGATCTGAGCTGGCTGAATGTGGGGATGGATTATGGCATAAGGACTCTGTTTAGGGTGCCTTTTCTCCCTCTGCCTCTCTCTCAGAATAAATAAATGAATACACTTTAAAAAATGTTTTTAACGTTTTTAAAAATTGGAAAATTAAAAGTTGAAGAGAAACAGAATTATGTCTTTTTCTTTGTAAAGAAAACAATATTCAGACCCTTGCTACTGGTGTTTTTTGGGGGTAAAAAGCATGTGCTCCTGTTCAATAGTGTACTGCCAGAAGTGACAAAACATGAAATTAAGATATTCTCTATACCTTCAAACTAAGAGTTAAGTGTCCCCTTCACATCTAAACTAAAATAGCTCAAAACTTTAGAAAAGAAATGAAAGAAAAGGAAATTATGAAAAATTTGTACTTCTAGTTTTGGCAGTAGATTTGAAAACTCTTTCACTTGCCATGCCAAGTGAAATAATATGACTGATGCAGCCATTTTGCAGGAAATAAAACTGTGCTGCCTCTGTGGATTATGGAATAATCTCTTCCTTGAAATGAGGCAGTTCTTAAGACATCTGTCATACCCAGTGATTGTCACTGCTTCTCCTATAGAGAAATCAACTTGATTATGGATTTTCTGGTTTGAGTCAAAAGGGATTCTTCAAAAATTTGCATCGGGAACCAGCAGTTAGCGTAATGGCTATGTCGCTGGACTCCCACGTAGTCGACCGCAGTTCACGTCCCGGACCCGGTGGCTTAAAACTCACGCCGGGCGCTTGTGCGTACGTGCCCAAGATCCCGAGAGGAGAATGGAGGAGAAGGGATTGCGGCGTGACCATCCCCCCTGGGGGGTGATTTCTTGTTTTCTGTCTCTATGTCTCTCTCTGTCTGTCTGGCGAGCGCACGTGCCCTATAGCAAAAAAAACCTCTCCAAAAAAAAAAAAAAAATTTGCATCAAGCCCCTATGGAATCTGCAAGTAACAATAGCTGACAATGGGAGACATATTATGGGGTATGTTTCCTTGGGTATCTGGAAACTTTCTCTTTTAGTCTGTGAATTATCAATTATAACTTCAGAATAGCCTATAGCTGAACAATAAAACGAGCACCAAATGCTACAGCACTACGTTTTTCTAAATGACTTATTTAAGGAGAAAAGTATAAAACAGGAAAGCAAATCATGTAATGAACATAATCCAAAATGCAGAAAACAACAGCTGTAATGTTGCATTTTAAAGCTGAAATTAAATTATGAACAAAACACAACAGAAGTTAATGATAAAATTCCAACTTTTTAATGTAAATGACTTGAAATGATACTACTGACTCGTTCTGAAAGTAGTAAAATCAGTAAAACTAAAAAGGCAAAGTTATTAATCTGCGGTTAGACAAAGATTTTATTTAAATGAGGTCAAGCACAGATTTCTTCCATATGACATCAAAAGACTGACTATATCAAAATCAAAAACTTTTTTATTCTTCAAAAAAACATGATACGAGGGGAACCAGCAGTTAGCGTAATGGCTATGTCGCTGGACTCCCACGTAGTCGACCGCGGTTCGCGTCTCGGACCCGGTGGCTTACAACTCACGCCGGGCGCGTGTGCGTGCGTGCCCAAGATCCCGAGAGGAGAATGGAGGAGAAGGGATTGCGGCGTGACCACCCCCACTGGGGGGTGATTTCTCGCTTTCTGTCTCTATGTCTCTCTCTGTCTGTCTGGCGAGCGCACGCGCCTTATAGCGAAAAATCTCTCAGAAAAAAAAAAAAAAGGGAAAACAAAAACAAAAACAAAAAAAAAACATGATACGAGAATGAAGACAAATCATCCACTGGGAGAAAATATTTGCAAGTCATATATCTGATAAAGGATTTGTATCTAGAATATACAAGAAAGTGTCAAGAAAAAAAACTCAATAGTAAAAACAACAACAACAACAACAACAACAAAAAACAGGCGCCAGCAGATGGTTTAATAATCCTGGACTCCCACATAGTTAACTCTGGTTCAAGTCCCAAACCTGGCAGCTTAAAAAAACTCATGCCAGGAGCATGTGTTGTGTATGCATGCCCAAAATCCCAAGAGGAGACTAGAGGAGAAGAGACTAGTGTGGCCATCCCCCCATGGGATGATTTCTTGCTTTCTGTCTCTCTCTATCTCTTGTGGGAGCACACGCACCTTATAGCAAAACAAAACAAAACAAAAAAACTCTCTTAAAAAAAAAGAAAAAAAAACAAACAATCCAGTTTACGAAATGGCTGAGCGATCTCAACAAGTACTTCATCAAAGAGGATATATAGATGGCAAGAATAAGAAAAGATTCCTAACATCTTCAGTTACTACAAAAACAAAAACTAAAACTGCAGTGAGTAAACATTTACACACCAATTAGAATGGTTAAAAAGCAAAAACAAAAACAAATAAACAGTACAGTATCGTGCAGTGGTAGATACTGGAGCAACTGGAACTCGCATACTATACAGGTGAGAATACAAAATAGTAGAGCCACTTTGGAAAACAGTACGACAGTTTCTTATAAAGTTAAACATAAACTTACCATATGATCCAGCAATGCCACATCATACTAAAATACAAGTTCATGTAAATAAAACATCCTATCTACAAATGTTTATAGCTCTTCTATTCATAATTACCAAAAATCATAAATAATTAAAATGTCCCTCAATTGAGGGACCTGGTGGTTGAGGGGGCTGGATCCCGCATGGCTGACTGCAGTTCGAGTCCCGGACCTGGCGACTTGCTTTCTCACTTTTCCTTTCTCTCTCTCTCTCCCCCCCTCTCAAGTGAAATTAAAAAATAAATAAATAAATTTAAATTTAAAAAAAAATCTTAAAAAAAGTCCCTCAATTGAGTATTAGATAAACAAACCAATATATCCATTCAATAGAATAGTGATAAGTGATAAAAATGAAAAATGATTAATACACAGAGTAACACTGAAGAATCTAAAATGATTTATGCTAAGAAAACAGACTTGAAAGACTACATACTATATGATTTCATGTATATGGCATTCTAGAAAAGGGAAATACCTAGGTACAGAAAAAAAATCAGGTGTTGCCAAATACTGAAGTTGGGAGGACTGACTGGAAAAGAACAGGAGGGAATTTTGGAGGGTGACTGCACTACTCTGTATCTTCATTGTGGTAGTGGTAGTTAAACAACTACATACTTGTCAGAAATCACAGAATTATATACTTAAAAAGCGTAACTAATACTGTATGCAAATTTTTCCTTAATTGAAAAAAAATTAAGCTACATAAAACAAAACCCAAAACTTGTTACATGCAAAAATCTTCAAATAAGAAAAAGCAAGGTCAGCCCATGGTATGGTGGTTAAGGCAGTTGGACATCACATGTCTGATTGCATGGTTTAAGTTCCAAATCCAGCAGCTTGGAAGAAAAATGGCTGGTGTGAGAGGATGAGTACCCAAAATCTTGAAAAGAATGAAAGACAGAGAAGGCATTGAGTGGGACTAATCCCCACTGGGGATTAATCCCCCCAACCCCCTTCTCTGTGTTTCCAGCTCATGCACATGTCCTGTGGAAAACTGAAAAGAACAAAGAAAAAAAAAAAGAAAATGTGGCTAAGCCTATTTTGAGGTAATATAATCTAAATTATAACTGTAATTGTACTCTATAAGGCCCGTTAAATCCATGTGGGTGTTTGTTTTGTTTTTCTTAGCTAGTAGTAAATGAGACTATTGCTCCTTAAAAATACACTTTAAAAAAAGCCTACTATAAATTATCTTATAAATTACAAAATTTGTGCTAGATCATTAACTCAAGGAAACCATCATTACTGTATCTCTTACACTACATTCTCATCTAATCTCCAGTGTTTCAGCATCTTTTAATTATTTATTTTTTAGAGAGAGAGATTTTTTGCTATAGGGCATGCACACTCACCAGAGAGACAGAGAGAGAGACAGAAAGTAAGAAATCACCCTCCAAGGGTGATGGCCACATCATGATTCTTTCTCCTCTTGGGATCTTGGGCACACATGCACATGAACCCTGAGTGAGTTTTAAACCACCAAGTCAGGGACTCAAATCACGGCTGACTACATGGGAGTCCAGTGACGTAACCATTACACTATTTGCTGGCCTCTTAATTTCATCAACTAATATCAATTTTTTTCAAATATTTTGCTTTTTGACAAGATCTGTCAGTTTTTCTTTTGATAATAATTTAGTCTTATCCTCATCATAACACTTTTTCCCTATCACCTTAGATCAGGTTCTTATCATCTCTTGCTCCTAGCTAGCCTTAATTTCAGTCCATCTTTACTTTCATCAATCCTGTTGAGGTCTGACAAACTGATCTACTTAAAACTCTTCTTCAATCTCATTTTTCCTTGCCACACTGTGTCAGTCCCCACCCAATCAATGGAAGTTTTTCCAACAGAAATCTACTAAAGAATATTTTAATGGAACAGTTACATTTATATTTAATTGATTTTGGAAAAAGGTGCCAAGACAATTCAGTGGAGTAAAAATTAGTCTTTTCATCAATCAGACATCAATATTTTTAAACTTAGATCCTTACCACATACCATAAATAAATATTAACTCAAAATGAATCATACACCTAAATGTAAGTTACAACAATAAAGCTTCTAGAAGAAAAAAACAGGAGAAAAATTTCTGTGATCTAGGATTGAGCAAGTATTTCTTAGATAAGATACCAATATCACAATCCATAAAAGGAAAAGCTGATAAATGGGAATTTATAAAGTTAAAAACTTGTTACTCTTTAAAAAGTATTATTAGGGGACCAGCAGATGGCATAATAGCTAGGTTGCTGGACTCTCATGCAGATGGCCGCAGTTCGAGTACCGGATCTGGTGGCTTAAACTCATGCCGGGTGCGGGTGCATGTGTGCCCAAGATCCTGAGAGGAGAATAGAGGAAAAAGGATTGCCGTGTGGTTAACGCTACTGGGGGGTGATTTCTCGCTTTTTTGTCTCTCTGCCTCTATCTGCCTTTCTGGTGAACGCACGTACCCTATAGCAAAAATCTCTCCAATAAAAAAAGCATTATTAGGAAAACAAAAAGATAAGCCACAGAATGGAAGAAAACATGTCCAAATCATTTATTTGATAAAGGGGTTGTATCCAGGATATATAAGAATTCTTAAAACTTACTCAAGAAACTAGCATATGGCATAATGGTTATGTCACTGGACTCCCACATATTTGGCCACTGTTCAAGTCCTGGACCTGGTGGCTTAAAACTCACGCTGGGTGTGTGTGCGCATGTGCCCATGCATGCCAAAAATTCTGAGAGGAAAATGGAAGAGAAGGATGGGGCCATGCCCGCTGGGGGGTGTTCTCTTGATTTCTGTCTCTGTCTCTCTGGTGGGCATGTGCAACCTAGAGTAAAAAATCTCTCTTAAAAAAAACCCTGGGGGCCTGCAGGTGGCATGGTGGTTCAGGGCTCTGCTTTCCATAGCTGACCACAGTTTGAATCCCAGACCTGGAAGCTTGTTTTCTCACTCTCCTTCTCTCCTCTCCCCCTGCCCTCTCTCACCCTGTCCCTCTCTGGTCAAATTTAAATAAATAAACAAATAAATAAATAAAGTTAAATAAAATAATTCTTTAAAAAAAAAAAAAAGACAACAACTCAAGGGACTAGGAGTTGGTGTAATGGCTATGTTGCTGGACTCCCATGTAGTCGACTGCGGATCGAGTCCCAGACCCAGTAGCTTAAACTCACCCTGGGCACGTGTGCATGTATGCCCAAGATCCCAAGAAGAGAAAGGAGGAGAAGGGACTGTGGCATGGCCATCCCCCCGGGCGGGTGATTGTTCACTTTCTGTCTCTCTGTCAAGCGCCTGTGCCCTATAACAAAAACCTCTCAATAAAAAATTAATTAATTAATTAACTAAAAAAAAACCCTCAATCAAGACAAATCGCCCTATTTAAAAATGAGCAAAAGATTTGAACAGATATTTCAACAGCAAAGATAAGTAAATTGCTAGCACTCATATCAAGAGATGTTTAACATCATTAGCCACTAGAGCTATGCAAATTTAAACTACAATTCGATACTACTACACACCTAAAATGAGTGACAATCCCAAGTAGATAAACTTTAGGATAGGATAGAATGGAAAGAGAGAATCTGGATACTGATTATCTTTAAATTATCTTGGCTGACATGTTCTCTGGAAAGCTTTTGATTCCCTACAATGATACACATACTCTATTTGAAGACCACTGATAGAAGAAAAAAAGAATACAGTGGCCAAGAAAATACTAGGCTAACAAGATCTGATAACTTAGAATTCTGTCTAGTATGAATGAAGCTGACTTGGAAAAGAAAAGGCAGTTAGGGGTGGGAAAGGAGCTAACAAAGAACTATCGCTAGAGTTTCTGACACCATCATCATCATTTTGATATTTCTGATATTCACTGGGACTGTCAAGTATAATAAAGTGAGGAAGATATCCTCAGGCAATGCCCAGGATATTTTCATTATTGGGTTGACTCCTTGCCATAGCCCATACTGACTAGAAAACATCACGTCCAGGCAAGTCTCCCAATCTCCCTTCAAATGTACTACAAACTCTGTAGCAACAACCGGTATGAAGCACAGAACTACACCAATCAGTGTTGACCTTCTATTTTGTCCAACATCCCAGCCTGATGTTACTCAAGTTACAGCATCTGTCACACTGTAATCACAATTATTTGTTTATATGCCAGCCTCCTGCCTACAATCCAATTAGAGACTGTGCTTTTTTTACGGATAGAGACATCATGAGATCTTCAGGACCCAATATAATACCTGGCATATAATGCATAGTCAATAACTACTCAAAAAAATAGAAGACTAGGTTTGTTAAACAAACTCTACAGTGTGAATCTTTGTCTATAAGGACTGTTTCTTAAAATATTTGGAGACAGCAAATGTACTGTAAAACCCACTTTTTCTTTAGTAGAGCCTCTAATGTCTAAGATATATAGATGCTGCTATATATCTAATGACTTTTAATATAAAATCTTCAGAGAGATGGCTACATAAAAGAAATATACTATAGTTAGAAGAGCAGAGACTAGACAGAAGCTAGATAACTTGGTTCTGGCTACTACTAGGAACTCCGGATATGTCTTCTCTGGCCTTCAGTTTCTTCATGTGTAAAATGAAAAGATTAAATACAATCTCTGAACGTTCTTCAAATGTTAGCACTCTAAGAACCTTTCATTTATGAGTGTTTCAATAACAATTAGCAAGTGTAAAGCATGTCATATGCTGAGTATCCCTAACATTTTGGTACCTCTTTACTAAAGACGAAACTAAATTATCCTGCTCAATGCATTTAGTGCTCTAATTGCATGAACAAAATTAAATGAGCACCAAAAAAGAATCTCCTTTGAAATCAGGAATTTGACCTTATAATTCTAATTTCAATTCCTGAAGCTAGCATTTTTTCATATATCACAATACGCATTGACAGAAACATACCAAAAGTTTACTTACCTGCCAGGAAACAGCTCCCAAAATTGCTGTTGCAAGAAGACTGAAAAAAACTAACTGCTCTGAAATTAAGCAAAAATGACGCATCCCTTTGGATGCCATGATTCTATCTAGGCTATTGTTATCTGCTCTGTGGGTAAAATACACTTTATGGCAGTCATTTAATTTGGTATGAAATCCCCAAAGTGTTAAAAGAAAAATAATATGGCAAATCATCCAGAAAATTCCAAAAATGGAAAAGCCTGGTATTACAAAATACCAGAGATGCGTGTCTCTAAGTTTAAATGCTGAAAGAATAAAAAACGTAAGCTCAATCATTCCAGTGAAAACGACTGAAAGTCTTCTACAAATTCTTCCACGGTACAAAAAGGGTTTCCACCTTTCAGTTACTGAAAGTCCACTAAAATAAATGTCAAGGAAAGGATCAGTTATCAGACAAATAAAAAAGCAAGCAAAAGCAATTGGATTTTTTGGAGTTTCTAATGAGGAAAAAAATAACAAGACTGCAAAAATAACTAAATTTGGAATAGCTAGGAAAGACTTCATTCTCAGGTCAATAATCAACATGGCCAAAGCTACAACAAGTAAGATGACACTCAGAGATTTCTCCACCAACATAGTTGTACTGGCAATGGCAAATCCAACAAGTTCCAGAAATTCAACTGTAGTTAGTAAAGTGGGTCGATGACGAACATAACCAGAAATTCTCTCCACCAAAGAGCATAATATCCTTAATACTATGGAAGTCAGAAGCAAATACTTGGTTGATTCTTCTTTCACATCATTTTTAAAAGATGAATTATCAAGAAAACATAGAAGGCCAAGCAAGAATCCAAACCAAAGATTGGAGAGACTTAAACTTGCTGCTTCCATTGAAAAATAATAATATAATATGCTGGCAATTCCAAGAACAAAAAGACCAAGAATAAAAATGACTAAAATTAAGGAATTTGCTGTTTTTTCCCATCTTACATAAAGACCTAAGCATATAGCAACCAGCAAATTGATTCTGGCTAAATAGCCAAGGTACCGCACTGAAGAATGCATGTTCACTTCTCTATTTACTTCTTCCAGTCTTGTCATTGCTAAATAGAGACAATGACTAAAGCAATAACGCAGTGATTTACACATGTAATCTGGCAATTTAGGTTCCTTCCCCACGTTACAAAAATCAATTGCTTGTATTGCATCCAGCAACTCCAACGTACAGGTAATTCCTATTTCAACATTTTCTCAGGTGGAAATTTTGTTTGTGATCTAAAAAGAAAAAAAAAATATTTCAGTGTAAATTTCATACTCATCTTCTTTATACAAAGTAATGAATAAGTAAAAACTAAATGTTCTCTGAAATCCAGTTTAAATCCTGATTCATATATATATATATATATATCAGGGGGCAGTTTATCCAAAAGACAATGGCAGTACTTTCTATTCATCATACGCTAAGACTGTACGGCTGAAACGCCATCAGTGTAATGTTCTTCCAGAGACAGTGAAGAATTTTTGCCTCATCCATTCTTATTCCAGTATCTGAATTTTCAACAAAATGCAAGTATGAAATGTTTTATTTAATTTAGTTTGTAGCAGATGGCTTTGACACAATGGAAAGGTATTCAGAATAAAGGCTTTTGTAATCAGCATTTCTTCTGAGTTGAAAAGCACCAAAATACAGTAATAGTAACTTGTCTAAAACCCTGTATATTTTTACAAAGCAGCTCTAAAATGCCATAAAGTCTTAATCTATATTATTTAACTGATAAACTTGAGAAACAAAGTTTAATTACCAATATGTTAAAGTTACTAGGTCCCTAAAGTTGAGCTATAATTTTCTTTACTTTTATTTCTTCTAAATTACTTTGAGTACCAAACATTCCAGATCTAAACACTGTCTCTTTAGCACATTAATTCTTGAACTTTCTAGTGAAAGCTGAAAACTTGAAATGCTACTATAATTGTATAATAAAATATATGAACTTTTCAATTCTACTTGGAAAAAAAAGTTAACAATTATTTATTAGAGGGTAATTATTTCTAAGTCCCCCATAAGTTGTACCTAGAAATGACAGTGGTCAAAAGCTGATTTAACTATCTGTTATATAATTCTTCAAACTTTTCTAGCACAGTTTCAGAATAATTGATCTATTTTAATGGCTCATGTGCACACTGAACATCCAAGAACTCAAACAGATATTAAAAAAGTAACTAGTTTGGGATCAGCAGTTAGAGTAATGGCTATATCGCTGGACTCCCATGTAGTTGACCGTGGTTCACGTCCAGGACCCAGGGGCTTGAAACTCACGCCGGGCGCGTGTGCGTGCGTGCCCAAGATCCAGAGAGGAGAATGGAGGAGAAGGGATTGCGGTGTGGCCATCCCCCTGGGGGGTGATTTCTCGCTTTCTGTCTCTCTGCTCTCTCTGTCTGTCTGGCGAGCACACGCACCCTATAGCAAAAACCTCTCCAAAAAAAAAAAAAAGTAACTAGTTTGTGATCAGTTTAGTTATACTTTTTTAACAGCCATACACTAAAACACTCAACAGAAATAAATAACCAGGGATTAAGCCTGAAGTACCAATTTGGCTGCAGAAGTCACTGAAACAACCTTAGGCTTTCTAAGAGATTCCAAGTATTACTATTAATTCTACATCTATGTTCAACATGTGTATTTTTACGACTAAATCCACTGAATTAAATACAAGGTTCTAACTGATCTTCCTCAATTACATTTTTATTCAATCGTATCTTACTTAAGATACCAAACAATGTTAAAGAAAATGTCTTGTATTGATGCATATATATATATATATATATATATATATATATATATATATTTGTTTTTACTTAAGTGTAAGAAACTGATAAAATTTGAAACTTCTTTTAAAAATGTCACTTGTATGTTATATAATCACTACCACAAGTATGTTGGAATATATAGCCTCAAAGAGCCAGTGGTACAATCTGGCTCAGACTACTGGATGCTGCCGGAGAGGGGGAAAAAATCACACACTAGGCTTAAGGGTGCCACTCTAATTCATAAAAATATCCTTCTTTCCCTGCTCAACACTCTTCCCTTCTCTGTAAGGATAGAAACTTCTCTTCTCTCTCTTCAAAGCTCTGACACTCACTTGCTATCACATTCTCACCAAAAAACTGCTTCCTATGGAATCATCAGAAGGGAGCTATCTTGATCTTAGAACACCACAAACCCACCTCTACCAATAGCTCTGGATTCAACAACTAAAGGGTGTCCCTTCCCTATCTAAGGCTAAATCCTTTGGCCATACTGTGTATCTCTCTCTTTCTGACTCTCCCAGAACATAGTTCTCTCCACTCTCTATAAACTCACTTTTCTCTTATCCACTAGCACTTAAATATTTGTGAATTTGGTTTTTAAAAACACTACAATGGCATGGTGGTTAAGGCTGATGGATCCCACATGGACAAACAACTCAGCAGCAGGGTTAGAATTCCAGACCTGGTGGCTTGATAAACACATCAGGTATTAAGTGTATGTGCCCAAAATCCTGGGAGGAAAATGGAGAAGGGACTCCTGCATGGTCGTTCACCCTGGGGGAGAGGGTATGCTTTATCATTTTCTCTTTCTCTCTCTTCCCACCCTGTAAGCACACAAGTTCTACAACAAATTAAGAGAAAAAAAAAAAAGTAGAGAAACAAAAATAATAAAAACAATCTTTGCTCATCCCCATCTCTTCTACCAAGTTAAATCCTCTATCCTCCTCTTGACAGTTACTGTATGGTTGTTTCACTTCTTACTCACTTTTCAAACCACCAAATGGTGGTTTCCACACAACTGTTCTGTCAGGTTCTGAAATGATCTGTAAATTCCTAAGTCCAGTGGGTACTGTTTTTAGTGTATATCCTTAACACTCTCTTTTTCTTTTTGGACAGAGAGACAGAAAGTAAGAAATCAACCCCCCTCCCCCAGGGGGATGGCCATGCTGCAATCCCTTCTCCTCCATTCTCCTCTTGGGATCTTGGGCACGCAAGTACATGTGCCCAGCATGAGTTTAAGCCACCAGGTCCAGGATTCTAACCACAGTCAACTACATGGGAGTCCAGCAACATAGCCATTATACCTTGGCATTTAAAGATCAAATCTCCAGATTTTGTTCTTAAGTTTCTCCTTCTTGGTCTCCTTGAAGGTTTTTCATTCATTCGATGCATGGGTTAAGCTTATGCTAGGTTCAATCCAAGTCTAAGCTTTTGTCTCACAACATACTTTCTCTGAGTAAACTCATTTATTTCCATGTTTTCGGTTATAAAATTACCCTTGTATCTAGCCACACATATATATTAATTTTCCTTTATGAGTAAATGAACTTGTTCTGTTCTGCCTTATTAACAAAGGTAAAAACCAGGAAAACAAAGTAAATATTAAACATGGAAATAATCTGATAAACATAGTACATCTATATCATGGAACATATGCAGCCACCTTCTTTTTTTTTTGGAGACGTTTTTGCTATAGGGCGCATGCGCTTGCCAGACAGACAGAGACAAAGAGACAGAAAGCGAGAAATCACCCCCCCACCCCCCCAGAGGGGATGGCCACGCTGCAATCCCTTCTCCTCCATTCTCCTCTCGGGATCTTGGGCACGCACGCACATACGCCCGGCGTGAGTTTAAGCCACCAGGTCTGGGACTCGAACCGCGGTCGACTACATGGGAGTCCAGTGACATAGCCATTACGTTAACTGCTGGTCCCACAGCCACCTTCTTAAGGGCCAAAATCATAGCAGGTAATTGTTTAAATGGCTAATTTGTCAAATTTTCTCCCATGCTGACCTTCTTCAAAAGACCAATAGTTTGAGTAAAATAGAAAGGCATTACGATTCTTTTCAATTGGTCTGCTGTCATTAATGATTCAATGAAAAATTACTCTAGAGGTGGATAAAAATTGAGCACAGAAGAGTTCATGTGCAGACAGGAAAAGTTCATCACTGTTAGTGTCTGTATTAATTTAAAAACTCTGAACTGTATACTATTCCAACCTTCGTCTTCTTTACCACCCACATTTAATCCTCACCAAGTCCTGTCTATTCTTTATACTCATCTCTCACATGTTTCCACTACTTCTCAACTCCAATTCTGGCCACCATCATCTCATTCTGGAATGCCTCACTCAATCTACTCTTGCTTTTCTCTAAAAAACAGCCTTTTTAAAACTAAAATGTTTCTAGTCACTTTGGCATGCAAAATCCTTCAATGGCTTCCTATCACCCTTAGCAATAAAGTCTAAACTCCTTACAATGCCTTCCTTATAAAGTGCTCTGCACTGGACCTGAATAACTCCGTTTTTTTGTTACTACTCTTCCTCTCACACTTTGTATTCCAACCTTTCAATTTCAAGCTGCACAAGTGCTATTCCTTCTCCAGATGTACTCTTTTCCCTCCTTGTGCCTCACCCTGTGCCGACACCTGGCTTAGTTCCTACTCTTCAGTTCTCAACTTAAGTCATTTTCTTAGGGAGGCTATCCTGAACCCATTATATGACTTGTAGGTATTTCCCTACAAAATAAATAGAAATACCTACAGAATAGGAAAATAATAGAATAGAAAATAATAGAAAAATACTCATCAACGCTTGTTTAATGTCTATATTTCCCGCTAGACTACAAGGTCTCTGAAGATTTGTCTTCAATATTACTACATGCTGAGTGCATAGCAGAAAATCTGGCATCAGGTAGGTATTCAACAAAGACTTAAAAAAAAAAAACTAATTCAGAAATACACTTAATAACGGTGATCAGTTATTGGTCCTTGTCAATGCATAGAGAATAATAGCCAATAAGAGCTGTAAGAGATACATGAATTTTGTTTTCTCCTGGCCTTACTCCATCCTTCACTTAGTTCACCCAAATTCCTCCAAACCAGTTAGTTTCTCTCCATGTTCTAATTCTAGGCAATGGCTTCAAGACACACTGTATCCCTTGCATCATCTTTCACTCAGGAACTATTTCTGTCCCATCTAGGGTATAAGTGTCAAACGGTGAAAGAGCCACCCTGGGAAGTCAGGGACGCGGAATTCCAGGGCTCGGGTTCTGAGTTCAAGGGAATGATTCTTGGGAGGCGGTGCTACCTCACACATGGAGAATGGCCCCTGGAATGTTAAATGCCTCAGCAACGGAGCAGCAACAGCACTCTGTTCCACTCAGCCTCTTTCTAGTGAGATACAAGAGGCCCAACACAAAGCCTGGCTGTCCTCCACACCCATCTATAATATCTCGGGAAAAGGCGGTCACAACGTGGCGCCCAGTTGGGAAACCAGTCACGGGAGATACGGAGACGCGCCCCCACACCCTCCATCCTCCACCCCCACTGTCGACTCCTCCAGGGACAGGTATCCGGGGGGAGGTATCTTCCCGCCCCCAGAGGCCGGCTGGGCGGAGCCCTGGGCGGTGTCTTGCCCAGGTCTTGCCGCCTCACCGTTTCCCCACCGCTCCCCTACCTGACTCGGGCGTCGGTACCACCGCGCTCTCAGCCTTCGGAGTCTGTTTCGAGGCCGGCCCACCAAAAAAGGGCAGCGGGGACTTTGGGGCTGAGCCTGCGACCCGGAATAGGGAGGTAGCATGCCAGGGGGATAAGAACCCCAGGCCGCATGTACTAGCACAGGCCAGACTCGGTAGAAACTTTCTCCGCTACCTACCTTGCCGCGGCCGCCATGTTTCCGTCGCCGAATCCGCGACGGTACGGAACGCCGCCTGGGTCAAACCGCTCGGCGCGCTTCCTCCCCGAGGCGCGTCCTCAGCCCGGCCCTCTCCCCACCCAAACCCGCCGCGTCGCCAAGGACCCAGGTCCGCCGGGTGGGGCGCGAGGCCCACAGTCCCACCTGGGGCGAGGGCCTGATCACCGCCACCGTTGTCTCTTGGTCCTAATCAGCAGCGGAAATCAGGGAGCGAGAAGACCACCGACGATAGGGTTGGCACCATCAAGCATTGAGGTCACAGGACCGAAACTGGGGCAGGGCAGGACGGCCACACACGGGCTGTAAATACTGCGGGAGGCGTTGCAGCGCTGATATAAAGTGCATAATGTAGGGCTATGTGTGCACTGACCAGCTAAACCCCAGGCTCCTTAGGCCATCCTCTCCAGGCCCCAGCCTGCCTTCTTGTTTGTCTGCCATGTATCCATCTCGGGCCTCTTTATTCCACTGACCCCCCTTAGCTCTTCCCACCCTGGCCTGTTCCACTGCCCTTCTCATCTTTGCTCTAAACACACCGAATAAATGTGTCAAGATACTATTCCGAGGCAGCATTTCACCACAGCTGTGGAACTGGGCAGTCTTGGGGTTTGAATCCTAGCCGCAATTTCAGTTCCATCTGCAGAATGGTAAACCGTATTTGCAGGGTGGTGGTTCAGTGAAGTAAGATTTTCGTTTTCTGGCATGAGGTAGTCCCTGAAGAAGTGTGAATTCCCCTTCTTTTTCCAAGAAGCCCACATCTCCTACTTTCTATCCCGCCATCATTTTCTACTGCTTGTAAACTCTTACAGGGGTCAAATAATCTGTGCCTCAGATTTCTCGTATGTAATAACACCCACTTTACAGGATTATTGTACTGACTAAGTGAGATGATGTACGAAAAAATAAAATACCTTAAAGCTTTCAGATAGTTTAATCCCCTTAGGTGAAGCTGAAATCCCTAAATAAGTGCAGAGAAGTTTTGTAGTCTGGCTCTTTTTTTACCTCCAGCTTGAATTCTCTCACACTTCCCAACCCTCTACACCACAGCCTGCTTTCATTTCCTCAGATTCAGGGACATGTCTGGCTTTGCTCAGCATTAAATCAGCTTAGCATAGTGTCTGATAGAGTCAGCACTTAAATATTTGTCAATGAAATAGTCCTATACAAGAGGCCTTCAACAGTCACTCCTCCCACTTATTTTGTGTTACTGTTATCTGTATGTTTTTCTCTCTCTCCTATTAGAGTGTTAATTTCTTCATTTAATAGGTGGGGATTTGGGATAGGCAGCATATCAATTGAGTTGAACCACTCTCAGATTCTGTATATGTAGATGAAAATTGGAGTTAGTCTCATTTTAGACTTATTCTTACTATAATGACAATCCAACTCCCAAATCTGGCTCTCTGTGGAGGCACATTTCCAGCTACCTGCTAAATGTTTCTATTTGAACTTTGAACATATTGTCATCACCTCCAATTCACCTTGCTTTCATGGACATTGATAATTATATTAAAGTTTATTTCTTTCACGAGAGAAAGAAAGAGGCACCCCCACCCCCCAACGAGATCTTCATGCCATGATCTACCCCCTTCTTTAGCCAACTCTGATCACAGGCATGTGCACACAGACCCATTGTGTACAAGGAGGCCTCAGGATATGAACCTGGGACCTTCTCATGTGAATCCAGTTACACTACCACTGTAGCACTTTCTGTTCCCTCTTTTTTTTTGGTGTGTGTGTGTGTGTGTGTGTGTCCCCATCCCTTTTCCATATTTGGGAAAGTTGCACTTCAGGAGTCTAGTGGCTAAAGCTGAAATGCCTAATACTTGTTTAACCAGTCAATACTTGCACCAATTGGAAGCTTCTGAAAAGGAAAAACAAAAGGAGGCACAGAAAGCTGTGTGGCCTGGGCAACTGCAAGAGTGTAGCAATGTGAGGGCAGTCTGAGATGGTTCTCTTGGTAAGGAGCATCTAGTATTAGCAGTGATGCCTTGCTTGGCATGGGCAACTCCAGAGCCCTCTCTCACTCAGTTCTGTGTGACTTTATGTGTAGACTGTTATGGACTCTGTATTCTGTACAGCTATTGCACTCTCTGGCCATATAAGTCCAAGCCTCCATCCTTTGAGCTAGGCAATATCCTCTAATAAATTTCTGCTTAAATCAGCTACTGTGGAGGGCACTGCATACGGAAACCATCTTGAGCTATCTGCCATCTTGAGCTATCCACCATCTTGGAAACCATTAGGCTTCACTTCCTCACTGAGCAAACCGTTTCTCAGAAATCATGTGACCAACCATTCTCCCCAGAAGTGGTTGGGTTTCTAAGCAACAGGAGAGATCCACCCACATCAATGATTGGTTCATGCTGTTCTATCTCATTTGCATTTCGGGCAACCAATTGGTGCCCACCAGCTGTATATAACTCACCATTTTTCCTCAATAAACGGAAGAAGAAGACTTGATCAGCACCTCGTATTGTCTCCGCTCTGTGTGTGTGTGTGTGTGTGTGTGTGTGTGCATGTGTTTGTCCCATCTCTCACTCCCTCCCCCAGGGAACTTGTTCGACTGCCCCCCCCCCCACCCCCCGGTCGGGACACGTGGTCCCCGAACACGGACCTGGGTACGAGGGATCCAGTGAAGAGCACCGAAATAAAGAGAAAGGCTGTGGTGGAAAACAAAAGAGGACGGCAGAGACTCGTCCAGAAGGGGACGGCAGAGACTTGTCCTGAGAAAGGCCAGCAAAAAACATAGAAGGACGAAGAGAAGACGTCCTGGTAAGTATTTACTTACGTTTTATTTTAAGTACGGGTAATAATGGGACAAAAGCTTAGTCAGCACGAAATATCTGTTCAGAGCTTAATAGAAGCCCTTGCCGTTATGGTCGCTAAGGGAGAGCAGATCTTGCAAAATGATCAACCCCAGGAGGAGGCTATAGCCGCCTCAGATCTAACCAAGGATTCTAAAATTGAAAAAGAACAGGGAGAGGATCTTATTTCCCTAGATAGTGAGGAAGAAGTTAAAAGCCCGAAAGCGAGACAAAACAAAACACATCTAAAAAAATAAAAAGAAAAACAACCTTGAGGCTCTACAAGAGCCAAAGAAAAATGAGTTATCCTCCTAGTTCAGAGGAGGAAATCCTAGAGGCCGAGGCTGACAAATAGAATAATCCAAAATGGTTGCCTGAAAAAGAAACTTTAGAAACAAAGACTGCCACGTGCAATAACCCAAAATGGCCGTCTGAAGAAAAAACTTTAGAAACAAAGGCAGTCAAATACAATAATTCAAAATGGCCACCTTTCAAAAAACGACTGCCATCTTACAACCTGGTCGCATCCTCACCATCTTTGGCGATGCCCGTTATTGATCCTAAGGCAAAAGTTCAGACTAAGATCGAACAACTTAAAGGACAAATTCAGTTAGAAAAAGAACATCAAGAATTAATATCACAATTAGAAAAACTAAAAGTGGGTAAATCTAAAAGTGCAGATTCCTCGTGGAATCACCACCAGCCCACTTTTACTCATGGTACAAAACTTAAACCAGTTCAAAAACTACAATCATTGATAGATTTTGAGGGGCAGGAAGCCTTTCTAGTAACAGAAACCACAGATCCACAAGGACAAGCATGGCGCCACCTACATGGCTTTGATTTTAACATTATAAAAGAAATTAAAACAGCAGTTGCTCAATATGGAGCTACAACTCCATGTACTTTAGCCATAATTGACTCGGTGGCAGAAAATTGGCTTACACCAATAGATTGGCAAACATTGGCCCATGCTGCGCTCTCTGGAGGGGTACTTTGGAAATCAGAATATGCGGAAAATTGTAGGGAGACCGCACGCCGTAATGCCCAGGCCAACAATGGCTGGACAGCAGATATGTTATTGGGAGAAGGCAATTATACAACTAGTGACAATCAAATGCAATATGATCCAGGGCTATTTGCTCAAATTAATAAGGCAGCCATGAGAGCTTGGAAAAAACTTCCTACTAAAGGAGACTTAAGTACCTCCCTTACAACAATAAAACAAGGGCCTGACGAAACTTTTTCTGAGTTTGTTCATTGGTTAATTACTGCAGCAGAGAAAATATTTGGCAGTGCTGATGCAGGTACCAATTTTGTTAAACAATTGGCATATGAAAATGCTAATGCTGTTTGTCAAGCAGCAACCAGGCCATATAGAAAAAAGAAAGATTTATCAGGATATATTCGCCTATGTTCTGATATTGGGTCAGCATACCAACAGGGATTGGCTCTGGCCGCTGCTCTTAAAGGATATACTGTTTGCCAATTTCTTAACCGTAGTAATGGAGACAATTGCTTCAGTTGTGGTTGGCCTGGACATATGGCAAAGATCCTGATACAATCATCCAGCCATATACTAAAGACCAAGTTAATTGGCTATTCCAACAAACAGATTTCTGGCCTATTGCATGTGCTTCCTTTGCTAAAACTATTGATAACCATTTTCCTCCAGATAAATTTTTATATTTTTTATCTACCCATGATTTTGTTTTATGTTCACGTTTCTGTTGATACCTTTAGCGGTTTCATTTTTGTCACGGCACAAACTGGAGAAGCTGGCAAACACGTTATTTCCACATACTTGCCACACTCTTGGTCATGGGTAAACGTCAACAAATTAAGACAGATAATGGCCCAGGTTACACAGGAAACAATTTTGCCTCTTTTTTGTAGACAACTTCACATTAAACATGTTACGGGAATTCCATCCAATCCTCAGGGACAAGGCATTGTTAAACGTGCTCATCTTTCCTTGAAAAATACTCTCCAAAAGCTAAAAAAGGGAGAGCTTTTGCAGACTAAGGGCTCGCCAAAAAACCTTCTGGCACATGCTCTTTTTGTCCTAAGTTTCCTGTCTCTTGATAAAGATGGAGACTCAGCTGCTGAGCGCTTCTGGCATTCAACTACCAAAACAAAATTTGCCTCAGTTTTGTAGAAAGATCCTCTGGACAATACATGGAATGGCCTGGACCCTGTCCTCATTTGGGGCAGAGGGTCTGTCTGCATCTATTCTCAAAAAATGGATGCTGCTCGTTGGCTACCAGAAAGATTAATCAAACAGATTGATTCTAACAAGCTATCCAGGGATGATGAAAACCCTGAGATGTCTCTCTCTCCTTCCACAGATCAACAAAATAAAGATACCTGATCCTGTTTTGCTTCTTTGAAACTACCGCTGCTGTTTTTGATCCTGGTGCCACTCCTCCTGGCAGAACAGGGGGGTCTCTGTCCTGCTTTACAGGAACACTGCTGCTTTTACGCCAACAAGTCTGGCATCATTTGTGACAGTCCCTTATGGTCTGCACGGAATGGACTCCTCCCCTTTTTCCTCCCCATACTTGGTTCGATTCTGGGTTTACTGATTGTTTGCTCTTTGGGGCCTGTTCTCTTTAATAAGCTCATGACTTTCCTTAAATGCCAAATTGATAATTTCATAAAAATGCAGCCTATCCGAGTCCACTACAACCTGGAGATGGAGTATCGCGGAGCCTAGACATTGCTCCTGCCTGAGACGCTGAATTGGTTAGCTGAAGACAGGTAAGAGAGTCTGAGCCTAACAGCTGTATAGTCCTCACACCTAAGACAGGAAACCCATCATAGCTATGGGACTCTCCAATGATGGGTAAGGATGGACGTGTGGCTCTAAAAAATGACTCCAACCTAAGACGGGCACGATTCCCCCAGGTTTTTCTCCTCTCTTTGAAAAAAATAAAAAAGGAGGACATGTGGAGGGCACTGCATACAGAAACCATCTTGAGCTATCCGCCATCTTGGAAACCATTAGGCTTCACTTCCTCACTAAGCAAACCGTTTCTCAGAAATCACGTGACCAACCATTCTCCCCAGAAGTGGTTGAGTTTCTAGGCAACGAGAGAGATCCACCCACATCAATGATTGGTTCATGCTGTTCTATCTCATTTGCATTTCGGGCAACCAATTAATTGGTGCCCACCAGCTGTCGCCATTTTTCCTCAATAAACAGAAGAAGAAGACTTGATCAGCACCTCGTATTGTCTCCACTCTGTGTGTGTGCGCATGTGTTTGTCCCATCTCTCACTCCCTCCCCAAGGGAACCTGTTCGACTGTCCCCCGGGTAGGGACAAGCTACAACTATTTTCTGTTGCTTAGTACTAAGACCTCGCATTAAAACGGTGTTTTTTCATCCTCTTCCTCAAACATGATCTTCTGCCTTGTGACCTTGAAACCATTTTTTGATGCTTGTTATCTTGTTCATATATTTTAGAGATATGTACATGTGAAAATTAACTTTAATCTGCACTGGGGGTGGCAGGGGTGATTAGCATTTGAAAGATGCTGTTCAAGAAGCTTCACCACAAAGTCGAATCCACATATGCTTCCAATATCACTGTGTAAATCTGCACTGGAGGTATGTTCATTAGCATAAAGAATTAGACAGAATTTTTCATTATGGAAATGAGAGGTGTTTAAGATATAGGGCTGATTAGAATACTATATAGGCAACTCTGCCCTTGCATGGATATGGTGTAAGAATGTGCTGAATCTAGCAAAATGACTGAGAATGGCTCCCTACTAATGGATAAATGTGTGTAGCAGTGTTCAGTCTGAAACTTGCTTTCATTGTAGAATATCCCTTGTACCAAGGAAGGAAACAGCTCTCATCAATCTTTAGTTATTGAAGGCTACCATTATTTAGCAAAAGAACCTTACAATTGGGAAGGACCTAACATTCATTTCATCCACCATTTATCTGATGTTTGTTGTTTCCTTTCAGCTTCCATTGTCTCTACCTTAGTTAAGGTTCCAAACGCCTAAATTACTTCAGTAACCTCGTCTGTGCTGGTCATCCTGATTTCAGCCTCACCCCACTCTAATCCATCCTTGCCTCCTGGTTGATATTCTTCAGCCCTACCCTATGTACTACTGGGATTAAAACCAGTGACTTCTGCAGACTGCAGAATAAAGTCTAAACACCTTAGATTGAGGCCCTCCAGGGCCTGATCTATTGATAAATCCCCCTTTGCCTGGTGTTATTTATCCTGAAGCTAAGAAGTATCAAGGTCAGGGACCAGCAGTTAGCATACTGGCTATGTCGCTGGACTCCCATGTAGTTGACCGTGGTTCACGTCCCGGACCCAGTGGCTTAAAACATGCCAGGCTCATGTGCGTGCGTGCCGAAGATCCTGAGAAGAAAACGGAGGAGAAAGGATTGCGGTGTGGCCATCCCCCCTGGGGGGTAATTTCTCTCTTTCTGTCTGTCTGTCTGTCTGTCTGTCTGTCTCTCTCTCTCTCTCTCTCTCTCTCTCTGTCTGTCAGGCGAGCGCACGCACCCTATAGCAAAAATCTCTCAAAAGAAAGAAAAAAAAAGAAGTATCAGGGTCAGTTCTTAACATTTGCCACATCCAAAGCCAAACACCTGGATATAAAACAGCCACCTGGGAGCCATTTCAGTGAAAGGAGCTTTTGGACTGTGGTTATTGATGGCAGTATAATGATCCTGATAGCTGGAACATTCATTCTTCAACACCGGCCTCTACACAGGCGAGGTCTATGTGCTCCAGGCCAGGAATTTTGCCTTGAGGAGTTATTTCAGACTAGGAATACTTGTTGAAAATATAGTCCTGGTAATAAAACATCAACAAAAGGATGAGGGAGCAGCACCTATCACAGGAAAAAATGACTGATCCTGATTCTAGCATATGTACCTGTCCTTTTTGACAGAGAGAGATGAGTATCTACATTATTTCTTCCTATGTTTTTTCTTGCTCTCCTGATAGCTCTTTCAATTCTTCAGTTCAGTCCCAGAGCTAACTAACTCAAGTCCTCAGTAGACAATCTGCTGACCTACTCTCTTGTTATTTCTATGTAATATTTTGAGTTTACAAAATACTTCCAGCTATATTATAAGAGGAGAAAAATAGAATTAAAACCACTAATTTATTTTGGTGCAGAAAAATTTTGAAATCCATGCATAATTTTTTCCTAATACACATTTTTCTATAACTTTTTGAAAACCTGCTTATATAATCTAATCTTCCCTCAAACCCAATGATGTAAATATTTTCATTGTCATTTTACAAGTAAAGTAACCAAGGACCAGAGAAACTTGATCATTTCAGTCCCTAATAACTGTTTAAGAGTAGGAACTTAAGCCTCAGTCTTTTGGCTTCAAGTTCTGGGCCATCAAGTGCAGCTTTCTAAATATCAGCCTGCCTCTGTCAGAAAAAACAGGTACCTATTTCTGTCTCATTAGTGTTGTTCACAGTGAATAGAGAAAAGGTTACAATATGTAGTCTTTGGCTCCATAATAGAATCATCTGGAAAAATTTTAATTTATGCCCATACCAGGCTTATTTCTATTTTCTATTAGAGTTGCTGGAGTAAGCCATAGGTTGTGTGTGTGTGTGTTAAGTTTTTCCCTGCTTCCAAGTGTTTGTGTTGTAAAGATAATCACAGAGTTGTCTATAACTAATGTGACATGGCTTCAGAACATGTCTTCCTTCTCATAGTCCAAGAAAACTACTCAATCTCCAGCTATTACTTCTGAATTCCAGTCAACAAGAGAGACGTGTACTCCCCCTACTTTTACTTTAATGATATTTCTTGAAAGTTGTATAAGACATATCAGCTTTTTTCTTTATTATTATTATTTATACATTTAATCACTATACATCATTTACATTTTAAAGAGACTTTACCCAGCATGATACACACCTCAGTTCAGCCCAGTTGAGAATACTACACATCCTCATCAACAGATAATAAACCATATCTGTGTCCCACAAATGTTTTACCTCTCTATTTTCCCCCAAATTTCCTTTCCTACTCTCTTCCCCTCCCACACTTTCCTTCCACTTTATCTCTAGTGTCCATAACAATTTTTAATGCTTTTATGTCCTCCAGACTTTCAGTCTCTACCATAGAGTATGAACAGTCTGTCTATGTTAAGTGGAGACATACAATGTCTCTCTTTTATAGCCTGACTTGCTTTACTCAGCAACAGGTCTTCCATATTTGTCCATTTCTATCAAATTCCAGGGCCTTGTTGTTTTTTATGGCTGAATAGTATTCCATGGAGTATATATGCCACACTTTTTAAATCCATTCATCTGTTTGTGGACATTTGGGTTGGTTCCATCTCTTAGCAATTGTGAATAATGCTGCAATAAATATAGTTGTGTAAGTGCTTTTCTGACTAAGCATTCTTCTGTCCTTTGGGTAGATACCCAGGAATGGAATTGCTGGATCATATGGTAGTTCTATTTGAAGGTCTTTGAGGAACCTCCATATTGTTCTCCACAGTGGCTGGACCAATTTACATTCCCACCAACAATGTAGGAGTGTTCCACTTTTACTGCATTCCCTCCAGCACTTACTTTTTTTTTTTTTTTAATATCTTTGCCATTCTGACTGGAGTTAGGTGGTATCTCATTGTGGTTTTGATCTGCTTCTCCCTTATGATGATGGATGTTGAGCATTTTTTCATATGCTTTTTGATTTTTTTATGTCTTCCTTAGAAAGTTGTTTATTCACCTCAGGTTAATCATTTTCTTCTGTTAAACCACTTGAGTTCCCTGTGTATTCTGGTTATCAGTCCTTTATCTGAGGCACAGTTAACAAAAATTCTCTCCTATTCCAATGGTTGTTGATTCACTCTAATTATGGTGTCCTTTGCTGTGCAGAAATTTCTTAATCTGATGTAATCCTACCTGTCTATTTTGGGGATTATTGCCTGTGCTTTGGGGGTCTGCTTAAGAAGTCTTTGCCTATCCCAGTGTCTCCCAGAGTTTCCCCATGTTTTCCACCAGTTGTTTTATAGTCTGCATTCTTAGGTTTAGATCTTTGATACACTTTGAGTTGATTTTTGTTAATGGTGACAAATAGAGTTTCAGATTCATCTTTCTGCAGGTAGATACCCAGTTTTTCCAGCTCCATTTGCTAAAGAGGTTTTCCTTTTCCCACTGGATTAACTGGTATGCTTTGTCAAATATCAGTTGACTGTATGTTTTGGGATTTATTTCTGGGGCCTTTACTCTGTTCCATTGGTCCTCATGTCTATTTTTGTGCCAATGCCATGCTGTTTTGATTATCACAGCTTTGTAATATATTTTTGGGTCAGGGAGTGAGATGCCACCCACTCCACTCTTCTTGTGCAGAATGGCTTTGGCAATACAGGGTCTTTTATGATTACAGACAAATTCTATGACTGTCATTTCTAGATCTGTGAAGAATGTCTCTTGTAATTTTATAGGGATTGCATTAAATACATAGATTAATTTGGGTAGGATTGCCATTTTGATTATATTGGTTCTGTCAATCCAGGAACATGGTGTGTCCTTCCACTTTTTTGTGTCCTTTTTGGTTTCCTTTGTAAGGTTTTCATAGTTTTCCTTATAGAGGCCTTTGACGTCCTTGGTTAGTTTAATTCCCAGGTATCTTATACTTCTTGTGGCTATAGTAAATGGGATTACTTTCTTCAGTTCTGTCTCTGTCTGCTTTTTGTTTGTATATAGAGATACCATAGATTTTTTTTATTTTATTTTTCTTTCTCAGGTTAATTAAATTCACATTTTACATAAAGTCCCCATTATGATGTATACAATATACATATACATATATAGTTTTCAACAGAGAACTCTACATTTTTGGTGTTAAATGATTCTTCCCTTTGCCCCCCATGCCCACTCTCTACCACCCACTCCCCACCACCCACTCCCCTCCCTTACAGCCTGTGGTATCTACATTTATCCTTTCCGCTATCATATCTTCAGATCTTTCTCCTTTTGCCAGAGTGCTGATATCTTTTTTTTCATTGCACATCTTTACAGTGTACAGCATGGTTTTTCCCAGCATGAGTACAGTGCACATTAGTCAAGACAATGATATAACCATGTACATCATCATCAACAGAGCACTCTTCATCTTTGTGTCTATTAAGTGTGATGTTTGTTCCCTGAATCCCTCCCCTCCGCCCTCCATTACTCATTCCCATTACCTCTCCCATACTGACTCCAGTATTTGCAGTTGCCATCCTTGCCACTATACCCTCCAGTTCCTTCACTTTTTTTTTTTTTTCCAATTATCAGCTCATAAAGTTTTTTACAATAGGGAACATAGATTCTACTCAGGGTTGGGTGAAGGGTGGGTCTCGTGCAGTTCCGCAATTGTAGGTGAGTCTTCAAGGGATACAGTTTCAGGAAAGCAGTTCTGGTAAGCAGAGATGGTTATCAGCCGATGTGGCACAGCATCCATCCTGTGATTACCGGGAATGGTGTTGTGGGGATCTGCAGCTTGAGTCATCTTCGGGTATCTGGCTTCCTTAAGAATGGTAGAATAGTTCTTGTTTTTCCCTGAGGTAATGCAGGGCTGGTAACCATCATCTTCTCACTGTCCATAGGCAGAGAAAATCCTCCTATACAATATATTTCTCAATTGGTTCAAGACAGCCAAAGTCCCTCCCTGTTGCCCACAGTTGCAAGTTCTTAATCCTTGTTTTTGGCCTCAGTTTGTCGCCCGTGACTGGCGGCCACACACAGGCGCAGGCCCAGCGGCCACGCACAGGCCCGGGGGCCACACGCAGACGCAGGCCCGGCAGCCACGCTTAGGCCTGGCGGCCACTCTCAGGCCCGGGAGCCACGTGCAGGCCCGGCGGCCACACGCAGGCCCGGCGGCCACGCGCAGGCCCGGCGGCCACATACAGGCCCGGTGGCTGCGTGCAGGCGCAGGCCCGGCGGCACACTCAGACCTGGCAGCCACTCGCGTGGCCCAGCGGCCACACACAGGTCCGGCAACCACGCGCAGGCCTGGTGACCACGAATAAGCCCACCGGCCACACGCCAGCCCTAAGCGTGCGACTGTGCCCGAGACCCCGCACCACCTCCCACTCGTCCGCCCGGCCAGAAAAAGGAAGGACGACAACCTCGGCCGGTCCGTGCCGCCTGTGTCGGCGCCGAGCGCGGGACACACCCAGCACCGGAGAGGCAGTGGGGGCCGGGCGGTCCGGGGTGTGGCACGCAGAGCAGAGGAGAGCCCCGCGCCCGCCTAGATTTTTGTAAGTTAATTTTGTATCCTGCCACTTTACTGTATGCATTTATTACTTCAAGGAGTTTTTTCATGGATACTATTGGGTCTTCTACATATACAATCATGTCATTTGCAAACAGAGATAATTTCAGCTCTTCTTTTCCTATTGCAATGCCTTTTATTTCTTTCTTTTGTCTAATCTCATTGGCTAGGACTTTCAATACTATATTGAAGAAGCGGAGAAAATGGGCAGCTTTGTCTTGTACCCATTTTTTGTGAGAGCTTTTCCCCATTCAGTATAATGTTAGCAGTAGGTTTTTCATAAATGGCTTTTATTATGCTGATAAGTGGTCCTTCTATGCCAATTTTACTGAGAGTCTTGATCATAAAAGCATGTTGTATTTTGTTGAATGCCTTTTTCACATTGATTGAAATGATCATATGGTTTTTATCTTTCTTTCTGTTAATATTGTGTATTACATTTATGGTTTTGCATATGTTGAACCACCCTTGCATCCCTGGAATAAAGCCTACCTGGTCGTGATGAATAACCTTTTTTATATGCTGTTGAATACAGTTAGCAAGTATCTTGTTGAGAATTTTTGCAACTATATTCATCAGAGATATAGGTCTGTAGTTTTCCTTTTTTGTTGTATCCTTATCCTCTTTGGGAATGAGGGTAATGGAGGTTTCAAAGAGTGAATTTAAAAGGGTTCCTTCCTTTTGGATCTCTAGAAACAGTGTGAGTAGAATGTGGGTTACTTCTTCTTTAAAAGTTTTGTAAATGTCAGCAGTGAAGCCATAGGGGCCTGGACTTTTCTTTGTTGAGAGGTTATTTATTACTGATTCAATCTCATTTCTTGTTATAGGTCTATTCAGGCTTTCTATGTCCTCCTAAGTCAATCTTTGTAGATGATATGTGTCCAGGAATTTGTCCATCTCATTCAGGTTTTCTTTTTTGTTGGCATAGAGTCGTTCATAATACCCTCTAATGATGTTTTGTATTTCTATTATGTCTGTTGTAATGTTGCCTGATTCATTGTGAATTTTATGTATCTGATTCCTTTCTCTCTTCTTCTTACTTAATCTAGCTAATGGTGTGTCAGTCCTGTTTATCTTTCACAGAATCAGCTTTTACTCTCATTTATTTTCTGTGTAGTTCATTTATTTTCTATTTCATTTATTTCTGCTCGAATCTTTATTTTTTCTTTTCTCCTGACATTTTAAAATTTTTTTTTGTTGTTTTTCATACCCTGGGGCATGATGTTAGGTTGTTCTTTTGCCACCTTTCCATCTTTTTATTGTGCACACTAATGGCTATGAACTTCTATCTTATGACTGCTTTTGCAGTATCCCATAAATTATAGAAACTTGTTTACTCATTATCATTTGTTTCCATGAATCTTTTCATTTCTTAATCTCTTCAGTAGTGATGGAGTCATTCAGAAGTAGGTTATGTAGTTTCCATATATTTGTGTATTTCGAGGATTTTTCCAGAGATTAATGTCAAGTTTAATTCCATCATGTTCGAAGAAGATGCTAGATATAGTTTCTATGCCTTTGAATCTGTAAAGACTGGTTTTGTGTCCTATTATGTGGTCAATCTTTAAGAAAGTACCATGTGGGACTGAGAAAAATGTATATTTTGTGTTTTTTGGGTGTAAAGTTCTATAGATGTCTATCAAGTCCATCTTATTTATGGTGCCATTTAGGTCCAGAATCTCTTTGCTTATTTTTTGTCTTTTGACCTGTTTAAAGGAGATAGTGAGGTGTTGAGATCCCCAACAATTATTGTGTTACAGCCTATCTCTCCTTTAAGATCTAGCAGTCTTTCCTTTACATATTTGGGTGTCCCGAGTTGGGTGCATAGATATTTATAAGCATTATATCTTCTTGGCGAATTAGTCCTTTTACTATTATATAATGCCCTTCTTTGTCTCTTCTTATGGTTTTTGTCTTAAAGCCTATTTTGCCTGAAACTTTTTTGGTTTCCATCTGCATGGAATACCTTTTTCCAGCCCTTTGCTTTTCGTCTATGTATGTCTTTATTCATGAGATGGGTTTCTTGTAGGCAGCAGATGAAGAGTTCCTGATTTTTAATCCATTCAGCTAGTCTGCATTTCTTGATCAGAGAATTTACTCTATTAACATTCAACATTATTATCGATATTTCCAGACTTGCCCCTACCATTAAGTTGGCCATATATTCGGTTGTTTTTGTTCTCTTATTGCTGTCTGTCTTTCATTTCCTTGGTACTCCTTTCAGAACTTCTTTTCTTTTCTTTCTTTCTTTCTTTCTTTCTTTCTTTTTTTTTTTTTTTTTTTTTGGAGAAGTTTTTGCTATAGGGCACATGCACTCACCAGAAAGACAGAGATAGAGAGACAGAAAGCGAGAAATCACCCCGGGGGGATGGCCACACCGCGATCCCTTCTCCTCCATTCTCTTCTTGTGATCTTGGGCATGCATGCACATGTGCCAGGCATGAATTTAAGCCACCGGGTCTGGGATTTGAACCACAGTTGAACACATGGGAGTCCAGCGACATAGCCATTATACCAACTGCTGGTCCCTCCTTTCAGCATTTCTTGAAGAGCTGGTCTGGAGTTGGTAAATTTTTTCAGGTTTTGTTTATCTGAGAACATTTTTATCTTCTTTTCCCATATGAATGACAATCTTGCCTGGTATAGTATTCTTGGCTGAAATTGTTTTCCATTTAAGGCTTTGAAAGTATTTCTCCATTCTTTCCTTGCTTGCGTTGTATCCTATGAGAGGTCTGGTGTTAGCCTGATGGGATAGCCTTTGTAAGTGATTTGACTTTTCTCTCTTGCCGATCCTATTATCTTGTCTTTGTCTGTGGCTTTGGCCATTCTAGCCATGATGTGCCATGGAGAGGATCTTCTTGGGTTGATTCTACTTGTAGTTCTTTGTATTTCTTGGGTCTGGGTGTTTGAGTGCCTCTCTAGACTTGGAAAGTTTTCTTCCAGAATTTTGTGGAATAGATTACCAATGCCCTAATTGATTTCTTCACCTTCTCTGATACCAATTATTCATATGTTTAGGTGTTTCATGGTATCTAGTATTTCTCGTATAGTATCCTCAGTTTTCTTGTCTGTTTTCTCAGTATTTTTTATTATTTTTTTTCTAGGTCAGAGGTTTTGTCTTCTACTCCCAAGATTCTATCTTCTACATGGTCTAACCTGATTTTAATATTTCCAGAGGAGGTTTAGATTGTATTATAGCCTTCATAACTAATAGTTCCGTCTGACTCTTTTTTATGGTGTCCAATTCTTCTTTCATATCATGGAAGGACTTCCTCATCTCTTGGAGCCTAATGGTTCTTTTCTCTTGCATCTCAGAGTTTTGTTACCATACATATTCTAAATTATTTTCTGACATTTTGGTAATATCCTCTAAATTTTCTCTACTTGGAGATAAGTTACAGTGTTCCCTTGCTTAGAGATGTATAACTTGACTCTCTCATCCTTGATGCTCTTCTTCGATTCTTAGTCATCTGGTAATGTATTCACTTTTGGCTAGTTTGTTGGAGAGGGATTCTGTAACTGTGAGCTCATGTAGTTCCCTTACTGTGAAATAATTTGTTGTTATTTTTTTCCCTTCTACCTTATCCTCCAGTATGGGAATCATGGGATAAGTTTTGCAATCCGATTTATGAAGAATATCACTCTTCTTGCAACAACTACAGTAAGGTGTAAAGAATTATCTAAAACTCACAGTGTCCAGATGTTTAGTTACTATGCACCTAATCTTCTCTAGGTAGTGGGTAAGGGCTGAGTAGTAAAACAGGAAACTAAAGAAAAAGAAAAAGAAAAAGAAAAAGAAAAAGAAAAAGAAAGTAGGAAATATAAAGAAAAAGAAAAAGCAAAGAAAAAAGGAAGGAAAGAACTAGACTAAAAAGAGCAGGGAAAAAAAAACAGAAATCACATGGTGGATAATGAAGTTGGGTTAAAAATAGAAAACCCTATGGTGTGCTTGTGCCCACATGAAGGACCAACACAGTCAGAGGTAGAGGTGCCTGGATGCTTTCTGTCCTAGTTGAGGGAAGAGGAGACAAATTAACAATAGAGAGGCACAGACTGGGCAGAAAAACCATTTTTTGTTTTGTTTTGATTTGTTTTTTAAAGAAAAAAGTTAGAAGGGATAGATGAGGGACAGTGAAACTTGCCTACTTGGCTAGCATTGGGGTCTGGATGGGGGGGACCCTGGCTGAGGGGGTGGGGAATCTTCACAGCCATGAAGCAGCACCCAGAATGTCAACACAGTCAGAGGTGGAGGCACCTGGATGCTTTCTGTCCTGGCTAGCACTGGTGTCTGGAAGGGGCACCCCGGCTGGGGGGTAAGGGGGTTTCACCGCCATGAAGCTGCCACCCAGAAGACCAACACAGTCAGAGGTTGACATATCACCTTATGTCACATTAAGCAGTATTTTATATTTATAGAGTCTGGGAAAGATAGTTTTTGGGAATGGCCTTGTGCCCATCTAAAACTCAAGATTCTCTTTCAGAGAAAGAGGAATTATAAATATTGGATTGTAACAAGCAGTCTTGGGCAGAGTTTAACAAACTCTGCTTTTTCTCTATCTCTCAAATTGTTAAGTCAGATAATAAGCATCATTATTGTTTGAACCATTTTTGGTTTACTACTAAGTGATATACCTTTTTTCATTAGCCTTCCCACTGTATCAATGATGGCAAGATATTTTATCATGACTGTTGATTGAGTTACCTGTTCTGCTAATTTTGTATATTTAAATGTTTTTATTTTTGTTGTCGAAATACTGCAATAATGAACACTTGGGTTCATTGCATTTTGGAGCTTTGCATTTCTGATTGTCATTTTGGAATAGATTCCTAGACAAGTTAAAGAATTTGAACATTTTTATTGCCAGAGGGCATGTGTGCTCCCCAGAGGCACAGAGAGAAAGCACTCCCCATTGGGGCATAGTCATGCTGCAATCCTTTTCCCTCCATTTTACAACGTGTCAGGATTTGGGCACATGTGTACATGCACTGGCTCATTTTTCAAGCTGCCAAACTAGGAACTGAACTGCAGTCAGCCACGTGGGATCTGATTTCCCCATGTACAGTGCTTAATCACTGCTGCAGGGCTGGTCCAAGAATATGAACTTTTTTGTTTTAAACAACAAACATCTACTTTTCATAGTCATATAGGTTCAAAGTCTAAGAGAATGGTGTTGGTAAGCTCCTTCTTCCTGTTTTGTAGACAACCGTCTTGCCATCTTTCTTCAAAGAAGAAGCAAGCTCTCTTCTGTGCTTTATAAGGGCACTAATCCCATCATAAAAGCCCCACCCTGATTACTTAATTATCTCCCAAAGACCCCACCTCCTAATACCAACCCATTGTGGATCAGAGTTTCACCATATAAATTATGGGGTGATGCAAATATGTAGTCTATAACATAAGCCCACAGAATGATGCTTAGGGAAGACACAAACAATGCAGATTTTTGCTTTCCATTTCCTACTAGCCATTGCCACTAGGTGGTATTTTTTTTACTTATGTGTTTTATTTATTTATTTAAGTATATTTATTATTTACACTTAATCACTATACATCTTTACAGTATGCAGCATGGTTTTTCCCAGCATGAATACAGTGCATATCAGTCAAGACAAAGATATTACCATGTACATTATCATCAGTATAACTTCATTTTTATGTCAATTAAGCATATTGTTAGTTTTTTTCCCTGTTCCCCTCCATCCCTTCCCTATTACCCACTCCCTATTACAGCCCCCCCCCCCCCCCACTATCTCTAGTATCTATAGTTGCTCTCCCTGTTATTATATCTCCCAGTCTTTCAGTGTCTGTTATAGAGAGCAGACATTTGGCATATATATTGAGTGGAGATATACAAAGTGTTACTTTTTATAGTCTGGCTTTCTTTGCTTAGCATTAAGTCTTCCATAGAGGGAGAATATATTTGCAAACTATACCTCAGATGAGGGATTGATAACTAGAATATACAGGGAACTCAAGCAGTTTTCTCATGATAAAAATAACCAATCTGATTAAAAGATGGGAAAATGAGCTAAACAGACAATTCTCCTAGGAAGACACACAAACAGCCAAAAAGCATATGAAAACACACTCAACATCTCTTCTCACAGGAGAAATGCAAATCAAAACAATGAGATACCACTTAACCCTAGTCAGAATGGCTGAAATTAAAAAAATAAAGAATGATAAGTTCTGGTGAGCCTTTGGTGAAGAGTGAATTTTCATATACTGTTGGTGGGAATGTAAGTTAGTACAACAACCGTGGAGAATAATATGGAGATTACTCAGAAACCTACGAATAGAATGACCATACGACCCAGTATTTCCACTCTTGGGTATTAACTCAAAAAACAGGAAAATCCTCAGTCAGAAAAATACTTGCACAGCCATATTTATTGTAGCATTATTTACACCTGCTAGGACTTGGAATCAACCCAAATGTCCAAAAATAGATGAGTGGATTGAAAAAATGTGGCATGTGTACTCTCTGGACTACTATTCAGCCATAAAAATCCAATTAGGGGAACCAGCAGTTAGCGTAATGGCTATGTCACTGGACTCCCATGTAGTCGACTGCGGTTCAAGTCCCGGACCCGGTGGCTTAAAACTCAAGCCGGGCACGTGTGCGTGCGTGCCCAAGATCCCAAGAGGAGAATGGAGGAGAAGGGATTGCGGCGTGACCATCCCCCCTGGGGGGTGATTTCTCGCTTTCTGTCTCTCTGTCTCTCTCTGTCTGTCTGGCGAGTGCACGTGCCCTATAGTGAAAATCTCTCCAAAAAAAAATAAAAAATCCAATTAGACTCTGACATTGTTTTTTTCTTTTTTTGGAGAGGTTTTTGCTATAGTGTGCATGCGCTCACCAGACAGACAGAGAGAGACAGAGAGACAGAAAGCGAGAAATCACCCCCCAGAGGGGATGGCCACGCCGCAATACCTTCTCCTCTATTCTCCTCTTGGGATCTTGTGCTCGCTTGCACACGCGCCCAGCATGAGTTTAAACCACCAGATCCAGTACTCAAACTACAGTCAACTACATGGGAGTCCAATGACATAGCCATTACGGTAAAGGCTGGTCCCAAGACCCTGACATTTGATACAAAGCAGAATAGGAATATTTTTAAGGCTTTTAACTTATACTGATGAGTTTATTGCCTGAAAGGAACCATTTTGTGTTCCTACAGTCAGTGAACTATTGGGTTGTTGGAAAAGTCATGATATTTTTGCATAGAAAAAACAAAAAAATACATCATGACTTTTCAGACAACGCAATATGATATATTTTGAACAGCAGAAAGTTTTGCCTTTTTATAATTTTTTGCAATTTTTTCTCAACATTTTGAAAAGAACATTACTATCTTCTTGGGATCTAAATATAATAATGAACTATCTCATTATCAATTTGGTTTTTTTTTTTTTTTTGAGAGGTTTTTGCTATAGGGCGCGTGCGCTCGCCAGACAGACAGAGAAAGACAGAGAGATAGAAAACGAGAAATCACCCCCCAGGGGGGGATGGCCACGCCGCAATCCCTTCTCCTCCATTCTCCTCTTGGGATCTTGGGCACACATGCACACACACCCAGCGTGAGTTTAAACCACCAGGTCCGGGACTCGAACCACGGTTGACTGTGTGGGAGTCCAGCGACGTAGCCATTATGCTAACTGCTGGTCCCATATTAAAGTCTTTTTCTTTAATGTGAAATTTAACTACTTAAGAAAACCCTGAATTCTTATTGTTATTGTTTAACAATCTTTTATTGTTGAAGGATTGTAATCATTCTTAAATTCTGGAAAAATTTTAGCCATAATTTTTTACAGTGTCTTCTTTCTTCCATTTTCTCCATTCATTTATTTGATATTGTCCCTCTTTCTCTTCCTGACTCTCTTCATTCCTTCCTTTTTTCCTTCCATCCTTTCTTCCTTTTTTTTTAAAGTCTTTTTTGCCATAAAATGCATGCACTCACTGGAGGGACAGAGAGACAATGAGCAGGAAAGTGAGAAATCATCCCCCAAGGGGTTGGCCATACCATAACCCCTTCTCCTCTATTCTCCTGTGATTTGGGGCATACATGCATCTGCTGTGATTTTTAAGCCACCGGGTCCAGGACTTGAACCACAGTTGGTCATGTGAAAGTCTAGCTCTTTAACCACCATGCCACCTGCTGGCCCCCTTTCTTCTTTCTTTATGAGAGAGGTATAAAGAGGTATTCTTGACAGAGTGATATGGTTGTAATCCTCCTGCCCTAAGTAGCCACGTGTTCAGTCATGTGCCACGGCCTGGCCTGTTTAGATTGGGGTTGGAAACCAATCCCAGGCCTCCCATGTGGCCCCTGCCACTGTGCAGCCTCTGATTCTTCCCTTTCTATGTTCCTATCTTTTACATTTACATATTTCTTTCTTCTATGAGTAAGAGAGACAGAAACCTCAAATAGGGTCTTCATACCATATTCCACTCCCAGCTTCAGCTAGCCCTGGATTTTAGGCACACGTGTACCTGGTGTGTTCAGGGAGATATTGGAACATAAGGCAGGAATCTTCCCATGTAGTTAGCCTCAGAAAGCATTTCATTATGTCTGCACCACCATCTGACCCCATGTACACTCCTGCTTCTAATATATGTTGGAACTGTATTTAAACTTCATGTTTCTTTCAAATTTTTTGTCTCTTTTTTCTTTTTGAGAAAGTTTTTGCGTTTAGGACATATGTGCTCATCAGAGAGACAGAGAGAGAGACAGGGAGACAGAAAGCGAAAAATCACCCCCACCCCCAGGGGTGGGATGGCCACACCGCAATCCCTTCTTCATTGTTCTCCTGGGATTTTGGGCATGTATGCATTTGCTGTGAGTTTCAAGTTGCTAGGTCTGGTACTCAAACTAAAAAAAGAAAGTGTGTTTTATTCAGAATGGTTTTGAATTCCATCAAATTATTTTTAATGGTCTTTTGAGATGATCGTACAGTTTTCCTTCATTAACTCCCTGATATATTAATCTATCATATTAATTGCTAATATTAATCTTTGCTAGCCTGAAGTGATCCCTTTTTTTTTTTTTTTTCTAATAGTATATTTTTGTTTATTTTTTGCCATAGGGCATGTGTGCTTACCATAGAGAGACAAAGAAAGGGAAAGTGAGAACTCACCCTCCCAATCCTGGGGGATATGGCCACACTGCACTCTTTTTTCTTTCATTCTCCTCTCAGGATTTTGAGCATGCCTGCACATGGGCCAAGCATGATTTTCAAGCTGCCATGCGAGAGTCTAGCACCTTAACCACCTGTTGGCCCTTGAATTCTCATTTTAATGAACTACTAGATCTATAACCAAAATTTTAGTTTGATTTACTTTTAAGTAATATTTATGCATGATTTTCTTTTCTGATTTTTTTTTTTAGATTTTGATATATGTGGTCTATTTGTTTTATTAAACAAATTCAGTAACTTTTCTTTCTTTTCTATTTTCTACACAGATCATTTATTGTAGAAGTTATCTTTTCTTGGGCCAAAAAAAATGCATGGAAGTTAAGATGACTGGATTCCATATGATTGACTGTATAGTTCTGGTTCTGGACCTGTGGCTTGAAAAACACCCTGGGCACTTGTGTGTGTGTTTGTGCCGAAAATCATGAAAGGAGGGAGAAATGGAGGATAAAAAAGTATGACCATCCCTCATAGAGGGGTGCTTTCTCACTTCCTCTCTCTTCCTCTCTTTCTGTTTGTGTGTGTGTTTCTCTCTGTCAAGCACATATACCCTCTAGCAAATTAAAAAATAATAATAATAATCTTTTCTTTAAATTTGATTGAATAATAAGGTATTTTGATCCAGAGTTTGTTTGCTTGTTTATTTATTTATTGAGGCAATTCTTTGTTATTAACATATAGTCTTCTATGCTCATTGGTCTTTTACATTTTTGTTTTTTACAGGCTTTATTTTAGGAAGTGATGTATTTTGAGAAAATTGATCATTTAAATAAAAAAATTTCTAATGTATTAGGAGTTTTAAAAGTACCCCCTGGGCTGGCCCTGTACACTAGTGGTTAGAGGAAGCTGGATCTCATATGGCCAACCATAGTCTGAGTCCTGCTCCTGGTAGCTTGAAGGACACACTGGATACATGTCCTGACAGGATGGATAAGTGGAGAAAGGACTGTGGTGTGACCACATCCCATTAAGGGCCTGTTTTCGCTCATGCTCTTTTTCAGGCAAGTGTATGTACCCTCTCGCAATTAAAATAAGTAAATAAATAAATAAATACTTCTAATACTTCATATTTCTGATTTATGAATTTAGCTTTTGAGAACTAGTTTATCTCTTTTTACCTATCTGTTCTCCACACACTCTCAAAAACATATTCTTGGGACCAGTAGCTGTTGTAATGGCTATGTCGCTGGACTCCCATGTAGTCAACCACAGTTCGAGTCCTGGACCCGGTGGCTTAAACTCACTCCGGGCATGTGTGCGTGCGTGCCCAAGATCCCAAGAGGAGAATGGAGGAGAAGGGATTGTGGCTTGGCCATCCTCCCTGGGGGGGGGGGCGATTTCTTTCTTTCTGTCTCTCTGTCTTTCTGGTGAGCGCATGTGCCCTATAGCAAAACCTATCAAAAAACAAACAATCAAAATATTCTCCCAAGAGTTGCACTGGTTAATTTTCCTCTTTGCATCTCTACGTCACTCTTTGATTTAGCCACTCATTATTTGATTAAGACAGAGAGTTCTGGAACCAGATTGCCTGAGTCTGAATTTCATCTGCACTTACTGGTTCTGTAAGTTTCCTCTTCTGTAAAACGGAAATAGTATTTATTCATAGGGTTGCTGTGAGAGTTAAATGAGTTAATATAGGTGTTTAGAACACAATCCCTACTCCTCCATTCTTTTCTCAGGATTTTGGGCCTGCATGCACACACACCTGGCATGTTTCTCAAACCACCAGGTCTGGGACTTGAACCATGCAGTCGGCCATGTGGGCATTAACCTCTGTGCCACCTGCTAGCCCTGTGCCAAAAATTGTACTTGTGTTTATTTGGTTCCTTTCATATAATGCTGTAACCAAAATTATATATAACAGTGCTCCCTTCTCCCCCCATTGTAAGGAAAATATAGTAATACACAGATTTTAAGGCCCCCACACAAAACCTACTGAATGATATACTCTAGTATGGTGCCTTCCAACCTGACTTATTTCTAAGGTCTTTATTCCCAGAGGTGATTTTAATGAAGTGTTAGGTCTGGGAACTACTATTCTAGTTGTTAGAGGGAAGTGAGACATGCTAAAAATTCAAGGTCAACTGGTAAGGGTACTGGGAAAGAGTGGTGGGGCTGTCGAACATGTTTTCTCTATTAGCTCTGAAGACCTATATTCTCCTAGTTCTCATCCTATGCCACTGACAACTTTTTCTTCACTCTACTTGTTCCAATTGCTTTTAAATCTGGTCCCATTTCATCCTAAATGCATTTCCTCCCCCTGAAGTCCATTTTGGTCTTCATTTCCTTTTTATGCTTGCTTAACTTCATCTTTTTCTTTTTCTTTTCTTTTTTTTTTTTTTTTTTTTTAGAGAGGTTTTCGCTATAAGGCACGTGCGCTTGCCAGAGAGAGACAAAGAGACAGAAAACGAGAAATCACCCCCCCAGGGGGGATGGTCACGCTGCAATCCCTTCTCCTCCATTCTCCTCTCGGGATCTTGGGCACGCATGCACACGCGCCCGGCGTGAATTTTAAGCCACAGGGTCCAGGACGCGAACCACAGTTGACTACATGGGAGTCCAGCGACGTAGCCATTACGCTAACTGCTGGTTCCCAACTCCATCTTAATAATAACTCTCTCTTCTCTGCAACTGATTCCCATGCATATACACCTCAACTTCTCCTGAAATTAGGTCACGTTATAAACTTGTCTAAATACTGTACCTCCTAAGCTGAACTCTTCCCCTCTAAGCTGCCCCTCATCATGTACTCTTAACAGTAGATAGAGCACATAATGACTCCACAAATACTTTTGCATTTCTACTGCCTCTACCATAATTCATGCTCATTTCTTTGGAATGAACTATAACCTTTTTGTTTTTTTTTCCTTTATAGGTTTTTGCCATAGGGCACCTGTGCTCATTAAAGAGCGGCAGAGAGACAGAGAGAGGGAAAATGAGGGTTGGCCACAAGGATCAGCCTTGCTTCAGTCCCTTCTCCATTCTTCTCCTGGGCGCACACACACACACATAGTCATTTTCAAGCTGCCGGTTCCAGAACTTGAACCAAGGTCAGCCATGTGGGAGTCTAATACCTAAACACTACACCATTTGCTGGTCCCCTTAACCTCCCCTTCTAATTTATGCCTCTGTGGTGCAACCTTGTATCTGATTAGCCTTCCTAAATTTTTTTTTAGCTCTGATCATACTCCTAATTCCTAAGGTTCAGTGACCTGAATTTTATCAAATGAAAGTGCTCCCTAATTGAGGGCCCCCATATTCCCTCTCTTCTTATCTCATTCCTCTGCCTAAAGTGTTTTATTTTTTTTCCCTCCGTTTTATTTGTCCTAACCTTAGCTTTTCTTTCAAAGCTCATTGCAAATGCCACTTTCTCCAGGAAGTGACCCCTGTGTGTCAGGTAGAAGTATTTTTTTCTTTGATTTCACATAGATTTTGTCTTTCAGATGCCTAAGGACACTTCACCTTCTTTATTCTTGTATTTTCCTCTTTTGTTATTTTAATTACTTTTCACATGTACAGGCTCCTTGAATTCATACAGTTCACACAACTTAAAACCATAGAGTAAAAAGTGGAAGCTTCCCTTTAGCACTTTGCCAAAGCTACTTTCATAACAGCAGGAAAACAGCATGGCTGTTTTTCCCGGCCCGCGGGACAGTCGAACAGGATTCCTGGGGAAGGGAGTGAGAGATGAGACAGACACACAGAGTGGAGACAAGAGGAGGTGCTGATCAAGTCTCGTTTATTAAGGAAGAACAGCGAGCTTATATACAAGCTGGTGGGCACTGATTGATTGCCCGAAATGCAAATGAGATAAAACAGCATGAACCAATCATTGGTGTGGGTGGATCTCTCTTGTTGCCTAGAAACCCAACCACTTCCGGGGAGAACAGTTGGTCACATGATTTCTGAGAAACAGTTTGCTCAGTGAGGAAGTGAAGCCTAATGGTTTCCAAGATGGTGGATAGCTCAAGATGGCGGATAGCTCAAGATGGCTTCCGTATGCAGTGCCCTCCACAGCTGTTTGATATAGTGGGCCCTTGTAAGTCAGTATTTCTCAAACTGTCTCCCCGCCTCAGATCACCTGGGGAACTTGTTAAAAATGGAGATGATGGTGCACTAATCCAGACGTACTGAATTAGAACCACTCAAAAATGGGACCTAAGCAATTATACTTAGCCATTTTTTTTTCATTATTCATGATAGAGTTCATGCAGAGAAAGAGAAAGAGAGAGTGACATGAGCACTCTCCACAGAGTCTGGAAACAGAGTGATCCCCTTCCTCCAGCCCCTTGGATCGTGGGCACTTGCATGGATCCCCTGTGTATTTAAAGCTGGAGATTGAAACCACAGTTCCCGAGACCAGCAGATGGCATAATGGTTATGTCACTTGATTACTTTGTAGTCAACCATGGTTTGAGTCTCAGACCCAGCAGCTTAAAACTCATGCCAGGCATGTATGTGCACATGCCCAAAATCCTAAGAGGAGAATGGAGGAAAAGGGATTGTGACATGGTCATCTCCCTTGGGGGGGTGATTTCTCGCTTTCTGTCTCTCCATATCTCTCTCTGTCTCTCCAACAAGCACATGCACCCTATAGCAAAAATCTCTCTAAGAAAAGAGAAACCACAGTTTTCGTGTGGTATCCAGCTTCTCTTGAGGAGTACATTACCACTGTGCCACAGAGCTGGCTTCATCATTTGTAATCATTGTAAATTGGGAGAATCACTGTCCTTACCAATGCAGTTCTTCTACAAATGATCGATTTTGTTTTATTATGTTCCTTCAGTAATACTATTATTGGACTTGCCTTTGACTTTTAGCAGTTTATCTCAGAGATGTACTCAAGACAAATAACCACCGTGTGTGTAAACTGTGTAAGATGAATTTATCCTGATTTGTATGACTATTTTTCTGTTTTAGACTTTCTCATTTTTAATGATTAAGAACTGTGCTTCAGTAAATATGTGAAATTTGTATACATGTATGTTTATAGATTAGAAGTTGCTGGGTTAAATGTATATTCAAAATGGTGATGCTACTACATGGTTCTCCAAAAAGGCTTTTAGAATTTATACTAAATTTTTACAAAGAGAAAACTCATCTCCCCACATTTGAATCAATAGTACATAGGATTATTTTTCATTTGTCAGACTGATGGATGAAAAATAGTATCTCTTTGTTGTTTTAATTTGCTCTTTTTAAATTACTAGTAAAATTAAGCCCCTTACTATTTTCTTTTTGCCATTTGTATTTTTTCTTTGGTGATCTGTAAATTCCCATTTTTTTGTTCACATTTATTATAATTTATTGAATTGTCTACTACTATTGCTAATGAACTGTCCATTGTTAATTCATTTGAAATGTGCTTGTCATATACTAACTTTCTATATGTGCATTCAAGAGTTTTGGGACTTTTTATTCTATTATATTTATCTACTTGCACTTATGTTCTGCCATTTATATTATTGTACCTGTATAGTTTGGTTTTATATCAATATATTCTTTACTCTCTTTCAATAAAAGCTCCTTGGTTGTTCCCTGCCCATTTTTTTTCCCCATGAGAAATGTTAATCAGCTTATAGCAAACATATAAACAACTTATTTGGGTTTGATTTAAATTGCAATGGATTGATTATAGATTCATTACGGGGATAGTTAACATTTTCCAAATCTTCTTTATCTTTCTCCAAATCACAGATGTAGTTCTTCTTCTTCTTCTTTTTTTTTTTTTTTCAAATTTCCCCATAAGGGGAATCTGATTGATGACTTTATTCCCTTACAAAAATGACCATCTCTCATCAAATGTGATAAACATTCACCTCGAGATTTTGTTGTCTTCATAATAAAACAGAGGATGAAGTTTAGAACTGGATCACTTGATTCTTTCTCTTTTCTCCTGTGGTTCAAAATACTCTCTTCTCTTTTTTTTGGAGAGGTTTTTGCTATAGGGCGTGTGCATTCGCCAGACAGACAGAGACAGAGAGATAGAAAGCGAGAAATCACCCCCCACGGGGGATGGCCATGCCACAATCCCTTCTCCTCCATTCTCCTCAGGATCTTGGGCACGCACGCACGTGCGCCAGGCCTGAGTTTAAGCCACCGGGTCCAGGACTCAAACTGTGGTCGACTACATGGGAGTTCAGCGACATAGCCATTACACTAACTGCTGGTCCCAAAATACTTGCCTCTCTTAATAGCCAGCATTCTTAGATCTGCAGTTGGCAGTTGGGCTTAACACATTCAAGCCTCAGCACAATCTTCTTTGTAGTCTTTGCCGTTTTCTGGAAAATGGGCTTAGTCTGTCCACCATAGCCACTCTGCTTCTGTCATAACACCGCTTTCCCGGAGCATACAGAGAATCTTTGCCCTTTTTGTACTGTGTCACCTTATGAGGCTGATGCTTTCCACATTTCTAACAGAAAGTTTGTCAGGTTTTAGGGACATTCACCATGTTTGTGGGCATGCTATCTACACAGGAAAGCACAGACATAGTTCTTATATTTATTTAGTCTTCCGTATATAAGGAATCTGGTCTGTATTCTTATATTCTTTGGTAAGGTTTTAGTATTTTTCTTCATATAGGTATCAAAACTACTTTTGTATTTAGTTTATTGATAGGGATTATTATGGTTTTTATTTTTTGACCCATAAATGGGATTTGTTTTAAATTACACTTAAGTGGTTTTTGCCAGTTTTTAGGAAAACTAATCAACAGAGTTTATTTGTTCTTATAATTTTCCAGACTTTACTCTTTCACTCTTTAGCTCATGATACCATAGAGAGATGAAGAGTTTATCTCCTTCTTTCCAGTTATTGTATCTCATTTTTTAAAATCTCTTCTCAGTAATTTGGGTAAGTCTGTTGGTTTAACTCTGAATAGTAATGATGATATTGGACATCATGATTCTCTTAGCCTTTTTTTTTTTAGAATTATTTAATTGTATTTATGATTATTCTTAATTTGATCAAAGAGAGAGAGAAGGAAAATGAGAAACAAGCTACCAGGTCCAGGACTCAAACCGTGGTCAGCTATATGGCAGTCCAGTGCCTTAACCACTACACCACCTGCCAGCTCTGGTTCTTTTAGCCTTTAATAAAAAGCTTCTAGAAGTTTTATTCATTAAACATGAGGTTGTCTGTAGGTTTCTGGGAGATTCTTTTTGTCATGTTAAGAAGGCTTTTCTTGGGACCAGCAGTTGGTGTAATGGCTATGTCGTTGGACTCCCATGTAGTAGACCGCAGTTCGAGTCCTGGACCCAGTGCCTTAAACTCATGCTGGGTGCATGTGCGTGTGTTCCCAAGATCCTGAGAGGAGAATGAAGGAGAAGGGATTGTGGCATAGCCGTCCCCCCGAGGTGGGGGTGATTTCTTACTTTCTGTCTTTCTGGGGAGCACACATGCCCTATAGCAAAAACCTCTCAAAAAAAAAAAAAGGCTTTCTTCTGGTAATTGACTACAAGTTTATATAGAATTGAGTGTTGGGTTTCATAAATGCTCTTTTCAGCATATAGATGATCATATGGATTTTCTCCTTAATTGGTGGTTATAATTACTTATCTGAATTCATTCCTGAAAGAAAAAGAATCTAGTAAAATGAATTGTGTCATACTATTGGGCTTCGGAAAAGTCATGATATATTTTTTTATGCAAAATGCATCATGGCTTTTCCGACAAGTCTATACTTTTGCATTTTTTTTTCTAATATTCATTGGTTTTGCATTAACAGTTACAAGTGAAATGGGCTTCAGTTAGGCAGAGTAATGGCCTCCTGAAGACTTCCTAATTCATAGAACCGGGAAAGGCTACTTTACAGGGTCAAAAGAACTTTGCACATGTGATTAGGGTAAAGAGTTCGAGATAATGAAATTGTTTGGAATTAACCACCTTGGCCCAATCTAATCACAGGAGTCCTTCAAAGGGGAAAATCTTTTGCAGCTTCAGACAGAGAAACAGAGACCCAGAGATGCAGTGACAGAAGAGGGTTCAGAAAGACATGACATTGCTGGTTTTGAAGGTGGAGGATGAGGGCCATGAGGCAGAGAAGGGAATGTAGGCAGTTTCAAGCTAGAAAAGGCCAGAAAGTAGATTCTTTATGAGAGCATCCAGAAAATAACCACTTGTTTGCCAACACCTTGATGAGAGCCTGTGAGCTCAGTTCCATGTTGGACTACTAGCCTGCAGAACTGTAAGACAGTACACATGCATTGTTTTCTTTTTTTTTTTTTTTTGGAGAGGTTTTTCACTATAGGGCACGTGTGCTTGCCAGACAGAGACAGACAGAGAGACAGAAAGCGAGAAATCACCCCCCAGGTGGGATAGCCACGCCACAATCCCATCTTCTCCATTCTCCTCTCGGGACCTTGGGCACGCATGCACACGCGCCCAGCCTGAGTTTTAAGCCGCTGGGTCCGGGATGTGAACCGCAGTCAACTACATGGGAGTCCAGCAACATAGCCATTACGCTAACTGCTGGTCTCCCCTATTCTTCATTTTATTAAGAATTCATTTGAACTTTGGCGGCCCCGCCTCGCCAAGCCTGCGCGCGGCGGCGGCCCCGCCTCGCTGGTTCTGCGTGTGGCTTGCTGGGCCTGCGCGCGGCGCTACATCTCCGGCGCTGGGTATGTCCTGCGCTCGGCGCCGACGCGGACCGGCGGCGCGAACTGGCCGAGCTTGCCGACCTTCCTTTCTCGGGGCGGGTGGGTGAGTGTGGGGTGGCGCTGGATCCCGCGCACATTTATGCGCTCAGGGCTGGCGTGTGGCCGCCGGGCCTGTGCGTGGCTGCCGGGCCTGCGCGTGGCCGCTGGGCTTGTGCCTGCGCATGGCCGCGGGGCCTGAGCGTGGTCGCTGGGCGAGTGCGGGGCCGCCGGGCCTGCGCGTGGCCCCTGGGCCTGCATGTGGCTGCCGGGCCTGAGCATGGCCACAGGGCCTGCGTGTGGCCCCTGGGGCCTGCGTGTGGCCGATGGGCCTGCACATGGTTGCCGGACCAGCGCGTGGCCGCCGGGCCTGCGCGTGGCCTCTAGGCCTGCGCGTGGCCGCTGGGCCTGAACCTGGCCACCGGGTCTGCGTGTGGCCTCCAGGCTGGAACGTGGCCGCTGGGCCTGCATGTGGCTGCCGGGCCTGCGCGTGGCCGCCTGGCCTGAGCGTGGCCGCAGGCCTAGCGTGTGACCACTGGGCCTGCGCATGGCCCCCAGGCCTGCCTGTGGCCCCCGGGCCTCCGTGTGGCCCCCGGGCCTGCGCGTGGCCACAGGGCCTGAGTGTGGCCGCCGGGCCTGCGTGTGGCCGCCGGCCTCAGGCGACAAACTGAGGCTGAAAACTAGGACTAAGAACTTGCAACTACGAAACTTTAGCTGTCTTAAACCAATTGAGAAATATATTGTATAGGAAGATTGTCTCCGCCTATGGACAGTGAGAAGATGATGGTCACCAGCCCTGCATTACCTCAGGGAAAAACAAGAACTACTCTACCATTCTTAAGGAAGCCAGATACCCGAGGATGACTCATGCTGCAGATCCCCACAACACCATTCCCGGTAACCACAAGATGGATGCTGTGCCGTATCAACTGATAATCATCTCTGCCTTCAAGAACCGCTTTCCTGAAACTGTCTTACATGGAGATTCACCGACAATCGCGGAACTGCACAAGAACTGCACGAGACCCACCCTTAATCCAACCCTGAATAGAATCTATGCTCCCTATTGTTAAAATCTTTATGAGCTGATAATTGGAAAGAAAAAAAAAACTGAAAGAACTGGAGGGTATAATAGCAGGGAAGGCAACTGTGGATGCTAGAGACAGTATGGGAGAGGTAATGGGAATGAGTAATTGAGGGCGGAAGGGGGAATGAGTAATTGAGGGCGGAAGGGAGGGATTCAGGGAACAAACAACACACTTAACAGACACAAAAATGAAAAGTTGTCTGTTGATGATAATGTATATGGTAATATCATTGTCTTGACTAATGTGCACTGTATTCATGCTGGGAAAAACCATGTTGTACACGGTGAAGAGATGCAATGACTAAATGTAATAATAAAAAATAAATAAATAAATAAATAAATAAAAAAGAAAGAATTCATTTGAACATTTTTGGGCATACAATTGATGCTAGCAGTTCAACGTACCCAGTCATAAATAAGAACTAAAGAGATGGCATGTGACACCCTCCCGTTCTCTATCCATTTGTTCCACTAGACACTGTTCTCCAGGCCCATGGGGGCCCTCTACTGTGATACTTCTAGTTACATGGGCTCTAGATCATCACTCTTCCTTTCTATCCAAACATATCATACTTCCAAATTCTGAGGCTCCTTGCTTGGTCTTCACAGCAACCTGCACTCTAAGACTTTAATCTGTACTAATGGGTCAGTGGAGTCAGAGAAAATAAAGCTCCTTTTACAATTAAGTCATCGGGTCCTCTAACTGGTTCAGACTTGTTTCCTAAGCATCTTGTAGGCATGCTCCAAAGATTTGGTCTGCTTATCTCTCTCTTCTTTCCAGCAATCACTTATTTCCATGGACTGTTTTTACTTATGCCTGGTTTTAGGTAATATGTTCTCTCTTGCATTTCTCGGCTTGTTCCAATTTGGAAATTATGATTGTTTTTGCTGACTCCATCAATTTTTTGTGTTTTAGCCTATCTTGGTAAACTCTCTCATCCAAACAGAGATGTGTTAAAGAACAGACATTTGAGGGAGAAATAAATGAATACTGGCCATGGCCATGTTAATATTCTTTATCCTTAGGAGACAATGGGTGTGGATGACAAGTGCTATTAGCTAACTGAAGATCTGTAGCTCTAGGGATGAATGTAAATTGAATTTATGTTCTATTATAGAACGGCTTCATATAAAATATTTCTGTGACCACAAATAATATTCTCAATAACCAATATCCTGTACCAGTTTGAAGGACGATAGAAAATATGTTGTCATTAGGACACTAATTAAAGATTTACTTGGTTGTGACCAACTTTAGTAGATGTGTGACATGTGCAATAAAAGGATGCAAATATCTATTTCTGGCTTTTCTCTGTAAAGAATTGAAAACAGTTCAGGATATGGGAAATACTATCAAACATTATTTTGTCTTCTGAGCAATGTTCTCTACTATTTTTTATGGTTTACATGGCATTCCAACCAAACAATATTAACAAGTTTTGTTTTACATTTCCTAATTGCTTTACGAAAGTTTATTTCATTTCTGTGTTGAGTGTGCATGTGAGAGAGGGGCCCCCTACATGTTCTTGTCACACAGCAATCTTCTCCCAGCCCTCCAGTCAGGACTAAGGGTGCACTCATGGCTATGTGGCTTCCCACACTGCAGATGAGATGGTACTGCCTGCACTACTGGAACTGGGCCATGTAGTTTTCTAATTATTAATGAAAATTCAACCAACAATTCTGCAGTGTTTTACAGTTATTTTCTTTTAAGCAAAATAACATCTTTGATATTACTAACTGGCCTAATATGAAAAACTGTTAAACTCCATGATGTGAAAGTTTTATTTGTAATTTTTGATTACTAAAAACAAGTACTAACATTAATGAGAAACACTGCAAAAAGTGGAATAGCTTTGTAATAACATACCAAAGGTGTAATAGTTGAAAATAAAACTTAGTAAGTTGAATACTGCTTATATTGACTAAAAGTCATCACTCAAGCTACCAGTGCCATATATAGTAAGTTTATAAAAATGCATACTAAACTAAGATTCTGAAACAAATTTAAGGCAAAACATACATTCAAACAAAAGTTTATGGTAAATAAGAAAAACTATTTCTCAATTGATTTGCACTTATTTAATAGGGCAAAAATAAAATTTAGAAAATCTGCATTTCTCTTTTGTAACACTTAGAGGTCCCTCCATAATGCAATTGTTAGCTCTTGTTGAATTGGATGTTGTGCAGTATAGACCACTATTAATATTTTTGAAGAGTCTGTTCAATGTGGATCACAGATGGGAATTTTTAAAATTTTTTTTTTTTTTTTGGGGGGGAGAGGTTTTTGCGTGCGCTCGCCAGACAGACAGAGAGAGGCAGAAAGCGAGAAATCACCCCCCCGGGGGGATGGCCACGCTGCAATCCCTTCTCCTCCGTTCTCCTTCCGGGATCTTGGGCATGCACGCACATGCGCCCGGCGTGAGTTTTAAGCCGCCAGGTCCAGGACGTGAACCGCGGTCAACTACATGGGAGTCCAGCGACATAGCCATTACACTAGCTGCTGGTCCCGGAATTTTTTATTGTGAACTTTCATTGAGATTATTTCAAGTTGGTTTTTTTTTTTTTTTTTTTTTTTTTTTTTGTATTTTTTAAGAATAAGATTATAACACACTGTTAAGTACATATATATTTTTTTGAAACAGAAGAATGTGTTCTCCACCTCTGCTATCATCTAATCATTTTCAACACTAAGATGGAACCAGATCTTACAATTTTCATTCTGCTGCTGACTGATGTAGTGAGTGAATTCTTGCAGAAGAATGTACCATTGTTGCACCATGCTCAGAAAAGTGTGGGAAAATAGAGCAATAAAAGATAGATTCCAATTTGGTTTTTTGATGCTTTTACAACTGCAGAATTTATATTTTGCTTTTAATTTTCTAGAGGAATGAATATCTTCCTTATCCACAATGTGTTTGCAATTTGCTAAGTCTTAAAGCTCTTTTACCTACTGTTCTATTAATATTTCTGAGAAATAAAGGATTTTAAGCAAGGGCAAACCTTTGGTAATAATTCCTAGTTACAAATGTATGTAGAACGTTTGTCTTCTCCATGAGATCATAAACTCTGTGAAAACAGCGGCTGGGATCACCTCAACCCTGCTGTTCCTACACATACTGGTCACAGTTGAATTCAAACATTTGTTCAGTGAATAAGAAAACTCTCATATCATGAGAAAGCCATCTGTTGCTCTGAAAGAACTGATAAACTAAATTATCTGTTACATAATTAACTTCCAAGGACAATAGAGTATGATATAGTTGCCATACAATGAACCAGAATTTATACAGTCGCCTTTGTTCTGTTATAAACAGCATGACAGTGTATGACAGTGAGGAAGTCACTTGAGTTCTCTGGCTCTCAGTGAATGAATTTATAAAATTAAGGGGTATGACTAGATGAAATCTAGTTGGAAAAGTCTAAAAGCTATTCAAATTCTAAATTGCTTCCCAATTCTGAAATCAGTTAGTGAGGTATGTTAAAGACCACAAAACTTTCATTTCATAAGTAACAATATTAGAAAATTTAAAATTTTAATAAATGTGCTTTGTTCACAAAATGTGAAAAAATACAACAAACACAAACATACATTTTTAGGTATACTACCTCCCACCACTTGGCAACTATAGTAAAAAGCCACATTATCTAGCCATGATCCTGAAGAATACAACCAAATGATTATCATTTATTTTTGAAATACCAAATTATTTTGGAGAACCTACTGTGGATGTGACAGGAGGTCCCTTAACTTATCCAAATGAAATCATTCTAAAGAGTACCCATACAGTACGAGAAAGCCCTATTAACTTCTCTTGTCATTACATATATGATCTGGCACCAAGCCACAATCCCTGTTTGTATTTCTACACTTATACACTGAATTTGTGGATTTGGAGGACTACATATTGGTTTAAATTCTGTGCCAACCTAATTTAAATGAACTGGATTTATAGTGACAAATGATACAAATTCAAACAAATTTATACTAAGTGGTAGTAGGTTTTATAAAGAGATTTTTCTTTAAAGTACTACTTAGAATACATCATGCACACTTTGGAGCATAAGCAGAATCAACAACTGTAAACAATCAGAATTTATAGCACCAACATTTTAGCTGTAACACAAAGGCTGACTCAAAGGTCATACTCACGTTGGCCTTTCAAAAGCACTGTTTCGTTTACTTTCAATTCACTTTCATTTGATGTTTTTTTGTTTTTGCTCTTAATATTGGATTTAGCCAAATCAATGAAACAAATGGTATGGTAAAAGAAGTACTATGGAAACACAGTTTCCTATTATCCTGAACACAGTGCCTTTTTTTTTTTTCTCTTTAGGAAGCTATAAGACATGATCCTACAGGGCTTAACTAGAAAGGAACATCAAACCTAACTATTAAGGAATCTTATGCTATTGAAAGTAAACGAAAAATTTCAAGTTACTCCTGGCATATTTGGGTAATTCATCATTTATTGCATTTAGTCAATAGACTTTTTTTTTTTTTAGGTTAACTACAGTCCTGTTACTTTCATTAATTTAGCATGTAAAAATTAATTTGAAATACTGGGAACATACACTTGATCATTTATACCTAAAGGATAAGTTTTGTATTTGTAAATAAAGTTCGACATTCAAAGTTAACTACAGCAATTCACAATAAGCACAAAAACATTGTTTTTTTTTTTGTTGTTGTTTTTTTTTTTTTACCAGAGTAAAGAAGTGCAGTTTATGAAATTTAGGATTAACTATTGAAAATCCAAGTTTCTTTTAAAAACACACACACACACACACACACACACACACACACACACTACATTAACCATGAAATCTGAAACTGTGATATTTCAGTGCAAAAACCTCAGTATGAGGTAATTTTAATGTAATAACCACTTGAAAAAAAAATCCACACAGTGGCACTCTTAAAAATGATAGTTTACATGACAATTGCTGGCTGACAAGACAATGTGGACTAAATGCTCTTAGCTGTTTAAACTAATCTTGTCTTGTTTGAACATATATTTCTCCTTTATCATTTGCTTCTGATTCAGAAACACAGAAAGGCATTTATCAATGTGGAAAGGGAAAATTCCCACAGCCAACTAACAGTTATATATTCCAAGAAAATTTTCTGCTAGAGTGTACAAAAAATTAGGATACCAAAAGGTCAAAATCATTTTATGAGATTACTAGCAGACGGTTAATTTTAAATTCTTCTGTATAATCCAAACTTGTAGTGCAGCACCTCCTTAACAGAAAGGCAGGACCTGTCAAAGTTGTTCTCAAAAGAACATAAACTCTTTTACAAGTGCAAACCCTTTCACAAAGGTGTTTTAGGTCAGTATTGAGTATTACATCGTTCCTTGCTTAAATAGAAATTTTGTAAATGAAACCCAAATTTTACAAAAGTGAAAGTGAACTCACGGATAAATCTACTTAACACCAAGGCCCAAATCAACAAGGAAGGTAAGAAAATACTACTTTGGCAATGGTGTTTTATCATATTGTGCTAAAAAAATTAAAATACGTAAATTGGGGCCAATCTCTCTCCCAATGTCTGATGCTGTCAAATGAGAATGAAGATTTATCACCAATTCCTAAAAGGCTGGGAAATATTGGGGCATCAGACAAAAGCGAGCAGGAAAGGGCTTTCTGTAACAGATACAATTTAGATGAAAAAAGTAAAAGATAAGTGCATTACAAAACAACTAAGCCAATCTATCTCTGTCACATTTAAGTTGTGAGTCATCAAAGTGCAATCTACAGCTTTCTACATATTTTAAAGTTTCCCATTGTAATGGTTTAAAGTCAACATTGAAAAGTTGAAGAAAAGGAAAATATATAGTAAATTATGCTTCATTTTTCACAATAGCACTAAAGAGAAAAAGGTACCTTTCTACGATATCTTAGTGCTAAATGCTAAACAGTGGTCTCTGCTATGACAGGAGTCACTCTGCATGAAACTTTAAGCTTTCTATATAAGAATAAATTTTAAAATTCAGAAGTAGAAAAAAATAGCAAATTCTGTAAACCTTTGCATTTCTTCTATGCAAATCAGGTTTTAAGTACTGAGTTCATGTTAATATTTCTGATTAGTGTAAGCAACTAGTTTAGGAATCTGGACTGAAAGGGTCTTTTGCTTTGATACTAACTTAAAAGTAATATGGGATCCTCTAGCTCATAGAAAGGAATAGAGCTGGTTTGACTTTCTCCAGAATCTGAGTCATAAGGAGCATCAGGGAGCTCTGTGAAACCGTATGCTAGTTGTTCATCTTCTATATCTGATCGAACATAGCAGGAAGGGTTAGAATATTCCTCATCTTCTATACTGTTGAAATCTTGAGGAATATATAACATCCCTGGATAGTTCCTACTGACCAAGTCACTTGTAGTTTTTAGGGAGATTTTCCTAAATGCCATCAGATGCATATGTGAAAATTTTGAATATTTGAAGCGTTTAAAGCCCAAAGACTCTATAGCAATCTTCCAGCTTTTCATCATCATAGCATGACGATTCTGATGAGAGGAATCAGGTGTGATGATAAGTAATAAGCCATTTAACACTAACAGTTCATGGGCTTTCTTGCAGCAAATCCACCGCTGATAAGGTGATGGGAAATAAGAAAGGAGGAGAGAGAAAACAACCACATGGAAAAGTTCTCCAGGAAGAGAATCAATGGGGTTTTTCAGCTGCTTCAAAAAAGCATCTATAGCATCCTGTGCAAGCTGCAGTGGTTGCTGAAGCTGTAAGTTCAGGAAATCACATTTATATACACTCTGCAAAAAGAGAACAGGACAGATTAAGAATTTTAAAATTATTTGCACCTTAATAAACATATTTTATGCCAAACTATTTCATATTTTGCAGCATTTCTATATAATTCCTGCTTTGATTATGCACATTTCTAAATTATGAAGCCTGCAGACTCATTCAACTTAAACTTCTACAAAAATCTTAGAATAATTAAATCCAGAGAATTTCTAGTCATCATTAAAAAATAATCCTGATGGTCTAAAATTATAAATAATTTCAAAGTATATATTTTCAGGGATTTAATTGGTACTGAATTTAGTTAAGAGTCTACAGAAAACTTAAATCATTTTTACATTCACTTTAACATTTACAGTTACCAAAAAGAGGCTAATATATATTTAAAAAAAAACTTTAAACAAATACCATGAAGTGAAATAAATAAAAGATATCAAAGAGGGTAATGATAGTACATTTTGCTTTGTACAAGCAAAATGAATGCCAAAACTTTTAAGGTCATGAAAGAGGTCTTTTAAATTATTAACTTTAATTATTTAAAAAGTAATTTTAGTTCCAGCCTGATTGTACAGTTGGTAGCAAACTAAAATGAAGTGCTGGAAGCCATGTGGCTAATAGTAGGTTTAGATCCTTGAGCTGACCTGAAAATAGGCCAGATATTTGCACGTGTGCCCAAATTCCTGAGGAGCTGAAGGGCTGAGGAAAGACAATTCTGGTATGATGAGATTCTATCAAGGTGACCCGTCCCACCCTGCACCAAGTGTGAATATAAGTGCTATCATAAATAAAACAAACCTGAAAAATAAGTCATTTAATACCCCTTTTATTCTGTAAAAGTTAATCCTGTTTTGAAAAGACTATATATATATATTAACTTTAGGCAATTACCATGGGAAATACTACAACTAAAGGCATAAACAACATTGCATAATTTGCTGCACATTAAAACTATAGAAAGAAGACAGAATAAGGAAAGGAGTTGTAAAATTACATAAAATTTGTTACCCTTATCAGATGGCAACAGTTACTATTTAAAAAGATATGAGCTAATACCTTAGTGCCGCATTGTTGTATATGGGTAAACTGGGTATGTAATAATCTGGAGTATATATTAGGAAAAGGGAAACATAATCTTCTATTACCTGGAAAAAGACTGTTTTTTTTTTTTTTTTCCCTTTGTTTTTGTCTTTTTATTTTTTTAAAGACAGTTTTACTGAAGTATAACTGACATAAAAGCATATTTAAAGTGTTCCCTATTATAAGTATTGACATATCTATATACTGGTAAAACTTTTTTCGATCAAGTTAATGAATAGTCCCAAAACTCCCCAAGTTTTCCTTTTGCCTCTTTATAATCCTTCCTTGCATTCTCCTTGCTCTTTCCCTGCTACTAGAAAATTGATATGATTTTTATTACCATAGTTTGTATTTCCTAGAATTTTATATAAATAGAGTAATACAGAATTCACTATTACTTTGCCTGGCTTCTTTCACTCAGCACAATTATTTTGAGATTTATCATAACCTTTTATTTTTCTTTTTGCAAGTATTAACAATTTATTTCTTCTTTTAAAATTGTGGAATGGTATCCCACTGTATCAACTGCTATTGGTTTACCTATACAACTGTTTATAGACATTAGGTTGTTTATATTTTTGGGTGATTACAAACTCAAGCTGCTGTAAGTGTTCCTGTTCAAGTCTTTGAAATAGACATGCTTTCATTTACCTTGAGTAAATATCCAGGAAAGGGGTGGTTGGATTGTGGAGGGGTCTTCAAAAGGCTCATGGAAAATATGTATTATGAAAAACTATGCATAGATTTCAATTTTTTACATCAAAATAAATTTGCACTTTAATTTCTTTTCTTTTTTTTAAATTTTTTTAAACAAACTTTTTGAGGTTCCCTTCTATGGTAAATGTTAACCTTTAGAGGAACTCCTGAACTATTTTTTATTTTTGGAGAGGTTTTCGCTATAGGTCACGTGCGCTCGCCAGGCAGGCAGAGACAGACAGAGAGACAGAAAGCGAGAAATCACCACCCAGGGGGGATGGTCACGCTGCAATCCCTTCTCCTCCATTCTCATCTTGGGGTCTTGGGCACGCACACACACATGCCCGGCATGAGTTTTAAGCCACCGGGTCAGGGACGCGAACCACGGTCGACTACGTGGGAGTCCAGCGACATAGCCATTACGCTAACTGCTGGTTCCCGGAACTCCTGAACTATTTTCAAAAGCAGTTTTTACAGTTTTACATTATCACCAGGAGTATATGACTAGTCTTTTTAATTTTAGTAATTGTAATACACTGTGGTTTTAATTTGTGCATTCAAAGAGGGCTGATATTTATCTTCTTTCCATAGACTTATTTGCTATCCAGACTTCATTGGTAAAGTGTTCAAATATTTAGCCCATTTAAAAATTAACAGCTTTAAATTAGAAAAAAAATTTAAATTTATTACAATTTTTATTATGGAGTTGTGCAATTTCTTTACCTATTCTGGGTATAAATCCTTTATTAGATGTATGACTTGCAAATATTTTCTCTCAATATGATATGGCTTGTTTTCTATTCTCTTACTAGGAACTTGGGAAGAACTTGGGAAGAACTAAAGTTTTTTATTTTGTTGAAATCAATAGATATTTTCTTTCTTAGATCTTTCTCTTGGAGTTAATGTTAAAGAAAACTTTTCCTATGACAAGGCCACAAAGATTTTTATTTTATTTTATTTTTTTTTCTTCTAGATGTTTTCTAGTTTTAGGTTTTCCATTTAGAGTTATGATCTCTTTTGAGTTCATTGTTTTTATATAGTATGTGATCTGAAATTATTTTTCTTTTGTATACTGCTTCAACATCATTTGCTGAAAAGTCTATCTTTTGCATGTTGGTTGAAAATCAGTAGTTTATAAATTTGGGCCTAGTTATGGACCCTCTATTACATTTTATTAATAATCCTGGTATCAGTACCACCTGTCTTGATTATTGTAGCTTTATATTAAATTTTGAAGTCTGTTCCAACACTGTTTTTTTTTTTTTCAAAATTGTTTGAGCTAGAACAGATCCTCTGAATTTCCATGCAAATTTTAGAATAAGTTTACCCATTTCTACCAAAGCGTCCATGAGGATTTTTATCAGGATTGCACTGAATCTATACATTAATTGGGAAAATTGAAATGTGAACAATACTGAGTTTCTCTACCAATGAACATGGCATATTTTCCTACTTAACTTATGTCTTCTTTATTTTCTCTCAATTTGTCATTTCAATAGTGGTTTTCATACACTTTTTAATCCAACTTATAAATACAAATGCTTACATATGCAATATTTATATTTCGAGGCTATTGTAAAAGGCAGTTTTAAAATCTATTTCTAATTGATTTCTGTATATTAATCTTATGTCATGCAGCCTTGCTGAGTTCTAGTAGCTTCTTTGAATTCCATGGAATAATCAATGTCAATTGTGAATAAATAGTTTTTTTTACTTTTTCCTTTCTTCTCTAGATGCCTTTTATTGTTTTTTTTTGTTTTTTGTTTTTTTTTCTTGCTTTACTTATTAGATAGAATCTAATTCAATGCTCAGCGGAAATCTTTATCTTATTCTAGCTCTTATGGAAAAAATATTTTTTACTTACCGTTAAGGATGATGTTTAGCTGTAGCTTTTTCAGATCTCCATATTCTACTATGTGTTTTTATTTTAATTTTTTTATTAATTAGGAAAGGATGTTGAATTTTATCAAACACTTTGTGCCACTGAGATAATAACATGGATTTTCCTTTTTGGTGAGTTATTATGGTGAATAGATTGATTTTTTTTTTTTAACATTAACTAAATACTGCACTTCTGAGATAAACCAAACTTAGCCATGATAAATTATCTTTAAAAAATATTGTTGGGGACAGCAGGTGGCATGGTGGTTAAGATACTGGACTGCCACATGGCCAACCACAGTTTGAATCCCAGACCTGGTGGCTTGGTTTCTCACTCACCACCTCCCTCTCTGGTGAGTGCATATGCCCTATAGTTAATTAATATAATAATATGAATAATAATAAAAATTAAATAATTCTAAGAAAAAAATACTGTTGGGTTCAATTTACTAGAATTTTGTATAGAACATTTGCACCTATGTTCATAAAAAAAACTGGTCTGTAGTTTTCTTGTTCTATGTCAGTGGTTGCATTATCAGGGTAACGGCCTTATAAACTGAGTTGGAAAGAATTCCATCCATTTTAATTTTATGGAAGAGTGTATCTATAATTGGTATTATTTTTTCCTTAACAGTTTGGTTTCTTTTAACAGTGAAGCCATCTGTTCAAGAATTTTCTTTATGAAGAGGTTTTTCTACTGCCAATTCAAACTTCTTTAATATATTTAAAGCCATTCATAGCTATTTCTTCATGAGTGAGAAAGCTCTCTTGAGTGATACATGTACTTTGAAGAATTTGTCCACTTTATTAAAATTGTGGAATTTGTTGGCATAAAGTTGTCACATTTTTGTTATCTTTTTAATATTGTTAAAATTTCTATTTCCTGATTAAGTATGACCGGAGATTTATCAGTTTTATTAACCTTATCAAAAAACTAGCTTTTGTATTTATCAATTTTCACTACTTTTCTATTTCATTTGATTTCTATTATGATCTTTATTTTCTTTCTTGTATTTTGGTTTAAACGTGCTCTTTTAAAAAAGTATTCCCAGTTGAAAAATTGATGTTATTTTTTAATAAAGGGTTTAATGCTATTCACTTTCCCCAGGACTAATATGGCTCCTTATGTAGTTTAATATCTCATGTCTATACCTTCATTTCAAAAATGTTTGAATTTCCATTGTGAGTTCTTCAACTGATGTCCTATTTATTTTGTGAATTATTTATAGTATTGAAATCTCCAACTGTAATTTTATAAATGTATTTTCCTTGATATTTTATCACCTTTTGGTTTATGTATTTAGAAGCTGTTATTAAGTTCACAGATGTTTAAGACTGTCATAAACTCTTGATGAGCTGTTCCTTTTATCATTATCTAATGACCATCTTTATCCATGCTAACATTCTTTGCTCTGACATCTACCTGACTGATTTTAATCAGCTTTGTTTTCTCCATCTTTTTGCTTTCAGTGTATTTGTGTTCGTATAACTGAAGTGCATTTTTTATACATAGTATGTACTTGAGTCTTGCTTTTTTTTTCAATCTGACAATCCCTGACATTAATAAAAGTATTTAAGCCATTTCTATTTAACACGATTATTGATATACTTTGGTTGAAATCTATAATCTTGCTATTTTTTATTTATCCCACCTGTTTGGTCCCCTTCGTCTCTTTCCTGCCACCTTTTGGACAACTGATTCTTTTAAATTTCATTTTATCTCCCTTGTTGGCTTATTAGCTATAATTTTTATTCAGAGGTTGCTTTAGGATTTACAATATACATCTTTAACTTATCATAGTCTAACTTCAAATATTATACCACTTCATGTACAGCATAAGAACCTTAAAATAGTATATTTCCAATTCTCCCATGCCATCTTTTCTAAAAAGAAAAAAAAAAATCAGTATTTACTTTGCTAAAGGGTATGTGCATTTGCTGGAGAGAGACAGAGAGACAGAGAGAGAGGGAAAGGAAGTACTTCCCATGGGTACCATGTCACAATCCCTTCTCTATCACTTGGTCCTTGGAGATTCTGGGCATGTACATGAACATGCCTGGCATGTTTCTAAAGCCAATGGATCTAGGACTTGAATGGCATGGTTGGCCATAAGGAATCCAGTTGCTTTAATCAATGGGCCATGGAGCTGCTCCTCTCCCTGAGAAATCATTATTTTAAGGTTTATCTATTTCCCAAGAGAGGGAGATAGATACTTACAAAGAAGCCAGAATCACAGGTGAGCCTGACATGTATAAGTAGACTCAGGATGTGAACCCAGAGTCTTCCATTTGGCTTTAGCATCACAGAGCAGCACTCCTAACTGCTTGTACCACCATGGGTGTTTGTGCTACTGTTAGACATTTTAATTTTTAGGTACATAATAAGTCCTTCCCTATATTATTTTTGCTTAAATGGTTGCATTAGTTTGCTAGGGCTGCTGTAGCAAAGTACCATGGATTGAGTGGCTGAACCAACAGAAATTTATTCTCACAGGTCTGAATAGAACTCTAAGATCAAGACTTCAGGAAGGCTGTTTCTGAGGGCTGTGAGGAGGATTTGTTCCATGTCTCTAGCTTTATTTCTAGTGTTTCACTAGAGATCTTTAGTGTCTCTTGGCACATGGATGCATTGCTCTGATACCTGCCTTCATCTTCACATGTTGTTCTCCCTAACTGCTTGTTTGAGTCCACATTTCTCCTTTTTATAAGGACACTACAGTCATAATGGATATGAAACCACTCTACTGACCTTATTATAACCTGATTATCTCTAAAGTTCCTGTGTTAAAATAAAGTCACATACTGGGGGGTTAGAATTCCAACTAATATTTTTTTTTTTTTTTTTTTTTGGTCAGGGGAGAGGGGACACAAGTGAATCCATAACAATGGTCAGATATCTTCTGAAGGGAACCAGCAGTTAGCGTAATGGCTATATCGCTGGACTCCCATGTAGTCGACTGCGGTTCACATCCCGGACCTGGTGGCTTAAAACTCACGCCGGGCGTGTGTGCGTGCGTGCCCAAGATCCCGAGAGGAGAATGGAGGAGAAGGGATTGCGGTGTGGCCATCCCCCCTGGGGGGTGATTTCTCGCTTTCTGTCTCTATGTTTCTCTCTGTCTGACGAGCGCACGCGCCCTATAGCAAAAATCTCTCAAAAAAAAAAAAAAAAAAAAAAAAAAAGGAAAAAAAAAAGAAAAGAAAACCCAGATATCTTCTGAAGTGAGAAATCACCCCTGAGAGGATATGGCCACACTGCAATCCCTTCTCCTCCATTCTCTAATTGGAAATTTGGGCACATACACCCTGTGTGAGTTTCAAGCCACTAGGTCAGGTCCAAGATTGTGATCAGCCATAAGGGAGTTCAGTGCCTAAACCACTATGATGCCTGCTGGCCTCTAAATACCTTTTTTAGAGTATAAATACCAAGAGAAAATCTTGTATATTTACATGTAGTTATAATTTCCACTACTCTCTAATTTCTTTCTGTAAATCTCTATTTTTACCTGGCTAAAACTATTTCTTTACCCTATCCCCTTCCTTTTTCTTTTCCTCCCTTCTCTCTCCTTTTCTTCCCTTCCCTTATATTTCTATTTATGAGAGAGCACACCTGACAAGATCTCATCATGTCACGATCTCCTTTCTCTAGTCCTCAAGCTCCTAATGATCTTGGATACCCTATGTGTGCCTGAGATGTTTTCAAACCAACCTGGGGATCTGAACCCATGGATAACAATGTGGCTTCCTGTACTACAGTCTAGTAACCATGGACTAAGCCAATGCTTTTTCTTTCCTTCCCTCAGGTTTTTGCCATAGGGTTAGTGAGCTTATTGGAGAGAGAGAGAGAGAGAGAGAGAGAGAGAGAGAGAGAGAGAGAGAGAGAGAGGGAGGAAGGAGAGGAGGAGGAGGAGGAGGAGGAGGAGAGAGGGAGAGAGAGAGAAAGTGAGAAGAAAAGTGAGAAATCAGCCCCTTAGGGAGGATGGCGACAGTCGGCATGTGGAGTCCCATGGATGCCACCTATGCCACCTGCTAGCACTGCCAGCAATTCTTTACTGACATTTTTGTATAACTTTTCTAATGTTAAATTTTTACATTTTAATTGGCATGTAATAACTGTACATATATATAGAATACAGTGTAATTTTTTTCAGTCCATGAATATAATATGTAATGATAAAATCAGGATAATTAGTATATCCATTATCTCAAATGTTTATCACTACTTTACACTGAAATCATTAAAAAAATCCTTTTAGCTATTTTGAATATATAATAAATTATTAACTTGAATTCTTTAGGTTTTGTACATCTACTATCTTCAGTATACCTTCATTTTGACAGATAATTTGTTGGATATAAAATTCTAGGTGAAAAAATTTTTTTTTAAGTTCAATACTTTAACATGCCTTAAAATTTCTGGCTGCTTTTCAAATTTTGTCACTGGTTTTAGACGTTTGATTAGAACGTTCCTTTGTGTAATTTTCTCCATGTTTCTTGTGTTTGGGGTTTGTGGGTTTTATAATAGCTTTCATCAAATGGAGAAAAATTTCGGCCATTATTTTTTGAAATATCCCCCTTTTGGGGACTTCAATTATGCTTATATTTGGCTGCTTAAATGGTCTTATGGATATTCTTGTGTTTTAACATTTTTCTTTTCTGTGTTTCATTTTGGATAGTTTCTATTGTCTTGTCTTCGATTTAGCTTTTCTTCTGCAACATTTCACATAGATTAATTTCATCTGTTACATGTTTCATATCACACATTGCAGGATACATTTCTGTATATCAGATTTATGTATTTTAAAATATCTTCCATGTATCTACTTAACTTTTTGTACATATGCAATACAGTTATAATATTCTATTTTCTTTTTTTAATGATAAATTAACACTTCATTGAAACATTAACACATATGAAAGTATACATATAATTGTCTGCAAGGAATTTTCTCAAATTGTGTAATATTCCAATTTTAATGTCCATTTATCCTAATTTCAGTATTTTGTCAGCTCTAGGTAGGTTTTTGTCAGCTGACTTTTTTTATTCTCACTGTGGGTTCTATTCACTTGTTTCTTTGCATGGTTGATAAGTTTTTGTTTTTTTTGATGACAAGTTTTATAGGACGTTGTAATGGTGCTTTTACTTTGGTGAGTACTAGAAGGCTATGAATCAACACAAATATTCTTGAGCTCTACACTAGTATGTAGTTAAGATGCCTGGAGACAGTCTGATCTTTTTTACTTCTTTTTTTTTGGGGGGGGAGAGGTTTTCACTATAGGGCGTGTGCGCTCGCCAGACAGACAGAGAGAGACATAGAGACAGAAAGCGAGAAATCATCCCCCAGGGGGGTGGTCACGCCGCAATCCCTTCTCCTCCATTCTCCTCTCGGGATCTTGGGCACACATGCACACTCGCCCGGCGTGAGTTTTAAGCCACCGGGTCCGGGACACGAACCGCGGTCGACTACGTGGGAATCCAGCAACATAGCCATTACGCTAACTGCTGGTTCCCTTTACTTCTTGATTTTAATGTTTAATGGGTGGGACTGGTGCAGTGTTCTGTCTAATGTTAATTATACTCCACTACTGAGGCAAGATCCTTCTGTGTACTCTACCCAAAGTCTTGTGAAATCGAATTTTCCACTGTGACTGGTGGGAACAGGTACTATTTCAAGCCTGTGTGAGTGCTGGGCACTCTAACTCCTAATCCTTTCAGGTAGTACTTAATCTAATCTTATGCCATTTTCTCACAAATATGTTATCAGTATGCAGATGAGTACTCCAAGAGGACCCTTTGCAGGACTCTGAAATTTTTCCTCTGCTCGGCTTTCTCATTTTTGGTACTTTGTCCCATAAACACTATCGGCCTTGGTGTTAAAAGACTCTTCAACTCCATCTCTACAAATCAGGAAATTAGCTGGACTCTGTTTGGATTCCCCCTTTCTGTGCTATGTCCTAGAAACTCTCTTAAATCAATATGCTAATGTAACTGTAGGGCTCACCTTGTTTTCAGTCTCTCAGGGGACACTGTCCTTCATTACCTGCTATTCAATGTCTTCTATATTACTTCACATAGTTTGTCCACTTTTTGTTGCTTTAGGGACAGAAGTCTCTGGGTCTCTGTTATTCCATCTTAACTGGAAGAATAAGTCTCTCTTACTTTGTATTAGAATTAGTTACAGAGTTCCAGAACTGTTAATGTCTGATTCTATACTACTGAATTCATACACAGTTCTTTTGCCTTCCTAATGACTATATAGATGAAAGTTTATAACCCTACCTGTAAACAAATTTTATACTTTAAGAATAATATTTAAGCCTTAGTTTCAGAACAAATGGTCATCATATTTTCAAAGCCCTGAAGGACATCTCTAATGTGTGTCTTGAAGAAGGGCTGAGAATCCATACATTATACATAGCTCCTGATGACACAGAAAGTCTTTGCAATGAAAAGCTAAGAACAGTTATCTTACCATAGAGACAATGTGAGTGTCAATATAGACATCCCTATTAAAATGATACATAATTAGTCATATAAAATTTGGCTCTTCATACAAGAACTTTCAATAATAACCCCAAGTGTTTCTTTAGTACTCACTATAAAACAGGTACTAAGGTAGGTGGTATTTACAGAAAACATGAAACATCTTCTCAAGGAAACATTCCAATATCCTATGAAACATGGCCCATTATTAATATTGTACAGATGAGAACATTGAGACTGAGACCAGAAAATGATAGAGAGATTCAAAAATAGGTTGAAAGTAACATTCTACTCTTTTATTTTAAAAGTACTTAATGTACTAGGCTCTTTTCTAAGTGCAAGAATATAGCAATGGAGGAAAAATATCCTACCCCAAGGAGTTTATTTTCTTTATAACACTAAAAATACAATTTTTATTTATTTATTTTTATGACAGAGGGCCCATGTACTGGGGGCTGGTGGGGGTCCCATCTAATGGGCCCAGTCAGGCCCCAATCCTTGCTTCTTTACTTTCACATCCCACCAGGATCTTGGACATGTGTGCATACACACTCATCATGCATGTTGCTGGCAAAACGTAGTTAGCCCTATGGGATTCGGCTCCTCTGCATAGCATTCAACTACTGTGGTAAGGGGCCATCAATGATTTGTGAATTTTAATTTATGTCTGAAGTGATATCAAAAGAAAAATGGCAAACATTATAATTTGTTATACAGGAAAATTTTAGCCTGCCTTGGAGTCACCCACCTTCAAATAATATCCTTAACACAAATTTGAGGCATCATATGGATAAAAGAAAACTAACAGATAAGGGGGTTCTCCTGCTTTATTGAACTCATAGCCTCACAAAAACTGACTACAGTGTTCTCTAAGGTAAGGATAGTATCTATCACTTATTGAGGGCTTAGAATGTGTCAGGCCAGGTGTGTGTTGACTGCTTATTCTTATAACCCTCTAAAAAAAGTTGAGAAAACAGTTTATGTGAAGATAAGTAGCTTCATTTACTCTAGTTAATAAATTCTGGTTGACTCCAATTCAATGCCCTTATCTCCTTCCACCATTACATTAATAGCTCAAGACAGTACATTTCAGAAAGAGATGCACTAAAAAAATATATATATATAAACCAAATCAAATAAAATGCAAAGCCCAAACACTGCAGCTGTCCAGAAATCACTGCAATCTACAAATGTTTCTGATTTCACTATAGTGCAGTTCCAGATTATGCCTATTTAGATAGTAAACAAGAAATGAAAGACATAAAGACAATATGGTACTGGCCATATTAATAATGGTTAAATAAATGCTCAAAAACTTGTACAATATATTTAGTTTTGAACATAAATAATTTCTTATCAACTATCACATCTGTTTTATCTGTATTCACCAGTAATAGAAATTATCTGTTACTTTAGGAATGTAAAAACAGAACTTTTCCTTTGTAAAGTATTCAAATTTAGAAATAAAAACAAAACTTGGCACACCTCTACAGCAGGTACAATGTCTATGCCGACTGTTAGAAATTCTTCAAACTTCAGAAATGGGTTAAAGCAGCTGCCAACATCAAGTAATCTGATCTTTCCTGAGGCTTGTAGCAACCTGGAAACAGATATTTAAATTATAAAAGGCAAAACGGGAAATAAAGTATAAGAAAAACTCAAATATTTGAGAATAAAAAAGATCACGTAGATGACTGGTTCTTTTAAAGCTTTTGGTCTGAGGATCCCTTTCCACATTTAAAAATTACTGAAGTCCCCAAAAGCTTTCATTTATATAGGCTATATCTATCAATAATTACCATATTTGAAGTTAAAATGACAAAATAAAAAATATTAATTTACAAAACAAATGCATTGTATGTTAATATAAATGATACATTTTAAATAAAAAATACTAGATTTTTAAAAAAAGAGTAGTAGAAAGGAAGGCCTTATTTTAGATTATTTTCTAGTTTCTTTCCTGTCTGACTTAATAGAAAACCAATGGAAAAACTTAATAGAAAACTCATATCTGTGTTTATATTCAAGCTGCTGCAACACCAACCACATGCCTGGTCATCTCTAGAAAACTTTATATTCATGACAGTATGGGATTAAAAAAGGCAAATGATATATTACAGTTATGAAAATAATTTTTTTCTGGTAGAGACCCTGAAAAGGTCTCACTCAGATCCTCAGATATCCTGAAACTGCTTTTGTGATTGAAAGAATCTATCCATAAACCACTTCTCAGTAGTCAGTATAACAACATCTTTGGACTTAATTTTGTCTTAATGATTTAAAAGAATTGAATACAATAGTATTTAAGTTATGAAAAACTTCTGTGTTCAAGAGCCTTTCCTCATGTCTAAATAGCAGAAAAAATAAGTAGCAAATTTAGTGAAAATGAAAATATGGCTCTACGTAGCAGCAAATAAAGATGGAGGAAAACAGTCAATTTTGGTTGGTACTAACTGTAGTCTAAAAAAAAATTAGAAACATAGCAATTACACCAAAGTGGGCCTAGTTATTCTGTCTACAAAACAACTCAGTAATTCTGACATCCAGTTTTTGCAAGCAACAAGTAGGAACTCTCCCTTGTGAAAAGAGCTGGTCTTAGGGCTCAAGGGGTAATTTTCTGTATGGCAGCCGATCAGGAAGCAGATTACTATATAATTTGTATGATGTCTATAACAAATAATCACTTGTAAATCTGAGCTTAGTGGTTCTTCAAATACTACAGTACACTAATTCTAAGGAAGAAAGTAGCTAGCAAATATCTATAGAATAGGTTGCTAACAGAATAAAAGATCTAGTTGATAAGTGTCAGAAATGCCTGGCATGTAGCTGGCATTGCTGCTTAATTAGTAAAAATTTAAATACGGAGATCATAACTAGTTAGAACAAATGAGAACCTGTAATCAAATGCAAACTATGTGTGTGTATATATATGTGTGTGTGTATAATGTATAATCTTACATATATTTATATATACATGTACGATGTATGCGTACATGCACACGTGCTTGAGTGCACAAACACACACACACACACTATTAAATCATTAATCTTTACTTGGGGCTTTGGTTAAGAATAAGAACGAAACTTGATTCTGTCCCTTAATGTGGATAATAATGGTATCTAAGAGAGTTTTTTCAGGATTTAATGAGATATTACATTCGGTGCTCAATGACTGGTATATGGTAAGTAAATCCTCAAAAAGTGGTAGATATTGTATCCCACTGTTATGCTAAAGATGAAATCTTCTGTGCTTCATGCACTATGATCTTCCTAAGCGTGGTAAAAGATAATTCTGTTTCACACTAAATTATATACCACAGATTCCAGTAAAATGGGTAGCAACAAATATCTGACAGTCTTAAAATATACTTCATATAAATTGAATTTTCTATTTGGATTGAGTATTTTAAATCATTCAGTTAATTCAACTTTGATATAATTACCAGTAACTTAATATCATGGATTAGCTTACTAATTTATAATTCTCAGCAATGTATTTAGTCCATTCAAATTCCTCAGTTTTTACTTGCATAAAACACAGATATACAGTTTAAAGAATAGTCACACAGTAAACATCCATGTAATTACCACCCAGGTCAAGAAATAAAACATTGCCTGCACTGTGGAAGCATGACATCTGGTGCTCATTTCTGTAATGGTAGCCACTATTCTGCTTTCAGTGATAATCATTCACTTGATTTCCTTTATAGTCTTAACTACCTATGATTGGATGTTTAAATATTATAGGTTTTTATACTACACATTTGTTTTTGTGCCTTGCTTCTTTCAATTAATATGTTTGCAGAGTGTTGGCTATGCTTCTATAATTCACTTTCATTGCTGTATAGAACTGGCACTAAGTTTAAAGATGACTTGGGGAAAATTAACATATTTATAACGCTGAGTGTTTAAATCCACAGACTTGGGATAGTTATTCATTTATTTATGATTTATAGTTTATTTGTTTTGAGAGAGATTTTTGCTATAGGGCACATGTGCTTGCTGGAGACACAGAGACAGAGAGACTGAAAGTGAGAAATCAACTCCCCAGTGGGGATGGCCACAACACAATCCCTTCTCTTCCAATCTCCTCCTGGGATTTTGGGCATGCATGCACAAGCACCGGGCATGAATTTTTAAGCCTCCAGGTCTGACCTCGAACCCTAGTTGACTATGGCATAACCATTATGCAGTCTGCTGGTCCCCTTATCATTTTCTTTAAGAGAGTCTCACATATCTTTCAGTGGATTTATATTCCTCAGTATCTCTTAATTATTTTTCTCCCCAAGTTTCTTTCTGTCTTTTATGAGAGAAGACAAACACTAACTCTAACCCTAATTTAAACCTAACCCAACCCCTACATGGGATTTCTTTAATTATTATTAATTTTTAAATTTTAATTATTTTAATTTTGGCTTTTAAAATGGCTAGACTTTAAAGTTTCTATTGCTTACAGAATTTTTTTTTTCTTTAAAATAATTTATTTTAGGGCTGGCAGGTGAGGTGGTGGTTAAGGTGCTGGGCTCCCACGTGGTTGACCACATTTTGAGCCTCAGACCTGGAAGCTTACTTTCACACTTTCTCTCTCTGGTCAAATTAAAAAGTAACAATAAATAAACTTAAATAAAAAAATTCTTTAAAATAGTTTACTTTATAAACTATGACTCAATTTTAATATCTGAAGCTTTTATCGGTCTGTTTTTATTGTCCTGCTTACAAGGTCACGGTGACTTGTTCCCATACATATTTAGTACTTATTATTCTATGTTTACTTTTCTTCAAAAATTATTTATGAAGATTCTTTGTTTCTACTAGGCAACCTGAAATAGCAACAGAGGAGGACCACTTTCAACTAAATAAATTCAGGATTTCATGTGTTTTGGACCACGCTGGTGATGTAAATTTGGATTATAAATTTGTGCTTGGGATGTCTTGTGGTTTCACTTTGTCAGGGTTTGTCCCCTCTGGGTGAATGGCATGGATTTACTTTTGGTTCAGCAAACTGAGAAAATAGTTTCTTTGGATATTCAACTCTATCAGCAGAATTTAGAAACCAAAGAAAGTTTGCCAATTTGGACAAATGTTCTCAAGACAAAAGCAGCTTTGTGTTCTGCTTACCTTTCTTCTGGCTTCCTGACATCACATGAATTTTTGCCTTATTTTATCCAGCATTTAAAAAAAGCTGCTGCTTTCAGTTTGAGGGACTTATTAGAATATTCAGCTAGCCTTATTATAGTTTAACTTTTAAAGTAAAATATATAAACAGATACAATTAACTCAGTCTAAATGGTCAATATAAAATCCGTCTGTGACAATATAGCTAGTTCTTACTTACAAAAGAATATTCAACAAAATACTAGTAGTAGTGTTTTGGGTGCTAGCAGGTGGCATGGTGATTCAGGTGGCTGAATACCACACAGCCTACTGTGTGGTTCAGTCCTCGAACATGGCAGCTTGAGGGACATGCCCAGTGTGGTGTGGTCATACCCTCTAAGGAGGTGATAGTTCATGTTCCCCCTCTCTGTCTCTGTCAAGCACATGCCCCATAGCAAAAACTAAAAAACGAAAAAAATGAGACCAGCAGATGGTGTAGAAGTTACGTTGCTGGACTCCCACATGGCTGACTGCAGTTCAAGTCCTGGACCCAGTGGCTTGAAACGCATACCAGGTGTGTGTGTGTGTGTGTGTGTGTGTGTGTGTGTGTGCCCAAGGTTTTGTGGGGGAGAATGAAGGAGAAGGGATTGCAATGTAGCCATCCCCACTGACAGATGATTTCTTACTTTTACTCTGTCTCTCTCACCCACAAGAACATGCTCCCTAAGGCAAATAACAAAACAAAACAAAACAGCTCTAGAAAAAGAATTTAAAAGGAGGATAGTTTTGTTATTTTTCATTTACTTGAAAGTACTATACCATGAGAACAGATTTGGAGTGTGAAGGGCAAAAATTAGACTCTAAATAATTGGTTAATGGACTGACATTTCTTCATCACTAAAGGCTAGAGAGTCAATCTTAAATAATAGACTTTTTACTTCCACACATTATTATGTGTAATACAGGGACCAGTAGATGGTGAAATGGTTACATCCCTGGACTACCATGTAGTCAACTGAGGTTTGAATTCCTAGACCTGGTAGCTTAGAACTCATGCTGGGCACATGGGCATGCATGTCCAAGATCCTGAGACAAGAATGGAAGAGAAGGGACCATAGGGTGACCATCCCCTTTTGGGGGGGTTGTTGTTGGTGGTGGTGTGATTCTTGCTGTGTCTCTGTCTCTCTGTATGTGCCCTACAGCAAAAATCTTTCTTTCAAAAAGGAAAAAAAAATGTGTAATATATAACAGAGAAAACTAATTTGAGAATCAGTTCCTCATTAAATTAGTGCTACTATTTTTTAGAGAGAGAGAGATATTTTGCTATAGAGCACATGCACTCACCGAAGAGAACAGAGAGACAAAAAGTGAGAAATCACCCCCCCCCCCCCCAGGGGGGATGGCCATGCCACAAACCCTTCTCCATTTTCCACTAGGAATCTTGGGCACGCATGCACATGTGCCCAGATAAGTTTAAGCTGCTGGGTCAGGGACTCAAACCGCAGGAGTCCAGCAACGTAACCATTACCCCATCTGCTGGTCCTTAAATTATTAAAAATTTAAAACTACAGAGAAGTGCTAGTTGTAATATAATAACACAAGAGAAACATCCTGGAGATGCATGTTCATTGTTGCTGAAATAATTTTTCAAATAAATATTAACATCTTAGCAAGAGAGGTATAAGTTTAATTAATAAAATTAAGCATACTGCATTCCAACAATATTAAATTATTGAATGAATATGAATTCTGAAAGGAAGATTACTTAATATGACTATGTGTACTTTCTTCCTCTAAGTCAAGAGTTCTTAAATATTTTTGAACTATGAACCACTTTAGCAGTCTGGTGAAGTATAAGGGTCCCTTTTCAAAATGTTTTTAAATAAAATAATAAGTTACATGAATAAGTTAAATTACAAAGGAAACTTAGTTATCCTAAAATACAATTATCAAAATACTATTCAAAACATTATTACACAGTAACATAAGTATTTCTTTAGTAACATATTAAATAGTAAGAATAGAGCAGTGATTTTAATAACTACAATAATTACAAAATAGTGATGAGAATAAATATTCTGATATAGAACTACAGTAAGATATAGAAATATCTGTATTTTCTTTAAGTAACACAGATTTTGCTGCCTACATTCATAAATGGCAGACATGCTGTATTATAATTAGAAGTTAGTAAAAAAGATTTTTTTTCTTGTGAAAGTTCACAGAACCCCCAAAAGAGTTAAGAATAAAAAGAACTAAACTTGGACAGGTTCATTTCACATAGTAAAAGCTGTCAAATAGAAAACTATTTTGAAGGAAAGGATCATTTCCTTTCTAGGAATGATGGTGATTATGAGGTAAATTTATGGCTCACTTCTAACAAGTATACAGGAATCTTCAGTAGGTATTATTTATGTTAAATCTCATCTCTGGTTCCACACTATGTTTTTCATTGAACATATTTTTTCATATTTAAAAAACTGTATTTGGAGCCACCTAGTGGAGTGGTGGTTAAGGTGGCTGGATCCCACATGGATGACTAAGGCCCAAATCCAGTGGCTTGGAAAACATGGCAGATGTGTATGCATATATGCCCAAAGTCCTGAGAGGAGAACAGGGAAGAAGGGACTGCAGCGTGGCCAACACCCCCAGGGGGTGTTTTCTCACTTTCCCTCTCTCTGGCAAGCATACACATCATGCAGAAATTATTAAATTTATAAAAAAAAAGAAAAAAGATTACATCTGTTTTTATAAACCACTTTTGGAATATGGGTATTTTAGAAATTTTTTGTAAACAAAATAGGTAAAACACCTAACACAGATATGACTAAATGGAATTACCCAATTTACAATGTTTAACTACTCCTTAAAATCTTCCTGTAAGAAAGAAGTAATTCTTTTATATTACTGCAGAGCTATCCCAGCCTCACTGTACATGGTAAGTTCTATTGGCATCTGTAGTCACATAGTCCAAAAGAAATCAATCTTATTAAAATTACAAGAGATAGGGCTAACAGGTGGTGTGTTTTTTAAGGGCACTGGACTCCCAAATGGTTGACTGTGGTTTGAGACCTGGACTTGGCAGCTTGCTTTCTCACCTTCTCTCTCACTCTCCCCTCTCTGGTCAAATTAAAATAAATAAAGTTAAATAAAATAATTCTTTAGAAACAGGATTATCAGAGCTCATCAAAAAGTTCATGGAAAATGTGTATAAGGAAAAAACTGCATAATTTCAAAATTTTTTTTAGATTTTAAATTTTTTAGATTTTCATGAACTTTTAATTTCAAGTTTCTTGTAGTAGTTTAAATCTTCGGAAAAAAATCATACCTTTAGTATATTTTTAAAAACATAACATTAAATGTGTGTGTGTATATATATATATATATATGTATATATATATATATATATATACACTTTTAATTTAACAAAGACTAATGAATAACTGTTGTACCAGTCAGTCTCTGTTTAGTATCTGAGACATCAAGTTTGATAAGATTCCTGATACTCAAGTAATTCTGTTAGTGAAAATGACACACTTGTGAACAACTCAATGCTTGCATTAAGTAGATTATGTATTATGGGATAACACTAGTGGAAAAGAAGGAGAACCCTGAGCTGAACCTATAGAATAAGCAGGGGGAAAAATAGAGGTGGAGTGATTAGAGAATAAAGGAGATGGTTGAGGTGGGTGATATTATTTCAACCAGAAAGCATAGTTGAATACAAAGGTCTGTTTCCAAGTAGGTATAGACTTGCCATAGAATCTCTAAGTTCATCACTAATTACCTCTGAAATGTCCACTCATTGATTTCACTGTAGTTTAAGTCCATAATGCCACTTTTTTGTTCTTTCTACCCTTAAAACATTTAAAACTCAACTTGAATTTGAAAAAACTAGAGCCAAAAATATCTAATAACTTTCCGTAAAAGAAGGGAAAGTATCTAAAATAGCTGGCTATTAGATTTATCTGGGATTTGAAAACTCAATTCTACTACTAAAAACTTACATATGTATATGATATTATTATTTTCCAAACTGATTTTATTATAACAACCACAATGTAATTTTTCCTGCCAACAAAATGGAAAACAGTTACTAAAATAGAAATAACAGCACCTTTTTCACTGTGTTTTATATAAAGTTTAAATGAGTTAACAATACATCACAGATGGGGATAAGAAGTAAAGACATGACAATTATCAGAAGTTCAGTACAGTAAAAAAGGCTCTGGAGATGAATAACCAAGAGAACTGTCTCTTTCCCTATGCTTTACTACTAATAACCTTAGAAATTTTACTTATCCTTCTTAGGTCTCAGTTTTCTTATATGTAAAAGGAAAGGTAGAAGTAGATGACCTCTCCTCCAAAGACCATTCTAATTATAAAATTTTAGACCAGTTCTTGATGATTAAAATGACACTTTCTTGTTCAAATCTTTCTAAATAAACTTCCAGTTAAAAATAGTTCTGAAAGGGACCAGCAGTTAGCGTAATGGCTATGTCGCTGGACTCCCACATAGTCGACCATGGTTCATGTCCCGGACCCGGTGGCTTAAAACTCACGCTGGGCACGTGTGCGTCCATGCGCAAGATCCCGAGAGGAGAAAGGAGGAGAAGGGATTGCAGCGTGGCCATCCCCCCTGGGGGGTGATTTCTCGCTTTCTGTCTCTGTCTCTGTCTGTCTGGCGAGCGCACGCGACCTATAGCGAAAACCTCTCCAAAAAAAAAAAAAAGTTCTGAAAATTCACTAGGTAGTAATTCTTTTAAAAACCAAATTTCACGAAAACCTGTTTTGGGTAGATTAATAAATATTTAAAGCTCCACAGAGGATCTTCTTTCAGTGTGTTACATAGACAATGAAAACTGGCGTAATTATGGCACAATCAGAGCCAATAATATTGAACCAAAGGGACTTTCATAGCCTCAACATGGAAGTAGAAAGACTCTCTGTCACTTAAGATGTGAGGACTTCTGCATAAAGCTCTTTACCAGATGTACTCTTTTAGATGGTTCACTCTTTTTCCCACAGCAACCTAGGGCCTATCACATCCATAACATCTTTTTATAAATTACCATCAAATTCAATCACAATAGAGAATTTACAGCCATTAATAATGTTCAATAGGACTGTGCCGTTAGCATTATAAATAGCTTTGTTAAACACTTTCAATAAATTTTGTGGTCTACAGCAGCAATACTGGAATATGTTTGTGTTCTCTGGAGATTACTTCGAATAGCTGACTTGAACACATTTTTCTAAATGCATGGTAGGTTATATGTGAACTTTGTATTTGGAAACCTTTTTTTTGACATGCGAAGTGTGATTCTGAAAAAAAAATGAGCAGTAAAAATAATCTGTCAATGTACCTTATGAAAAACAAACAAGAATGGCTGAATTGATTGGACATGTCTGATCCTATATGCGGAAAACCTATATAACAAGTTCAAGAGGCTAATTAGGGAGAAAAAGACTCTAAAGAACAATTGTTAGACTGGTTTCCATTTTCAACATATCGATCTACCTTTTTCATTTACATTTCATAAAGTGATAAAACACAATGCTTGGAAAACAAAACTTGGTTAAAATGTTTACTTCAATTTTGATGCATCTACTTTTTTAAAAATTTTCTTTCATAAGAGAGAATGAAAAAAAGATAAGCATCCTTTATGGGGTCCTGCCTCAATTTCCCCCAGCTTTTCCAGCCAGCCAGGATCATGGCTGTATGCATATTCACTAGTCTGTTCAAGGGCCAATAAAGACAGATATAGGAGATATTAGGAGCCTACAACTTATAAGCTCTTCAATCAGAATAGCAATACATTTGCTTCATATGGTGTGCTGCCATAAAAAGTTTCCTGTGAAGAAAAGATTCAATGATATAATGATGTGAAGAGATGAGGAAAATCCTATAAGAGAAAGCTAAAAGCATTAACATTAACCTGCATTAGGAATCACAAAACAAATACAAACAAACATACATCTAAAGTGGCACACTACAAATTCTATAAAATATTTCATACCTATCGAGGTCACAGTAATATACACACAATCATCACACTAATGATAAAATATTAGAGCTGTAAGGATCTATATATCTTTGTGATTTAGGAGAAAAGTCATTCCTTTTTCAAATAAAAAAATTAAATTAGAATATTATCACACAAACTAAACAGCTGTTATGTACTGGTCTAGCCTGACTGGCTAGAGAGGGGCTTTCTTGAGCCCATGAGAAGCAACCTGGCTGCACAAATGTGAGTGTCACACAAATCCTGAGCCCTGATGTGCATACACACCCTGATGTGCAGCAACCTATGACACCTATGATACTGATACTACCAGTGAGATGAGTTTGTCAGAGTGAGTGGGAGGCGAGCAAACACTGGGGCTTTAAGAGTATCAAGCAGGTGACCAGCAGATGGCGTAATGGCTACGTTGCTGGACTCCTATGTAGTTGACTATGGTTTGAGTCCTGGACCTGGTGGCTTAAACTCATGCTGGGCGCGTGTGCATGCATGCCAAAGATCCTGAGAGGACAATGGAGGAGAAGAGATTGCAGCATGCCCATCCCTCCTTGGGGGTAATCTCTCATTTTCTGTCTCTCTGTCCTTTCTGTCTCTCTCTGTCTTTCTGGTGAGTGTACACACCCTGTAGCAAAAATCTCTCCCCCAAAAAAGAGTAGCAAGTAGGAGAAAGAGTGACCTCTGGAATGCCTATTATGTTTGGGAAAGAGGTGGCAATGGCTGTTAAAAGAATGTGTGGGGTTTTTTGTTTGTTTGTTTTCATGAATGATGGTGTTCTCTTTTGCTGACCGCCATCCACTCTTGTTTAAGTTAATACGTATGTGTCCCAGATGCATGGCTTCCTCCTTGGATATAGTTAGCTTGTACAGCACGCAAGCTGAATAATATTGTGGCAACATTTCATAATTTTTTAAACAAAATGAATTTTTTTATTTTTTAGGTTTTTGCCATAGGGTGCATGCATTTGCTACAGACAGAGAGAGAGAGAGAAAGAAAGTGAGAAATCATCCACGGGGAATAGCCATGCTGCAATCACTCCTCCTCTACTTTCCTCTAGGGATCTTGGGCATGCATGTATAAATGCCTGGCGTGATTTTCAAGCTGCCAGGATGGGACTCAAGTGCAATCAGACACATGGGAGTCTAGTCCCTCAACCACCATGCTACTTTGCCATCCCAAAATCAAAATATTTAACAGCACTGAAATAGTCGTACCCTTTGACCTGTAATTTAAGTATAAATTTTATCTTAACAAAAACATGACAGAAACAAAGAAATCATAGACTTGATGACTTATTTACTATTAACAATAAAGACTACTGTAGACATGGAATATGTTTACCCTGGCCATGAAACATAACACAAAACACATATATACACACACATCACACACACACACACACACACACACACACACACACATATATACACAGAGTGTTATAAATACATATACTGTATATATAATAATATAGTCTATATTATTAATGTAGACTATAATATATATTATTAATAATTTTTAATGATAATTTTGAAATGGTAAAACATTACAGAATGTTTTAAAATACCTATAATAATTTTTAAAGTACAGAATTTCAAGAGAAGTTCCTATTCTTAAATGTTTCAATATCCAATATCCAAATTGTAATACTTCTTACATTATTTAGTTGCTTAAAAATCCTTTTTCCATTTATACTAAAGATAAAATTTTAATGAACTGTTAATAATTATGTATTTCAAATTAATTAGGCTTTATTATATATAAGTGATTTTATTTCTGAAAGCTTACATACTTAATGTTTTCTATGCAAAAATGTGTCATGACTTTTCCAATGATCCAATATAAAATCACCTGTCAGGGTGGGAAGCCCATATCAGACTTCTATTTATTTTATTAGAGAAAGTGGTTTTACTATAGAAAGTAAAAAATGACTAAGTTAGCAATACAGAGAAGCTATCACATTTAATATTTTAAAATATAGCTTATTTCAACTATCCCATCTATTATTATGACACAAAGAAGTTTTTGACAACCTATATTGAAGTAGTTATTAACAACTTGAAATTTTGTGGTATCATGCAATTCTTTTATTAAGAAATTGGGCTTTATTTAGTATATAAAATGAAACTAACACCAAGGATAATTAATATTGTGTCAACGTAACTTGGTCTGCAGTACCCAGACATTTGATCAAATGTTAGTCTAAATGCTGCTGTGGATTTTTTTTTTTTTTTTTGAAAGCTAAGATTAACATTTAAATTGGAAGACTTTCAGTAGAGCAGATCACCCACTATAATGTGAGTAGGCCTCATCCAATCAGTTGAAGGTGTTAATAGAAAAAAAACTGAAGTTGCCCTAGGAAGAGAGAATTATGCCAGCAGGCTGCTATCAGACTCAGGCTATAAAAGTGCCTCTTCTCTGGGTCGTGGGGCCTCTTAGCCTGTCCTGTGCATTTTGGACTTGGCAGCCTTCACAAGCTTGTGAACCATTCCTTAAAATACATCCTTATCTAAATATGATATACACACACATTATATGACAAGTTCATGAAAAATATGTTAAGAAAAACTATAGCTGGATTTCTAAGGTTTTTATTTGCATGAAAGCAAGCTCATATTCTAACTCCATTCTTTCACAAACTTTTTGAAGTCCCCTTGTATATGTGTAACATTCTATTGGTTCTGCTCCTCTGGAAAGCCCTAACTAATACAACCCTCCACATAGTCCCTGTGTCTGATGGTTAAGCCTTTCATGTATTATATAATAGTGTTACCTAAAGGACAAGAGGGTGTTCCATGATACAGAGGAATGACAGTGGCTTCCCCACCATCTGTTTCCTTCTCCTTTCAAAACAATTCAAGTTACTCAGTTTCCTTGCTCTCAGGTAAGTGAATAAACTAAACTATTAGTTTTAATTAAATTAAACTTCATGAAAGTAACTTATCAACTCCTCAAAAAGAAACTAAAATAAATGTAAAGAAATCACAAAAAAAAAAAAGGAAAGAGAAAAATGCCATATCAGATCTGACACCTCTCTGTTTTCTTGCCACAATGAGGCAAAGTGACTGAATCAAATCTGACAAGAAGTTGGAAAAACTTCAAAATTATAAAAAAGCTAACTGAAATGCAGATTTACATACACTTTATATTCACTAATGACCTTGCTCTAAGTGACTAAGTTAGCAACACAGAGAAGTTACCACATTTACTATTTTAAAATATCACTTATTTCAACCATCCCATCTATTATTATGACACAAAGAAGTGGCTGACAACTTATATTGAAGCAGTTCTTAACAACTTGAAATTTTGTGGTAACATGCAATTATTTAGTTTTAAAATTATAATAATAATTATTTTTTATACATTCAATTGCTATACATCATTTAGCTTGTATAGAGAATTTACCCAACATGAAATATACCTTAGACCAGTTGAGAACACTATACATGTTACCACCAACAGGTAATAAACCATTCTGTGTCCTACAAATGCATGCAATTCTTTAATAAATGGCAGGAATAAGTTAGTGCCTGAGTGAAAAACATATGCTACATCTTCAAAAAGTTAATGGAAAAAGCGTATGATGAAGACATTATGCATGGCTTTGAAAATTTTTCACCAAAATAAACTCTCTTTAATTCTATTTTCCCATGAACTTTTGGGAGTGTGTATATGTATATATAGATATACTTTTTTTTTTTTTGAGAGAAAGATTTTTGCCATAGGGTAAATGCGCTCACTGGAAAGACAGAGACAGAGGAACAGACAGGATGCCCACACTACAATCCCTTATCCTCCATTCTCTTAGGAATTTGGGCACACATGCACATGAGCCTGGTGTGATGTTTAAGCTACTGGGTCTGGGACTAGAGTCACAGTAAACTACGTGGGAGTCCAGTGATATAACCATTGCGCCATCTGCTGGTACTAGAATTTTTATTTAATGATTTTTTTTTATTTAATGAAAACCTTTTCAAACTTATTTAAAATGTTTTAATAAGAATAATTTTTGACATTAGGGGTATTCATTATGACAACTAGTATTTTTAACAGATATATAGTATTCTGCCCCTATAACAAATATATGTATATCTACATTTTTAAAACCATTTATCACTTTTATCTAAGAAGGTAATCACTTTGTCACTTTTTGTTATTATCAACCAATCTGACATTTTTGTCTTATATAAGGTTTCTAATTTGCTATACTTTAAAAATTCTCCTCTTCCCTTTTTTGCTCCTCTTCATTTTTGTGTTGAAGTCCCCATTTCCATGGCAGTTATCTGAATTCATCTCTTTTTCACTCAGAGTGGTTAAATACAAGTCAGTTGAAATAGGATCTACTGTCTTAACTAGGGTAGAGATATTATTAGATCATTGGGAAAGTCATGAAATGTTTTTTTTTTAAATGCAAAAATGTATCATAACTTTCCTGATTACCCAATAGGTTACCAGTGTTTTGTGAAGATGTAAAGTCCTGCTATGGTTTGAATGTGTCTTCAAAAATTCAAGTGTTCAAATTTTATTGCTATGATCACAGTACTAAGAGGTTGCAATCTTCATCTATCCATGTATTAAAAAGTAGGGCCTCTGGGAAGTAATTAGGATTAGATAAGGTCATCATCACTGAACAGTAGCAGCTTTGTGAGGAGGAGGAGAGAGGTCAGACATGACACACATACTATTTTCTGTCATGATGTCCTATGACATCTTAGGACTCTGCATGTAGAGAGTTAAACCAGAAAGAAGGCCCTCACCATGTGGTCCCTTGAAGCCTGGATCTTGAATTGTGAGCTGGATAAATCTTACTCATTATAAATTACCCAGTTTATAGCATTCTGTTATTAGCAACAGAAAAATGAGCTAAAACAGTTCCCTGTTTCTAAAACCTTTTCCTGAATAATTTATTCCTAACATTTTAATCCTCGTTGTTCTCTTTGGAATCAGCCATAATGTTTTCATATGTTAGGTTTATGGCTCTATCCTACTCTAAATATTTTGAGCTTAATCACCTTACTCAACAATACACAGAAGTGAAAGGACAATTCTAGGAGTGAAAAGAATATAGAGGAAATAGTAGTATTAATTTCTCCTGTTTCTATCATCAAATAAGTCATCTTCATGTTATAGAGTTGGGATTAACTTAATCACCAGTTGACACTACTTAGAATTTGGGTTAAAATTAACACTAAGTTTCCTTCTAACACAAAATTCATTCATTATAGGTAAGGCCTATGTTAGGCCTTAAGATATAGAAGAATATAACACAGTTTTAAACATCTCTCTTTATGGAGCTTTCTAATACAATACAATGGTATGGAAAATTATGATGGTTAAAAGATTAGGATGTCCGGTGGGCCAGTCACTATCAACAAGTTAAAACCTAACAGTTTTAGAATGCTCTAACCATATCACGTATGTTCTCAACCACTTCCAAGGCCTAAAGAAAACCAAGCATTTAGACACAGGTTCCTTGTGATTTTATGACAGAAGATTGAAAATGACTTAGAATATTGTGAATTATGTTAAATATTGATTTTCCCAGGTTTTCAAAATGGATTCTACCTTAAGAATATGTTTTCAACCCAGAGTTAATCCTTAACAGTAGAATGATCTTCATAGAAATAGGCTTTTCCTCTTGAATGATTCTTTTTTTTTTTTTTTGGAGAGGTTTTCGCTATAGGGCGCGTGCGCTCGCCAGACAGACAGAGAGAGACATAGAGACAGAAAGAGAGAAATTACTCCCCAGAGGGGATGGTCACGCCACAATCCCTTCTCCTCCATTCTCCTCTCAGGATCTTGGGCACGCACGCACACGCGCCCAGTATGAGTTTTAAGCCACCGGGTCCGGGATGCGAACCGCGTTCGACTACGTGGGAGTCCAGTGACATAGCCATTACGCTAACTGCTGGTTCCCTTGAATGATTCTTATAACAAGTAACATTGCTTAAAGGCTTAGAAATTGAGTGAGGTAGACAATCTTATTCTGAAATACTTGACTACTCCACAATCGCATTTACAGCCTAAGAGTTCTATGCTGTGACTCTACTATCACTGCTAGCTTAGATAAAAATTAATACAGGTAATAATATTTTTTAAATTCCAAAATCTAATGCTTTAGAAAACTAAGGTGAAAGGAATCCAGATGGCTAAGGTTCTTCAACAGCTTACGCATTTCAAAGATGGCTTCACCTGACTTGAACATTACAAGAAGTTTGGTTAATTTCTTAAGATCACACCCTCAATTTTAAAAGGTGGCATTCTCTAGAAGTAAAACAATTATTCCCAAATTTTCTATATTAAATTATTTAATTCTATGTTTTCTTCTTTCATTTATTCATATATACTGAATACTAATTATATGCCAGGAATTCCAGAGGTTTCAAAGATATAGTGATAAACAAGACAAAGTTGTTATCCTTAAATTTTACATAGCAAGAATATAATTTAGGTAGTAGCTATATAAATAAAATGCTTTATGAATTATCTTTACATCCTTTATATACAAAAAGCTGAATTGAGAAAATGGGAAGCATATACAAAATAATAGATGCATAGAACTATATGAGGACATCACTTAAAAAATTATAAAGAATATGATTTGAGATTAGTTATATATTCCTCCAGATAGTTACCCAATACTAGGAATGTGGCTATATCAATAGTAAGTACAAACTTAGTCTAGAATGCATCATAAAATTTGGTACAGGGAACCATCTCAAAATTATGTGCAATAACTAATTTAAAGAAGCCAGCTCTAACTTAGGTAGATCCCCAGCTAGGTAGTCTCCCAGAGCCAAGGGAAGAATGGAGAATGGAAGAGAGCCAGGGAAGGAAGGGAACGAGCTTCAGTAGTCAGTTGCCTGTGGATACAATAGCTGTTGCTTGATGAAAAAAGAGGTCAGAAAGGGAGTGGGCTGAAATCCAAAAAGAAGGTTGTTTATAGGTTATAGAGTTTCAGGTCCTATTGTATTTCTTCCCCTCCCCCCCTTTTAATTTTTTTTATATTACATTTAATTACATATATCTTTACTATTATTATTATTATTATTTTGGAGAGGTTTTTGCTATAGGGCGCGTGCGCTTGCCAGACAGACAGAGAGACACATAGAGACAGAAAGCGAGAAATCATTCCCCAGGGGGGATGGCCACGCCGCAATCCCTTCTCCTCCATTCTCCTCTTGGGATCTTGGGCACGCATGCACACGCGCCCAGCATGTTTTAAGCCACCGGGTCCAGGACGCGAACCGCGGTCGACTACGTGGGAGTCCAGTGATATAACCATTACACTAACTGCTGGTCCCACTATTATTATTTTTAATTCTCATTTTTTTAAACATTCAATCACTATACATCATTTGGCTTGTAAAGAGAATTTACCTAACATGAAAATACTTCTCAGACCAGTCCAGTAGAGAATACTATGTATGTTATCACCAACAGGTAATAAACCATTTCTGTGTCCCACAAATTCTATTGTATCTCTTTAAATAGCAGCTGCCCCATAAACTTCATGGTGGAAGGTTTAAAAAGGCAAGACTCAAACCCTAATTCTCTACTATAAGTACAAAACTGTAAATCTTGTTCGGACCTGAGTACTAGATATCTAGGGAGAGTTGTAGATTATTTTTGTTTATTTTGAAATTAGCGTTAGTCTTCATAGTCAACCATGCTTTTTTAAACTTTTTTTCCCCCTCAAGATGCTTCTAAAACAATATTATTACTACTATACTTAATGAAAGGGATGAAATTGTAAGCAAAGTGCAGAAGCCTTTATCTGATGAAGGTATTTAAAAATTATGGTTCATGTTTTCCCTTACATATTCCATTGCCTATTTTTTTTTTTTGAGAGGTTTTTGCTATAGGGCGCGTGCGCTCGCCAGCCAGACAGAGAAAGACAGAGAGACAGAAAGCGAGAAATCACCCCCCAAGGGGATGGCCACACTGCAATCCCTTCTCCTCCATTCTTCTCTCGGGATCCTGGGCATGCACGCACACGCGCTCGGCGTGAGTTTTAAGCCACAGGGTCCGGGACGCGAAGCCCGGTCGACTACGTGGGAGTCCAGCGACATAGCCATTACGCCAACTGCTGGTCCCTTGCCTATTACATTTTTTGCACTATCCATCATTTGATATAAATAACTGGAAAATTAAAATAATGCCAAAGATAGTTCAGTTGTCAGGCTTATTACAACTGCAACAAAGATAAAGTTCAGCCTGTTTAAAACAATGCATTTTCAACTTCTCAATTTGATACTCGCTGGACATATCATTGAGATGCTGAAAATTCAACTATGTACTCAATTTTATTAATGTTCAAGAATACATTATAACACACTGGAAAACTACTATTTCTGTCTAAAGCATGAAGTATAATTAAAATATTTTTCTTTTTTTATGAAAACAAGATTAAAACTCTTATAACTGTTCAAATATATTAATATATTATTACATATGACTTTTCTGTTTTCTTTAAACAATTTTTTTTTTTTTTTTTTTTTTTTTTTTTTTTTTTTTTTTTTTTACTGCCAGAGAGTACATGTGCTTGCCAAAGAGGGAAAGGAGGAGAAACACAAATACAGAAGGGAGCCCCACACCCTCTCCTAGTATAGCGTGGTCACACCACAATTCTTTTCCCTCTAATCCTCTATGTCAGACTTTTGGGCAGACACACATCTGCCCAATTACATTTTTTGCATTATCCATCATTTGATATAAATAACTGGGAAAAATTTTTTCTTAAAGAATTATTTCATTTAACTTTATTTACTTATTTTAACCTGACCAGAGAGAGAGGGAAGAAAAGTGAAAAAGCAAGCTGCCAGGCCTGGGACCTGAACCACAGTTGACTTTGTAGAGTCCAGTGTCCCCAACACACCACCTGCCAATCCCCAAGTGTGTTTTTTAAGTTGCCAAAGCTAGGCTTTGAACTGTGGTTGGTCATGCAAAATCTGGTTCCCTTAACCACTGTGTCAGTCTCTGTATGACTTTTATAAAAGCATTTTTCAGGAATTCTTTTTTTTTAAATAATTATTTTTTATTTAACTTTATTTTATTTATTTATTATTTTAATTTGACCAGAGAGGGATGGGGGGGGGGTGAGAGAGAAAGTGAGAAAGCAAGCTGACAGGTCTAGGACTTGAACTAGGATCAGCTGTGTGGAAGTCCAGAACCCTTAACCATCATGGCACCTGCCAGTGGTGGTTATTTGAAGTTATTATTATTTTTATTGTCAGAGGGCACATACACTTGCCAGAGACAGCAAGAAAGTATTCCCTGATGAGGCATGGTCACAGCATAATCCCTTTTCATTTCTCCTTCCCATCAGTACTTTGGGCACACATACACATACACATACACATGCACCCAGCGTATTTTTTAAGCCCCTGGGTTTGGGACTCGAACTATGGGCAGTCCTTTCAGTAATTATTCATGTATGAAAAGGAACTATCTGGGGACCAGCAGTTAGCGTAATGGCTATGTCGCTGGACTCCCACGTAGTCGACCGTGGTTCGCGTCCTGGACCCGGTGGCTTAAAACTCACGCCGGGCGCGTGTGCGTGCGTGCCCAAGATCCCGAGAAGAGAACGGAGGAAAAGGGACTGTGGCGTGGCCATCCCCCCTGGGGGGTGATTTCTCGCTTTCTGTCTCTCTGTCTGTCTTCTGTCTGGCGAGCGCACGCGCCCTACAGCGAAAACCTCTCCAAAAAAAAAAAAAAAAAAAAAGGAACTATCTGCACACCAAGAACTATCTGTAAATGGACTTCATTAACTCAGTTCATGATGTTCACTTACCTGTATCTCTTCTATCTACTCTTTACTCTACACGTTTCTCACTTTTCTTAGTATTTATTTGTAACTGAGTTATAGTATATTATGGGTTTTGTGCCTTAAAAGGCAGGGTCACCATATAGTTCATAGTCCAAACAGGGAAGCTTCCAAAAATGAAAAAGAGCACTATTAAACATAAATCAGGACTGGACAAAGCAAATCAGGACATATAGCCATCCTGTTTATAGACAGTATAACAATAACAAAAAAATTATAGTGTAAATTGATGTTAAGCATTTCACCAATGAAAATATGTTTTAACTGGTTTTCCTTCTTGATGACCAAGTTTGATTCTTCACCGTCTTTTTGGTTAAAAACATCCAACATGTATGTTCAATATACTCCAGCATGAAATATACTTTATCTAAAACCTCTGGGGGACCAGCAGTTAGCATAATGGCTGTGTCGCTGGACTCCCACATAGTTGACCATGGTTCGTGTCCTGGACCCTATGGCTTAAAACTCACACCGGGCGCGTGTGCATGCGTGCCCAAGATCCGAAGAGGAGAATGGAGGAGAAGGGATTGCGGTGTGACCATCCCCCCTGGGGGGTGATTTTTCGCTTTCTGTCTCTATGTCTCTCTCTGTCTGTCTGGCAAGCGCACGCGCGTTATAGCGAAAACCTCTCAAAAAAAAAAAAAAAATCCCTACTGAGGACTGCTCCAAAAGAACCACTTAACTTGACGGTTCTGTTCTTTTCTCCCTCCTTTGAAGCTAAGTCTTTCTGGTCCATTATATATATTTTTAAAAAAATGTTTAATCACTGATTATGCTCAGAAAAATAATTTTCATTAGTGAATGCCTTCTTGCTTAATTAATTAGAGTAACTTGATTTCTTGGTTTTAAACCTTTGAATACATTTACTAATTCTATGTGGGTTGTTAGAGAATGATGGTACTTGTTCTTTGCCCTTTTTTTCATTAATTTTTTTTCAGATTTTTTATTCTCTCTTTTTTTTTTTAAACATTCAATCACTATACATCATTTGGCTTGTAAAGAGAATTTATCGAACATGAAGTACTTCTCAGACCAGTCTAGTTGAGATTACTATGCATGTTATCATCAATAGGTAATAAGCCATTTCTGTGTGCCACAAATGTCATAGCTCTCTACTTTTTTTTCCTGCTTTCCTTCTCTATACTTATTTCCTTCTCCAACCTACACCCCTCCTTCCACACTGTCTTCAGCGTCCATAACTATTTTCAGTGAATTTATGCCCTCCAGTATTTCAATCTCTACCATAGAGTGCAGAGAGTATATATAAAGTGGATACATACATTATCTTTCTTTTATAGCCGCAGTCGACTACGTGGGAGTCCAGCGACATAGCCATTACGCTAACTGCTGGTTCCAGTAGGGAATTTTGATTAAGGAAGTAGTCTTCATGGGGGATGCATGCAGTTAATGATTAAAGGTGCAGTACTAATGCAATTTACTCATCAACCCACTGAATTCTCTACATACATTCTCTCAGATGGGGGAAGACAGCCAAACTGTGATCCCTTTTCTGTTCTCCTCTCAGGTTTGGGAACAAATGCACATGCACCTGGCACAATTTTCAAGACTCCAGGTTTGGGACTCCAACCATGGAGGTGACTATGTGGGGTCCAGTGACTTAATCTCCACCCCATCTACTGGCCCTGAATTCCTCTTTTTTAGATGGTTCAGGTAAATAAAATATTTACTCTATAAACTACATGTACAAAATAAGATGTGAGCAATAGTTGAGTCGAACTCCAATTTCCCTCGACATTATCCTCTCTTAATCTTTCCACTCACTATCACACTTTCCTGAAGAGTATCATTAACCTATAAATCTCACACTTGAACTTCAAGTTATTGAAATTTAATTGCCACTCTTAGAACTGCACAAATCTTTCTCAAGGTCAATGAGTTTTTCAATAATCTTAGCCAAAAGGCCAATAAGAGATGAGTCAAATTGAACATCAAATCTAAGAACATCCTCTTAATCTGTACCTATTAACAATTATCCTTCTGAATTCACATATTCACTGTGGTTTCCTCATCATCCTGTTATATGTAAACATCTCCTCCTGGGATCTTGGGCACTTGTGCACATGTGTCTGGCATGAGTTTCAGGTCACTGGGTCCAGGACTAGAATCGCAACTGGCTATGTGGGAGTCCAGCGAAATAACTGCTATGCCATCTGCTTCCCCAAAATGGAAACACTTTTAATTCACAGACCCTTCTCCCTTCTCAGTGAGAGGGCCTCTGAGACTCCTAGTGACTCACAGACCACACTTTAAGATATGCTACTAGAGAAGTATGTAGCCTGTTGATCATACCAAGTCCATAAATAGTGGAAGTTTTTCCTGAGAAAGTCTGATGTTTAAGACTTTAACAATGAACAGGAAATTATCTAGGTGAAGGGAGATGAGTAATAAATTATGAAAGAATGTTCTAGGCAGAAGGAAAAATACCAGGTAAGAGCTGAATTTTGCAGGATAAAAAGTGAAGCTTTATGTTATTAAGTTCTATAGTTGAAAACAAAAAGAAATTAGGGAGACAAAAGTCTATTATGAGGGAGTTTTTATGTTATGTTAAGGAACTTGAAGGTGAAGATCTATGTTACTAAGTTATATAGCTAAAAACGAAAAAGGTACTGAGAAATGAGGGAGGCAAAAGTCTATCAGGAGGGACTTTCTATATTAGGTTAAGAAACCTGTATTTTTATATCAAGGTCAAAGGGAAATCACTAAAAAGTCTGACATGTGAGAGCCAGCATTAACAGGTTGATGATTCAGAAAAAAAAACCCAAGCTGAATTGTGGAGAATGAAGTGGAGTAAGACAGGAAAGGACTACTGCAATAGCCTTGGGATAAGACAAAGAGAAGTAGACAGAAGCAATGTTGACAACTTAAGAACTCATAGGACTTTGTGATTACCTGGAAATGGGAAGTGAGATGGGGAAAGAATCAAGAATAATTCTTAATGTTTCTGAGTTAGGTATATATGAGGTTGTTGGGAAAGTCAGACATATTTCTCTATGCAAAAATGCATCATGATTTTCCTGACAACCCAACAGATAGATTTAATAAAATAGGGAACACTGAAAGAGAAATAGATGTGGATGGTTCAGGGAATAGTAAAAGGGAGAAAATTAGTTCACTAATGACATAAGGTTATCTAATAGGCACAAACATGAATGAGAGGTCCAGTAGGCTAGAAGATATATAATAAGGTCAGTATCTGAACTAGTGATACGGATTTGGAATTTCTAGAATATATGTGGTAACAAAAGCTATGGAAATAAACTGCTATGTGAAACTGCCATATATGGTAATTGTGAAGAGTAGAGAATCCAGGACCAACAATTAAGACACAGGAGAGAAAGGGAAAGTACTATCATGAAGGAACAAGCATATGAACTGAAAAAAAAAAAAAAGGCTCTTTTTGGTTGTTGTTTTGGCTATAGGGCAAAAGTATATACTTGCCAGAGGCAGACAGATAAAGAGAAAATGAGAAATCACCTCCAGGGAGATGTCCACCCACAATCCCTTCTCTTCTATTCTCTTTGCGGGATTTTGGACATGCATGCTCAAAGTTTTTCAGGCTGCAGGTTCTGAGACTCAAACTGCACAGTTGACCATGTGGGATCTAGCCACCCTAACCACCACGCCACTGGCTGGCCTTGAAAAGAAGCCTCTAACAGTGTATGAATTAAGATGAACACTCTTTAAAAAAATATTGTAGTAATAAAGAGACAAATATGGAAGAAGTTCATTATCAATAATCACTAAATTATCAATAGCCTATTTATTTATTTATTTATTTATTTATTTATTTATTTGCCATAGGCATGTGAGCTTGCTGGAGAGTGACAGAGATAGAAAGCGGGGATGGCCATGCTACAATCCCTTTTCCTTCATTTTCCCCTCACAATTTTGGGCATACATACACACCCTTCTGGTATGTTTTTCAGGTACCAGGTCTGGGACTCCAATTGCAGAGTCAGCCATGTGGGATTCAGTGCCTTAACCACCATGCCACTTACTGGCCCACATTTTTTATTTTATTTATTTATTTATTTATTTTTACAGGAGAATCAAACATTTATTAGATATTTCTCTAAGGTTATTTCCTAAGAAGATGTTAAAACTGGAAAAAGGAACTGTCTTTCTAACTTTTAAGAAAGGAGTAGGTGATAAGTATAGATTACTTACAGTCAGCTTATTCATAACAACTATGGTTTGAATATGGTTTGCCCACCAAAGTTCATGTTTTGGATGCATAGTACCTAGTGTACTGTGTTTGGGAGGTGGTGAGACCTTTAAAAGAGGGCGGGCAACATTAAATAAGCTGAGTATGTGGGAGGGACAAACAGTGGAAAAATATGTTTCCTCTTTTTCTCTCTCTACATGTGGCCATTGACCTGCCTAGGACATGTTATTACTCATAACCAGAGGCTGGTCACATGCTTGCTATAATTTTAAAAATCCCATCTGTCAGAATTATGAGCCAGATAGGTGATTTATTCTTATAAATCACCTGGTCTGAGGTAGTTTTGTTCAGAAACACAATGAACTAGTTCAATAAAATAAAACAGCTGTATTTTAAATCATGGAAACCTATGGAGGAAAACCATAAATTTGGAATTGGTAATAAGCATTGTTTCTAAGAAGTAACTTTTAAAACTTACATCATATGCTGTTTTAAATGGGACTTGATAATTGACAATATTACTAAGCCTCCAGATCTGATATTTGTAATCATAATTAAAACATTTTAGTAAAGTAAATGAGGAATTTTACATTCAGGTGTGTGTGTGTACCTATAAATACATGCATACATATATTTTTGCAGTTGGCAGGGAGAGATTTTTGACAGGGTCTTGTCATGTCATGATCCTTCTGTACCAAGTTCCCAGTTGGCTAGGATTACAGATGCACATAACTGCAGCCAGCCTGTTTGGTCAGGGAACTGAATCCAGGCCTCCTGTGAGACCCAGCCTCACACTGTGGTACCCTAGCACTTGTACCACCATGGTTAGTCTGTGTGTTGTGTGTGTGTGCATGTGTGTTTGTAAATATAAGTACTGAACCATCGGGAAAGTCATGACATTTTTGCACAGAAAAACACATTATGACTTTCCCAATGACCTAAGATATATTTAAAACTAGAAGCAAAGCACTATTTTTTTTTCTTTTTTTTTGGAGAGGTTTTTGCTATAGGGCGCATGTGCTCGCCGGACAGAGAGAGAGAGAGAGAGAGAGAGGAACAGAAAGTGAGAAATCACCCCCCAGAGGGGATGGCCACGCCGCAATCCCTTCTCCTCCATTCTCCTCTCTGGATCTTGGGCACGCATGCACACACGCCAGACCTGAGTTTAAGCCACCGGGTCCGGGACTCGAACCACGGTTGACTACGTGGGAGTCCAGCGACATAGCCATTACGCTAACTGCTGGTCCCAAAGCAAAGCACTATTGAAAACACTTAAATTTTTAAGTGTTAAAAGGGTATTTTACTTCCTCCTTTATCACAATAACATCTCTTTTCTCACTCCTTCACTACTTAAAAAGAACAAAAAGACTGAGCGGTATCTGATGGATGGTTAGGGGTCGGCTGCGGTGGGATTGGAAGGCAAGTAACCATGTCAGGATGCAGTTAATGCTGCATCCAGTCGGGGTCCAGAGAAATGAGTTTAGAAGAATCCAAAAAGATGACCAGAGAGGACTGGAGAAAAAAGAAGCTAGAAGAACAGTGAAAACTGGGTAATACCCTTGCAGAAGTTGATGAAATGGAAAAGACATCAACTCTCATATTCCTCTGTATATTTCTTCAGTGCCATGGTATAGATTCATCAAAAATGACCTACGTTGACCCTCCTGTCCCCCAGATCTAGCCAGGACAAGCCAATCACCAGCCATCTACAGTTATGTTCTGAATGGCCTGTTTCAGGGACTAGGACAATTGAAGACTTTCTGCCCAGACTTCACCCTTCTGTCCACCCCTCCCCCCCCGCCAGATCTAGCCAGGATCACAGTAATCCTCAATTTCCATGGAATCTGCTGCATAAAGAGAGCAGAATGGTACTGCTTAGAGATTGCAGATCATCTCTTCCTGCATGTCTCTGATTTAACTCCAAAATCTAGGAAAAAACGTATAATCCATCAGATGACCAGAAATCAATGCAAAGGTACGAGAGATATGAGGAGCCAAGAAAATATCTCTCCCCTAAGAGAAGAGAATAACTCCTCATCCTCCACAGACAATACAAGGGAACTTGTGGAAATGTCAGATAAACAGTTTAAAATAATCATAGTGACAAAGCTAACAGACATATAAGAGAAAAGAGATAACAAACTCCAGAAGATGCAGGAGAAAAGCGATAACGAGTTCTAGGAGGTAAGAAGTTCTTGCACGATCTGAAAAAGGAAATATACACCATAAAAAAGAATCAAACAGAGCTGTTAGAGATGAAGGCTGTAATACAGGAAATCAAAACCTCCTCTGAAGGTATTAAAAGCAGATTAGATTATGCAAAAGATCGAATCTCAGATATAGAAGATAGAACCTCTGACCTAGAAAAATTCACCAAAAAGACTGAGAAAATAACCCCAAAAAATAATATACGAGTAATATTAGATACCATTAAACACCCAAACATCTGGATCATTGGTATCCCAGAAGGTAAAGAAACTAGTAAGGGCATTGATTATCTATTCCATGAAATCCTGGAAGAAAACTTTACAAACCTAGAGAGGCATTCAACTATCCAGACTCCCAAAACACAAAGGAATCCACATAGAGTCAACCCAAGAAGATCTTCTCCAAGGCACATCATAGACAGATTGGCCAAAACCACAAGATAGACAAGATAGTAAAACTGGCAAGAGAGAAATGTCAAGTTACTTTCAAAGGATATTTCATCAGGCTAACATTGGACCACTCATTGGAAATAATGCAAGCCAGAAAAGAATGGGAAAATAAATTCAAAGTGTTAAGTGAAAATCATTTCAACCAAGAATACTATACCCAGCACAATTATCCTTTATATAGAAAGAAAAGATGAAAACATTCTCAGATAAACAAAACCTGAAAGAATTTACCAACACTAGACCAGTTCTCCAAGAAGTGCTGAAGGGAATGCTATACTGGGAAAACTAAAATCAGACACACAGACATAAGAGTACAAAAAACAGTAGACCACCAAGATGGTGGCACTCAGGAGTAAGGCTGGGGCTGACCTGATGGCTGGAGGTGTGCCTGTGGGGACTGAAACACCCACAGACGTCAGGATGACAACATACACACATGATCAGCCCGATCCTTTTCTTAGAGATGTAAAACCGGAAGACTAATGTTTATTGGAATTATGGGGGGAAAAATTGGAGTATTTTAGAAAAGAAAATGAGTGCACCCATCCCATGACAAAAAAAAAAAAAAGTCTAAAAAAAAAAAGAGTCTAAAGCTACTGCTGAATTGGTACTTCTGTAAACCTTAAATATACGTGGAACAGTATTCTTTGGAACAACAACTAGTTTCTCTGGAATAATGGCAAACTTCATTTTTAGATACTGCTTCAAGGTTAAACATGATGCTCTGAAGACATATGCATTATTGACCACACTTCTGTTTTTGTCTACTATAGTTACAAGCTCCTTGTTACTGATGCTTTGTATACAGGTAATATAAGCAAGGAAAACTGTGTTCTGTGAAGTTCACTGGCATCACTTGTGGTTGTTCATATCCCTGTGATTTGGCTTTTTCTAAAAACGGGCATCTGGCACTCAGGTATCATACTGCCCCACTGTCACCAAAAGGAAGCGTTTTACTCCATTGTCTACTGCTTTGTCAAACACAGATGAAGGCAATGGTGATCCTTCTAATCTTTCAGATGATGTTTGGAATACTTAATGGTCAACAGCATTATGAAATATTTGAAGGGACACTTGAGAAAACTGTACGTGAAGATTAACCAAAGAATCAATGAATGACAACTTAGCAGAATGAATTTTTTTGTAATGAGAACTCAGGCATTGCTGAGAGAGTAAAAAAGTAACTCTGGATAGATCATTTGTTTCTATCCCTTTTGCCTGGAATATAGCAAATACTCAACAAATATTTAGTAGTTCAATGAATGAGCTTAAAAAAAAAAAAAAAAAAAAAAAAAAGTACAAAAAATGACCAAGAAAATGGCCAGCCTAATGGTAGGGACAAGTTCTGTGTTGAATGTTAACTTCCAGAATACAAACAGAAGATCAGACCACAGTAACAATGCAAATTCAATAGAAGAGGAATTACATGAGATTGAACTAGTAAAATAGAATTTTGACTTTTGACTAAAATATTACTGATTTTCTTCTACGCTTTGTTTTCTAGATTCAAGGATTTCTGTCTTCTCTTAAACTATTGATAGGTTCATCTACCTACTGTTTGAACTGAACCCTTTTTCCTGGCTTTAAGTCTTAAGCAAATTTCCCTTAACATTTTTTGAGCTTGATCTATTAGAACTAAAACAGTTTTTTTTTTAATTAAAAAAATGCATTAAAAAATACCTGTTTAATGACTGCAGTAAGCTAATAGCCCCAGCTAGGTGCTACTTTATAGTATGTTCATTACACTCCCTGAGGTTTATGCCTAAAGTCAGACATGTGTTCATAGACTGGTATATATCAACTGCCCTTGCTATTGAAAGTATTTGGGTTAAATAAGGTCTTTAAAGAATTAATAAAATGGGGTGGCATGGAAAGCAATTATAGATATCAGAGACAATGTGAGAGGAGCGTGGGAAATGGCAGAAGGCTAGAAGTGGGGGATCAATTGGGGGAAAAAGGCAAAGTATATAAGACAAGAAATGGAAAATTATTTGTTAATGATAACACGTATAATATTCTTGATTGAGCCAAATACAGTGTATTCTGGATGGAAAATCTCATTTTTATATACTGTAATGATGCACAGTGAATGAATGTAAATAAATTTAAAATAAAAAGAAAATAAACAAAAATAAATAAATAAAAATAATAATATAAGAAAAAAAAAAAGAGACCTACCCTAAAGCACTGGAGACCACAACCAGAAAAAAAAAAGTTCAGCTCATCTGGAGAATGGTGCAAAAGGGGTGTAAAAGAGAATTCCTTAAATACTAAATACCATAAATGAATGTGTGAAAATCGTGGAGCCCTCACACACAAAAAGAAAGCCTCTGGGAGACACAGGAGAGTTGGAGCCAAATTTATAGGTACTAATATAGCTCCAGATGAACATATCCAGCCTCAGCTGATGTTTGACTATCATGGGAAGAAGGACTGCTGGAATGGCTACAACTCAGAATACATGAAAATCATAGAAGAATATGCCAAGTTGATCAGGCAAAAAGCCCAGAAACTCTAAGAATTAGTCTCAGGGAAATTAGTGGAACAGGCTAGTTTCTCAAAAACAAAAACAAAAACAAAAACAAAAACAAAAACAAAAAAAAACCCACAAAAAACAAAAAACAAAACAAAACAAAAAAACAGTGGGGAGAAGAGGGGACCAAATTCTCAGATAGAAAAAGATAATAGTGAAGATGAAGATAAATATGCAGATGAAATTGACATGCCTGGACAGAATTTTGACTGTAAGAAAAGAATTACAGTCCAGAATCTCAGGATTCATGAACATATTGCAAAATATTTGAGGAATTCAGATCCAAATACTGCCTACTGTGATCCCCAAACTAGAACAATGAGAGAGTCTTTACACCAGTGCAGGAAAGAATCCAGATGAAGTGAGTTATGTAGAAAAGAATTTCATTAACTATACAGGAGATAATATTTCAATGGCTCAAACACAGCTGTTGGCTTGGGAAGCCTATGACAAAGGATCTGCAGCACATCTGCAGGCCAACCCAACAAAACTAGAGTTGTATAAGTCCTTCAAAGTCAAAAGAAGACTACAAAGAATATAAGAAAGCAAGCATTCTTGGGACCAGCAGTTGGCATAATGGCTATGTCGCTGGACTCCCATGTAGTCAACTGTGGTTCGAATCCCAGACCCGGTGGCTTAAACTCACGCCAGGCTCATGTGCTTATGTGCCCAACATCCCAAGAGGAGAACAGAGGAGAAAGGATTGCGGTGTGGCCCTCCAAAAAAAAAAAAAAAAAAAAAAAAAAAAAAAAAAAAAAAAGAAAGCATTCTGGAAAAGTGTGGTGGCCGAGAACACTCAGATGCTCCTCCAATATAACTGCTTTTAGCCCAACTCCTCCCACTGAATTGTTTTTAGCCCAGACTAAAGAGGATGCGGAGTACAGTCAAGACACAGAACAGTCATCAAAGGACAGGAGCTAGCTGTTGCCTGCTGTTAAGTATGAGGAGGTCATAAAGATCAACAATCACACACATATCTGGGGATCTTACTTAAAAGAAGGCTGATAGAGATCCAAATGCTATCTCTTTTTTTGAGTATTCCTGTTGTACTGGAGAAAATGGGAAGGAGATTGTTAATTCAGAAGAAGGTATTATAAATGATATTGCTAGAGAAGAATGTGTAGAAAAAAACCTCAGACCCTCATGGAGCTGCATCAGGAAAAACTAAAAAAGGAGAAAAAAAGAAGCAGCAGCAGCATCAAAAGAGCAATTCAGATAGTGATGATGAGTTAAAGAGAAATGAAAAATTAAAAAAGGCACTGAGTGCAGAGGAGGCTCGCCTTCTTCATGTCAAGGAGACTTTGCACATTGATGAGAGGAAGAGGCTTACAACAGTATATATGAAACCCAGGAACCCACTCAAGAGGAAATGGAGGCCTAGAGAAGAAAAGAAACATCAGAGACCAGATGACCTGATGGCTTCTTTCCTTGGACAGCAGTAACTAGTCACACATGTGTATCAAAGATGGACAAACTTGGGAACCAGCAGTTAGCGTAATGGCTGTCGCTGGACTCCCACATAGTCGACAGCGGTTCGTGTCCTGGACCCGGTGGCTTAAAACTCACGCCGGGCGTGTGTGCATGCGTGCCCAAGATCCCGAGAGGAGAATGGAGGAGAAGGGATTGCGGCATGACCATCCCCCCTGGGGAGTGATTTCTCGCTTTCTGTCTCTATGTCTCTTTCTGTCTGTCTGGCGAGCGCACGCGCCCTATAGCAAAAACCTCTCCAAAAAACAAAAACAAACAAACAAAAAAAGATGGACAAACTAATATGTCCTTTTTGGCTTCTTGATGACTAGAAAAATCTTTATTTACTTTTTTGCTGTTTGGCTTTAATAGAATTTCTCAGAAGTATCCAAGTAAATTCATTTTTTCATATTGAAAAAACAGAACTAAGAAGAAAAATAGAGGTACATCAAGTGTGGATTAAGATTTTTATTTACAATTTTGTGTGATGTGGAAAGCAGCATTGGTTTCTGCCTAGCAAGAGTGAAATCAGATGTTTTAGACTCAACAGTTATTGAGTCTCAAAATTTATTTCCTCGTTTTTTGTGACCCTTTATTTAGTGTTAGCACACATTTTGAAGGTAGTCTGATTAGTCTTTCTCAAAAACAGAGCTTCATTTTTAAAAATGACTAGTAACTTTATAATTTCAGTTATTTCATAATCATCTGTTTTTGACTCCATCTGAAAATTATTTGGTTTTCCTGGGTCTGAAGCTGAAAGAAGTATTCTACCTTGGGCTTTGTGTCACTGAAACGAACTCTGTACAAAAAACATATAAATAAATTTATCCCTCCATGTCAATCTGTGAAATAATAAATGTTTTTCATTTGGCTATCAGATTTTTATTAATATATTTCTTTGTAACATACATTCAGAACTAAACCTGTTAGCCCTTGAATGGTTAACAACTATTTTCTTATCCTTGAGTCAGTATTGATTGATCAATAATACTAGGTTGTTGGAAAAGTCACAACTCATTTTTGCATAGAAAAATACGTTAGTACTTTTCTGACAACCAAATAGGTCAGGTTTAGCATCCTGGCCCTGAGCCCGTATCATAAAAATACTTCCTTTTTATCATAAAATAAATGGTTTGTGATTCTATTTGTTGTTTAATTATGACTATCTTTATGTAACAATCGTGAATATCAAATTAGGTATATCAGTTCTTCTACACTCTTTTAAAATCTAATTGTCATAGCCAACAGGTGTCACTTTAAAAAATTTATAGATAGTAAAGACTGAAGTGGGAAATTTTTTCAAAGAATTATTAAGAATGACTGGTTAGAGATATTAGTATACAGATTGCCATGATCATCAAGCCTTTTCTAAGAACACTTTGAAGATACTACAGAATGGGATCAATGAAAACAAAATAGCCTGTTAAAAAACCTTTGGGGGTTGGGACCAGCAGTTAGCGTAATGGCTATGTTGCTGGACTCCCACGTAGTCGACCGCGGTTCGAGTCCCGGACCCGGCGGCTTAAACTCACGCCGGGCGCGTGTGCGTGCGTGCCCAAGATCCCAAGAGGAGAATGGAGGAGAAGGGATTGCGGCGTGGCCATCCCCCCTGGGGGGTGATTTCCTGCTTTCTATCTCTCTGTCTCTCTCTGTCTGTCTGGCGAGCGCACGCGCCCTATAGCAAAAACCTAAAATAAAAAACCTTTGGGGCCAATAGGTGGTATGGTGGTTAAGGTGCTAGATTCTCACATGGTTGATCGTGGTTCAAGCCCCAGACCAGGTGGCTTTCTTTCTCACTTCCCTTTCTTTCTCTCTGTCTCTCTCTGGTCAAATTAAATAATAATAATAATAATAATAATAATAATAATAATAATAATGAATGTAATTACATAAATAAAAAAAGTCCCTGACATGAGTGCCTTGACTTTTCATACCATTCTTCCCTGTCCTTTGTATGTCTCATCTTTTTTATTAAAAACTTTATACATTTTTGATAATATGTTATAGAAACTTTCAGTCTGTATTTTCCCCCCAAGGAGGGTAGTGACGTTGGCTAGTTGATCTTATAGCAATTTGCCTGGACTTAATCTGTGGAATCTGTATTCCTTGTAATTTGTACATGCTGATGTGTACGCTCAGCCTTGGTAAATTTTTTTGCTGCTAATTTTATTATATAGACCATTTTCCTAAAGTTTGCACCTGTATCTACATAGCTTACTGGTCAAACAATGATAGGTCAGAAGTTGTGCTCAGAACTCCTCAAGTCAGTAAGGCTTCCATATTCTAATGGTCCACATGTGTGTTGACTGGTGAGTGCATTTAAAATTCAGGCAGTTTTCCTCTCTGTCTCTCCAGCAAGCATAAGTACCCTATAGGAAAAATCTCTCTCAAAAATAAATAAAAACAAACAAACAAATAAAACAAATAGATAGATAGATAAATAAATTAATTAATTAATTTAAAAAAAGAAATAAATTCAGGCAGTTTTCAACTATGCCCCATCTTTCACTTTCCACCAGGCCCTGTTGGATCTCCCCTACATGTTCACATAACTTTGTCATCAGTCATGACCCTGTGGAGGGCTTATCTTTCTCTTTAGCCCTAACTAAAGCTGCAGCCTGAGACTAGCTAGCATAGCTGCTGACTTTCCATGTTTGTTTTTATCAAGTTTGCTACTTTTATTGACAACACTTTGTGTGGGTTTTTCACCCTTTGCTCCAAATTCACCTCCTCCTGCAGTGAAGCTGCTGTTTTTCACAGTCAGCTCGTCCTGGAAAAACTTTCCTATCAATTGTGCAGGAGATGGGGGTTATGAGAACAATTCCAAGAGGACACTACAGATCCCCCTTGTTCTTAACCTAAATTCAGCTGGTTTTCATGAATAAACAATTTTCAACTTTCAGTGCCTCTGAGCATTGAAAAGGTTGTTTTTCATGATTTTGTCCAGTTTTATAAGTTTCTGCATCCTTTTTTTTAAATAATAGAGTATGCACACAAAGAGAGAATGCAAGACAGCACCTTACCCTAATCCCTAAACTCTAATCCTAACAATCATATATGAATATTTTTCTATAAATATTTAAAACCAAACTAATTTTTCTTTCCTTTAAAACTAAACCAGAGATGAACTTCTGACTATGGTAGCAAGGTTAGCAAATCTACTAAAAAAAAAAATCCTTATATTCCAGCCTTGGTGTTGCAACCTATACTGTGGGTTCAGATCCCAAGTTGGCCTGAAAACACACGAGGTGTGCATGCAGGTGTCTAATATCCTCAGAAGCTGAAGGGCTAAGAAAAGAGAATCATGGTGTGAGAAGAATCTGTCATGGGTGCTTTTCGCACAGCACTTTAAGAAGTCATTACTGGAACCAGCAGTAAGCGTAATGGCTATGTTGCTGGACTCCCACGTAGTCGACCAAAGTTCGAGTCCCGGACCCGGTGGCTTAAAACTCACGCCAGGCGCGTGTGCGTGCGTGCCCAAGATCCCAAGAGGAGAATGGAGGAGAAGGGATTGCGGCGTGACCATCCCACCTGGGGGGTGATTTCTTGCTTTCTGTCTCTCTGTTTCTCTCTGTCTGTCTGGCAAGCGCACGCGCCCTATAGCAAAAACCTCTCCAAAAAAAAAAAAAAAGAAGTCATTACTAATTAGTCAGTATGAGAAGAAATTCATCTATCATTCACGTCCATTACCTTTGCTATAAATAGGAATACAATTTTGACTCTCAGCTTCTTAGCAAATAAAGCAGAGCTATGAACAGGGTTATTACTAATTTCCATTTTTTAGAAAATTACATGTATGTCATTTGCCCATTTAAATATTGGAATCTTTAGTGCTTATCAATTTGCATGGGCTCTTTAGTAGTCAGGATATTACTTGATATACATATAGTTATTGGCATATAGAGGCTTAAACTCATGCTTCATGGATGGGAGAAAAGGAGGACACTTTTAGGATAGCCCAATCATATTTTTATAATCATCTACTTGAGACTCAGTTAAGTGGTGGAGAAAAGGAAGAGGGAAAGGGTGGTAGCAATGAGCCAGAGGAAAGACTATGAGCAAGTATAGGGCTCAGCTGCTGTAGAGCAGTGGTAACACTAGCATTCAGCAACACTGGAAGCCATACAGTGACCATGGTTCAGTTCCCAGATTGACCTGAAAAACACACTGGGTGTGCATGCTGGCACTTAAGATCCTGAAAAGCTGGAGAGCTTGGGGAAGGGAGATTATGACATGAGATTCTGATGAGGGTGCTTTCTCTCTGCCTCTTTCTGTCTCTTGTGCACATATACACATTTGCTGTCATTCATATGTACATAAATATATATGTGCATATATATATTATATATGTTATTTATATATATATATATATATATATATATATAGAGAGAGAGAGAGAGAGAGAGAGAAAGCACCCTCATGAGAATCTCATCATGCCATGATCTCCCTTCCCCAGCACTCCTGCTTTTGTGTGTGTGTGTGTGTGTGTGTATGTGTGTGTGTGTGTGTGTATACACGATGGCCACTGCTGGTCTAAAAATCTAACCCTAACTATAACCCATTCTGGTTTAGAATATTTAGAATACAGGATATTGGGGCCAGCAGGTGGTGTGGTGGTTAAGGCACTGGCCAATAGTGTGTGAATCCCAGACCTGGCAGCTTGCTTTCTCATTGCTCCCACCACCACTCTCTCTCTGGTGAGTGCACATGCACTATAGTAAATAATAATAATAATAATAATAATAAATAAAATTGAATAATTATTTTTAAAAACAAGAGTATAGGATATTGTATATATTCTTAAAAGGATTGTGACAGAGGCTATAATACATGATGATAGGTAATATCTAATAAAGAAGATCAAATTAGATATATTAAAGCATGTTTTGCCAGTTCAGCTTCTAAGAGGCAAAAAAGTTATTTTTGAATACTGTTTTAAATGTTCTGTAGCTTTCGTTTTATCTTTTTATCTTTTTTAAGTTTTGGTTAGTTGATTTCTGTCTGATTTTATTAGATTTTTCTTTTTTTTTAAATTCTCAATTACATTATCTTTATTAACAAAAGATAAAATACAAAATAGACACCAGTGTCAGACTATGTTGAACCATCCTATGTGAAGGTAGGTATACAAAAACAAATTTTTGACATTCTTAAAGTAGGTATACGTTTGCTATTTTAACTTCATGTGAGTTTGAATCTAGACACCACATATATCCATAGTACTTGAGAACTTGTCTCAGTTGCTCTCCCTCCCACTATTTCTGAGATATAAGTACAAATCTTAGGAAACTGGCCTATATAATAAAATTAGCAATAAAAAATATACCAAGGCTGAGCATACACATCAGCATGTACAAATTACAAGGAAGACAGATTCCACAGATTAAGTGCAGGCAAATTACAAAAAATAAAATAAAATAAAAAAGACAACCAACATCACCACCCTCCTTGGGGGGGAAAGTAAAAATTGAGTCTATAACATATTATCAAAAATTTATAGTTTTCAATAAAAAAAATGAGACATGCGAAGAAAAGAATGGTCCATATTTGAGAAAAAAATAGTAAATAGAAACTAATGTTGAGTGAGCCAATATGTGAATTTAGCAGACAAAAACTTCAAGGCAGCAATTACTAAAATATTCAAACATTAAAGAATGTTAAAGAATCACTGGAAAATATGATGATGATGACAATAAGGGATTCTCAACAATGAAATAGACTATAAAAAAAGAACCATTTAGAAAGTTTACAGTTGATACTTTGCATATACACCTGCATTTGACAGAAGTATAACTATATACTTTTGAAAATATGGGTCAGCATTTAAAAAATACTTAAGGATGTTTTTAACATCTGAGTTACAGGATGATCAGTAAGTTACACTTTGTAAGCTTTGTGGTAACCTTTGAATAAAGGTAAAGATGGCTTTTCTTTTCCTACTGAACTAATCAAAGATATGTTAATTTTTAAATGGAACTGCTTACAACTAGGTAACATTTTTCAACATGGTATAAAATTAAAGTAAACTAAAGTTGATGCTATGTTGATAGCCACACTTTGGGAATTGTTTATAGAGTTTTATTTTATTTTCATGGTTAGTTTTCAGTGTCTACAAAGAATGCTTCTAGAACATTTCAAGTTTAGTATTTTTAAATGATTAATAAAATATTTTATACCACATGTCCCCTCCTGTGCTATGATAAATAAATAATTTTAATACTACTAATTATTAATTGAGTTATAATACTCATGTACTTACAAAACTTGTGCCTATATGCATACAATATATTATTACCAAGCACATTTTCATATAAATAACATAATGGCAACTGGGTCTAGTAAGAATCTTCTTTTATCTTTTTAAGAGAGATTTTTTACTGTAGCACACATGTACTCAACAGAGAGAGAAAGACAAACAGAAAGCAAGACATCACCCTCCAAGGGGATGGCCACGCCTCAATCCCTTGTCCCCCATTCTCTTCTCAGGATCTTGGGCATGTACATATATGCACCCAGTTTGAGTTTTAAGTCACCAGGTCCAGGACTTGAAATGCAGTCAACTATGTGAGGGTCCAGTAACCTAACCATTACACCATCTGCTGGTCCCAGAATCAATTTTTTTAATTTAGATTTTCTCACTTACTGGATAGCTACTTTAAATTTAAAAAATTAAGTGAATTTTCTTGGTTAGAATCTTTGTATTATCAGAATTATTTTATCATTTAATAAACTTCTTCCTCATTTTTACTGAGGACAGCACACAGTACAGAACCACTGGTTCTCCTAAGCTGGATTGTGATGCTGTAGTAAAATGTTATGCTCTGTGATGCAGACCAATCTGGGGAGGTTCTGGGTTTGCCTCTAGAAACTTCCCTAAGTATGCTGGGCATACATGTGCCCATAATCCTGGGTTTAGACTGCAGCATAAAGACCCTCTTAGGGGTGCTAGCTTTCTGTCTCTGTCACTCTAGCTTATGAAAGAAATATAAGTAAAACTTAGAAAATTATTTTAAAAACCCACTAGTAGTTCTCCAGATATCTCTTAAAATTGTGTACCAGTTTTCTACCTAATATTACAACTATGCATTTCTCAGCTTAACGTTATTACTAGAGCAACAAGTAAACTGCCCACTACTTGATATAAAGCATTATACTATTTAATATTAATACAGCTATCCAAGATAATGTTAATAATCAAAATAGAAAAAATATACTTACTCAGTTATAAAGTCTGGGTTTGTAAAGCTGAGGTTGGTTAAATGACTTTCAAGTTTAGAAGACTCATGCATATTTAAGGCTGGAGTGGTCTTAGTAGCAAGTACAGCTCTTTTTTCATCTTTCTCAAGTGCTTTTCTCTTTCCACCATTTTGGAAATATTCTCTGCATACACTACAAGTCAAAATAAAGTTACATTTTAAAATACTGGGTATGACTATAAAATAAAATGGAAAACATTAGCATTTATTAATCAAGATGGGAAACTTTCAAATTAAAGCTTTCTATTTTAAAAATGTCTAATAGAGTTAAGTGTATCTTATATTTTTAAAAATTACCATACAACAAAGAATGGTTATAGATTAGATTTAATAAGTTAAAATGTGTTTTTCAGGAGTACATATATACCTAAATTGAACTTAACTAAAACTGCATTGCTCCATAGTTAACTCTGCTATTTGATGACAGTGGTGAGAAAGTAACGAAAAAGAATAATCAGTTAATTCTGAGCCAACTTTGATGGTAGTAGACAGATAACCCAACAGCTGCTTTAGAGGTCCCTCTTGGCTTAGGATAACAAAATCAGACTGTCAACATATTAAGAGGTAACTTTTCTGAGAGACAGACATAAAAGTCTAGTTCAGGTAAAAATGGTATCATATCTCAAAGGATAAGTTAAAAGAATACACAAGTTTAAACATAACAGTGGTTTTATAACACTTGGAAATTATTCCTGAGCACCAGGAGACCAATTTTACTTGTCCTAATTCTTATAAAACTAAAATGAAGATATTTCAAGACATACCATTTAAACCCATATAGTTAAACCCATATCAGGTTTCTACCTAGAATCAGAAATCGATGGCTGGCACATATTTATTGAACAGTTTTCTTACTATTTAAAACAGATCCAATCACAGGGTGAATACAGTAGGACATCAAATATGGGTGTATAACAGGACTACAAAAGGCACCATAGAATCACCTTTAATGTTTATTAGCTATTAAAGCCAAACATCTTATAGGAAAAGACTAGTTATACCTAGCTCTAGCACTTTCAATCTAACAGGAGATACAGATTTAAAAATAATTAACTGATATATTTATCAAAGCTCTTTAAACTGGACTAGGAAGAAATGTTCACCTGCTGAAATATTCATTTTGTAAGCTAAATAATGTGATTTAATGTATGAAAGAAAATGAAATAAAAAAAAGTGATTTAGAGAAAAAAATGTTTCAGGAAATAAAAAAGCTCTTTAAAGTAAAGAAAGCCTGAATCTAAACAACTTTCCTTTCTTTCCAGATTCCTAAAATAAACCAATTATGTATAGCTCATACTTTAAACAAAGCTAGACTACACTTTTCTCTACAGACACTGCTTGGTAAGGTACTAGAAACACAAGGCAAAGTAAGTAAATAGCAAAGAAGGAAGAATTCTTTTCAGCCTCTGGGAGAGGAAAGAAACTGAGTTCTAAAGTCTGTATCACCTTGCACCAGTCTGCAGCGCCCTTATCACCAGAGGTGGAGCCAGAAGTGCTAAAGTTTGACTGGACCATCTGTTCGGAAGGAGCGAGCTGTTTTCATCCCCGCCCTGCAACATCTCCTGGTCTCCCTCTTCACCTGGAGGCAAAAGCTCCCAGTCAGGACAGTGTGGTGCAAACCAAGTCCCTGAACCAGGAAGAAGAGCCATGTCCCACCTCAGCCATGGAATGGAGCTCATGGCTCCATCTCTAACAGGGGAAGACTTAACTGAAGTGAAGAAAGATGTGTAAAATTTGTGTGTACCTGTGTGAAAAGATAATAGTTGAGAGACATTGTGATCATCTATGAGCAAAGAAAAATACTCAGTAGAGAAGACATTCAAGAAATTTCCTGCCAAACACCAAGTCAAACAAGGACTGGAAAATTGTTAGACTACATACAAGAAAACTCCAAAGGACTAGCTAGACACCCTCGTTGAATTGATTAGGCAAGAAAAGAAACCACTTTCTTATACAGAAGATTACAGATGAAGTGCTGAAACTTAGAAATATAAAACTAGAACATCTGAAAGGACTGTAATGTAGCAGTTGTGAGCCTTTCCAGATGGAGCCATAAACAACCTCTCTAGATCAAATTTAAATGAGAGTAGTTTCTCTGAAAAACTGAGTGTGTCCACTGTCATGTACCATCCAGAAGAGTCTATCACAACCTCCTTCCTGCACCCCCCCCCCCCCCATTGAGTCTTCTCTGAATTTGCCTGTTCTAGAAGCAGGAAGAACTGAAAACACCATCTTCTCTTCAACTATGCTTCCTAGACCTGGGGACCATGGGGCTCCTCCTTTTGTCACCAGAGCTACAGTTAGAAAGAACTTGTGGAAGCTCTAGTGAAATGTTTCATCCCTTAAGATCATGTGCTGTTTCATGGCAATGACATTTAATTTTTTAAATAATGATGAGAGATGTCATTATTGACTTTTTATAAAACTCCTATAGTGATTCGTTGGCATTTGATACATGTCTTTAAAAATGCAATGTAAACATAATTTGTAAATGTAATTTTTAGAATAAAAGAAGCATACTTTCACAGTAGCTAAATGTGTATTGTGTTGATCATGTACTTTAATTTTTTTTTCATTTTTTAAAAGAGTTTTTAGTATTTTCAAATTTTAAATGTTTTAAGACTAATTTTAAAGGAACATTTCTCTATTTGATACTAGAGTCTTAGGCTAGGAATAGTGTTTCTTAGCATTTGTACTAGAATTTTTCAGAGTCTAGTAGTCCTTTCCAAACAGTTGGCAGTAAATGTTTAGCATTAAGCTTTTCTTATTTGGTAATAAAGTCAGTAACTGATAGAAAAACTGCCAATATACTGGGAATATCTTTTTCCCACTCAGTTGGTCATACAGGAGCTCCTGGTATTAGAGGCACACCTGATAAAATCTGATCCACCTAAGATTTCAATTTGCCAAAATTCATTCTTTAATAACCTCACTACTTAGATTTTTGTATTTTTTGCCTTATTTTGATTCTTAAAGAATAATATTTTGATATTAATCATAGTTGTTACATGTAATTTGATGAGATTTTAGGAGATACTTTGTACTTTTTCATTCTCTCTTAATGAAGACCACTGTATCATTGAAATCATGAAAACAGATTGCTACTGGTGTATGTACCAATTTTGTTTTTAATACTATTTGAAACAACTGGGCCGTTAACCATATTTTGTTATATAAAAAAGTTTGATTGCTTTTATGCATTTATAAATGTTTTCACTTAAATTATAATTCTGCCTGTTTCCTGATAGCCATCTCCTATATTTTTGTAATACTTGCAAAAAAGCAGAAATGAAAATTTACTATTAACAATAAATGTTTTTATAAGTTGAAAAAATATAAAAAAACAACCTCCTTTCAGCAAGTAGAACTATGATCTGAAGGAAGAATGCTCATTTTGCTTTCATACTTACAGGATGTTACTAACTAAACTTCAGTTTTTTTATTATCATCATAATATATATGATCTTCTCCCCTCTTACTCTTTAGTCATCATACTTATTTGACCATTAATTCTAGTATACTGTCCTGTTGATTCACTATCTCATTCTCTAAGAAAATTGTTTAATTGCTACTTTATGCCTTGACTATTATAGGAGTCTCCTAACTAGATTCCCTGCTGCTCCTAAAACAAGATAGCATGTTTCTGCCTCACAGATTTTGGACTTCTTAGTACTGGCTTTTTTCCTTACTTCTTTTTGTCTTTTGTGTATCACTTCAGTGAGACCTTCTTCTTTCTCTACCTTACTTAAAATTGTTTCATTATTCCTTGCTTTATTTTTTTCATGGCACTTACCATTACCTGACTTAGTATATATCTGATTAATATACTGCTTCTTGCCTCTCACCCCCACTAGTATATATGCTCCATGGGAGAAAGGAATTTTGACGCTAGGTTGATTTTATATTTCCAGTGTCTATAATATAATTGGTACTAAGTAGACAATCACTAAATACTATTTATTAAGTGAATAAATTTAAAAACTTAAGTTCACATTTTTCTGTGGTTATTTGATGAATGAATAAAATATGCATAATTACAAACTTTTAAAAAAGTTTATTTCTTCCATGAGCAAGCAAGACAGAGTGGGAGAGAGAGACCCAACATCTCAGTATCTCCAATAGAGTCTTAACATGTGATCTACCTCTAGCCTTCAGCCAATCCTGGACCCTGAGCCAACATGTACCTGATATATTCAGGGAGTTCCTAGCCTTGAACTGAAAACCTTCCCATGTGAGATTGCTTCAAAGACTGTTGGGTTTTACAGCTATATGACCATTGGGTCCTCAATATTACATAATTTAAAATAAAATTAAACCAGAATATTTGAAGAAAAGAAAAAACTAAAAGGAAATATAAGATGAAAGTTATCACAAATACTTTTCCCAAAAAAAGATCATACTTTGTTTCTGGGAATTCCCTTTTTAATTCAGTCAATATCATCATACTCTTTTTTATAATTTTACCACACTGACAGAACTGAATTAACAGTATTTCACTTTTGGAACCAGCAATTGGCATAATGGCTATGTTGCTGGACTCCCATGTAGCTGACTGTGGTTTGAGTCCCGGACCAGGTGGCTTGCCAAAAGGCACATGTGCGTGCATGCCCAAGATCCCGAGAGGAGAATGAGGGAAAAGGGATTGCGGTGTAGCCATCCCCCCTGGGGGGAGTGATTTCTCACTTTCTTTCTCCCTGTCTCTGTCTTCTTGGCAAGCACATGTGGCCTATAGCAAAAACTTCTCCATAAACAAAAAACAGTATTTCATTTTCTGATGATTTTTAAAACTTTTTTATTAATTGCCAGAGAAAATATGCTCACCAAAGAGAGACAGAGAGAAAGAGAGGGAGAAAGTACCCCTGTGGAATGTGGTCAGGCTTCACTGTTTCTCCATCCTGTGAGATTTGGGGCATGCATGCACATACATACCTGGTATATGTCAAGCCACTAATGCTAGAACTTGAACTGCACAGTCAGTAATGTGGGATCTGACTCCCTTAATCACTGTTATGGGGCTGGCCCAACAAGTTGTTTAAAAGACATTATTTCTTGGGACCAGCAGTTAGCATAATGGCTATGTCGCTGAACTCCCATGTAGCCCACTGTGGTTCGAGTCCCGGACCTGGTGGCTTGAACTCACGCCAGGTGCGTGTGCATGTGTGCCCAAGATCCAGAGAGGAGAATGGAGGAGAAGGGATTGCGGTGTGTCCATCCCCCCTGGGGGGTGATTTCTCGCTTTCTATCTCTCTGTCTCTTTCTGTGTTTCTGGTGAGCGCACGCACCCTATAGCAAAAACCTCTCCTAAATAAATAAATAAATAAATAAATAAATAAATAAATAAATAAATAAAGACATTATTTCTTAAATAATATTTCTGGTTTTCCACTTTGGTACAATGAATTATACCAAGCATTATTTAGATTTAAGAGTTTAAATACATTAGAAACCAAAACTGTCAGTTCATAAAAATACTCACCTACAACACCATTCAATACGACCTTCACCCTCACAAGTTTTTGCCCAATGATTATCTGCCAAATTTTTCATTGCAACAGCATATTCACAAAGTGTTTCCTCATCCTCACAGTGTTCTCGCCAGATCTTATCAAAATCTCCCACTAAAAACAAGAAAAAAGAATTAAACAGGTCAAGCTCTTGAAAATTCAGCATAATCTTGAATTAAAGATGAGAATAAGTGATATGTAAAACTTCATAAAGTTTTAAACATTTTAAAACCTTTGTGCAAATGAATGCATCATTTTAAATATGATGATCTGATAATCAAATTTTATCACTTTAAGTGTGAAGGTGAGAAAACTAAGAAAACAGAAGTAAACACTTTTGAATTATCAGTTAATAAAACAAAGACATGCTGGCAGAGGACAATTATGGCTGGCATTCAATCTTTAATTTTCCTTCTACCATTGAGCAATCTGACCTTGCATGTGCAGAGTAAAAACACTAAAGCCTGCTTCTTGTTTATTGCTTTCTTCGACCTCTACATACTTATCAGTTACCTTCATTAAAAAGGGGTTGATAGGTGAGATGACAACATAAATTAGTAAATGAGTAAATACTTTTACTTACACACTTGGACTTGCTCTAAGTAGACTATAAAAAATTAAAATCCAGCCAGCCAGCCACAGTGCAGCAGTGGTAAGGCAATGCTCTGGGATGCTAATGGCATATAAGAAGGTCCCAGGTTTATGCCTCAAGAGCTGACTGTATACACCAGACATTCAGGTGTGCCTGTGATTTTGGTCGGTTAAGGCTAGAGGAAGGATCTAGCTATGATATGACCTGTTGGAGGAGGTTTCTCTTTCTTTCTCTAATGGAAGAAATAAATAAATAAGCAAGCAAACAAAACACAAGGTTAAGGTTGATCAGTATTCAGTATACATATTTAAACCCCTCTGCTCACTTGGTCAAACCACAAACACAAAAAGTATGTTAAAAAACCTCTTCTAAGGATTTTTGGTTATCACTTACTTATTAGGTCAACTGATATTTACAAGACAGTTAAAAAGACAACTCTTCATTATTAAAAAGGCAAATCTGAGAATAGATCTTAGTGAGTTCTGTGTCAAAGGTCTAGTCAATACAGTAAAAGAAATGTTTAAGTATTCTAAAGTGCAATAAATCAGCATTCTCAATTAATAATTAGCCTTATGATTTATTTTAATATAATGGCATTTGTGAATGACTCAAAATCCTTGTGATTAATGACTCTTTCCCTTGCTCATTTTTTTATAGGCATCCTAAAAAAAATGAGTATCTTAAAGAGAGGTGTGGATGGAGAGTTGGGGGAAAAACTGCATTGGGCATACACATTTTAGTATGCCCAACTACAGAAATTCAAAAACTATTTTTAGAAAGCACAATTAACAAATATATGCCTTGCAGCCTAATAAACATTAATAATTAATAAATATTTTATGCTCAAACTAAATAACTTTAGAGAAGAATTCAGTAATCACTTGTTCACATACACAATTCTTTTTTTCTTAGATAGATTTTTGTTATAGGGCATGTGCCCTTGCCAGAAAGACAGAAATTGAGAAATTATCCTCCCATGGAAGATGGCCATGCCACAATCCTTTCTCCTCCATTCTCCTCTCGGGATTTTGGGCATGCATGCCTACAAGGCTGGCATGAGTTTTAAGTCGCTGGGTCCGGACAACTACATGGGAGTTCAGCAACATAACCATTACACTATCTGTTCCCCCGCACACGACTTTAAAATGGAATTAAAACTCTGCCTCTTCTAAAAGATAAAATTACTTGAGTGTCTTATAATTCTAGAACAAAGTTCACCAACCTGACTTCTATTCACTATATTCCATTTATATTTAAATTTCTTAAAACACTCACTTGAAAATACAATCCATTTTAAACATGAGTGATACCAACTTAAAAGTGCTAAACCAAGTTCAATATGGAAATCAATAGACCAAATTATTCTGAATCTTCGTTCTGTATTATCACATGGGCCAGCTGGTGGCATGGTGATTAAGACAGCTGGATTCCACATGGCCAACTACACAGTTCAAATCCTGGACCCAGTGGCATAAAATACACACCGAATATATATGCGGGCCTACTTAAAATCCTGAGAGGAAGATGAAGGAGAAGGGACTGTGGTGTAGACATCCTTCTTACTCTCACCAGTGAATGCATGTGACTAACAGCAAACTAAAAAACACAAAACCCCATAATTATAGACCAAAGTCACTTTCACAAAAACAGTACGTCATTACTAAAGAATAAATAAATAAAAGTTACTGCTTAAAAATAAAAAAAGACAGCTAACTAGGAAAAAATAAATATTACATCAATTTAAAAAAATTTCACTTTTAACAATTTTATCATTAAAATACTATTACTTTGAGTTCACTATCTATGTATAAGTACAAGTATAATGAAATGAGTTAAGGAGTCATCTGTTTTTGCTCTCACTTAATACCTAAGAGTAGCTCTATATAGTTTTAAACTCAAGTGAACCACTGTAGCCCTCAAATCTCTCTTCAGAATTGACACTATTCTTTCCTTATGAACAACTTCTCTCCTGGATCTGGTGTAACAAATTTCTTTCCTTTAAGACATAACTAAATTCATATTTTCTTCAAGAAGGTTTATCTGCCTCTTATTTGATCATCTTACTACTCAATCCATATTTGCATCCATCATCCTTATGATTCTTTGACACTCACTTATGTATATTATCTGTTAAAACCAGGTGTAATTTTCCAAATAGAAAGTGTAAGTTGGGAGGGAAAGACTACTTTTGATTTCTAACTTGTAGAAATTGCAGAAATTAATCTTGGTGTCCAGTTGACAGGGGGAAACAATGTTTACATTTTTACCATGCTCAAAAACTAGAGAAATAACAAAATTATAAACAGATCAAATTAACTGCAAAGTCAAATTCAAACTACAGTTAATAGCTGTTGACAGCTTCAATAATACTTCAATATAGTTACTATTCTCAAAATAGGTGTTACAGATGTAGATAAGCAGTAAGTTCCAAGTCATTTATCTACAAATTCCACTATTGAAAGCTGATTTCAAAAATATTTTTTTTCACTCCTTATTACTGTCAAAAGAAGGGACTGTGGCATGGCCATTCCCCCATGGGGTGATTTCTCATTTTCTGCCTCTCTGTCTTTCTGGAGAGTGCACGTGCCCTACAGCAAAAATCTCTCCAAAAAAAAAAAAAAAAAAAAGAAAGAAAGTCTACGAGCATAAAAAGAAATTACTGGTAACACTAAATAGATCAAAGAGTTACTTATATGTGAAAAAAAGGTGGTGTTAAAGTTCATACATTTTTGCATGCCAAGATAATTTGATGTTGTAAGATGTATTAGAAATAGTATTTTTTCGATAACTCTACTCTAATCCTCATTTGTAAAAGAGATATAAAGCACAAAAGATTAGAAATTAAATTTATTTACTAACCATTTGTTTGATAAGAGGTTAATTTAAAACTTATGTAAAGAACTCATATACCTCAGTAGCAGAAAAAAAAAAGGAACAGATTAAAAATGTTCAAAAAACCTGAATAGCCATTTTTTTTCCAAAAAGTACATATAAATGGCCACTAAGGATATGAAAAGCTCAACATCACTATTATTAGGGAAATGCAACTTAAAACCACAATAAAATACCACCTTACGCCTTTAGGATGACTAACAGGCGTTGCAGGGATGTGGAGAAAAGAAACTCTTGGAACACTCCTATGTTCATTGCAGTATTACTCAAAATAGCTAAGCTATGAAAAAACCTACTTTTGACTTATAATTATGTAAGTTAATCATGATGTCTAGTTAATGAAACAATGAATTAATGGATACAGAGGTCATTGTATATGTGTGTTTTGAGTGTGTGTACAGAAAAACACAATGTAGTATTATTAAATCTTAAAAAAGATGTGGAAGGACTTGGAGAACATTATGCTAAGTGAAATATGCCAGACATAAAAAGACATGATAGTAATAATTTTATATATATATATATATATATATATATATATATATGTGTGTGTGTATATATATATATATATAAATAAAATGCATGATATCATTTACAAGTGAAACCCGAAATAGCCAAACTTAGACAAACAGCATACTGGTGGATGTCAGGAGCTGGTGGGTAGAAGAAATGCGGAGATATTGGTCAAAGGGCATAAACTTTAATTTATCAAGTGAGTAAGTTCTAGAGCTCTAATGCAGAGAAGGATAACTACACTTAATAATGTTGCATACTTAGTATCTGCTAAGAAAGTGGATTTTAAGTATACTCATTAAACACACACACAAAGGTAAATACATCAAGTAATATGTTAATTAGCTTGATTGTGAGAATCACAAGATATACTTTATTAAAATAGGATGGTGTCTACCTTAAATATATACACTTTCTTATTTGCCAATTATATCTCAATTTAAAAAATATACCAGCATGCCATAATTCAAGACAGTTTAGCCTATTAGTCATGATACCAAAGATTAACAATGTACTACTGTGATTCTGAAACAGCACATACTGCAAAAGAAAATATGAAAGTTTTACATACAAGGTTCTATGTACATAAAGCTCTAAAAACAAAAAACAAACAAACAAAAAACTAGGAGTATGGAAAAAGACTGAAAAAGAGAAAGAAGAAAGTAGTTTGGGGTGATAAAAATGTTCTGTACCTTAATGAGATGGTTTTCTAGGTATATACATCAGTCAAAATTTATGTAATTATACACCTTAAATGGATTTAGTTCACTGTACATGAATTGAACTTCAATGAACTTAATTTTTTAAAAACTGTATGGCATGGGCACAGTAAGTGTTACAAAATAAAAACTGTAATTTAGTTTCAGGCCTTCAAATTATCTTTAAAAAAAAGAAAGGTTTTAGTATTACAAATAAGTCTTGAAGTTTTTTTTTTTTTTTTTTTTTTTTTTTAGATTTTGACATAGGCATATTGCCAAATATGGGCCACAAGATGCAATATCTGTAGAAGACTAGATTACCAAATTCAAGTTTAAAGTAACTTTAAAGGTCATTTCCTTAAGATGAAGTAAAGAAACTGATGACTAAGTGAAAACAAGCTTAGCTTCCATTCCAAGATATTAAAACAAAATGTTCAGGATTAGATTGTCTCACAACAGGCTAGTCTTCTCAGCATTCTTGAGTACCTGATACAGAGACATACCTAAAGTCAGACAAAACCCATCCAAGGCATTTGGGGACGAACTAGTTCCTAAAAACCAAAAAATTTAACCACCTGAAAACAAACAAAAAAAAATCTGAAACCTGTATCTTATACCCAACATGTTGTGAATAGTCTTTTTCTCTCATCAAGAAGGGAAAAAAAAACCCAATGTTCTGATGTGGTAAAAAGGGTCAGACTTGTCATATAAAAACTTAGAAGCATAAGAAGCAAAAGGGAGTAAAACAAGAACAACAAATCAACCCACAGCCACTCTAATGCTAGGGAAGGTAGTAATTTCAAAAGCCATCCAATCTTCACTTATAGTCCTTAACATCAAAGCAATATACCTACAGATACAAATTTTATTATTTTTTAACTTATATATTTAATAAACTTAGTGCTTCCTATACACCAAATACTGTTTCAAGTAGTTTACAAATATTAGCTTATTTAATTATAATACTGACCACTGAGGCAGATAATTTACTTTATAGATAAGGGAACTGAAGCACAGATGCATTAAATACCTTTCCCAAGGTTACGCAACAAACTGGGCAGTCATATGTCAGTTACACTCTGAACTACTACCTTATCTTTCTTCATGAGCTTTTAACTTATGAACTTTCATGGATATGAACAAAACTCTATACTAGAGCAAAGTACATAGACTTTACTGGGCACAAACAAATGATCTTTTGTCAGTCAAATGCAGTTATTTGGTCTATGCCAATGCATTATTTGTTACATTTCTGGCAGTAATTCTCAACTCTGGATGCCAACTCTGGCTGCCAACTCTAGCTGCACACTGGAATCACCCAGAAGTTGCACTTAATTGTTCTAGAGTGAAAACTGATCATTTATTTTTAACACTCTCCAAATAAGTCCACTGGGTAGATATGGCTCAAAACCAAGGGTTCATGGCAAGGCTGTATACCCAAATGCCTGGTGAAACAATATAGAGAGCAGTGAGACTTGGGGGAACCTGAAGAGTCTAATTTAATTAAAAAATAAAAAAAAATTAACTAAATTTAATATCTACAAATGCAACTTATCTTCTGTATTTGGAGCAGTCTCTTATTAACATATTTATGATAAAAGTCATCTAAAATCCAAGTCTTTGAATACATTCCATAAGACAGACAGAAAGTCAAAACCAATGTCATCGGCATCTATTTTTCTCTTACGATAGTTACCTTTATAGATGTGTGTATGTCTATAGAGATCACATAATTACTATAATTTTGAATTTTCAAACCAAAGGACTCATGAAGAGCCTTCTGGAACTCAATTATCATAAGTGGAGAAATTTCTACATAAATAAAAATGGGAAATACTCAGATGCCTCTCTAAAGGCCTGGGGATAGTCTTCTATCCTAAAGTAACCTCTACAAAGGACGATGGTGTACCTAAACTTAAGAGCACAGTAAGTCAGTAGAGTTTAGATTAATACGTCTTAGATGTTAGATTTTGTAATCAGTACAAATTTCACCTCCATAACTTAAGAAACTTACAGTGGGGTTACAATTTTTTTGGGAGGGTGAAGTTAGGGTATATCAATACACAAATAAAAATACACAAATACACAAAATACACAAAACTATCACTATCTTTTAATACATTACACCCATTAGTTCTCATTTCTCTGTGTACTGACAAAACCTTTCTTAAAAAATCTGGGACTGATGCTGGATTGTAGGAACCAAAGAGTAGAGAAGGAGTAGTATATAAGAATAGAATTAACCGTACATGAATTTTTTTAAAAAAATAAGGCAAGTTGATTCAACATTTATTGTTTGTTAAGGACAAGATACTTCACAACATCCATATTTTCCACTACTTAGTTTTATTCATAGAAAACTAGAACGTGGATCATTTTTTTTAAAGGGTAAATTAACCTAATACACTCAATTTAAGAAGATGTGAACATAAATGCACTGGAAAAAATTTGTATCTGAAAGTTGAAATGTAAAGGCTAGGAGTATGGGACCAGACAGGTGGTGTGGTGGGGTTAAGATAGCTGGATTTCATATGACTGTGTAGTTTGAATTCCGGACTTGGCAACCTGAGAAACATGCCAGGTGCACATGTGTGTGTGCGCACCCAAAAACCCAACAGGAGAATGGAGGAAATGGGATTGTGATGTAGTCATCCCCCCCCCCCCCCCTCCATAGGTGTTTTCTCTCTCTTTTTCTCTTTCTGGCAAATATATGTAACCTATAGCAAATTTAAAAAAATTAATTAAAGAACAAAAGTTAGGGGTATAAAAAGATAGAACTTGAGCCAGACCCATGGCATAATGGTTAGAGAACCATATACCATATGGCTGACAGTGGTTTGAATCCAGGCTCCAGTGGCTTGAAAAACAGCCTGGGTGTGTATGCATGCAAGTCCCAATTCCTGATGAGATGGGGAAGGAGGGATTGTAGCATGATCACGCCTCTTTAGGAGAATCCTTCCCCCTACCCCACTGCCTCTCTCTGGCAAGCACACACACCCTTTGGCAATTAAATTTTTTTAAAAATAAAAAGATGAAACTCTGCTACAAAGAAATATTTACATTAGCTTTTTCTGTGGGAGTCTTAAATCTATGAGGCATCGTGCTAGGCACAATGGATACAGAGATAAAAGGCAGAAATCTACTCAAGAAAGTAAGTATAGTGGAGAAAGACAAGTGAACTAGTGATAAATACAAGAAAGAGAAGCACAGTTATGTTAAGGAACCATGAGGTAAGAGGGGCACTTACGTAGGCTTCTATGCTAGGTGTTATATGCAAACTTGTTTGTGGGAAAGAGTTGTGACAATTAATAAAATCCAGATCTTGATTTCAGGATTTATATTAGTATTAACTAACCTTAACTAACTAATGACCATCCATGAGGAGGTCAATTCAGAGGAGGCCCAAAGATCTCTAACTTAAAGAACAATACTTGAGAATCAAACATTTAAATGGTTAAAATCCATGTAGTTAAGTTTTCTGTACATTACTTCTGACGTAAAAGATAAACATTTTAGAAAATGTTACTGGAACTGATTGGGGTGTGGGTAAAGAATCATATCTTAAATCCAGGTTCATTTATTCTTTACTCATATTGTCTAATAAATACTTTATTTCTTTAGTAAAAATATAAAGTCAACATAAATGAAAGTTCTCTAGAGAATTCTAGAGTTCACTAAAGTTCAAGAACCACTGCCTTAGATGTTTTAAAGCTGCAAACAAAATATATACTTATGAAATAAAATAAAATTGTACCTAAACCAATAGAGACTGATAATCTTTCACAATCAAAGCAAATCATTATTTTCTTAAGCAACATTATAATAATTTTATCTTTTCTAGAGGACTTTGGGTCTTCACTATGAGAACTGTCACCCTACCGTAAATGAGGCGTAAATGGCAGTAGTACAGTTCTACTACACGTTAACTATCCCTTATATGAAATGCTTGGCACCAGAATTGTTTCAGATTTTGAATTTTTTCTGATTTTGGAATATTTGCATATATATAATAATATATCTTGGGCAGGCGACTCAAGTCTAAACATGAAATTAATTTGTTTCATATATTCATATATACTTATACACTGCTATGGTTTGTATCCTCCCAAAATTCATGTGTTTGGATTTGGTTGTGAAGGCATTAAAAGGAAATTTAATACCCTGCATGGTGTCTAAAGGTGGACCTTTGGGAGTAATTAAATGATTAGTGAGTAGTGCACTCTAATTGATTCCTAGTAGATCTGTAAGGAGACCAAGAGACCAGGAAACACATGAGTAGACAGACAGACATGTGCTTGTTCTCACAAAGTGATACCCTCCCTGCATAGTCTCAGTACCCATCCAACAGGAAAACCTTTGTCAGAACTAACCCCTAAATCTACTAATAAACATCTATTCTCTGAAAAATTACCCAGACTTGGCAACAAAATGGACTAAAATACACATAGTACACATAGTCTAATTTTTTTTAACTTGTCAGAGGGCATGAGATGGGGAGGCAAGAAAGACCCTGCTCCCCCATGGGGAATAGGCACACTGTGATCCCTTCTCTCCACTTCTCCTTGCTTTTGAAATTTTAGGAGCATACACACCTGGCATGTTTCTCAAGCTGCTGGGTCTGGGACTCAAACTAGGCAGTTGGCCATGTGGGACCCAGGCACCTTAACCACCAGGCCACAGGCTGGCCCTATGCATACAATATTTTTTATTGCAACATTTTGACAACAACCCATCATATGTGTTTAGGTATGGAATTTTTCACTTGTGGTGTCCAGAAAAGTAGAAACTTAATCCCTGAGAGTACACTTTGTGTTCCATGATGGCTCCAATTCCCCTTTCCAACCCCCAACTAGTACCTTCCTAGGACCTATCCTTGGTTACATTATCGTTGCCCTACTGGTCAGTTCATCTTCCCTCAAAGCTTCAACATCTATGTAAAGGATATTCAATCCTAAACTTTCAAAGGATACATTCTAAACTATAAATCATTACCACTATCTTTATAACTAGTCTACCTGTCTACCTTGTTTTCCGTGCCCAATCCTAACCCAAACACACATTTCCAAGCTAGATATTAATGGTTACTTACAATTTTCCCAGGCAAGAAATCTTGGCATCATCTTTGTCTCTTCCTCTTTATTTTCAGTAAAACTGCTTACTCTGACCTTCAAAAAGCTGTATCCTTCTCTGTTTTCATGATCACTATCGTCATTTATGACATTATTAACTCTTTATCAGTTTAAGGTAAAAGTTTCCTAACTTGTCTCCTTTGTTCTAGATTTTTTCCCTACTTCAATGTATAGTACTTTTGGCTCAGTGTTTCCTTACCCTCTTTGCTCACTGTTCAATCTCTGGAACTTTAAAAGAATATATTAATAGGTGCCTGCATTCCACAAATTTCCAAAGATACTGGTGTGAAACCAAGGGAAAGAACCACTACTCTGTTTATTTTTTTCCATAGAATAATCAAAGGATCTGAACCAATACTTTTGACTGTATTGAAATGAAAAAGCCCCTAAGATACTTTACCACAATGATGACTAATAACAAAATCAAAGAGCTAACATACATTACACGCCTACTATGTGCCCTTTACTGAACTAACTGCATCAATCTCCCCTTTATCTTTTGGTGTTACAGATTATCAAGTCATTTTTATTTATTTTTTTCTCCTGCGGGAATGGCAGTTCAAACTATCCTGGGGCAAAGATAAGAAAACTTTGTGGAGCGTCTTCACCTTACTCATTTTGCTGATCAAGCAAAGATTGCATCACCAAAAATTTTCTGATCCCTTATCAGAATGAGTGTGACAGATAACACAAAGGAAACAGCAAAATCTTGCTTGAAAGAGTAAAGCAAAGAGAACCTGTTCAAAGTTTCTTTGGTGTCATAAAGTTGGTCAATATTTTAAACAGCTGTATTGAAGGGTCACTGAAGGAAAAAGAAAAAACTAAGAAAAGTTTAATTAAAAAGTCTGTTATCCACAGGACCAGCAGTTAGCATAATGACTATGTTGCCGGACTCCCATGTAGTCGACCGCGGTTCGAGTCCTGGACTCGGTGGCTTAAACTCACGCTGGGCGCATGTGTGTGCGCACCCAAGATCTTGAGAGAATAGAGGAGAAGGGATTGTGGCATGGCCATTCCCCCGGGGGATGATTTCACGCATTCTGTCTGTCTCTCTCTTTCTGGCAAGCATATGTGCCCTGTAGTAAAAATCTCTCCAAAAAACTAAAAAATAAAAAAATCTGTTAACCAAATTTTTAAAACAATTTCAAAACTTTGTTTAGAATAACACAGCATCCTTTCATCTTCAGATTTTATTGTTTTAGCTTAAATTATTGTAGTTGAAAGGTTTTCCCTATTCCTACTACAATTTCCTTGCTTCAGGTTTTGCTAGAGAATAATCAGTCAAAAATATATTTTTCAGTTTAGCCTAACCTGCTCTTCTAGCACAATCTCTGTCTCAAACTATGAAAAAACAAACAAACAAAAAACGAATAATCACTAAGGATTAAATGCCTAAACTAGGCTACTTAGTACTTCACTCAGTACTCTTAGCCTTTGTAACATCATTTTTTCCCCCCTGGACTTAGTCTATAGAACCAACCTAACCTGTGTTCTCCTCTTCTACTTCGGCATCAGTAATCTATCTTGTTTATTTAAACTACCTTTTTAATATTATTGCTGCTACTAATAAGATCGATTCTTTTAAACTTTTTTTAAAAATTGTAAAATTAATCTGAGGTGGGGTAGAAATAACATTGATTTTTTTTAAGAGGTTTTTGCTATAGGGCGTGTGCGCTCGCCAGACAGACAGAGACAGAGAGACAGAAAGCGAGAAATCACCCCCCAGGGGGGATGGCCACGCCACAATCCCTTCTCCTCCTTTCTCGTCTCGGGATCTTGGGCACGCACGCACACGCGCCCGGCGTGAGTTTAAGCCACCGGGTCTGGGACTCGAACCGTGGTCGACTATGTGGGAGTCCAACGACATAGCCATTACGCTAACTGCTGGTCCCAACATAGATTTTTTTTAACATAGAAAGTTATAAAAAAGATCATCCATTATTTCATCACCCTGAGAATATCTATACCAACAATTTAGTATGGATTTTTATTCTGCTCTGATTGATTTATAAGCTTCTTGGATTTATGTAATGAAGTGTTTAATCTGCTTTGGCATGCAGAATAAATAAATTAAAAGAATAAATTGATAAACTTTTCTAGAGTACAGATATTCTCAAGATAAGTTTAAAAATAGAACCTAAAGGGACCAGCAGTTAGCGTAATGGCTATGGCGCTGGACTCCCACGTAGTCGACCGCGGTTCGAGTCCCGGACCCGGCGGCTTAAACTCACGCCGGGCGCGTGTGCGTGCGTGCCCAAGATCCCGAGAGGAGAATGGAGGAGAAGGGATTGCGGCGTGGCCATCCCCCCTGGGGGGTGATTTCCTGCTTTCTATCTCTCTGTCTCTCTCTGTCTGTCTGGAGAGCGCACGCGCCCTATAGCAAAAAAACCTCTCCAAAAAAAAAAAAAAAATAGAACCTAAATAAACTGGAGATTATACTTTTATTTCTGACAGCTACAGCTTTCATTTTTTATATGAATACGTTAAGTTTGGAAAAAGCAAAACCTGGCAAAATAAAAGTCATTATGGGAATGGGTTCCTGTCAATATGATTTTAAGAAAAAAATGACACAAAGACAACTGAAAATACACATGGTTCTACTTCAGTTCTCAATTTGACATGTACTTATTAGTCAAAGTATGTTCTTTGACACATGTACTTACCAGGCACATCTGATGAAACAATAAAACCCCTGTTTGAAAACCTAAACTAGCTGTTTCTTTTTAAAAAGTTGTGTATAATTCTTATGATATATTTAATATATTTTTGGTTTATACGGAGGTCAAATTTTTAAAATTCAATATAGCAAAAATAGAAAACCACTTTTTATATGCAAGCACATTTTCATTTATAGAAACTAAATCTAAAATACTATCTCTTATTTATAAATGGCTGACACGAGAAACATCCCTTTTCATCACCACTGCTAGGCATTTCCTTCTCATTTCCTTTTAGTAACTACTTCAGATACTCCTACTGCCTTTAACACTGACCTTTATCTCCAATTCTTACTTTCCCTTATATAAATTGGCACAGGATCTCTAAGTAGTGACACAGAGCAGACAGTAAAATGGAGCAGAGGGGAAAAGTGGTAAAAGGAAAGGGTGCTTTAAACCTGTCTGTTAATCTTCACAACCCTGTCTACCACCCAGAGCCATCCATAGGCCAAGCCTGCTCACCACCATCAACCAGCATCAGTTGGACAAAGGACTCGGGAACAGTGAAGAGAAATCTCTTCCTACAAAGCAGAAAAATCTCATTTTCATTCTTCATGTGTCACTTTCAATTTCACTACCAGAGGCGGGAGAAAGGAAACCTCTATTCTTCAATCCCACGCTCATTATCTAGTCCTAATGGTTATCCTTACTATTCAATGATTGTTTTGCCACTTTCTTTATTTCACTTCAACTCATTTCCTTTTCTAGCATCTGTTCCTAGAAAACCCATACCTCCTATAACCTCTACTAAGCTAATTATACCTATCCAATGGGTCACACATACTCATCAATTTATATCCTTTGTCCTAATACAAATTCTAGTGCTACTTCCTGCTTCTCATTTTCCTTTCATTGTAACATTTGGAGTCACAAATACTATGCATGGAATTAGGGAAAAACTCTTAGTCCAAACTTCAAGAAAGTTTTAATCTTTTTAGGATTCCGCTTGCTCATATGGATCACGGCTCCAAAATCTGGTTAACAAATTTCCAGGTCCTAATGACAGGGATTCTGAGGTGGAATGCAGTCATTTTCTAAAAGGATGTGTCTGCTAATCAGTCACAGTTGGAAATAATTGAGAAATGCTAAAATTTCTTTTAGTCTAACATTTCAAGATTCTATATTGGAATTTTCATTGTGTTTTCTGGTAGGAAGACTATTAATTATTAAAGGAGCATAGTTTTCATAGCTATAGGTACTATAATTCAGATATATTACTGATTAAATAGATTTTTGCAAGGCTGACCTTGCACCTAAACACCATTTATAGTATCATATGATAACAGATAACTTGCAAATGAACTTATATGCTTACAGACTGGAGACCATTAGTATTACAATACTAAGTCCCCCAAATAAAGCACTAAAAAGCACTTCACTAAAAATCAGATGTTAAAAAAATATTGTAATAGGCTATGCCTGTTCACCAGCGAGAGACAGAAAAATAAAGTGGGAAAGTCAGAAAGCACTCCCTAGGAGGGATGTCCATGCCACAATCCTTTCTCTTCTATTTGCCTATCAGGATTTGGGCAGGCATGCAAACACAGCGTGTTTTTCAAGCCACTGGGTTTGAGATTTGAAGCCTGCAATTGGCTATGTGAGATCCAGTTCCCCTAACCACACACTACCGGTTGGTCCCACAATCAGACTTTTTACAGATAGCTTTTTTTTCTCCCCTTTAACTGAATTTTGGCCTATACTTCAGAAATAAAGGTAGAAAAGGCATGCTCATTAGGATCATTCATTTTGCTGGTTCACTGATGGGGCTTTGTATATCATTGGAGCAAAGCCTAGAGAAGTCTGGATCACTGGTGGAATTCGGGGAATTAAAATGCCTAAAGAAAATGTCTCATTCAAATGTTTAGACTGCCAGTTCTTTACCTGCCCAGAAACACACTGGCTCATTCATTTATGAACTAGCTCTGATAACTTTCAAACACCAATTCTCAGGATAAACAAAAGTTCCCGTGGTTAACATTTGGGCTTAAAGACATGTTCAGACATGTAGGAACTAAGCAAGTATAAGCAGCACTTGAAGAAATGATCACACATTAGTAGCATGCTAATTTAAGTAGAACTTACTCACTTATGAATAAATAACAAATAATAACATAATTATTATAAAAAGATAAAAATAGAAACTGAATTAGATGCCATTTTTTTCCTTTAAAACGATGCACTTACTTAAATTGTACAAAATAGCATGACAGACTGCAGGAAAGAGTCCATTTATTCCTCATTTCTCCAAACATTAAAAAATCTACAGTGAATGCCATTATGTAAGTGAATTCTCTGAATAACAAGAATGATGCAATTGTTGCTATAGTAACTACTCATTTTATTAAATAAATTGTGGGTTGGGGTTTAAAGCATTCTTTTGAAAAACAAATGTCAACATCTAAATTATGACCAGTAAGTCCCTTTCTATTGCTACCTATTAAACACTAACTATAAGCCATCTTTGGGGATGACTATTTAAGCAGCCTCTATTAGAAGGCAGGCTTGAGTTGCCCAGGATAGAAAACTGAACTAAAAGTTTGAAAAATGAAACCAATTATATTCAAAGGAACAAAAGACACTTAGTTTTAACTTTAGAGTGACTGAAAACCATGTACAAGTCAAAAGTAACATGATCTTACATGTCTCTGTTGCTTCACTGTCATAATTTTGTTTCTAATTCTAAATTATTAACTAAGTATTAGACTAGCTCTAGAAGTTAACAGCTGACTCTATGTTTTGCAATTAAACTTAATCTACAGCCAGCTGAAAGTTTATCCCCTATTTTGATACTTCGGAGAAATTTCTCCTACACATATGAAAACGCTGACCGTTTTCACTGTCAAAATCTAATAAAACAGCTCTGTACAAAAGCTCAAATTTAAAAATACCAACGACAACTGCGGAGTCTAACTATAAACAAATAGTCCTCAGACACAGGCAAAAGCCACCAAGGCTTTCTGCCTCCCTTGTGATCTTCACTGAGGGGATGCCCACGGATGGTTAGCTTCACCTACGGCCTGCTCCCTGGGCATCTGGATCTACAGGAGGCTGGCTAGTTACATGGACTATTCAAAGCTCAGAACCTGCCCCAAATCTCATCCTCACCCTTCTAAATAAAGACTACAACCAATTATTTGAAGAATCGGGCTGGGGGACACGGATGCCCGGGCCCTTTTTTTTTTTTTTTTTTTTTTTAACAAGGTAAAGTCCAGTCAGCTAAAAGGCCTGTTGACTTCGCGGACCTGGAGGCTAACGCCTAGGAAGTTTCGGCATCGGAATGAGGTCCCGGGAAGGGGATCTGATGGAGAACCGAATGAACAGGCTGGTCCAGAGCAGGGGAGAGAGGGATAACTCGGGCTTTTCCTGTCTTTCACAAACGCCTTTTTTCCTGACTGCGCGTTTTACCTTCCCGTCTCTCGAAAAGAGCGACCCCACCTCTTCCGCGAGTGTGCGTGTGCGGTGACAACAATCTCAGCACCCCGGCTGGGGACAGGGGCTGGGAGGGGGTGGGGACTCAGTGCCTCCACAGGCCCAGAACTCTCCTGGAAGGCCCTCAAAGAAAAGGGGGCGGGAGGAGCGCGCCCGACGACGACCGAGGACTCAGACCGGGCCTGGAAGAGTGGCACCGGCAGGGGCTGACGTGCGGCTCCTTCAGACTTTAATGGTGCCCTCTTTGGGGGAAGGGAGAGATGACGAGGGGTGAGGGGTGATGAGAGCTCCCCTCCCCCCTCGCTCAGTTCGCTGTTTACCTTCCCGGTACTTCTTGCGGAGCCGCCGGTGGACGCTCTTCACCACCCCAGAGAGCTTCTCCTGCTCCAGCTTCCGTTCCTGCTCCCGGGGCTGCGGAACGCTCGGGGGTCCAGCCCCCTGACCGCGAGCAGCGCCTCGACCGTGGCCCCCCGGCTCCATATCGCCGCCGCTGCCGCCGCCGCCGCCCCTCAGGCCCCCGCGGACGCTCCCCTGACTGAGGAGGTGGGGAAGGAGGAGGCAGCAGCGGAGGCAGCAGCAGCAGGAGGCAGAGGAGCCGGAGCGACAGCCTTAGAGGCGGCCCCCTTACCCAACGCACAAGCCGATTGGTGGACTGTGGAGGGCTGGGCGGAAACGGAAAAGGCCAATGGCCAATGGACAGACAGCGCCGGCGGGGCACCGGGTTGTTTGGGAAGGCGAGCAGCTGGAGGAGGCGGGGCTTGCAGGCAGAGGCGAGCCGAGGCCCGAGGGTTGTGCTCCTCTCCTCTGGCCCGCCCCTCTCCGGATTCTGTACGCAGGCGCTGTGGTGCCGCCGCCAGAGATGCTCTGAAAGACGCGCTTGCGCAACCGAGTTAGCTCGGGCTTCGTTTTACCTCCTGGTTTTCTCTTGTCTGTTTTTTCACCCTCTGCAATGTGTAATCAGGTGCGATGTGGCCAGGGTCCTCCACCTGAGCCCCTCTGCACTTGTTACATGTACGTTCTCTTTAGCTACGTGCACTTTGAGATGACTTGGCAACACAGAAATTTTACACTTTGAGGGACGCAAGCAAACATGTTTTCACTGGTTCAAGGAGAGATCTGGCTACCAAATGCTGCTTTAATTCACGGGTAGGCAGTGGTTAATGCCATAGTGCTATTGCTGGGCGAAGGATACACAAAATGGAGAAGGGAGATGACCCCCAAAAAAGCAATAGGAAATGCAGGAGGACAGAAAAAGAAAGATGGAGATCACACCACAGATGCCCTAAAGGCCTTTCGTGGTGACCACGGTATTACAGGAAGCTTGCCCTAGTGTAATTCACATTAGACCTCGACGGCTCAGATATCTCCCGCCCTTTAATTTGGAAGGTTAGTCTATGCCAAGTGTGTTCAAGTTGGTTCGGCAACCTGTTTTCCTTTCTTCCACTCCTTTTCTCTTGGGAAACTCTTGGGGAAATGTGATGGCTGACTTCCATCGAACAAAGACGGGATACTGCCCTCCAGAGAGAGAGGTAAACTGCCTTAGCTACTGAGGTGGTACCTAGACTGCTGGGGTTTCAGAGATTCAACAGGCTGTAGACCTTTGTGAATTGTGTTTGATTGTGGATAACCTCCACATTGTGGTGGCTGGTTACATGACAATGTATGAAATTTGTTGCAGTGAGAACTTTTTGATCAGTGATTTTATACATATGGATAAAACTTGCATTATGCAACTGTTTTATATACTACCTTCTAAATAATGATGTCTTTGAAAAGCAAAGCATTATTCATACACTCTGGAGGAGCGTGGGGGAGGGGTGGTGGTGGTGAAGGGAGAATATTGGTGGAATTTCAAACTGGAAGCTATGTCCCTACCAGCACAGTAAAGAGGCAGATCAAACACATAGACTAGGATATATAAACTTCAAAGGAGCTAATTATAATTATCAAGAGAAATTACACAGAACCGCCTAGTTATTTGAGAATATGATGGTATGATTGTCTTATTTGGAGAAATCTCATTTGGGAAGAAAGGGTAGCTTAAATGACATACAGTTGACCTTCCATTTCTGCATCCATAGATTCAACTAACCACAGACCTGGGGGAAAATGCAATAAAAAATAACAATACAACACTAAAACACACACACACACACACACACACACAACCACAAACAAAACAGCTATTTGTATAGCATTTACATTGTATTGGACATAATAAGTAAGCTATTGATGATTTAAAGTATTCAGAATGTGTGTGGGCTATATACAAACAGACAAACAGTACGGTCATTTTGTATAAGGACCTTGAACATCTTCAGATTTGAATATTTGTGGGAACGCTGGAATCAATACCCCAGTCCCCTCATGAATACCTAAGGTCAACTGTACCTCCTTCAGCTCTTTCCATGTTTTAATATATAAAAATAGAGATGCAAACATTTGGGAGATGATTTATATTGAAGTAACTTTTATTGAATCACGTAGTTTTAATTTTTTTGAACATTCCTCTATACTACTAACAAATGAATTTCTTTTAAATAATTATTTAATTTGATTTATTAACATTATTTTTTAATTGACTATAGGACATATGAGCTTACCAGAGAGAGAGAGAAAGTGAAAAAGTAAGCTGCCTGGTCCAGAACTTGAACTGCTGTTGGCCATGTGGGAGTCCAGCACTTTAACCACCATGTCATCTGCTGGCCCCTAACAAGTGAATTTTAAGTTCTTTTTAAAACATGTTCACTGAAAGAAATTTGGAAAATACAAAAAGTAGTAAGTGATATGGAAACCTACCATTAAGCAATAAGAATTGTAAACATTTTTTCTTCTCTTGCATATACCAATTTCTAGTGGGTTATTTCTTGATGGCTATGTGATAATCTATTGTATGAATAGCCTATTATTTCATTAATCAATCTAATCTATTGTATGAATAGCCTATTATTTCATTAATCATTCTCCAGTTATTGTATATTTAGATTGTCTCCAGTTTTTCTACATCACAAGTAATGATGTGATAAATACCTTTGTACACAAATGTTTGTCCGTTTCTTTCCTTTTCTTCTTTTTTTAATATATATTTGTTACAGGACGTATGTGCCTGCCAGAGAGACAGAGATAGGGGCAGATAGAGTGATAAATAACCCCTCCCATGGGGGATGGCCACACCACAGTCCCTTCTCCTCCATTCCCCTCTTGTGATTTTGGGCATACACCCACACAGGACAGGCACGAGTTTCAAGCCACTGAGGCTGGACTTAAACCAGGAAATCAACCATATGGAAGTCCAGAGATGTAACTATTACACTATCTGCTGATCCTGTATTTCTTTATACATTTCATTAGGCTAAATTCCTAAAATTTAAATTTCTGAATCAAAAGTTCAAACATGTTGAGCTTTTGGGTTTTTTTAACATATTGAGGTTTTTTGATGTATATTATTAAATGGCCTTTTCTGAAAGGTGACAGCAATTTATGCCATCTCCAGCACAACATGTAGATATCTATTTCACTTACCTTTACTAAATATAGGTATTATAAAATCATTGATGATATTTTTAAAAGATTTCTATTTTTAAGAAATATGTGGGAATTTCTTGTTTCTTACCTAGCTCTTCTGGTTGGCATAATATTTAACTTAAATTATCAATATAAGAGCAGATAAAAAGAACTTATTTAAGACTAGCTGCCATTTTCCAAGCAAGCTAGAGTCCTACATTTTTAATTTGTTTTTTGACTTTCCACTTTTTTGATAAGCTACTCAGGAAATACAAATTGGACAACCAGATTCTACTTAAACTTGCATGAATTCCAATAGGGCATAGGCCAACATGTCCTCTGAGAAACACTAATAATGAGTTTCTTAGGAGGACCATGGCTACTAGCCATAGGCCACAGCATAAAAAGGAGTTTATAATTACCTTCCTCCAGTGTGATGATTAATATAGGGAAAAGCTTTCTGTTTTTTTAAGGAGGCAGAGGAAATGAAATTTTCCATTTAGGGAAATAACTGTCCTAACTCCTGGTAAAAAGGGATTTCACTGAAGGAAGTAATTTTGGTGCCATATTCAATGACCATGTCAAAGAAAAATATCAACACCTCCACCCCATAGGGTAATGGGTTTTTATTTACTGTAAATATCTTCTTTTTTTTATTTCTCTCATTATTATTTTAAATCGCTGTTGGAAAGAGGAGATATTGTAATAAAATACTACTCACTAAGCAAGACACACTTGTCTAAGGAAAATTTTTGCACTAAACCCCTGATAACTAAATTTCTCATCTTCATTCTTTGCCTTACCTGATCAGTTCCACACCCTACCTCAAACACATATGGTGTGTCATGGTAATCCTCCTGTGTCAAAGTATCAAACCACCTAATATAGGAAATATGTCTTAGTTGAGAAAAACACCTGACTGTCTTTGTTTACACTTATATATACTTTTAAAGAATTATTTATTAATTTTATTTATTATTATTATTATTAATTTGCTATAGGACATATGTGCTCACCAGAGAGAGATAGAAAGAGGGAAAGTGAGAAAGAAAGCTGCCAGGTCTGGGACTTGAAGCATGGTCAGCCATAAGAGAGACTAGCACCTTAACCACCATGCTACCTGCTGGCCCCTACACTTACAGTTTTTAAAGTTTATTTCTTTCATGAGAAAGCATGAGAGCTAGTATGTGCACACAGGCAAGTACATGAAAAAGAGATATGCAGTTTTGACAAACAGGAACTCTCTGTCATGCTACAGTCACCTTTTTACAACCCTCCAGGTAGTCAAGATCTTTGATACCTGCTTGCCCAGTGGATTTTAGGTCCTTTTGAGACCTGAACCCATGGTCAGCCACATGGCTTCCTGCACTGCAGATCAGTAAGCTACCACTTGACCTACTGAGACTGGGCTTAGAGTTACATTTATGAGGGAAACAAACTCTTACAATGTAAAGAATCATTATACTGTAATAATAAAGTATATTCTATTCTCAGTGTATGTTCAAAAATATTATTTTATGATGAGAAACAAACTTAAAATCCCAATAAAAATCGGGGCTGTAGCATTGAGTTAATCATAGGTTCTGGGTGTACTCTGTGAAAGTGTTATACGTTTCATTCTGCCTGAGTATCCCTGTAGGAGACAAAGATTACACCATAGAAATTGGGTTTCTTTGAATTGTCTAAAGCATTAATTATTTATTTTATACTTCACTGATTTTTGATACTATCATGTTGATCCTCTTTATCATCAAAATCCTAAAAACAATTGGATTTTAATGTTGTGCAATACAAGTTTTTTTGTTTTGTTTTGTTTTACTTTTTAAACTTTTGCCGGAAGGTACATGAGCTTGTCAGAGAGGCAGAGAGAGAAGGAGAGGGAGTGCGGTGTGGTCACGCTGCAATCAATTTTCTTACATTCTCCATCCTGTCAGGATTTGGGGCACACACGTACACACACATACACACACATGCACACACACATACACACTCACCTGAGGTGTTTTTCAAGATAGTAGGTAAGGATTCAAACTCCATGGTCAGACATTTGGAGACTGACTACCTTCACTGCTAGGCCATGGAGCCAGCCCAGAAGTATTAATATTAAACGGAAGCTTATAAATGTGTTTATCAATAGGACCAAAAGACTTGATCAACTTCATTATTATTGAAACTTAGAGCAATAGTTCAAGATGGATAAAGTTTTGGTTCATCACTAAAAATGGAACTTTTAGGAATTCAGTTAAAATAAGAACAAATAGTAAAGTCTATATTATTTTAAAAAGTCTTTACCTATTATTCATATAATTCTTACCCGTGAATATAAAAATAGTCATGAAGTTTAAATACTTTGTTCTATTAATTAAAAAATTAGAAATGTAAATACATCATTATTGATACATTGTAGAGAAACTGTTAAAAGCTTTTATTTTTCATTTTATTTCTTAGAATCTTAGAATCATAGAAAGTCTCTTTGAAAAATGTATTTAATGTTTTAATTAAAGCAAACATAATGAAGACCTAACAAGAAAAGAAATATTTTTCAGTGATATATTGTTATTCACTATGACAGATTACATCTTTAAAACCTCTTCTATTTATTAAAATTAGAATTGTTTTTTTTCTTTTCTTTTTTTTTTTTTTTTTTTGGACAGGTTTTTGCTGTAGCGCGCATGCGCTTACCAGAAAGACAGAGAGAGAGAAAGCAAGAAATCACCCCCCAGAGGGGATGGTCATGCCACAACCCCTTCTCCATTCTCCTCTTGGGGTCTTGGACACGCACACACACGTGGCCGGCATGAGTTTAAGTCACCGGGCCTGGAACTCGAACCACGATCAACTACATGGGAGTCCAGCGACGTAGCCATTATGCTATCTGCTGATCCCAGAATTGTTTTCTTTTAAAATTTATGTTAATAACTACAATTCTAATGTCTTCCTTGCAACTTTTAATATATCTGCGAACATGAAAGATTCTTTAAAATAACACACAGAATTAGCAATTTTTCCTGAGTTAGTATAGAGAATAGTGTTAAGACTAGTATTAATTTTAGCAAATGACAATTAATTGATACTTTACTACAGTATAGCTATAAAATTTGTAGTATTTTTGTGAGATACTAGTTAGCAAAATATATTTAATAATCATAAGAAGGCTAATGTAGGAACAAATTTACATAAAAACAATGGGGAGTATTCTTTTAGGCTCTGTCCTCATAATGAAGAATAAAATTTACAGATTTTCTGTGTCCTGATTCTAGTTTTGCAATAATCACCAGAGCAAGGTACTTGATTTCTCCAAGTCTTATTATTCCTCAGTTAAATTTAAAATGAATAACTTGGATTTGACTAGTGTTTTTTCAATTTTTGTTGTTGTCATTATTTGTTTTACCATGATTCAAGTAAAAAATAGAGTTTACTTTGGGACTCAGGATACTTAGACATGTACTATACGCATGTAAATATATATACATATATAATGGGGACAAAAGTTCTACCAAACAATATATATCTTCACTAAGTGCAATGTATGGTGATAATTTCGATTTTAGTTTTTCAAACTGTAGGGAGCACTACATTGATTTTATGGCCTTCTACTAATAAGTCATAGCCTTAAATTTAGAAAACAATGGAAGTTCATACATTCAGGGCCCAAATGATAGTAATTCTGTCTCTCACATTGATTTGGAGAAAGCCTTATGAAATGTATCTTTCCCTGTTAAAGATGTTCAGTTCCTTTTAAATTTCATTTTTATGTTTGGGGGATTTCCCACCTTATGCATTCAGGTTCACTTAAGTGCCCTAGACTCTGCTAGTCATATTCTTCTGAGTGAAGCATTTATTTGGAAGAGAGCAAAATGATAAAGCAAAAGCTGTGGAGAATCTTTTGTTCTGTTGAGGGAGACTGCAGAGGTGTGGGGCTTTTCAGTTCATGATGACAGACTCCAAGAGTTTCCAACATTTGCTCTGTAATTCATACAACGGAGGCAAGGGTCTTCCCCAGAAAAGCTGCTGGATCTGACTTAAGTGTTGGTCTGTTTTTTGGTTTTTTTTTTGGAGAGGTTTTTTTGCTATAGGGCGTGTGCGCTCGCCAGACAGACAGAGACATAGAGACAGAAAGCGAGAAATCACCCCCCAGGGGGGATGGTCATGCCGCAATCCCTTCTCCTCTATTCTCCTCTCGGGATCTTGGGCACGCACGCACATGTGCCCGGTGTGAGTTTTAAGCCACCGGGTCCGGGATGCGAACCCCGGTCGACTACGTGGGAGTCCAGCAACATAGCCATTACGCTAACTGCTGGTTCCCAAGTGTTGGTCTGTAATGGGTATCCAAGTCTGCCTCTCGGTTCCTTCTGGAGATTTGAGGTCACCTAACATCCTTTAATAAATGCCTTTTCTATTCAGATTAGCTAGAATGAATGAATTCTATATTTTGCACAGAGGTGTCTGTGTAGAAATATTTTAGAAGTAAATCAGGTGACCTGGAAACAGTTTCCACCAGCTTTTATTGTGATGTGAGATGATCTGCTACCTGCTGGATTCCTTAGTTTCCTCAGCTGTGAGATGATTATTGTATGAAGAATAAAAATTTTATGGGCTGAAAATGTTTTGAAAAATTTAAAAATTACAAAAGAAAATAAAAAGGATAGATATTATTTATTTTTAAGAGGCCCAAAACAGTGAAATATTTCAGGATACAGGAAACTAAGTTTACACTTTCTCTTAATTGTCTCTCAGTCTCCCTTTAGAATTTAATAGTTTGTTGTTAATTCACCATTTTTTTTTAATTTTTCCAACAGTAGAACAAGGTTTTATGTATCAAAGTGTGAAGTAATCACCATATATTTCCTGAAGTTAACTGTTAGCTCCTCCTCAAATTTTTTTGTAATGTAAGTACACTAAACATTTTTTAAAAGCAGATCCAAATTCATTGTCATAACATTTCAATAAATATATTTACAATTTACTAAGAGTTTCTGAAAACTCATTTGAAGATCAAACTTTCTGCAATTCTTCTTTTATTTGATAAAGATGAATTGAGTTATGAGTCAGAAGACTCAATATTGTTAAGATGTCATTTCTTCCCATATTGTCTTATACATTCCAAGACGTCACAACAAAACCCTAGTAAGATTTTCTTTGTAGGAATTGACAAGCTGATTCTAATGTTTGTATGGAAATACAAAGAAACTAGGAGATCCAAAACAATTTTGAAAAAGCAAAATAAAGTTGGAAATTTCAAGATTTATGGCCCAGCCATAGTGCTGTGGTAGTAGCAAGCCACTCCAGTATGATGGAGCCATACAAAAAATGAGGGTTCAGTTCTTGTGTCAACCTGTAGATACTGAGTGTTTAACCCATGCCAGTGATCCTACCTGGCCAGGAAGATTGTGAGATATGTTGAAGATGTAGACTTTCTCACGAATGTCTACCACTCAGCAAAATCATTCAATACAAGGTTTATTTTGTTATAAAGTACTGAATATCTCATGTAATTTATTGAATATGGTACTGAAAATGAAAAATAGGATGGTTGTAGGAATACTTGAAGTATTATTTCTGTTGAATGCATATTGCTTTTGCATCATTGTAAAGGCTAAAAAATATACATCAAACCATTGTGAGCTGGGACCCTCCATAAACTATTGTCTCACATATCACAAATGAATCTCAAAATAATTAAACTGAATACAAAAACTCATATTAAAAAGTATATTATATATACTATATGAATTCACTTATGTAAATTTGAGAAAATGCAAACTAATCAAATGACAGAAAGTAGATTCATAGTTGTAAAGGGCTGCAGTGGGGAAGAGTGGGTGGGAGGAATTACAAAGGACATAAAGAAACTTTGGAGATAATGAATATGCTTGTTATCTTGATTTTGGTGATTTTTTTTTGAAAGGACTATTATATTTAACTTTATTTATTGATTTATGTATTTTAATTTGACCAAAAAAAGACAGAGTGAGAGAGAGAGAGGGAAAGTAAGAAAGCAAGCTGCCAGGTCCAGCACTTGAACTGCAGTCAGCCATGTGGGAATCCAACACCTTTTAACCTCCACACCACCTGCAGGCCCTGGTGATGGTTTTTATGAATCTATATGTATGTCAAAATTTAACAAGCCAGGGATCCGCAGATGAAGTAATGGTTACATCACCAGATTCCCACATAGTCAACCACAGTTTGAGTCCTGAACCTGGAGACTTTAAACTCATGCCAGGCAGGTGTGTGTATATACCCAAGATCCCAAGCGGATAATGGAAGAAAAGGGATTGCAGTGTGCCATGCCTTCTGGGGGGTCAATTTCTTGCTTTCTGTCTCTCTTTATCTGTCTCTCTGGTGAGTGCATGCACCCTATAGCAAAAATCTCTCTCTCTCAAAAAAAATTAACAAACCATATACTTTAAATGTGTTCACCTTACTGTAGATTAAGTAGAGCTCAATAAAGCTATTAAACCAAGTAATCAATAATGTTAGTATAAAAATAGCAAAGGGTCGGCATATCCATTAACTGAGAAGATGACAGGCAAAGTTTTAAATTCTTAATCTTGTTTAATTCCAAATAATTGATAGCAGTAAGGATTGAACATATTAACAAAGTTTTGTGTCAAATTAAAAAACACATTATTGGGAACCAGCAGTTAGCGTAATGGCTATGTCGCTGGACTCCCATGTAGTCGACCGCAGTTCACGTCCCAGACCCGGTGGCTTAAAACTCACGCCGGGCGCGTGTGCGTGTGTGCCCAAGGTCCCGAGAGGAGAATGGAGGAGAAAGGATTGCGGCGTGACCATCCCCCCTGGGGGGTGATTTCTCGCTTTCTGTCTCTATGTCTCTCTCTCTCTGTCTGGCGAGCGCACGCACCCTATAGCGAAAAAAAACTCTCAAAAAAAAAAAAAAAAACACATTATTTAGTTTTAGAAGAGTATAGGTTTTATTTGTTTGTTTTTGCTTTTATTTTATTTTATTTTTAGATTTTTGCCATAGGACACATGCACCTCCCCGGGGGTGAGGAGGAGATGGCCATGCCACATTCTCTTCTCCTCCATTTTCCTCCTGGGATCTTGAGCATGCACACACATGCATCTGGCATGATTTTCAGGCTGCTGGTTTCAAGACTCAAACCATGCAGTTGGCCATGTGGGATCCAGTGTCTTAACCACCAAACCATCTGTTTACCCAGAACAGTATGTTTTTAAAGCAAATTTACTATTGAACTATAAAGTCAGTTAAAGAGAAATTAGAGTAAACTAGTTGAAGAGAAGTATAATAAATACATATATTTTTGTTTTCCTCTGATTTGCATTACATGTTTCAGAAAAATCATCAGATGGGGATGGTCTTCTATTTGTTAGTTGTTTAAGAATAATTATCTGCCAAGTTCATTTCAGCCTATAAATATGAGCATATTATGTTTATAGAATAATAGTTAGAAATTGATTCTTATCAATTAATAAAATCTACCATAAATCACATGATATTACTAAGTAGGGAAATGAAGCAAAGAAAAATTATGACCTAGATAATCTGAAGCAATGCATGAAGCTCAAGCTAGATGTTTTTTAGCTCCTACATGGTGATTTTGTGCATTTTCTTCATACTTAATTACCCCTCCCCACCTCATTTTTACTTTAAAACACTTGTCTCTAAAAGATAATCCTATCTTACTCTGTTAAGACACAAATGATATTAGAAGGGACACTTTGAACTTTGAAAACTAAATTAACCAGTCATCCTAGGACATGACTTTTAAGGATAAATACTTATGATAAGTGAAAGAGAAGACTTAAATCTGGGAGAATGAATAATAGTGATACAAGAGGCCCTCACAAGATAATTTTGATTTATTTCACAATTTTAGCCCACATCAAAAAAATGCCAGTGATTCATCCCAAACTATAGTGATTTTAAAATAATATCACTGCATTTCAGTGCCGGCCCTGTAGTGTAGTGGTTAAAAGAGCCTGATCCTCTACAGGAGACTTTCCACCGCCAGAGGCTGGAAAAACATACCAGGCACATGACATTCATGCACAAAATCTTGAAAGGATGGAGACATGGAGGAAAAAAGATGGCGGTGTGACTAAACCCCATTGTGTGGTTCTTTGTCCCTCTCTCTCTTTGTTGAGTGCATGTGCCCTTTAGCAATAGAAAAAAAATGATAATAGGGACCAGCAGTTAGCATAATGGCTATGTTGCTGGACTCCTACGTAGTCGACCGTGGTTCGAGTCCCGGACCCGATGGCTTAAACTCACGCCTCGCGCGTGTGCGTGCGTGCCCAAGATCCCGAGAGGAGAATGGAGGAGAAAGGATTGTGGCGTGGCCATCCCCCCTGGGGGATGATTTCTCGCTTTCTATCTCTCTCTGTCTGTCTGGCCAGCGCACGCGCCCTATAGCAAAAACCTCTTCAAAAAAAATGATAATAATAGTATCACTCATTTAGTTGCTCAGAACTCTCGAATCTAAATTCTAGATTTAGGGATCAGCAGTAGTATCAGCCAGACCACTTAACTTCTCTTGGAAGATCCACTTCCCAGATGGCCTCAACTGCTGATATGTTAGTAGTGTCTGTTTCAACTAGGAGCTCAGGGTCAGTGATTTCAGTTCTCTCTGTGACTTCTCCACATGGATAAGTTGGACTTCTCAAGCATAGGAAGATCAAGGTGGACATTTTACATGGCAGCTTACTTTCCACAAAGCATAAAATATGTTGTTCTAGGACTAGCAAATGGCATAATGGTTATGTTGCTGACTCCTACGTAGTAGACTGTGGTTTGAGTCCTGGACTTGGTGGCTTAAAACTCATGCCAGGCATGTGTGCATGCATGCCCAGAATCTTGAGAGGAAAAGGAATTGTAGCGTGGTCATGCCCCTGGTGGTGGTGGGGGGTGATTTCTTACTTTCTGTTGCTCTGTCTCTTTCTGTCTCTCTGGCAAGTGCATATACCCTATACAAAAATCTCTCTTAAGAAAATAAAAAGATGAAGTTCCAATGGTACTATATCTTGTCCAGGCCTTTTTCAGGTGAGATTGAATTAATATATCTCAAGCACTTCTATATCTCCTCTGGATCATTGCTTAAGTTGTCTCCCCTACCTACAATCCCTTCCCTAGGTCTTTTTGGTAATCTCTATTATGTTTCCTGCAAGACTGAGCACAAAGAGCACTTTTTTCATGATAACTTTTCTAATTATTTCACATTGGTATGATACCTCTTTCCTTTTAGAATCTGACAGCACTTCTTATCTGCACTGCTCATTTCTCACTGAAAACATGCTATTTTATAGTACTCCATATTTTCATGTGGACAGCATATCCTGTATCCTCAGTCCACTGTATAATCAATCCCTGTGGGGAAAAATTAAGGTTCATGTCTATGTTACAGAGCCTTCCATGTAGCATGTGCCAAATAAAGGTTTGATAGAATGGCTGTTAGTAGTACACTGGGGTGTTTTAGTTCTTTTTTTATAGATGTTGCTCCATTTGAGATGTTTGTCTTGAACTTCTACATGTGCCTTTTTTATATCTTCTTTTGTTTACATTGCTGGAGAGCATGTGTGCTTGATGAGACAGAGAGAGACAGAGAAAGAGAGAGAGTACCCCTCCAATGGGGTGTGGTCATGCTACAATTTTCTTTCCTCCATTTCTCCATCCCATCAGGATTTGGAGCAGGCACACACACTCTGGTGTGCTTCTAGCCTTTAGGGCTGAGATATGAACCATGGCTGACTATGAGGTATCTGCCTCCTTACGAATTATGTTTAACAACTACACTGAAGGGCCAGCCCCCATAGATGCTTTTGAAAATCTATTTGAGAAGATGTTTATCTGGGGAACCAGCAGTTAGCGTAATGGCTATGTCGCTGGACTCCCACGTAGTCAACCGCGGTTCGCATCCTGGACTTAAAACTGAGGCTTAAAACTCACGCCTGGCGCGTGTGCGTGCATGCCCAAGATCCCGAGAGGAGAATGGAGGAGAAGGGATTGCGGCGTGACCATCCCCCCTGGGGGATGCTTTCTCACTTTCTGTCTCTATGTCTCTCTCTGTCTGGCGAGTGCACGTGCCCTATAGCGAAAACTTCTCCCCCCCAAAAAAAAAAGAAGATGTTTATCTGAGCTATCAAAGAATTTATTCATTAGCTATAATGGGTTCAACCTTTTATTTTATAACCAAAAACATTTTAAAAATTAATTATTATTATTATTATTATTTTACTTTATATCTCTTGTTCTTTCTTACAGTTCCAAAGAAGCAAAATTTTTTTAGGATGTCCAGCATAGTGGGGTAAGCCGAGAAAATGCAAAGATAAAACTAGTTAGCATGGAAATAATGAGTAGAGATGTTTATTAACCTAATTGTCTTCAGCTGGAGAGAGAACTAGAAAAACTTTAATAGTATTCCTTTTCTGAACCACATTAACTCTATGCACACAGACAGAGCTGTGATCGACATATTAACTAATTTTACCCTCAACTACTCTTTGTGTTTGCTACTATTTTGACTTGGAGAGTAATAAATGCACCAAAACAGTGAGGGAGGAAAACAAGTGCAGATAGGAATCTGATAAAGGATAGATTGAATCTGTAAATCATTGAATCCAATCCAAAAAATGTTTTGGTTTACAGATGTGTCAGCATCTTCAAAAGTAGTTTCTTTTCAGGACACTGCAGTGATTTCAGTTTGGAGAAGTTTCTGAACTTTTAACTCAAGGTAATGAGCCAGTTAATAGGAGACTGGGTTTTGTGTAGGAAGCAATTACCCCGATTGATAGGAAACTTGAGAAAATGAGCACAAGCTTTAATGAGATTGGCAAAAAGGTCATGTGTCTGAGAGCTGAGATGGAATAAAAAGGAATGATGGTGGGAGAAATCATTAAAGACAATGCCACAAAAACCAGTGGAAATAAAGATGAGATATAGTATCATTGGAACTACCTCTACAAAAGGCCACAGAATTAATTTGCCTAAAGGTAAGGTGACCTCTAGAAATCTGGGATTCAAGAGTCTATACCTCAATTGTAGCTTTGTCAATGATCCACTTTTAGCCAACCAATACAATGATAAAAATAAGTTTTAATAATTAGGTGGGAATAAATATTCTGGTTTATACACAACTTTTAGAAATAGCAGGTCATAGGCACTGCTTCCACTTCCTCTTCTCTGTCATTTTTCCACCCACTACAATCTGCTTCCACCCCCACCACTCTACTGAAATTGCTCTATGAAAGGTCAGCGATGATGTGATTGTCAAATACTTTAGCCCCCTTTCAGCTCTCATCCTATTTTTCTTCTCAGCAGAGTTTGTCCTAAGACACACAACTACCTCTCATTCTCATTTGTCTCTGCTCTTCAGCTTTCTTTTCATTCCATCTCTTCTGCTGGAATTTTCCAAGAGAGCTACTATCTTTTCTCACACTACATGATCTTTCTGAATGGCGTCATGGAATCCTAAAACTCTAACTCTTCCCTATGTACTTTATCAATATTGATTTTCAACTTCTTGAGCTTTGGATTTGACCTTGAGTGTGCTATCACTAACTCCTCAACTTAGATTGTTCCTCAAACCTTTTCTTTCTTTTTTGTAGAGGTTTTTGCCTTAGGGCATGTGCACTTGCCAAAGAGAGAGAGAGAGACGGAGACAGAGACAGTGAGAGGATAAGTGAGAAGTTACCACCCCAAAGGGGATGACCATGCCTCAGTCCCTTCTCCTCCATTCTCCTCTTGGGATCTTGGTAATGCACGCACACGCACCCGGTCGGTGTGAGTTTAAGCCACCGGGTCCAGGACTCGAACTGTGGTTGGCTACATGGGAGTTCGGCGACATAACCATTACGCTAATTGCTGGTCCCAGATTATTAGTTTTTGCTTGAAATTTTTTTAGTGGCTTACTAGTTGGTCTTACTTCTCTGAGTCTGATTAATTTCTGTTCTAAACTACATTTCATATTGCTGTCAAGAGTTATCTTTTTTTTTTTTAATAGAGATTTTTGCTATAGGGTATGTGCATTCACCAGAGAGACAGAAAGTGAGAAATTCCCTAAGGAGGATGGCCATGCCACAATCCTTTTCCTACATTCTCTTCTTGGGATATTGGACATGCACACACATGCGCCCTGCTTGAGTTCTAGGTCACCAGATCCAGGATTCGATCGACTACATGTGAGTCCAGCAACATAACCATTATGCCACCTATTGGTCCCTAGCGTTATCTTTAATTAATGATGATTTAATCATGTTACTTCCATACCTAAAAAAAATCTTCCTATGACTTCAAGGGTTGGGGACTGTCTATCTAGCTTCTAACATTTTTATCACCTATGAGCCAGCTCAGCTGCTGACCCAGACAAATGAGCCTCCAGAGCCGTATTTATAACAAATTATTGGAATAAATTATGTCCTGCCATAGTTGATTGAAATAGGAGTGGACATTTTAACGGATTCAGTCATTGTCTTTTCTGTTTAAAATACACTTATGACCTATGGAATTACCACATTTTAATATGTGGAATGGAGAAGAAGGAAACAGATTGGGAAAGAAAAGGAGAAATGAGGGATTTTTTTCCCTTCCCATGCTGCCACTGTATTCCCATTTCTGGATTCTGTAAGACAGCCATGTCCTTTTATTAAATAACCTACTTCATTTTTTAATTTTTATTTTTGTTTGTTTTTTAGGTTTTTGTCACAGGGCGCATGCACTCACCAGAAAGGAAAGAGACAGAGATTCTGAGAGAGAGAGAAAGTGAGAAACCACCCCCCCAGGAGGGATGGCCATGCTGCAATCTCTTTTCCTTCTTTCTCTTAGGATTTTAGGCATTCACGCACACATGTCCGGTGTGATTTTCAAGCTGCCAGATCTGAGACTAACTGTGGTAAGCCATGTGGCCATCTAGCACCTTAACCACTATGCCACCTCCTGGCCTCAACCCACTTCATCTTATTATTGTTTTCTTTATTTGTTGTTGCTGTTATAGTTACCCAAGTAGATTTCTGTTACTTGCAATTCATAGAGTCTTAATAAATATGACTGGCAACAAATTAAGTTCAAACTTTTTGGCAGGGCATGCAATATTCTTCAAAAACTAGCTTTCAGGTTTCAAGTTTCATTTCTTCTCACTACCTCCCCTTCTGTTAAGCCTCAAGGACAACACAACATTTCCTTCGACATTTTCTGAGCTGCTTCTCCAGGCTGGATGCCAAAGGTCATCATTCTCCTAAGAACACCTTCATTTACCATGCTCCTTTCTCAGACTTTATCAATTCTCTCTCTTTGAACCACCATCTCTTTGTATTAGAATATCCTGCTCAATACACAAATATGTTCTGGTGTCTCCTCTTAATTCAGTAATTTTCTCCAGCTCTCATTCCATTTTCCTGCCTTCTTTCAAAACCACACTAGAGTTGTCTACTTCTGCTTCTTCAATAGCCTTACTCCACTTTTAAGCCCACTTCTATCTCAATTTTACTCTGATAACTTTACTGACACTGCTTTAGTTAAGATGACCATCATCATTTTGCCATATCCTGTGAATACTTTTCTGCCCTTATCTTAGCTATTTAGCATCATTGAACATATTGGATCACTTGCTTTCTTGAAATACTCTTCTCTTTAAAGGAGATTTTTAGATTCTAAGATCCCTCCTGTCGAAAGCTTTCTCCTCTATCTCTGGGTTACTCTTACTTTCATTCTCCTTGGTTCCTTTCCTATATAAACTTTAGATGTTGGAGTTGAGCTTTCCTCCCCCCCCCCCTTGTCTATATAGATAGTACTTGAATCTTTCCATTCTTGTAAACCAGCAACCTAGGGGTTACAGTCAATTCTCACCCCCCCCCCCCTTATTTTTCTTTATCCAACCATTTACCAAGTCATATTAATTCTCTCAAAATATATTTAGAGCTACTCACTTTTCTCTCTCTTTACTGTAACTATCAATACTTTAATTCTGCTGCCCTATCTCACCTAGATTTCTGTAAAGGCTTCTTAACTAGTCTCTAAGCCTCCACTTTTGTCAGTCTCTAATCTAGGTGGAAAAAGGAATACGATTTTAAATTTGCGTATTTCATCATTTTCACTGCTTATGACTATTGCGCCTCAAAATAAAATCTGAACTCTGACTATGGCCTACCAGGCTGTGAATTTCACCCCATCGATTATTCCACATTCAGTTTATTCTGCTTTCCGTTTATGCTCCAGCCATTGAGTTTTCACACGTCCTTCAGTATTTCAAACATGTTATTCCTCTCCTTAGCACTTTGTATTCCTGACTTCTTTTCATCTCATTAAACTTTCAACACAAATGTTTCCTCCCTAGAGAAGTATTTCCTGACTATCTAATGTAATATAGTGTTCCCCGAACTAATTAATATTTTCCATCACAACGTTATAATAATTTCTTTCATAACATTTATTGAAAATTGTAGTTATTTGTCTCTTGCTTATTATTATTGTTCTCCTTCACTAGGCAATAAACTCCTTGAGGCTATTTATCACGTGTATCTTTTGTTATTACCACTTATCCTCGTACTGTATGCATGGCACATAGTAAGTGCTTAAAAAATAAGTGTTCTATTAATGGATAAATGGATTGGTGTTTACGTGCTAGACTTCTTTACTATTAATCCCTGATATACTAGAAGCTTTCCAAATGCAGGACCCTGTTCTTATTGATATTTATAAACCTTTCTCTGAGAACAAGTCTTGACCATAGGAAATTCTCAATAAAACCATAGCAATTTTCAGCTAAAATGAATGCAAATCATCAAGTTTTTGTGAAATAACTACTTGGCAGTGCTGCGTTCTGCACTATCTTGAAGAATTCTAAAATTATGTACAAGAGCAAAGTGATTTCTCAGCTTGTAATAACTTGTTTATCACTTTTTCATGTGTTCATTCATTCACCAGATACTCATTGAGAGTGTACAATGTGCCGGGCACTGTTTTTGTTTGTTTGCTTGAGGGCATATGGGCACCCCCAATAGGGTGCGGTCATGCTACAATGCTTTGTTTTCCATTTTACCATCCTGTCAGAATATTGGGCCTCTGCACACACGTGCCTGGTGTGTTTTTCCAAACTGCAGTTGGACATGTGAGATATGGACACACTGTGCTTAAATGTTGCACTGTGGGGCCAGTGCACATAAGAACTGTTCTAAGCTCTGTCGATGTAACAGTGAATAAAACAGAAAAACAAAGATACAAGGGTCCAGTTGGTGGTTTGGTGGTTGAGGTGGCTGGCTCCCACATGGCTGACTACACAGTTTGAGTCCCAGACCTGGCAGCTTGAAAAACGTGCTGGGTGTATGTGTGTGTGTGTCTAAAATCCCAAAAAGGGAAATGGAAGAGAAGAGATTATGACCAATCTCCCCTGAAAGGGTGCTTTCTCACTTTTATTTTTGTGTCTCTCTCTGCCAAGCACATGCAACCTGAAGCAAATTTGAAAAAACTCAAAACAACAGAAAAACAAAAACCAAAAAGCAACCTTTTCTCATGAAGTTCATATTTCAGTAAGATTAGTACTTCAAAAATTCCACTTTAATTAGTGAGGCTCAATTTTTTAGTAAATGATATTTTAAAATCTGCCTAGGTGATGTTTAGCAAGGGTTGAGAATCTTTGCTTTTTTTTTTTTTTTTTTTTTGGAGAGGTTTTATTCGCTATAGGGTGCGTGCGCTCGCCAGACAGACAGAGAGAGACATAGAGACAGAAAGCGAGAAATCACCCCCCAGGGGGGATGGTCACGCCGCAATCCCTTCTCCTCCATTCTCCTCTCGGGATCTTGGGCACGCACGCACACGCGCCCGGCGTGAGTTTTAAGCCACCGGGTCCGGGACGTGAACCGTGGTCGACTACGTGGGAGTCCAGCGACATAGCCATTATGCTAACTGCTGGTTCCCAAGAACCTTTGCTTTGGGGTGACATTGCTTATTGCCTTGTCATTTGTTTGTTTGTTTCCCCATGCACTGCTAGTGACAACATTTTTCTATTTGAGTGTGACTTAACTTTCAATATGTCATTATTTGCCTTTTAACTTACAAGATTAGGATAAAATGAATGCGCAGTATGAAATTCTACGTTACAATAATCTACTCTGCTTAACTAGACACAGACTCCATTCCAAACTAGTGGGCCAATTTGAATTCTCCTCCACTTAGACTATAAATTTAAATCCTGAGGGCAAGGAGAATTCTAACAAGGAACAGAAAATATCTTTGTAATTTCCCTTTCCCAAGTAAGCACTGTTTTGTAAGACTGAAAATTTTCTAGTTCCCTTTTTAAAAATATTCTCATTGCTTTCTATATTTGGTATTTATATTGATTGCATGGAGATCCGTACACAGTGATAATTTTTTACAGATAATATTGTAGTTATAGACAATAGATTTATATTCTCTAATAGTATGGTGGAACTTCAATGTTATAAGTGAATATGTATTCTGTACTTTCTTATATCATTTTTTATTTAGATAAAATATATATATAATTTGGACAGTTTCAGTAAGTGAACATAGCCATGTAAGTATCTACTTAAACAAAATAGGAACATTTACTTCACTCTAGGAATTGTGAATGTCCCTCCAGTCAATCGCCACTCCCAATATGCAATCAATGTTTCAATGGTATCTTATAGTAACATTTTGCCTGTTCTTAAGCTTCTTACAAAAGGAATAATACAATATTTGCTCTTTTGTATTTGGCTTCTTTCAAACAGCAGTGTTTTTCATATTCATTCATAATGTGCAATAGAACACATTGTGGTTTTTTTTATTGCTGAGTAGGATTCCATTGTATAAATAAATCATAATTAAATGATCTATTCACCTATTGGTGGACATTCGAGTTGGTCAACACAGAATTTCTGCTATTAACATTTGTTGTGTTTGTGTGGACATAGATTTTCTTTTTCTTTCTTTCTTCCTTTCTTTTCTTTCTTTTTATTTTTTTAATTACCAGAGGGCATATGTGCTCATATGAGACAGAGACAGAGAGAGAGAGAGAGAGAGTACTCCCGAAGGGGTGTGATCGCACCATAGTCTCTTCTCCACCTGTCCAACCTGCAGGATTTAGGGTACCTGTACACATATGCTCAGTGTGTTTTTCAAGCCACCAGGACTAGGATTTGAGCTGCAGTCAGCTGCTGAATCTGTTCCTTTAGCTACCAGGCTATAGGGCAGGCCCTGGACATATATTTTCACTTCTTTCAAGTAAATACCTGGCAAAGAGATACCAGGGCACTTATTCTATGTGTCTACACAGAGGAAAGGCCTTGGGAGGACACAATGTGAGGATGGCTGCTGGCAAGGTGGGAAGAAAGCCCTCATCAGAAACTAAATTTACTGAACTCTACAATAGATCACAGACTTCTATGAAAATATAGAGTTCTACTATTTAACCACCAGTCTGTAGTATTAGTTACGATAGCCTGAGCATACTAAAATACCATGTTTTAAGTATTCTTGTTTATTTATTATTAATCTTATTTTTTTGAGAGATTTTTGCCATAGGGTGCATGTGCTCTCCAGAAAGACAGAGACAGAGAGACCGAAAGAGAGAAATCACCCTCCATGGGGCATGGCCATGCCATAATCCCTCCTCCTCCATTCTCCTCTCGGGATCTTGGGCATGCACACACACGTGTCTGGCGTGAGTTTAAGCCACCGGGTCTGAGTCTCGAACCGTGGTCAACTACATGGGAGTCCAGCGACATAGCCATTATGCCATCTGCTGATCCCATATTTATTATTAATCTTATGGTATTAATTAGTAAAGAGTTATAACCACTAGTTATTTTAAACTCCTTGGCCAGATATACTATGAGGGGACTTCAAAAAGATCATAAAAAATGGGAACCAGCAGTTAGCGTAATGGCTATGTCGCTGGACTCCCACGTAGTCGACCGCGGTTCGCGTCTCGGACCCGGTGGCTTACAACTCACGCCGGGCGCGTGTGCGTGCGTGCCCAAGATCCCGAGAGGAGAATGGAGGAGAAGGGATTGCGGCGTGACCATCCCCCCTGGGGGGTGATTTCTCGCTTTCTGTCTCTATGTCTCTCTCTGTCTTCTGGCGAGCGCACGCGCCCTATAGCGAAAAACCTCTCCCCCCAAAAAAAAAAAAAAGATCATAAAAAATGTAATTCAAGTGTGAGTTTTCTTTGGTGCAAAAATTTCTGAAATCCATGCATAATTTTTTTCATAATATGCATTTCTATAAACTTTTTGATGAATCTTGATTTTTTCCCTTAAATTCTCTTTATCTTGCTTTTCTTTATGGTAAAACCATCTATATTTACAAATGAGAATTTAGGTAGTTTTAGAATTACATCTAAAGGGCCTGATTCTGAAGATATTTTGGAATAATTTTGAAGTTCTCTAGAAAAAAGGAAAACCCAACAGTGAAATATGACATCTCAATTATTGTGTTTCAAAATGTGGCATCGGTCGTACTTTGGCTTCAAATAATGTCAAATGGCCACTCAAAATTATTTTCAGAGATAGGCAACATTAGACAGAGTAAGGACTTTCTCACCATTCCTTCTTATGTTTACTCCTCTCAAAGGGGATCACCTTTCATCTCCAGTGGTTCAGTTCCTGTGACAAGAGACTAGTGGTAAGTAAAATAAATACCCTGTCTGGAACCAGCAGTTAGCATAATGGCTATGTCGCTGGACTCCCACGTAGTCGACTGCAGTTCGCGTCCCGGACCCGGTGGCTTAAAACTCACGCTGGGCGCGTGTGCTTGCGTGCCCAAGATCCCGAGAGGAGAATGGAGGAGAAGGGATTGCGGCGTGGCCATCCCCCCTGGGGGGTGATTTCTCGCTCTCTGTCTCTATGTCTCTCTCTGTCTGTGTGGCAAGTGCACGCACCCTATAGCGAAAACCTCTCCAAAATATAAATAAATAAATACCCTATCATAAATATCTATAGCACAATTCTATAGCTGATTTTGCATAATTTTATAATAGCGACATATAATGTTTTACCTACCCAGTGTTTCATTATGTGATTTAGTGTAATGCATATTTAATGTCACTATTTATCCTGGTTTAGCCATATAAGGGAATAGTTAAAAAAATCTATGTGGGGGAAAGGAGCATTTCAATGTATCAGACAACGGAAACTTCTCCGAATGTCTAGTTCATTTCATCTTTCAAATCATGACTATTCTATAGTAAGGTGATTAGGCTTATTACAATGCTGATGAATCACATGCGTGGTGATCTTTTGTAGACTTGCAGCTGGAGTGGAAATATCTCATAATTAGACCTTAATGGGCCTTTTGAAAATGTATGTTTTTTCCAAACTAGAGTTCAGGCATGTGCGTTAAAGGGAAGATGCACTTGTTGGCTCACATATTGCTGGGCAACATTATTACCTGATTATATTACTAAGCCATGTTATAGCATGGACACTGAAGTAGCTGGTTAGGTTCCCTATAATTAGACCTTAGATTATGTATTTTAGAATTCCTATTTTATAGATGAGGAAAGTAAGGCCCATAGATGATCATTACATAAATAATTCCTCAAATAAGTAAAAACAAAAAATCTTTTTAATCAATTATATCTTTCATTCTCTGGTGTCTGAATTGTTATAAACATGCTTCTTTGACAGTCATTTCTCCAAGTGTATCATTTTCATGCTTGTACAATAGAAACACTTTCTGTGTGCAAATGTTAAATGTTTATTTTCGGGACTAACAAAACAAAAACCAACCAACCAAACAAACAGAAAACCCCTAAAAACTCCTACATCATGAGAATAAGAAATGAGAACTACAGAATGAGAAATGGGATAACACCAGCAATATAGATTAGATAGCAAAAGTACCAGAAATTTTTTTAGGGACAGTATTAAAAAGCTCAATACTGACAGTGTGGGAGGAGGGTGGGCCATGGCAGGGGGTGAGAGATAGGGAATCAAGGATAGGAAAAAAAGCAAAATATACAGGAAACAAGAAATGGGAAATTGTTTGTTGACGATAACACGTATGTTGTTGTGCTTGATTGAGCCAATATACAGTGTATTTTGGATGGAAAATCTCATTTTGTATGCTGTAATGATGTACAGTGAATGAATGTAAATAAATAAACTTAAATAAATAAATAAAAAGCTCAATAAAAAAATACATGGTCAAAGAAAACAAAAAATGCCAAGTTAAATTTTAAAAAAATTAATAAGCAATATTCAAAAATGTTCAACCATTCCTAACATCTTATATACCTTATCTAAATTATTATTATTTTTAAACTTTTTAAAACCACACCTTGATGGCTCTTAAAGATGTTGGATTTTGTACATACTTTAGTAAATATAAAATGCTTGCTCTTTCCGGATCACATACCCTATATTATTAACATATTTTGTGAATCGTGGAGTTGGCTATGCATTTGGATGCAATATCATTCAGATTCTTTGCTAATTATAAAAATTTTAAATGTGTTGAAAAATTATCTTGGCTTTAGAATCAAAGAACCCACTTTACAGTTTCACATATTTATGGACCTCTCTGCTCATTCTTGGTCAATTCAAAGAAGATTGGAAAAAAGACAGAGAAAGTTGACAGTGTTAGGCTTAAACAAAATTATTACACAAAGAAGGAAATGTGAAAAGTATACTTCAGGAATGGCTCAATCTGAGCAAAATCTTAAGGATTCCTAATTTTATATAATGGCTCCAAAGAGATAAAAAAGAAATAAAACCACCAATTCCCCAGCTCCAACAAGCCTGGGAATATAAAGAAAATTTAATGTTGCTAAGCCTTAGGTTATTTCTCTATATCCAAACAATGACGTTCAAAATATTCATAAAGATTTTATTTCAATTTTACTATGCTCTTCAATGCTGAAATATTGGATTTTTCAGATTGTTGAAAAAAGAATAAAAACCTTAATAGCTCTGATAATTGAAGAAGCAAGCAATTGAAGAAGCAATCTTTGGAGATATGGCCAAGAGTCAAAAAATTTGTATTTAAACTTTATCACCAATTTGATGCATAACTCTAACTGATCTGCTAAACCTCTCTGAAAAACACAATTTACTTTTAAAAATTAGGATATTAAACCAGGTATCTTTGAGATCGTTAGCAGATTTTTTTCCCTAATAATTTTAGATCTCTTGTTTTTTCAGATATCACGTGACTTAAGGGCACAAGGCATAGTTCTTGGGAAGATATTGATGTTCCTTTTCCAAAAGGAAACAGTAATTTCATATGAAATAATATTAAAAATTTCATATGAAATATATTAAAAGAAAAATAAACCAGCCCATTTAATTGTTTGTTTGTTTGTTTGTTTTGAGAGGTTTTTGCTATAGGGCGTGTGTGCTCCCCAGAAATAACGAGAGAGACAGAGAGACGGAAAGTGAGAAATCACCCCTGAGGGGGGATGGCCATGGAGCAATCCCTTCTTCTTCACTCTCCTCTCAAGATCTTGGGCATGCACGTACATGTGCCTGGCATGAGTTTAAGCCACCAGGTTCGGGTGGCTTAAAGCCACTCAAACCATGGTCGACTACATGGAAGTCCAGCAACATAGCCATTGCACCAACTGCTGGTCCCGAGTAGAGTTTTAATAGAGCAAATCTTAACACAATTTAAATGGGGCAGTTGTCCCCAGACTTCTGGACAACTCTGGCCAGTCTTGCGGCAGAACAGGAAACTGACGTTTGCCGTAAAGGGGAAAATGTTGTACAAAAAACGTAAGTGAGGAATGAGGTAGAGAAACCATTAGTTACACCCTGGAGTTTGTCTGCATTAACATGGTTTAAAAGGCAGGATGCTTGTGATTGACTAAAGCTTCCCTGCTGTGATTGGTTGTAACCTAGTCACCAGCTCAGAAAAGAAACCTAATATGTATGATTTCAACTTATCCATAGGAAGCGAAGTATGGGAGTACAACAGCTGTTTTAGGCCAAAATAGTTTAATTCAACAAATAGTAATTTCATAATTTTTCCCAACCAAAGAGTTAAATCCCAATGTAGATGATAGTGTCTTGTTTAAGGAGTAAAAGAGGTGAGATTACTATTTGGAGTTAGAGTTGTGTCGAAGAACATAGAGAAGGATCGTATAAGGCTGAATATGACTTAAACTTATAATACTAGAGTCGTACACTAAGAATGAAATCATCCAACAAGTACAAGAATTTGTATTTGCAAAGGCAGAATATTCAGATTTATATGAACTGTCCTTGAGAACTATATTTGATTTTAAGAATAAGCATCTTTTTAAACATACCTAAATGGGATGAAATCCCAACAGTTGGTTAATAAATAAAACAAAGGATTAGATGACTTACATTTTTGAATTTAGAATTAAAAAGTGACACTTGCCCCCAAAGTAAAACTGATGAGAAAATAAGCTTTGTTGAAATATGCAACTATAGGGACCAGCAGATGGCGTAATGGCTACATTGTTGGACTCCCATATAGTTGACCGCAGTTTGAGTACTGGACTTGGAGGCTTAAAACTCATTCCGGGTGCAGGGTGCATGTGCATGTGTGTGTGAGCCCAAAATCCTGAAAGAAGAATGGAGGAGAAGGGATTGCTGTGTGGCCATCCCACGTGGGCAGTGATTTCTTGCTTTCTGTCTCTCTGTCTCTCCAGCAAGTGCATGCACCCTATAGCAAAAAATCTCTCTCTTAAAAAAAAAAAAAAAAAAAAAAAAAAAAAAAAAAAAAAAAAAAGAAGGAAAGAAAGAAAGAAAGAAAGAAAAGAAAAAAGAAAGAAATATGCAACTATAATTTCAGGTAATATGCATTACCTGGCAATGCTCAATGAAGGCAACTGAAAACAGGGAAATTCACACTATGAAGGACTCTATTTTGACTGCTAATTCAGGACTTTTTGCAGTCAGCAGATTTTGTCAGGGCCTTAAAGCAGAATGATCAAAGGACCTAAACAAGCTCTTGGGCATTGCAAATTGAGAAACCAGCAGAATACTTTGCATAGCTGCAGAGAAAAGTTGATAATACTCCTAGCAAAGAGACTGAGTGAGGTGGAGAACTGGGAATATGATAATGATCTCAGATAGTACAGGAAAGAGGGGGATAATCAGCTCTGTAACTTAATAAAGAAATGTAAAGACCTATATCAAATCATGCTTAATTCTTATATCTCTAATTCTATGTCTAAATCTGTGGATACCATGTATGATAATTGAGAGGAAAGCTACAGTGCCGAGACTGTTTCCAAACTCTCTTCCCTTCGCTCTCACCCCTAACATCTCTATTACACATTTGTGGCAAACTGACCTAAGGTAATTTAGTCATTCATAATAATTCATTTTGGGGGAGGGAGAGATACACAAGATGACCTCCAATAAATCAAGTTAGGCAAGGGCAATCAGTCTCCTTCCCTATGAGGAGATATGTTAGAATGAAAGCAAGTCTCAGACTGTATTTGATGCACACACAAAGAATTCATCACAATGCTGTTAAGAAAGAACAGCTATACATCCTGTTCTGTAAGCTGCATCATTTTCATCCCTGACAAAGACTTGCATAGCAATTTCAATACAGATAAGAGTGTATTTTAGTATCAAATATAGCTGACATTTTAGTCACGTGACAAAAAATCCTCCATTAGGTGGCCAAATAATTTATTAATAATCATAAACCAGGGCTTTATTCTGAAGCAGTAGGATATTAGGTTGCCTAGATACTAGGCTTTCATTCAAAGAGGGAAGATCTGTACAATGTTTCTAACCTATGAAAACATCTTGAACACCATTCATTTCACTAGTGAAAAATCGGTGCTAACATCTAACAAAGCTTCTGATGTTGATTGGAGATAAAGATACTTGAAAGGCTGGTGTAGCAGCCTCTGGATGTTAGGTTTTGGTTAGAGCTATTTACTCTAACTAACCACCCAAGAAGTAGATGTTCCTGATTAGGATACTTCAAATGCTAATTACTTGCCCCAAGGGTGTTAAACTGAAACCCTTCTATCACAAAGTCTATGCTGAGGTATTTTAGAATGACTCACAATTTCTTTAAAATAACAATAATTAGGATTTTATTTTTAACATAGAGGAATAAAATAATAAAAAATATTGACCTAAAATTCCATCATGCAGATGACATGTTCACATGTTAAATAAATATGTGCATATGACTAGAAAAACTCATGTAAGGGATCTATCTCCCTTTCTTGTCTCCCTTCAAATACCTTCATTAGATTTTTTTATCTAAGAATTCATAGGCACCATTTTCTTGCTTTCTTTCAGAATTAAAAAAAAAAAAATCAGATTTCTGCCTCTTTCATTCTCTCTGACAAAATACACACACACACACACAAACACACACACATACACACACACACACAAACACAGTTTCATACCTGGCTATTTAAGAATTTTATAACGTATTTTAGAATTATATCTTTAACAAACTTGCAGGATCTTTAATGAATCTATGGATAATCTGTATTATTAACAAACTACCATGGATTTCAACATTCTGCTCAATGTCTGTCAAAACTGTTGTGCCCAGATCAGCTACAGACAAGAGCAGAGATTTCAATGGAAATTTTAAACAAGTGGGATAAGATCCTGTAACATTTTTTCGAATGAATTGTACAGGAGATGACTGCATTAACATGATTAAATTTCCAGAACCCTCAGTTCTTGAAGGATGGATCCTCTGCTGGCATCATCACTTTCTAAAGTGTCTTGAACTTGATAGAGCTTATGCTGTAAAATCATAAATATGTTTTACTTTTATTTTTTAATTCCATTTTCCATGACATTTTTGAAGTCCCCTCTTATAAATTTCCCTTTTGTTATAAATGACTGAATGTTCTGTTAGATGGTTGTAATGTAATATTTTAAACCAGTCTCCTACAGAAATTCTTGTACATATATCTTGCTGCACTTTTACAAACATTCCATTGGATAAATTACTCAGGGTTTTCTGGGCCAGACTGTGTTAGAAATTTTGGATGTGTACTGCCAAATGACCTTCTGAAATCTTGAATCAATTTGTCCATCTGCGAGCAGTATGTAAACATGCCTTTTGCTCACATCTTCACCAGCATTGGGTATCTTTTTAGATTTCTGCCACTCTTATCTCTGAAACATTGTTTAATATTTGCATTTATTAAATTATTAATTTGAGATTGAAAATTTTATTTAATAATTTCTAATTTGCATTTCTTCTTCATTAAAATAAGTTTATCTTTGCCCTCTCTCCTTTAATTTTTTTCATCTCTTTCTTACTGATTTATATGAGTTCTTTGTGAATTAGGAAAATTAATCATTGGGCTGGCCCCATAGGGCAGAAGTTAAAGGAGCTGAAGCCACATGACTGAGCGTGGTTCAAATTTTAGCCCTGGGAAATGCATTAGGTATGTGTGCACGTATACCCAAAATCCTGATGGGAAGGAGGAACAGAGGAAAAAGAATTGTAGCAAGACCATGCCTCATTGTGAGCTGTTTTCTTCTTCTTTCTTGACTTTGCTCTATTCCACTAATCTGTTTCTTGTCAAGTACAAAAGCTTCAAGCTCATTGAAGCTACATAATGTCTTAAGTAGGAATAGTCCCTTCTGTTCTTTATTTTTGAAATTTTCTTCACTGTTTCCTATGTATATTTTTCCAGGTGATACTAGTACAGTGTTTGCAGTTCAAAAAGAAATGCTTTGTGAATTTTAACTGTGATTACATTTGACTTATCAAGTAATTTAGGGAGGAAATGACATCTTTACGATATTATCTGCATGTCATATAAGTACATAGTGTATATTTTAGTTTCTTAAAATCTTTCATTTACATGCCTTAGTATAATTTGAAAGTTTAGGCTTATAGATTTTGTATATTTTCTGTAGATTTATAGCTAAATATTTTATCTTTTTATTTTTCTTGTAAATTAAGCTATTTCTCCCATCATATTTTCTATCTGGTTATTGGTTGAATATTAGAAAGCTATTGATTTTTTAATGTTATTTTTGCAATTCATGGACTTAGAAATTTTCTTAATTTGAATTATTTTTGGCTAACTTAAAAAACACCCCCCCACACACACACAAATTTACTTGAAGCATAAATAAAGAACCCCAAAAGTTATTTTTAAAAAAAGCCTTAGAGGCCCAGTCATGGTGGTGGACAGCTTGCTAAGAAACTGTGCTTTGTAGACCAAGAAGACATGAGAGACCTGGATTCAATTCCCGGCCCAGTGTAAGGGCCTGGAACAGTGGTGTGTAATCCCAGCAAATTGGGGAGACTAGGATTTGAGGTTGCCTGGACCATACAGTAAGCAATACCCAGTCTAAAAAAGAGGAGGGCGTAGTGGTCAACCTTGTAGTCCCAGCTAAAGGCTGTGTCAGGAGGATCACAACAGTGAGATCCTGTGTGAAAAAAGAGAAATGCCCTTTCACTATAGGGAAAATAAAAAGCTAAAAGAAGATGTAAGAGTGGATTCAATTGCACATAAAAAGAACTTAATATTGAAATCGTATCAGAGTGCAAATATCATTGAATTGCTTCATTACCACCAGTGTGACTCTCGATCATCAACAAAAGCAGACATTTTGAAGTGTTTAATAAACCTGCAAATTCAGCATATCGATGCCAGATTTCCTGTCTTTATAACAGATACGCCTACTGTCGCCAGAGAAGTCTTTGAAAATAGTGGAATCCTCGTTACAGATGTAAGTAACTTTATTGAAAATATACAAAAAATAGCAGCTCCATTCAGGAGTAGCTATTGGTGACTCGGCTGCAGCTTGCCTAGACGTGAAACGCCAACAACAAATTGGTAGTCTCCCTTATGTTTGAAAAATGAACAGCTTCTTCTTTAAAAACTCAATACTTTACAACTTAGAAAGTTTTCCTTTTGTTTTTTGTATTTTGCTAAAATGTCTCAGTTCATAGCAGCACAGTTCTCCATTCTATTTGGGTTGCAGTGTTAGTGTTTTAAATTATTTTCATGTTAAACATGCCTTCAAAGATATTAATTGTACTTACTATTAAAAATAAGGATTTGAGAACCTGTTTACTTGCAGCAAAAATAAGTCTATTCTAACAGATAGCTTTGTTTTTGCATGTTACGTCAGAAGGGAATGTAATGGCCTGTTTTAAAGGTTTTACCGTCCTTGAAAAACAGTTTTATTTGCTGTTGTACAAGCAACACTACATAAAGTTAAAACCTTTTGGGACCAGCAGTTAGCGTAATGGCTATGTCGCTGGACTCCCACGTAGTCGACCGTGGTTCGAGTCCCGGACCTGGTGGCTTAAACTCACGCCGGGCGCGTGTGCGTGCGTGCCCAAGATCCCGGGAGGAGAATGGAGGAGAAGGGATTGCGGCGTGGCCATCCCCCCTGGGGGGTGATTTCTCGCTTTCTATCTCTCTGTCTCTCTCTGTCTGTCTGGTGAGCGCACGCGCCCTATAGCAAAAAAAACCTCTCCAAAAAAAAAAAAAAAAAAAAAAAAAAAGAAATAAAGTTAAAACCTTTTTTCTAAATGTAGAAATTTATAAACTGTCATTTTTCACTAACTCAGTTTTTAATGAATACTGCACTACAAAGTCAGCCCTCTGAGTATGAAATAATCATTTATTTATGATATTAGAATAATTTCTACAAAAGTCTTGAAAACCTCAAAACCAGCTAGAAACATAGTTATCTGGAACAAAGGTTTTTGTAAGAAATTTGTTTCATTTTTTAAAATAAATACAACTAAAAATCAAAAAAAAAAAGAAAAAAAATGAAATGCCTTTGATACAAGACAATGCTATGAATCGTCCTAATTGGAAATGGTCAGTAGTGGTATGGACATATGTGTTATTTATTGCATCTCCACAGAATTCTGTGCCAAAAGGGCAAAGTACTTTGCAAAAATTTATTTTCACCTCAGGTAGATTGGACATTACTAGTTATGTATACGTTATTTAGACCACAGCTGTAATAGATGAAAGAAAAAAGAATTGTCACTATTTATAGCATTGTGACTGTGGTTGAACTCTCTGTCTGAAAGGTCTTGGATTTATAATTGTGATTGAAAGACTGCAATTTTGTGAACAAATTGGAGAAAAAGTAATAGGTTAGCCAATTCTCTAGACTTTCTGACATATTATTTCAAGATTTAAGTTTGACAACATAACCTAACTGGGCCACTAGCCTTATTTTAGGTTTTTAGATTGAGTTCTCCTCCCCCTTTGCTTTTATCATAAGAAAAGGAAAAACAAAAAAAGCAGAACCTGCAAGTGTAGGTTGAAAAGTGAAAAAAGGGCAGAGATATGTCCTTCAGTCCCCACCAGAAAGGTCTATAATGGAGATCAGCAATTTTCAGATCTAAAAAGTGAGAGCTCCCAGGAGGGGCTATTGTTAGGAATGGTCCACAGGGAGCCTGGGGTAGAAGAGGGGGGTCAAGAAGTAAGCCTGAGTCCTCCAGGAAACAGCTCTTTCTCATCAGAACATAGACGTATAGTATTTTGAAATAAACATTTTCTAGAAAGTTTTCAAATAGGAATTATTTCTGAGATGTGTTGCTTATTTCTTTCTCAAATGTTTGCTGCCTATCTTGGAGACTTGCTCTAACATAAGATAGTTCATGGTTTCAGGTAAATTTCAGATATTAACTAATGCAAAATGATGTTTTTAAAAAATTTTATGACCATTCTCAATTTTCTCCCCACTTACTAAACTCATCCTATATGTAAGTAATTTAAAGAAATTTTACTTAATTATTTTGCTTTTTTTACTTAATTATTTTACTTCTGCAGAATGATTTTTACAAATAAATGGTTTCTCTAGGTCCAGATCAATGGGCTCTTTCCCTTGAAATATTTATAGACATAAAAGACATAAAATAAATTTATGTTATGAACAGTGCATCAAAGCTAAAACACAAAAAAAAGCAAAACAATGTACTTGAGAACTAGTGTAATTTGCAAATACAGAATAAAAGCCCAGTTACTAAAATATATGTGGGAAAACTGGACTGCTAATATTTTAAAGTAAAGAATCAATGCACTTTGCATGATAGTTTTCTAGAAGATTTATGGTACAGAGAAACATATTTTAAAATAAGTCATTTATTGTAGAGCTGTTTCTATTTTTCAGGGATTAGATAAATTATTTGGATGGATGAGATTATAGAAAATTCAATGCCTCTCCATGATTAGAAAATAAACTTTAGAAAGACTTTTCGGTGGTTTATTCATTGTTTTGTCCACCGAGCATAGAATAATGCCTCAAATAATGTTTGACACATTATGGGCATTTAGACATAAATGAAGTGATAATATGTGAGAAAAAAGTATGAGTGTATGAACTTCATCTGAATTAGAGCAAAGTAGATTCTAATGTGTAGATTTTATGCATAATTAAGTTTCAAGATCCTATTGTCAATTTTGTTCTTTAAAGCAAATTGACTACTATAATCATTTGTTATTTACAAATGAAAAGCTTCAATATATTAATTACTTTAATTAAATGTATCCATTATTACAGTATATTAATTTACTCATTGACTAAGTAGTCACAGAATACTTTTAGAATTAAGAAAAACAAAAGACAAAGATGACAGCAATGGTTAACAAGTACATGCTCCATTTACTTCACCTCATGGATTGTTCGCATTTGCATGTGCTAACTCTAGTCTTCTGTAGGGGCTACGATGTACCCATTTAAAAACTCTACCAAATTCTTTGAAGCTATGAATGGTCATTGTTCCAGTTTTGGCCACTGAGATGGACTCAGTAGCCATTAGACAAGAAATTCAGGAAAGACAAAGACTCAGCTGGTGGATAGTATCTGAATATGAAGCAGCCTTCATAAGAACCTGAGGAAGGGGCACCATGCTTAGGCTAATGGAGTAGAAAGACAAAGAAATATGATACTGAAACTGTCTACTTTACATGAGAAAAGGTAACTCCTACATAAACCACTGTAATTGTGTTTCTATTATATGCAATTAAACTCTAAATCCCTAACTGGTTTAGCTGGTGATAGGAATGCCTTCCTATTTAGAGTTTATCCATCCAGGGACCAGCAGATGATGTAATGGTTAAGTTGCTGGGCTCCCACGTAGTTGACTGCAGTTCGAGTCTTGGATTTGGCGGCTTAAAATTTACCCTGGGCGCATGTGTGTGTGTGCCTAAGATCCCGAGAGGAGAATGGAGGAGAAGGGATTGTGCATGGCCATCCCCCATGGGGGGTGATTTCTCACTTTCAGTCTCTCTGTCTCTCCAGTGAGCGCATGTACCTTATTGCAAAAAACTCTCTCTCAAAAAAAAAAAAAAAAGAAAAAAGATTTAGTCCACCTTTCATTCAGTAAATATTAATTAACATTTGTTATGTACCAGGTACTGTTCTAGGTGGTGGGGACATATCACTGTACAAAATACACAAAGATACCAGCTATCAAGGAGCTTATAGAGTAGAGATGGTAGACAATAAATAATAAATACATTATTTTATTAAAAGATGATAAATGTTTTGGGAAAGAGAAGATAGAGCAGTTTAAGGGAGATCAATAATGCCAGGGAGAGGATACAGCCGTTATTTTAGATAGGTCGTTACATAGCCTTGTTGAAAAGGTGTTACTGAACGTCAACTTGAAGGAGGCAAAGAGTGTCGTATATAGATGGCACAAACAAATATGAAGGTCTAAACTGACCAAGTGGCTAATATGTTTGAAGAAGAGCAAGGAGGCCAGTGACTTAGGGGAAATGAGCCAGGGAAAGAGGTCAGAGAGGCAATTCAGGGGTGGGGGGTAGAGTAGACCATTTGGACCACTTTGAAATAGGCAGTACATTTTATTTTGACATAGGGAGCTATTACAGGGCATTAGAGCATAGGCGAGCAAAGGTTTTCGTTTTGTTTTGTGTTTTAGTTTTTTTCTGGTGTGTGCTTGCCAGAAAGAGAGACAGATTTTCCTTGGAATCATCCTTGATCCTCTTTGACACCCCAAATTCAAATCTCTTAGAAAATCCTTATGGATCTGCTTTCAAATGCATCCAGAATCTAGCCCTTCTCCCTCCATCTCACAGTGCTACCACCGGTCTAGGAACCCATTAATTACTTCACTTTGAATTATTGCAGAGTCCTCCTGTCCCAGGCAGGATTGCCATGCAGCTCTCCTATCTCTGTCTGGATTTTGGACAAGCATGCACATGCACCTTGCATGGTTTTCAAATCACCACTCTAGGGCTCAAATCACACATTTGGCCATGTGGAACCCAGTGGCTTAGTCTCCATACCACCCACTGGCCCTACAAACTAATGTTTGAAAATGATCTTTTTGGCTATGTGTTGACTACAGGGGGAAAGAATAGAAACAGAACAGTTGGGAGGCCATTGTAGTAATTCAAAGGGAAGTAATTAATGGAGGCCTAGACCAGTGGTAGCACTGCTGGGGTAGGAGAGAGGAGTGGCTGGATTCTAGACACATTTTGAAAGCAGATTCATCAGGATTTCCCAAGAGATTTGAATTTAGGATGTGAAAGAGGATCAAGGATCATTTCAAGGAAAATCATATAGGACTTAAAAAAAAAAAAAAAAAACCTTTATCTTCTGTAGCTCATATGGCCAATATATTATAAAATCTTCCTACTCTATCTAGTGCCCCAGAACACAGTGCTTCCGTGAGACATTAGACAATTCTAAGGATTAGAAAGCTAAGTTGAACAACAACAACATCAAATCTTGGAAATCTTCTCAATTCATGATGATATGTCTACACTTCGAGTTTGCTGAACATACTGCTTCACTTGGGAAGTGTCAAGTTTCACTAAAATTTTCCCCTTAAGCAAGAATAGAGTTGTTTGAGGGCTGGTAATGCTTTTGAAAGTTGCCTAAAGACCTTATATTTGTCCAGTTGTAGTCTTTATGTTTATAGCAGTAAACTCATAAAATAGGGAAAGACAAAGGAAGTAAGAAAGCATCCCCAATGGGATATGGTCATACCACAATCCCTTCTCCTCCATTTATCACTCCTTTCGGGATTCTGGGCACACATACACATGAACCCTTTGTGATTTTCAAGCTATTTGGTATGGGACTGAACATAGAGTTGGGCAGGCAAGGCACAGTCGCCTTAACCACCCTGCTACTGGCTGACCTCAGAGTTTACTTTTTTATTTTTTTTTTTGGAAAGGTTTTCGCTATAGGGCGTGTGCGCTCGCCAGACAGACAGAGAGAAGCAGACAGAGAGACAGAAAGCGAGAAATCACCCCCCAGGGCCATCCGCCCTGGGGGGCACGCACAGGTGCCTGGCGTGAGTTTTAAGCCACCAGTCCCAAACGCGAACCGCCGTCAACTACGTGGGAGTCCAGCGACATAGCCATTACGCTAACTGCTGGTTCCCAGACTTTACTTTTAATCACTGAAAGTATGGTAAGCTAGTGTGATATAATAAATAATTTATCTGCTCCCAAATATGTAACATCATTAGTTTATTGAAGGTTTAAATAAATGATTCATTAAGAAATATGAGGGGGACCAGCAGTTGGCGTAATGGCTATGTCGCTGGACTCCTGTCTAGTTGACTGTGGTTCAAGTCCAGACCTGGTGGCTTAAACTCATGCTGGGTGTGTGTGTGTGTGTGTGTGTGTGTGTGTGTGTGTGTGTGCCCAAGATCCCGAGAGGAGAATGGAAGAGAAGGAATTGCAGTGTGGCCATCCCCCGTGGGGGGGATTTCTCACTTTCTGGCAAGGGCACACGCCCTATGGCAAAAACTTCTCTTTAAAAAAAAAAAAAAAAAGAGAGAAATATGAGGAACTTTAGAATATTATCATTTGTTTTCTGGAAACACTGAATCAAGAAAATGTAATTAATTAAATCTGTGCTTTTGAGCAACTGTGAGAACAATTTAACTGATACAGAGAAAAGAACAATTTTATGTTTTGTGTTTAAATGTATGTTATAGTCTGTTTTAAAATGAAAAGGAATGTTCTTTTAAATAGCAACAAGAAGTGAATTTACAAATGAGCTAAAGCCTGTTATACCCAACCAAGGGAAAATGCATGATGGGCCCAGGTATACAGTGGAAATTTAGACTGAAATAAATCCTGGTTTCAAAAAAGGGAAAAGACTTGGGACCGGCAGTTGGCATAATGGCTATGTTGCTGGACTCCCACGTAGTCAACCGCGGTTCGAGTCCCGGACCCGGTGGCTTAAACTCACGCCAGGCGTGTGTGCGTGCGTGCCAAAGATCCCGAGAGGAGAATGGAGGAGAAGGGATTGCGGCGTGGCCATCCCCCCTGGGGGGTGATTTCTCGCTTTCTATCTCTCTGTCTCTCTCTGTCTGTCTGGCGAGCGCTCGCGCCCTATAGCAAAAACCTCTCAAAAAAAAAAAAATGGGAAAAGACTGGATATAAAAAAGAAACATGGTCAGAAGAAGACATTTTTCTGCTGATTTAAAAAATTCCATCATATGGACGTTTTCCCAGAAATTTAAGACATATTCAACCATGGTCTCTTTCTGTTGAACTCTGTAAGGAAAAGAAAATTCTAACTCTGTAGAAAAAGGAGTCAGTCCTCTGCTAAAATACTTCACCAGCTAAGTTTAAGGTAAAATGAGATCATAGATAACTATTTTTTTTTTTTTTTTGGAGAGTTTTTTTTTCTTTTTTTGAGAGGTTTTTGCTATAGGGTGCGTGTGCTCGCCAGACAGAGACAGAGAGACAGAAAGTGATAAATCACCCCCCGCTTAAGCAAATCATTCCCTCTCCCAGGGGGGATGGCCATGCCACAGTCCCTTATCCTCTTCTCCTCCAGGGACCTTGGGCAAGCAAACATACATACCCAGCATGAGTTTAAGCCACTGGGTCCGGTACTCGAACCGTAGTTTACTACATGGGAGTCCAGCGACATAGCCATTACACCAACTGCTGGTTTCCTTAGATAACTATTAAAACAGGAAAAGATACCATAACATTTTATCCAACAGCTGAGGAAATCTGTACTTCCAAATCTTTTTTTTTTTTTTTTTGGAGAGATTTTCGCTATAGGACGCGTGCGCTCGCCAGACAGACAGAGAGGTACATAGAGACAGAAAGCGAGAAATCACCCCCCAGAGGGGATGGTCACACCACAATCCCTTCTCCTCCATTCTCCTCTCGGGATCTTGGGCACGCACGCACACGCGCCCAGCGTGTTTTAAGCCACCGGGTCCGGGACGCGAACTGCGGTCGACTACGTGGGAGTCCAGCGACATAGCCATTACGCTAACTGCTGGTTCCCTGTATTTCCAAATCTTGAGAAAAAGAGCAGTGTTTAAGTTTGGAGGGAACAGAAGAATTGGATTAAGATGCATAATTGTTACAGGTTGATGAAGATGCTCTTGAATTATATCCAAGTATTTATACATTTTAACAACTTTGCTCTACATTATTTAATCTTTAAAATATATCACTTGCATTTTATCATCTGCTCTAAATTTTATGATCTGTAAAATATACTATTTTTTGTTTAGGACAGTTTAATTATAATGTATAAAATATTATTTATTTTTATTTTATGTACTTCAATTCTGCAGAGATTGCACATTTTTTCAATCACCTTATGTGCCTTATTGAGTCCTTCAAGTTCTTTCTCAATTACTATAATTTTTTTACTATTTATTACTTATTTCACAGATACATTGATAAGAATGCTAAAACTTTGCTATTTTTACTGACAAAATAGAATATCCTAATTATATAAGGAGAGTACTGTATGACATAATTGAGTATATATAAAGGTTATTTATAGTATATATGATACATTTATTTATAATGTATATTTATTTCATAGCTATTGCATACACAAGGGGACTTCAAACAATTAATGGAAGAATGTAATTATTGTACCAGGTTGTCTTATGGCAAAATATTTTTAAATCTATGCATAGTGTTTTCATAATACCAATTTCTCATGAGCTTTTTGAAGAGCACTCATATTTACAAATTTGAGTACTAATAAATGCTACATTGTCATCATATAGTAACAGTGCCCATGAACAAACTGCTTGCATATGGATGACATAATCGAAGTGCTCCCATTCATTTGTTGTCAATTACAGATATTTCAGGTAAATAATTAAGAGGAAATAAACCCTGGAGGGCATTATTTGCAATTGAAAATCTGTATGGTGGCAACAAAAATTACAGCATGAAAAAGTCAATTAACTTAAAAAAAAAAGTACTAATAATCTCTGTGTACAATGGATTCTCAAAAGTTAAACAATTTCCTAAGATTTTTAAAATTCCTTTGTGACAGCTCAAGATAACACAATGTTGTTATTGTTATTGTTATTATTACTTATAGAAAATCCTTTGAAAATAAACCTTATTTCTCAAAAAAAAATTTCTGAGAATAGTGTCTAGAATAAAAGGAATGAGATACTGTGCTTCATAACCCATTCTACAGTTTGCTAAACTTTCAGGTCAAAGTCTACACAAAAGACCTGTGTAGGTGGGACCAGCAGATGGCATAATGGTTATGTAGCTGGACTCCCATGTAGTCAACTGTGGTTCAAGTCCCAGACCCAGTGGCTTAAAGCTCAATCCAGGCACGTGTGCGTGCATGCCCAAAATCTTGAGAGGAGAATAGAGGAGAAGGGATTGCGGCGTGGCCATCCTCCTTGGGGGATGATTTCTTGCTTTCTGTCTCAATGCCTCTCTCTGTCTCCCTATAGCAAAAATCTCTCTCTAAAAAACAAAAACAAAAACCCAGAACAATAATTCTTTGTATTTACATTGAATTAGATTTCCATCTCTGCTTAAAAATAACAAATCAGTCATGTTTGAAGGTTGAACTACACATTTTAGGTGTCAAAGAAATAAAGTCAGATGCTGTGGAACATTTCAGAGCTTGTGTAAGCACATCTTTCAGTCTAACTGATAAGGTTCAGTCCATCCACTTAATAGCTCTGGTGTTTCTTTTATCTGTCACAGCATTGTGTAGGCAGCTTGGGGCAGATGTAGTCCACAAATGTTAAGGTACATTGGGTTCAGGATTGCTTCTGACACCAAGTGCATAGATAGAACTTTATCGTTTCTAAACACTGGCTGATCCCTAGCCAAGAAAATCTGTAATTCTAGGGCATCCTGACTTTTAATGAGAACACAGTTAATATCCCATAGACTGTAGCTTGTTTAGTTTTGACCTTTGAGGGCAGAAGGGTTTATGTGAAATATTTGGTTGCACTGGGTTGGTGGGGAGTCTATCTTTAGTTTGACCTTTTGTCGCTAGTTCCCTTTTTTCAAGCAGAAGACATAATCCTTTTCCCTGCCAGAAGGGTGGTTTAAAGCTTCCTCAGCAATTTGTAATCCCCTGTCAATAGTCTGACGTTTGCAACAAAAGCATATGCCTCATTTATTATAGAATTTCTTGTTTTAAAGAGTAAATTGCTAAGAGTAAATTAAAGTTTTGCTAGTTGTGATGGTCTCTTCCCTCTCTCTCAAACTCTTTCTGTAGTTGGAAGGGTTCTTGCAAACAATAATAACCTATACTTCCCGCCTCTAAGTTACTTCAGATGCACACTTCATGATACCTGCTCCATATTTCATAATGAATTCAGGTATGGAGACCAGCAGTTAGTGTAATGGCTATGTCGCTGAACTCCTATGTAGTCGACTGCGGTTCAAGTCCCGGACCCGGTGGCTTAAACTCACGCTGGGCATGTGTGCATGCATGCCCAAGATCCCAAGAGGAGAATGGAGGAGAGGGGATTGCGGTGTGGCCATCCCCCCTGGGGGGAGATTTCTCGCTTTCTCTCTCTCTCCTTCCCTCTCTCTCTCTCTCTTTCTCTCTTTCTGGTGAGTGCATGCACCCTACAGCAAAAAAAAAAAAAAAAAAAAAAAAAAAAAAAAAAAAAAAAAAAAAAAAAAAAAAAAAAAAAAAGAAGTCATACTATATGGTGTAATTTAAAAAAAAAAAAAGAATTCAGGTATGGGGCAATGCTTCCTTAATATGTAGTGTCTGGACAGTTTAAACACGTGCTTTTCTGCATTTGATTACTTAACAAATTTATGTCACACAAGGAAAAAAAATCCTTTAAGTTATTCAACATAATAATATAAGCTATTCAGCTATTATTTGCTGAGTCTTTTTTCAGTAAATGAAAATAAATCATTAATCTCCACATTCTCAGAAGGCATCATTGTAATATTTTTTTCTTATATTTTTTTCCCTTAGACCAAGTCAAATATTGGGTCACTAAGGAAGTCATGATACATTTTTTGCATGGAAAAACAGAAAAATTCATCATGACTTTCCTGATGACCTAATATTTCTCTGCAGTATTTTGGAACCAGGATTAACTTACGCTTTAGATTACTTAGCTACCAGTCATAGCAGGATGGTAGCGCAAATGAAAAACTGGACAAGATTGAAAAGTGATGATGGCCATACTGGCGACTGAGTTAGGAAAAAGTATAATAATGTGAAAAGAAGCAAAAGAAGATATTTAAGAAACGACCGTTCCTTTATGCCTTATAAGTAGCAGGTTAAAACTCAACTGATTTAATTAATTAATTAATTATTTTAGCATAAAGAGATACTGAGGAGCATTGTTAATAAAACGTAAGTGACAAACATTTACCCAAGGTATAAAGAACTAATAAAAATGGAAATATATCCACCTGCCAAATACCGGGGCTTCACAGTCTTTAAGCACTTTTTTGTACGGTAGGGGGGTGCATTCAGTCTTTGAAAGGATAACCTGTTAATGGGATCCAATGGTACTGAAATCTGACAAATGACCTAGAGATAAAATTGAAGTGGATCATTTTTTGAAATAAATACCAGGGTAGGAGATAAAAAGATACTCTTCACCATTATTAAACCATGCCACTATTTTGTGTGTGTCTAGGCAAGTTTTCTTGGCTATATGTTTTTAATGGCTCCTGAAAAGAGCTTATGAAACTGATCTTAGATATTTTTCATGCTGATACTTACCTCTGTGATGTGTGTTTGTGTGTATGTGTGTGTGTGTGTGTGTGTGTGTGTGTGTGTGTTAAAAACAGATTCCATTTTCATCTCCTCTGGGCTTTTAAAGGCTGTCTCCATAGTGATGGCCAATGAGAAGCGAGGATTTTACAAGTTTCTTCCTCAGTATATGTGGCACAGTCATCTCTTTTTATGTCCTTCTGTTCATTCCCTATATGCCATTACTGGCTGCCTCCATGGCAACAGCCAATGAGCTTTCGCGCATACATCAGTGCACCCTGTGTGCTCCTCTGTGTGTGCCCTCATGCACTCAGTGGTTATCATAAAACATCTGAGAGCTGCACATGCCTGGCTAGTTGGTTTTGTGTCCCTGGCAACCTCTTCTTTCTTCCATACGTATCCTCAGGACAGTGCTGATCACAATTGTCTAAAATCTGTACCTGCTTGAGTTATCTACCCCTATCTAGGACCCAATAATCTACTCTGATTTAGAGTCTATGGATATAATGTGTTCAAATATTTGGAGATGAAAGCTTTCAAATGGAGTAGCTTGGGGAAAGCTCTGACTTGTAGGGCATGAAGTCTCAGTATGAGATAGCTGTTTAAGAATGGCAAAGCTTAAAAAATACATTCTATTCATAAGTTTTAGCATTTCTTTCTAATTCTTAGGCTCTAAAACACTTCGGCTTTATGTTTCATTGTTTTATAAACGATTATGATTTAAGATATTTCTCCACAAGTAGTCTTTCATTTTTTTCCTCCTAGGAATAATAGAAAGCATTGAACATACAGTCTACCTTCAAAGAGTTTGATTGTTGGGACCAGCAGTTAGCATAATGGCTATGTCACTGAACTCCCATGTAGTCAACCGTGGTTTGAATCTCGGACCCGATGGCTTAAACTCACGCCTGGTGCGTGTGTGTGCATGCCCAAGATCTGGAGAGGACAATGGAGGAGAAGGGATTGCGGCGTGGCCAACCCCCCTGGGGGGTGAGTTCTCGTTTTCTGTCTCTCTGTCTCTCTATGTCTTTCTGGCAAGCGCACACACCCTATAACAAAAACCTCTCCAAAAAAAAAAGAAGTTTGATTGTTTTGGAAAATGATCATCGGCTATACCCTCTTTGAAGAGACAATTGCCTAATGAAAAGGTATTGAAGGAGATTGCAAGTAATTTGTGGATCCATTAATTAACTGGCCTATTTAAAAAATATATCTGACTATGAGTGTAAGTGACTGAAAGGATATACTGATCCTCCCTTTTTTTTGATGAGAAAGACAAAAGAATAAAAATGAAGACATTTTGGTGTACAGTCTATTTATAAAAATATAAAATAATGTTAGTAGAATGCTAGCTAATTACTAATATTTCTCAACAAACATATTTCAGAGATGTATGGCTAAAAGATATGATTCTTTGGCACTGATCTCAATTATTTATGGGTAAGTAGTTTGATGGCAGCAACAAACCAAAGGTTGATTACTAAGATTTTTGTATTTTACTTTAATTTGAATTGATGAATTTGATTTAGACCAAATGATATATAAACATTTCTAAGTTCAAAATAGTTGACTCAGAATAAAGTTATGAACCACAGAAGAGAATAAACCTATCTTACCATTAATAATTTTTTCAACTATTTTCACCACATTCTTAGAGAAAATTTTTACTTACTTACTCTAAACTATATAATGAACTGCAGAAAATGCAAATTTACTCATTTGGTACATTGGGCCTTGAATCATCATAAATACAACTCTTTTGTTAATTACCTCAGAGTAAAAACCCTTTGTGAATAAAGTCAATGTTATCCATTCAAGGTATGAAAACATTCTTGAGGGTCCATATTTCCAAGCACAGATGAAAAGAATTGAGAAATTGTGAAAGCAGAAAAGTCTAAAGTCTAAAACATTACAGCTTAAAAATTTATTTTACATGTAAAGAGGCAAAAAAATGAAAGAAAGACAAGGAAATTGTTGGTGAGTGACCCCCAAATAAAAAGGTATTATGTACATTTAAAACATAAGTATGGTAATCGAAAGCAACTCTTCTGATAGTCAGATGTTCTTGTTAACTTGATTTATCTTTAACATTTATTCTTATAGAGACATTTGGACAAAAAAATCCATGTTTAAAATACTGAGCCTGTGGGACCAGCAGATGGCATAATGGTTACGTCATGGGACTCCCACATAGTCAACCCTGGTTTGAGTCCTGGACCTGGTGACTTAAAACTCATGCCAGACATGTGTGATTGCATGCCCAAGATTGAGAAAGGAGAACGGAGGTGAAGGGATTGTGGCAGGGCCATCCACCCTGGGGGGTGATTTCCTGCTTTCTGTTTCTCTGTCTTTCTGGCGAGCACATGTGCCCTGTAGCAAAAATCTTTAAAAAAATACTGAACTTGTAATTTCTCTTTCAAATCCTGATAGTAGTATTTAATTCAATTGAACTTGGATGTTGGAACAGAGTTTAGCTTATTTGACCTTGACTATATCCTCTTATTTTCATCATTTCATGTTTTTAAAAAACAAACAACAAATCTTGCAATTGCATGTAATACGTTCTTTTCAAACTTGTGATCAAATATAACAGGACTTCAGGAAAATAATCCTAAGAAAATATTCTCGTATAGAGTGGGGACCCCTCCCCAATATTGAATTGTTTCTTTGTTCACCGTGGGTAAAAACAGACACTTAATCTTCGCTAATTGTATCCTCAGGACTGCGTGAGGATCCTTCTTGAATAAAAGATTGCCTTTGTCTCCCCTTCCTGGGCAAGAGGTCGGGGCTAAAGATGCTTGGATCAGGAGAGTGAGAGGAGCTCACATTCCAGAATAAATCTTAGAGAGCAGAAGTCCAGTGACTCTTCCAATGGTCACTCAGCAGTCAGCAACTACAGATTAAGGAACATAGTCATAATGACATTACAAGATTACTTAAATTTGTGATTTCCTCATGCATTTTGATTTTGTTAACCCCTTGAAACCAGAAGTACTATGCCTTTGTCTTTGGTGGTAGCAAGAAAGCTTAAAGTTTCAGAGACTATCTCTTATTGCTGTTGCATTGGTGGGAAGAAAGATCTTGAACACAAGAAGAGTGAAGGCAATATGAAAGGTGCTGACACCAATGTTGAGGAACAAGGCCAACACAGGAGACAACCTGGGGGTCGTAGGCCAGCGAGGAAAATTTGCACTAAGCACATAGCATTGAGACTCCCTGATGCATTCAACTGGATGATGTCATGTGCTATTTCAATCTTGATCACTAACTCTAGATGACATCTGTCATCTGAAATTCAGACGCTGAAAACTTAGTCTAGTTTATTAAGACATTGTCTTGCCCTACATGCTATCTTCAGACATTCTATTTATTATGATTGAAGTTGTTCGACCCAGGCATATTTTTTTTCTGTTCCCTAGATAATGCTGAAAGTAATCACTTTATTTTATCCATGTTTATTGTTTAGCAATGCTTGGGAATCCAGGATGGAAAATTTCTATATTTTATTAAAGCAATTTTATATTCCTAACTATGGGTCTCTTTCAGAAATTCCTTATATGCTTTCCAATTCTTCCTATCTGATTTTGTTTTGCTCCTACCGCAGTATCAAGTTAAGGTTTGATACATTTGCAGTCATATTTTGGTTTCTGTGTTTGCTGAGTGTTATTACATGTAATTGTTTAATATTTGCCTCTCTTGCCACCCCCCCTCCCATCTTCCCAGCAGATGTTAGGTTCTAACACACTTTTATGCAAGATATTAAACTGCGAAGTAAAATGAGTGATTTTCCAGTGTTTAAAATTGATCTTTATCAGGATAAGCAGATGGTGTAATGGTTATGTCACTATGCTCCCATATAGTGGATTGTGGTTTGAGTCCCGGACATGGTAACTTAAAACTCTCACTGGTTGCATTGTGCATGTGTGCCCAAGATCCTGAGAGAAGAATGGAGGAGAAGGGATTGCGGTGTGGTCATCCGCCCTGGGGGGTGATTTCTTGCTTTCTGTCTCTCTATCTCTCCAGTGAGTGCACACACCTTATAACAAAAATCTCTCTTAAAAAGTTGATTTTTCTCATTGCACAGTTTTTATCATGCATCCATAGTTATTCATATTTCAGTCTTCTTTAACTAGTTGAATCTAAAGTTATGGAAGCCTGGAGATATCTTTAAATTTATGCTGTCCTTGCTGTAGTTATGCAAACAATTGAAAAGTAATTTTCAGTAATTAATACTAACACCAAAATTTACTTGGTTAATAGGAAGTGAAGTTCCCCTGTTTTTCTTTCCCCTCTAGTTTTCATACTGATAATTTAATCTCACCTCATAAGTTTTTTAATGCACTATGATTATGAAACCATAATTATTATTGTTAAGGAAACCTTCATAATCTTTCATTCACAAGCTGAACTGTTCTCCAAAGGATCATGAGCGTAAAGACAGCCCCTTGCTGCAGCTTCACTTCTTAACTCTGGTGACAACCACGAGTAAACCACACTGGAAGAGCTTGTAAAGTGTCATAAGAGTTCATTCGAACCTGTCAATAGTTATGGTGAATGTATTGATGACTTTACAGTATGCTAGGCAGTGTCCTAAGCACTTTATAGTACATCTGTAAATGTATATACCTATCCTATCTTGTGAAGTAAGTACTTACTATTTCACTTTACAAATGAGGAGACTGAGGTACAAAGAAATTAAATAACTTGCTCACAGTCATCCTGTTAGTAAGAGTGAGAAGAGTTGTGATTTAATCTGGACAATTTGGCACTGGGTTAATTATTACTGTATAATTCTTGTGGTCTTCAAACATTTTCTTCCCCCTCCCCATAGTGGGGACTCAAGTTATAATCCCACGATCATCTGAATATGCTAGATAGAAAGGAAAATTTCCAAATAATAGCATTAACGAAACTACAAAAATTGAAGTTAAAAATAGAAAAGCTGCAAAGCAAACCAATGTGTTTCCTCAAAAATCTATATTAACTATGTTTCTCCTCCTTTAAGTCATTTGGATTTGGCTTTCATAGAAGACATTGTCTGACAATGCTTTACTGCTTTTGTTTGAACAAGATCCTTTTTGTTGTTGTTGTTATAGGTTTTTTCCATAGGCTATGTGTGCTCTCCATAGAGAGACAGAGGGAGACAGAGAGAGGAAAAGTGAGAAATCACCCCCCTTGGAGAAATGGTCATGCCACAGTCCCTTCTCCTCCATTCTCCTCCTGGGAATTTGGGCATGCATGCACTCGCTCCTGGCGTGATTTTCAAGCTACCAGGTCTGGGACTCAAACTGAGGTCAGCTATGTGGGAATCCAGCATCTCCACCATCATGCCACCTACTGGCCCACTTGTGTTTTTTTTTTTTAGGGGGTGAAATTTTTGTTGTAGGGTGTGTGTCCTTGCTGAAGAGACAGAGAGAGGCAGAGGGACAGAAAGTGAGAAATCACCCCCCAGGGGGGATGGCCACACCATAGTCCCTGCTCCTACATTTTCCTTTTGGGATGTTGGGCACTCATGCACATGTGTCCCGTGTGAATTTTAAGCCACTGGGTCCAGGACCCAGTGAACCATGGTCGACTACAATGGAGTCCAGTGACCTTAATACACTGAAATCAAGAAGAATAAAGAGATGAAATAGATGGGTGAACATAGTATGAGTGGGAAAATACTAATTGGTAGTGAAAATTTTGCTCAGGGACCAGCAGTTGGCGTAATGGCTATGTTGCTGGACTCCCATGTTGTCGACCACGGTACGAGTCCCAGACCTGGTGGCTTAAATTCATGCTGGGTAAATGTGCATGCATGCCCAAGATCCCAAGAGGACAATGTAGGAAAAGGGATTGAGGCGTGGCCATCCCCCTTGGGGAGTGATTTCTCACTCTCTGTCTCTCTGTCTCTCTCTCTGTCTTTCTGGTGAGCGCATGTGCCCTATAGCAAAAACCTCTCCAAAAAAATTTTTTTTGCCCAAGTTAATGATTTTTTTTTTCTCTAACCAACTGAATTTTATTTGTTGCATAATAAGCTACCTAACATCTTTCAGGTAAAAAAAGAACACTAAATTTTAATAAAGATACCACAAAATAAATTCAAGCTCAATTATAATTAGCTTTGGGGAGGAAACAAAATTTTACTCAATTAAGGCAAACATTTTTATAGACATAGATTAGTTTATTTTTAACACCCATCATGCCATAAATTCACAGGGAATAGGTTCAAGAAGCTCAGGCTCCTTTCTATTGGTTCTCACAAAGTGTGCTTCTCTGGATGGAGCAGGCTGGCACTTCAGTTGAACCCAGGTACCTTTCTCTTTGGCTTCCTTCTTTTTCTGTTCATTTTCCTTCACACGTTTTAGGAAGCTATCTCTCCTCTTAGAATGCTTAATATGCTCAATGTGGACATTAATTCTCTTGGCAAGAATCTTGCCCTTAACTTGTTTGTTTACAACAGTGCCAACAGCATGCTGGGTAACATTGTAGACTCTTCCAGTTTTGCCATGGTAACATTCGTGGAGCATTCCTTTTTGAACAGCGATGTCTACAATATCACCTTTCTTGTAGATTCACATATATGTTGCCAAAGGAACCAATCCATGTTTTCTAAAAGGCCTAGAGAACATAAATGAGGTGCTTCTCCTCTTTCCTTTTGTGTTCATCATTTCGGTTAATTACTGGAAGATGGCGGTTCTAGCCAAAAGGCTCAAATTAATGCTTTAAAAAATCTACTTTTAAAAGCTATATATTTTTTAATGCATCACTACATTCAGTGATTATTTCCTCGCTACTCTAAGATACAAGGAATTAACTCGTGTGTTCCAAGCAACTCATGTGTTATTTCACTTATCTTTACAGTTCTTCTTAAAAGTACTAATGACTCCTATTCATCAGTTGAGAAACAGCACTGGGAATCAAGAAAACACCTCTAGTAAATGTCATTCTTATTTAGCTCATTTTATTGACCTTTACTGATGTATGTGAGGTAAGTTTTCTATTCCTTCTTTTTCTGCTTGAATATCAGAGCCATGATTTTTTACAAGGTACAACTATCTCTGTTTCTTACTGGCTTGCTTTGTCTTTGAGATGTACAGAGGTTTATGTAGGAATCCACAAGCCAGTTTTGGGGTCCTGAAGAGCTGTAAAACCTACCGGAAAGAGATGTGACTCAGGCCAGGCTACAGAGAGGACCCTGCTGGAAACTTCCCTCCCTGGTCAAGTATAGACTTGATTTCAAAATTCTTTCTTGGAAAAAAATATGTGTCATTAAACAGCAGAATAATAACAATGGAAAAGATTAAAAATAGCTTAGATTTTTACTACCCTATTAAAACAATTGTATTCTCTTTGGCATAAATACTTTTATATAAGGAAGTGGAGAATTGCAGGCTCTTGAAAGGAAGCCTTTGTTTCACTCTATACTTCACTCAACTCTTTAATCTACCTGCAAAAATAGAACTAACGTCAATCATTAGAAATGGATATTTTCCCAAGGATTTGGTCGGGAATGTGGGAAGAGGACTCAGATTTCATAGCACACGATGGAAACTTAACACTTCCTGTTTGATCATAACACACTCTCCTCCCACGTCAATGCTCCTCTTCTTTTTTCTTTCTTTTCTTTTTTTTTTCTTTTCTCTTCTGGTCTCTCAGCCAACCCCTTCTGCTACTTTCAATTAGCTCCAGAAATTCAGTTCTTCCTCTTGGTTTGCATTTCTGCCTTGACAAAGCTATCAGCCATCTATCATTTGGTAGGCGTGCCCCTGTGGGTTGTAATTTCATCATCCCCAGTGTAGGTTTCATAGCACTGACAAAATGTGTCTCTGACTGGCAGGCTTCAAGAGCTGTTTCTCAAACCTTGTCCTGGGCAGTGGACCAGCGATTGTGTGTTTAGATGTGCAAGGTGGTGATGGAGTCATAGGAGATGGGAGGTGGGTGGAAGAAGGAGTCTTTAGCTAAAGTTTATTTAGGCCATATAGGAAACTGAATTATTGTATAAGTTGCTTTAATATCTGAAGTAAAAGAGAAGGAAGGAGAGGAAAAAAGAAAAGAAGGTGATGGGACCAGCAGTTGGCGTAATGGCTATGTTGCTGGACTCCCATGTAGTCGACTGTGGTTTGAGTCCCAGACCTGGTGGTTTAAACTCACACCGGGCAAGTGTGCATGAGTGCCTGGGTTCCTGAGAGGAGAATGGAGGAGAAGGGATTGCAGTGTGGCCACCGCTCCGGGGGGCGGGGGGGATGATCTCTCTCTTTCTGTCTCTCTGTCTCTCTCTGTCTTTCTGGCAAGCACACACGTCCTATACCCCCCAAAAACACTCTCAAAAAAAAAAAAAAAGTAAAAAAAAAAAAATAGAAAAGTCCTTTTTTTTTTCTTCTTCTTCTTACTTGGTCCTTGATAAATAGTGCACAGAATTTTTGGTACCTATCGCCTTTTTCCATAACCCCTTTTACTTTATGATCCTAGAGATGCTGTTCTGTGGTCCCCTGACTTACATGCTGTCTGTCATACAGAATCCTCTGCAGTTCACTATCAAGGTCTCCCACTGCTAATTATAAGCTTACAGATGGCTTGGCTTTTCCCTTTTGGCAAGGATAATTTCAGCTGGCTGTTATGAGGACATAAAATTAAACTAACATTAACTAATATGTGTATAGTAGATAACATTTTACTCTTTCAAGAGGCATTTGCATTTTAAAGAAAGATGTAAACTTAAGGATAATCATTCTGGTAGAATTTTATGGGGTTTAACAACTGAAGTGTGAAAAAAGGAGAAAAACAAAACAAAACAAAACCCCTGACAAGTATTTTATGTAAGTCAGAAGCCCTGTTTGAGAATTTGGATTCAGGGACCATTCATATTCTTCACAAATTCTCCCCAATACTCATTTTTTTGAATACATGAGTTGTCTGAAAATAATTCTATCTGCTTGTATTCCTCTTTCTCTCCACCCTACAGTAGTTCAACTGGCAGTGGTTTTGAGCATTTTCTAAGGGAGTAGAAATGTGTATAGTTGAAGAGAAAAGTGGTTAGAGGGAAGAGGGTACAGGGAGGAGTCAGGAAATTAAATTTATGGGTCCTTAATAAATACTCTTTCCCCAAGTCAGAAATTATGTAAACTCAGAAGCGGAATTATGTGACATCTGTTTCAAGAATTAATATTTTTAAAGGTGTTTGTCTTAGGGCACGTACACTCACCGGAGAGAGAGAGAGACACACACAGAGACGGTGAGAGGGGAAGTGAGAAATCACTCCCCAGGGAGATGACCATGCCACAGTCCCTTTTCCTACCAGGATTTTGGATACACATATACACGTGCCTGGCAAGATTTTCAAGTCACTGGGTCTGGGACTCGAACCGTGGTTCACCACATGGGAGTCCAGCAATGTTAACTCCTACACCATCTGCTGGTCCCCCAACAATTAATTTTTTAATTAATGAAAACAGTACATGATGATTATAACTAAACAAACAATTTAAAATTAAAAATACACAACATGAAAGTGATAATTCATCTCTCTCTCCGACCCTGATTTCATTCTGTAGGTGTAGCCACTGCTAGCAATGTGTGATATATCTTTTCATACTTGGCTAATTTGGCTCTGCATAATTCTGACAGTTAGCTCTTCTTGCATTTTTGTGGACTATCTTATGTAAAAAGGGAGGTCAGATTTACATCTGAGCTATGGTATATAATATTTAATAAAGAAAATTAGTGCTACTAAAAGAAAATCTCCATCACATTATTTTAAAAAGGTTCAACTGTCAAACAGTATTACAATTTTAGTTCTTTAAAGCACACAACAGTTTATAATATGCAAAATTTTGCTTGCAAACACAGTTCTGTCTCAGTTGCTAATTTACGTGTCCCTGTTTTATTTGTGTGCTATTTGTAGTTAAGTTCTCTCTTCAAGTTATTTTTCTTGGCATTTTGTTTATTTGGAGATACATTTGAAAGATGAAGAAATGAAACAGTGGTTAAATAGACCAGCAGGTGGTGTGGTGGTTAAGGCGCAAGACTTCCACATGGCCAATGGTGGTTTGAGTCCTGGACCTGCAGGCTTGCTTTCCTACTTTCCTTTCTCACTCTCTGTCTCTCTCTGGTCAAATTAAACAAATAACAATGATGACAATAAATGAAATAAAATAGTTTGTAAAGAAAAAATGGTGGTTAGAGCAGAAGACTCAAGCCAAACAAACACCCTCAAAATTCAGAAAGTTTTCTATTACTCTCCTTATATTTACCAGTGATTAACACTTCAGTTTCTTAATCTATAAATGGGAATACATTTCTGTATATGTTTTAGAATAATCTATTATATCTTAAAACTTACATTGCCCTCCTTCATTTTTCTTTTCTCCAGATGGAGCAATTCAAGTAGTTTTTATGCCAGCTTACTGTCACTTCTAGTAATTGTTAATTCGTTTTAAATATATCCAGGCAAAGATTATTTTTTAAGGTGAAATTTGCTTGAGAGAAGATGTCAGGTTTGTTTCTTACTTATACCATACTTTTGAGATACTGTCTTTAAAGACAATTTCATTTGAATGACATTGATTATGCAGCTGCTTTACACGTCAGGTGCTATTTTTAAAATCGGGAACTAGAAGAAGCCAGTGAAAAACAATAACAGGAGTAGAATATTCACTGGTAATATTGAAACAAATAAGTGGGTAAGCAGTGGGAGTGTGAGTATACCTTAAATTCAATAGAAGTCAACCATGAAATCCTGTGATCAAAAAAGAAATGCCTAATTGAGGCAATGATCTCTACACATTTGTCAACAATATATTGAATTTAGTGTCATTTTTATTTTAAAAGGAGCAGTATAATTTTTGTTTGTTTATTTATTTATTTATTTATTTATTTATTTATTTTCAGACAGATTCTTGCTGTCAGGATTGTCCTGCTTCATCATCCCAACTGGGACCACAGGCATGTGCCACCATGTCTGGTTCTTTCTCAGGCAAGGTCTCACTATGTTGCCCAGGCCAGTCGAGCTTGTGATCCTCCTAGTTCCTGAGATTACAAGTGTACAGCGCCATGCACAGCCTTTAGGTTGGAGCTGGAATCAAACCCGGGCCGCCCGTGTGGTCCTAGCTCACAGAGCACAGCATTTTAGTAGTGCATACCACCACTTCTGGATCAGCAGTATAATTTTGAAATGAAGACACAAAAGAATGTTGAATTTTGGAACCATATTTTACACTCGGAGATATCCGAACTCTGCAGTATTATAAAGAACCTGACTCAGGGAGACAATGGCAACATTAAATGGGAAAAAAGACTTTAGATCATGAAGTACAATTACTTGTGTAAAATTTTTTACTGTACTTTAAGCTCTGGGTTAGAATCCAGGCCAACACACAATTTATTGCTCTTCCTCCTTCTTTTCAGGACATCTTTTTCATAGATTGAAGGTAGAAAATGCAACAGGAAAATACCTCTCTCTACGTTAAAATTAGCATTAATCTTTCTCACATCCTGTAGTTAGGCTGCTTCCTTCTTCATTATTGATCTTCCTTCTTTTTTTTCTGTGCTTTTATGGATAGTTCAGTGAGAGGTAGGGACAGGCTTCATGTAGGACAACTGAAGAAATGCTCATAGCACCTAGATCAGTGCCCTGCACACAGCATGAGATTTAGTAAGTAATTATTGAATGAACAACTGCACGTGTGACATTTGGATAGAAGAGATTACTCTTTGTGTAGCAGAGCAGGCAACCATAACTTGGCACAATTTTAATGGTACTGAAAAGACTGCCTGGGATCCAGCCATGGTGCAGTGGTAGAGTAATGCTCTGCAATGCTGGAAGCCATGTGGGAAACTGAGGTGCTGTTCCTGGGTCAACTTGTATATGCTGGGTACTGGCATGAGTGCCCATGATACCGGCCGGCTGGAAGTCTACGGGGTGGTTTGTCTCTTGACTCGGTTGAGACTCGGTTGAGGGTGCTTGTATTTCTCTCTCTCTTTCTCTCAGTCTGTCTTTTTCTCTCTCATGAGATAAAGAAAGAAAGGAAGGAAATAAAAAACACTGTCTCCTTAATCTGGCAGATAGAATACAGTGCCCAAGAATTATTATCTTAGGTTTATGAATACTCTGTTAAGCATTGAATACTCTTCTAGAGATAAGCCATAACTAACACCAAAACCTTATGTAATCAGTAGAGCAGTTTAGCTGGTTTGTCACCAGTCTGAGAGATTTGGTACAGAAAAAATCTTTGATTCATGTCAGAACTTGGAGCATTTGTATTCAGAGTATGCAGCAGTGAGAAGAAGTCTGGGTGAGGAGGTGGAGATCCTCTTTGAGAATGGGCACCAACATAAACATGGTGGTATATGGGAAATCCAACCTCCTTTATAGTTTAATCAACCTGTGAAGGAAAGAGAACTAGCCTGATATACCTGATTTTCTCTTTATAGTTGGGTAGGCAAAAAAGGAAAATCAAACAGACAAACAATACTAGTAACCAAGTTTCTGCTGACTTCTCTAGGAAATAGCTGAACTGTGCCACTGTTTGCCTTTGGGGTCTTGAGAAAAAACCACTTCCTGGCCAAGGGCACTCGCACTCACGAGATGTTCACTCTAGAACCTTAAAGGGAAGAGAAGGAATAGGATTATAAGAAGCAAAGGGAAGGAGAGGAAGAGTGTAGTGGCAAAAGATCATGTTTTTTTTTTTTTCCCTGTCCTTGTCCCTTGTCCCTTGGTTTTTGTATCTGAATGTGTATACTATAGAATGGAATTAAAAAAAAAAATTACTCAGTTAGTGAGCAGAGAAAAAGCCCTCCTCTTCCATTGTGGAAATGTTTTCTTTTCATAAAAATATACCTTTTGGGACCAGTATATGGCATAATGGTTATGTGATTGGACTCCCACATGGCCATTGGCAGTTCGAGTCTTGGACCCAGCAGCTTGAAATTCATGCTGGGTATGTGTGCATATATGCCCAAAGTCCCAAAAGGGGAATGGAGAAGGGATTACCTGTGGCCATCCTCCCCACATATGGTGATATTTTTGCTTTCTGTCTCTCCGTTTCTCTGGCCAGCATAGGCACCCTGTAGCAAAAAATCTTAAAACAAACAAACGAAGACTCCTTTCTCTAGGAAAGAGAAATATCCTATCTCTAGTACAGGATATGGGCTCAATTTGAGGAGAAGCAATTTGTAACATCTCTAACACTTCACAGAATTGTCTGTATACACAAACCGTACATAGATACGTAGCCTAGCTCTTTACTTTTATTATACTTTAAAAAATTCTACTTTTTGGATAACAACATCGAGGGATAATAATAAATAACAAACTCATACAGAATTTTTTCTTTCGGTCTTTCAACTGTACATAGCAACTGATTTTATCTTTATTTTTAATTGTGATAAAATACATATAACATAAAATTTACCATCTTAACCGTTTAAATATATTCACATTGTTACACAAATAATATCCAGAATTTTTTTTTTTTTAAATTTAAACAATTCTCCAATTGCCTCTTCCCTGGGCCCCTTGATAATTTTCTTCTTCCTATTTCTATGAGTTTGACTACTCTTGATACTTCCTATAAGTGAAATCATACTGTGTTTGTAATTTTGTGACTGGTTAATTTCACTTAGCATAAAGCCCTCTGGTTCATCCATATTATAGCACAGGTTAGAATGTCCTCACTTTCTCATATTTCATTGTATGTATAGACCACATTTTATCTATCCATTTATCTGTTGATGGACTCTTGGGTTGCTTTCTACTATTAGGAACAATGCTGCTATTAACATGGGTATACAAATATCTCTTTGAGACTCTGCTTTCAATTCTTTTGGGTACACACCCAGAAATAGAATTGCTGGATCATATGGTAATTCAATTTTTAACTTTTTGAGGAACTGCCATGCTGTTTTCCTTGGTGGCTACACCATTTTATGTTGCCTTCAACAGTGTATAAGGGTTCTCACCAACACTGGTTGTTTTCTATTTTTTTTTTAATAGAAGCAATAGTAACTGACTTATTAAGTCACTTTCACCTAACTATCATCTTTCCTTTACAAACGCAGAAATTGCACTTCAGAGGAGAATTGCCTTTAATAGTAGCTGAAGTATTGAAACCCAGTTTTCAGAATCGAGCGCAAAGCATTTTATACTAGAGCAGACTTCTCACAACATATCAGACAGAACTATTAGAGACAGTAATAAAGAGGATCTTAAAATAGGGAGATGAGGCGTTTTAGAAACATGACAGGGGAGGTTTCTATTTTTTAGCATTTGGATCTGCAAGGATAACAATCTGTTGGTAATCATACTGTCCAAAGGAAGAAATTAGTTTTTTAAAAAAATTAGTGATGGGAACAGTAAAGCTTGACCTTCATTAATATGCACACATTAGCATTATCTGATTTACATAGGTGTTAGCCCAGGTGTTTGGAAGAGCCAGGAGAATAACCCCAGATCATTATAAAATGAGATGTATCTCTTGTTTCTCTCTGAGGATTTTCAAATAAACATTAATTATAACAGCACCAATTTAGAAATGGTTGGTTACATAATTTCAGCAAACTTGTCTTTATCCATAAATATTTCATGAAATACACAAATATATACAGCAATTTTTTTTTTTTTATAATTTTATAAAGGTACTTTTTTCCTCTGAGGAGAGCAAAACTATGTTTCTTATATAACTCTCAGGTCAGGCAAATACTACCGCTAGAGTATAGAATTGTACCTACAGTTTCAGATATCATGGCTAATCTTCCTGGCTTTATTGTTTGGATATAATGAGGCAGAAACTGTGTATAAGCTAAATGTTTATCTTATGATAGTCTCCCCCTCTCTCATATTATGGGGGGGGGAATAACATGACATGATGATGTAAGTAATGCAGTGCTCTGCAGAGTTTAATATCCTGCAGTTTCTTTCTGCTTGGTATGCAAATTACATCAAAGCATTTGAAAAAACCACAGATCATGGAGAACTTAGAAGTAACACTGAGCACTAGAAGAAGACCATACTGAGAAAAGAGTGGCAGAGCCCAGTGAAAGTCATGTCCATACATAATGCCTCTTCATAGTATCATCTCAATTTGCTGGATGGCAAATGCGAAGAAGAAAGAGACAGAAGGAAACCGTGCCAAATTAATCCTAGGCATGATGAACTGATCAGTGGATTCATTCATATTATTATCTAATAAGTACCCATTGTGTGCCAGTCTTAGGATTGGACACTTGTGGAAAACACAGAGATGAAAAGATATCAAGATATTAGAAATAATTTCTGTAATGCAATGGTTCTCAAACTTTGACACACATCAGAATACTGGGTGTGGCTTGGCAATGGTGGTATAAGCTGTAAGGTACCACTTCTTTAGGCTGGGGCCACATGGGAAACTAGACAACCTGAACAGGATAGACATAGTAGGGTGTGCCTAAAATTCTAGCTAACTGGGAGGTCAGAGCAGAGGCCTGTGATGGTGAGAGCCTATCAAAAATACCAGTCTCTTGGGACAGCCCTGTATTCTAGCAGTTAAGTGTTACGCATAGGCAACTGGATGACTGATTCAAATCCCAGCCCTGAGGCTTGAAAAGCACACTGATGGTGGTGGTGGTGGTAGTGGTGGGCAGCAGATGGTATAGCAGTTACATTATAGGACTCTCACATGGTCAACTGCGGTTCAAGTCCCTGACCCAGTGGCTTGAAACTCATGCTGTGTGTGTGTGTGTGTGTGTGTGTGTGTATGTGTATGCCCAAGATCCCAGGAGGAGAATAAAGGAGAAGAGATAGCGTTGTGGCCATCCCCCCTAGGAGGTGATTTTTCTCTTTCCCTCTCACTGTCTGTCTCTCTCTCCATTGAGTGCCATAAGACAAAACCTTCTTTAAAGCAAAACAAAAAACAAATCATACCAGGTCTGTATATGCATATCACAAATGCTGACATGATAGAGAAATGAAGGAAAAAGGATTGTGGCATGACCTTGCCTCCTGGTGTGTGCTTTCTCTCTCTCTCTTTGGTGATGTACATGCTCTCTGGCAGAAAAAAATCTCTCACTTTCCTACTCTCTCATCCAAAGAAAAGAAGAGAAGAGAAAAGAAAAGAGGATAAAGAAAAGAAAAGAAAAGAAAAGAAAAGAAAAGAAAAGAAAAGAAAAGAAGAAAAGAAAGGAAAAGAAAAGAAAATAGGAAATATCTCTCTCAGCTGAGTTTTGAAAATCAAAATTATAGGGAAGGCTTGTTAAAACAAAGGTTGCTATGGTCCCACCTCTACATTTTCAGATTCAGTAAGCATGGGAGGGGAAGCGAATGTTTGCATTTCTAAAATATTCTCAGAAGATGTTGATATGACTGGTTCTAGGACCACACTTTGAAAACCACCACTCTTACTGAACTTTCATAGCAGCAAAAGGAAAGCCTTAGAAATCTTAATTTGTGAAAGCCTTCTTTGCTTAAACATAACCAGAAAATGTTGAAACTTAGTCAGTCAACTAAGGCTGTCCAATTAACATAGTCTCTAAAACAAAACTTCAAAGGAATAGAATAAATTAGGCCTTACATAGAGAGAGCAAGAAGGGGAAATATGGGATGAGATGAAACCATTTTGGAGATGGTAATTGATATTTAGTGTACTATCATAAAAAGAAGCACCTGGTAAGGAAAATAAGGCTCAAATAAAAATATTCAGTGGAAAAAGACATTTCAAATGAAATCAGATACAAAAAACGAAAACTCCAAAATCTGGTGTCCAGATGAGGCTGCCCAGATGTTAAAACAATAATAAAAAAAAGGAGAATAAAAGCTCTTTGTGGCAAGGTAGAGTGCTAGCAAGCCCTCTTTCCTATTTTTGCCTGAAACTGTTAATGTATTGTAAAATTACATGAGTAGGCTCTGGAATCAAGGTGCCCTGGTTCAAATCTCAGCCCTGCTACTTATTAGGTCTGTGACTTTGTGTAGTATTACTTAATCTTTCTACGTTTGTGTTCCACCATCTGTAACATAGAAAGTCACAGGAGCTGGGCCCGAGTTGATAGGCAGGTCAAGGACTTGAGATGAAGTCATTCTGGAGGCAGGCCAATCTGTGGAGTTCAAAGGAGGAAGGAGTACAATGAGAGTTTTGTTTGGCTCTGTAGTAGTAGGAAAGCTGTCTAATTATAGGCCAAGTTACAAACATCTATCTAAAGCTTGGACATATTTAGATGGGATTTTCAAACTATTTTGCTATTTTGGGGGCTTCTCTGGACTGAGGGCTGTCTGGTCTGAGAGGACCATCATTTGTTTAGGTAGCAAGTTTCTCAAGCTGGTCTTGGTCCTGACCTAACTGATAGGAAATATCAATGGATTTGGAGCTTCCAAGGTCTTTGCAGTGGAGCCAGGTGTCCTTGCCTCTTATTGTAGTGAAGTATTCCACCACTGAGCAGGAAGGGAAATTGTCCTCCTCTGGAAGTAGAGGATGCATGTCAGACTAATGAGCAGACGGAAGCCAACTGTAGTTTTCAGAAAGGACTGTGTTTTTAATGTGAATTGTGGGAAGGACAGGGAATAAGGGAATTGGGGGAGAATTTCTGTTTATTTTTATATTGAAGAAAAAAAGCTAGGATGTTAGTTTATAAATTATAGAAGGCAGCTTATTTTATTTCCTAATTAACAATATCTAGGTTAAAGTTTGCATATGACTGTGCTAATTCTTAGGATACATAACAAATAAATCAAATTCTTTAAGAGGGGTTAGTTTTTCTAACAAAATTATAGAATAGCACTTTAGGGCATCCTTTACATCACTTGACTTTTGTAGCATGCTCAAAAGAGGGTTATCTCTGCAAAATATTCAAGGGCTTTTTCAAAGCCTTTTGAAAGATTGACTTTGTCATCAGATCTTTATTTCTTGTCGACTTGAGCTTTTCTCCAATTTTACTCCTATGGGTTTCATGAAATCTTGCATTTTTGTAAGATTTTAAATTTCACTGATAATTATAACCATTTTTTTTACAATTTTGTAAAAAATGGCAAAATATGAAAATGATACATAGAATTAAAGCTACTGTCAAGCTGGAAGGTATTTTTGAGTATGAACTGTTCCTTGACATTTAATTTTATGTTAATAATACATTTGCTTGCCTATGAAACTTTATAATTCTGAGGGCCTAAGTAGTAGATATGTGAATATATATATATATACAAAGGTATGCATAATTTCATTGCTACCCAAAGAGGGCAAGAGTTTGTAGCTTTGCTCTCCTAATGTGTTATTGACAGTAGAAATATACATTGTAACTTGATATTGGCCCCAGCCTAGTAGCTGTCTTTTAGAATAGAGATTTAGAGACTCGGTGAGCTTTTTATTAGACCAAATGTTTGTATAAGTAAAAGGAGGCCTACTTTCATAGAGTAGTGCTTCAAGTTGTAATTATTTGCATATACTTACACAGCTCAATATGTCTGCAGGGAGTGAGAAACCCCAAGCAGATGATTCTTTAAAATAGCAAATCTGTCCAGTGGGTTCCCTGCTAAGATAGACAACAGATTTCTTCCTCTGGCACAGTAAAGCTGGAATATTTGGTAGGGTAGGCTCCACCGGAGCTCATGAAGTAAAGATTTTCCTAGCTCAGAAGAAAATCAAAAGGAGCTTTCAGGAAGGTAGATTTCAGTGACTGCTGTGAAGGCTAGATGTTGGGGATCTAAGCAGAAATCCTGATTTTAGTTGCTCTCCTTTTAGATGCATTGGTAGCTAAAGCCACCATCCAAACAGATTTGCTTATTAGCCCTAGACCAGGTTCACAGGAGAGGCTTAGTTCTAATTTAGGCTTCGAGTCCATTGACAGAATCGATTTTGCTAGTCTGTCCTCTTTGGATATTTGAACAATACTTTTAGCTTAGTGTAGAGTTCTGATAGTGAGTTCTCCTAAAGCATATAGTAGGAAAACTCATAGGGCAATGCTTAAAGTGCATCTAGAGCACTTTTAGAGTTTCTCAGTCTCAATACAATTGGCATTTCAGACCAGAAACTCTTGTGGGAGACTGTCCTGTGCAAGGTGGCAACAACACTGGTTTCTATCCACTAGATGCCTATATCATGCCTCCAGTCATAACCATCAAAATGTCTCCATATTCTGGCAAATGTCTCTGGAAGGAAAAAATGACCCCCAGTTGAGACCCAATCTAGATCAAGATTAGGAAATACTGTTGACCGCATCTTCCGAATCTAGCCACCTCGAACCACTTCCATTTTCTATAATATCTTTGTTCAAGCCACCATCATCTCTTGCCTACTTAGACTGTGGTGTCAACTCCCTTCTTCCTTTTCTCTTCTTTCTTTTTTTTAAAACTTTATTTATTTCTTCTGAGAGGGAGATAGAAAGAACTCCCTAAACTGGGTTTTTGTGCTGTGATCCATGCCCAATCTTAGCTAGGCAGAATCATTGGGACAGGCATGCATGCCTGGGGCACACAGGGAAACCCTGGGCACAAATCCTAGACCTTTCTGTGCAGGCTCAGTTTCACAGAGCGTTGTGTTATCACTGCATCGCGGTGGCTAGCCTTGATCCCATCTTCTACTCTTGCCTTTGCAGGGTCTTCTCCACACAGCATCTAGAACAATTCTTTCAAAGTATGTCAGTTTATGTCACTCATATGTAAACAACTCTCCAATGAGTCCGTATTTCCTTCTGAGTAAAGTGACCAACAGGTGGATTCAGGACAATGGCGTGCCAGGATCTACGGGATACATCACTGCTGCTGGCTGATCCAGGGTCTGCAAAAGAGCCAGAGGCATGTGGACAGCCAGTTGCCCCTGAGAAAGCTCAAAAATTTCTGAAAGTTCTTCCTGAATTTATCTTCAGAGCCCATTTAGTCAAATAAGAATACTACTACGATTCCTAATGTCACATATATTTCCACCCAATAGTGTCCCAATCTAGTCACCATCCTACTCACAGACTTTGGGTAACAGTTATCTGTATGTATCCAAAAATTAAAGTCCACACCTAAAGAACAAGGATTTATTGCCACTAGTTTTATTTAAAACCAAGAAGCAGGTTTTAAATGAAAATTCATAAGAGGAGTTCCTAAAATTCTTTAAAAGCTGACAAAATTGATGGAATAAATGTAGAAATTTCTATGGCAGTTTTGTTGAAAAAAGTAATATCCACTTAGCTTTATAGGTTTTGGATGTTAATTAGTATGAGCTTTACTATATTATTCAAAATTACTTCCTAAAGTAGCGTAGGAATTTGATCTTATAAAATAACCGTATTTTATAAAATACCAAGAATATACCTAGAAATATGAAAAATAAGTCACAAATTCAACAATAAAAACAGATAAATTAAGAGAATTGCAAAAGAGTCAAGAGGTATTTACCCCTTGCTCAGAACATGAAATAAGATCCCATGAAAACAGCCAAAGTAAAGGACAGTTAAAGGTGGCAAAGTTACAAAAAACCACACTTTGATAAACAAAAAATGTCAGCAATCTGTTAGAGCATAAAAATAGTGATTGCCCCTCTCACTACAACTTGGAAAGATCACACTTGGCTTTGCTAATCTGCTTTCTGTTTTTCCATATGGGAAAAATATAACTAACTGGATAATTTTCAACCCGCAAAGGGATAAAAAAGCATAAATTCTAAAAATAGCTATTTAAAGACTAATAAGAATGCTAAAAAGCTAAAAATGTTTGATATATTCTAAATGAGAATACTGATAAGAAAAGACAGTAAATTTTTGTTATTGTTACTAGTTTTTGCTATAGGGCATGTGCACTCACCAGAGAGAGAGAGGAAATGTGAGAAGTCATCCCCCAGGGGTACTTACTGTCATGCTTCAACCCTTTCTCCATTCTCCTCTTGGGATTTTGGTCAGGCTCAAACATGTGCCTGGGGTGATTTTCAAGGTTCCAGGTCTGGGACCCAAACAGTACAGTCAGTCATATGATATCCAGCCACCTTAACCTTCATGCCACCTGTTAGCCCAAGACATAGTAAAATGTTTTTTAACTCTTAATTGTAATGGGGTACAATTAAGCAAAAGCAGTTGAAAGTGGAGTATCACAGAGAACATTTTGATGATAAATGGTAGTCTTGTCACATAGCAAGAGCTCTGCAACAGAAAAGAATTTGAATATAAACTGGCAACACTCAGCGAGGGTCTCAAATTCAAGTAATTTGTAATGAGAGAGAGATAGTTCCTTGTTTTTTTTCTTTCTGACATGTTTAAAATTTCTCATTTTCTGGTGAAATATCATTACTTTTTCTTCCTTTACTACCTGTTTCTTGGCCATCACATTTTTCTATAGAAAGGATATGATAATCTGACACTATGTTGGCTCATATACCCTTAATTTTAATCCCCTATTAGAGACCAAATCTACTCTTTCTTCAGGTGTTTGGCTTATGGTAACTTTTTGGGTACCACAGGAAATAATGCCATTTTTCACAGACAGTTATGAAAGTAAGCTTCCTTTAATAACATTCCAAAAACTTGATTATTAAATCTAAAAATGCAATCTAATAAGAGGCATGCTCCAGACAGCTATTTGTTAAATGCATTCATTAATAAAAACACATTTTCCCGCACCAGGGACTCCATAAGTGGTGGTTGTGGTCTTCAGCTAGCCCGCCAAGTTTATTTAATTTACAATGCAGTTGAAACTGAATGTTCTATAAATCAGATACATTATGGGCTAACAGGGCCTTTGGGGAAACTGAGTTTGGGAGCAGGGCATCTGATTACTGTTATAAATTATTTTTAAGGCAATTGATTTTCAAGTCAGGGCCCAAGATACCAAGACCTTAACCATAACCTATCCCTGGAAATCAGAAAATTGAAACAGAAAAAAAGAATAGAAGATAAACTTTCTTCTTGTCAGGATGCAAGTAGCAGTGAACACTCCTCAAACTATCTCATCAGGCTACCCAGTACAAAAAGGCCTCTTCTACCTCAGTACTAGAGAAGTGACCAAAAGAGGTGATTTTCTCCTTCTAAACTCTTTCTTCAGAAATTACTGCTTAATATTGTTGAGAGACAATTTTCTGTGGGTCTCTTGCATTTCTGCATGTCTTCTAAAACAATGTACTGACTGTCCTTGGCTCTTAACTATCTTTCCAAGGATCCTATAAGGAGAGGAGATTTGTAAAAGAGATATTATCACTAAAAAGGGTAGGGTGGCTTCTAGCCGTATAACATATAGTGTCGTATCTACCTATATATTATCTCCCTCTGGAGCAATGGGCAGACACTCTGTTCATTATAAAAGACTTATTTGTTTATTTATTTTTTGAGAGAAATTTTTGCTATGTTGAACGTGCATTCACCAGAGAGACAGAGGGACAGAAAGCAAGAAATCACCCCTCCCCCCAAGGAGATGGCCACACTGCAATCCCTTCTCCTCCATTCTCCTCTCCGAATTTGGGCTTGCCTACATATGCACCTGGTGTGAGTTTCAAGCACAGTCTGTATGAGCTCCTTAGCTACTATGCCACCTGCTGGCCCCCATTATAAAAAAATTGAGTCCCGTGCTCGCTTTGGCAGCACATATACTAAAATTGGAATGATACAGAGAAAATTAGCATGGCCCCTGAGTAAGGATGACATGCAAATTCATGAAGCGTTCCATATTTTTATGGGAATATGAGCTGAATAAACAACTCTAAGAAAGACATACAATGCTCAACATCCCTCATTGTAAGGGAGATGCAGATTAAAACCACAATGAGATACCACCTAACCCCAGTCAGAATGGCAAAGATTAAAAAAAAAACAAATAATGGTAAGTGCTGGAGGGGATGTGGTGAAAGGAAAACACTCCTACACTGTTGGTCGGAATGTAAATTGGTCCAGCCACTGTGGAGAACAATGTGGAGGTTCCTCAAAGATCTTCAAATAGAACTACCATATGATCCAGCAATTCTACTCCTGGTTATCTACCCAAAGGACAGGAGCACACTCAGTCAGAAAAGGGCTTGCACAACTATTTTCATTGCAGCATTATTCACTATTGCTAAGATACGGAACCAACCCAAATGTCCACAGACAGATGAATGTATTGAACAATTGTGGCACATAAACTCCATGGAATACTATTCAGCCATAAAAAGCAACAAGGCCTTGGAATTTGATAGAAAGTGGACGAATATGGAAGATTTGTTGCTGAGGGAAGCAAGTAAAGCTATGAAAAAGAGACATTGTATGTCTCCACTTAACATATACGGACTGTCCGCACTCTATGGTAGAGACTGAAAGACTGGAGAACATCAAAGTATTAAAAATTGTAATGGACACTAGAGACAAAGTGGAAAGAGAGTGTGGGAGGAGAAGAGCGTAGGAAATTTGGGGGGAAAATGGAGAGATAAGACACTTGTGGGACACAGATAAGATTTATTATCTGTTGATGAGGATGTATATGGTAGTCTCGACTGGGCTGGACTGAGGTGTATATCATGCTGGGTAAAGTCTCTTCACAATCTAAATGATGTATAGCGATTTAATGTATGAATAATAATAAATAAAATAAATTTGAGTCCCTAAGCTCAGGGTTTCTCTTTTATATACTTATATAGGAGTTGGGACTGAGTGTACATGCAAATGTAGATACCCTGGCTTTTGCTATTGCTCTGAGTAATTAACTCTCCATTGTCTCTGACCCTGGAGGTTTGTCTTCTATCAGTATATATGAAAGTGTGGCAGGCTGACTTGTTAACTTGCAGGTTAGCTTATTGCTTTTTAATAAAAGTAGTACATTTTGACTGTAATTCTGATGTATGTATATATCAGAATCTATAAAATTTACTAATTATATCACTTATTAATGAGTAAAACTCTGCTTATTTATATACTAAGCAATTAGGCCTAAGTAGCAAGATGTTTTGTGAAAAGAAAGATGTAATTGGTAAAAAGAGACTGAGAATTAATTGTTAATGTCAATTTTTATGCTTTTAAAAATTGTTTTTATTATAATACTCATAGTTTCATTTTTATAATTCTCTCATTGATTATTCTTTCATGGTCTAAGTATTATAGAAAAACATTGATTCTATGATTCCAAATTTGCTCACTGGCTTAAAGAACAAACACACCTAAAGTTTCTGCCTCTACCTTTGGATCCTTTTAATTCACCCTGTTGCAGGGGAATGTATTTTTTTTTTGTATTTTCTGACATAGATCATCTTACCAGTAGATTAGAATATTACACGGGTTATTCCAATGAAATAGTATAGCACCATGTGTCCTTTCCTTTTGTAAATACACATAAAGAGATACCATACAAAACAAACCATTCATTGGGACCAGCAGATGGTGTAATAGTTACGTCGCTGGACTGCCACATAGTCAACTGTGGTTCTAGTCCTGGACCCAGTGGCTTAAAACTCATGCCAGGCACGTGTGTGTGTGTGTGCCCAAAATCCTAAGAGGACTGTGTAGGAGAAGGGACTGTGGCATGGCCACCCCTCCAGGGGTGACTTTTCACTTTCTGTCTCTATCGGACGAGCACACATGCTCTGTAGCAAAAAAATCTCTCCCTCTCAAAAAAAATTCATTGATTAATAATCATAAAAAATGTAAAAATTATGGAGAATAGCATGTGTTTATTAGGATCTTTTAAAGACTGGATAATTGGAATCGTCAGGACAATAAACCTTTTATTTCAGAGTGTCACCTGTCAGATAAATTAGATTCAAATTTGACACAAAGAGATAATAGAATATAACTCACTGGGAGCCAAACCAGGCCACCCATGTGGTTTCAGTCCCTGTGCCATGGTCTCCCTTCAATCCTCCCCTCTCTGCCTCCACTTGCACTACTATGACTGGACTCCCATAATTATTTAATTGGAACATAAACCAATTCTTAAACCATTTAATAATAAAAAAATGGGTAGAAAACATTAGGCTAGGAAACAAGTGCCTAATTTTATTCCAGTATAATTTTATTTTAATAGTCACAACAACTATTATTGTATTTTGTAGAAGGAAACTGAGACTAGGAAAATTAAGTAGTTTGTTCAAGTTCACAGTTAATAAGTGATAGAATTTGGACCAGCAATTAGCGTAATGGCTATGTCGCTGGACTCCCACGTAGTCGACCGCGGTTCGAGTCCCGGACCCGGCGGCTTAAACTCACGCCGGGCGCGTGTGCGTGCGTGCCCAGGATCCCCAGAGGAGAATGGAGGAGAAGGGATTGCGGCGTGGCCATCCCCCCTGGGGGGTGATTTCCTGCTTTCTATCTCTCTGTCTCTCTCTGTCTGTCTGGCGAGCGCACGCGCCCTATAGCAAAAACCTCTCCCAAAAAAAAAAAAAAAATAAGTGATAGAATTTTAAGTCAGTACAATTAACCCTTGCAATTAGAATGATTGCATTTTTCAATGAAAATGAAAATTTCCCTTTTCTGAAGTTTGATATTATCTCAGAAACCAAATATAAAAAAGATATTTGTATTTCTTTTATTTTACCCAGTTCACCCTCAACCTGGGACTATTCATAGAAAAGATAACAAATTATGCACATATTGGGAATAGCTTGTTAGAAACCCATTAACTTTAATTTTTAACTATCAAGAGTTTAACCACTGAGGGTATTAGGTTAAATCTATCACTTAAGAAAATTTCAAATACCTCCCTCAGGATAAAATTAACTCAAATCTATGAAATTAAGACTACAAACTCTACAACTAGATGGTACACCTGTTAGCAGTACTACTCAATTAAGACCCATAATCCTTCTGAAATGGAGCACTTACTTTCCCAAGAGGCCACATCAGCTGACATCTATAATTTTATGCTGCAGATGCCCCAGTAGGTCTTTATTCTAGATAGCTGGGAAGCCTTCCAGCTGATCTCTTAGTTGCCTGAGGTAGTGGGACTGGAAGTAGCCCTAGATTTCTAGATCCCCAGGTTTGAGCAAACTAATGAATGCTGGTCAGGAGATAAAACATTTGCTCTTGATCCTTCTCCTGACTTTCTTCCCAGCAGCTCTGCCACTTGGATAATATCCCCAAACTATAATTAATTTATTCAGCTGATTGATTTATCCAGACCTCAGGGTAGCCTTGCACACAGTGAAAGAAGGTAATTGGTTTAGAAGGCCCTCCGCAAAATGACTCTGCTGTACCTGCCCCACTCTTGCTTCCCACCCAATTTCCAGGAATAAACCCCCTATAAATATAATATTCCTGAGAACCTAACTGATGTACAAGAAGCCAAAGAGAGCAGATAGAAGTGGAAAACTGTAAAATGTTATAATTGAAGGAATCCTGGGTGAGACATGGTGCAGAAGAGGAAGAAATAGTTGATGTTAATTACTATAGGTAATACACTTGGAGGTACCCAAAGCAAGAGGGCTTGGTGAAAAACTTGTCTATATGTCTTGAAGAGGATCTTCTTACCTTATATCTATTTGGTGTCCTTTGTATTCCTATGGATGTTTGCATGCTTCTCTAAAATTTGGAAAGTTTTCAGCTAATATATCATGAAAGAGATTTTCTATGCCTTTACCTGTCTCTTTGCCTTCTGGATTATGTGGGTATTTTGTCTTTAATGATGTCTAGGGTTTCCCATATGTTGTCCTGTTTTTTTAATGGTTATTCTATTCTCTTTGGTTGCTTGGACTAAATCAGGGGCTTTGTCTGCAGGGCCAGAGATTCTTTCTTTTGCATAGTCTAATCTGCTGTTGATACTTTCAAGGGAGGTTTTGATTTCTTGCATCATATTCTTTATCTCTAATAGTTCTGTTTGATTCTTTTTAGGTGTGTCTTTCTTCTTATGGAGTTTCTCCTTCAAGTCATCAAAGGATTTTCTAATCTTCTGGAATTGGTTGTCTATTTCCTTTTGCATTGGATTGAGTTTTATTAAACGAATATTCTGAATTCTTTTTCTGCCACTTCTGTGATCTGTGTTTTATCCATTGTTGGTGAGAAGTTAGTTTCCTTGGGAAGAAGTATTTCCTGGGTTTCTGCTTTGAATTTTGGTCATCTGGAGATATAGTCACTTCTTACTTCTTTGGAGTTTATTTCTGTAGATCTATGCTCGTATACTTTCCTATGGTGTGTCTTAGCTCTGTGCCAGTTGTCCTCTACTGTGGGTATGAGTGTGGAATTCACAGCTGGAGTTTTGGGTTCAAGTTTTCAGGGGAGAGTTTCTCTCTCTTTTCTTCTTCTTCTTTTTTTATTTTTAATCTTTTTTTCTTTAGGTTTTTGCCATAGGACACATGCACTAGCAAGAGAGAGAGAGAGAAAGAGAGAGGGAAATTGAGAAATCACCCCTCCAGGGAGATTGTCCTTATCTTGCCCCTATCCCCCATTCTCCTCTTGAGATTTTGAGCATGCATACACTTGCAACCAGCATGATTTTCAAGCCACCAAGTCTGGAACTTGAACTACAGTTAGCCATGTGGGAATCCAGTGTTTTAACCACCATGCCATCTGCTGGCCCCAGAGTTTTTCTACTTTTACTGCTAGAGGACTTGTGGGGAAAGAATTCCTCCAGGGTCTCCTAACTTCAAGTGTTTGGTTTCTATATACCAAAACCTTTTCCACTCCCAATGAGGCTAGAGGTTGAGCTGGACAGGTAGGACATAAGGTGGCAGAAAAAAACATGCTGCAAGGAGTGAAGCAACCCTTTGTCTCCTATAGCAGCCTGGGTGCAGGTGAGTGACATAGACCTCCCTGTTGCTCTTGGATTGGTGAGGGACAGAATAGCATCATCCGATGTGTGGTAGCAGCTCCTACCTTCTGTCCTAGGCCTCCCTGTTGCTCCTTCTGCCTCTGGGACTGTAAGAACTAGGTAGCCCTTGAAAACTGAAACAGCCCCTCCTCCCCAACATCAGGCTGGGTGGGGTCCCTGCTGATGAGCTCAGGCCAAGTGGCCTAGACCTCACTGTTGCTTCTCCTATTTCTATGTGCTAGAATTTAAATTTATTTATGCACCACTATTACAGTATTAGGGTATTTTGAATTTGACTACATTTTTACTTTACAGTAAGTATTCTACTTTTATAGGTTTTCATGCTGTTAATTGGTTTCCAGTCATTTCAACTTGATGAACTTTTAACATTTCTTGTATGGCAGGTCCAGTAGTAACAAACTCAGATGTTTGTGTGAGAATGTCCTTATTGCTTCATTCAGAAGGAAAGTTTTGCTAGGTATAATATTCTTGATTGCCAGCGTTTTTTTGTTTGTTTGTTTGTTTTTAGCACTCTATATCTAGAGATATATCTATTATCTCAATTTCTCCTGGTCTGAAACATTTCTACTGATAAATCCACTGGTAATCTTATAGAGGTTCCCTTGTGAGTTAAGATTTGTTTTTTTCTTGGTGCTTTCAAAATGCTCTGTCTTTGACTTTTGAGAATTTGATTTTAACATGTCTCATTGAAAATATCCTTGTATTAAATTTATATGGGGTTCTTTGGTCTTCATGGATTTAGATGCCTATTTCCTTTTCTGGAATTGGGAAGTTTTTTGTCATTATTTCTTTAAATAAGCATTTGATCCTTTTTCTTTCTCAGCTCCTTTTGAGACATCCAAAATAATTACACTATTTTGCTTGACAGTACCATAGAAGTCCCACAGAATTTCTTCACTCATGATTTTATTCTTTTTCTTTTTTATTCTTTTTGACTGGGTAATTTTAGATAACTTGTCTTCAAGCTCACTGATTCTTTCTTCTGTCTGATTTAGTATGCTGTTGACACTCTTTATGGGATGTGTTAATGTAGTCATTGTGTTCTTTCTTCAGCTCTGAAATTTATTTTTTATAGTTTCTGTTTATTAAATTTTCATTTTGTCTGTGTATTGTTTTTCTGATTTTGTTTAGTTGTCGATATGTGTTCTTGTAGCTTACTGAACTTGTTAAAGAAAATTACAATAGTGCCCTTATGAATAGTTTTGCTTTTTATGCTTTCAATCACCGATTGTCAACTGCAGCCTGAAAACATTGAGTGAAAAATTCCAGAAATAAACAATTCATAAGTTTTAAATTGTGCAACATACTAGGTAGCTGTCTTGCTCCGCCCCACCCAAGATTTTAATCATCTCTTGGTTCAGCTTATTCATGTTATATACACTACTTGCTTATTTGTTACTTGGTAGCTGTCCCAGTTATCAGACTGAGAACACGTAGTTTATGTAGGATTCAGTGCTATCTATAATTTAAGGTATCTACTGGAGGTCTTGGAATGTATTCCCCAAAGAAAAGAAGCATTACATAGTTTGGATTCTTTGTCAGGCAATTTGTAGATCTTCATTTCTTTTATGAGATGAGAGAAAGGGAGAGATAGGCATTTTTGATAGGGTTTTGCTGTGTCACAATCCTCCTTCCCCAATCTCCCAATTAGATAGGATTACAGCTGTGTGCAACCACACTGGCGTGTTCAAGTTGGCCCAGGAACCTTCAATACAGCTTCCAGCATCCCAAGTGGTAGTGTTATTTGTTTCTCATTGCAGCTAGGCTAGATTTCCATTTCTTTAGGCTTGATAACCCTGGCTGATTGTTGCTTTGGTGGTGTCATGTTTCTCTCATTATTTATGATTCTTTTGGCCATGCACTGATGTCTGCACATTAGAATAAGTAGGTACTTATTCTAGTCTTTATGGACTGATTTCAATAAGTTAAGTCATTCACCAGTCATTCTATCCACAAGTGCTAGATGGGGTGTCTGGCATGATCTGTAGCGGGGCTTGTTGCTGGAGTCCTTGGGAAGTCTTTACCTAGTGACTAGGTCAGCAGGTGGATGGATCTGTAGCCTGAGTTTATAATGACTTTCCAGGTTCCTAGGTCACTGGGATGGGTCTGGACCTTAGGTCCCTGGTGATGGGCATGGCACTGAGGTCCACTGGGGTGATCCTGTCAACTGTATTTGTGGGGGTGTACCTGAGCTCAGTGGGGCAGTCCTACAGTTTGTTTTTACAGGTTCTGACCAGAAGCTTTGATCCAGGGATATGACCTGATGTTGGGGTGGGCCTTGCACCCTGAGTCTACAGGGGCTGACCTGGGCTGAGGCAAACCTGGAAGGTCTCAATTTCTTAGTTTAATTTACTTCAACTTGTTAATTTAGAAGAATAACTATAATAATAGTGTTTTACTAAATGTAAGACAGTGTTAGGCCTTTAAATACATTGTCTTGTTTAATCTTTACAACTTTATAAGGTAAGCAATGTCCCATTTTATAGGTATGATAATCACATCACACAGAGGTTAGGTAACATAACTTAGGATCTACCAGAGGTATGATTCAAATTTATACCTGAATGATTCTGTGTATTATTTGTATGGAACTCTAATGATATTTTTCTAGATGCAGATACTTAAGTTTTCTTAGACTAGGTTTATATGTGACTATGAATGGATTGTTTTTAGAGGGTTTGATTTGTGTGTGTGTGTGGGGGGGGTCATTTTCTTTAAGTAATTGCTTAAGTCGTGCTTTTATTCTGGCTTGATCTTTAAAAGACTTTGTAAACTGATATATTTAGCAAGCAGACTTTTGACAAAGAGATTTAATTTATTTCATATTGACTGACCAGGTCACATTTGACAGCTTCTCATAGTCACATCAGACTGAGAGTACCATTAAACAAGATACAGAAGGCAACTTCACATAGGAAAGAAAGAATCACGGGCTTTATATGAAAATAAATATATACATGTATATTCCTTGGAAAAGATTAACATTCAATGCTATATTTGCCACCAGAGGGAGTCATGTGAATACTGTAACATGTTAACAAAGTGAAAGGACTAATTATTAGCTATTTTCTTCCTGTTCTATTGATATTTCAACTAGCATTCAGAATTTAGTAGAACTTGTATACCTATAGGAAAGAACTTAAATATCTCATTTTGGTTAATTAATTAAATTAGTTGATCATGGTAGAGTTAAAAACAGAAGAAACATGTTACTTAAATTATTAACACACAGTGAAAAATAAATGTCAAAACAAATGGAAACATTTCAGATTTCAGCAATATGAGCTTAATGTCATACTAGAACTAAAAATCAAGCTCTGATCTCTCTTTGTTCACCAAATCATTATCTATTATTACTAAAACACTGTTTGAAAATATCCTGGAATCAACAATTTCACTGATGTTTCATTAAGCATATTTTATTTTTATAGTTTTACTGTTTGTACCAAAATGACTGGAATTTTTATTGTCAGCAAATAAAATAATTAAAAAGAAACTTAATAAGAAGCGTCTACATATAACCAAAGGCTACTTTATGTACTTGTGTTCTCTGAAGTTTAGGACAAGATTTTCTCGATTGTTAAACTAGGGGAAAAGATGAATTATTTAGTCATTGCTAAGTTTGTAAACCAATTCGTTTTGTATCTAATTTTAGAAGTTATCAGTCAACAGCATTTTCTGAAGTATACTATAAACACAGTGCTAAATTGCCCACCGAAATAAAAATCTAAGGATAATCTTTGAAAGATGAGGTCTGAAGTGATGTTTATTTATTACTTTTATATAGATCAGTGATTCTCAAGATGTGGTATCATTTCCCACCATGATTGTTGGGAACTAGTTTAAAATACAAACTCTTTTTTTAAAGAATTATTTTATTTTATTTTATTTAGGTATTTACTTATTTATTTATTTAATTTTTTTTTGGAGAGGTTTTTTGCTATAGGGCGCGTGCACTCGCCAGACAGACAGAGAGAGACATAGAGACAGAAAGCGAGAAATCACCCCCCAGGGGGGATGGTCACGCCGCAATCCCTTCTCCTCCATTCTCCTCTTGGGATCTTGGGCACGCACGCACACGCGCCCGGCGTGAGTTGTAAGCCACCGGGTCCGAGACGCGAACCGCGGTCGACTACGTGGGAGTCCAGCGACATAGCCATTACGCTAACTGCTGGTTCCCGAGGTATTTACTTATTTTTTAACTTGACCAGGGACAGACAAAGAAAGAGGGAAAGTGAGAAAACAGGTTGCTAGATCCAGGACTTCAATTGCGGTCAGCCATGTATGAGTCCAGTGCCTTAATCACCATGCCATCTGGTGGCCCCAAAATATAAACTCTTAGTCCATACCTACTGATTCAGCAAGGGTGGGCTCAGGACCCTGCATTTTTTTTTTTTTTTTTTTTTTTTTTTTTTGGAGAGGTTTTTCGCTATAGGGTGCGTGCGCTCGCCAGACAGACAGAGAGAGACATAGAGACAGAAAGCGAGAAATCACCCCCCAGGGGGGATGGTCACGCCGCAATCCCTTCTCCTCCATTCTCCTCTCGGGATCCTGGGCACGCACGCACACGCGCCTGGCGTGAGTTGTAAGCCACCGGGTCCGAGACGCGAACCGCAGGACCCTGCATTTTGACAAGCCCTCTGGATGATTCTGATACACATAAAGTTTGAGCACTACTGATAGAGATATACAGTCTTCTAAAAATGAGTCCAGTAACTTTACAAATTAGAAAATTTGCTTTCTGTATTTTATTATAATTAACTATTTTCTTATTGTGTAAATTTCTTAAAATTAAAAAAATTGAATGGAGGATTATGGAAAAAGTGCTTAATAATTACAAGTTTTTCTAATGCTAAGTAGTCATAGATTCAATTGATTGAATTTAAAAATAATAAACATGTACTTCAGAGAAACAAGAATAAAAGTATGTACTATGTACTTTCTGTTTAATTAGAGGGAAGTTTCTTTTTTTTTTCTCCTTCCGCATGTGTTGCTTGTGCTCAAAGTTCACAATTTACTTGTTTATGCATTTATAACTTTTAAATTATATCATTGTTTAAGAACTTTAAAAGAAAATACTCAAAAAGAAAACTTTACAAAGATAAAGTAAGATTTGCTTAGAAAACTAGAAATAAGATTAATATTACATGGTGACTTTAACTTTGTGCAGTATTTACTTTTGTATTGCCTAAATTTTCACAAGAATTATTTAATTTTATTTATTATTATTATTATTATTTAAAATTTTCTAATGGGCTCATGTTATAACTAGAGAGAGAGAGAGAAAGAGAGAGAGAAAGCAAGAAAGCAAGTTGCTAGGTCTGGGACTCAAACCTCTGTCAGCCGTGTGAGACTCCAGTGCCTAAGTCAACACGCCACCTGCAGGCCTCTTGTCTGAATTTTTTATAGGATACATTTGCATATTACTTTATAATAGAAAATGTATTTCTATTAGATAAAGAGTGTTTACATTGTTTTTAAAAGCCTAATTGCAAGCAAGTAACTTGAACATGGCATAAAATAAACCTGGTTTTTACTTTGGTTTACACAGTGAGTACTGTATTGCTGATGTAATTATTTCGTGTCACATTGGTTATTTTAGACATAGTTAATCAAGCACAATGCAATCAATTAGATTGTAAGTGGATGGTCTCATAGATTCTTTGTGATTGACCTAGAAGCATGACATTGATTTCACTTATCATTTACAGCTGACCTTAGAGATTGTCTTGAGTAATTTGGTTACACTATAATTCATATAAGATGCAAAGTAGTCAGTATGCCAAGGAAATACAGCTGCAAGAATTTAGTTGATGCTCTTCCAATTAGATTGGCACATCAAAATTATAGCTTTCTTTAATTGTTTGCTTTTCCTTATATACAAAGGATGATGTTAAGTTCCTATTTGCAAGAAAAAATAAGATCATATGCACATTTGTTCAAGATGAAATAAACAGATGAGTGCCTCAATGTGCATAGTGCTTCTTTAGGAAACAATGAGAACTTTTGGTTTTCTTTTCTGTTCTCGAAGTGGTCGAATTCACGTAACAGAAAAACTGCTGGCATGGCAATTATCCGTCTATAGACAAACTAATGAACTCTTGGAGGTTGAAGAATGAGATATCAATAAACTTCCCACAATTAGTTTTCCTGGGACTCAGAATTGGAAGCTGGTGATTAGACTTTTAAGACTATCCTTACACTTGAGCATGGCCACTGGTTGGAAATGCATGCAATGCATGTTGTGATGACAGCATAGTTTTCAAGAGAGAAGACATGAACTTGCACTGTAAAAGTTAATCTAACGTTGTTTTGGGTGCATTATCTTCAAGGACGTTTTAAAACAATACTGAGATTTAAAACTCAGTTTACAATTCTGTTTAAATGAAAGGATGTACAAGAAAGTTTTGTAAATAACTGTACACATATAAACTTACATTGTATAAACTCTGATTGCTTTTGGTGTTTCTTCTTTTTTTAATTTGCCAGAAGGTACGTGTGCTCTCCAGAGAGAGACAGTGAGACAGAGAGAGGGAGAGTCAGAAAGCACACCCCAACTCGCCCCAGTAGGAGTGATCTTGCCACAGAATCTTCTCCTCCATTTCTTCTTCCTGTTTGGATTTTGGGCATGCATGCACATGCACTTGACTTTTTTTTAAGCCACCAGGGATGGGATTCAATCTACACAGTTGGCCATGTGGGATCTGTCTCCCCCAATCACCAGGCCATATGTCTCTCCCTTTAAATTGATCCTTAAAAGCACCTGAGTGAAAGAGGTAATTTCAAAATTCCTCAGAAGTTATCCAAAGGATGCAGTGTATACTGGTGATCAAGGACATGTATTTTGAGTGAGTTTTTTTGGCATCTTCACCCATATTTTAATGTAAACTGAGTGGAACTGGACAATTATAGTTTAATTTTGTTTGTCTTCCACTCCATCCATAAAATGGGAATAACAATAGTTCATCCTTTTTTTTTTTAAGTTTATTCGTTAATTTCTTCCACAAGGAAGAGACAGAGAGAGAGAGAGAGAGAGAGAAAGAGAGATGAAGCCCCCCAACAGTACATGCTGTGATCTACTCCCAGCCTCAGCGAGGAAGGGTCACAAGCACTAGCCCATGTGCACATGCCTGGCTGTACAGAGAAACCTCAGGACATAAACTGGGACCTTCCATTGTGTCCTCAGCATCACAGAACATTGCATTACAGTTATGCCGCCACAGCTGGTCAATAGTTCATTCTTTATGTAGGGATTATATGTGACAGTGCAGGAAAAAAAATACAGCTATTTAAAAAAATTAAATGTGCTAAGATCTCTTTTATCTCCCCAAATGTAAAGAAATAGCGGAAGTTATGTTTATGACTTATTGAAAATGTAATTATGCCTAGGAGTGTGCCTCTTGAAACTTGAACATGAAGGATTTTCATTAACCTTTCATCTTATTTACTACTATTGCTTCGTGACAAATGTGTGATAATTCTGTGACAAGAAAACCATATCAAATGAAGAGACACAACCCATTGACTACATTATGCAGCCTTTTGAAAAAAAATCCCAAGAGTATTACCATATTTTTCATTATAAGTTTTAATTTTTTTAAATTTATGAACCTATAATAGAAAGATCATGAAATGGAGAGGGTATTTTGCTCTTATTCTATTTTTATGTTGAAACTTTGACACATTCTTTATATTTTAATTTCAAGAAAGGTAATTTTTGTAGCTGCTAAATGACTATTGCTGAAAATAATATTGACATAAGCTTTATTTTATCTTTGAAGTAAGAAATGTGTAAAGAAGATATATATAGTTGCATAGGGCATTAAGCTATCACTGACGATGATTAAAGGGCTGCAGGTGTCAGGGAATCACAGCTTGCTTAAGGAAAGAAGCATATTAAGCAGCTTCTGAGCACCATTGTGATGTGGCCTTTTTTCTCCTTAATAAAAAAGAAAGCAAGAAACTGAGAATAAAGAGATTATCCCTTCATATAATTTAAAAAGCAGAAGACTTTTGATTCCCAGTTACTAAAAAGAGCTCTTCCGATATAGGAAAAATTTAAGAACAGCTTCTTAATTCTGTATTTCATTATCTTAAGTAGCATTTATCTGTCTATAAGATCTTATTTTTGCTGTGGTGTGAAAATCAGCTCAGATTCAAATAGCATAAGAAAGAGAACTATTCAAGAGAAAATACAGCAATCCTTAAGAAGCTTTCTTTTGAACTGATAATGCTGCAAGATGGGGATGAAGCTAATGTGTTAAACATGTTTTTATCATAAACATCTTTTGCAATATTTGAAAAACAGTTTATCCTAAGGTTTGAAATTATTCTTAAGTTTGGTTTTCACTGCACTTTAGCTTGATCAAGTAAATAAATAAGTATAAATGAGAAGATGCTATTGATTTATGAACTCCCTCTTATCAAAAGCTGGGCTTAGTGCCCCATTGCCTCCAAAGTTCACATACACTAAATTAGGATGCCTGTAATGTGTATCATTGAATTTGCTGATATTTTCCTGCAGTCATAGGTATATATATTCAAGACTGACAGTCAGTCCAAAGGTTCAGTCTAGGATCATAGATTAGAGTAACATATCATGATTCTTAACTTGCAGTCATACTCTAACCAGCAAGGCAGCTTGTTCATTTCTTTCAATAGCCATTGGTAGTTATTTATATATCTATTCATCAAACGTTTCTTAGATTCTAGCATCTATCCTCTTCTCATTTGCTTTTAAATTATTTCTTTTCTAAAATAATATGATCACTTAACAATGGGTTTAAATTAAATAAATGTGGTCTGTTGTTTGAGTTCTACTTGCAACACGACCAATATTACCTTTCAACTGGTATAGTGGCTTTTGCTTTACCTGCTGTTTCAATTTTTTTTTTTTTTTTTTTTTTTTTTTAGGAACAGTAGTATTTGCTGTTGTTTAGTAGAAATTAATGGAGTTTGCTAGTATGTTCTGGTCAAAATAAAAATAATTATTAAGTCACATTTCAAGAAAAGTGTACACATAACACAACTATACTATTCTTTTATTTTTAGAGAGATTTTTGCTATAGGGTGCATGTACTCACTGGAGAGACAGAGAGACAGAAAGTGAGAAATCACCCACTGGGGGTATGGCCACACTTCAATCCCTTTTCCTCCATTCTCCTCTCAAGATTTTGGACACTTATGCACATGCACACAGCATTTCAAGCCAAGTCCAGGAATTGAACCACGGCTGGCCAAGTGGGAGTCCAGCGATGCAACCATTACACCATCTGCTGGTCCTACTAGTCCTCTTCTTATATATCTATTGTATCACATCTATGCCTATTTATGCTTCATTGCATGTATGCCCATATGGACAAATATAGAAACAATAATAGAAATTTACAACAAATGATTGATGATCTTATCTGAGGAGATAGTTTCTTATTCTTAACCTAATGCTAAAAGACTATACATGAGACCTTTTAAAAAATAGTAAATGAAATATTTCAAATCTTATAATGCTGTTTTGTTAAGTCATCTTATTCTAAAGAAATTTGAAACTAGCATTAATTACATTAGTGATGTGTTAGTGAATGTGTAATTATCAGCATTCTGGGGGGAAAAAACTTTGATTAGTAGTTTGCTGATTTCTATAGTGTAAATACTTCCACTGAGGCTGATTTTAACTACCAATCTGATTTCTCAAACATGTAGCAGCTGGCTGCAACCCACCATTAATTATAATCTTATTTGTATAGTTATTTGACTTACTAAAAGTTGAAGTTATAAGATTATTTTAAATGAAATCTTAGAAAAAGTTGTAATAGATTTTGTTATATACTAACTTAATTCAATATCTTTTTTTTACTCCTTTCTTTCTCCCATACTTCCTGACCTCGAAAAATGATCTGAGTACTTACGGATAGATAATCATTGTAGAAAACTCTATTACAATAAATCTCAGCTACTGAAAATAGTGCCAGTTAGTCAGAGATATCCATTACTCCAAACTCCTTTTTCATCTGGAGAGCAATCCTTCTAAGTTAACACTGAGTTTTATTGTAGCTACTTCTAATATTTGTTATCTACAATGGTGACAAATAGAAAACATTCTCTACAGTAAATTTAGTGAATTTTAAAATATACAGCTTTATTTTGTTGATAGAAAGGACTGGCTAGAATAGTACTCCTTAAAATAGCCCACAAACTAGTGTGAGTCTAAGAATTATTTGGAACTGTTTTGTGATGAGAAAAGTGCCAACACCAAGTAAGGCTTTAGAAGCTTTTATAGAAACTTGATATTGCTGTGATCTCCAAGTTGATAATCAATGCACTCATATAGGGACTTTAAAAGGTTTGTGAGAAAAATAAATGTAATTAACATATGAATTAATTAATTTTGGAGCAAAAAATGGAAATCTGTGCATTTTTTATTAATATTTATTTCCCATGAATTTATGGCAATTTCCCTTTCTTTTTTAAATAATTATTTTAGGGAACCAGCAGTTAGCATAATAGCTATGTCGCTGGACTCCCATGTAGTCGACTGCGGTTTGCGTCCCGGACCCGGTGGCTTAAAACTCACGCCGGGCGCATGTGCGTGCGTGCCCAAGATCCCAAGAGGAGAATGGAGGAGAAGGGATTGCGGCGTGACCATCCCCCCGGGGGTGATTTCTCGCTTTCTGTCTCTATGTCTCTCTCTGTCTGTCTGGTAAGCGCACGCGCCCTATAGCAAAAAACCTCTCCGGAAAAAAAAAAAAAAAGAATTATTTTATTTAACTTTATTTATTATTATATCATTATTATTTTTCAGTTTGATCAGAGAGATACAGAGAGATAGAGAGCGAGGAAGTGAGAAAGCAAGCCACCAGGTCCGAGACTTGAACCATGGTCAGCCATGTGGGTGTCCAGTGCCTTTAACCACCACGCCACTTGCCAGCCCCGGCAATTTCCCTTTTTAATAGTTCTATACTTCTGGCCTATACTCATTGAACAAGGAATTTACCAATTTTCTTTTTATATTAATAATTTATTTCACATTCATTCACTGAACATCATCACAGCATACAAGATGCAGTTTCCCATCCAGAATACACTGTATAGTGGCTTAGTCATACAAACAATTTTCCATTTCTTGTTTCATGTGTATATTCCTTCCCCCGCCCCCCCCCCCCCCCCAATTTCTCACCCCCTGCCATATCCCACACTCCTCCCACTCTATCTCTGGTATCCGCAGTTGCTTTCCATTCCCTTTTTTTTTCCTCCTACATTTTATTGGTTAACAAAATATCTTAATTGATCTAACTACTTTCAAGAGCAAGTTCAGCTGATATATAAATATCTGTGAACAAATGTTTGACTTCAGGCATGAAACTGTGAGTAGAATGAATATACTATAAAATAGCACCTAGCTGAGGCTATATAGCTTACTGTGGTCATTAAATAGGTATTTTTTATATGATTTTTAATTTCAAAAAAGGCAGTTTTAACTTTAATAAATCAAAATAAAAAAATGTTAAGAGAACTTTGCTTAAGATTTAAAGCCAGGAAGGATTCTGTTCAAATAGTAGTTACCTGGATCTGTCAATTCAAGAGAAAAAAAAAAAATCCTTATCTCTGGCCTACAAAGCATAGAAAAAAAATCAGTATTGTTCTAGTCAAAAGTCATAAAATTCTATTTATTCAGCTCAGTTTTATGTACTTAATCTAACTTCTGTTGTGGTCCAAACTTTCCATTTAAATTCTGGAAGATAATATTCAACTCTGGACTTGTTCCTACCATTAAGCTGGCCCTTTTCATAGATGTTCTTTAACTCTTATTTCTGTGTGTCTGACTTTAGTTTTTCTGATATAACATTTCCTTCAGAACTTCTTGGAGAACTGGTCTGGTATTGGTAAATTCTTTAAGGTTTTGTTTATTTGAGAATGTTCTTATTTTCTCTTCCCACATGAAGGATAATCTTGCTGGGTGTAGTATTCTTGGTTGAAATTGGTTTTCACTCAGCACTTTGAATATATTTTCCCTATCTTTCCTAGCTCGCATTGTTTCTGATGAGAGTTCCGTTGTTAGCGTGATGGGGTATCTTTGTAGGTAACTTGTCGTTTATCTCTTGCCAGTCTGAGTACCTTTTCTTTGTGATTTTGGTCAATCTGGCTACGTGTCTCGGAGAAGATCTTCTAGGGTTGACTCTATTTGGGGTACTATGTATTTCTTGGGTCTGGATCTTTGAATGCCTCTCTATGTTTGAAGTTTTCTTCGAGGATTTCATGGAATAGATTATCAATGCCCTTATTAGTCTCTTTACCTTCTGGGATATCAATTATCCAGATGTTTGGACGTTTAATGGTATCTAGTATTTCTCGTCTATTATTATCATTTTTTGAACTATTTTTTTCAGTCTTTGTGGTGGATTTTTTCTTAGGCCAGTGATTCTGTTTTCTACATCTGAGATTCAATCTTCTGTATGATCTAGTCTGCTTTTAATACTTTCAAGGGAGGTTTTGATTTCCTGTATTTCAGCCTTCATCTCTAACAGCTCTGTTTGATTCTTTTTTATGGTGCGTATTTCCTCTTTCAGATAGTGCAAGAACTTCCTCACCTCCTGGAACTCCTCAGCTCTATTCTCCTGCCTCTTCTGGAGTTCATTGTCTCTCTCCTTTTGCATCTCTATTAACTTTGTCACTATGAATATTCTAAATTCCTTATCAGACATATCCATGATTGCCATTAAATTGTTTGTGGATAAAGAGGAGTTATTCTTTTCCCTTGGAGGAGAGGTATTTTCTTACTTTCCCATATTTCTTGTGACCCTGTGGTGATTTCTAGTCATCTGATGGATAGTGCATTTCTTCCTAATTCTTAAAGTTCAATCTGAGTGATCAGGAGCATGCAGGAGGAGGTGATATGCAATCTCTTTGCTGTTCCATTTTTATCCCTTTGTGCATTAGATTCAGTGGGTATTAAGAAATATGTTAAGCCTAATAGTATTTGGATGTTTGGCTATGGTTCCCTTAGATCCATCTAGACACTCAATGAATGGAGACTGAGCAGCAAAGTGATGAGGTAAAAGAAAAAGAATAAGAAAACAGAGACAAAGAGAGGAAAATAAAAAAGAAAGAAAGGAAAAAAAGAAAAATTTTTTTTATTTATTAAAAGCAAAAAATAAAAACCATGTGGCATGTGAGTGTGCCACACAAAATGACTAGTTCTCAGCAGCAATGGAAGAGTCTTCTGAAGGCCTGCTCCTTGTCTCTCCTAGAGGGAAGGGGACAAGGAAATTCTTAGCAAGATAAAGGAGGATCTGAAAGCCAAGAGAATACTTTATCTTAAAAATTTTTTAAAACGAAATATTACAATAAAATGAGAAGACAGAGAAAGGCAGAGAGAGACAGAGAGAAGGATTGAGCAGTGCCTTCCCACTCGAGACTGGGGGCTGGAGGTTGAATTATCAGTACAAAATCTTCATTTCTTTTATTCCCTGAAATGACTAGTTCTCAGTAGCAATGGAGGAATCTTCTTCTGAAGGCGTGCCCCTCGCCTCCCCACTCCAGACTGGGGACTGGAGGCTGAATTATCAGTAAAAAATCTTCATTTCTCTTATTCCCTGAAATGACTAGTTCTCAGCAGCAATGGAGGAGTTCTCCCAATTTGGATTTTAATAATACTTTTACAGGAGAAGTTGTTAGACTGGCTTTGATGAAGGATTAAAGATACATCTTGAAAATATATCTCTTGCCTCATTTTGTATAATTGTTAAAAATGAATATCCTGAGCTTGCCAAGATTGTTTTAAAATCTCTTCCTTTCTCATCCATATTCTTGTGTGTTATTCAAACAAAACAGAAACTATTTAGAGATACATTATCCCCTGCAAATATCATTGTTGTCAATCCAACTCTGATTAGATAATTTAACAATCAAGAAGTGAGCACTTTCATTATACTGAAAACTATACATCAGTGTTAGTACAAAGTAGTGAATTTTATATGGGAAATTGGTATTTCTTCACATTCTTTTTAGTTGCCATTGTGAAATTATTTTAAATTGCAAGAGTATTAGATATTTTCTAAAACAAGTACCTATGCATACACTTTAAATAAACATCATGAACAATTTTGAGGTTTATTGTAATTCTTGTTTCCCCTTTCAGAATGTTTCTTTGTATTCTAAGTACTGAAAAGTAATTTTGTTTGTTGAATCTAATAATAATTCATTAAAACTGTATCTTGTATGTCTTTAAAACTTTATTTTCTAATTATTTGTTTTTACTGTTTTTAATAAAAATATTAGCACAATGAGTTAGAGAAAAAAAGGTAAAAACAAACTGGTACTTCACCAAGGATAGTTTGAAAAGTATTGGGCTAGATAAGTACCTGCCATGTATTAGTCATTCAGTGATTACTTATTGAGTGAAGAGAATGTTGTAACATCCCATAGGTATAGACAGAATTACAGATTTTTAAGTTTCACATTTTTACAAAATTAATTGTTAATAGCAAATCTTTAAAAAAATAATATTGTTTGTTGTAAGATACTTCTTACTTACAAGCTATAATTTGCATTGAGTATCAGTAGTAGAAATTTCTATGTAACTGTTCTAAATGGAACTTGCTGTGCCGTCTTCTTCTTCTCCTTCCTCTTCTTCTCCTTCTCCTTCTCCTTCTCCTTCTCCTTCTCCTTCTCCTTCTCCTTCTCCTTCTCCTCCTCCTTCTCCTCCTCCTTCTCCTCCTCCTCCTCCTTCTCCTTCTCCTTCTCCTTCTCCTTCTCCTTCTTCTTCTTCTTCTTCTTCTTCTTCTTTTGGAGAGGCTTTTTGCTTTAGGGCCCTTGTGCTCGCCAGAGAGACAGAGAGACAGAAAGCAAGAAATCACCCCCAGAGGGGATGGCCACGCCACAATCCCTTCTCCTCCATTCTCCTCTTGGGATCCTGGGCACGCACGCACACGCGCCTAGCATGAGTTTAAGCTGCCGGGTCCAGGACTCGAACTGTAGTTAACTAAATGGGAGTCCAGCAACATAGCCATTTCATTAACTGCTGGTCCCAAAGTTGCTGCATCTTCTGTTGTCCTACCATTGCGTCCAAGGTCATAGCAGACAAAATAATATTTTACAAGCATACATTTGGTTGTATTACCCATGTTCCTGCTTATAACTTTCCAATAGCTTCTATAAATAGTCACATTTATATTGAAATCCAAACTCCTTCAAGTGACATTTGTGTAAGGTCTTATGTGAACTGCACCCAACCTTCTTATCTGACTTTGTCTTACCATAGTATATTATACTTTAGCCATGGCAGTCCATAGATGCATATGTGTTTCTGAACATGCCAAGCGTGCTCCCACCTCATGACACTGTTACTTGATGTTCCCTTTGCTAAAGACTTTGCCCAAATCTTTCCATAGCTGGCTCTTTCACATCCTTTGAGATTTCAGAATATCATATTTTAGAGTCTTTCCTCTCACCTCAATCACATATTGGATGGCCTTCTTATAGCAGTTATGATGCGTATCTGAAATTATACTTATTATTTGTTTACTTATTATCCCTCTTCCTTCTCACTGGAATGCAAACTCAGTGAGTGTGGGGACCCTGCACTTCTTGTTTATGTCTGTGTCCTCAAAGTCTAGTGTTTAGGAAGGACCCTAACATACGGTGCACCGCTCAGTAATTATCTTTTCAGTGAATGAATGGATGTTGGGGAGAAGAGCCATTTTACCTGGATTGGCAACCAGAAATGGCAATTACAGGAGACCCAGAAAAAAGATCTAATTGAAGGGATGAAGAGGCTAGTGGAGATATTTTTGTTGCTTCAAGAACATTCACCTATGGAAATAAAATGTTTCTCAATAGACAGATGAACTCCACTTCTGATGCCATATGTAATCACTCTTCCTAATAGTCTAAGCTCCTTTTCAATAAGCTCATGATCCATTTTTCTTTTTAGAAATCCAACACATTTTCGTATATTTTACTGTCATCCTCTCTGAACGAATCAGGAATTTGTCATAGAACACATATTTAATCTGGGATCCATAGATGCCCTGAAATTGGATTCAAACTGCAAATATATGTGTTTTATTATAGAGGAATGTCATAGCTACTGTCAGATTCTAAGCAGATTCATGATTCCTAAAACATTAAAAACTTCTCTTATGTGAAATCCCCGGAAACATAAGCAGAAAAAGCTCAGAAAGAACATGCAGTCTATATTCTGGAGCCAGTTTATAACACATCCAAGGATAAAGGTAAGAACATACAAAAATGCTTCTTTAGTACTATTTTTGTGCATGTCTGGAATTAAATCTCCATTATGAATATGGTAAGATTTTTGTTTTAAAGTGTATTTATATCCATGTGTAAGACAGAGACAGAGAGAGAGAGAGAGCGAGAGTGAGAGCGAGCGAGCATTCCCAATAGGGTGCTGCGATCCACCCCCAACTTCAGCCAGTTCTGAGTCATGGGCACACACATGCTCTGCATACACAGTGTGGTGTCCAGATGAAAAAACAGAATCTTCCCAGGTAGGTGAGCTTGGCAGTGTTATATTTTATCACTGCACCACCACCAGCCAGCCTCCTAATGTGGTAAGATTGATGAAGAAAGTTAAGTGACAAGCTTTCTGGAGATGAGACACTTTGTGCAGCTAATTATTGTTACACAAACATATAACTGATAAAGCATACAGCATTGATTTCCAATACATCAAAAGATACCAACTAATATTGCATGGGATTATTTTTTTGGTATGTAAGAATTTTTCCCTGATAAGTATTCTGATAGCTCTCATCATGACTAATAACTGAAATTCATCACACATGACTTCCAGGCTACTTTGATTCTCATCAAGAAGTCTGTCTACTTGAACTTTAATTTTGAAAAAACAGGACCTAGAAATATTGATAAGATTTATCATTGCATGTTCACTATTTCATTTCTAATGTAGAATATATTAAATAGATTAAGATATAGATTTCATCCTTATTTAGAAACAGATATTTTACTTCACATCATTTAGATGTAGTCAATAAATTTTAATTTATTTTAGGTTATTAAAAATGTTACACAAACTGGGACCAGCAGTTAGTGTAATGGCTATGTCACTGGACTCCCATGTAATCGACCGCAGTTCGAGTCCTCCCGGACCTGGTGGCTTAAACTCACACCGGGCGTGTGTGCGTGTGTGCCCATAATCCCGAGAGGAGAAGGGAGAAGGGACTGTGGTGTGGCCATCCTCCCCTGGGGATGATTTCTTGTTTTCTATCTCTCTTTCTCTATCTTTCTGGCGAGTGCACACACCTTATAGCAAAAATCTCTCCAAAAAAATCACACAAACTAGTTTTTTTTTTTAAAGCTTATTATTTATTTCTCCCATGAGTGAGAGAGACAGAGAGGGAGAAAGATAGAGAGACTGGTATCCCCATCAGAGTTTTGATACAACAGTTGATCCCCAGCCTCAGTTAGACCTGAATGGTGGGCACATATACACCTGTCATACTCGGAGAGGTCTCTCTGTACTCAAACCTGGAACCTTCCCATGTGAATTAGTCTTACAGAGTGTTGTGTTAAACTGAACCACCATCCAGCCCCTAACCCATGCCAATTTCTGTTGTCTCATTTTAACCTTTGTGATAAAGAATAGTGAAAGGGTCACTTTAGGAAAGTCTCCTTTGAATGTGTAATAGTTATTTTGTACTTATGACATGCTATTGGATTGTTGGAAAAGTAGTGATTTGCTTTTCTGTTTTTCTATGCAAAAATGCATAATGATTTATCTGACAACCCAGTGGATGTTAATAGGCTAGTTGCCATTGTCTTTAACACTATAGTGTTAAATGGATAAATATATAAGCATATACTTTCCTATTTTGATTTTTTTTTTTTTTTAAAAACATTCATGGGCCGACAGGTGGCATGGTGGTTAAAAATGCTAGAATCCCACATGGCTGACTATGGTTTGAGTCCTTGGCCTAGTAACTTGCTTCCTCACTTCCCTCCTCTCTCTTTTTTTCTCTCTCTGGTCAAATTAAAATAATAATAATAATAAATAAACATAAATAAAATACATTTTAAACAATTCATAATATACATGTATATTTGCTATATTTTTTTCAGACATGTACCTAAATTGTAGAGATCACCATACACACACAGTTAATATTATAAATATAAATCAGAAGGTGAATACGAAGTCTTTCAGAATTCCTCAACTTTGCTTCTAATTTTCTAGCGTTTCTTGGCGACCAAGCCTCGTAGCATGCTGGAGTAAGCCCATATTTCATATCACATTGATGTATGGAAAACTCAGAGAAAGTGTAAAAATTCCAAATGATTGATTTTGATATGCAAGGTATTGCAATAGAAATAAAAGGGTGTAATTGAAATATTTAATATTTGTCTTCTTAGTCTTGGCATCAGTAAATTTTATATTCAATTTATCCAAGATATGTAAAGCAGAAAAAAAGAAAAAGAAAAAAAAAAAGATGTAGCTTCAAAAATACAGGAAAGGCTTTGAGCTTTCCTGAGGCTACTCTAATCTCTTGCATGTTTTTCTTAAACAAAATGAAACAGAAATACACCAGAAAAAGTCTTTTGTGCCTTGCTGGCACAAAAATACCTTGCATTATGTCACACAGTGAGTAGTTTGTGAATCATAGTAGTTAACAATAACTGTAAAGAGGAGTTTCTGACCACTGATGCCCTATTTTCTTGGTGATAAAGTTGGACCTACTGGGGGAATATTATGTATGCTGACGATGTTTTTATGACTTTTTGGGTCACCATAATAGCATTCGCAGTAATTGAGGTGGGCGCTAGCTCATAGCAACTAGTTCCTTGGGTAAGCCAATCTACAGTTCTACACAAAATGAGTATTTATGGGACACTTCCTATGGAACAGGCATAGTGAGGCACTGGCAACATGGAGATAAGAAAGCATCATTTCTTCCTCTCCAAAAGTAATAATCCTTTATCAGTAGCCCATCTTTAAAAGAGTGGTTACAACACAATATAGAAAAGACTGTGATAGAAACATACATAAATAGCTGTTAAGTCCTCCACAGTGGGTAGAAGTTTGCCAATGGTAAAAGGGAATAAGGTGGGCCAGCTGGATTCTCACACTGCTGATCACGGTTCCAGTCTTGGACCTAGCACCTTGAAAATCATGTCAGGTGTGTGTATGTGTGTGTCCTGAATCCTAAGAAGAGAATTGGGGAGAAGGGATTGCAGCATGGCCATCCCCCCACAGGGTGATTTTTCACTTTCCCTCTCTATGTCTTTATCTGATGAGCATATGCACCGTATGGCAAAAACATTAAAAAAGAAGAAAGAAAGAAAGAAAGAAAGAAAGAGAGAGAGAGAGAGAGAGAGAGAGAGAGAGAGAGAGGAAGAGAGGAAGAGAGGAAGAGAGGAAGAGAGGAAGAGAGGAAGAGAGGAAGAGAGGAAGAGAGGAAGAGAGGAAGAGAGGAAGAGAGGAAGAGAGGAAGAGAGGAAGAAAGGAAGGAAGGAAGGAAGGAAGGAAGAAAGAAAGAAAGAAAGAAAGAAAGAAAGAAAGAAAGAAAGAAAGAAAGAAGGAGAGGGAAGGAAGGAAGGAAGGAAGGAAGGAAGGAAGGAAGGAAGGAAGGAAGGAAAGAAAGAGAGAGAGAGAGAGAGAAGGAAGGAAGGAAGGAAGGAAGGAAGGAAGGAAGGAAGGAAGGAAGAAAGAAAGAAAGAAAGAAAGAAAGAAAGAAAGAAAGAAAGAAAGAAAGAAAGAGAGAGAGAAAGAAAGAAAGAAAAAGAGGGAGGGAGGGAAGGAGGGAGGGAGGGAGGGAGGAAAGAAAGAAAGAAAGAAAGAAAGAAAGAAAGAAAGAAAGAAAGAAAGAAAGAAAGAAAGAAAGAGAGAGAAAGGCGGGCAGTTGAAGTGGAAGGAGTAATATGCAGAGATGTGTGGGGCATTTTTCTGCGTGCTGTCTGTTGGGATGTGTAGCAGGAGAATGAGAGGCAAGGCAGGAAATAGAGCAGTGGTGGTCCAATGGGTCAAATGAAAGTATATGGGCCTTTCGTCTGTAGTGCTAACTCATCAGATATCCAAACCACTTGTGAGCAAGTAGAGGAAAATAATTTTAACCAGAGATCTGACAAGATCAGATCTGATGAAGAAGAACTTGAGTAAAAGCTATAGAAGTAGAGGGTAAGCAACAGTGTCAATCTCCCACTTCAACTATCTCTAGGTCTCATTAACTCTAAAATTCTCTTCTGGAGTTTTATAAAAATGTGAGCTACCATCATTGCTTCTGCTGCCTTTTAGAGATTTGTGTGTGTATGTGATACAAAGTGCATGCTCACACGTGACAGAGAGAGGGAAAGCACCCTTGAGAGGGTCTCATCACACCCCTTTCCCCAGCCTTGCAGTTCCTCGGGATTCTGGGTGTGTTTTTCAGGCCAACTGGGAATCTAAACCACAGTTGTCACATGGCTTGTGGCACTGCCTGGTACTAGTGTTACTGCTGTGCCCCATTTATTAACGCTGGTTGGACCTGGCTGAGATATTTTATAAGGGGAAAAAATACACAAACTTCAAGTTGGAAGAGACCTTAGAAGTCCTTTGGTTTACCTCCTATGTGTTTCATATGAAAAAATTGAATCAAGGGACCAGCAGAGAGTGTAATGGTTGTGTTGCTGGACTCTCATCATTTGAATCCTGGACCTGGCAGCTTGAAACTCACACTAGGCACGTGTGCGTGTGTAACCAAAATCCTGAGAGGAGAATGGAGGAGAAGGAATTGTGCCGTGTTCCCCCCCCCCCCCCACAGGGGGGATTTCTTGCTTTCTGTATCTCTGTCTCCCACTGTCTCTCCAGTGAGTACATGCACCCTGTAGCAAAAACAAAGAAACAAACAAAAAGAACTCCTAAAAATAAAAAATGGACTCAAGCCACATAATTGACTGAAGAGCCGGGGCTGGAACCTGACCTGTGGTTTTTTCTGCTGCACCTCCCTAGTCGCTTGTTCTGCTTTGTGAGAGCACAGCCGATTGGGAATGCTGCTCAGCTCACCTGCACTGTGTGTACAACAGGATTTCATTAGGACAAATGGACAGCTAAATGAATTCTGCTATTCTGGGAGGGGAAGAATGGAATAAAATTTCATTTGATTTGGACTTGCTTTATTTTCTCTACACCATCTTCAGCATGAAACGATTTGTTTGATAAAGGACTCACATTGTAAAAGCCAACTTTATACACAGAGCAGGTGGGAAACATATTGTAGATTTTAATAAAACAGAGTTGTAAATAATAGCCATCTGCTGCGTTTTATATGAATAAGAAAATTATCTTTCTTTCCTATATTTTCTTATAGACTAAGCCTATTGTAAAACACCCAACCCCAAGCTACTCTTTTTCAGAAGACTTATATTAATTTATATTATATACATTATATTTGCTTATCATGTAATGCATGTATAATAAATATTTCTGATAATGGCACTGAACAGAAGAAATAAGAAATAAAGTATAAAATTGAATGTGTATGTTTTCAGTAGATTTTGGCAAATCTCCAAAGTGTCTATTTTGAATACTAGGACTTCTAGCATTTTTCTAGAAAAATGAAGTTATTTGTTTAACAATCCAATAATAGTGGCCCTATTGGCCCTATTTAGTTTGAGCTTTATGGATTCACTGCTAAAGAAAGCAGCCTGGGAATACATATTGTTTTAGCCAAGGAAATGGTCTCCTGAGAAAGAGAGGGTCCCAGGTTTTATCTTCTAATTCAAAATGAGGGTGTATTTCTAAAATAGAATAGGATAAAATCTCCAACCTAAAAGTTTGCAAATAATCTAGAGATGATTTAATTTAAATTTTTTATTGCAAACCTGTGCCGTAGGACTACTTTAAATATGGAAAATTTGTTATTAAAAATGAATCTGTTGTGACTAGCAGTTGGCATAATGACTATGTTGCTGGATTCCCATGTAGTCGACGGCAGTTCGAGTCCCGGACCCGGTGGCTTAAATTCACGCCGGGTGTGTGTGCGTGTGTGCCAAAGATCCTGAGAGGAGAATGGAGGAGAAGGGATTGCGGCATGGCCATGACCCCTGGGAGGTGATTTCTTGCTTTCTGTCTCTCTGTCTCTCTCTGTCTTTCTGGTGAGTGCATGTGCCCTATAGCAAAAACCTCTCCAAAAAAGAAAAAAAATTAATCTGTTATTTGTAAATATGTAAGATCTTAGGTCCTCTTTATGAAAAACAATGGTTATACCTACTGCTAGGAAATAAAAGTGGTCTTAGCATGGAAAATTTGGTCATTTTAGTCTGAGTCAACAAATACAGATGCACGCACACTTGCCTGGTTTTTATATTCAGATCAGATATCCTTTTGTTTGGATTTAACACCCCGAATTGTTGACAGGAACATGAGTAGAGGCTTTGGAAAATTGTTAAGGTATAATTTTATTCTTGTAGATGGTTAGAATGTGTGTTTCAGGGGACAGCCAGTGGCATGGTGGTTAAGGGCCTGGATCCACATTGCTGATTATGTAGTTCAAAAATGTGGAACTTGAAAACATGTTGGGAGCGTGTACACATGCATGTGCACAGGTGGAATCCCGAAAGGAGGGAATGATGAAGAAGAAGGCTTGGGGTGTAACTATTTCCCCAGGGGTGGGATGTGTGTGGGGGTGTGATCTCACTTCCCTGCTCCTCTCTCTGTCTCTTTCTGGTGAGCCCACATGCTCTCTGGCAAAATTAAAAGTAAATGATAATTTCTGAACTACTCTATAATTACTTTGAGGGCCAAAATGATCCAGATTCATGTTTGTTACATTCCTAGTTTATCTATGAGTGTACATAGTACAAATCGTGCTGAACTAAATCCTGCCTTTCTCCAGATATATACTGTATGATATAGGCAAAACTTGGATTGTATTAGAATCCATGTTGTATTTCAGTAATAATCTCTCAGTAAATTTAAAACTGAAGTTACCTTAAGTAAAGTGTATGTTCATTCCTTTTCTAATACATTCAACAAATATGTATTTGTTAAGTTCTAAGTATTTGCCACATATTTGTCATAATTCTAGATGCTAGAGTATAGCAATGAACAAAATAGACGAATATGTTCATGAAAAAGAAACTTATGTTTTAGTGAGGGACGATAAGCCATAAACAAAACAGTGAATAAATAATAATATAGGTATAAAAAGTGCTCTGAAGTAAAATAAAACAGGGTAAAGGGAGATGAAAGATAGAGAGGTGCTATTTCATATGGAGAAGTCAGAGAAGGTTTTGGTAAGAAGACAATATATACCGAGACCTGAAAGAAACTAGGTAGCTCTAATTTTAAAAAGTGAGAGTAATGGTTATTGGGATACAAAACACCAAGAATTAAGCCTGAGCGAGTGGATATAATAATGGATATAGAATGGATATAATAATATCCATTCTACAGAAGAAGAAAGGATAGCTAACCATGCAGGCACAGAACTGGTGCTGGGTGGTGCTGGAATTTGGACCTTGGTTTGCACAGAAGTATGGAGAGGAATTAGCTATCTCTGAGGAAAGAATATTCTAAGAAAATCCAAGGCTCTTAGGAGAACATGATCTTGGTATGTCACCGGAACTGTGAAGAAGTCAATAAAGTTGGAACACAGGGATTTAGAGAGACAGTGGTAAGTGATAAACCCTGGAGGTGGCAAATGGTGGGGGTGCAGAGGTGCATAGATTGTTCTGGCCTTGCAAGTTGTTACAAGGGTTTTATATTTTATTCTAAGTGACAATTTTGACCAGAAAAGTGGCATTATTTTACTTATGTTTATTTTATTTATGTTTTCCACAGATACTTGGACTGCTATGTGGAGAATATACTGTAGACTGGCAAATGTGCAAATTGGAATAATTTTGTAAGATATTGCAATAGTCTAGGTCAAATAGAGATTATTGTGACTTGTTCTAGGATGTAGTGGAGGAAGGAATGCACAGCAGATAAATCCTGTATGTACTTTGAAGGAAAAAAATTAAGATTTGCTGACATGTGACAGCAGAAAATTTTACAGTAGAGAAATATCATAATAATTATACAGTCAACGCAAGCATGTTTGAATCTGTTCACTGAAAAAATGCCCACATTTAAACTCTGCATTCTTTAATTTGAATGCTTTTAGCATCATCTTGCTAGTAGTATCATTTTCTATTTGACCTGAATAATGTTACCTAGAAATTATTCACTCGGCCTTCATTTATGCCAAGATGGTGTGGTCAAATCTCAGACTCTGGTGTGATACATTTGTAGGACAATATATTTAAATTTTTGTTGCAGCAAATTCTATTGTGTTTGGTTATTTTTAGAGAATGAAGTCATCTTAAGCCATGTTATCCGTAAGATGGATTCTGGTCTTTTGGTGACATTTAACTAGTACAAACATTTATACTCACATGCATTAAAGACATAGTGTATTATTATCACGGATAGTGTAGGTGACCCTGCTAATTTTAAGAAAGGTGAAAATAGCAATTGGAAAAAAATATGCAAATGAGAGTTTCTGTCTAATGCATCTAAAAGAAAATCGTCTTGAATTATTAAATTTTATGTACCATCTCATTTCACCATTTATTTCTTATGTTCCATTTTCCTTAACACAAAGTAATTGAATCATGTTACATAGACTAAAAAAAACACTTCTTTTAGAGTATGTGAAGCATTTCTTCCATTTATTTAGCCCTATGCATTAAATGCACATATTTTGAATCTTATACTTTATAGATTTTTTTGTATAGATGTATTTTTTGTAAAGACATCAGAAAAGGAGGGATATTATAAAAATTAGGTATGATATTTTTCCTTTAATTTTTTAATTTCAATTTCTTTTATTCCTTCAATCACATGGTACTTAGCTCACAAAATGAATATTCCAACATGTGTACATTTCTCACCAATCTAGTTAATGATACTATAAAGTTATCTTCAATAGATAATAACCCATTTCTTTGTTTCATAAATTAAATTACTTGCCTCTCTATTTTTCTCCTTAATGTCCTTCCTCAGACTCTACTCCTTCACCCACCCACCCACCCTCTTCCCACACTGTATCTGGTATTCACAACCATTTACTATGTTTCTATATCCTTTCTATATCCAGTTTTGGCCACAGAGTGTGGGCACTCGGTATATATATATATATATATATATATATATATATATATATATATATATAAGTGGAGACATACAATGTCTCTCTTTTATAGCCTGACTTGCTTCACTCAGCAGTAAATCTTTTTGTCAAAAGTGAGGGTGTTCTTGTTTTTTTATGGCTGAGTAGTATTCCACAGAGAATATGTGCCACACTTTTTCAATCCATTCATCTGTTTGTGGGCATTTGGGTTGGTTCCATGTCTTAGCAATTGTGAATAATGCCACAATAAACATCGATGTGCAAACACTTTTCCAATTAAGAATTCTTCTGTGCTTTGGGTAGATACCAAAGAGTGGGATTGCTGGATCATATGGTAGTTCTATTTGTAGATCTTAGAGGGATCTCCAAATTATTCTCCACAGTGGCTGGACCAATTTACATTCCCACTAGTAGTATAGGAGAGTTCCCGTTTCACCACACCCCTGTCAGCACTTATCTTTTATTGTTTGTTTTTTAATCTTAATCATTCTGACTGGGTTTAGGTGGTATCTAATTGCGGTTTTGATCTGCATCTCCCTTACAATGAGGGATGCTGAGCATTGTTTCATATGCCTTTTGGCTATTCGTATGTCTTCCTTAGAGAGTGTTTTTTTTTCAATTCATTCTCCCATATTCTAATAGGGTTGATCATCTTTTTTCGGGACAGCTGCTCGAGTTCCTTGAGTATTCTGGTTATCAGTCCCTTATCTGATGCATATTTTACAAAAATATTTTCCCATTCTGAGGGCTTATGATTCACACTAATTACTGTGGTTTTTGCCATGCAGAAACTTCTAAATCTGAAATATCCCACTTATCTATTTTTGGGATTATTAACTGTGCTTTGGGGGTCTTATTTAAGAAGTCTGCTTACCCCAATGTCTCCCAGAGTTTCCCCAGTGTTTTCCATTGGCAGTTTTATAGTTTGAGGTCTTAGGCTTATATCTTTGATCCACTTTGAATTTGTTTTTGTCAATGGTGAGAGGTAGGGGTTCAGATTCATCTTTCTGCAGGTAGATACCCAGTTTTTCCAGCACCATTTGCTAAAGAGGTTTTCCTTTTCCCACTGGATTGACTGATACCCTTTGTCAAAAATCAGTAGGCTGTATGTTTGGGAGTTTATTTCTGGGGATACTATTCTGTTTTATTGGTCCACCTGTCTGTTTCTGTGCCAATACCATGCTGTTTTGATTACCACAGCTTTGTAGTATATGTTTGGCTTAAGAAGTGAGATGCCACCCACTCCACTCTTCTTGTGCAGGATTGCTTTGGCAATATGAGGTCTTTTATGATTCCAGACAAATTGTATGAGTGTCTGTGAAGAATGTCTCTGGCACTTCGATTGGGATTGCATTAAATATGTAGATTAATTTGGGTAGAATTGCCATTTTGATTATACTAATTCTTCCAATCCAGGAATGTGGGATGTCCTTCCACTTTTTTTGTGTCATTTTCAATTTCTTTTTTTAGCTTCTCATAGTTTTCCTTGTGGAGGTCTTTAACTTCTTTGGTTAGATTTATTCTTAGGTATCTTATACTTTTTGTGGTTAATGTAAATGGAATTATTTTTTTCAGTTCTATCTCAGTCTGTCTGCTGTTCATATATAGAAATGCTATAGATTTCTGTATGTTTATTTTGTATTCTGTACGTTTACCGTATTCATGTTTTACTTCCAGGCATTTTTTCATGGATACCCTTGGGTCTTCTATGTATATAATCGTGTCATCTGCAAGTAGAGATAGTTTCACCTCTTCTTTTCCTATTTGAAGATTAGGTATGATTTTGCATGCAAACAGCTACTTATTTGGTATAACATACAAATATGAGGGAACCTGAAAAAGTTGGAGGAAAATGAATTTAAAATATGAGTTTATGGGACCTGCGGATGGTGTAATGATTATGTTGGACTCCCACATAGTTGATCATGGTTCGAGTCTCAGATTGGTGGCTTAAAACTCACACTGGATGCGTGTATGTGTGTGTGCCCAAAATCCGGAAAGGAGGAGAAGGAATTGTGTCATGATCATCCCTCCTGGGAGGGTGATTTCTCACTTCTGTCTCTCTGTCTCTCTGGCGAGTGTATGCACCCTATAGTAAAAATATCTCTATAAATAAATAAGTTTATTTTGGAGCAAAATTTTTAAAATTTATGTATAATTTTTTTTTGTAATATGCATTTTACATGGACTTTTTGAAGACCCCTTTATAATTGAATCCAAACACAATAAACCATGTTGACTATTTATAGAAGGTAGAATACCAGTCTGAATACATCATGAAATTGTTATTATTACTTCTTCACGTGTGTTCCACGGAGCACTGACACCTATAGTTGTTCACTGTGTTCATCTTTGTCTGTCTGAGTTGCTGCAGACTGGGTGGCTTAAATAATAGATATTTATTTCTCCCAGTTCTGAAGACTGCGATGTCTGAGATCAAGATGCCAGCACAGTCAGGTTCTGTTGAGAGCCCTTTTTTTGTTGTTGTAAATGCTGGCTTTTTTGTTGCATTCTCATAAGCCAGAGAACACAGAAGCAAATTCTCCCATCTTTTTATAAGGAAGAGGTAATCTCCTTCATGAGGACTTCAACCTTTTGACCTAATCACCTCTCAAAGGTCCCACTGAGTACTCTCACATTGAAAGTTAGACTTTCAACACATGAATTTGGTAGGAGGTACACAAATATTCAGCCTATTGCAATATTATTTTCAAAATATTTAGTTTGCATTATAGATTTCTTTCATGAAAGACAGGGAGAAATAAGGGAAAGGAAGAGATAAATACCCTTGTCAGGATCTCACCACATTGTGATTCTCCTCCCAGTCTCCCTGCCAGCCAGGATCACAGATGTGCATGGGTCTGCCTGGCATGTTTAGGTGAACCTAGAATCTGAATCTTGGCCTCCATGTGGCTCTAGCGCCAAGTAGTGGCACCCTGTTGCTTGTGCCCACTGTGACTGATTTGAAGTCACATTTGAAGTGGGATTTAATCCAAATGATTTATGCTAGAGTTAAATGGCAGCAAGATTTTTCAAGTTTTTGGTATACTAACATACTGCGTGATTCACCTATGTTTATAACATATATGTTATCCCAAACTTGTTTAACAAATACCTTTATTTCAGAAATGATCTCTTGGACTGATGTTCTAAGGTACACTAATTAGGAAATGAAATTTCAATCTCATTTTTTCCCTTACCTTTAGGTGGTTACCACACACTATTAAAAATTATTTTAAAAAAGCTCTCTCTGATTATTCAGTACATGGTTAGAGATAATAGGGAGCAGAGAGTTTTAATTCTTGCCTCATAGCACAAGCAAAATAAAATTTAGAAAGATTCAATCCATTAAGTGTAGTTAGGGAAAAGAAAGTGTTCATGTGTATATCCTCTGGCATTAAAAAAATAATAACAGAAAAGAAATAAAGGAGTTAAGTAGAAAATAACCACCATCACCACCAAAAGCATACATGTTTATTAAATTATCTGATTGAGGGTATATGAATTTCTATGCTTAAAAGCAATCAATCAAGAAGAAATCAACAAATTGTATAAATGAGTGTTCACTAATAACTGAAATTTCACAAATTAGAAAAAAAGGTTATATCCTAATCACAAGGCAAAAAATAACATAAAAAGTAATTACAATAAATATAACAAAGGGTTGATATTTTTAACAGAGGAATTTTATATAAATTAATAAGATATGTAAAAAGACACTCAATGTGTCTATCACGCTAGATAAAATCTCTTTATAATCTAAATGATGTATAGCGATTGAATGTATAAATAATAATAAATAAATAAATAAAAAAGACACTCAATGAATAAGTTGAAAATGATAAAAACTGATCATTTTACCACAAAGTAAATAATCCACGAATATTTATTTTCAATATTACAAGTGTAATTAAGACAACAATAAGACATCATTTTTTTGCTTGCATTTCTTATTTGCAATTTTATTTATTTATTTTTCTGTAAGGCACCTGTGCTCGCCAAAGACAGAGAGAGAGAATGAGAGAAAGAGAGGGAAAGTGAGAAATCACTTCCTTGGGGGATAGCCACGCTGCAATCCTCACAATCCTTTCTTCTCTAGCTTCCTCTCAGGATTTGGGGCATGCACGCACATGCACCCAGTGTGATTTTCAAGCTACTGGATCTTGAATTCCAACTGTGCAGTTAGTCATGGGATCTGGCACCTTAATCTCCATGCCACCTGCCGGCCCACAAAGATCTCTTAAGACATGAGAATATACACTGTTTAAGGATGAGGTGAAACGAGCCCCCTTTTTTTGCAGGATTTACAAGTTGTTCTATTCACTTTAAAAAGGACATAGAAAGATATTAATACCTGATGATTCATTTATATCACCCTGGGAATGTATCCTAAAGAAATAATTTACTCTTTCAGCAAGTCCCTGATAGGTTTTTACTGACAAAATAACTCCAGACTCCAAGCACTTCTCACCATCTCCACGCCAACCACGTTAGTGGCAAAACCCACTACCATCTCACCAGTACTGTTGGAAAAGCTTCCTGATGATCTCTAGTGTTTCATACTTGTCTTACCTTCATACTCAACTGTAATTTTTTTCACACAGCAATACGATTAATCTTTCAAAGTGCAAATTATATTGTACCATCTCTGGTCTAATCCTCCAAATTTGCTTCCTATTACCAACTTCAAATTTCTTATCATAGTCCACAGGGTTTTCTATGACTTAGCCACATCTCCTCTAAACTGAATGTTCACTAACATCTTCCTTTGTTCCTTGGTAAGGCCCAATGGCAGGGGTAACTTCATTGGTTAGAAAACTTTTGGTTTCAAGTGATAAACTCGAACTGTTGCAGCTTAAGCACAAGTGAAGATTTTTTTGTTCATGACACCAAATTGTGGAAGGCTTTGTGGATGAATGGAACTGGGACATGAACCTAGGAGGGTGTTGCTCCTGTTGTCTCTCCACCTTTCCACTTCACATTTTCTTGTGGCAACTTAACATCTTTCAGAAGGCAGGACCCATGGCTGCGTCCACCTATCAACTTCATACCTTACATGTTTTATCATCAGAAAAGAAATTTTCCACTTAGTCTGATTAGAAGAATCCAGGACAATCCTGAATGGCTCATCTTAGGCAGGGTGCCCACACATGGTAGGGTGCCGTAGAGGGTTAGTGCATGTGGCACGATCCTTTTGTATTATATGTTAGAGTAGGAACTGGAGGTAGAGGGGCTAATTCCCAATAAGAGGACACTTTTTTCCAGAGAAAGAGAAGAGAAATGGATGGTCAAAGCTATGGGTGACCACTATTCTCATTTATCTATATGTGTAGAAAAATACACTTGGAACATTTTTTAAAAATACAATACGTGTTGTGTTTGAGAAGCAAGTGGCATTTAGGAGGAAGGGTTGGATGTCTCAAAACTGTGCTTTATCCTCTTTGCTTCAAGATTGTGTTATTTCCATTATTGCCTTCCACTGTAGCATGTTCATTTTATTCTGTTCATATAACATGTCCTTCTATCCTTTGCCCCTTCTACTTCCAATCTTACTGCCTCCACAGTTTCATTATAATTACATGTTTTATTTTTGTCAGATACTTTAAGAGAAAAGAAGCAATATTTTGGAGTTTCCATTTCCTTCTCCACGCAGTGATCATTGCTTAAACCCTTATAATCCAGCTTCAGATTTTGCAAATAAAAGTGAGCTCTTAAGTTTTTACTGATCAGTTTATCCTTACTACCATTCTCAGTCTCAACTATGAGCTCTCAAAAAAGGAATTATGAAAAGTTGGATAAGTGGGACCAGCAGTTAGCATAACGGCTATGTCGCTGGACTCCCATGTAGTCAACCACGGTTCGCGTCCCGGACCCGGTGGCTTAAAACTCACGCTGGGCGCGTGTGCGTACATGCCCAAGATCCCGAGAGGAGAATGGAGGAGAGGGGATTGCAGCGTGACCATCCCCCCTGGGGGTGATTTCTCGCTTTCTGTCTCTCTGTCTCTCTCTGTCTGGCGAGCGCACGTGCCCTATTAGCGAAAACCTCTCAAAAAAAAAAAAAAATGTTGGATAAGTGAATTAGTTGTCATGTCAAAGTAGTAGCAGCAAAAAGTTGTTTTTTTAAAAAAATTGGTAGAGGTTTTTGCCTTAGGGCATGTTCACTTGCCAGAGAGAGAGAGAGACAGGGACAGTGAGAGGAAAACTGAGAAATCACCCCCCAGAGAGGATGGCCGCACTGCAATCCCTTCTCCTCCATTCTCTTCCCGGGATCTCAGGAACACATGCACATGCACCCAGAGTGAGTTTTAGGCCACAAGGTCTGGGACTCGAACAGCAGTTGATCATGTGGGAATCTAGTGATATAACTGCTACATTCTTCGCTCTCCCCAAGTGGCAAAAGGTTTTAATAAAAATTCTGAAGACTCAAAGTGGTCATGGACAATTTTTAATATTACAACCTGGAATACTTGCTAAAGAAAATGCCTTGGGTTCACATCAAACCTCCTGAATCAGAGCATCGTGGGGGGACTCCCAGGAGTCTATATTTGTATAAGATTTATAGGTGATTCTGTATCTATACTGATGTTAAAACTAACTAACTAACTAACTAACTAACTAACTAACTAACTAAACCTTAAACTAAGAGTTAAATAAGGAGGAAGAACAGGATGGAGTTGTGAGTAGGTCAAGAGCTAATGAGAAATTTACACTTGGGATCCTACATGCCCCTGTTCCACCACATAATGTTTCTCTCAGGTGTGATCTGGGATGTCTCACTGCACTAAACACAATTCTTGGAGGGATAGAATAATCTAAAGAAAGTCTGGGTGTTGTCAACTGGGGGTTGTTAAAAATGGATGGAAATGAGGAGAGAGAGTTTCTATAGTGTAGCCTCAAATGGGCAGGTAATCAGTTCTTTGTGGACAAGCTTCAAATTTATGAGACCATTGGGTAGAGCTTTTTCACAGTATAAGGCTTGGGAGAAGATTTGAATTAGACATTGAGATTTCAGTGTCACAGGTTTCTAAGTGGGACAAAAGGGAAGTATGTAGGAAAAAAATAGCACCTAGTTTAGTAGAATCTCAGTGACACTGCTGTATAAAAGGAAGGTGGAAGAGTCATCTGAATCTACTGAGTGATTAGTGAAGCCAAAGGATCAGAGAGAAAAATCATTGCAGACAGGAAGAAATGTTAGGAAGCATGGAGTTAACAGTATAAAATATTGAAGAGAGATCAGGTAACACTGGGACTGAAAATAACCTATTGAGGGTTGGCTCAGTGTCCTGGTGACTAAGGTAGCCAGATCCCACATGCCTGACCACATGGTTCAAGTCCTAAAACTGGCAGCTGGAGAAACACACCGGATATGTGTGCATGCATGCCCAAAATCCTAAAAAGAGGGCCAGATGAAGTTGAAGGGATTGTGACTTACCCATGTTCCAACAGAGGGTGCTTTCTCCTCTCCTTTTCTCTCTATTTCTCTTTCTCTCTCTGGCAAGAATATGTGCCCTCTAGGAAAAAAAAAAATAAAACATATTGACCTTGTTATTAGATTTTTTTAACAAGAACAGATTCAGTGAAATGCTAAAGACAAGGCAGATTTTAGTAAATTAAAGAACAAGTAGGTGAGAAAATGATGTCAGAATATAGATAACTTTTTCTCTTTAAGTTTGAGGGAGAAAAATAAGGTGTGATAAACAGTAATAAAAGAAGTAGCTTTTAAAAATGAGACATGAATATGATAGATCAAAAGCAGGGAGCCGAAGAGAGGGGAAGTAGGGAGAAGAGAGATTTGGAGCAAGGTATACCTGGGTGCCATGGTATGCACCGGGGAATAGACAGGCTTCTGTAGGAGGAAGCGTCTTCATTTTTATACAGAAGCAAAGAGAACAAGGATGTGTGTGGCGGAGGTTTATTTGGAAGAATCTGAAGGATGGTGGATGGGAAGAGAAGATGCCCAAGCTCAGAGTCAATCACTTCGTCTCGAATCTTTACCAGCTTTGCATATCTATAGTGTGCATGGAACTATTTCAAGTTTACTTGAGAGTAATTCTTTGCATGTTCTTCTCTTCATCATCCACCACTGGATAACTATGGTAATTTTTATGGAGATTTTGCCATACAACATTTTTTTTAGAGAGATTTTTGCTATAGGGCATGTGCACTCACCGGAGAGACAGAGAGAGAGAAAGTGAGAAATATACTCCCAGTGGGGATGGCCACACCACAATCCCTTCTCTTTCATTCTCCTCTCAGGATTTTGGGCATACCTGCACACATGCTGGTGTGAGTTTCAGGCCTCTGGATGTGGGACTCAAACCATGGTTGACCATGTTTGAATCTAGCACCTTAACCATTATGACACCTGCTGGCCTCTCCATCTGATTTCATTTTATTATTTTCTTTTTAAGAAAGTTTTTTGGAGAGGTTTTACTATAGGCACGTGTGCTCACCAGAAAGACAGAGAGAGAGAGAGACAGAAAGCAAGTAATCACCACCAACCCCAGGGAGAATGGCCACACCACAATCCCTTCTCCATTCCCCTCTCTGGATCTTGGGCATGCACGCACATGCGCCCGGCATGAGTTTAAGCCACCAGGTCCAAGACTCAAACCACGGTCGACTACATGGGAGTCCAGCGATGTAGCCATTACGTCATCTGCTGTCCCAAAGGAGATTCTTGGTATAGGTCATAAGCATTCACTATAGAGACAGACAGAAAGTGAGAAATCACCCCCTGCAGGGATGGCCACAATGCAATTTCTTCTCCTTCAGGGATCTTGGACATGCACACACACATGGCTGGCATGTGTTTTAAGTCCCCAGGTCTGGGACTCAAACTGAGGTCGACTACATAGGAGTCCAGCAATGTAACCATTACTCCATCTGCTGCTCCCTCCATCTGATTTTAATTATATAGTCTTAGCATGCTAAATAATGTAGTCTGCAAGTTGGTGTAATATAAGTAAAATGTAGAGATGACTATTCTGGTCATTTTCACAGAATGGAAAGTGTTAAGCAGGCAAATCTGGAATGTCTTTGATTTCATTTTGAAGAATTTATTACATTGGGAATTAAGTTTTATTTAGAGAGAGATCACTAATAATGAACCAACCAAGTGTTAACCTTTAATTAGAGTGGGACAGAATAATTTCTTGTTTCGCCAGGAGTAGCCATGAAACATTTGAGAAATTGGTGATAGCTCTCAGACTCTTCCAGGTGACCTAACATGTAAAGTCAAACCAAACTCATTTTTCTTTCCAGCTGAAGTGTTCCAATATATAAGACTGAGTACCTTTATTTAGGTAAGAAGCAGTGTGGTGCTCCTCACAGGACAGAATTTAAGCAGCTAGATTATTTTACTAAATACTGGTGTCTGACTGCTATTTTATTTATGTTTAGAGATCGTCTGCAATGAAAACTATGCTTCAAAATGCTTGGTGTAAAGGTAGAAAGAGAAGTAGAAATAGTGTTTTCTAGATTGATTGCCCCTTCTGTTTCTTTCTCTCTTAGTTAAAAACAACACATAGATAAATTGTATTAATATCCTCTTTATAAAAAGAAGAAAACAAAAGAAAAATGAAAAAAGAACAAAAGAAGGAAGGAAGGAAAGAATGGAAGAAAGGAGGAAAAGAAGAAAATAAGGAAGGAAGGAAGGAAGGAAGGAAGGAAGGAAGGAAGGAGGGAAGAAACTGTTATCTAGGCCAAATAGGATTATATCCTAATGATGTTAATGTGAATTACTTTTAATAGGATTAAGTCTCCTGGGTTTAGGGTAATAGAGAGAATCATTTTAGCTATTTAAACAAAATGTGTCTAAGTGGCATGTAAAGACTCTAAATAAATTAGCATTCTATAGGTAAGGAAGTTGCTGGACGTAATTAAAAATCATCACTCAGGGAACCAGCAGTTAGCGTAATGGCTATGTCGCTGGACTCCCACGTAGTCGACCGTGGTTCGCGTCCCAGACCCGGTGGCTTAAAACTCACGCCGGGCGTGTGTGCGTGTGTGCCCAAGATCCCAAGAGGAGAATGGAGGAGAAGGGATTGTGGCGTGACCATCCCCCCTGGGGGGTGATTTCTCGCTTTCTGTCTCTGTGTCTCTCTCTGTCTGTCTGGCGAGCGCACGCGCCCTATAGTGAAAACCTCCCCCCCCCCAAAAAAAAGTCATCACTCAAAATTGGAAATTATGTTCATATTTAATTTAATTTCATTATATCAAATTGTTTTGTGAGAAAGAATAGGACATGCTCGCTAAAACATTCTTATACAGCCTTATCCTATGCAGTGTGACACATTGGCATACATAGTTCATGAACCATATTCCAATAGAGACCTTGAAAATAGATGAAAAACTCTTTGACCAATATTATAAAAATTGAATATAAATATTAAACTGAGATGGGCCAGCCCTGTGACCTAATGGTTAATGGAGTTGGATTCTACATGGTCAACTGTCATTCGAATCCTGGTCTTGTTGGCTTAAAAAATATGTTGTGTTCACGTGTGCACCCCAAACTCCACCAGGCTAGACAGATGGAAAAGGGATTGCAGTGGCCATGCCCCATTAGGGTGTCCTTTTTCCTTTTCCCATTCTATGTCTCTCTGGCAAGTGCATGCACCCTCTGACCATAAAAAAATAAAAAAAAAAATTAGATTGAGCAAGAATATTTCTATTGCTTATAAGAGGGTCAATATTCTTAGTATATACAGACATTTTTTCCCCCATAGGGTACATGCACTTGCCAGAGAGAGGGAAAGTGAGAAATCACCCCCTATGAGGGAGGGGCGTGTCACATTCCTTTCTCCTCCATTCTCCTCTCAGGACTTTGGGTATGCATGCATATGCACCCAGTATGATTTTTCAAGCCAGCAACTTTGGGACTTGGTTCTAAAAGCTCTTTTAATAAATGTCTAGTTCATGAATCTCCAATTCAGAATTTGCTGTCTAGAGAATCAAATCTGCTATTGGGTTGTCAGAAAAATCATGATGCATTTTTACATAAAGAAAATATGCCATGACTTTTCCAACAACCTGATACAATTTTAATTTTTACAACTTTTTTGCTTTGTTTTGAAGGTACATTGGTTATGTACATTAAAAGATTGAAATAGCTCACCATTTGACTCAGCAATTCTATTTCCAAAAATAATAGTCATGAAAGTAAGCAAAGATGTATCTTTAAATGTGACCATTGCAGCATAATTGATGATATGGAAATCATACAGCCTACATGTCCAGCTACTGGATATTGATAAATGCTTCAAACATACAATTATCATGAGGTCATGGAAAATGACACTGAAGCAAAATATTTAGTAAAACAGAAAATACTTATGGTATAGAATGCAAAAATGAAGGTTATTAAGGAGTGTATTCAACCTAACCACTTTTTTCAAAGTAGGTATTAGTATATACAAAAAAAGTAAAAGATATAAAAAATGTGTTTTTTTTGTTTGTTTGTTTTGGTTTTTTTTTTTTGCTATAGGGCGCTTGCGCTCACCAGACAGACAGAAAGAGACGGAGAGATAGAAAGTGAGAAATCACCCCCCAGGGGGGATGGCCACACCGCAATCTCTTCTCCTGCATTCTCCTCTCAGGATCTTGAGCACTCACGCACACGCGCCCGGTGTGAGTTTAAGCCACCGGGTCCGGGACTCAAACCGCGGTTGACGACATGGGAGTCTAGTGACATAGCCATTATGCTAACTGCTGGTCCCAAGATATAAAAAATGTTATAATTGGGGCCGACAGGTTGCGTGGTGGTTAAGAGTGCTGGAATCCCATATGGCTGACCATGGTTGGAGTCCTGTACCTGGTGGCTTGCTTTTGCACTTCCTTTCTCTCTCTCTCTCTGTCTCTCACTCTGTCCCTCTCTGGTCAAATTAAAATAAATTAATAAATAAAGTTAAATAAAAAATAGTTCTTGGGAACCAGCAGTTAGCGTAATGGCTATGTCGCTGGACTCCCACGTAGTCGACCGTGGTTCGCGTCTTGAACCCAGTGGCTTACAACTCACGCCGGGCGCGTGTGCGTGCGTGCCCAAGATCCCGAGAGGAGAATGGAGGAGAAGGGATTGCGGCGTGACCATCCCCCCTGGGGGGTGATTTCTCATTTTCTGTCTCTATGTCTCTCTCTGTCTGTCTGGCGAGCGCATGCGCCCTATAGCGAAAAACTTCTCCAAAAAAAAGAAAAAAGAAAAAAAAAATAGTTCTTTTTTAAAAATGCTATTATTGATTTTCTCTGAGAAGTTGCATTATCTTTTATTTTTATTTTTCTTCATAGTCTCCAAATTCTCTAAATTTCCAGCAATAATTAAAAATGTCTCTTTGTAGCCTGTTGGTAATTTCCAGTGAATACCCTGCTCTCATATTTTGTGTATCATCTATGTGAATTTCACTTATGTAGTAACACGGCACACCTACATTCCAGACTTTCGGCAAGGAGCTTAAGCTTAAATAGATCTCTGTTCAGAATTTGCCAAAGGATAGTGGATATAAGCCCTATTTGAGAAGTAGCCAAAGAACAAGTTAACCAACCATTTTTTTTCTGGGCAATGGTTTTGGAAATGTGCTTTAAGGTTAGTCAGATCCTTTTTTTTTTTTCTTTCTTTCTTTCTTTTCTTTTTTTTCCTGGTTTAAAACTGTTTGAAAGTTTTTTTTAATGGTTTTCTAACTCTACCCTTTGCAGGAACTTAGATCATTCAAAAGTAAGTATTTGGACTGTATTACTTAGCTACTCCTAGAAATGCCATCAATAAATTATGCTTTAAGATCTAGTTTGTCTGAGAGGTAAAATAAAAAGTAATCAATAAAATTATTTTTAAATTTTTCAGAATCACTTTGGAAGAATTCATAATATTATTATTCAATACCCCTTTTATAAAAAAATTAAAAACAGCTTTTTTATGTATTTACTTTAGCCATGAGAGAGAGACAAAAAGAGAGAGACAGAGAGACAGAATGGGGGGCACACCCAAACAGGTCTTCATGACATGATCCACCCCTAGGCTCAGTCAACACAGATCATGGGTATTTGCATGTTTGTAAGCTGCGTCCCCAAGGAGGCCTCAGGACTCATATTGAGGACCTATCCTATAGGGGTCTGTATCACTGATGTGCCATCTCCTGGCCCCAATATTTCTCTTATATAAGAAAGCATGTAGGGACCAGCAGTTAGCGTAATGGCTATGTCGCTGGACTCCCACGTAGTCGACTGCAGTTCGAGTCCCGGACTCGGTCACTTAAACTCACGCCAGGTGCATGTGCGTGCGCACCCAAAATCCCGAGAGGAGAATGGAGGAGAAGGGGTTGCGGCGTGGCCATCCCCCTGGGGGGTGATTTATCTCTTTCTGTCTCTCTTTCTCTCTCTGTCTTTCTGGCTAGTGCACGTGCCCTATAGCAAAAACCTAAAAACCTCTCCAAAAAAAGAAAATAAAAAAATAAAGAAAGCATGTAGAAGACCCTCGGGGGGTTAAGGCACTGAAGCCAATATGGCCAATTTCGCGATTTGAGTCCTGTAATGGGGACTTGAAAAATATGTTGGGTGTGTGTGTATGTGCTCCTAAATCCCGAGAAGAGAGTGGAGAAGAAGGGATTGCAGTGTGGCCATCCCCCCGGGGGAGGGGGGGCGTGATTTCTCATTTTTCCCCTTTCTCTGTCTTTCTCTGGTTAGCACATGCACTCTACAGCAAAACTTTTTTAAAAAGTAGATAATTTCTCTTAAAATTTGGAATGAGAAAGAAACTTATTGTTTCTTTCCCTAGTGCAATTGACGTGATATTTTTAATTAAGGAGAGCTGAATAATCAATTGAGTTTCCATTTTTTTACTGTCTACGAGGACACTCGAAGTCAAATTCAGTGATCTATTAATAGTAATTGTCTTATTTTTCAACTGCTATTTTGCAAATATCTTTCCATTTTATAGTTTATTATCTCTATTTTCACATTTACTGATCTAGTTTTATTGAAAGTTGTCCTAAATCTTTCACAATTAAATGGAGTATAAATGATATTTTAAACATTAGAGAGAATCTTACAAATGCTCTATCAAATATGACTCATTTATAGTTTCCACTAACTGGTTTATTGTTTGAATACAAATATTACTAAAGGCCTTTGGTTAACACTATTCCATTTTACATATTAGATGATACCCCCTACACATACACCATCTACATAAATTAGTATATTGGCAGTACAAAGGTCTTACATGCCTCCGAAGTATGTGGGCTGCTTACTCTAGATCAGAGAGTTCCTTCAAACATTTGCTTTTCTCCTCAGGGAGAAACTATTGGGAAAATGGTTTTTCTGGTGCATAGGGAGAGATTAGAGCAGAACCATGATACAGAAATTTATTTTCTTGTTTCCAAATTTCATTGCACAGGAGAAAAATTGTGTGTGCATGTGCACACGTGCAGATATAAATATTAAATCTCTCTCTTTAGGGAAAATTAGGTTTTGAAATTCACTGTGTATGTAGTCTGAAGTGTAGGATGCTTCCATAAGAAATGAATGATACATTTTAATCACAGAGAAAGGGATTTCATTAGTCAAAAGCCTGTCCAGATAAGAATTGTATCAATCTGTTAGGAGATTATTTTTCCAGTGTATATATCTAAATAGTGGAGAAAAATCTTGTTTTCCGTTATTTTAACTGTTGGTGAACACTGTTTCAGTGTTCTTTCTAAAATTAAGGCCTATCGGCTCTTAAGTAGTTAGGTATCAAGATCTATGTAAAGAGATTTACTCTCTCCCTTTGCTCCTCTAATGAGGATTGTAATATTTTGGGGTTTTATGAAGTCTGCAATGGGTCACTTGAGTGAAATCCTTGGTTCCTAAAGAGGGAGTGGTTATGGTGCCAAAGAATTCTCCTTTGTAGCTCTGCTACTGAGACAAAACCTCATTAAGAAAACCTTGGGGACCAGCGGATGGTGTAATGGCTATGTCACTGGATTCCCACATGGTCAACTGCAGTTCAAGTCCAGGATTTGGTGGCTTGAAATTCACACTGAGCACATGTGCCGTGCATGCCCAAAATCCCAAGTAAAGAATGGAGGAGAAGGGATTGCAGTGTGGCCATCTTCCCTGGGGGCAGCGAGGGAGGGGGTGGTTTCTGCTTTCTAATTTTTGTCTCTCCAGCAAGTGCATGTGCCCTAAGGCAAAAATTTCTTTAAAAAAGAGAAGAAAGAAAGAAACCCCTGAAGTGAAGAAGTGATGCAGAAACCAGTCGCTCTCTCTACCTATGATGACTTGCAGGAACCAAGGAAGCAGTGCAGAAGATCAAATTGTACTACCAATTTAAATCGGCAGTGTCTCCAGGTGGCAATGAAGTGCCTAGTGAAAAAGAAGATGCTAAATGCTAAGGAGGAGTATCTGACCACCATCCGAGAGTCTCCCAGTGCAAACTCTGCAGTGTGCAGACTGGACTGGAGTGTAAAAGAGGAGGGCTCCAACCCTTGTAAGAGCAGCAGATTGACTCCCATTCAAGTAGAAGATACACCTGGAACTTTAACTCCCCTTTCCTCATTCTTTGTACAAAGAACAAAGCTCTGTTCTGTTACACAGTCTGGTCTCGTTTGGCAGAAATGGTATTAGGTAAAACAGGACCTGTGGATCACTAACTTGCAAGGGTCAGGTTGGTAAAAGTTGGTATGAACTCCTCCATTCTCTTAGGGAACAGAGGCCTGAAGATGATGGAAAATATCAGAAAAAGTAGATTTATATAGAATATTATAAAATATTATAAAATAGGTATGTTGTTACCCTGACTTTGAAATCAGAACTAGCCAAGCTACTTAAACTAGTGATATTTATTATTTACACCTTCTGTCTTGAAGATTTCATGCATTCATTCATTCATTTAACAGATATTTGTGGAATACCTATTTGGACTGAGGATACAGTGATAAACTTAAAAGACATTTTTCACAGGACCAGCAGTTGGCGTAATGGCTATGTCCCTGGACTCCCATGTAGTCAACCATGGTTTGAGTCCCGGACCCAGTGGCCTAAACTCATGCTGGGCACGTGTGTGTGCGTGCCCAAGATTCCAAGAGGAGAATGTAGAAGAGATTGTGGCATGGCCGTCTCTCCTGGGGGGTGATTTCTCACTTTCTGTCTCTCTGTCCCTCTCTGTTTTTCTGGCAAGCACACATGCCCTATAGCAAAAACCTCTAAAAAAAAACACACACACACACACACAAACAAACAAACAAGCAAACAAAAACAGGCATTTTTCTTGCTTTGGCAAGGTTTAAAATCTTATGTGGAGAAATAGGAATTAAAAATATTGTCACAAATACATATGCAAGTCAGAACTCTAATATTTTGAAAGAAAATTCGGGAACCTTAGTATTTAAGTTGAAGGCAAGGATGATAATGGGAGGTCAGCTCAGAGCAAGGGGAGTAGGTGTTACTCAGGTGAGAGGTAGAGTATTTTAGGCTATTTTTTTTCTCATTTGAATTTATCTCTTTTTCTAAATGCTAGATTATAAATGTAATGGGCACCTTTAAAATTACCATGAAAATGAGTAATTATTTAAAAAATGAAAATTAAAAATCAAGTAAAATCTTTCATGTCATCCTCCACATGTACTTGCAACAATAACTTCAAATGTCATGACATTTTATATATACTTTTCACTTTTTTCTTTTTTAATTTTGCCAGAGGGTGCATGCGCTTGCCAGAGAGAGAGAGAGAGTGAGAAAGTATCCCCATGGAGAATGGTAATGCCAAAATCCCGTCTCCATTTCTTCTTCCTGTTGGGATTTTGAGCATGCAAGTATATGCACTTGGATATTGTTCAGGCCACCCAGGTCTGGGCCTTGAACTACAGCTGTTGACCATGTGGAATCCACCACCTCAACCACCATACCACAGGCAGGCCCCACTTCAATGTTTTCATTATTTTTTGAAATGCTAAAGGGAAAGTCTTCTTAGATTTTATATATTTTTTAAAACAAAGTTTTTTTGTTTTTTTTGTTTTTTTTTTTTCCTGAGTGAGACACACACACATACAGAGAGAGAGAGAGAGAGGAGAGAGAGAGAATAGAGAGAGAGTGGCAACCCCATCAAGGTCTTCATTCTGCAATTCGCCCCTGGCTTCAGCCGCCCCCACATCATGAGCACCCAGGTGCACTCAGCGTGTTCAGGGAAGTTCCAGATGTAAACCTGGAACCTTCTTCTGTGGGCCAGCCCCACGGAACATTACTTTACTGCTGTGCCACTGTCTGGTCCCCTCAGGTCTTAGTTTTGGGGGATTCCTTGAAAAACCAAAGGGATAAAAGATAATTATTTTTCTGAATTGCTAAAACTCCTGGCATTTTGAATGTTGTCAGCTTTTCCTGAAGAATTAGTAGATTAAAACTTGTCTAGAACTAATTTCTAGTCTCTTGGGACTATCATTTATCCTATCTTTAAGAAGCATTTTCATTGTAGGACCATTTGTCTTCAACAATTTTCAGATCTTGACATGTTTTAATTGTGGTTCATCAACCTTATATTGATTGTCTTTCGGCCAGAGACTGAACTCCTCTTTCAGCTTTGCGAAAAGAACATACTGGGAATCCAGAATAGAATGCTTGTCTGTGTCGTATCATACTAGAAATTTGCCATTCTTTGCATTATTCCCACTTCTAAACTTTGCAGTTGAATGACTTATATAAAGTCATGTTAGCAGACAGTTACATGCACCAGGTTGCATTGATGAATATATGGATGTCTGAGCACTCCAACAAAATGCAAAAACTGTGGTCAGTTATCCCAAGGCTTTATCTGCATGAGGCCAAATAAGCGTAAGTTTATCTTCACCTGCTTACTCCCCAGTGCTTCAAACTTGAGACCATCATGACCAGACTCAGCTCCTGGGGAGAGTGGATTTCATGGCTCTAATTCCACCAACATTTTGCTAGCCCACTCTTAATGGGTTGAATTGAATGCCCCGAAAATTCATATGCTGAAATCCTAACCCCAATATTTTGCAAAGTGACCTTATTTGGAAAAAGGTTCGTTGCATATGTAATTAGTTAAGGTGTGGTAAGGCTGGAGTAGAGTGGGTCCCTAATCGAATATGACTAGTGTCTTTATAAAATCGGTAAATTTGGAAACTGACAACATATACACAGAGAGAATATCGTATGAAGACAAAGGAAGATATGGGGTAATGCTTTTCCAGGCCAAGGAATGCCAAAGGTTTCCATAAACACCTAGAAGCTAGGCAAGAGACATGGAATAGATTCTCCCTGCATACTTCAGAAGAAACCAACCTGTTAAACACCTTGATCTCAGACTTGGAACCTCGAGAACTTTGAGACAATAAAGTTCTGTTGTTTAAGCCACTCATTTGTGATCTTTTGTTACAGCAGCTGTAGCAAGGAAATGTACTCCATTTCTGCTGGTCCACCAGGACTTGTCAAGTCTTCAGACCCTTAGTTAAGTAGATTTTTACATGTATTGCAGCTCCATGCTTGGAACTTCTACTTTCCCTCACATCTGTGACAGAACCTCCTCCCTCCTCTTCCTGTTAAGGAATATACATGGATTCCATTTCAACTCTGCATACCCACGCAACCCTACTGCCTTCTCTCCTCATTCTCTACTAGTTTCTTCCATTATGATTTGCAAAAGCCTTCCTCTATTCTATGATCATTTCTATTTTTCACAACACAAAAACATAGTTTGAAATTTGTCAGCATGAAATCATGGTCAGTTGACAAAATCTTGCCTCTGATTCTTCTCCCATTTATCCTTCTCCAGTGTGCCTTCTGTTTCTGTTTCTCCTCTTCATGGTCCCTGAGTCATGAACTCTTCACTATTCCAAGGCCTTTGTGTATTCACTTGCCTTCTTAAACAGAGCAAACTCCTTGGTGTGTCTCTTCAATATTTTCTATAGCATCCTTAATTTCTTTACAGTCTTGACTTTCTGACATGTATATAATTAAAGATAACTTACTCACATTACCTCTTTCTGTGTCCCACCTTTGCTGGATAAAGTAACACCATAACACTGTAGGGTCCTGTATCCACTCATGCTGTCTAATCCCAGCTGAGGTCTTGCTGTCTGTCGCACAGCCATTATGGCATTTCATAGTGATTCCTCTGTTCTCTTCTCCTCTCTAATCAAATAAGCCTCAGATCTGGTAATTCATCATCTCTTCTATGTTAGTGAGGTTGGGCCTATATAACATAGTGCCCTTAGTGTCTAAGAATGGAATGTATGTATTCATTCCTTACGCAAAGAACTATACTCTTGGGCCAGCAGGTGGCATAATGGTTAAGGCACTGGAATACCATATGGCTGATGGCCATTTGAGTCCCAGTCCCAGTGGCTTAAAACTCATGCTGGGCCTAGGGCTGGCAGATGGTGTGGTGGTTGGGGCTGAACTCTCACGTCGCCGACTGTGATGACTGACCATGGTTTGCGTCCTGGATCTGGTGACTTGCTTTTTTTTACTCTGGTTTCCTATGGTCAAATTAAAATAAAAAAAGAAATAAAGTTAAATAAAATAATTATTAAAAAAAAAAACAGAAAAACTCATGCTGAGCAGGTGTATGTGAGTTCCCGAAATTTTAAGAAGAGAATGGAGAAGAGGGGATGGTGGCATGGCCACCCCCTGGGGGTTGACTTCTTGTTTTCTCTCTTTCTGTCTCTCTGACGAACACATGTGTGCTATACCAAAAATATCTCTTAAAAACAAACAAACAGCTCTATTCTTTGTATTTCTCGAAACTACTTACAGACTTGGCCATTGCAAGCATCCAAATGGAAACCCAAATTTGTTTTACTGAGAATATTTCCAATGTATGTCTTGAACTATAGTTTAAGTGGAGTAAATGCTGCATCCAAAACATGCTTTATCCAATTTCTTGTCTTTGCCAACACTTCATGCTTCTGAATGCCATTGTTTTTACTCTGTGTCTTATCTATAACAAATAATTGTCACTTTTTAAGACTCAACTAAAATGTTGCCCCTCCATCAAGCCATTTCTGATATCCCAGCTGGTGAGATTTTTCTCTCTTGTAACATATAGCCTACAGGTTTTATGGTAATTATTTTATGGTTATAATGTACACATTCACCTTGGCTATGCTAATAGATTCTAAGTTTCTTTAGGGCAGGCATGCAATCTTATTAAACTTTCTAGATCCTATGCTGTCTACATGTAAGAGATTTAAAATAAATAGGGTTAAATAAATAGCTTAAAATGGCTGATGAATAATTATAGCCAAATATCTAGCTGTATGCTTAATTATTCATTGAGATATCTGGAGATGTTTAAACAGAAATCTCAGCATAAAAACCTCATATTACATAATGACAAAACAATCTTCCAAAACTCAAATGATCAAACCAAACAAACACAACAAACACTTTGCAATCTAACTCATGAGCTTAACTTCTTATAACCAGTATGTTTTACTTTTCTTATTGTAAGGCATTTCCTAACTTAAAGGGAAGTCATGAAGATAAATGATAAAACAGAACTGTTTCTTTCTCTGCATGTAGGTGAGTTACAGTGTGCAAAGCTGCCTAAATTGTGTATCCTTTACTATGTCTATGTTACATTTTGTACATTTATTCTGATACCATTTATTGTTTCCCAGGGGATTTTCAGTGCAGGCATTCTTATGCTAACATATTCTTATGTTAGCACATCTTTATCAAGATACACTAGCATAATTCTGAGAAATGCAAATACAAAACCAGGAAGATAAATTCTAGACTTCTCTGTTCTGTAACCTCAAAAAAGCAGCAATACATAAAACGCTGTCACTTGGGAACACAAAAAGAGATTCATGCCAAACCTTCTGCTCTACATTTTTTTTTTCTTTTAACCCTGCAATGACCACTATCTAATGTTTTAGCATATTATATCTTTTCTGGGGTGTTCCTGGGCATGGCTAGGGTGTCTCTTCTCATTTAATCTTAACTTTCCTATGTCTTCTAATCTTTCTGTTCATAACTTCTCTCTTACTTCTTTTTTAAAAATATTTTTTCTGTATTCATGGTAGAGCACATGTGCATAAGTGAGAGAGAGGAAATACCCTCCACAAGTTCTAGCCATGATCTCCTTCCCCCAGTCTTCCAGCCCCTCAGCTCAGGCACTCATACACATGCCTAGCATGTTTCAGGGAGACTGACTTGGGGATTTAAACCATGGTTTCCAAGCAGGATCTCATATCTTTTGAGCAGGGAACTTCCATTTTGCCAAAGAGTTGGCCATACTTCTCTTTTATTCTTGGCCCCTTAGTGAGTTGAAAGGAGACTTACAAATTAGTTTGTTTGAGTTATTCCACTTAATATTTTATTTTTATTATATTTTATTTTTGGCAATCTTGAGCTATACAGTGTTACCTGATAAGGCATTTTGTTGTTAATGAGTAGAGCATTTGCTTTTGAATCGGATAAACCAAAATTTGGATTCCAGTTCCAACATTTATCTCCAGTGACTTTGAGCAAATTGCTTTATCTTTCTCAACCTCAATTTCCTGTCTTTAAAAAGGAACAATAATATTTATTTTGCAGAGCTGTTGTGAGTTTAAATGAAACTGTGTATATAAAGCACATAGCACACTGCAATTATTTTTTCTTAAAGTTTATTTATTTCATGATGAGAGAGAAAGATAGAGAGAGAGAGAGAGAGAGAGAGAGAGAGAGAGAGAGAGAGAGAAGCATACCCCACAGAGTCTTCATGTCATTATCCACTCCCAGCCTCAGCCAGCCCTGATCATAGGCATGCACAAGCCTAGTATATTCAGGGAGGCTTTGGAATACAAGCCTGGCACCTTTCCATATGACCTTTAGTATCAGGGAACATTACATTATTACTGCTGTGTCACTGTGGCTGGCCCCATGCAATTTTGATAGGATTTACCCGTATTTCATTGTCTTTTTCTCTGCTATCTCCCCAGAGTATTACTGCTAAGGAAAAACTACCTTTAGTGCCAAGCACAGGAACAATGTGGTTGTCAAGTTCTGGGTCATAGATATATAACTTCTTTCACACCAAAGTCTTGATTCCACCCAGGACTGGACATCATCATAGCCTTATCTTCTTGGGAGAAAAGAAGAATTATTTAGGATCTTGAGTACCCTAACCTATTCTGTCAGGTGATTAATCCTATAAAAATTCTTTAGAATTTTATATAAGACACCTAAATTTCAATTTGCTTGAAGAGGAACTACCAAATTTTACAGGTTAAGTCAGAATCTGAGGGCTTAAAGAAATCTGAGTCTAATGAAAAGTGATGGAAGACACAGAAATTGAGAACAACTTGAAAGATTTGAATGTTAGTGGGTATAATTTCAAACCATCCAGGATGGGAGTAAGCCAAAATAAAAATATCTCTGTTCTCTTCTGGGACATGATGCACCTGCTATGTCCTGAGCACGTCTCAAATGAGAATAATTTTAAAAAACAGCATTCTAGAAAAACAAACTCTACCCATTGTGTTTTATAGCCTTATATGAGAAAAGTGTGGCTACCAAGCATCATCCCAACAATAAAAGGAAAGTAACACTCAGCTTGAGTAGCACATGCTAGAAGCTGCTGCTCAATTGGCTGAGGCCACCTGGAAGGCCCAAGTTCAATTCCTGACTCACTCTAAAAGTCAAATGTGGTGGCATGCATCTGTAATTCCAGTTGTTACGGAAGGGAGCCTGGGGAAGGGGGACTGCAACAGAGAGAAACCTTGACTAATGACTGCTTATACATGTGCATGCATGTATACCTAAATGCCACATACACCACCAGAAATAAAAATAGAGCAATGGTGTCAAGCAAGGTTGGTTTACAAGTTCTTACTTGGCATAAACACTGAAAAATACATTAAACTTATCAGACCACAAAATTATCTTTTTTTAAAAAAAAAATATGTATTTATTTCTTCCATGAGAAAGAGACAGAGAGAGAGAAAGGAAGAGAAAAAGAAGCACTTCTGACAGGGTCTGCACACTGCAATCCATCTCCAGTCTCAGCTAGCCTCAATCATGGGCATGTGTTGAAGTGCCTTGTATGTGCAGGGAGGTCTTGGGATATGAACTGAGGATCTTCCAATGTGGATCTAGCTGTGCCACTACAGAGCTACTGCCCGACTACCAGGTCATCATGTTATTTTAATTTAAATAGTACATCTTTCCCAAAATCACTGTTTGAACCTATGTAGAATTAATAACTTTAAAAATAAATACTAGGGACCAGCAGTTAGCGTAATGGCTATGTCGCTGGACTCCCACATAATTGACTGCGGTTCGAGTCCCGGACCCAGTGGCTTAAATTCATGCCGGGCGCGTGTGCGTGCGTGCCCAAGATCCCGAGAGGAGAATGGAGGAGAAGGAATTGCGGTGTGGCCATCCTCCCAGGGGGTGATTTCTCGCTTTCTATCTCTCTGTCTCTCTCTGTCTGTCTGGCGAGCACATGCACCCTGTAGCAAAAACCTCTCCAAAATAAATAAATAAATAAATAAATAAATAAATAAATAAATAAATACTAGCCATATATATTATTTATTTATTTATTTATTTAATTTTTTTTTTTTTTTTTTTTTTTTTTTTTGAGAGAGATTTTTGCAGTAGGGTGCATGTGCTCACCAGAGAGATAGAGACAGAAAGCAAGAAATCACCCCCTGGGAGGAAGGGATAGTCATGCTGCAATCCTTTTTCCTACATTCTTCTCCCAGGATTTTGGGCACACATGCACACGTGCCTGGCATGAGTTTGAAGCCATTATGCCAACTGCTGGTCCCAAGACTCTTAAGAATAGTTTTCAGTGGAGCTGGATTGAAGAAGGGAAGTTTACTTTTCAGTTTACACTCTTGCACTTGTTTGAATTTTTTCTCTATCCATGTGTTTACAGGTTGAGCATCCCTAACCCCTAAATCCAAAATGCTCCAAAACCTGAAACTTTCTGAGTACTGACATGATGCCACAAGTGAAAAATTCCACACCTGACTTCATGTAACAGGTTGCAGTCAAAACCCTGCAATACAAAAAATATTGTATAAAATTACCTTCAGGCTATGTGCATAGGTGTATATGATCAGGATCATCAATTTGGTTAGAGCTGTTGGGACAGGAGATCAGGGGCTGGAGCCTGGGTTTGATGGTGCTGACTACAGTAAGAAAGGAGCCCTGTCTTAGAAGAGCAGAGTATTAATATTAAAGCAGTGCTCTAGTCCAAAAGGTTCAGCAAGCAACTATTCACCGCCATCAAAGTACAAATAGGTAGAACGTGGTCTTTAGAAAGTGTCAGAAACCCAGTGACTTGTGATCAGGAAAAACAAATTGTGATCAGAATAAGGAGTGAGACCCTGTAGTTCCCAATTTTAAATGCAAATTGGAATCATGTGAGGGACTTTGATCATTATGATTCCAGAGTCCCACACCAGATTCGGATTTAATTGGTCTGGGATATGAGCTCAGCAGTTCATTTTAAAATGAACTCCAGGCACTGATAGGATTGTCTTACTTGTCCCCCAAAATTTAAATTGCTGCTTCTGTAACACATTCTGAAGAGCATGGAGCAAAATTGGTTATGTGGAATTTGTGGTTGGCTCATTGGAATTAAATGTTGTGAATTAGGTATAGCAAAAATCTGCTGGTTTCATTCATGCGCAGACGTTTTTAACACACATCCACCGTTGAGCTGCTGAGCGGGTTGAATTACCTGAGGTGGATCTCAGGCGCTGAAACAACTGAGACTGCAGACGAGTGACAAGAGGACTTAATAGTGGGGAGAAGAAGGTTATGAGGGAGAGATAAATGGGCAGTCGAGTGAGATACATCCCTGAAACTGGGGTTAAGAGTCTAAATGTCTTCAACCAGCTTTGAACCTCATTAGAGGTGAACTGGAACTGAGGCCAGAACCCAGGCCTCGCATTTTCCCTCATTTCACTCAGCCTCCTGTGCCAGTGCATTGTACCATTCAGTCTCAACTGTTCCAGCTTTCTCTGAATCTGTCACCTTCCTGCAGCTACTAGTTGTTCAGCCTTTCTCCTCTTTGGCAGTGATCCTTACCTTCGTTTAAGTGAGAGTCCCTCAGTAGCACAGTGAAAATTCAGCTCAAGCAAGTGGTCAGGTTGAAATATGGTAACACCTTTTCTTGGCTTTGACACTTTGTACACGTTTAGGAAAGATCAATATAAAAAAATCATCATTAAAGTGTCCTGTCCTTGGCTGAGAAATATGACATAACTTTATGGTCTTTGCATAATTATGAATCCTAGAATAATAGTGTATATAAACCAGGAAGGGAAATGGCAAACGACCAACATTTATTTTTGCCCAATTAGCTAACTGGTCACAGTTTTCACTCTCATAAACTTATTATAAAGCATTAAAAGATTTAGGCATTTAAATTTTTTTAAGAAAAATATATAGAAAAGAGCCAAAATGAGTATTTGATAATGTTTTAATATTCGAAAATTTTATTTTGAGCTATTATAGCTATCATACATATAAAATGTCACCCCAACCCATTAGGTTGATCCTATATACTCACAGCACTGTTTCTTTTTTTCTTTTTTTTTAATTTGCTAGAGGGCACTGGAGAATGAGAGAGAGTGGGGAGAGAGAGAGAAAGAGAAAGAGAAAGAGAAAGAGAAAGAGAAAGAGAAAGAGGGAGAGAAAGAGGGAGAGAGAGAGAGAGAGAAAAGCACTCTTATGGGGAATAGTCATGCCCAAATCCCTTCTCATTCACCTCTTCTGCCTTTCAGGATTTCAGACGCACATGCACATATGCACCCAGTGTGTTCTCCAAGCTGCCACATCTGTTACTCAAACCACACAGTCGGCCATGTGGGATCCAGTCACCCCAAACACCACACCATTGGCATGCCTCACAGCTCTATTTTTATTAAAATAAAAGGACAGTGTTTATCCTGTTTTCTTACTGCTTTTTTAAATTATGAACTTTTCTGGGATGGTATATATAGTCACATTCACTGCTTATTAAAAAATATTCATCAACCATTATTTCATAGATGACAGTCTATAATTTCTATGTATGTGTATCCAATTAAATTTAATTCCCAGTTTTGTTTTAGAATATTTATTTATTTTTAACAGCCATTTAATATGACATGCAGGTTTCAAATGATTAGTCATTTTATAATAAACTCCAGGCACTGATAGGATTGTCTTATTTTTTTTTTACCCCAAATTTAAATTGCTGTTTCTGTAACCTGTTCTGAAGAGCATAGAGTAAAATTAGTTATGTGGAATTTGTGGTTGGCTTATGGGATTAAATATCATTAATTAGTTATAGCAAAAATCTGCTGATCTCATTCATGCTAAGCCTATGAACGGAAAGTATAGACTTTGTTTTAGATAAGAGTCAGTGAATTTTGTATCCCTGAATGATGCCAGGTTGGCAACCTTTGAATGGTGCCAGATGGACACAGGAGCTTTTGTTTTTTATTTTAATGAACAGAATAGAGAAGCAGGTGCTACAGGACTACTCTTAGGGTGCTGTGGGGAATTGGCTTCCTTTTCCATTCTAGCATAATTCCTTGTTTTGAAATGGCTAAGGACTAGAGAGAAGGAAGCAGAGATGAATGGTCACCAGTTGGGAATTTCTAGGATGTGAATTACTACCATAATTTACCGAGGCATCACTAGCCTCACAACAAAGTGAAAGTACCCAAGTATATCATGTATGAGAGCTGCTAAAATCAATTTACTTAGCATATTAATATCCATAACTGAAGAGACCTTTGCAATTCTTTTTTTTTTTTTTTTTTTTTTGGAGAGGTTTTTTTGCTATAGGACGCGTGCACGTGCCAGAAATTCAGAGAGACAGAAAGCGAGAAATCATTCCCTGGGGGGGTGGGGGGGTTGGCCATGCTGCAATCTCTCTCTCTCTCTCTCTCTTTTTATTTTTTTCCTGCAATCTCTTCTCCATTCTCCTCTTGGGATCTTGGGCATGCACGCACACACACCCAGCATGAGTTTAAGCCACTGGGTCCGGGAGTTGAACTGTGGTCAACTACATGGGAGTCCAGCGACACAGCCATTACACCAACTGCTGTTCCCGCAATCCTTTATCCTAACACCTTCTATTTATAGAAGAGATATAAGAAACCTAGAGAAGGGAGCAGATTTCTCCAAAGTAATGCAACGAATGAGTAATATCCCTCCAACCCAACTCCTGATTCTACCACTGTTGTCATCACACCATAGTATCAAACTCAGCAAGGAGAAGAAGAATAGTATCATCTGTTGACTTTTTCCGCTACAGTATGAACCTGTGAAACAAACAAACAAAGGAATTCACTGCCTGTTGGCACTTTCACATTGAGGCGGCTCTTCCTTATTTGGCAGATCCTTCCCTTGAGTTTCCACATAGATTTTCTTCTTTGCCAATTAGCATATTAGAAAGGAAAAATATTTGCAGCATAATTTAAATCTTCTAATTAACAATCATTATTATTTTTAATATAATCTGATTGCCTTATAAACATTGGAGAAAACAGTTAAGGAAAGCTGAGAAAGAAAACCCTGTCAAAATTGCCACACTGTTGATCTCTTCCAGAATATTCTATATTGCAGATAGTTTCCTGGATCAAAAAAAAAAAATTATGTCCTGTGTCTTCCCATTGAGGTTGTATAGTGTGGTGGTATACATATAACCTAAAAGAAATGCTCTATATTAAATGAACAGTGAATAGTGAAAATGAACAGTGAAAATGAACAGTGAAAATTCAATTGCATCATAATATTGCAGAAAGACCAAGCATAGGATGTAAAGTGAACATAAAGAAGAACATATGAATATATAAACATGGAAATATGCCTTGGTTTACAGTCAGAGCTTTTGCTAAATAAACTTTAAATCGTTAAAATAATTTTCTATTTTTTCTCCACATCCCTTCTTTACCGCTCGTGATTTCCGTCAGTAGTCACTCATTCGTGGTTTGATACAAGGCCTGCCTGGCTGTCAAATCTGCGCCACTGGAGCCACTGGTTCTCTGGATAGCCTTTGTCCAGATTGCCTGCCGCTCTCCTCTCTTCTTTTTGTAGGCGTCGCTCCACATCTCCCCACCCCTCGCCCTAACCTGACAGGGCTCTTCTCAGATCAGGAGAGGCAAGGGCTGACTACAGAAAGGACTCAAGCCTTTCTCTTCTAGCTCAGTACTGGGAAACTCTATGCCAACTTACCCTTGTTAATCATGTAACCTAATGATACATAAGATAAACATTTGGGTTTTGGAACATGTCTCAGTTGCATGTTCCAAATATTGCATTGCTAACAAAAATACCAGAGACCAGATACTTTATAAAGAAAAAAAGTTTATTTGGCTTACATTTATGGTGGCTGGAAAGTCCAAAGGCGGGGGCGGGGAGGGGCAGCATCGGGCAGGTGTCTGGTGGTACATCACAATGTGGATGACAGAAGTGGAGAGGATGGTGAGCAAAGAGAAAGACCTTTGGATAGCCATCTTCCTTTTATAGCAATCTATTCCCATTGGAACTAATCCCTTCTCATGAGGTAGAACTCACTCTATCTCATGAGACAGTGTAAATCTATTCATGAGGGGGCTACCTCCATAATCCAAACACCACCCCTCAACCATTACACTGGGAACCAAATACCAAAACATAAACTCTCCCTGTCTATGGCAGGGAAAACACATAGGATGCACACCTGATTCAGACTTCAGGGCCCAGGGGTGGCTTCCAGGAGGAAGCAATACTTAACCAAGAAAAGGGGTGAGAGTAAGTTGCTGTATCAGGCCAAAGCAAGTACTAAAGCTGTGAATATGGAGAAGGTATGACTTGTTTATGAAAATAGGAAACATTCAGCATGCCTGGAGGATGAAGAGTAAACAAGGACCGAAAAAAGATTAGCTGATGGAAGTACACAGGACCTAGGTTACAAATAGCTTTATAAGCTATATCAAAGAGGTTAGATGTTATCCTAAGAGCATTCAGGAGCCATTCAAAGGTTTTAAATAGGGCAGAGACATCATCAAGTTTGGTTTTAGAAAGATCATTTTGGCGCAAGTACAGAAAATGATTTGGAAAAAAAAATGATTTGGAAGGAGGGCAATGCTGGACACAGTCCATCCAGTTAGAAGTCTGCAGTGATTCAGGTAAACGATGAGATGCCTTGAGTCAGAGAATTAGAGAAAATCTGCAATCATTCATGCATTCATTTATTTATTCATTTAATAACCATGTATTGACTCTGAGCCAGACACTGTGCTCAGACTTAGGGATTAAATGGCAAATAGAAAAGATATGGTCCCAGCCTCCAGGGGGATCCTACAGTTTGTAGTTAGAGCTCTCATCATGTGCTGAGTTACCACAGGGTGAGCCTCTGACTAGGATTTACATGGATTGACTGGAAGATAAGTGAATAAAAGAAAAGGAAACCTCAGATTTGAACCCAGTTATTCCATGAATATTTATTAAAACTTACTGTGTGCCAAAAATTCTTCTTGGCATGGAGGATATAGCCATGAAAAAAATAAATTCCCTAGGTCATGGAGTTTACATTCTAGTGGAAAACTTTTCTAGTCTTCTGATTCACGAGTTATAAGTGGAAAGCTAGGGTAGAAGATGGTGATTAAAAACATTTTTATGAGACTGACAATCAACAGTGAGAAAAAAAAGAAAAAGAAAAACCAGAGTCCATAGAATTCAGGAGGAGTAGCAGATGGAATGAGAAATGATAAACTCAGTTTTGTACATGTCAAAGTTGAGGTACAAATAACGGCCAGATGAGAATTCTTCAGTAGACAGTACGTACACGGTTAGATACCTGGGTATACCTGTAGAGTGGGTTCAAATAAACTCTCTACCACATTCAAGATCCATTACCTTTGGCAAATACTTAACCTTCTACCTCGGTCTTTTTCATCTGTGCAATGGGGATAATAGCTCTACCTTATAGGGCTGTTGTAAGGCTTAAATGAGCTAATATATGTCAAATGCTTGGAATAATGACTAGCTAATAGTCAGTTTTAAATAAATGTCATCTATTATTGCATCTGAATATGGGGTTGCACATTCAGTGATTATACATACACATCTGTGTGAGCTGGGCACTGAATAAAAGTGACACGTTTGAGGTTGACATCATTAACATTATATTAGGTCTTCAGAAAAGTCATGACATTTTTTTTCCAGGTTTTTCTATGTGAAAATGTGTAATGACTGTTCTGAAGACTCAATAGGTGTTACATATGTGTATATTTAGTATGTCTGGCAGATATTAAGTGAGGAAAGGATATCTTTTTCTAACTTGTACAAAGGTGCTTTAATAGCTATAGTGGTCCTAATAGAGCTGATTATCAATTACATATATTGTACGACTTTTCCAAGGAGACAGTGTCAAAGGATGGGCACAAATGGCCTAGACTAGCCTCTTAAGGTCAACAGTGATGTTTAAGGAAGAAGAGGAACCTGCAAAGGAGACTGAAAGAGTCTGGACAGAGAAGGAGGAGAAGAACCAGAGGCTGGTACTGTGGAAGCCAAGGAAAGAAAGTACAGTAGGGAGGAAGGAAAGGTAAACTGTGCCAAATGGCACTGAGCAATTCAGCTACCTGTGGACTAAAAATGTCATTGCATTTACCAGCCAGGATAGTCTTGGTAACCTTGAGGCGAGAAATAGCGGAGGAAACCATGTTGCCATGGAAGGAAGAGTGAAGAGAAAAAGATGCTTGATTGTAAAGAGATGCAAAGGTATAATAGTTGTGGGGAGATGGAGTACTGAGGTTTTTTTGTTTGTTTGTTTGTTTTTCCTCTCTCTTTTTTGAAGGAAGAGAGTCATGAGTACAATGATGAATACAATAAAGAAAAAGCCAGCAGAAAGAGAAGAAGCTCATATTCCAGGAGCAAGGCAGGGGTAACTGGTGGAACAAAATCTCCCTAAAATTTGGGAGAAAATGAGGTAAGATGTGGCACGTTTTTTGGTCTTCAGTGTCACACAAGTACAATTTAACAGCGTCCTTAAGGAGGCAACTTTTCTTGTAGGGAAGGAGTTTCAGGCCAGGTAAGTGGAAAAAATATTTGAAGAAAGAATATTGTAGTCCTTCAAGTAACACACTATAGGTGGTCATCTACTCTTTGAAGGTCAGCCTTAATTAGAAGGTATCGTATTAAAAGCTGATGCCTTACCGGCCAACGGGTCTACTCTCTATAAGTGGTTCAATAGGATACCTTTCTATTACAGATGATCGATTTGAAGCTGCAAGTCGCTTATAAAGCTGTCATTATTTCTATAAAAGTTGTTAAAGTTGTCTTTTGCTTTCTTAATATGTCATTAATTTCTGCCAGTATTTAGTTTCTTTTTCTTTAGAGGCTTTTGCCTTAGAGTGCGTGCACTTCTAGGAGAGAGAAAGAGACAGAGACGGTGAGAGGGAAAGTGAGAAATCACCCCCCTGAGATAGCCACACCACAATCTCCTCTCCTTCTCCTCCTGGGATCTTGGGCACACATGCACATCCACCCATCATGAGTTTAAAGCCACTGGGTTCAAAACTTGAACTGCAGTTGGCCACGTGGGAGTCCAGTGATATAACTGCTATGCCATCTGCTGGCCCCACTATTTAATTTCTATCACCATAAACTAAAATAAGTGGCTTCCTCTTTCTGAGTGCCCATAAAATCTGAATCTGGATGTGTCATATGTTTCATCTAATTTTCTATTTCAGTAATTCTCTGTCTTCTTAAAAGTATCCGAAATACATGATTCTTGATCTTTTCCAAAATCAAACATGTTTTCTCTTAAGTCATTTTATAGCTTGTGTAACTTTTTTTTTTTTGGGGGGGGGAGAGGTTTTTTTGCTATAGGGCACGTGCGCTTGCCAGACAGACAGAGAGAGACAGAGAGACAGACAGAAAGAAAGCAGGAAATCACCCCCCAGGGGGGATGGCCACGCTGCAACCCATTCTCCTCCATTCTCCTCTCAGGATCTTGGGCACGCACGCACATGCGCCCAGCGTGAGTTTAAGCCACCCGGTCCGGGATGCAAACCGCGGTCGACTACGTGGGAGTCCAGCGACATAGCCATTACGCTAACTGCTGGTCCCTATAACTTTTGATCATATAAATACATACACACACAGACACACACACACACACACACACACACACACACACACATTTAATATTCCTTACACTTGGGACCAGAAATGTTTCGCACTTTGTTTTTGTTTTTTGAATGTTTAGATATGTATATAATGAGATATATTGAAGATAGGACCAAAGTTTAAGCATTAAATCTATTTATGTTTTCTTATACATCTTACATGTATAGCCTGACAGTAGTTTTATGCAATACTTTGTATTGAAGTGTATTGACTCTGACCTGTCCCATAATGTCAGAAAGTATATTTTCTACTTGTGACGTCTTGTCAGTGATCATAAAGTTTTACATCTTGAAGCATTTATGATTTCTGATTTTTGGATTAGGGATACTCAACCTGTATATATGTAAGTATATATGTGTATCAAACCTTATTTAAAGTTCCTTTCTACACACTGAAGTCTCTTTGTGTGCAAGGTAGACCCCAACACACTTAAAATCACTGTAATTTCCTTGAAACCACTGGGTACTAATTTATGGGAAAAGGTTTTATTGTTATTTTATGAGTCCATTTTCTTTAATCTAGCTAAAAGAAATAGCACAGTAAATACAAATGAAAACTTCATCATGGCAACCCTAGATTTTAAAAAATGATAGGAGAAGCAATGAAAGAAACTAGCTGATTGTCAGAGAAGAAAACATTTTTCTCAGAGATTGTTTTAAGAATGATCTGAGGTCCAGAAAGATAAGATGACATTAGCTGGGTCGTCACTTTATAGGTTGGCAGCAGCATTTGCATTAAGGTTGATAGCTTCTGTTCTTAGATAGAACTTCATTCTTTGTCATATTAGGGTACATAGAAATACTTATTTCTATAATATTCCACTCTCTCATTTGAAAGTAAAATATTTAAATAAATACACATACATTTTTGACCATGGACAGGTTATTCACTTTTTCCCCCATAGAATTTTTTTCTGTTTTATGCTAATAAACAAACCAAAGTGACTTTTCCAATAGTAAATATAGAAAGTAGAAGACATAAATACTTTCAGAGAAGGCTATCAGAATGGCTAAGAAAACACTTCTTGCTCCCTTGGAATTTCACTCTATCCAGTGACTTTGTAATTTCTTTTATTTCACTGAGACAATGTGATGTGCTATAATAAGAACTCAATCTGTTGCGGTATTATTGCATAGGAATATTCATCAACTCATAAGCTTAGATATGATTTGGTCTATTCTCTTTTCAGAGCCTTTTAGACTCCGTTTTCCTATTAACTCATCCCTGATGTGGCATTTATGTCTCAGAAATGCCTTTTTTATTTCCGTAGACTTAAAACAGCTGTTTGTATTATTCATCCCACAGTGCCATTTATTTCATCCACAGGAAGCACGACCTTTGTTTTGTGTTTTCTCTTCTCTTACTTTGGATGTTGTGTGAGACTGAGTGACTTAAGCTCCTGAGGGCAGTGTGGGTTAGGCAGCACTGATTTTGTGGCTCTTGATTTGTTCTTCCTTGTGCACCTATTCCCACATGGATTTATTTAAATCCCTGTACCATGAGAGCCTTGCAAATCTTTTTTTTTTTTTTTTTTTTTGGAGAGGTTTTTGCTATAGGGCATGTGCGCTTGCCAGAGAGAGAGAGACAGAGAGAGACAGAGAGACAGAAAGTGAGAAATCACCCCCCAGGGGGGATGGCCACACCACAATCCCTTCTCCTCCATTCTCCTCTCGGGATCTTGGGCACTCACGTGTGCCCGGCGTGAGTTTAAACCACCAGGTCCGGGACTTGAACCGCGGTCGTCTACGTGGGAGTCCAGTTACATAGCCATTACACTAACTGCTGGTCCTGAGCCTTGCAACTCTTAATTGTATGGTTTATCCCTAATGAAGAAGAGGAACCTAACAATGTCAAGTCTGTGATATGGATGATGACTAACAAGAAATAGAAAATTGCATTTTTCATTTGTTCCTTTTAAAGTGAACATAGTAGAACTGGACCTGAATTTCTCAAAAATAGTTCTTATTAAAAGTTTTGAAATCATAGAAATTCAAAGCAAAAGCAATATAAATTGGTGCAAAAAAAAAGTATTTTTATAAAAGCAAAATTAGTACAGAAATGCTTGTGTTGGTGATGGTCACTCAAAACAGTCATTTGAATCTCTTGACCCCAAAAGAATATCCTGTTATTGATGATGTGTTTGGCATTGACATAATAGAATTGGGCTGGTATTAGCCTTTAATCCCTTCATGGAGAGATGAAAGGTGAATGGTGAAGTGGAGAGACAGAGCTTTTTTTTTTTTTTTTTTTTTTTTTCTTGGAGAGGTTTTCGCTATAGGGCGCGTGCGCTCACCAGAAAGACAAAGACAGAGAGACAGAAAGCGAGAAATCACCCCCCGGGGGGATGGCCACACCACAATCCCTTCTCCTTCATTCTCCTCTCAGGATCTTGGGCACGCATGCACACGTGCCGGGCATGAGTTTAAGCCACCGGGTACAGGACTCAAACTGTGGTTGACTACGTGGGAGTCCAAAGACATAGCCATTATGCTAACTGCTGGTCCCAAGCTATTCTTCTTGATTAAACAAGGTTTTTGTAAATTTCTTCTGCTTTCTTTTTTTTCTTTTTGGAAAAGTTTTTGCTATAGGGCACATGCGCTCACCAGACAGACAGAGAGAGACAGAGAGACAGAAAGCGAGAAATCACCCCCGTCCCGGGGGGGGGGGGGGGGGGATGGCCTTCTTCTCCATTCTCCTCTCAGGATCTTGGGCATGCACGCACCTGCACCTGGTGTGAGTTTGAAGTTGCTGGGTCCAGGACTCAAACTATAGTAGACTATGTCCGAGTTCAGCAGCATAGCCATTATGCTATATGCTGGTCCGCAGGATAGGTATTTCTAAGACAAAAAAGCAGAGTCCACAGTGTCCTTCATTTTTAGCACTTTTCCTTGCAATTTAAAAACAAATGATGATCAAGTGACTAATATTTCATTTCTTTCCTACCAAACATAGAATCTACTAAATTACACAGCCCTAAAAGATAAATACTCTTGCTATGTTATTGAAATTTGACTTTTATGGAAAGTTTAGGGAGCCAACCAGCCAAAGCACTTCACTGAATCAGTGCATAATACAACATGTCCACCCCGTAGAGCGCTTCTCTATAAGCTTAGAAGCTAACAGCCTCATTCCCCAGCAGTGCCTGTTATCTATGAAATGCAGTTTTATGGTATAACTGATTGTTTACTGAAGTTAAGATGTCCAAAATCCAATCAATTTTGGTAAGATAGAGCATTTATTTTCCTGATTTGGGAAACAAATTGTCTCAGGTATGAATCTGTGGGAGGGAGGATTTTTATCTTCTTTAAGGATTAGAATAAAAAAGTAAGGCTGGGAGATTAGTTATGGCAATACTTTTAAAGTGGTAAAATTCTTCTTGGAGTTGAGATTGTAATTCGTCTAGGTTAATGAAATATGCCTAATAGATCTCTCATGTTTAAAAAATCGTTCTATGAATCAGATATCATGTCTTTTTTTAATTATATTTTTTTCTTTTTAATTTTGGTAGAGGGTATGTGCACTCACCAAAAAGAGACAGAGAAAGAGAGCAAAAGAGGGAAAGTGAGAAAGCAACCGCACCACAATTCCTTCGGTTCCATTTTTCCACTAGAAATTTTGGGGAAGCATGCATGTGCCCCAAAACATGTGCTTGGCATGTTTACCAAGTCTAGGACTTGAACTGTGCAGTTGACCATGTGTAATCTAGTTGCTTTAACCACTATGTCATTGGATGGCCCAATGTCTGCGTTTTATTCACTACTGCAACATCACACTGAATACAGTGGAACATTACCATGTAATATAAATATATATGTAGGTAGGTAATTCGTAAATATTTCTTGAATAAATGAATACATAAAAATGATTTGCAGTAATTGAATTATGATCTCTTCTACAAAAACAAACCACAGTCAAGTTTGGTTACCTAAATAAAGATATTACTTTGAATCTTTCTGGGTTAACAAAATGTAACAACAAGTGTTATAATTATTTGCCCCTAACTCTTACATAACTCTCAGGAGAATTTTTGAACTAAAGGTATTAGTTTCTTTTTCTGTTTGTTTGTTTTAAGACATCAACTGTAAAATGGGCTTATGTCTACATAAGCCCACTTTTTTCTTTTTCTTTCTAAAATATAATTATAGAATGAAGAAGTCATTTAGGTCATTCAGTTTTATTCATCACTGATAAAATCCCAGAGTGTTCATTTTCTGACAAATTAAGATTGCAAGCCTTTCTTACTCATATGTCCTATGGACACACCCTAATTGCCTCTATTTATCTTGATTTAAAAAAACTGTGATCATGATAAAAATAATTTAATAAAATAGTAAGTGCCCTCACACACTATTCAACAGCACTCATGTTGTTGCTAACAGCCTATAATCTATCTGAAATGAAACGAAATTATTCTACAGTATACTTGAATGTACATTAAAAATTCAGTTGCTATTAGGTTAATATTCTTAGCACATAAAAATGGAATATGAAATTATGGGGTCATATTCCTAATGATAAAACATTAAAGAAATTAATTAAACATTAAAAGATTCCTCTGAAACAGAGGGCTTTTTCAACACTGTATTTCAACTATTTGATAGAAATTGGGTTGCTCTAGAATACATTCTACAAATTAATTTTATTATTGGAGAAAATATACTAATGTTAAGACAATATTTGCTTATACTTGATAAGCCTAACACTCTTGTTCTTGGTCTTATTCTCAGTAATCTAAAATGTGTTGGTGAGTCTTTTAAAAATTTTATCTAAATACTGACATTTTTGAAGTCTTGAAGAATAATCTATTAAATAGAATCTATTTTAAGTCTTTATTGAAAGATAGATTAAGAGATATCCTTGATCAAACAATGTGCCCCATTTGTGAATATTGTCCAAGGTGAAGAATATTTTAAAATAAAAAACTCTTAAAAATTGAATATATTATTCCACATTGCTTAGCATGTTTAAAGAAAAATTACAGTTATTACAAACAAAATGGCATGTATCTTTTCTGAGCATGTAGGCCATTTATCTGAAACCAAAATGGAGCCAAGTGAGAGAGTATGAGTAGTTCAAAATTCACCATTAAGGAAAACTTTAAAAGTCTATTTGCCATTAAAATATTAGTAGCATATTCATTTATAAGGGGAAGACAGTTTTATCCAGATTTTGATTATGAATTTCTCTTTCTCAATATCCCCCCACTTTCCCATCCCAATTTTGGACATAATATTTGAATTAACATCTCAATTGGCACAAGGGCAAAGGGAGTGCTAGTAAGAAAGGTTAAAAGTAGACAAAATTTCTAAAATTTGTATTATTGTTTCTCCTGTCTTTATGTGTAAGTCATATTTCTGCTTATTGAGCATTTACTTATTGCCTGATTACTTCGTGGGGATAAAAAATATGTAGAAGGCAAGACTCATAAACTTGTAACCTTACTGGAGAAATCTGAAGCAATTAGAGAACACTATCACATCATATTAAACCACACACAGATTACATATAACCCAGGCATGCAGAGAACTGAGAAATTATGTGCATTCAAATAATCAAAGATGAAACTTTAGTGGACCTATGGATTGAGGTGGATAGATTTGGGAGAGAAGGAAAAACGTGTGCCTGTATGTTGGGGAGCATTTGTGTGTGTGTGTGTGTGTGTGTGTGTGTGTCTGTGTGTGTGTGTGTGTGTGTGTGTGTGTGTGTTTATGAGTTGGTAATTAAGGAATAGAAAATTTGAAAGAATGAGGGAAGAATCAGGATATATAAACACAAAGCTGTATCTGTGAAGGCTCAATAACAGACTTTGAGTTTGATTCCATATATATAACAGAGAGACATTAAAGTTTCTTAGTGAGGTAAAATTCTAAACCACATTGAAAATTAGTTTTACCCACCTATCTATCTATCTATTTATTTATTTATTTATTTATTTTACTTTCAAACTTTTCAAACTCTGCTACTCATGAAGATTCTTTATATTTCTAGTGTCACTGGTTTGGTTCCCATCACTGGAACCACTCTCTTTCATTTCTTATGTCAGTTCTCTTTGGTAATTATGTATATGCTACATTCTGATGCATATGGTGAAAGTATTTATATTTTTCTGTCTTGTATCATAGAGAAGCAGCTAAGGCAGAAAGTTGAATCTCCAATTTCCTTTATATTTCCCCCTTGTTCTTTATGATGAACACACTATTACCGATCATGATTATAAATATAGTTTTAGTTGGCTGAAAATAGAGTAATTCCTGAGTAAGTATTTATAAAAGTCTATTTTGCATTGTATGCATAATTCAGGTTAGTATCATAAAAGACAGCAAATTTTCCTCAGCAAGACTCAATACAGTAGAAAATGTCTGTCTCTCTCTGTATTTTTCTCCCTGAAAATGGTAGTTTTCCATGCCCATGATGGAAATACAAAACACAGAAGCTCAGACACCACAGAAAATGCTCAAGACCTTCCAGGCATAACAAATAATAGCAACACAGAGAAGAACACAGATTCTTTCTGCACTGGGGAACTGAGTGGCATCAGATCTAGAAGCATTGATGCAATAATTGTACAGCATTTCCAGAGCACTGCAGGAGTAGCAGGATCATGCAAAAAGAGAACTTTTTTCCTTGAATTATGAATTCTGGTATGCATAAATATTTTCCCATGCTACCTACCAAATTTTTAATAAGTGGCTAAGAAGTATTCTCTTAGAAGTCAACAAGCTGCTAGACTCAAAAAGCGAAAAGGAAGTTTTATAAAAATTAAAACATTTTCTTGCTATAAATCAGAAGTAGCAAATTTAAAATGCACATTAATTACAACCATTTAAATCTTGCTGCCTTAGATGTGATTAAAAAATAATATAAAAACACTTTTGCACTGTGTTGAATTTAAAAGTCAATGTCTTCACACTTACAAGGCATAGCAAAAACAAATACCAAAAGAAAACTAGATTCATGTTCATTTTGCAAGTCTTGAAGATTAAAACTTAAGCCAATACAATATTCCCTTAAAGCCAATACAATATTCCATTAAAGGACTTACTAAACATCCAGTACAACAACTTGTACACAGTAGGTGCCCACTCAGTATCTGTTCATAAATTGATAATTCTGCACATGGAAACCATGGAAGTACTAAAATGTCTTCCTACATTTTGTATCATATATTTAAAACAGGAACTTGAAACAGGTTTAGTGCCTTCTAAAAGACATTTGTGTATTATCTATAATCAAGGATAGAACATATAAAGGACTAATAGGACAAATAGTCATAATTTGAGCTTTTGAAATGGAAGCAGAGCATCAAGACTGCCTGATAAAAATGAAAAGTGCTTTTATGAAATTAGCACATGAATAAAGCAGAAGCCTAGTGAAAGGGTATTTTAACATGCTGTAAGTGTCCCTTAGTGTTGACATCGACAAGCTGGAATCTCCTTGGACCTACAACTGCTTAGGAAAGAACCTAGTTAGTTGAAATATTGTACAGATGAGGTGGCTCTCAGTGGACCAGTGTCAGCTATGGGAAGTTAGAGTGGTCAGGAATATCCATGTTATTAGTGATCTGGGAACATCAGTGGTCCAATCTATGGACAATCCATAGAATTTTCCAAGCCAGAGGAATTTTAGAGACCAACCTCTTTATTACACAGTTGAGGGAGCTAAAAGGTCAAGTGGATTAATGATGGCCTGCAATTGATCAGCAGTTCACCTCCTAACACCCAGGCTGACACCCTGTTCCTGACTGCACAGGATAATTAAATGGAAACCATGTTTACAGAGAAAATAGATACCACAAAGCTGGAGCAGTGGAGATGACAGCAGTTATCATTTTAGAAGATAAATTGTCTTGATATAATTACCAGTATAATAAGAGGTCAAATAAAAAGAATCAAGCTCAATTGGAATGAAAGCTAGAGATTTAAGTGGGCAAAACCAACAGCTCAAAAAATACAGTGAAGGATGACCAGATGTGTGAACAATTGACCACAAGTCAATATTTAAGAGAGTATGAGGACCATGTGAATGCATAAACACCAAGCAAACAGTTCTCATGGGATAATCCTGCCAGGTTTTTAATGAATCTTTTCTGTTACTCCATATAGATATAAACTCTAGCACTGCAAAAGGCTTTGGAGAGATTTCAGAGCGGGGGGGGGGGGGGGGTGTGAGGGGAATGTCATTAGCTGGGACATGGACTGGGTGGGAGTAACAGTTCTAAAGGTGAACCTTTAAAGAGAGATTTGACAGACTCCACAAAGGATTTTACCAATAACCTATGATAAGTATACATTTAAAAGTCTCCATTTTATGTAGCAGTGGCAAAACTGGCTTGGACCGAAGAATAAGAGCCAGATATAGGTGAAACTTTACCTGAGGTGAGTTGTGTAATTCAATTCCAAAACCTGAGAAATGTCCTTCTAAAAAGTCATTTGAAAAAATCAGATGGATCCTCCTTTTCCTGTGGTAATAAGATCCTACATGAGGGACCAGCAGTTGGTGTAATGGCTGTGTCGCTGGACTCCCATGTAGTCAACTGTGGTTCGAGTCCTGAATCTGGTGGCTTAAATTCACGCCAGGCACATGTGCGTGCGTGCCCAAGATCCTAAGAGGAGAATGGAGGAGAAGGGATTGTGGCATGGCCACCCCCCCGAGGGGTGATTTCTCACTTTCTATCTCTCTGTCTCTCTCTGTCTTTCTGGCGAGTGCATGCGCCCTATTGCAAAAACCTCTCCAAAAAAAAAAAAAAAAAAAAAATCCTATGTGAAAGAGATGAGGGGTACTAGGTACTTACTACTTTTCTTTGTTTCGTTCAGATTCTCAGTGGATAAAAGGGAGAGCAGGAAGGTAGAGCTGAATTTTGAAGGTTTGGAGCTCTATCTCTGCTCAGTCACTTCTACTCCCCTTACTCTCTAACTTTGTTCAGTTATTATGTTAAAATCAGCAATGGCAGCAGCACCAGCAACAGAACAATAGCCAATATTTTTAGAATGCTTACTTGGGGCTGGGTACTGTACGAAGTATTCTACAGCCATACTTTGTCCCTTACTAACTTGAGCAATTTACTTAACATTGGTGTGCTCCAGTTGCTACATTTGTAAAACATAGACAATAATAACATCTACTTATCGTGATAATCAAGTGAGTTAATACACGAAAAGTATTAACTTACATATACGCTAAGTACTTAGTAAACAGTAGTGATGATTTGTTATTTCATTTAATCTTCAAATCTTTAAAAGTAGTAGTTGCTACTATTTATTCTCCAGTTTGGGGGTAAGCAAACTGAGACTCAAAGAGTTTATCTAACTTGTTCGAGACCTAGTCTAGAGCTAGTAAGGGATAGAGTAAGAACTCATGGTTTTTAACCATTACACCATGCTGGCCCTCTCATTCCAAAACCTGCACCCCAGCCACACCCCAAAACATCTCTTTAGTGGATTTCTATTTGGTTCATATCATGAAACTTTGACCATCTGTTTCATTTGCTCATCTTGTTCGTCTCTCTATCTGAAATGGCTTTTTAACTTTGTCAAGCAGAAGAAATTAAAATACCCATCTAGCCTTAGTTCAGCTGCCACCTTTTCTATCTCACCTTCCTTCTCCCACCTTCACGGAGTTAATTGCCTATCTATGTTCTTTTAACACTTAGCTCACTTATCTCCCTGGCAGCAGTTATCACATTGTCTCATAATTTATGTGTCTGCTGCTAGATAGTGAGGTATGAGAGAGCCAGCCCCTCAGACACAGTAACAAGTACAATTTATTTCAGATGCCAGACTTTCTACTAAGGGCTTCCCAAGGATGCACTCAATGAATCCTCTCAATAATCCTAGCACATATGTTCTATTATAACCCTCTTTTTATTGGTGAGACATAGAAAGGCTAAATGATTATACAAGATTATACATGCAGGAAGCACATAATAAATAATTGTTGAATTGAATTATGTCTAAGTAAAAATGCCTACTTTAAAAAATCATTGAAAATTCCTTGTTTTTCCATTGGAAAAATGAACTCTCAACATTTTTTTTGATGAAAGAGTAAAGAACATCTATTTAGTCAGGTTCATCTATTTAGTCAGGTTTCTTTCTTCCTTAAAGCTATGCAAAAAGAAAACTAAATAACTCTAGCTAGTTCAAGCTGAATTATCATATTTAGCATAGACATTTTTAATATTATAACCACTTTACCTTACACTATAATAAATAGCCTACATCCTTATCCTATGATTGCGAGTGCTCATGTAAGTTAAATATCATTTTATTATCTCTTCAAAACCTGATAATCCAGGAAATGCATTATAATATCAACTGTAGTATTGGTGTCAAGAATCTATTTTCAAATACTGAAAGAAGGGGAAAAAAAAAACCAATTTCTGTCTCAAAGCCAAACTTGGAAATCTATGCTTTAGCATGATGCTGTCTTATGGCACTAGAAGGAGCTAGGAGCGGGGTCTGGCTGTGAATGCCAGGTATGAATAATTCCAAACTCCATACCACCTTTGACTTTGTTCAGGACATTCTCTTTAAGCGCTGAGGGCAAACATATTCTTGCCTTCTTCTGCAGGCCTTCCAGGGCTGCAACCCTTCTATTAACTGCCTGATACAGTATGAAGAAAACTGGCTCTAAAAGCCTTTTAACTCAAAGGATTTGAGTTGCTAATGGACACCATCCCTTTGGCAAAAGGAGATGAGTAAAAGCTTCTTCTACATGTACAAAACCAGGTCTTATTTATATAACCTTGTTATAAAGTTAAAGGCTTTTGGCTTTAATAATATTTTTTAGAATCCATTACATTGTAACATAAAGCAAAAAGAGTTAAAAGAGAAAGCTTCCCTATGTTGATCCATTTCCCAGTATGACTAACTTACTTGAGTGTATTAACTAATGACAAAAAATAAGCAAGCCATTTGCAAATGATATCTACATCTTAACCACTCTACAGACTAATTTAGAGTTTTTGCCTTGAAAGCAAACAATTCTATCACTTTAAGGTGGTGTTAAACAAAGTTTCTGAGGAAATCGGGACAGTCAGAGAACACTGACATCCCCACAGGTAAGAATAACAACAAAAAATTCCAGCAACAATATTCTAGTTGATCCTAAAATTTACATTCAAAGTGTTTATAAGTGAATAGTAGCAAACATGAAAGTGATGTATTTTTGCATAGAAAAGCAAACTCACAGGATTTTGGAATTGTAAATAATCCACAGCTCTGGTAACCATCTACCTTCATTAATGTCTTTAGTATCTAAAACATCACCATTTATCATTTTAGCTTCTTTCTTTTCTTTTAATATGGGATTACTGTAAACTGTTATTTGTTTTTAATAATAATACAGTCTATACTGTACATGGAATAAAATAAAGCTGGAAACCAAGTAAATTTCTCTAATAGCAAACACACAGAAGTGAAGAGTTTTAGTTATGTTTGCAACTGTCCTGTAGTAATTGCAGTTGTAACACAACTCATTATTACAAAGCTTAGCTTATATGGCATTCGTATGCCTATATTATTACAAGTGTTTCACTGTATTTGCAATAGAAGTAAATTTTTGAAGGCCAAGACAACTTTTCAGCTGATAGAAGCTGAGAGAGTTCTGTTGTATCCCCAGTAAGGGTTGACATACTTTAATAATAAAAGATATGCATCCTCTTCCACGAAGAATTCCCTTCTTTGCTTGGGCAGCCCAAGAGGGCTCCTGGGAATCATCACTAAGTGCTCTCTTTGACTGCATTTCACTCATGCATTCTTATGCTAAGTTGCAGAAAGGTACAAGTATGGCAGAAAAGACTCACCTCCATGTCTTTTAGAGGAATAAAAATCTTGTGGAAGTTGGCATGTAATTTTGCTGTATTTTTGTACATAGCATATCAACATGGAGACTGGTCCAAAACACAGCATGGTGAGTCATCTAAGTAAGGGTGAAAGATTTCTGAAACTTTAAGTGGAATGGGGGGGGACTCCCTTCGACTTAGGGGAGTATGATATATGAGATCCCAAAGAACACTAGGCAAAAATAAGGCACGAAAAGGCAAAAGGAGAACAGTCAATTTATGGCCATTCATACCATGTCCATCTTTGGAATGTTTACCTTCTTAACACTCGTAATTCACTGTTGCTCTATTGATTGTTTCTTTCCCATTAGACAAAGAAATTTCCATGAGAGATTGTTCTGCCCTGCCTTCCACTATATCCCGAGCACCAAGCTCTGGGCTCAGCACATATTTGTTAAAATGAGTGAATCAACAAACAATTCAGGTAGCACTCAAGGCAGTGGAGGCAAATGGGTAGGTGGTCATATCCATGTGTTAACGGCAAAACAATTAACTTCTCTAGAAAATGCTGGTGTTGAAACCCAACCAGTTAATATCTGAAAAATATCATTTAGTCAACAAGTTGCCTGATCTACAATTTGTTTTATCTAATCACTACGATTAATTTTGTGTTTTTTAAATGGGGCCTCTGTGGGGAACTCGGCAACTTACTCACCTCCTTATGCCTTAGTTACTATCTGCACAGGATTCCACAGTCACAGATTGAATGCCTAGGTCCAGCCAGGTAGCTCACAGATAAATCCATTGTGCATAAAAAGACTAGATGAGAGTATGGACACATCCGTGCAAACACATCATTACAACTATAGAAAACAATTTAAAGACTGTTCAGCTCAGATGTGTATAATTAGTCCCAGAGAGACAGATTATTATTGATAATGGGTATTCCTTACAGGGAAGTGGACTTCCCAGTGGGAATGTACTTTTATGAGTTGAAGATTAGGGACATTTTCAAGTCGAATTAGTTACTGTTTTAAAATCTTCAATATTGGAAGGGGTGCCAAAAGAGAGAATAAGATTTGGTTGCTAAGACACGTCTTTTATTTTGTGATTAGTACTATTACTCATTGACTTACAAATGGCAGAGATTAACTGTCAGACCACTGCTTCCCCCTTAACCTACTAATACCGAGTTAGTCCAGTGTAGGTTTAAATAAAAGTGTGTACAGTTAAGCCTTGCAGAAGATCACTGGGTTATTCCAAATAACTAGGTAGAGTCAGGGAGCCTCTTCTGGCTCTTGCTCTTGATCGCTCACTCCCTTACTCTCACTCCATGTCTCAGTCTTTTTGTCTATGCAAATGATAGTGTTGGTAAACCTGTTCTCTCTGGCCTCAACATTATTCCTGAATTTCCTACTGGTTGCTGGTGATAACTGAACCTCTAAACAAAGTTCTCCATATAGTATAATCTTTGTAATTATGTCTCTACTGTAAATTTTTTTGAGTTAGAAACATAATATCAGAACATCTCTTGATAACATTTCCTTTATTACATTTTAGAGAATGATTTTAGTACCAATGAGGAGCTTTTCTTGTTAGAACCAACTCACTGTTGTGCAATAGACTTTGTCTCAGATCCAATAAACTTTGGTGTAAAGTAAAAATGAGGTCAGAGTGCTCACAAAATCATGGCTTGCGCTGTCCTTGTAGGAGCAAAACTAAAGTTGCATGTAGCATTGGAACATTTCAGTGATATAATTTTCCGTATTTATATTCATATTGATAGTCTCTTTACAGAAGTACCATATCAGTAATAAATTCTGTTCCGTTATATTACTATTCTTATTTTTCAATCCTCCCAAAAAGACCAAATCACACACATAAAAAAAAAAAAAAAAAACACAACAATGGAAAACAAATAAAAATAATAACTTCTTCTGGCTTTGTCATAATGTTATTATAAGTCATTCTCATAAGTTACTTATTTAGAACCCCAAATTTCTGCTATGCCCAAGTTAAAGTGTGCTGTTTATATTAAAATTCTGAACCAACCAAGTAAGCATGTAAACATCTCTAAACACTACTAACATGTATGAATAAATAGAGAGATGATTATGACGAGCTACCAAATAAAGCTTGTATAGATAAAATTATGTCAGTTTATCAGCTTTATGCTATCCTTCATACATTTCCTGTTTCAGAATATAGTAGCTACGAAGACAATAATAAAATACCATCACAGAGCTAGACTTTCTGGTTTGTGCTTACCTCCCAGAATTAAAAAAAAAAAAAAAGGTTATATGCCAAAAATGTAAAATTTATTCCAAGAAAAGTAACAGGCTACACGGGTAAATTTTGGCAAATGCAACTTTATATTGAAGTTCACACATCTGTTTCTTAAAGAATGTGACTCACAGACTCTAATGTATTTCTAAAATACCAGAAATCATATGATAAGCTTTCACAAGTTAAAACTGAAATAATTGAAACGACCAATACACTGAATGTGCAGAAAGTATAAACAAGACTGTGCCTTCGGTAGAATAAATGCTTCACAAATTGTGCAGGATGTCATACTAAGGCTGCGGTCTCCCCTTGACAGCTGACTTAAAATATAAACATACATCAACTGCCTGCTTCTTAGAACACACTAGCATGGGTAGCACACCTCAGAAGAAAATCCCATTATTCCAGTGACGTGCACCTTCATTTTCAAACCATGTGAAGAAAAAGGAAAAAAGAGCATTAAATCATCTCCCATGCACTTCCACTTGCATGACTGTGACCAGTTTCAGATTCCACTTCCCTTGACTATTTGCTCCAATGCTAAATAAGATGAAGGATACTAGATAACCCTTTAAGGCAACATGTGTTTATTCTGCATTATTTGAACTGCTCATTTGTGACTGGCTGGTACCATTAATGTTGCCTCCCAAACCAGTATCTAGCATTTGTAAAATAGAAACGAATTGGAAAAACTTTATACCAAATCAACAAAACCCACATAATACATTTCAATGCTAGCAATTTCACTAGTAGATAAGGAAAGTGGTACTTAGAAATAGTCATGTCTTAATACAAAACAAAAAAGTAAACTCAACTGGAACCAATAGACTGCTTTGGAATGCTCCCCCAAACTTACAAGGCGATTTCGAAAGTGTAATATTCCAATAATTCATGGCACGTCTTTAGTGGATTACAGTACTTTAAGTCCCCAAATATTTTAGTCTTTGCAAAACAATAAGAGTATGAAATGTTTTTAAAGTCTTCAAACTTCTAAAATTAGTTTTTATCAACACGTTTACCTCATGTCAACTTAATTTATTAAGATGTCCAATGCTAATTTTTTTGATGTTTTTTCATATGTAGTGATATACACAGCATTTAGCACTGATACTTAGCACCTGCTACTTTCGTTATCTAGTTTTCAACCACATAAAGAAACTTAGGGCAGTGGTTCAGTCCTTTCTGAATTACAAACCTTCACCAGCAGTCAGCAGGATCACTCCAAGATTTAAAATAGGATTATAGGTGAACTATTGCAAAGACTGCAGAACGTTGCCCAAATCCTTATATCCGCTGATCCCATTCTTGAATTTCTTCTCAAGATATGGCTATGGGCCACAATTGCTTAGCAGAGAAGGTCAGTGTTTCACAAGGCTAAAGATTTACAGAAGCTCCCTCATATAACACAGTAAGGTTCCCTTGGTAACCTGGATTTTCTGCAGTAAAGAAGGGTTGTGCTGAAACAGCGCCTCAGCTCCCTGTTGGAGAAAATGCAGACAAAAGGATTGATTCCTGCTTGGGCAAAACTCATCCAGACAGCGGCTGTTAGAAATCCCCCTGGTACTACAGGCCCTCTTGCAAAAACTCTCCAATAACAGGCCACCAGGTAGGGGCCCCACAAGGTTAGGAAGAGGAAAGTCATGATATAGAACATCCTGCTGATTCTTTTCTCCATTTTGAACTCATCTAAGACCAATAGCCTTCTTCTGCCAGTGGTGTTTGCATTTTGCCTGATGCCCAGCAGAGTGGGTGGTGTGGGACCCCTTCCAAATCCTGCTAGCCAATTGGCGGCTGCCTGGCCACTGGCTCCAGGGCCATGAAAAGTCCAGTTCTGGCTGACTGCTGCTACAAACTGGACTGGCTTCATTTTCCTTCGATCGTGGACAAAGAATATCAGCTTGAGGTAGACAAGCTGTGTAGCTAGGAGGATGAGAGCAAGGAGCAGCATAAATCCTAAGGAATCATTAGCCCTGAAGGAGCGGTGTTGGAAGGTACACTGATCTTCCTCTCTAATGAATGAATAAGTGCCCACGTCTAAAACTGGGGGGAACGCCATGGCCACAGACAGAGTCCACACCATACAGATCACAGCCAGACACGTCCAAAAGGTCAGCCTCTTTGTATAGAAGCGATGATGAGCGATTGCTAGGTATCTGGTGACACTGATGCAGAAGAGCATGAAAGCAGTGTGGAAACAGGACAAAACCCCCAGAAAGGCAATCACTTTGCAAGTCAGAGTCCCGTAAGTCCAGGTTGAGCCATTTTTGACAGAGTTGAATACAAATGGAAAACAAATTGCAGATCTGAGGATATCTGAACAGCAAAGATCCAGCAGGAAGTAGTATGGTGCTCTATGCAAGGTCTTATCTTTCACTAGCAAAATGGAGATCAGAAGGTTGCCCACCACGCTGACTCCTATTATGAAACCCAAGGAAGTCAGTTTCAGAAAGGCTGTTAGAGGCGAGAGATTTTGCAAAATGTTGTCAGCTGCATGGCTATAGTTCGCCATAGATGGATGGAGGATAATGATACAGCCTCAATCAAGTCTCATGATCTAGATATAAGAACAAGGAAAAGATCGATCCATACATTTTACTGAAAATGTAATCCACAAAGAGAACTGATCCGATCTGCAGTCATGCTTCCTCTCTTCTTCTATTTGATTTGCCATCAGAATATCTGGAAAAAAAAATGAGCTATCAGTTCTTAAGTTAACAAGCAATGATGTCAGACAGTGCTAACAAAGCTGTTCATTTACGGGGAAGCAAATAAAGTTTTAATTTTGAATACTATTTTTTTGCCTCAATAAGTAATTTTGCTCGAGATTTCAAAGAATTTAGTTTTCTAAGCTAGGTGAATTAAAAACTGTTCTGATTTTGGAGAACATACATTTGATTGGGTGTCTTCAGGACAGAAGGAATAAAATGTTCCACAGTCGTAAAATATGACAGTCCACAAATTAATCACTAATATTGCAATGGAATCTACAAGATTACTGATGGGAGAGCGGGGGGACTAACCACATTTTTTTGAGGTCTGTTAATATCTGTCAGTGTTTTACAGGCAGCTTCCCTGCTGGTATGAATCCAAAACCCCCTGCAAAATACATATCTTTTAACTCAAGTGCCACTATTCATGCTGCATGAGAGTATTTGTTGATTCATCTTAAAGCATAATTTCAACATCAGACTTTGAAATTAATAGAAACTTGGACGTAATTTAATCTTTTGTTTTTCTCTCCCACCCCTCCCCCCATTTTTGGCAATTCTTTTCTCTTTTAAAACCCACATGATTATTAAAAACGGTTCATGTAAATATTGGCCAGGGAAACACACCCAGAGGAATAATGCACTTCCATTTGTAAACCTTGGCTGCCTGGATTCAGATGAATAGACTATGAACCTGTATTTCTTTGGCAATTAGGGCTTTCCCATTTGCACTGGTAATCTTTGTTGAAAATCACAAGTGGCTTCATTTTAAAACAAAATGCACATTGTCTGCTAGGTGCTTGGGAGCCACACCAGGAAATCAGCTTCCTCTGTTATTCCCACGAAGCAAAGTGTGTTTCCTTTGCCACTTCTCACTTGCCTGGAATATGCTGGTAGAAGCCCAGGCAAAACTGCGTTCGATGATTTTAATTTCCCCACCGGTCCATCTCCGGGTAAATACCGATCGCATCATGCAACATTACGAAACCTGAAATCCGCCACCCCTGGATTTATAATGGGGGGGTGGGGGGTAGGAGGGGGGGAGGGGGAGAGAGACATGCATTACATACGCGAAGATAGGGAGAGAGATTGCTTCTGTGCTGCAAGGGAACCGTTCCCGGTGATTCGCAGTCTGATATTCTTCAGTGTTGCAACGCTTTCCAGAAATGGAGCTCTCAATAAGCCCTACTGAAGATGCATTGTCTGAATGTACTTCCATTATGCAGTTTATTGTCAAAAAAAAAAAAAAAAAAAAAAAAAAAACCCTCAGGGAGGGCTCTCTCCCGGTGAACCTGCAGTTTTCATCAACACTGTACAACCCCCTCCCCCAAACTTAACCAAGAGTATATCCTCCTACCTGTTGGTGTTGGATATCCCGACAGACTATACCTTCTTCTTTCTATAAATTGCTGATTTTTTTTTTGCCTTAGTGCCTTGACTGAGCATCCAGGCTGGGCTCGGCGGCGCCTGCGCGCTGGAGCCTCCTTGAGCTCCAGCCGCGTCCTCCCCTGTCGCAGCGGCACGGTCTCCCCCAGTAACGCAGGGGCCGCGGCGGCGGCGGCGGCGGCGGCGGTGGCGAGGGCGGCGGCGACAGGGGCTGCTTCGGCCTCTGTGGAGCCAAAAAGAGCCCCTACTCCAGGGACTGAGCTTGCCGAGTTTATTGAATTTTCTGTCCGGTTCAACTGGCAAATTTAGGCCTTTGTCCCCTTGTGGTTGCTTCTGAACTTTTCCCTCCCGATATTTGAAGTGGGGGGTTGGAAAGGCTCATTCAGGACCTCAGGCCCATCTTCATCCCCTAAGACAGAGTCCCGTGCCCTGGATGTCCGCCCTCTCCCCAGTTTCCTGGAATCCTCGCCTTCACAAACATTTTCTTCCTTTTTCTTTAAGGACGGTCCAAAGCATAGCAAGCTTCTTTTAGATTTCTTCTTACAGGATTTCCCCAGCTGACCTTTGAATTTGCAGGTTAGCTGAGAAAGAAGGAAAGAAAGAAAAGGATAAAAAAAATTAATAATAATAAAGGAAGGAATAAAGAAAGAAAAGAAAATTTTGAAAGGAAAAACAAAAACCCACACAGTCAAAAATCTTTTCCGTAGGGAAGAGGAAAGCAGGTTAGGGCAGCCCCGTCTTTGTTAGTCATCTTCTGTTCTCCAGTGCACAAAAAATTGCGTTTAAGTAGGAAGAAGCTAAGTTCTTAGGACAACTGCAAAATGATTTACATTCATCCTGCTTTAATGGATATGACTGGAAAATCAGGCTTTCACAAATTTTAAATGGCTATTCCTTCCATTCCACCCCACCAAGCAACAGCCTTTCTCTCCCCTTTTGCAACTTCAGCTGACCAACAGAGGGTAATGTCAAAGCAGTTGTAAGAGTTTCCTTTATTCCCCTTTTGTTACTACAGATGAAAAATACTAGGAGTATAATGAATACATACAATTTTCACCAGTTCCAAAAGGTTCGATGATATCCAGACTTCACATAGCCTGACACCTGAGTGCTTAGGGATGCCTCTAGAATCATGCATTTCCTTTTTTTACCATATCTGAAGAGTTTTGTTTGTGGGGGTGCTAAAGGTTTCAAACAACTTACTCCAATCCTCCCTCTCAAAAAAACGAGCAGACATGCTTTCATTAATTCCCAATGTAAAACGTCTGCTTCTCTTCCTGCATGCTTATTGCTTTATAATAATCTGTTAATGAAACAGAAAAAATAAAAATCTTCTCCACAGTAATAATTTGATCTCGAGACAGCAGTAAAATACCTCATTGCTGGGTGGTGAGATTGTGACATTCGGCGGAACTCAAGCCAATCAGCATACAGATAATATGGGTTAATTTACATACTGTGTTTCTATTGGACACGCTGAGGTAGAGCTTTCTCTGTTTAAAGCTTAAAAAATGAATACTTCACTGTCATGATGTCACAGTCGTTACACAAAGCCCTATGTTGGTAATACCGAAAAGATGTTAAATTACCCAGATATATTTTTGGATTTCCTAAACCCATTAGAAAACGGATCATTTATTTAAGAGGAAAAAAAAAAGGAAGAAGAATATACACAAGACACTTAACTTTGGCATTCCCTTAACCTAGAAAAATCAATCCTACAGCAGTACTGCAAGTAACTTGAGGGCATTTCCATTCAAGTAAAACATTGCTTTTTTTTTTTTTCTTTCCCAAAACGAATTCAGAAGAACTAAAAACTGCATGATGGTTTGCAACTTCTAAATGAAATGTCAAATTAGTTTTTATAGAACTACTAATCAATTCAATTTGTTCTTTTTTTTACTTCCCAATTAGTGTCTCAATGTACTTTTCAAAGAGTTATTATTTGCTAAATTTTTACAGTTGAAAAATCTATAGAATAAGACTTAAGTAAGTTTGCTAAAGGTTCATGATTGGCCAGATGTTAGGTTGTATAGATTAGGGAGAAGCTATTTAAAAGTAAATTAAAAGGGTGACTGCACTGCCAAGCCATGAGGCAATAATTTACTCTGCCAAAAGGAATAGGGCTAAGATCCAAGGGTTTAACTAGCCTTATGCTTTAAGAAGCAGGTATTGATATCTTAAAAATAAGGGAAGGAATTGTATGTATGTAATATTCTTTCATATCCACATATCAGCTTTTGTTTTCCCCCTTTGCAGTTGTGCACAGTTACATTCACTAGTTCAGTTTTTCTAGCTGTTAAATGAGAATGTCATTTGCTTGCTTCACTAGGGGGCTCAAGAAATTAATGAGATAGTTCCCAATTAGTTCATTAACACTACTGGAGAAAACATTGAAATGTACATTTTTCATCACCAAGGATTTTAAAAAATATGTGTAATAGCTGACAAAGTTTTGTATTATCCAAAGTTCTGAAATATAAAGCTATTGCTTCAGAATGCTCAGATCCTACAAGATCCCACTTATTTGATCTTAGCTATTTTTTAAAAAAATTTCTTATATCATCAAACCTAGGAAAATTGTTTTTCAGGTTAAGAGTACAGGAATAAAGCAAACACAACAAAATACTATACCCCTTAGTGCTTGGGTTTGAAGGATTTTAGATGGTTTCAACCTCTTAGCATATTAGACTTACTGTATTGATCAGTGTGTTAGGAAGACTGATGTAATTTGCTTGATTTTGTTCTTATAATAAATATACACAGTTTTATTTATAAAAACAATTGTCTTCTTGGGAACCAGTAGTTAGCGTAATGGCTATGTTGCTGGATTCCCACGTAGTCGACTGCGGTTCGCGTCCCGGACCCGGTGGCTTAAAACTCATGCCGGGCGCGTGTGCGTGCGTGCCCAAGATCCCAAGAGGAGAATGGAGGAGAAGGGATTGCGGCGTGACCATCACCCCTGGGGGGTGATTTCTCGCTTTCTGTCTCTATGTTTCTCTCTGTCTGTCTGGCGAGCGCACGCGCCCTATAGCAAAAAAAAACCTCTCAAAAAAAAAAATTGTCTTCTTTTCAAAATTAATCTAATATTTCAGAATTTTGCCAAGAAAAACATATTCTCATGATGGGAAAACAATGTTTTTCTCTTATGCATTGTTTATGTGAATTTGAATGTCAGGAAATAATACAGAGAATGATAGGCTAGAATAAAATATTCTAAGAAAAAAATGTTTTTAAGGTTTTTTCCTTAGGGCATGTGAACTCACCAGAGAGAAACAGAGAGAGGGAAAGTAAGAAATCATCTCTCCAGAGGGATGGTTGACCACGCTGCAATCCTTTCTCCTTCATTCTCCCCTCAGGATTTTGAGCATGCATGCACATGTGCCCAGCATAATTTCCAAACACGCAGGTCTGGGATTTAAACCATGGTTGGCCATGTGGGAGTCCAGTGCCTTAATCACCACACCCCCAGCTGGTCCACTAAGAAAAGATATTTAATTATTCTTCAAAATATCATCCCTTTCATTTAAAACTTATCAAAGCTTTAGAAACATGTTATCTTTGGTTTTTCTCAACCAAAATTGAATGGCATTTGTGAGAAAAAATCTTTTATAAGTTTTCCCAAAGCTATCTTGGAAAGAAAGTTTCCCACTGAGGAATTTTGAATGGAAACATTTTCTGTTAGATTATTAAAAAAAAATAATAATCTGGGGACCAGCAGATGGTGTAGTGGTTACGTTATTGAACTCCCACGTAGTGGACCACAGTTCAAGTTCCAGACACAGTGGCTTAAAACTCATCCCAGACGCTTGTGCATGAGTGCCCAAAATCCTGAGAGGAGAATGGAGGAAAAGGGATTGTGACATGGTCATTCCCCCCAGGGGGTGATTTCCAACATTTTGTCTCTCTGTCCTTCTCTGTCTCTCTGACCAGCACACGTGCCCTATAGCAAAAATCTCTCTTAAAAAAGTAATAATCTGGAATAATTGAGAAACAGATTACACTGGGTCATTGAAAAAGTCATGACATAATTTTCTATGCAAAATGATTTATGACTTTTCTGACGACCCAGTACATTTACATTTTGATAATGATGTTCAAATCCTAGTTGCTGCAAACAGTGACCTTTCACACAGTGACATTTAAGTAACTAAAAGTTTCTAGGGCATTGTACTCATCTACTTGAGGAAAAGAATGGTGAAAGAATACACTATACCTAAAGAACTACCACCAGATTTTAAAAATTGTGTCTTGGGAGTTAGGAATAACCATAATCTTGAACATCCCAAACAGTGAGATTTCTTCAGAATTTTAATAAGTTTTAAAAAAGATTAAGAATCTGGCATATTCCTTTCCAGAATGCTAAAAGGTTCATTTGTCAGATTTTTCTCTCTGCTCTGCCACAAACAGGTTCCAAAGTGCTAACATAATTCATTTTTAATATTAAAACTAGTATCTCTCATACTTTCCTTCCAGATTTTGGAAATTCAGAGATTTACCTGCTCTGACCTTCATGATGCCTTTTCTCTGAAAACTTTAGGACTTGTTACTTTATTTAATTATTTAATAAACATTTGTTGAGTTCTTACTCTGTATGAGGCATTATGCTAAATCTTCCAAAAAATGAAATATTGAGGAGTGGCACCAGTTTATAGGCAGTTGCATCAATGTAAGGAAACTCTGATAGGTGGAATGGAGGGAGTGGAATGGACAGAAACAAAGAGATGGATCTGATTTGTAAGAGTAACCATAGGCAGTCCCAGAGTAGAGAGGTTAGATTAAGTGCAGGTGCATAGGGAGGCAGTCTCACATAGCCTACTGATGTTGGAGTTCCAGCCCTGGTGGCTTAAGAAACACGCTGGGACCATGTGCATGCCTGCCTCAAATCCCGGTAGGATGGAGAAATAGACAAGGGATTGTGGCATGACCATGCATCATCTCTCTCTTTCAAGTGTGTGTGCATGTGCTCTCCTACAAAAAAGAAAAAAATATATAGAGAGAGAGACGTCATATGTCTTATCAAATGATTAGATAAAGGAGATTGAGAAGTAAGAATTAATACTCGGGTTTGAAGCTTGGATAACTGGGAGGCAGAAGACATCATTAACCAGAGGTATAAAAGCTGAAAAAGATAGAGCTGTTTTAGTAAGAAAAATAATAAATTATTTTTAGACATATCAAATGCAAAATACTAGTGGGATATTCAAATGTTGATATCTGGCATAAATTGGAGTGGAGCCCAAATTCAAGGAGTCCTTACAAGCTGAGGTGGAGTTAGGGAAACTGTAGGGCATTATTGCCAAGGTAGAGACTTTTGAGAGAAGAAAATTGAGGTAAAGCAAGTAAACCATGTCCACTATTTTCAGTCTGGATAAAACAAACAAAAAAAAAACTACAGGAATGCTTCTATTTAAGAAATGTGAAGGATTGTGGAAGAGCTAGTTTTAGACCAAAGGAAGGAGGATCACTGATGTCATAGATAATGAGAGAAGAAAGAATTTCAGAAAGGGAGTGGTCCTCGGAGTAAATCGTGACAAGGAAGTTGGAAAAGTGACTGAGAAGATATCTTTGGGTCTGCTGATGAGAAAAAATATTAGCAACTATTCAGAGTGCAGTTTCAGAAGAGCAAGGCAGACTGCAAAGGATTAACAAGTGAGGGTCATGGGCTTAAAGAATTATAAGGTCCGGCTAAGAAACTACTTTGCTGTTAATGACCACACTGTCTCAGTGATAAAGGTTTTAATGAATTCTCTTGATGTTTTATGAACAAAGTGGTAGTTATTTAAATAAGTATAGCATGCCTTCTTCTTCTGGAAATCTTTAAAACTCTTCTTATATTACACATTATTTAAATGTGAGCTTGTGAATGAGGAGAGCAATTGTAACTTTCTCTACTAATGCCTGGTAAAACTGGAGAGCTTAGGGAAAAAGCTCTTAGTCTGTTAAAATATTCTAAGCCATCACATTAACTTTTTTTTTTCTTTTAAGTTGCAGTTAGTTAATCAGAAGGAAAAAAACAAAAAACGGTGCCCCCCCCCCCCCAGGTGGGTGTCACATCAGTGTGTATGAGGGTATGTGAGTGCACTTATGTTGGGAGTATAGATAGTGATGAGAAGCAAATGCTGGTAAAATTACTGAGAAATGGGAAGTTAATTTAATATTCGAGTTAATGGAGAATCATACATATCTTACATGCATTGTAAATTTTCACAGAATAAAAATGCAATATAATATTTAAAACTATAGAAGTATAAAGTATTTTTTCTTAAATTATTTGGAGGTTACCTCAGTCATATAGTGCATTAGGCTATTATTATGACTACAGTTATATGATAATATGAGAAGATTATAGTTACTTAAGGGGGTTGTCATTTAACTTTTTGACAAACGGGCATAATTAAAGCATGGTTGAAAGTAAAGAATGTCACCTTAGACTCTAAAATTTAAGAGCTTACCATAATAACTGTCCAGGCCTACATTCTGATTTTTTCTGATTAGCCCTTTCATTTTCATTTGTTTTAATTTTTCAAATTTTATCATTTTGTATTTACAAAGTAATACAAAGACAAGACCAAATTTCCTACCCCTCATAGATATAATTACTATTGTTAACTTTGTTAACATTTGGTTAAAATGAAAGTGTGCTATCATCTGCCTAATTTAACATTAAAAAGGATTTTATTAAGAATAAGTCTTGGGGGGGCAGCATTATTTCATTCATTCAACAATTGTCCTAGTCTCCACTAGAATATGAGCCCTATTTCATCACTGTTCTTTCCTGATGCCCAAATAAGAAACACCCATGGTTTTATTGTAGGAATATAGAGGGCACCTGTCACATTTTTTTGAATGGCTGATCATGAACTTACTACGTAAAGGATGCTGTACTAGGTACTGTGGGGAGGATATGAAAGAAGAAGGAAAGATAGGAACACAGGCTCTGAGTGGACTCTGTTTTTCTAAATTTAATAGGGTTGGAATAATTATTTGCATTATGGGCAAAGAGTTTTCTTGGCCAAGGATTTACTCTGGATTTGGGGGAATTTTGTTTGCTTCTTAGCCTTATTACATTAGCATTTGCATGATTCCTTAGTTGCCTAATGCTCAGTAATTTCAAGTCAATTTCTAATAACTTAATGTCTCTCATGCAGATTATGAGCTAAGAGAAGATATATTATCCTTTGAGCTCCTATCCTGGTGCTCAAACACATGACAAAATATCCATAGTTTTTATCTGGGTTTGGACTTAAGATAACTAATATTTTTAATAACCAAAAGGGTGGTGGATACTGAAAAAAAATTAAAAAGAACAATCTGATTTATTAGTTCGGAATTTAAAAGTTCGATATAAAAATTTTAAATGATGAATACATTCTGTTCTAATTTTGCCTGTTATTTATACATAATTACCTATAGAAAACAGAAAGCAAAGGCAATAAAACAGAAACTGGTCATTTTGCTACTTGGAAAAAGATTTTATGAGGATGATATTATGCTTAAGTAAAACTTAGGTTTATCTTTTCTTGCATTTTCTTTGTCCTCCTTTTAGAAGATAGCTCTTTTGTTTTCTACCAGGCATAAATTAAAGCTGAATATCAGAAGTTCTTATATAAAATAGTGCTGATTCATCTTACTAATTGAATACAATAAAAAAGCTACCAGCCAAATCACTCTTTTATTTTTAGACAGGCTTTTTTTTTTTTTTTTCCCCTGTAGGGCACATGTGCTCACTGGAGAGAGAGACAGAGAGAGATAGAGCGATGGAAAGCGAGAAATCACCCCCCAGGGGGGATGACCATGTCACAGTCTCTTCTCCATTCTCCTCTTGGAATTTTGGGCACACATGCACATGAACGTGGCGTGAGTTTGAACCCACCAATTCCGAGACTTGAATCATGGTTGATTATGTGGGAGTCCAGCAATGTAACCATTACACCATCTGCTGATACTGCCAAGTCACTCTTTTAGCCCTCTTAGCCTGAACAAAGTCCAGAGTTAATGATAAAATTTATAATGTCTGGAATAAGGAAACATAGAACAATATTTACAACAATTCAAAACAGGGTGGCAGCTCACTTTGAGATGGCTGGGTGTATAGAATTTCACAGTAAAAAATTTGGTTGGGATTGCCTTTCTCCTTTATCTGATCTGGGATCATAGCATCCTGTATTGGCAGATGGTATATGATTTATAGCTGTTGTTTTCTGGCATGGCTATAGTTAATGGATCATTAATCATTTCTATGGGGTATAAGGAAAACTGTTGCATGCACGAATTATGAAAAATAGGTCTTGTTTATAGAGATTCAAAATAGCAAATGCCTTACATGTAAAAACTCTACAATGTGCACTTCTAGCTCGTAGCCAAATTTTGAAGATGCTGCATAGGGTAGACAGGAGGAAGTAGAAACAGTCAAGTAAAAATAGTCCCGTAACTTCCAATATTAGAAGCATTTTTTGGTCTGTGTATTTCATACCTTTTATTCTCCATTAATTCTTTATGTATTATTTATTATCTATTCTCTGTAGAACAGAGCTATGATTCTAACATTTCCAGAGACATTTGCCAGTCGTTTGGGTAAACAGTTGTCTAGATAAGACAGAGGGCTACGGACTCGTGTTAGGCACCCAGGTAGCTGCTTTGCCCTCCTATGAGGATTCTGAATATGGACATTTCTGCCAGTTTTGGTGGAGTATTTCCTCTAGTCACTATGGAGTTGTGGTGCACAGTGCCAGGACTACTATCATTTTGTTCTACTTATATTAATATTAAATTCTTTGACAACCCCAGGTCTTTGTATACTCTATGTCTTTTCTGGCAAGTTTCTTCTAATGGAACCATGGGGCTCCTATATTTCTGTTAGAGTAGATCTGGTTATTTAATGAAAAACAACTCCATTGTTCAAAAGCTAAAATTCTCTCTCAATTTGGCATTGACTAGTTGAGTATATCCTCAGTATACAGGTACGGATGTATATACTGCTTAGCATTATACAATATAAAACACCTTCACCTACATTGGCTCTTCTGAACTCCCAAAATGTTTAAGTGGTTGTGTCAGGGACTATAGACTCTAGCCCAGAGAGTGTTTTTTTGGTTTGTTTGTTTGTTCATTTAGGAGAGGTTTTTGCTATAGGGGATGTGCACTCACCAGAAAGACAGAGAGGGACCAGCAGTTAGCATAATGGTTATGTCACTGGACTCCCATGTAATCGACCGCAGTTTGAGTCCCGGATCCAGTGGTTTGGACGGGCGTGTGTGCATGCGTGCCCAAGATCCCGAGGGGAGAATGGAGGAGAAGGGATTGTGGTGTGGCCAACCTCACTGGGGGTTGATTTCTTGCTTTCTGTCTCTCTGTATCTCTCTGTCTCTCTGGCGAGCACGCGCACCCTATAGCAAAAACCTCTCCAAAAAAAAAGAAAAGAAAAAAAAAAGAAAGACTGAAAGCGAGAAATCAGTCTTCCCGGGGAGATGGCCACACTGCAATCCCTTCTCCTCCATTATCTTCTTAGGATCTTGGGCACTCATACCCATGCGCCTGGTGTGAGTTTAAGCCACCGGATCCAGGACTCGACTACGTAGGAGTCCAACGACATAGCCATTACACCAACTGCTGGTCCCCAGAGAGTGTTTTCCATTGCACTATAGCCTTCTTCAGGATTCAGCCTTCATTAACACACATCAGCACATTGCCTAGTCTGCTCTACCCTTGCAGCCTAAACAGTTTTAACATTTAATTTAAAAGACTCTTATCAGGACAGACAGTGGCACAGTGATGGAAAGGATCCTGGATCAACTCAGAGACATCACTGAGTATGCTTACATGCGTATGCCCATGATCTGGGGCTGGTTAAAGGCAAGGGGTAGATTATAGTGTCAGGACCCTTTTGGGGATCCCATATCTCTCACTTGCTTTCTGTTTCTCTCATTCATGGAAGAATTAAAAAGAAATAAAGTATTTTATTTTTGATAAAATAAAATATCTTTTATCAAAAACATATGTACAATGCACACTTTTATCTTGGAGTACTTCAGGACTTCACTTTCCAATTATGATTTTTTTTCTATTCATGCACTATTAATTCCTGTAAATTCTAATGGGAGTTAAGCACATAAATCCTTGGCATTTGGTTGAAAGACTAGGAATCATGCAGAGACAGCACTTTTGTGTATAGCCTACTTGTAATCCACTCTATAAATGGTCTGTTTTTTGTGCCATCTGGCATCGAATAGGTGAGATTCTTGCTGAGGTTTCATGATGAGTCTTACTACTACAGAAGAACATATATAAATTAACATTTGGCGAAAACATGGACTGAATTTTTGATCTTGCACACAGACTATGTTCAAGATGATACTTTAGTCAAACATCAAGAAAGTTGGATTGATACATGCCAATGTCACCCTCAAACTTGTGTGTCTACCCATATGCTTGATATTTAACTTGGCCTGTTAGTAATGTTGATACTGCATAGCTCTCCGATGGCAAGAGCTCTGTCTATGTTGATTTTGTGTCCCTGGTGCCTAGAATAGTGCCTGGCACCCAACAATTATTAGCAGCATATGAATGTTCCCACTTAGAAAGTTATTACAATTAGGAATTAAACGACTCTTGTCCATCTATTTCTGCTAACACATCTTCAAGCAGGTATAGAACTTTGAATATAAGTAAAAAGAATCGTCTCTTCTTTCACTTCAGAAACTACATGACTGAAATATTTTTCTTACAGCACGCCCAAGTAATTTTAAAGTACAATAGGTCATAGAAAGCCCTAAATCAACCTAAAACTATGCAGTATCAAAATAATTGAAAGTGAGACCAGCAGATGGCATAATGGTTACGTTACTGGACTCCCACGTATCAATCATGAATTGAATCCCAGACCTGATGGCTTACAACTCACGTTGGGTGCATGTGTGTGCATGCCTAAAATCCTGAGGGGAGAATGGAGGAGAAGGGATTGTATCATGGCCATCCCCTGGGAGGTTATTTCTTGCTTTCTGTCTCTCTGTCACTCTCTGTCTCTCTGGTGAATGCATGCACCTTATAGCAAAAATCTCTCTTCAAAATAAATTTAAAAATTATTGAAGGCAAATTAAATACCCAGTACATGTGTATATACACAAGTTTTGGGGTGAGGTGGGCATCAATCATGAACTTTTTTTGACTTTTTACTACACATCACTTTGAACATAGTCTGAAATTGGATTAAAAACTATGTGCAGTAGACTAGTTTATTGATACTCTAAGGAGAAGGGGTATGAAAGTTAAATTCATTTTTACCCTGGAAGGATTTAAACTTTGTGAAGACCATTAGGATTGCCTAGGTTTATTGACTTTTAGGGCTGAACAGTTAGTAGTATTTGCCTAGTTTTTATGATTTATAAATTAATTTAAAATACATGATTTAATGGGATTATAACCTCATCCAATGCGGTAAGTACCCTTATAGTCACATAATAAAAACCAAATTGAGAAAGATGATTAATAGTTATAGGGTGCTTATAATGTGACAGGTTTTGTTCTTCACATTTATTAACTTATTTGATGTTTACAAAACCTTTTGAGGTAGGTTTCATTTACTGACAAGACAATCTGTTTTATCTGAGACTCGGAGAGATGGAATAATGTCAATGTTGATGGAAATGCTGGCATTTGTAATGAGTGACTTTCCTAAAAATGTGGTAAAAGTAGAAACTTGATTTTGTTTTTTTTTCTGATACTAAATCTTATATACTTTCAGTATACCACACTGCCATACTGCCTGTAGAATTTAAACTAGTGCTGTCCATAGATACTTAATATGAGCCGCACATGAAATTTAAAATTTTCAAGAAGCCAAAATAAAAAAGGAAAAGAAAGGAAAAAAACTCTAATTTTAATAATATATTTTATTTAAACCCACATACCAAAAATATTGTCATGCCCACATATAATCATGCAAAGGCATTAAAGAGTTAACTTACCTAATTTTTATCTCACTAGGCCTTTAAAATCCAGTATATATTTTGCAACACTTACAGCACATCTTAGTTCAAACTATAGTCACATTTTTAATGCTCAGAGCAGCTCTACTCCTTCAGGCCTCATGTCTTTGTGTACAGGTAAGAATACTAAGGCCTAGAGAAGTGAATTACCATAATCTGAGTTAATCAGGTATACAGAAGTCAATTTGGTGACCAACATGTTGAAAAAATTGAGTTGCCAAGACTTAAGACCCTTGGTAAAGTCTCAGCTGCTCTGCTGTGTGAAGTATGATTCTAGACGATCTTCCTGCATAGTGTCTCTTGACATCCTGTCTCACCTAGATCTAACTAACAAGAGCCTATGGTATTGCATTTCATCTCACAAACCATGAAGGCCAAACCAGCTGGTTTAACTCTCCAAAAATACATGTTAAGTGGTTGTTCGTGTGTTTACCTTTGCAAAGTTACATGAAACATAAATAAAAAGCTAAAAATGTTAACATACCTGTGTGCAATGGTTTGGATAATGGTTTTTCTAGCAGCTTGGTCCTCATGGTAATGGCTCTGGGAAGTGGTGAGACCTGTAAGAGGTGGGATCTCAAGGGAAGACACCATCCAACTGGCCGAGAGAACAGGAGCAACACATTGAGGAAGTGAACAAGTCTGCTTCTTTTCAGTCTCTCTCTCTCTTTCTGCATATGGCTTCTGACCTACCTTCTTCTTTTAGTCATGTGACTCACAACCAGAGGCTGGCCAGATGCCAGGTCCATGCTTTTGAACTTTCCATTCTTCAGAACCAAAAACCAAATAAACCTGGATTCTTGATAAATCAGTCTCAGGTATGTTTATGAAAATAAGAATGGATCAATGAACAATGGAAGATGAGCTTGGAAACTTCTACTTCCAGTGGATTTTTCTCTGTTTAAACATAGATCAGCCATGGAAAGTGTATCCATCATAAGCTGCTTCAATTTGGGAAAAAAAGCAGGATCTTATGGATTTCAGAAAATATGTTGTCTTAAAGATACCCCCTGACTTTATTTTACAAATACTCAGACTCTTACAGGTTTATTATACTGTTCTCCTGTTGACCACTAGGAAACCAAGACTCATTCTTGTATTTTCACTCTGAATTCATTCAGACTCTTCAGGTTGCCAGAGCCAGAATTGATATAAAAATGCATATTACAAGTAAAAATGTAAGTCAGCAATTATTTTCCTTAATAATATTCTCCACCAAGATAAAGATTTGCCTTTACATCCCCCCCCCCCAAAAGTGTACATGCACTCACAGAAGAGAGACATTGACTTGATTTACTCTTTTTTTTTTTTTTTGAGAGGTTTTCGCTATATGGTGTGTGCACTCGCCAGAAAGACAGAGAGAGACAGAAAGATAGAAAGCGAGAAATCACTCCCCAGGGGGGATGGCCACACTGCAATCCCTTCTCCTCCATTCTCCTCTTGGGATCTTGGGCACACACGCACATGCGCCCGGTGTGAGTTTAAGCCGCCGGGTCCAGGACTTGAACCGCGACATAGCCATTACGCTAACTGCTGGTCCCGACTTGATTTACTCTTCAGAAATTCATAGGTCCAGGGTGAAAGATGCAACAGTGTTAGTGAACTGAAGTGTTCAGGTGGGTGTAGTCGCTCACCACAAACAAGAGCTGATCTTTGAAACAGAAAGAGCTCCATAAGAGGAAAGCTTTCATTCAATTGGTATCAGCCAGGAGACAGAGCTTGAACCTGCCTTCCCAAGTGAACAAGGTTTGGAGTTTAAGGTTTTTAAGGAGAAGGCATGAGGCTATTTGAAGGTGGACAAATAAAAAGTCAGGGGCAAGCAGGTATCAAATCTTGGGTCAGCTGGTGGTGGTGTCTTTGATGAGTGGATCCCACATAGCTGACTGTGCAGTTTGAGTACTTGACCCTGTGGCTCCAAAAACATGCCCCAACATCTCAAAAGGAGGGAGATGGAGAAAAGATTTCAGCACGACCATTCCCCATGGGAGGTGTTTTCTCACTTTCCCTCTCCCTCACTCTGTCTCTTTTCAGTGAGTGCATACACCCTCTCCAAAACAAAGCAAAACAAAGCAAACAATACTAAATCTTAATTTTGGTAGAATATGTCAGTATGTTCTTGTTGGCAACAAAGAGTCTGTTGTTATCAGATTTGTTTCTGTTCATTGCTTGTTCTGGGGAAAGAGAGTCGAAACATCATTCTTAGATTTTTATCAATTTATTAGGTAGGACATCAGGTCTACATGGGATAGGAACAACATTTAATCAAAGTGTCCTATGAAAAACATTTAATCAGGGGACCAGCAGATGGCATTAATGGTTATGTTGTTGGACTCCCATGTAGTCGACTATGGTTCGAATCCTGGGCCCGGTGGCTTAAACTCATGCCGGACATGCGTGCGTGTGTGCCCAAGATCCTGAGAGGAGAATGGAGAAGAAATTGCGGTGTGGCCATCCCCACGGGGGGTTGGAGGGGGTGGTGGGTTGATTCCTCGCTTTTTTGTGTCTCTGTCTCTCTGTCTTTCTGGCAAGTGCATATGCCCTATAGCAAAAACCTCTCAAAAAAAAAAAAAAAAAAAGAATCATAGTGCTCAATGTTTAAAGTATACCATGGTCTAGGCCATCATGGCTAAGCTACTGATATACATGTGACTATTTAAAGTAAAATCATACACTAAAAGTTAGTTCTCGGGACCAGCAGAACTAACATAATGGCGTAATGGCTGTGTCGCTGGACTCCCATGTAGTCGACCAGACCTCAGTGGCTTAAACTCACGCTGGGCGCATGTGCGTGCGTGCTCAAGATTCCGAGAGGAGAATGGAGGAGAAGATTGCGGCCTGGCCATCCCCTCTGGGGGGTGACTTCTCACTTTCTTTCTCTCTGTCTCTATCTTTCTGGCGAGCGCACATGCCCTATAGCAAAAAGCCTCTCCAAAAAAAAAAAATAATAAATAAATAAATAAAAAGTTAGTTCTCAAACTAAAAATAAACAAAGGATGCACTTACTCAAAAGTTAACCATGTAGGACTGGTATAAACAGCAGGGCACAATCGTGGAGTGGCTAGTCAATAGTCCATTCACCATGACTAAGCATGAGAAATAGAATCCTATTTGAGACTATTTAAGAGAGTCATCTTTGGATATGCAGGACTTTGGGCTCCAGGTATATTTATTTTTTTCTATTTTTCTTTTTGTCTGGTACAATCTTCTCACTTGAGTAAAATGTGGGCTTTGATCTCACCTGTGGTAGCATCATCTAAGAACTACAATGTGTTGACAACTGTCTTGTGCTTACTTCACAATGAGTGCTTTTCAAATGGATGACAGTAAATTTGAAGTGCCAGTTACTTTCGGAGAGGTCACCCCTCCATATATAAAAGGAAAACTCTCTACCTGCAGTGTTACTAAAAAGCTATAATATTAAGCTTTAATATTATAACTTTGGGGCCAGCCAATGGCATTGTGATCAAGAAGGCTGGATTCCACGTGGTCAACTGTATGATGCAGTAATTCAAGTCCTGACCTGGAAACTTGGAACATGCTAGGCACATATGCATACACGCCCAGAATCCCCAGAGGAGAATGAAGGAGAGGAGATTGCGGCATGGCCATTCTCCTTGGGTGGGTACTTTCTCTCTCTCTCTCTTTTCAATGAGTACATGTGCCCTATGGGAAATTTAAAAAAAAAAAATTATACCTCTGTCAGCATATAGACTTGTTTGTTCAATGCTACATTAATTCATTATTCAGGATATTTTTAGGGAACTAAAGTTAAAAACACAACTAAACAAATATGAGGGAGCTTCAGAAAGTTTGTGGAATAAAGGAATTAAAGTATGGATTTATGTTAGTGCAAAAATTTTGAAGACCATGCGTAGTTTCCTCATAATACATATTTTCTATGAATGTTTTTAAGGTCCCTCATAATTACCAAGATCTCTTACAGTCCAGATGATGAGTGTTAATACTTGCAATGATAAAAGACACACTCTTGATTTCAAGAAACTTAAGAAACAGGGAATAGGTATGGGGATGGATTAGAAAAAGGAGGGCAATAGATTTGGTGGTGAAAAATAGGGTAAGTACCAAATAACCATAGGGCAAGGTTGAATGAAATTTAATTATGCACTATAGACTCTGGAGGACTAGTATCATGAACTCCTTTATGGAAAGGTTATGAGAGGGAGAAAACACTCATAAAGTACACAACAGGTGAGCCTGGAGGTATGGTAAGGCGTATGATATCAATAATTTATGCAGTCTGTTGTTGCTAGTACGAATGAGAAAATGAGAAAGGGCAAAGGAGTAGACCATCTTATGGCTCTCCATTCAAAATAATGAATCACGCTAGCACTGAGGCCTGGGATATAGATTCTCTCATGGCCCACTCGTGGCATTTGAATCCTGGACCCGTCAGCTTGAAAAACATGTTGGGGAGTGTGCATGTTTGCCCCAAATCCTGACACTGTAGAAAAATGGAGAAGGGATTGGGGCATGACTATACCACTTTGGGGTTACTTTTTTCCTCTCCTTCTTTTTCTCTTTTTGGTGAATACATACACTGTCTGGCAAATTAAAAAACACAAAAAAGAACAAAATGGTGGATTTTTTTTCCCTTCTATTTTGCCAGAGGGTACATGTGCTCGGCAAAGACAGACAGAGAGACAAAGAGAGAGAGAGAGCAGAAAGCAGTCCCCCAACTAGGTGTAGTCATGCCACAATCCCTTCTCCTCCATTTCTCTAATATTGATGGGATTTCGGGCATGCATGCACACTTGATAAGAATATTTTCTCAAGTCATGGGGTCTGGGATTCAAACTGTGTGGTCAGCCTTGTAGGATCCTGCTCCAGGTTAAAAAGGACCATGCAAATCCAGAGAGCCAGAGAGGATGGAAAGGGGAAGAATGAGAGGAGAGAGAGAGAGAGAGAGAGAGAGAGAGAGAGAGAGAGAGAGAGAGAGAGAGAGAAGGCAAGGAGAGGTAGAGAGAAAGAGGAAGAGAGAAAACGTATATGGTGCTTTCTCAAAAGTGAGAAAACTTCATGCAAGGTAGACCAGAGGTGGTGGGCATAAATGAGACTGGAGAAAAATGGGAAAGAAATAAGAAATAAGGCCAGATCAATCAGTACTCTCTTCTTTAGGGTTGTTAAGAAATTAATAAAAACAGGAAATCCTTTAAAGCATTTTCAGCTGGGATGTAACAGGATCGGATTTATGTTTTAAAAAGTTCAGCAACATTTCTGTGTTTAGAAGATGACAGAGGGATAAGGTAGGAGGTTCGAAGACTAGCTGGGGTCAGCTATGGAATTCATCCGCATCATCATAATGGGGTACTTTGGTGGGTGGAAGCTTAGGGATGGAGAGGAGTGGGTGTATCCTAGAGAAAAATTTGAGGAGGATTCATTGTGGTGTATGATGTGTGTCACACACTCCCTTAAGTGTCTGTCTCGGCCACTGGAAAGACAGTGTCTATAATGGCAGTGTCAAGCATATGAAACCACAAGGTTGCTTGTTCCTGGATACTGCCACAACTACATCAATTAGCATGTGAAGTGGCAGAGCTATGGTTGTTTTTGTTCATCTTTCTTTTTTTGGAGAGGTTTTTGCTATAGGGTGTGTGTGTGCTTGCCAGAAAGACAGAGAGATAGAAAGCGAGAAATCACCCCCCAGGGGGGATGGCCACGCCACAATCCCTTCTCCTCCATTCTCCTCTGGGGATCTTGGGCATGCTCGCACACGTGCCAGGCATGAGTTTAAGCCACTTGGTCCGGGACTCGAACTGTGGTCGGCTACATGGGAGTTCAGCAACATAGCCATTATGCTAACTGCTGGTCCCTTGTTCATCTTTCTTCAGACAATTCCTAATCATACTCGCTCACTACAGAAAATGAGCTGCCCCTGCTTCACTGAAATCCAGAAATGTACTAAATGACTACTACAATTTTCACAAAAGAGTTCGAGGAGGAAGTCAGTTCCTCATTGCTACCGATTGAAAATGGGTAATTACAATATTCTTAACACGTTAGACATTATTTTTGAAATGAGGAAAACTCCCCTAGGAAGCCACAAAATTTAATCACAAGTAGTTTTCTTAGAAATTACTGACAAGTAACTTTACAATGAAGAAATCATGGAGGTTAAATGATTTGAAAATGACCTGCTCAAGGTAATTTTCCTGATGGTTTATATATACTTTTCTTTCTTAAATAGTAGAGGTGATGCCTTGAAAACTGTTCAGTAAACAAGTGAAAGCTAGCACATGTCATCACGAGGCCCATAACGCTGTTTTATGCTGATATTAAAATGCTCTAAAAAATTTTGTGGCAAAATGAAAGGGTTTTTCTGACCAATCATCTGAAATAGAAGATGGTATAGTTTGTGTTCTTGATGATCATGTCTGTTTCTAAAATTCTTTTGTTAAATGATTTATGCACATTTATCCAGAGCATAATTATCTTGATTAATATTGAGAAATATGTTATTTATAATCCCTATGTTTAACAAAGTGCCACATGATTAGCCCTTTAAAAATAATTAACCCTCTTGTATATAAAATTTCATAATTTCATTTCAGATTATGAAGTTCTAGCTAATATTTTCAAATTTTAAATCATGCATATAAAACAGATTCAGGGGAAATATGTGTGAGAGGAGTACTGTAGTTCTGACACTACAAATCAAGGAAAAATTAAACCATGTGTTCTTTTTTTTTTAACAGTAATCACATCTTTCTGGTCTTCTGCCTTTTGCATTTAGATGTCAGATACATATTATCATCTAATAACAGAAATATTTAGAATGAAGTTACTAAAAATTTAAAAAATAAAAATAAAAAGGCCCAGCCATAGTGATACAAGCAGTTGAGGCACTGCTGTGCAGTGTGGTGCTGGAGGCCATTGGGAAGCCTCTGGGTTTGTGTCCTGAGTCTATATGAACATGAGAGTGCTGCAGGGCTGGTTACAGGGCTAGGTGGTGGAAGAGGATTGTAGCATGTAGACCCTACTGAAGGTGCTTCTCTCGTTCTCAGGAAATACATTTGAAAATTTAAAAATGTTGTTCTGCAGATACTTATTGATTTGGTCCTGTTTTTACCTTAGAGTGAAAATCACATCCATGATTAGTAAATGAAGATAGAGGTTTCATCTCTGCTTTCCATCATAACAAACAAACATTAAACAAGTTTCCATAGCGCGTATATATACATATATATTTTTTTTTCTGAGAGAGAGAAAGAAAGAAGAAAGAAAGAAAGAAAGAAAGAAAGAAAGAAAGAAAGAAAGAAGGAAAGAAAGAAGAGAAGGAAAGAAAGGAGGGAAAGAAAATCCTCCCAAGCATTTCTAGTCAGCCAGGATCATGAGATGCATCATATGTGTACAGGCTGACTGGGGAACAGAACCCACAATATTCCACATAGACATGGACACTGCTTGATAGCACATTATCACAGCACTACTGAGCTGGCCTATACAGTGCATTTATCTTTATGACTTTCAATGAGATGAGATTTGTCAGTGTATTTTTCCTAGAATATGGACCAGATCTGCTTTTTCTAAATAGGCAAAACCATATTTCCTGCCTCTCCTTAAATAATTTGAACATTTGTTATGCTACTTAGGAAAGACCTATGGTTGAATGCAAAAATTAAAAGATGATCACTTTCTTTCCTTTTTTTCCTCAAGAGTATCAAGTACAAACAAGACTAGGGAAAATTTTAGGGTAATCAAATTTTCTTTTCTTTATACCTTTGAGTTTTAGCAATTTCTAAGTCTATAATAAGAAAACAAACACTGAATAGCATCTTAAGATTCTCTTAGTGAAAATGTCAAAGTTAAGTCATAAGGAACAGTTTGAAATGGATTTTGTTTACAAGATGACTTCAAAAAGTACGTGGAAAATGGATTTAAAGCATGAGTTTACTTCAGTGCAAAAATTTTTTTGAAATGCAAACATAGTTTTTTCATAATATGCATTTTCTATGAACTTCTAGAAGATCCCTCATATATTACTTTCTAAAGATGTCTGCTTTATAAAATTGATGCTAGCTGGGACCAGCAGTTAGCATAATGGCTGTGTCGCTGGACTCCCACGTAGTCGACTGCGGTTTGCGTCCCGGTCCCGGTGGCTTAAAACTCACGCCAGGCGCGTGTGCGTGCGTGCCCAAGATCCTGAGAGGAGAATGGAGGAGAAGGGATTGCGGTGTGGCCATCCCCCCTGGGGGGTGATTTCTCACTTTCTGTCTCTCTGTCTGTCTGGCGAGCGCACGTGCCCGAAAGCAAAAAAAAGAAAAACTCTCAAAAAAAAAATTAATGCTAGCAGAAAAATGTTTCCCCTTATGAAATATCTCCAAAAGCAGTAACAGTAATATTCAGTAGGTCAACTCTTTCACATACATTACTTCATATATTCATCTGCTTTCAAGATAGGTAATACTATGATCATTTAACAGACAGGAAGACAGAATTTAAAAATTAAGTGACTTGCATGAGGTCACATTTTAAGTGGTAGATGTTAGATTCCAGAGCTTACACTTCTATTCCCTCTCACAGTGCTATCAAAGAGGCTGATTTGAGTCTCTAGCTGGGAGGTGGTCATATGCAGAGAACTCTCCTTCTTTCAATAAGTGCTACAAGCCATATATTGACAACTACCTTTTCCATACCCAAGGTTGGAAAAGGTATTTGATAATTCTGCAGAGCCTAAAAAGCAGGATGAAGGTTCATGTGCTATATAGCCTTTAAGATTTCCTAGGTCTGGCTTGTTCTTTTATAGTTGGCATATTTGGTATTACTTTGATTTTTCAAGAAGCTGCCAACTGCACTCTTCATGATGAGACGAAATATGGATATAGCCCCTTTATTTCAAGCCCAGTCTTGATTTTCACTCATACTCATGGTTGGGCTAATTGAATAAGGTAGGAATAAACAACATGATGGATGAATGAAAGGAGAGGGTGGGTGTGGGAGTTGTGCGAGCGAAGTAACCTTAAATAGATCATTTCCCAGGGCCAGTAGGTGGTGTGGTGGTTAAGGTGCTGGACTCCCACATGGCTGGCCATGGCTGGAGTCTCAGATTCGGCAGCCTGAAAATCACACTGGGCATGTGTGTGTATGCCCAAAATCCTGACAGGATAATGAAGAAGGGATTGTGGCATGCCCATCTTCCTTGGGGAATGACTTTTCACTAGCCCCCTCTCCCCCCAGGAAGTGCCTGTGCTCTATGGCAAAAACAAACAATTTTTTTCCTTGTTTTTTTCTTTCTATCTATGAAGTACCTCAGACAATTCACTTTTAAAATATGCAGAGAGAAGTCTTCTGCATCCAGCAAGATGAGAGTCAGCATCTTTTTTCCTATTTCTCCCATAAACAGAGCTAAACCCTCTGAAAATTATGAATAAAATGTAAGATTCTGAAAGGTGGCAAGAAGTCTCAATAGCTAGGTTCCTCAAGACTAAAGAAACAACAGTGTTGAATTCCCTGGATTGTTCCTCCTATGCCTCATATTGGGTACTGGAGAAGTTGACAGTCCAGAATTGCCAATGGACTCAGAAAACAAAACAAAACAAAACAAAACAAAACAAAACAAACAATACAGAAGAGAAAGAATGAATTAACCAAGAAAAGACTCTCTAGTTAAAGGACTAGGAAAGGAGATGCTTAACAAAACTGAAAACTTTTAGACAACTGTTCTACCCCAACCAAATACCACAGAAAGAACTGTAACCCCACACGCACCAACAGCAAAGGCTGCCTGGAGTGCTAAAACTTTTACCATCAGCAGGCTGTAATGAGATGTCCCAGACTCCACACAGGGGTGTTGTCAGTGAAGGCTAGGTGGGGATTGGCACTTAAATCCTTACCAGTTGGTAGTAAAGACCTCCCTCCCCCATCTGGTGCCAGAAACATGGGAGTCTGGACTTCCACTCCCATCTAATCTCCACATCAGTGGAAGGTTCATGGAGAGAAGTAACCAGGTGACCCTGGACTTCTGTCTCCATCTAGCAGTAAGGATGAGGCATCCTCCCTTCCAGAGACAGCAGTGTTAAGAGGTCTGCTAAAATACATTTAAATAAAGTCCAGAGCCTTTTTAACACAATATCCAAAATGTCTAGATAACAATCAAGAAGAAGGAAGATCATAACTTAAATGAGAAAAGACAGTCAGCAATCTTAACAATGAACTAATAGAAGCTGGAATTATTTGACAGGGATTTTGAAGCAGCCATCAGAATTGTGCTTCAATGAACAATCACAAATATGCTTCAAACAAATTTAAGTCTCTTCAAAGAAAGAGAAGATACAAACAGAACCAAATGGAAAATTCTTAACTAAAAATACAACAGCAGAGTCAGTGAATCTGAGGATATAACATTAGGAATTACTCAAACTGAACAAGGAAAAAACAACTAAAAATAAATAAGTAGACAGCTAGACAGAGCCTTAGGGCTGCCTGTGATTATTAATATCTAATATTGGGTACTGAAGTCCTAGAAGAGTAGGGGGAAAAGTTGGGCTGAAAAGCATTTGAAAAAGGTAATAGCTGAAAGTTTCCTAAATGTGGGGAAAGACATAACTCTACAGATGCAAAACCTCAGCAAGTTCCAAATAGGATAAACCCAAATATATCCATGCCAAAATATCAGTCAAACTTCGGAAAACTAAGAACAAAAAATGTCATGAAGGCAGTCAGAGAAAAATGGTTCAGGAAAGGTACCTATTTGGGCATTAGGGGAATGTTAGTTATTACAAAATTACAGAAAACAGAAATTAGTACTGGCAAGGACCTTAAATTCTTCACTTGTTGATATCAATCATTACCCTTCTGCCCTTTTCACTGAACTCAACCCAAGCTCACACACACACACAGCATTTACTGGATATCTACAAATTATGCTGGGCACAGAGGCCCATATATGGAGTTCTCATTTCTGCTCTAACTGTTCCATAGCAGGTGTTCTCTTTTAAACCAAATCAAGGCATTTTAGAATTGGAGAGAAGCTAAAAAAAAAAAAAAGATATGCATAGACATTTGTAATTTGGGATTCCTGGATGGGCTTCGACTTTGCCATCACCTGAAATTAATGTAAAGTTACAGCAGACAAGGGCATTTTTCGATGGAAAAACACACAAATTTCATCAGATTCCTTTTTGTTTTTTGAGGTTTTTGCCTTAGGGTGCTTATGCTCACCAGAGTAGGACAGGGGAGACGGAGACAGTGAGAAGGAAAGAGAAAAATTCCCTCTCCCCCAACGGGGATGGCCACACAATCCCTCCTCCGTTGTCTTCTCTGGAACTTGGGTTCACACACACCCAGCATGAGTTTCAAGCCACCAGGTCTGGGACTTGAACCGTGGTTGGCCATGTGGGAGTCCAGTGATATAACCACTATGCCATCTGCTGGCCCCAGATTTCATCAGATTCTTAAAGAAGCTGACCATCTAAACAAGGTTAAGAGCCACCGCAAGGGTTCTTGTTCTTTTTAAGCAAAACCATGTAACTCAAAACAGATGAGAAATGAAGCTATTTTTGGAGGAGGTGTCTGCATCACATCCATCACAATTCCTGCATGCTTCAAGAATTCTGTTTTCAAGGGGAAAAATAGGAAAATGGTAATTTTCTAATTCCTCCTAGGCACTTCTAGAAATACATTTCCACTAAAGAATGTTGGCCTGTCGTCTTATTTTGAACATTTTAAAAATAGTACCTGGAGGTGACTGAATGACTACTACACAATTGATTTAAAACACACCTTAGATTTGATTTCTCCTATCCCAATGAAAAAATTCAGACTTGCAAGGAAGCAGCAGAAGCCTCTCTGTACTAATCTTGCAACCTGTATCATTCTTTTCCTTCCCTTTCCTATCCCCCAAGAGGATGTACAATCAAGCTCTATTAATTACTGATACACGACGTGCAACTGCCAACTTATCCAAATAAAGAACGTCAGTGCTTTCTCTGGGTTAAAAACAAAAATCCGCAATGACAAAATCAAATCTATTCAGTGTCCATGTCTTTATAACATGGTCATCTTGTTTGTGCCTTGTATGAATCCCTCGAGAGTCAGGTCAGCTCACACCTAGAGAAATACACAGTCAGCGGGATTTTTGGTAGTTGCTGTCTGTTTTCTGATGGAAATAGAGGCTCCCAATGTCACCTGGTGAGCTAGAGACTGGTAATGTATTACGGGAAAAAAATTTACTACTTACTTCCAGTGAGATGCTAAAGTAGTTTGATTTACTCAAGACTATTTTATGCTGGCTGTATCTAAGTCTCACCAAATGCCAGGAATAATTCTTCGGCTCAAATAAGTTACAGCAGTCTTCTTAAACCAATGCTGTGCATAACAAGTTATCCTGGGCTCTTGAAACAAATGTAGACGCTGATCCATTGGTCTGAAAAGGACCTGAGTGAGATTCTGCATTTCTAACAAGCTTCCAGGTGATGTTGCTGGTTTGAGGACACTTTCAGTAGCTAGGTTAGTGTATGTCTCAACTGGCCGGTGTGCTAATCAGTATAGACTACTACATTTTCCTTCCATATCTGTGGATATTCTACCAGCAGCCTCTTCTATTACCCATTTTTCATTAATTATCTCTCTTCAAGCCAGTTTGATCAGTTAACAAAAGGCATCTCACTTTTTCCATTTAGCTTACAGGTTGTCCATGCACAGATTAAAAACAGCATCCCCCCTGCCCCCCAAAATAAAAAACAGAAATGGACACCACAGATGAACTTACAACATAATGGGTTTGTATTTAATATAGTACTTCTCACCATGAGAGCGTGACCTAATTAATTAATTAATATAAAAGTTTTTGCTTACATTAAATATCTTTTTCCATTTCAATGTTAATATAAAGGTTTTTTTAATTACATCTCTTCTCCATTTTCATATTGGATACATTGAATACATTTTCAAAACTTTTATCCTACAGAGATAAAAGTTTAAATTTTTAGCTAGTTGATACCTAAGAACAATATTAACTCAAGAGAGAAAACAAAAATCCAATAAAAATATGAAGACTTCCTATTGGTTCAGGAGGCAGTGATTATAACTGAACAGTCGGCCAATTCCCTGGATTCTGGACAAGAACTTCCTTATTTCATGTGCTTGACAATAGTAAAACTACGAAATATTACTTATGTAAATTTTAGCCATCTTACTTTGACCTTTCTAACCAGCAGACACAAATTACAGGCTGCATTTTTAAGTGCATTATTTGTTGTAAAAAAAAAAAAAAAAAAATTTTCCCCCTACTAAGACATCAATTTGTTCCCATTTTATGGGAAACAGCTAAGAATGTGAAAGTACCCTATACCATTTGGGGAAACTCGGACATCAATGCTCAGGTTTAGCCTCAACTGCACAAAGGTTTTTCAGGGTGAAGCTTGATTGTGAAGGCCCTTCAAAGTCATATCTGTCCACTTCTCTTTCGTGCATATACACCTAAGCAAGCACAAATGCCTGTGATGCTGAGGACCACACCTAGCAAGAGCGCGATGGCATCTCCAGCTTCCACGGCTTCCACAACAGGCAGCACCAAAAGCAGTGAAAGAAGCACTAAGACCAACTGTGTTGAAACTGAGGTCATGGTGTTGGGATCTTGAGGGCTGAAAGTTCCTAGAAATTAAAGGTGGAAACAAAAAGGAACCATTAAGAATTCCCATCTTTTCAAACTATGAATACATGACAAATAACAGTCCACTCAATCTTTTAAATTAGACTTTATGAATCATTTCAAATCCACCTCCTCATTTTACTGCTTAAAAAAAATTGAAGTGAAATAAAGGTATTTAGAAACAGTCATCTGAGGCTAATCTCATCATTTCTTAACAGCCTGCCTCCAGCGATTTTTCCTCAATAATGCCAACACCATGTGCAACATCAAACAGAAACTGAAGATCAGTACATAGTTAACAACAAAAAGAAAAAAGTCCTAAGACACTGACTTGGAAACTTAAAATAGCCTAGTGAGTAAAAATTACATTTTCTTAGGATGTCTCCCGTCCCAGAAAATGCAGACAAATCTGGCAAGTTATGGGGAATTAATAAGACTTACCGAGAAATGGTGTATATATATTTATATAAAATCCTATCTTATTTGAAATATTCCCTTCTTGGAGCTCCGGATGCAGAGGCTAAGAGGTTCCACGTGACACCGCCTAATATTGGGAAGGAGGGAGAGGATTTAAAAATTATTAGTATTACTTTAATGAGGCAGCTAGAATCGGTGCAGAGCGAGGAGGCTGGTAGGGAGAGGAATAAGTAATGAGTAGAGAAAACAGTTTCTCCAAGAAGAGGGAACTACACTTAAAGTTGATCAGTTCACCCGGAGGAAAACCTAAAAAAGAAACCGAACCTACAGACAAGTTCATTACAGGACTTAATATTAAAACTTGTAAAAGAATCTTTACTTTGGCCTGGCAAGATGCAAATCTGCCCCCTATTTAACAGATGCGATGGGGCAATCGGGTATACTTTGGAGACGAGTTCGTACATTACCTTCCAGGAAGCAGCCATTACAGGAATGGCGAGGTGGGCGGAGTCTCCAAACTACATTTCCCACAATCCCCGCGGCACCGACTCCCATGATGCACCGGCGGGCTCCCTTGTAATTGGCTGAGAAAGTGCCGGTCTCGCTCCCGTGGAGACAAAGAGGAACGAGGTCGCGGGGATTTCCCACGGCCAGTGGTTTTACTGTTAAATACATGGTTTAGTGTATTTGGACAAAAGCTCGCTTGAAAATAAGGTAAAAAAAATAACAGCACGTGTTTTCTACCCTGTTCAGGGTGTCAAGACGTTTAAGTATTGTTATCTTTTTTCTTCGACTGAGGTGACGTAACCGCTGGGAGAGAGAAGCCAAGTAGGACCCATCGGTTTCTGGTGCTTTTTTTTTTGGAGAGGTTTTTCGCTATAGAGCGCGTGCGCTCGCCAGACAGAGAGAGACATAGAGACGGAAAGCGAGAAATCACCCCCGGGGGGGATGGTCACACCGCAATCCCTTCTCCATTCTCCTCTCGGTATCTTGGGCACGCACGCACATGCGCCCGGCGTGAGTTGTAAGCCACCTGGTCCAGACGATAACCACGGTCGACTATGTGGGAGTCCAGCGACATAGCCATTACGCTAACTGCTGGTTCCGTTTCTGGTGCTTTTGATTGAGCTAGCAATTTCCAACATTTCAGAAGCAGGGAAGTTCCTGTCACATCTTCCAAATGTGCCTTATGACTTTTTTTTTTTTTTTAAACCAGTGGGGGAATACCACATTTAGAAGACATTTTGGAAAATGATTAGACTATTTATAATCCAAAGCAAAGTTTAGAAAAACGGTTTAAGCCATATAAGCAGATGTCTGATGACTCAGTTTCTACAGTTTCCGAGTTTGTCATTCAAGAGTGCACTTTAGTACTTCCTTCCAAGTCGTGTCTCTGTGAGCTTCCCATCCCGAAATGTCCCTAAGTAGTTGTAAAAAGATGTAAAAATGATCACTTTTAAGCCCTGAGACAAGAAGCGATGATTTGCGTGCAGTATGTGTTAACCCTTTCTGAAAGCCTTTCAACTCTTTCTGAAAACCTTTCTTGGATCCTAATGTCTGTAAAGTTCTCACCCAACCTTTCTAGTCTTTTTGTCTTCTGAGCTCTATTTACTGACTTGACGATTTATTTGACACCCTTTCATTGTAAATTATTAATGATGCAGATTGGAATGAAGTCACTGCCCGTCTGCCCAGTTCGATCCATCAGATTAGCATATATTCCTGTATTTTGTTTTTATCCTTTTTCTTACACATTCCTAGGCTCTCTAGTCTGACAGGAAAGATTTATATTCCTGGCACTTAACACAGGATGCTCAGTAATGTTGGCTAATGATAATAATTATCTGATTAGATAAATGTGTCCACAAGATTTAATGAACATCCAGGAGATGCCAAATAAACTAAACCAATGTGTCTGGCAAGTCGAAAGTCTGAGGATTAACTGCACAATAATGTTGGTAGTATTCCTTCTCCAAAATTGATTATTTTAACAGGTTCTTTCTAATTGCCTCATTTATTATGAACTACTTTTAATTTTGTATCTTTCTACTTAAGTTTATTTGGAACAGGAACCATTTTTTGTGGCTTGGAAAATAGTCTTGTGTTCTAGTGTGAACATTTTGAGGACCTGATTTTTCCCTATATATTTATTTTAGTTAACTGAAGTTAGCAGAGAGTACTTTATAAAGTTTGTGTTAATATTGACTTGGTTCTGGGTGTGTCAACCTTGAATGTAATGGATTGGCTTCCCATCTGTGGATAGGAAAATGCTTTTTTTGCTGTTGTTATACTAAGAGGTCAGTTAATGTCTTGGCTAATCAGAAAATGCATGGCAGAAGTTTGTGCAGGGATGTCTTGAGTCCAGATAGTTTCAAAAGTAAAATTGTTTACCTTTTCCTAACCAGCACTCTCACCTTACCTCTACCATAGTTTAACAAAGGTAGTGCTATATATATATTTTGTGTGTCTCATTACAATCCTAATTTCCAACTCAGGTGGTTTTCTAGTTCTTAATTCTCTCTTCTTAGTACCCTAACTAGTCATTAATAAAATGTATCAGATCGGGGCCAGCAGATGGTGTAGCAGTTACATTGCTGAACTCCTACATGGCCCACTGCAGTTCCAGTCCCAAACTTGGTGGCTTAAAATTTATGCCAGTCGAGTATGCGTGCATACCCAAGATCCCAGGAGAACAGAAGAGAAGTGATTGCAGTGTGGCCATCATCCCCTCTAGGGAGGTGATTTCTCACTCTCTGTTTCTTTCTCTCCCTCTTTCTCTGGTGAGTGCACACATCCTAAGGAAAAAAAAAAAAAAAAAACTCTTAAAAAATGTATCAGATCATTTACTGCTTTGCTCAGAGTCCTCTAATTCCATCACATTAGGGAGGAATCCAAACTTCTCATCTAGACTGGCAAATCCCTGCCCGCAGTGGGTTCTGCCTTCGTCTTTTGTATAATCTCATCACTCATGCTTCTTACACAGTCACATTCACTTCTTTGCTGTCGCTTTAATATGTTGATTCTGTTTTTCCCTATTGACTTTGTCCTTGCTGTTCTCTCTGCCAGCAATACTTTCCCCAGAAGACTTTTCTGTGGCTGTTTTCCTTAGCATCATTCAAGGCTCTGTTCAAATGTCGCTTCCTTCCCTGAATACCTTACAAAATATCTGTCCCATTTTCTTTAATCACTTTCCCATCTTATTTTTTCCTCAGAGTGTCTATCACTAATTGAAATTATATTATGCTTTTGTTTACATGTTTACTAGCTAAATAAGTATACTAAAGCAAAAATTCCATCAGGGTTAGGGAGTGTTTCAGTCTTGTGAAACACTGAATTCCCAGTTGCTAGTATAGTCGCTTGCATGAGAGATACTTAGTAGTTTGTGAATCAGTGAATGAATGGATTAGTATCAGACCAGAAGTTCATTAATATTTAGTCTCTGTCGATAGTAGAAACTGCTTTGTAAGTAAGAAGTCTGCTTTTGGGTAAACTGAAGATGCTTCGATAGAGATTGTTTTGAATCTTCATTCAAAATTTCAGTCTCACAAATGTTTCCATAATCTTAGTAGTTAGACTTCACATCTGTGTATATGTAAGATGCAGTAGCATCTAAAACAGGAATGTAATTTGTTTAGGTATCTGTGTAATGCTCCCTACTTACTGTTTCTGCCCATGTGGAACACCAGGATCTTAATGATAAATGTTGCTTGAGTCTACCAGGATACATTATTTTTCCTTCTTCACACTACTTGAAAGGTTTCCTTTAAGTATTTCTTAGTGTTGGAGAAGCAGTACTGGCAGTTTTTTGTGTGGTAATGCTTTGTTGTGCAGATACACCATTGTAGAACATTTAATATCTGTTGTCTATGCTTGCTAAATGCCAATAGCATTCCCTAGACAAGAGGACAACCAACTACCCTCACCTGTTTCTTTCTCCTTTTTTTTTTTTTTTTTTTTTTGGAGAGGTTTATGCAATAGGACGCATGTGCTTGCCAGAAAGAGAGAGACAGAGACACAGAAAGTGAGAAATCACCCCCCAGGGGGGATGGCCATGCCACAGTCTCTTCTCTATTCTCCTCTCGGGATCTTGGGCACACACGCACATGTGCCCACGTGACTTTAAGCCACCAGGTCCAGAGCTTGAACCGCAGTAGACTACATGGGGGTCCAAAGACATAGCCATTACGTCAACTGCTAGTCCCACTCTCACCTGTTTCTAAATACTCTTTGGTGGAGGATACTTCTAGTTGAGAACCAACTCTAAGCTTAACTCAGGATTTCATGAAGTAAAAGGTAGTTAATAATAGAATATACCAATTTCTACATATGTGTGCATGTACATACATACATACATGGAAAAAGACACTGTAGTGTATGTAGTTTAGGTCCTCTCCTGTTATGTAGGTTTTTTTTTCCTTAAGAGAGATTTTTGTTATAGGATGTTATAGGACGTGTGCACTCGCCAGATGGACAGAGAGATGGAGAGAAAGTAAGAAATTACCTCCCCAGGGGGAATGGCCATGCTACAGTCCCTTCTCCTTCATTCTCTTCTTGGGATTTTGGGCATGCATGCACATGCGCCTGGCATGTGTTTCAATCTTCTAAGTCTGGGTACTTGAACCATGGTTAGCCATGTGGGAGTACAGTGCCTTAACCACTACACCATCTGCTGATCCTGCATTATGCAGGTTTTATGTTGTCTACAGAATCCTTACTGTGTCCCATCAGGATTCCTGCCAGACGGATTTGACCAATCACTTTCTTATAACAACACCAATTCAGATTTCTGTTTCTATATCTGTCATTCACTTAAAATTTTAAGCTGCAGGGATGAAACATAATGTAGTATAAAAAATATTAGCTTATTCCCTTTCTGTCTTTATGGATTTAGGTAGTTACTTAATCTCCCCAAGGTTGTTTCCTTTCACAAAATGTTGCATATGGAGATCAATGAAATATTTCTGAAATGTCTACACCTTATAAGAACTCAATACTTGTCAATTCTCCTTTTATTGTATTTCTATTCCCCTAGGTAATGTTTAAAAGAGTCTTTAGGGTCAACTGCTTGATTAAACCTTAGCTTTATTGTTTAGTAGCTGAGTCACAGTAGACAAAGCTACTAAACCTCTTGAAGACTCAGTTTATCTGTAGTCTAAGATGGGACATAATAGCACCTACTTTGTGTGTTTATTATGAGGATTAAGTGAGTTAATTCCTGAAATTAGTAGCAGGCTTTGCAGTAAGCCCTCATTAAATATTAAGTATTGTTACTATTACTCAGCTGCGTGAAATGTGGGGTCTGTAGGTTGTAGCTATGCTCCTTTATGAATGTGTTCTGCACCACTCATGGCATATTGGAAATGCCTGTAGAAGCCTTGGGTTGCAGAAGCATTGTAAGCTTCCAAGACTTAGGTTGAGAGTTGACTGAAAAACACTTCTCTAGTACACTAAAGCTGTGGTAACTGTGGTAGGAAATCATCCTTCATACCTGCTAGGGGTTACATTTATGTGTAAAAACATTCTCCACTCATCTACAGTCACATCATTCATTCATATTAGGTTGAAGAGATTTTGAAAATATGGTTGAGAGAGTCTATATACAGATAAATAGCATCAAGAAATCATTCATCTTGAGTGATTGCTAAGGCCTCTCAAATAAAATCCAACGAGGAAACAAATACTCTTAATTCCTTTTAAATTCCATTTTTTAATTACAGCAGATAATCTGTAACTCTATACTGCTTTTTCCATAAGTTGCAGCAAATGAAAAGGCAATGTTAGAAGCTTTGCTAGAAGAGAATTACAGTAATTGAGACTTATAGGCTTAGAGGAATGAATTACTTCTGTTAGAAGGTGATGGGATAATTAATTGCAGAGCCTGCAGGACAGAAGGAATTTCTTTTGTGTTACCACTGAGCAGTGGCCTCCACACAGTGTTGAGTAAGGTTTTACCTTGACACCTTGGCTTCAGTCAGGCCCACTGTCTGAAAAAGAAAGGTGAACATTATTTTTACAAGCCTTATGTAGAACACATTTGCTTGTACATCATGGATGAAGACACTTTATTTTATCAAACAATCATGTTTTGTTTCTTTTTTAAAATTTTTCTTAGACTCGTGAGTCCAAGGTCATAAAAATGGTTTTCTGTAGTTTTTGATGTGTACTGTATTTGGAAGTGTCAGCTCAGGGTTTCAGTATTAGGTGATATAGATGCAGCGAGTAATTTCTGGAATACACTGACTATGGTCAGTTGCTTCACTCCTTATTCTCCAAACTGCTGTTTGATTGTTACATGCCAGCACACAATTTTAATGAACTGTTATTTTCTAGCTGCAACCTAGATTTAGATATTCATCTAGATCACGGCACCAAATTAACTGCAGTGATATGTGTGGTCCCTCTTCTAAAAGAGAAAATCACTTCCTTAGCAGTGATAGGCAGATAAGCAGCTTCTTCTGTGCCCAGTAAATACAACTGCAAGTTCTACTTGGGAACCTCTCTGGTAGCAATGTGAACCATCATTCTTCTGAAGCAGTGCCATATCCATTGTTTTCCTAAGCTGTGTGAATGCAAAAAGATCTTTATGTAGTTGTCCTTTTTTTTTTGCAGAAGTTTTTGCTATAGGGCGTGTGTGCTCTCCAGAAAGACAGAGAGACAGAAAGTGAGAAATCACCCCTCAGGGGGGATGGTCATGCTGCAATCCATTCTCCTCGTGGGATCTTGAGCATACACGCACATGTGCCCGGTGTGAGTTTAAGCCACCAGGTCCGGGACTCGAACTGCAGTCGACTATGTGGGAGTCCACAAGGTAGCCATTATGCCAACCTCTGGTCCCTATAGTTGTCCTTTTGCCCTAAGTATCTAGGCTTATGGAATCCAGAGTTTAGTCTTTGAATTCAAGAATTTGTAAGCCTATACAGTCCTTTACTAAAATAGAGAACACTAGTGATACTAGTGATACTCAAAGACAAAGAACATTACTTTAGTTATTTATTAGAACAATGGGGGGGCATAATTTCCCAAGTCAGTTGTTGCCAAGAAATGCTTTCAGATAAGAAAGGAGAAGTGGATTCTGGTCATTGTGTAACTGTTAGAAATGACTCATTGCTAGGCCCTGAAGGAAGGCACCTTTGGGATCCATCAGAAGAGACAGGATAGGCTGACATCAGGTTTTCGTGTTCACTGGTTGGGTGTCAGGGAATTTGTAAAACCCAGACTTCCTCATTAGTAACTGAGTCAAGCCACGTGAGTGGAAACATTTTACTGGAGCTTCACAATTAAAAAAGGCCAACCTAGAGCTAGCCAGTATTTACCATCAATAATAGGACATTCATCACAGAGGACATTATGTTAGGGCTAACTAATCATTAGGCTAACAGGATGGGATAAGCTGTGCTTTCTAGAGCTATTTGCTGTAGCAGAAAAAAAACACCTGTTGAGGCTAAATTCTTGTGTGCCAGCATTTTCCATGGGTGAATGAGAGAACTCCAAAAGGCCATTTTTGATATGGTTCTAGGTACCATCTAGAACCTTTTGGGATGTAGTCCTGACTCCCACCAATGAATCTCAGTTAAATGTAGGAATCGATTACACACATGCACCTATAAAGTCCAAGAAGGTAGAGAAATTTCACCTACAGGCATAATAACTTTGTATTTTACTTACATTGTATTTTACTTGTATTTTACTTACATTGCTGGGCTTCTGGGAGTAGATTAAGGATGCCTAGATGGCACAAGCTAATAGTTTTAGAAAGTTATTATCTCTTTTTATAAATCACTTTATCTCCAGTAATAAACCGATGAAGTATATAGACTTTGAAGACTGCTTCAATTGGCCCCAAATTCACATCTTTGACTTAGTAACTTTATGAACTTGAATATTATATATTGGATCATTGGAAAAGTCATGAAGTATTTTTTTAATATGTAAAAATGTGTCATAAGATATCAACAGATAGTATAATGGTTATGTCACTGGACTCCCATGTAGCTGACTGCGGTTTGAGTCCTTGGCTTAAAACTTATACTGTGTGTGTGTGTGTGCATGCCCAAAATCCTGCGAGGAGAATGGACAAGGGATTGTGGCATGGCTGTCCTCCCTGGGGGGTGATTTCTTGCTTTCTGTCTCTCGAGTGAGGGTATGTGCCCTGTAGCAAAAATCTCTCTCTCAAAAATTAAAAGCATCACGACTTTTCCAACAATTCAGTAACTTCTTGAAGCTTGAGTTTCACATCTGTAATGAAGAAATTGCTGGTCTTTATAAGATTGCCAGTGCAGAGTAAATGAAGTGACATTAAAATGCTTTAGTATGTTCAATATAAATGTTATTAGCAGCAGACTAGAATGTCCACAGACATGTACGTTGCTGATAAAATAACATTAAGTGCTACATAAGGAAATTTAAAGTCAACTAGGTTACCTTATGGGGCAGAGGCGGGGGAGGATGAACAGATTTATTATAGAAAAAAATTTTTTTGGAAAGTATGTTTTTCTGAGAAGGAATTATAGTGTGGCTATCCCCACTGGGCAGTGCTTTCTCACTTTCCATCTTTCTCCTCCAACTATAGGACAGTGTACATGTCCTATAGCAAATTAAAAAAAAAAGAGGAAAGAAAGAAAGAAAACAAGATCTTCTTAGAAAACATGGGGTAAGATTGATTGATTGGCATTTATATGTAACAAACACTTAAGATAGTGACTTGTGTGTACCTGAAACTGTTTTTACACATTAACAAATGTAAATCCCCTTATTTCTTAGAATAATCTCTAAGAGAGATCCTGTGTTACAGTTGAGGACATCGAGGCATGGTTAAATGATTTATCCAAGGTCACATGAGTTATGATATAGAGTCAAGATATGAATCCAGGAAATCTGACAAAAGCTATACTTTTAATCATTGTCTACATGCTATTATACAAAAATGTCCACAAGATCAATTAGCATTTTAATTTTCTGGAAATGAGGTGCTCTAGTGTCATTTAGGAAGCCTGATCATAGTGACTCATTGTGGGTGTTTGTGTACTTCCCTTCAAGCCCTAGATTAGTAAATGAATAAATGACAGTGTTCTCTTAATTTATCAATTGATTTTGAATTATACAATAACTATATACAAAAAAAACTTTTAAAAAATTAAAGCATATCTGACCCAGACTTAGAAGCATACTTACTGATAAACAAAGATGTTACATGTCAATGAACATAGATTGTGAAGTGTCAGCAAATCTTGACTAACTAGAAATCAGAAGTTCATATAATATACAAAACTCAAAGAGAAAGTAAAAAGGACCCTTTGGAAATCTTTTTTAGAGGTCAAGAGCTTAAACCAGTCACTGCAGAAATGTAGGGACTTTATTAACTGTACAGTATGCACAGTTCATAAGGAAATATTAATTCCTCTGTATAGACCAGGTGCTCATTATGATTAAGAGCTGGTAACCATGGAGACAGACAGCATGAAATTTATAAAATTAAAATCATACCAGATAGAAAATGCAAATAGCATAGGAGAGTGAATCATGCCCCAACTGGTCTTTGCTTGATTTCCCATGAATCTGAAGACTTAGGGAATTTCTCTTTGGCCATTTTCTGAGTAAAATCATTTATTTTGAAACCATAAATTTCTACTTTGGGTATTTCATAGTGTTCATTTATAATGCATTTTATGTAGTCTATTTAGACAAGTTGGAATGTATAACAGGGGGGTAGTATTTTCATAGGTAAATAATATTGGGAAAATGGTGACCTTTAAATTGTTCTTGAAAATCTGAATGAATACCTAAACCTTTTGTGTAGACATTTATTGTGGATTATCAGTCGACATATTGTAAGTGGTCACTTTTAGTTTCTTAATTTATCTCTTTCGCTAAGTCATATAGATGGTCCAAGTGGAGAACTTTATGGTATAAACACCAGCTTCTCTGTCATGGAATGATTTATTTATCTCTGAAATGGTAAGCCTGAGAGCAACAATAAAGTTTCTTTACTCTTGCCTATAATATTTTGATTGTTTATAAATCTATTCCCTCAACACATTATGACAAGAGACTACTTGTCTATAGACATTCTAAAAGTGATGTTGTTTGACTTAACAATCTTCACACATAATAAATTATGACAAGAGTATCTTACTTTTTGGAAGAATAATTTTACTCAAGGAGGTTGTCAGATTTTCCACTTAAAGTAAAATTATTTTAAAGGTGGAATAGGTGATATTAATATATGATATATATGATATATATTTTATATATATATGTGTGTGTGTATATATATATATATATACATATACATATATATATATATATATATATATATATATATATGAATAAGTCCTGTATGAAGCTATTCAGTTTTATTTGATTGTGACTTGGACCCATTTTAATGTATTTTAGGCTCTTATTTCTCAGGAGAATCGAAATAAGTAGTTGGCCTCAATCTGACAGTCAGAGTGAAACACTGTTTTTGTGAACATGCCTGTCAACACTAGTGAATGTATTAAAGTGAATGTGGTGTGCTATATAAGAGCAAGGACATAATCTTTTTTATCTGCATTGCATTGGTAAGAACCTTACTAGAATACTCTACCTGACTTTGGGTATCAGGCTTTTAAAAGATGCTATAAAAACAGTATAGGACCCAGGGAAGAATGACACAAGTTATCTAAACTTTGAGTATTATCATTTGCATCTCAATTACATAAGTTTATTTAAGATATAAAATTTAAAAACAAGTTTTCTTTTTTTTGGAGAGGTTTTTTTACTATAGGGTGTGTGAAAGACAGAGACAGAGAGACAGAAAGCAAGAAATCACCCCCCGGGGGGGATGGCCACACCACAATCCCTTCTCCTCCATTCTCCTCTCAGAATCTTGGGCATGCACGTACACGCGCCCGGCGTGAGTTTAAGCCACTGGATTCGGGACTTGAACTGCGGTCAACTACATGGGAGTCCAGTGACATAGCCATTACGCTAACTGCTGGTCCCAAAAACAAGTTTTCTAGGTAGATCTTAGGTTCATCTGATCTAAGAACTTTTGTCAATAGGAAAAAATAAATATTTGGGCCAATTGTTTGGGAAAAGGAGATGCGGGGCAAGTGAATAACATTTTTTTTTTTTTTTGAGAGATATTTGCAATTAAGGCATGTGAACTCACTGGAGAGACAGAGACAGAGAGCCAGAAAGTAAGAAATCACTGCCCAGGTGGGATGGCCACACCGCAGTCCTTTCTCCTCCATTCTTTTCTCAGGATCTTGGGCACTTATGTACAAGTGCTCGGCTTGAGTTTCAAGCCTATGGGTCCATCAAGCGTACAGGTCAAGGATTTGAACCGTGGTTGGCCACATGGGAATCTAGCACCTTAACTACTATGCCACCTTCTGGCCCCTGAATAACATTTTTTAGCCTTTATTTATTTATTTTTTAATGGGCTGAAGGAATGTGTGCTCACCAGCAAGAGAGAGAGAGAAAAAGCAAATTGCAATGGACATGGTAATGGCTCAGTCCTTTTTCTTCCATTTCTTTATCCCATCAAGATTTTAGGCATGGGGAACCAGCAGTTAGCGTAATGGCTATGTTGCTGGACTCCCACGTAGTCGACCGCGGTTCGCGTCCCGGACCCGGTGGCTTAGAACTCATGCCGGGTGCGTGTGCATGCGTGCCCAAGATCCCGAGAGGAGAATGGAGAAGGGATTGCGGCGTGACCATCCCCCCTGGGGGGTGATTTCTCGCTTTCTGTCTCTATGTCTCTCTCTGTCTGTCTGGTGAGCGCACACACCCTATAGTGAAAAACCTCTCCAAAAAAAAAGATTTTAGGCATGTAGACACATGTGCCCAGCATATTTTTCAATTTGTCGGAGCCAGGATTTGAACTACACTTGGCCATATGGGATCTGGCTCCCTATGCACAGGGCTTAACCACTGTGCTGTGGTACCAAACTACATATTTAACTTGATTAACAACAGCATTTAATAAAATCCAATTAGATTTATCCAGCTTGCTTGCATGGACCTCTTTTCAGTTATAGATGAAGTGGGAAATACAAAAATTTTTTGCTATTTGTACATCTATCAAATGGCATTTTTTACTCACTAGTACTTACAGCCTCACATTTCTCTCTTCACAACTTTATTTTTTAAGTGTGTAAAATCATTGCAATGATTTCTATCATTAGAAATGTAGAAACATGGGGACCAGCAGTTAGCATAATGGCTATGTCTCTGGACTCTCATGCAGTTGATCGTGTTTCAAGTCCTGGACCTGGTGGCTTAAACTCATGCTGGACGCGTGTGCATGTGTGCCCAAGATCCCAAGAGGAGAATGGAGGAGAAGGGATTGCAGCGTGGCCATACCCCCTGGGGGGTGATTTCTCGCTTTCTATCTCTCTGTCTCTCTCTGTCTTTCTGGCGAGTGCACGCGTCCTATAGCAAAAACCTCTCCAAAAAAAGAGAAAAAAAAAAAGAAATGTGGAAACATGATTTCTCAGGGAAAACAGTCTTTCCCAGCACTGAATGGGAGTTTGAATAGCAAAATGTACAATATTCTCAGTTTTATAAAAGAGTATTGCAGTCATGAATTTTATATGGTTATTTCTTATAACAACCTTCAGTCAAAGATTAGGACAAAGCATTAAATGTAACAAAATGAAGGTGATCAAAAGGTGTTGTGTGGTAAGTTCTTAATATATGCCTTTCTATGACAACAGTAATCAAGGATTGGCTTTTATAAGACCTTGGACCTATCCTCCCCAAACATTTCTTCTCTCAGTAGGTATTTGGAAGGCAGCTAGATAGCCTGGAGTGCTGGTATTCTAAATTGCTGGCAGAGGGCTCATCCATATGCTTTGCAACTGAAACCAGCAAGTAGCAAGATAGTTATCCTTTAATGAAAATTGAGCAGCTCTAACAAGTGTTCTTGCCACACAGCTATAGCTGTGTAAAGTGGAGCTTGGACTCAAGAGTCCTACTTTTTTTTGGTTATATCACTTATTTCTCAGATTATTCCTGGTATTATAATGTCTATGTAGTGGCATTCCATAAATACTTAATGAGCAAAGTAAAAATTAAGACTTTAGGGTTTTAGTCATCGTAAAGCTTAGTTTGAATCAACATCATCGACATAGCCAACAAAACAGTGGATGTGATCTAGGGCTGTTGGAATAGGTGTGTATTATCTAGAGCAGGGAGGGAACATTTTACTCTACTCTTACCAGTTTGGGCCATAACCATCAGTATATTCTTTTATGGGCTACTCACTTTCAGAGAAATATAAAAAACTAGATATTTACCAGGATTGTGACAAGACTAGAATCATTAATTGAGAAATATAGTTGAAAGACCATGGACCATAAAGGAGAAGACTCAGTGAGGCTGTCTGCTATTTTTGTTGTCTCATACGCTAGGAGAGGCCCAAAGGAAAAGAACTGGTCTTGTTCTAGATGGCAAGAGGGTAGAAGTAACAGAGGGGCATGTTTTAGCTCAATATAAGGAAAAGCTTTCTGATGTTCTAAGAGGGAATTGGCTGCCTTAGTGAGCAGTGAACTCTTGATCAGTCAGTAGGTTGGCTTAATGAACACTTGGCTGAGATGTACAAAGGATTCAGACTTCAAAGGGCTGGTTGGGTTAGATATCCTTGAAGGTTCTTTCTGAATCTGACATCCTCTGATTCTCTTATCTCCTCCTCCCACCCACCCCCAAGTCCTGTGCTAGTTGTCTGGTGCTCATTATAAGGGCTTGTTTCAAGAGTCTATGAGACAGTGCTATTTATCTTCCCAAAGGCTTTATTCTCTGAGTTTAAGAATTTCTGTCTTTCTTTCCTTCAAACTGGTAGGAAAAAAATTGGGCTTTTTATGTATTTATGAAAACTTTTATAATATTTTGATAGTATTTTACGAAAATATTGTAATATTGTTCATATTTTACCAGCTTGCATAGTTGCTACTATTTCATAAATTATTATGTAGGCTAAAGTATATACATGAAAAGTGGATTATGTATATTTTATTTAGACTAGCAAAGGTTTATAATCTGAGGATCAAGATACAAACTTGATCAAACTTTTGAGTGTAATGTGTCCTTAAAATGGATGTCTTATGGAATACCTATAAAATGTTTCCCACCATGTCTGAATGATCTTAACAGACTGTGGATATCATAGCAATATACCATATCTTTCTGAATGGTAAAATCTTAGACAAAAGTAGATTTTCATATTTCTTCTTATCATAGGTTTACAATTGCTTTTCCTGGCTGCTTTGTTTTAATTTTTGAGTGAGAAGGTCCTTTAAATATTGAACATTAAGGTATATTTGACTTTCGAGTAGGTGGGTAGCAAAATGTGTCCAGATTTAGAAGCATTTGATCTGTTTATTACATTATCTAGGTGCTTAGCTGGGGAAGTGAAACCTGAAAAACAAAGTCAAAGATTAAATTTTCAGTTCCTTTTCAGCATCTAATAGTATATTCCAGTATTTTTATTCCTAGATAAACACATTAACATATTACATTATCTAGTTTTAGCTAAATTAAGCCATTGAATAAATGGTATCAAAGATTCTTACAGGGAACCAGCAGTTAGCATAATGGCTATGTCGCTGGACTCCCACGTAGTCAACCGCGGTTCGCGTCTTGGACCCGGTGGCTTAAAACTCACGCCGGGCGCGTGTGCGTGCGTGCCCAAGATCCCGAGAGGAGAATGGAGGAGAAGGGATTGCGGCGTGACCATCCCCCCGGGGGGTGATTTCTCGCTTTCTGTCTCTATGTCTCTCTCTGTCTGTCTGGCGAGCGCACGTGCCCTATAGTGAAAAACCTCTCCAAAAAAAAAAAAAAAAAAAAGATTCTTACAAAAAGGATGTGGGTTTAATATAACACCAATCGCTCAAAGAATTGTAAAGGGAATATTATGTTTTAATAAACACAGCCAATAATGAGCTTCAACCATTTAGGTCTAGTTATCATTGTACAGAAGATTTTTTTTTAAGCTCGTGACAGCCATAACTAAATTTAGAACAAGATTTTTGAATCATGGCATCAATACATGTTAAGCCAGGATTTAAACATATAATTTTCTTGCATTGACTTTAATTTAAAAATTGTTGTTAAAAATACTTTAGTGCAGGACCAGCAATTGGCATAATGGCTATGTCTCTGGTCTCCCATGTAGTTGACCATGGTTTGAGTCCTGGACCTGGTGGCTTAAACTCACACCAGGCGCATGTGCGTGAGTGCCCAAGATTCTAAGAGGAGAATGGAGGAGAAGGGATTGCAGCGTGGCCATCCCCCCTGGGGGGTGATTTCTCGCTTTCTGTCTCTCTGTCTCTCTCTGTCTTTCTGGCAAGTGCACGCGCCGTATAGCAAAAATCTCTCTCAAAAAAACCAAAAAACAAAAAACTTTAGTGTGAGAAAATAAATGGAATCATTAACAAACTAAAGTTATATTTCACTTTTATTCATTTATTAAACTTTTTTTTAATGTTTTAAAAATAAAACATAAAACTGGAGACCAGCAGATGGTGTAGCGGTTACATCGTTAGACTCTCACGTGGCCGACTACGTTTGAATCCCAGATATGGTGTCTTCAAATGACAGCAGGCTCATGTGCGTGAGTGCCCAAGATCTAGGAAGAGAATGGAGGAGAAGGGATTGCCGCATGGCCATCCTCCCTGGGGGGAATGATTTTTCACTTTCCCTCTCACTTTGTCTCTATATTTTTCTCCCCAGCAAGCACACACTAAGGCAAAAACCTCTAAAACTAAATACATACATATATAAACATAAATAAGTAAACAAACAAACCTACTGGGGGGCCAGTAGATGGCATAGTGGTTACGTCTCTGTAGTCCCACATGGGCAACTGTGGTTTGAGTCCCAGACGCTGTGGCTTGAAAATCATGCTGCGTGCGTGTATGTATGTGTGCTCAAGATCCTTGGAGGTGAATGGTGAAGGGATTATGAGATGGCCATCCCACTTGAGTGATTTCTCACTTTCCCTCTCACTGTATCTGTCTTTCTCTCTGGTGAGTGCAAAAAAACTCTCTAAAATAAACAAACAAGCAAACAAACCTACCTACTGGCTTGGTAATACATGAATATAATTTATTAGTTATATGTGTGTGTATGTGTGTGTGTATATAGTGACTGTTCAAATATTTTTTAAGATACATATTCTGGGCTGGTCCTGAAGTGTAGTGGTTAAAGAGATTTCTATTTCCTCAAAATATGATTTTCTCCAAACAAATCACCAGTTAATCTATAACTAATCATTTGGGTAACCAATGAGTGATCAGTGTTGAATTATATGAAATGTTTTCCATTTTGTAAATGGCATGCCCAGTTATCAGTAGAAAAAAGACTATATGGCTATGAAACATTTGAAGAGAGCAGACATTGTCTCCCTCCCTTTGCAACAGAGCAGTGGGAGGAGGAGCCTGCGTTGACTCTTCTCAGTCCGTTCCTTTTTATCCCCAAGTGTCGAATAAAACATTTTTTATTTTTAGTTGAGATTAAAATAGGATATTCTAGCTATAATGTTGGTGCCCCTTTAAGACACTCCACCTATAGGATCTTGTCAGGCCTTCATTTATACAATAGCATGTTACGAGAATCAGGTCTTAGATTTCCCCATACAAATGTTCTTCCAAAATCCTGGGTTTTCAGCCTTAGCCACCTTTCCCCACTAGAGTGGAGCATCCATGATATGTCTTATGGTAATAGGGAATGCCACGTGGCTTGAGGGCTTATGTTATGGCGGAAGAGTATAGTTCTTGTCCAGATAGACATTAAAGTACTGAGCTACATTGTCTAATGGAACACAGGTTTTCCCATAAAGCTGTGTGTTTTATACATTTTCTATAAAACATGAAATATTAACTCTTGATTTATACTATATATTCAGTGGTAGTTTCTTCTTTTTTTCCCCGATTGATCTTCAGGTAGATGTTAGACATTGATTTTGTTTTTTTGGGGGGAGGTTTTTGCTATAGGGCACGTGCACTGGCCCGACAGACAGACAGAGATGGAGAGACAGCGAGAAATCACCCTCCGGGGGGAATGGCCACACTGCAATCCCTTTTCCTCCATTCTCCTCTCGGAATCTTGGGCAACACATGCACATGTGCCCGGCGTGAGTTTTAAACCACCAGGTCTGGGACTCGAATCGTGGTTGACTACATGGGAGTCCAGCGACATAGCCATTATGCCATCTGCTGGTCCCAGGCATTGAATGTTGATACTAAAATTTCCTATCCTATAGTCTCTCTTTAAAAAAAAAAAAAAAAAAAAAAAGACTTATTTAATTTAATTTGGTATTTTTTAATTTGATATAGGTCATGAACACTTAACAAAGAGACAGAGAGAGAGAGAGAGAGAGAGAGAGAGATAGAGAGAGAGAGAGAATATGAGAAAGTAGGCAGCCAGGTGCAGAACTGGAACCATGGTTGGCCGTGTGGGAGACCAGCATCTTAACCACCATGCCACCTGCCGGCCCTCCTATAATCTGTTGATTCAATATTTTATAATTTTTAAGGCATTTTTATACTTTAAAAAAAGCCAAAATTCTTTCACTATCTCTTTCTACACATGCACATACATACACACATACACCCACACACAATTATTCCTTCTGTTAAGGTGACAATTATTTTGTCCAGATATGGCCTTAGTGAAGGCTAGGCCAGGGCTGGGTACATAATTTTCCAGTCCCAATACAAAATGAAAATGTGTTGCCTCTTGTTCAAAAAATATTAGAATTTCTACATAGTGATGACAAGGCATTGAACTTTCTTGGTTCTTTTCTAAAGTGTAAGGCCTGTGTGACTGCAGAATTCACATGTGCATCCTGCCCTAGGTGAGGGTCCAGTGAATCAAACCTTTATTTAATGATGGTAACTTTCCAGCACACTTTTATTTCTTTCTTTTTAGAGAATTTTGCCAAAGGGCACATGTGCTTGCCAGAGAGACAGAAAGCAAGAATTCACTCCCCAGACGAGATGGCCACACGGCAGTCTCTTCTCCTCCATTCTTCTGTCAGAATCTTGATATGCACACACACATGCATCTGGCGTGATCTTTAAGCTGCTGGGTCTGAGTCTCGAACTGCTGTCGACTAGGTGTAAATCTAGCAACGTAACCGTTACAACCATCTGCTGGTCCCTCCACTTTTCAAAGTCTAGCTCCACATTTCTAGGACATCAGTTGCCTCACCAGGCTCAAGGCCTGACTCAAACCCAGGGCAGACAGTACCACATAAGATGAGGTGCGATTGGAGGTTCTGAAACCTTCAGAACCCTTCTAGAAAAAGTGCCCATGGCTAGGGCCATCACCTGCTGAAGCCCCATGGGCCACATTAGGGACTGAGGAATCTGCCACATCCCTTGGCCCTGCTTCACTGGGCTTTCTTGGAGCTCTGAAAGGGGGTGGAAAGCCAGTGTAGCAACCAGTAGCAATCAGGGTGGGGACATGTCCAGGCCCGGAGCTATTGGTGAACTTACAAAGCCAAGAAGAGAGTTCTGGTGGCTTCTCCATGTGCTGGGAGCATGTCCTAAGAAGACTTAATGTGGCAAGCTCAGACCCAGTTAGAGTTCAAGATTGGGCTGCTTTTAGAGTTAACTTCCTATCAGCCTTAGAGTCCCAGGCTCCTACAAAACATTAAAGAATGGGTCCCTGCTCCATTGGCATCTGGCCCTTTACCCAAGTGTAGGGCTCTGCTATTCAGTTATCAGAGCCACTGTCAAGTTAATTATTTACTTATGCTTGACAGAAGTTTCTATTTAAAAAAAAAAATCCAGAAGATTCATTTAAGCCTTTTTCTGGGTAGCAGTTTCTACCTACATATAAAAATTATGTTTTCTGGGGCCATCCTGGTGGTGCAATTGGTGTGGTAAACTGAGCTGCAGTGCTGGAAGTCGCATGGCCAGGTGCAGTTCAGATCACTGGGTCAGGCTGAAAATGTGCTGGGTCTGGGGTACAGGCCCAGGATCCTGAATGGCTGGGGAAGAGGGTGGTGATATAAGCAAATTCTATCATGGTTGTTTTTCCCTTTTTCTCTCACTCATGAGCTTGCATATGCTATTATGAATATTAATAGATAAGCATTAAAAATGATATTTTTTAAAAAGGAAAGCACGTCACTATTTTTTTGCTGTTGTGCATGATCTATTTAGGGAGTTTTCTTTGTGTTCATATACTCTAGAAAAGAAGCTTAGGTTTTCATCAACTGAGAACCTGAATCAGGTGAACCAATTAAGTTAATTTATACTTTTTAAAGTGTTGCTAATAAAACAATGAAAATGACAAAAACAAAACAAATATACAACAACAAAACCCTCAAACTGGTAAGCCTCTTGTACCCTGTGGATGGGATAAAAGAAACAGTGATTCCATGGCAACTTTTCATTAATTTTCAAAAGGAGATTTTAGAGACTGATTGAGGACAGGAAAAACTGATTTTATTGTAATTATTCTTTTATTTTGATCAGAAAAAGGTTAACTGGTTCTTTTTAAATCCAACAAAATATGCTTCTTATATCTTTGAGAACTTAGTGGTCTATTGTGGACAAATCATTTTGTTCTTATGCTCTTTCAATTATAATTTCATTGGGATATGAGAGAATATTATTCCTCTTATGATAGGAAAGTGATAATATTAGATAACTTTTAATACCAATGAGACAGTTCTTAAAGTTTTGTTGCACTTAAATGGAATTGGAACCAATTAATGATGGATTATTTTCTAGATCTTGTTTCAACCTCCATACATAGGTTCACATCTCTAATGTAATACTGGAACTAATAGTAAAATCAGTTACTAATGAAGTCAGCAAAACTATTTGCCCTACATAGTTATTGACTTGGGTTTTAGATTAAGTTGCTTGGAAATAGACCTCTGAGATAAAGGGAGTTGCATACAAAAGTTTTTTTTGGTACATGCTCTCCAGAAAAGCAATTATGAGGCAATGAAAAAAAGCTTATTGGGCAGAGGGGGAAGCTGGCTCACAGTGCAACTGAAGGCCCAGCTGAGTCTATTGGGAATTGGATATCCTCTCAGAGTTCTTAAAGATTGAATCAAGGGGACCTTTACTCATCTGCATGAGTTGGTCATTTACTGTGCCTCTTTCCCGGGAAGGGGCATGACCTTAAGTGTCCTTTCTTATGGTAAAGAGCAATTTTCTGTGAGAAACACAACTATGAGCTTTTTTTTTTTTTCTTGGAGAGGTTTTTGCTATAGGGCGTGTGCGCTCGCCAGACAGACAGAGAGAGACAGAGAGACAGAAAGCGAGAAATCACCCCCGCAGGGGGGGATGGCCACGCCGCAATCCCTTCTCCTCCATTCTCCTCTCGGGATCTTGGGCACGCACGCACACGCGCCCGTCGTGCGTTTTAAGTCACCGGGTTCGGGACGTGAATTGCGGTCGACTACGTGGGAGTCCAGCGACATAGCCATTATGCTAATTGCTGGTCCCAACACAACTATGAGCTTTAACAAATGGCATTTCCAAAAGCTGTGGGAAGGAGGCTTTAACTCTGAAAAGGGGATCTAGGTGGAACATCACAGTAACAACTATGCTTGAAAAAGTTATCCAGCATTCTGCAGTCAACCACATAGGGCATCAAATAGCAGCTTGGCAGGGAGAGTAAATGCTTGTACATTATGGCTTCTGTTTTTGACAGCATTAATTGGAATTGTGTTTACCATACCTGCTATGGGCTGTCAGGGCAAGAAGAGGATATTTGCACTGTACCCCTTTACCCACTTGTCAGATTCAAAACCAAAGCATAGATATTGTGTTTGAGAATTGAACCAAAAAAAAAAAAAAAAAAAAAAAAAAAAGTTGAACCTTAGTTTTCTTATTCAAGAAATTAAAAAAAAATGTATCTGTATTGAGTTTGTCTTGATGCCAATGGGTCTATAATAGAACTATTAAGTTAACATAGTAAACATAATCAACACTTCAGTTTTGAGTTACCTTAAGTGGGTTCTAAAAGTGACTTTTAATTAGATACCTGCTTTTGTATTAATCATGAAAAAGTGGTAATGTTTCTTTTGATTGGATTTGCTTGTAATGATCACATTTGCTTAGATCCAGATAACAGTAAGCATGTTAGAGCAATGTGATGCCCTACTCTGTTCACTAGGCAGTTACTAACCACTGTGAGAAGGAAGCAGTTGATGAACTTTCAGACAGTTGTGTGTCACTGGAATGAACAGTAATAAAGGTTCTTTTTGTATTAATAAAACTACATAGATCTTTTTAGCAAATTCAAGTCGTAGCTTTATGAAAAATGTATTAATAAACCTGATTTTCTTTTTGTAAGACTTGGCTTTGATGATATCAGGACCCTGGTCAATCTGGATAGTATAGAGCTAAAATGTCCTGGGTGTATGCATGTCCAGTCATTTAAATGTGGGATGTAGAGCCGAGTGGCTTAATTTTTTGTTAATATCTTAGATGTTTACACAAAGTTAAACATGAAACCAAGTGATTTGAATTTCCTCATTTTTTTTAAGAGAGATTTTTGCTGTAGGACGCATGCTGTCACTAGAGAGACAGAGACAGAAAAACACAGAATGAGAAATCATTCCCCAGGGGGGATGGCCATGCTGTAGTCCTTTCTTCTCTATTTTCCTTTCAGGATTTTGGGCACTCATGCACACATGCCTGGTGTGAGTTTCAAGCCACCAGGTCTGGGACTTGAATTGTGGTCAGCCATGTTGGAGTCCAGCACTTTAACCACCATGCCACCTGCTGTCCAAAATTTTCTCATTTTTTAAAACAAATAATTACTGATGTGTTGGGAATGCTAAAACTGGTCACCCCGTTGATAGTTTCTATGGGCAAATCAAGGCATGCAGGGTAGAAGGCCTCCTGGAAGAGTTGTAATATTAGTCCTTTAAATTGAGTTATAACCAACTGTATTAAATATGACAGGGAAGTTGTATTTTTTTTTTTTTTAAATAAGAGAGAAAAACAGGTGCAAAGACCTTAGAGTGCCTCTCTATAGTTCATGATAGATAAACCACAGGCTATTTTTCCTAAGAGTCATTAAGGAGAAGGGAGATTAAGAAGTAAGCAGGGGGTCTCATTACAAAAATATTATACTGTGAACATAAGACTTATCCTAAGAACATGGGAAACCACTGAAGAGCCTTCAGGACCTTGACTAGATTTGCATTTGGATGGCAGTGTAGACAGCAATTGGAGGGACAACATGGGGAGGCATCAGGACCAGTGAGGAAATAAAGAAGAGGTTGGGGAAGATAATGCAGATTAAATTTGGGACAGTGAGCATGATGAAAAGTGAACAGATATGAGAACAGTTGACCTGTAGGATATGCAATACATATTTCAAATACTTTTTGCAATGGAAATAACATTGCCTCTGTTGGTGGGGGCGATTCTATGATAAGTGGATCTCTAATTTCTTTCTGTATGTTTAATGAAATCTATAAAACAATTGAGAATACATTTTAAAAAGCAATAAAAATAACACCACTACAATATTATGTAAAAGAAACTATTACCAGAAATTAGTTTTCTTTTCCTTTGTTGAGGAAGCAGTGTTTTTGTCCTTGAGACACTTATGAGATCTATGAGTTTACCTTCAAATTTCTTTTCCATTAATTTGTATTTTTCCAAGGTTGAAGCTTGTCATTTGGCAGTAAACACCCTTTTATTTTTACATTTGTGGTACTTGAAGTATATAGATAATATGTTGAGATGTTTGTGTAAAGGTCCATGATACGCACACGTTCATGCTGGAGAATCACTTATTTTCCATTTTATCAAATTCTTTTGCCTCATTTTATCCTAATCACTCCCTAGCACACAAGATGCAAGTAGCAATCCACAAGCATTATAAACCTTCATAAAGTGCTCAAGAAGTTTCAGAGTGAGTCACTTTCCTACTTGAAACGAGAGGTGCTTTATTTTCTCTCTGGACACTGGATAAGCACAATGAGATGAATAAACATGCTATTTTGTGTAAAACGGCAGGACTCACCTTGGCTCTTAGTCTAATGTTTTCTGATGTCATAATTCCAGTTTAGTTTATTATGGGTATTGAATATGTAAAAGCTCTATAATTATTGATCTTCTGTTTGGCATTTGACCAGAAATCTTGATACTTGTAGATGTGGGTATTGGACTGCAGTTGGCTGATAAAGAGAGACAAACAATTTTTGGTTCCCAATTCTGAGTTAAGTAACCTTTATCTAATGAGAACAAAATAATAGATTTAATAGAAGATAAAAAAATAGCTTTTAGCCTGGGAGACTCAATCTTTACTAAATATTGCTACAGTTACCCCAAATAACAGTGAACTTCATATTTTCTCTGATCTGTTTATTATGTTCTAACTATTCCTACTAAAGTTTCATTATGATGAATGGAGAGGTGTCACAATAATTATTCTACACAATTTCATGATTAATGTGTACATCTAGTTTAAATGACTTCATTAAATTTTTCCCACTAAATAAATAATTTTATTTTTCTTAAGGAAAAATAGTTTTAAACCTCTGCATAAAAAATATTGGGTTTATTCAAAACCAAAGAGCTAGGTTTATAGCCTGTGCTTCTGTTTTGAAGACAGTACATTTGATGACCCAGCCACCTACTAACTTGATAAATTTCAGTAACTGAATTTCCTTTTTCTTATTTGATTGTGAGAGTCAGCAGTAGAAATTTAAATTTAGAAGTGAATAAATAGCTACTTTCAGGAAAATGCCTGAGATTTAGAAATTGTTTGCATAGATGTATATTAAAGATTTAACAAAGGTGTTTTCAAGTCTGAGAGTTTGTATTCATATATAATATTGTTCTTTTGGCATGAGGTATTGCATTTAGAAGAAAATAATGTCTGTGTAAACACATTTATCAAAAAAAAAAAAAGGTACTTTTGCTCACCAAGATCAATATTTGTGACTGAAGCAGTGACGCTTCTAAACATAACTTATTATGAGGTAATTTAAAATCCTTTAGAAAAGCAGTAGGGACTGCCTGTTGCATAGTCCCCTAACTGTGAATCTTGAAATGACCGCTTACAATTATAAGAACTGCAAGGGCTTAGGGTAGAACGAATAGACATACACACTTCTCCATGCATGCTGAGTGCCAGCTCTGGGCCCCTAGGTGGGGCTGGACTGAGCGTGACGGTATAGCTACACATAGTGCCGTAAGACTTTAGCATTTGTAGTTTTAGTGCTGGCTACTCTCTTGTTTGCTACCTTCGTCCTTCCATGCCAATTTTTCTCTTGCACCTAGGTCTTGTAATGGAGGAACTAGCAGCTAACAAATTCCTGCTCTACTTTTGATGCCTTCAGGGTTCCACACATTTATTCTGCCCCCCCCCTTACCTACTCTGCATAATTCATTGAAACTATTTGTTCTGCTGTATTTCTGCCACTCTACTGCAGAAACATTCAGCTTGAGTCATTTGTGAACCACTGGAAAGTACCTGCCTGTACTATCTCCCTAAACCCCTCTCTGATCTTCCCTGATTTCACCTAACCCCACCTGCCTTGGACCCCCAGTACATGCTGGACCTGTTTCTTTCATAACCACATAACCCTTTACTATACTGGTCTTTGTTTTTTAATTCTACCCATCCCCCAGGTCCTTCTAGGATAGAATTGTGTCTTATTCCTTTTCAATGCTCCTGTACCTAGCTAATTCCAAAATAACGAATGCATACATTTATGCTTTCTCTTTCCCAAAGAATTTGAAACAGGGAGATCTGATGGTTAGGGAGGTAGGTGCACCAGACCTTCATAATCTGGTCTCTAATTGTCCAATTTCTGTTTTGTCTTACCACCCATTCTATACTCTTCGTGTGGTCTCATACTGTGTAGTTTCTTGTCTTGTACCTTGTTGGAAAAAATGCCCCTTTTCAGTCTATTTTGTTTCCTGAAAAACTCCTCCTCATATGCTGCATACAGCAGAGATGAAAAGTGAACACACTCATATCTTGGTTTACTATTTCCTTATAAACTCTTTACACTTGGACAAGTTGCTTATCTCTCTGTGCCTCAATTTTTTCCTCTGTAAATCAGGGCTAATAGTAGTTTCTGCCTAGATGTACACATTGGATTAGTTAGAGTTCTCCAGAGAGACAAAAATGAATAGTCAGATAGATAGAAAAATGAGAGAAGATTGTTTTAGAGGAACTGGCTCACATAGTTAGAGAGATTGAGAAGTCCCACCATAGGCGGGCTGTGAGCTGAAGAACTGGGGAAAACAATAGTATGGCTTATTTCAAATCTGAAAGTCTCAACCAGGGGAGCTGATGATACAACTTCAGTTCTAGGCTGAAGGTCTGAGAAACTAGGGGGCCACTGATGCAAGCCCAAAGGCCAAAAGCCTGGAGTTCTGATGTCCAGAGACAGGAGAAAGGGGTTCTAGCTTCAGGAGAGGGGGGAGAATTATTATGCTTATCCTCTCCCTTTTTGTTACGTCTCCTCACTCAGTCTACGGAATCATACACTAATTTCCTCCAGAAACACTCACAGACACACCCATAAATGATGCTTTACCAGCTATTGAGGCATCCCTGAAATGAATCAAGTTGATAGCTAAAAATAACCATCAGATTTGTAAGCTCTGGTTATTCTTGCTTTTGATTCCTGAAACTTACAAAAATTTAATTTCCCCCAGAAATCTCTCCAAGATTTCCCATAATGGGTTGAGTTTCCCTTTTATGTGCTTCATAATTTCTGTTGCAGATCCTGATTCTTGGACTAACAAAATTTAGTTTGAATTCCCTATTCGTTGAAGTATGCCGTCTCTAGACTGTGAGCTGTATGAAGAATAGGAACAAAACAGGATTCTATTTATTTTATTTTTATATTTTTGGCACAATACATACTCATAGTAAATGGTCAATAAATATTTGATGAATGAATGAGTTGCATAGTGCAAAGAATCTACAGACAGATCTGTGTTTAGATAGAATATTTACTAGACCTTCATTTGCAAGTAAGTAACACAATTTCTCCAAGAATGTTTCTTTATCTTTAAATAGGAATAATTCTTTTTATTTTTAAGAAGTGATCATGTGTAGAGTCTATTATAGTGCTTAAAATTACGTTATTTTTGGAGAGGTTTTTTTTTTTTTTTTTTTTTTTTTTTGCTATTGGGCGCGTGCGCTCGCCAGACAGACAGAGAGAGAGAGAAAGCGAGAAATCACTCCCCAGGGGGGATGGCCACGTCGCAATCCCTTCTTCTCCATTCTCCTCTCGGGATCTTGGGCACGCACGCACACGCGCCCGGCGTGATTTTAAGCCACCGGGTCCAGGATGCGAATCACGGTTGACCACGTGGGAGTCCAGCGACATAGCCTTTACGCTAATTGCTGGACGCCCACGTGCCAGGCACGTGTGTGTACATGCCCGCCCAAAATCTCTAGAGGAGGGAGGAGAAGGGATTGTGACTTGGCCTCCCTCACCCCCTGGGGGGGAATGATTTCTCGCTTTCTGTCTCTCTCTTTCTGGTAAGCGCACGCGACCTATAGCAAAAACCTCTCCAAAAATAGAAAAAAAATTATGTTATTTTTATTATCTTGAAAAAAAAATGAATTTTATCTCAAAGTTAGTGTTAGTAGAAGATCAAGTTCCACCGTGAAGAAACATTTTTTTAAAAATATTTATTTATTTACTTATTTGTTATGATTTTCAAGTCACCAGGTTTGGGTCTCAAACCATAGTCACATGTGGGGGAATCCAGCACCCTAAACTTCAACCACCTCCTGGTCCCCCTGAAGAACCATTTTAATTCTAAAGAAAATATATTTTAGTGCTTATGTTTTTCTATAGTTAATTTTTTTCTGAACTGCATTGTCTATAACACGCAGCAAATACTTAGCAGTATTTTTATCCTTGTAGTTTTATATTAACCTCTTTATGTTTGTGTAAATTGATTGTAAGCAGTTTGAGGACAATAATCATACCTTATGGAACTATTTATTTATTTGTACCTTTTCTATTCATTGCCCTCTCTTCCTAATAGAGATCTCTATGTGACTGAACAGATCAATAAATACATGTTGGTTGATGATGATGGGCAAGGTCCATGGACAGGCTGGAATGTCTTGGCTTGGGGAGGGTGCATCTCCTTTGAAATAGAATCTAAGCCAGCAGTTAATGCAAAGATTGAACTAGACACAAAAGGGAGCATAAAAGAAATATAAGATATAGTCTATTCTTGGCAAGAGCTGACAATTTATTGATTGATTAAGTCCTCTCAGTATTTAAAAGAAGAGAAATTAGAAATTCCAGTAGGTGAAACTGAAGTCAGGAACCTCACCTACAGATGAGACTGAAGTCAGGAGTCCCAGCAGAGCCTGGAGCCCAGACCCCCCAGAGCTGAAACTCAGACTTTGGAGGAGGAATGAATATCCAGATGCTGCTGTGTCCCTGAGCTCAGAGGCAGCGGGTATTACATGGGGCTGGGGCCCAGACCTAGAAAGGGAGGGTGCCAGCAACTGGTGTTGACTCTGCGTGTTGAGAAATTCTACAGACTGGACTCCACTGCTACTATTGGCAGAACATGCTGCTGCAGATGTGAAAAAGCATCACTGGGCGATGCTCATTGGAAAAGGAAGCTAGTAGACAGGAAGGAAAACAAGAATAAAAGTACAAAGAAAAGAACAAGTTACATCTCCTACTTGCAGTCACCTCTGGTACTTGGCTAAGAAAGTTTAACACTGACAAAGAGAAACAGGGCTTGTAGCTGCCCAGTGCCACTATTGAAAAGTAAAAAATAGATGAGTGGATTTGAAGCTAAGAGAGGAGTTTAATTACCAACCCAATAACCTATGGCAAATTCTTTACGTTTTTGAAATACTGTTTATAAAATAATAATGTCTACCACAAATATATGTTTGAGTTTTTGGCAAAACATATATAAAGTATCTCACATAGGGCTTGACAAATAAAATGTATTATTTCACAACAATTAATGGTTTCCACTCCTGATTCATCCTTCCTAGTGCATCTGCCACCCCCGGTGCCTTCCTTAAACAACTATTTTGTAGAACTCCATGTGTGGTCTTATCTATTGCCAGAATATATCTCAGCAGGAAAAAGCTATTTATAAGGTCTCAGCCAACAGGGAGCTTTTCTAGGTTGGGGGCCAGAGATGGAGCTTGTTTTTTCACTTCTTTTTCTCCCTGTCATGCTGAAAATATGCCAAAAATTTATCATCTCAATCTCTACTTGCCTCATCAGTGTCAGCCCAACAGGCTCGCTTTCCTGGACTGTGAAGACACAATCTAGTTCCTTTTTTCCCCCATGAACAATTCTAAGCAAGATGTCAAACGTGAGCCAAAGCCCCACACCCTAAAGATTCATGTTCATTATATTTCACATGCCCCAAAGTGGACATAGAGCCCAGCCCCATCACCATTTTTCTGATGTTCCAATCTGATAGCCATTTTCCTCTACATCATTCCAGACAGTAGAGACCATAGTTTTAGGAAGGAGGATTAAAGTAGACAGATTATCAGGTGCTATATGATACATTTAAGAGACAATGGCTCTTGTTCCATGAATAGCCCATAAAACCCAACTCCTACAGAAAAGCAAAACAAAACTCTTTTGCAACCTCTCCTAAAGCTATTGTTTTCTGATAGTTTACTCCCTTCATGATCCATGGCACATGCACTTCTTTAGTAATGACAAGACTTTGGGAAATTTTTCCCCCATAGGGCCAGTGCACTTACAGGAGAGAGAGAGACAGAAAAAGAAATGAGAAATTTCCCCTTAGTGGGGATGGCCATGCTGCAGTCCCCCTCCTCATTCTCCTCTTGGGATTTTGGGCAAACATGCATATGCACCTGCTGCGATTTTAAAGCTATTAGGTCTGGGACTCAAACCATGGTCAGCCATGTAGGAATCCAGTGCCTTAAACACCATGCCACCACTTAGCTACCATGATGGCCCCCTTGGGAGATTTTTTTTTTTTTTTTAATCAATCTCATTTAGTTCTGTGTGAAATGGAAATACTTATACTATCTCACAGGTATGTTATAGGGATTAGATAAAAATGCATATTTGGGGGAGAGAGAGACAGAGACAGAGAAACGAGTTATTTCATTGATAATAAAGTTTCAATTTTGCAAATTGAAAAGTTCTGGAGCTCTGTTATACAACAAAGTGAATATACTCAACACTACTGAACTGTACAGGTGGAAATGATTAAAAGGGTAAATTTTATGTTCTGTTTCCTTTTTACCACAATTAAAACAAATGTTTATTGAGTAAACGAATGAATAATAAGTTTCTAGTGTCTACACACACACACACACACACACACACACCAGTACATGTTCATCACTCATCAGAAATGCCTGGTGCATTGTAAGTATTCAAATACCTATGAGATTCTGCTCTTTCTCCTTTGAGTCTTCTAGCAATCTCTTAACTTTCAGCTGTATGCTACCCTGTCTCTGCCTCTAAATTAGGTCCCTCAGCTCTATCCAGAATCCTTATCAAAGCTCTTCTCATTCCAGCCTTTAGAGTTTTTAAATACCTCATAGTTAGGGTCACGTAGTTTGGGATGTTTATAATTCAGGTATTTTTCATTGGTGCTCATTATAAACAGCACAAGTCAAGCAAACAGATGTTTTCCTTGACCTTACCTCAGAGGTGAAATAAAAATAAGTTTTTGGTGGTGCAGCCATGGTAGCATGTGCTGATAGATGCTGCTGCTCAGTGGGGTGAGGTCACATGGGAGGCCTGGAGTTGATCCCCAGCCTACTTTAGGGAAAAAAAAAAAAAAAAAAGACCCAGATATGGTGCTGTGATCCCCAGCTACTTGGGAGGCTAAGGCAGAAAGACTGCAATACATTAAGACCCTCTCTTAAAAGTAAAATTTTTTTTTTGTTTGTTTATATCAACTTTTTTTGGTCACTTTTATGTGTAAACAAACCTTCCTGGGTAGTATATGACTATTGAAAGAAGGAGGTAGATTGATAGATGATAGATAGATAGATAGATAGAGACAGATAGAGAGATACCCATATTTGTAATTAAACATGACAAAGTGCTCCTCAAATTGAAGTCAAGCATGATTTTGTACAAGATTTAAAATTAATCTCATGTTTAGGTTCAACTCATTATTTACTGTTATTTGTTCTTGTTTTCGGTCTTTTGTATGCAGAGAAGAGCCATTCATGGCTCACATCACAGAAGTGACATCTTTTTGGTTTTGCTTTTCCTACTTAAAATATAAGAAAGCAGTAAAAATTCCTGCATGACTCAGAATGTTAGAAAGCTTTATATTATAGTAACAGCATAAAAGCATATCCTGTGATGGTTTTTCTTTTAATAATCAGAGTTCCGGTTGTCAGGTTACACTATAAGCTTTTCAAGGAGAGATGGCTTTGAAGTAACCACAGGAATGCCCCTCTCCTCTCTACTCTGTGATTACTGTTCCTTTAAATGAATAAGTATATGATTGATTTCATGACTAGAAACCAACAATGCGATTCGGCATAAGAGGGATAACTAAAACAGAGAGATGTGGAGAGAAGCATGAGGTTACATACACAAGGGCAGATGGAAAAAGATACCAGCAGGACATGACCCAGTGAAGTTTCTTTTTGGTTTTTTTTGGAGAGTTTTTTTTTTCCCCCCCGCTATAGGGCGTGTGTGTTCTCCAGACAGACAGAGAGAGACAGAGAGACAGAAAGCAAGAAATCACCCCCCGGGGGGATGGCCACGCTGCAATCCCTTCTCCTCCGTTCTCCTCTCAGGACCTTGGGCACGCACAGACACGCGCCCGGCGTGAGTTTTAAGCCACCGGGTCCGGGACGCGAACCGCGGTCGACTACATGGGAGTCCAGCGACATAACCATTACGCTAACTGCTGGTCCCAGACCCAGTGAAGTTTCAACAAATGGAATATGGTCCACTGGGAAGAGTGTAACAGATAGTAAGGCCCCAGAAATGTGACTTAGAATGTGGACAGTACTCACTAAGAAAACTGGAAGCTACAAAGTAATTTAGGTAAGGTAGGAATAAAAAGAGACCCAGGTCCTAGAACAACAGGGGCTTTAAGAGCATAAATTCATACAGGCTGACTCAGTGCTAGGCCTTTGAGCTATAGTCTAAGGCTCTGTAGATCTTTCATCAGTAAAAGAGGCAAGTAATAACAATAATATAGGAGTTAAATGAGATACATAGTAAGTCAGGTCTGATTTCCCTGTGTGTATAATTTAGAACTTAAAACACTACCATTGGACAAGAGTTAGAAACTATTGTTGGGAAAGTCATGATGCATTTTTGTGTAGAAAAACATGTCATAACTTTCTCAACAACCTAATATATAGGACAAAGGACCATGACAGCAATATTCTTTCTTCAGATAATATTCCTTCTACTTTCTTCTAGTAGTTTATGTGATTAGTTAGAATTAGAGTGACCTGGGAAGTCATTGTAATAAAATATTTGAGATGATCAGATTTGGTCTGGAGTCTTACTTGATCCTGAAGTGGGCAATGATTATGGCCAATTGAATATCTTAAGTTTCTAAAATGCAGAGATTTTTGACTACGTGTGAACCCTCCACCCCCTCCCACATATGCCCCAGGACATCTGGCAAAGTATGGAGGCATTTTTATTTGTCAAGACTCAAGGCAGAGGAAATGGAACTAGCATTACTCCATGTAGTGGGACTCAGCAATGCTGCTAAATATTCTACAATGTTTAGGAGCTCCCTACCCCCAAAAAAGAATTATATACAGTTGAATGTCAGTAATTCTGAGGTTGAGAAACCTTGCTGTAAACCAAGTGAACTCGGTCATTCTTTTTCTTATCCTGAGATTCTTTGTCACTGTGGACGTGTATATTGGCAGTTGTAATACCCCATAAGCATTTTACACTTGTTTCAAATATAACAGAATCATGTTCAGCATCTAGTCCACTAGGTCTCTATAGATTAGCATCTTCTAGCCATGATCACTGTGTGTGTGTAGTTCATAGTAGTGGAACAGAATGAAAACTGCAGACCTACATAGACCTTCTCAAACAATTAACGTATGATCTTCATTTTTGGAGTTTTCTCCATTTGAGATACTCAGTGCATAGGTATCCTACTTGGACATGTAAAATGATTTTCCTTTTCCTGAAGTTTGAAGATGCAACACAACCAAATATATTGTTTCAGAGACTGATCATTTCCTACAGTGTCATCAAAAGTAACAAAACTTGGAGTGAAATCCTATCATTTTTGCAAACGGATGTGCATCTTCTCAAACAACTTGTAAACTTGGCCTGGATTTGATAGTGTCCTATGTATGCTGGAGCCCCCAGAACATGTGTACTGACTGACCAGAATCGAGTGTCCTTTGTCACTCTCTTTTGTTCAGTCTGTTCAGTCCACTAGGTTTACTTATGCCTAGTTGCTATTTTTCAGAGATATTATGATGAGGCATGTCTATGTTCCTTTAATTCTAGGTCATTAACAGACTTGATGGGCTCATTAGTCCTAGTCATTTTCAGGTGCTTTTTATGTATTTAACTGAGACTCACAGATTTGAAAGGATTTGAGACTAGTTGGCAAACTCCTACACACAGCCAAATCTGTCCCACTGCCCACCTGTTTTTGTAAATAATGTTTTATTGGAACATGAAATGCTATTTGTTTACATATTATCTATGGCTACTTTTCCATTAGAGCAGCAGTTGGGTAATTGGGACAGAAATGGTATGTTCCTCAAGGCCTAAAGTATTTATTATTTGTCCCTTACAGAAACATTTTCTTGTCCCCCAACTTGGTCCAGTGTCCTCATTTTGCAGATGAAGAAACAGAATTCTAGAGAGGTTAGTGACTAGATAAGGGTCACATCACTGAAATTGAGATTAAAGCATGATATACGTGTTTAGAGGAAGATGGGTGGTAAATATTAGACCGTTGACAAACTATTCAAACAGTGAAAGTGGGACAGGAGGTGGAATAAATATTGTGTAATTGGTTTACCCAAAGACAAAAAATACTGGCTTCCCCCACTGAATAGATCAGTTGTCTTTATGTCATGCAGATACAGCTGAATCAAGACTTCAATTAGTTTTATGCAGCTAGGTGCTCGTTTCCAGAAAAACCTAGCAGAGTATTTATTGGTCAGCCTTCTGTGTCTCAGTATTACATTCCTCAAAAGTTGAATTATTGATGGTAAGTCAGAGAAGACATTTTGGTAATTGCTGAAATCTTGAGTGTATTAAGACTGACTAACTGTCCCTGTGTTCTGCTATGGCACCAGCTGACAGTGATGAAATCTATAGAAGTAGGGCACATTTCCATAATATGAATATTCAGGGTTGGTGATGCAAGAATTATTATTAAACCACTGGGAAGAAACACGTTCTTCTTATTATTTGATTGAATACTAAGTACTGCCTTTTAAAAATAATCCAGTATGGATACTTTGATAATGAGGAAAGAGATGCTTGAGAAGAGAAGAAAGGAAAAAACAAACAAACAACAACAACAAAAAACTGATGCATTCCCCTCAGTACATAGAAGGAAATTAAATTAAGTATAAAATATATAGCATATTTAGAGAAACTGTTTTAGAAACATTAGCTATATTTCATCTAAATCTGTTTTGCATATATTGAAGTGTAATGTAATAGAAGCCCAGATACAGTTTGATTTAAATGGTTTATGTAAGAATAGAATATGTAAAGAAGCATGCTTACGCATAAATAAAGACCCTTAAAATAAATAAAATGCCTATTACAAATAGAAATTTTTTATTATTATTATTTTACCCAGATGATATTTGTTAGCCTTGGGACATAATTGTCACAGTTCTAAGTAAAGGTATTTGTACTTCATTTATTTATTTAATTTTGTTTATTTGTTATGTTTCTTCAATTTGATATGAGAGAGAGAGAAATGAGAAAGCAAGCTGCCAAGTCCAGGACTCAAACCACGGTAGACCATGTGGGAGTCCAGCACCTTAACCACCACACCACCTGCTGGCCCCTATTTGTACTTCTTTAAATGTTAAACTTCTCAAGGGCCCTAGCGCTTCTAAGAATCCTGGGTATGCTGCTGAAGAACCATCATTTAGGAAGTACATTTGGGGCTTCATAGTAAAGATTTTATGTGTGGGAAACAGAAAAGAAAGGGAATTGATTTCATTCATCCATCCATTAAGCATAAATTGAGCCTTTGCTGTGTGTTTGATAGTGTGCGAGGCTTTGGTCTTACATAGAGTCCCTGTCTTCTAAAAACTCATGATCTGTAGGAGGGTACAGGCAAGTAGGCATAATTTTAACAGAGAATGGCACATGTTCTATGATAGACATGAACTCAGGATGCCATTCTGGATGAGGTTTCTTCTCTTTTACTAGCTTCTCTTATTCATTCTAGCTTTTCTCCCCCATTCAGTTTAGCTGGAGTTGTTCCTTAGGCCAAAACTGAGTTTAGTACCTTCCTGTTTTTTTTTTTTTTTTTCTTCCTACATTTTCATTACTGCCCTGAAGGTTTTACCTCTACCCTTCATTTACTAATTGGGTTTGTGCTGCTTTTTGACTGTCCTCCCTAAATTTGGCCACCCCCTTTTAGTACTTTCCTCTTTGTCTTCCTCTTCCCCTCTCCAGAATGAAGCTATCCAGGGCCCTGTTCCTGAGGTTGACTCTGTTAACTAGTAAATGAAATAAATATTTAATTAGTTTATCTATCAGGAGTTTCTGTCTGCTGTCAACAACTACAATATATCCAGGCATCTATGTAGCAATTTAATTTTAAGTGGAAATTTTTTTTTTGAGAGGTTTTTGCTATAGGGCGCATGTGCTTGCCAGGAAGACAGAGAGAGACAGAGAGACAGAAATTAAGAAATCACCCCCAAGGGGGGATGACCACGCCGCAATTGCTTCTCCATTCTCTTCTCAGGATCTTGGGCATGCACACACACGTGCCCGGCGTGAGTTTAAGCCACCAGGTCCGGGACTTGAACCATGGTCAACTGCATGGGAGTCCAGCAACATAGCTATTATGCTAACTGCTGGTCTCATAAATGGAAATTTTTAAGAACTATAAATTGTTTATCCTAAAAGATAGCGGTTAGGGGCATGAGGCAAAATTTTTAGGCATTGTCATAAAAATAAGAGAGACATCTTTGATCCCTCAGACCACATTATATAGGTATAAGATAAATGAATAAGAGATTGGTAAGGCCAAGTCAGTGAGAGATTGGAACAGCCTGAGGAGTCAGACACAATTCAAACAGCCATTCATCTCATGCTTTATTCTTCCTCTCTTTCCTAAAAGGACACCAGCCCTGTGTGGTGCATGGCAGCATGATATACTGGGAAGAATCTGGATTTTGGAATCACACAGTGCTCAAATCAGAGACTCTGGTTTTGCAAAAATAAAAATGCATGTATAAGCACCTAATACACTGCTTGGCTTCAGATTCAAGATGTGTGTTACTTTTTATTTATTTATTTTGCTTTCTTTCCTTCACTTAGAGGGATGATAAACAGTGGTTATTGCACACATCTGAGAAAAGAGGCTTTGCAAAGAGAATAAAATAAAATTCCAGTGTTTCTGGAACTGACCTCCATGGGGCAAATTCAGAAAGCAGCAGATCTACATTATTTATTCAAAGAGAGAACTGCCTTGTAATCACACTCTTGGATGCATGGGGTGAATGAGTGACAGCCAAGCACCTCAGTCATGGTGAGAGGGCAACCTGAAGTGGGTGCCTCTGAGGGAAGGGGCAGAGACCTCCAAGGTCGTACTGAAGCAAGGCAGCAGGCAGCATTGCAGGGGAGGCACTGCTGGGAGAGCCAGCAGCAGAGAGAGGAGCTATTCTAGGATGCCTCTCTTTGAGTGGGGTGACAGTGTGTATATGCTTTGAGATGTCAGATCTTCTCCACAGAGCCATTCTGGAAACTGGTCTTGCCTTCATCATTTAGGATTTTAAAAAGCCGTTCCCCGAAGCTGTTTTGTTTATTTGTTTTGCTTTGCTTTAATGGCTTACAACTTTACAGAATGGGTTTAAGTGCAAGAGAGCTTAGAAACCCTTTAGAGAAATGGAAAGTCACTGATGTAGGCAAAACTGGAAAGGAAACATGAGTCTCACACTGATTATACAAACAGGATTCAGGGCAGAAGTGACTAAGTTCTTTGGTAGAAGGTGGAGGGCACTGCTGGAAGGTGTTATGTAGTTGTGCCTGAGACAGTGCAATAAGGTGTGAATCAGGAAGTAAGGTTGACTGGAAGAGGGGAAAGGCATCTCAAACCACTTCCTCACTGAGCAGAGTGCCAGGGAGAGAAACCAAAAGAAACAAAACTAAATCATAACAAAACATCCTCTTTCTCTCTGTTTCCCCACAGAAGAGCTGAGATGGGGAAGAGCCATGGGATGAATGGCTACTGCACAGACACTGTGTTGAGGAGGCTGTGAAAATATGGCATTGACAGTGACTGACTTTGGACACTAGTGGACTCATTGTGAGTGGCTGGACACAGCCCAAGCCACCAGTGAGACCAGGAAGACATACTGGACAACCTCTCGGGAACAGAAGGTCTATAAAAGGGCTAGGAAATGGGCTGGAGAATGGGACAATCGGTTATGTGGTTTTGTGACCAAAATGGGAAGGCAAACAGGAAGCAAGTGGGGTGACAGAGGCAGCAACCATTGGGATAGGAAGCAATTCTAGGATGATTTCCCAAGGGTAGAGACGTGCCAGCAGTAGCTTGATGACACATTTTGTATTTTATCAGAGAACCTTAATGTTTCCCCTGGTAACCTACCCCCAGAGCCACTGTCTAGGGGCTTCCTGAGTCTGTCTTGAGGGGCAACGATGCCTTCCAGGTTAACTGGAGATTTACCAGGGTCAGATGGGAGCTGATTCTGAAATATCTCCATGATAACTGCTATTGCTCACCGTTTCTGTGTCTGGGCTCCACGTCGACAGAACTTACATTTAGAATTTTTTTTTTCTATCTAACTGAGGAATGGAAATCGTAATTGCATTATTTCATTTTTTTTATTATTATTAATGAGAATAAACCAACTGTCTGTCTACCACAGGATTTAAAAAATGATTTGTCAGAATGTTTGTTTCTTGTTCAATATAGCCAACGTCGTTAAAGACAGGGTATCAATAGTGTTGTTAGGCTTGTAGGATAATTAAAATCATATTTCTGTCTTATGTAAAAGTATACACACAAAAAAGTTGTCATAGTTTCTGTACAAATGCAGAAGTGGAATATATAGGAACTGTGATAACTTGTTGCTTTTTAAATAACAGAATTGAATTTTTTGGTTTTGAATCAGAGTTGCAATTTGCTAAGTCTAGTCTAGAAAAACTAACTCATTAGTCCAGACCTGGATGGAGCTGGTGAGACAGATAAGGGCATCTCCTAGGTTACACTCCAAGACTGTGACTCAGTGTGGAGCTGTGCAATCAGGGGAAACCTGAGGAAGCCCAGCAAGAAGGTAAACCAGGAGAAGGATAGAGTAGGCTTCTGCCAAAAGCTAAACACATCTTTAATTCTCATTTCCTTCTACTGAGGAAGTGCAGTATTTCAAAACTAAGAGGCATGTCTGGCTCCTCTTTGACTGTATTTTCCTTAATATTTTCTGTGCCCTGCTGCTGGATTCTGTTTGACTTCTATTGCATCTCTTGGTTAGGCATGTTGAATACTCTACCTAAGAAAAGACTGGTATTAGCAGGAGGAGTGACTGAGGGAATAAGGTCTCATCTGAACAGTGATCACCTACTATGGCCTTTAGCACATCTTAACAATTGGCAATGGATAAAAATTGCTCCTCTGATTGGTCCTTGAAACTACACAGAAGCAGGGCAGCTTCAGTGATTATTGGCACCAGTGACTTCCTTGATTTTTACTTGTATTAGTTTGCAAGGATTGCCATAACAAAATACCATGACTGGATGACTTAAACAGCAAAAATGTATTTTCTTACAGTTTTAGAGGCTGGAAGTCAAAGATCAAGGAGTTCACAGATTTGGTTTCTACTGAAGTCTCTCTCTCCTTGGTCTGCACCCGGCTGCCTCCTTGCTGTGTCCTCACATGGCTTTTTCTGTATGTGATAGCACCTTTTGTGTCTCTTTCTCTTCTTAGGATACCAGTCCAATTGGATTAGGGATGCAAACTTATGACCTCATTTAAAGGCCCTTTATCTCTAAATATAGTCACATTGGGGATTTGAGCTTCAATGTAAGAATTTTGGTGGACATAATTCACTCCATAACCCTTTTTATGCATCTTGTGTTGGTAGAGAAAATCAATAGAAATGTACTATGAGTAAAGCAAATAAACTTGATTTTTTTTAGCCACTGAGATTTTAGGATTACTTGCTAGGTGCAGCACAATTCAGTCCATTAAAATGATCAATTGTAGTTTGTATTTTCTCTCAGTTGAGCAACAACATATGGCCCTGTTTAATGAGACATGCTATCTTTTAGTAGGTTCTACATGCCTGTTCATCTACATATAATCAGGTAAACCAGATCTCCCCAGAAAGGATGCTTGAGAATGGTGACATCTTGATGAGAGGTATCAAATGGAATTGCAACATTAAAAAATAAACCTATTTATTGTGAAGTCACCGTGTCAGACTACAGAGGTACAGTGGCAAATAATATAATGTTTTCCTATCCACTCATAGCCCAAGAGAGATATTAATTAAGCAAATAAAAATAGTTCAGTATTTATTTTACTGCAGTTTAAGTAAATGTTAGTAAAAGATTATAGTTTTCTTTTCTTTTTCAATTCTGACTTAACATAGGGCAATTTTCTCATAAATGAAGTCCATGGTGCCTAGAAATTAGGTGATATGTACTACAAGGGCCAAAAGGCCAGTGTCTCAGGCAAGATGACTCAGATTGTGTTGGCTCTTCACTTATTTGGGAGCTTTCAGTATACAGATGATAACCGAAGTTACAGGAATGGATGGGATCATCCATGTTGTGTGAGAATAATGTTGAGTGAGAAGGAAAGAAGCTAAAAAGAAGAAAAGAGAGAAGAAAAACCCTCTGGGAGGAGTCCTAAAACATCAACATGTTAAGAACGGATATGAGATGAGGTTCACTGGAGATGATTGAGAAAGAACACCTGAAGAAGTAGGAAGAAAGTCAGTAAAGTAGTAATACAGAAGCCAAGGAGAGTACGGGAAGAACTGCCAAAAGTCAAGTAACATGAGAACAAAAATGTGTACATGAAAGTTGGTAACAAAGAGGTCATTGGTGACAGAAATGAAAGTGGTGAAGATAAAGCCATACCCAGTGTTGAGGTTTGAATGGGAGTTGAGGAAATGGCCTGGGAACGTCTCCATCTCTTTTTAAAAAAATGTGACTGTAAAGGAGAGGAGCGAGGCAAAGACATGGTTAGGAGTAAGTAAACATGTGAAGGTTAAAGAAAAATTTTTAATATTTTCACATGGAAAAGCAAATATGAATTCTGATGAGGCGGGACAGGAAAACACAAATAGTGGAAGACATAAGAGAGAGGGAGAAATTCATCAGGCTGGAGGAGAGGAGAAAGGCTAAGTCTTAACCGGGAAGAATAACTTCTATTATTTCAATATGGAAGGATATGAAGATGGTCAAGGAGGAAGCCTTACAGATTTTCATAAGAAAGAGAAGGAATTGATATCTGACAGTGTGGTAGTCACTAGTGCTTTTATTAGTTATTTCTGGCTTCTCCTTCAGACCATTTTGGAATAGTACTTCCCTACCTTCATGGACTGACCATGAAACTAGCATGGTCATTAAAATGTGGACAATGGGAACCAGCAGGTGACATAGTGTTTGAAGCGCTGGACTCCCACATGGCCGGCTATGGTTAGATTCCCATACCTGGCAGCTTGAAACTCATGCCAGGTGCATGTGTGTGTGTCCAAAATCCCGAGGAGAATGAAGGAGAAGGGACTGTGGGTGGCATGGCCAACTCCCTGGGGGCAGGGAGATGATTTCTCTCTCTCTCTCTCTCTCTCTCTCTCTCGTGACAACATGCACCCTATAGCAATAATCTATAAAAAAGGAAATGTAGGCTGAATTTCTAGACTGAAACTTCTAGAGCCAGTGGGTGATTTTCCACACTCTCTTCTTTTTTCTTTGTCAAAATGATTAACAGCAATCTAAATAGTGGTACTTGATTAGCCAGGATCTTGAGTGACAACAGCACAGAGCAGACCCAGGTAATCTATGTGAACATGTAGCCTGAACTAAAATTAAACTTTGATTTTTTTTTTTTTAGCCAATGAGATTTTAGCATTGCTTGTTAATGTATTGATAGTATAACCTAGTCTGTAATTGTGGTTTATGTTTTCTCAGAGGCTGAACTCTAAAGTGAAATTATTTATATCAAAGTCAATCTAGCTTATGAATTATACACTCACCAGTTTTACACAATTGGATGAAAACAGATGAAATAACTGACATATTCATTTATTTCAGGCTTTTTTCTTCATATAGAAGTGGTAATGACTAACAGTTATAATGGTACAAAAACATTTTTTTGAAATATATCAAATAGGCAGGTTGTGTCAAAGTTTGAAAAAAGTAAAAGATATGCACACCATTGGCAAAAGAAACCTTTATTGTTAAAATTCTACTTTAGAATTTTTTCCCAAATTACTACAGAAATAAAGAGATAAAAATCATAATATGCAGAGATATACAAAGTGAAGAGAGGACTCGTAGGTTACTGAAGGTTTTAAGAACTGCTACCAAAACATCCTGAATTTTCTATGGTTAGGAATTTGAGGACACAGTAACAAGGTAGAAGGTGGTGTCTGAGTCATGATAAAAACCGTGTGAAAGCTAGTGGTTTCATTCAGTCTTTTGACATGGCTCAGTAGTGAGAGACAGCAGTAGCATAATGCTCTGCAGTGCTGGAAGCCATTTGGAAGACTGGGGTTTGGTTCCAAGATTGATTTGTAGGTATTGGGTGTGGCTTACTTGGAAGTGCTGGGAGAGGATTAAGGCATAAGTACTGTTGAGAGTGCTTCTCTCTCTCATGAAATAAACTTTAAAAAGGAAAGAAAAAATATTTTTAAAAAAACCTTGAAAACAATTGCATAGGGACTGTAGAAGATAAGATACACACACATATTTAAAAGACTAGATAGTTCTAAATACAAGCTTAATAACATGATTTGCTAATAAGGAGTTTTTGGTATTTGTTATACTTTAGTTAAACAATATATTTATTTTATTTATTTATTTTTTGGAGAGGTTTTTGCTATAGGGCACATGTGCTCGCCAGAAAGACAGAGAGAGACAGAGAGACAGAAAGCAAGAAATCACCCCCCAGGGGGGATGGCCACGCCACAATCCCTTCTCCTCCATTCTCTTCTCGGGATCTTGGGCACGCATGCACGTCTCGCGTGAGTTTAAGCTACTGAGTCCAGGACTCGAACCGCGGTCGACTACGTGGGAGTCCAGCGACATAACCATTACACTAACTGCTGGTCCCGTTAAACAATATTTTAAAGAAACTCCTGGGTGAAAGGCTTCTATAGAGGGAATAGAAAAAAAATCTCTTAGACCTTAAACTCAGTAACTATCCAGAACCATACTTGCATATATTAGTTGCTCACATTTTTTTAATGGAAAAAAAAAACAGTAATAAACCTTTTTTTTTTTTTATCCTTTTGATTTCTTAGAAAAATTTTTAGGGAAATATATTGCTATATTCTCAAGACTTACAACCATTTTTGGATGATTTTGGGGTAAACTCACAGGCCCCTTGTTGAAGCTGGAATTCAAAACATTATTCACAGAAAATAGGAGTTGGTGAATGATAACATGTTTATCTAAAAAGAAATATATTTTATCCTGCTTAATTTGGTAATATCCCATATAACTATCCCAATTATAGAAAATGATGGTGAACCTCAATAGCGATTAGAAATTCTAGAGTGTTGTACTTGTGTCTCAGGGAGGTCGTTGGTATTTGGTTCATCCATGTTTTTATTTAGTGAATGTTCAAAGGTACTAAAAATACGAATAAAACAATACAAAGTAAAATAAATAAATCCTCAATCAACAGAAATCCCAGCTCAAACTATCTTAAACAGTCACACAACATATTTGCCCCCATATCTATAAATCCATGGGTACCGTGGGCTTCAGAGTTGCTTTGGCCCCTGTTCTCTTCCCTCTACTTTCCTCCATGTATAAATAAAATGGTAGCTGCAGTTCCTGCTTTACAACCACTCAGGAAGATGTCCTAAGGAAGAGGGAATGCTTGTGCACCCTGGTCATCAGGAACCCCAAATCAGTAATAGAAGCTAAGAAAATGGAATGTTCTGTTTGATTGCAACCATTTAGAGCTACCCAGGGACTGAGGCATACATACTGTTTGTGCAAGGTTTACCTGACACAAAGGAGGACGGAGTGAATGATGGTTGGTTTCAAATAAGCAGCAACATCATCTGTAACTCTGGCTAAGTGATTAACACAGCTTTGGTTACTCTCTGTCCTTCGTTAGATTTGCTATAAGGATTTTCCCCCCAGCTGATTCATTTTTTTTTCTTTATTGACATATAATTGTACATCCTTGTGGTGTACAATGTGATTTTTCAGTATAAGAATACAAAGTGTAATAATTCAATCACGGTAATTAGCATGTTCATCATCTCAGATACTGGCCATTACTTTGTGTTGAGAACATTTAAAACCCTCTTTTTTAGTTCCTCTGAGATATACAGCAAATTAGTTCATGACATTCTCCATACCATATTTTATAACACTAGAAATTGCTCTTCTTATCTATTTGTAATTTTCTGTTCATCAGTATGACTCTAACCCTCTGCCCCAATCCTTCCCAGCCTCTAGTAGTAATTTTCAACACTCTACTTCTATGAAGTCATCCCTTTCAATTTCCCTGTGTGAGTGAGAATGTGTGGTATTTCTATTTCAGAACCTGGCTTGTTTCCTTACTATAATGTCCTCTACGATCATTCATTTACTTCAAATGGCACAATTTTGTTCTTTTTAATAGTTGAAAAGTATTCTGTTGTGTGTGTGTATAAATGTGTCTGTACAGATATGCATATATATGTATCACATTTTCTTTATCCATTTGTCTGCTGGTGACTCAGCTTGATTATATTTCTTGACTATTGTGGATAGTACTGCTGTAACGTTGGATGCAAATATCTTTTTCACATACTAATTTCCTCTCCTTCGGATATATATCTAGTTGATCGCTGGATTAAATTACAATTCTATTTTTAGTTTTCAAGGAACTTGCGCACTGTTTTCTGTAATGGTTGTACTATGTTACATTCCTACCAACAGTGTGGAAGAGTTCCCCTTTCTCTGAATCCTTGTTATTTTTGTCTTTTTTTTTTTTTTTTTTTTTTGAGAGGGTTTTTGCTATAGGGCGCGTGCGCGTGCCAGACAGACAGAGACAGAGAGACAGAAAGTAAGAAATCACCCCCCAGGGGGCATGGCCATGCCACAATCCCTTCTCCGTTCTCCTCTTGGGATCTTGGGCATGCATGCACACGCGCCCGGCCTGAGTTTTAAGCCACCGGGTCCGGGACATGAACCGTGGTCGACTACATGGGAGTCCAGCGACATAGCCATTACACTAACTGCTGGTCCCTGTTATTTTAGTCTTTCTGATAATAGCCATTCTTTTTTTCTTTTTTCTCCTAGGTTTTTGCCATATGGTGCATGTGCTCTTCAGAGAGAGACAGAGAGAAGCAGTGAGAGGGAAAATGAGCAATCACCCCCTAGGGAGGATGGCCACACCACAAACCTTTTTCCTGTATTCTCCTTTTGGGAGTTAGGGCACTCATGCACAGGTGCCTGGAGAAATTTTCAAGCTGTCAGGTCCAGGACTTAACCACAGATGGCCATGTGGGAGTCCAGTGCCTTAACCACCATGCCAACTGCTGGTCCCAATAATTGCCATTCTAGCTGGGGTGAGATGATAGCTCATTGCGGTTTTGATTTACATTTCCTATTGATTATTTTTTTGCATGTTTATTGGCCGTTTGTCTTTTTTTCAGAACTGTGTAGTCAAGTTATTTGCCAATTTTAAAAATCAGGTTATTTGTTGTTACTGTTGTTGAGTTGTTCACCTCTCTTGTATAGTCTGCTTATTAATATGCTATAGGAAATTTAAAATGTTATTCTATTATAGCAACTGAATTCTGATAGCGGTACAATTGGGGTTTCTTACAGAGACTAATGTATATAAATGTACTTAATTTTCTTGCTAAGGAACACATTTCTCAGTCCTTCTCCCTTCTCTAAAGAAGGTTACAAAGTACTCAAAGTTATTTGCTATAAAGGAAACTTTCATAAGTAGCTAATGATGCTTCAGAGCCTGCACCGCAGGCTATTCGATTATTGAGAGATCTTCACATTAATCCAAAAGTCTTTCTCAGCTTTCTAACGCTATCATTAAAGGCATCTCTTCATTGGTCAATTTATCTCCACTGATAATGATCTTGCTGCATCCATTTGGGGATATACCTGTGTTTCACTGGGAAAAGGGAGCCTGTGGAGAATGCAGTATAACCCCTCTGTGACCATTCCTTATACTCATGTAATAGTGCTTTTTTTCTTATGGGGATCAGTAAATTTAAAGCATCACAAAACCAAGTGGAATATGTTTAATAATATTTGAGGCATAAGCATGCTCTCTTATCATTTTAAAAATTGTTCTCACTGAGGTTACCCTTTTCACCTCCATTAGGACTTGAGAATTATCTTTACATGAAGGACAAAAGTCCCTGGCATGTGTGGGAAGCCCATGTGGATCAGAGACGTTTTGATCATTGCTTCACATCTTCTCAGCCTCTTCTCTGACTCCAGCCAGTCGTGGAGAAAAACAGTGAGCAGACTTCCACCTTTCTGTTCTCAGAGCCTTGTCTGAAGCATGAGCTATGCATCTCTTGCTCTCTGCCTTGACACTTCTCTGAATCATGGTGTGGACACTTGGAGGAGCCACCAGGCTCTCATACAAGTAGTCAAAAATTAATGCCCCAGGTAAGCGTTTTCAAGATTCTATAGAACTCCTTGAAGGTCCTGACAGAATTCAGTGAGCATCTGTTGCCTATAGTGTTGGTCAACTCAAAATAGCTTTCTTTAAAATAAATAAATAAATAAATAAATAAATAAATAAATAAATTGAGCTTTAACATATAGAAAAATTCACAAATCTCAAATACGCATCTTTATTATCTTTTGCATATGTAAACATCCATATAGCCACCATTAAGATAAACATCCAGTATTTTGAGCAGCTCAGGCTACTTGTATCCAGCCTGTCTCCCGCCTGATTCCTTGACCTACTTAGTATTATACAGAATGGTTCACCTGTGTTTTTGTGTTAGCAGCTGTTTTTGTTATTTTCTTTGTTTCTGTTTTGTAGTATTCCACATTCAGTCATTCCTGTTTCATTCCCTCTGGTTCCTTCCTCTTCTCACTGTGATCACATCTCAAATAAACTCCGTGCTCCCTTTCTCTCTCTCTCCCACACTTCTCTTTCAGGCTCCCAGTGTTTTAGGGCTATTACTGTGAGTTAGGAGATGGGAATTCCCATTTGACTCTGTTCCTTAAATGATGTTTGACCCTGGCAAAGCCACTGCCTCATTGTAGGGTTAAAGTTTCTTCATTCATAAAATACAGGGATCTCAGGGCCAGCAGGTGGTGTGATGGTTAAGGGCACTAAACTCCCACATGGCGGACTACAGCTCAAGTCCCAGACCTGGCAGCTTTCTTTCTCATTCCCCCCCCCCCCCCCCCACACACACACTCTGTCCCTCTCTGTCAAGTTAAAATAAATTAAAAAATAAAGTTAAATAAATTAATTCTTAAAAAAATATGGGGATCTCAGAGATGTGTTTTGGTCTATAGTTTCTGCAATTCAGATCTGTAGTTGAGAAAGGGTTTTCTAGGGAAGATGATGGTCAAAAGACAAAAATAATTAATGGGGACCAACAGTTAGCGTAATGGCTAAGTCGCTGGACTCCCATGTAGTCGACCGCGGTTCGTGCCCCGGACCCGGTGGCTTAAACTCACGCGGGGCGCATGTGCGTGCATGCCCAAGATCCAGAGAGGAGAATGGAGAAGGGATTGCGGCGTGGCCATCCCCCCGGGGGGTGATTTCTTGCTTTCTATCTCTCTGTCTCTCTCTGTCTGGCGAGTGCACGCACCCTATAGCAAAACAAACAAACAAGCAAACACAAAAACTCTCAAAAAAAATTCATAAAATTTCATGTTTAAGAGACCATGGTGTGGGAACCAGCAGTTAGCGTAATGGCTATGTCGCTGGACTCCTACGTAGTCGACCTTGGTTCGCATCCTGGACCCGGTGGCTTAAAACTCACACTGGGTGCGTGTGCGTGCGTGCCCAGGATCCCGAGAGGAGAATGGAGGAGAAGGGATTGTGGTGTGACCATCCCCCTGGGGGGTGATTTCTCACTTTCTGTCTCTATGTCTCTCTCTGTCTGGCGAGCGCACGCGCCCTATAGCTAAAACCTCTCCCAAAAAAAAAAAAAAAAAAAAAAGAGAGACCATGGTGTGAAAGGAAATGTTTTTATGTAGAGCCTTTCTGGTGCTCTAAAGTCTCACCACCTGGAGGGTGGTCTACATTATGATTTCTCCTGAGTTCAGCCAGTCATCTGTTGCAAAGGAATCACCAGATAGAGAAATCATTTCAGTGTGAGGGGACAGCTGGAAGGAAGCAAGGACCCTGGGACAGAAGAGTAGGATATAGGCTATAGACAGACTTATTTCAGTTCCACTTTTCTCAGGATAACTGAAACTATGGATCATTTCTGAGATGATTTTTATAAAAAGTAAGATTTTATTCTATTTTAGAAAATAAGGCATGAAGTTTACATAGGAGGCTGATGATAGAAGTCATCTGAGATTGTGGGAGAAAAGACTCTGTTGGGTGACTATGCCCTTCCCCTCATTCTATGATATTTATTCCATATTAAATCAGCTAAACCATTTCTAAGTAGCTACTATAAATTGCACAGCCATTATAGTAATTGATTTCATATTTCATTGGTAGATGTCACTAAGATTTGCCCTTACTTGATGACATTGTTTCCATGGTAACTAATGCATTTTAAATGATAAGAAATGTGAAGAGTAGAAAAGATCAATTAGTAATATATGACTCCAATTAGTACATAAATGTTTGAGGTTATACACGTGGAACTCATTTTTTTCAAAAGTGAACTCTATCGTCCAAATATTGCGTTGAACGTTGGTGAATGGTGTGTGTACTGGTGGCAGTAGCACTGTGCTGCTGTATACATCATTTGACCATGCCAAAATTCAGGCTTTTATGTGAATGAACAAATGTGAAAGAACTAATCATGCAATAAATCCTTACTATTTATGTATTATTTAGATCTCCCTTGACCCCTATTCTTTTGCTTTTCTGCCACTTTGTTCTTTTTTGATATTTCTATAACATGAGGACGAGAAGGTAAAATTAAAATGATTTTATTTTGCTTCTTGATAGCTCTGAGAACTCACTAATTACTTCATTTATTTATCAAGGACTTATTGAGTACATTCTCAAAGTTAATTCTCTTTGCTATTTCTCAATCAGGCAACAATTTTTCTGCTTAAGAACCTGTGTGCTTAATGTTCTCTTTGTCTGAGGAGCTCCTCCTTAGATATCTACTTGGGTCACTCTCCATTTCTTTTATATTTTTGCGCAATGTCAACTTCTTAGAGAGATCTTTTTGCTATCCTTTATAAAAACAGCAACCCTCAGGACCAGCAGATAGAATAATAGTTACGTTGCTGGGCTCCTACGTGTCGACCGTGGTTCCAGCCCCGGACCTGGTGGCTTAAAACTCATGCTGGGTACGTGTGTGTGCATGCACAAAATCCCAAGAGGAGCAAGGAGGAGAAGGAATTGAGGTGTAGCCATCCTCCCTGGCGAGGGTGTCATTTCTTACTTTCTGTCTCTCTGTCTCAACAGTGAGCTCTTGTGCCCTATAGCAAAAATCTCTCTAAATAAAAAGCAACCCTCACTCTCATCTTGAATACCTTGTTCTGTTTTACTTTTCTCTCTCTTTTTGTGTTTGTTAGAGGGAGAGTGTGCTTGACAGAGAAAAAGGGAGAGGAGAACCCCTTCTCCCGCCTCCCTGCCCTGTTGCCATGGTCACACTGCAATTCCTTCTCTTTAATTTCTTTGTCTTGTTGGGATTTGGGGAACATATGTGCCCAATGTGTTTTTCGGCCTAACCAATCCAGGACTGCATCCACATGGTTAGCTATGTGGGAGCCAGCTGCCTTAACCATCAGACAATGGAACCAGCCCTATCCCCCATTTTTGATCACCAACTAAGAGTCTATTTTTATGTATGTATGTATTCATTTATTCATTCACTATTCCCCTACTAAAATAAGATCAATGAAGCCTAAATACAGAGAATTTAGCTTTCTTCTCACTTCTTTATTTCCAGTTTCTAGAATAGAAATGCTTGATTTTTAGTAGGAACACAATAATTATGTTTTGCATGGTGGAATTAATAAAAGGAAAACAGATAGACTCTGTTCCTGCATTGGCTTCCTTATATTAGGGGGATTGATAGTTAATAAAAAAGCTTGTAAACAAGATTATAATGGTAAAATTATGTCAAAGAACAACATTCAAATGAACAAATGATTATAATGAAAAGTACATCATATCGTAACTACCTAATTTAATCTGCTGGGTGTCAGGGAAAATTCAGTGAGAGACTGGCACTAAGCTGAGGCCAGAGGAGAGTAAGATAGTAGCAGAGTGCTTCAGGAAGTGGAATAAACTGACCAGACGGGACTGGACAGGAAGCACATGGCTGTACCATTCTACTTAGTTTATATTATCTGTCATATTTTTTGTGATTAGCATTGTGATTAAAACATTGAATTTTCATGCACTTAGGTGGAGTGCAGCCTGTCCATTTAACTCCAGATTGTCCCATTCCTGATTATATTATATCACAGTGCAGTATGTTATATCATATTATACTTCACAGGATTTACATCTTAAATGTACCTGCCCAAATCCTGTGGGTATGTGAGTCAGCAATCTCTGGTGCAGAGCATTCCACAGAGCTGGAGGTTTTCTGGAATGTTGGTATGAGTATGTGCTGAGACTGAGGTCCAGAAGCCTTAGTGTGAATCAGGATAATTGTTCTTATGGACTATTGTTCTTTCTTGGTTTCAAAAATACATCAGATAAATAGTCCTATCTTGGCTCTTTTATATTGTTTAGAGTAATTTTGTTCTTCAGTGAACATATGTCTGACTGCTGTATTTTTACGAGTTAGAAATATGCATCAAAATAACAGAACCACATGCTCTGTGGCCCAGCCTGGTGGCACAGTTAATAGCAAGCTGAGGGACAAGGCACTTTGAAGAGTTCCACTCTTTCTCTCTCTCTGTCTCTCTTGTATACACATGCATGAATGTGCTCTTTATCATGAGTAAAATAAACTTCAAAAACAAACAAATGAAAAGCCACATGGTATTTAGAAAAATGTGAATTTTCAAATGGGCCTATTTGGAATTAGCTTTTAGTTTCTTTTCTATTTATTTTGGGGATCAAGCATGTGGAGGTAGAAATTACCACAGCTTATGATATTCCAGGTATCAGCACTATGTGCTTAGTTCCGTCAGACCCAGGCCTAGCAGTTCTTGATCACACATACTTCTTTGTGGATAGCTAGGCAACATGGCCTAGAAGTTAGGACTAGACACTCTGGAACCAGACTCCTGGGCTTAAATTCTGGCTTCTCCAGTTATCACTTGTTTCATTTTGGGAAGTTATTAAACCTCTCTGTTTCTTATATCCCTCCTCTGTAAAATAAAAATATTAGTGCCTATATGGTAGGTTATAAAGATTAAATAAATTAATTTATGTAATGCACCTAGAATAGTGTTTGGTATATAGTAGTCTCTTCATGAATGTAAAACACTATAATTGTAGACTATCCAAGTAAATCTTGGAAAATAGCAAACAGGAGATACATTGTATGGATCATTCATGCTGCTCTCAGTAAGAAGGCAAATATGGAACAATAATCTTATGACTGACAAAAGTACAATATTCACAGCAAAATGGCTCTTAATTTATGAAACTTGATAAAGAAATATACGATATTTTTTTTATTTTTGGAGAGGTTTTCGCTATAGGGCGTGTGCGCTCGCCAGACAGACAGAGAGAGACATAGAGACAGAAAGCGAGAAATCACCCCCAGGGGGGATGGTCACGCCGCAATCCCTTCTCCTCCATTCTCCTCTCGGGACCTTGGGCACGCACGCACACGCGCCCGGCGTGAGTTTTAAGCCACTGGGTCCGGGACGCGAACCACGGTCGACTACGTGGGAGTCCAACGACATAGCCATTACGCTAACTGCTGGTTCCCACGATATTTTAACTGCTAAAGAATAATTTTTCAGAATTTGGCTATCTTAAGATTTTACGAGTAACTATTTAATACTTTTAGAAGAAAAAATTGAAGTCCAGCAGCCTGAAGGATACTGCACAGAAACAACTTTGTTATAATATTCTTTAAAAAGAATTATTTATTTATTGAATTTCATTTGTTATTACTATTATTTTTAATTTTACCAGGTAGAGAGAGAGAGAGAGAGAGAGAGAGAGAGAGAAAGCGAGAAAACAAGCCACCAGGTCCAGGACTCGAACCACAGTCAGCCATGTGGGAATCCAGTGCCTTTATCCACTATGCCACCTGCTGGCTCCTTTTTTATAATCTTAAAAGGAGAATTCCAACATTTGATATGTATTTGTGTATAAAGTCCTCAGACTTGCTTTATCAGGTTCAAGATGCAGGGGTGTCTGCTCTTATACTTACTGAGCCTCTGGTAACATTGAATTGAAGCTTGGTCTTCCCTTCTTAGAACATAAAATTCACCCCACACTTGATGAAGAATGAAATAACAGGTTGTGGGGGATCCAGCTGGACCAGCTGCTGAAGGGAAATGTAATTTCTGCCTTATTCCTGAGGACAAAGTTGTCTGTGGAGGAGACTATGAACAAAGTCGCCAGCTGCTTGACAGTTTGGGGAGATGAAAATAAACCCTGTCATCTAATTTTGTTTACATATGTCTATTTGTTTCTTCATAATCTAGATCTACTGAGATCACTGAGATTAGGAGTGGGGCCTGGTGGGAGGGTGGGCATATTAAAAGCAGGTTCACGGTAAATCAGTCAGGATGAAAGGGGATGTTATAGTTGCTTCCCCAAGACAGTAATTCATTTGTGTCTCCTGCCACATGGTAATTTTTTCAGAGGCAAGCATCCATGCATATTTTTTTTTCAGATATTTTAAAGCATTTAGACAATTAGCTAATTTAAAGTTAGTTTAAAAACATTTCTCAGTGTAATATGTTTTGCATTTATAGTCAAGTAAAGAATAAGTAATATATAGTGTGAGCTAGTGGTCAATTACATTATCTGGTTGAATGGGTTGTTGTAATAACTCTTTAAACTTATACTGAGTACCAGGCTCTTTACCTGTATTACCTCAAAGAATCTTCACAACTGTATAAAGGTGGCTCCATTTATTAATTTTAAACAGATAAGGAAACTGAGACTTATGTATAAAGTCTAAAATGCAAAATTTGTTGAAACTCCAATCTTTTCATTCCTAGAGATTTCTCACTCAATTGGTTGTCATTAAAAACAAGGGAAGTGTAGGTCAGGTAATGGACACCATAATATAGGTTTGTTAGGACTGAAAGAAGAAATCTACACTGCAATTTAGAAAAAAACCCTCTAAACTAGGTTATGGTAAATTTAAATACTAAATTTTAAAGGACAGCTACATTTCCTTTAAATTTCTATACAACAGATATTTGTCTGTAATGAAAGTGTGGAGCTCAATTTTTGTAGGAAAAACTAATATAATTGAAGAAAGGAAACAATAACAGGGTTTAAGCCAGATTTATTATTATTTCATGCATATTTGGTCCTATATGAAAATGGGTTTTACTCATATAATTAGACATCCATGAGTTGTTCATGTATTTTCATTGTTAAACATAGCCTGACATTTCTGAATAAGTTAATGCTTTTGTTTATGTAAAATTGCACTACTTCAGAATGCTTTCAATCTTTTTTTTTCCTCCCTAGCTTCCTATCCACCTGGTTTGTGGAGAGAAGTGGCCAGATTGATAAATGCTATACAACTTCTCAAAGTATTAAAAGAAGAATGACAATAGCAGTGTTCAGAGCTATACTTTCTTACTCCTGCCAGTCTCAACTTATGAGACTTTAGGATGAAGGGTTTATATATATGGTTCAGTGTTGTTAAAAGATAAATCTGAGACCAGTTGAATTTGAGTTTATTTGAGCAAGAGAGAGCTTCTAAAACTAGGAAGCATTCTTGATTAAAGTTGATTTAGAATGCTCTGTCCCACTACTGCAGGTTATATTTATAGCCAGAGGGGGAAAAGTGACATATATAATTAAGGAAGTGACATGGAAAGCCAACCTGATCGGCAACAGTTGCCAGGTGCTTTATATGAACATGGTCTGATTAGTTGGCAGGCTGTGATTGGCTGAGGCTCTGTTGCTTGATTACTGGGATATATGCTTAGGTTACAACCTCTTGCACATTAGGCTTGGTTGCAGTTCAGGACATACAAAGACAGCCCGTTGGAGCAAATTTTATTGCTTAATTATGGTGGCTGGTTTAGGCCAATTCAATCCAATTTGACAATGCCAGCATGGAATCTGAAAAATTATGTTCAATATCTTTTTAGCCTATGATTTCAGCTTCATATCTAGAAGATGGCAGATCAGGATTTGAACTTCTAAGAACTCAAACATTTGAATTTTTTTCAGAGCTACTAATAGAAGAATGGTTAAAACATTTAAAAATTTTAAGTAATACACATTTATAAAAAAATCAAATAATGTATGTATATGCGTTTCTGAGATATCCTTCTAGACTTTTTTTTTCCCTAAGCATTAGCAAGAATAAGCATATATAGACTCGTGGGTTGTTTTTATCACAAAATCGACATCGACGTTTTCCCATTACTTAAAGTTTTAGAATGTTTACTATTTCATGTCAGTACATACAGCTTAACCTCTTTCCTCTTAAGCACTACATAGTATTATATATGTGCAATAATTTATTCATCCATCCCTCTATTATTATCATAATTTGGGTTATTTTTAGTCCTGCCATTAGAAACAAAGTCGAAATAAACCTCCTTCTACCCTGAAAACTGATGTAAATATTTCTGTATAGTGGATTTCTAGAAGCTGAATTGCTAGGTGAAAGAGACGTGCATTTAAAATTTTGATGAATATTGCTAAATCACTTTTTTTTTTTTTGAGAGGTTTTTGCTATAGGGCACGTGTGCTCGCCAAAAAGACCAGAGAGAGGCAAAGAGATAGAAAGCAAGAAATCACCCCTCAGGGGGATGGCCACACCACAATCTCTTCTCCTCCATTCTCCTCTTGGGATCCTAGGCACACATACACACACGCACCTGGCATGAGTTTAAGCCACCGGGTCCAGGACTTGAACCACGGTCGACTACATGGGAGTTCAGCGACATAGCCATTGCGCTAACTCCTGGTCCCACTAAATCACTTTCTAAAACACTCTTGCAATTGTTTCAACCACAGTGTAAAGGTACCCTGTTTTTGCCATATTCTTACTGCTTGGACTTTACCAGTCTTGAAAAATGCCAGTGAAACAAGTTACTCATGACATGGTACTGTTTAAGGTTATATCTCTTTGTATCAATGAGGCTGAACATCTTTTCTTTTGTAAATTGGTAGTTTATATTTTCTCTTCATATACTTTTGGGCTATTACCTTTTTCTTACATATATATAAAAGTATTTTATGCATTTATGTTTATTGATTAAACATGCAAAGCTTCTTTTCTAATCTGTCAGCTAAAGAATCATTTACACAACCTCTTAATTTTCCCAGTTCATTAAGTTGTGAGAATGTTACTAACTAGCAAAATGATAAACTGAGTAGCAGGACTGAAAAGGAGAAAAAAATATGCTAACCCATATGTTGTACAACACATTTTTGAATAAGCAAGTTGGTTGTGTCTAACTAGCTGGTTAGCTTGAGTAACTCAGTAAAAATACAAGGTGGGAGATTTTCAGAAAGTTCATGCAAAATGCATATTATGAAGAAACTATGAATACATTTCAAATTTGTTGGCACCAAAGTAAACTCATACTTTAATTTCACTTTTTTTCTATGAACTTTTTGAAGTACCTTTGTATGACATTATAATCAAAATATATCATAATGTTTTTTACTTCACTAGAATGAAAAGTCTTGAGATTAGGGATGATGTCTTCTTTATGTTATTACTGCTTAGCAGAATGCCTGTTACATAGCTGGCTCTCAATAATTGATGGATAAGTGGAATAAAAAGAAAACTAGGCAAACCAGTGCTCTTTTGTTAAAAACCATAACAAAATATTTCTTGTAATAATTTTTAAATATTAGTAGCTGAGGGGCCAGCAGGTGACATGGTGGTTAAAAGGCACTGGACTTGTACATGGTCGACTGCGATTTGAGTTCTGGACCTGGTGTCTTGCTTTCTCACTTTCCTTCTCTCTCTCTCTCTTTCTCTTTCTCACTCTGTCCCTCTCTGGTAAAATTAAGATAAATAAATAAATAAAGTTAAATAAAATAGCTATTTAAAAAATATTAGCAACTGATATTGTAATTACAGCCAGTGTGATACATTAGGCCTACAGAAATTCTTAGATAGATGTATTTTTTATATTTTTTGGCTAGTTTAATAAAGTTCCCCCTCCCACTCCCTATAAATTATTATATAAATTTGTAAGTTATCTGAGTACATCTGACTACTTTTGTACCAGAACTCACATAATTCTTAACATTGTCATTTAAAATCATTACATTTTATGGGCTGGCCCATAGTACAGTGATTAAGCACTGTTTTAGGAGCCAGATTCCTCATGGCCGGCTGTGGTTTGAATTTGGGTTCCAGTGGTTGGAGAACATATCAGGTGGATCTAGCCAGTCACATGGTGATTAAGGTTGCTGGATCTCAGATTTCAGATAGCTGACTGCACGATTTGAGTCCTGGACCCAGTTACTTATAAAACATCATGCTAGGTGTGTGTGTGTTTGTATGTGTATGCCCAAAATTCCAGAAGGAAAAAAGGAGAAGGGACTGTGGCATGACCATCCACCATAAGGGAATGCTTACCTACTTTCTCTCTCTCTCTAGTGAGCACACACACCCGCTGAAATAATATAAATAAATAAATAAATAAAACTATTACATATTAAATACAGACATCCACATGGAATTCAAGGCAACTTACTATTGACTATTTTATTTTGAGAAAACCCTTGGCATAGAGATATGAACAGTTTAAATGCCTGAAAAATGTCACAAAGGCATTACCACACTAGAGAAGGCTTCCATTTTCCTTAGAAAGAGGGTGATTTTGTTATTCCAGAGCTCACTTTTATTTCCTTCTACATCATGAGTCATGATAGATCTTCTAAGGATGCTAGTGACTACTTTGAACCACTAAATTATAGGTTGGCCACTCTTGCCTTTTTTTTTAGAAAGATACTAGCCAAAGCCTGCAGTAAATCAGCATAATTGATGAAAATTTGGAAAAACTGTTGGTCTAACATTACCTTGCGAGTAGTCATCTAGGCAGGACTGTGCTGTCATCCCTGTAGCATTTAGCTTAGTTTGTAAATGCCCGAAAGTGTCATTCATTTACTGTGTTCATCCAAAAACATTTACTGAGGATCTTCTATATACCAGGTATTGGGTTAGACCCAGGGGATTAAAGGCGATTAAGACATAACATTACTCTCTTGACGATCCCAGTTAAAATAATACTTGCTTTACATTTTAATTATGGTAAATAAAATTTTCAAACCAATTTTAAGAATAGGCATTGATTCAGATAAGGGTATGGCCAGTCACTGCCCACCCACTGCAACGGCACAGTGCTGTATAGAAAGAACAGAAATCTAAAATTTGGTTGCATCAGTGTAGTGACTTATTTTCTGGGAAGAAATTCAGCTTAGGACACAAAAATAAATCTCTGTTAATATGTAGGTGGGCATTAGCAGATATTATAACATCACTGAACTCCCATGAAGTTGACCGCAGTTCGGGTCCCAAACCCTGCAACTTAAACCTCATGCTGGGTGTGCATGCGCGTGCATGCCCAAAATCACAAGAGGAGACTGGAGGAGACAGGACTGTGGCATGGCCATCCCCTCCCCCCACAGGGTGTGGATGATTTCTGTCTCTCTGTGTCTCTCCAGCGAGTGCCCTATAACAAAAAAAAAATCTCAAAAAATAGGCAGTGGTCCTTTTCTAGAGGGTCCAACATACTAAACAGTGAGAAAGTAAAGTGAGATAATTCAGCATCAGTCATCTCACAGGTCCAGGCCAGAAGGCAGTGGCATCCAATTTTTGATGTGAGCAGAACGTGGTTTGTTCCAACAAGTACAGGAGAGAGTTTAATCTGGGGTTAGTAAAAAGAAAAAAGAGTGCAAAGAGTATGACAAGTTCCTAGTTCTAAGAATGATATTAAAGTAGATAGTCATAAAATGACGCAGAAACCTGGTTAAGCAAACTGGGGCATATAGACCTCTAGGGGGAGCCCATGGCTCTTTTCTATTCTTGTACCTTTCACACCCCCTGCACTCCCTGCTCCAAAATCCATGTACATATTTCACCCTTAAGGAGGATTGCTGTCGGGTTACATAAAATTCAAAGTCCTTCTTTATGTCACAGTACTAGGAAGTGGAATTTTCAAAAGGATTAAGAACAGAACACAGATGGCATGGATTCTCTCATTTCTTCCTTCCAGAATGATAAGGCTTTCTTCAGAGTGATTGTGCCCATTTCCTTTTTTCTTTCTTCAGATGCTCTCGTTTTCCCACAAGCCTGAATCTAACTCCTTGGGAACTGCAATCCCTGTTTCTCTTTCCTGCTGTTGTCCAGGTAGCTGTGGGCAGGCACAGGGAAGAATGTTTCCTGTCTCTCCCTTGCTGCATCATCTCTATCTGGTGCATGTGGGCCCTGGATTGGTGTTTTCTCTCTTGGAGAAATGCAAGCTCAAATAAGAGCGAGGAAGTAGCTTTTCCTCATGCTTTGGTTTTATGTCCTTTCCAGGGTCCAGTTTAAGTCATTGTGTTCTTCATTAGGGGTTGAGTTCAGAGCTTCAGCTCATTAGATGCTGTATTAGCTCCTCCTCAGGGACCTGGACAGGAGATAATTCTGACCAACAACAATATTCAGGTATTTCCAGTCCTTGATCTTATATCATCACACATTTTCACTCCTTAAAAGCACCTCTGCTATTTCTAACAGAACACAAGATGAAAATTAGACCTTGGAAACAAACAGAAGCTCCGTTACTAAGCCTGTTCTAAAAAAGCTAAGATCAGAATGTAGCTTGATATTTTGTACACATTATTACCGATCATTAAATTCTGTAAAAGGGAAGTTTTTATTCCCACTTTATAGATGACAAGAGTAGGATCATATTAGAGAACCTGTCAAAAGTACATGAAATTATGAGTGATTCCGTCCTGCGCGGCTGTTTTCAGGAGCCGTAGTCTTTTACCTCCGTCCGCCTTCTAACCCACCCAAGTGCATGCCACCACCCCATGGAAGATTCGATGGACATGGACATGAGCCCCCTGAGGCCCCAGAACTATCTTTTCGGTTGTGAACCAAAGGCCGGCAAAGATTATCACTTTAAAGTGGATAATGATGAAAATGAACACCAGTTATCTTTAAGAACGGTTAGTTTAGGGGCTGGTGCAAAGGATGAATTGCACATTGTTGAAGCAGAGGCAATGAATTATGAAGGCAGTCCAATTAAGGTAACACTGGCAACACTGAAAATGTCTGTACAGACAACGGTTTCCCTTGGGGGCTTTGAAATAACACCGCCTGTGGTCTTAAGGTTGAAGTGTGGTTCAGGGCCTGTGCATATTAGTGGACAGCACTTAGTAGATGTGGAGGAAGATGCAGAGTCAGAAGAAGAGGAAGAGGACATGAAACTCTTAAGTATATCTGGAAAGCGATCTGCCCCTGGAGGTGGAAGCAAGGTTCCACAGAAAAAAGTAAAACTTGCTGCTGATGAAGATGATGACGATGAAGATGATGATGATGAAGATGATGATTTTGAAGATGAGGAAACAGAAGAAAAAGCTCCAGTGAAGAAATCTATACAAGATACTCCTGGCAAAAATGCTCAAAAATCAAACCAGAACGGAAAAGACTCAAAACCATCAACACCAAGATCAAAAGGTCAAGAATCATTCAAAAAACAGGAAAAAACACCTAAAACACCAAAAGGACCTAGTTCTGTAGAAGACATTAAAGCAAAAATGCAAGCAAGTATAGAAAAAGGTGGTTCTCTTCCCAAAGTGGAAGCCAAGTTTATCAATTATGTCAAGAATTGCTTCTGGATGACTGATCAGGAGGCTATTCAAGATCTCTGGCAGTGGAGGAAGTCTCTTTAAGAAAATAGTTTAAACAGTTTGTTAAAATTTTCTGTCTTATTTCATTTCTGTAACAGTTGATATCTGGCTGTCCTTTTTATAATGCACAGTGAGAACTTTCCCTACCTTGTTTGATAAATGTTGTCCAGGTTCTATTGCCAAGAATGTGTTGTCCAAAATGCCTGTTTAGTTTTTATAGATGGAACTCCACCCTTTGCTTGGTTTTAAGTATGTATGGAACGTTATGATAGGACACAGTAGTAGTGGTGGCCAAACATGGAAATGGTGGGGAGACAAAAATATAAATGTGAAATAAACTCAGTGTTTTAATAAAGTAAAAAAAAAAAAGTACATGAAATTATGAATGGAAAAGCCAAAATTTAGGTTTTTTTTTTTTTTTTTTTTTTTTTTTTTTGGAGAGGTTTTTGCTACAGGGCACGTGCGCTCGCCAGACAGACAGAGAGATAAAAAGCGAGAAATCACCCCCCAGAGGGGATGGCCACACTGCAATCCCTTCTCCTCCATTCTCTCGGGATCTTGGGCACGCACTCACACGCACCCAGCGTGAGTTTAAGCCACTGGGTCTGGGACTCAAACTGCAGTTGACTACGTGGGAGTCCAGCGACATAGCCATTACGCTAACTGCTGGTCCCTTTAGGCTTTATTTTGACTGATAGCAAAGCCCTTTTTCATTCTAACCTTCCAGTGAAATACTCTTTGTCAAGGTCTTAAGCAACTTCCATGTTGCCAGGTACCATGGGCCTGACTCTGTCCACAATTAATGTGATTTTTCAGCAGCTTGAACAGTTTACAATCCCTTAAAATACTCTTTACTATTAACTTTTTTGATATCACAACTCTTCTGGTTTTTCTCTTGTTTGCTGGCCCTTCCTTCCAAGTCTTGTTTGTAGCTTTCTCTTTCTTTATTTGACTTTTAAATCATGCATGCTTCAGGGCTAGGTTTTTCTTTTTCTAAACTCTCCCCATAGGCAATCACATCTAGTCAGATGACTTTAAATAGTATTCTGTTCTACTCTGATGACTCAGTATCTCTTTGGCCTCACCCTAATATTTTTCCTAGCTTATTCTGTTTTAGCCACCCTGGCACACTTGCTGATGTATAAACATGCTGAGCCTACATCTGCCCAATGGCCTTTGAACTTACCATTTTTGCTTTGTGATGCTCCCACCTATCAGGTATTTGCACACCTTTTCTCTTCATTTCCTTCATCTCTCTGCTCAAATATCACTTTAGAAAGACTATCCCTGGCTGTGTGCTTACTCTAACTCCAGGCAATCCTATTTTCCTTACACTATTTTAGTTTTAATCATATTATTTATTACCATCTGATGTATATTGTGAGCTTCCTGAGGACAACATAGCAGATGCTCAATAAAGGCATTTTGAATTAAAAAAGTTTATAAAATAATGAATAACTCATAAATATCTATTTACTACTGAAACTATTCTCCTGGGCCCTAGAGTCCTGAAAGCTGTGAAGTTAAGTTCATAGTCTCTGGGGCCTGACCATCTGGGTGTGGTTTCCCAGCTCTTTATTTATTAATTGACCCACTTATATACCATGCATATGTTTCCTTTTTTGTTTTTAAATAAAATAAGGATAATATTTATAGTGCTTACTTCATAAATTGTTTTGAGGGTAAATAATTTCATATATGCAAAACACTCAGAAGAGTACCTCATATGTAGTAAAAGTGCTCAATAGTTCTTATTCCTGTAATACCCAGCTAGCTACTTGATCTACTGTGTTGTCAAACACGCATCTCAAGTTTAATATGTCAAAACAGAATCTTTGATGTTTTGCTCCCAGACTTGTCTCCCCTCCCATTGTTACCATCTTAGTAAGTGGCATTATCTATTGCTCACAAAATTAGAGGGATCATCTTTGATTTGTTTCCCTTATTGACTACATCTGATCCACCAGCAAGTTAGTGGAGATTCTGTCTTCAAAATTTATCTCTATCTCTGTAACTCCATTGCCATCATCCTAGTCCAAGACACCATGATATCTCCCTATCACTATATCAATACCTTTAAACTTGTTTCTTTTCCTGCTTTTTTCTGATCCATCGTCAAGAAGCCACAGGAAGTTTTCAAAGAATACTCTTGATCATGAAGGCAGTGACTTTTCACTGCAGGTAAACTAAAATCCAGACTCTTTATCATGATCTACAAGGGTCTGCATGATCTAAAACCTATGTTCCTTCCTGGTACCATCTTGTACTACTTCCCATTTTGTCTACAGTGCTTCATTCCTACTGGCTGTCTTTTTTCTTCCTTGAAGTTATTTTCTACTTTTTACTAGCTCAAAGCTTTGACACTCATTATTCCTTCTTCCAAAAATACTGTTCCCTGAGCTCTTGAATAGTTAGTTAGTTGTTTTTTTTTTTTTTAGATTTTTTGCTGTAAGGCACATAAACTCATCATAGAGACAGAGAGAGACAGAGAAAATAAGAAATCAATCCCCCCTGTCACCCGGAGGGGGGGAAATGACCATGCCACAATCCTTCCTGCTCCATTCTCTTTGCGAAATTTTGGGCCCACATGCACACGTGCCTGGTGTGAATTTTAAGCCACCAGGTCTAGCAAACCATGGTCTACTACATGGGAGTCCAGCGATATAATTATTATGCCATCTGCCGGTCCTGCACAGTTAGTTTCTTTTAATTCTCCAGGTCTTAGCACAAATGTCACCAGTACTAAAATTTGGAGATTATATTGTCCTTTCACGTGAATAGTTTACTGTAGTGAGATAGTTATTCTTTCAGTGATTTCAAGTTTATTTGTTTCCTCTGGGCAAGTTTTTCTATTAATAGGCGACTATATTGAACTTCATTATGTAAAAATGATACAAATCAGGACCAGTTTGCTTGTGTCTGGATAGGGTGAGGAGTGAGAAACCAGATTTCCATTTGCTTATTCATTTTTCTCATCCCCTTGATTGATACTGACTTTTAGGAGCCCGATTTGAAAATTACCAGTGTCTACATATACATTGAGCAAATTTTGAATTATGTTTGTGGCTTGCTCATGTAAAACCAAAATATCTGGTCAAATTAATAAAGTCTTAAGAGTAAAGGATTATTATTACATTTTCTAATTCTTATTGCATTTTCTAATTATTTTATTCTTATGCTTTTGTTCTTAAATTACATTCTCCCTCTGCCAGTCAGTAAGTATCGTTGAGTTCCTAGCATCTAACATCTAGTCTGATACACACACACACAAGAATTGGTAAATGATTTTTTACTAGATGAAATAGGTAAAGACAGGTGAAGGTTAACTTTTTCTCCGTGTTCTTTTGCAGCTTTTATAAAAGTTCCATGTCATAAGCTAATTTCTCATTTTATGCCAGTAATCTATTCAAGCATGATAAATTTATGACATATCTACTGAATACCAGTATATGCTAGGTGATTTCCTGTGTCACAAGTGTTTTATTTAATGCTCAGGAAAATCCTAGGAAGTAGGCACCATCTCCACTTTTACACATGAAGAAAGTGTGATTTATAGAGGTTAATTTACATCTCGTTAAGTTGGTGGTGATAGGAGTAAAAACATGGTCTTTCTGATCTCAAAGTCCATTTTCTTTCTTTTACTTATTAAAAATCTGAAACATAACATCCTCATCAGTACAGAAAAAAAACTTCAAAAATCATATTAGTTTTGGAAATCCAACTTTCAGAGATATAATTCATTAATAAGTACATGTATAATGTTAAAGGACAAGTCTGATGATATTTGATTTCTTCAAGAGTATCATTATATTAGAACTTTAAAATATAGATTATGTATATTTAATAAAGCAACACTAAATTTTTTATTTCAGTTAATTTTAGATATAGTGATAGTTTGGAAGAGAATCCTTTTCCAGCACTGTCATTCACAAATATTATTAGCATTCTGCAGTTCCCTTATTCACTAGGAAGTCAGGAAACCTAGGTCCTCTGAAATTTGATCTTGTCTGTTTTGTACCACTGGCTAATGATAGCACTGAGGGGAGCAATAACTAAGCCCACCCAGAATGAGGTGCATTGTGAGGGATTTATTAAAACCGAATGATGCCTGCTTGCATACATAGTGGTTGATTTTTGCAAATACTTAATATATATTTCAAAAGACTAAATATCTCTAATTTTTTTATGTGTGTATTCAATTTTCAAATTGTGATACTCAAATCTTCTATATTTTTATTAAATTTCTATCTTCTCAATTTGTGTGTAAAAAATGGTTAGCTCTACTTCTAATGTCGCACAGCATCCATTCATCTAAGTAGTAAGTGTGAGGCAAGAAGAAAAAATTTATATTTCTGAAAGTCAGTAATCTAATAGGCAATTAACTACTGGGAGAATGTTAAAATGCTGATAGTTTGAAACAGACATATAATGCAGAAAACTTTTCTGATAAAAGACAATATAATCAATTTAGGTAGAAGTAGTCTATCAGTAAATTTCTACATAGGGTTTATAATCATACTTGGAACACTGCATTAACTTTTATTAACATAATATTATAAAAGAAAGCAGAGAAGAATAATAGAATTCAAAGAATTGAAGAACCTTGAAAGAAAAATGTAAATGTAAATGTTGTGGATATTATACATAAATCCTGTCACTTTATCAGTAGGTATAATTGCATACCATTCACATATACAGCTATATGTAATCTATTGGGTTGTTGGAAAAGTCATGACATTTTTTTCTACGTTTTCCTATGCAAAAATGCATCATGACTTTTCTGAAAACCCAATATATCATCTCTTTTTTCTATAAAAATGTTTACTACACTTTCTAAGGAAATTAACCTATGCTTTACTTGGCGCTTGCTGTTTGTGGAGTTATGGCACAATTATACCTGATTTATATGAGCTCTGGAAGTAGGTAGCAAGTGTTAATCTTTTTATTTCAATAATAAAAGGAAAAAAATTGGTTAACTACACATTAAATAATCTATCATTTGCAACAGAATTAACAAGAAAAGGAGAGATAAAAGAGAAATAAAAAGAAGATAAATAAAAACCAGAAAGAAGTATAAAGGAAAAATGTTGATTTTAAGGGGAGACTTAAGCTTATAGTGAGGATGAGCTGGCAGGGAGAGGGAGAAAGCAAGGGGACATTGAGTGCAGTTTTGAGAGTTCAGGTCTAGATGACCGGGCAAGCATTATTGTGGAAGGGGAATTTGGAGACCAGGCAGATTCGGGGAGGAGGATAATGGCATCAGATTAGACATGGTGATTCAGTCGTAAAAGTGAGACATCTGAGAGGAAATGTGCAATAGGAAGTATAGGATATAATAAGACTCACATTAGAAATAGAATCACATGGGCAGAAATGACATAGAAAATGCTGAGAGCAAAAGGCTGAAGAGTGAATTCTAAGGAAAATCTTAATTTGGAATTGGGGCAGAAAGAGGACCATAAAAATAGATATAGAAGATATTTTTTAATAGCCCAGATTAAAATTGAAAATATAAAACAAGTTTAGAGAAAGAGTCAATTAGAATAATTTGAGGGCCATGTAGGCAAAGGGAGGAGAGTATTTCACAGAGGAAATGGTAAAATGTGGAGTGGAAAAGAAAAGGGGGGGGGGAGGAGCTAGTAATTCAGAAATGTAAAAACGAAGATAGGAAAGACAGACTTTTCCCAACATTTACTAGGTAGGTGACCAATTGTACTGGGCTCAGTTTATTTACATGTAAGATGATAATAATAATACCTACTCTTATTGTCAGAATGAGAGGTAATATAAAAAAATCAACACAGAGTTGGCATATAATAAAAGATAACTAATATGTTATTGACCTACAGAAAAGTTTTTAGACTGACTTTAGGCAATCTAAAAGATGGAGATAAGGTGTTTTAAAAATAAAATCTAACAGGGATCAGCAGTTGGCATAATGGCTGTGTTGCTGGACTCCCATGTAGTCGACTGCGGTTTGAGTCCTGGACCCAGTGGCTTGAACTCACCCAGGAAGCGTGAGCGTGTGTGCTGAAGATCCTGAGAGAAGAATGGAGGAGAAGGGATTGCGGTGTGGTCATCTCCCCCAGAGGGGTGATTTCTCACTCTGTTTCTTTGTCTCTCTCTGTCTCTCTGGTGAGCCCACGCACCCTATAGCAAAAAGCTCTCAAAAAAAAAAAAAAAAAAAAAAAAAAAAAAAGAGAAAGAAAAAAAATTAACAGAAGAACCAGGCCTGGTGATTAGAAGACAAATAATAGTCACCCTTAGGGAGAACACTGCTATAGGTGTTTCCTTCTTTGTCCCTAATAGAGACATACTTCTTTTACAGTAGCCACTGCAAAGCCCATGCTCCTGAGAGGCAGCTGACTTCTACCCTAACAGACTTGGGTCTGATTTTTCTAAGCCAGATCCCCAAATCTTCAGGGTCCCTATGCTCTTGGAATCTGAATAGTTATTTTTATTTTTATGTCTGTATTTCAAAGGACATAAGAAATACTCATCAGTTCCAAATACAACTTCTTAAATCTGGATTCAGACTGTACATTGTCACCCTCATTATATCAACCTCATGAATTTTTGTGTAATACTTGCTTTTTAATCATAGACATTTCTAAAAACCCAACTTTCTCAAGACATGAATTACTGAAAGGAATGCAGTGAGATCTAATGTTGACATTGTGATTTTCCTTGAGCTGTTTGTGCAGTGTCCTATAGATAATTGAGAATCCCTGCATTTTCATAGGAAATCTGCTGTTGCATCATTGTAAGCTAACTCTGCCAATCAAAAGTGTCCTTTCACACAGGTTAAGAAAGCTCACATGTAGGTATACTTCTATCTTTTTTGCCAGTGGTTGGTTCAGGAGTAGATAAGGTGATCTGCTTTTGGCAATTAAGACAGAGGAATGTTTTAAAATGTAGATTTTTTTCATTACTGAGGTATGCTGATACCAACAGACCAGGAGGACTGTCACTGAAAAGATAATTTGTAAGACATATGGATCCAGAGAGACAGAGGAGGTACGCCACGCCCTGGGGGAGCACGTAGTCAGGAAGCAAAGGGAGCAAGGAGAAACTGAGCAAGAATCTTTATTGTGGTTTGATTGGGAAAGAGCTGGCAAAGCAGGTTAAGTAAGTTTAGAATCGGCTATCTGAATCATTTTAACAGGTTCCTTGGCATAGGGACTAACCTTACTTTCCTGATGCCTTGCTGTGAAATGATTAGTGTAGGTGGCTTGTGGCCTGGAGTATAATAGCTCTGTAAGGGACATATTTGCAGGTATGGGTTGTGATTTGGTTGGTTTACATAGCAAAGGTGTACTTGCAGGAGAGTTTATTGGCAGTCCTGAGAGTGGCATTCTTTCCAGGATTAGGAGACCCTAAAATGTCAAAGCATTAGAAACACATAGCCAGCAGTGGCATGGAGGTTAGGCCTGGATCCCACATAGCTGATTCAGTAGTTTGCATCCTGGATCTGGCAGCTTGAAGATCACGCGAGGCAGGTGTGCCTAAATGCCCAAAATCCTAAGAGGAGAGTAGAGAAGGGATTGCCATGGCCATTCCCTGGGAGAAAGATTTCTTGCTCTCTCTCTTTCCCTGGCAAGTGCACATTCTTATAGCAAAAACTTTAAAAAAACAAACCAACCAACCAAAAACAGAAACAGATGACAAGGCATCTGGAGCTTCAGGGACAGTAGTGGAAGTGCTCACCTGTCTCCTGATGTCACATTTTTATTACTATCCTGAGGATAAAGCCAAGACAAGGAGTTGGGTGGACATAAGAGAATCTGAAGACAACAGAGTGAAGTCATTGTCTTAAGTTTACCCTGAACCTTGTTAATCTTTAGTCTTTGGGTTATGTGAATGTTTTTTTTATTATTTAAGTCAGTTTATTGTTGTTTTTAGATTTTCTATTGCTCTGATCCTGCTGTTCTAGCATTTACATAGGGCAGGTACCACTACGCCCGAAAAATCGTGTATGTTGAGAGAAAGAGAGAGATAGAGATAGAGAGAGAGAGAGAGAGAGAGAGAGAGATGGACTCCATGCTGCAATCCTTCAGCCTCTGTAGGTTTTTGCCATAGGGCGGGCACCACCACACCCCCTGCTGTTCTAGCATTTACAAAACCACAGTGTGAAATCCCACAAAATCTATTTAGAAGGGATTAATTTTCTATAGGAATGAAGAGATTTTTCCAAGTCTGCCTCCGAGAATATCAAGATATGTTGCAGAGGCTTGCGGAATGTTCGCTCTCCTAGAATAAGTGAATACAAGGCTTTTAGTTGCATTTGCATTCAACAGTGGCTTAGCTTGCTGACCAAAGTGTAATATCTTTTTTTTCAAAAAATCATTCTGATATACCTAATTACTGCTAGATAGGAGAAAGTCATGTATCATTCTTATAATAATCTTCTATTTTCAGTATTTTATACTAGGCTGATGGAAATTCATATGAAGATTTAAAAAATAGCCTATAGGTTTTTAGTGTAGGAAAACACTATTATTTTCTTATGAAGAGATGTTTACCAGGGGGAAATCCGAATGAAATCCATCTGTTCAGCTTATACTATGTATATGGGGAAATTATACTTGCCCCAAGAAGCAGAAATTACACTAATAGTCTTAATAACACATATAAGCAGCACATCTAAAGTGTGTGTGGGTTTGTATGTGAATTTGTTTGTGTATAAAGATGTAAATATTTTATTTTTAACACAGGATATGTCTTATGCCAAGATTCTGATTCAATAAATATGAGAGGCTAGATTTTTTAACTAATTTGCAGAAATATTATTAAATTTATATGTGTCCATAGTTTTTACTCAATTTTTTTTTTCGGTGTGGGTGGGGGGAGAGGGTTTTACTATAGGGCATGTGCGCTTGCCAGAAAGACAGAGAGGGACAGGGAGACAGAAAGCAAAAAATCACCCCCCGGGGGGGAGGGATGGCCATGCCACAATCCCTTCTATTTCATTCTCTCGGGATCTTGGGCATGCACGCACACGCGCCCAGTGTGAGTTTAAGCCACTGCGTCCGAGACTCAAATCATGATCGACTACGTGGGAGTCCAGTGACATATCCATTAGGCTAACTGCTGGTCCTGTGTCCATGGTTTTTATAAAATTAAGCAGTACCAAAAAAGCTAAGAAGTGTAGTATTCACTGCAGTAAATAATTGTCTTGTTTTTATTTGCCTAATTTATTTCATACATGTTAGCCCTTATTTTTACATATAACTCTACCATATCATTTATCATATCATCTATTTATCAAGTCTGTGTTTTTATACAAACTAGTCCCTGAGGAGTGCCTTTCTCCTGCTTGAATTTGGAGTTGGTGCTTTCTGGGCACTTTGCTGCTATCAAGTTTGTTTATTTGTTTGTTTTAAGGGGGTTACCTCTCTCCTGATTCCAGTCATCATTTCCTGAATCCCATGCCTCTGTCCTCTAGCTTTTCTCTCTTGATGTGCTTGAGCACATTTTCCATTTGATTCCTGAGAAATATTGCTAGGTAGTTGTAGCATATTAAAGATATTTTATCTTGCTTTCAGGTTGAGTTTATAGTGTTTTTATTATAAAATTCCTCCAGACTTTTGAAACCATTTCTTTCTTCTCTTCTAGTGTCCAGTATTGTAGAGAAATCTAATGCCAGATACTCTTTCTCTTCAAGTTTAGTAGTCCTTAAATTAATTAATTTTCAGTACTTGTTTTTATTTGTTTCAGTTCTCTCTTGATTTTATCCTTTTATGGGATCAAAACCACTCTTGATTTGCAGTAGATTTCAAACTGATCTCTCTCCTGCCACTTACTATTTTCAGCACAGTAGCCAGGCAGGTTTTTTTAAAACTCGTCTTACTGTGTTACTTTTCTATTCAAAACCCCCACTGGCTTCCAGTCTCCAAGTTAAAGACCTCATGTGATTAACCTCTGTTATCTCATTCTATTTCCCAGCATGCTCCCCAAACTCTTGACTCAGTGACTTTTTTCTACTGTCACCTTTTATTAGATTGTTGGGAAAATCATAAGGTATTTTTTATATGGTTTTCTATGCAAACATGCATCATAACTTTACAAATAACCCAATAGTTGACTACCATGTTTAAGTTATGTTCAATCTTGGTATGTTTAATCATTTTATGCCTTTATTTTCCCCGTAACACTTACTAACATCTTATAAATCAGGCATTTCTGGTATTTATCTATAATCTGCCCTCTTCTAGAATGTAAATTCCACAATGATAGAGTGCTATGGTTTGGATATGGTGTTTCATCCAAAGGGTAATGTGCTGGAATATACTGTCCCTCATATAATAGTGTTGAGAGGTCATGAGACCTTTACAGGTGGGGCCTGGTGGGTAGTGTGTGAATCACGGTACAACCTTCATAAGTAGATTAATGTTGTCTTGGGGGAGGGAGTGAATTCTTGCTCTCACGGAAAGAGTGTGGTTCCCATAAGAATGAGTTATTATAAAGGAAGCTGGCTCCCTATGGGTAGCTCTTTCTATACATACCTGCTCTCCTTCCTTGTGCTGTTGGCCATATTGTGACATAGCACCACAGGCTGGCCAGATGTTGACTCCATGCTCTTGGACTTTCTAGCCACCAGAATCTAGAGCCAGATAAACCTTTATCTTTGTAAATCACTCAGTCTCAGATACTTCCAATTAACACAGTACAGACTAAAACACATGGAGTTTTGTTTATTTTTTCTTCCCTGTTGCATACCTAACACCTAGAAGAGTGTTTGACATATTTCAGATTTGCAGCAAATATTTTTGATTCAGTAAATAAAACTTAGAAATAGTAACTAAAAATTAAAGGGAGAGCAGGAGACACAAACACCAAGACACCTGGGCCAATAGGGTAAATGGGGTGGCACAGCTTTCATTGTATTGTGGTAACAAGAATAATTTTATCAGAAGAAACAAACTTTATTCCTGGACATATTGAGAAAAATTTATCATAAGAAATTTTGTATGAGGGGCATGAAATAAATTTAATAACTATAATATTAGTAGGTGTTTAAAAATAGATTTCCTCATATTATTCTTTTAATAAATCAGTCCTATATAATAAAAGCAATTCTTCTGGAAAGAGCATCATAGGTAGTTTATTATTCTAAACTACCTATTAAAAAATTTAGAGAATTTTTAAAAGAATTCTTTTATTTAACTTTATTTTTATTTATTTATTTAATTTGACCAGAGAGGGGCAGAATGAGAGAGAGAGAGAGAGAGAGAGAGAGAGAGAGAAGTGAAAAAATATGCCGCTAGGTGTGGGACTCAAACCGGGATCGGTCATATGGGAATCCAGTGCCTTTAACCACCACACCATCTGCCAACTGCTTAGATAATTTTTTAATTTTTATTTTTTAAAGAATTATTTTATTTAACTTTATTTATTATTATTATTATTATTATTATTATCATCATTTTCTAGTTTGATCAGGGAGAGAGAGAAAGAGAGAGAGGGGGGAAAGTGAGAAAGCAAGCCACCAGGTCCAGGACTTAAACCATGGTCTGCCATGTGGGAGCCCAGCTCCTTTAACCCCCATGCCACCTACCAGCTCCAAATCTAGAGAATTATTTTTTTTGGAGAGGTTTTCGCTATAGGGCGCGTACACTCGCCAGACAGACAGAGAGAGACATAGAGACAGAAAGCGAGAAATCACCCCCCAGCGGGTATGGTCACACCGCAATCCCTTCTCCTCCATTCTCCTCTCAGGATCTTGGGCACGCACGCACACGCGCCCGGTGTGAGTTTTAAGCCACCGGGTCTGGGACGTAAACCGCGGTCAACTACGTGGGAGTCAAGCGACATAGCCATTACACTAACTGCTGGTTCCCCAAATCTAGAGAATTTTGAAGAAGAAATAGTTGTCTGTCTTTCTGAATGTCTTTCTCAAATATTATGTCTTAGTCAAGCTTTGGTAAGTAGTCAGAAAGCAAGCTAATCATAACCAAGGTCTTCATTGACAACTGAAGTGCAAATAACCCCTGTTTAAATTAAAGGGAGATTTGTGTCTTCTAGATATAAGTGGCTGTTTAGGTCTGTTGTGTATTTCTAATAATAGAAATACCTAAGTCTGGGTAATTTAAGAGAGGAGAGGTTTAGTCAGCTCATGATTTTGGAGGATGAGAAGCTCAAGAACCACAGTATCAGCATGTGGTAAGGTTCTTGTTATATCACAATATGGCGGAAGGCAGGTGTGTATGCAGAGCTAAGCATGTCTCTGTCTGCTGCATTACTTTTCCCTATAAACTATCTGGACTCAGTCATGGGGGCCCCATCCTGGTGTCTGTTCATTTTCTAAAAGCCTAACCTTTCAACACCATCATCAGATTAAATCATCTCTTAGTACTGTTACAATACAACTGAACTCTAACACCTGAATTTTGGGGCTCCAGGATACATTTAAACCAGGATAATGGCCAGGGCATTTTGAGAAGGAAAAGCATGTTATATTTTGTTTCTGTAGAGGGTTAGCATGAATCTGTGTGAGAATGACTTTCCATGGGCAAGACCAGTGATTGTTTTTTTGTTTTTTGTTTTTTTTTTTTTGTTGTTGTTGTTTTTTTTTTTAAGAAAGAGATTTTTGCTATTGGGCATGTGCACTCACTGGAGAGATGGAGAGACAGAAAGCGAGAAATAACCTCCAGGGGGGATGGCCATGCAACAATCTCTTATCATCCATTCTCTTGGGATTTGGGCACACATGCATACCAGGGTGAATTTAAGCCACTAGGACCAGGATTTGAACTGTAGTCAACTATGTGGGGGTTCAGTGATGTAACTCTCATGCCATCTGCTGGTCCAAAAAAAAATATATTACTTGAAAAAAAAACAAAAAAAAAAAAAAAAAAACACTTTGAGAGTTGGTTGAAGTCCTGATATTCTATTCCACAAGGGCCAAGTCAAAGGCATGAATTTTGGAAACAATGGTATGGAGGAGATGGATGTTGATTCTTTGAAGGCATATGATACTAAGAAAGAAATTTTTGAGGCAAAAGATGGTCAAAATTAGATATTGAAGAATATAGATACATAAGATGTGATAGGAGAAAGAGAAAATACTTGGCTGCTTTTTGTTTATTCAGTTACTGAAATTCATTCCTGTGCTTTGGGAAAACTACTCTTTCTGTTTCCTTTTTTTAACTTGCCAAAGGGCACATACACTTGTGAGGGAGGGAGGGAGGGGGAGAGAGAGAGAGAGAGAGAGAGAGAGAGAGAGAGAGAGAGAGAGAGAGAGAAAGTAAGTACTTCCCTAATGGAGCATGGTCATTCGACCATTCCTTCTCTTCTATTTCTTCATTCTGTTGGGCTTTGGGGTGTGTATGCACATGTGGTGTGTTTTTAGGGTGCCAATGCTGGAATTTGAACTGCTGTGTCAGATTTGGCTACCCCATCACCAGAACATGGGCTAGTCCAATCTTCTCTCTTTTAGGGCAGAGGCTGGTACCACTGATAAGCTGTGTTAGAAGCTGAAGCTACATACAGGTCACAAAGGGACTATGATGAATAATGAATATTGCTTATAAATTTGCTCTTACAAATCTTTTGATGGACAAATGTTTGTGTTCTTTTTGGGTATATACTAGAAGTAGAATTGCAGTATAAGTTCAATTTTAGGCAAATTTTATGAACAACTTTCTAAAGTGATTTTACCACTGACCTAAAGGAGATTTGTAATTGCTCTATATCCTTATGAATACTTGGTATTATCTCTGATAATATACTTTTAATAAATTGTTTCTCTTTCAATATGCCAGAACTTGTTTGTTTGTTAAGTTGGTTGCAATTAACAGTCACAGTTCCATACTTGATGCCTGTATTAGTCAGTGTCTCCAGAAAAATAGAACAAAAGAAAAAAATACACATGTATGCATGTACATTCACACACACACACACACACACACACACACACACGTCTGTTTCTGTTCCTGGCTTATTCATTCATTGTTGAGTACCTATCATGTGCTAACATCCTGATAGGTGCTTGAAATTTAGTGCTTAGCAAAGGTTCTGCTCTCACGGGGCTTTTGGTCTATTAAAGGCAAGATGTTAGTCAAATAAGATGTAAGCACTTGTAAATTTGCACCAGTGATAATTGTTTTTTAAAGTACACAGAGACTGTGACATCTCCTAAAAGGGGATTTTGACTTAGTACTTTATTTTAATCTAAATAATGATGTTTATCTAAATAATGATGTTTCTGAGATCTTTTTCTTGCCCTTCTTATGCTTTGCATTCTTCTTGGAAGCCAGGCTTTAATTACTTTTATGTTTCAAATCTGTATGTAGTTGGGTCACACCTAGGACCTAGAGGGTCAACTCCGTTTCTGGCTCAGTCTGTTTCCTAAACTCGGATTCATATACCTGAATGCTGCCTCTGTGTATCTCACAGATACTAAAATTCAGTGTGGATAGGGCCAGCAATGGGCATGATGGTTAAGGTGCTGGACTCGCAAATGGCTGAGCATGGTTGAAGTCCAAGATCTGGCCGACTAAAAATCAAGCTGGGCACATGTGCATGCTCAAAATCCCGAGGAGAATGAAAGAGAAGGGATTGTGGTGTGGCCATCCCCTTGGGGAGGGCAGGTGATTGCTCACTTTCCCTCTCTCTGGTGAGCTCAAATAACCCTATAGCAAAAACCTAAAAAAAAAAAAAAAAAAAAAAAAATTCTATATGGACATCTTTGTTCTCTTTACTACAAAACAATTTTACTTCTTTTTTTGCTATAGGGCACATGCACTCATGGGAGAGACAGAGAGAGATATACAGAAAGTGAAAAATCACCCCCCCCCCCCCCCCCGGGGGGATGACCATGCCACAATCCCTTCTCCTCCATTCTCCTCTCAGATCTTTGGCATGTACACACACTGGCCTGGTGTGAGATTTTTTTTTTTTTTTTTTTAGAGGTGTTTGCTATAGGTGCGTGCGCTCGCCAGACAGAGAGAGGCAGAGACAGAAAGTGAGAAGTCATCCCCCAAGGGGTATGGCCATGCCGCAATCCCTTCTCCTCCATTCTCCTCTCTGGGGATCTTGGGCACGCACGCACATGCGCCGGCATGAGTTTTAAGCCACCGGGTCCATGATGTGAAGCGCGGTGGACTATGTGGGAGTCCAGCAACATAGCCATTGCACTAACTGCTGGTCCCTGTGAGTTTTAAGTCATTGGGACTTGAACTGTAGTCGACTATGTGGGAGTCCAGCGACAAAACCATTACATGATTGCTGGTTTTATACTTCCTTTTTCATAGTCCACATTCTGTTAAGGATACTAACACCCACTCAGAGACAAGGCCACAAATTTACCATAATCTTTATTTCTTTGCTTTTCCTCACCTCCTCTAAACAATTGGTGACTTCAGTGAATGTTTATCCCAGAGAGTCTAAAGAAGGAAGTCATAGTAAGCAATGTATTCCTAGCGTGATCTAGTTTCTGCTAACTGTAATCTTTTCTCTCATTGCCCATGCTTTTGCTTTAGAAATTATTGTAGTCATTTGAACTTCTTGCAGTTTGTGAAAGTTTTTTAGAATCATAATAGAATAATTTGTGTCAACTCTAAACTGAGCCAGGAAAGGCCATGGAGGAGGTGTTCCTACATGCTAGCATGTTTGACAACAAAAACTATTATTTAGAGAACTCTGCCAGAATCATCACCTTGCACAAAGACCTCTACAATCTGATACAAGGAATTCTGCAAAAACATTTGCCCACAGACTGCCTTTTCTTCTTTTCTCTTTCTTTAAAGTTTGTTTTTTAATTTTTAGCCATTGGGTGTGTGCATTCTCCAGAAATAGTCAGAGAAAGTTAGAGGAAAAGTGAGAACTCACTCTCCCAGGAGAGATGGCCACATTGCAATCCCTTCTACTCTATACTACTCCTAGATTTTGGGCATGAATACACACATGCCTTGCATTATTTTCAAGCCTCTGGGATTGGGACTAAAACTGTGGTCAGCTATTTGGTAGTCCAGCACCTTAACCACAACACCACCTGCTGGTTCAGAGACTTCCTTTTCAACCGTTGACTGACACTGCTCTTGATCCCAGTAGCCAAGGATAATTGTCCGGAAAACAATTAGTATAATCCCTTCTCCCGTTTCCTCCTACGTGTGTGTGTGTGTGTGTGTGTGTGTGTGTGTGTGTTTGTGTTTTCCTTTAACATCTGCCTGAGGATTGTAAGACCTCCTTGGGCATGTTTTAGGCTATCTAAACTATGCTCATTTGGGCTGTGCCTTTGTGTCTTAGTGCAGTCCACAGATTTATGCCCAAATAAAGTACTTTTTGCTTTACATGTTTTAACCTCAGTTTCTCTTGCTCTTTCTCTTTTTTTTTAGGTTATCAATTTTACCAAATGTTATATATTTTTTTCTCAGAAATCTCTAAGTTTTCTTTTATAGTATGTGTTGTGTGTCATCTGATATATCTCTGGTAATGCAATACTTAAGAATGTCACATGATCTCATTTATATGTGGAGTCTATGGGTCAAATTCATAGAAGGAGAGAGTAGAGTGGTGATTACTGGGTGCCAGGGAGGAAACTGAATAGGGAAAAGGAAGATGCTGGCCAAAGGGTATGAAGTTTCATTTTAATAGAAATCAGCTTTAGTGATCTACTGTTCAGCATAGAGACTATAATAAATAAAAACACATTGTATTTTTCAAAATCGTTGAAAGAGTTTTTAAATGCTTTTATCAAAAAATGGTAAGTATGTGATTTGATAGATTTGTTAATTTGCTTTATTTAATCATTCCATGGTGTAAACATTTATTAAAACATTACATTATATGCCATAAATTATTTCTTGTCAATTGGAAATATTTTTTTTTTTAAAATATGCCATCTCTGGGAACCAGTAGTTAGCATAATGGCTATGTCGCTGGACTTCCACGTAGTCGACTGCGGTTTGCGTCCCGGACCTGGTGGCTTAAAACTCATGCCCGGCGCGTGTGCATGCCCAAGATCCCGAGAGGAGAATGGAGGAGAAGGGATTGCGGCGTGACCATCCCCCCTGGGGGGTGATTTCTCGCTTTTTGTCTCTATGTCTCTCTCTGTCTGTCTGGCGAGCGCACGCGCCCTATAGTGAAAACCTTTCCAAAAAAAAAATAAATAAATAAAAATTGCCACCTCTGGAGTCCTGGGTTCAAGTCTCAGATCCATCGAGAAGTTCAATATTTTGAGCACTCAGATTCAGGAAGTGTTGAAATCCTCTCTTTGTAGGCTGCTTTTGAGAATTTCCATGCCCTATTCTTGAAGGAAACGTGAGGTATATATTATATTGAGGATGCCATTAAAAATAACATTGACTATTTTGAATAATATAGAATTATATTACCATATGTAGACTGATAAGAAAATTTTAATCAATCTGAAATAAATGTATTTTTTATAGAAAAAGCAGGGTTGTTTTTTTTTTTTTAATTACTCTCTTTGATCAGTGACAGATGAGTTCTGTCTCCTTTCCTTGGTGAGTAGCGCCTAACCTTGCAAATTTATAGAACATAAATCAAGGTTTCTTTCTCTTTTTTTGTTCATATAATCATCAATTACTTTGATGCAGACATTTATGACATACCCATCAAATTTGCAGATAACATAAAACTGAGAAGAATAGAGAATATGTCAAAATCCAAAAGACCATGACTTTGACAAGATTGAATATGACATTTTAATATTTTCCAGGGTAATGTGAAGTTTTACCTAGGTACACAGGACAAATTGTACAAATATACAGATAGCCCTAACTTAAATCTTAAATGGAATATCTATTATCTATCCTTTCATCTATTCCTCAATCAATTTATCTATCTTGTATCATCTCTCTATGAAGGAATGAATGAAAGAATGAATTTTTGGTCATTGGAAAATAAATTTTCACCCAAGGAATAATGACCTTGAAAATAACCAAGGTTATTTGGGAGAGTTTACACACAACATGATGACTATAGTTAATGATATTGAATTACTCACTTGCAATTTTATTTAAAAAGCAATTTTTTTTTGAGAGGTTTTTGCTATAGGGCATGTTTTGTCACCAGAAAGAAAGAAAGAGACAGAAAGCAAGAAATCACCCTCCAGGGGGGTGGCCATGCCGCAATTCCTTCTCCTCCATTCTTCTCTCACGATCTTGGGCATGCATGCACATGCTCCCTGAGTGAGTTTAAGTCACTGGGTCCGGGACTCGAACCACGGTGGACTACATGGGAGTCCAGCAACATAGCCATTACACCAACTGCTGGTCCCAATTTCAAAAGCCAATTATAAATGTTCTTATTACCACACACACACACAAATGGTAACTATGAGTTGTGATGAATGGTTAATTACTTTGTGGTAGTCAATACACCATATATGTATTTATAAAATCATCTTGATACTTTGAATATATGCAATTTATTTATTTGTTAATTAAATACGTTTTGAAAGATTGTTCTGAACTGGGTTTAAAAGAAAGTGGCTCCCTGTTTTGGCAAATAATGGAGGTGGTGGGATGTGTAGCAGTTCACACTGAAGTTGTTTAGAATGAGTGCTGCAGAATGAAGTGGAATAGAATAATCTGGAACATCTGTTTTCTTTTGAAAACAAGAACATATTTCCAGATAAACTGTTTTTGTATCCCTCTGTGATAAGAAGGTTCACCTGTACCTGTATAGGTAAGGGAACTGGTGGGTAAAGGAGAGATTGATGGAGTCATTCATTCATTCTCTTATCATTAGAGTTTATTTTATGCTTATATAGCTAGAGATGAGGGGATAAAATAGAACATGTTTGCTTCCTTAAAGGAATTTGTGCTGATATAAATCCATTAAAACAGAAACATGAAAGAAGCAATTAGATTATGCACTGGATAGACAGGAAAATTTAATCAGTCTAACTGATATGATATTGATTTAATACTGATTTGAAAAAAATGATTAAAAAATTTTAAATTCTGATCTAACTTTGTAATTAGTTTACTGTGTGACTTAGTCTGGATCTGTTAAATGAGGATTAATATTTTGTCCCTTATTTCTAAAACATTCAGCTACTTTATTAAATTTGTTTATTTACTTATTTATTTATTTGTTCATTCTTTTACAGTCATTCACTGTACCTCAGTACAGTATACAAAATGAGCTTTTCCATCCAGAATACATTATGTCTGGGCTCAATCAAGGATATTACCATACATGTTATCATCAACAAGTAATTTTCTATTTCTTGTTTCTTATATATTTTGCTTTTTTTCCTCCTTGATTCCCTACCTTTCACCGTCTGCCAATATCCCCTTCTCCCACACTGTCTTTGGTATGTACAGTTGTTTTCCATTGCCTTTTTTTCACATTTTATTGTTTCACTAAAGATCTTAATTAACTTAAAAACTTCCACTAGAAGAATAGCTAATATATACATATCTATGGACACATGTCTGATTTTAGGCATAAACCTCAGTGAATAAAGTCAACATACTATAAAGTAGCACCTCGCTGGGGCTATATAGCTTACTGCAACCATTAAATAGGTACTAACAGATATTTTTATGCATTTTTGAATTTCAAGAAAAACAGTTTTTGTTTTAATAGACCAAGATAAAAAAATGTTAAGAGAAATTTGCAAAAACTTAAAGCCAGGAAAAAGGTTAGGTTTAGATTCAAATAGTAGGTAGATGAATCTATGAACAGTTCAAGAGAAGACAAAAATCCTTAAATATGGAAATCAAAGCATCAAAGAAAATCAGTAATGATTTTGTCTAAAGTCAAAAAAAATTCTATTTCACTACCTCAGACTCATGTAATTAATCTTTATTCTATTGAATTTGCAGTGTTACTGTGGTCTGATCTTTTCATTTAAACCCTGGAAGTTAACATTCAACTCTGGACTTGTCCCTACCATTCGGCTGTCCATTCTCTTGGTTATTTTTTATACTCTTACTTCTGTGTATCCGACTTTAGTTTTCCTGGTATAACACTCCCTTCAGTACTTCTTGGAGAGCTGGCTTGGTGTTGGTAAATTCTTTTAGGTTTTGTTTATCTGAGAATGCTTCTGTCTCTTTTTCCCATATGAAAGATAATCTTGCTGGGTATAGTATTCTTGCTTGAAATTGTTTTTCACTTAACACTTTGAATATATTTTCCCATTCTTTCCTTGCTTGCCTTGTTTCTAATGAGAGGTTAGATAGCCTTATACGATATCCTTTGAAAGTAACTTGACATTTCTCTCTTGCCAAATTTATTATCTTATCTCTGTCTGCAGTTTTGGTCATCCTGGCTATGATGGACCTTGGGGAAGATCTTCTTGGGTTGATTCTATTTGGAGTCCTTTGCATTTCTTGGGTCTGGATATTTGAATGCCTCTCTAGGTTTGGAATATTTTCTTCCAGGATTTCATGGAATAGATTATCAATGCCCTTATTAGTTTCTTCAACTTCTGGGATGCCAATGATCTGGATGTTTGGGAGTTTAATGGTATCTAGTGTTAATTGGATGTTATTCTCATTTTTTTTGAGTTGTTTTTCTCAGTCTTTTTGGTGACTTTTCTAGGTCAGAATTTCTTTTTTAAAAAAAATAATTCTTTTTTAGAGAGTTATTTATTTAATTTTATTCATTTGTTCATTTATTTTAATTTGACCAGAGAGAGACACAGGCAGAGAGAGAGAGGGAAAGTGAGAAATCAAGTCACCAGATCCAGGACTCGAACCATGGTCAGCCATGCAGGAGTGTCCAGCGCCTTAACCACAACGCCACCTGCTGATCCCATTTAACTCAGGAGTTCTATCTTCTACATCTGAGATTCAATCTTCTGCATGATCTAATCTGCTTTTGATATTTTCAACAGAAGTTTTGATTTTCTGTGTTACAGACTTTATCTTTAAAGAATTCTGTTTGATTTGTTTTTATGATGTGTATCCCCTCTTTCAGATGGTGCAAGAACTTCCTCACCTCCTGGAACTTGGTGTCTCTTTTCTCCTTCATCTTCTGGAGTTTGTTATCTCTCTTCTCTTGCATCTCTGTTAGCTTTGTTGCTATGAATATTTTAAATTCTTTATCTGACATTTCCATGAGTTCCCTTGTATTCTCTGGCTCTTGGCTACGTCTGGGGGACAGGAGGGTGAAGTTTGGGCAGAGGGCCTTTGGTGGTTGTAATTCCTGAATGAAGATGCTCAGAACTCAAATATAGATGGCTGCTGATTGGCTTGTCCTGGCTCCTGGCTACATCTGGGGGACAGGAGAGTGAAGTCTGGGCAGAGGGTCTTTGGTGGCCCCCTGAATGGGGCCACTCAGAACTCAAATCCTTTATTCAAATTTTAAATCTATCAGACAGTTGATTGTCAAGTAAGCCTTTGTTCAAGTATCTAATCTAATTTAGAACTGAACACCAAAACAAGTCTGTGGGATTGATTTTTTTTATTATAAGCCTGGGTTAGTTAGACTATTTTAGGAATGCTTAATAGGAGTTTAACAACCACTCACAATCCTGGTGATTGCTCCATCCACTTGAAGATCATCAAATTATTTATGATCATAATTTTACCTAGCTCCCTAATATTCAATGTTATGACTAGAAAAAGACAGTGTATTTTAAAAGAACAAGTTGAAAAAGTGAAGATAATATAATGAAGTAACAAGAAAGAAATCAGATAGAACAGTTATACAATAGAATAAAGGAGAGAGAAGGATGCAAACTAAATGGATGGGTAACAAACCTTAAAGGATCAAAGACATATTCTGATATATGAAATAATTTTGTTTCTTCTTTCCAAAGACACTTATTAAGTGTCTGGTGTGGTGAACAAAGTATAAAATTTGTAATCTAGTGGAGAGTTGCACAAATAAGTAATTCTAATAGGTTGACAAGAGAGAGTACAAGCACAGAAGGATGACTTAACCCAGTCATGGGGAATAGGACAGGTATCTCAGAGGACATGGTATCTGAAATGAGGTATTAAATGCAGAGTTTGCTGGGACAGATGGGAAAGGAGAATGTTGTCAACAGCATATACAAAGGTCCAGAGGTGAGGGAATGAGTAGTTTATTTGGGATATTCTGTGTTTAGAACTAGGTTAAAATCAATGTTGTGTGCATAAAATCATAAGGCCATTTGGAATCTGTTAGCTCAGGATAAATAAACAACAATGTTCCAGAGGCCATGGTCATATCTATCTGGGCTATTTAATTTTCCTTTATAACTTGAGGAGGCCTACATTGTGTTAATTCCAAGTAATTTTTCCAGTGTTGTGGTTCAAAGGATAACTCAGGAGACAGTGTAGGTAGCTTAGATTAAAAAGTAATATTAACTACTATTCGTTGAATTCTTTTAATGGGCCAAGTAGAGTTCTATGCTAACTACTTTATATATATTATCTCACATGATTCTAAAATCTTTATCAGGGACATAATATTGTCCTCATAGTATAGTCAAAGAGACTGACGCTAAGTGCAACAGCTGGCACTTGCTGCGTAACAAATCACCCAATGATTGCCTATTGGTAATTGATTGGACTCACCTAGTGTTCTAGTATTGGATAGGAACCTTATGTATCTATGGTCAGCTAAAGGTTGGCTATTTTTTGTCTGGGTTACCTCAGCTCTTCTACACAAGGTCTCTTATCTTTTCTTTTTTTTTTTTTTTTTGGAGAGGTTTTTCGCTATAGGGCGCGTGCGCTCGCCAGACAGACAGAGAGAGACATAGAGACAGAAAGCGAGAAATCACCCCCCAGGGGGGATGGTCACGCCGCAATCCCTTCTCCTCCATTCTCCTCTCGGGATCTTGGGCACGCACGCACACGCGCCCGGCGTGAGTTGTAAGCCACCGGGTCCGAGACGCGAACCGCGGTCGACTACGTGGGAGTCCAGCGACATAGCCATTACACTAACTGCTGGTTCCCGAGGTCTCTTATCTTTTATCAGGCTAATCTGGGCTTGTGGTAACAGTGCCAAGAGGAGCAAGAGAAAGAGAGCAGTAAAGAGAGAGAGAGAGATTACAGAATCATGTAGGCCTCTTAAAGTCTATGTTTGGAAGTGGACAGCTATTACTTCTATGACATTTTACTGGACAAAGTAAGTCATTAGGGAAGATCAGGTTCAAAGGAGAGAAGACAGATTCTACCTCTTTTTTTGGAGGAGCCTATAGGTCATGTTGTAAATGATGTAATACACAGAGATCATTAACTGGGGCCAGGATGTTTGGGAAGAACATATTGACCGAAAAAAAAAAAGGGGGGGGGGACCAGCAGTTGGTGTAATGGCTATGTCGTTGAACTCCCATGTAGTTGACTACAGTTCGAGTCCCGGACCCGGTGGCTTAAACTCATGCTGGGTGCATGTGTGCCCAAGATCCCGAGAGGAGAATGGAGGAAAAGGGATTGTGGCATGGCCATACCCCCTGGGGGGGTAATTTCTCACTTTCTGTCTCTCTGTCTCTCTGTCTTTCTGGTGAGCGCACGCACCCCATAGCAAAAACCTCTCCAAATAAAAAGAAGAAAGAACATATTGAAAACAAATAAAATGATAAATTAATAAATACAGGGAAGTAAAGTAAAGTAATCAACAGTAGAATTATTCATTTATAAGAAGAAAGAGTGCATGCTTGCCTAAGGTCTCCACTATAGTAAAGTCATTGAGCTAGAATTTGATTCTCATATCTGTTCTCTTTTCACTTGATTCAATGCTTCTCTTAGTATTTATGACAAGGCTCTTCAAAGTGTGCCTTGATGAGCAAGCACATTCTGCCTAGAGTTAAAGTGACCTAGAAATGGAAATTTACTGTGGGTGAGTGATAATGCAGCTTTTATTCATTTTTATTACCAAAACATTTTGCTAGAAGAAGAAAGGTGAATGGATAAAGTGGTCATTTAAACTCCCGAAATTCACTAAAAATAAGAATCTTAAGCTACCACTTTTTCTTCCCCCCTTTAGACCTTTTTATTAAAGTTTATTTTTTTCTTCCATGAGCAAGAGATACAGAGACAGTAATCAAGAGAGCAACTGAGATAGAGAAGCTCCAACAGGCTGTTTGATGCCTCACTCTACCCCCACCTCAGATCATGGGGACATATGTCCCTGGATACTTAGAGTGGCCTCTGAGCTTAAACTAGGATCGTTCCCATGTTGAGATTCCCTCACAGAGCATCATGTTTTACTGCTGCACCTGACCCTAAAACATGTTTGTTAGTTAGTTAGTTTAAAAAAACCCTAATTGTTTGGTGGAGCTGAGTTCAGCTGACAGATGAGCAAACTCCCTTGGACAACTATCAGACAGAGATCTTTACACTTGCATTAAATTAAGTGACTTAATTCCTCTAATGTGGCTATTTTGCTTTTCTAGATTTCCCTGTCTTTGTATTATCACCAGGTATGTTCTTGGACATGTAAAATATTTTATTTCCCTTTGAATATTTTATTTGTCTTTAGAGTACTCTCATAGAAGTGTTCAGAATAGGGCCCAGCAGGTGGTGTGGTGGTTAGAGACACTGGATTCCCACATGGCCTACCACAGTTCGAGTCCTGGACCTGGCGACTTGCTTTCTCACTCTCTCTCTTTCTCTGTCTCTCTCTCATTGAATTAAAAGTAATAATGACAAATGGAAGTAAGTAAATAAATAAGAGCCTCTGAAGGTTAAATCATTCTAAAAAAAGAAGTGTTCAGAATAACATGTTTTGACAAAACATTTTTCTTAAATTTTATATATGTACAAGGTTTGTTTAATAGTAAGAAGAGTATTTAATAAACACCATGACTCAAAAAATGTACAATGAACAGATTCATGGGATTCTCTTTTTATTTTTACCATACTTATTTTTATATTCAGAGTAAAGCATCTTCTGTAAGCTCTCTTTAAATGGGTACTGTACATGTAACTCTGTAGCATAGTGCTTATGAGAACCCAGCTTAATATCCATGCCTTGAAGACAGTCATTTCTTTTAAATATCTACATTTTATATTAACAGGTGTCACTTTTTTATTTATTATTATCATAATCTTGTTTATATTACATTGAATCACATATAACTTTACAGTGTATTACATTTCTTTTTCCAGAAGGAATATCATTCATATCAGTCAATACAGAGACATTAAAATCCCCATCACCATCATCCAATAGCTTTTCATTTTTTTCAGATTATTATTCCAATTATTTTTTTAAACATTCAATCACTATCTATAGTTTTTCTTGTAAAAAGACTTTACTCAACATGAAATACTTCTCTAATCTGTCCAGTTGAGAATACCATACACGTCATCATCAACAGGTAATAAACCATATCTGAATCCCACCAATGTCATGCCTACCTGTTCCCTCTCCACACTCTTCTCTTCTCCTGTCCCATTCCACACTGTCTTTCTTCCCCCCCCATCCTTGATTCCCCATCTCTCACCCTCAGCCATCTCCCATTCTCCTCCCACACTGTCTCTGGCATCCAAGCTTGCCCTCTATACTGTTTTTCCCCCACACCTCATTGAATCGCCACCGACCCCAAGCAATCCAAATACCCTCATAGCAAACACAGGTGAAATACACATTTCCATGAACACAAGTCCAACTCTACGCATCCTATAAAGTAGCACCTAGCTGTGGCTACATGTCCCCCCACAGTCATTGAGTGTATATATATATATATATATATATATATGTATATATATATATATATACACACATATATATATATATATATATATTTTTTTTTCCTGAAACAACTTCTTTTTTTTTTTTTTTTTGTAATTCAATTTACATTCCTTCCCTCAGCATCATCACAGCATACAAAATGTGATCTCCCATCCAGTACACACTATACAGTGATTCAATCATGCCCATTACAGAAAAAAATTTTCCATTACTAGTTCCTAGAATCACTTCCACCCCTCTTTCTGACCCTCTGTCCCTTCCCACCCTCCTTAACAAGAGGGAACATAGATTCTGTTCAGGGTTGGATTAAGGGTGGGTCTCGTGCAGTTTCACAATTGTAGGTGAGTCTCCATGTAATACAGTTGCAAGCGGTTTTGGTAAACAGAGATGATTATCAGTTGATGAGGCACAGCATCCATCTTGTGACCACCGGGAATGGTGTTGTGGGGATCTGCAGCGTGAGTTATCCTCGGGTATCTGACTTCCTTAAGAATGGTGGAGTAGATCTTGTTTTTCCCTGAGGTAATGTAGGACTGGTAACCATCATCTTCTCATTGTCCATAGGTAGAGAAAATCCTCCTATACAATATATGTCTCAATTGGTTTAAGACAGCTAAAGTTTCTTTTTGTTGCTTATAGTTGCAAGTTCTTAATCCTTGTTTCGACTTCAGTTTGCTGCCTGCGGCCGGCAGCCACGCGCAGGCTCGGAGGCCACACGCAGGCCTGGCGGACACACGCAGGCCTAGTGGCCACACGCAGACGCAGGTCCAGTGGCCACACGTGGGCCCGGCGGCCACACATAGGCCCAGGGGCCACGCTCAGGCCTGGCGGCTACACTCAGGTGCAGGCCCGGCTGCCACGTTCAGGCCCGGGGGCCACGCTCAGGCCCGGCGGCCACGTGCAGGCCCGGCAGCCACACTCAGACCCAGGGGCCACACATAGGCCCGGGGGCCACGCGCATTTCCAGTGGCCATGTGCAGGCCCAGGGGCCACGCGCAGGCCAGGCGGCCATGCGCAGGCACCGGCCCAGCTGCCACGCTCAGGCCCGGCAGCCACACCCAGGCCCCGTGGCCACGCGCAGGCACAGGCCCGGCGACCACGCGCAGGCCTGGGGGCCACGCGCAGGCCCGGCGGCTACGCGCAGGCTTGGCGGCCACACTCAGACGCAGGCCCGGCAGCCACGCGCAGGCCCGGGGGCCACGCCCAGGCCTGGCGGCCAGTCGCAGGCACTGGCCCGGCGGCCACGCGCAGGTCCAGAGGCCACGCGCAGGCCATGCGGCCATGTGCAGGCACAGGCCCGGCTGCCATGCTCAGGCCCGGGGGCCACGCACAGGCCCGGCGGCCACGCGCAGGCACAGGCCCGGAGGCCGCGTGCCATCACCGGAGAGGTGGCGGGGGCCAGGCGGCCCGGGCTGTGGAGTGCGAAACAGAGCCCACCCCTGGCCGGCGTCCGCCCCGGGCCGGAGAGGCAGTGGGGGCCGGGCGGCCCGGGCCGCGGAACACGAAGCGGCGCCCGCCCCGCGGGCCGGCAGCCAGAGCCCCGCGTGACGCGGAGAGGCCCAGAGCCCCGCGCACACGCGGCGCGGGTGCCCCAACAGGTGTCACTTTTCACAATCTTAAAAAAAGTGACAGATCCATTGTACTATATGAGTTAGACATTATCAGATTCATTACCTATCTGAATAATAATGTCAGCCTTCATCCCCATTATCTGTCTGATTTCTTTACCAACCACTTTTTCCTTCCTGACTTTGTGTTCATAATGAGAAATGTTAGTATTAATAGCTTTAATAATGACAACACTGTCTTGAATTTTTATAGCACATTTCCTTTGAGTGGTTTAAAGTGATTCAGATGAATTTCCTCTTTTTCACTGGCAACTTTCCAATGAGTTAGAGCATCAGAATGAATGCCACCTCAGCTTCACAACTATCTTTGTCATCCTCTTTATATGACTGATTATTTGCTCCTATATTACATGAACTTGCTCTCTTCCTCACCTTATCTCTAGAGTTATGGAGCCTGCTATCTCCCTAAAGTTTATGTGTGTGTATTGCCTGCAATGCCCCTCTTCCTTCTTTTCGCACATCCAAGAGACTAGGAATGTTCTAGACTAAAGAATGTAAACTGGGAATTCAAGAGTTTGCCAGAAGCAACACTTAACAGAGGTGCCAATTTTGCTTATCAGAAATGTGATTTTTTTTTTTAACGTTAGCTCATGACAAATTACAATTTTCACATCAAGGCAAGAAGAGGAAAGAATAAGATTCACTAAAAGCCAACTTACAAAATGTTCACTTTTGGATAAATTGGAAAAGAACATTGACTGGGGCAGTCAGTAAAGTCTGGGATATATGGGATAACACCTCTTGAATGCTAAGAGTGTTTAATTAAATAATATCTCTTAGTTAATAGCTGCTCACTGATCTCAGTGCTGCCTATAGGGTTATGAGTCTTGTGATTACATGGGAGTTATATGGACCAAGTGAAAGATGAAGAGCTCAAGGACAAATGCATTATTTTTCTAATGATCATTATTCTAATAATAGTTTGTAACCATTAAAAACATGTAAAAACAAAAGAAAATGTCAAGTCAACCACGTATTTATATCTCAACTTCTTTTTTTAGAAAGAGTTTTGCCATAGGGCTCATGCACTTGCCGGAGAGACAGAGAGATAGAAAGTACAAAGCAAGAAATCACCCCTCCAGGGAAATGGCCATGCTGCAATCCCTTCTCCTACATTCTCCTCTTGGGATTTTGGGCATGCATGCACATGCACCTGTCATGAGGTTTTTTTTTTTTTTTTTTTTTTTTTTTTTTTGAGAGATTTTTGCTATAGGGCGCGTGCGCTCGCCAGACAGACAGAGAGAGACATAGAGACAGAAAGCGAGAAATCACCCCCCAGGGGGTATGGTCACGCCGCAATCCCTTCTCCTCCATTCTCTTCTCGGGATCTTGGGCATGCACGCACACGCGCCCGGCGTAAGTTTTAAGCCACCGGGTCCGGGACGCGAACCGTGGTCGACTACGTGGGAGTCCAGCGACATAGCCATTACACTAACTGCTGGTTCCCCCAGCATGAGTTTTAAGCCACCGAGTCTGGGACTTGAATAGCAGTCGACTATGTGTAAGTCCAGTGATGTAACCATTACACCATCTGCTGGACCCAATAGCTCAAAAATTTTAAAAATTATACTGAAAAATGTTACTCATAACAAAATATAAAGTCATAAATGGTCATATTTTAGTCAAATTCTTATGAAAAATTTGTAATATCATTAACAAATCACATTTAATTAATTTTCTGTTATTGAAGAATAAGTATTTAGACACCTATTTTAATTCACTTACAAAATATTCAGTAATTTTGAATGCTCTTCTAAGTAAATGATGGATATAATTTTTCTATATTGCCTTAGCAGCTACTCAATCTTCTTTTTTATGCGCTTATGATTTAAATGTCATACTGCATTTTTGTATTTAAAGTATAAACACTGTAAAATGCTAAACAGTTATGTTACTCTATACATTTGCACAAATAAAACATTTTAAAAATCATTATATAAGAATATACTAAAGACAAAATTATATATTATAATACTATACATGTGTATGTGTGTATGTTATTTTTTTTTTCTAGAAAATAAAGCCTTGGAATCAGTAAAACCATTTGGCATATATGCCTTCAAATTATAAAATTAATTGACTGAAATATTCTAACTTGTGGACCTTTATTATAAACTATTAATACTTTGTTTTGCCTGGTGATGCTAATTGCTTTATTGCATCACCCTGATAATGCCTATATTCAGTCTACACGTTGGTCATTTTAACACATGAACTTGACGTGGCTATGGTCTGGTATTGCTGTCAAAATATTTTGTAGATGTTGTTAAATTCATAATTGATTGACTTTAAGAAAGGCAGGTTATCCCAGGTATTCTAGGTGGGCCGATTCAACTAAATTTATTCTAGGTGTCACAGGCGGGATAGCAATTAAGGCACTGGACTCTCACATGGCCAACCACGGTTTGAATGCTGGACCTGGTGGCTTGTTTTTTCACTTTCTCTGTCTCTGTCTTTCTCTGGTGAATGTATGTGCCCTGTAGCAGATTAAATAATAATAAATAAAATTAAATAGATAATTAAAAAATGTTTTTAATTTATTTTTATTAATTTAATTATTTTTATTCCATCACACTATAGTTATATCTATAGTCACTGACCTCAACATTTTAATTGAAGACTCTTATGCCAATTAAAAATGAATAACACTAAAAGATATTTCAAAAGTGAGAAAATATTCAGTTGTTTTATTGCCTAATAAGCATTGCTGACAGTTTATTCCTTTACCTACTTAATTTTTTGCAATTGTACTTCATACCAAACTTTGGGCCAGGCAGTCAGTAGAGATAAGGAGAACCACCATTCATATGTTCAGAAGAAATTGAGTGGAAGAGATAGAATTTAAATAAATGCATGCATAACTAAATAGTAATGATTGAATTAAATATCATGAAGGAGATGTAAAAGACTGTATTTATAGATCTATTGTTTCCTTTTTCTTAAAGATATACTTAGATTGTGATTTCTCTTGCCTCTTTTAGCTAGCTTTCACCAGTCAGATAGCAAAATTGGTGCCTAGGTTAATAGTGTGCAGAAGGGAGGATCTCTGGAAGTACCTCCTTTAATCTGGGAGGATAATTAATTAAGGGATCAGAGATCCTGATGCAGAGGTTGCCCAAGCAATTTTGCCCAGGGTTACTATTTTGGTGGGATGGGAGATGTTCCTATCTCCTGCTAAGTCCTTTTTTGGAGTGCCTGCAGCCTGGATTGTTGTAGGCTATTGTCAAAGCAAAAGCCATAATTAGATATCGCCTCACCCAAGTTAGAATGGCTCTTATCAAAAAGATAAAAATAACAGACGAGCATGTGGAGAAATGAGAACTATTACATGCTGTTGGTGGGAATGTAAATTAGTACAGCTCTTATGGAAAACAGATGGAGATTCCTTAAAAATTTTGAAAAAAAAAATAGAGCTACCATATGATCCAGCAATCCCACTTTTGGGTCTATATCCAAAGGAAATTAGATCAGTATGTCGAAGAGACATTTTAACACTATTCACAATAGCCAAGATATGGAATTAACCAAAATGCCCATCAGCAAATGGATGGGTAAAGAAAATGTGGTATTTGTGGAGTACTATTTAGCCACAAGAAAGTATGAGACTCTGTTATTTGCAACAACATGGATAAGTCTCATAGACATTATGTTAAGTGAAAGAAGCTAGGCACAGAAAGACAAATAGTGCATGATTTAATTCTTATAAGGTCTAAAAAAGTTGATCTCATAGAAGTTGAGAATAAAATAGTGGTTACCAGGGGCTGGGGAGAATATAGGGGAGAAAATGGAGAGGTATAATGTAACAGATAGGTAGGAAGAAATTCTGGTACTCTACTGCACAGCAGAGTGACTTTAACTAAGAAAATGATTGTATATTTCAGGTAGCTACAGAAGAAGATTTTGAATAGTCTCACAATAAAGAGATGATAAATGTTGAAGGTGATGGATATACTAATTATGCTGATTTGATCATTCCATAATACATACACATGTGCAGAAACCTCACATTGTTCCCTCCAAATATGTATAAATACTCTGTGTTAAAAAAATAAAATAAAAGCAAACATAAATTAATAATCTTATAGCAAGGTTAAAGGATAAGAGGGACTTAAACTAAAAATTAAAACCAAGAAGAAAATTGAGATCTATGTGGTGTTTAAATGAAAGAAAACTAAATGACTCAGTAAAAGTACAAAATAAGGTAACTAGATGACATTAAAAATGATATGCATTAATGCTAAAAATTAATAAAATAAACTGCAAGATGAAATTAGAAAATTGGGTAAATTTTGAAATATTTTAATAAAATGAGTAATGTTAAAATTGTGATGATATTTTAATGTTAAAAAAACATCAGTTGATATAAAATTTCAAAGTAATGTACCACAAATGAAGTTAAGGTCCATAATATTAAAAGCTAATAGAAGGGCTGGCAGGTGGTGTGGTGGTTAAAGGTGCTGGACTCCCACATGACTGACTGTGATTTGAGTCCCAGACCCAGTGGCTTGTTTTCTCTCTCTCTCTGTCTCTCATCAAACTGGAAAATAATAATAATAAATGAAGTTAAATAGAATAATTCTTTAAAAAAAAGACTTATAGAAAACTGGAGAAAATAACAGGCTACATACTAATAGAAGTTACAAATCTAGGTAAAAGTATCTGTGGTAGAGAGAGAACATTGGGGAAAAGGGAGGCTATGCCAGACTGGGACCTTTGAGAAAGCTGTGGTTAGTAGCTCCATCCCAGGGCACTTGTTGGTTGGTTTTGATTCTTTTTCCTGAACAAAAGCACAGGGACCACAGACAGCCCTTTTCTCTTTGCCTTCCAGAACACTCTTGGAAGATCTTCTGTGTTCTATCTAGGGAGAGGGTTTAGATGCTAGAGTCACTTAGTGCTGAGCTGATAGGGTCCTGCAATAGCTGGAAGACATAGCTAAATTATTTCCATTTGTATGTAAATGAAATGTATCCAAAATGAAAACTAAGCCAAAAAAGTCTAGCATTTTACCTAATGTTATAGACTGTGTGCCATATAATAAAAGGAGATTTATAAACAGTGCAGAAAATAAAAGAGCAAATTTGCACTACAAAAGGGATCTCCTAAGTATTTAGGCAGTTGTCTTCCTGTAATTCCTAAATTCAATGAACACTATCATCAGCAAGTTTACATATAACCTCCTGAGTATGCTATTGCTTTGCATTCATTAGTTCCTTCAAAGACACTCTCAAAAGTTTGTCCAAAGTTGCTTAATTTCAAAATGTGAAGAAGCAAATCCCTGACATACCAACAGCAGTGTCAATACTAATGAAATGTTTTTGTTGGTTTGTGCCAAAAAGCTTAGGTAACTCTTAATGTCTGCCTACACTTGCCAGAATATGCAGTTTTTTAGAGCCTTACCAGGCTCCCACAGGTAAACTGCTTCTTTCTAGAGCGATGAGAGAACTGTGTTACCAGTGGGAATATGTGGGCTGGTAGATATCGTGGGGAGAAGCTCTCTGCAGCAGCCTCAGGGATGGAGAACTTTGTGCAGGAGGTTTACTGGCAAGGACCTGGAAATATCGACTGTCATGAAGTCTGGGAGGCATGATCTGCAGAGGGAGTGAGTGGGAAGAATTAGGATGCAGCGGCGACTGAGGTCTCAGCTTGTCTTGCTGAGAGAGCTCTGACCTGGGAGGCCCTTCTGAGCTCCTACTGGGAAAAATTTCTGCCTAGCCCCAAACAGACAGTACTGATTGGCATGTGGGAACATTGCTGTTAACTTTTCCACTGTCAGTCACAGAAGACACCCAGAGGGACAGCTTTCTCAATAACTGTTCAAACAATTTTTAAAAGGGATCATCTTTTTTTTTTTTTTAAATCCTTGACAAGACCAGTTTTATGGCCAATGTAATGCTAAGTGTGAGAAATCTATGTTGTGGCATTTTAAGTTCCATTCCGATCTAATTCTGATAAAACAAATTGTCACCTGAAAAACATTGGTTTCTCTATCTAGTGATCTTATTAAAAAAAAAAAAAAGGCGCTGAAAACTGAGTTGATACACCAACAGGAAAATTCTGTTTCTCCCATCTTTCTTGACATCTTTGTACACAGTGAGAGAATAGTGAGGCTATTTTTGGATTATCTATGCTTTTCTATCTAATCTTCTTTGAGGCACTTTTTTTTAATGAAATAAAGATGAGAGGAAAAGTGCAAAAAATGGAACATGAATTATATCGTGTGGTAAGTATTTGAGTACATTTACCCTATGATGGGGGCTATAAGAATGAGAAAAAAGGGCCAGCAGGTGGTGGGAAGGTTAAGGCACTGGATCCCATATGGCCAACTGTATGGTTCAAGTCCTCGACCCGGTGGCTTGAAAATCATGCCAGGTGCAAGTGTGTGCATGCTCAAAATTCCAAGAGGAGAATGGAGGATGGGGGATTGTGGCATGGTCATCCCTCCTGGGGAGAGGAGGTTCTCACTTTCCCTTTCTCTCTCTCTTTTTCTCTCTCTATCTCTCAAGGGCAAGTGCATGTGCCTTATAGCAAAATAAATAAATAAAGAGAAAAGAAAATAAATGTTTCTTAGGAAAACACTGACTACTTTTGTCTGGTTCTGATCTTTATTCTCTTGCCAGTTAGTTATATAACCTTGCTATATTCTTATTTATATCCTTACATGAGTAAAATGGAGACAGCCACAATCTAATTAGATCAAATCAAATACACAACACATTTTAAACTATAAACCTTAGAATGAGCAAGTTGATATTAATGTCGTAGGTGAAATCTTTTAAAATGTAGTGGCAATTAAAGCATTTACAGACCATGAAAAACAAACATAATGCAAATTAGATATATGTTTATACAAATCAATTACAAAAATGATGTTGTACAACAATTTCTGAATAGTAACTTATAATTAATTGCAGTTTAAAGTACTCAACAAAATCTTGAAACCCATCAACATTCTTCAGGCCTGCTGAGTACTTCTGAAATCTCCAGCAGTTTTGCTCAAAGGAAATGGAAAATTAAAGATGAAAGGGTATATATCTGTATGAGTTGTGATTAACTCAGAATGTAACCTTGGCTTAGCCCATTTGAGGTCATGCAAATTCACACTATTGTTCTCTATCTGATAAAGAAGTCCAGGGTATTTTTCTCATCTTTCAGTGTTAGCCAAAGGGATGTCAGGCGTAGATGTTCACTTCTGGGCTGACATTATATGAGAAGGTCATCTCTTTCCTCTTGGATTTAACACAAGCCTCTCTCTGTAAGACGCTGACCCATCAGCATTACATGATTCTACCCTTGGCATCTCATTTTGGCTTGGTCATCTCAGTTCATGCTACTTACTACTGAGTTTGCAACCCAGGAAAATGTGTCTTGGGTTTGGGGCTCCAGCTGACAGGCTGCCAAACTTCAGTTATATAGGGCAACTTTGCCATGCTCATCCACAATGTTAGCTAAGCCTTTTTACATTCATTTTTCATTTCATCCTCACAGTGAGACTATGAGAGAGGTATTAGTACAAATACCACCCTACTACAAAGCTCCTGTTTTACAGACAATAAAACTGGGATGTACGGAGGTTAAATATGCCACTAGTAATTTTAGGAGAATGAATATATATTTTTATGTAAAGAATGTAATAAGCAAGGGCAGTAGGTAGCATGGAGCTTAAGGCACTGGATCCCACATGGCTGGACCTGGCAGCTTGAAAAATACACAGGGTGTGTGTGGCTGAATACCCAACATCCTGAGAGGAGAATGGAGAAGGGATTGTAGTATGTCCATCCCCCAGTAGGGTGATTTCTCACTTTCTTTCTTTATGTCTCTCTCAGGCAAACACATGTGCTCTGTGGCAGAAAAAGAATGTAATAAGCATTGAACAGTCTAAAGTTTCATCACTGTACAAACAATGGAAGATTTACTAAGATGCTTAATAAAAAGTATAACTCCTTTCTTCTTCTTCTCCTTTTCTTTTACTTTTTCTTTTTCTTTCCTTTTTTTTTTTTTTTTTTTTTTTTGACGGTTACACTGAGGTAGGATCCTCCTGCTTCAGCCTCCTGGCTATGACATGCTTGGCTCTTTTGTGAAGAAAGGGTCTGTCTCACTGTGCTTCCCTGGTCAGCTCTCAGTTCATGATCCTTCCTCCACCTCCTGAGTTACTGGGATCACAGGCACACACCACTGTGCCAAACCTTTAGTTTGGATTGGGATTCAAATCCCAACCTATCAGATGCTCTTGTGAAGCACATTTTAACAGCTCAATCTAATGGTATTTTCTATCAATACTAGAGAGGTAAGTTTAGAGAATTCCCCTTGAGGTAGAAAAGAGAGAAAGTAAAAATTTGTAGTTGGAGAGGGACCAGCAACTGTCATAATGGCTATGTCACTGGACTCTCATGTAGCTGACCGTGATTTGAGTCCCAGATTCGGTGGCTTAAACTCACGCCGGGTGCGTGTGCGTGCATGCCCAAGATCCTGAGAGGAGAATGGAGGAGAAGGGATTGCAGCGTGGCCATCTCCCTGGGGGGTGATTTCTCGCTTTCTGTCTCTCTTTCTGTCTTTCTGGCGAGCACAAGTGCCCTATAGCAAAAACTTCTCCAAAAAAAAAAAAAAAAAATGTGTAGTTGGAGTTTATAACCAGTATGAAAACTATGAAGAGGGGAAAAATGAGCTGACCTTTTCAGAGAAGTTCATTGAAACTCCTCAGACATGAAGTGTGATGCTAATGAGAGCCTTTTTACTACATGAGCATTCATGTAACATCAGTGCCGTAGGTCACAAACTCTGTCAATAAAGTTCTGTAGTGCAGCAAAGACCATGTAGAAATGCCAACTGGAACAGATGTCATTCTCAACTTCATTTTCTCAAACAAGTAAATGCTTGAGGATTTAAAATTGTAACATAATCTTCACATAAGCAATCATGAATTGGCAGAATTAGGAATTCTGAGAGAAGGCCTGGAAAAATCCTAAAAAAATAAAGGAAACGGGTGTTTAGAAAGCTGATTCTGGCAAATGTGAAATGGTAGGACAGACTTTCAATGCAATTTTTTTAACATCCCTGCAAAACTGTAGTCACAGATGTACTTTATCCCAGGCCCAGACATGAGAGATTATTGGAGTCAATGCTACCAGGGCAGGGAGTACCTGAGTCTGAGCCTATTCCTTAATTGGAACAGGATAGATTGGGTCCATGGCATTCAGGGCGTTCCCGGTGTAGTAGTGTGCCCAACAGTTCTCACCAGCTCCTATACTTCTGCCACCCTCATTTGTCACCTGCCTTGATTTCAAGCTAGTATGAGAGCTCATAATTGGATGCTCATAACTGAACTGAGATGGATCTCATTCATTTCTCTCTCTGCAGCTGAGATCTTACTCAGAAGGACCATCTTTTTCATAACTGAGGTGAAGATATTCACCCAAGTTTGAATATCGTTTATTGCTTTTATTTGTCACCTGATGCCCAGATGATCTCCTTTGATGCTGTTAGAAGTAAATTGGATTTTGTTACAGCTTTTTGCATACTGGGACAAGGGCTCAGCCTTCATGGGAATCAGTTATCCTCAAAACCAGTTAGTTCCTTTAACCTGCTCACTGGAGTCCTCAACTATTTTATCAGGTTGCCTGTGTTATCAAGTGGTTCTCATGAGATGGAATTAAATTAGAGTTAGAAATTCAAAGAAAACAATATTAAGGGCATTCGAAAAATCTAACAGTACAGCTCCTAGTGTGGAAAGATTCACTTAGAGAAAGAATTCAGTAAAAAACCAAGGTCTAGTTTAAAATACGTAATAGGAATGAGGTTCTATGTTTAGTAAAGAATATAGTGCAAAGTTGTGGAGTCTAAACATCTGAGTGAGGAAAGAATTGCAATTATGTAGAGAAACACAGAATTCTTTTTGAATTTCCAGAATCAAAAGATAGATAGTAAAATCATACAACAAATATGATCTTAGTGATTATTAAATAAACTTACATAATGCAGGAATTCCTTCTATAACATTGCTGAAACTGATCATCCACCCACTACTTGAACTTTTGCAGCTCAGGGGAGCTTATTACTTGTTAAGTAGGTCACTCTATAGAAGATAATAAAGGGATATATATACTTCTTAATAAGTAGAAAGGGGCCAATAACATGGCATTAAAGATTTTTGATGCTTAAAAATACTTTAATATTTTTAGTAGGGAGCCCCTAATCTACAGTCTTCTGAACTAGACTCTGGGCCTCAGGGCAAACACACTACAACAGGGAAGAACTAATAAATATTACCTAATTACATCAACTCTATTTAAATTTGTGAATCTGTATTCCCTATCCCTATTTCAGAAACACTGTTATCTCCCCCCCCCCCTTTTTTTTTCAAAGTTTCTTTTTTCTTTTATGAGCAAAGGTTTGTGCAAGAGAGAGACTATCCCTACAGGGTCTTGGCCTTGATACTGCAATCCACCCCCAGCCTTCAGCCAGCTCAGCTTATGGGCAGGTGTAGGCCCACTATGCTTGAAACCTTCCTTTGTGGGATTGCCTTAGAGCATTGCATTTTTCTGCTATGCCCCTGTCTAGCCCCAGTTACTCCGTATGAGACTGACTAATGGCTAAGATGTAAAAGTCAGACTTTTTTTTTTATTTCTTTCACTATAAAAATACAAATTAATATTTTATGCTGTTATAGTATTGTTAATAATTATTGTTATTGAATAGTCTACTTTCATCTAGGTATTTACCAACTAGTTTTTCCAGTCACTGGTCCTTGAATATTTGTGTATAGAAAGGAATCCCTCCCTTGGTGGAGGACTGAAAGCAGTGCAGTTGCTTACTATTGTCTTCAATAGGAAATGGTTGCTGTGCGAAGACTGCTGATTATTTGCCAGAAACTATGCCTTACAAGCATAACTCATGTAATTTTTATTTTGATGTCTCTGACTCTTGACATCCTAGAACCGCAATTTATGTAGGTTAAGCAAATTGAAGTAAACCTGATTCCAAAAGAAAGTTGATAAATACACAGGTTGTATACTTATAGAGAATTGCAATAACAAATATTTGTTTCACGAATTAATTTTAATGGTTGGTAGAGTAGGGTAAAGAAATTATTTACATGCAAGAGATGACAAGAACCTAAAATTAACAAAAAAAAATGTTGGGTGAAGAAAAAGGGGGTAAAAATGAAAACATTGCAAAATATTTTACAAAGCTAGAACATTCAATAATAATCAAACCCACCTCACAAGGCTGGACAGTGATCCACTGATGATATTTATAAGGAAAAGGTATAAAGTTAAAATGTCTACAGAGATTCATGGATTTCTATGAAAAGTTAGAGATAAAACTTCTTGGGGAGTTTCACTGAAAGTACTATTGTGTTGTCTTCTGCTTTAATATGACCACACTGGCTACCCAGAATTATAGTAACCGCTTATTCAGATGTATGCCTGCTTATTTTTTGTATGCGTGTGTGTGTGTGTGTGTGTGTGTGTGTGCGCGCGTGCGCGCACACGTATCTCCAAGCACATGAGAGAAAGACTATGTCTCTGAATGAAACTTGGTTATTATTGCATCTTTTGAACATATGTATTCCCTGACTACTGATATTTTCTTTCTTTTTTTTCTTTTTTTTGAGAGGTTTTTGCTATACGGTGCATGCGCTCGCCAGACAGACAGAGACAGAGACAGAAAGCGAGAAAATCACCCCCCGGGAGTATGGCCACACCGCAATCCCTTCTCTTCCATTCTCCTCTTGGGATCTTGGGCATGCACGCACACGCGCCCATCATGAGTTTTAAGTCACTGGGTCTGGGAAGCGAACCACGGTCTACTACATGGGAGTCTGCGACATAGCCATAATGCTAACTGCTGGTCCTGAGAGAGAGTGAGATGGACTTGATGCCACAATCCTGCAGCCTCCATAGGTTTTTGCCATAGGGCGGGTGCCACCATGCCCCTGATATTTTCTTAAATGAACTTCTTATTGAGTATCTCAAAATAGGAAATTGGGAATATCACCTTCCTCTTTTCTCCTTTGTAATTCTGCACCTGATTGGTCATCAGTACATGCTGAGTTTCTTCTATCCATATCCTCTCCTTGGTTACTGACTCTGCCTTCACTTTGTTGAGTATAATCCTTACCAAGATAATGTAACAGCTTACTCCTAATTGTTTTTCTTGCCTCCTGTTTGTGTTCCTTCCAATCCCCCTTTCACAATGTCTCTGAGTTATCTTCTGAAAAGAAAGCTCTGACCCAATTGCCCCATTAAAAACGAACAACCTAGATAGCTCTTCCTGGCTTGACAGAATAAAATTCAGCATATCAACTAGGAAGAATCCCTGTTTCAAGTATGAATTCCTCTAGGATGCATTCCTTCACAATGTTTGGTTTTCAAGTTCTGTGCTCTTAAGGATTTGTTTTTTCTGTCATAAAAATCTGCCAAAATGTGTTGGAAATCCTTATTTAATGATTGACCTACTATTCTTACACTGTCAGTCTTATTTCCAGTTGTATTGGTCTTCCCAACAGTCACTGCTATATGGTAGATTCTCATTAAATATGAAAGTTAAGGGATGCAACAGTTTGGTTTTAACTGGGCTTAGTTTTTTATTCCATGCCTTTTTGTGCACAATCCAGTGCTTCTGTTCTACGAAACTTCCAAAATCTCTACACTTTTCCTCCCCCAGTATCCTCTTAATTTAACATCACCAACTCATCCCTGAATAGCAAAATCTTACCTGTCCTTGAAGCCAGACTTTTAATTCTACATTCTCTTTTGAAGCTTTCTCTGATCTCATCGGCCTTTCTTTCTTTCTTTGGAATACAATTACGTGCTTTTTTGAACCTCAACCATGATACTACACTTTTTCTGCTTAGGAATGTAATTAGTTGGTCTCCCATTTCTTCTGTTTCTTTGAAAGTTTCTTGAGGACACAGTGATGCCTAATTCATCTTCATTGCCTCCATGGCAGAGATTAAAAAGCACTAACTTCATGAAGAATATGCTTACTAAGTATTTATTAAGTGCAGGTTGGAGGATCAATATTTCTCTATGTGTATTCTGTGAAATTCTATTTCTGTAAGATGTCAGCAGATTTTATATGAAATCAGAGTTCTTTGCTCAAAAGGCATGTTTAATTCCAGGTTAAACATAGTCAGATACCTTTGTGTGTGTGTGTGTGGGGGGGTTGCTGAAATGCTCATTAGAACCTTAAATGCTAAAGGTTTTTGTTCTTTTAGGGTGAAATGTTATACATAGAATTTCCAAACTTATGTGGCTACAGACATTTTCCTTTACAGACTGTCATGCTGCCTACAGATCAGTGAGAAGAACTGGCTGGCTCCTGTTTTGGAGGTGTGAACAGTTCCAGACTCCAAACCAAATAGCCTTGGGGTTAACTAAGTTAGGGACTAAATCTGTAACTGAATTTGGCACAAAAGATTGTCTGATCTTCATGTAGCTGTAGACTTTGGTTTTTGAGCTGCAGGAAGCATTTCAGGAAGTCTCAGTGGGATGAGCACCTTTAAAGGATATCTTTAACATCCACAATGTGTAAACTACAGTCAAGTATTATAGAGAATCTCGATATTATGCCATATCCTAGTATGTGGGATATTACAGGGATGGCCCCTTGGTTAAGGAACTCAGATTCCACATGGCTGACTAAGGTTTGAATCTTGTCCCCAGCAGCTTGAGAAACACTCCAGGCTTGTGTGTATGTGTGCCTAAAACCCTGATGGGATGGAGAAATGGAGGAGAAGGAATTGTGATATGACACCCGTGGAGACTGCTTTTTCCCTCTCTCCCTCTACATCTCTCTGTCTCTGGTAAGTGCATGTGCCCTCTGGTGAATAAATAAGAGGAAATTTTCACAATTGGTTTTTGTTACTTGTTTTTTCTTATCCACTTTGATGACATATATTTTATGTAGCATATGAAAATACTAAAGAACAATTATATAGGCTCACAATTACATGGTCTATAGAGAAGGATAATAACTTACTGTTCAGAGTCCAATTAAGATAGACTTTGATAGGTAGGCTTTTAAAAAGGATTTAGTACTGCTCCAATTTCAACACCCATATCAGTATTATGAATTATGACTTACCTTGACAGATCATATATAATTTTAGCATTAACTAAATTCTCAGTTTTCACCTGGAATCTGCACTTGGAAGTAATGGAAGGAGTTGTCTTGAGAAAATAATGCTTCAGCTCCTGAATATCATTTACTGCATCTCACATACAATCTTTTAAAGAGCAGAACTCTAACCTTTGTTTCCTTTATATTCTTCTTTAACTGGAGTTCTGTGCCATGCACACAGCAGGGACTCTAAAGACATTGTTAGGCTGACTCCCAACCAAGTAAGCACCTTCATTACATTTTACATGAAAGAACATCTTGATGATAAGGTAGGGTAGAGTGTAGAGGTGGTGGTGGGCAGATGCACCAGCCTCCCAGAGCCTGGGAACTGAATTCAAAAGACCTTGATGAGCAAGAAGCAAATACAAGGATGTTCACTGGCACACCAAGAACAAAAATCACATTGTACAAATGTGAAATGAGTAATGAGAAGCTAGATCCAAGTACCTCAGAAAAACATTGAAACATTATAGTGAATTATGGAAGCTCCCATGAGTCACTTACACAGCACTTTAAAAAAAACCAAAAACTTAATTTTAGTTTACGTTTTTTAAAATTAATTTATTTATTTACATTTAATGACATATATCTTTACCGTGTAAAACATTGCCTTTTCCAGCATAAATATCATGCATATCAATCAAGATAAAGACATCACTATATACATTATCATCAGCAAATAGCTTTTTATTTTTTTATCAATTAAACATAGTTTCTCTTTTTCTTCCCCGTTCCCCTCTCTCCCTCTGTTACCCACCCCCATATGACCCCTATCCTTACTATCTCTAGTATCTATTGTTGCCCTCCCTACTACTATACCTTCCAAAGTTTCAGATTCTGCTATAGAACTCAAACAATTGGTATATATTGTGTGGGGACATACTGACTTGCTTTGCTTAGCATTAAGTTAAAGGATGCAACAATTTAGTTTTAACTTGGCTTAGTCTGGCTTGGTTCACTTAGCCTTAACTCTTCTGTATTTGTCCACTTGGTAGCAAATGCCAGGGTCTCTTTTTTTATGACTGAGTAGAATTCCATAGACTACATATGCCACATTTTTTCAATCCAAAATCTATTTTTGGACATGGGTTGATTCCATGTTCTAGAGATTGTATATAATGCTGCAATAAGCATGGTGTACAAGTGTTTCTCATACTGAGGGTTTTTCTGTCCTTTGGGTAAATACCTAAGAGTGAAACTACTGGGCCGTATGGTAGCTCTAGTTATAGGTTTCTGAGGAAGCTCCATAATCATTCTCCAAAGTGGTTGTACTAATTTGCATTTCCACCAACAGTGTAGGAGAGTTCCCTTTTCACTACAGCCTCTCCAAGACTTACCATTATTATTATTATTATTTATTTTAAAAAATTTTAGCCATCCTGACTGGGGTTAAGTGGTATCTCATTGAGGTTTTGATTTGCATTTCCCTTATGGTAAGAGATGTCAGACATGTTTTCATATGGTTTTTGGCATTCATATGTCTTTGGAGAATTATCTATTCAGCTCATTTTCCTGTCTTTTAATTAGATTTCTTTTCTTTTTTTTTTTTTTTTTTTTTTTTTTTGTGGGTAAGCTGTTTGAGTATCTGTGTATTCTGGTCATTAGTTCCTTATTTGAGGTATAGTTTGGAAATATATTCTCCCATTCTGATGGTTGTCTTCTCACTCTAATTGTTATTTCTTTTGCTTTACAGAAGCTTCTCAGTCTAGTCCTATTTTTCTATTTTGTGACTATTGCCTGTGCTTTGGAGGTCTTCTTTAAGAAGTGTTTATTTACTTGAGAGTTCCCAAGAGTTTTTCCTGTGTTTTCCACCAGTATTTTTATAGTTTGAGGTTTTATATTTAGATCTTTAATCCATTTCGAGTTAATTTTCATTAGTGGTGAGATATAAGGTTCCAGTTTCATTCTTTTGCAGGTGGATATCCATTCTCCAAGAATCATTTGCTGAAGAGATTTTTCTTTTTCCCTCTAGATTGTCTTGTGTCCTTTGTAAAGGATCAATTGGCTGTATGTTTTGGGATTTATGTAAGAGTTCTCAATTCTGTTTCATTGGTCTACCTGTCTCTTTTTTGTGCCAGTACCATGCTGTTTTAATTATCACAGCTTTGTAATATATTTTGAGGTCAGGAAGTGAGATGCTTCCTACTTTATTCCTCATGCACAGTATTGTTTTGGTTATATGGGGCCTTTTATGATTCCATGCAAATATTATCATAATTTTTAAAAAAATTTCTGTAAGGAATATCTCTGGTAGTTTCATCAGAATTGGATTAAATTTGTAGATTAATTTGGGTAGGATAGGCATCTTGGTTATATTAATTCCTCCAACTCAGGAACGTGGGATGTTTTTCCACTTTTTTTGTATAATTTTAAATTTCTTTTTCTAGTGTTTCATAGTATACCTTGTAGAGACCTTTGACATCTTTGGTAAGATTTGTTCCTACATACCTTATTGGTTTTGTGGCTATTGTAAGTGAGATTTCTTTCTTCAATTCTGTCTCAGTTTGTCCATTGTTGGTGTGTAAAAATGCTACAGATTTTTGTATATTTTTATATACTGTCACTTTACTATATTTATTTATCACTTCCAGGAGTATTTTTGTGGATTCTTTTGGATTTTCTATGTATAGTATCAGATCATCTGCAAAAAGAGATAATTTCACCTCTTCTTTTCCTTTTTTGGATGCCTTTTATTTGACTCTCTTATCTAGAACTTCCAGTACTGTGTTAAAAAGAAATGGAGAAAGTGGGTAGCCCTGTTATGTTCCAGTTTTTAGTGGAAAGGCTTTCTGTTTTTCCTCATTCACTAGGATGTTAGCTATGGGTTTTCATAGATGGCTTTTATTGTGTTAAGGAATGTCCCTTCTATGTCTATTTTGTTAAGAGTCTTAATCATGAAGAGGTGTTATATTTTATTGAATGGTTTTTCTGCATTGATTGATATGATCATATGGTTTTTAATCTCTCCTTTTGTTAATGTGATGTATTACATTTATTGTTTTGCATATGTTGAACCATCCTTGTATCCCTGGGATAAAGCCTAGTTGATCAAGGTGTATAATCTTTTTAATATGTTGTTGAATATGATTTGCTAGTATCTTATTGAGAATTTTCACATCTGTGTTCAAAAGGGATATTGGCCTGAAGTTGTGGTTTTATTTTTTTGTTTGTTTGTTTTTTCGTGTCATTGTCTGATTTCATAATTAAGATGATAGAGTTTTCATAGAATGAATTTGGGAAGGTTCCTTTTGAATTTTTAGAAACAATTTAAGGTGAATTGGGGTTAGTTCTTCTTTAAAAATTTTGTAGAATTCAATAGTAAAGCCATTGGGACCTGGGCTCTTCCTTGTTGAGAGACTATTACTGATTCAATCTCATTGCTTGTTATGGGTCCTTTCAGACTTTCTCTTTCTTCCTGGTTCAATCTTGGTAAATTATATGTGTCCAAAATTTGTTCATCTCTCTGGGTTTTCTTGTTTATTGGCATATAGTCACTCCTTATATTCTCTGATGATGTTTTACATTTCTGTTATATCCATTGTGATAATGCCTGTTTCCTTGGTGATCTGATTTATCTGGTTCCTTTCTCTGTTCCTCTTGATTAATATAGTTAACCATGTGTCAATTTTGTTTATCTTCTCATAGAACCAGCTTTTTTTTCCACAGTTCTTTTATTCTCTATTTCATCTCAAATCTTTATTATTTCTTTTTTCTTGGAATTTTTTTGGGATTTTGTTGTTGTTTTTTCAGTTCCCTGAGTTGTGTCATTAGGTTGTTTATTTGCCACCTTCTGCTTTTTTCTTGGGGGCACTAACTGCTATGAACTTCCCTCTTATGACTAATTTGTGTTGTGTCCCATAGATTATAATTACTTGTTTTGTTCATTATCATTGGTTTCTATGAACCTTGAGGTTCAGAGAACCTTTTGATTTCAGTCTTAATTTCTTCTATAGTTGTAAAGTCATTTAAGATTAGGTTGTTTAGTTTCCACATGTTTGTGATGTTTTGAGGGCTCTTTCTGTAGTTGATTTCAAGTTCAATTCCATCACAGTCAGAAAAGATGCTAGATATAGTTTCTATACCTTTGAATTTGTAAAGCCTTGTTTGGTGCCCTATCATGTGGTCATACTTGGAAAGTATTCTATGTGGGAGTAAGAAAAATGTATATTTTGTGGTAGTTGTGTGAAATACTCTTTAGATGTCTATCAAGTCCATTTCATGTATGGTATCATTTAGATCTTGTATCTCTTTGTTTATTTTTTGTTTAGATGTTCTGTCCAGGGGAGTCAGTGGGGTATTAAAATCCTCTACAATTATTTTGAGATCAAACAGTCTCTCTTTGACATATTTAAGTGTCCTACTGTTAGGTGCATAGATATTTACAAGTGTTATATCTTAGTGAACAAGTTCTTTTAGTAATATGTAAGGTCCTTCTTTGTCTCTTCTTACATCTTTCATCATAAAGTTTATTTTGCCTGATGCCAGTGTTACTACTCCAGCTTGCTTTTGGTTTCCATTTGCATGGAATATCTTTTTCTAGCCCTTCACTTTCAGTCTATGTATGTCTTTCTCAGTGAGGCATGTTTCTTGTAGGCAGCATATCGTTTCTGTTTTGTTTTTTGTATCCATTCAGCCAGTCTGTGTCTTTTAATGGGAGAGTTTAATCCATTAACATTCAACATTACTATTGATATTTGCGGATTTATCCCTGTTATTTTTTTAGCTATTTTCTCAGTTGTTTTTTGTTCTTCTATTTCTGTTGGTCTCGCTCTAGTTATTCTAATATAATACTCTCCTCAGTACTTCCATAGAGCTGGTCTATTATTGAATTCTTTTTGTTTATCTGAGAATAATTTTATGTGTTATTACCACTTGAAGGATAATCTTGGTGGCTATAGTATTCTTGGTTGAAATTGTTTTTCTTTTAATGTTTTGAATACATCTCATTCTTTCCTTGCCTGCATTGGTTCAGTTGAGAGGTTTGATGTTAGCCTCGTGGGATGACCTTTATAAGTAACTTGACGTTTCTCCTGTGCCATTTTTAGAACATTGTCTTTGCTTTTAATTTTTACCAATCAAGCTATAATGTGCCAGGGAGAGTATCTTTTTGTGTTGATTCTATTTGGGGTTCTTTTTATTTCTTGGATCTGAATTTCTCTGTTTTTCTATATTTGGAAAATTTTCAGATACTATTTCATTAAAGAGGTTTTCCATGCCTTTAGCAGATTCTTCACCTTCTGGAATACCCATTATGCAGATATTTGAGCATTTCATGGAGTCTAGAATTTCCTATATTTTGTCCTAAATTTTTGTGGGTTTTTAAAATTAATTTTATTCTGTAATATTTGGTCTATATTAGAGACTTTGTCTTCAAGGTCAGAAATTGTTTCTTCTGCATGGTTCAATCTGCTGTTTCTTGGGAAATTTTAATTTCTTGTATTCTTCATTTCCAGAAGTTCTGTTCTATTCTTTTTTAGGATGTCTATTTCTTTACAAAATTCAGCTTTCATGTCCTGAAATGATTTTTTCATTTCCTGAACTGATCATCTGTTTTTTTTTTCCTTGCATCTCATTGAGTTTTGTCACTATGAATATTTGCAGTTCTTTTTCTGACATTTCTGTGTATTTCTTTGTGCTATCCACTGTTGTTGAGGGGCTACTACATACCCCTGGAGGAGAGTTACCACCTTGTTTTCTTATGTTTCTTTGAGATTTGTGCTGGTTTCTAGTCATCTGATGCAGTATTCATTTATTTTTTAATTTATTGGAATAAATTTTATAGGATTGGTAGAGAAAATTTTACCCTAAGTTCCCAGGTGTGTTCCTATTGGAGGGCTCTGTCTCCCAGGTCAGAGCAGTTATGAGTGACATGAGGTGCCTCACTCCTTTACCAAATGTTTAACTCTTGATTAGGTGGTAGCAAGCTAAGGAGATATGACCTATTGAAGATGATCAAGTCATGTAGTACATTTCACACAGCTTGTAGGTTTGTGTACCAAAAGTTCTAAAGTTGCTTTCAGGCCCCAAGGGCAGACTCATTCAAGGAGGTCTGCCCAGAGCAGGCTCAAGTATCCTGGCAGGTGGACGGGGTGACTCCAGGTTGTCAGGGCTGTGGGCTATAAGTGGCGAAAGTCCTTCCAGAGTTGCTTCCAGGCTCTGAGTAAGAATGGGCTCACCTAAGGAGGCCTGCCCAGACCAGGTTCAAGTTTTGCAGTGGGTGGGGAGGGTGAGCCCAGACCACCGGAGTGGTGGGCAATAGAGTGGTCGAGTGGTGAAAGTTCCAAAGTTGTTTCCAGGCCCTGAGCACGAACTCACCCAACGGAGACCTGCCCAATCCAGGCTCAAGTCTCTCAGTGGATGGGCAGGGCAAGCCAGAGCAGTGGGTGACAGTGGCAAAAGTTCCAGAGTTGCTCCCAGGCCCCAAGCATGGACTCACCCAAGGAGTCCTGTCAGACTAGGCTCCCATAGTGCTTTTTAAAAATTTAGCATTTTTTCTGAGTTGTGTGAATACCTTAACTATGTTAGAAAGGAATACATTAGGCAGCAATTTGCTTGGAGTTCATATCATGTTAAGTAGCACAATTAGATGAGATAAAGAAATAAAACTCAATCGATATTACATTTCAATTTGTGAATCTTTTCTACAAAATTCTTGAAAGTACTGTGCTCATTAAGTCTCTTTGTAAATAACAAAAGTGCCCACACTTATGAGAGCTCAAATTTCCAAATATAATATTGGTTACAATGCAGATGAATTATCTTTCTAATCATAATGCTATGTCAATCACCGTGTTGGGGAGACATTCTCATATGGAGAAGAGTATTCTTGATCTTGTAATACCTCTGGTGCTGGTAGCAGCAGTATTCCCATACTGTTAATCTGTATGAATCTCTGTTGCTGAATATTCAATAAATTTCAGGTACATGTGCAATGAGATTTCAAAGATAGGTACAATTTAAAAAACCCACATAACTATTTTGAAAAATTCATGTTGAGTATTAAATATAAAATGAAATAAAAAGGGTTTTCTTTTATTAACTCTTCAAGACTATGATCCTAACACAGATAATAGTTTTAAATAAAATATACCACTGGAGAAAATGAAAGCAAACACAGCTTTATTATAGTGTGTAAAATGACTCCATGTGTCACAAAACATTTTCATTAGTAGGGAATGTACATACCAAATATATTCTAAAAATTATCTGTTTTGTATAAAAAAAGGTAAGGAAATGGAGATTTCTGAAAATATATCTGATAGATAAGAACTATTTTAACTTTGTATTTCATGCAAAAAAGAATATATATATATATATATATATATATATATATATTTGAATTGTACCTTTATAAAAACCTCTGCTGTGCGGAAGCCCAATATCCTTTAAAGAGACCCCTATCAAGAGAAATTAGAGCCCTCTGTTGACAGCTCCAGCTGCTCTCAGCGGCCCAGTGCCTCAATTATCTAGCCATAGGAGGAAGCCATTTTGATATAGGATCTTCCAACGTCTCATTGAGCTGCCTATGTCAGGTCAGGTTCTACAGAAGCCAACACTGAGATGGGCTTTATGATGCACATGTGTTGAAAGGAAGGGAAAAGCAGGACTAGGCAGGAAACATATGAACAGCAAGGAAGATCTGACAAAATCATTGCCAGCCAGGTATGAAACTCTACATTGAATTTTGCCCATCAGATTTGTTCAATGTCAGGTTATAATGACCAGACCTTGTATTTCTGCCTTGCTCAGTCATTGGATGTGAGCCACCTTGAAAAGGATGTGACCTCAGATGAAGTAGCTCTCTGCAAGCTTTCCTCAATCTGTGAAACAGTACGGGAGCTGGATATAGTTAGATTTTATGCTATCGTTAGCTCCAAATCACATATGATATTATTAATAAGTAGATTGTCTATATCTATGGGGCCGTTGCCTTAGCAACCATTGTGTCTAGATTCTTTTACTTGTGAAATGTGAATGTCTTGTATTATGATGCCAATTAATATTTTATGGTTTGAGTAATAAAAATAGTAGTTAGGCAAGAGAAAATGTTAAATAAATATACTGCAGAGGTTCTTATGTTTGCAACGTAAAGATTACCCTGTAGTATTAAATATTGATACTTGATCTAATAGATTTACTCTATTACATCTTATATCATATTGTAATGATTGCTTCCCCCCTACTTCCAAGGCAGAATAACCCTCAAACACAGAAATGTAATACTAATCGGGTGATTTAAACCATTTGATAAGACCTTTTTATGACAAAAAGAGGAAATGTACTAGATGAAGACACGGAAAAGCACAGAAATGGTATTTTTAAAGATTGGTGAAAATTTTACCTCTTTAAAAATGTTATTCAAGGTTTTTCCTTTGTTTTCTTATTTAATACTCCTATTACTATTAGATTTGCACGTTGATCCCTAATTTTTTCCCCTTTGCTATTTTTAACTTTACCAGAGGTGCACATATGGGCATGGTGGTTAAGGTGACTGAATCCCACATGGCCAACTGTGTGGTTTGGGAGGAGAATGGAGGAGAAGGGATTGCTGTAAGACTAATGCCCCTGGGGGGGGGGGTGCTTTTTTACTTTCTTTCTCACTATCTCTGTCTCTCTCTCTCCAACAAGCACATGTGCCCTAAGATAAAAATCTCAAAAAGATTTTTTTCTTGTATTATGCAGAAATGAGATGGCTTTTTCTAGTGGGAATAGGAGATGTATTTAAATAAGACTAGTGAAAAAGAAATAATGATTGTTATTGGAATATGAAACTATAAACATTTATGCATGGAGCTTTAATGTGATTTTAAGATGTAGGTGTTTTTATATTTATACTTTAAAAGACTATGTACTATGGTGTGAATGTTGTCTTAAGAAAAGTAAATTTTGGGGCTGGCAGGTGGCATGGTGGTTAGGGGTGCTGAACTCCCATATGACCGACTGCGGTTCGAGTGTCAGACCTGGAAGCTTGCTTTCCCACTTTTCCTCTCTCTCTTTTTCTCACTCTGTCCCTCTATGATCAAATTTTTTTTAAAAAAGTCAAATAAAATAATTCTTTAAAAAAAGAAAAGTAAATTTTGATGATTTTTTTTTTTATGTCTTAATGGGAAGCATAAGAATTTTACACTGTGTATTATTCAAAACACTACTGAATGTGTGTGTGTGTGTGTGTGTGTGTGTATGTGTGTTTAATTGCTATAGAGCACATGTACTCACCAGAGAGAGACAGAAAGAGAGAGAGAGGAGTCATCTCCCAGGGGTATGACCATGCTATAAGCCTTTCTCCTCTCCTCTCCAGGATTTTGGCCATGCATGCATATGTGTCCTGTGTGTATTTCAAGCTGCCAAGTCTGGGATTCAAACCATGGTCAACCATGTGAGAGTCCAGTGACATAATCGCTACACCATCTGCTGGTCCCTACGATATGACTTTAATATACAGATTCTTGGGCAAAAGTGAGACACAGCTTGTTTCTCTTTAAGTGCAGAGTGTCAGAAATTTATTTCTAATGAATATTTATCTCAGTCAGATTCTCCTCTATCGAATGTATTTATATCTCTGTTAGAGTTTAATATATAATGATTCTATCTAATGATAGAACTGAAGATTTCTTATCTTAGCCTAGGAATTATACTTTGATGTAATAAGATATCTGAGTCTAAAAGTTTTAATATCACACCATAACTTTTTACCACAGAGTATATTTTCTTTGTAATAGTTAAAAATACCTATAAGTAACACACACACACACACACACACACATACACACATACACACACACACATGCATGTGTGCATGTATACGCACACTGTTTGGTTGATAAGTATTCTTTGAGAGCCATACGTACTGGTAATAAAAAGGATCTCTACCCTGATGGAGTTGATATTCCAGTAGGGAGAGATAGACCATAATAGTGTGAAAAACGAATGATAATTTCAGGTACTGACAGGTGCTTTACAGAAGACAAAGGTGATTTAAAGGTTATTACTGGATATTGGGGATTCTTACTGCTGGTGGGAGACTGATAAGCATTTCCTTGAGGAGGTGAAAGGAAATCCTAGCCAGGACCTCAGTGAAGAGATAACAACAGTCATGCAAATGACTGGGGAAGGGAGTTCAAAGCAGAGCTGGCATGTATGTATGCACTGAGATTGGAAAAAACAAAACAAAACAAAAACCAGTATTTCTGGGGCTTTACACCAAAAAAATTGGAGAGTAATGAAGTAAAATAAATAGACAAAGACCAGATTATATAAAGCCTTGTAAGTCACTGTGTAGAGTTTGGACAGCAGATATGTTTGGAAGCTATTGGAGGGTTGTATGCAGGTAGATAATATAATCTTACTTTCACTTTAGTAAGATGATGCCAATGAAATCCCTTACTTATGAATACGCCGCAGATTCACCAGTTTGACACAGGTTGTCAATTTTCTTTCTGTCATCACACTTTTACTCCTCTACTGCCTTTTGTTTATCTTCCCTTGGTTTACCGAAAGAGTGACAGCATAAGCCTTTATTTTTAGTTATTTGAACTATTACTGTGGATTACTAAATTGAATTTCACCTCTAGTCTCTTTCCTTTCAGATTTACTCTAATTTCTGATATGACATTCTTTGATTTAAAAATTCTTCAGCCTCTCAAGAATTAGGTTGAGCATCTCTATGTAGAGGACCTCCAGAAAGAAATCTCGCCTGTGTTTGTACCTGACATGTATGGAGGTCTGGCAGGGTGGGTCTAACATTATTATATATATTTGATGCTGAGAGGTTCACTTTTAAAAAGAGAATTTCATCTCATTGGCTTGATTCAAAAATATGGAGTCAGTATCAGAGAAGTAGGCTGATTTTTGAATGTCTCATTTGCATGCCATTCAGATTTTCCTTTAGCCTAGGCTCATGGAAAGCAGGATTACCAGGGTAAGGTGGATATCATAAATTGATGTTCACTGAAAGAAAATTAAACACAAAATGCAACAGTGCTCTGTCTTCATAGAAGGAATACCACAAGCTAATCTTTTATGTAGAATACCTGTGGATCTAAAGACAAATAACAAAAGCAAGGTTCCTGAACACTCTAGGAAAATTAAACAATGAGATCCTCCCACTGTCTAATAGAGAAATAAGTATCCATTTAACATCTATTAGAATAATCCTAGTAGCCTAGGATTTTTTACCAGATACAAGCTTTATTCAAATTTAGAACAATCTTGTACAAATCTGTGAGTTACTCAGGGCACAGTTTGACCATTAGTGGAAATCATAGCAGACAAGCCTGCAGGTAAGTGGAAGACAACACATTGTGCTGCAGGTTTATTTTACAGCAATTAATCCAACTTACAGGAGGAACACAAAGTTAGACCGTAACATCATCCCTCACTCAAAATAATTTTTTATTTAGCTAATTTGGGAAGCCTTGTCACTTACTGAAAATAAAGGATCATAGATGGAAGTTGCTATATCCTGTTGAGAATGGGCAATTATCCTTTATTTGGTTTCCAGCTTTCCTTGTAAATATGCCAACATGTAAAGTGTTGATGTGAATGTAGGGCTATTAGAATTAATTTTTTCTTACCTCATGAGTCAAGCATGTCCTTAAGTTTTATTTCTCAGAAATGACTGTGTATCTACCAAGCATTACAGTTCAATGGCTATGCCGCCATGTTAATAAGTAGTCATTTTTAAAGAGAATAAGAGGTATGTCCTGGCCTGTTCTCTCATCAGATACAATGCGAGCAAGGAAAGCATGGGGAAATATATTCAAAGTGTTCAGTGAAAAACAGTTTCGGGACCAGCAGATGGTACAATGGCTATGTTGTTGGACTCCCATGTAGTTGACTGTGGTTCAAGTCCCGGATCCGGTGGCTTAAACTCACGCCAGGTGCATGTGCGTGCGTGCCCAAGATCCCAAGAGGAGAATGGAGGAGAAGGTATTGCGGTGTGGCCATACCCCTGGGGGTGGTGGTGGTGATTTCTTGCTCTCTGTATCTGTCTGTCTCTCTCTGTCTTTCTGGCAAGCGCACACGCCCTATAGCAAAAGCCTCTCCAAAAAAAAAAGAAAGAAAGAAAAACAGTTTCAACCAAGAATATTATATCTGGCAAGATTATCCTTCACATGGAAAGAAAGAATAAAAATATTCTCAGATAAACAAGACCCAAAGGAATTTGCCAATAACAAAATGACTCTTCAAGAAGTTTTGAAAGGAGTGCTCTACCAGGAAAACTAAAGACACACATACAGAAATAAGAGAACAAAAAGCAACCAAGAAAATGACCAACTTAATGCTAGGGACAAAAAATATCAATAATAACATTGAAAGTTAACTTCAAGGATTTGAATAGAATGATTGGACCACAATAACACTGCAAATTCAACAGAAAAGTGAACATAAGACTGAACTGGTGAAACAGAATTTTATGACTCTTGAATAAAACATTACTGATATATTTTTTTAAAACTGAGCTTTATTTTCCTAATTTAAGGATTTTTGCTTTCTTTTGAGCTGTTGATAGATTCAGCAATTTGTTAAAATATTTTTTCTTCTTGTTTGTTTTTTTAAATAGAAACATAAACTTTTCTTTCTTCCTGACCCCTCTGGAATTGGAAAATATTTGTGAGTATTCTTATTTTGTGGCAGAAGGGTTATTTGCATAAGTTCAATACCTGTTGTATTGAATCAGAAATTGGAAATACTTGTTATTGGACAGGGCCTTGACTATAATGTCATATCTGAAAATTAATCAGAAAACTATGGAACTAAGGTAGATCTCAAGTAGCCAACAGAAACTCTTGGAAAGATGGCCTGGCACCGTAAACAGTTCTGCCTGGCAGAGAGGATTAGATAAGCTATATGAAAGAATTCGTACCATAAAATAACCTGGACTTTTCCAGTCCAGCATTGTAATCAGTAGAGATTGCAAAGAGCAACCACAAGCAGAGGATTACCTTGAGGGAGACTTTGAAGGAAGAAAAGACAGATCTTTGCTAAAAGATGGTAGATCACAGAGAATACTTGGTAGGCAGGGCTGAATTGAGAAGGTTTATGTGTGACTTGTATGCATTTGCTTTTCAACAGTTTGAGTAGTTGATATGTAAATATTTTCTCAAAAATATTTAAGGGAACCAGCAGTTAGCGTAATGGCTATGTCGCTGGACTCCCACGTAGTCAACCGTGGTTCGCGTCCCGGACCCGGTGGCTTAAAACTCAAGCTGGGCGCGTGTGCATGCATGCGTGCCCAAGATCCTGAGAGGAGAATGGAGGAGAAGGGATTGTGGTGTGACCATCCCCCCTGGGGGGTGATTTTTCACTTTCTGTCTCTATGTCTCTCTCTGTCTGGCGAGTGCACGCGCCCTATAGCGAAAATCTCTCAAAAAAAATATGTAAAACCACACTATTGTCTCTGTTGTCACAGAGTCACAAAATTATAACAAATATTTTGAACATTATCTTTAAAATTCAGTTTTTTGAAATTTTGAAAGTTGTTTATTAACTGTCAAGAACTGTTTATGTAACTGTCAAAAATTGTTTGATATGTAAAGTAAATGTTCATGGGAAAATGTAAACATAAATAAATAAATAAATGATTAAAAAAGAGAGAGAGAATAAAATGGTCAGGTCATTGGGCTAGTTGTGACCTATCTTTGTGATTCCATCAGACCGTTTGCTTGTTTTCAATGTTGAAAACTGATCATTTTTATGTTTTCCCTTGGAGTGTTAGGTGCCAGGTATGACAAGATGGGGGTTTTTCATCCTCAGATTTCACCCCCTAAAGATCAGACTCTGCTTACTTCTTAGTTGTCCCATGCATGAATGCTGAAACATGACTGCATTGGGCTTGCAGTTGTGCCAGCAATAGATTTTGTTACACAGAGACTATTGGGTAGATAGGATATACAGGATATACATAACATAACATTTACCATCTTAACCATTTTTTAAGTATACAGTTCAGTCATGTTAAGTGTACTTACATTGTTGTGTGATCAATCTCCAGAACTTTTCCATCTTGCAAAACTGAAACTATGCCAATTTAAAAATTCTTCCTTTCTCCCTTCCCTCAGCATTTGATAATTACCATTTTACTTTCTGTTTCTATGAGTTTGACTATTCTAGTTATCTCATCTACAGTATTTTTGTTTTTGACTTGTTTTTGTATTTAATGTAATATCCTCAAGATTCATCCATGTTGTATCATGTGACAAGATTTATTTTCTTCTTAAGGTTAAATAGTATCTCACTTATGTGAATGCCACATTCTGTGTATCCATTCATCCACTGAGATTATGTTTTGTTATATACAAAATAAGAAATAATAAATCACTTTTATTTTAAAGAATCATTGTTTATCGCATAGTATATGTTATGTAGCACTATTTTATTTGTTTCTATTACATTGGAAAGTTAGGTTTTAGCAGAAATATTGACAAATATTCATTAACTACGGTTCTAATCTTGGCTCTGCTATTAATTTGCTGACTACATACTAAGAGTCTACTTGTTCTTGAGCCACAGTGTATTATCTGCTTTAACTACTGAACAAGACAGTTGAGAGGGGAAAGAGGCAGATTCATTTGTAAGAGGCCTCTCTGTAATTCTGGGAACCCTGAATCTCAGCTTAAGCAATCTGAGATCATACAGGAGTAAAAGGTGTGTGGAAGCTGGGATGTCACAAAGCCCCAGACTTCTATGCTGTAATATTGAGGCCAAACCAGATTCCTGAAATTACTGAACTTTAAAACCAAGAATTCAAACAATACATCACAACAAAACCTGTTGATAATTATAAACATTTTGTGTGTTCTTTGGTATTTAAAGAAATGTTCTGTGACTAAAAACAAAACGCTGTGTTATTGTAAACCTGCTTTTGCAAAACTGTGCATTCCAATAATTTTCTCCTTTTCCCTGTCAAAGTCTAACAGCAATGTAGATGCTGCTTACCTCACAACTACAAACTACTCTGTAAATTGAGCTAGATAAATTCTTAGAAAATTCTGAACTGTACTTTTGAATTTTAGGTAGTTTTTCATTGTTTTGGTTCTCCTGGTATTTGCTGGATGTGTGCCAGATGTGAGTCTGAACTTGCCACTAAGGACTTGTGACAGTATTACTATCAAGAAGACAATGAAGTATCATTAGATAAACAGAGTTTTATATTTTAAACCTGGTGACTTAGAGGTTCAGCTGGCCCCCATGTTCTTTTAAAAGAAATATTTAAAAAAGATGTCAGTTTGAAGGAGTGCCAAATTATTGGCTGGTTTTGAAGTTTAACATGTTTTAATCCGATTATGAAGACATTGTATAAAATTCATATGGGTTTGTTCAAATAGGAGAAGAAGGCTTGTCAGATAGTTAAAAAGAAGCACAGTTGAAGGAATAATTCATTTTACTTGGTAGTGAAGGTGGCAGTTCAGGAAACCTCCATGAAAGACATGATGCATGAATTCAGTTTTGATCACTAGGCAAAGGGAAGAAGTCCATCACAGAGGATGGGTGAGAGCCCAGGGCTCAGCAGTGTGGTTTGTTTGGAGAACTGATTCTGTTTCAGAGTGGACACTGAGACGAGACAGGTGAGAGATCAAGATGAAAGTACCTTGATGCTTGATGAATGATCACAGTTGTTGGAAAAAGAGAGAATAAAAGATAACACTAAGGTTTCAAGTCATATTCATTTGCTCTTGAGAACATTTTTGATCCCTGTATACTTGATTATCAAAGTATGTTTTTTTTGATAAAGTCTTATACAAGCATTTACAAATAGGAAATTGTTATTAATAATTAGGGAGAAAAAACAAGAGTAATTAGAACAATAATAATTATATGAAATAAAATCCTCCTAAAAGAAAAATGAGAATCAGTTTTAAAATAAAGAGGAAACCTTGTTTAACCTTGTGACATTTATATTAAAAGTAAATGTGGGAACCAGCAGTTAGTGTAATGGCTATGTTGCTGGACTCCCATGTAGTTGACCGCGGTTTGCGTCCCGGACCCGGTGGCTTAAAACTCACGCCGGGCACGTGTGCGTGCGTGCCCAAGATCCCAGAGGAGAATGGAGGAGAAGGGATTGCGGCGTGACCATCCCCCCTGGGGGGTGATTTCTCGCTTTCTTTCTCTATGTCTCTCTGTCTGTCTGGCGAGCGCATGCGCCCTATAGCGAAAACCTCTCCAAAAAAAAAAAAAAAAAAAGTAAATGTAAAAACCTGTTTAAAAGTATAGCAATTAACAAATCCTGCTCTAATCCAGGAAATATAAAATCAATCTTTAAGTCTTTTGTGCCTTACTAAAGTATGTGTGTGTGTGTGTGTGTGTGTGTGAATAAAGTGGAGAGAGAGGGATTTTAGTAATACTGTATTCTTTTAAGAAAGACATAGAGGGGCCAGCAGTTAGCGTAATGGCTATGTCGCTGGACTCCCACGTAGTCGACCGCGGTTCGCGTTCCAGTCCCGGTGGCTTAAAACGCATGTGCATGCATGCCCAAGATCCCGAGAAGTGAATGGAGGAGAAGGGCATGGCCATCCCCCCTGGGGGGGTGATTTCTCGCTTTCTATCTCTGTCTCTCTCTGTGTCTGTCTGGCGAGCGCATGCGCCCTATAGCAAAAGCCTCTCCAAAAAAAAAGAAAGGCATAGATAGATACAACATGCATAATCTGTGCAAAGTTATAAGCTTCTTTGTGTAGGAAAATGCAATGCTTATTTAATTGGTTAGACTAAAAATAGTAGACATATGTTAACATCTGAATTTAGGCTTTTTAAAATAAATATACAAATGGCACCCATGATATGAAGTCGAAGAAAAATAGAGCAAAGTGCATTGTAGCATTGTTGTTTTCTCAGTGATAATAACCTGTTGTAGTACAGGTTTCCAACTCTCCCTCATTTCCTGGTAAGGGAGTATAAACTTTACCATCACCCTGTGCATGCACACAGTTAGAATGTTCTCAACTATTGCTGCAAGCCCCCAACGAGGCTCATGTGTGTTTCAGAATAGGTCCTCTTAGACATTACAGAGCTACCATGTTTCTTCCTCTTTTGGTCCATGTTCCTTTTGGAGATATCATCAAAGGGAATCATAAGAGTGTGTTTGCCCTCTCTCCCACACTTGGTTTATCTTCTTTTGCTTCCTGTTAATCACCACTGGACCAAGATATCTCTGAATTAAAGTGTCTCTTTTAAAGAGAGAAGGGTACCTTCAAACACACACACACACATACACACACACACACACACACACATTCTAAGTGCCATACCCTGTCAAGAAACAGAGATATGTCATTTGTATTCCCAAAGACCCAATGAAATCATGAAAAGTTACTGTTTTAGCATCTGTTTGAACATCTCTGGGTTAAAATAGGAGTTATAAGTCTGCTCAACATGGGACATGCATATTATGCTAGACTTTCTCTTGTCTTTAAATTGATGATGAGCATTTACAAGTGATTGTTTGATTTAAAACTTTATAACAATTTTATTAGGTGAGTAGGATGGATTTTTAAATTGTTATTTAGATTTTTATCATTGTATATCTCTATAGCATGCAATACGGTTTTCAACATGTGTATGTAATACATGACACTCAACTCAAGGATGTTACCAATACATCATTTTCATTAGAAAACTTTACATTATTTTTTCTGTTAAATGTTTCTCCCCTTTTCTCCTATCATTCACCCTCTACCGTCTATTCCCCTCCCTTTCAGTCTCTGGTATATACACATATCCTCTCCCTACTATCATATCTTCAGGTAAGATGGATATTACTACCATTTTATAGTCAAGAAGCCTGGAGCATTTACTAAGGAAGTAAGTTTCAGGACTGAAACTCAATTCAAGGTGTGTGAGCCCAGATCCAAGTGTTACCACAAAGATCAAGATGTGCGGTGTCAAATGCAAGCCTCTACTGCTTGACTGTGATTGATTACTGAATAGCATTCACCTTTAACTGAGATCAAATTCCCCTTACCTCACAGCACCTCATCAAAGCCATGATTCCTCCTACTAGAAAAATGAATGCACAAGTAGGAAGTCCTGTGCACATATATACATTTCACACTTTTGTAAATTGTTACAAGAGTGTTTCATTCTTATTTTCTATCACTAACACCTGAATACTACACTGGGTAATTTATAAGGAATAGCGGTTTATTAAGCTCATGACTTTGGAAGTTTAAGGTCAAGGGGCCACATCTGGTGATAGTCTTCTTGTTAGTGGAGACTCTTACAGAGTCCCAAAGTGGTGCAGGGCCTCACACAGTGAGACAGAGCAAAGCCAGAGAATATGTGTCCACGTATTTGCTCTTTTTATAAACCTATCAGAGTCTCACCCCAATCATTATTTAATCCTGATCTCTTAAAGACATCACCTTTCAGCACCATTGTCAGATAAGTTTCTACCCTCTTAATACTTTCACAATCAAATTTGAACACCCAAATCTTGGAGAACACACTCAAACCATTGCAAAATATTTTAAAGATGTCCTGAACCTCAGATCCCTATTTTCAGGGACTCCTGTCCTGTAGATGCTGATCTGTCAGTTTTAGAAAGGAGGTTTTGCTACATGTATTTCAGTGATAGTGCTATATATTTCTTTTGGTTTCAAAATCTTCTACCCAAAGCATATTTTCTTTTAAGAAATGTATGAAAAATGGATAACAGTGATTGGGCCTAAATGGTAAAAAAGAAATTTAATTGAAACACTTGGGAGTTCTATTTCCTAGAAGCTATCTTAACAAATTATGGTTTCTTATGTTTACAGTAATGAATTGAACTGCCAAATAATACCTTATATATTTTATTTAAATATATATATATATATATATATATTACATATTTAATTATTCAAATTACTTAGGGCATATTTGAGTAAATACTGATTGAACAAACACTTAATAAAGTTTTAAAAATAACTTAAAAGTATACACAGCACTAAATAACTACCCTTTTGGTCAACTGAATAATTAACTGACTAGCATCTGATAAATATCAATAATCTGTGTGAACATTGTTAAAGACAGTGGTAGAGGCAGAGGTTCAAACTCAGTGAGTGATTCTCAGCCATAGCTCCATTTTTGAATCACTTTGGGAACCTTTAAAAAGTGCTCTGTGCTGTGGCCCCCGTTTCAGGAATTTTTGTTTAATTGGTATGGAGTGTGGACTGAGAATGAGATTTTTAAAAGCATCTGAAGTGATTATAATTTGAATCAAAGGTTATCAGCCACTGCCCTAATGCATTTGTTTTCCCTCAAATGAGATAATTCTCAAAAAAGCACCAGAGAAAATATACTCATTATAATCTAGCAAGCTGGGACAAATCGATGTTACTTTGTGAAGAGGGGACTAATATTGAGACCAAAGTAATAAATTCAGCCCACCCGTCCATAAGTTAATATTGTTTTTTTCTATAAACCACAGAAACAGATAAAATCTGAGTTGATACATATGCAGATACATACTGATTTCATAGTCTGTATAATTAGCTTTTCTGCCATGCCTGATGAATCATCGTTCATGATTATATTTAATTAAAACCATATAACACAGTAACTGTAAGCCTCACCAGGCTGTGCGATACCGTTCCTTATTCTTAGCATATCACAAAATGTCTAATATACCAGCTTTCATTTTTTAATCACAGTTTAATAAATCTAATCAAAAGCTAAAAAGAAAAAGAATCCCCAAACAGCCAAATATCAGGGCTGAATTCTTGTGATCGGCAACTTTCACCATGTCTAGAGTGGTTTACAGAATTGAAATAATGATGAGGGTTAAGGGTTGAATGAATCAGAGTTCCAGGAGACCCTGAGGAATATGGGACCAGTTTTATTTAAAAAAAAAAAAAAAAAAACTCATATATTTAATGTCATCTTTCTGGAAGAATCTTCCTTCCACAACCCCATTTCAGAAAATGGAAAAATAAGCAATTGAAGGCAGGTGCAGTTACGTGAGGATGGAGAATAGTAGAGTGGAAAGGACAATTTCAAGGCTGACTTCTATTAGATGACCTCATACTCACTTTCTCCATTCCTACCTTTAGCCTACACAGATGACTAGCAGAACTGGACTGGAATGAGTGGGAGCAAAAGCTATCGATGGAGAAGCTTTAGCTTTTTAAGTGTAGCTGATTAGATCTGAGAAAGAATAAATGGAAAAAAATATAAATGCATCGTGGCCTTTTATCAATCTCACTGTTCTTTTTTCTCATCCTCATGTTATCCTGTCATGCTTTTTAACAATAAAAACTTTCTCTGAAAATACGGTGTTTTATTTTATGAATGATAGGCAATATATATCCCCTTTCCTCTCAAATGATGATGCAGGTTCAAGTTTACAAAACTAACAGAAATGATTAAGAGAATTAAAATATAAAAACTAATTATCATCAGTATGATAATTTTGGAAATGTGTCAGTATCCTACCCTAAACATTAATCACTATGTCTTAATAAGAGCTGTCACCTATTGATAACTTTGTAGGTTGAATCCATGTTTAATTTATGTGGAACAATTTTACATAAGTCTCACTACAACACTATGGCAGTTGGATTAAATTTTCATTCTCTTAATATTATCACCGCCAAATTTCAATACATGAAGTGTGGGAAAACATTCAAACCATAGCAAACATCCATATGGAAAATTATATAAATTGAAAGAACAAAAAATTAGTAAACTCTTACAAAGTAAAAACAACACTAGAGGCAAGACCTACTGTTACCTTCATTTTACAGATGTGAAAATTGAAATTGAGGTGCAGAGAAGGAGGAAACTTGTGCAAGCTTGAGGCCAGAGTATGAATTCAGGCACTCAGCTCTCACAGTCAACATTGGTAGCCACAATATCACTTACATAAAAAGATAATTTGATCTAGCTGGAAAAAATAATGCACAAATCTGCATTTTGGGGACAAGTGACTCAGAATGGCAGGAAGTTAAGTATAGGGACTTCTGAAAACTCTCATTGATATTCTCCAACTAGGAGAGCATAAAAGATTGAACTTGCCAGGGAAAATATAAAAAAAAATTCATCATTTTCTTAGATAAGCAGTATCAAAGGGAAGGGGTGAAAAACAAACCTTATAGTACATAAAAGAGGAAGACACAAGAAATAATCTCCTAGGAATGAGTGCCTTGGACAGGACCGGCAGCAGTAAATAAAGGAATCTGAGTAGAGAAAAATGATAACCACGTCAAAAAATACTGGTGGCCAAAGAACTAATTCCTGATGTAAGAATTTAAACAAAATAAGAAAGAAAATAGAGACAAAGTTCCTCAGCACTGGCTGTCAGAGATGTAGAATCTTTTCAGGACATCATTAGTAGAATAAGTAATCCATGAGCCCATTTCTTGGAAAAGCATCAGAGAGTACCCAGGTAATTAGCAATTAAATTAAGAAGAATTTGCTTGTATGATTTTTATTTTTATGAAGGAAAGTATAGCTTTATTGCAATGCTCAAAGCAAGGAGACCAGGCACTCTTGCTGGAAAGACCTGGTCTCCCTGAAGTGTTTCCCACATGCTTTTGTTTGTTTGTTTGCTTGTTTTTGAATTTTAATAGATTTTTGCTACAGGTCACATACTCTTGCTGGAGAAACAGAGAGAGAGTGAGAGACAAATAGCAAGAAATCACACCTTAGGGGGAATGGCCATGCTGCAATCCCTTCTCCTTCATTCTCCTGGGATTTTGGCCACACACACACACACACACACACACACACACACACACGTTCCCGGGCATGAGTTTTAAGCCACTGGGTTCAGGACTCAAATCACTGTAGACCACATGGCAGTCCAGTGACATAACCATTACAACATCTGCTGGTCCCCCCACATGTGTTTTTAAGGGCAAAATTAGGAGCAGGGGTCCTAGGCACATGATCAGTTCAATGATTGGTTCAAGAGTGCATGATCTCTCCAAAAAAAAAAAAAAAAAAAAAAAAAAAAAACAAGAGTGCATGATCTCTCATGGGCATTCTAGATTGGTGAGGCCTTAGATAATTAAATTTCTGTTTGGGTTTTTGGAGCCATTCAGCCTGGGGTGTTTGAACTCACAGAGAGTTTGTATATGGTTTTTAAATTATTTTGTTTGATTCTGTTTTTCTTTGAAAAATTTTATTGAAGCATATAGCATTGCTTTAGTCCACTTTTCTGTCATTAAGAATTGGGGAATTTATAAGAAGTAGAGGTTTATTTAGCTCACTGCTTTGGTGATCTAAAGTCAAGTGACTGCATCTGATGAGGGTCTTCCTATTGGTAAAGATTCTGCAAAGTCCTTAGGTGGTATAGGGCATCACATGGGTGAGAAGCCAGGAGCTTTGTGTTGTTGAATCTGTGTTCATGCTTCTGTCTCGTCACTCTCCCTTTTATAAAGTCACATAATTCAATCATGGAGCCCTACCTCAATGACCTTATCTAATACGAATCACCTCCCAGAGGACTTGTCTTTCTTTTCTTTTTCTGAGAGTTTTTTGCTATACGGCATGTGTGCTCGCCAGAAAGATGGAGAGAGACAGAAAGACAGAAAGTGAGAAATCCCCCCCAGGGGGGGATGGCCATGCTGTAGTCCATTCTTCTCCATTCTCCTCTCAGGATCTTGGGCATGCACATACACGTGCCAGCGTGAGTTTAAGCCACTGGATCCAGGACTAGAACCATGGTCGACTACATGGGAGTCCAGCAACATAGCCATTATGCTAACTGCTGGTTGCAAGGTCTTGTCTTTCAATTGTAGTTGGATTAAGTTTTCATTCTCTTAATATCATCACAGGCAAATTTCAACACATGACATATGGGGAAACATTCACAACATAGAAAACATCCATGTGGAAAATTATATAAATTGAAAGAAGAAAAAAATTAGTAAACTCTCCCAAAATATAAATTCCCATGTAATTACTGCATGAAGCAAGAAATAATACACTAATAGCAACCACAGAATGTTTCTTGGACTCCCTCTTATATTTATTTATTTTTATTATTTACATTTAATCACTATACATCTTTATAGTATACAACATGACTTTCTCAGCATAAAGGACAGTGCATTTTGGTCAAGACAAAGACATTACCATATACATTATCATCAGCAAATAACTTTATTTTTGTGTTAATTAAATGTATTTTTTTCTCCTGTTCCCTTTCCTCCCTTCTTCTATTATCCACCTCCGTATTACCCCTATGCTAACTATTTCTTGTATCTACAGTTATCCTCCCTGCTCCTATACCTTTCTTGAACATCCTCTTGACTTCTACCATAATCTCTTAGTTTTGCCCATTTGGGATTTTATGTACATGGAACATAATATATGTGTTCCTCTCATATTGGTTGCGGTAGACTGTTATAATGATGACCATCAATAAATAATGATTTTCTGTGCATGTATCCCTTTGCAATGTGCTTTTGTTGCTTTTCCTGTAAAACAATGGAGTCTATTTCTTCATTAGCTGGAATCTATATTGGCCTTATGATTCTGTTAAGATAGATTGTGATGGAAGTAATATTATACAAGTTCTATAGCTTAGTGCTAAGAACCCTTGCAATTTTCCTCCTTGCCCTCTTGGACCCTTTGGCCATCATGCTGTGAAAACTCCAATCTAGCCTACTGAAGATGAAAGGCTCTGCAAAATGAGAGGAGCACAGGGGAGACCCTGGTGACAGCCAGCACTACATTCTAAATTTTTGCATCTGCAAATCCAGGGGAGACATCAGATGACTGTAGCCACCTGAGGGAATTCAGAGATCACCTAGAGAAGAAACTCCCAAACACTCTACAGAATTTTTGGAAAATAATAAGTTGTGGTTTTAAGCTACCCTAATTTAGGGAAGTGTTTTATACAACCATAGATAACTAGCATAGTGCATATGAATATATCACAATTTATTTTTCATTCTACTACATTCAGTTTGTTTCCAGTTTTTGGTTATTCTAAATAGTCCTGCTAAAATGTATTTTAGTAAACATATGTATGCATTTCTGTTGAATATATACTGAGAAGTAGAATTGCTAGGCCAGTATTAATAGATATTGCCAAAGAGTTTTCCAAAGTTGTTGTATCAGTGTGCATGGCCATAAGGAATGTATAAGATTTCTAAATGCTCATGTCCTCCATAATCCTTGGTAATGTTTATTATTTTAGTCATTCTAGCAAGTGTGTGGTAGTATCTCTTTTTTTGGAGAGGTTTTTGCTATAGGGCTCGTGCGCTTGCCAGAAAGACAGAGACAGAGAGATAGCAAGCAAGAAATCACCCCTGGGGGAGATGGCCATGCCACAATCTCTTCTCCTCCATTCTCCTCTCAGGATCTTGGGCATGCATATACACGTGCCTGGCATGAGTTTAAGCCACTGGTTCTGGGACTTGAACTGTGGTGGGCTACGTGGGAGTCCTGCGACATAGCCATTATGACAACTGCTGATTTTAACGTAGATTTAATGTACAATTTTTCCCTATTTAAAGAAATCGACAACTTTTTTTATGTTTATTGACCCAAGGGTCCATATGTTTTTTTCTTGAAGTATTTGACTAAACTCTGTTATCTATTTTATAATTGGGTTTCTTGTGTTTTTCTTAAGGATTTGTAGAATTGTAAAAATATATTCTGGCTAGAAGCCTTTTGTCAGTTTCAGATGTTGAAAATATCACCACCCTGTGGCTTGTCTTCTTTTTTTTTTAAGAATTATTTTTTATTTAACTTTATTTATTTTAATTTGACTAGAGAAGAACAGAGAGAGAGAGAGAGAGAGAGAGAGAGAGAGAGAGAGAGAGAGATAAAGAGAATGAAAAAGTGAGAACGGAATCCGCCAGGCCCAAGACTCCAATGACAGTCGGCCATGTGAGAGTCCAGTGCCCTTAACCACCACGTCACCTGCCAGCCCTTGTGGCTTATCTTTTATTTCCATAATGGGTCATCGGATCAAACCACCAGTTAGGTCAATGGATGTGATAGTTGAAGGCTAGGGGAATTTAGAATGGATACTGGATGAAGAGAGAATGAGTATACACACAGTCCTAAGATCATTATGTGATGGATTATCATTCATCTCATGAACTTTCTTCTTTTGGATTTTTTCTAAGGATAAAAGGTCTATGAACATAGGATAAGGGTTAGACTGGAACAGTTATGAGGTATGGCTTGTAGACATCCAACTGCTGAGAATGTGATGCTAGAAATATTTTCACTTTTAGTGGTCATTTATGTATCTTCTTTATGTAGCATATGTTAAATTATTTCATTTATTTATTTTAATTTACTACAGGACATATGTGTTTGTCAGAGAGAGGCAGAGAGAGAGAGAGAGAAGAAGAAAGAGAGAGAGTGAGAAAGCACGCCTGGAGGGGATGTCCATGCCATGATTCCTTCTCCTCCAACCTCCATGTGGGTTCCAGTCGCCTCAACTACCATGTCACCTGTTGGTCCTCTTTTGCACATTTAAACCATTAGTAAGTGAAATGCTTTAAGGAGAGAATGGACTTAATGGAACACAACCAACATTTGAATTTATAGTAAAAGTAATAAATTAAGGCTGATCAATAATGTTAATTGTGTTTTAGGAAAACTAATGTAAGATAATCACACTAAGATACAATTTAAGGCAGATACTGAATTTTAAGATGAAGAGTAGTACATAGGTTATGGTGTGCTATTGATGTGGAAAGTCCATTTCCTATCTAAAAACACATGTTGATAAATATAAATATAAGTTTTCAAAAACACATGTCAATTCTTGAAATCAAAAAGGTGAATCTTCAGGAGCTAGAAATAAAGAACGATTGTAAAGCTAGAGCCAAGGTGAGAGAAGCTGAAGCCAAATGGTGTAAGAACTTGGTAAGTCAATCAGTGGCATGATTAGGGCATAGCTGACAATGTGGTTTAAGTCCTGGTTCTTGCAGCTTGAAAAACACATTAGGTGCATGTATGTGCATGCCCAAAATCCTGAGAGAAGAATGGTAGAGAAGGGATTGTGGTGTGGCCAGCCTATGGAAGGTGCTTTCTTAAAAGCTTTCCCTTTATCTCTGTCTCTTTTTCTCCCTCTGGTGAGGGCATGTTAAAAAAAAAAAAAGAAAGAAAAGAAAAAGACAAAACTTTCAGGGAACTTGAATTTAACTCCTCATGTAAAGTTCAGAAATATTAAGTGTTGGCCAGAACCTTGAAATAGAGGCTAGGAAAACTACTTATCAATCAGTTCAGCATCCTCTTGGGGACATCAGATACCAAAAGCCAACCAAGAAATACTCAAAAAGTGATAAGAGTAAACTAACATGACCCTGATATTTCATAGTAGCCAGGTATTCGTTCATGTGTGAATGTAATATAAAAAATAAACTCACATATGCAAGAAAACACGTAATATATTGCCGACTTTTTTTTAGAAACTTATCTCAGTAAGGAATCATTCATACACATGTGTGCATACACATACATACACACACACCAATTCTCTGTGTTTTGTTTAGTGCTCTGCATATTGTATTCATTTTTCCCTAACACTAATACTGCTCCACTTGTTTTCCTTTTATTTGTATACTCCTAGTTTGCCTTTTCCTGCCCTTCTGTATAAATTGCATTGTTTGAAATGTTTGCATACAGTATATGGATCAAAACTGTTTTTACTTTTCCCTGTACATAATTGAAGTCTATTTCATTTTTTTTTTTTTGAGAGGTTTTTGCTATAGGGCGCGTGCGCTTGCCAGACAGACAGAGAGAGACATAGAGACAGAAAGCAGGAAATCACCCCCCAGGGGGGATAGCCACGCCGCAATCCCTTCTCCTCCATTCTCCTCACGGGATCTTGGGCACGCACGCACACACGCCCGGCGTGAGTTTAAGCCACCGGATCCGGGACGCGAACTGCGGTCAACTACGTGGGAGTCCAGCGACATAGCCATTACGCTACTGCTGATCCCAAGTCTATTTCATTTTAAAAGTAGTTTCTAGCTCACTTGCCTTCATTTATATGACAGATGTTTGAACTCATTTCCCTGGATTTGGTTATTTATTTATGATCCTGTGCTTGGCTTTCTTGCTATGTTCTGTTTTCTTTCTGTTGATACATAACCTCGATTTCCTTTATGGCCCCTCCCAGTTTTTCATTCATGTCTTAGTAACTTCAGAGTGTATACTGCAATGTGTTTTTAGTTCCAATGGTAAGTATCTCTATTAATTTATATATTTTCATTCTATAGCTTTAGAAATAAAAGGACATACTATCCACCTCATACAAAAGAGATGGAGTTAGCAAATTTCTTTCTTTTTTTTCCACTTATTTTGGCTAGCACATCATTACTTTCTTTTTATCTTTAACTTATGTAGATTTTATTTAAATACTTATAATGATTGCATTTTCATTTGTACGTAGGTATATTGGTTCTGTACTTTGGGCTTGACAAAACAAGAGGGCAAAAAATAGACAAAATAAATGTGAATAATTGTAATAAATTTAATTAGTCTACAAGCTATACTATATATAGTGCCGTTGAAACAAAACAGAGTTTTGAATGCTTTGAAACCTTTACAAAAAAGATTACATATTAGGTTACAGAGAAAACCTTAATAAATATTTTAATTGGAAAAAATGCAGCTATATATTTTCTGATCACTATGCAAGAAAAATTAGAAGTCTGGGTAATTAGAAGGAATAACAACAAAAATGTTTTCAAACATTTAGAAAATAAAATAAATATGCATAAATTAAAAAACTTTTCTTCAACTCTTAGGTGAAATAGAAAAAAATGAAAATAATGGATATCTAGAAACTATCAGTACACAAGAGAATATGATTTATATTGGATTTGAGCAAAGATGCACTCAGAGTGCATATTTGTAACTGGATACTTTGAATACTTTCAAAAGAATGAAAATAGTGAATTAAGCATTTCAGTTGAGAGGTTTATAAAGAATAAAATAATCTAAGAAAAGGGGAAGAAAAATTCAGAACAAATGCAGAAATAAATGAATTAAAACTGTAGTAGAAAATATTAAGTAGTAAATATTAAGTAGTAGAAAATATTAAGAAAAAACATTTTTTAATTACATTGATCCTATCCCCCATGCCATTGGAACATCCACCCCAGTGAGAATGGCCTGGCTGTGTGGAGAGTGACAGGGAGACTGAGCTGCAGTGAGATCATGGCTTACCTCCTCTCAAACACCATTGAACTTTCAGGTGCATTAACTGGGACTTGGAGAGTTTTTCTCTACCATCTTCCTCAGTTGAAACTCAGCAACTCAGTCCCACGTGCACCTGTTCTCTAGAAAATGGGAAGCCTTTGAATTATCCAGTTCGAATGACAAAAGTGCAGGTTGTGGTAAGCATCAGGCAGACAGAGCTACAGAGAGATCTTGGATCACCTCCTCCCACACACCTTCGAATACTCAGAATTAACTCCAAGAAGTAAGAGAGAAACATATATTCCATCAGATGACCAGAAACAACTTCAGAGGAACAAGAAATATGAGAAACCAAGAAAATGTCTATCCCCCAAGGGAAAAGATCAATTCTTCATCATTCACAGACATTACCCTGGAACTTGTGGAAATGTCAGCTAAACAGTTCAGAATGTTCATAGTAAAAAACTACATGAGATGCAAGAGAAAAGAGATAATGAACGCCAGAAGATGCAAGAGGAAAGACAACAAGCTCCAGGAGATGAACAAATCCTTTCATGATTTGAAAGAAAAAATAGATTACATAAAAAAGAATCAAATGGAATTGTTAGAGATGAAGTCTGTAACACAGGAAATAAAAACCTCCCTCAAAAGTATTAAAAGGAGCTTACATCATGCAGAAGATTGAAACTTGGATATAGAAGACCAAACCTCTAAACTAGAAAAAAATACTATTAAGACTGAGAAAATAGCCCCCTCAAATGAGGGTAATATATGAGAAATACTAGATACTGTTAAACACCCAAACATCCAGACAATTGGTATCCCAGAGGTGAAGAAACAAATAAAGGCATTGATAACCTATTCCATGAAATTCTGGAAGAAAGCTTTCCAAACCTAGAAAAGCATTCAAATATCCATACCCCTAACAGAATAAACACAAGAAGATCTTCTCCAAGACATATCATAGCCAGATTGGCCAAAACCACAGACAAAGAAAAGATACGAAAATTGGCAAGAGAAGAGCATCAGGTTACTTACAAAGGTTAACCCATCAGGCTAACAGAAGACCTTTCACCAGAAACAATGCAAGCAAAGGAATAATGGGAAAATATTTTCAAAGCATTAAATAAAAAACAATTTCAACCAAGATTACTATACCTGGCAAGATTATCTTTCAGATTAGAAGAGAAGATAAAAACACTCTCAGATAAACAAATCCTGAAAGAATTTACCAACTCCAGACCAGCTCTTCAAGAAGTTCTAAAGGAAGTGCTATACCAAGAAAACTAAAGACATACAAAAGTTAAGAGAACAAAAAACAACCAAGAAAATGGCCAACTTAATGGTAGGAAGAAGTCTGGAAATATAGATAATAACATGAATGTTAATGGTTTAAATGAAGAGACATGGACAGGCTGAATGGATGCAAAAACAGAAATCCTCTATCTGTTGCCTACAAAAAAACCATTCATGAATAAAGACATACATAGATTAAAAGTGAAGGGCTGTAAAAAGATATTGCATGCAAATGGAAGCCAAAAAAGAGCTAGAGTCATGATACTGAATTCAAACAAAATACGCTTTAAGAAAAAAACTGTAAGAGACAAAGAAGGGCATTATCCAGCAGTAAAAGGGCTAATTCATCAAGAAGATATAGTGCTTATACATTTCTGTGCACCAAAATCAGAGCACCTAAATATGTGAAGGAAAGACTGCTAGATCTAAAAGGAGAGATAGACTTCAATACACTAATTGTTGGGTATCTCTATACTTCATTATCTCCTTTAGACAGATCAACTAGACAAAAAATAAACAGAGAGACACAGGACCTAAATGATGCCATAAATGAAATGGGCTTAACAGACACCTACAACTGAACTTTCCACTCCGAAAGCACAGCATATACATTTTTCTCATCCACACATGGTACCTTTTTGAAGATTGACCGCAGGTTAGGGCACAAATCAAACTTTTACAGATTTAAAGGCATAGAAACTATATTCAGCGGCATCTCTGACTATGATGGAATTAAACTTGATATAAATTTCAGGAAAAACTCTCAAAAATACACAAACACATGGAAACTTAACAACCTACTCCTGGATAACTTCACAACTACCAAAGAGATTAAGATTGCAATCAAAAGAGTCATGGAAAAAATTAATAATGTGTGCATGGGTTTACATAATCTACAGGACACCAGAAAAGGAGTCATAAGGAGGAAGTTCATAGCAATTAGTGTGTATAAGAAAAAGATGGAAAGGTGGCAAATGGACAACTTAATACCATGCCTCAGAGGACTGAAAAACCCACAAAAAAGTCCAAACGGGGACCAGCAGTTAGCGTAATGGCTATGTCTCTGGACTCCCATGTAGTCGACTGTGGTTTGAGTCCCAGACCCGGTGGCTTAAACTCACCCGGGTGCGTGTGCTTGTGTGCCCAAGATTCCCAAGAAGAGAATGGAGGAGAAGGGATTGCGGTGTGGCCATCCCCCCTGGGGGGGTGATTTCTCACTTTCTGTCTCTCTGTCTCTGTCTGTCTGGAGAGCACACGCACCCTATAGCAAAAACCTCTCCAAAAAAAAAAAAAAAAAAAAAAAAAAAAAAAGAAAGAAGGAAAAAAAAAGTCCAAACAATGCTAGGAGAATAGAAATAATAAAGATTCGAGCAGAAATAAATGAAATAGAAAATAAATGAACTATACAGAAAATAAATGAAAGCAAATGCTGGTTCTTTGAAAAGATTACCATGATTGAAACACGATTAGCTGGACTGATTAAGGAGAGAGAAAGGAACCAGATAAATCAGATTCACAATGAAAGAGGCAATCTACCAAGATTGACTCAGGAGGACATAGAAAGCCTAAATAGACCCATAACAAGCAATGAGATTGCATTTTTAATAAATAACCTCACAACAAAGAAAAGCCCTGGTCCTGATGGCTTGACTTCTGAATTTTATAAAACCTTTTTTTTTTTGGAGAGGTTCTTGTTATAGGGCACGTGCGCTCGCCAGAAAGACAAAGAGAGACAGAGAGACAGAAAGCGAGAAATCACCCCCCCCCCCCCCCAGCGGGGATGGCCACACCGCATTCCCTTCTCCTCCATTCTCCTCTTGGGATCTTGGGCACGCACGCACACATGCCCAGTGTGAGTTTAAGCCACCGGGTCTGAGACTGGAACCGCGGTAGACTACATGGGAGTCCAGCGACATAGCCATTACACTAACTGGTGGTCCCAATTTTACAAAACTTTTAAAGAAGAGTTAACTTCCTTTCTACTCAAATTATTTCTAAAAATCCAAAAGGAAAATACCCTCCCAAATTCATTATATAAAGCCTCCATCACCCTCATTCCCAAAATGGATAAGAACACGACAAGAAAGGAAAACTACAGACCACTATCTCTAATGAATATAGATCCAAAAATTCTCAACAAGATACTAGCAAACTGTTTCCAACAGCATATAAAAAAGTTTATCCATCACAATAAGTTAGGCTTTATTTCAGGAATGCAAGGGTGGTTCAACATACACAAAACCATAAATGTAATACACCATATTAACAGAAACCAAGATAAAAACCATATGATCATTTCAATCAATGCAAGAAAAAGTATTACACAAAATACACATCCCTTTATTATTAAGATTCTCAGCAAAATCGGCATAGAAGGCTCATTTCTCAGCCTAAAAAAAAATCTATGAAAGACCTGTGGCTAACATTATGTTTAATGGGGAAAAGCTGCAAGCTTTTCCACTAAAATCTGGTAGAAGACAAGGCTGCCTACCTTCTCCACTCCTTTTCAATATAGTGCTGGAAATCTTAGTGAATGCAATCAGAAATAATATAAAATAAAAGGCATTCAAATAGGGAAAGAAGAGTTGAAATAATCTTTATTTGCAGATGACATGATTATATACATAGATGACCCAAAGGTATGTACAAAAGTACTTCTCAAAGTAATAAATGAATACAGTAAAGTGGCAGGGTACAAAATCAACTTACAAAAATCTACAGCATTTATATACACAAACAGCAGACAGAGGTAGAACTGAAGAAAGTAATCCCATTTACCATAGCCACAAAAAGTATAAGATATGTAGGAATAAATCTAACCAAGGAAGTCAAGGACCTCTGCAAGGAAAACTATAAAAATCTTAAAAAAGAAATTGGAAAAAAAAAAAGTGGAAGGACACCCCATGTTCCTGGATCAGAAGAATTAACATAATCAAAATGGCAATTCTCCTGAATTAATCTACATATTAAATGCAATTCCTATCAATTACCAGAGACATTCTTCATAGATCTAGAAAAGACAATCAGAAAAGACCCCATATTGCCAAAGCAATCCTGTGCAAGAGAGTGGAGTGGGTGGCATCTCTATCTCTGATACCTAAATATATTACAAACTTTGATAATCATAACAGCATGGTATTGGCACAAAAACAGACATGTGGACTAATGGAACAGAACAGAGACCTCAGAAATAAACCCCAAAACATACAGCCAACTGGTTTTTGACAAAGGGTACCAGTCAATCCACTGGGAAAAGGAAAACCTCTTTAGTAAATGGTGCTGGAAAAACTGGGTATCTTCCTGCAAAAAGATAAATCTGAACCCGTATTTCTCACCATTAACAAAAATCAACTCAAAATAAATCAAAGATCTAAACCTAAGACCTCAAACTATAAAACTACTGCCAGAAACACTGGGGAAACTCTGGGAGACATTAGGGTAGGCAAAGACTTCTTTAATAAGACCTCCAAAGCACACACAATAATCCCCCAAATAGACAAGTGGGAGTAGGATTATATCAGATTAAGAAGTTTCTGCACAGCAAAAGACACGGTGATTATTGTGAATCAACAATCCTTGTATTGTGAGAAAATTTTTGTAAGCTATGCCTCGGATAAGGGACTGAGAACTAGAATACACAGGAAACTTGGTGGCTTACCTGAAAAACAAAATAGATGAGAAAATAATCTGAACAAACAACTCTCTGACAAAGACATATGAACAGCCAAAGAACATTTGAAAAAATGCTCAACATCCCTCATTATAAGAGAGTCGCAGATCCAAACTACAATTAGAGACCACCTAACCCCAGTCAGAATGACAAAGATAAAAAATACAAAAAATGATAAGTGCTGGCTAGGCTGTGGTGAAAGAGGAACTCTCCTACACTGCTGGTGGGAATCTAAATTGGCCCAACCACTGTGGAGAATAGTATGGAGTTTCCTCACAAACCTAGAAATAGAACTACCATATGATCCAACAATTCCACTCCTGGGTATCTACCCAAAGGATAAGAGAATGCTCAGTCAGGAAAGTAAAAAATCTTGCTAATCTTTTTTTTCTTTTGTATATCAATCATATATTTTACTTTATTTATTTTTAAATTTTTAATTATTGTTATTATTATTATTTATACATTCAATCGCTATACATCATTTAGATTATAAAGAGACTATACCCAACATGATACACATCTCAGTCCAGTTGAGAATACTATACACATCCTCATTGACAGATAACAAATGATATCTGTGTTCTACAAATATTTCTCCATTTTTTTTCCTAATTTCCTTTCCTGCACTCTTCCCCTTCTATACTCTCCTTCCACTTTGTCCCTATTATCCATAACAAATTTTAATGCTTTTATGTCCTACCATAGAGTGTGGGACAGTCTGTGTATTCTAAGTGTAGACACACAATGTCTCTCTTTCATAGCCGGACTTGCTTACTTCAGCAACAAATCTTCCATATTCGTCCACTTTCTATCAAATTCCAGGGGCCTTGTTGTGTGTGTGTGTGTGTGTGTGTGTGTGTGTGTGTGTGTAATATTCCATGGAGTGCCACACTTTTTCAATCCATTCATCTTTTTGTGGACATTTGGGTTGGTTCCATATCTTAGCAACTGTGAATAGTGCTGCAATAAATATAGTTGTACAAACAATTTCAACCAAGAATACTATACCCAACAAGATTATCCTTCATATGGGAAAGGAAGATAAAAACATTCTCAGATAAACAAAACCTGAAAGAAATTATTAACTCCAGACCAGCTCTCCAAGAAATACTGAAAGGAGTAGTATACCAAGAAAACAACAGACAGACAGCAATCAGAGAACAAAAACAACCAAGTATATGGTCAACTTAATGGTAGGGACAAGTCTGGAAATATCGATAATAACATTGAATGTTAATGGATTAAATTCTCCTATCAAGAGACTCAGACTGGCAGAAGGGCTTAAAAATCAGAAACCCTCCATCTGCTGCCTACAAGAAATCCGTCTCATGGATAAAGACATACATAGACTAAAAGTGAAGGGCTAGAAAATGTTATTCCATGCAAATGGAAAACAAAAAAGAGCAGGAGTCGCTGTACTGATTTCAGACAAAATAGGCTTTAAGACAAAAATGGTACGAAGAGACAAAATCTTGCTAATCTTCAAATAAAGGAAACTCCCTTTAAGAGATGAATGGGCATCAGCACATTTTGCACATCTATGTTTATCGCAACATTATTCACAATTGCTACGACAGGGAACCACCTAAATGTCTACGAACAGATGAATGGATTGAAAAACAGTGGCAAATATACTCTAGGGAATACTACTCAGCCGTAAAAGACAACAAAACCCTGGCATTTAATAGAAAGTGGACGAATATGGGAAATTTATTGCTGAGTTAAGCAAGCCAGACTATGAAAGAGAGATATTGTATGCCTCCACTTAATATATACTGACTGACTGTACTCTATGGTGGAAAGTGAAAGATTAGAGGACACAGAAGCATTGAAAATGGTTATGGATATTGGAGACAATGTGAGAAAAGGGTGGGAGAAGGGAAAGAGTCTAAGGAGAGAAATTAAGAAGAAAAATAGAGAGGCAAGACATTTATGAGATGCAGAAATGGGTTATTATCTGTTGATGATAACGTGTTTATGTCCTCATTGAACTGGTGTGAAGTGTATTCATGTTGGGTAAATCCAGTTCAGAAGCTAAGTGATGTAATAGTGATTAAGTGTATAAAATAGATCAAAATAATAGAAAAAGTAAATTGATAAAATAAAATGAATAAGCTAGTCGCAGACCTAGTTAAAAACTTAATATGATAAACAATTAGCTAGATTAATCAAATTTAGAGAAAAAATATTCCCATATAGACAAATGTAGAAATGAAGAAGGAAAATTAACCATAAAGAGGAAATAAGATTTATTAAATATGTATTTCAATAGCATAAAAGCTTTGAATATTATCAAAATATATGAAGATACAGAAAAATAAATATCAAGATTGGCTCAAGGAAAAAACAAATGACCAATGTACCAATAACGGAAAACAGACAACTGAGAAAACTGTTGAAAAATATATTTAGAAATTCCAGGCTGAGATGACATTATGAATGATTTTTAAAATTTTAATATATTTCATACATTCAATCATTGTACATCACTATAGTTTGTAAAATGGGTTATCCAACATGAATATACTTCACACCAGACCAGTTGAAACTATCATACCCATAATCATCAACAGACAGTCCTCCACTTCTGTGTCTACATTTTAAATATTTAATGAAAAGGTAACTGCAATACTATATAAATTGTTTGTAAGCATTGAGGAATGAGAAAGCCTTTGACTTTTTTTTAATTTTTTTTAATTTGCTAGAGAAAGAGGGAAAATTAAAAAGTACCTCCCATGGGGGGGATCAATCCCCTTTCTTCCAACTCTCCTGTTGGGAATTTTGTACACACATACACATGCTCCCAGTTTGTTTTTTCAGACTTCTTGTCCAGGACTTGAACTGTGCAATTTGCCATGTGGGATCCAGCCAGCTTAACCATTACACCACTGGTTGGCTTCTGACCTGTTTTTTTTTTTTTTTTTGGAAGAGGTTTTTGCTATAGGGCGCGTGCGCTTGCCAGACAGACAGAGACAGACAGAGAGACAGAAAACGAGAAATCACCCCCCAGAGGGGATGGCCATGCTGCAATTCCTTCTCCTCCATTCTCCTCTTGGGATCTTGGGCACGTACGCACACACGCCCGGCGTGAGTTTTAAGCCATCGGGTCTGGGACGCGAACCACGGTCGACTACGTGGGAGTCCAGCGACATAGCCATTACGCTAACTGCTGGTCCCACTTCTGACCTGTTTTTTAAAAAGCATCATAATATTGTTGCCTATACTTGATTATGATAAAACAAAACAGAAAACTAAATGCTACTTTCAATCTCACTTGGGAATATTGATATAAAAATGTTAGTAGTATAATATATTAGAATAAATATCTTTACAGAGATGTCTTTGTGTCATGAACACAAGCGTGCCTCAATTATAACAAGTCCACTATTGGGGCCAGCAGATGGCGTATCCATTACGTTGCTGGACTCTCACATAGCTGACCATGGTTCAAGTCCTAGACCCAGTGGCTTGAAAATCACACTGGGTACATGTGTGCGTTGTTCCCAAGATCCAGGGAGGAGAATGGAGGAGATGGGATTGTGGCATGACCATCCCTCCTGGGAAGTGACTTCTCTCACTTTTTCTCTCATTGTCTGTCTGTCTGTCTCTTTCTGGCGAGTGTACATGCTCTAAGGCAATAACCTCAACAACAACAAAAAGTCCACTATTATAGTTCACTCTTATAAGAAGTAAAAGCCAAATCATGGTTCATATGAATGCTGCCTCAAAGGACACTAGATAAGATTCAGATTCAGTGTTTATTACTAGTAAAAAATCCTGCTAATCTTAAAATAAAGGAAACATCATTAAGAGATTAATGGACATCAAAAATCAGCAGCAAACATACTTAACAGTGGATTTCTACAGGTATTTTCTCTAAAATCAGGAAAAAAAGCAAGATGGAAAGTGGTTTATTAGTAATAAACAACCTAAGTCCTCAGTGAATAGTGATCTAGAGGATCTAATCACTATTAGATTAGATCTAGGAAAGGAAATGAGAGACTCTGAGATCTAAGATTAGATGAACATTTCTAGGGTCAGTTTTTCAGAATCACCTAGAAGAAAACTTGCCTGAAATCGTTTCAAACACCAGCATACCTCTGTAATTCAGAATGATAATGGTCATAGCATATTCTTTCTTTCCTTCTAGGAAACCCTCCCATTCCTTAGCTCACAACTAGTGCCCAAAAGGCCATTACCTGGAGATCTTTTAAAGTTAAACATTTATGTATACACCTGGGTGGTGTAGGAGGCATTCCTGGGGCCAGCAGGTGGCATGATGGTTAAAGTACTGGACTCCCACATGGCCAACCACAGTGCGAGTCCTGAACCTGGCAGTTTGGCTTACATTCTTACTTTCCCTTTCTCTTTCTCACTGCCTCTTTCTGGTGAATTAAAAATAAATAATAATAATAATAAAAATAAATTTTAAAAAGGAGTTACTCCTTATCACTAACACCAGTGTTGAGTTTGTGAATTCACTGACATATTCAGGGAGGATGATAGTGAAAGCTAGTATTTATTGAGTGTTTAACCATTGATAACTACTGCATAATTAATGATTTCATACATATTATTTTATTCAATCTTTATAATAACTACATGAGGAAACAGAGGCAAAATGAAAAGGTGTAGCTCAAAATCAAGCAGCTGAATGTGAAAGTCACTGCATTGAATCTCTATTAGGCTCCTCAGCCCTGCTCTTTAGGTGAGGTCTATGCAGGTCTTTCCAACTTTGCAACTGAGTTTATTCCAGACACTTTCCTGAGATCCACCTATTTGCAAGTTATGGGAAGCCTCTGTAGCTGATGAAAACATGAATATGATACCTTTTCTTGCCCAAGAGAAACTTATTCTTCAGTAAAGGAGATAGTCATATAAATAACCAATACATCAAAGCTGGATGTAGGTTCCTGACTGGAGGGCTTACATGTGAGCCAGGGCTCCTCCAATTGTACTTAATGGGTGTGGAAACAGAGGATCTTTCTTTGCAGCATTCAAGCTTTTGGAATTTCTTATTTTTCCTGTAAGGACACAAATCTATTGCTATGGTCTTTGAAGTGCATAGTGAGATCTGTCCCTGTTAATCCATTTTGAGTAGATATCATAAAAAGACAAGGGCACTTTTTTCTTTTTAAGAATTTTTATAGTCATGTAGCCAAGGGAAAGATTTTGAAAGAAACTTTATAAGTAATAAATAAATATCACAGTACTCTGTAACGTCTGACCCTCTCTTCTTTTAAAAAATGAAATGAGAGATACCATCATAAAAAGAAAGACACCTTAAGTTATTCTCTAATTTGGATAACCCACTGGGAAAAAACCTTGATATTCATAGATAGGAGGTGAGAGAAAATCAGTTTTGCTAGAACCACTCTTTCAGTTGTCAGCACATTTTAATGAAATGCCAGTCTTTTCATGCCAAATCCTGAAGGAAACCTCTGGGTACCGATTGATGAAATGATTTCACTCCCAAATGGCATCTAAACTAAAATAAAAGCCTCTTCCATTTTGCAGAGCACAGCACTCTACGAGTTCAAAAGGTAAGGCATACTTTCAGTATGTATAAACTGTGGAGTACATTTGAAAATAAAATTTTTAATTATGTTTGACATCCCAGGCCCAGCGCTGTCATCCTGTAGGAAAGTAACATCTGTTTTGACATCTCCAGTGGAGGAGACTTTAAATCAGTTTCCACATTACTTATCTGCTGGCTAATCAGAATGGATGCTGCATTCTTCTCGCCAACCAAGTTCACAGGGATGAAAGAGAAGATAAGCAGAGAAATAAGTCTGGGCTAGAACTGATACAATGAGTTCAAATGAAAAATAAATCTAAACACCTTTGAATGTATAACATCTAAGTTTTAATTGAATACAACATTTGAAACTGTTTGTTTAATTACCAAATGTGCAGAGGTTTCTTCTCTTTGATCTTATTCCTGATTCTTGCCCTTTCTTCCATTTAAAACTAAGAAGATTAAAGAAGTCTTTTACTTCTCAAACTATATGGTTTGATCTCAAATTCAAGGTTTTGGGTAAGAAAGTTCATTCTTGTTTTCAGTAAGATTTGCTGTATAAATGACTGAAATAGACTTTATGTTTTGGGTTTCGGATTGTAGGTGTTAGAAAGACATTATGTTATATTGTTTCTTTGATGGTTGTATAGTTCTTAACATCTCTTGACTTATGAGGAACATTATATTTAAAAGCATAGTTGATAAAAACAGCTCTCTATAGGAATCATAATGTCCATTTCTTCAATGTTTTGGGAACTTTCTTAAAGCTTTACTAACATAATTTTAAGTATCTCTTAAAAAGAAAGATTTCTGCTTGAGTAATTCAGGACTTCTCTCAAAACTTCACTTGCATTATTTCGGTAATAATTGTGTTGTTTCCGTTCTCTCTCTTTTTTTTACATGTAGGCATAGGTTTAAGATTTCTCAATAGATTTACATTGCATGCACATGCCTGTAAGAAAGATCTCTTATCCAAAAAAATTTAGAATATTTAGAAAATTATTTTATATAATTTAGAATTATTTAGAAGGTCTATCAGAAGAATACTTATTTTTAAACTACTATGTTTTTTGTCAACTATAATATTCATTGATTCAAAAAAGAGAAGAATTAACATCCTTTTATGTACATATCATTTTATTTTATTCTCACAAAATGAAAACAGTTTTAATTCTATTACTGGAAGGGAGCGCCTCAGATATACTTTGAACCAAATTTTGTTTTGTTTTAGAGCATGTGCCCTTGCATGAGAGAGACAGAAAGGGCAAGAGAGAGAAAAACACACCCTGGTGTGTGTGTGTGTGTGTGTGTGTGTGTGTGTATGTGTGTGTGTGTGAGACCATGGCAATACATTTTTCTGCTGTGCCACTCTCTGACCTGAGAAAGGATAACTTTGAAAGCCTCAAATCACTTTTTTTCTGTTTAAACCATGATATAAAAATTGCACCCGTGTGAGACCAGCAGATTTTTTAATAGTTACATTGCTGGATTCCCATGTAGTCTATTGCAGTTCAAGTCTCAGAGCCCATAGCTTAAAACTCACGTTGGGCGTGTGTACATGCTTGTCCAAGATCCAGAGAGGAGAATGGAGGAGAAGGGATTGTGGTATGGACATCCCCCTTGGGGGTGATTTTTTGCTTTCTGTCTCTCTTTCTCTCTATGCCCTATAGCAAAAATCTCTCTTAAAAAAATAATTGCACCTGTGTCTGAGTTTGTAAATTTGTTACGTAAATAAATGATTGAATAAAAAGGAGAGAATAGAGAAATCTGTGTCGAATTCCCAGTTATACTTTACCTCCAATGAGATGGAGCATGACTTCTCTCTCCTTAAACCTAGGCTGTGGATAATGGCTTTCTTCCAAAGAGTAAAGGTGGGGAAGAGAAAAGTAACTGATAAGAGAGAAACTTGACAAACACTCTCTCAGTCATGTGGTCAAAGTTAAAATCAACGGTGATGTCATGCTGATGGTATGTTCACTTGATATGATGTGGTGAGAGTGGCATTTCACCTCTATTGTTTTCCTTCCTAAAATCCATAACCCTAGTCTAATAATGAGAAATACATCAGAAAAATTCCAATTGAGGGAACCTTTACAAATATCTGTTCAGGGGGCCAGCAAATGGTGTAATGGCTATGTCGCTGGACTCCCACGTAGTCGACTGTGGTTCAAGTCCAGGACCCAGTGGCTTAAACTCATGCTGGGTGTGTGTGCATGTGTGCCCAAGATCCCGAGAGGAGAATGGAGGAGAAGGGATTGCAGCATGTCCATCCCCCCGGGGGATGATTTCTCACTTTCTGTCTCTCTGTCTTTCTGGAGAGCACACATGCCCTATGGCAACAACCTCTTCAAGGTCCCCGTAAACAAGGAAAGCCTAAGAAATGGTCATAGTCAAGAGGAGCCTATGGTGAGATAGCAACTAAATGTAATGATGTGTTTTGGATGGGATCCTGAAAGAAACAAAAAATGTTAGGTTAAATGTAAGGAAATCTAATAAAGTATGGTCTTCAGTTCATTGGGAAAAAATGCATTTGCTAGGCAATTTCTCTTATTGGTATATCAAAATGTATTTCTAGCCTATTCTTAATGCTTTTTCAGACATTCAGTTTAAATCAACATTGTGCTAGAATAAAGAAATTGACACTGCTCAGATAAAAGAATCTGTGACAAATACCAACACACTTTTCTTTTTCCTCATTTTATATGTCAAGAAAAATCAATCAAAATATCATTGAATATACTGGAATAAGAAAAGAACCAACTATTTTAAGACTTTCCTAATGTGAATAAACTAAAGTATAGTCATTTCTAAATTAAAAAGGAAACTACATATATTAGGAATAACTACATAGAATGTAAGTTATTTAGGATTCTATACATGAGTTCTGTCTCAGAGATAGTCTAATTTGAATATATGTCAAAAAAGATTATGTTCTTACAGTATCATATGCAGATTTAGAATTACATATGCCATAATTGAAGACTATTAGGTGTTGCCTCCCAGAGGAAAATGTTGCCAAATGTGTAAGTTATAGTTCTAATTTTGTTATTATTTCCAAGTTTTATTAGAGAATTGATTACATTTGTTCATGGCAGTGAGATGAAAGAAAATGTATACATCTTTCATTTTTCATCTCTAGTGGTATCTTAAGAAAAAATGCACCTTCTGGAGGAACCTTATGACTGAAGCATAATTATTTTTATTCTCTGTAGACTGTAGTGCATATATTAGCAGACTTATTCTCTAGTGAATGGCAGCATAATGCAGAGAAAGAGGACTCTCAAGAACCATATGGAAGCTCTGTGTTCCCATAGCAACTTAGGCATACATTGAAAGACTCGGTTTCCATGACTATCATTTTCTATAGTATAGGGCCTGTGTCTTATTTTTCTGATAGCATTGCCTATACAGTGATTAAAGCAAGCATTTTGATCTTACCTGATTTTAGTCAGGGGGTAGACCTCAAGATAATATATACATATACTCCTAACTCTGCTACTTACTATTAATATTGCAGTAGAAAAAATGGCATTTCCAAATTCATGGAAATGATACCATCTATTTGCAATAGTTTGACCTAAATATAGGCTAAATAAATATTTGACTCCCTTTAACCTGAAGCTGTAAACTTTTTTTACTATCATTGCAAGCATTATTTCTGTTTTCTTTTTAAAATATTACTTCTATTGCCATTATTAGAATAAGAATTTAATTTGAAAGAAATGCCTCTATTCAGGACAACTGATGGGCTAGTGGCAGGGAAGTATTTTCAGTGGTTGACAACTCAGCCTTAGGCACAAAAGCACAACACGTTATAATTTCTTGCATGGTGTCACTCAGAAAATGCAGCTGGATTAAGTCACTGCTTTTAATTTTTTAATGTATAGAAGTTTTAGATCCCCTTCTTTCTTTCTTTCTTCCTTTCTTTCTTTCTTTCTTTCTTTCTTTCTTTCTTTCTTTCTTTTCTTTTTTTTTTTTTTTGCAAGTTTTTTGCTATAGGGCACATGCACTTGCCAGAAAGACAGAGAGAGACAGAGGGACAGAAAGCGAGAAATCACCCCCCAGGGGGGATGGCCATGCCGCAATCCCTTCTCCTCCATTCTCCTCTAGAGATCTTGGGCATGCACACACACAAGCCCGGAGTGAGTTTAAGACACCGGGTCCGGACTCAAACAATGGTCTTCTACATGGGAGTCCAGTGACATAGCCATTATGCTAACTGCTAGTCCAAATCCCCTTCTGTTTTGATTGCCCATTTGTTACTTTTTGTAATGAATAGAAATAAGGAAGTTAAAGTATAAGTAATGAAAGTAAACTATGTAAGTTATGTATATGACTGTCATGATTAAAAAATATGGACAAAGTGTGAAAGACAGAATTTGTATTTGTAATGTTAAGATCATAGGCTTCTAAATTGTTCAATATTTGCTTAAATATTGTATTTTAAGTAAAAACACTTAAAATTGGGACCAGCAGTTAACGTAATGGCTATGTCGCTGGACTCCCACATAGTCGACCACAGTCCGCGTCCCAGACCCTGTGGCTTAAAACTCACGCCGGGCGCGTGTGCATGCATGCCCAAGATCCTGAGAGGAGAGTGGAGGAGAAGGGATTGCGGCATGGCCATTCTCCCTGGGGGATGATTTCTCGCTTTCTGTCTCTATGTCTCTCTCTGTCTGCCTGGCAAGCGCATGCGCCCTATAGCAAAAAACTCTAAAAAAAAAAAACAAAACAAAAAAAAAAACACTTAAAATTTTTGCTTGTAATTTACTTCCTTTTTTGTTTTATTGTTATTTTATTTTATACATTCAATCACCATACATTACTACAGCTTGTAAAATGGATTTACTCGACATGAACACACTTCCCACTAGTCTAGTTGAAGATGTCATACACATTACCTGTCTTGCCTCTCTTCTTTTCTCTTGGATTCCTTACTCTTTTTTTTTTTTTTTTTTTTTTTTTTTTTTTTTAGAGAGAGATTTTTTGCTATACGGTGTGTGCTCTCACTGGAGAGACAAGGAGAGACAGAGAGACAGAAAGCAAGAAATCACCCCCCAGGGGGATGGCCACGCTACAATCCCTTTTCCTCCATTTTCCTCTTGGGATTTTGGGCACTCATGCACATGTGCCCAGTGTGAGTTTGAAGCCACAGGGTCCGGGACCCCAACTGCGGATTGATGACATGGGAGTCCAGCGACATAACCATTCCACCATCTGCTGGTGCCTTTCCTAACTTCTAAGAAAGAATTGAAGTAGAAGATATTAGTTGTCTCCTTAATCAATAGATTTCTGAACTATTTCTCAACTTTCTTCCCTTAACATTATTTTATGTATATTTACTCACTTTTGTAATATTGCCTCCCTTATTGATACTGGACAACACTACTCTAGGGTACCACATCATTTTTCTGGATCAGGAATATCATGCTTAGATCCAAAGTGTGAAGGGCTAGGCAAAGAAGTCATTCTCTGAGACAGAGTGATGGCCCTGGTGCTGGAGTTTGAAGGATCCACCTAGAGTCATTACAAATGTATTTCCTTTTCTTTCTTTTTTCTCTTTCTTTTTTATTTAATTTAAGTTTCATATAGGGCATAGGGGCTTGCCAAAGAGAGACAGAAAGAGAGAGTGGGAGAGAGAAAGTGAGAAAGCACCTCCCAGGGAGGATGGCCGTAAGGCAATCCCTTTTCCATTCTCCTTTCAGGATTTTGGGCACGCACATACACATGCCTGGTGTGTTTTTCGAGTCACTGGGTCTGGGACTCAAATCATGCAGTCAACCTTGTGGGATCAGCCACTTTAACCACCATGCCATTGACTGGCCCTGTATTTTCTTTTCAATATTTTGGTATATTCTAATGTTTAAAAAAAATCTTTAAATTAAGTTATTTTATTGTCTAATGTTTTGCTAGTCCTGCTCTCTCTAGAGCATACATTTCTAACCTGAAATCCAGAGGTAAAAATCATCTTTTTTTGGAAGACTAAACAAATTCTTTGCTTTTTCACTCTAACTGAACTTTAGTATTTACTTATGAAGAAAGATAATCAATCATGGTAATAGCAATAATGAGAATACTTCACCATTGCACGTCAGAGATGTTTTCATATCACATACACATGTATCTCAAAATATTGTTTACATTCACTACTACTTCTGTACTACTAATGTACTACTTATTAGGCACACCACTAGGTTCTGACACTTAATGCCTTAATAAGGAAGATGGATAATAATTTGTTGCAACATATATAAAAATATTTTACAATTATATTTTACTATATATTTAAAGACCTTATTCTGAGGAAGAGTCAATAGCTTTACTAGGTTGTTCCTTTCATCAGCGATCAGAGAAAAACATGAGTAGATGCTGAATCTCTTTAACATTTTAATCAATGGATTCAAGCCACATAATCCCGCTATTATATGGGAAAGAAAGAAAAGAAAATATCAAAGCCCAAACACTGATAAACAAAGATAAAGACAAAGTTTTGAAGGACACTAGAGATAAAATAAATAGTATATACAACTAATTTCTAAGAAATTATGCTGTGGCTAGCAAGTGGTGTGGTGTTTAAGGCACTGGTCTCCCACACAGCCAATTGTGATTTAAGCCTCGAACCCGGTGGCTTGAAAATCATGCCAGATGCATGTATGCTCAAAATCCTGAGAGGAGAAAGAAGGAGAAGGGATTGCACCATGGCCATCCCCCTGGAGGGTGATTTTTCACTTTTCCACTCGTTGTCTCTCTCAGGTGAGCACAAGCTCCCTATAGCAAAAATCGAAAAGAAAATCAAATGATATTATGCAAGCCCCAATAGTGTCCTCAATGAAGTACTCTCAACCTAGAATTCTACAATCGGAGCCATACTTTGCATGAGTGAAAGTGAAATAAACATTTCTTCATAAAAATAAAAACTGACAAAATGTGAATAGAACCAAACTATACAAAATATAAAGAAACTTCTACAGGTAGAAGGAGCATGCTATCAGGAACTTGAATTAATTGTGGTAATGGCTGCATCTCTGTAAACATGCTAAAACCAATTAGATTGTACACTTTAAATGTGTAAGTTATATGATATGTAAATTATATAGATATAGATATATATAGTTGTTGTTGTTATAGGGCCCATGTGCTCACCAGAGAGAGATAGACAAGAAGAATAGAAAGTACCCTAGCACCCTATTATGGGGAGTGGTCACACCAAAATCCCTTCTCTGTCTCTCCCTTAGGATTTTGGACATACATATGTACCTATTGTGTTTCTCAAGTCACCTGGTCTGAGACTTGAATTATATGTTAAGCCTTGTGGGATCTGGTTACCACCAGGTCACTGAGCTGGCCTTCCACAAAGCTGTTTTAGAAATTAAATGGATGGGGCCAGCAGGTGGCATGGTGGTTAAGGCACTGGACTCCCACATGGCCTACCACAGTTTGAGCACAGACCTGGCGGCCTGCTTTCTCACTTTCCTTTTCTCTCTCACTGTTTCTCTCTGGTCAAATTTAAAAACCCAAAAACAAAACAAATAAAATGAAATAAATAATTCTTTTTAAAAAATAAATGGAATCATACAATTTTGGAAAGAAAGAAAGAGTTTGAGGGACTTGAATCAACAAATAACCTGGTTTATTTTATAGCTGGAATAATTGATACGATGTGGTGGCACTTTCTCAGGAATCAACACAATGAAATAAATACAGGGAATAAACACAAAAAGCCAGAAACACAGGCATTTTATGTACATGGTAAATGCCATGAAGAGGGGGTGTCTGCAGATCAATGGGAGAAAAAATGGTATTCAGAACATGATCTGGGTCACGTATTTAAAAAATGATATTTTTGCATACTTCATGCCATATGCAAAAGTCAAATGCAGGTAAAAAATAGATTCAAATGTGAGAGGCAAATTAAAAATAAAAGGCTTCTATAAGACAATGTAAGAAAATTTTTCATATAGGAAACAAAATTAAATCTATAAAATACTGCTCAATTTTTTTTTTTAAGAGAAATTTTTGCTATAGGGTGTGTGTGCTCACTGGAAAGACAGAGAGCCAGAAAGTGAGAAGTCACCCTGCATGAGTGGGGTAGGGATGTCCACTCCACAATCCCTTCTCTTCCATCTCTTTTCTGGATTTTGGGCATGTACATACATGCGTCCAGCATGAGTTTTAAGCCACTGGGTCTGGCACTTGAACCATGGTCCACTACGTGGGAGCCCAGCAACATAACCATTGCACCATCTGCTGATTCCAAAATATTGCTCAATTTTAACTGCATTAAATTATGAACTTTTGCTGGATGTTTAATATACAGCATCGTGACTGTAGTTAATACTATTTTGTGTACATGACATTTTCTAAGAGAATAGATCTTAAATATTGTCAACACACACACACACATACACACACACACATAACATAAGCTGAGCTGGTGAGCATGTTCATTAGCTTGATTATGGTAGTCTTTTCACAATATATTCATATATCAAAACATCATATTTATACTATAAATACATATAAATTTTATTTGTCAGTTATACCTCATAAAAACGGGGGAAATGAACTTAAACTTATCAGATACACTGTTGTGAGATGGTTTTACCATTCCATTCCTATAATCAACAAAAATTAGTATGTAGAATATGTAAAACTATTGTGAATAAAAACAATCTAGTAGAATATACAAAGAAAAAAATCACAATACATATGAATAGTCCTTTAAGAAAAACTAAACATTAAACAATAAAAATAAGGCATGATCATCAATGTACAAAATTTTAAATTGTTTTTAAAAATGTAGACAAATTAGGAAATGAGTTTAGCAAGGTCAAAGAATATAAGATCAGACCAGCAGATGCCATAATGGTTACATTGCTAGACTCCCACATAGTCGACCATGGTTAGAGTCTCGGTTAGAGTCTCAGACGTGGTAGCTTAAAACTCATGCCAGGCATGTGTGTGTCTATGCCCAAATTCCTGAGAGGAGAATGAAGGAGAAGGGATTGTTGTGCGACCATCCTCCCTGGGTGGTGATTAATCACTTTCTGTCTCTCTTTCTCTCTCCATCTCTCTGGTGAGTGCATCACCCTGTATCAAAACTCTCTCAAAAAAATTTTTTTTAAAAGAATATAAGATCATTATACAAAAATTAATGATGTTCCACAAACTGAAAGACTGGAGGATATAGAAGAATGGAAAATGGTTGAGGATACTGGAAACAGTGTGAGAGGAGGGTAGGAGGTGGGAGAGGGTGAAAGGAAGGGAATAGAAGAGGAAAATAGACATTTAAGAGATACAGAAATGGAAGATTACCTGTTGATAATAACATGTATGATAGTATCTCCAACGGGACAGGTATGCAGTGTATTCATGCTGGGAAAATTTATTTTACAAGTTGTGGTGATGTACAGTGATTAAATATATAAAATAAATTTAAAAAATAAAAAAAATTTGCAATACCATAAAATTTGAAAAAAATTAAAGAAAATATAATTAGATTTATGCAAATTTGATATTAAACACTACAAAAATTGAGAACAATTAAAACTTAAAAATTATGAGATATACTGTATTCATGGGTAAGAAGACTAATTATTGTTAAAATGTCAATTTTCCTTAAGTTGATGTAGAGACTCAATGTAATCTCAATAAAATGTCAGCACAGTTTTTTTTGCAGAAATTGGCAAGCCGATTTTAACATTTATATAGGAAAATCCCTTAATTGAACACTATAGTGTTACTTAAAGGTTGGCATGTAGATAAATGGACAGAAGATAAGAGTCCACAAATATGCTCCACTATATTGTCCAATTAATTTTTGACAATGTTGTCAGGGGACTTCAATGAAAAAAAATGATACTCTTCTCAACAGTTAATCCTTGCTATGGACTGAATGTTTGTAACCTTAAAAGTTACATCTTGAAGCTAAAATCCCCAATGAGATAACATTTGGAAGTGGATTTCTTTTGGAGGTAAGGAGCCCTCATAAATGGAATTAGTGCCCTCTTTAGAAGAGATAGGATATATATGATTATGTGAAAATAAAATTACAGCAACAAACTAGTTTCTCACCAGACACTGGATCTGTTAGTGATTTTGTCTTGGGTTTCCCAGCCTTCAGAACAGTGAGAAAGAAAAGTTGTTGGTATTCTGGTATAGTGGTCCTCAACTGACTAAAACTGTATTAATTAAAACTTCATGTGCAAGAAAATCTATACTAATTCATACCTTCACCATATAAAAGTATAATTAATTTGTAAAATAAAATGTAAAAATTTCTAGAAGGAATCATAGAGACAATCATTCTGACTTTGGATTAGGTTTCCTTATAAAAGATAGGGTTCAAAACATAAACTATTAAAGCAAACCATTAAAATTCTGAAAATTTGTATTACATAAAATTGTAAAACTTTTACTCTCTGAAAGATACTGTTAAGACATTTGACAGAAAAGCCACAGATTGGGAGAAAAATGTTTGCAAATTATATATCTGAAAGCAGACTTTAATACAGACTTTTTTTTTTTTTTTTTTTTTTTTTTTTTTGGAGAGGTTTTTCGCTATAGGGCGCGTGCGCTCGCCAGACAGACAGAGAGAGACATAGAGACAGAAAGCGAGAAATCACCCCCCAGGGGGGATGGTCACGCCGCAATCCCTTCTCCTCCATTCTCCTCTCGGGATCATGGGCACGCACGCACACGCGCCCGGCGTGAGTTGTAAGCCACCGGGTCCGAGACGCGAACCGCGGTCGACTACGTGGGAGTCCAGCGACATAGCCATTACGCTAACTGCTGGTTCCCCAGACTGTTTTGAACTCTCAAAACTAAACAATCTTTTAGGTTGTCGGGAAAGTCATGACATTTTTCTATGCAAAATGCATCATGACTTTCCTGACAACCCAATAATTTTAAAAGGGGCAAAATATTTGAGCAGTTACTTTATTTAGGTGACAAAGACATGAAAGCATGACCAACATCATTAGTAACTAGGAAAATACATATTAAAACTTTAGCAAGGTATTATTGCCCACCCACTAGAATGGTTAACATTTAAAAAGTTAAAAATTAAAGGGAAAGAAAAAAAGAAAGTCAAATTGCTAGTGAGAATGTGAAATATTTGCAACTCTCCTGCAGTCTTGGTGGAAATGGTATAGCCTCTATGGAATATATTTTGACGGGTTTTTTTTTTTAAAATAAAATTAAACATATACTTAACATACAACCTAGCAATTTTACTGCAATGTGTTTGCTCAAGGGATATGAAAACATGTCACACGAAGACCTCTATGTACCGTAAATATTTGTAACTGTTTTATTTATAATTACCCCAAATTGGAAACAACCCAAATACCTATTAACTGGCAAATGTATAAGCAAATGCGGGAATTCATACACTAGAATGATACTTAGTAATAAAAAGGTACAAAGTACTGGCTCATGCAATGGTCTGGATAAACTTTAAAAAGCATTGTAGTAAGTGAAGTAAGTCAGACACAAAAAACTTTATATTGCATGATTTTGTGTATATATCGTTGCATGTTTTGTGTGGAAAATCACAGAATGAAAGTGACAGAAATCATATCAGGGGCTCTCAGGAGTTTGGAATCCCTGTAGGGAATGCAGGGACGGACGCAGGGTACTCCAGGAGGAAAATGGAAATACTTTAGATTTCATTGAAGTTGGATTTACACCTTCAACAAAGCCCATTTAAATGTAACTCTAGAAAAGTTAGTTCTACGGTATATAAGTTGCATGTAATAAACCTAAATTTTTACTGACCATCTTATACCCACCTATTGGAAATATTTTAAAGTAAAAAAAAAAATTATCAAGTGTTGAGGTGTTGTGGAGCAATGCAGCTGTAACGTGTGGTTTGTGGTTGTGTAAAACTTTCAACCACTTTAGAAAACAACTTGTCATTATGTAGTAAATCTGAAGATGCACCTATTCTATAACCTAGTGATTTTGCTCCTAATTTTATAAGCTGGAAATACTCTGCTTCCATGTACCTACAACTAACAACACTATATCTATATGCAGAAATTATTTTGAAGTATTTAAAAATATATAAATAATTCACTTTCTATTGACAATAGACTTTCCATGAATTCAGTGGCATTGTTGCAGAAAACCAGACACTGAGGAATGGAAAGCAGCATTTGAAGAGATTAGAACTGTTTATTATGTCAGTGGACATGGAGGAGTTAATGTTCTGAATCTCTGGCCCATCTAGGGGTTGGGCATGGTCTTTCATGGGGTCATTGAGGGAGGGGAGGTCTCGGGATGTTAGGGATGGGGAAGGGGCTCAGAACTGCCCCATGCAGAGTCAAAGGGAGGAGGCAGAGAAGCAGGGAGTCTAATCCATTTAGAGTATTAATCTATTCAAGGTACTAATCTATTCAAGATTTTCAGGTTACCCTGTACCTCCAGGGAGGGGCAGTAAGTTTGTCTGAGGGCAGAAATTTCAGGCAGCTATCAGCCCTGAGTTACTCATGAATTCAGGGCCCTTCCATATCAATATGTTGTACAATGATGAAAAGTAATGAACTGCAACTACATGGACAACATTAGGTGACTCTCACAATAATGAAAAACATAATATTGAACAAAGAAGACAGTTTACAAAATATTACTCATAGTAATATATGTGTGTATATAGATCAAAAACAGCCATTACTCAACAATACATATTTTAGAGATCACATATATTGGTAAAATTATAATAAAAACAGAAGAATTGATTAAGAACCAATTTAGGGGGACCAGCAGCAGTTAGCGTAATGGCTATGTAGTTGGATTCCCACGTAGTTGACTGTGGTTCACGTCCTGGACCCGGTGGCTTGAAACTCACGCCGGGCGCATGTGCATACGTGCCCAAGATCCCAAGAGGAGAATGGAGGAGAAGGGATTGCGGCGTGGTCATGCCCCCTGGGGGGCGATTTCTTGCTTTCTCTCTCTCTGTCAGACTCTGTCTGGCGAGTGCACGTGCCCTATAGCAAAAACCTCTAAAAGAAAAAAAAAAGAAAAAGAACCAATTTAGGATAAGGGGCTGGAAATGAGATCAAGAATAACTTTCTACTGTATTTATAATATTCCATTTCTTAAATTAGATGGTGAGTTAACGGGTGTTTATTTCATTTTTATGCCTTATAATGTATTATTCTGTATATTATTTTGTGTGGAAAAAATATTTTGTAGCATAAATATTTTTATAATGCCTCTATTAGATGTCAATATTGTTGCTCTGCTCTCCCCCTTTCTGAAAATATCACCACTTACTGTCTTTCCTGAACTGGTAGAACAATATAGGTCCCTACCCTGTGGCATTGGGCTACAGGTAAAATTCTGACCTGTGAAGTAACCTATGATGACACTCAATAATTTTGAATTTTGAGGATCAAGCTCGAAAAGAATAGTGAGACAGAAGTTATTCTTGAGCAAAACCTAGAATTGAGACACAGAGAAGTTACGAGTTTTAATAGGTAATTGAATCTAAAAGTGCATCTTACACGGAAGCCAACAAGAGGAACCTGGTTAAACTCTGCGGTCTGAGGAAAACATAAAAGTATTAAACATTGTAATGGACACTGGAGACAAAGTGGAAAGAGAGTGAGAGGGGAAGAGCATAGGAAAGTTGGAGGGAAAATAGAGAGGTAAGACACTTGTGGGACACAGATAAGGTTTATTATCTGTTGACGAGATTGTGTGTGGTGGTCTCAACTGGGCTGGACTGAAGTGTATATCATGCTGAGTGAAGACTCTTCACAATCTAAATGAGGTATAGTGATTTAATGTATGAATAATAATAAAATATATATAAATTAAAAAAAAACACACAAAAACCTGTGAGGTCAACTAAACTCTAAAATTATATACAAAATACTATATATATTTCTCAAGGGGCATGAGAAATTCATGTTCACCACAGTTCTTTGACATAACACAAGATAAAAACCACTGGGACAAAGTCTCACAAGAAACTTGAATAGTTAAGTGAAAACAGTAGAGCAGACCTAGAAGTCAATGGGCTGGAACCCACAGCTGCCTCTGTTTCTGTCCTTCCTGAGCATCCTTCATCTTTTTCTGGGAATCTTATGAGAAATCTGAACCCTTCAAAAGGAAGATCACTGAGATATTTTAAATTCTTCACAATATAAGAGTTCTGTCTATAAAAATGATACTCAATTTTTTTAAATTTTCAATTTTGGATGTTTTCTTAAAAAGTTAATTTAAAATTTCTAGAACCATTCATTACTGTGGAGGATAGTTGGAAGGGTTAATTATTGGCTACTAAATAAATAACACTTGATTAGAACCAAAGAGAGATGATTAAAAAAATTTTTTTAATAATAAAACTAGTAATTATTTATCCTCTAAGTCACCTGAGGCATTTTAGCTGGGTGGAAATAGCAGTGAGAATCCTTTTTCTTATCTGGAAAGCACAACCAGACACCTTTAAAACTACAATGTGCTTGTCCATACATTTCTTTTGTAAGGTGATTTGTAGTTCCAAGAAAAATTTAATTTCTGATTATACACACACACAAACAACCACCCCCCAAAGAAACATCAAAAATAAACAAATCACAACAAAATTGTCCTTTCTGAGTTGCAAAATCCTAGCCATGCAACCAGAATGAATTCTGTCAAGCTGAAATGAAACCATGTTTTAGCTCCTAGAATGCATTTATTTATTGTGCATATTAATCTTTTTTTATTGTCCTTGCTTTCTCATTTTTAAAAATAATTCATTCAGGAAGGGAATAAGAGCCTGCAAAAATCTATAAAATGTTTTTCTTATTATATAAAGATTTTACTGTATCTTCCAACCAATGTTTCTGAAGTCCTTTCAATTTGTACACTTCTATAAGCATTCAAAGGAATAGTATCTTACAAAAAAGTATTTTGCCTTATGGTGTTAAGACAGTCTATCATTCCATATGTAAAGAGACAGTAATTTTTTCTTTTTCTTTCTTTCTTTCTTTTTTTTTTTGAAGTGGTAAAAATCACAGAGAAAGCTCAGGTAGCAATTCAGCACTACTCTTGTAATATGATAACAATGGCAGATAACCTTAGTGGACTACAAATCCTGAAGTTAGGGTAATTAAACAGATAGGACATTAAATTTTTTTCTTTCCTACCTCTTTATCAAATTTCAAGTACTCTCAAAGGGATGACTATAAGGCTATGTGGAAAGTAGTTCTGTTCTTCACTGTCACATGGTTTGAGATTAAACAAATGCGGCTTCTGAAATTTTATGCAAAGAAGTACTAAAAAAGGGTAAATTTAAAGTGAAAGATTATACCTGGGAAGTAATATTGCATGTTTTATACCACACATGAACAATTAACTATAAATAACATACAAAGTTCAATTTTTATATACTTTTAAGTGCAATACAATTCAAATGTATGGACGTCTTCAACTATGCATGATTTAATATGATCTTGTCTATCAGTGAAAATATCTCAGTGATCTTCCTTTTGAAGGGTTCAGATTTCTCATAAGATTCCTAAGAAAGGATGAGGATGCTCAGGAAGGACAGAAATAGAGGCAGCTGTGGGTTCCAGCCCATTGACTTCTAGGTCTGCTCTACTATTTTCACTTAACTATTCAAGTTTCTTGTAAGACTTTGCCCTTCTGGATTTTTATCTTGTGTTAGGTCAAAGAACTGGGGTGAATGCCATAATGCTCCTTGAGAAATATATATATAATATTTTGTATATAATTTTAGAGCTTAGTTGACCTCTGAGGTTTAACCATGGTTCCTCTTGCTGGCTTCCATGTAGGGTACACTTTTAGATACTCTTTGATTGGTATAGTAATTAAATGTTGCACCTGTGATCTCAATCTTCATTCAGATAATGTAGTTTTAATATATATCCTGTGAATTCTATGGGCTTAATTTTTAAAAAGGCAGCCCAACATAGTAGGCTGGGAAAGCAAGGTGATGAAACAGTGTTACCGAACTCAAATCAGGTTGGCTCACCCAAGCACTATAAAACCAAACCATAGGCACATAGTGTGATAAAGGAAAGTACAGCTTGTTGCAAAGAACAAAGCACGGAGAGCAGGAAGCTGACGCTAAGAAGGCCTAGTCTCCCTGAGATGTTCCCTACATGCGGTTTTAAGAACAAAATTAGGGGCAGAGGTCCCAGGCTCATAATTAGTTTGGTGATTGGTTCAAGGAGGTGTGATCCTCTCATGGGCATTCTTGATTGGTGAGGCCTTAGATAATCAAATTTCTCTTCAGGTTTCTGGAGCCATTCAGCCTGGAGTCTTTGAACTCACAGCTAGCAGTTTCTAGCCTACAAAGCATCCTATATATTGAAATGAAAACCTTATCTTTCCTTTAGGTGAGAGTTTTAGACTGACATATGCTATCTTCTGTAAGATACTAAAAGTGGTTGGCTCTAAGATGGCGATTGTAAGTGAGTCAGCAAGTTATTTGAATCATCACAGAATCATAAGAAAAGTTAATGCTGATTCAAACTCAGGGGCCCGTTAATACTTTAAGAATAAATAAAAATCAATTATGGTATCTCAGTCATCATTTATATGGAAGCATATATTTCTTTAAGAGATATCCTGAGGTTAAACTGTGCACTTAATAATATTTAGTGTTAACTATTGTTGGTTCATAAATCTAAGAAGAAAAGTAGCAAGTTTATTTCACAAGGACATTTTGAGGTGCCATACTTGAAATGCCACACTGGAAAAGATTCCAGCATGTTATGTGGTGGGTTTAGAGCATAAAATCTAATTTAAGCTATGAAGCAGTATATTAAGGAGAAGAAACCTGAAGCCAAGAAGGCTGATGCCAGTGGCAAGGTTAAAAAGGGTGACCCCAAGGCTAAAAAGCTCAAAAAGGGCAAGCCCCACTGTAGCCAAAACCTGGTCCTAGTCAGGGGGAATGGCAGATACTCCCGGTCTGCCATGTGTTCCAGGAAGGCCATGTACAAGAGGAAATACTTGGCCACTAAATCCAGGATTGAAAAGAAGAAGGAGAAGGTTCATGCCACTGTCACAAAACCAGTTGGTGGAGACAAGAATGGTGGTACCTGGGTGGTTAAACTGTGCAAAATGCCTAGGTATTACCCTACTGAAGATGTGCCTCGAAAGCTGTTGAGCCACGGCAAAAACCCTTTAGTCAGCATGTGAGAAAGCTGTGAGCCAGCATCATTCCTGGGACCATTCTGATCATCCTCACTGGGCACCACAGAGGCAAGAGAGTGGTTTTCGTGAGGCAGCTGAGCAGTGGCTTCCTACTTGTAACTGGACCGCTGGTTCTCAATTGAGTTCCACTGCATAGAACACACCAGAAATTTGTCATTGCCACCTCCACGAAAAATGATATTAGCAAAGTAAAAATCCCAAAGCACCTTACTGATGCTTACTTCGAGAAAAACAAACTGCAGAAGCCCAGACACCAGGAAGGTGAGATCTTCGACACAGAGAAGGAGAAATAAGAGATTTCAGAGTCACACAAGGTTGATCAGAAAACTGTGGACTGGCAAATTTTACCAAAAATCAAAGCTGTTCCTTAGCTCCAGGGCTACGTGCAATCTGTGTTTGCTCTTACAAATGGAGTTTATCCTCACAAATTGGTGTTCTAAAATTTTTGCCAAGAACCTAATTAAATAACTATCATAAAACAAAAAGAATGTTAATATCAATATCTTCTTTCAGAGTCTGAATTGGTAATAAATGCCTTTGCTGATCTCAGTTTGACAGTGCTTTATTTTAAATGCACAAGAAGTTTCATTTTTTTGTCATATCTTAATTTAAGAAATAAGTCTTCTATGCAATTAATTTGGCAGTTATTTTTGATACCAGAGACATTTAAGTGACAACAGACCACCTTAATAGAATATGGAATGCCCTTTATTATCCACCACAGCAGCAATGTTTGGTACAGCTTTACACACTTAGGGTATACCTCTTTCATTAGTTAAGGTAACAGTTCAAATTGTTTAAATAATAAACCTCTTATCCTAGCTCCTCCACACCTGGTTTTTTTTTTTTTTCTTTTTTAGTTTACTTATTTATTTACAAAAAGACAAAAGGAGAGAGAGAGAGAGAGAGAGAGAGAGAGAGAGAGAGAGAGGAGAGAGAGAGAGGAAGAGTGAGTTGTGTGTGAGAATGGGAGAGTGAGAGGCACCACTGATAAAGTTCACACTATATTCCTCCCCTTAGCTCTGCAGCCAGCCAGGAACAGGTGTAGCCATACCAAATGTTGAGGCAGGCTTGGGACTGAAACAGGAGCCTTCTTACGTGGTCTCCAGCATTTTCTTGCAGCACTGCTATTTCCTGTGCCACCGTGGCTGGGTCATACACCTGTTTTTTGATGTGTAACTGTCAGTTAATCTTTCTTTTTTAATTGCCAGAAAACAAATGAGAGAGAGAGAGAGAGACTCCAAAAGGGTGTGATCATGCCACAATCTTTTTTACTCTATTTTTCCATCCTGTCAGGATTTGGGGCACACACATACACACACACACACACACACACACACACACACACACATATACCCAGCATGTTTTTCAAGCAGCCAGGGCTAGTATTAGAACCACGGTAGTCCATGTGGGGTCTGGCTCCTGTGCACAGTGCTTAATTGCTATGCTATGGGGCTGGATTTGCTACTTAATCATAAATGTCAATCTGTCTCTGTCTATAAAACAAGATTGGAGGGCCAGCAGGTGGCGTGATGGTTAAGGCACTGGACACTCCCACATGGGTGACCATGTTTCAAGTCCTAGACTTGGTGGCTTGCTTTCTCACTTCCCCTCTCTCTCTGGTCAAATTAAAATAAATGAATAAAATTTTAAAAAATCATTATTTAAAAACAAAACAAAAAAACAAGATTGTGGATACCTTCTATGACATTATAATACCTTGCTCAAGTAAGATGATTTATAGAATATATAAAGTGTATTATTCTTCTAATGAAGAAAAATGATAATCTTTGAAGAGATTGTGATATTCAGAAAAAAGTTACCCTAATAATAAATGAAATTATTAACTAGTATATTTCTACATGAAAAACAAATTTTAGTTATAGCTGACTACTGTGAGAATGTACAGTATTTTCCTTCATTATTTCTCCTCCGTGCATCTGTCAAAAAATGAAGGGCAAGGGATAGTAAAATGAAAAAAAAAACTAATTATAATATTTTAAAACTTGAGAATAGTATGGTAAAGGCTGAGTGATTGGAGTTTTTAACAATTATTATTTATGAAAAAAATGATCTCTATTATAACCCAAAAGACAATTTATAAACTTTACAAATAATTTCAAATAACATCTCAAGAAAATATAGTGCATTTTGTCATCACTTTATGGAAGTTTAAAATGATCTGAAGGATGGACATATAAAGCTACAATTATAGTGAATTAACAAGGATTAATCCAGGCTTTTATAGAAATGATCAGAGAGTCCAGGATTGAGTCATCTATAGCCCCATCTTCTCTGACTCTGGAAAAGTGTAGAATAATTGCAGATTGCTCCAACCGCTATGAAAATTCCTCACTGCTTGGGACCAGCAGTTAGCATAATGGCTATGTCGTTGGACTCCCACGTAGTCGACCGCAGTTCGCGTCCCGGACCCGGTGGCTTAAAACTCACGCCGGGCGCGTGTGCGTGCGTGCCCAAGATCCCAAGAGGAGAATGGAGGAGAAGGGATTGTGGCATGACCATCCCCCCAGGGGGTGATTTCTCGCTTTCTGTCTCTATGTCTCTGTCTGGCGAGCGCACGCGCCCTATAGCGAAAACCTCTCAAAAAAAAAAAAAAAAAAAAATTCCTCACTGCTTTTAATGCAGTCTAAATTGTCCTCAGAAAATTATGAAAAAGATCAAAACTTCCTATTCTCATAACAATTTTAAACAGATTATATGAAATGCTTGTCTATTTCACTAACTAAGCTGGGTAACAACTCACAAGGAATGTTTTAGCTATCTCATAATAAACCCTCAAAACATAAACAAAGTTACTGACATCACCTCTCTACTTAAAATCTGATTACAAGCTACAAATGCCTAAGGAGTTAAATGTGCCCCTTTCTTTCCTCTAACCCTTTCTATTTATAGTTTTAGAAAAAATTTAACATGACTTTTCTAAGCAGGAAATGTCAAAAGGTTATAAAGCATTGCAGAGAAAACGGTTTTAATGAGTCTTCCAGAATCTTGACATAAGAAAGATCAGAAATAAGGTTATTATAATAAAACCAGATAATGAAACCAGTGTTCAAGTCATGTTTTCTAGTTTCCTTTCTTCCTACCTGCACAATGAGTGGTAGGCAAGTTATGTTGTAAACTGAGAAAAACAACATATACCCCAACTCTGGCCCCCAGCTCTGCTTCAGGCAGCTGGGAATGTTTTCCAGAAATAGAAGAAGGCTGTAACAAACAATAAAATATAGGCAGTGAGAGCCACGATCTCTTTATCACATCTGTCATCACTGTACATAGTGATGGATTTATCAGAATGCCATGGGAGTCTGAAGGCGATGTGTCACAATCTGTGGCTATACCTGGTCCCCCAAGGATTTATGGCTTCATTAGGAAACGAAGTACTTAAGTTTTAAAAAATTTAAATACATTTATATTTCCTAGTAACCTGGAATGAGATATTGAATGCCATAATAAACCATGTGCTTCAGTAACACAAATTTACTTCCGTCTTTACCCATTACTATTTTAAAAATTTACTAGTGTCTTGTTTTGTTTTTTTTTTTCTTTAATTTGCCAGAGGGCATGTATGCTTGTTGAAGAGAGAAGGAAAGAGAGAAAGTACCTCTGTAGGGAATGGTCATACTGCAGTACCTTCTCTCCATTTCTTCCTCCTTTTGGGATTTTGGGCACACGTTCACATCCAGTGTGCTCATCAAGCAGCAGGATACAGGACTCAAACTGTTTAAACTGTGTAGTTGATGTAGCAACTTTAATAGCTGACCCAGTACTTGCTTTCTTTCCCTTTTTTTCTTTCTCTTCCCTTCCTTCCTTCCTTCCTTCCTTCCTTCCTCCCTTCCTTCCTTCCTTCCTTCCTTCCTTCCCTCCTCTGTCTCTCTCTCTCTCCCTCCCTCCCCCCTTCTTTCCTTCCTTCCTTCCTTTCTCTCTCTCTCTTCCTTCCTTCCTCCCTCCCTCCCTCCCTCCTTCCTTCCTTTCTCTCTCTCTCTCTCTCTCTCTCTCTCTCTCTCTCTCTCTCCTCTCTCTCTCTCTCTTTCTCTCTTTCTCTCTTCCTTCCTTCCTTCCTTCCTTCCTTCCTTCCTTCCTTCCTTCCTTCCTTTCTTCTTTCTTTCTTTCTTTCTTTCTTTCTTTCTTTCTTTCTTTCTTTCTTTCTTTCTTCTCTTTCTCTCACTTGCTAGAGGGCATGTGCACTCACTGGAGAGAGCCAGTGGGGGAAAGCAAGAAAACACCCTGGGAGGAGAGGAGGAGGGGATGGCCCAAATCACCATTCCTTCTCCATTTCTCATCTAGAGGTTTGGGGCCCACGTGTACACATGCCTGGTATGTTTCTAAGGCTACTGGGTCTGGGACTCCACCCACACAGTTGGCTATGTGGAATCAAGTCACTTTAATTAACCATCACTCACTGGCTGGCCCTAGGTACTTAGTTTCTTATAAAATGAGAATGTAGAGGCTTGACTCTTTATATTTAATTATTTGATGATGTTGAAGACTTCAAAACTCAAATGATGAAATTAGCCAGAGGTTTTATTTTTTTTCTATGTCTTTTCTGATCAAATCAGTCAGAAAAGGAAACCACTTGTCCACATTGTTCAAATCTGAGGCTTATCTGTCATCCCAATTAATTACATGCCTCAGGTCTACATAGGAGTATGTCAAGAAGAGTCCTGTTAAAGGTCAGAAAACCTGGGTTCTAGTTCAGATCTTATGAATTATATGATCTCCCAATCAACCATAGTATGCTGAGAGATCTAGTAAAATAGTCTTTTGTGAAGTAGAAAATCCCATTAATTCATTTGTCTATTCAACAGTAAAAAATAGGTACATATTACCGAGGCAACAAAATATTACCAATAAAAAATGTTTTATTAGAGTCACAATACTGGGGCTCTAGACCCAGTAATATGAGGGATCTTCACATAGTTCAGAGATAATGAGTATGATAAAAAAAAGAAATTATGCATGAATTTCAAAAAATATTTTGCACCAAAATAAACTCATACTAACTTATTGTAAGTCTGAACAGGACCCAGTTTGAGTCACTAAAAAGATAAATCAGTGTGGAAAGAGCTCCTAAAGAGAAACATGATTTCTTCTAAAGCTGAAGCAAGAACAAACATCAAATTTATGGTGAAGCTTGGGTAAAAGAATGGTGAAATTATTGATGCTTTACAAAGAGTTTATGGAGATAGTACACCAAAGAACTCTGCAATTTACAAATGGTTAACTTGTTTTAAGAAAGGATGAGAAGATGCTTGTTCATGTGTGCCCTAATTGAAAAGCAGCAGAAACAATCAGCAATATCATAGTCATCCCAATTTCTTCAGCTTACACAATGCTAACCAAAGAAAGGTTGAGCAAACTTTCTGGTTGATGGATATCCAAACTCTAGCACGCAGATTAGCTGCAGACAAGAGTGCAAATTTTGATGGAAATTTTAAACAAATGGGATCAAAACTCTGAAGCATTTCTTCAAAGAATTGTAAGAGAAGAATGACACATGGCTTTCGCAGTATGATCCTAATGACAAAGCATAATCAAAGTAATGGTCACCAAGAGGTAGACGTGGTCCAATCAAACTAAAAACGGACTGGTCAAGAACAAAGTTCATGGCGATAGTTTTTTGGGGGATTCTCAAGATATTTCGTTTGTGGACTACCTGGAAGACTAAAGAACAAAAATATCTGCTTATCATAAAAATGTCTGGAAAAAAACAAAGCTTTGCAGAAAAATGCTTGGGAAAGTGTCATCACAGAGTCCTTCTCTACCACAACAATGCTCCTACTCATTCCTCTCATGAAAGAAAGGCAATTTTGCTAATTTTGCTAGAGTTTTGTTGAAAAATCATTAATCATCCACATGTTGTAAAGTCCTGATTTGGCTCCTTTTGGCTTTTTTTTGAGAGAGAGATTTTTGCTATAGGACTCATGTATTCACTGAAGAGACAGAGAAAGAGAGATAGAAAGCAAGAAATCACCCCCAGAGGGATGACCAGGCTGCAATCCCCTTTTTAGCCATTCTCCTCTCAGGATGTTGGGCACACATGCACACACACCCACTGTGAGTTTTAAGCCACTAGGCCCAGGACTTGAACCACAGTCCACTACATGGGAGTCATAGCAACATAGCCATTATGCCGTCTGCTGGGCATCCTTTTGACTTTTTGTTTGCTTGTTTCCTAATATTAAAAACAAAAATCCTTAAAGGGCATGCATTTTTCTCTATTTAGTAATGTAGAAAAGACTGCATTGATATAGTTCAATTTCCAAGGTCCTCAGTTCTTTAGGGATGGACTAAATGGCTACAGTCATCATTTACAAAAGTATCTTGAACTTGACAGAGCTTATGATAAGAAATAAAATTTATATTTCCATCTTTTAATTTTATTTTCCCATGAACTTGCTGAAGTCCTCTTATGCATGTTAATTTCTTAAAGAATTGTTTTATTTAACTTTATTTATTTATTTATTTATCCAGTTTCCAATTTGACCAGAGAAAGAGAAAGAAAGAGAGGAAAAGTGAAAAAACAAGCTGCTAGGTCAGGGACTCAAACCGCGGTGGGCTATGTGGGAGTACGTTACCCCCAATCACCATGCCACCTGCCAAACCCATATACATGTTAAATTAATTCAGTTACTTGTATACTGTGGTGGCTGACAGTTTTTACCTAAATTAATTTTTGGTAATATGAGGTTGCTTTTTTGAAAGTTCGTTGGTAGCCTAATTTTTTATTTCTTAAGATTTTACCCATGTGACCTTGGGTTAGTCATTTAACCTCTTTAGGTCACTAGTTCACTTTCTAACAGCATAAAGGAATTGGAGTAGATAGTTATTAACTTCAATTTTAGTACCACAATTGTCCACCACATTCAACCGCTCATTCTTTGTGTGGAAATCTGGTAAGGCGGGCACAGAAATGCCCTTTAAATTCAGTTTTTCCTGCTTGAATGTGGCTGAACAGAATTCAGGTGGCTTTCATTACTGGCTTCCTTATCCAGTTGATTTTCACATTACAGATTCTGTTACAAAGTACTTACTATCTTGGTTATCAGGATTCTTGCTTGTTTTTGCCTGAGGGTTGGAGAGATATGAGTAAATATTTCATCACTCAAACTCCTATCTAAACTAACCCTTCATTTCTCTTGTGTTTCCTGTTTTCATGAAAGGCCTGTCATTAAATCTCTACATACTTATGTTGTCACAGACAGAAACCATCAGCATTTCAAAATTCAGCACCAAAGAAATCTTCCTGAAGGTGAAAATTAGAAAATTCTAAGAAATATTCATTCTGTGTTTGAAAGGTCCATGATTCTTGAACTATCACAACCCCATTTCTTGTTAATACTATTGTTCATGCTTCTGTAATGTTTTAGAATTTTAACAGATGAAGCAGATCCACATTACATGAAATAAAAACTGTAAAAGTAAAATCCTTTTTTAAAAATAATTATTTTTATTTAACTTTATTTATTTATTTATTTATTTACTTACTTATTTTAATTTGACAAGAGAGGGAGAGAAAGAGAGAGAGGGAGAAAGAGAAACTGAGAAAGCAAGCGGCCAGGTCCACCAGGACTTGAACTGCTGTCAGCCATGTGGGAGTCCAGTGCCCTCAAACACCTTGCCACCTGCTGGTCTCAAAACTGTAAAAGTAAAATCCTTTTAAGAAGTGGTAAACACGCATAGAAAATGATCATTTATTTTAGGAAGGCCACAGAGGTTTAATTGTAACTGTTTTGCATTTTATTTGCTGCCTCTCTTGTGATTTGAGATCATGTTAAGTCAATTATCTCTTAAATTTTTCATTTTTTTTTTTTAAAGAATTATTATTTTTATTTAACTTTATTTATTATTATATCATTATTATTTTTCAGCTTGATCAGAGAGAGACAGAGAGAGAGAGAGGAAGTGAGAAAGCAAGCCACCAGGTCCGAGACTTGAACCGTGGTCAGCCATGTGGGAGTCCAGCGCCTTTAACCACCACGCCACTTGCCGGCCCCCAAATTTTTCATTTTTAATCTCTCTCTTTTTAAAATTTGCCAGAGGGCACATGCACTTACTGAAGAGAGAGAATATGAGAAAGCACCCCCCTGGGGATAGCCATACTGCAATCCCTTCTCCTCCATTTCTCCCTTTTATTGGGATTTTGGGCACTTAAACACATGTACCTAGCATGTTTTTCAAGCCACTGGGTTCAGGACTTGATCCATGCAGTCAGCCATGTGGGATCCAGTTGCCTTAACCACCGTGACATCAACTGGCCCAATTGATCTTCATATATGTGTGTGTATACACACACACACAAATATACACATACCACACACACACACACACACACACACACATATGCACACACATGCACACTCATAAAAAGACATAGACCAGCAGGCTGAAGCCTGGAGACACAGGCAAGAATTTCAGTTAAAGTCTGAAGCAGTCTGCTAGCAGAGATTTTTCTTCTTTTGGGGAAGGTCAGTGTTTATTTTTATTAAGTGCTTCAACTGATTGAATGAGGCCCAATAAGATTAGGGAAGATAATCTACTCGAAACTCACAGATTTAAATATGACTCTTATCTAAAATATATCCTTCCAGTAACAGCAAGACTAATTTATTTATTTATTTTAAAGATTTTTTTTTTAGGTATGCGTGCTCACTAGTGAGAGACAGAGATAGAAAGAAAGTGATAAATCACCCCATAAGGTGGACGGCTGTGCCACAATCACTTTTCCTCCATTCTCCTCTCAGGATTTTGGGCATGCATGCACATGGGCCCAGCATGAATTTTAAGCAGCCGGGTCCAGTACTCGAACCGTAGCTGGCCATGTGGGAGTCCAGTGCCTTAACCACAACACCATCTTCTGAGCCCCTGCTAGAATAATGTTGACCAAATATTGGGGTTCTGTGGCCTGCCCAAGCCCAAACTGACATAAAATTAACCATCATAGCTCTTCCCACATATGTTATTGTTTTTTTCCAAGATTCTGTTCTTAGCCTTCCTCAACTACCATCAAGGCTGATCTACCACAGAATGAACAAGGACTATAAAATGTATATCCTCAGTTCTCATTTTCTACACTAGTCCCAACTGATCTCCTGAACACCTATTCCTGGCTGCCTTTTAGGACCTTTAGTTACAAATGTTTAAAAGAGAAATTCATCTCTTCCCCCTGTATCTATCACTTTTTTTTTTTTTTTTGAGAGAGAGAGATTTTTGCTCTAGAGTGTGTGTACTTGCCAGAGAGACAAAAAGAGACAGAGAGACAGAAAGCAAGAAATCACCTCTCGGGGGCATGGCCACACCTCAATCCCTTCTCCTCCATTCTCCTCTTGGGATTTTGGGCACGCACACACACACGCCAAGCATGAGTTCCAAGCCACCAGGTCTGGGACTCAAACTGTGATCGACTACATGGGAGTCCACTCCCTTAACCACTATGCCTCCTGCTGGTCTCTATCACTTCCTTTTACGAATGGTAACATTATTCAACCTGGAAATCTTAGAGTCATCTTTGAGTTTTCCTCCTTCATCTTTTTCTCTAATTAAGTGCCAACTCATTCATTTTGTCACTCAAACAGTATTTATTTTGGTTGTCAGAATATGTCCTAGATATTGTAAACAAGAGAGTGATAAGGCAGATAATTAACAACTAATAATCCATATGTGTGTGTATGTGTGCACTACACACATACACACTAGTGTGTACATACACTATGTGTGTGCACACATACACATATACACATGTGTGTATGTATATATACATATATGTGTGTGTACATATACGTACATATATGGATTATTTATTTATATGTGCATATATAAATAATTTAAAATTTTTTTTTAAGTTTTTGCCATAGCGTATATATGTTCACCAGAGGGAGACAGAAAGGGGGAAAATGAGAAATAACCCCCCAGGAGGGGATGACCATGTGGCAATTCCTACTCCTTTCTTCTTCTCTTGATATTTTGGGAACACACATACACACACACACACACACACACACACACACACCTGGCATCAGTTTCCCGGTCCAGAACTTGAACCAGGATCAACCATTTGGGAGTACAATGCCTTAACCACCACGCCACCTGCCAGCCCCTTTTCCAATAATTTTTTCTTTCTTTTTTTTTTTCTTTGGAGAGGTTTTGCGATAGGGTGCGTGCACTTGCCAGAAAGACAGAGAGAGACAGAAAGCGAGAAATTACCACCCTGGGGGAATGGCCACACCACAATCCCTTCTTCTATGTTCTCCTCTTGGGATCTTGGGCATGCACACACATGTGCCTGGCATGAGTTTAAGCCACTGGATTTGGGACTCGAACTGTGGTCGGCTACATGAGAGTCCAGCAACATAGCTATTCGCCAACTGTTGGCCCCATCCCAGTAATTTTAATTGTGGTAAATGCTGTGAAGGAAAAGTACTGGATACCAGAGGATTATATAACTGAGGGACCTCATGCAGTAGTGAGAACCCAGAAAGTGTGGGGTCACAAAGATCTTTGGAGTTCACCAAACGATTTTCAAAAAAATTATTTTCTTTATTTGGTAGTGTTTTTTGCCTAGGGCATGTGTGAGGTTGTACGATAAGGAGCAGAAGCATATTCCAGACTGAGGGAACACCATGTGCAAAGACCCCAGGTTATGCAAGACAAAATGAGAGGCAACAATGAAATCTGAGTACTAACTATGAGTCAAGAGCTTTTATCCTCACAGTGACTGGAGGATATAGATGTTATGATTTAGATACTAATTTTTTAAGGGGGAGAGGGGAGCTTAACAAATGTCTGTTACATAAATGAATAAATATTTATTCTAACTGAGAAAACTAAGATTCGTGAGATTGCATAAGGAGCTTAGATGTATACAAGACAAAGTGGCAAAGTGAGGACCCCACCCTTGGGAGAAAACTCAGAGAAGAGAGACACAGCCTCTAGTCACCCCTCTACTAGCCCATCAGCAAGACAAAAAAATAACATTAAGCTTCTAAATCATGGCTGCATCCTGGTAAAGCAGGATACAACATTCTGATTTTGATAGACCAATAATGTTTTCCTGTGTTTGGTTTGCATGGTTTTAATCAATTTGGAATATAGTTACATTAAATAACCATAGAGATTGATGAAACAATTCAGTTTCTCTTCTGCTCTTAATAAATCTCAGCATTCATTTATTGTTTTCTTTACTAAAAGCAGCAATTACTTCTTTTCAACTTACCAAAATATTTGCTTTTATTTTATACAAAAGAAGTGAATTTCAGAACTGGCTAGATTTCAGAATTACTGCATCTTCCACTTTTCCCTCTTTGCAAGAAGAAAGCAATGCTTCAAATTTAGAATATATGTCTCATAAAAATAAATGAAATATATATGGACTTCATGAAAATGTTTACTTTTTAATTTTTTTTTTTAGTTTTTGCTATAGAACAACTGTTCTTACAGAGAGAGACTGAAGAGGGTGGGGGGAAGAGAGAGAAAGTGAGAAACCACCTGCTAGGGAGGTGGCCAGGTTGCAATTCCTTATCTTCCACTATCTTCTTGAGATTTTGGGCACGTATGTACACACACCTGGTATGATTCTCAAGCCAACAGGACAGGTCTGGAATTCAAACTGTGAAGCTGGCTATATAGGATCAAGTGCCTTAATCTCTACACCACCTGTTGGCCTAAAAATATCCTTTTATTTTTAATGAAATTCACCATAGGAAGAATTAGAATTCTGATACAGGGAGGCATCTTGAAATTTAGAAATTTATTTTAGATGACCAATTTTAGTATTCCTTATGGTAGAAATGGTACGAAGAAATTTTGGAACAAAGTACAAAGCATTCTTTAGAATATAAGTTCATCAGCAATGGTGATCAGAGGTGTTCTGATTCTCTGGAGGTAGCTACTCTCCAACTGATTGCACTCAGCTTCTACCATCCCCAACTCTACTGAAGCTCAGAGATCTCCAGGTTTTTAATTCAGTGGAAACCTCAGTGGAATTTGATAAAGTGGACTTCTCTTTAGTATTTTCTTAGGTGTTAGCACATCAGCAACTTTAGGTTCTCTTTCTACTTTGTGTTGTGGCTCTTTTGTCATGTGTTTTCCTTGAGCATCGAAGGCTGGAATGTCCCAGATGAAAGTCATATTGGTACCTCACCTTGAGCAACATGCTTTTCTCAAATGACCACACCTATCAGCGTTGCTTTAAATGTTGTCTATGTGCCACAGACTTCCTATCTTTTTAGTCTAGATTTTTCTTCAGAGCTCTAGTATCTTTTATTCAACAGCTTCCTTGATATTTTCACTTGGACTTCTTTTAATCATCTAAACTTAACATATACAAAACTGAACTGCTAATTACTCCTCATTCCCAAATCTACCTCTTTTATTGTCTTTCCAGTTCTATGTAAAATATCATTATCTATCAAAAAACTAAGTACTATCCTTGATTTACCTCTTTCCCCCAAATTTGGTTAATCTTATTCTCAAAATATATTCATTATTTTCTCTTCATTTCACAGCTACTACTCTCTTGATAATCATCATTACTTTTTGACTAAACTCTCCACAGTAGCCTTGTAACTGATCTTGATTTTAGTCTTATCCTTAGTCTGTTCTCAATGTAGAGGTCATTTAGAAATATGGATCATCATTTAATGCCCCAGCTCAAAACTCTTCTTATGGCACAAATACTACCATGATTTCCAAAGCCCTATGCCATCTGGCTCTCTCTAATCTTGGACAAGACAATTTACTGGAGCAAAGTTTAATTTCAGAGAGGGTCTCATCTGAGAGCTGTTGGCCAGTAATACTCCACTAAGCTGGGGCAATGAATGCCTTATCCCTGGAGAAAGATTTAGTTCATTATACTTAAACAATATAGTCCCAAAGTATGTTACTTTTTCCCCTCCTTAAAACCAAGATGAAAGGAAAAATGAGACATATAATTTTATAAAATTAGTAGCTGAGCTCAAGGAAAAAAATAATAGGACTCTGAAATTAAGATTCTGAAACTAAGCCTCACTGAAGACAAACAGTATTATCAATACAGTACCTAAGTAAGAAGTGCATCCAAGCTCTCTTTTCAGCCTTCATCATTCTGTGGTCTTTTTAGAGCTACTTTTATCTAGAAGCATCACACTTTCATATTTTGCTTCTCTAAAATACTCTTATCAGAAGAATATCTTGTTCCTGAACTGAAATTATGAACTTATTCATGCAAATGTGCTCTCGTGACTTATGAAAACCAGTATCTGCTTATTTAAATGTGCATAACAAAGTAATTGTAATCCAGAGTCAGTTATTGTATTAGGATAAGAAATACAGACTCATATGTGAATCTTTAGTTCATCCCTCATGTTCTTTGGCTTGAATCCCCCATGTAAAACGAATTATAGAAGTACTGAGAATGAGTCTTATTAAAATACTACCTTAAACTATATTTTATTCCCTTAAGACCAAAAAAAGATGGAGTAAATCCTAGCAATATTAGCAAGAGAGACTTAGATTAGATTTATGAATTTCATTCTTTTAAATAAGAATCTTATTAAACAGTATCTTGTCGGTATTGATCATATATCTGTTATTGTAATTGTGCTTAAGCATTTAAGTGATAGACTTTTTCAGGTGGTCTCATGTTGCTAATATCTTGAGTGGTTGTAAAAATGTTTAGAGGAGAAATATAAACTAGTAGATTATAACATGAATTAAAACTTGAGTGTATTTGGCATTATTTGAATTGTGCTGAAATGGACAGAGTTTGAAGTCTGAATTATTTTCCAATATTTAAAATTCTCAAATATGGGAAGGGATTTCTTTTGCTCCAGTCATTTTCTTGGAAAGACTAGCTTTCCTGTCTCTTCCAAGTGGAAAAAGCTAAGAAATTCTTATGAAAGTCATAGCCCTTAGATATGGGCTCATGAAAATCTAGTATTTAACAACACTGTTACAGAATGTTTCCCTTCCCCACACTTTAACTGGGATTAGTATAACAATAGTAGATAACAGTTTAAAAGGCTGCAGGTTACAGACTCTGTCTAAGATGGAGTGCTCAGGGAAGCCTCAAAGCAATCAGCAAGAAGAAAACAAGACAATATCAGAAGGGTAAGAATGAAATAATAAAGTAGGAGAAACATTTGAAAAAATAATGGCCAAGAATTTTCTAAAATTAATGACAGACACCACACTACAGATACAGAAGGCTCAGAGAGCACCAGAATAAACATCAAAAAAGTGGTGCTGAGGCATATCATATTTAATCTGTAGAAAAGAAGACAAATCTGAGTGAAGCCAGGGCAGGAGTGGAATGAGGGAAATCTCACCTACAGAGGAACAAGCATTAAAATTACAGCAGATTATTTCCTGGATTCTGGAAGTCTGAAATCAAGATATCAGCAAGACCAGATTCCTCTGAAAGAACCCTTGGGCATCCTTAAGTTGAAGCTCCATTACTAATATCTTCCTCCATCATCCATCGCATGACTTCTTTCCTGTGTGTCTATCTGTGCATCTTCATATCACTCTATTGGAATTTAATAAATGGATTTTGAGAAAACACTAATTAAGTATGACCACATCTTATTTTGATTACATTTGCAAAGTTCCTATTTCCAAATAAGGTCACATTCTTAGGTATTGGGAGTTAGAACTTCAACATATCTTTGAGGAGATGTGAATTAAGACCACAATATTTTGTAAGCAAGAAGAGAGTCTAAATATTGAAAGAAAAGGGACCAGCAGTTGGTACAATGGCCATGTCGCTGGACTCCATGTAGTCGACTGTGGTTCGAGTCCTGGAAAATTTTCTTGCTTCCTTTTGCCAGTAGGTGAATATTTTTCCAAGTTCATCATTTCATTGAGATTATAGCTTTGAGTGTTTGTACATTACCCTGACTCAAATTATTGTCTCTTATTCACTTACACCCTGTTATAAAAATAGTTGTCTTCCTTCCATTGTATACTATGGGTTTTCCTCTTACTCCTATTTTTATAGTACTAGGTTAGAAGTTTTACATTCAATTTCTATTCTTTTGCTCTTGTTACTCTCGAGATTTCATGAGCATACTTAATAGTATCATAGTTGATCAATCTTTATCCTCATTTAGAATAACACAAGCACAAAAAAAACCCAGCATAACTTTGAATGTTTTCTCCTGTTTATCATGTATCCTTAGCATTTTAATTGATAGCATTTTTTTAATTAAAATATTTGGAGGGGTGAAATTTTTTTATTTGTTTCATTTATTTATTTATTTTTACATTTTTCTACAAACATTTACTTTACATATCAAAAAATATTTGCTCATATTCCATAGTTCTTCACAGTTAAACCACTTTCAAAATTTCAAAATACTGAATTTTAACAATAACGTTCAAAATATTTCTTATAATTTTCTATAATTTTGTTTGTGACTCTCTAACAACAGAGACAGTATGGTTTTAAATATTTTTGAGAAAATATTTACATGTCAACTACTCAAATTGTTGAAAAACAAATTCCCAGCACACAAGTCACACATAAAGCTTCTCAATTCATCCCTGCCTACCAAGTATTCTGTGATATACCATTCAATGTTATTGATATTTCTTATCCCTAGCATTAAATTGGTCATTTTCTTGGTTGCCTTTTGTTCTCTTATTTCTGTATGTGTCTTTAGTTTTCCTGGTAGAGCACTCCTTTCAGAACTTCTTGAAGAATGGGTCTGCTATTGGAAATTCTTTCAGGTCTTGTTTACCTGAGAATGTTTTTATCCTTTCTTTTCATAAGAAAGATAATTTTGCTATAGTAGTCTTGGTTGAAACTGTTTTTCACTAAACAATTTGAATGTATTTTCCCTTTTTTTTTTTTTTGCTTGCATTGTTTCTTATGAGAGGTCTGAGGTTAGCCTGATTGGATAACCTTATAAGTAACCCGATGTTTCTCTCTTGCCAATTTGAGTATCTTGTCATTGTCTGTAGATTTGGCCAGTCTGGCTATGATGTGCCTTGGAGAAGATCTTGGATTGATTCTATTAGGGGTCCTTGGGTCTGGATATTTGAATGTCTCTCTAGATTTGGGAAGTTTTCTTCCAAGATTTCTTAGAATAAATTAGCAATGCTCTTATTAGTTTCCTCACCTCTGAGATACTGACTATCTGGATGTTTGGGCACTTGATGGTGTCTAGTATTTCTGGCATAGATTCTTATTTTGGGAGGTTATTTTCTCAGTCTTTTTGATTGTTTTTTCTAGATCAGAGGTTTTGTCTTCAATGTCAGAGATTCGATTTTCAAGGGAGGTTTTGATTTCCTGAATAGCAGTCTTCATCTCTAATAGCTCCATGTGATTCTTTTTTATGGTGTGTATTTCCTCTTTAAGATCATGGAAGAACTTCAACACCTCCTGGAACTTGTCTGTTTTTTCCTGCATCTTCTGGAATTCATTATCTCTCAGCTCTTATATCTTGTTTAGTTTTGTCACTATCAATATTCTGAATTCTCTATCAGACATTTCCACAAGTTCCACTGTACTGCCTGTGGATGATGAGGGATTGTTCTTTTCCCTCAAGGAAGAGATATTTTCTTAGTTTCTCATGTTTCTTGTGCCTCTGTGGTGGTTTCTGGTCATTCTGTGAAAAATATCTCCTCCACTGTGCTTGTCTGAATATTTTGGGAGTCTAGAAGATGGAGTTTTGAGCATAGCTTCCCTAAATAGCCAGAACACACCTCAGCTTTAAAATGGCTTCTTGTCTGAATATTTCAGGACTCTAGAAGATGAAGTTTAGAGCATAGCTTCCCTCTGATAGCATTTTTAAAAAACTATTAATTCATGTTTAATATATGTAGAGAAAGATAAACTAATCTTTTTTTTTTTTTTTTTTTTTTTTTGGAGAGGTTTTTTCTGGCGTGTGTGCTCACCAGAAAGACAGAGAGAGACAGAGAGACAGAAAGCGAGAAATCACCCCCCATGGGGGGATGGCCATGCCACAATCCCTTCTCTTCCATTCCCCTCTCGGATCTTGGGCATACATGCACACACATCCTGCATGAGTTTTAAGCCACCAGGTCCGGGACTTGAACTGCAGTTGACTACATGGGAGTCCAGCGACATAGCCATAACACCAACTGCTGGTCTCACTAATCTTAAGATCTATTAGACTTTTACAAAATGAACACAGCTATGTATTTACTACTCCAATCAAAAACAAAATATTTCCAAAATAGACTATTTATAATACCCTAAAACTTTTTATGTACTTTTTCAGTCATTGCCTCTCCTACAGTCACCTCTATTTTGGCCTTTGATTAATTTGACTTAGTTTTTATTTTTTTAATTGAGAGGTTTTTGCTATAGGGTGTGTGCACTTGCCAGAGACATAGAGAAAGAGAACACAAGACATAACCTCCCCAAGGGGGTGGCCATGCCACAATCTCTTCTCCTCAATTCTCCTTGGGAATTTTGGGCAAGCTTTCACACATGCCCACAATGAGTTTCAAGCTGCTGCATCTGAGACTCAAACTGTAGTTGACCATGTGAGAGTCCAACACCTTAACTACTACACCACCTGCTGGCCCCAACTAAGTTTTATTTTTAAACTTTATATAAGTAGAACAAGTCAAATAGTAGGTATTCTTATATTTGGCATATTTTACTCAATAGCATATCTGTGAGGTTTATGCATATTTCGGGAGTAGATTTTTAACTGTTAATTATTATAAAATATTCCAAAATTTGGATATATATATTTATCTACACATTTTAATATTGAGGGTTTTTTGGCTTGTTTCTAACTTTTAGCTGACACTGGTAATGTTGCTTTGAAAATTTTAGTGTCTATGCATACATGTGTGCATTCTATTGGAGGAGAATTACTGGAACATAGGGGAGCATGTGTTCACTTTATTGAGCAATGCCAAACTGTTTTCCAAAAATGATAATCCAATTGGTAGTCTTACATAAAGTGTTTGAGATCATCAGTTGCTCCACACTATTGCCAATATTTGACATTTTCATTTTTTCATTTAGGTATTATGGTGGATGTGTGAGGGAACTTCAAAAAGTTAATGAAAAGTGGAATTAAAGTACAAGTTTAATTTGATGTGAGGCATTTTAAAAATCCATGTGTAGTATCTTCATAACACATGTTTTCTGTGAATTTTTTGAAGACCCCCTTCTTATGTCCCTGATGAATAATAACATTGAGCACCTTTTTAAATACTTATCAGTCATTTGTTTATTCCTTTTTGTTGAAGTGCTCTCAAGTGTTTTTGCCACCTTTTAAACATAATTTGTTTGTTTTAAATAAGTAATTTGTTGAAATCTTAGATATATTCTGAATAGTTCTTTTTTCAGGTAAATATATTGCAAATATATTTTCTTAGTCAGTGCCTTGACCTTTTTCTCTCTTTTCTTCAAGTCTATTTATTTATTTCTCCTGAAAGACAGAGAGAAAAACAAACATCCCCAATAAAATCTTCATACACGATCCCCGCTCCCCAGGTATCACCAATGTTGTATTATGGCCGTGTGTACATGAGCCCAGTGCGTAGAGGAAGGCCCTGGGACATGAACCCTGGACCTTCTCATGTGAGTCTGGTTGTGGCGCTGTTGCATCATCATCAGGCCTTACTATTTACTCTCTTAATGCTATCTTTCTATAACATAAATTTTTAATCTAACTCATTCTAATTAATCATTTTGTCCAACTTAGAAATAATCTCTATCTATACCAAAATTTCTAAGCCTGAATTGTTTTACCTTTCATATTTAGAGCTACAACACAGCCAGAAGTGATGTGTGTGTGTGTGTGTGTGTGTGTGCGCGCTTGGTATATGACATAGGTAAGTTTATTTTTTCCCATATGGGTGTCCAATTAATCTGGTACCATCTTTGAAAAGTTCATTGTGTTCCTCACTGCACTGCCATGCTTCTTTTCATAAGTCAAATGTCTATATATATGTAGGTCTGTTTCTTGATTGTTATGTTCTTTTTTTATACCTAGTTTTGCACCAATACCACCATATCTTAATTACCATTACTTAAAAACAAGTCTTAATTTCTAGTTTATTCTTTACTGTATTATTTAAGATTGTCTTGGCTATTTTTGCCCCTTTGAATTTCCACATACAGTTTTAAATTATATTTGCCAATTAGAAAAAAAAAGTTATGCTAGGATTTTGATTGGAATCTCATTAAATTTGTAAATCTGTTTGGGAAGACTTAAAATTTTTACAATATGAGTTTTGAAATTCACAAGCATGACATATCCTTCAATTTATTTAGGCCTTTAGAAGCATGCATCTGTTGGTAGTCCTCACATTCTTTAAGATTCAGCCAACAGAACAGAAATTGGACTAACATCTAACTAACACAACAATTATGGAAAATAATTTTAAAACTAATTGACAATAGTAGTTGTTTCCAAGCTTTGTTTTACAGAGAAATAAAGTAAATGGCAATTAGAGCATATGAAGAAAGAAATGTTGTTATGCTGTACAGAACTTTTCTTTAACAATTCTAGACCCTGCTAATACCTTGAAAGGTGTTAAAGTTTTAAGTCATAAAAATAAACAAAGGAGGTTTATTTTATAACCTCAGGGGAAAAAAAACTGCACATAGAAGAAATTAAAGTCAGACAAATGTTTCAAGACTCAACACTTTGGACTAATTAGAAAGAAAGACTACCTCAGATTCATAAAAAGCCTGAACAAAAAGCTATTCTTGAATACATGCAGTCTTGTTTCCTTAAGTATACATGATTATTTTTAAAAAGTTCTCAAACCATTACAAGAAGAACCCTATAGGGTTTCATTTAAAGAATTATGAAACTTGCTTGTGATTAAGTCCATTTACTTAGAAGAGACTCACTTGTAAGTAAGTCCATTTATTTATATAAACATTGTTAAAAATCTATAAAAATGATTCTTAGTTTATTTAAAAATGCAGTATCTACTGTTATAATTTTATATATACTATTAATTGCTTTTTCATAGTACAGCCCAGATTTAATTATCATACATTTAAAATTAGTATAGTCCAATTGAGTGAGGTTTCACTATTTAAAAATGAATACTTCTGAAATAAGAATAATATCAATCTATACATATTGATGAAATATAGATCTGTAGCAAAACATGGCATAATACTAGTTATGTTATAAGCAGCCTTGGTGTGGATAGACTTGAGAATTAGGTATGCCAGCCATGTGGATTTAAGGACACCTTTTGTTCATTCACTCAATAAATATTACTGATGCCTCTTAGGTGTGAGTCACTTAGGCATGAGTTTAAGCCACTGGGTCCGGGACTCGAACCATTGTCGGCTACATGGGAGTTCAGCGACATAGTCATTATGCTAACTGCTGGTCCCGAGATGTGCTAATTCTTAAGGAAGAACTTTCTAACAGAGAAAACAGAAAATGTCAGTACTGAGATAGGAGATTACTGGGAATTTAAGAGGCATCACCATGGGTAAGGTAAATGAGGGGAAGAGCAAGGAAGCTAGAGTAGATCACATGGGATTTTGTAGACCTTTATAAAAACCATGGCTTTTGCTCTGGCAAATATGGAGACATTGGAAGGTTTTGAGTAGACCAGTCACAGGGTCTGACTAGTTTTTTGGTTTTATAAGAATCTCCATTATTTCTATGTTTAGAAGAAACCAAGGGGAGCAAAGGCAGAACTAGAGCTATTAGGAAGAAGTTATAATGATAACCAGGAGCAAGAGGAGGGTGACTGGTTCAGGATGGAAGTAGTGGAAGACGGTGGGGTTGGTTGGTTGCTGGTCGTATTTTCAAGATAAGGTTTAAATGATAAATTGAACCTGGGGTAGAAGAGTAAGAGAGGGAATGCTTACAACATTTTAAAAAATAAACAGCTATATTAGAATAATTCTGGCATTACAGATAGATTGCAGTTTTAAGTTCCTATAATACTTCATATCCAGTACCTCCTATTATTAGTATGTTATGATACATTTGTTATAGTTAGTGAGCCAATATTGACAGATTATTATTACTGAAGTCCATGTTTTATTCTGATGTTACTGTTTGCCTGCTGTTCCTTTAGTTTTGTGCCAGGATCCCATTCATGATACCATGGTATACTTAGTTGTCATATCTCTTTAGGCTTCTCTTGGATGTGAGTTTCTCTGACTTACCTTGTTTTTGATGACCTTGGCAGTTTTGAAGCATACTGGTTATTTGAAGAATATCCTTGAATTGGGACTGGTCTAATGTGTTTCTACTGATCAGACTAGGCTATGCGTTTTAGGGAGGAAGACCAAAGGTGCAGTGCAATTCTCACTCCAGCATATCAAGGGTACATAGTATGACCATGACTTATTCATGGTTGGTGTTAAGCTTGATAATCTGGCTAGGGTAGTGTTTATGAACCACCACTGGTGAGTTACTCTTTTTTGCCCATTTCCATATTGTACTTTTTGGAAAAAAACCACACTGTGTAATCCACCCTTAAGTAGTAGGGAGGTATGCTCCACATTCTTAAGAGCAGGGAATCTGTAAATTATTCAGAATATTTCTATATAGGACAATTGTCTCTTATCCCCATTTATTTATTGCTTTGATCCTAAACTCAGGAAAGAAAGAATATTTTAAAGATATAAAAAGGTAACTACTAGTTAAAAACAGACTCTTTAAACTATAAAATTTTGTCTAAAAAGCAAAAAACAGAAAAATGTGCCACATATTCAGGCAGAAAAAAACAATCAATAGAAGTTAAGTCTAAGTAAACCTAGACAATGAATTTTAAAAGACTTCAAAGCAGCTATTAGAAATATATTTAAATAATTTAAGGAACTTATACTAAAAGAGTTATAAGAAAAATACGACATTGTCTTAAAAAAGAGGAAATCTCAAAGAGAAGTAGAAACAATAAATCCAAGCAAATGGAAATTCTAGAGTTAAAAAAAACAACCAAAATGAAACCCTCACCAGATAGGTTCAACAATAGATCTAAGATGGTGGAAGAAAGTATCAGTGACCTGAATTAGAAATAGTAATTGTTCAATTTGAAGAATAGAGACAAGAAGCTTGAGGAAAAAGGAATAGAAACTCAGACATGTATGAAAATATCAAACATCTAATATGTAGGCATTAGGATTCCAAAAAGAGGAGAGAAAGGGACAGAAAAATGTTTGAAGCTATAATAACCCAAAATCTTCTTAAGTAGGTTACAAAGAGATCCATTGATACCTAGACAGATTATAATTGAACTGATAAAACTCAAAGACAAGGTGAACCATCACTAATTTTCAAATTTAAAGAAAACATCTTAAAAATTTCAGTACTTTTGGGGAAAAAAAGCCAATATGTGCTTGTTTTGTTTTTCTCCAACTTGCATTATCAATCTTTGTAGACAATGGTAACTGTTGGCAGGTGGCCTTAATGTAAATGGTTATCAGTAGTATAATAGTGGACTGCTGGAAGAAATTCTCTGAATCAGTCAGTGACATAGAAACCTAGACATCAGCCCCATTGATTTCTAATTTTCATTGTTTATACTATGTATGACTAGTTTAGAGTGCAGGAAAATATCAATAGATGTACTCAAGGACTAAAGCACTTATTCTCCTACCCAATCTCATTGTTTTTATCTTTCTGTATAATAATGTGTAATGATTTGAGAGCTAGTATTTCCAAGCCATACTGTACATGCAGAGCATGCACATTGTGCCCATGAACTACTCTGGCTAAGGCTGGTGGTGGATCATGGCATAAAGATGCTGCTCTCTGCCTTTTTCTATCTTTCTCTGTCATAGAAGAAATAAATACATTATTTTTTTTAAAAGAGGAGGAAAATGTACAAAGCAAGGCAAAAGGAAACATTCAAAAGATAGATACTTGCAAAGAAAATCCAGTGGATGCCATATTTATTGTTCTACTTTTCACCATAATTTAAGAAATAGCCGAGAAAAGATAAGTTATTTTGGACCAATCATGGTAGTGAAGATCACTTCTTGCTATTCAAACTGAATATTGCAGTCAAGAAGTTCTTCTTCCTTCCCTATGGTTAGAATGCTTTTATTTTTTCACGTCTCTGCCAGCAGGATCTTTGCCAGTGTTCTGAGGTAAGAGAGCATTTCTACCGAAGCCCTACTGGTAGTGGGTTCTCATTCTATTTCTGTACAAGATAATTGATTATTACCTGAGTTCTGTGTGACTCTTCTGTGCAACAGAGAGAGTCACCTGAAGCACACACAGAAGTACTACTCAAGACACAGACGTGAGTCAAGAGGTAGAGGGAAAGACCATCCCAGGGATGTGCCTGCTAAACCTCTCTTGTCTTCTGTATTTACTGGGGCAAAAAGGGAGGAAAGTTATTTTTAGAGAAAGTTACATCATCTTGGATTAGAAAGATAAGGGTAATTCCTGGAACAAGATGGTTTCAATATCAATCAGGGGTGGTATGGCTAAATGATACCGGAGGCTGGACAGCACAATTTGGAGAACACATTCATCAGATCACACCCACCTTGTGTCGTTTTGGAGCAGGAAAGCAAGAGGTCAGGCGTTTGCGCCATTCTCCCTAAGCACTCAATCAAGCTAATTGGCCTCTTGTCGTTTTTGAGCAGAAAGACAAGAGTTTAGGTGTTTTCGTCATTTTCTCCCACAGTCATTCATTCAGGGTTCATAAATCCAAGGTGTCCTAGAAGCATGGTGTTTCTGCTATCCCCTAACAGTTCTAAAAGATGAGAGAGTTTGTTGTTTTTCCCCAAGTAGCCTAAAGATTTTGATTCATGGAAGGAAGAGTACTAGGAAATGGAAAAGATAATGTACAGTAGTTAACTATATCCTGAATACTCATGCTGGGTCTTCCCATCGTATCAGTGTGAAAGCAGCGTTCTCTTTTCTTTCTACAGTTCTATCTTACATGGAACTGAATTCATTTAAATGGGCTCTTATTTTCATACTGTTTTAATGAAACATTAAACATGTTAATTATTTTATCCAGAATTTTGTTTTTCACATAAAGGTCTTGTGTATTACAAGGAAAACTGCATATTCTTTCTTTTTATTTTTGAGAGAAATTTTTGCTGTAGGGCATGTGCGCTTGCCAGGGAGAGAAACAGAAACAAGAAATCACTCCCGGGGGGATGGCCATGCCACAATCCCTTCTCCACATTCCTTTTAGGATTTTGGGCATGCACGCACACATGACCAGTGTGAGTTTTAAGCCACCGGGTGCAGGACTCGGAACCGCAGTCAATGATGTGGGAACCCTGCGTAACCATTACATCATCTCCTGGTCTCAGAAAGCTTTATATTTCAATATGATTGCTAAGTATGTAAGGACAATCATTAGAACATTGATATGAACTTAAATAATTTCCAGCCCATCAAGAAAAGAAAGCCTACAGATTTTGACTAATTTAAGTAAAGGTAAGGTACATAATGCCACTACTTTGTATCAAATGAAGGAAAGAAGACCTGAATGTGTTATTTCAGAAAACCCTCTTGAATAGGAAGCATTTTGTATATATTATTATGTATTTATTTATTTTTCTAAAAATCATATTTTTCTAGAAAGCAATGTAAGATTTTCTTCTGTGAAGACGCACAGGGGAGTTTTTCGTTTTCCTTAATGTCTGTACTGGAGAAATGAACTTGCATTTGATGAGGCCATTCATTATTGATATCATTCATCATTAGCCCCTCTAGCACATTTAGTTTTTTAAAATTCCAACATTAAGGGCAGATTACTCTATAGAATGGTAGACTTTTCAGCATTTTTTTCCTTAAAAATATATTTTCTGATCTTTATTTTTAAGTGCTGTGAAAATGTGTTACACTTTCATATTTGTGATATATAGCTCAAAAACGCCGTCTGTGAAATTTCCCTTCTGAGGTTGTTTTGTCATGAAAATGATGGAGAAATATGCTGCTATAGTACCACAAAGTCAACTTTATATAGATGTGCTGGCAATTGTGATAAATACCTTGAAATAATTAATTCTCAGTTTACTTTTGGGGTATTTACATTCACCACTCCTGCACAAGATAAAGTTAACAAAGCTATCTTTGTTTTCTTTTTCTTCAAATTCTGACTTGTCTGAAGATGGAAAAAAATATATATATATATAAAACATGCTCTTCTCATAAAGAACTCCTCCAGCTGTAAAATTCAATGACTCTCTTGTATCAGTTTTTAAAGGTGCTGGTGTATAATGCATCTGTGTTAGACCCCATCCCAAGAGACTTTCTAACCGAAGAGTCAGTATGTGGCAGTTCCTCAGCATGGAATCAAGAAGAGTGAGATATGATTCGGTTTCACTGTCTTTTGTAGTATACTTCCTAAGGGGAAGAAATAAAAAAGAGAATTATCTTTCTATTGTATACTGTGATGAACAATTTAAAATCCTACTGTTTGCAAGCTCTCTGATTTAGAATTCTAAACCAAATTCACCTCTACAAAATGCCTTTAATACGTAAATGTCTTGAAGAAGCCTTTGTATAGCATTTAATTTAGAGGGTGCATTTAAATCTGTTTCTTGGAATAATACTCTGAGTTAAGTTGAGTTTATTTCTGTCTTACATAGAAAAATTAGTACAAAAAGATTTTGCATCTATCCTAGCATGAGCATTAAATAACAATGGGGACTTCATTCCTTCACTCATTCATTCATTCACTCTTCACTCATTCACTACATTTATTTTAAGAAAGGTTTTTGCTATAGGGTGCTTGCCAGAGAGGCAGAAAGTGAGAAATCACCCCAGTGGAAATGACCATGCTGCAATCCCTTCTTCTCCATTGTCCTCTCGGGATTTTGGGCATTCATGCACACGTTCCTGGCATGAGTTTAAAGCCACTGGGTCTGGAACTTGAACCACAGTAGACCATGTGGTAGTCCAGCGATGTAAACATTACGCCATCTGCTGGTCCCCATTCACTGCAATTTTATAGAGGGTCTCTTTTGATGTAGGCTCCCTTTTAACTACTAATAATTGGGACCAGCAGGTGGTATGGTGGCTAAGGCTCTGGACAATCCCACATGGCTGATCAGATCACAGTTGGAATCCTGGACCTGGTGGCTTGCTTTCTCACTTCATGTCTCTCTCTCTGTGTGTGTGTGTGTGTGTGTGTGTGTGTGTGTGTGTGTCTGGTCAAGTTAAAATAAATGAATGCATAGATAAAAATAAATAATTCTTTAAAAAATATCGATAATATATGGGTGAAATCTACTCCTGACTGTGAAATGACTATATTCCAGAAAAAAAGCAAACGCTAAGATAGATACGAGTATAATAATATAATTGTTAGATGACAGTATGGACAAAATGCAGTGAGAACAAGGGCAAGGAGAATCAAATTATTTTTAGAAGTATTAGGAAAAAAAGTTACTATAAATTAGCATAGATCCCTGGAATAACCTATTTAAGAGTAATTATTCGCCAGTTAAATGTGAATGGCTAAGGTTTTAGGAGAGAGCAGGATGTTCAAAGAAATGGGATAACATGTTTAAAGTCTGGGAAAATATAGAAGTGTAAAACATTTTGGGGAACTGTCAGTATTTCTGGAATTTTGGAGGAGAGCTTGAGTGTAGAAATGAGAGAAAAACAGTCTGGCAATTGATCATGTCCAGTAATGAATGATTTTGCATGTTTTTCTAAGAATTCTAAGTGTCAACCTTAGAAAGCAGGAGGCCATTGAAGTTTCAAGATAAATCAGAGGTTTAGACTTGCACTTCAGAAATACAATTGTGACTTCACTATGGAAGATAGAACTAGAAGGGGCAAGATTTGTTTATTCTTTATTCTACGAACACTGTTAAAGAATGGGCATCAAGCTGAACACTGGGAATATACTTATAATAGGATAGCCAGGTCTCTATCTTGTAGAGCATAGTCTAGTGGAGGAAATACAGAGAAACTGAGCAAATGTATATTCTTTAGAAATTGCAAGCTGTATGATGGGCAGGGCATTAGCTAGAATGGTCAGGGAAGGTCTTTCGTTGTGATAAACAACAAATTAGTGTTGTTTATCATAATGAAAGGTTTATTAATATACATTCCAACTGATTTTTTTTTTTTTTTTGAGAGGTTTTTGCTATAGGGCGCATGCGCTCGCCCGAAAGACAGAGACAGAAAGACAAAAAGCAAGAAATCACCACCACCACCAACCCCTCCACCCCCTGCCAGGGGGGCTGGCCACGCCACAATCCCTTCTCCTCCATTCTCCTCTCAGGATCTTGGGCACGCATGCACATGCACCCGGCGTGAGTTTAAACTGCCGGGTCTGGGACTCCAACTGCGGTTGACTACATGGGAATCTAGCGACATAGTCACTATGCTAACTGCTGGTCCCCCATTTCAACTGATTTTAACAATTAGATTGTCATAGCACTTGAGCTGAGGAGCATGAGAAACTGTCAGTATTCAAGACAGAATTTGTTCTCAGGCATCCCCAACCCAGGAAGATTGAAATCTATTTCACTGCAATTGTATAAAGAAGCATTTCTGCTGTAAGTATTAATCAGGATTGAATAGAAAAGAGCCACACCCCTGGAAGTTATTCTACTTATATGGATCCTCAAATAGGAACAGACTTGGTTGAAACCTATACGTAAAGATGTAAGTTTGAGCAGTTACAAAGTGAAAGATACATCACTGTAGTTAGCATACATGGTTTCATGGAACAGAATAACCAGATCCGTGTGAACTGGCACTGATTACCAAGAGCCAATCATATGATATATTGCAGTGGGTCAGAACATAATGTAAAAGTAGCTATTGCCTCTGTGTTAATGAGAAGGGAAATTACTTTAAAAACTCTTCTGGGGGGAACCAGCAGTTAGCGTAATGTCTATGTCGCTGGACTCCCACATAGTCGACCGCGGTTCACGTCTCGGACCCGGTGGCTTACAACTCACGCTGGGCGCGTGTGCGTGCGTGCCCAAGATCCTGAGAGGAGAATGGAGGAAAAGGGATTGCAGCGTGACCATCCCCCCTGGGGGGTGATTTCTCGCTTTCTGTCTCTATGTCTCTCTCTGTCTGTCTGGCGAGCGCACGCGCCCTATAGCGAAAAACCTCTCAAAAAAAAAAAAAAAAAAAAAAAAAAACAAACAAACAAACAAAACTCTTCTGGGGGCCAGCAGGCAGCAGAGTGGTTAAGGCTCTTGACTTCCACATGGCCAAATGTGGTTTGAATCCTGGACCCGTCGGCTTGAAACTCACACTGGGCATGTGTGTGTGCATGCCCAAAATCCCAAGAAGAGAATGGAGGAAAAGAGGTAGCAGTATGGCCATCCCACAGGGAGGTGATTTCTCGCTTTCTGTCTCTGTCTCTCTGGTAAGTGCACGTGTCCTATACCAAAAATCTGTTAAAAACAAAAAAACAACAACAAAAAAAGCCCTTTCCTGGCCATTGATGGGAGATTTTTGATTCAGAACAGAACTATAGCCTATTTTTTTTAAAAAAAGTTATTATACATGTGTATACATATATATTTAAGTTACATATTATAAAACTATAAAATATAGATTTTTATCAAGTAGATTCTGTTCTTTTTAACCCTTTTTTCAAAAATTTTTCTGAGGAATCTTTTACCAATTTACCTGAATTGGTTTAGAATCTCTATCAATTGTATACACAAAGTAAGGGACACTTCTCAAATAATGAAATATGAGCATGACTTCTCCCCTGTGGTATTTTGACAAGTAGTCGATGGTGTTAAATTAAAGAGATATTCACTGCTTTGGGGAAATATCACATTATAGTGGTTAAGTGTGTTGGCTTAGTACTCAGGTGATCTGGGCTTCAATTCTGAATTAACCATTTGATAGCTTGAAACTTAGGCAAATTAACCTAATTTTGCTGTCTCAGTTTCTTTACACTTGGAAGGAAGAGTAAAATTACCTATATGTAGACTTGTTGTTAGAGTTCAGTGAGCTGATTCATGATAGAGTTCCTGGCACAGTTCCTGGCATGTAGTAATTGCTTGTTATTTTCACTTTTGATTATGTAACAATCACTATTGCACACAGTCTTCCTAAAGAAAAATAATTTAGTGGCTAGAATCAAAAGTGCAATTGGAAAAAAAAAGGGCTTATTTTGCTTTGAATAAAGCTAACTAATCTGTGTACAATTAAAAGGTCATCTCAGGATGAAAAGGAGGGGGAAAAAACCCTCTAATTTTTATCCATTTCAAGAACTTTCTGTGCTCCAGGTTCTCCAACGTGGATATACATCTAACATGGTGTTCATAGGGTATGCACTCATAACAAGTTAATTTTGTCGATGTAGTGATAGTTTTTATGAGTATTATAGTTTAGGTGGTCATTTTGGTTGAAGACAAAATCTCTTAGCATTTTTTTTCACTCAAATAATTTCAAGAAATGCTTCAAAAATCAAAGCTTACATTTATAAATTTGAACACTAATAAAAGGATAAGCTCTTCATCCTTCTATGAAATGCTGTTCAGTGAATGAGTTGCTGATTAGTGATATATTCCCATTAAAATTAATATCTTTTTTTTTTGCTTTTTTCTTTTTATTTATTTATTTATTTTTAATTTTTATTATCATCATAATCTTCTTTATATTACATTGGATTACATATAACTTTACAGTGTATTACATTGCTTTTTCAAAAGGGAATGCCATGCATGTCAGTCAATACAGAGACATTAATCTCCACACTTCAACATTCAATATCTTTTTTTATGATTTTCCCAATTATTATTATTATTATTCTAATTATTTTTTAAAACAGTCAATCACTATTTCTCATTTTGCTTGTAAAAAGACTTTACCCATCATAAAATACTTCTCAGACCAATCCTGTTGAGAATACTATACATGTCATCATCAACAGGTAATAAGCCATATCTGTTTCTCACTAACGTCCTGCCTCTCTATTGTTCTCTTGCTATCTTTCTCTATCCTCTTCTCTTCACCTCCCCCATTCCACAAAAATTAATATCTTAATGAGGAGTGGTGAAGAGAAAAGAATGAAGTTAAAGTTAAATTCTCCTTGGTCATTCCAATGAAAAAAATAAATGGTAAGTACTATTTCTTTCTACTACCAGGGATATTTGAAGTATATCTGAAATTATAAGAACAGAGAAATCCTTCTCTTTACATCTCTAAAATGTTCAGGTATTATTTATTATAGGTGGAAACACTCCATAATGAATTTAATATTGTTATTTTAAAATTATTTGTACTTATGTCATTAGAATATTTTGGACATCTAGACAGCAGTGACTATATCTTACATATTTTGTAATTCCTTTTGGGCAAGGGATATAAAATGAATTCAACAAATGCTCATTCAACCATCATAACGTTCATGACAAATTTTACTTCTCCCGTTTTACTCCAAATAGAATGCATTATAATTGGATTCATATGTAAATAGTTTATCAGAATATCTTCACTAGGAATTTTATTAAGAATTAGCTTTTTGTCCGACCAGCAGTTGGCATAATGGTTATGTTGCTGGACTCCCAACATAGTTGATTGTGGTTTGAGTCCTGGACCAGGCAGCTTAAAACTCATGCTGGGTGCATGTGCATGCATGCCCAAAATCCTGAGAGGAGAATGAAGGGGAAGGGATTGCAGCATGATCATCCTCCCTGAGGGGTAATTTCTTGCTTTATGTTTCTCTGTCTCTCTCTGTTTCTCTGGTGAGCACATATGCCCTATAGCAGAAATCTCTCTTTAAAAAAAAAATAGCTTTTTCTGCCACTCTTAGGGCTTACTGTGTGAGTGAAAGACAAAATAATCATAGCCTGTGTTGCCAAAAGTTCTAAACTGATATTTATTGACCTTCTATAACTGTATAACTATTGGAAAGGCTTGAAAGAAAAATATATTTCAAAAATCAGTAGTACAGAATGGAAAAGAAATCATTCAAATTAATTTTTCAGCTATAAAATTATGAAAACCTCTTTTTTTCATTTGAAACAAATTAGATTTTTAAACTACAAAAGTAATAAAATTGAACAGATGTGCATTAAAAGCAGTCTACACTTTGTTGAGAATATGTGATTATGCTGAATTGGTAAAAAAGAATATTGGGTTGTTGGAATAGTCATGATGTGTTTTTCTATGGAAAAATGTGTCCTAACTTTTCTGACAATCCAATATTTTGAGTAAGGTATGAAAGTCTAAAGTTAAAATTTTTATTATAGGGACCAGCAGATGGCATAATGGTTACTTCTCTGGACTACCACATAATAGACCATGGTTTGAGAGGAGAATGGAGGGGAAGGGATTGTGATATGGCCATTCCCCGGGGGGGGGGGGGGGTGCAATTTCTTGCTTTCTGTTTCTCTTTCTCTCTGTCTCTCTGGTGAGCATATGTGCTCTATAGCAAAACTCTCTCTCTCTCTCTCAAAAAAAAATTATTATAGGGGCCAGTAGGTGGCATAGTGGTTAAGGTGGTTGACTGAAGTTCAAGTCCCAGACCCAGCAGCTGGAAACTCAAGCCAGGCACATGTGTGTGTGCTTGTGTACCCAAAGTCCCTAGAGGAAAATGGAAGAAAAACTATTGCGGCATGACCATTACTCCTGGGAGATGATTTCTTATTTTCTGCCTCTCTGTCTCTCCAGCAAGCACATGTGTCCTGTAGTAAAAAAATCTCTTAAAAATTATATTTCTTATGTAACATAAAGAATATATATATATATATATGATAATTAGTATTTGATTATTATTTCAAACATAAAAACTGAACTCTTAAAGTTTTATTTTTCAGTGTCAATAATACCTTTATTTTGTAGTTGAAAAATATCACTAATGTTGAATCAGAACCTTTAACAGGGAGGCTAAACACTGTTAAGACAATGAATTTTGTCTATCTCCTTTCCTTTTTCTATTTTCTAGGAGCCAACAATTAGTTCATTAGGACATCCTGACTTATTCATACTCTTTTTGTTTTTTCTTTCCCATCATTTTTCTCTTGGCAATGGAGAATAGAATTTTATCAGAATCTTGATGAGGTGGTTGTAGAAATGACTCTAATGCTTTGCTGGTTTTGTTTTATTTGGAACTGTTGAGTTCAAAGTTTAATGACACGTTCTACAGGATTTCTATATCTGTATGATAAAGGCTTTCAAGAGTTTTTGTAACATCCTGCTTTCACTTTCTCTAGAAAATGTCTGATTCTATATGCAACTTTAAAGATAACAATTTTGGGTCAAATACTGAATTTAAACAAACATTGATTATTTTTGACAAATATTTCAACGTTGCCTCTGCTGTGAAAAATGCCATGTCATGTAGAAAGACAATTACATCTTTTACTCTTACCAGACTCAGTCTGGGGTCATTTCTGTCTCATTTAACTTACTTGTGGAAGCGGATATAGCAACTATGACCAGAATATAATTGGTCATCTTGCTTTCGTAAGAGGCTTTTATTTTTAGAAGAGATTATTTTCCACTATTCTTTCCTGGATAGAAATAGATATCTTAGTGCCCTATTTATTCTAAATCAAGCTGTGCTGCTCAGGTATCTGTTTTTAATATCTTTATTAAGGAGAAAATAGTCCTAAACTCAAATAAGGGCATCAGAATACATTTGGCTGATGTTACAACTCAACATGTGTGCTTATTATTAGCTGTACCTTCATGTAGCTTGGAATCCACATAATTTGTCTTTTCTCAAATCTGAACTCACATATGCAGAATATTTTTTTAAATACAGACACAGAAAGCCACTATTCCAAAACGATTATTTTAACCAAATACAACTGGAACTTTACAGTTTTAAAATATGTCATTTTCTACCCAAAGGAATTTCTGGGAACATTGCCCAAATCAGACTTTTATCTCCTGAAACAAAGTTTGAAATTTAGCAAAGATGGATTTGCTGCCACACATGCATATCATTATATAAAAAAAATTAAGGGCATCACATCATTCCAACAGTGTGTGTATTGGCGGAGTTACTATGCAATCTTAAATGAGAAAAGAAAATTTTCTCCAAATTGAGAGTTTTCTCCCAAAGACCTAGTTATAAAATGTTTCAAAGTTAAGGGAAAAAAATGTCATTAGATGACAAATAGATTTTTTTTAGAATAAATGTATTTATAGTCATTATGTCTTAACTTTACCAAAAGATCTTTTGATGTTTATACAAGTTTACATAAGCAAAGGTCTTAAAAAAAATAGTTTAATTATATCACTTATAAGGAAAATTTGTGTAAATGGCTATATTTCTTTATTTATCTGTACTTATTCTTATTAATTTTTGTATCAATCACTATATCCCCAAATGCTTTGTAATGATGTCATAAAACCAATGTGAATAACTTCAATACCCATAAGTACAAATATCTTTGGCAATATATAATCTGGGATCTCATAGGTGAGAATATTATAAAAATGAGTCATAGTAATATCTTTGATGAAACCAATAGACAGTGTATTCATGATGGGAAAATTCATTTGATAATCTGTAATGATACACAGTGATTGGTTGTAAATAAGTAAAAAAGAAAAAAAGAAACCAAAACGAGTCATTTGAAACTTAACATTCAAGGATGAATTCCAAAAAAGTTTCCATTTATACTAATTATGCATGGAGACTATTGAAAAGTATCATATAGAATTTCCAGTATTTATTTATTTATTTATTTATTTTTATGTTATTGCTGATTCATTAGGGATGAAAGTGGACACGTCTAAAGGTCCTAATAAAGGTACATTAAGTTCTTATAGAGTCTGTGATTTAAAACACGATTCCCACAATTTTTACTATATTCTAACAGTCAATTAAAATTATTTAAGTGCTCCTTTTATCATGTTAAAACTCTGCTCAGAAAAATTACTAATTCCCAAGAGTCTACAGAAAAAAACATATATTTTCATCATATTGAAAAAAGTTATTTTACCATATACCTCATCCCATCTTTACTATTTCATCTTTGTACATGTTCCTGAATAAACTTTCACAGTTATTAATATTTGTTTATTCATTAACTTCTGAAAATATACTATTTTCTCATTTCTAGTTCTCCAACCATCCCTGTTGTAGAAGATGTAGACTTTGTAGGCATTCAGCACCATGGATAGTTCTGTTTGGGCAAAGTCAAAGGCCACCCTAAGGCCTTTGACAGTTTTCCTAATTTTACCCTTGTAGCCATGCAACAGCCTGAGCCCTGCTACTTCCAGGAAAGCTCATGGTCTCTAGGACCAAATGTAGGTAATGTTAATGTTCTTCAGAAAGATAGAGTTTATTCTACAGCCTCCTTGGGTTCACTGAAGTCTTTCTTTTCAGTTGGATCCCAGGAAATAGGCACAGGTATACATTAGGAGCCCTAATTTTTTATAAATAGTTCTCTTAACAACCTCACACTAATTTAATGACTTTTCATTATATTTATGCCAAAAGCAGAGACTCAAAATGAGGTGAGAATGGTGGGCAGAGGGCAAAGCTTATTTGAGAACTTAGAATTACAGTCAATGGTCACTTGTCTCTGTTCTTTCTATAACAGACAGTTGTAAATATCATTATACCCTGAATTACATTAAAGAAAGTCATGACTTAAAAATGTAGGAAAGGACTGAAAAGTTGCATAGTTATTTAATTAAAGTTTTTTATAGGTTCTCAAGTTTTAGATTTTTTTTTTCAGTGTTTGATAGTTCTGTTCAGAGTCCCAAGGCTAAACAAGGGTAAATCTAGAATGTTTGTGAATTTCTCAAAGTTTATTTTTTTAAATTTTTATCATAATTTTAATGTATGAATATTGAGGAGGGCCTATTCTATTATGGTGTTTGCATTACAATAGTCTTGCCAATAATATTTACTTTATTACACATATGTCTTTGTCCCTATTTCTGTTATTATTATTTTTTAATTACTATAGGACCAGTTTGCCTACCAGTGGGAGGAGAGAGAGAGAGAGAGAGAGAGAGCGAGAGCGAGAGAGAGAGGAAGAGGAAAAAAGAAATAAAAGCATTGCCCAGGAGGGGTGGCCATGCTGCAATCCTTCTCCTCTGTTTTCTTCTTGGGATTTTGGGCTTGCATGCACACATGGCTGGTATGTTTTGCAAGTCACCATCTGGGACTTGAACTGCACAGTTGGCCATGTGAGATCCAGCTGTCTTAACCACCAGTCACTGTCTGGCCCTTTGTGTAACTTTTTTTTTTTTTTTACAGAGTTCTACAGTTTACAAATTTTTAATAGCTTATGAAAAAGTACAACTATATCTGGTATGTTAGACATAGCTGGATTCATATATCCTGTTTCAAGGTGAAATATTTACCTGAATAGTATCTCTTAGCATTCTAGTCTGTTTTACATCTACCCTGGCTATATTCAAATTTTTAGTCAATCTTGTTGACTAAGCTACTCTTATTTCCTTCCTTACTCCTGGTATATTTATTTCTCCTTTTTTCCATATTGTTTACTTTGACACCTTCATTGGGACATGAATTCAACTTGGTATTGAGTCATTTTGTTTTCTTCAGTCACCTTCTTAACTTACCAATTAGCCATTAGAAACAGATTTTGGCATTAAAAATAATGATTTTCCTACAGTCAAACTTTTGCACACAAAATAAAGATTTAAAATTCATATACTTTAAACAAATTTTACATTAGCAATATCAAGGATGTTAAAGAAATATAAAGTTGAATAAAGACTGGATATTATTAGGAAATAGCCTCTGGCTTGATCCTTGCAATGAAAATTTTTAGCTCCCTTCAATTGCTGAAATTCTAATGCCTATCCAACCTTCATGGAATTAATTAAATCAAGCAGGCTTAACAGCCTTAAATGCAAAGCCTATATATAGGATTTTAACAGCCCAAATAACAGACTGCAGTTCTGTTTTCCTCATCTTCTCCTGTCTTATTTCACTACTCTTTGATCCTAGGCCAATGAGAGGTTAGAGCTTTTAGTCATATGAGTCCAATAGGTAGAAAAACAGTAAGGAGAACTTTAGAACTCCCACTGACAGAGCTTTGCTCACTAGAGATTTAAATATGAATAGATCTTCCTTGAGTCAGGGGCTTCTGACATCCTTCTATATAGGAGCCTCCATTAGCATGCACGGGGTGTTTGAGTGCTCATTTCTCAGCTTAGAGGGACTGCAGAGCATAGATATATTTGCAAATTGCCTATCTTTGTATATTCTTGGTCTGTTTTTGATGAAAACTGTTACACATTCACTCATATTTAGGCAACTGAATTATGTTGTATGTGGACAGAACGGGTCCTCTGAATACACTACTCAGACAAGACCTTACAAAATATTAAATGACTCACTAGCTAGTTTATGCTTACAACTAAAAAAATTATGGATTTCAGTCCTTAAGAAAGCCATATGTAGAGGAAATTTTTATAAAATATAGTAGTGAGGTATACCTTTGAAGATAGGTTTTGGGAACTGATCTTAGTATTTAACAGGAAGGGTGTAGAAAAGAGTATTAAATTGGGGATTAGAAGATGTAATCTTAATTCTGCATCTCATGTTCACCTGAATGTCATATAAATGACATAGTATGTAAGTGATATTATATAGAGTGCCATAGAAGTTATTGTTGGTCATTAATAATGTTTTTATTCAGTCAAGGGTGGTGGTAAGATTTAGAAATGTCTCAGTATGGAGATGAGCCTTGCTATAGGCTATAAAAAGGAAAAATAAAGATTTGGTTAAGCCATGGAAAATGGAAAGATATTAAAAGTCCAGAAAATAGGATGATCACAGCCTCATAGGCTGAACTGAGCAGATTGCCTTTGGGAAACAGTGAGATGACTAGACAGTTGGTATGAAAGTGTTGAAAGAAGTGAGAAAATAGATACCATACTCCTGCACAAAGAGACCTTTTCTCTAGAGCTGGCAGTGTGGTGCAGTGGAAGCACAACATCAGTCTTGCTAGACCTATACAGGGAGTGCCTAGAGGTCTTCCTATATGTGTGTGTGTGTGTGTGTGTGTGTGTGTGTGTGTGTGAGTGTATGTGTATGTGCATGTACATGATCTTAGCTGGCTGAAGCTGGGGTAGATCATGGCATGAAGCCCCTGTTAGGGATCTCTCTCTCTCTTTCTCTCTCTCCTATAGAAGAAATAAAATAAAATAATAAACTTTAAAAAGATGGGACCAGCAGTTAGCGTAATGGCTATGTCGCTGGACTCCCACGTAGTCGACCGCGGTTCGAGTCCCGGACCCGGCGGCTTAAACTCACGCCGGGCGCGTGTGCGTGCGTGCCCAAGATCCCGAGAGGAGAATGGAGGAGAAGGGATTGCGGCGTGGCCATCCCCCCTGGGGGGTGATTTCCTGCTTTCTATCTCTCTGTCTCTCTCTGTCTGTCTGGCGAGCGCACGCGCCCTATAGCAAAAACCTCTCCAAAAAAAGAAAAAAAAAAAAAAAAAAAGAGAACTTTTGGGGCTAGCAGAATCTGTGGTGTTTAAGGTACTGGACTCCCACATGGCTGACCATGGTTCAAGTCCTGGATCCAGCCACTTGAGACACACTGGGTGTGTGTGTGCCTAAGATCCCAAGAGGGGAATGGAGGAGAAGGGATTGGGCATCCCCCCTGGGGGGTGATTTCTCACTTTCTTTCTCTCTGTCTTTGGTGAGCACATGTGCCATAGAGCAAAAGCCTAAAAAAAAAAAAAAAAAAGAGAAAGAGAGAGAGAGAGAACTTTTGTCTAACGAGCTTATGAAGATACATTAGGTATGAGAGGGAACTAATAAAATACACATTAAATTGTTCTTGTGCCATATATCAGTCAAAAAATTTAAAGTAATTTCTACAGGCAAGAGAGGCCACTTTCATTTATTGTTTCATGTTGCACTTTTTACAACCCTAGAATGTAAGGTATATTACTCTCCTAGTTTTGCATATAGGTAAAAATTTAAACATATTAATTTGCTTAAAGTCAGAAAACTGGTGAGAAATGGAACTCAGATTTGAACTCAGGCTTTTACAGTTTAGAGTAAAGATTCTTAATCATAAATTTCCTTTTAGTTAAAAGGTTACATTATAAGATGTAAGGATAATGAATAATTAGCTAAAACCATTTTAATCATTCTTTGGGTGATATTTCAAGTATGTAAACAAGGATATGGAATATTTTAATAATCACTCCCACACCCAGGCTTAAGAAAAGTTAATACTGTACTACATTTGTTTTAGACCAATAAAGTGAAATATATGATGGTTAAAGCCTTTTGAAAATTATATTACACTAAATTTATTATTGATATGAATTCAGTATTAGTAATATGAATACATAATAAGCTAAAAATTTATCAAATTTATAGTTTTTAAAATGATTATATTTATAGCTCCTAGTCATTCATTTCATCTACTAAAGAGTTTTCTATTTTATAAATAGATCAGAATTTCCCTAACTACTGACCTCTGATAGATAACTAAGTTGATGCCAATTTTTTTGTTTTACCAAACAATGTTGTCCTACATTTGGAGTATACTGACAGCAGCACTTTTTACTCTTAGCATACACAAGAGTTTCATGGACATATACACCAAGAAGCGAAATCCCTGGTTCCTAGAATATGAACATCCTCAGTTTTGCTAGATATAAGTAACTTGATCTATTCACATTCTTATACTCAGTGTATGAGTTCCATTTCTCTATATCTTAGTCAACATTTCCCTTTTTGTAAACTCAGTATAATGGGTATATCATTGTATTTGTATTTTCTTAATGAATGATGAGATGAGATGAAGAATCTTTTTATAATTTTTGGAGAGACAATTCTTCATGGATCAAAAATCCTCATTGTTTTTGAATACCCTGCAAGTGAGGCACTAACCATTTTGTAACCAGAGCAAAGCTTAGTGTTTAACATGAGTGCCTCTGCTCTCCAGTGTCAAAAAATTCACTATTTAGATGACATTGCATTTGCCGGCAAGCCCAAAGCCTTGGTCTCAATGTCATGGACCATTGTATTATCACACCTCTGGCAGTAGTGGTGGCTTAAAAATCCTGAGATAATTTGTGAGTAATATTGTTAAATAATGTTTTTGTGGCTTGCATGGGTAGATTCAAAATGCTCAATTCCTTTGCCAGTCAAAACAAAACAAAAGAAAATGAAACAAACAACTATAGTATTTTGACCCTTTTGCTAATATATACTGTATTGGACAGTTTAGATGTTGGATAACATGAGCCTCCCTTGAATATTCTACTTGGCACTTTAATCAGTTAACGCACAGATCAGCATCCTTTAAGTAGCACCCCAAACATGGGTTATACTGGAAGCTCTGCTGAAAATTGTTTCATACTCTCTATATTTGGAGACTCTACAATGGCAATGACTTCTTCAAACCATAAGTTATCGGACTAACAATTTTCCTAATTAGAATCCTTGGTAAATAGAGACAGACTTCAGTAAGAGGCACCGCATAGTGTTTGAAATCTTCCATATCCCTGATAAGTCCACCAAGTTTACCTTTTTTTGAAAAGCAACCATAGCTCTCTACGAGGCTCTTTTTGAAATTAAATGCTTGGCCCATGGAATCCTTTTAATTATATGGCCCTTTGTTATCATTTGGGGTGGGTCCAGTCAAGTCCATCAACTAAAGGTATGAGAAGGGCCCAAGAAACATTGCCTGCCCGTTGGAACCGGTATGTTCAAAAGTGCAGCTGGACTGATCCTCTCACCAACTTGGCTTTGTATGAAAGTGGCAAATACCCCTATGGGGGAAACATTGTCTCTCACTCAGCCACCTGAAGCAAATCCACTGGCTGAGTGGAGTCATCAGTTGGTAGAAGTGTTTTGTACTTTCCTGAGCCTAATTCACTGATGGTTCGGTTAAGCTGAAACCATGGTTGTTTACTAGGTTATTGTAGGTTACTGTAGCTGCTCCTGTTCAGTCTCTCTAGCAGCTAAAAGTGGATGTAGATGTCCCACTAAGTGGACAGAACTTGAGGCAGTTCTCATAGCTCTGGCCAAAATTTCTCTAAGTAAGCTTTGTTATGTATTTACTGACTTAACAGCTCCCGGGAACTAGCTATTTGGTCTACCTTCCTTCTGTAGGGCTGTGTGTTTGCATGTTTTTCAGTGAGGCACTGACTATCCTTTTGTTCCAGACTATCTTTTCATGGTTGTTTGTATAGCAAAACTCCATGTAAAACAGAGATATTGTCTCCCTCTGGAACAAAATTCATGTTGGCTTATTTCCAAGCACAGTAACAAATGTCTTCCTTCAGTGCCATGAGTTGGCATGCTCTCTACCCCTTATATAAGATACAACTTCCCTTAGCTAGAGTTTTTTCTTGTTATGTAACTCACTGCATGTACAGGTATTATTTGGCTCTGTTCAGATGCTCTGTAGAAATTGGTCACTCGAGGAACTGATGCAATAAAATTCTGATGCTCTGGCTACTGCTATTGCTATGAGTGATAAATGGTCCTTTGTCTCTGATTTAGGAATCTCATGCCTTTTGCCAACATCTATAAAACTTTGAAAGGCTAACTAATTAGCTTGCTGATGAGGTACAATCTCAGATCCTTGATAGTTCATGACAAGTTTATTCATTTAAAAAATTGTGTCTATTTTGAGATTAATTTTTGTATAGAAATTTGTATAGAATTTGTACATAAAATTGTGAAAAAGTACTAATTTCATATAATATGTAATCACTATTTTGTGTGTAGCAATAGTGTTTTATATTAATACTAATTATTTATTACTATTTTATTCATCAATCTGGTCAGCGGTAACTTGAATTAATTATATTTTCAGAAAACTAACATTTGTTCTTGTGTATTTTTTTCAGCTTTTTTCTATTACTATTATATTCTTAATACTTTTTATCATTTTTTACTTTCTTTAAATGTTTTTCTAGTGTTTCAGATGTACATTTGTTTCATATCTAGTATTATTATCTTGTAAAATTGCATTTAGGGATATAAATTAATTCTTAAGAACCATGTTAAATTCATTCTATAAATTTCAGTGGACAATTCTTTAGTTTTCTCAGTTCTAAAGACCTGGTGCTTTGTATGGTGAATACATCTTACCTGATGATTATTTGAGAAGCCAATTTAAGTTGCCAACTATGTAGGCTTTAGAAACTCTTTCCAGGATCCAGATGATGGTGGAGCAGTAGAGCATGACACTGAAAGGTTGACCCATAGGGGAAGTTTCTGGGTTTGTGTCCAAAGACTTCCCTGGGTGCCAGACATGTGGGTCCCCATGATCTAAGACTGGCTGAAGGTAGGGGTGGATTACAGCAATCATGACTCTGTAGGAGGTTTTGTCTGTTGTCTGTCTCTAACTAATGGAAGAAATAAATAATATGTAAACTCAAAAAAAAAAACCAAAACCCTCTTTCCTATAGTTGATCTTTAGTTTAATGGCAATATGCTCAAAGAACAAAGTGAATATGTATCAGTATTTCTTTGAGGTTTATTGAGAGTTTCTTTTTAAATTAATTCATCATCACTTTTTATAAATATTTCAACTATACTTAGAAAGCATGTATATCTTGTATTTTAAGAGTATAAGATTGTTTGTTTATCTATTTGATCATAGGTATTCATTTTATAGGAAGTTACTACAACCTTACTCATTTTGTGTACTTGAGTTATTGTCTGAAATAAGTTAAAATAATGCACCATGATTATGAGCTTGTAAATTCCTCCTCACAATTCTAACAATTTTTTCACTTAGATTTTAAAGATACTTTGCTTAATAGGTATATGTTTAATCTCCCTTCTTGATGGATTGTTCTCATTATTATTATGTAGTGTCCCTATTGACCTGTATTAATTAATTCTTCCTACCTTAAATTCAATTTTCTGGGAGGTTGATTTTGCTATAGCAATTTAATTTTTGTCAGTGTGGATTTTTTTCCATTGGTTTATTTTCATCCCTTTATTTTTAATTTTTTCATTTTTTGGAAGATCTTTAATGAATAGCCTCAAGCTAAATTCTGTATCCTCATACCTTTTTACAGTCCCTGTATTTTAGTGGATAGATTTAAACTATTTTTATTTCTTGTCATGACTTATATATTAAATTTATTTTAACCTTCTTTATTTGTGCTTTCTATTTACCATGCTTATGTTTGACTTTCTAAAGCTTTTTCCTGCTAGTGCTTATTTGATATTATTTTTATTCCTCCTTTCCCCTGAAAATAATATAGAAATTAGTATAGCATTTTTAGACATTTAGTGATTAGCATTACAAAACAAATAATACTTTGCAATTATTATTTAAACTTTTGTTTCATAATATTTGACAACACACAAAAAAAATCATTGTTTTGGCAGTCAATAACTTTGCTTATTATGTCCTATGCCCTTGCGTCTGGGTTATGGTGTGTGTACCAGGTATGCTCAGGGAGGTCCCAGGACATGAACCTAGGGCCTTTTCCAGTGGGCCCAGTAACATTACCATGGCACCACCCTATCTCACTCATCTTTATATTTTTGGTAGAGAGAACATGAATGTGTATATGAAAGAGAGGAAAAAAGAGAGACAAGCACTGTTGACAAGGTCTCGTCATACTATGATTCCCCCCTGCCAATCCCTCGAGCTTCTCAAAATTCTGAGCAGGCATGCATATGCCCAAAACGCTTTCAAGTCAACCTGGAGATGTGAACCACAGGACATTTTGGCTTCCAGCTTCGCAGGGCATTTGCATTACCACTGTGCCTCAGTAACTTCCCTTTACCACCCCCTACCCCCGCCACGCCACTCTAATGATAGTTTAACATTATATAAAATTTGAGGTTTCTTTTATTTTTATTTTAATATTTTGAATAATTATTTTACTGCAGTATTACTTAGGGTGAAGGTTAAGCCACTGTAACAATGAAGCCTACCAAGTACTACATGGTTTTAAAATTCAAAAAATTCACCAGGAATCATAGCTCTAGTCAGCATTTGAGAGGATTTGGGCTCCTAACTTCTTTTCTTGAGTTAGGGGGTTTGCTTAATTCCTTTGGTTTTACAGATATTGATCAGTACCAATTATAAGAGTGGAACCTCTGAAAAATCCTGGGTATTTCTGATATCTGAAACTACTCAACTGACAGCTCTCGTTTCTCTGGGCTTCTATTCCATTTCCTGACTACAGAGATGCTTGTCTTGTAACTAATCTTAATATAGCTTTCAATTTCCCGCTTTTCCCATTTATTCATCATTAATATGTGACTCTGGTAGAAGAGAATAACAAAGCATAAAGTTATTATTTTGATCAGAAGCTATACCACCTCTGATTTTTATAAAAAACAGATGTGCTTAAAATAACTACAGTCAATTTTTAAGGTAAAGAAAAATAAATTTTAAAAGGAGTATGGAAGGATTTGTGACTCTGAAATGAAATTAAAGTCATAAATATGTATGGTGCAATATCTGAAATATAGGAGGTACTTGGTAACTTCCTTATCATCTTATCCTTTATTCTTTCTTTTCTACCGTTCTTTCAATAGCTCACAGTGAGTTCCACAGAGTGGAGAAAGCAAAGCAGGAGGTATGGCTGTTGGAGATATATTGATTCCAAACTCTTAACATCATGATTCTTGGTTCAGGGGCTATCTTTCTGAGTCGTTTGTCACCTGTCAGTATTTGTATCTCAACAGTCAATGCAGAACAGACTTGGTGAGAGGGATATCTTTGGAAATAATTTTTTGTTAGGGAGGTTCCAAGGCTGCAAGAAAGAATATGTTGCAAGGAAGCACACTGATAAATAATCAAGAGGATTATAAAGATAGTGACTTGGAGAATTTTGTAATTCTCACATATTCAAGTATTAATTCATAGCTTAGGTAGAGACTAAGATGCTGAAATAGTGAACCAAAAAAAGCCTATGTTGGGTAACTTGTATAGGACTTTGACTCATCACAATCAGTTTTTATATCCAGCACCAAATGGTCTTCCTATATTGTTCTTTTTTCTTGCCATATTTTATATGAAATTATCTTATTTTTGTATCCTTTCCATTTTCACCATCATTTACTATTCGCTTTAAGAATACTTCTTTCCATAAACTTGACTATGGAGTAGTTCCTGTGTTTCAAAACAAACATTTCTTATTGTAACCAAAATAAAGATCTTGTGTTTTGTTTCTAAGGTTCTTTGTTACTAATCATTCTAGGAAAACAGATGTGATAAAGAAAGTAATCAACATGAGGGGATTATTCAAAAATCTTAGAGTCACTTGATATTTGGTTCCATATTGCATTATGTTTGTAAATCCTGGTAAAATAGTATCACACAGAGGAAATAGTCCAAGCTTTTTGAGTCAGAAAGACTTAACTCTTGGTTAAATCTTCAACTTATTATTTATGTGACTTTCCCTAAAGTGTGTTAAGTCTTAGTTTTCTTAACTATTAAATGGGGATAAGACCCTTAATTGGGATGTTCCTGTAAGAATTAAATGAAATAATATATAATGTAATAACTATTGGTTTTAATTTTCATTTTTTATGTTAATATTTCTTCTCCCCCTCCTCCAAACACATACACTCCTTGTCAATCCCATTTGATTTCATTTCAGCAGATATCAGTTAGATTTATTTTTCCTTTCACTAAAAGGCCATTCAAGAAAGAATCCAAGTTAAGTTTTACCTTTGTTTCTGAGGTTTCATTTTTGTTTCTAAGGACACCTAGACTTAGTTATTCCTGTATTCATGTAGTCTTTGTAAAGATTTGGACATTTCTTTGTTGACAAGAAGTACCAGAGGAATGAGATAGTGGATGTCAAGTGTGTCTCACAGAAACTAATCCTTGAACATTGGTGTATGTGTGTGTATGTGTGTGTATATATATATATATATATATATATATATATATATATACCCCTTTTACTCAATGACATGACTGTAGCACAGGTTTTGGCTTTTAAAATGTGATATGCTTTTAAAGGTTCTTCTTTAATTATGCACCATGACCAAGTGAGTATTAATCTTCAGGGATGCAAAGATAGTTCAATATACGCAAATCCAAAAATGTGATATACCATATCAACACAGTAAAGGATGAAAGACTTATGATCACCTCAATAGATGTAGAGAAAGCATTTGATAATATGTAACATTCTTTTTATGATAAAAACATTCAACAAATTAGATACAGAAGAAATGCACTTCAACACACCAAAGACCATATATGACCACCTCACACTGAATGGGGAAAAAACTGAAAATCTTCCCCTTCCCTTTAATAACTAGAACCAATCAAGATGTCAAACTTGACTACTCTTATTCAACATAATATTGGAAGTCCTAGCCAGAGAAATAAGGCAGAAGAAAGAAACAAAGGGCATCCACACAGAAAAGGGGGAAGTTAAATTGTTCCTATTTGCAGATGATATGATATTATATATAGAAAATCCTAAAGATTACACACAACCTCTCAGAACTGGTAAACAAATTCAGTAAAGTTGAATTTATTCAACAGGAAACAAAGTCAACATATAAAAAATGCTACAGATTTTTATTTGTTAATGAAATAGCTGAAAAAGAAATATAAAATAAATCTCATTTACAAAAGCTAAAAAGCAAATAAAATACCTAGTAATAAATTTAAACAAGGATGTGAAAGGTTAGTATAGAAAAAACTTTAAACTACTAATGAAAGAAGTCTCTTCAAAATGGAAGACAATCCATATTCATTGATTAGAAAAATCAATCTGTTAAAATGTCTATACTTGAAAGTAATTTATAGATTCAGCATAAGGCCTATCAAAATGCCAATGGCATTCTTAATAAAAATAGAAAACATAATCATAAAATTTGTATGAAATCAAGACTCCAAAAGCCAAAACAATCTTGAACAAAGAAAATGGAGCTGGAGGCATTATACTATCAGATTTCCAAATATATTATAAAACCATGGTAACAAAAACAGTGTGGTAATGGGAAATAAAACAAAATAAAACAACAACAAAAATGAACCAGACACATAAGCCAATGGAATAGGACAGAAAATCCAGAAATAAATTCAGATATTTACATCCAGTTGCCTTTTGTCAAATATGCCAAGAACATCCGTTTGGGGGAAGACAGTTTCTTTAATAAATGGTGCTTAGAACTGGACATGTATATGCAAAAGAATGAAGCCAGACCTATATCCTTCATTGTATACAAAAATTATCTTCAAATAGATTAAACACTTAAACATAAAATTTCAAACTCTGAAGTTACTAGAAGAAAATATAGGGGAAACATTTTATGACATTGATATAAAAAAGTTCATGAATAAAAACTCAAAAGCACAAATAACAAAAGCAAAACTAGACAAATTAGATAGTATCAGACTAAAACATTTACGCACAACAAAGGAAACAATCAACAGTCAAAAGACAACCCACAGAATGGATGAAAATTTTTGCATATCCAACTGACAAGGGATTAAAAAACAGAATATACAAATGACTGAAAAAACTCAATAGTAAAACGAAATAAAACTCCCAAGATAAACAACAAATAACCCAATTAAAAATGAGAAAATTACCTTAATAAATGGTTCTCAAAAAAGACACACAAATGAACAAAAAATGTTCATCACTAATCATAAGGATAATGTAAATCAAAACCACAATGACAAATAATTTTGTTCTAGTTACAATAGCTATTATTAAAAGGAAAAAGAAATGATGACTACTAGCAAGGAGAAAGAGAAGGAGCATTCTTTTACATTGTTGGTAGGGATGTAAATTAGTACAGTCATTATGGAAAAGAGTAAGAATATTCCTGAAAAAAATAAAAATAAGGGCTAGCAGATGGCATGGAGGTTATGGCAGTTGAATCCCACAAGGCCTACTATGTGGTTTGAGTCTCAGACCTGGTGGCTTGGAAAATAACACCAGGTGCTTATGTGTGCATACCCCAAGTCCCCAGAAAAGAATGGAAGGGAAAGTATTGTGGTGTGGCCCTACCAGTAAGGGATGATTTCTCACTTTCCTTCTCTCTCTCTCTCTCTTTCTTTCTTTCTCTCTCATGAGCACATGCACCTATAGCAAAAACAACAACAACAACAACAACAAACAAACAAAAAAATAGAACTTCTGTATGGTCCAGCAATCCCACTACTTAGTAAATATCCAAAGGAAAATAAATGTGTCACAAATGTATCTGCATAGCAACGTTTATTGCAGTGCTCTTCACAATAACTCAGCTACGGAAGCAACCTAAGTGTCCATCTACTGACAAGTGGATAGAGATATAAAATGCAACGGTATTCGGCCATTAAAAATAACTAAATCCTGCTATTTGATACTAAATGTGAAAGCCTGAAGGACATTATGTTAAGTAAAATAAGCAAGCCCAGAAAGAGAAATGCCACTTGTTCTCACTCATATGCTGAAGTAGAATAAAATGGCCTCATAGAGGTAGAAGGATGAAGAATGACTGCTAGAGACTGGGAAGAACAAAAGTAAAGGGAGGGAGTACCAAAATTAAGAGGCATTTGATTAACAAAATTTCAGATAAGAGGAACAATTTCTGTTGTCATAAAATACAGTGAGGTGAATACACATGGCAACAACTTGCTGTATATCTCAAAGTAATTAAAGGGAGAATTTTTAATGTTTCCTATATAAGTTATGAAAAATAGCTGAGATGATAGGTATACTAATTCTGTTAAATGAATTATTACACATTGTACTACCAAAGATGTACAAGTATGTTAATAAAAATCACATTTTACCCCAAAGGTGCACAATTATTATGCTTCAAAAATTTGTTTTATAAAATACAAAAAATAAGTAAAATCCCTTTGAACTCATGGACAGTGAGTCAGTGAGTACTCAACTTTTTTTTTTTTTTTTTTTTTTTTTTTTTTTTTTTTTTTTGCTGTACCCAAGAGGTAAATCATGTTGAACAGAATTTTGGGGGCTGATGAGTCTAAGAATTGGTGTACTTCTTTTTTTCATATTTCTAAGTGTGGTTTCTTTTTATTATTATTATTTCAATTTATTTTATACATTCAATCACTATACATCACTTAGCTTGTAAAGTGAATTTACCCAACATGTATATACCTCACACCAGTCCAGCTGAGGCTACTATACATGTTATCATCAACAGACCACAATCCTGTGTCCCATAAATGTCTGGTCTCTCTCTGTTTCTCCTTAATTTCTTTCCTCACACTTCATTGGATGTGACCTGGGTAGCTTAATTTTAAGTCTGTACTATGAATTTGAGGAAATGAATGAAAAGAAACCATGAAGACTTCAGTTTCTCTCATCAAACATTTTTTGCACTTATACGTGGCCCCATTTGAGCTGGGGAGATGACTTTCTGCAGTTTGGTTATTGTGCATAATGTACACTTGAACCGCCATAGCCTTTCTTACTTGACTGACCTTAAAATTTAGTAGAAAACTTTATAAGCTCATCTTATCATTTCAAAACTTTGTTGCTTAAAAAGCAAACAAAATATTTAATAGAGACAAGAAGAAAAAGTTATCTGTTGATGATAATGTCTTTGATTTGACTAATATGCACCATATTCATACTGGGAAAAACCATGTTGTACACTGTAAAGGTGTACAGTAATTAAATGTAAATAAAAAATAAAAAAGTTTGTGAAAAAATGCAAAAAACTACTTAACTGTTTTACTAAGAATTGGTTTGATTTTCCTTACTCACTGAGATCTGAAGCCTATCAAGTTTTAATTTCATAGCTTAAAAAGTTATATTATACATATATGCATTACATATAATAATATTTAACTATGTATGTGTGTGTATATGTATATATATTTTACATATTTATCAATACCTGGGGAAAAGGGTCACTGTTCTTTCTCAAGCTCATATTTATTTCATACGTAGTTAAATGACTTTATTTAAAAATTATAGATAAACATAGGTTGAAACCACAAAATCACATTAGCTAATTTTAGAAAAGAAAATGAATCTACTTTGTCAAGCTGTTCAGCTTTAACTGTTGTCATCTATTTTCCATATTATGTAATAGTTAGTAATATTATTAGACAATAAGAAAATTATTGGATTTGATCTTATAAGTCGCCTCAGGAAGATATTGAAAATAATTTTATAGAATTATTTTTTACTTATTAATTTTATAAGAGAAAGAATCAGGTACTCTTGATATGGTCTCACCATGCTGTGATCCTTCCTTGAGCTTTCCAGCCAGCCGTGATCATGGTGCTCCTGGTATGCTCATATTAACCAGATTGCTGAACCTTAGACCTCCTAATAAGGTTTTACTACTGTGCAGTGGTGCTCTACCTCACATCACTTCCTAGGCCAGTGAATATATTTTTTTTAGCTGAGTTTAGCATGTATGGTTTATAAATGATATTAAAATATTAAGGTTATTACCTTCTTTTATACTTCTCCATTAACATAACTAGTGGTGTGCTTGCAAATGTTTAATATCTGGCTTTTGGGGTGAGGGGAATTCTGATTAGCAGCATTTGCCAATGTTCATGGTATAAATACTTTCACCATATTAAGCAGCCTATGAAATTCTTAAAATTTAATGATCAGCTCTCAGAAGCCAAGCACAGCATTAAAGATAACTTTGTTTACTTTCATAAAGTAGTGTAAGTTATGGAGACCTTTAATTTAGGAATGTTGCCTTTTATTTATTTATTTGGAGAGATTTTTGCTATAGGACAAATGTGCTCATTGGAGAGTCAGAGATGGAGAGGGAGAAAGAAAGACATCATCCTCCAGAGTATGGCCACACTGCAATCCTATGTTCATTCTCTTCTCAGGATTTTTGGCATGCACGCACACACATGCCCAACATGAGTTTAAAAGCCACCAGGTCTGGGATCCAAACCCCAACCAGCATGTGGGAGTCCTGCACCTTAGCCACCTGCTGGCCCTAGGAATGTTGCTTTTCAGTAATGTGTGTGTGTAAAAAAATTAATATGAAGTGTGGCAAGAATTATAAAATGAGGTGACTAAGACTAAAAATGAAACCAAAGTAGCATCTCAATCTAATATCATTATCCCATAATTATTTCTTTTATTCAATAATGACAGAGTATGTGTTCGCTATTTTCCTTTATAGTGGACTTACTATTTTATTTTTGAAATTAAATTTAGTATGGAGAGCATTTTCTTAAAAACTTAACATATTTAATCTTTTTCTTTAAAAAATGTGTTTAAAGCATGCCCACTGGGAGACTTGAGAATACATACAAATGGCCAAAAAGCATAAGAAAACATGCTCAATATTGCTTATCATACAGGAAATGCAAATCCAAACCTCAATGACCTACCACTTAACTCCAGTCAGAATATCTAAAATTGAAAATAATAATAATAATGTTAAGTGCTGGCGAGGCTGTGGAGAAAAGGGAACTTTCCTACACTGTTGGTGAGAATGCAACACTGTTGGTGAGAATGCAAATTAGTACAATCACTATGGAAGATGATATGGAGTTTCCTCAGAAACCTACAAATAGAACTACCATACAACTTAGTAATTCCATGCCTAAGTATTTACCCAAAAGATATAAAAAACCCTCAGTCAGAAAAACACTTGCACATCCATCTTTATTGCAGCATTATTTACAATCACTAGGACATGGAAATCAATCCAAATGTCCAAAAATAGATGATTGGATTGAAAAAAATTGTGGCATATATACTCTATGGAGCACTACTTAGCCATAAGAAACAATGAGACCTTGCCATTTGATACAAGGTGGATGAATATGAAGACTTAATGCAAAGTGAAGCAAGCCAGACTATGAAAGACAGACTTTGTATGTCCCACTCAGTATATACTGATTGTCTGCACTCTATAGCAGAAACTGAAAGTTTGGAAGGTATAGGAGCAGGGAGGGCAACAGTAGATGCTAGAGATAGTAAGCATAGGGGTCATACGGGGGTGGGAAATGGAGGGAGGTAGGTAGCAGAACAAGGGAAGAAAAAATAAGTACATCGAATTGACAAAAAATGAAAAGCTAGTTGCTGATAATGTACATAGTAATGTCTTTCTCTTGACTTATATGCATGGTATTCATGCTGGAATAGGCAAATTTGTATACTGTAAAGATATATGCGATTAAACATAAATTTAAATTAAAAATAAAAAAAATGTGTTTTATTCTCAGAAGGTGCATGTGCTTGCCAGAAAAATACAGAAAAACAGAGAGAGATAGGGAGAGAAATGACCCCACAATGGGGACTGGTCATGCTGCAATTGCTTCTCCTTCATTTCTCCATCCTATTGGGATTTAGGGCATGCACACACATATGACTGGCATGCTTTCAAGCCCTTGGGGCTGGCATTCAAACTTAGATTGGCCATGTGGAATCTGGCTCCCTTATCCACTAGGCTACAGGGCTGGCCCAAGATATATAGTCTCTAAAAATAATTCAATAGCTTTACTCTGTGGTTCAAAGTATAAGAGACTAGAGGCCTCTTATTTTTTTCTTCGAGAGCTAACACGGTTTGGGATGTCGTGAGTTTTCAGGCTAATCGAGCTGACGGTAAGCCTAGATTTCAATTCTGAAAATCAAACCCAGCGATTCCCTGAGGATCCCAGTATTTTAAAGTAATGAATAAACTCATTGTTTCTGGATACATTAATGGTCAGCCTGTACCTTTCAAATTTCTGCATCAGGATTGAAAAAAACACCACTGGGATGTCATTCTTTGCTTAATAGGTTATTATAGATGTGGCTTTTTTAAACATCTTGCCCAAGTTTTGGTCCCTTTTCAAACAACTGTAAACTATTTACTGTTATTTCTTGAACAATGAAGAATAGACCTCTGCAATAGCTCTAGACAGTGTGGTATTGAAGGAAAAGTTAGATGCTGTCTATTTCCCCAATATGGTTGCCTAGTTCCTTTTTTAAATGTATTGATCCATAAACACATGAATATCATAAACACATGAATATCATAAAAGCCAGATTGGACCCATTTTGTGAGCTATTGTAGTTTCTGTAAGTTTTCTGATAGTACTATGCTTTCTAGACTCTAAGTTTTTTTGTATATTATGTTCCTCTCTTGAATAATGATTACCCCTTTTCTTTGATAGGCTAAGTCTAATTACTTCTTGATTCTCAGCTTTAAGCATTTTTTAAAAATTACGATTGCTTAACTGTGTCATTCCAAGGTTATCTGAGGTCCCTGCAGTGTATCCCCAGTACTTCACATATCAGTTGATATTGTTATTATCTATTTATTTGTCTCATCCAACTAGTCTTACCTGTGCTGAAGCCAGAACTATATTAGTATTCGTTATGCTAATCATCCACTATCTTCTGTGATGCCTAGCACAAAGTTATCTCTCCAGAGGAATATCTTGAATAAATAAGTGAGAAGACTGAATAGTTTTCTTGAACATTTCCTGGAAAGTGATAAAGTTTTCTTGACCAGAAATAAAAGCTAGTTTCCTTATAACTCTCATTTCTCCTAATGTCTTTTACCTAATGGGGATTCTCTGGTTTAAGACTTATAGTTAATTAGACTGTACCTGATTGACAGCCTATAGTTTCATCCTAATTTCTCAAAAGAGCTTATATAGGGATTTAATGAACTAGATTAGTGTACAGTTGAGATCCAATGACTTTAATATTGTTCTCGGTAGGATGAAAAGATAGTTAATTGTGAGGTGATAGAAGCACTGTAGGTTTTGCTATTTCTCTTTGATGTGTCAATATGTAGAAAAAGAAACTCGGGAAGACTCAACTTCATAGTATTTTGAGATAATGTTTTCTAGAATGTACTATTTTACAGCTTAAAATATGTTTGGTAACACAGTCTTGCAATTTTAGTAGCCAAATTTCTTCAGAAAAACAGATGAAATCAATAATAAAATGATCTAATAGGTATGGAAGTCAGTGATCTACACAGTCTTAAGTTTTCTGGAAGATTTTTTAAAAAATTATAAATTCTAATTTACATATAGTACTTATTCATGGGGTACAGTATGTTTTTTTCAAAACATGTATACACTATGTAATAATCAAATAAACATATCCACCACCTCAAAAATTTATCATTACTTTGTGTTATACACATTCAAAATCCACTCTTCTAATTATTGAGTATACAATGAAGTGTGACCAATTTCTATCCTTTAAAGCTCACTCTGGAACTGGAAGATTTTAAATAAAACAATATAGTTTACTATATTGTCTGGTTAAAATTATTACATGGGGGTTGAGCTCCAGTGGTGCACATTACTAAAGTACTGTGCTGTCTAATTTGGGACCACACATAAGGACCCTGTCCAACCTTGGGTGCCTGAAGGCTGGGCATAGTTGCACATGCCTGTAGTTCCATAGATTCAGGAATACTGAGGCAGGAGTATTGAGAACTCAAGGTGGCCCAGGCAAATAGTGAGAGCCTAACTAAATAAAAAAAGAGTCAGGTGTGGTGGTGCACACTTGGAATCTCAGCTGGGAGAGTGGGGCAAAAGGATTGCAACAACAAGATGCTGTCCAAAATAATAATAATAATATATATATATTTATATTTATATATTTATTATTATTATTATTACATGGAATCGATTGCCAAATCTCCTTCAAAACTCTCATAGAAATAGAAAATTATGCCACACACAGACAAAACCTACACAAAAATACACACATACATAGCTGTGTATAAAATTTTTAATTCAGTCTTTGTAGAAAAGGGTAATTGTAGCAAAGCTACATATCTGAGTTAATAGTTAATGAGGAGTCTTGTAAGAAGTCTGTGTACTTAGGTGCTTTAAAGTTAAAACATGATTAAACTACTGCATCCTGATATCTAGTTACGTGCATATTTACTGCTATTGTTTTCTCTTGAATATACTTCTATGCTTTCTTGTCAACAGACACAAGATACAAGTTTTTAGGTAATATTTTTTTATATAAATAATCATCTAAGTAAACTGGGGTACTTTATCAAATTCTTTAGGCCTTTAAACTGTAGATTTTAATTTATGATAGCCTTAGGGGTGAAATTTGTGAACTGAGATGTTTTGGATGTACAAAGATCTTGTTTGCCTAGAGCAACTTTATGGGCCTGTGGAGATTGAAACAAATGGATGTCTGGAAAATAAAACACAAAGCAGCTACTTAAATAGTTTGTAACAAAGGAAGACAAAAGAGAAGATTTTAAAATCCCAATAGACTTATATAGTTTTAAATAACATACTGTTTTTTATTCATTTTCCAACATTCAATTTAGAGCAGGCATGCAAAATTATCTTTATTACCTGTATTTCGCTACAGAAGTTATTCTACACTCAGAAAACGATGTTTGAGTGACTGCTATATATATCTCCATTTGTATAATTTTATAAAGAAAAATAATAATATTGACAATTTTTTTTATCCCTAAGAATTCAAAATTTTTATCTAGAATGGAATTAGCATACTTTAATGCAGTGTGTGCTTCTCCTGATATGGACTTATAAAAGCAACAGCAATAGATGGCATGGAGGTTAAGGCACTGGATCCTATGTGCATGATTTGAATGCCAAATCAGCAGCATGAAAATTATACTGAGCATGTGGGTGTGCATGCCCCAAATCCTAAAGAGACTGGAGAAAGGATTACAGCATGACCATGTCTTCTGAGGGTGATTTCTCTCTCTTGTCTCTCTCTGGTGGGCCCACATGCCCTATGACAAAAACAAAAACAAAATGAAAACAAAACACATGCATACACACACAACAGAAAAAAGATTTGGTAACACTTGTATTATTAATGAAGTAAGAACCTTTAAGATTAAATTTTATTGTTCAATCTGATCAAAATTAACTATTATTCTTCCCTAGTTTTTTCAAAAGCAAATCAAGGTTATATCGCTTTAGAATTATTAGGAATGTTAAAACATCTCAAAAATTCTATAGTTGGTTTTAATGGACCTCTCTTATCTTTTGTTTGGTAGTTGGTTATTTCATTAAGTAATTGTTATGTTTAGCTGATTAAAACTACATTTTTAAAAAGCCCAGCCACAGTGGTACAAGCAGAAGGGTGTTCTTCACAGTACCTGAGACCACATGGGAGGCCAGAGTTCTGTTTCTAGCCCTATCTAAACAGGCAAAGAGTATAGTGGGCATCTGTGGTTTTTGCTAACTGGGAGGTTGGGACAATAGGATCACAACAAAGCAAGAAGTTGCCAAAAATGGCTGTTCCTCACCTCCCTCCACACACACACACATGCTGTCTCATAAAACAAAATACTAAAAATTATCTAAAAATAAGATCAGTATAACAATTTGGGTTCACAGCAGGAATGGTAAATAAGTTGTGCCATGCATTTGCCATCATTCTGTCTGCCTGAGCTACTGGCAGACAATGATAATCAGTTATGGAGTGTTTTCCAACTGGGCTTGAATATTGAGACATTTCAGTTGGCACTTGAGTCAAAACATATTTGCTGGGTTGATGTGAACCACAAATTGCATTTCCAGTCCTGGTTGGCTGTTTTGCTTGGGAGAGAAAGTATAGTCAGAGTTAATACAAATATATTGCCTCTACTAGAAAATAATTCTCAGAGCATGCTGATAAATAAACAGAACTGCAGCCATGTATATAAAGGCCACAATGTTATTAATGACCCACACTGAGGGAGCTTTATTGGCAAACATATATGCATGAGCTTCACTTAAAAAGGACTTAAGCTAACTTCATCCAAAGCTGGCAAAATGTTAGTGGAACTGCCGGAATAGGGATTCTAACATCTATCAAATGACTGCCTTGAGATTTGAAGCAAGTTATCAAAGTAGAAGAATCTTTATGGTAAGTGATGCCAGACTAAAATCTTTTTTTCTCCCAGAAAAAAAATCAGCTTGATACTTATGCCAGATCCTCTTGTTATATAGTAATATCTCATTCCAATGTGACTGTGCTTTTATGTTAGTAGTTATTAGCAGCACCACCTCTAACAGGCATTTTAAGATGGTAAGAGAGGGAGGGAGAGAAAGAGAGAAATAATAAGAGAGAGAGAGAGAGAGACAGTACCAAAAGGATTTTAATATTATGATCCAATTCTAACCTCAACCAGCATTAGATCATGGGCAAGCCCATGCCCAGTGTACTCAGAGAGATCTTCACACTTGAACTAGGAACTTTCTCATGTAGGATTATCTTAAAAATGTTAGTTTTCCTCTGCATCATTCCTGCCCCCTCACCCCCCGAGATATTTTAAACTTTTAGAAATTCATTTTACTTTTAGAGATTCATTTTGCATGCTGTACAGTGATTGAGTGTAAAAAATAGTAAAGAAAATAAAAGAAAGAAAGAAAGAAAAATGAAAGCTTAGAACCAATAGATTGACTTAGGTACTTCATGGTTCTTACTAAATTTACTGGTGAAGATTGGCGCAATTTTGTGTGTTCTGACCAGATGCTAGTACATTCTAGATACTTAATAAATGTTTAAGCATTAAGACTAGAGACCAGCAGATCACTTGGAGTTTAAGGCTCTGGATTCCATGTGGCCAACTCTATGGTTTAATCTCAGACTCGGATGCTTGAAAAATCACATCAGTCATGTGTGCATGCGCAAAATCCTGAGGAGAGAATGCAAGAGGGGTTGCAGCATGGCCTTGGCCCCTTTGGGGGGGGGGGGGATTTAACACTTTCCCTCTCTCTGGTGAGCACATGTGCTTATCACAAAACTATTAAAACAAAACAAATAAAAAGTGATAAAACTAGAAAGAAAAGATAGTATTGCACTTATCCACTGTATGTTGTCTGCGCTTTTTATAAAACTTTAGGACATTCTCTTAGATCAACTAACCAGGACAATTGCATTATCTGTAATCATTAGTTTCTCCCTGATTCACTGCTTAAAATTGATATCACTACATTTACTTAAATTAAATTTGAAAAAAAAAAATGTAGTGATTGAAAATAGTCAGTTAAGTGAACCAGCCAGAATGAACAGTGATTAGCAATGAAAAAAGATAACGATATGCACTGTGATAATCATTGCAATGCTTTCCTATCAAATGATCCTTTTAATTTCTTTCTTTCTTTTTTCAATAATTGGCAACTGCCTTCTCTAAGTATTTTTAAAATTGAGTATTTATTTTAAAACTAGTTGAATCAAACTCAAATGAAGTTGTGACATTCATTTTTTATTGATCCTGACAATGAATGGAGACAAAATGGATTAAGGAAATTACATCTCTAAACGATCCAGCCTTCCTCACCAACCCCAATTATAGTTTCTATTCCCTCTGTGAAGCTTCTTGATCACTATATAAATGTCACCTGGCAGGATTGGCATTGGCCCACAGCAGAAATTTTCACAATTGATCCAGTCCATCTTCCAATAAAATATTAATAACAGAGCATAAAGCCAACTCAGTAGAATATATTTTTCCATAAAATAAACCTCTTTTTTTGTTTATCACTTTTCAATGTCATAACCAGTGTCATGGATGGGGCTTAAGGCTCTGTGAAGAGCTATTTGTGATATCAGAATATAGTATTTTTCTCAGGTGATCTATGAAAAAGCAACCTGTCTTTATTATTCAATCCAATTATCTGCTTCTGACCTTGAGTCCCTTTGGCATTTGGTCTACAATGTTAGGTACCATAATGTTCAAAGCATTTTCACTTCTTTTGTTTTATATTTCTGTCAACAGAAATAACCAACTCTGCAAAAATAATAATTCATGTGGTTTATTTCTAAGCATAAATTTGCAAGACCTAGGCTGGAGAGGAGGCAAAACATGCTTCTCTCTCCGGGTGATCAGGTACAGAAATTCCTTTTATTTGATTCTGAGAGTGAGAGAATTTAGTGAAGAGCATTCTATTGGCCTAGCCCAAAAAGGCAGGACATGTGGAAGCAGGGCTTGTTGGTTTTGGGAAAAAATTAGTAAAGAGTATATTTGAACAGAGATAAGGGGGCGTCACTAGATACTGTCCCAAGGACAGGATGTTGGAAGAGTCCTGTTATCAATGAGTCAAAATGGTCTGTTAATGATTGTGGGTGTGACTTGCCCATTACAGTGATACTATGCCAGCGACAGGATGTAGGAAAATTTTTGTTATTAAATGGGCCAAAGTGGCTTGTTAATGTTTGTGTGCATGACTCACTCCAGGCCCTCTGGAAGGGATTTTGGAAATAGGGAAAAACAGGGCTGGCAGGTGGCATGGTGGTTAAGGGTGCTGGACTCCCACATGGCAGACTGCAGTTCGAGTCCCAGACCTGGCAGCTTGTTTCCCACTTTCCCTATCTCTCTCTCTTTCTCACTCTGTCCCTTTCTGGTCAAATTAAAAATAAATAAATAAAGTTAAACAAAATAATTCTTAAAAAAAAAGAAATAGGAAAAAGCAGTCAGACTTCTGTCCTCATTTCTCGTAATACTTATGTATGGATTAATAACTTTAGGATTGTACAGCTTTTCTTGGCATTTTAATTTGGCAGCACTGGCTATGTCCCACAAGGTCTGACAACCTACTAGTAAGATGAAAAAAATAATGGAAGGGCTATCCCCTAGCTCAGCTGTTAAGGGAACTGAATCCACATGAAAAGCCATGGTTTGAATCCCATCACTGGTGGCTTGAAAAACATGCTGGGGATGTATGTACATGTGCTCCAAATCCTGACAGGAAGGCAGGGTGGAGGAAAAAGGGATGTGGTGTGACCATGCCCCTTGGGGGTACTCTGTCTCTGTATCTTTTTTTCACTCTCTCTCTGGTGAGTACATGTGTTCTCTAGCAATTAAAAAAAAAAATCAGAATTTTCAGACTGGTCTTAAAGTTATGGATTTCCCTCTAAATTCTTCTAATTACTAGATGAGTGACCTTGGATTAGGTTCCTTGGGTGTAAGTTTTCTTTTTTTTATATTAAAAAAACTTAATTAATTAATTAATTTTAAATTTATTCACTGTACATCATCCCAGCATACAAAATATGATTTCCCATCCAGAATATACTCCATAGTGGCTTAATCATACATGTTATCATCAGTAATTTTCTATTTCTAGTTCTAGTTGCATATATATTTTCCCCCTATTTCTTACCCTCTACCTTTTCCCACTCTCCTCCCACACTATCTTTGGTGTCTACAGTTGCTTTTCATTCCCTTTTCCCCCCTACATTTTATTGATTCATAAAATTTCTTAAATAATCTAACTACTTTCAATAGAAAATTAAGGTGATGTATACATATCTGTGAATACATGTCTTACTTTAAGCATGAAACTCTGAGTAGAATGAATATACTATAAAGTAGCACCTATCTGAGGTGATACAGCTTACTGTGGTTATTACGTAAGTATTTTTAAATGTACTTTTTAATTTCAAGAAAAGCAGTTTTAGCTTTAATAAATCAAAATCAAAAAATGCTAAGAGAGCTTTGCTTAAAACTTAAAGCCAAGAAACAGGATAGGGTTCTGCTCAGATAGTAAGTACATGAACCTATAAGCAGGTCAAGACAACACAAAAATCCTTAAATACGGAAAACAAAGCCTAGAAGAAAATCAGTAATGTTTTAGTCAAAAGTCATAAGAGTCTATTTCACCAGTTCAGTCTCATATACTTTATCTTCTGTTGTGGTCTGATCTTCCTGATTAAATTCTGGGATATACTATTCAATTCTAGACTTGTTCCTATCATTAAGTTGGCCATTTTCTTAGTTGTTTTTGAACTCTTATTTCTGTGTGCCCGTATTTAGTTTTCCTAATATAGCACTCCCTTCAGAACTTCTTAGAGAGCTGGTCTGGTGTTGTTAAATTCTTTCAGGTTTTGTTTATCTGAGAACCTCCTTGTCTTTTCTTCCCATATGAAGGATAATCTTGTCAGGTACAGTATTCTTGGTTGAAATTGCTTTTCCCTTAACACTTTGAAAATATTTTCCCAATCTTTCCTTGCTCACATTATTTCTGACGAGAGATTTGCTGTTAGCCTAATAGGATATCCTTTGTAGGTAGCTTGATGTTTCTCTCTTGCCAATCTTAGTATCTTGCCTTTGTCTGCAGTTTAGGTCAATCTGGCTATAATGTATCTTGGAGAAGATCTTCTTGAGTTGATTCTATTTGGAGTCCTTTGTATTTCTTGAGTCTGGATTTTTGAATGCCTTTTTAGGTTTGGAAAGTTTTCTTTCAGGATTTCATGGAATAGATTATCATTGCCTTTATGAGTCTCTTCACCTTCTGGGACACTCATTTTCAAGATGTTTGAATATTTGATGGTATCTAGTATTTCTAGTATTTCTTATACATTATTCTTTTTCTTTTTTTTCTTTTTTTGGCCATTTTCTCGGTGTTCATGGTGGATTTTTCTAGGCCAGCGATTCTATCTTCAACATCTGAGATTCGATGTTTTGTATAATCTAGTCTGCTTTTAATACTATTTATTTTTGAGAGGTTTTTGCTATAGGGCGCGTACACTTGCCAGACAGACATAGAGAGACAGAGAGACAGAAAGCGAGAAATCACCCCCCAGGGGGGATGCCCAAGCTGCAATCCCTTCTCCTCCGTTCTCCTCTTGGGGACTTGGACACGCACGCACACGTGCCCGGTGTGAGTTTTAAGCCACCAGGTCCGGGACGCGAACCGTGTTCGACTACATGGGAGTCCAGTGACATAGCCATTACACTAACTGCTGGTTCCTGCTTTTAATACTTTTAAGGGAAGTTTTGACTTCCTGTATTATAGCCTTCATCTTTAACAGTTCTATTTGATTATTTTTTATGGTGTATATTTCAGATCTTGCAAGAATTTTTGCACCTCCTGGAACTTGTTGGCTCCTTTCTCCTGCCTTTTCTGCAGTTCATTGTCTCTCTTCTCTTCCATCTCTGTTAGCTTTGTCACTAAGAATATTCTTAATTCTTTATCTGATATTTTCGTGAGTTCCATTGTACTGTCTGAGGATGAAGAGGCGTTCTTTTCCCTTGGAGAAGAGGTATTTTATTGCTTTCTCTTATTTCTTGTGACCCTGCAGTGGTTTCTTGTCATCTGATGGATTGTGCATTTCTTCCAAATTCTTAAATTCAATCTGAGTGTTCAGAGGTATGTGGGAGGAGGTGACATGCAATATCTCTTCCGTTCTGTTTTTCACTCTTTGTGCATCAGATTCAGTGGAAATTGAGAAATATTTTGACCCTAATTGAAAGCAATATTTCACAGCTCAAGTTCAGTAGCCATCTCAGGATGGGCCTGGGTTTGTGCCTCTTTCACTAGAAGTGAATCTGGAGAGAGAAGTCTCAGCAGAAGATCTTCATTTATAGTTCGTGAAAGCAATATTTCACAGCTCAAGTTCAGTAGCCATCTCAGCAGGTGTCAGTTTTCTTAAGTTTAGAAATACTAATTTCTTCAAGTTTATTTATTTCAAGTACACAAGAGGCAGAGAGATTGAGAGAAAGAGAGAAAAAAGAGAGAGAGAGCACATCACCAACAAGGTCTCGATGTTATGATCCATTTCCAGATTCAGCTAGTCCTAGATCACGGGCAAATGCATGCTTGATGTACTCAGTGATTTGCCTGGACTTGAACTAGGACCCTTCCCATTGGGATTGCCTCACAGAGAGTCACTGTGCTACCATCTAGCCCAATAATACTCATTTAAAAAAACAGTTATGGGCTGGCTCTGGTTTGGTTGTTAAGGGAATCGGATTCCACATGGTGGACTGTAATTGAATTAGGGCCCTGGCAGTTTGGAAAACATACCAGTTGTGTGTTTGTGTGTGCACACGTGTGTGTGTGTGCATGTGTGTGCATGTGTGCACATGCACATGACCCCAATCCTGGTAGGCTGGAGAAATGGAGAAGGACTGGGGCATGATCATATCCCATTAGAGAGAGTTTCTCTTTCTCCCTACCTGTCTTTGGAGAAAGAAAGAGAAAGAAAAGGAAGGAAGGAAGGAAGGAAGGAAGGAAGGAAGGAAGGAAGGAAGGAAGGAAAGAGGAAGAGGAAGAGGAAGAGGAAGAGAGGAAGGAAGGAAGGAAGGAAGGAAGGAAGGAAGGAAGGAAGGAAGGAAGGAAAGTAGTTACAAGAATCCATAGAAATAATGTAGGTGAAAACACTTTGTAACAAGAAAGAATTCTCTTCAGCAGCTTGGTCTACTCTCCTGTATTTCACATGTATAGTCACTTCTGAGGTAAATTATGAGAATTCCCAGTAATTGATTTATAATTCTGTTCAGGTGTGCAAGTAGTTGCTCTAAAGGCAATCTACTAATTTAAGATTTGGGATTACTTTTTCTTTTCATAAAAATTGATTTCCAAGTGAGTTCCATGTTTGTTCTGAATATCCTGATTATCTCTGTACTTCTAGTAAGGATTAAGGACAAAAGGAGGGGCTGCTCTATAGGGTAAATACTTGCAAAAGAGTACACATATGGCTAAGCCTCAACTTACACTCCCAAGCTCTATTGTTTGATCAGGATATTGTAATTCAAATGAGGTGCTCTTTGCTTAGCTGGTATTATAGGAAAAAAAATCATAAAATGTCAGTCAAGGAAAGGACCTTAATGTTCAACTATTCCTTTGTTTATGAGAAAGAGAATTCATTCTCTTTTTGCAGGAAGAGGGCATTCCTCTATGGTGTGACCATATTTCTGCTACCAAAGAAATAAAGTTATAAAAATTCAGTACACTTAGATACTTAGAATATTAAAATACGCTTATTAAAAAATCATAAATATGTAGTAGCTCTTCAAAGTATTGCTGATTTTCTACCTAGTCTCTATGATTAGTTCCGGTTATGATTACCAACCTGACTATGCAATTTTAGAGTTATGACTCACTTTGAGAAACACATTTGTTTCTTTTCACAGTACCTTTTATTAACCTTACCAATGGCAATGAATGCTCTCACTTTTGTTGAGCTGCATCAACAGCCTAACATTTTGTAATGGTATCCTGAAACATATCCTCACACATTCAGATTTCAAAATATCTTCTCTGTTTTCATTGACTAAACTTGGAGCACTTTGGGATTGAATGCTGTCTCCTCTTGTGATTATGATCCCTTCCATGCTGTGTTCAAAGGGCTTTAACGTACATATTTAAAATGCTATTATCTATGCTCTTTAGGGCCTCTGTGGTATTTTACTGCCACTGCAATGAATACAATCTTCTTTGAAAGGCTACCAATCTTGGTTCCTTTGTAGATATATTTATGCATTGACTTTGCTCATGAGAGACTTACACTAATTCTTAAGAAATATGAAGTCTCTTAAAAATCCATGAAAAATGTGGATTATAAAAAAAGAACTATGCATGATGATAGATTTCAAATTTTTGTAGCAAAATGAACTTTCACTTAAATTTTATTTTTTCACAAATTCTTCAAGTCCCCTTAAGTAGTAATATATAAATGCTTCTATTAACTTTTTTTTTGAAGTTTACTTCTACCATGAGTGAGAGAGACAGAGACAAAGAGACAGATGGGCAGCACCACAACAGGGTCTTGGTGCCACAGTCCACCCTCAGCTTCAGAAAACCCTGAATGTTTAACATGTGTACCTAGTGTACTCAAAAAAATTTCCAGCATGTTTCCCAAACTTTTCGTTTGGATCAGCCTCACAGAGCATCATGTTTTCCCATTGAGCCCCTGTCTAATTCCCCAAAATCCTTTTATTTTTTTCCCAATGGGTCATGAAATTTTACCCTATTAGAGGTGTAAAGAGAAATAGATCACTGGAAACTTTTCATTTACTATCATTTCTTCTTTAAATTGAAGATAAATGGTATGGATTATACTTTTCATTTGTATGGTTGAAACAGATGGTCAGAACATTTATTAAATTAAGCTAGGTAAAACCAATTTTCCTACCATGATATCTTTATTCTTTCATAAATATTAAACTCTATAATATTTTCCTGGAAATATGACAGCAGAATTCATTCTTTTATTCAAAAAGATAATGACTATGATTGTGTTTGTTTCCTTCAGCTACTATAAGAAATGACTGTATGCTTAGTGCCCTAGATAAACAAAACTGTACTCTTACAGGTCTGGAGGTCAGAAAAGTAATAGATTGGTAGGGACTTTTTTCCTTCTGGGGTCCTAAGGAAGAATCTGCATTCTTTTTTTACAGTTTTTAGAGGTCACCCTCTGTCCTTGACCATAAACTTGTATCATCCAACCTCTGCCTCTATTGTCTCATCTTCATTGCTGACTCTGATCCTCCTGTCTCTCTTTTCTGAGGGCCCTTGTGATTATATCAGGGTAATTCAAGGTAATATCCCCCATCTCAAGGTCCTTCATTACATCTGCAAAGCCACTTTTGCCATGGTAGATAAGATATTCACCTATTCTTAGAATTATGATGTGGGCATCTTTAGGAGCCATTATTCTGTCTACCTCAGTGGTCAATTTTGAAATATGCATTTATAAATGTGCGTTTATACAGATCTAACCACTCAAGAGGGAAACTTTTCTTTCAAATTATCACTACTGATACTGTATGTCAAAAACAGGAGTCAAGATGTAAAACCTTTTTTATTTCTTTTTTTCCTTTTCATGAGACCATTATAGTAACCAGTTTAGACACAGGCAATTTTAAACCAATCTTGATAAGTTAGTCCTGGGATAAAGAGACATAATTGTGATTATTACAGGCCTTGCAAATCATAAGAGAATGATTTATCATTTTTTTAACAATGAATAGAAAAAGGGCATTTGTAAAGGATATCTAATTTCCAGTTAGTGAGAAAATGTACGTGATTGGGATTTTGCAGAAGATTGCTTTTTTTTTTTTCCTTAATGGAGGCCTGTGAACATAAGTCATCCCATTCACATGGGCAGTATTGTATTCAGCTGACTGACCACTAAAGGACGTGCTCATCTCAGGTAATTACACGAATAAGAAAAAAAGTTCAGTTCTCTGAAAGTATTCCAAATAACATTTACAAAATGATTCAACTATATCTTGTAATTGGTATTTTCAAAAACCTTGAATATTTTTCTGCCACTATGGCAATTCATTGTGGCATCTATAATAATGACATTCTACAGAATGTGATTAATGAGTTTTACCTTTTCCTTTTGTCTAGAAGTAAAATAGTCACACTTTTAAATGGCTCTTTCATGTAAACATGTAGAGTGATTATTCTATTGTCCCTCTTCAGTTTTGAAAAGGTATCTGAAATAGATGAACTAAGATAATTCAGTGATTTTGGGAACCAACCTGGGCATTTGATTGTATTCTTGTGAAGTGAGTGGCAGAAGGACATGTATTATTAAATATTAAATATTAAATATAAAAGTATCAGTTATATCTTCATCATAATTTTTAAGCAGAGGAAGGAAAAAAAAAAAGGATTTACAACTGCGGATTTTACAGAGAGTTTTGTATAAACCCAGGGCAATTTAAGTGCAGTGAAAACAACATGAGATTAATGCATAGAGAGTGTGAGGGCCACCTTGCTGGATTCAATTAGGGTCAAGATCGTCAGAGGAGGGTAAGCGATGCCTTGGTTATATGCAATGACGTCCAACCCTGTATCTATTTTCCAGTGGTGTATTAATCTTTCTGGCCCATGATGTATAGTTAATAAATATTTTTCCAGTAAAAAAAGAATGGAATATAAAACTAGATGATGGGATGGTGCTTATATCCCTCTCAGCTTTATTTTTCAATTAATAGCTTGTAAATATGTGAATTATGCTGAAGCCTGATAATGAACCTGTTTAATTTGTCTAAAAAATAGACAACTAAGATTATGTAACTTGGGACTGATTATTTGTTTCTGATTTCTCAATCTCTATATGAAAGGGAAAGGTAAAGTGAAAGACTAGAGGAAAGAAGATGAAATAAAAAATAAATGTAGTATGATGATTGTTTCTTATTTTTAAAATATGGCTGGATATTCTTATATGTATATAGTCAATCAGAATTAACGAATATAGAAGCCAGAAAGTGGTGCAGTGGTGCAACTGGATCCACAGGGATAGATCATGGGATCCCATCCCAGAGCCTCTCTGTGCATACCAGTAGCACAAAGGTCTGCCTATGATCAGGCTGGCCGGGGCTGGAGGTGGATCATGGTGTGAGAACACTAGGGGTTGTTCCTCTCTATCTTTTTCTCTTCCTCTCTGCTTCTCTCTCATGAAATAAATAAATACAAATTTTTAAAGAAGAATTAATGAATGTAAATGAAATGTCTTTCATCCTGATATTGGGTACACAGATGTTCGCACAGTTTAAATTTGTAGAAGTGAGACTATAATGCTACAGATGCATAGCTTTGGGGGTTCAGCCATGTGACTGGCCCTTAAAATCCAAGTTAAATGTACCTGATTCCCAAAAGACCATTAACTTTCTTCCAATACCTCTCTGGCTACAAGATCTTTCTCCTAACAAAATCTGTTTCTGGATTACCTTGAAATCTCACATATGCTTTCCTTTTATTGCTCCACGACAAATACAGAATACTCTCCACTTCTTTTCTTAAATTACCTGCATATATTCACAAATTCTCATCGAATTAGGATTTCAGGAACAGTGTAAAACTTGACATTTTGGGGAGATGGAAAGGGTTTTAAGCCATAGAGCAGGAAATTTAAAATTGAGTACCAGACATTTCTATTCTTCACAAAAGGTGTTTTGTTTTTTCCAACTTGGTCTCTGGCCTGATTAATTTTTATTAGAATAACTCAAAGCCCCTAACCCTAGTCTTCAAGCTAAGTGTTTTATTTATTTAGTGCTTGTGTGTTTAAGTGTGCATGTGTTTAACAAGGTCTTACTATCACAATTCTTTTATTTCAGCCTGGCAGATGGAACTACCAGCACAGGTCACCATGCCTAACCCCTTTTAAGACATGGTCTCCCGGGACCAGCCGATGGCATAATGGCTACATTGCTGGACTCCCATGTAGTCAACCTCAGTTCGAGTCCCGGACCTAGTGGCTTAAATTTATGCCAGGCGTATGTGCATGCGTGCCCAAGATCCTGAGAGGAGAATGGAGGAGAAGGGATTGCAGCGTGGCCATACCCCCCCAGGGGGTAATTTCTCACTTTCTGTCTCTCTGGCGAGCACACGCACCCTACAGCAAAAACTACCCCCCCTCCCCAAATAAATAAATAAATAAATAAAAGTAAGACATGGTTTCCCTATTTCCCAGGCCAGCCTATTCTTACTATTCTCTTGCTTCAGCCTTCCCGAGTAATTGAAATAAAGGTACCTGCTACCTTGCCTGGCCTAAATTGGGCGGGAAACTGAACCTAGGCCTCTCTTATGGTCCCAACCTGTGGAACACATTGGAGCTCAATTTTGAACTCTCTTTCATATCCAAAGATTTAGTAAAATACTTTTTCAACAATACTACTTCAGTGCTCTTTTACCTTTTCTCTCTTCTCCATTTATCGGTATAAAGCAGATAATGGCTTATTTTTCCATTGATATGAATTATGTTTTCTTCCACAAAAAAAATCAACCAGAATTATTACAGGCAGTTTATGCATTTAATATTTTATTAATATTAATATTTTATCTGTATTAAAAATATTAATTAAAATTATAGTTGTACTGTCAGTGTTATATTATAACCAATAAAGAAAACAGAAAAAGCCTGAGACATTCTATCAAAAGATTCAGAGAATGTGACACAGAGCGACTCTTTTGGTGTTCTTTAAACAGTTGGGTGTAAATATTAAATGAGAATTATCTTGTTCAGAACCCTTGGAAAATTCAGTGTCAACACATGTGCAAAAGACTATTAGACTGTTGGGTTGAGAACACTTAGAAAACTTGATCCCTCATGTTCTTCAGACCTTGCATGGAGAGCCCAGCCCTATCTTGGCTACTAAAGGAATACCACAGAGTACTAGGCTTGCATGAATATGATGCTTTGGGGTCCATAGTCATCAGGAAAGCAATGAGCTGGGATCTTTTTTTTGGTATTTGAAAAAAAATCTGCCATTGAATGTTGATAGTGTTTGACAATTTCATAAGTTTCTTCTTGCGAAATAAACACTTAATATGTAACACAATGAATCAAGTTTTAGAGTCTCTGTTCAAATATTCTTGAGGATAGATAAGATAAAATACTTTGCCAGTGTGTTCACATACATAATGATACTCATTCTATCTCAAAGGAGTTAATTCAACTTTTAGAGGAACACAAGTTCAAATTCAAATAAATAGTTGCTTACCTGAGGAGAAGCTTTCTTTGAGTAATTTTTCATTTGTGATCTAGAAAACTTCTGGTCTACATGATTTCAGAATATGTAGTAATTTTACCCAATTAAATATCCTGTTTGAAATGATATAAACAAGATTATGTAATTATTTGAATATTTTTTCAGTGCATTGTTGAATTGTCATTTGATGATAACTTAAGCTAGAAATTTAAATCATAGTCAAAACCAGTGAAAATAGAATAATGTAATGGTTTCAAGACTGGATTTAGGAATCAGTCCAGTTTCAAATCCCTCCTCTGTCTCCCCACTGCTGTTAACTTGAAGTTACTTAACCTCTTTCTCACTCTTTCTTCTGTATATTGAAGATAGTAATGAGTTCTCTCTTAGATGGTTGTTGTTCTCTCTTGGATGTTGTTGAGTTAATAAATAAAGTTCCTGTCAGAAGCTTTAATAATATTTTCTGTAATCTGCTTATGTAGCATTTCATCTGAGAGCTTGCTTATGAAACAAACATATGTGCAAAATCATGCATAGAAAATAGCTAACTTTAATCATTTAGACTTCAAAATATTCATCTTTTTCTCTTTTATTTAGAATTTTTGTTCAGTTTTTACAAAATTTCTTCCATGAGAGAGAGACACACAGAGAGAAAGAGCCAGAGAGACAGGCACCCTCCACAACAGGGTACTTCAGACTACAATCTCACATCAGTCTCAGCTGGTCTGGATCATAGGCACACACAAGTGCACAGTGTGCTCAGGAAGGACCTAGTATGCGAACCCCCCAACCTTTTTCATATTGTGCCACAACCATCTAGCCTTCATTTTTTCTTAAAAATGAGAAAGTGAGTGTAAAGAATTTTAATTAGACTATAAACTAAGTGAATTTTATTTATTTATTTATTTAACTCCATTTGTTCATTATTATTATTATTATTAATTTGACCAGAGAGAGAGAAGGGGAAAGTGAGAAAGCAAGCTGCCAAGTCCGGGACTCGAACTGCAGCTAGCCAGGTGGGAATACAACACCTTTAACCACCATGCCACCTGCTGGCCTCTAAGCTAAGTGAAGTTTTACCTTTCAGTTATGCTTGTAATTGGAATAGCATGTAAAATTCGTATTCGTTTTAGCAAGCATAATAATATAATAAACATTAAATATAGAAAATCCATGTGTTAATTAGACAGGGCTGAATAAATTCACATAGCAATGAGTAGAGTTCAGCCGTAAATTGTTTTCCTGATATTTGAGCTGTGTAATAAAGTCTTGCTCATCATCCATATTTTTATGAAATAATATTAATTAAAAAAATAAGAGAATGAATGTTTTAAAAGCAATATATGATGAGGACATTGGCTTTGCAATCTTTGTGGAAGTAAAGATATTTTTCTCTTTATTTTAAAATTCTATAATATTAACAGTAAAATAAAAAAAGCTTTATTTATGTAAGAGTTGGTAAAATTATATAAAATCCTTAAACTATTAAGATGAAAATGCCTTAGAAGGTTTTAGGATGACTATTTATTGTGAGAGATTAACTTTTTGGCAACCATTATAGAATTGTGAAGCTATTGATATTTTCACTGTTTAAGCTGAACTACAACAGCACACCAAGTAGAATTTAGATAACAAAGATGATACAAAAGAATTAAATCAATTTTAAATAGTAGGCATTCTTTATTACTGAAGAATCATGCTAAAGAATGAGAGGCTGGGACCAGCAGGTGGCATAGTATTTAAGGCACTGGACTCCCGCATGAATGACTATGGTTCAAGTCCTGGACTCAGTGATTTGAAACTTATGTCAGGTGCACGTGTGTGCACATGCCCAAAATCTTGAGAGGAGATTAGATAAGGGATTGTGGTGTGGCCATCTCCCCTGGGGGATGATTTCTCACTCTCTCTCTCTCTCTCTCTCTCTCTCTGGAAAGTACACACGTCCTATAGCAAAAACCTAAAAAACAGAAGAAGAAGAAAAGAGAAAAAGAGTGAGAGGCTGAGGTTGATCCTATAAACATTTCTATTTTTATATTTTTATTCTGTCCTTAATTCACCAACTGGATTCATCTCACAATCTTGGCACTTCTCAGAGACTCACCCAACACATTTTTGTACCTTAAATTATTTTCTATCTATTTTTTTGTATCAGCTTTAAAACCTGAAGACTTTTGTCAGTCTTCAGAGATACATTCTTAATTTTTTCGATACCTCAAGATAGATACCATGTCAATTCTTTCATGCCCACCAATTTAGTGGATAATCTACAGCCTTTGCCTTTACTTTTAAATTCTTCCTTCACTCTTCAACACATCATGATTGACTGTCACCCATCACTGGCATGTCACTACTCTCATGAGGCTCTGAGATTGTCCTCTGTCAATTTAGATGTTCCCTTATAATCTGAAATCTCCCAATCTTCTCTGCTGTGTTGGACAAGCTTTTAAAAAATTAATTTCTCCTCTGAGTGAGAGAAACAAAAATGGAGAAGAAGAATATATAATAAGGTTTCAGGACCATGATCCTAACTCGACTTCAGCCAGTCCCAGATCATGGACACACATGTGCCTGGCATACTCAGGAGGTCTGTGGATTTGAACCAAAAACCTTGCCATGTTGATTTCTCTCACCGAGCATCACATTTTACCACTAAGCCACCATGTGGTCCCTGGACAAATTTTTTACATGGTTTTTGTACTGAAAGTCTAGCATCCCTACCTTACCTTTCTCAAAAATTTAAGTATGTGTTATTGCCTTTCCTTTCCCTAAAATGTTATTGTCATTAGATTTACCTGAAGGTCTTAGAGGAAACAGAGACTTTAATTATCCACAATTAAATTCATTTCCTTCCCTTACCCCATTTGTTTGTCCTTCATTTTTTCCTATCTTAGTGTGACTTAATAACCTATGCTATTGTTCAAACCAGAAACCTCAGAGACATCATTGTATGTTTATTCTAGTTGGTCAGGAAGTTTTGGCATCATCTCTTTTCTCCACGCCCTGCATCTGAAGGGCTTCACCCTTAAGAACTACCTTCCACAGACTGCTGTCTAGTTGGCAAAGATAGATTTAAAAATTGTTCTATGAGTCTTCTAAGGAATCCTCCAATGCTTTGATTGGTTCTCTGATTCATTCACTTTTCTTTGATTGCTGACTCTTGTCTTCTAAGGGAACTTTAGAGTCAATACTCAGATATTCTTTTGTTTGTCTTGGGATCAACATCCAGAGAGAGTAAATACCAGCATCCCATCACCATTTGCTCTACCCTCTTCCAGGAAAAGAGCCAGTGAGAAGGCAATGAGATTATAATAAAAATTCAAGTCTGATCCCCAACATAGTACTTCTCTGAAAGCAAAATTCACTTGTTCTCATTCAACAAAAAATTGAGACTAGTGAAAAATTTTTCCTGTCTTTGTAAATGATTATTTATATCTAAGTTCATGAAGTTACAAAAGCATCTTGTTTTGACTCTTTAGAATAAAAATGTAGACAAGTTACTTGTGACACAGCACATTCTGTGCTGGAGAAGTAAGTCAATGCATTAATTTGCCTACCAAGAGGAAGGTAATCTCTCAAGTTTTATATATATATATATATATATATTCAGTTATTTAATTAGTTTCTTGGCAAAAAATTTAGAACATAAATTTCTGAGGATAAACTCCATTTGTAAGTGCAGACACAGATCACAGATAGCCCTGGGGCTGAGGAACAGCTTTGAGTTTTGGTAAAATTTGTGAGTCCACAGCTTTCTGATCAACCTTGAACTGCTCTGAAATCTCGTATTTCTCCTTTCTGTGTTGAAGATCTCACCTTCCTGGTGTCTGGGCTTCTGCAGTTTCTTTTTCATGAAGTAAGCACCAGGTGCTTTGAGATTTTTACTTTGCTAATATTAGTTTTCATGGAGGTGGCAATGACAAATTTCTGGTGTGTTCTACACAGTGGAACTTGATTGAGAACCAGCAGTCTAGTTACAAGTAGTAAGCCACTGCTCAACTGCTTCAGGAAAACCACCCTTTTGCCTCTGTGGTGCCTAGTGAGGATGATCAGTGGTCCCAGGAGTGATGCTGGCTCGCAGTTTCTCACATGCTGACTGAAGGTTTTTTTTTTTTGCCATGGCTCAACAGCTCTCAAAGCACATTTTCAGTAGGGTAATACCTAGGCATTTTGTGCAGTTGAACCACCTGGGTATCACCATTTTTGTCTCTACCAACTGGTTTTGTGACAGCGGCATGAACCTTCTCCTCCTTTTTCTTTTCAATCCTGACTTTAGTGGCCACATATTTTCTCTTGTACATGGACTTCCTGAAATATATGGCAGACTGGGAGTATGCCGATGCCCCGGACTAGGACTGGGTTTCAACTGCAATGGGTCTCCCTCTTCTTGGACTTTTTAGCCTTGAGGTCACTATATATATATATAAAGATGTATGTATATTTTTTGAGAGGTTTTTGCTAAAGCGTGTGTGCATTTGACTGAAAGGCAGAGAGAGAGACAAAGAGACAGAAAGTGAGAAATCACACCCCCCCCCAGGGGGGATGGCCACGCCACAATCCCTTCTCGTCCATTCTCCTCTCGGGATCTTGGATACGCACACACACATACCCGGTGTGAGTTTAAGCCACCAGGTCCGGGACTCGAACTACAGTCGAATACATGGGAGTCCAGCCACATAGCCATTACGCTAACTGCTGGTCCCATCCTTGTTAACCTTGCCACTGGTATCAGCCTTCTTGGCTTCAGGTTTCTTCTCCCTAGTATCCTGCTCTGCAGCTTTTTCACATGCCATCTTGTATAGTGGGAAAGAACTCATGTTTTCTTGAGAATGAAAATAGAAAAGAATATTTTCCACCTGAAACTATTTTCCTTAGATCTTCATTTTTTCTTTAATTCTTATAATTTTGTTGTTCAATTGTATTATTTTCTGACCATATTCACATAAGTAAATAACAATCCAACAAAGTGTCATGTATTCAGTCATCTGAAAAGTCATGAAGCAAAAATATGTCATGATTTTTCTGATGACCCAATAGAAAAAAAATTGCAAAGGCTTTAAAAGAAATGTATCCTGTAAATTAGAGTAGTTGCTGCTAAACGTACATAAAACCTCTTCTTTTACATTAACTTAGAGCATGTTAACTTGCCTCCAGGTCTGATTTCTATTCCTTTAATTATCTTCTTCATGAAAAATCTGTTTTTTCTTTTTTAAAAGCTTCTCCATTTATTCCTTCCATGAGTGAGAGAGAGAGAGAGAGGAAAAAAGAGACAGCACCCCCAACAGGGCTTCAATACCCCAGCCTTAGCCAACCATGAATCATGGGCACCCAAATGCCCAGCATACTCAGGGAAGTCTCTAGATGTGAACCTGGAACCTTCCAATGTGGGTTGGCCTTGCAGAGCATTGTCGTTTACTTCTATGCCCCCATCTGTACTCTCCCCTCTCCCCCAAGCTGTTATTAATACAAGTATTAGGAAGAAATAAAAATGTAAGTTTTGATGATTACAAAGGTACAGAAAATACTCTCTCTTTTTTTTTTTCTCTTAGGTTTTTGTCATGGAGTGTATGCCTTTGCCAGAGGGAGACAGAGAGAGGGAAAGTGAAAAATTACACCCCACCCCCAGCCCAGAGCACATGGCCATGCCACAATCCCTTTTCCTCCATCATACTCTCAGGATTTGGGACATTCACACACATGTACCTGGCTTGATTTTCAAGTCACCAGGTTCAGGACTTGAACCTTGGCCATGTGATATCCAGAGCCTTAACCACTATGCAATTGTTGGTCCCATAGATGACCCCCAACTTTTAGCTCTTCTTTTAGAAAAAAAAATAAAGTTTTATTTCCTTCATTGAGAACTTAGAACTCAGAGAACTTTATTTATAGTTGTCTTTGTTTCTAGGGACTGCTTTTCTGCTATAGGAGTATGTCATTAAAAAGAGGACATAATCATATTTAAATTTCAGGAGGCTCAAACTAATTTCAGTGGGTGGAAAAATTAATTGGGTATAAGAGAAGAAAGGAGCATAGGACTTATTGTGATATAACCAAGAAATGGTAGGAACAAATATGAAGGGAATAGTAGTGGAATGAAAGAAAAATGGAAGATACTTTGGAATACAATCCACAGAACAGTGTGAATCTGTATGGCATATGGAAATGGAAGGTAACAATGTGTACTGAGTAGCTAGAGAGACTATCCTTCATGTAGACCGTGATGGCTAGTCACAGACTAGAGCTTAAATGACAGTATTCAGACTTCTGGTTTGAGTAACCGGCTAGATGGTCATCCTACTCACTGTGTTAGGAATAATGGAAAGAGTATTGAGTAGAGTGGAGAAAAGCAGATGTTCAGTTTTGGACATGCTGACTTTGAGGTGTCTATGGGATATCAAAGGTTCGTAACCAAGGGATAGTGGGAGCTCAAGGGAATTATCTTTGCATTAGCTGTGAGTTTGGCAATATTGGCATGCAGATAATAATTAAAGATACATGAATTAGATGACTATTTTTCAGGAGAATAACAATGAGAAAAGTAAAAGGCCACGATTCCCCATTTAGGAGGTAAAAAGGAAAAACCAGAAAAAAGCCTTCCTACTGAGGTAATAGGAAACTTTGTGAAGGGTAATATCACATAATAAAGGAGAAAAATGAGTGCTTATATATTTTAAAAATAAAGGTGGAAGTAGTTAACTGAGTTGACTGCAGCCAAAGGTCAAGGATAGTAAAAATGAGGCCTAATTATGGTACTTAAGAATGAGATATTTATTAATGAACTTGGTGATGGCTCAGTTTCATATGACAATTGTGAGAGTGGGTGCCAGAATGTGATGGATAGAGGAGAGAAGGGGAGGAAAGAAGAAAGAATTGGAGACAGGGCATGTGGAATACGATTTAGAGCATTGGCTTATCAAGTGGAGGGGAGAGGGAAAGGCAAGAAGTGAGAAGAATATGAATTCGTGAAGGATTGTGTTTTAAGAAGCGTGGGAGTAGAATATGTTTCTGATGGGAAGGAATAAGCCTAGCTGGAAGGATCAAGATGATTAAGTTATTAAGGCGAAAAAAGAGAAGAGTTTTCAGAGAATTTGTGGAAAGATCAGCTTTCAGTAGTAGTAGGAGGAAAGTCTCTTTCATGGTGACAGGACGAAAGGAAGAAAAAACGAACATGGATCCAAGTTGCTTATTGGGTTTAATGGCAGAATATTAAGAGCATTTCAGGCAGATGCCTTATTTTCTTTGTAAAGCTGGAGGCTGAAGCATCAGCTGAGGAAAAGGTGAGGAAGGCTGGAGTCAAGAACAAAAGTTTGAGATAGTTGCAAACTAAAATAATAGTCACATTTATTGAACCTTAGATTTCAGGCTATTGGCTGTTCAACTTTACATAGGCTAATTCAGTTAATCCCCAAAACAATCTTGTGGCTTTATTACCATTAGTGTCCGTATTTTAAGGTGAGGATGGAGAGTAGGCTCAAACTGGTCTTTGAGAAGAAAGGCAAAACAAGCCAACATTGATCCTGTTGAGGTTAGAGACCCATGAAATTACAATGGTACTAAACTAATGAGTCTAACAGCTTCATGCCAGCCTGAAAATAAATTTGCAAAGCAATCATTATGAAAGTAACTTGAAAACATTGCCAGAAAGACAGAGACAGAGAGACAGAAAGTCAGAAATCACCCCCCAGGGGGGATGGCCACACTGCAATCCCTTCTCCATTCTCCTCTCAGGATCTTAGGCACACATGCACACGCGCCTGTTGTGAGTTTAAGCCACCAGTTCCGGGACTCGAACTGTGTTCAACCACATGGGAGTCCAGCAACGTAGCCCTTGCATCATCTGCTGGTCCCAGAAAATAACTCTTAATAGATTGTGTTTAAATTATCTGTTTATTTATGTTTCCCCACAAAAGGAAAGACTGAATTTTAATTATTGCAGTTCTTTCATACCTAATGCAGTAACCCAGGTTCATCATTTTCACTTATAAAGTTTCAGTTGGATCAGTTTAATCTTGTTTTGACCCTCTCTTGCTTTCCAGACTCATCAAGCACATTCTTCTCTTGGTTAAATATTCTGAATTCCACCAACACCTGAATTCCACCATACAATTTTGTTCTGACTCTCTTTGTGTTCCTGCTACTACTTTGCTTGAGTTTGGGGTTTTTGACACATAGTGTCCACATGAGTGTATACTTTAGCTATAGCTGAGAAAAAATAATATGAAGGAGATTCGCCATCTTTTCTTTTTTGTTTTTGCAAATTAAGAAACAATAACAGCAGTCTTTTGCAATGATAATTAATGCTTAAGTGTGTTTCTATAAGGCACAAAGCATTTTTCCTTCCACAGAAATGAAATGGTAACTACCTTTCCCATGAGGGGATTAGCCCAACTGTCTTAGCAAATGACTGGTCTTGATCTAAACCCTTTTAAAGTTCAGCCAATATCTCCACTTCTTTGCCATTCCATTTTAGTTGATGTTTGCTTACAGAAAGAAAGGCACAGAAATATTGGCCTAACAAAAACAGAACCAGTCTTATCAACAATTTCTCCTGACTCCAGTGAGCCCCAGTTTCTGAACACTAAAACTACAAAATAATAAAATTGTATTGTGCTTTTGCTTTTGCTTTATTCTGTCCCCATCCACCGGAAGACACATGCACTTGCCAGAGAGAGAGAGAGAAACAAAAAGAGAAGGAAAGGTTGAAATCACAGTTCCCCCTCCATGGGGCATAGTCATACTTTTCCTCCATTTTTCCATCCTGTCAAAATTTTGTCCATGTGTGTACATGTATTTGGCATATTTCTGAACTGCCTGGGCCATTATTCCAACCACTTGGGTGGCCATGTGGGATCTGAACCACTAAATTATCCATTAAACAATCTATTGGGTTGTTGGAAAAGTCATAACTTATTTTTCTGTTTTCAAAGGCCACTTATTTGTATAAGGAATACAGATCAAACAATGATATATTGCCCATTTTGTTTGGTAACCTTTTGCCATCTTTCAGTGAGTTTCATAATTCCTTGTTCATAGAAGGCCCTTTGTCGGTGAAAAAACTGAACAAGGTTCTGATTTATAGCTTCATCTGAATTGAACGTCATACCATGCAAACTTTGAAGAGAGCGAAATGAGTGGGAGTCTGACATTCCAAGTCAGGTGGGTATGGTGAGTGTGGTAACACATCCCATCCAATCTTCAATAATTTTTGACAGGTGATCAAAATTGTGTGTGGTCTCACATTGTTGCATTGTTGTGATGAAACACACAACTCCTTTATGATTAACAAGCTCTGGATGTTTTTGGATGATGGATTCATTCAAATTGGTGGCATTACTACACATTTAAATTGATTGTTTGGTTTCTTGGTAGAAGCTGGGAAAACTTGACACCTTTAAAATCCAACCACACTGAGAGCATACTTTTCCTCTGATGAGTGTCTGCTTTTTGATGTCATTTGAGGCAAATCATTATGTCGGGATCATAACCGTTTGCACACCACATTGTAGTAAACAATCTATTTACCATCACTAGTTATCAGTCACTTCAAACAGGATTGTTTTCCTCATGTTCAATGAGAATATCACAGATGTTTATATGTGCCACCAAATGAACTTTGAGTTCATGAGGAACCCAAATATTGAGCTTGCTTATGTATCCCACCTTCTTCACGTGGTCATGAATGCTTGAATGAAGAATATTAAATGTTTCTTCAATCTCTTGTGTTGTGTAGCATAAGTTTGACTCAATCAATGCCTTTATTTTGCCATCATCATCCTTGGTGGACCATTCTGACCAAGGAGCATTATTGAGATCAAAATCTCCAGCACAGAACTTCATGAACCATTGTTGGCACTGACGCTTTTGTAGAGCATTGTCACTGTAAACTGAATGCAACTTTTCACAAGCTTGAAGTGCATTCTTCCCTTTACAGAAGTAAAATAGTAAAATGTGTTAAAAATGCACAGTTTGGTCTTCCATCTTCAACTTGTTGTAAAATCTTCAAAATCAAATTGCTGAAGTTTTTTTTAGCATAAAGCTATAACTGTCAGCTGTCAAATGAGATAGCAATAACATAGATGTGAATGACTCTAGTACTTCCCAAAATGAAATAGTGCCATCTGTTGCAAAAATGCTTCATGACTTTTCTGACAACCCAGTAGTTCCTTTAACCACTGGCTATGGGGCTAGCCCCTAAAGTTATGTTAATTTTTTGCTATTGTTTTGTTTTTGTAATTTTTCAGAGGACATGTGTGCTCACTGGGGAGAGAGAGAGAGGGAAAGTAAGAAAGCAACCCCATGGGGAGTGGTGGTGCTCCAATCTCCAATCCCTTTTCCTCCACCTCTCCCTCCCTCTAGGACTCTGGGCACACACACATACACTCATATGTGTGCGCACACACAGACACACACACACACACACACACACACACACACACACACAGACGCCTGGTGCGGTTTCTCAAGTCTCTGTGTCCAGGATGCAAACTGCACAATTGGCCATGTGGAATTCACCCCCCCCCCCAACTACCACAGCATGGGTTGGCCCAAGTTGTGTTACTTTAGACCTTCAGCTTGTAGTAGTTTGCTATTGCAGCAACAGAAAACTAATAAACGGAACTACATGTTGAAGTTATAAACTGGGACAGAACTAAGGACAAGGTACTAAAACTAATGGAGACGGTCATTTCCACTGCGTAGTTTATTAGCTGAGTAAACTAAAACAGCTACTCGAATATTAACCTTCAGAGGCTTACTTTTTCCTGATTGATTATTGACCTGACTTTACTGTTAATAGGAAATGACCAACACATAAATTATCAGCAGATTTATGTACACTTAGTATTGAAAACATTCAGGAAAAATGCCAGTAGACCTGCTCAAAAAATTCAAGTCACTACCCAGTAATATAGTTAAATTTAGCTATTCTACAAAGTATTGCCTTAGTTTGTTAAGGACCTTTTCTTTTCTGATGACATAGTAATATTTATTTATCATCTATGGTGTATCACAAAGTACAAACAGAATTTTACATATTTTATTTTGTTTTCACATCAATATATGAGATATTATTGATATCTCCATTTTACAAAGTTTAAATGAACTAGTACCTGAAACAGTGGTAGAAGTATCTGATCCTGAAGTCTGTAATCTTCAATAAAAACTCTAGGAAGTTAGGATAGAAGCATCAAGTCTCTTCTCTTAATATTTAAGATAATTGGGATGAATATACTAAGAGTTTTGCATGTCTATGCTTCTGAGTAAAAATCACTCATACTTGACTTTTGCTTTGCTTTGAAAAACATGACTTATTCTAGAGAAAAAAAAATATGTACCTTTTTAAGTTCCTGCTGTGGCCACTGGATTAAAAGGAAAGATAGAACAAAATGGTACTCTGTGTTCTAAATTTTATGAAAGGAGACTATGTTCAACAGATTAAATTTGGGGGCAAGTCAGTGACCTGGCAGTTAAGGTGGCTGGATCCTGCATTGCTGACTATATGGTTCAAGTCCTGAACTCAGCTAGGTGCCTGTTTATGTGGCCAAAATTCCAAGAGAAAAATGGAGGAGAAGGGATTGCAGCATGACCATTCCCCCATGGGAGATGTTTTCTCACTTTTCTTCTCTCTTTCTATCTCTCTTTAATGAGCTCACACTTCCTATAGCAAATTAAATTTTGGCAGAAAAACTAGCTTAGGCCCTACTATGGCATGTGAGGATTTATATACAGGGTGGAGATTTAAAATTATCTTAAAAATAATTTTATTTGAGTTTTTTTAAACTCAAATCTAAAACATACAAAGCAAGGTCATAGTTTTATACATTTGAAATGATAGAGCAATGTTAAATAATGGACCATGGACAAATCACCGATTTAATCTTTACCTGACCAAGTTGTTAGTTAAAAAGAATGAACTTTCTGGTGGGTCAGACTGTGCTGAGTATTTGAGTTTTTACTGAAGATTTAGAGCTGATGGGATTGAAGAAACTGAAGAATCAAAATCTTGATTTGCTTTTGGTGTTATAGTGAAGGGGACAGATATATCTGCCATTGGTAGAAAAATGAAATATACATGCCTGAACCTATTTGAAGACTTGAAATGAAACTGCTTTTGGAAAACTTAGTCAAAATAATTAGATTTGAGAAAATAAGCATTTGTTGAAACCTGGTACCTAAGCCACCTCACTCCTCACTGAGGAGTCCATGTGATATCTTTCTCACGGGAAGTCTGCTTGTCCCTCTAATTTCTAGGTCCTTACTAGCTACCACCCTTCTAACTTCTTTAGGCTATATCACACTTTTATTTTTATTAATTAAGTTTGTTTACTAATTAACCAGTGGAAGAAAGAATACAAGAAGGGAAGTGACATCAATTATTGGTAGAGATGATAAGGTGAATGAGAAAATTGTGAAGGAAAGTTATTAAAGTTAGAAGGACAGGCCAGCAGGTGGCTTGAAGGTTAAGGCAGAGGGATCCCACATGGCTGAATCCACAGTTAAAGTCCCAGACCCTGCAGCTTAAAAATCGTATGATGCATGTGTGTGCATGCCCAAAATCACAAGAGGAGAATGGAGTCGGGACTATGACATGGCAATCCTCCCTGGTGGACAATTTCTTACTTGCCCTCTTTTTTTTTTCCTTCCCCCTCTCTGTGTCCAGCAAATGAGTGTTCCCAACAGAAAAAAAAAGTTAGAAAAAAATTTTAAAACAGAGAAATGATTCCCACTGTATCAGACTGATGCTTCATGTAGCTGCAGTTCTGTTTTTCACGCAGGCACAAAGCACCATGTTATGATTGGGAAAGACATATTCTTATCTTATATTGATCTCCAAGACAAGAAACATTTACAAAACTCCAGTTTTGTCAGACTTCTGCATTAAAGTTTTGTAATAGACAGAATTCTAATGTAACCTTCAGATTGTCGGTACCTGGCCTGTATACACCTTGTCTCAGCTATTCAATTAAACACTAATCCAAGTGCTGCTGTGAAGGGATGTTGCAGATGTAATTAAGGTCCCCAAATATAAGAAGTTCTTCTGATAGGGAGATTATAATCATTGGCTCTTCCTGGAAAGGAAATGGACTCCTGAGAGGGATTTGATGCAAGGGAGAGTCTCTATGACTGTCCCTGAGGATTGAAAGGATTGAGGAGTGGAGAAGATGGGGGTTAGTTTCTGGCAGCTGGGAGTAGCTGCTAAACTAGAGTCAACAATAAGATAAGGACCTCAGTCCTATGTCTCTGGGAACTGGATTTTACCAACAACCTGGATGAGCTTGTAGATGGATTCTCTCCCAGAGTCTCCAGATAAAGTCACACTCTGGCTGGCACCTTGACTGTGAATTCTCAGGCTATGACCTGGACTTCTGATTCACAGAACTGAGAATAACAAATGAGTAATGTTTTGGGGTCCAGGTAGCAGTGTAGCAGTAATGCAATGCTCCACAAGACTAATCCACATGTGAAAGGTCTTGGTTCACATCCAGACCTCCTTCAACATGTTTGGTACCTGTGTCCCATAATCTGGGTCTGGCTGAAGGAGGAGGTTGATTTGTGGTGTGAAGATCCTGCTGAGGGTGCCTGTCTCTCTGTCTCTTTGTCTCTTGGTCTCTCTTACTCATAGAAAAAATAAAATAAGATTAATAAATATTAATAAAATAAATAAATAAATTTTTTAAGAGAGATTTTTGGTATAGGGCACATGTGCTCACTGGAGAGACAGAGAAAGACAGAAAAACAGAAACTGAGAAATCATCTCCTAGGGACATGGCCACATCTCAATCCCTTCTCCTCCATTCTCTTCTCAGGATCTTTGGCAAACATGTACATGCATCCAGTGTGAGTTTTAAGCTGCTGGATCCGGGACTCAAACCATGGTCAACTATGTGGGAGTCCAGCGATGTAACCACTACGCCATCTGCTGATCTCATGTTTTAAGCTGCCAAATTTGTGGTACTTTGTTAGAATAGTGAGAAAACTAACACAGATTTTTCAAAAACAGAAAAAATATCTTTCCATGCTGCTTATTCTGATGATTTTTTTTTTAATTTACTCTATACTATAGAACATAGTGCTCTTTTCTATCTAAAACTTAGTTCTTATTTTTGATTCATGTGATCACTTGACTACTTAGGAGTTCAGTAAATGAATTATTCATAACACTTAATATATTTGTTAAACCTTTGTATTTCTAGGTCCAAGAATCCTAATCACTTTAATCTATTTGCATATAGTAGTGCATTCATCACCTTCATTATTTTTTCTGGTTTTTAAAAATATTTTTCCTAAAGAGCAGTGATTAGACCTGAATAGGAATGCATGTGGTAGACAAATCAAGATTTTGTACAAAGGCAGGATAATCTTTTGAAGGAAAGAAAGTAGAAATGGAAATGTAGGAGGTTCTTTGTAGCATACACATTTTACATTTATTATTGTGCTTCTTGTAAGAAATGATCTATATACAAGAGATCTATAAAAGATTTCTAGAAAAAAATGTGTATGGATTGCAGCTTTTTTTTTTGTCTCAAAATAAACTTGAACTTTAGCTCCATTTTGCCTTGAATTTTTTTTAAGTAGCCTTTCTTCATTAGACTATACATGAATATTTCAAAACCAGAGGGTAGAATTAATGGAAGATTCTGAAAACGAGTATCAGAGCCCTGAAAAGACAACTCTTTACTCCTTGTCTCAAGAAAAAAAGAGGACTAGTCTGATTCAAGAGTTTCCCCTTTGTTCACTATAGAAGGCTGTGAAGAGATTTCAGTGGAGCTGGCCCTGGTGCCTGGATGCTCCAGCTCTGTGGCTTCTTCTCTCCCACAGGGTCTCTTTCTTCACCTGTTTTATCATGTGTCTGTGCCTACAAGTGCTTCCTGATCAAGGGATGCCTCTGGGAACAGTCATGGAGCAGAATACAAGCTGCTTCAGTCTGAAAAAAAAAAAAAAAAAAAAAAAAAGCAAAAAAACAAAAACCAAACAGAAATCCCCAAACCCTATATCTTAAAGGATAGGGGCAAAGTAAATAAATCAATAAAACCTGCGATGTCATTTATGGTTCAGTTTAACTCACCGTAGAGTTGAAACACAACTTGGCACATAGTAGGTATTCAGTATGAGTTCAGTGCATACATGGATCAGCCACCCCGCTCTCCACCCACCCAAGGTCTCTTATCTCAGCTTGATGACTTTCTAGGAAGGCTCACAGGACTAAGCATATAGTCATACTCACAGCTACTGTGTATTTCAGTGAAAGGATGCAAAGAAAACACTGCAAAGGTGAAAGGCCTAATCAGGAGGAAACCAAGCACAAGGTTCCAGAGTTCATTTCCAGGGGAGTCACACAGGATGTGCTTAATTATCCCAAGAATGAGTTTAGGTTTAAAATGTGTGAAATGTCATCTAACAGGGAAGCTCATTAGAAACTTAGTTCCCAGGGTTTTGGGGAGGGTTGGTCATGTGGGCAGTCATTGCCTGGTATTCCAGAGTGACAGAAGGGAAGTAGGTGTTTAGCATACAACATATTGTTTGCATAATCAGTTTATGCACAGTGAGCTACTTTCATCAGTTAGGGTGGTGGAACCCTCCCCAAATCTAAGTTTCCAGATGCTCCGAGGGCCAACTGTGCAAGCAGACCTTTCTGAAAATAATAGTTTGAGGCCTGTTGTCTTACTCTTTCCCGCACAGTGCTGAAAATTGGAGTTAAAGATTATTTAGCATCTGTCTGGCTAATACGTTTAAGAATAGAGTATGTTGATTGATAGCTAGAAAAGCAGTTGAATATTTTAATGTTTCAGTCACCTGCAGCTAAACTAAGGATTATTAAATTTGTTTCAAAGTAAAATAAGTTCTGTGAGCAATTATAAGATATTCCTTAAAACTCCAAGTAAGCCTATGGCTTTCGAAGACCCATTCAATCAAATTTTTTAATAGAGTGCTTACTATGTGTCAGAAATGTTGTAGGCACAGAATTGTTTTTGAGCAGGAGAAAAACCTTTGCCCTCTGGAAGCACATATTACATAAGAAAAGACAAAAATACAAACAAACAAATATATAATAAGTACTAAAAATAAAAATAAAGCATGGAAGAGGGATAGGGATAGGATGAATAAAGGATACAATTGTTAATATTGGGTTATTGGGAAACAACCATGATGTATTTTTCTATGTTTTCCTTGTGCAAACATGCATCATGATTTTTTTGACAACCCAACAGTTTAGTTTGAGAAGAGCTCTTTTTTGTTTGTTTGTTTTTTTAAGAGGTTTTCGCTATAGGGCACATGCGCTCACCATAAAGACAGAGAGAGTCAGAGAGACAGAAAGCGAGAAATCATCTCCCAGGGGGGATGGCCACGCCACAATCCCTTTTCCTCCATTCTCCTCTTGGGATTTTAGGCACACACTCACACGCGTGTGAGTTTAAGCCGCCAAGTCTGGGACTCGAACCACAGTTGACTATGTGGGAGTCCAGCGACGTAACCATTATGCCATCTGCTGGTCCCCCAGGAAGAACTCTTTAATAAGGTGACAATGACTTGAAGAAGGTTATTGAGAAAACAATATGGATATATATAGGAGAAAAGCTTCTCATGTAGAAAATACCACAAACACAAATGCCGATATGTGAGTATAAATGGTGTGTTCAAGAAATGGAAGAGAGGCAATGTAACAGGATTAGAGTGAGTCAGAGAGATGCAAAATGATGAAAGAGCCAGAGGGTATAGAGTCTTAGAGGTAATTCTCAACATTTTGGCTTTTATCTTGGGGATGATGGGAAGATCACTGGAAGGTTTTGAGTGGTATAGTGACATAAATAAACTTTGTTAAGAAGAAGACTCTAGTGGTCACGTTTAGAATATACATTGTAGGGAACAATGATGGGAGACACCAGTTTTAAAACCAATGCAGGAGACGAAGATGAGTTGGATCAAAGTGATCGTTTGGACATAGGAAACCGTGAAGAGCTAGATGTAGCTACAAGAACAGGTACACAGTGTAGCTGGTGAAGTAAAATTGCCAACAAGAATGACTTCAGGTACTGTTTTACACATGGGCCTCAAAGAATTTCATCCTCCTTGTAGTTTTTGATGGCCACAACTTTACTACTTTATCTACTGCCATCATTACTGGATGCACTCTTTGGCTTATGTCCTCACTACTCACTGCCTTAGTATCCCAGTATTTCGACTCCAGATTCTTAGGAGAAGAATCTGATTTTTCATTCAATTTTTCATGTGAGGATATAGATCTGAAGAAGTAATCACCATCAGCTTATAAAATGGCTTCCTTAGGATTAAGTTTTCATCCCCAAATGGTCACTGATCATTGGTTGAGGTAATGAAAGAACCACATGACAGAAAATATGAATATAGGCAGAAAATGTGCATGACATCTATTGAGAGAGGGGGAAATTCATGGACACTTTTTGTGAGAGATTTTTGCTATAGGGTGCATGCACTCACTAGAGAGACAGAGAACTAGAAAGTGAGAAATTACTCCCCAGATGGGATGGCCACAGTGCAATCCCTTATTCTCCATTTTCCTCATGGGATTTTAGGTGCACATACACACACGCCTGGTGTGAGTTTTAAGCCACCGGGTCTGGGATTTGAACTGTGGTTGACTATGTAGAAGTCCAGCAAAGTAACCATTATGCCATCTGCTGGTCCCCAATTTTCAGGCATTTTTAAAATTCATTCTGTTAATACTTCATTTGCTTGTGAGCTGAACTGTGCATGAAATAACTCTACTCTTAATTCTTGCCCTGCCACAATAGTGATTCTGAAATTATAGGATTGTTATTTGTTGATGAACTCATTTGGCCCTGTCTATCCAAATAGTAAATTGTCTCTGGTTTCCACTTTTTTGTATTGTAAGTATTTGCCCAGCTGTAATTGTAACAAATACGAAAATGACATTTCTCTCTAGATTACTGGAGAGTGTATCCTAAATACTACCATTCGACTCTTTTTTTTTTTTTTTTTTTTTTTTTTTTTTAAGTATGCTATAGGGCATGTGTACATGCTGGAGAGAGATAGAGAAAGTGAGAAATCACATGCCTGGGAGGATGGCTATGCCACAATCCCTTCTCCATTTTTCTCTTGGGGCTTTGGGCACACATACATGTGACTGGCATGATTTTCAAGCTGTCGGGTCTGGGACTCTAACTCTGCTGTGGCCATGTGGGATTTAGTGCCTTAACCTCTATGCCACCAGATGGCCCCTCAGTTCACTTTAATACAGAAAGAGAATGAATTCCATATAAATATGTGTGTGTGTGTGTGTGTGTGTGTGTGTGTGTATTACACATACATACATATATTTTATGAATATTTCTTTAGTCTTGCTTGTCAAATTTTTATATTTGTCCTTTAAATTTAAGGACTATGCTAAAGGAAGAAGAAAAGAAGGCGACTTTTACAAAGAATAAAATTAAATGACTATTTTAATTCTATATGAAACAGAGATGGACATGGACAATTGACTAAGATCACTTTTAAATAAATATGTAATTCAGTCCATGACTGAAAGAAACTTTAAAACTTTATACCTAATATTAAATCATAATAAAAGTTTTAAAGTTTCCAGAAGCTATTTAGAGGGAGTAGTTTTTATTAGTCACATTTATAAATGTTAGTTTTGATTATCTAGACCGCTTCTCATGCCTTCATTACTGGATTTTAACTTCTTATATTGTAAGTCTTCCTCTAAATTGTAACCTTTAATTATCACTGGAACATTGATTTCTTGAAGCCTTTGGGCTACAATTGACCTTTACATTTAAAAGAGAAATTTCTTTACCTTCTAAGCAGAAGGTGATAGAGAAGAATGTTAAACCACAAGAGAGAAACTTCAATTCGAAGTTTCTATATTAAACACACATGAAGTACAATGTTAGTTGTAATATTGCATCATTTGTATTGTTTTTGTCTCATACAGTTGGCTGCTATTTACTTAGTCTGCTAAAGTTCAAAAAGAGGGAGGACCTTAAATATGGATATTACCCAACACTAATTTTGTTTTAACTCAAGCTGAAAAATTCTTTAGTTTTAAAGAAAAGATCCAATCATTTAAGCTTTAGCCTGGGATGTTTCAGTTAGGATATGTGTTTCTATGCTGTCCAAACTAAGGAGCAGGAGGAATTACTATGTAGTAAATTGGGAAAGGTATGCAGTCTGTGTAATTTTCCTAAATTGTCAAATGAATGTGACTGTTTCCATTTAAATATGGATGACACATTTTTACATTTTTCAGTAGAGAAAGTCCTAGATTTGAAGATGATATCACCTGTCCAAACAATTATAAAGGGTGCGGACAAGGTACCCTTACAGATTTATAGAATCCAAGAATTAGGTGTGGAAAAAGAATTTGGAGATGATGTATTTAGCCTTTGTATTTCACAGGGTCAAGAATTGTGTCCCAGAGAGGTTCTGCGGATTCCTTATCTCATTCGTTAAATGGCAGAGAAAGACCTAAAACTTGATCAGTCTCTTGACTACCTATCCAGTGCTATTTACTACAGAGAGGCTCTTGATGAGGCATGAAATAACTTTAAGGTGAATCTTAAAACGCTTGATATTTCTACCATTGATAGTAATCATTTGCTTCCTTATAAATGTATGTAGACATAGACTAATGACAGAAAGGTACACGTGAATGTAAATAAAACAGAGAAGTATAAATTTGAAACATTTATGAGACAGTGAATACTGAATACTAACTGCTTATCCACTGATATTATAGAATCAATTTAGTTTAAGTATAGTCATGGCATTGTGGTATTAATAAAAGTTTTTATAGAGACATATATTTAGTATTCACATACAGAGTGAAAAAGAAATAGATGCAAAAAGTGTTGAAGAGAAAGTTCTGCAGGGGAGAAACACAATGCTTGAATGAGAACTTGGCAGTCAAGAGTTGTGTCCCTGCTGGTAGTCAAGGCCTCAAAGGAAAAGCTACCTGGGTGGGCCCAGCAAGGGGCCAGAATCTGGTTCTGTTTTCCATGTTCAGAAAGCTATTTTTATATTTCAGACTCTAGGGAATGGATTGAAACTATCCAAGCTTACCAGTTTATTAATTCATAGTGGGGAACTTCATTTCCAATGGTGGAAATAATTATACCTGCTACTCAGGACATTATCTTTGCAATATAAAAGTACCTGGGAAATTGAACTGGAATTCGGAAAGTTTCATAATGAGCAAGATGCTAGAGCTGCAGGAGTTGAATAGATTGTGCAACGTTTCATTCAGAAGTAGAACTGCCTGGAGACTTGCTTTTACTCTCTATCATTTCTTTCTAAAAAAGGATTTCTTTTAGAGGGGTGCTTTTCCCTTACACAACCCTCAGATACATTGAAATGATTATCCTCTAAGTTCTCATGGTTGGTCATTATCAAGAATGTCATGACCTCACACTAGACAAGTTTAATGTACATTTTTTTTTTTAACAGACTGATCTGTACTTTAGCCTTTGGTCAAGTAAAATGGATTTGGCAGACATGCTAACTTCATCACCAATACCTTTACAAAGTCCTCTTCCTTTCCCTGGTCTATCTACTGCCTGATACACAGGACACCAGAGGCCAGCAAACTAAATTTGGCCAGAGCCCCCTTTTTTTCAACTTGCAAGCCAATAGTGAATTTTGTTCTCTAAATGATTGAAAAACATCAAAAGAAGGAGAATATTTTATGACATATGAAAATTATGTGATGTTCAAATTTCAATGTGCATAATAAAAAGTTATTTTTAGGATAGTTTTAACACAGTCATTTATGGCAGAGTTGAGTAGTTGTAGCAGTGATGAAATGGTTTGCCAAATCTCAATATTTACTCTCTGACCCTTTGCAGAAAAAGTGTGCTGTTCCTGCAGTAGACAATATTTATTTGGTAAAATCTTTCTCTTGGTCCAGTCACTGTGGTACAGCTGTGACACAAGTGCCCTGTAAGGCTGGAGGCCACATTGCCTATGAGGTGGGTGCATAGGCACCCAAGATCTTGAGGATGTGGAGGGCTGGTATTGGGACCTAGTTCAGGGTACTCTCTCTCTCTCTCTCTGACATGTGCACACACTTTCTATCACAAAACAAGCAAGCAATGGTTTTTCGAAAAAGGTTATGTTTAGCAAATAACTAATCTCATTTAGATGCTGCTTCGTAATTTCTAATAACAAAGTATGGATGTTACTCACAATATCTAGATTATTTTTTTACTTATTTATTTTAGTAATTCATTCATTTAACCATTTAATACTCATTTTGTGTTTATTTCATAAAGAGATGGTTTATTGTCCCAGCTAGAGAAATTAAGATGGTCAAATTCAGGTCTAAATTTTAGAAGTCAGTGTTGTAAAGAAAAATTTTGCCCTTTGAAAATAATTCTCAGGGCCAGCAGGTGGCATGGTGGTTGAAGCGCTGGACTCACATGACTGACCACAGTTCGAGTCCCAGATCTGGCAGCTTGCTTTTTCATTCCCCTAATCTCTCGTGAGCACATGTGCCCTATAACAACATATTAAAAATAGTAATGGATAATAAATTAAAATAAATAAATAATTCCTTTTTAAAAAAGGAAATAATTCTCAATAGAAATGTGAAAGGCAGCCATAGACTGAATAAATTACAGGTTTGACTTTAAGTTTTAACTGGTTGAATCCCAAAAGTTCTTGAACTTATTTCTAAATTTATTAATACGTAGATTCTACTGCACTAGCAATGCCTGCACCTTTCTTTTGTATTAGTTAGAATAGTTATAGGGTAAAGGGCAAATTGGAAACAGAGAGGTATATCAAAAATATTGGCACATCACAATTATGTGAGTCATTCAGGTCCATAAGTGCTCTGAGACAGTCCCATTGCTGAAAATCAACCAACACATTTTATAGTCCTGAATGTAACTGGGGTAGTTTATTTTTGCATTTGGTTTGACACAGTTAAAGAAACTTTTAATATCTCTTCTGTATACTTTTATCTACAAGGCCAAACACAAAGCAGATTTTTTTTTTTAGGGAAAAATTTCAATCCTGCATTTATTCCCAATTCCCTAAACTTCAAGTCACCAAATCTATAATTCTTAGATCTGGAGTCTTTGAAGATAGTTTTTCAAACTAAAGACTAAAAGGCTGACTTCATGTCTATGGACCAATCTTTAATTCCATCCTGTCCTTAAAATGGCTCAACTTTTTTTTTTTTAACCCAAACCAGGTCATATATTTCCTTTGCTTAAAACTTTTCAATTGTTTCCCATTACACTTGCAATAAACTCTAAATTTTCAACCTTGGCCAATGGAAAAAAAAGTCTGACCTACCTGCTCCCTCCCTAACGCCCTCACTCTCAGGCTTTCTCCTTGTTCCCATGTCACTGTTAACCCTGGTCTTCTTTCCAGCCTCAAGGCTTAGGTGCTTACTGCTCCCTCTGCCTGAAGAACTGTGCCCTCATCATTCTCATCGCTTCTTCATCTCATTATTTAGGTTATTGCTTATTTTCATTTCCTTTCCTTTTTTTTTTTTTTAAAAAAAAAGCATTTATTTATTTGTTGTGATTTTCAAGCTGCTGAGTCTGGGGCCCAATCACAAAGCTGACCATATGGGGAATCCATGACCTAGTCATCATACCAACTGCAGGTCCCAAATACATGAACAACTTTCTTTCACCCTACCTAAAATAAGATAGTAGAGTTTTCCTCTTCCCATTGTCAAAGAAAAATTGCACTGGGCTGAACAAATTAAATACGCAAGAAAACGTATTCCAGGTTACTGCAACAGGGGAGAGAGATAGAACTGAATACCACAGAAATAAAAAGCAGAAGAGTGTTAAGTGCCTAAGTGAGCTAGTGGAAAAGTACTGAAGGAAACTGGAAGAGGTTGTCAATGTGATCAGGCTGTCTACATTGGCTAATTGGTGTACACAGGCTCCTACCAGCCCACAGATATTGGAAGATAGGGGCTCTCTCATGATTACATTTCAAAGGGATGGTCCAGATCCTTAACAAAGACATTCCTGGAGGGTAAAACTGGCAATAGGCTGTGGGAAGATTTACATCTCAAAGGGGCAGAGAAAGTATTCACAATTACCAGTTTTCAAAAGTAAATATTTTTTAAAAAGGGAGGAGGTGGTGGGGGGTTTACAGTCAGGAAGACACCTGTCCAAAGTTTAGTAGGTCAGAGGGAAATATGAAGGTGATATTGACAATGTTATGCTCTATCACAACATTCTAGTTATTTTCTTTATAACATAAAGTAGTTATTACTTAGTTAGTTTTTTTTTTTTTTTTTTTCTGTCTCTCCTAGAATATAAGAGGCATGAGAACAAGGTCCTTATTCATTGTTTTATCCTCAGTCCCTAGGACAGTGCCTAGAACATTGTAGATGCTCAAGAAGTATTAATCAAATAAATGAAAGAGAATAGGCACAGAGGGAAGTAGAGTCCTGGGGAGATATTCTGAGCATGTTGATTTTTCTTTAAGTGACTTTTGCTATAGAGTGCATGTGCTCCCTAGAGAGAGAGACGGAAGTGAGAAATCAGATGGCGATGTCACAATTCCTTCTCCCACATTCTCCTCTCAGGATTTGGGGCACTGTGCAAATGTGCCTAGTGTGAGATTCAAGCTGCTGCCAGGTCCTAAACTCAAAGCACAGTCAGCCATATGAAAATCCCAGTGCCTTAACCATTACGCCACTGCTGGTCCCCAAGTTGATGATATTAACAACTGGATCAGTGACTAGATTTCCTATTCTGTAACAGCCTATGGACATGAGGCTGGCAGGTGGCATAGTGATTAAAGTGCTGATCTCCCACATGGCTAACCACAATTTAAGTCCTGGACCTGGCAGCTTGAAAATCATGCTGGGTGCATGCGCATATGTCCCCCAAATCCTGAGAATGGAGAAGGGATTGTGGCATAGCTGTCCTCTGTAGAGAGTGATTTCTCATACCCCCCTCCCCCTTATCTCTGTCTCTCTCTGGCAAGCACTTGCTCCCTATGGCAAAAATATTTTTTAAAAAAAGACCCTATGGACATACATGGTATGAAAACATTGTAACTGTGAACTGGTAACTACTAATTGGAAGCTTAAATGAAAACCTATGAAGAAGTAAAAGACCATATTCAATAGCAAGAATACATAACGGCACATTTAATTAGCTCATATCGTTCCTTTGTGTACTGCTCCTCGTTCTTCCATGGCAGATTTGCTGCTGAAGCGAGACCTTGTACTTTTTGGCTTTTTTTATTTTTATTTTTTATTCTTAGTAAGCATGTGTCCGTTCCAAGACTCAGAATATTAACGTTATCAAATACAGTTAAGAAAATTCCACTCTACAGAGACAAAATGTCAAAGGTAATACCCCTAAAAAACTCGGGCACATTCCAGATTCATGAAGTCACCAAGGCATAAGTGTGACTTTCATAATTAAACTAACTAAATCACAACATCCAAGTTATAATGTATTCATTTTATGCAAATGTATCAGCAAAGAGCAAAATGTTACAGTACTGGAAAATCATGTTTTTCATGAAAAACAAGGATGACTCATTAGGCATGCATCCCACAAAGTCTGTTTTGTATCCAGAGAGCCAAGAAAATATAGATCAGATCCCATTTCTGAAATTTATTTTTTTAGAAACACTGGTTCTGGATGACTGGCTCTTGAAAGCTGAGATAATCAATCAGAAAATGATGACATCCTTTGCTTAAGGTTAATTGTACTCTCAATTGCCTTTAAAAGATCATGATTTTATGGTAATGAGGTAAAGCTAATGTTCAGAAATTCAGATCACTTACCATGAAGTTTTTACAAGAAATATTATACCAGTAAAGAATAAGATGTTCTTTTAAATTAAATAACTCTCATGCATCATATTTTGTTTCCTTAAACACATAGTATGTTTGATTGGGAAGTGGAGCAGAACTTAAAAGATCTCAAAATCCTTAATTAAAAAAAAAAATGACAGCTTAGAGGTATATAATTGTGTAAAAATATATAAAGTGATTTATTTCAAATGGAAAATGTACAGAATTTTATGAGACATATTCACTCATGTTTCCAATCTGTAAAGTTTTTTTTCCCTTAAATATCCAAACACATACCAACACCCTGGCTATTCTAGATTTATTTATTTATTTACTTTTCCTTAAACATATTTGAGTGGTGGTTGGTTGTAGAAGTCAGGGTGTAAAAATAGGGACCTACTCAAGATTTTTATCCTAGAGGCCAGAGGGTGGCATGGTGATTAAGGTGCTAGACTCCTACATGGCTGACTGTGGTTGGAGTCCTAGACCTGCTTTCTCTCTTTCTCTCTCTCTCTAGTCAAATTAAATAATGATAATGATGATGATGATAATGATGATAATGATAATGATAATGATAGTGATAATGATAACGATAATAGGGACCAGCAAATGGCATTTTGGTTATGTCGCTAGACTTTCGTGTAGTCATCCGTGGTTTGAGTCCTGGACCTGGCAGCTTAAAACTCATGCTGGATGTGAGTGTGCATGCCCAAGATCCTGAGAGGAAAATGGAGGAGAAGGGATAGTGGCATGGCCATCCCCCCTATGGGATGATTTTTTACTTTCTGTCTCTCTGGCCCTCTTTATCTCTCTGGTGAGCACATGTGCCGTATAGCAAAGAATCTCTTTCAAATAATAATAAAGAAAATTAAATATTTATTTTGGGGGGGGGGGGAGGTTTTTGCTATAAGGCACATGTGCTCACCAGAGAGATGAAGACAGAGACAAAAAGCAAGAAATCACCCTCCAGGGGGCATGGCCACACAGCAATCCCTACTCCTCTATTCTCCTCTTGGGATTTTGGGCACATATGCATGCACACACCTGGAGTGAGTTTAGGCCACTGGGTCTGGGACTCGAACCACGGTCAAATACATGGGAGTCCAGTGACATAGACATTACTCCAACTGCTGGTCCCAAGAAAATTAAATAATTCTTAAAAAAAAAAAAAGATTTGTATCCCTATCCAACAAAAGTACACTAAGCGCTCTGAAAGGCATCACATTTTTTTTCATATGGCCTATCCCTGAATAATTCCTGTAAATTTGATTATGTTTTATACTAGTGACCCAAATGTTCTGCCCAGCCTAGATCTCCTCTCTGCTCCAGACTAGTCTGTGCAACTGTTTACTTGACGTCTGCTCTTGGATATCTCACTCACCAAATCACTGTAATAGAACTTTTTACTTCTTTCCATCCCATCCTCTTCAACCTGTGTCTACTCATTTCTTTCACTATGATAGCACATTTTCTACACATGTGCTACGTCTCTACATCCTAAACAGTTTCTCAAGCTTGGGAGTCATCCTTAATATCTTTCTCTCTCTCTCTTCCCCCTCTCTCTCCTATATCAGGCCTTTAGTACTTTCTACAAAGTTAATGGCTAAAATATATCTTCTGTTGCCTTCATCTCGGTTCAGGTGCTCAAACTCTCTCATAGGATTATTTAAGCAACCACGTAAATCAGTCCTCCAAACAAATCCATTGTCCCCCACAATAGTGCTCTTCTCAAAATCCACATTGGGTAATGCACGTTCTTGCTTATGGCACTGCGATGGTCTTCTATTGTACTTAGAATGATATTCAAACTCTACCATGGTTTCCAAAACTATCTTCCTCCCCACCTCATACCATGCAATGCCCCTCTCACTTGCTACATCATACTCATTGGTCTTTACTGGATAAATAAACCACATCTTACCTGATTTAAAGTCTTTGCCTATGTTCTTCTACTCAGATGCTCCCTGTCCACACCCTCTGAGAGATTTGCCTTGATAATTATATCTAGAGAAGGCTCTTCTCTGCTATTCCCTACTTCTGTCTTTTTTTATCATAGACATCATTGTAATTTGAAATAAACCTATATTTTTCTTCATTTTTTAATTTTTTTTTTTTTTTCTCTTATAGGATGTGATCTTCAGAAGACCAGAAATCTTGGTCTTGTTCATCATTCCATGTTCAGTTGCTAGCCTACGTCTGACACAGAGTAGATGCTGCACAGATATTTTATGGATAAATGACTCTTGGGGATACAGAGTAAAATAAGACATGGTGCTTTCTATAGGCTCTCACTGCTGGTTGATACAGGACCCTTACAGAAAGGTCTACACATACTCCACGAGAGTTAATTAGAGGCTTCCACAAAGTTCTGTGGGTGCTGAAGGAAAATGAAAATGTACTGAGGGAATACACAGAGAACTCTGAAGAAATTAGGGACGTCTCCCTAGTAAGATATTTTAACAAAGAAAATGGTTCTGTTTAATAAGATTCAGGGTATGTAAGAAGAATCTGAGTAATTCCCTGCTCCTCCCCTTTATCCACCTCTCCATTAGTACTGAAATATACATGTGTAGGGAGTGAAATCTATAGGGATGGTCACCACCCAGGCAGGTCACTGTAGGTCTAATTTCTCTTTCATGTTTCTTCTGTAAGCCACTGTGTCTTTAGAAACTTTCCTAATGAGTGGGTAGTCATTTCTATTTAATTAATTTATTCCCTTCTGAAAACTTCACATTTATTTATTCTTCTTGTGTCAGAAAGAACATTTTTTTTCAAATGTTTTTTTCAGGTCCAGTAATTTTGGACTCAATTTTTTTTTCTTGTACTTGAAAAATCATATATATATAAACTTGATCTCTTTCCTTAACATTTTCTCTTCTCCCTCCTTCTCTTTCCTCCTTCCTTCTACCCTTTTCTCTTTCTCTCTTACTGATAACATATGAGGCCAGATGGTGGCACAATAATAAAACACTGTACTTTCCAAGGCAGACTCACAGGGAGGGCTGCGTATCTGGGCCCAGAGATCTCCCTGAGTATTCTGGCCACACTTGTGCCCATGATTCAGGTTGGTTGAGGCTGCCATGGATCATGACATCAGAACTATGTTGGGGGTGCCATATGTCTGTCTCTGGCTCTCATTCATAAAATAAAATAGAGAAAAAGTGTGTGTGTGTGTGTGTGTGTGTGTGTGTGTATTATTATAAACGTTTGGTGTCAGGGCTTGTGTGGATTCTTTCTCACCAGTCCATCTGCCCCTATATTTTCTTTAGTCTGAATACATGCTAAACATCTTCCCTCCACTTTAAATATATCAGAATTTCTTTCTAAGCCTTATAATTTTATTTGGTATTAAGTTTAAGTATCTCATTATATATTTAAAAGTTATCCTTGAGACTTGCTCACACTTCTCAGTTTCTGCTTCTGTACTTCTCATTTTGTCCTTTTTGGTGAAGCCATTTTGGCCTTGAGTACCAGGTTGAGAAGAGAATGTAAAGAGAATCAAATGTCATTGTTAATATTATCTTCTGGATGCCAGCATATTTTCTGTGATTGAATATTCTACAGAGGTCAAGTCAGTCTAGAACTTCCAGAGGTCAGAATTTCCAGTCAGTGACAAACCCAGAAAGCTGTTTTAGTACACAGGGTCATGAGATATTTCCTAACCTTTGAGAAATGATTTGAAAATTTAGATAATAGGCAAATCAATGTTAATTTCTTAAGTTCTCAAGACCTAAGAGAGTATATCATTTGTGAAATATAAATTAGATCTAATAAATTCAGGTGTGGAGGAAATTTTGCAGGTTTGTTTTTTTTTGGTTTTTTTTTTTTTTTTTTTTTTTTTTCCATCGAACTTATCCACTTACCAGAGAAAGACAGAGAGCAGAAAGAGGGAAAGTGAGAAATCACCAGGGCAATGACCACACTGCAATCCCTTCTTCATTCTCTTGCGATTTGGGGCATGTAGGTGTGATTCTCAAGCTGTCAGGTTCAGGGCTCAAACTACAGATGGCCATGTGGGAGTCTAGCACCTTAACCATTACACCATCTGCTGGCTCTTCATAGTATTTATTTTTAAACACTTAGGGCCAACTGAGCGTGAAGCAGCTGGACCCCGCATGACTGCACGGTTTGAATCTTGTACCTGGCAGCTGGAGAAGCATGCTGAGTCTGTGTGCTCAAAATTCTAAGAAATGGATAAGGAGAAGGGATTGAAGCATGATCATTCCCTGTGGTGGAGGGATGTTTTCTCATTTTCTCTGTCTCTGTTGAGCACACACGCCCTCTGGCAATTTAAAAAAAGAAAAAAAAAAAGAAAAAGAGAAAAACTTAGTTCAAAGTCTCCTTCCAACTAACAGGAAAAAATCAAACTCAACCATTTTATTTCTACCTTCCCATTGTGTGCCAATGTTTTGGTGTTTGAAGAAGTGCCAAGCCACTGAGTTGACCTTCTTTGTCATTTTCCATCCTGGGACTGCAGGCCGTATTCCACTTCTCCATCTGAGGACTCTAACTTTTCTCTACCATCTGGCTTCTCAAAGTTGTGCTTTTTCTGACCTTCACCTCCAGAACATCTGGCCCACTCTTTTCAATGGCTCTTATAGGTTTTCAAAAGACAAGACAAGCCATTGACTGTAGGCTTTTGTTGCTCTTTCCTGAATCAAATTTCACAGAGAAAAAATTACAAAGTTTTCCTCTCTGCTTGAAATAAAAGGTTGGAGGAGAATCCAGAGAGACAGTAACACATATCTTATCATGTCAGTCTTGGTAAGACTAGAATAGATCTAGTCGTGGAAATATAATTGGCTTATTCCTGAAATTGTGGTGTGGTAAATGGGGCTTGCTTTTACATTCAAGTATGAATTCTTTCAGAAAATATTCATATAGTGCTCACTGTGTTCCAGACAAAGTCTGTACACTTGTAACCTAGGATATGTCAGTGAACTGAACAGAGTAAGATGTTTCTTTTTATAATGTTAACATTTCAGCAGGGGAAAACATAATAAATAGCATGGCATATTTTGATAGGATGGAAGAAAGGAAGAGTAGACCAGGATAGGGAGGATAGAGTGAAGGACTTCCTTATTTAAAACATTACTTCTGATTTTGTCTCATATCTTAAGTAGCTTCTCTTCCTCTCCTTTTTCAGATAGACTCCTGGAACTGTTGGCATCTTTGGGATCCTCAAAAGCTTATAGAGAACAATGGGTTCTGTATGAAAGGATGAAATAAGTTACAGGTGAAGGGAAACCTGAACTGAAATTTTTCTCAGGGTGTTTACAAGAGTGGAGGGGGGAAGATTAAGGTAGAAAGCTCAAGAACCAAAGGCAGGGCCTGCAAGGGATATATTAATATCATGTTTGGTGCAGTCTTCATAGTTTAAAACGAGGAAGTCATGTCTTTGAATGTATCAGATTTATTCTTTTTTGCTCAATTGTTCTTTATATATGGTTTTGGTAAAGATTTGTTCTAGGCGCCAGAGATCCTAGGTGACCTTCCCTGCCATGATGTCTACAGAAAATGTGGGAAACTGGGAAGATGATGTTCAAAGAAGGACAGGGGGACAGTGTTATGTTTTTTAGTGTGGATTCAATGACCAAAATAACCTTTTGGGGAATAGAATGTCAGACTGTGATCAAGTGGCAAATTAGTCTGTGGATTGGAGGACTAACCATAGTGGCCTCGTGACCAGGGAAAATCCAATGTTCAGAATAGTTGGAAGGGCTGATTCACGCAGTGCAAGTCCTCCATTGATGTTTAAGATAGCATATATCTGGTACAAGACTGCATCAGACAACTGAGCATCAACTGGAAGACTATGATTCTTTCCATCATACAAAGCATGAGGGAACCAGCAGTTAGCGTAATGGCTATGTCGCTGGACTCCCACGTAGTCGACCGCGGTTTGTGTCCTGGACCCGGTGGCTTAAGACTCACGCCAGGCGCGTGTGCATGCATGCCCAAGATCCCTAGAGGAGAACGGAGGAGAAGGGATTGCGGTGTGACCATCCCCCCTGGGGGGTGATTTCTCGCTTTCTATCTCTCTGTTTCTCTCTGTCTGTCTGGCAAGTGCACGCGCCCTATAGCGAAAACCTCTCCAATAAATAAATAAATAAATAAATAAATAAATAAATAAAAAATAAAACAAAGCATGATTCAAACATCTATTTTCAGGACCAGCAGTTAGCGTAATGGCTATGTCGCTGGATTCCCATGTAGTCGACCGCGGTTCGCATCCCGGACCCGGTGGCTTAAAACACGCCAGGCGCATGTGTGTGTGTGCCCAAGATCCCGAGAGGGGAATGGAGGAGAAGGGATTGCGGCGTGGCCATCTCCGCTGGGGGGTGATTTCTCGCTTTCTGTCTCTCTGTCTCTCTCTGTCTGTCTGGCAAGTGCACGCGCCCTATAGCAAAAACCTCTCCAAAAAAAAAAAAAAAAAAAAAAAAAAAGAGAGAGAGAGAGAGAGAAAAAAAAACATCTATTTTCTAAGAAGGCAATGTTTTTTATGAACCTACATTTAAATGTTATATTTGTTTTTGGCACTGTTTACATATGTGGTGATATGTATATTACCTGTCTTTTTATCTCCCTTGATTCAATATTTAATTACATATTTTTCATCTGTTTATTACATTCCCCTTATCCCAATGCCTTTGTAGAGCATATATTTTTTTATGTCTTTCTACCTATTTATCTTCATATGTTGATAGACCAATTCCTGACTATGTGGGACAGAGGAACGACAGTTGCTGTAACAACTAAATTCTAAATTTAGAGCTTTAATCTGATGAAAGCTTATTTCTCACAATCTTTTTTTTTTCTTTTTAAGATTTTTACCATAGGGTGCATATGCTCACCAAAGAGAGGAGAGAGAGAGAGAGAGAGAGAGAGAGAGCAAGAGGGAAAGTGATAATTTGCCCCTCAGGGAGGATAGTCATGCCATAATCCTTTCCCCTCCATTCTTCTCTTGAGATTTTGATCATGCAGGCACATATGCCCAGCACGATTTTCAGGTTATCATGTTTGGAACTCTAACCGCAGTCATTCATGAGGGAATCCAGCATCCTAACCACCATGCCACCTGCTGGCCCCACCAAGCTTAAATCATTTAACTTGGGTGTCCTGGGTGGGCAGAAAGTTTCCTCCATGTGGTAACTCAGGGACTCAGACTCTTTCCATCTTGAGCCTTCAACATCTCTCGGGGGTTCTTACATCAAAAGAGAAGTAGTAGTAGATAATTAATATTGCTTTGTAAAAATCTCAGCATGGAAAAGACAAACAATAAATTTATCTATATCCTCTTGTGAGAACTAACTACATGGTTCTTGAATAAAAGGAAAATTTGTAAAATGTAGTTCCCGAATGGCTTAAAATATTGAATCTTTCCTTTCAAAGGGAGCATACAATTTTTTTGGGTACTAGGCACCTGTGTCACAACCATAATTGCCTTACTCTGACGTAATTCTGTATAACAATGTATCCATATTAAGCATCTTTCATTTTATGTCAAAAATCCATATTATTACAAGTTATTCCAATAATTTTATGTCTTATTTCTCACATCATTTCTTTACAGTATTGATGAGTAGTTTGCTTTTATTGCCTTATAAAGGAATGTCAAGGAGTAGGCAGTTTGGTTGGTTCAGCTTTGACAAAGGTAGAGATGAAGTGCTCACTATCCATAAACAGCATACCAGGGACATCAGACCCATCTTAGCTTTCTTATTTTTGGCAAAATAGGCCAGATGGGGAAGACCACACACTGTTGGTACATTCCTCTTTCCCACAAACATCCTTGATGTATTTGTGTTGCTAATCAGTTTTATGAGCACTTACTCTAAGAATGCAAATCCATGACCATGAGACTATTATTTTTTTCTGTGTTATACCAGAAAGTTACTGAATTACATCAAATATCCAATGTTCATTTTGATGAAATATATTTTGCTATTGATTTATTTTTATGAGTCATGTTTTTATTAGGTCAAAACCACATGATAATTTAACTATAAAATGTAGGACAAAATATGAGAGGAATGATGTGTGTGGTATCATTTACAGACGTGATACAGACACAAGGAATGAAGGACACTTTACAAATAACAGCATCATATTCTTATCTGCTTTCAGACTTCTCATCTCATCTTGTTAAAAGGAAAAAAAAAAAGCAGAGTGTTCTTTCTAGCCTCAGACAAGAGAACAAGATTGCTCCATCTTTCTTCTTTTAAATATCATCAGTACAACAGAATATCCATACATCAATGTATTCTTTCAAATTTGCTAGTCATTTTCTGAATTTCTAAGATATTTTATTCCCAAATTCATTGGCTGCATACATATCACCAAATCATTTTGAAAGCTGTAAAATATAATGCAAAAGTGAACAGTCACTTCCATCCTCTGTCAAAAGATAAATAAAAAGACAGCTCATCCTAAATTGATATGCATCAAGAGATTTGTATGTCCTCCTGAAAAACATTACTATATTATTGTCCCCAAGCACTGCTAGATGCATGGCATTTATGGGTAAGACGTTTTTGTCCTAAAGGCACTTTAATTTTTACTGAATTAATATCATGCAGTAACTCCACTTTTTCTGAATTTGTCATCCAACCCTGGATGGTAAAGGGACAGAATCATGTACTGCAAGGGTTTGCTCGTTCATGTCCTACTGTCAGCATGTAAAGGTATCTCCTTCCCTGCTATTAACAGTAAGTCTGAACTTGAATCTAGCAGGGTGGCTACTGTCAGGGGAACAATTCAGCTGTGTAAAATTACATCAAATAAAACCTGTTTTGGCCATTGTAAGGAATGCAATTGCTCAACAGTAAGCTTGCCTGAGTCTGAACAGACGGAAGAAAAGTGGAGCAGACTGCTCCACAGATGATGATAAGCAATAGTTAGACCCAAAGATGGGTGGCTTGATCTGAGGGGAATTAAAGAAGCCATTTGCATTGGATGTTGGAACAGTTAAGTCTTGCTTGCAGTCAGTGAATGTCATTGGAAGCTGCTTTAAATAATGTGATGCAACACATATTTTATGTATTTGCAAAGCCAGATGGGATAAGGAATAAGAATTTTAGAGGGAACAAACTGACAAGAAATACTTTTATGGATGTCACTCTGAACTGATGTATTATGGAGAAGTAAGCTAATGGGCTTAGGAAAGAAAGGATTATCATGAATATTAAGCAGAAATCTCAGATTTTATCAGGACTTTAAAGTTTCTGTGCATCTTATTGCCTGTAGGCAATAAAAAAGAACACATTTCCTATCCCTGCCATCTCATGCTTAATGAATGAGCTACTTTGTGTGTGTGCACACATGTGTACATGCATGTGTGTGTAGATGTTTGTGTGTCTGTTTGCAGACATAAATATAGATACATATGAGAATTGAACTTCTTGCATCACTCTTGATATTTTATGTAAGTTTATTGAATTACCAAATTTATAGATAAGCTCTGAGTTGCAAGTTTATTTTTACATAGAAATTTTATTATGAAATAACTTTAACTTTCTAGAACTGCAAAGATAATGTGTAGTATTTTTTACACTGTTCTCTCAGCTTCCTCTATGTTAACTTCTTTTGTAACTTTGATACATTTATCAAAACTAAAAAAAATGAACATCAACATGATTGTAGAAACCAGCCTATAGCCTTCATTAAGATTTCCACAGTTCTTTCTTTAATTTCTTAATTATTTTCTCTGGATTTCCAGAATAGCACATTAATTTTACTTACCATGTATGTCTTCTTGGTCTCTTCAGATCTCTAATAATTTATTGCTCTTTCTTGTCTTATATTACCTTAATTTTTTTTTTTGAGAGGATTTTTTTTTTTTTTTTTTTGCTATAGGGCATGTGCGCTCACCAGAGAGACAGAGAGAGACAGAGAGACAGAAAGTGAGAAATCACCCCCCAGGGGGGATGGCTACACCACAATCCCTTCTCCATTCTCCTCTCAGGATCTTGGACACGCACGCACACATGCCAGGTGTGAGTTTAAGCCCCCGGGTCTGGGACTCGAACCACAGTTGACTACATGGGGGTCTAGCAACATAACCATTACGCTAACTGCTGGTCCCTGACCTTAATATTTTTAAAGAATTCTTGTGGTTACATATATTGTAGAACATTCCTGAGCCTGATATTTTACCATAAATAAACTGAAGTTATGAAATTTGTAAAGAATGCCACAGAAGTAATGTGCTTTTCTCGCCATATTATATGGGGGAGGGAATATACAATAAGAATGGTTTATTACTTGATTAAGGTTATTTCTGCCATATTTTCCCCGCCATACTATTATCTATCTGCTTTAAAATCCATGTATCTTTCCATACATAGGGGATATAGTAATTATTATTATTTTTAAATTTTTTATTTGTTCCATGACAGTAAAAGACAGAGACAGAGAGAGGAAGAGAGACAAGCACCCTCAACACGGTCTCATGCTGAGATCCACATGCCTCACCCCGCCCATTCTTGGCCAGCCAGCGTCACGAGCAGTGAGAAACCAAACCCACAATCTTCCATCTGAACCAACATGTCTTAAGCAGTGCATTTGCTGCACAAATGAGCTAGACCAGTAATTAGTATTGTGCTATCTTATGTTATTAACCATATTAGGTGAATAGCAATATATCAGTTTTAAGGCAAAAACAAAAGCACATAATGTGGAACAAGAACCCTTTGCCTCCTGAACATACAAATAATATGATATGCATATAATCCCTAGATTAGCACTGCTAAAAAGTAACTGTTTTTTGACTCATTTAACATTTCCAGTGTATGTATAGCAATACTAAAGAATGGAAAGTAGGTTCTTTATCAATTAGTCCTTTTACTTTGACCTTTCATATTTTTCTTTTCTAAACATGGCCATTTAGTAAGTTCACTTTGAAATAGGTAAACAGTCTATTTGAACAACTGGTAACATTTGTTTTGTATCTATCACTTTGATGTAGACACAGGCTCTATTATAGTCTCTTGGACTCGGAAGAGAAAAGTAAGAACGGCTATGGGCAGAGGCTACATCAATTAAGTTGCTAAGATGAAAACAGCAAACGATAGAATAAAATTATAAGCAGGTCTGTGATTCTAACATTAGGTATTTATGAACATTTATAATGCACATGGACTATGAAGGAGAAGCAAATACATTACAGTGACATACAGGGTACCTTCCTCAACAGTGTTGATGGTTTAAACAATTCCACAATGAGGCTGAGGTTGGGTAAAGCAGTTGATAACTGATTGTAAGCCATTTCTTTCTATGATTTTATCTAAATCTGTGATGTTAAAGTTAAGTCATGCTTTGGTCTCATTTGAAGGGGATTTGTTGACGTTGATCACAAGACTTTAGCAGGAAAAATTCCCCTTAAAGTAGATCTTCACTGAAACTTATGATTTGAGGAAGCTAAAAAGGAATGAAAGGAAGTAATGAAAAAATCTGTGAGAAAGCTGTACATCAGATTACTTTATTGTCAAAATTTTCAACTAGCTTTAAGCTCCACCAATTAGTACCTGGTAATTAAAGTTCCACTATAACCTTGAGGAGACCCACCTTCAGAGGCAAAAGAATGAGAAAAAAATTGGCTCCCCTTGCTTATTGTCCACGCCTGGAGTTTTATCAAGAAAATAAGAGTAGAACTAGAGAAACAGTATTTTTTCCAATGTTATTATTATCCCGTTTTATTGGTCGTGACATGGCAAACATAGGTATCAGATACTTAACATATGTGCAATCTTGAATATTTTAATATATTCATGATCTATGCTGATTCTATTTACCTAGTTGGAGTTAGAGACTGAAATTCCACTTACAAAGATACATGAAACAATAACAAACTCAGGCTTCATGCATTTAGAGAAATACATTAATAGTAATAGTCTTGAAGAGACCTAGGAGTTTTAAAATTATAGATATAAATTTATATGACCTAGATTTCCTCCTCTCCTACAAATTGGAGTCATTTTATTTTATTTTTTTCATAAACTGGTTTTAGTATTTATGGCAGGCAGGAAAGAAGAAGCAAAGAAGGAAGGAAGATTGTCAGCTGTTGGACTCAGTCTTGGACCCATGTCATGTATCTTTTTTAACAGACTTGGCAGCTAAAGGATTCAAATGACTTTGTTAGTCCAAATGGCATCAATGAGTATGCCTTGCTGTCCTGCTGTACACGGTTCAGTTTAAATGCATAGAGGAGAGGGGGAGGAGCCAGAGAAACAAGTCTCAAAACTAGTATGACAAAAAGGAAAGTGAAGCACTTAAACTTCCCACTAATTCTTCATGCTACTGAAGAATGAGACTTGGAGCAGAAGACCCTTATTTTAGCAGGATTTGTGGACATTTAGTGTCGGGTCTTGGATAAAGTAAGAAAGGGTGAGCTAAATGCAGTGTGTAAGAAATAGAGGGGGTATGAGAGGTAAGAGTCTTCTAGAAGAGAGAGGCTGAACAGCATCTAATTGTCTACATTAAAATGTAAACATTCTAAATTAAATAAAATTAAAAAATCCTAGTGCTCCAACTCTTGACACCAGACACAATAATTTTGAGTGACTAGGTTGGGATAAAGCAGAGAAAGGGCGTTGATTTTATATTAATCTTTTACAGAGCAGAAGGAAGAGTTTGCATATAAAATATGTCTTGGAATCCACACGAAACTCAAGAAATTCAGAGGTGGAAATGGCTTTGAAGATTTAGGCTCCAGAGATTCTCAGAAACATGGGGATATTCGGACCAACAGGTGGCATGGTGGTTAAAGCTCTGGACTCTCCCATAGCTGACTGCAGTTCAAGTCCTGAATCTGGTGGCCTGAAACTCATGTCAGAAGCATATGTGCACATGTCTAAAATCCCAAGAGGATAATAGAAGGGATCATAGTATGGCCGTCCCCCCGGGGAATAATTTCTCACTTTCTCTCTGTCTTTCCAGGGAGTGCATGTGCCCTATAGCAAAATCTCTCTTAAAATAAAAAAGAAAGAAAAAGAAAAAGGAAAGAAAAGAAAAGAAAAAGAAACATGGGGACATTAAATCTCACTTAAAAACAATTTTTTTAAGACAGAGACTCATCTGTTGCAAATGTCCTGCCTCAGGCTCTCAACAGGGACTACAGATGCACTACCATGTCTGATTCTTTTTTAGACAGGGTCTGGCTATTACCCAGGCCAGTCTTGAGTTCACAATCCCCTTGCCTCAGTCTCCTGGATCACTGAGATGACAGGCACTCTTCCAGCCTTTATGTTGGACCAGGAATGAATAATTCAGGCCTCTCATGTGACCCTGACTTACAGGGCACAGTGTCTTAGCAGTGCCCACTGTGGTTGGGCCCTCACTTTTAGTTTTATGTAAACCTTGAAGGACAGGATGGCCTCGGCTGCCATTTTGGTCTTTTAAGCAGTATATGATTGTCAGTAGTAGAACCAGGTCGGCAGCTGACTGCCAATGAGATGGTAACTGCTGGCCCTACTGATCACTAAACTGCCTCCAAGTGATAAGAATTTGGCCAGGGATTGCAGCTTGAATAATTTCTTGGTTGTATGTTACTCAGAATGTTCTCCTAAAAGTATTTCAGACGTAGAGACGGGAAAGAACAGAAAGAGAATGTACCTTATGACTGTTGAGGGAAGTGTAAGAGCACCTGGCCTCATGTGATATTTATTTTTCCCTATAAAGAGCAATAAATTACCTTGGTTATGAAGATGAATGATATCAGCCATCCTATATCATTTGTAGCTCAAGTTATCTTTATTTATTTATTTTTTTTGAGCAAGTCACAAGGACCTGTTAAAACTGAGATTTAAACACAACTATAGGATAGTAATTATTTTAAGGTGACTTGTTTAAGAGAGAGATTGTAGTTGGGCACAGGGATGGAAGGATTCATGGGTTTAGATCCATAGAAAGATTCTGTCCTGAACAAATAAAGCATTTAGCTGCCATCTCTATTATGAATTGATGTTACTAATCTTAGCAAAGTTAAGAATAAAAATTGAGTATTTATACAAACCAATCTGGAGAAGGAGCCTTTTAAATTACCTTTTAGACTGTGAGTTTAATTGAATTGCTTTCATTTATTTCAGTCTAATGATAGTGAATTTGCTGAGTGATACCATTATTTGAAATCTGCTTTATTCTGCCTAAAACCACAGGACCTATATTCTTCATCTTTAGAAATTCCCTACAAAAAGTAACACTTGTGTGTAAATTGGAATCCACCAGAGTCCTATTTGAAGGCCAGTCTCACAGATAGGCTGGCAGGATGGAGGAAGAAAATGTATGCTTTCTACCCATGTGGTTTTGGAAGAAATGGACTAGATACAGTCAAGTGATGATTATGGTTATGCTCATTTATTTGTCAAGTGCCAAGGAATACACTTGACAGATCAAGGAGAGACAGATGAAGACACCTTGTCAGTTTCATAGATAATGTTGCTCCAGGAAAATAAAGCTTCTGTGCACCCTCAAGGCAGGTATACGATATTTTTGTGGTCAGTTGAGCAGTGTATGAAGTTATTTTCATATTCTTTAGCACATAAAACTTTTCCCCTTTGAAATCATTGATTGCCTTTACTGGCGCTATATAACATAAGACAGTGTCTTCTTTTCAGAGAAGATGCTTACCTGTAAAAACTCCCAGAATCACAAAGTAATGTTGTCTATTCACTGTTCACTCCTAATGTCTGTGAAGTCCTATTTCCATCATGGTAAAGCAGGTCAATTTGAGGTTTAGCAAGACTGTAGCCATTTTGAATGAAAAGAGGTCCTCTAACAAGAATAATCTGATTAAATGCTGAGTCATAGGGAGATCTGTTTGAGGAATAGTCAGATGAGAAACAGAAATGGGTGTTTGAGGAAGAACAGAAATCAGGATAATTACTCAGGGTAAAGTGATTGACTTAGCCAGAGTATGGTAGGGAGGATTTGCATGTGCTTGTAGCTTGTATCTATAAATACTGAGCACATGCTGAGCTTTTTGAGACAGTTTGGTGTTGCTTACTGACTGTCTTCTGTAATCTGGTTGCAGAAATAAACTTTCTTCTTCATCCCCTGCCTCTTGTTTTATTGACTGTGAGAAGCAGACGGACTAACTTTGTCAGTAACAAAGATGCACACGTCTTTTAGGCAAATTGAATGTTGGTGAGACTTACTCTCTTAGGCTTCATGGATTATCTTTGCCCTGGAACACGCCCTAAAATAGTCACTAATTCTATCTGAATTTATTTAAACAAACGAAGATAATACTATGTGACTAGCACTCCTGTAAGGCCTGTATAAATATTAACTCACTTAAACCCTCAGCATAAGCTTTTGAGAGACATGCTATCATTACCCTCATTTTACAGATAAGAAAACTGCTGAAAAATTACCCAATATCAGTTCTATTCAAACCAAGAAGCTGGCTCCAAAATTCATTTGCTTAACCAGCATGATATGCTCTTTTGTAAAGAATATAAACAGAGTTTCTTCTTATTCAAGAGATGTCATTCTTTAGTTTCAAGTTTTGCTTTTTCACAAGTCATCTGCTTCTTTGACTTTCTGACTTATTCTTTACTTCTGCCACCAGCTTTGAAAGCTAACTTGTAGGTGTTAGGGGATGCAGTGCCGTTTGTATCACTGGATAAGCATTATTGCACGTGTGTAACAAGGGCACCTTGCCACTGTGGCTGCTGCTCAGGTGCCCAGGCAGACTGCAGAACTCTGCCTGGAACTTTGGCCTTTCAACACATGTAATTCAAATCATGCCTCATCATAATTACAGATTCATGCCTGCCAGGGACTGGGTCACTCCACAAGAGTCAAAATCATGATTATTAAATCGTAGGTGCCAAAATCTTATTACAGTTGGTGTTTAAGCCTAATGAAGAGTTTCATATTCTTAGATACTTTCTAGTCCTCTCCTCCCTCCCCTATATACACACATGTACTTTTTTCCCTTGTATAACTCCCCTGTAGGAAATATTTAAAGAGGATTTTTTTTTAATCCTTGGAAAACATGACCCTGAAACTCTTTTCCAGGTAGATGTGCAGTACATGTTTCCAGGGAAACCTACTCATCTACTTCATCTATGCCTCTTTCATCTCTCCTTTCTTATGCCCTCACATATTTTCGTTTGTTTGTTCCCAATGTGCATACTTATTTTAAGTCAGGCTATGTATCTATGCTCTCTTAGCTCAAAATATAGTCTAGGGAATTTTCCCAATTAAACACTAATTCTTTTCCAAGCTAAGATTCTCAGTTAAAAATTCAGGAAGCAAATTTTAGAACTTTACAGTAATTTAAAGGCATTCACATAGACTTATGGTCTGCACAAAGCAAAACTTACACAACGGTGTAGGGGAAGTGACCTCTGATAAGAGTGATCAATTGCTTTTTTTTGGCAGACTTTTTCATTTTTTCCCTTTTCATCAGGTATTTTATTCTTTTTTTATTAATTAATTTATTTTTGTATATACATTCAATCACATTGTTTAGCTTACAATGTGAGCATTTCAATGTGTGAACTTTCTCTCCAGTCCCGTTGATCAAAATATCTTCAACCAATAGCACCACACCTCCCCATCCTGTCAATGCTCTGCCTCTGTATCCCTTCTCCAAATGTCCTTCGTTAGGCCCCACTCCTCCACACATACCTCATCTGACAGTCACACCCATCTCTTGTGTTTGTACAATCGTTAGTCAATCAGTTTCAGTCATAGAGTGCAGACATTTGGTATATGTTAAGTGGGGACATCAGGTATTTTATTCTAAGAGGCACATGTTGAGTTTTTTAATTTGCGAGCAGGTGTGTGTGTCCCAGGTATGTGGGGGAGGGGATGGGGAATAAGAAAGCACTCCCAACGGGGGATGGCCTTGCCACAATCTCTTCACCCCGTCTCCATTTTGACACACGTGCACACACACCAGACATAGTTTTCCATCCTCTGGGTCTGGGACTTAAACTGCATGGTCAGTCATGTAAGATCTGGCTGCCTTAACCACTATGCCACCAGCTGTTCTGAGGCATGTGTTTTTAGCAATATTTTACAGGAAGAGCTGCCTTACCCTTAATTTAATTTTCACTATGATTCCATTGTCTAGGCTCTTGCTACAATAAACACTGATCATCTAATGTTTTTGCCAATAATTTGAGTGGTTTCCTTTATATATATATATATATATATATATATGTGTATATATATATATATATATATATATATATATATATATACACACACACACACACATGCATTTTTTTTTTTACTTTAAGGCAGTGATTAAATGAGTTATAAATTAGCCTCCAGCAAGTCAGTAATTCCCTAACATATGAATTACTTAAGAGCTTATTTAAAATGCAGGTTGCTAGGTTCCAGCCTTAGGTCCTCTGATTCAGGAGGCTTAGGCCGGACTCAGAAATCTGTACTTCAGTGTTTACGGACGCTTATGCCGTTCTCCATGGAAAATACTTTGCAAAACACTGTTTCACAGTATTTAGTGCTGAGTTACCTCTACCACATGATATCCAAAGGAGGTTCCAATGCATGATACGTCAGTTGATGTGTAACTTAAATGCCATGAGGATAACAAAAGAAACAGGTTGGTTTACTTTGAAATTATCTTTTGCCAATGATCAGAAAATGACCATGTCTAGAAAGTTTTCGCCTCTTCCTGATTTTTCTAATGTAAAGGGAATAGGGTAGAGAAATGCATGAGCAATTTATCATGTATGTTGGTCTTAATATTCTCCTCTCCAAATATTATATTGGATACTGGCACTTTAAGGATTCATTAAAATCTTACTAAACATATAGGAAAGTTGTTTTTTTATTTATAATGTATTTCTTTCTGCAACCTGAAAACAGCATATCTTGCCTGCAGTTCACTGTTTAAAATAAAGACGTGTTGAGGACCATTTTGATTACAGAACACATCTAACAACAACTCTGGGGAACTGAACTCACATGACACACAACTCCAAATGAAAATTTAACAGGGATTTAATTCATTCTGCCAATAGTGCTCATAATCCGTGGTAGTTGATGTGACAGTGGTGCCCCATGTGAACAGATGACAAGTGTAAAAAACAGAATTTGAAAAGAAGAAAGATGCTCATTCAGTGATTTGATCCGGATTCTTTGAAAACCATTTAAGCTTTACTGCCTTGATTCCCCTATTCCCTTATCATCTAACTATTTTCCTAGAGTTCTCACAGGATTTGGGGTTGAAAATAATCAAATAAAATGTTGTAAAACTACAGTGCATAAATGTAATTTTGACGACTGCATTCAGTCATTATAAAATATTTGTAAGATAATTTTATTATTTATTAATTGCTTTAAGAAAAACCTTGCCCATTGTCAAGAAACCTTTGTGTTTATTTATTTTATTAAAGAAAGAGAGGAAGGGAGAGAGAGAAACAGGCACATTGGAGAGTCTCAGAATGCTGCAAGACTCCCATCTCCACCAGACCTCCAGCCAGGATCACAAGCACGCACATATGCCTCAGGTGTTTTAGATCAACCTGGGATCGGAACCATGGTGTTTCATGCAGTTCCAGCATTGCATCCTATGCTACTACAGCTGAGCCCATTTGAAAATTTTAGGAGCGACACATAAAATTACCAAAACCAAACCAAAAAACAAATACCCATTAGGACTATAGGTCCACACCTTCCTAATTAGACAGGTATTTCTGGAACTAATTACCTTGTGGTCTGTCGACCCTGCATGCCAGTTATCTTCTTAAATCAGTTGGTTGGGTATCTTATTGTAGAGAGTCTAAACACTCAACCACCTTTGGATCTTATGAAGTGGTTGAATCTTACATACTTAACCGAATACTTTCTAAAAGTCATGTTCTGTGGGTCAGGAAAAAAGCTAGGAATTTGTGGGTGGATCAAAGCAAATCCATCATGGTTATTGGAAAAGCAATTCAAAATGTGAATCCTGCCGATGGTAGGTTAATAACGTCATTCTTGCATATGAGGATAATACAACACTGGGAGCCCTCCCTCATCCTCCTACAATGTGACTCATCCATCTTCTGTCACTAACTAGCTGTGTGACCTTGGATGAATTACTCAACTCCCTTATTTGAAGGCTGAGAAAACACAAGGTTATCATGTGAAAGTACTTTTGAAAATTTTATAAAAGTGCCCTCATTGCCTATAGAAAAGGTACCATTTTATTATGGTCTACATATGTAGAAAATTGCTAGGAATTCTGGGTCAGGAAAAGATATTAAAATCATGGTGAAAATAGCAAGGAAGCTGTTTAGCTTAGTAAAATCATAACTGTACACATCTTGTAAAATTTTCCTTTGAAGTTTATTTAATTTCCACTGAGCCACAAAAATCTTTTAATCTAAAGTAAAGAAATAATATGTGTCTACATAGTGCCCATTGTGTGCTTGACACTCTTCTAGGTATTTAACGAAAACAAGGCCTCAACTCTTGAGAAGGTTAATTAGTTTTCTGTTTTGCCTTGTACCCAGCACTAGGGAGATGACCTCCTAAAAGTGTGATTTCAGGGTTAACAAGACTAACATGACAATTTTTAGCTCTTGCTCATTCTTGCTGGTGTTTCATAATCCACAGCAGAATTTCAGTTTTCTATTTTAAGACTTTAATCTCTGGCAAAATTCAAATCCTCTCAGGGTTCGGCATGCATGAGTTTTTGATGCGTCCTGAGGAAAGTCTCCATAGTAGGAAGAAAGCAAGAAGACTTTCCTCAAGTGTCTAAAATATAAGAATGGGGCCAGTGATCAGAAAGGGCTATACTGCAAATACAGAACTGAAGAGAAATAATATACTGCACTTACTACTAGAGATGAACAAAGTTATTTTGCATGAGCAGTAGAGGTGCTATGTTTAGGAATAAAAAAATGGCACTTAAAGACTAACTGCCTACTTTATAATGTTCCCCAAGGTCCCTGCCTTCATGCTCTAAATGAAACAGCCTCCTAAGCATGGCTCTTCAGTTTATGTTTATTTCTCGGTTTTGTCCTATTCCAAATTTTCTCTATTAACAAAAAAGTGTGAAAGGGTGACTAAAAGTAAATCAAATCTACTGATAGGCTAAGAAGAGAATATTATCCTGTAATGGGCATCATGTTAAATGTAACATCAATTTATTCAACACATACTTACTAAGTGTTTAAATAAAAGCAAGATGAATTAAAAATGAGTACAGAATTAAATATATTAAATATAAGTAAGATGGAGATGATAGCTAGAGAGAAAAATAAAGAAGTATAAATGGTTGGACAGAGTTGGGGTTTGGTGGTTGATCGTGTGGATATTTTATACCAAGTGACCAGAGAGCATTCTATAATTAATTGGTTTTGGAGCGGAGACCCAATAAAGTGAGGAAGGTTGATGTGCAGATGTGTAAATAAGAGCTCACCAGACAGAGAGAACTCTAGTGCAAAGGCCCCGAGAGAAGCGTGTGCTCAGTATGTCCATGGAATAAAAAGGAGTTTGGTGTGAAAGGAGTGATGTGATAGAGGATGAACGTTGAAGAAAATGAGGTTCATAAGGCAATGGTCTGGAGCACTCATGTCTTGAAGATATTGTACTGACTTTGGTTTTTACTTTGAAAGTGATGAGAAGTCATTGGAGGGTATTAAGTATAAGTTTGGTTGCTTTGCTGGAATCAGACTGGAGAGGCAGGTGAGAGATATAAATACGTGTGTGTGTGTGTGTGTGTGTGTATATATATATATATATATATATATATATATATATAAATTCAGTGAACACATATGGTAGTGATCTCATTCATTAAAATAAATATAAATAAGCAAGTACATGGGTCAAGCAGAATGATCTATACTGGAGGAAAAACAAGTAAGAGAAACTCCAAATGTGTAAATATGTGGTTTTAATTTCTTGGATGATCGTTGAGTTGAGTACAAAGAAAATAGTGGTTAATTTTGCTTAGTGATTGGGAACCATCAGCAAAGACTACCTAGAAGAAGAGATGCTTGAACTGAGTCATGAATAAGGAGTTCAAGTTTGGCAGGAGGTAAGGAAAATAAAAGAGAAGTCCTCTTAGACGGAGGAAACAACTTAGATGAAGATACAGGGCAGTGAAAGACATGGGATATTCAGGATCTGGGAGTAATGTTGTATGACTATATAATGTTACTATTCAGGCCAGGAGTGGGAACAGATAAAGCCGGGGAGTGTGGAGTTAGAGGAGGGAAAAAATAGATGATGAGAGAATTTGCATGTCATGACAAGGAGTTTAAAATTTTTTGATTAAGGGAATCGCTGAAGAATTTATGCAAAGAAGTAGAATCAGCTGTGTATTCTAGAATATCTAAAGTCTTCATTGATCAGAGTATTTCCATTCAACTTTAATTATACAGTTACATTTGGGTAGCAGAGGACTGTATAATGAAGTATTGAGCTGCTTTCTTTTCAAATATACTAATTAGGAATCATTCAAGTTTTACTTATTTACTTATTTCCATGAGAAAAAAAGAGAAAGAGAGAGACAGAGAGACAGGTATCCTGATTAGGATCTCCATGTCATGATCCATTCCCAGTCTCAGCTGGCCTGAATCATGGGCATGTACACCATTGTGCTCAGAAAGGTTCCAAAATACAAATCAAGACGTATCCCATGTGGGTCCAGTTGTGTTACCACTGCATCACCACCTGGCTGAGTGACCATTTGTTGACCACTAACCGTGTCAAGCTCTAGGCAGAAGACATTCTTGCATGGATTCATCAGATCTTCACTAATACCCAGAGAGGTAATTACTATTGTCATAATCTCCTTTTAAAGCTAGCCAAATCAATGCGTAGAGTTTCAGCAACTCACTCAAATTCATACATAGCTAGTTATAAGTAGGGAAGGCTGAGATGGACTTCCAACCCAGCAACACAGCTGTGCTCTTAGCCTCTCTAGATAATGCTTTCATGTTCTTGAAAGGGTCAACGCAGGTGACTAGAAAGGGGCCTCTTATGAAGCCTGATTACATTAACTCAGATCTCAACAGGCTGACCTAAATTATAATTTCTTAATTTAATTATGTATGTTACGAAGGATAAAAGGAAAATGAATAATGTTCCAGATGTTGGGAATACGTTCATCCAGTGTCTAGAATGAATTTACATATAGATTTGTTGAGTGGCACAGTTTTTATTAGCACTTCCTGTCATAAATATTGACTTGCAAAAATGGACATCCAAATTCAATTTGGCTTCACCCAACCAAGCAAGAAAGGTTTTCTTGAATGACGTTTTTCCACTTCTTTCCAAACTGTTTTATCAATAACGTATAGAATTTGGCTACAGTCAGAGATGTCTAGTCTCTGCTGATCAATACAATGGAAATTTCCTGTCTAAAGAAACTCAAGGAATCAGGGACTGGTATTAGAAGAATGGAGAGGAAGGGATTTCTAAAAGTTTAAGTCCTTTTGGAAATAATTTATTAGTGGCTGAGATATAACTACTGATACATTGGATTTACTAACAATGTTAGTAAACTACCAATGTTTTCAAATATACTCTTTATTGGCATATTAATTAACTAATTAATTAATTAAGCTTAATTTAAACCAGGCTCAAAATTTCTCAGAGAATTACTAAGATCTCTGCCGAATGTCCAGTAATGCAAATACAAATATCATTTTCAAATGTCTCAGGGTCATAGTTCCTAAGAACACATTTAGTCAGATAAAAGATAAAATTCTTAATCCACAGGCAAAAATCTCTATAAGTAAATTGCCAAAACAAGGCCTTCTATACATTTGTATCTCTCTCTCTCTCTCTCTCTATATATATATATATATATACACATACACACACACACACACACATTTATATGTACAAAAATTATCTAGATTGAATTTGAAAATTTTATTGAAGGGAACTGTTGAAATATTTAGGGACACTAAGCATGACTTGAAGAAAATGAAGTTAAAGGTTTAATTTGGTTTAAATGTTTAATTTTTCAGTAAGATAGAGAAAAGAAAGAAAAGCTAACTTCAACGATTTAGATCTTAATATCAAGGTATCATTTACAGTATCATGCCTCAGACAAGGTGTGTCTTGATACAGATGTCTTTGTAATGCTCCAGTCTCTTAATATTTACTACTATGTATTGTTGTCTCATCTGTAGTATATATAGTAATTACTGCAATTAAATTACTTTTGAAACTCTTATGCTACTGTCTTACATTATTCTTATGTTAGTTAGCGTGGTCCTTTTGAGGTTTCAGCTGGTTCAGCAGATCTGTCCAGGATCAAAGTCTTCAGTCCTCAGGAAAAGGAAAGTTTTTACCTGGCTCAATGCCCTGTGTTGTTCAGACATCAGCAGTAGTTTGCTATGTCACTCCTCATTGCTCTGAGGTTAATACCACTTTTGTGGAGGTGGCTGGCCAGGGTCTCTTGTAATTGTTCTCTTCTCAGTTGTTATGGAGATGGAACTCATACAGTGTCTTCCCTGCTTACTTTATCATGCTTCATATCCAGCAGCACAGTAAACAACCGATTAGGTGACCTACTTAGGTCTGCCAGCATGAATTCACAGATTTCTATTATTTAAGGTGTGTGATTGCTTGAATCTTCCCCTGTGGTCTAGCTTTTTATTTCCATTATTCTTACATTTTCAGTGTGTTGTTTTTAAGTGGATTTGTTTGGTCCAAATGCTTTGTTCAATGCTTTCTATTAAGGAAGAAGTAATAGATTGGATGCAAGGCTAAGAAAGTGAATTTTAGATTTATCACTATTGACACAATCCCAAAATCCATACTAATTCAAGGACACAAAATAGTGCAGTATGCCAAGACAGTACCCTGATGTCACAGCCACCAAATTCCACTTCTCACAAATCTGAACAGCTGAAGAAACCATGGGGCAAGAGGAAATAAATGTGGCTCAAGTTACCTTACTTTGCTTAATATTAGGGTGAGAGGAAAGAAAGCATGAGGTTAAGATATAATGGATAGAGGAAAAAATAAATCTATGTTTTGGACAATACAGTATACTGGAAAGAAGGTATGTAGGACTCTGGAGGCCCGAGTTCAAATTTTGACGCCACAGAAGTTGTTGTTGGTGCTCAGAGCAGAATCCCTTTACTGGTTTGCTGTACCACTCACCATCAGTTTCAGAGTTAGCTACAAATGGCTCACCCAACCTAACCCCAGTTATGCCTGACCTACCTCCCAGTGGTCCACATCCAAACATGATGCACATGCCAAAGTCCGAGTCCTTTGTCTTGAGTTGGGGTCAATTCTGCGTTGTGCTTTATGCTCCACTAATATCATGAGTTAGGCCAAAGCTAGACTTATTGTAACTGTATCCTCTTTCCTTTTCCTGGCACCCTCTATTCAGGTACAGTTATTTCCTGAGAGGACTCCTTCAGAACAATCAGTTGTATCTGAATTCCTGTCTCAGGTTCTACTTCTGAGAAAGTTGACCTAAGTCTGGCTGCAATACCAGTTAGCACTGCAGTATATAAACCAGGTTAACCTCAGCATCCTCCTTAGTGAAATGAATGTTTCCTTCTAGCTCTGAAGTTCTACTTTTGGAATAGTTGATACTATTGGGTCTTTTCTGTCAGCAAGTCCTTCCTAGTTCAAATATTCCATGAATTCTTTAATGCCTTTGATAGTTGAAGCAGATTGATAATGATTAAGTTGTTAATCAATTCCAATTTTGTTCTTTAGCTATTTTTCCCTCTGCCTTTGAGTATAACTACTCTGGAATAAGTAGTCCTCTTGCTTAGCAATGCAGCCATGAATTAATTGGGAATTCCTAACTCACAGAATGTGTGTCAGTAATATTGTAATATTGGCCCTGTTACTAGGGAAGAAGAAAAGTGTTTTTATCTTGGTTGTTTTTTTCTAACTCTGGAAAGAAGAACAATTTACCTTATTTTCTTATCCAGCATACTCATTAAAAATGCACAAAAAAACTTCTCTTAATGAGAAAGAATCCAGCAAATCATCTGAATTAGTATCCATATAAGTGCTTATGAAATATTAGAAAAACATCAGAATATTCTTAGAATTAGAAAAACAGAATCTTCTGGATACTTTTTGCCAAGGCAAGTTCTATGCTGTCTTGTTAAAATTGCCTAAGGTATAACAATAGAATTCAGTTCAAATCCTTTTCAACCCAAACTCTCTAGTCAATATTATGAACATGTATAAATTGATGTCATCTCTTATTTTTAATAGCTCCAAGTAAAATCTTTGAAAATGAAATTGGGATTATAAACTCCAAGTGCAATCCCAGGCAACACAGTGACCTTGAAGGCTAGTGGGAAAAGTACAAAGATCTCTGTGTGGCACAGATTTTACATATATATATATATATATATATATATATATATATATAAACATGTGTGTGTATATATATAATTATATGTGTGTATATATATAATTATGTGCATATATATATAAATATGTATGCATATATACATAAAATTATGTATGTGTGTATTATATATATAAATATGTACATGTATATATAATTATGTATGTATATATAAAATTATGGGTGTATATAAAATATGTGTATATATAAAATTATGTGTATGTATATATATATATAAATATGTATGTGTATATATAATTATATGTGTATATATATATATAAAATTATGTATGTGTGTATGTATATTTATAAACATGTATGTGTATATGTAATTATATATGTATATATAAATTATGTGTGTGCGTGTATGTTTATAAATATGTATGTGTGCATATATAAAATATATAAGTATATATGAAAATATATATACACACAATTATATGTATATATATATACACTCAGACACATATATATATATATGAAATAGCTTCCTGTTACATAACAAGAATGAGGCACAGTTGCATGCATGTGGCCCACCAAAAATAATGCCTGTGTTCTAAAATATAAATCAGCAAGTAGTGTCTGAGACTACTCACTTGAACAGAATAGCATTTTCTTCAAACACTCAAGATGATATGCTAGACATAAATAAATAAACAAATAAAAAAACCAGTCTGCCCATGCACACAACATCTTCGGGGTAACAGTATAAACGTATCTAAATAGTATTAATATTTAAAAATATCTAAATATTCAAAGCTTCGTAGGTGTTTGGATTCTAATGAATAGAAGACTATCTTACTGATTCCCTACAAATTGTAACATATTTCTTTGATTTTTGTTAACTATTGCCTCCATAGTTGCTTCTAGACTAAATAAAATATGAGTGAAATACAGTCTTACAGAGCATGCTAGCTTTTCTCTGTTGGCCTCTCATCTCAACACCCAATACACTTTCTACTTTTCTCTGTGCCCGAAGATGTTAAGCCCTGAAGAGTAAATTACCAGGGCTCCTTGCGTTCTGGCTTCCAAAGAGCCAAGGGGAGATACTGATAGAAGATAGGAAGATGGGAGGAGGAAGGGACTGGACACTACATCTCCTCTCCTTTCCCTCTAGGTCTCTAATTTGACAGGGACTGCATAATCTGAGACTGCAGCTCCTGTTGAGCGATCCCTCTTGCATGGCTATAAACTCCCACTAGAATCTTGTGACATCATTTCCTGCCCCTAAATTTCTAGTGGTAGTTTTCTGCTCAGCTAACTACTAGGTATCCAGTCCTCTACAAATTCTCCCTTACTTAAATCTTCTTAACAATCCTTGTTGAGTGTACCTTATTTCTTGTCAGGTCCCTGTGTAATACGTGAATTCTTTTATTCAAACTCTGTCAAACTAAAATTAGGAGCTCTCAGTCCTTAACTACTTAAAGGGACGAGGGTCAGTGTACAGAATACAGAAAAAGAAAGAAGGCTGAATTTTTCACATGTAAGTGTGTTCTAGAGGAGAATTATTTCACCCCATCTACCACACCATCCCCTTTGCTTGCACCTCTTCAGCCTTCCTACTTCTCAATGTTTCTCTAGTAAGCCAAATACTTTCCTGCCTCAGATCACCGTACTCACTGTTTGCTCTAGGTATTTCTTTAAAATACCTAGTAGAAGAATATTTGGCTTGCCTCCTCCATTCTTCAAGACTATGATCAAAGTCATATTTTCATTGAAGCCTTTGTTCACCTCAAATAAAATTGTAACTCGTTACCCTCCATCCTACTACTGTATTTAACTTTATCATTGGACTCATTTCCAATTGGCATTCCTTACGTGTTTATAATCTGTATATCATCATTAAAATATATCTATGGTGGTATTTTTAGCATCTAGCAATTTCTTGCACACATTACTAGCTCAATATATATTAAGATTCAAGGGACCACCTGCACTCCCTTTTCTATGGGGACATCATAAAGACTAATTCATCTGCAAGGTCTATCAATAGACCTTGAATAGTCTCCTTGAATAATAGAGACCAAAAAAGATATCTCAATTACAATTAAACTTCTACCAGGCTATCTCATAAAAGCTACTTTAATCTGTAGGTAACGTGTAAGTTAAGTTATTCAAGCAACTTTTAAAATATTATTTCATCATATTTATTTACAATCTTCTAGGCATGTATGAATAGAAAAATAATAACAAGCCAGATAGCTCCAGCTGAGGGCTGAAATATACAGAAGGTAATGACATTAAGTACAGAGGGACAGATAGAACCCAGAATCCCAATTCACACTTAGCAAGTAGAATAGGCTGTAACCTGCCGTGGCTATACCAGAAAGATGCAACACGACTTGATTTTTAATCATTCCAGTGCAGGAAAGTCACAATGCTCTCAGATTGTATTTAAGAACTAAAGATCCTTTTTTTTTTCTGAGAGGTTTTAGTCTTAGGGCATGTGCACTCACTGGAGAGAGAGAAAGAGACACTGAGAGGGAAAGTGAGAAATCATGGATGACCATGCCACAATTCCTTCTCCTTCATCTTCTCCTGGGATCTTGGGCACACATGCACACACATCCAGTATGATTCTCAAGCTACCAGGTCCAGGACTCGAACTGTGGGTAGCCATGTGGGAGTCCAGAGAGGTAACTGCTATGCCATCTGCAGTCCCCAAGAACTAAAGGTTCTCACTCCAGAAATGTTTTCCTTAACACTTCCCTACATTCTCTGACAGTCACTGTGCTCAGATCGTCCTATGTCCAAAAGGTGTATGTAAGGATAGATGACTATTCTTGGTAATACAATATTATTTAGTGAAACCATTCATTTACTTTACCTCAATTTATCATGCAACCAAATTAGACCCTGCTGAATTTAGTAGATGTTCAAATAATCACTTGCTGAATTGAGCTCAGTCTATCTTCACAGTTGTTTCTTTCACAATCATATTACTTCTGCTTTTTGGTTTAATGTCTCACTTTTTAATATATATGTTTCCACTCTCATTAAGGTATGATTGAAAAATAAAAATTGTGTATATTTAAGGTCCTTCCCTTCTCTTTCTTTCTTGTGTCTTCTTTTCTTTCTTCTTATCTTCTGAAGGGAAGAGAGAAAGAGACAGAGAGACTGACACCCTAGTGGAGTCCTCACGCCATGATTTACTCTCAGTCTCAGTCAGTCCAGAACCATAGGCACACACATGCACATCAAAGTGCTCAGGGAGATTCCAGGATGCATTTGGTACTTCCCATGTGAGCTCAGTTGGGTTACTACTGCACTAGCCTCTGGGCCCAGATAATATGATGTTTAGATGTACATGTACATTGTGAAATGATTACCGCAGCAAGCTAATTAACATATCAATTGTCTGACATAGTTACCTTCATTATATTTTTATGGTGAGAACATTTAAGACCTATTTTCTTAGCAAATTTTGAATATATAATTTAGTATTATTAATGATAGTTGCCATGCTTGTACATTAAATTTCCAGAATTTTATTCATTCTGCATAACTAAAACATTGTACACTGTCCAACATCTCATTTCCTTTCACCCAATCTGAGCACCCACTAATCTACTCTCTGCTCCTATGAGTTTGACTTATTTAGATTGCACATAGGAGTGAGATCATGTCATATTTGTCTTTCTGTGCTTGTCTTATTTCATTAGCAAATGTCCCCCAGGTTCATTCATTTATCAATGTACACTTAGGCTGATTCCACATCTTGGCTATTATGAATAATGTTGCAATGAAAGTGAAAGTTCAGATAGTTCTTGAAAATACTTATTTCATTTCCTTTGGATATATAAGCTGAGGTGGTATTGTTGGATCACAAGTTAATTTTACAATATTTCGCTTTTTTTGGAAACACCTTCATACTATTTTCCATAATGGCTATACCAATTTATATTCCCATCAGCAGTTTTGTGTTTCCTTTCCCCCACACCCATAGTTGTTATCTTTTGTCTTTTGGACACTAGCTATTCTAACAAGTGTAATTGTGGTTTAGATTTGTTTAGTGATGTTGAAAACTTTTTTAGATAACTATTGGCCATTTGTATGTCTTTTTTGATAAATGTCTAGGCCTTTTATCCATTTTTAAATTTTATTTATTTTATTGTTGTTGAATCATTTGAGTTTCTATATATTTTGGATATTAACCATTCATCAGATATATCTCGGATTTCATAGGTTGTCTCTTCACTCTCTAATTATTTCCATTGTTATGCAGAAGGTTCTTGGTTTTAAAAAATGAGTTAAGTTACTTCTAGTGAGAGAGAGAGAGATAGAGACAGAGAGATCCTTAACACAAGATTTGTGCTGTGATTCTGCAGCCAGCCATGCATGTCCAGATAGACTTGAGACTATTTTTTGTTTTCTACTCATGCTTTTGGGATCATATCCAAAAACTCATTGCCCAGACTGAGCTTTCCCCTAGTGATTTCTTCAAGTAGTTTTGTAGTTTGGGGTATTATATTTGTCTTTAATTAATTTTGAGTTGATTTTTGTGTGTAGTGTAAAATTAAGCTCCAATTTTATTTTTCTGAATGTGATATTTAGTTGTTCCAACACTATGTATTGACTCTTCTTTTACCATAGTGTGTTCTTAGCACCTTTGTCAAAGATCAACTGCCTGTAATGCATGGATGCTTTCCTTGGCTTTCCAATATGTTCTATTGGTCTATATTTATGCTAATATACTACTGTTTTGATTACTATATCTTTGTAGTATATTTTGAAATTAGGTAGCTTATTGCTAAGCTTAATCATACTGCTTTGCTCCTTCTCAAGATTGTTTATATACTGTTTATACTCAGGATATTCTTAATGCATACTGCTTTGTTCCTTCTCAAGATTGTTTATATACTGTTTATACTAAGGATATTCTGCAGTTCCACAGACATTTTAGAATTGTGTTTTCTATTTCTTTGCAAAGTGCCATTAGAATTTTATATGTATTGCACTGCTTTGAGTAATATGGACATTCTAATAATACCAGTTTTTTCATTCAATAATCACAGGTTATCACTGTTTATTTGTGTCTTCTTCAACTTTTGTTTTTTAACCATTGTCTTTTAGTTTCCAATGTACTAATGTTTCATCACTTGATTATATTTATTCTGTAGTGTTTTATTGCTTTTCATTGAATGTTATTATAACCGATATATATTAATTTCTTTTTTGGATAGTTCATTGTTAGTGAAGAGACATGCAACTATTTTTTGTATGCAGATTTTTGCATCCTGCAGCTTTATCAAGTTTGCTTATTAGTACTAATAGGTTTTCTTTGGTGGAGTATTACAGTTTTCTACATATAAGATTATGTCATTGGGAAACAGATCATTTTATTTCTTCCTTCTCTATTTGGATGCTTTTATTTCTTTTTCTTTCCTTTATATCTGACTAGGACTTCCAGTACTCCATAGAATAGAAATGGTGAATGGGACAAAGAAATGTGGTATTTTTTGTTGAAGATAATTTTATAGTTTTATTAACTTGATTAGGGAGAAATGTCCAAATGTTGAAATAGTCACTTTGTAATCTAAATAATGTAATTAAATGTATAAAAGAAAATGAAATTTAAAAAATAATAATAATTTAAGAAAAAAGAAAGTGGGCATTCCTATCTTGTTCTTGACCTTACTGGAAAAACATTCATTGTATGTTATGAGCTGTGGGCCTATCATATATGGGGTAATCTTCAAAAAGTTAATGTAAATGCATATTATGCATGGATTTTTAATTTCTTCACTGAAACGAACTTGTACTTCAATTCTACTTTCTCTGAACTTTTAGAAATCCCCTTGTATATTTTTATTATGTTGAGGTATATTTCTTCTATACCTAATTTGCCAAACTTTTTAATCATGAAAGGATGTTACAGAAAAAAGCATTTTACAAAATTCATTTATTGAGACGATATGTGATTTTTATTCTTTATTCTGCTAACAAGTCACACTGTGATATTCTCTTAATTGTGATATGTAACAATTACTTGTGATAAATAACAATTATATCTACAATTGCATATGTAGAGCCATTCTTGCATCTGTGAGATAAATCCTGCTTGATTTAAGATGTGTAATCCTTTAAGTGTACCATTGAATTTAGTTTGATTGCATTTTGTTAAAGATTTTTATAATTATGTTAATCAAAAATATTGGTTTGTAATTTTTTTGGTAATATCTTTGTCTGGTTTTAGTATCAGTGTAATGATACCAAGCACTGTAAAATAAGTTTGAAAGCGTTCTTTCCTCTTTAATTTTTTGTTTTGAGAATAATTTGGTGTTAATTCTTCTTTAAATGTCCCGTAGAATTCACTAGTGGAGTCATTGTCCTAGACCTTTCTTTATTGGGAGGATTTCGGTTACTGTTTCAATCTCTATTCATTATTGTTCTGTTCTAACACGTATCATTCTGATTGCATCTCTGAGCTATGGAAAATGCTCTGTAAAATTTAGGACATTTGATATTTGGTCAAAATCTTAAAAAGATTCAAAATATTTTTTTAAAGGTTCTTGCCATAGTGGGTGTGTGCTCACTAGAGAGAAACAGAGAGAGGGAAAGTGAGAAATCATTCCCTGGGGGGCTGGCCATGCCACAATTTCTTCTCCTCCTGGGATTTTAGGCATGAATGCACATGCACTCAGTGTGACTTTCAAGCCACAAAGTCCAGGACTAGAACCACAGTCAGCCATGTTGGAGTCCAGTGTCATAACAACTATGCCACCTGCTAGTCCCAAAATATGAAGAGATTTCATTATAACATATTCTCAAAAGCTTTAAGACAATAATTCTCAAGTCTGTTTGAACTTTTAGAATCACTGGAAAAGGTTTTTAAAAATACTGTTGCCCAGATGCCATGTTGAGAGAGAATGACTTAATTTGTCTTCAATGGGACTTGACCATCAGGATTTTGAAAAACTTTCTCATACAAATTTTGGCCAAATTGGATTGGCATCATTACATTTAAGGATTCAGTTTTGTGGATTCATTTTTTTTTTCATTAACTTTCAACAAACTTGTTTAGTCTTAAAGGACTCCTGATAGAGATGACCCAATGGGCAGAGAATATTGCAGATGGCCGGATGCTTGTCCAGATATCTTAAATCTTTATATGTCAAATGGATACAGCCTTATGTTATCACAAACAAGGAGGATTAGCTGGGAAAAATATGAGCATATTTATCTCTGTCAGAGTGGGAGGAATTACACAATTGCTGGGGTTTATCTTTGACTCTCTGAAGAATAGGTCACATGGTTGTTAATCTAGCCTTCCAGCAGAGATTGAAACAATAGACAAACTGCTTATCTGACATATCCATAGTAATTTAGCATATTGTGCCTTTTCCTACTCTGTTGTTCATTTGTACTGTCAACCACGATAAGTGAACAAAGATACAGTATTAGCATTTACATATTATAACGTCTTCCTGTCTTTATCATCTATTTTCTTTCCACTCATCTCTCTCTACCTTTTTTTATTTTCCCTCTTCATTTAGCTCTTTTCAGGTCTTTCCCTCATCTATCTTATGAACCATTTACCACAATAAGAGTTACTTTTTATTATAAGCAAATGACACTGCGATGAATTCTTCCATATGATATATGTAGTACACACATTGCTTTAAAATAATTACAATTCATAATAAATGAATTGTAACATACCAAATCTCTCTAATATTTTTAAATCTTCTGTATGAGAGAAAAATCACAAAACGTGCAGCAGCAATGGCATTAGTCCCTCTGTGAGAAATCTTTTGAGCCATAGACAGCTACCAACTTCTCTGAAGCTTGATGCCTTTGAAGAAGCATCAGACTATCCTCTAGGAACCTTCTGACAGATTCTGTAGGATTTTGGTTTTCTTCTTTTCTATTGGGAAACATGGCAAATGAATTTGTTTTCTGTTGCTACAACTGAGTACCAGAAACTTGATAATTAATGAAGAAAGAAGGTTGACTTAGCTTATAGTTCTGAACATCCAAGTTTGAGAACTATTTCTGGTGAGGACCTTATTGTTGGTGAAAACTCTCTGCAGAGTATCAAGGTGACATCGAACATGATGCAGCCAAAGAGTGAAAGTGTGTATCAGCTCTGGTCTTTCTGTTTCTTCATGTAAAGTCACCAGTATTTAAGCATTAGGGTTCACTCTGATGACCTTATTTAATCTTAAGCACCTCCCAAAGTTCCCACCTTTTAACATCATAGTTGGATTATGTTCCATCCCTCCTAATTCATCATGATAGGGATTAAATTTCAATGTGAGTTTTGGAGGGGACATTGAAACCATAACAAGATTCAAGGCAATTATGTAGATATAAAAATGTATTGGGGCCAGCAGGTGGTATGGTGGTTAAAGGCAGTAGACTCTCACATAGCCAACCATGGTTTGAGTCCTGGACCTGGTGGCTTCATTCTCACTTTCTCTTTCTCCCCCTGACCATCAAGTTAAAATAAATAAATAAAGTAAAATAAAATAATTTTTTAAAAAATGCATCATTCTAATTTTGTCTCCATAGATGAAAGATTTATTTTAGATTTTAAATATTTACTTTTTTTTTTTTTTTTTTTTTTGGAGAGGTTTTTGCTATAGGGAGCGTGCGCTCGCCAGACAGACAGAGAGAAACAGGGAGACAGAAAGCGAGAAATCACCCCCAGGGGGGATGGCCACACCACAATCCCTTCTCCTCCATTCTCCTCTCGGGATCTTGGGCACACACGCACACGTACCCGGCATGAGTTTTAAGCCACCGGGTCCGGGATGCGAACCGCGGTCAACTATGTGGATGTCCAGCAACATAGCCATTACGCTAACTGCTGGTCCCAATATTTACTTTTTTTAAATGTTATTTGACAATTATAAGACATTTTGTGAAATGGTATTTTCTTATAGTGGATCCTGAGAAAGAGAAAAACAACTTCTAAGGTCAGTACTTTAGGCCTAGAGATCTTATTCCTACTTGCCATCCAACCCCATTTTAACCAAGTGACTGGAATTCAGCCATCTACATCATTCAGGAATAAAAACAAAGGGATTGCATAAATTTAAAAGAAAAAAAATTATGTAAATATAAGGAAATGTGAACTACCAAGAATGAGGATTGAACCTCCTCCATAGTCTAGTGTTTAAGAGAGCCAGATTCCACATGACTGACAGTGGCTTAAATCTTGGCCCTGAAAAACACGCAGGGTGCATGTATGTACAAATGTCTCAAATCCTGACAGGACAGAAAAATGAAAGAGACACTACTGCAGTGTAACCACATCCCATTAAGGGTTGCTTTCTCTCTCTGTCATTCCTTCCCTCTGTCTCTCCCTCTCTCGCTCGCTGGTAAGCACACACCCAATCTGACAATAAAAAATAAAGAAGAACAAGAATTAAATCTTGCTGAATTTTCTACATCTTCATGTCAGGTATTTTAAACATAAGTAGAGAAAGACAATCCTAATATTATCAATTGATACAGGGGTGATATTGTGCTAACATTTTCACAAACTTTAGGTTGTGCCTCCTCGTTCACACAAAAAGTTCTAATAAAGTTGAGAGAGGTCAGTTTTACTAATTATTAAGTAACTCAGTCAAAATGAGTGATACAGTGTTCTCATTTAGATATATCCTGAGTATCTGACACAGAGATGGGATAATCACAGACTCTTCTGTTTTGGCGACATCAACACCATAATCATAATCAAACATTAATTGATGTCTGGTGAGGTGGTAATCACTGGTGTTGTGAACAATAATGAAGACCTATCAGGCATATCAGAGCTACAATGTTCATAGGAGATTAAGATTTTATCTTCCAACAAAGAAGAAACAAATATTTAAAATAGTAAAATAATAACAGTAAAAATGCTGCAAGACTCTAAGATTTCTATGCAGTTTTACTGGGTTTGCAGAAGGAGCCAGGGCACATCTGGATTAGAATTAACATACTGACTAAACTCCTAAATGGGACTACCTCTGCCAGCCATGTCCAAAGTCACTCTTGGTCCCCATTTTACAACAAGGAATACATATTACACATTTTTAAGGATAGGAGATCATGGGACAGTATTTTAATTTTCACATACTTGTGACTTGGAGGAAAAAATGGGGAGCGGCTCATATTTTTTCTGATGCATAAGAGGAAATTGAAAATGAGCACTTGGAATGTTTTAATTAAAAAGTTTTGCTTTCTTTTATTCATAATAAAGTGCACATGCATGAGAGAGAGAGAGAGAGACGACAGAGAGACAACAGAGAGAAAGAGGGATGAGCACCCTTCACAGTGTCTGGTCATGCTATGATTTTCTTTCTTTAGTTCTCTAGTCCATGGGATCTTGAGTGTGTTGTGTGTGCCCAGCATGTTGCAGGTTGACTGAGTTAGAGATCAACTATAGTTGCCATGTGGGGTCTTATGTCTCTTAAGCAGTATATATAATATATATTGAGTGCTTATTATGTGCAAAGTACTATCCTAAGTATTTTACATGTGGTCCTTCATGTGACCTCATTATAATCCTATGTGGTAGGTACATATTTTTGGGGGATGGGGTGCTTCCACTCACCAGAGAAAGACAGAGAAAGGAGAGGTAAAAAGCACTCCACATAGGGACTGGTCATGCCCCATCTCTTTTCCATCTCTCCTTTCAAAATTTTGGGCATGCACACACATACACTCAGTGTGTTTCTCAAGCATATGGACATGGGACTTGAACGGTATGGTCAGTCATGTGCGATCTGGCTGCCTTAACCACCAGGCCATTGAGCCAGCATGTAAGTAGTATTAATATGATCATTTACAGAGCAATTAAGCCAGAGTAGCTAAACAAGTAGACCAAGGTCATAGACTTGATATTTGAAGCTTAGAATTCAGGGTCCAGAGTCTGTGTACTTAACTATCATACTAGTATACCATGATATATTAGAGGGATTTAAAAAATAGTGTCTGTCTTGCCTCTGGTCAAAATTCTATCTACCACAATCTTATCAAATTGTTTGCTTTTATTATATCATTTTAGATAATTGAAAGTTTAATGTGTATAGTGAAAAATTGAGCTTAACTATGGTAAAAAATTATGAGATGATCACCTGCCACTGAAGGGCACATTTGTCTTTATTTACTTATTTATTTATTTTTCTGTACAGCACACACACTCACCAGAGAGACAGAGGAGAGACACAGAGAGAAGGAAAGTGAGAAAGCACCTCCCACCCCCTGCCACTGCCACTCCCCCACCCTGAACCCTGCGAGGATGGCCATGCCACCATCCCATCTCCATTTCTCCTCTTGGGATTCTGGGCATGCGTGCATATATGCCATCATGTTTTCCAAGCCACTGGGTTCAGAACTCAGACTGGGCAGTTATGTTGGTTACAGTCACTTCAACTGCCACACTATTGCCTGGCCCAAGAGAGCACATTTGTACATGATTCTAGAAGCCTATAGATAGAGGAGGCAGAGGGGAGCAAAGAGTTCAATAGCCTACGTGAATTTCCTTGGGTTTAAATACCAGTTTAGACCATGATAGGAGTGTCAAAAAGTCAATGATACTAACTTTCTGGAGAAAATAAGTTTGATGTATATATGTGGAGAAAGACTTTATTTTTGGCTTACCTGAGGCAGTAGGCAGTTGGGCTACATAGAGGATGGCTACAATTTGCAGAACAATATGGGACTGTGCAAACAGGACCCAGTTTTGGTACTGATATGTTTTCTTCATCAAAATGGCAATTTCCTTCTGGATATGATCTGATAGAAGGGATCTAGAAAGGGGCTCTTGGGCTGAGGACCATTATGAAACAGATCCTTGTGTCGCACTAAACAGTGATGCTAAAGAATGAATTACTGTGCTGTATTTCTCCAATATGAGTAGTCAATGATTTAAAAATGGTTGGCTGGGGAAGTCTGTATAACTCATCCAGATTAGTACAATCTAAACACTCCAGGGAAGAGATGTTACAATTTCTCTTATCTCTTATGTTTCAGAAGTTAAAAATTCTTTCTAGTGTTCAGCTAATAACTATTATTATAATGAATGTTTTGTAATATTCCTTTTATTCTAAAATGAAATTTTAGATACTATGTCTTATAAAAATCAACGTGATAGGGCCCGCTGGTGGCATTTTGGTTAAAAATGTCCAGATTTCACATGGCCACCTGTACAGTTCAAGTCCCCCAATGGGTGGCTTGAAAAATACACCTGGCAAGTGTACATATCTATGCAAAATCTTGACAGGAGAATGGAGAAGAAGGGATTGTAACATGGTCATCTCTCCCTGATGGTTGCTTTCTTTTTCCTTCTCTGTCTCTCTGTTTTTCTCTCTCTCCAGTGAATGCACAAACCCTATAGCAAATGTAAAAACAAAACAACAATGTATTGGGTCATCAGAAAAGTCATGACATATTTTTCTATGTTTTTCTATACAAAAATACATCATGATTCTTCTGGTGACCCAATAATAGTGGTGATGGTATCATGAGTGTATATATTCAAACTCATCAAATTATACTCATCAAATATGTGTTAGTCATGTTATTCATTATACTTCAATAAACCTATTAAAATCAACATATGAGGAAAGCAAAACTTTTAAGGGACACAATAATAGAAAATTATCTGGTGATGATAATACATATGGTAATATCTTTGAATGAACCAAAATATAGTGTATTCAGAATGGGGAATTCATTTGGTATATTGTAATGGTGCACAGTGATTGAATGTAAAAAATTAAATAAATATATGCTTTTATCATTTAAAAAATTAGTGAAATAAATCGAAATGAAATACAATTTATTTCAAAATGTAAATACTCAGTTACATTACACAAGCAAAGGAAATCATGTAGTGTGTTGTTACCATTTACATGTAACATTCCAGAAATGTGACTGTTCCAAATCCAGACTAAGAGTCCCTTCACCTCGAGGGACATTGCTCTCAAGGACAGCTTTATAAAATTGATAGGTCCTGATTAAAGTCCAGATAAAGCAAAGTAAACTCTTCCTACAATTTGCTTAATATTGGCATTCCCTAGAGAATTACCTTATAGAACACTACGCAAAAAATACACTGTTTTCTATAAAAAAAAAATACTTTGATTTTATTTTTTAGAGAGTTGTTTGTTTTTTGCTATAGGGCACATGCTCTCATCAGCGAGACAGAGACTGAAAATGAGAAACCACCCTACCATAGGAGATGACCCTGCCACAATCCCTTCTCCTCCATTCTCCTTTCAGGATTTTGGGCATGCTTGCACACTTGCCTACAGTGAGTTTTAAGCTGCCAGATCTGAAACTCAAACCATAGTAGATTACATGGGAGTTCAGTGATGTAACCATTACACCATCTACTGGTCCCAAAAGTACTTAGATTTTAGGCGGAGATAATAAACATTTTTTTATCTATGTAAGTGGCCTGTGGGACACTTAATGTGGGCTGTGGTACAACTCTTGGTTGGTAGAGCTTGCTTTGCACACCACAGAACATGCAGAGCATCTTCAGCCCTCTCTCATGAAAAGCAAATGATGCCCTCTGTATTGTGATAACTCCAAATACCCTATGCTTTTGCAACATGCCCCCTAGAAGATGGCATCACCATATGGAGAACCACTGGTCTGGTTCAAACTTGCTTCAGTAAAACTTAAGTCTTTCTTTCCTTTAGTGGAAATAGCCTAGCTATTCCTCTGTGCTCATATACCAATGACTGTGGACTCTGTCTGCTATACATGAAGGATACTGTTAAGTTCCTCTTTAACCTTATGAATGCCAGGGAAGGCATTATGTAAAAATCTCTCCACAAAACTGAAGTTACTTTTAGAATAATTCAGCCATGGCAACAGTGAAGGTCGATTGTTAAAAAGAATGTGTTCTTAAGCCCATGTAAGTTCTAGAGGAAATAAGACAAAAGACCATAAATAAATACATAAATAACCATAGAGAAACATCATGGTCATTTTGAAGGGTAAAGAAATCCAAACAATGGATTTTATCCAGAACACAAGCACAAATGCAAAGCAGTTTCCAGGGGATCAGTGGCTCTTACACAAGATTATACAGTCAAGCCCAGTTAGCATGAATCTAACCACAAAAATCAATGTTACATATGTCCTATTAGAACGACCCACACATAAATCTTTTAGCTGCCAGACATATTGATAAATCAGCTAAGCGCTAATGTTATCTGACTCTTTTCCAGATAAGGTTGCCACATTTTTTGTGGTATCCATAGATTATTTTAGACAGGAATAAATTCCTAAAGGAAAAGAGAATAAAAAAAAGATAAAATATGTGCTATTAAATACACTGAAATGTCTATTTCTGTATTGTTTTTAAAAGGCACAAAGTTAGTGACATCATGTTTGAACTATGTGTAGAACTACATTTGTCAATGTAGTTCTAAAACTTACTTTATTCATGAAAACCAAATAGAAGATATATATGGGATATCAGGAAATCCATATGCTCCAATGACTACATTGATAGAGTTTCAGGACAATGTCCAAATGGATAAAAACTTGTTTTGTTACAAACAAGATAGATTTTCAGGCTTATTAACTACTTTCAAAGCATTGCTATTATAGTCAATTACAGCATAATGACATTTCAAAGATCAACCACAAATACAACAGAGCTACCATAAGATTAAAGTGGAGCTGAAAAATACCACTGCCTAGGGCACCAGCAGGTGGCGTGGTGGTTAAGGCGCTGGACACTCCCACATGACTGACCGGGGTTCAAGTCCTGAATCTGGTGGCTTGCTTTCTCATTTCCTCTCTCTCACTCTCACCCTCTGTCTCTCTCTGATCAAATTAAAAAATAAATGAATGAATAAATAAAAAATAAAATGATTATTTAAAAAAAAAAAAAAAAAAAAAACCACTGCCTAGTGATGTAGACATTGTAATGTCATAGTGGGGCACATTACTCACATGTTTGTGGTAATGCTAGTGTAGCAAACTTACTGCCCTTCCAGTCATGTAAAAGAATATCATATACAGTGATTGATGTACAGTATATACTTGATGTTGTGATTGGTATATGTCCCCCCCTCCCCCAAAGTTTGTGTGTTCAGCCATTGCAATGGGTAAAGAGGGTAAAACCTTTATCCAATTAATACATCAAAAAGTGGGGCTTTTGGAAAGAGATATGTGATTGGGTGGTTAGGGTGGGGCCCCCATAGTGGAGTTCTGGTAGGTTAATAAAGAGAGGAAATGGGGCAGGCATAGTCCACATGGATAAAGACCATGGACTATAGTCCAAGTTGTGCTTAAAGTTCTGTCTTCCACTATTTTGTGACATCTTTGGACTTTTCCAGTCAACAGAATTGCAAGTTAAATAGACTTCTATGTGTATATATTACCCAGTCTTGTGTATTTCTGTTAGCAATGCTATAGTGGATTAACACACTTGATAATAATAACAAATGACTGTGTTACTGATTTATGTATTTCTTATAATATACTATATGTTTTATCATTAATTTATTATTTATTTATTTATTTTAGAGAAATTTTTGCTATAGGGCACTTATGCTTTTCAGAGAGACAGAAAGTGAGAAATCACCCCTCAGGGAGGATGGTCACACAGCAATCCCTTCTCCTCCATTCTCTTCTCAGGATTTTGGGCACAAAAGTATACACACAAGGCATGAGTTTTAAGCCACCAGGTCTGGGACTTGAACCACAGTTGAACTACGTGGGAGTCCAGCGATGTAACCATTACGCCATCTGTTCGTCCGACTTTTTATCATTACTTTAAAGTATACTCCTTCTATACATAAAAAATATTTACCATAAAACATATGTCATGTTACTTGTCAGCAGATTTCAGTACAGTGAGATTCTGCAGAGGTGTGTAGCCTAGGAGCAATAGATATATATCATATAGCCTGGGTGTGTATTAGGCCACACCATCTAAGTTTGTGTAAATAACTCTGTGATGTTTGCACAACAACGAAGTAACTTAACAATACATTTCTTCAAAGCTATCCCTGTTCAGCAATGCAGGAATCATGTTAAGAAATCTCAAATTATAGGTAAGATTTTTGAAAGACTTAAAATACAGACCCTTCAATCAGCAGTTGGCATAATGGCTTTGTCGCTGGACTCCCAGGTAGTCGATCGAGGTTCGAGTCCTGCACCCAGTGGCTTAAACTCACACTGGGCATGTGTGCATACATGTCCAAGATCCCGAGAGGAGAATGGAGGAGAAGGGATTGTGGCATAGCCTTTCCCCTGGGGGGTGATTTCCCACTTTCTGTCTCTCTCTGTCTTTCTAGTGAGTGCATGCACCTTGTGGCAAAATCTCTCCAAAAACAAACAAAACAAATAAACAAAAAACCCAAAAATAAAAAAATCCAGCCCCTTCAATATGTCATATTGATTTATAGTGACCAGGTATATTTAATCTACTAATTGTGATATGTCCTCAAATTCATAAAACTAATATTTCTTTAGATTCACCACAGTCACAAGAATTCACAAAAGAATGTAACAGAACAATGTAAATATAATTAACACTACTGTTAATTGTTAACAAAAATTGAACACTTACGATTAAAAAAACTGAACCTCTGCAGTCAAAACTCTCCTGTCATTGAGTCACTGTTCTGTGACCTGTATGGTACATTGTGACCAATGTACAATATCTGTTTGAAAAAACATGCTGTGTGCTGTGTGCTGTGAGTTCAGGGACATGATCTCTTGCTTGCAGTTATAGCTCAAGTCTAGAGAATATCTCTGACAATAAGAATTCACAATACTTGTTGAATAAATGTTGAACTCATTATTTTATTTTATTATTTTTTTTTTTTTGGAGAGGTTTTTGCTATAGGGTGAGTGCGCTTGCCAGAAAGACAGAGAGACACAGAAAGACAGAAAGTGAGAAATCACTCCCCAGGGGGGATGGCCACACTGCAATCCCTTCTCCTCCAGTCTCTTCTCAGGATCCTGGGCACGCACGCACAAGCGCCCGACATGTGTTTAAGCCACTGGGTCTGGGACTCGAACCGTGGTCTATGGGAGTCCAGCCTATGCCAACTGCTGGCCTTTTTTTTTCGAGTTTTTTTTTGTTTGTTTTGTTTTTGTTTGTTTGTTTTGTTTTGTTTTTCCTACAGGTGTGTGTACTCACCAAAGAGAGAGAGAGAGAGAAACAGTAAGCGGGAAAGTGAAATTACCCCCTCCAGGGTTGATGACCATGTTGCTATCCCTTCTCCTCCATTCCCCTCCTGGGATCGTGGGCATATACATACATGTGCCTGGCATGAGTTACAAGCCACTGGGTCTGGGACTTGAATAGCAGTTGGCCATATGGGAGCCCACTGACATAATTACTATGCCATCTGTTGGCCCTATATATAGAAATGCTTTGCAAGCTCTATTTAGTATGGATTATTATTGCAATGTGCCGCTATTTTGATGTCTCCTTTATCGTTTAAAATAAATTTCATGTGTTAATCAATAATTGAAAAAAAGACAAAAGAGTACTTGATTTTGAAAAGCAACCAGTTTCTGAAACACTCTCTTCTCTTAATTTTCAAAACATCTGGTGTCTCGGATTTCATGGGCTACTCTGTCAATCTCCTTTGTTTCATTTTTTTCCCTATAGATTTTAGTCTTGGGCACTCTTGTCTTATGTCAGTGCTCTCTCTTTTGGTGATACTGCTTATTCCCATTACTTCATATATTTTCTACAGGTTGAGGATCTCTCAATTATGCCCATTTTAAATGTCTCTTCATATCCATTTTCAACTTCCTACCTACCAGAGTATCTCAGGACCAGCAGATGGCATAATGGTTACATCACTGGACTCCCACATGGTAGACCACAGTTCAAGTCTTTGACCTAGAGCCTTAAAACTTAAGCCAGGTGTGTGTGCATGCATCCCCCAAATCCTGAGAGGTCAATGTAGGAGAAGGGACTGTGGTGTGGTCATCCTCCCTAGGGGGTGATTTCTCACTTTCTGGCTCTCTGTCTCTCTGGCAAGAACACACACCCTATAGCAAAAATCTCTCTCTAAAAGTTAAAACAAAACAAAACAAAATATTTTATAGGCATCTCAAAGTCATGACTACAACTGAATTCCAGACCTCTATCTTAGTGCAACCCATACTGATTGAAATCTGTTGTTTTCATACTTGCACATCTCAGTAAGTGTCAACAGTATCCATTTAGTTGCTTAAGCCAGGAACTAAAGAGTCATCCTTAATTTACTTTTCCTAATTCTCTAACCTTTCTTCAATCAATCCATCAACTAATTCTCTGTGTCTCTTGAAAATATACCTCAAATCTCTTCTTTTATTCTGCCAGCACTCTGGTATGATGTATCATCCCTTCTTGTTCAGAGGACAGCAGCAGGGTTCAACCTGACTTCTGTCTTTCAGATTCTATTACATTACCAAAGGAGACCTTCTAAACTTTAAATCATTTCAGTCCCCTCTATGACCTCCATTGCTCTTAAAATGTAATCCCAAGTCTTATCATTTCCTCCAAGGTTCTGATTGATGATCTGACCACTATTTTTTTTTTTTTTTTTGGAGAAGTTTTTTTTGTTTTTGTTTTTTGTTTGTTTGTTTGTTTGTTTCTGCTATAGGATGTGTGTGCTCTCCAGAAAGACAGAGAGACAGAAAGTGAGAAATACCCCCCGAGGGGAGATGGCCACACTGCAATCCCTTCTCCTTCATGCATGCCCAGGATCCTGAGAGGTATGAGTTTAAGCTACCGGGTCCAGGACTTGAATCATGGTGGACTACATGGGAGTCCAGCGACATAGCCATTACGGTAACTACTGGTCCCCTGACCACTATTTTTTAAAACTTTACTTCATGTCTTGCTCCTCTGCCCTCTCCTGTTCCAGCTACTGTTGGCTTATACCTGGATGTTTGAGCAAACTGGTTTCTTTGGTGTTTAAGGACCTTTCTACATATTTCTGTCTAGTTTTAACACCACTTTAAAAGATTAGGTCCTTCTCACTCCTTAGTTCTCAGCACACATCTCTTTTAAGAAAAGCACTTCTTGCTTTATTTAAGTCAGCCCTTCTCCTTGTTGTTCTTCATTGTCATTCACTATGTTTTCTCCACAAGACCAAATATGATTTGAAATTACTTACTTATTTCTTGACTTACATACTATCTGTCCCACTAATAGTAATTTAAGTATCTCGAGGGCAGACACATATCTCTTTTGCACTATTACATTCTTGGTGCTTAGAAGAGAACCTGGAATCTCAGAACTGGGTTTCTTAGGGACAGAATATTTTTCCTTTCTTTCAAAGCACTTGTCTCAGTTACTAATTATACAACCCTTGGGGTGATAATTTGTACATATCTCAGTTTGTAATGATATATTGCTCATTTGAATGCTGTCTGTCTCCTTCATAAATATGAAAGCTAGATGAAGACAGAACCATGGTTTTGGCTACTAGCCTAGCCTCTTTGCACAGAGCCTGGCACATAATGTACGTGAATATTTATTATATTGTATTGAAAGAAAAATAACTTTAGCTGATTGCAATGGTTAATTTAGGATGTCAACCTGAGTGACTTAAGGGATACTCAGCTGATAAAGCATTATTTACTCTCGATCATGAAAATAATTATTCTCAGTAGACATTGAGCCTGCCCATTTACTGCAGAAAAGGAAATCCAGTGGTTTGGTCTTTGATTAGAATGATGGACCTTCCCCAGATGTGCCTGTGAGTGTGTTTTTGGAGGAGATTGGTGTGATCTGCCCTCAGTGTAGGCAAGTATCATTTAACCAGCTGGGGGACCCAGATGAAACAAAAAGGCAAAGGAAAAGCTAATTCTTGCTTCTCTCTTTCAGAGCTAAAATACCCTTCTTTATCTTGAACCTCAGAGCTCCAGATTCTCCATCCTTTGGACTTGGGCACTTGTAATAGTGGACATCTACAGGGCTCTCAGGCCTTAGGACCTAGACCAAGCCATCCTACTGTCTTCATTGCCTCCAATTTATAGATAGCCTATCAATGCATTTTTCAATCTCTGTAATCCAGTGAGCCGGTTCCCCTAATAAATTCCTTTTCATGTATTTCTGTTTGCCTTCTATCAGTTCTGGCTCTCTAGAGAATCCTGAACAAAGCAGTTGTATAGAGGGAAATTATTATCATCACGACAATCTTAGATTAAAAACAGCAGTTCTTACCTGACCATCTTACTAGCATGACTGAGCTATATTTTATTTATCCCAAGAATGTGGCATTTCATCTGACATTCACAATATTTAAAATTTAAATACTTTTTAAAAATTGTGTTTAAACAAAATTTCAATGTAAGAAACTTTCCATAAAGTATTCTATAACTTCTTTGTTGTCACAAACCCATACCATGAAAGCCTCTGTTGAACAATGATGCCATGCAAAACTGATGCGTAGGTTAAGGTAGCTAGATCCCACATGGCTGACCGTACGGTTCAAGTCCTGGACCAGTGTCTTGAAAATTATAATGGGGATTATGCTTTCCCAAAATTCTGAAAGGAAAATTGAGAAGGTTGTGGTGTGGCCAGCTGCTGGGGAGGGATTGAGGGGGGTGATTTCCACTCTCTTCCACTCTCTGTCTTTCTCTGATGAACACATGCACCTTATAGTGAAACTAAACAAAAAACCTAGAAAGTTTTATAACATTGATAGTTGCACTTACTTATCTTGCCTAATAGAAAATACTAACTCTTATAGTTGGTCTCTATGAGTTTAATTCTGAATTATAAGACACTTTTGAAGATTGGTTTTCTTTCATTAAAAGAGAAGGAAGGTGGGATCAGTAGGTGGCATGGTGATTAAGGTAGTCTTTCATCCAGTTCACAAATACTAATTGACTGTCTACTGTATGCCATCAAGGCTGGCAAATTCATGCTATACTACACCCCTAGTGCTTAGGGCTTTGAGCTCTTAAACACCATTAACAATATTTAAGAACTAAAAAAAAAATCATTAATTTCATATTCCAAAAAAGAAAATAACCCTGAAAAATAAAAGTACTCAATGTTTAAATGGCTACAAAAATGAACAGTTCCAACCTTATGAATTGTTAAGTTTCATGCTCATTAACATTTTATGACCATTGAAAACAATTTGCAATTTAGATGATTTCACTTTGCAAGAATTGATTATGAAGCTAAGATTATGGAGACATCACAGCTGATCATAAGGCTTTTGGCTCATGGCCTAATTTCCAAAACAAAATTATACATATCTTTAAAATTTTATAGTAAAAATAATCTTTTAATGAGGCAAACCATGGCTACTAAAATGTAATGTTTTAAATGATGTGGAACAGGGCCTCTTAATATTGTCTAAGTCCTATAGTGGCCCTAAAGCTCTGTATACAATGCTTGGTACTAAGGAACACAAAGGTACATAAAACTACCTACTTTCTTTTCTTTTTTTCTTTTCTTTTCTTTTCTTTTCTTTTCTTTTCTTTTCTTTTCTTTTCTTTTCTTCTTTTCTTCTTTTCTTTTCTTTTTGAGAGGTTTTTGCTATAGGGCACGTGTGCTCACCAGAAACACAGAGATGGGGAGACAGAAAGTAAAAAATCACCCCCCAGGGGGATGACCACGCTGCAGTCCCTTCTCTTCCATTCTCCTCTCGGGATCTTGGGCACACACGCACACGCGCCCAGCATGAGTTTAAGCCACCGGGTCCGGGACTCAAACCATGGTCAACTACAAGGAATTCCAGCGACATAGCCATTACGCCAACTGCTGGTCCTGAAAACTACCTACTTTCAAGGAACTCACAGTCTCTGAAACAGCCATGTAAAATATAATGTGAGAAGTATAAAGATACATAATCTAGTCAGGCAAAAGCAAATGGTTAAAACACAATGCTGTGAAAGATACAGGTTTTCTAGTTTGCTCCATTATATTAGGGTTCTCCAGAGAAATAAGACCAATATGCTATATATTGGCTTTCTCTCTGTGAGTCTATTTTTATACACACACACAGATTTATTATTGAAAAAAAAATCTCATAATCTTCTTTCTTCAAGTTTGCAAATTTACGAGAGCAGATGAATCCAAAGAGCTTAGAACCAACGGAGCCTATGTCCAAGGGCAGGAGAAGATGAGATAAGTTGTCCCAGGTTAACCAGTGATGCAGGGAGTGAGGAGCGTTCAAATTCAATTCTTCCTTTTGACACCTTTTGTTCTGTTCAGTCCCTGAGTGGATTGGATGCTTCCTACCCACCGTGGAGAGGGCTATCTACTTTACTGTTCACTGCTTTTAATGTTAACTTCATCTAAAAACCTGGAAATGATGTTTCCTCTATATACTCTCTGGCCCAGTTAATTTGATACATAAAAGCAACCAATACACTCGTATTGACCTCCAGAATTTGGGGATCTCCTTGAAGTTATCTCTTTTGGATACTTAACATGGAATTTTATAAGCACACACACACACAAAACTTGTTTGAGAATAATGTGTCCACAGTTCAAAATGAAACAATGACTAATACCTTAACTTGAACATAAATCCATATACCTAAAACATAAGTACTCTAGATTCTGATACACATTTCCCATTCCCTCCCTAAGGTACTAATTTTGACGGAGACCTAATGGGGGTTAGGGGATAGCATTCTCCCAAAACACACACTGAAGTCCTCTTTTATTTAAATATTCGTGTGTCCCACCCACATCATTCTTGCTCCACAGTGTTCTGTGATTTAAACTTTACTTCTTTATGTGACAAGGTTTTCGTTTCTAATTTAAATATGTGTTCTATTTTTCAAGGTTTGCTTCAATAATAGTAAAGTAACAAGCCATCTCTTATTAAATCCTTAACATGTGTAGGTCCTGGACTATTAACATATATTTCATGTGGTTACATAATACCTATCTTCCAGTAGGTATTATTATCTCTACTTTCCAAATTGGAAAACACACACACACACACACACACACACACACATCAGAAAAATTGTTTATGGCCATGTAGCAAATATCTTGATAAAGTTTTAGAACAAGGATCCCTGGTATTTATCTGACCATCTTTTCACTACAGAATACACGTTTCCAAACCTTAACCTTTATCACTTGTTTTTTATGGGACTGGCTTTCTGGGACATTCTACGAGGGGCTGGCTCCTTGTAGAAACCTCCAGTATCTGCATGACCAGTCGCCTTCCATTCAGTGTCTCTGTCAGCTGCATTTTGGCCACAAGGTAAGTTCTTTCTGTTCAGGGATTTCTCTGTCATGCACATAACACAGAGAGAGTTAAATAGATCTCTTGGCCAAAAAAAATTCTCACTTGCTAGAGTCTCAGTTGGAGACAAATTTTTTTCCACGGCACTCTGTCAAGGCACTTTCTGTTCAATGCCATTGAATTACCTCTCTGCAGTTAATAAGCCTTATCTTCCTATTATTTTTTTTATAATATTAGATATACTACTGATTAATGGAGACAAGCCCAGACGCCTATGGGCACAATAAAAAGGAGGAGATCCATTTCGTTTCTTTGTTGTGGGGTCCTTACTACTCTTTACTGATCATTTTAATGGCTTGCTAATATAATTGCTCAAAGTTTGTTTTCACTTAACAAGTCATTATCAATTGATTTCTGCAGTAATCTGCTCTCTCTAATGTGCTTTGCAAAATGCCTGGTGCTATTTACTTAGTATTAAGGAGGAATGGCTTCTTTCTCATCTGCATACTCTGTCCTGTTTTTCCTCTTTCTGTATAATCAGCAATCTGTTTGCTGTTTACTACAGCAGTGGAAAGGTTTATAATTTGTTCCTTTTAGTGAGACGAGAAACTTGCTGATTGGGATCATAGCTGAATATGACTCTTTTATGGACCAAAAATGAGTAAATGAGTACAACATGGTTGGTGATTAAATATTCCTTACAGGGTAGTCTGGTTTACCCATTTTGTATTCAAAATCATGTGTTATTATACAAAGTTAGTTCAATATTAAGAAAATAATTAGTGTATTACTTCCTATTGATAGATCAGAAAAGGAAAACCAATTTGGTAATTTCAATAAAATCAGAAAGAATTTATACCTTATTTTCAAGTATTTTCTAGAACTCACATATAAGATTTCATTAACATATGTTGTTTCTGTAACAATATTTCAAATCAATAGTCAACTTCATGCTTAATAGTATCCAATTAAATCAGGCAGAAAACAAAAATGCCTATTATGATCATTGTTATCTAATTGTTCTGGAAGCACTAATCAAAGCCATAAGATATGAAACCAAAATAAGAGGTATAATTATTAGAAAGAAAAATGCAAGATTATCATTATGTGCAGATGGTATAATTATATGTGAAGAAGCACAAAAAGTAATGGACTGAAAAACTGTAAGAATTAGTAAGAAACTAAAATAAAATGTACTGAAGCTAGATGAATACACAGCCCCCTCCTGTTACATTCTAGAGATGACCTTCCAGACAGGCCTTCTTTTATGAGGATGACCACTACTATTATTTATTTTTTTAAATTACGATTCTAGTTTATATATAATCAACACCTGCCTTTGTGGGCTACAGCATTTTTTAAGATATCTATACAGTGTATAATAATTAAGGATACATACATATCTGTTTTATATTGGATAAATGCTATTATTATGAAGGTAACAACCTCTAAGAGATCTCCTGCCAATGGTGCTCTTGCTACTCATCCTGAGTGGCCAGCCAAAGTATAGCTCATTCTGAAACCCATTGTCAAAGTAGTCACTTCACGATAAAATGTGGCAAGCTGACAGATTAAGTGGAGATCCTGGCCATTGATGCAAGAGGGTATCTTTAAACATGTAACCCTCTTATTTACGAATCCAGTGTTAAAAGTAAAACAGGGTTCTGGTCCAATTTGCTTTTGCTCCCACTTACACTTCTGGTAGTAGTAGAAGTTGCATGACAAGAGGAAAACCTAGAAGACTTGTATCCCAAAGGTAGTGTGTCAGATTTGCTAGCAGAAAGTGACTAATCATGTGACGAAGAAATAAAACCATCTAGAACTGCTTCAAAAACAGAAACACCTAAAGTGCCTTATTCTGTGAATTCTTCAACTTTGGAAGACACTGAAATTCAGAGACAGTGAGTTCAGGAGGCAGAGGAAGTTCAGGGCTGTGGCAACAAGGTTCAGAGGTTACAGAGGAAAGCAATTAAAAGAAAGTGAGCTTCTGATGAAGAAGATTGTACAGAGCAAGAGCTCAGCTTCTTTAACCACAGTTCTTCACTCTGAAGATTTCCTTCTTTATCATTAGGGTAATTACACAAAAAAATCAGTTTGTAGAGACAGCTTGCAAAGGATGGAATATTAGATTGAAAAGTCTACCAAAGGGAAGAAATATTTAACAGACAAAATTACATAAATTTCTGTTAAAAAATGTATTGCATACATCATGATGGGAACTTTATGTAAAATGTGAAATTAATCTGAATATTTAAAAATTTAAAAATTAATATATTAATAAATGCACATAAGCAGAAAAAAGGAAAATAGATAAAAAGAAAGAAAAAGAACAAAATTTATACATAATACATCTAGACTTCACTAAGACTGCAAAACTATTGGTAAAGAAAAAATAATTATGTGATGATCATATTCTATTTGGTTTCTCATGTACTGAATATAAATAAAGCCAACCTACTCTCGTGGTGTCATTTGTGAAAACTGCTTGCAAACAACAGTCTGATCTATATATTTTCACCATTTAGAAATAGGACCTACTCCTTAGAAATAAAAAAATACACCCGTTGGGTCATAACACTGTTATAAAATGTTTCAGACATATATTTCCAATGTCAGAAAATGCAGACCTAGTACCTTCTCTGTATTGCATTAAATTCCATCTTATGGATGCTCCCTCCATATTGTATGTAATTATGACTTCTGGATCTCAAGGTGTGTGTGTGAGGGTATGCAGCCTGTCAGTATGAAGCAGTTATCTGCATGCCTTGTTAATTATTCACTTGAGTTGGCTGACACATGCTTTAGATACTAGGGGCTCTGTGGAAATATCAGTGGGATATGGGAAATATCCTGACCCTAGCTAGGTCATGCAATGCCTATTCTTTATAGTGTTTATGGCTTACACATTATCCTCTTTTATACATACCCAGACAGCCCTCCTTGGAGTTGCAGAGGAACAGTATATGTAATCTGGATTGACCTATGACACATAACAGGATCACACATGCTGGTAACAAGGTTAAAAAATACGTGTACTAAAATCCTTATCTCGAACAGTAGAACTTCAACCGCATTCTTGAAAGCTTTCAAAACAGTTCCCTGTGCCTGGTAAAATGTATAAATAAAGAAGCTCAGCATGACTGAACAGCACAGCTTGCCTGTTCACCTGCATCTCTGCTTCTGTATCTTTCTCCTTTCTCTAACTTTTTTCTTCACAGGACCAAGCCCTGAGGGTAGATGCTGACATTTGTGTATCTATCAGATATGATCAAATGGCCCTCTTAAGAGAGTAAAGAAATTTTTACTTTTACCAGCAATGAACACTGGACACTATTTCCCCCATCTCACCACCTCTGAATGCTATTAAGGTTCTTAATTTTTGTCAGTCTGATTAGTGAAACATGACCTCTCATTTGTGCTTTAACTTACATTTCATTACTTATGTATAGTTTTATTTCAGTTTTTTTTAGGATTATTGTATTTTTATTTATTTATTTATTTATTTATTTATTTATTTATTTATGTAAATTTGACCTGAGAAAGACAGAGAGAGAGAAGGAGGGAGGGAAAGTGGGAAAGTAAGCTGCCAGGTCCAGGACTCAAACCATAGTCCACCATGTGGGAGTCCAGCACCCTTAATCACCATGCCACCTGCCAGCCTCAGTTTTACTATTTTTGTGGATGTTTTTTTTTCTTTTTCTGATAAAACCATTGCTCATTAAAAAAAAAGTATCACTTTAACCACAAGAAAAATAAGCTACCATATCTTGAAGTTTAAATTTAATCATGTTTAAAAAATGATTTAATGATTGATGATATCTCATGAGTTTTATCTTTAAATTATATATACCTCCCTGTACACAAATAAACACACATACATACTTCATATTTTAGACAATTAAAAATGAGTAGTGAATTACTTGGTGGGGGAGTGTAAGCTAGGAGGAGGAGGATGATGATCCTTATTAAATGACAAACAAACTGTGAATAGAACAACAAAGACATATTGTAAAGTTAACCGTTTGTGGGCTCCATACATACTACTGGATTCCCAAGCATTTTTCCTTGGTCTTTAGGAAGCTGTAGCCTGACTCAAAGAGTATAATCACCTCCATAGAGGAATCCACCACACTTGCCATTAACTTCTTTCCTTCATCTTCAGGTCTGTCCAATCTATTCATTTCATGGGACTGTCAGAAGTCAAAAAGACTTCCATTTTGTTCAGCTAGTCATGAACAAAAGGCATATAGTGATTTACTTACCAACCAAATGAAATCAGTCAATACTTTGTTCTCTTAAAGGAAACCAAGCTAGATGCTGCTAGTTCACCTAGTGAAACTGAACCGGAACTCAGAGATATGTACTGCATATTGACCTTATTTAATGTATTTTTATCTCATGTATTCTTATTGTCACAGGATTGTAATTGATGCCATGACCTAATCTCATGTGCTCTAACTAATGGTGGTCGTAGGTTAAACAAGCATTGCTCCTGAGAGTTGGGTTGGTCCCCATTTCTGCATTTTTAGAAATGTTGTGATTTGTTTAAATGTTGGAAATCAGCTGTTTTTCTGTGTAAATAAATAGTACCATTTATGGGTCCACTCTAGATTATATTTTAACAGAAAATAAGTCAACAAGTTCATCCTAACAAAAAGCACGAATTGTTTTTTCTGCAACACTTAACTACCATTGGCACTTCCCAATACACTTTCCAGGTCTAGCTCTGATTGTTGTCTGACTGGCCTTTGTTTGAATAAATTACCAGCCTGAAGACTAGTTAGGAGAGAGGGAACCAGTTTTGCGCATGAGAAAAGAGGAGGTGGAACATAAAAAAGACTCTCCAGATAAGTGAGCAAGTAGTCATTGAGATTCTGACTTTGAAATGTTACTCCAGGAAAGGCCAATCCAATCCTATTTAATTATGTAGTATTTTAAGATTGGGGAAAAAAGTTAAAATAAAGCTCTAAAATTGAATTCCTTGCCAAGTGAGGGTTATTAGTTTTTTGCAATCAGAAAGTTGATTTGAAAATAGGCCTAATAATTAGCTATGCTAAAATAACTCTATTGAGATTTTCATGTCACACTATATGTTAAAATGAATTCCAGTGAGACCAGAGAGCTAAATGTTTATTCTTTCTTTCCATCATTCAACATATATTTGTTAAGTACCTATTATGTGTCAAGTTCTGTTCTTGGCAGTTGGGATGAAAGGTGAAACAAAGAAGAGTTCTCTCTCTCTCAAGTTTGGTGGAGAAAAAGAAAATGATCAAATGTTTATAAAATATAATCCTATTGATCTAAGAGTAATGCAGAGACAAAGTAAGTAAAGCTAAAGCATTTATTTGGGCCAAGGTTAAGGACAATCACCTGGGTGCCACAACATCCAAGTGACCCTGAATAACGTGGAGATTTTAGGATAATTTTAAAGATGAGATCGTATTGGTGAGAAACTACAGCAAGTAATCTGTATAGCAGTGATTGACTAAATTCCATGATAAAGGTGACAATATGTCTCCTGGTTGCCTGGAATCACTCTGCTTAATCTTTTCTTTCTTTCTTTTTTTCGGAGAGGTTTTTGCTATAGGGCACGTGCACTCCCCAGAAAGACATAGAGAGACAGAGAGACAGAAAGCGAGAAATAACCCCCCAGCGGGGATGGCCACGCCGCAATCCCTTCTCTTCCATTCTCCTCTTGGGATCTTGGGCACGCATCCTCACATGCCCGGTGTGAGTTTAAGCTACCGGGTCTAGGACTCGAACTGCGGTAGACTACATGGGAGTCTAGAAACATAGTCATTACACCAACTGCTGGTCCCTTCTGCTTAATCTTAAGCATAGTAGGAAGATGCAATCTGTGCAATGTTGTAAGTACTGACAGAAGGTAAAGGAGGAATGTATGTGGGCAATGCAGATGTTCATAAAATGAAAGGTTTGATGATATCTTGGTAGCATCTGAGTTATTTCAGGCGCCTTATCTCAGAGGCCCTGTGCTAAGGTGGGCAGTGCACATTTCAAGGCTAATGGCCACCTTCTGCATTCCTTGTTCCGTTTCCGAATTCTCGGCCCCATTTTGGATGAAGGATTCTTTATTCTCTTCTTTGTACAATATCATGTTTATCGTAAGAATCAAGAAGAAAAATAAAACAGAAGACAAGGGAAATTAATGGAGATTAGATTCTATGTCTGTTATAATGCAGGGAGTAGTGACATTCTATAAGGGAAGGGGACATTTGACCAGAGACCTCAATGAAGCAGAGGAGCAAACAAAAAAGATATCTGGGAGATCCTTCTCGGCAGAGGATACAATAAAAGGCTAAGACCTGGAACTGGGAACATGCTAGTTATATTCAGGGGCAAAAAGAATACCAGTGTGGCCATAACAGATAGAGGAAGAGTAAGTTAGAAATAAAATTGGTAATTTGGTCAGCAGTCAGATCAGGTAGAGTAGTTTTCCCCAACCTTCCTGGCAGTGGAGGCTGACCTCATGAAAAACCACCCCTCTATGGTTGGGGGTGGGGTGGTTGTTGGTTCCAGGATGATCCACGCATACCACATTCACCATGCATCCCATTTTCACCACTATCAAATTGCAATACACAATGAAACAATCACATAGCAATAGCATTTGTGCTCCTATGAGAATCCAAATCACCATTGATCTGATAGGAGGTTGAGCCCAAACAGCAGTGGGAGAAATGGGACTGGCTGCAAACACAAATAACTGCCTTGCTCACTTGCCCACTGCCCAGCCCTTGAGGTGTGGAGGGAGATTGGATCTTGAGATAAAACTATTGAACTCACCGGGGCTAGCAAGTGTTCAAGTCTCAAACCTTGCTTTCTCACTTTCTCTCTCTCTCTCTCTCTCTCATTCTTGCTCTAACTCTGTCCTACTCTGGTCAAATTAAAATAAGTAGGTAAATAAATAAAGTTAAATAAAATGATTAAAAAAAAACAACTATTGAAATCATTAACTTCTAGACTGCATTTACAGTAGCTACATTACCGAGGGAGTGAGCGTAAATAAAGAGTCCAAAAGACTGAACTTCAGAATAATCCACAACACATATGAGATGAAAAATTGAATCCGACAAAAGATTGAGAAGAGGCAGAGATTAAAATACTAAGAAAACTAGAAGTGTTATGTAGCACCCTAGAAGTTAAATTTTTTTAAAAAAAAATAGAGATTGATTCATTTTCAAGTAAATGAACACAGAGAATTGCATTTGATAATATGGAGGTGCTGAATGGCCTTGAGCAATGTAGATTTAGTAGAGTCATGTGAGTGAATATGTTATCGTAGTGGGCTCAAGAGAGAATGGAAACAAAAATGTGATATGAAAAATGAACATAGATAAATATTTTGAGTAGATTTTCATTAAAAAGGAGCAGTAAAGTAGGGTGGTAGAGAGAATTTTATCTTCCTTTTTGACGAGAGAGGAATTATTATAACAGCTTTTTTCTGTTGATGGGAATGATTCAGTAGAGAAGAAGAAAACTAATAACACAAAAGAGAAGGGATAATTGCAGGGGTAAAGTCTTTAAATAAACCTAGAGTGGATGGAATTGTGGGCAAATTAGAACTATGTTAAACCATGACAAAGAGGTATGGTTATATCACAAAGTTAAAATAAAGTAAAAATAGAGACTATATTGGGTCATTAGGGAAGTCATGACGCATTTTTGTATAGAAAAATAAATCTTGAATTTCCTGATGACTTAATAAATTAATATGTGTAAAGAAATGTTAAATCTGGGTCCAGCAGTTAGCGTAATGGCTATGTCACTGGACTACCATGTAGTCAACCGTGATTCAAGTCCCGGACACGGTGGCTTAAATTCACGCTGGGCATGTGCGCGTGCGTGCCCAAGATCCCGATAGGAGAGTGGAGGAGAAGGGATTGTGGCATGGCCATCCCCCCTGGGGGTTTATTTCTCGCTTTCTGTCTCTCTCTGTCTGTCTGGTGAGTGCACACGCCCTATGGCGAAAACCTCTCCCAAAAAAAAGAAATGTTAAATAACTTCTCAGTAATATATACATTAGCAAGAAAAAAATGTGCAAAGTTAAACATTTGAATGACAACTGGAGATATAAATTTATGGTACATTCATAATAATAATATTCATTATTTTAAAGAATAAGTACAAATAAGTAATCATGACCAGAACACTCTATTCCTATATATGCATGACAAAGGAACAAAAAAAGAGTTTCATAACATTATATTCATAGTACTATCATTATTTAAAATAAGTAGGAAACATATATGATATTTTGCATATAGGCATAAAAATATTTGGATAAATAGAGAAAAACAATAAAGGTCACATTTTAGGAAGATGAGAAAATGTCTACATTTTACTTTAAATTCTATGCAATTTGAATTTTAAGTATCTATTACATTTATTATTAAGTTATGCCAAATTAAGAGGGGGAAATACTGTTAGATTCTATCACAAAATAAAATTAATATTTCTAAATAACAGGAAGTAGGAGGAAAATTAAATTGGAAATTCTCATCACACACAAACACACATGCACATATACACTAATAGATAAACTGAATAAATTTCATAAATAGTAATTCATTCATTTAACATTAAAATGCATGCTTTCATTCATGGCTACTATGTATCAAATATTTTTAGACAGTGTATATACAAATATGAACATGGAACACTGGCTATTCTCATAGAACTGTCAATCAAATAGAAGACAGAGATATAAACACAAAATTATAAGTCAAAATGGGGCCAGCCAGCCAGTGGTATAGAGGTTTAGGTTGTTGGATCCCAAATGGCTGACAGCTCCGTTCAAGTCCCATTGGCTTGAAAAACATGCTCAGTGCATGTGTGTACATTCCCAAATCCTGAGAGGAGAAGGGATCGTGGTGTGGCCATCCGCTCTGGGGGTTGATTTCTCACTTTCCTTCTCTCTGTCTCTCCCTGGAATGCAAATGTGCTCTATAACAAACTAAACTAAAACAAGAAGAAAAAATGTCAAAATGATAATGTCTATGATGGGAAGAATGAGTTTCACAGGCATACATAAAGAATATACATACATGAATTTCTAAATGTTGTGGCATCTGTGTTGAGGGCTAGCAGGGATGTAAGAGTTATCCAGAGAGGACCCAGAACAAGCAAAATCATTACATGCTAAGGACACTGCAAGTTAGATTAATTAATGTATTCTCATACCCACCACAATGTCTGACTCAATACATGCTCAATAAAAACTTCATGAGTCTGAGTATAGAGTCAGGGTTATGAGGAAAAAAAAAAAAAAAAACAAACAGGTAAAAAATGACCGATAAGTTCAAGAAAAATGTACCATTAAAAAATAGTGATACCATTTGACTTACCGAGTCAAAGATATTAAAACAAAAGGACACCCAATATGATTCTGAGTGCCACATGATAATATTCTTGCGCATTTCCAATAGCACATAAATTGAGCACTTTTAGAGAGAAACCTTTATAAAATAAATCCAGAACTTAAAAAATATACATACTTCTAATCTAGCAATTCCCTCTTTGGGTACTTCTACTTGAGTTATTTCCAGTTTGTTTGTTTTTTTTTTTTTTTAGTCCCAAAATGTGTGAAAAAACACCAATTTTTACTAAACATAAGGTGAGACCCATGTGGAAAGAGCATGTCATAACAGTGAAAAATATTTAGGTAAATTGTCCATTCTACATCATTAATAATGTTATTTAAGAACAGTTTAACATTCTTAGTGATTTAAAAAATATGTAATATAAAAATTAAAGACATAAATTTTGTTCTAAAATGTGGTGATGGAGACTTGGAGAAATGCTACAAAATGTTGACCACAGTGGTTGTAGGTGAGAAAGATACAAATCGTACCTTTTCTCCCTTCTACCTGGCTATAAATTTCCAAGTTTATTGTGTGTGTACACATGTATGAGTCACCACACAAACTAGAAAAGATCTGAGTTGAAAATATCTAAACTTCGGAATGCCATTTAGAAATAATGTCCTAAGGCCTGGAATACAGAGTAGTGGCTTTGAGGGTTCTGTTCTTTTCATGTTAGTTTTGTTCATTACCCCAAAGCAGTTCAAAGATGCTCCTTTAAAATGAAGTGGGATTGCCCAATTCTTAGTCAGAGGGAGAAAGAAGAATAGCTAAGTAGGATGTGTTTTTTGTTTGTTTGGTTTAATAGTCAGTTTTACTAGAGAGGAAATCCATGAAATAGTAATAGTCTGCATGAGGAGTTCTTCGGGGTCTGTGCAAAAACAGAAAGCACAGCTGGTACGTGAATTCTGTCATGCTGAAATATGGCATAAGGAGAAACGATTTGCCATTTTAACTGCTATATTATAGATTCATATCTTTCAGCCAAGCAGTTTTTCAATAGTGAATAGGTCAATTAAGTATAAGTTTTTCTTATTGAATTTTTTACCGCTTTGTTTTCTCTGTTAATTTCATTGTAAAGTTCCAGTGATGAGGACACATTACAGCTGGAAAAATTGTAGCTCTTTTTTGTCTTGTTTGCTTTGCTAGGGGGAGTGTCCACTCACAGGAGAGAGACAAAGAAGAGAAAGCATCCCTATGGGGAATGGTCATTCCATAATCCCTTCCCCTCCATTTCTCCCTCCTTTCAGGAATTTTGACAAGCATACACGTGCACCCGGTGTGTTTCTCAAGCCACCAGGTCCAGGACTCAAACCATGCAGTTTACTGTGTGGGATCTGGCTGCCTTAACCACTGGGACATGGAGTCAGTCTGATGAATTGCAGTTCTTAATGTGTAGCTCTCATTGCATAGTTCTCCTTGTCCAATTAACAAAACAAAACAAAAACTTCTGCAGTATGTTACGACTTCTTTGTATATCAAGCACCTTGTTTGGTAGATAGGTACTTAATTTTTTTTTGTCTTACTTGACAATTTGAAAATGTTCATAATATTTTGCCATGCTGAAATTTCTAATGAATCCTTGTCTCATATGCAAAAAATATAAAAACAGTAACATTTTCTTTCATTTTGGATACCTCAGTTTAATTTCTATTTTCAGCATTCCTCTAAACCCTTTGCCTTTGATTCCACCTGAGAACAGGTAAATTTTATTCACTCCAATGTAAATTCAACTGTTGCAAGAGTAAACTAAGTAAATTCAGGATTCCCTCCACTTCCCTACTCTCCCTGGAAAGGCATGCAAATAGTGTGGGTCATCTGGAGGACCATGGTGTTTGGGAGGAATGGTGATTGGTCTCTCAGCTGGGTTCTGTTTTCCTGTTGAGATGGCTCTTACACCTGCTGATGGTTGGCCTCACTAAAATGGCTGCATTCCCCTTACCTTGGGGTAGTTCATGCTGCCATCTGCTGGTGTTTCTTTTTGTTACACCCATAAGACCCTGACAGGTGTTGTAGATCTCTTTCCACCCTGAGAGTTGCAGACTACCCAGGATAATTTTATCTTCTCCCTCATTATCCTCCAGAGCTACAGAAAATTACTGGGATTGCCTTGTTCTTTCAGATGGGCATCCCAATGAGTGGTATGCTGTTATGATACCAACAGGAACTCCTGGGAAGAACTCTCCCTCCATATAAGAAGTGAGTCATAATTCCCCTTTACCCTTGAATCCCAAATCTTCTAATTTAAAATTAAAATAAGTTGTACTTTCTTTTGAGTATGTGAAAACTTCCTCACTGTTAGTCACCATATTTTTCTGCCTTTAAATTGGCCACAAACAGGCCCTCAAATTGATACAGTTTTCTCTGATTACCACGAGGTGTCTTCTCCCTGTGTCAATTAATACATTATGTTCAGTTTTGGTATTTAAATTGATTCTGTTGTGAAGTCAGAGTGTATAGGACATAATATAACTTAAAACTTAATAATGTCATCCTGCATTAATTTTTATATAATGGGATTTATCTGTCCTCCTGCTCTTGCTTCTAAAGTCTTTTTGCTTAAAGATTTTACAAAAATTTAGGCCATATTTTCTTCTAGTACTTTGATAGAATCAATATCTTAAGCACTTAAATCTTTGCTTTATCTAGTATTTATGTGTTGTACACAGTAAGAGAGGAATGCAGCTTACTAATTTCTCAAAATGACACTATAGCTACATAGCAGTTTGGATTTCTTGGAGGAAGATTTAGCCAGAAGTACTCTGATATGCCAGAAATAATGATTGATTTTATGATGAAAGCTGTAAACCTTAGTCTGAATGTTGGTTCTTAACTTTAACTACCTATCAGAAAATTTGGAGAGCTTTCAACAATACTAATAACTGGTTCCTGCCTCCTCATATAATTATTTTGGGGTACATCACAATCTTAAAAATATTTCTAGATCATTCTTTTGTTCTTGAATTTATATTTTTAAATTAAATTTGTTTATTTACTTACAGTCATTCACTGTATGTTGTCAAAAGAGTATATAAAATGAGATTTTCCATCCAATATACATTGTATATCAGCTCAATCAAGGATATTACTATACATGTTATCATCAACAAATTATTTTCTATTTCTTGTTTCTTAAATATTTTTCCCCCTTTGATTCCCTACCTTGCACCCTCTGGCAACTCCCCCCACTTCTCCCACACTGTCTCTGGTATGTACAGTTGTTTTCCATGCCCTTTTCTTTTTTTACATTTTATTGATTCACTAAAGATATTAATGAATTTAAAGACTTTTAATAGCAAGCACAGCTGATATATACTTATTTATGAATACATGTCTGACTTTAGGTGTAAACGTCACTGAGTAAAATGAACATAAAATAGCACCTTGCTGGGGCTATATAGCTTACTGCAGGCATTATAGGTATTAATAGGTATTTTTAATGCATTTTTTAATTTCAAAATAAGTTTTAGTTTTAATAGATCAAAATAAAAAAAATGTTAAGAGAAATTTACCTAAAACTTAAAGCCAGGAAAACGGTTTGGAATTAGTTCAAATAGTAGGTAGATGAACCTATTGACAGTTCAAGAGAAGACAAAAATCTTTAAATATGGTTATCAAAACATCAAAAAAAATCAGTAATATTTTAGTCTAAAGTAAAAAAAAATTCTATTTCACTAGTTAAGACTCATGTAATTAATCTCCTTTTATTGAATTTGCAGTGTTATTGTGATCTGATCTTTCCATTTAAATTCTGAATGTTAACATTCAACTTCAGACTTGTCCCTACAATTAGTCTGGCAATTCTCTTGGTTGTTTCCTGTACTCTTATTTCTGTGTGTTCGACTTTAGTTTTCCTGGTGGAGCACTCCCTTCAGCAGTTCTTAGAGAGCTGGTCTGGTGTTGGTAAATTCTTTCAGGTTTTGTTTATTTGAGAATGTTTGTGTCTTTTTTTCCCATATGAAAGATAATCTTGCTCGATATAGTAGTCTTGGTTGAAACAGGTTTTCACTTAACAGTTTGAATATATTTTCCCATTCTTTCCTTGCTTGCATTGTTTCCAATGAGAGGCTTGACGTTAGACTTATGGGATATCCTTTGAAAATAACTTAATGTTTTTCTCTTGCCAATTTTAGTATATTGTCTCTGTCTGTGATTTTGGTCAATCTAGCTATGATGTGCCTCAGGGAAGATCTTGGGTTGCTTCTTTGTGGAGTCCTTTGTATTTCTTGGGTCTGAACATTTGAATGCCTCTCTAGGTTTGGAAAGTTTTCTTCCAGGATTTCATGGAATATATAATCAACGCCTTATTAGTTTCTTCACCTTCTGGGATACCGATGATCTGGATGTTTGGGCATTTAATGGTATTTAGTATTACTGGAATGTTATTCTCATTTTAGCAGGTTATTTTCTCAGTCTTTTTGGTGAATTTTTCTAGGTCAGAGGTTCTGTCTTCTACATCTGAGATTTTGTCTTATGCATGATCTAATCTGCTTTTGATATTTTCAATGAAAGTTTTGCTTTCCTGTATTACAGCCTTCATCTCTAACAATTCCTCTTGATTCTGTTTTATGATGTGTATCTCCTCTTTCAAATTATGCAAGAACTTCCTCATCTCCTGAAACTTGATGTCTTTTTTCTCCTACATCTTCTGGAGTTTACTGTCTCTATCCTCTTGCATCTCTGTTAGCTTTGTCATTATGAATATTTTAAATTCTTTATCTGACATTTCCCTGAGTTGCCTTGAATTATTTGTGGAGAAAGAGGAGTTATTATTTTCCATTAGAGGAGAGATTATTTTCTTGGTTTCTCATATTTCTTATGCCTCTTCAGTGTTTTCTGGACATCTGATGGGTTATATGCTTTTTGCTATTTTTTGGAGTTAAATCTGAGCAATGAGAGGAATGCAGAAGGAGGTGACTCACAGTCTGTAAACAGTACCGTTTTTCTCCCTTTGCACATCTGATTCAATGAAAATTGAGGATTAATCTGAACCTAAAGTATTCAGATGTTTGGCTACTGAGCACTTAGTGTATCACTGTGGTCATACCTAGAAAATCAGAATATGGAGGCTGAGCAGAAAAGTGAGAAAGGTAGAAAGAAAAAGAAAAGGAATAGAAAAATCCAAAGAAGAGAAAAACAGTAAGAGAAATAGAAGAAAAAAAATTTTTGTCAAAAGAAAAGAATCAGAAAGACAAAAGAGCAGCAGAGAGCTAAGTTTAAAATTAAAAAAAAAAAATTTAAGATAAAGAGATGGAAAGAGACAGGTCTTCTAACATGGCTCCTGCTTGATTGGGGAGCAGGAGGGTAGAGTCTGGCAGAGGGTCTTTGGTGATCAAAATCCCAGAATGGGGCCACTTGAAACTCAAATATAGATGGCTGCTAATTGGCTTATTCTGGCTCCTGGCTAGACTGAGGAGCAGAAGTGTGGAGTCTGAGCAGAGGGTCTTTGGTGGTTAAAATCCAATATTTCTAGATCATTCTAATGCAGAGTCAAGATGGAAGCTAGAAGCTTATCTTTAGGTCAAAAAGAACACAAGCAAGACTTATATGAAGTTTATTTCCCCACAGAGTGTGTGAACCCCGATCACCTGGAGGACTTGTTGAAATCCAAATTGCTGGGCCCCTCCCTCAGGGTTGCTGATTCTCTAGATCTGGAGTGATCCCTAATAATGTGCATTTTTAACACGTTCGTTCCTAGTTTATACCGATGTTGCTCATCTAGGACCACATTTTGAAAAGGGCTGTCACGGGGCATAGAAAAGACTTCTGGGAGAAATTAAATTTGGGCAGATGTTGTCAATAACCACATTTAAATGGGTTTCTCTCATTTCCTCAATAAAATTTTAAAAGCTTTTGAATAAAAAATTATATATGGAGAATTTGTTACATATATACTCATTTTTGTTTAAGAAATTATTTAAGGTGCAATAAAATGAAATATTAAAAGTTAGAAGGAACTTGAAAAAATTGGAACAGAAGTATAATATTTATAAAGATAAAATTAAAAATGTAAAGTATAAATGTACATATGGTGATGTTGGACCATAAATTTTGATAAACTTTTTAGCAGTAAGCATTAAGCAGGGAAACAGAATCACTGCAGGATTTATAGTGCTCCAGATAAAAACATGCAAGGTACTTCCGATAGAAACATTTATTCTGTCCTGGCCTCAGAGGGAAATACTCTCCCTGTTTATTTACAAAGATGATTCTGTACAAGACAGGGATGAAATCTTCCCTCACCATTATTACAAGGAATGTAGATGAATGTTGATCAAAGTTTGGGGTCAATTAGTAACATTAACATCTAATATCATTGGGAACAGCAGGTGACATGGTGGTTGGGATGTTTTTGTACTCCACATGGCAGACCCTGGTTTGAGTCTGGACCTGGTGGCTAGCTTTCTCACTGTCCCTCTCTTGTTCTTTCTCTGGTGAGTGCACGTGTCCTATAGAAAATAAATTTTAAAAAATAACAAATAAAATTAACTAAGTAATTCTTTAAACAATATATATCCAAGGTCATTGGTCACTAGCTAATTTGAAGATTTTATTTCCATTTTCAAGGTGTATTTAGTTAGGTGGTTCCTCCATCTTTAGTGTGAATCATTGCTGTCACCAAAACTGTAGAGGCAATTATGGACAGGGCAGGTATGATACTGTTCAGTCTTGACATTCTTAATATGCTTGACTTGAGTCAGAGACAAACTTTAAATTATTCTAGATCTTGGTTCTTACATTAGGAGGTGAGAAGTTACTGGGTTTTTGAGAATCTCGTGATAACTAAGCATCTTCTTCCTAGAGATAGTAAGCAGTCGATGCTCATACACAGATTCTGAAATTGTGAATTTGCCTATTTGCTAAAATGTATTTGTAATTCAAAGTCAATGCTTAAGGTCATTCCGCAGTCATTCTCAGATGTGTGCGCATGCAAAACATCAAACAATTTGAGTTGCTTCCCACACACATTCTCAGCTGAACAAAGCAACACTTTACCCTCTTTTTTTTTAGAGAGATTTTCGCTATACACTATGTGTGCTCACCAGAGAGACAGAGGGAGACAGGGAGGCAGAAGATGAGAAATCACCACCTAGGGAGGATGGCCATGCCACAATCCCTTCTCCTCCATTCTTCTCTCTGGATCTGGGGCATGCATGTACATGCACCCAGCATGAGTTTTAACCCTCTGGGTCCAGGACTCGAACAACAGTCGACTATATGGGAGTTCAGCAAAGTAATTAATACACCATCTGCTGATCCCTCCTTTGTCTTTTTGAAAAAAATTTTGCTTTTCTTGTTTTGTTTCTGTTTTTATTTATTTATTCTACTTTCTTCATTCTTCTTTCTATACTTTATTTCCACTCCTACTGTAAACAGTGATCATTTTAGTGATATATTTATGCACGTATTTTTCACATTTTGTGCTTTTTGTTAATAATTTGTCTGTTTAGGGGCCAGCAGGTCACGTGGTGGGTAAGGTTCAGGACTGACAGTGATTTGAGTCCTGGACCTGACAGCTTGCTTTCTCATTTTCCTTTCTTTCTCTGTCTGTCTGGTGAGCACATGTGGCATAGAGAAAAATAATAGTAATAACAAAATTAAATACTGATAAAAATAATAATAATTTTTCTGTTTAAGTGGCCCAAAGCACTGCGCTGAAGTGCTGTTTAGTGTTTCTAAACATGGGAAGGTGGCAGTATGCCCTGTAGAGGAAACGTGAGTTAGACATGCTTTAAGTAGATAGTGATAGTGATGTTGGCCATGAGTTCTTTCCCTTTCACTGTCTCTGTCTCTGTCTCTCTCCAGCAAGTGAACACATCCTAAAACCTCTACAAACCCTCTACCAAAAAAGGAACGAAAAGAACTATTTTTATACCTCAGTGAATATGTCTTCCCAATTAAACTGTTTACCGTTTAGCTCCACATGTTTCTGTTCACAAATGAGTTTTTTGAGAACTAATGACTAAAAGAATAGCCTATGGGGGAGCAAACTTCTCATTCCCAAACTTCAGGTTGAAAATAATCATAAGACAAAAAATACCTAGGTTATAAAATAAACAAAAAGGGGTTAGCAGCTAATGAGATTAAAAATATTAAACTAAGAGTTAAAAGATTAAGATAAAAGACTAAGGTAAAGGAAAGAAGCTTAGAGATTACAACAGCAAAAAAGCAAAAGGAAAATGCACTAAAAGCAGGTAAGATATGTGTGCCCAAGACACAGTTCAAGGCATGTCCAGTGTCCTGAAAGGTTGAGTCTCTTATTACAGAAGTCATGTCAACTATATCTTCAAAAACACGTTCAGGGGTCTGTAGTAACAAAGTACTGGGCCACTTAGTTCAAACTGGAAAGCTTCACGCCAAGCAGCAATTATGTAAGCCAAGAACATACAGATAAAATAACTATGATAATAAAATAGTTCTGCTATACTAAAAATGTTAAGGCTTTAGGGACCTCCAGATTTTTCTTTAACATTGAGTTTATTTTTGATCCTTTACCTTTAATGTAAAATATAAGAACTTCATTTTCAATATTCTTCGAGTATTTAAAATTTGCAGATTGCACTTAATCTACTGATCAGCCTGGTGATAACTGGTTTAAGTCTTTAAATATGTGAACACAGTATATTTCTCAACTTAGTGAAGAATTCAAATTCCCTCCATAATGTTATGCAGTTTTCAACAGAGATGCTTCACACTCTGTTAGAATTATCCCTATGTATTTATGTTCATGCTCTTATGAATAACATTGCTTTAAAATTTTGTGCCGTATTTTCTTATTGCTTATACATATAGAAAAAATGACCTATTTTTTTTTTTTTTGTATTTACTTTATATTCAATGACCTGGCTAAATTTACCCATAAACTCAGTGAGCTTGCAGATTCCTTTGAACCTACTGTGCACATTACCATTTTTGGCTATGAATTATAACATTTAATTTTTCCTTTCTAAACCTTATTACTGTTATTTCCCTCTTCCTTTCTTCATCCTCTCCTCTTCTTCTTTCTCCTCCTTTTCTTTCTTCTTGCCTAATTGGCCTGCTGAAAAGCCTTAGGTCATTGCAGAATAGAAAGAGAGGTAACACCTTTGTCATATTTCAAATTCCAGGGAGAGAGCTCACTACATCATTCGGTAATTATATATATGAAAATTATAGATATCTGTACATCAAAAGACATAACTAAGGGGACCAGCAGTTAGCGAAATGGCTATGTCGCTGGACTCCCACGTAGTCGACCGCGGTTCGCGTCCCAGACCCGGTGGCTTAAAACTCACGCCGGGTGCGTGTGCGTGCGTGCCCAAGATTCCGAGAGGAGAATGGAGGAGAAGGGATTGCAGCATGGCCATCCCCCCTGGGGGGTGATTTCTTGCTTTCTATCTCTCTGTCTTTCTCTGTCTTTCTGGCGAGCGCATGTGCCCTATAGCAAAAACCTCTCCAAAAAAAAAAAAAAAAAAAAGAAAAAAAATAAAGGAAAAAAAAAGACATAACTAAGAAAACAAATAGAAAGTTAAAGAATGGAAGAAGGCTTTTTTTTTTTTTAAACACATACTTCTAGCAAAAGATGCTATTCAAGATTCATAATGAACTAAAAGTTTATTAAAGCCAGGGAGCTTAATTGAAAATGGGCAACATTTGAACAACTACTTACAAAAGGGGATATTCAAGAAGCCAAAAAACATGCGAAAGTGAGCATGTATATGAGTCATCAAAAAAACAGAAATTAAAACCATACTGTAATACCACTGGATACCTACTAGAAGGGATAAAGTAAAAATAACTGGTAACATCAAGTACCGTTGAAGACCTAGAGGAGCTAGAAGTCTCATGAACAGCTATGGGAGCACAGGATGGTAAAAACACGTCAGAAAGCTATTTGACAACATTTATTAAAGCTTAACACACACACACGTTTTCTGTCCCAATAATCAGTCTCAAGGGAAACATTTAACCAATGATTATGAAAACACATGCGCAAGAGTGTTCATAGAAGTATTATTTGTTATAAGTGAAAATTGGAGAATGGTTCAAAGATCTATATTAAATTAATAAGTATAACATAAATAAAGTATAAATCTTTATAAATATTTATTGATAAAAATATTTTATACTTATTAATTTAAATATAGATCAATAAATATTTATAAAGAAGCTATTGCTAAACATAACTATGAACATAGTACCACCGTAGGCTTCTTTGTACATGAAAAAATTGGACAAAATTGCTCGATATTAAAAATCAATGTGGAGAATATTACAGGAAAAGGCATGAGGCAGAGTCTGGAGCACTGGTAATATTAAATATTGTGATCTGGAGGCTGGTTCCATAAGTGCATGAAAATTCATTGAGCTGTGCATTTGGGATTTATGAACTTTCCTGCATGTATGTTAAACTTCAGTAAAAACAAAAAATAATTTAAAAAATAACCTGAGGAACCACGTAAAGCTATTTGATTAAAAATGACTAATCGTTACCATCAATATATGTAGTGTGCCTCAGAGAAAAAGCAATTTATATCTAAATGTGTCTAAAATTTATGAGCTGAAATGCTTAAATCTCTTTCAAAGATGGAAATTTCCATCCTTTAAAAAAATTTTTTTTATATGACGGGGACATGGAGAGAGAGGGACATATTGGTGTGTGTGCGTGTGTGAGAGAGAGAGAGTCGCAGTTCTTCTACCCCAGTTAGCTAGACCACAGGTGCATGTCACTGTAACGTCTAGTCTATTTAGATTGGCTTTGCAACTGAGTCCTAGTTTTCTATGTTGCCTCAGTCACTGCATAATGGTGCCATTCAGCTTGTGCTTTGGCTGCTAGACCTTTGTGGAAAGAATGAAAAACTCCCTCTGCTATTGTTTCTCAAGAAAGACAACATGGAATGTATACCTAGGAGAAGTAGTAGTCAGGACTATCTGGAGTCTTAAAATATTAACTATCTCCAATCAAAAAGTCCATGTGAATCCCCTTACCCAGCACACGTTAGCAAGCCAGTTACCAGATTGAACACCCAATTCCATTTGTCCCATAGAATATTTTTCATAATGTATGGTCAATTATTGGATACTACTTATGAACTAAGTATCTTTTCCAGCCACAAAACACATGACCAAATGGATTGTCCACTGGCTGGTAAACTTAATTCTTTCATTATCTATACTTCTTTTTAAATAAGAAAGAAAAAGCCTTCCCAGAGAAAAAAAAAATCAAGATTTCTGAGTTCAGAGTCAATGGGATTATAAAATTTTTACTATCTCATACTTGGACTTTTTAGTGCAATGACCAATAAAGTATGAAACAAAAGGCAAACAGGTAGCACCCCTGACAACTAGAATATCAGAAACTCCCATACATTTGTGATAGAAAATAGCAGACAGGTACAGATTAGAAGCTGTGGTTGAAGATTGATTCACCCCCACACTGAGAAAAGCGGTCAATATTGCCAAGATGGAAATGAAGAATAGCCTGTAGAATGGTATCATCATTGCCTAATGTGCAGAGCAAGTTTTAAAGCAGAAGTAAAACATAGGGGTGGAAAAGAAACATAGAATCTGTATTTCCCTTTATTGATTTGGATCAGCTACATTTGCAAGCAGGGCCTCTGATGCTTGGCAAGGATCCTGCAGTAACCGGAAATTCCCGAGTATCAGCCAAGGCAGCCCCCTTGCCCCATTAGAACTTCCAATTGCTCAGGATTTTCTGAGAGTTCCTTTTATACGAACAATACAAAATGCATTATTTTCAAAATGAAAAGCGATGCATCATTATTTATAATGATCATTTGCCTAAAACACAAAACAAAAACTGGTAGCACTTCTATATTGAGTAAAGTCTATATAAAATGAATATGCATAAATATGTAGCTTTTGATTAAAGAACAGTAACAAAGTAGAAAAAATTAGAATCTCATTAAATCAGCAACTGTATATGTATAGTCTCCCTATATACATGTAAAGAGACTATACATATACATATATATATATATATGTATATATATATACACACACACACATACATACATTTACATATGTACATAGGGAGAAACAGAAGAAAGAAAAGTTCACAATAAGAATGGAGAAGCTTGAAGTAAGTTGTACAGTTATCATAAACAGAAAGTTTCTCTTTAACTTAGGAAAATAAAACCCAAAACATACTCAATGGATCATCTTCTTTTCCATTTGTGACTTTTTAAAAATCTAATTCAATCTAACATTACATTCAGTGAAATGCACATATTTTAAGTAATGATCAATAATGTCTGACGTAATTAAGATTGAGTTTTTTCCTTCACTCCTCTCATGTTATTTTACGTCTCCTTCTTGTAAATACTTTTGCCCTCAACCTTCCTCACCTCTCCATACAATAAGCAAATGTGCCAATTTTTAAAAATAACAGATTACTTGTCTCAGTTTTTTTGAAATTTATATATTTGACATCTCATCTTTTATATTTGAGCTTTTTTATTTAAAATAAAAAAGTTAAACATAGACTATGTTTTACATATATCCATAGTTTATTCTTTTTCATTTCTGACAGTATTAAAGTATATTAATATCATTCCATTTTTATTCTTATGTTATTCATTAATTATCTTACTGATGGTTAATTGGATGGTTTCCAGTTTTTTGTGTGGTTTTTTTTTTTTTTTTTTTTTCATGTTATAGTCTTAGAAAATCAAGATGGTGTCTCCCTCTGGAACAAAACTTATTTAGGGTTCCCTAAATTCACAAGTTTCTTTCCTTCAATGCAACTCACTGCCTTTGTGGCCTTTCATATGAACCCATTAGCATCATTCTGGGGGTCTTGGGGACAAAGGAAATTTTTTAAAAATGCTGATTATAAAAAAATCTCTTGCTTTCCGCCAAAAATCCATTAACTGTTGCAATTATTTGGTCAGCTTTAAAATAGAATAAATTCTCAGACATTTCATATTTTGTCAGTGTTCATGATATTCCCCAAGAGTTACCAATCTTCGACACAGGCCAAACAGGTAAGCTGAATTGGAATGTGACAGGAAGGTGTTTAGTACCAAATGTTTGTAAGGATGTAGGAAGTGGGGAGCTTTATGAGTGTTTGTTATCCTTTTCTTTTCTTTTTTAGAGATTTTTACTATAGGGTACACGCACTAGCCAGAGAGACAGAAAGTGAGAAATCACTCCCCGGGTGGATGACCACACCGCAATCCCCTCTCTTCCATTCTCTTCTCAGGCATGCACACACACACATAACACACACATACACACACACACACACATGCCCGGTGTGAGTTTTAAGCTACTGAGTTCGGGACTCGAACTGTGGTTGACTACATGAGAGTCCAGCAACGTAACCATTATGCCATCTTCTGATCCCATGCACTGTCACTGTGATAAAATGCCCCTGAATTTGTGTGGGTTTTATTCTCAATTTCTGACCTACAGATAACTTGTATGTAGAGTAGCTGCAATTTCCTGCTCACCAACTTCAAAATCATTGGAATATCCAATGATTGATATCCAATTATTGAAATTGTTAATGTTATGTTCCGGTGTGATGAAGAAAATAAACAAAGGAAAGGGTAAATAAATCCCTCTTTTTGGACTTGGTTATGACAAGTCTGGAGAGTTAATATATCTGTGATCTAAGACCATAAAAGGTGTATTGCTGGTCTTGCCAACTGAAAGAAATCTTCTGATGCCTATCACAAACTGTCAAAACAAGTACAGAGTAAAACAGCCTTTGCAGATCCATAGTTGCATACTAGGTGTCAGAGGATGCATTAATGTGCCCAAGCAATCAAGCACATCTGGAATTGCAACTGCAATTTGAGTCACTACCACCTCATTGCATTTGTGATAGTCCACTGTCAGTCCCTAAGAATCATCTGCCTCCTGCACAGACCAAACCCGCAGGCTAAATTGGAATGTGATGGGAAGATGTGTAAGGCCAAATAATGTTTGTGAAGATGTAGGGAGATAGGCGTTATATGTATGTTCAGGTATTTAGAAGACCAATTAGTTGGTACATAGTAAAATTGCCCTCTGATCCAACCTCATAATATATACAAGGGAACTTCAAAGAGTTCATCGAAAACAGGACAAAGTATTGGTTTGTTTTGATACAAAAATATTTTAAAATCCATGCATAGTTTTTTCATAATATACTTTTATTAAATGAACTTTTGAAGATTCTGTGTGTGCATCCTAGAGATAATTTTTTTTATAAGTTCTGTCATATATATCTCAAAGACATTCCTTCATAGGTTCATGATGAACAGAGACAATTTTTAAAAAATTTAGTTAGGGGAGACTTTAGCACATAGATGCTATTTAGATGAAATCATATGGAGACAGGAAAAAAGTGCTTGAATATAATATGCTAGCATTTTGATATTTGTTGTTAAATCTGTGTAAACAGTAAGAAAGAATGTACCATATGTTAACAGTTTTATCTTTGAGTGTTATCATAAAACATCTTTTCTCCTATATATTTTTCTTTATAATAAATTTGTTTTCTTTTTTTATTTTAAGAGGGATTTTTTTTTTTTTTTTTTTTTTTTTTTTTTTGCTACAGGGCACATGCACTTGCCAGAGAGACAGAGAGAGGTAGAGAGACAGAAAGCAAGAAATGACCCCCAAGGGGGGATGGCCACACCACAATCCCTTCTCCACCGTTCTCCTCTCAGGATTTTGGGCATGCATGCTTACACACCCAGCATGAGTTTTAAGCCGCTGGGTCCAGGACTTAAACCGTGGTCAACTACGGGAGTTCATCAATGTTACCATTATACCATCTGCTAGCCCCAATATATTTCCTTTATAACATAAAATAATTGGTATATTTTTATTATGCTTATCACATTTGGTGAAGTTTGGAACAATCCATGGATAGAGTTTTTGGGATAAGAGATATTTGTAAAGATTTATTATAGAGGGAGACAGACCGCGGTGCAGTGAAAGAAGCAACACTCCGAGACTGATCTACATGGGGAGGTTCTGGGTTTGGGTCCAGATACCTTCCTAAATAGTTCATGATCCAAACCTGACTAAAGCTGGAAGTGGATCACGTCAAGATGTTATTGGATGTGCTGTCTTTATCTCTCTCGCTCATGAAAACAGTAAATGAATAAACTTTTGAAAAAGAAAGATTTATTATAGAAAAAGCTGGAATTATTATATCTATTTTAAAAGGATCAATTATAATATATCTATATATACAGTAGAATTGCTTTAACTATTAAAATGAGTTTTGTAAATATTTAGTGATAAAATTTTGAAAAATATTTGATCTATTAAGTTTAAAAAATAAGATTAAAGTATAGCGTTGTTCTAATTTTTTACATTACGTGCAATAATACACTGGAAAAATGCGGTAGAAAGAATATACCATATGATTCTGGTTTTGGTCTCTATGTAGTAGGAAAATGGTTGGCTTTTGTTTTCTTCTTCTTTTTTTTTTTTTTTTTGGAGAGGTTTTTGCTATAGGGCGCGTGTGCTTGCCAGACAGAGAGAGACAGAGAGACAGAAAGCGAGAAATCACCCCCCAGGGGTGATGGCCACACCGCAATCCCTTCTCCTCCATTCTCTTCTCGGGATCTTGGGCAGGCACGCACACACGCCCGGCGTGAGTTTTAAGCCACCAGGTCCGCGACGCGAACTGCGGTCGACTACATGGGAGTCCAGTGACATAGCTATTATGCTAATTGCTGGTCCCTCGTTTTCTTCTTTATGTTCTATATTTTCCAATGTGGTTTTTGAAGTAAAAATACTACACTTATAGTTTTATTAAGAAAAGATGATTGACATATGTGTGTGTGTGTGTGTGTGTGTGTATAATTTATTATTACTATTTTTTTTGGAGAGGTTTTTACTATAGGGAGCATGTGCTTGCCAGAGAGACAGAAAGAGAGAAATCACCCCCCAGGGAGAATGGTCACGCCACAATCCGTTCTTCTCCATTCTCCTCTCAGGATCTTGGGCACACACGCACAAGCATCTGGCTTGAGTTGAAGCCACCAGGACTGGGACACGAACTGTGGTTGACTACATGGCAGTCAAGCGACATAGCCAGTATGCCAACTGCTGATGCGGAAAAGATGATATATTTTTAAAAAGCCTTTTCTCCTTATATACTTTGTAATTTATTTTAGACAAAGAACTCTAAAAGCTGTTTTAAAAATGTTACCTCTTGGCACCAGCAGATGGTGTAGTGTTTACATCGCTGGACTCCCACGTGCCTGACCATCATTCAGTTCGTGAACCTGGTGGCTTAAAATTCCTGCAGGCGCATGTGCAAGCATGTCCAAGATCCCAGGAGGAGAAAGGAGGAGAAAAGATTGCAGTGTAGCTATCCTCCTTGGGGGATGATTTCTCACTTTCCTTTTCACTGCTCTCTAGTTAGCCCACATGCCCCAAGACAAAAACCTCTTTAATAAACAAAAAAAATTTTCCTTTTTTTCTTGAAAAGTGATCAACTGAGATTTACATAAATTTATAATAAATTTAGCCAAGTAAAGGGTATGTCATATTGTTTTATTTTTGCATAGTGATGGAAAGGAGGTTGAAGACTCAAAGTTTCTTAGTAATGATACTAACTGGTTATTTTCAGTGGCTATTGACACTATATAAGGCATATAATTATGTATTTGATCTTGAAATATCTGAGCAAACACTATCTTCAGTAAGCATATGTCCCATGTTGTTACAGATACTCCCAATGTCAAAGATATTTATTTAAAAAATTGTGTAGCATGTTTGAAAAATATTGAGGCATTTAGTTAATTTGTAAGGAGAGTCACTTAATTTCTATTTTCAGTTGGTAAATCTTCCCTTAGATTCTTATAAAAACTTATTCAAAATATATTCAAATATAAGAAACCTCGTCTACTTCTGTCTATTGAACAAAGCCCATATACCTTAACCTGGGATTCAAAACTCTCTTGGGTAAGGTCTCAGTACACTTAGAAAATCTTACATATTTTTCTTTCCTTCCTCCACCCTAAATGCCCCACATTCCATACATACTGGTATACTTGGCATTTTTCTGAACATTCTCTTTATTTTCCCATGTCAGTTTCCTAGCCCAGAATATTCTTCCTCTGTATCTCCACCTGTCAAAATTCTACCCATCTTCCAAGAACTATCTTATGTCATCTGCTCCACAAAGCTGCCTCTAATTTTAGATTATGCTCATTACTCAGGTATTTTAAGGCCTTTAAACGTATTTTTGACTACCAAGAGTATTTTTCTAATAAGTAGATGACAGTGACTTCAATGTTTATAGCATCTCTTCAAGTAAGTGATTGATCAACTTGATTAACAAAAGGAAGTACAATCACTAACATGATTATTCATTTTTATTCCCTTTGTTAAAAATGTCACTTCCTAACACTAGTGGTATTCATGAGCATGTAGAAAACATTTTTAATTTACTAGAATGTGTGTTATAACAAAGTAAAGAGAAAAAAGTCCAGTTGATGACTCTCCAGTATAAGACATGGTCTTCTAAAGTAGAAATGGAATTCTGGTTGCAGGCCAGAAATCTTACCATGTTCCTAAAGTATTTTCAGAATGGATTTGGCTTAAGATTTAGCTATCATTCTACTCTATGTTGAAAGTGTAGATCCACATAGTTTGCAAGTCGAAGTATCTGCCTGTTCTTCAATGTTAGACACAGAAAGAATTTTTTTAAATTTCATCCTAGAAATTATTAACTGTAGTTTAAAGATTCCTAGGACTTGGGAGAAATCTGAAATGGCTACCAGATCCTAGATATCTTCAGTTTATATGGTTCAATTATTTTAATGCCAAGTCGTAGAAAATCTGTATATAAAGTTTACTCAAACAAGTTTTTTCTTTGGGCATACAAATTTCCCACAATCTTCAGATTGAAAGATCAGTTCTTTGGCTTTCTCAGACAACTTGTAGAGGTTAATTTTGTGAAGTTGTAAGTACTTTCTCTGAAAAATGGAAGTCAAGGGTTTCTATGAATTTCAATTTTTTTAGAGTTCATCTAGCCTACTCCTATGTATATAAGCCCATTTGAGGCAGGTAGCTGTCTGTAATGAAAGCAGCTCTAAAAACAATGAAAGGAACGATGTTTTGTTTTTCAATTTATTTTTTGTAAGAGAAATAGAGAGATACAGAGAAAGAGAGACAGAGACAGAGAAACCACACATACACACCTCCTCATGGAGTGTGATCACACCACATTCTTTTTTCCTTTATTTCTCCTTCCTATCAGGATTTTGGGTACATACGCTTGTGTAGTTTTCTTTTCTTTCTTTCCTTTTTCTTTGTCCTAAAAATCCAGTTTATTTTTCTAAGTTGTAGATAGATCCAGCCAGTGTGACATTCTTTCTGCATGTGTAATAATTTATCAAAATACATTTTCACACAAGACTCTTTCCATTATTTCTCAAAATCCTGGCCTGACAACATACCTAGTCAAGTACTTGAAAATCACTTCTTAAAATTTTAGGAGAAAATGTGCAAGTCTTTCCTGTAACATTTATTGCACTTCACAAGTCACTGGGGCCAGGATTCATACCACAGTTATCTACGTGGGTTCTGACTCCCTTTACCATGGAGCTATGGGGCTGTCTCAGGGGTGATCATTTTACCCTACATATTTTATTGTTCAATCACTTTATGACCTAATGATTTTCTGTATTAATGAACAATTCCTAATATCTAATCATCAATAGAAACTTTTAGAGAGGATTATTCACATTGAATTTTATTTTAACGAATTCTAAGCTTCTGTTAAAGCAAGGTAATAAATTAACATTTTGGGTTTCTAAGCATTGTCTGTTACGGTATGGTGAATAATCAGATTTATGATATTGAGATACATTATTTATAAATGATATAATGAATTTTCTGGAGAGTAAAAAAGGTATTCCTTCTATCCAACTTATCATTTTTTAGCCAAATACTTACTGATTCAAATTTTGAATCTTATAATTCTAATATTTTATATTCATCTACAAATTTTTAAAGTAAAGTATATAGAATGTTTCAAAAACAGCAAAGCAGGGGCCATTGGTGGTTAAGGTGCTGGACTCCCACATGGCCAACTATGGTTCAAGTACCAGACCTGGTGGCTTGAAAATCATACCAGGCACGTGTGTGTGCATACCCAACATCTGAGGAGGAGAATAAAGGAAGGATTATGGCATAGCCTCCCCGCACGGGGTGATTTCTCACTTTCCCTCTATCTGTCTCTCTCTCCAGCAAGTGTATGAACTCTATGGCAAACAACTTAAAAAGAAAGAAACAAACAAACAAACACAAATAGCAATATTAACATATATTAAAAAGCTTTCAAGAACCAGCTCCATAGCACAGCAGTTAGGTGCTACACAGGGGAAGCTGAATCCCATATGGCCAACCAGGGTTTAAGTCCCAGTCCCATTAGCTTAAAAAATATGCTGGGCATGCACATAAGTGCTCAGGATCCTGACAAGATTAATTTCTCCGGGACCAGCAGTTAGTGTAATGGCTATGTCGCTGGACTCCCACGTAATCGACTGCGGTTCGGGTCCCGGACCTAGTGGCTTAAAACTCACGCCGGGCGTGTGTGCGTGCGTGTCCAAGATCCTGAGAGGAGAATGGAGAAGAAGGGATTGTGGCGTGGCCATCCCCCCTGGGGGGTGATTTCTCGCTTTCTGTCTCTCTGTCTCTCTCTGTCTGTCTGGCGAACGCACGCGCCCTATAGCAAAAACCTCTCAAAAAAAAAAAAAAAAAAAGATTAATTTCTCCAATTCTTGAGGAAAATGGATTGTGGCATGACCACATCCTGTCAAGGGATACTTTTTTTTTTCTCTCTCTTTCATGTGCGTGTGTGCTCCCTTGCTATTAAAAAGACAAAAAAAGTATTTGACTAAAACACTACCAGTATGTTTTTTTTTTTTAAAGTTTATAAAATTGCAATTCTCAAAACGGTATAATATTGTCAGGATAAATACACACCTCATAGAGTACAATTTTCACTGTAATACTTTGTCTATACTAGGCATTGTTTAGAGTTTGTTTTATTCGTTTTTCTGGAACACAACAATGCTTAACAAATTTAAGAGAGAATTATACCAATTTTCTACTATACAATTTAGTTTCTGCTGCAGAGAAACAATGATATGATAATGATATTTACTTTTCTTTGGACATAGTTGAGAGCTAAGGGAAACTCTAAAAACTTCATACACTATGGCTTATGATTAAAATGGGAAGAATGGGAATTCTATAAATGATCAGTCTTCCTGATGTTATTAAAGATATAAAACAAAAGATACACAATTAAATTTTAATTTATAGTTAGGCCTTCAGTTCTAGTTTAGATTTGTTTTGTAGTCCCCATTATTTATTCTTCCTGATCTTCATAATTTACATCAATACATATTATTTCTGAATACATATTGTATATGAGTCTACAATTAGGAAGTAGAGAAACAAACTCATTTCTATAAATTCCTCATCCATGTTTGTTCATTAAGTCCATATTTTATTGTAAGGTTGATGACAATAATAAACTCAAGAATAAAAACAGAGAATCATTAATTCTCCTAGAAATTTTGTGGAAAACTTGCTAGTCAGAAAAAAAAAAATAAAACACTTGTTGATAAACTTTACATACTGATTTTCTACAACTCAGGATTAAATAAATTGAGCAATATATTCCATTTATTAATATTTTATTTCTCATTTATTGATGTCGCACTTATTAATATTCTTATTCAATTTATTAACATTCTTATGTAAACAAAATGTTATGATAAGAATGTTAATTTGTATACAAAATATAAATTAGTGTAATAGCTATTTTTCTTTATCAAACAATTGAGATAGAATTAGGGTCAGTGAATCTACAACCTGACTGCATATATATAAATGGCAGTGTTGCATACACACCTCAGTCCTGTACTCAAATTTTTTTTTATAAATAATAAGCCACAAGTGTTTATTCTCAGCTTGGTGTGTGTGTATGTGTGAGAGAGATTTTTGCTATAGGGTGCATGTGCTCACTGGAGAGACAAAGAGAGACAGACATAAAGTGAGAAATCGCACATATATACCTCCCCCCCACCTACCCCAGGAAGGATGGCCATGCCGTGATACCTTCCTGAGATCTGGGACTCTAACCACAGTGGACCATGTGGAAGTTCATACTTTAACCACTACACCACCTGCTGGCCCCCATTCTCAAGTATTTTAAACTTAGTTTAATTAAGCATTGAAGGCATTTTACCTAAATACCTGGAGAACCTTACAAATTTAAAAATGACTGAAATGAAAATTCTCAGTTAAATTCTTTGTTCTAGGTTGAACAACAAGAATTTTTAGTCAGATCATAGAGTAAATATATATTTTTTCCCAGAAACAAATTGGCCCACATTATCACATCCTCTAAAGCTTGGTGTATATTTTATTAAATTCTTTCTACTTAGATTGTATGAATTTAATGTTTGACATGATCACATAAAAATCACCCTGACAACTATATTGATTTATTTTTAGAGGTCTGGAAAAAATCAAATGCTACCAATCTAGAAGCTTAAATCATTTCACTGGGTATGATCTTTTTTTAATTGACTAGTCTCAGTAAGTCAACTCTGGTTAAACAAAGATAAAAAAAATCTTCAAGAAAAGATCTTTTCAGCGTCTAGTGGTTGTTGATAACTAAATATGTCATGTTTTTTATGACTCGATGCTGAGTACCCCCAAGGATTACCATTCTGCCTTTGATCATTCATTAAATACATGTCAATTAAACATCTTTTATGTTAAGCAAAGTGAGAAGCTTTGAGATGTCAAAGGAACGAGTTCTCTTTTCCTTGAGCTGCTTGCAGGTACTGTTAACAGGTGGGAAAGTGTCCACCTGCATTGTGAAGTCCTTGGTTCTTTGGGTCCAGATCACTAAAATTATAGCTCTGTCTCTAGGTGTAAAATGAAACCGCAACCACAAATGAAGTAGGTAGAAAAGATTTAATAGGAAAGAAAGGAAAGTACACCCAAAAGGCTCTTGTGTGGACAGATTGCCAGGTAGCAACCTCCTTTGGTACTGGTTAATCATTATTCTTATTACTTAGAGGTCATGAATATTCATTGCTAGGAGGTCTGTTATACTACCTATGTCCATTCAAATTCGAATCCGTGCACTTTCTCCTGCACTTGCGTACTTTTCTCACAGGTAAAGAATGAGGAATTTGGTTACCTAATTGCGCATGCCCAATGTGAGCCAGGTTGTTTTAATTAGTTTATCGCCCTAGTGGGAATTAGGGCGTTGACCTAGTGGGAATTAGGGCGTTGACCAAAATGCCCTTTCACTTTTCTCTTATGGCTGCCAGCTCATTACTAACTGCCTACCACAGTACCATCAAACATAAAAAAAAATTGCAATAATATATAACTATTGCAATGGAGATGTAAACAAAGTGTTATGGGACAATTGGATAAGGAGTAATGATGACTACCTTTCAATAAATGAGAGGAAGTTCAAGACTCTACTTAGTTACTACAATATGCTTATTTCTATCAGGGACGGTCTTACTCAATAATAGTAATTATAATAGATGAAATGTTTAGATAGTCATTAAGTGCCAAACATTGTTCTAAAATGTTATAATTAATATTGATCCCATTATTTCTGTTTATGTTACTGGGCTAAAGGAAAAATACCATCTATACCGGCAGTTCATAGTGCATACAGGTCCCTGTAGTACCACAGAAACTTTCAGGGACACTGTAGGACACGTTCACTTTTCTTTCTTTTTTTTTTTTTTTTTTTTTTTTTTTTGAGAGGTTTTTGCTATAGGGCGTGTGCGCTTGCCAGACAGAGAGACAGAAAGCGAGAAATCACCCCCCAGGGGGGATGGCCACGCCGCAATCCCTTCTCCTCCATTCTCCTCTTGGGATCTTGGGCACGCACACACATGTGCTCGGCATGAGTTTAAGCCACCGGGTCCAGGACTCGAACCGTGGTCGACTATGTGGGAGTCCAGCAACATAGCCATTACGCTAACTGCTGGTCCCTGCCCACATTCACTTTTTAAGGAAAACACAACAATCAATATCTATTGGGCATCCCATGAAATAGTGACACTTCATGATCTCTGTATGAGACTGAACTAAATTCCATACTTGACCTCGTATCTTTGCAAAGTTGAGATTTTACCAGTTATGATAAAAAAGCAAGTACTATGTAGAAATCAATATGGGACAGAAAGTAAAAGGTGCTGTCCATGTCTAGTACAAGTGCTTGTTTTGAGCTTTTGTACATTACTCAGTAGATACACACCATTCAGAAGTAATTGTAGTTATTCAAAAATCACATAAAGATGGTTTAATTTTTTGTTTGTAATTTTTCAAATCACAACAGCTTTGGCAGGACACTAGGTTATTGGAACTTACTAGTTCATAAATGAAACTTAAATTGATTTTATTGTTATTTTGTTTTGTTTGTTTGATTTGATCTTGGGGATTAGTTTTTTAAGATTACAGAGCCTATAAGGCTATAAGGATTCTGTGAGCTAAAAGTTTGGGGATCCTTGCTTGATAGGATTTTTATTTGGAATGCAACCCTCCCATGCCCATTTTAAAGTTTATGTAAACAAAAGCAATATAAATGGGTAGACTTAATTAAATAAACTTTACTTTCATGTCCTGCCTTCTCTTAGAAATACTAGTCATTCCAGGGTTATGTTTTTTGTTTTGTTTTGTTTTTTCTGTCTTTTCTTTTTTTTTTTTTTTTTTTTTTTTTTTTGAGAGAGAGATTTTTGCGATAGGGCATGTGCACTCACTGGAGAGACAGAAAGACAGAAAGTGAGAAATCACACCCCCCGGGGACAGATGACCACACTGCAAACCCTTCTCCTCCATTCTTCTCTCAGGATCTTGGACATGCACACACATGTGCTGGCATGACTTTGAGGCCACCAGGTCAGGGACATGAACCATGATCAACTACGTGGGAATCCAACAACATAACCATTATACCATCTGCTAGTCCCTCTAATTCCAGAGTTATGTTAAGGTGCCACAACATATAAATTAATATAATAACTATTTTTCTTTGTCAAACAACTGGAATAGAATCTGGGTCAATGAATCTACAGTTAATCTGACTCTCTATATATGCATGACAGAGTTGTAAACCCTCCCCATCTCCTGATGATCCAGCTAGAAAGACATCCTGGCTCACACTGCAGCTACATTCAGCTGCTCCTTCCAGAAAATCAGAGGCCTTCAGGGTCCTGTGTGGGGAACCAAGATGGAGACTTGAGGAACGTGCAGGTCGTGACCACTAGATGGAGACCAAGGTTATTGTCTAGACCTAACCTTGGGTGTCTGAACTGTTATGTGTAGAATGTTCCAAGTATTGTTACAACAACCTGATAAACTCAGCAAGGACTTTTGAGTCCCACGTTAAGGAGACCTTAAGTATCTATTTCCCCACCGAGCAAACCGATTCCCAGAAACCACATGACCAACCGTCCCTCCCGTTGCCTAGACACCTATCTGCGTAAGCAGATACGCCTATTCCTGAGCGCATATAAGCTTGTCATACTTCCTCAATAAACGAGACTTGATCAGCACCTCGTCTTGTCTCCAACTCTGTGTGTGTGTGTCCCTTTTCTCACTCCCTCCCCCAGGAAACTGTTCGACTATCCTGCTGGTCAGGACAGTCCTGTCCTTACTTGTGCTGACCAGCAAGCAGAGGGCAGTGCAGGAAAGCAAAATCTCTGTCTTCTTTCTTTATCATAACCTGCATATTTTATTTTTTCTCTCTTCTCTTTTTCTCCTCTTCTATTAATACCAGAGAAGGAGAATCTTTTCTTTGCCTTATCCATGTTACGAACTCTGGCCTCTAGGTGAAGTATTAATGGGATATGGCAGAGAAAGATGGGTTTATTGATAAGGGATCTTAAATTTGGAGGCATTTTAAAGATAGTTCAGCACAAATACATGTATTAAGTAACTCAAAAGGAAAATGTGTAGATCTGATGCTTTTGTATTTTAAATCTTTGCAGAACTTTCAAGTTGGGAGTCATTATACATTCAAAGGTTTGGACTATAAACCATCCCTCTGTACAGTATGGCACAGAGTACTGAAATACAATTTGAAGAATGGATGTTTTCTCCAAATAAAATAAATAAACTTAAAATATGTGTAACATTACCATGACTCTAGGCAAAGTATTTAGGTAAATACTTTCATTCAACATCCTCTAGTTCTTTGTTGATGTTAATCATCCTTGGGTACCCAGCACCTTCTTTTCCTGACTGAATTACTTAGTAGCCTTTCTTTCCCCCCCCCCCATTCTCTCCCTCCCAACCCCCCCCCTTTTCATTGGTGCTACCAACTTGTGTTTAAGCTCCATGGGTACCACCTTCCTTGTGTGTAGCAAAAATGTTCTGCTGTACACTTTACACTACCTAATGGGTCCTGTCTAGGTGCCCATTCTCAGGTATGGTCTACAACGGGGGATAAACAAATTTGTATATTAACTGAAACCTCTTCTTGATAATGCCTTATTCTTTTTTATTTTAGTTTTTGTTTGTTTGTTTTGTCTTGGTTTTGGTTTTGCCATAGGGTGTGTGTGGTTGCTAGAGAGAGAGAGAGACACACAGTGAGAGGAAAGCAAGAAATTATCCTCAGAGGGCTGATTACGCTACAATCCCTTCTCCTCTATGCTCCTCCTGGGATTTGGGGCATGAATACAAACACACTTGGTGCGACTCTCATTCAGTTCATCAGGTCTAGGACTCAAACTGTGGTAGGACATGAGGGAATGGGAGTCCAATGCCTTAACCACCATGCCACCTGCTGGGCCCTGTTTTAGATTTTTAAAATTTACATTTAATCACCGTACATTTGTATAATGTACAAAATGGTTTTTCCAGCTTGAATACAATGCATATCAGTCAAGTCATAGATGTTAACATACATGTTACCATCAACAGATAGCTTTTCATTTTTTTGTTGCCTCATTCTTTAAAAGTGGCTGTAATGATTATATGTTCATATACCATAAGTGAAGAATAAAGTTTTGGACTGTGAAATTCTTTAGTGACTCTCAAAATGCACCACATGAAAAAATGCATATTTAACTTAACTGATCCATTTAGCAGTTTCTTTTTTCTTATAGTATCAGTTTCCTTAAAAATATGACTTCAGAATGGAGATTAGAACTCCAGGGAAACCAATGCTACATTTTATTTTCTGCTAACTAACTTGCACAAGATGGGCAATGGAGTGTGATAGAACACTAGTTGCAGAATTAAATGGCTTTTTATACAACTACCAGCATGCAGTTGGATAAATCATTTTTCTTTTGGAGTGGTATTTTTGTATTTGCATAAGAAATAGTTCAACCAGATGATGCTTCTTCTTTAAACAGCTATTATTTTAATGATACGTATTTTTACCATATTTTAACATTTTTTTCAAGCGTATACTCTTAATGAAATCATTATAAGAGACTCATGATTATTGAATGGTATACTAGTATTGTTTATATTCATAATTGAGATATCTGTGAACACTTCTGTCAAATAAAGAGAAAGCATCACCTGAATTCTATCTTTCATGGTCACTAAACATGGTAAAGACCATTGAGCAAAACAATTTTAGCATTTGCTCAAACAAATTAAACATTTGAAACTGAGAGGACCCATCTTTATTGTTTTTAAGCCGGACAATAAAACAAATCTATCCTTTATGTATCTTGTTGTGATTGAATTGTGGTTCTCTGCAAATAGGGCATTGGTGCATGTAAACAAAATAGTTCCACTTAGCAGAGCACATAGCTCAGAGCCTTCTGTCCTGTTTTTAGTGACCTGGAAAGTACAATGAGTGTAGGCTGTGTCACAGAAATGGCTTTACTAGCATATTTGTGGGCAGACAGGACCTTCATTTTCACCATAAATTTAAGCTATATCCACTTCCTTTAAGAAACCTGTTATAGGGAGATAGAAATGTTGAGTTCTGTATCATAATCATTTCATTTGAGAGATTATGAAAAATAAAAAAGAGGAAAAGTGGATTGGGGACATCTTTACCATTCTTGCGAATGATAATAAATTAAGAATTTAAAAGAGGAAGAAAATCTTGCCAGACATTTATTGAAAAGAATTGTGTTCATAACCACATTACATTTAAAACAATATTTTATTTACTTGACATTCCTACAAATTACTTTTCTGCAGCAAGCTTATTTAATCACTGGCATTGGTACCTTTAGTATTCACAAGTAGAAAAACAAATATATAAACTAAAATGTATTAGATAGTTTTATTGCTTACTAAATAGATGACAAATAAAATGCTTTACTGTGACATATTTGGCCAATGGTCGTCATTTTCAGTAGAGGAACTTAATGTTACTTCATATGTGTATGTTTATGTATACATTAAACTACAACAACTGTATATAAATATATGTATCAATTTTTAGGAATTCATGACAGTGATTTAATGTTTCTTATTGGAAGAAGGTTAAACTGAGTTGAAAATTTATTCTAAATGTATTTTCTTGAGATAGTATTGCACTTCAGTTTGGGTTTGACTTTGCTTTTTATTTTTAATCTAAAGTTCTGTTGTAGTTCCTCTTGCAATATCAAATGAATTTGAATATACATATGATAAAATAAATCATGATAATTAATAAATGATATTTAATTGTAAATGACTATTGATGTAGATGGCATTAAGGAACTATTTCTGAGTTAGCAAAGCAAAGGAAGAAATTGTGAACAAAATTATAATTTTGATGTTTTAAAACTATATTTTATACCTGATATTTTAGTTTATATATTATAAAAAGTTTTGTAAGACCTAAGATATTTATTTTTATTGATCCTATTTGTGCAAAAGAAGACTTTCATTAACATACTAGCAAATTTCTGACACTTAAAAGAAACCTGAATTTTTATATGCTACCCTTTACAGCACCACTTTAAGAAGATAGAATTCGGGACCAGCAGTTAGCGTAATGGCTATGTCACTGGACTCCCACGTAGTCGACCGCGGTTCGCGTCTCGGACCCGGTGGCTTAAAACTCAAGCCGGGCGCGTGTGCGTGCGTGCCCAAGATCCCAAGGGGAGAATGGAGGAGAAGGGATTGCGGCGTGACCATCCCCCCTGGGGGGTGATTTCTCGCTTTCTGTCTCTATATGTCTCTTTGTCTGTCTGGCGAGCGCACGCGCCCTATAGCAAAAACCTCTCAAAAAAAAGAAAAAAAAAAAGAAGATAGAATTCATTTCTTTCTACTAACTAATTAACTGTGCATTTATTAAAATGTTTTTTCTTTTTTGTTGATACATAAGACTTTATTTTCTTTATTAGTAAACTCTATTTGCTAGGTTAAAGTCAGAATCTTTTAAAAAATATTTTCTTTTATTTACTACTAAGTGATTGATTTAATTCTCATCATGTTGTTAGGACTTTCTGTTCTGTATTTATATTTTTTTTTCTTTTTTTTTTGGAGAGGTTTTTGCTATAGGGCGCGTGCGCTCGCCAGACAGACAGAGAGAGACAGAGAGACAGAAAGCAGGAAATCACCCCCCAGGGGGGATGGCCACGCCGCAATCCCTTCTCCTCCATTCTCCTCTCGGGATCTTGGGCACAGACGCACACGCGCCCGGCGTGAGTTTAAGCCACCGGGTCCAGGACTCGAACCGTGGTCGACTATGTGGGAGTCCAGCGACATAGCCATTACGCTAACTGCTGGTCCCCTGTATTTATATTTTAGTAAATGTTAGTGTTTGTCTTTCATGAAATTAAGCTATAGCTATGTTCTCAAGTGAAAAATCTCACTATTATTTTTTCTTTAATTTTTAAATTTCTATTTCTTTTATACATTCAATCACGTTACTTAGCTTGCAAAGTGAATATTCCAGCATTTGTACATTTCTCACCAGTTCAGTTAACGATACTATAAAGTTATCTTCGATAGATAATAACCATTTCTTTGTCTCGTAAATGACTTGCCTCTCTATTTTTCTCTTTAATGTCCTTCCTTAGACTCTACTTTTTCAACCACCCTCTTCCTACACTGTATCTGGTATTCACAACCATTTAGTATGTTTCTATATCCTTTAGTCATTCAGTTTTGGCCATAGAGTGTGGACACTCAGTATATATTAAGTGGAGATATGCAATGTCTCTCCTTCATAGCCTGGCTTGCTTCCCTCAGTAGTAAATCTTCCATATTCATCCACTTTCTGTCAAAAGCTGGGGTCTTTTGTTTTTTATGCTGAGTAGTATTCCATAGAATATATGTGTCACACTTTTTCAATCCATTCATCTCTTCGTGGGCATTTGAGTTGATGCCATGTCTTAGCAATTGTGAATAATGCCACTTTAAACATTGATGTGCAAGCACTTTTCTGATTAAGAATTCTTCTGTCCTTTGGTAGATACCAGGGAGTGGTATTGCTGGGTCATATGGTAGTTCCATTTGTAGATCTTTGAGGAATCTCCAAATGGTTCTCCACAGTGGCTGGACCAATTTACATTCCCACCAGCAGTGTAGGAGAGTTCCCTTTTGCCACACCCCCACCAGCACTTACCACTTTTTGTTTTTTAAATCTTAGTCATTCTGACTGGGGTTAGGTGGTATTTTATTAATCTATTTAAAATCTAATGAGATTCCTTTCCCTTTCCATTTTTATCCACCTAGGTGATATTTTCTCTTTAATATTGAACCTCTATAAATATGTATTCGTATTTTAAACACACTTGTAGTTATTATCAAGGCTAGCCTATTTAGCAAGTCAATCAATGTAAGCACAATGCTCATTTTAATTGTATTAATTCGCCTCCTCAGAGAAAGAAGGCGATCTTCCATCTGTTTCTGCCAGTTTTGTTCCTTTCCAAGGAGACAGTGAAGACATTTTTACCACATAGATGTGAAATGTGCAAGTATGGTAACCCCAATGTACTCCCATGCCTACTCATTTTCCTACTTAAAAATCAACAATCCTAAACCAGAAAGCTTCAGCATCCCTTGTCCTTCTCTACTGCTCCAGGACTCAGAGTTGTACTACTAGTGATGACCTGCTCTGGTTGGAAATTACATGGTCCTTTCATGCATGAAATTAATTCCTTGGTATAAGCAAAGTAATGTCTCATGAAACCCCTCTTGCCATAATTTTCAAAAGAATCTGTCAAGAAATATTCGAGGAAGAAAATATTTTATTTAAGACTCAAATAGATTTGACCGGTCATAAAAAAAATAGAGATGTTGGAAATGTTTTATATGGGCTTTTCTGTAACATCTTAAATAAGTAAAATTATCCAAGGGTGACATACTTTTCTACTTAAAAGGTAATAGAATCCTATGGCTACACAGATTCTCTGTCTAGGGCAGTGGGACACTGTGACATTGCCTTGCTTTGTGGCAGGAAGAAAAGCTTCTCTCCTTCCGACTCTTTTCCATCAGCCTCAACACTTATTCATACTTTTCCCTCACAAAAGCTTTTTCCTCCAGCTCTCCATTTCAAGTGGTTCTTTCAATTACCACAACTACACTTTTAGAGCTAAGATATACTCTACCACTCATATTTGCACAGAGAAAGTTTAGTTCTTAAAGAACTCACAGACTGTGAAAACTATCACTGTATCAACATTTGCCCTGGACCACACATTTAATGGGCTTTAAAGTATTTGGAACAAGAAAGCAGGATCATATCCACTCAAGTGAATGGCCAAGTTTGATTGTAAAGCATTGGCTAATAGGTTTCTCAAGGAAAGAATTTTATATAAAAGAAAAGTGAGAGTTATAGAAGGCTTAAGTTTTAGCTTAGAAATAGATTAAAAATAAGTATCCTCGGAGCAAATTATGAGGTTGTTGGGAAAGTCATGACATATTTTTCTATGCAAAAATGCATCGTGACTTTCCTGATGACCCAATATTTTATAATATTGGAAAACAATTTAAGGTTTATATGGAAAAGGCAAAAGATACAGAATACCCATCAATGATATTGAAGAGAACAAAATTTAAGAATTGACACTACCCCATTAGAATAATTAAGGCAGTGTGGCATTGCTGAAAAATAGACAAAGAGAGCAATGGAACAGAAGTTAAAGCTCAGAAAGGGACCCACATCAATATACACAACAGAACTTTGACAAAGGAGAAAAGGCATTGCAATGCACCAAAGAGTCTTTTCAACAGATATTACAGGGTGTAGACATTCACATGCAAAAGAACCCTGAGGCTAGACACAGATCTTATACCCTTCCAAAAAATCAACTCAAAATTTATTATAGACTAAATGTAAAACACAAAACTATAAAAATTATAGAAGATAACATAGAAGAAAACCTAGATGACCTTGGGAATGGAAGTACCCTTTTTAATGATAAAAAAGTTACATATACAGTGAAAGTGAAAAGAGAGAAAAAACATCCTTGACAGGTCTCATAACACCATAATCCCCTTTCTTCATCCTTCCAATTCCTCAGGATCTTGGATTGTATAAATGCCTGGCATGCTGTCAGGCCAATCCAGGGAGTTGTATCTGTGGCCAGCCATGTAGTCTCCAGCTGTGCAGGTCACTACGTAACCACTGTGCCACAGTGCCTGGGCTGGTGATGACTTTTTAAGACATAACTCTGGACACATGATCTGTAAAAGAGGGAACTGATAAGTTGTACTTCATTAAATTTAAAGTTTTCTGCTCTGTGAAAGACAATGTCAACAAATTCCAGAAAACAAGACACGGACTGCAAGAAAATACTTGCTAAACAAACATCTGGTAAAGAACTATTAACCAAAATACCCAAAAAACCCTTAAAACTTAATGACGAGGGGACCACATGATGGCACAGCAATAAAACATGACACTGTGATGATGACCCACACTGGAAAATTCTGTGTTCACATCCAGAGACCTTTCTGAGTACACCAAGCATGAGCGTGCCCATATTAAAATGCTGGTTGAAGTTGGAGGTGGATCGTAACATCGGGACTCTATTGAGGGTGGTCTCTCTCTTTTTGTGTCTCATTCATTGGAGAAATAAGGTTAAACTTAAACTTCAGAAAACCCTCAGCAATAACAATTTGTGATGGTTATCTTGGATGGCAGCTTACCTAGATTAAAGGATACTGGAAGGTTAATGAAATAGTGTCTCTAAATGTGCCTTTGAGACTGTTGCCCGACATGATTGGCGTGTGAGTCAGTGGGCCCAGAGTGGCAGATGCACTTTGAATGTGGGTGAGCACCATCCAATCAGCTAGCAGCATGGGTGGGCTAAAGAGCGTAATATGGTTCTGTTTCCTCCCTCCTGTCTCCATTTTCCCCCCCACAGTTACCATGTATTCTGCTCCTACACATTGCCATTCCACTCCTGCTCGTCCACTCTGTCCTTGAGTGCATTTTTTCCCTGTTGACTCTTGGACCCTGTTATTTGGACTTTAGATTCTGGACTCAATCATACCAGTGCATATCCAAGGGCACTCAAGCCTGTGGTCTCCCAAGGGCCCCCTTCAGGCCCTGGCCTGGAACTACACCATCTTCCTTGCTTCAGTGTTTTTTAGCTGTTTCTTTGGCTTGAAGAGAGCCTATTATGAAACTTCTATTCCTGTGATCATGTGAGATAATTCCTATAATAAATCTCTTCTTTTAATCTTTAGTTATCCTGCTGGTTCTGTTGCTCTGAAGAATGCTGCCCAACACACAGTCCACTTAAAAAATGAGGAAAGACTTTGACAGATACCTTACCAAAGAAGATATACAACAGCAAATAAGCACATTAAAATATACTCTGCATTACAGGTCATCAGAGAAATAAATATTAAAACAACAGTGAGGAACTTCTACACACCTATTAGAATAGCCTAACTTTTAGTCACTGATAATACCAAATGCTATGGAATGGTAGGAACTCTCATTTACTGCTGGTAAGAATGCAAAATTGTACAGCCACTTTGGAAGACATTTTTACCAAACTAAACATACTTTTATCATATAATCTAGCAATTATGCTCCAAAAACTTATTTTCACAAAGAAACCTGAACATAAATGTTCAGAACATCTTTGTTCATAATTGTCAAAACTCGGTTGTAACCAAGAGGTCCTTCAGTAGGTGAATAAATCCTGATAAATATGATAAATCCAGAAAATTAATATTATTCAGCACTAAAAGTAATGAGCCACCAAGTCATGAAAAGACATGGAAGAAACTTAAATGCATGTTACCAAGCGAAAAGAAACCAATCCAAAGGCTACATGTGGTATGATCCCAAATAAATGAAGTTCTCTAAAAAGGCAAAACTTTGAGACAGTCATGAGATCAGTGATTTCAGGGACTAGAAGGAGAGAGGAGTGAATAGGCAGAGTACAAAAGGCTTTTAAGGCAGCAGAAATATTATATGATACTTTAATGATGAAAACATGTCATCATCAATTTGCCCAGACTCATAGCATATACAACACTGAGGGTAAACACTAAGGTAAACTATAAATTTTTAGTGACTATGATATTTCTATGGATGTTCATCATTTTTAACAAATGTACCCCTAGTGAGGGATATTGAAAATGGGAACCCTATGAATGTGTAGAGTATAGGATAAGTGGGAGATCTCTGTACTTTTGTGTGCATGTGCGTGAACCTAAAATGGCTCTAAAAAGATAAACAATAAGTAGGTAAATGAATAAATAGTATTTATGTGGTGGTTAAAGGGTCTGGATCTCACATGATCAACTGTGTGGTTTAAGTCCCAGGCCCAGTGACTTGAAAAACACATCAGGGATGTGTGTGTGTGTGTGTGTGTGTGTGTGCATGCCCAAAATCCCAAAAAGAGGGAGAAATTGAGGAGAAGGGATTGTAGCATGACCATTCCCCTTGATGTGTGTTTCTCACTTTCTCTCTCTCTCTCTCCTCTCTATCTTCCGTGAGTATGTTTTATCACAACTTGGTTTCTTTTATCCTTTCTTTTCTTTTTTCCTCCTAAGTCCTGGTAATATTTTTCTCACTTTCTGTTCTTACTGACAGTGAAATATAAATTGCTCTGACTTTTTAAAAGTTTATTTGTTCCATGAGAGAGAGAGAGTCACTTTCATTAGGATCCTCCTTGCACAGTTACAGAGTTATCTACTTCCAGTCTCAGCCAACCTGGATCACAGGCACTCAGGAAAGGCTCAGACACAAATCCAAGACCTTTCCCATGTGAGTTCAATTGTGTTACCTCTACGCCACACCTGGGCTCCAGAGGCTATGCTCTTAGTGACTAAAGCAAGGTCTCACCTCTTTCTCTCCTAATTTCAGAAAAACACTTCATTTCTACATATAATTACCATCTTTGACTTATTATCATAACTAATACTTGCAGTGCTAAACCAAGTAGAATGATAATGATCAAATTTACAGTAAGAATGGATATCAAGCATGCTTACCACAGGCCAATTAGTGACAATTACATTGGGCTAATTTAGGGACTGGGTGATTAGAGATTCTGGCAAGGAATAAATAATCCTGTGCTTTTTTTGTTTTTCTTTTCTTTTTTTTTTTTACATGCAACAGTTTTCCTTAATTTATAATTGTTTACAGTATGTTTTATCACAACTTGGTTTCTTTCATCTTTTTCTTTTTTCCTCCTAAGTTATGGTAATGTGATTTTCCCACTTTCTTTTTTTACTTACAGTGAAATATAAAATTAATTAGAGATGAGAAAGAGGGGGTTAACAAGGTAGAATTATGTTAATGTCTGTGACACCCGTTTCTGAGATTTTAAGTTACATTCAAGGTTTTTGGTTTTGTTTTTGTTAATGGGTACATGTACTTGCCAGAGAGAGAAAGCGCCTCCTCTCCCAGTAGGGTATGATCAGTCCACAAATCTTTTTCCTCCATTTCTCCTTCCAGTGAGGTTTTGAGGCATCCACACACAAATGCCTGGCATGTTTTGAAGATGCAGGGGCCAGTATTCAAATAACAGTTGGCATATGGGATCCTGGAATCTAGCTTTGCAATCATAGCACTTAACCTTTGGGCTGCAGAGCTGCCCTTCATCAAGTTTTAAGGGAATTAATAGGGACAGTCTGGCCAAAGAACCCGAGCACATCTAGGGGAAATGTAATTAAGTAGCATGAATTTTACAAAATCCACTAAGTATAATATCTTATAATATTTGTATAATATTTCTTTACCCATCCTCATTTAAAGGAATTTCAAGGCGTGCTGAGATATCATAGAAAATAATGTGCCGCAGAAAAGCAGGTGGCGTGCCCAGGAGTATAAGCCTCAGGGACTTCAGAAAAGAACATCCAACAACCTAAAATTTGGAGGCTTCAGAAACTACCATTAAGGAAACTCGACAAATTAAAGAATTTCCTTCCCAGTACAGGCATCCTTCTCCATCTAAGTCATTCATTTTGCCATTGTCTAAATGATTATATTTAGAGGACAATAATCACAAAATCATAAGTTTGTCCTTTTATCGCTAGAAGAAATTTTAATTACCAAAGGAAAATCCTAGTGATTAGAAAAGCAACATGAAACATGAAAGTCTACAGAGACTATTCTTGAACTCATTAAGCTAAAATGTTATAAATATTATAGTCTAAAACACAAGTAGCAAATCTGTCATTGAAGTTACAGATTGAGTGGGAGATTGTAGGACACAATTTCCTGAATTGTGAGAGAGATAATCAAAATCTGATTTCCGATTAACATCTGTCAGCCTTGATTTTGCCAGCATTATAAACCAAGACTAACTCTAAATAAAGACATTTTTATGGCTCCATTATTTCCTTTAAGCATTTTTTAAAATAGTGTCTGTGCATAATTTAAAAGAGCAAACAGTACAGAAAAATTGTAATTAAAAAACTGTGTACCAGCTATCCCACATCTGTATCAGTATACCATCCCATACTGTTTTTATTTTGTTTCCCAAGAAAATAAAAGCAAAGCAAAAATTTTCTTTTTTTTTCTTTTCTTTTCTTTTTGGCGGGGGGAGGTTTTTGCTATAGGGTGCATATGCTTGCCAGAAAAACAGAGAGTGACAGAGAAACAGGAAGTGAGAAATCACCCCTGAGGGGGCATGGCTATGCCACTATCGCTTCTCCTCCATTCTCCTCTCCAGATCTTGGGCACGCATGCACACGCGCCCGGTGTGAGTTTAAGCCACCAGGTCCAGGACTCGAACCACTGTCAGCTAAATGGGAGTCCAGCGACATAACCATTACATCAACTGCTGGTCCCAAAATTTTCATTTTTAATTTTATGCTATATATTGCAAACATTTATATATTAGACTTGTAATTCTATTTATTGACATCAACTTCAGATTTTATCTACTTATTGACTTAGCGTTATAAAAGCTGAAAATGGGGCCAACAGATGGTGTAGTAGTTATGTTGCTGGACTTCACATGACCAACTGTGTTTCAAGTTCTGGGCCCAGTGGCTTCAAACTCACACCAGTGTGTCGGCATGTGAGCTCAAGATCCCTGGAGGAGAATGGAGGAAAAGGGATTGCAGCATGGCCATCCTCCCGGAGAGTGATTTCTTTTCTGTTTCTTTGGCAAGTGCACACAAAACAGGAACAAACAAAAATTCTCCAAAAATTAATAATAATAAAAAAATTAAAGCTGAAAATGTATTTTAATGAAATCCATCTCATGTTAATAGGTATTGTTTAGTGTTTTGTGTAGCTGCTAACAACTTTTGTAAAGTTGAAACTCTATTTCTTGTTCCAAAAACTTTAGAGAACATCTGTTGATCACCTCTATTCAGCTCTTTGATGAGAATATTAGTGCCTCCCTGTTTCCTTCACTTTTTCACTTCTCCATCATACTCCCTGGTTTTTGTCAGTTATACCTTTAACTTCCACAGCATTATGGCTGAAAACATTGATGTTTTTGTTTTGCAAGAATAGTTAAATCCTATGTCAGCATATTGAAGACTATTGAGTCCGTTAGGGTCATCTTAGCATAAAGAGTGCTGTCCAAGTCTCCATAATAAAACAAACAAACAGTATGAAACTACTACTATATAAAAACGTTAGATTTTGAGCTCATAGGATAAACTGACGAGTTGAACTACTTAAGCCATTATTTTATTAGAGGAGTAGATGATGATTTAAGCAGTTATTGCTTTTATCATCTATGAGAGAAAATTGTCAGAAACAACTTCTATTGATCCTTTTGTGACCTTTAACTCCATGGCCATAAATCCGTCATAGGTCTAACGAAATGAATTCAGTATCACCCAGCAGCTTTTTATATAATCCACACTTGGAAAAGTCTCCTGATGGGTCAGATAATAAGTTTCAGCAGATAAAATAGAGATGTCTACTGACTTTTCCTCTTTTTCATCTAGCTCTTTAATAACTTGATACTTCTTTTGAGTGAGCTGAGTGCAAGCACCTGCTGGGTCTCCAACTAGAGAGAAGAGGAAAACAATCATATCCATGGGTGCTGGGAAGATAATCTTATTGTTACAAATTAGGAGTGGTTTTAGTAATTATTCTCAGACAGAATGACTAAACATCGACCATTGCAAGAGGGTAATCATTTTTGGTAATGAGTGTCTAGCTTTCTTCTAGTTTATAGTGAGCAGACTTGCAGTGTTCCCAAAATCAATCTGGATGCAAAGGAATCACTTAGGAAGCATTTTAGGCATACCGTCTCCTGGGAGATTCTCAGTGCGTGGAGGTGTTAGATGGAATCTGAGGATCTGTGCTTTAGAAAATCTGAAGAGATGCCAAGGCAAAGCCAGGTTTTGTAAATAATGTATTCAGTAAGCCATCTTGCCCATTACTTACAGATACATTGTGCAGTCAGTTTACATTAGAAGACTGCCAGGAAGTTAAGTTATTTAAATGTAAGCAATCTTTAGGAAGATTTTGCAGATTTTCTTCCATGTCTGTAGTACAGGTTTAGTAGCACTTACTTAATTTTTTTTTTTCCATTTTAGAATTATCATGGCCATGGTCTTGATATATCCTTTGAAAACTTGGTTACTCATTTGTTTATAAGTTGTAATGGATGCAAATTTGTTTTCTTAGGACATTCTGTTTCTGCTCATGTTTACGCAGAGAATCCTTCACAGTGAAGTGAGCTTTCTGTTACGCTTCAGCTCTCTCCTTGAAGAGCCTTTTCAGGCACATATTCTTTGTGTGTTAGCTTCTGTTAACCCAAATTTCTATCTGAAATTTTGATCAACTCATTTAAAATCAACTTAAAATAATTACATTCCAGATACTTGTCAAATAATATAACCTTGAACTCTCTGCTGTTTGATACTTATTAAAAACTCTCTTAAAATAAATAACACTCTTGAAGTACTATATGAAGTGTATGCATTACAGCCTATAATAAAATTTGTTCTTGGATCAAGTCAGAGCAGCAGAGAGCTGTGTAACTGCATTATTTTGACCCCAAGTGCTTTGCTTTTATTAGTATGAGATGACTAGACTCCTTTGAGAGAACAAAAATCTATGTATAACTCATAATAATGGCTACTATTAGGATCTTATCTGTCTAGTCTTTAAATTAATGGGAAAATTTGAAAGGCACTGGGTATCTATAACCATTGAAAGAGAGGAGAGGCACCAGACAAACATGTAGCAATAAAATGTAATGCTCTGTGAGGCTGACCCACGTGAGAAGATTCCCAGTTCAAGTCCAGAGACCTCCCTGAGTATGCCAGACACACCTGATCATATCAAAGGCTGGCTGAAGCTGGGGATAGATTGTGGCATCAAGACCCTGTTATGAGTATTGTCTCTCTCTCTCTCTCTCACTCTCTTTGTGTGTGTGTGTGTGTGTGTGTGTGTGTGTGTGTCTCACTCATGGGAGAAATAAATGAGTAAACTTAAAAAATGAGCAGAATATATTGGTGTCTCTCAGTTCAGCAATATAACTGTATGTGTGAAATTAATTGTAGACTCATGTTTTGTCTTAAAAGCTCGCCAAAATTTTCTGGTACTACATAGATATCAATGTTGATTTTAAAATAAATACATGATTCTTATTCCCATTTAATTTTTCAAATAAAATTAAAATTCTACAAAGATGCATCATGGTATACCCTATGGGCCTAGGTAACACTAGGCGTGTGACATGATTGTCAAAGAGAAGCACAATCCAGTTATAGAACTAAAGTCAGAGTCCTCGTCTAAGAATTCACAGGAGAAAATTTTTTCACATCCTGGAATATTGGAAAGCTAGGTTTCTGATGAACAACTCTTTGATTCATATCTTACAGACATTTTGAACATTATAACTGATGCTGTACCTTTGTTTTTTCCTCTAGAAAGCTTCAAGTGAAATTGCCAACTGTCTTGAACACATGTGCAGAAACAAGGTCCATGTGACTTTTAAAAAATTCCAATAAGTTTTCTGGTGAATTTTTTTTCTGCTTTTTAATTTTCTATTATAAATCTTGATCTGTGTAACTATTTAGGAAAGTGCCTTCTCTACACCCCTAAATTCCAATACTCCACTTTCAGACTAGAAGCTCCTGTATTTCCACCTCTTCCATCACTTCATCTGCTATTACAGTCACTCTTTGACCTCATGGAATGCTTCATTTTCTTTATTTCTTGTTTGATAGGCTTATTTCACATTTAGGTAAAAGGCCAACAAGATATATCTACTTGCCCAAGCTTGAGAGCTAGGAATGTTCTTGAATGTCTCTTTTCAAAGCTTCTATCTCTAAATAGCTTTAAATTCTTTCATTTCCACTTTTTAAAAATTTTGAGAATTTGTCTTTCCTTTTCTTTATTTCCACAGCCATCACATCCTGGTACATGTAGTCAACAGTTTTGTATATTCTACTACAATGGCCCTCTCATTAAGCTCTTTACTTCAAGTCTTATCTCTGCTAATTTTTCTCACACTATCATTAGAGTTACGTTTTCAAAACATTAATCATCGGGACCAGCAGTTGGTGTAATAGCTATGTCACTGGACTCCCATGTAGTCAACCACTGTGGTTCAAGCCCCGGACCCAGTGCCTTAAACTCACGCTGGTCATGTATGCGTGTGCGCCCAAGATCCTAGAGGAGAATGGAGGAGAAGGGATTGCGGCGTGGCCATCCCCCCTGGGGCGATGATTTCTCACTTTCTGTCTCTCTTTCTCTGTCTTTCAGGCAAGCGCACACGCCCTATAGCAAAAATCTCTCTAAAACATTAATCATCATAAATTATATCATATTTAAAATTCTTCAGTGTCTACAGAATAAAGCTCAAACTTTAGCATGGCATACATAGCCCCTTATGACTCATGGATCCCTAACTATGTAGAATATCTTTCTTCCCATCCCCACACCACACTGTGCTCCAGCTTGGCTAACTGCTACAGTGTTCCAAGGGTATTATCCTGCTTCTAAGATCTGGGCCTTGTACCTGATAAATTTTATTTCTGGACTATCCTACCCAATTCCACCAGATTCATGATGTAAATTTTTAATTCTTTGTTAAATATTATTTATATTAACAAAACTTGTATCCTATTGACATTTCTATTCTTAGTACTTAATGAAACTTCTCTCCCACTCCTTGGCTTCCTCTCCTGTCACTCTTCTGTTGCCCCCATGTTTCTTCCGTAAGGGGCCTCTGGTGCCTTGTTCTGTCCCTTTCCCATTTAGGGTTTTCACATAAGCTGTTGCCCTTGACTGGGATGTCTTCTAGTTCTTCTTTTTATTTAAGGTATTCATAACCATTTTCCCTACATCTGCCTATGGGGCTGGAAGCCAGGACCTCCATGTGACTAAACTGAATATAAATTTTTCTATCCTTATCATTCCTCTCAGCAATACTTAATAAAACATGTAATTATTTTAAAACATGCTTCTCTCACTAAAGAATCACTTTTATGAATTTTTTTCTTTTCTACTCCAAATCCACCTGCTGGATTTTTTTCAGGACTGTCCTTGGTCCTACTTTCTGTTCTTATTATGATCTGTTTGTAGGTGACTTTATCAAGTTTTATGACTCAAAATACCACATGACAATATTTTCACTAGGCATCTCTTCTAAGGGCAAAAGTTGTAAATACAGTGTCCTATGTGACATCTGTCCTGGGATGTATAAGCCACTTCTCACACTTAATATGTTCAAAACAATTTTAGTTCTTCCTGCCAGATAAATTGATGTACTCCATTTTCTCCTAGCTCAGTAAATGGTACCAGCATCTGCCCAGTAACTAAAGCAAAGCCTGGACTTTCATTCCTCTGCTTTTCTCCATCGCCTTTACTGCAGTCTCTCCCTCTGATTTTTTCCACAACCTCTGTGCATGCCTCGCTATTCCACTGTTGCCTCCCTCCTGTCCATTCACCCTGCAGAAACCAAAGTGACCTTGTTAAAATCCAAATCGTACGATGCTGCTCCTCTTGAAAACTGCCAGTGGTTTCCTAATTCTCAGCTTGGGTTTTGTTCTTTAGAGAGTACTCCCCTGACCTCATCTAGAATGTTCACTGTTTTCCTTATAGTATTTTGCTTATTCACTACTTATTACTTCTTAAGGTTAGTATAGTCCATTTGTTTACATGTTCTGTCATTTCCACCAAACTTTAAGCTCACAAGGGCAGATGTCTAGTTTGTTTAATTTTGTATGTTCGGTTCTAGCATCCTGTCAGAATAGGTACTTGACAAATATTTGTTAAATGAATGACTCTCTCAGCATAAGCATCATAGAAGCCTGTGACCCCTCAGACCAGTGTAGATCAATTTATTATAAAGCTCTGTAGCTCTTTATACTGTTTTATAGTAATTTACTTGTTTATAATTAGTGTCAATATCAGACATAATGTTATGAGAATATGTGTGTATATATTGAGTCAACAGAAAGTTATGATGTCTTTATATGTATATACACATATATATATACACACACACACATATATATGTATGCACACACACATACACACACACACACACACACACACACATATATATATATATTATATTTTTTTTTTTTTTTTTTAAGAGAGATTTGTGCTATAGGGTAAGTGTGCTTGCCAGAGAGACAGAAAGACAGGGAGCAAGAAACATCCCCCTGGGGGGGGGGGGCATGGCCATGCCACAATCCCTTTTTCCTCTGTTCTACTCTTGGGATTTTGGTGCATGCATGTCACACATGCCCGATGTAAATTTTAAGTTGCTGGGTCCAGGACTTAAACCACATTTGGCTACATGGGAGTTCAGCAACATAACATTTACTCCATCTGCTGGACCCAGTATTTTTCTATGCCAAAATGCATTATGACTTTTTCTATTACCCAATATACATAATTTCATCATGGTATCCCTAGCACATTGCACATGATTGCAATGTGAGAAAAGTTTCACAAATATATTTGGGAAGTAAGGGACTACCTCATACATTCTAGAAGATTACTAAATTTGTGTTGTCTAAATAAATTGATTGAATCAAAATTGCTAGAGGTGAGTTAGAGTCATTAATAAGCATAATTGAGTTGTTTTAACAATATCAGATCTCATACTGAGTTAGAGTTTAGAAAGGACTGTGATTTGATTATTATAATCCAAATGTTTTCTCTGTAAAATTAGACATAGTAATATGAAAAAGTTATTTGATGATTTGCATAAGAAAAGAGCATTGCTTCAAATAGAGTGAGAAGTCAGAATATCCCTGATTAAGTAAAAACTCTTTTTATTGTTAGTGCATTTAAAGAGCATAGGCAAAGCTTAGCCAGATTTCTATTGATTTTCTTTGAAATCCAGAATATTAGCTCGAAGCTATTCATCAAAAATAGGACTACAGACAGAAAAATAAAAAGTTAATACAGGTGAGCAGATGTAGTGGAGGGTAAGGTGGCTGATCCCACATGGCTGACTCCTCAGTTCAAGTCCTAGACTCTGTGGCTTGAAAATCAGAATTGGTGCATTTGAGTAAATGCCCAAAATCCCTAGAGGAGAATGGAGAAGGGATTGTGGCATGGCCAATCCCCTACCTCCAAGGCAACTTCTCACCCCTCCACACTTTGGTCTCTCTCTGGCATGCACCATATAGCAACAAATAAAAAAATTAAAAAGTTACTATAACAAAAAATAAAAATACACAAATATAAATTTTTTTTGAGAGGTTTTTGCTATAGGACACGTGAGCTCACCAGAGAAACAGAGACAGAGAGACAGAAAGCAAGAAATAATCCCCCAGGGGGGATGGCCACACCCCAATACCTTCTCCTCCATTCTCCTCTCAGGATCTTGGGCATGCACGCACACATGCCCGGCATGAGTTGAAGCCACCGGGTCTGGGACTCGAACCGTGGTCGACTACATGGGAGTCCAGCGACATAGCCATTACGCCAACTACTGATCACATAAATATAAAATTCTAAAGCAAGAAATTTTAAAGTGTGTTCTGGTGCTAAAATGATCTGGGGAACGAGGGCCGTGTAAGTGGTCCCAGGTGAAATAAGTAAGAACTTATTTAAATGACACCATAGCTGTGTTTCTCTTGAGACTTTATCACAGTCTCAAATACTCTATAGTGCTTCGAGACTCATCAAGGGAAGTATAAAATGATTCTTTTCATAAAATTTATGAAATATGGCACGGAATATCTAGGGATTGAGACTAATTAGTCTTGGTACTGTAGGTACTCTTTTGTTATCAGAGATTTAGCTTAATTTTGTTAGATGTGAGCTATAATAGTTATGCTTAAATTGTTAAAAATGGGCATCAAGCAATCATATGCATGTATTTCCTATAGTTACTACAAGCTCCTGAATTGTGTAAAGAGAATTAAAGTCATTCCACAAGGGCTATTAGGGCAAAAATGAATTGCTGAGAAATACGGAAGAAATGAAATAATGAAAACAGAATACAGATATCTCTCAAATCTTCCTTCTCCCCCAAAGAGAGAGAAGAAGAAGAAAAAGGAAAATAAAGCACTAGTTTGTAGTTAAGGGAGTCTGATTACATACGGTCAACTCTGGTTTGAATCCCAGCCTCAGGGACTTGAATAATACAACAGACATGTATGTATGTGTTTGTGTGCACACGTGAACGCACCCCAAATCCTGACAGGATGGAGAAATGGATAAGAGATTACTATGTAAACACATGCCAGGGGCAGGGAGGGTGGTGGTGGTGCTTTTTCTCTTTCTCTCTTTCATCTTCTCTCTTTTTCTCTATCTGTGGTAAATACACACACCCTCTGAGGAAAAGGAGAAATAAAAGAAAAGAGAAGGAAGAAATATAGTCATAATAATCTTAGTCCAGCCCTCCAATCCTTGACAGAGCCTAATTCACACATTTCAAAGAAATTAAAGGGGTCAGTGTAAGGTAAGATAATGGAAGCTTCACGATCTATTGACCTTATTACATCAAAATTTGGCCTGAAAATAGCAGATTCCTTTCCAATGATTCACACTACCCAGAAATCTGGGTCTTACAGGAATTCTTACTAAAAATTACAAATCCCCTTGCAATAAATTTCAAGTGATGGTTCTTGATAACTTTTATTACAGTTTGCCATTAAACTGGCCCATTATCAATTATTGCTTACCTTTTGTTGTGCCTTTTAATCTCAGGAAAACTTTTACTTTCTTTTTCCTAGGTGACATTTAGATGGTGCAGAGCTTTTCTGGTTTATCCATGTTGGTTTAACCATGGTTTCTCAAGAGGTTGATTTTAATTTGGGGCATGAAAAGCCCCTGATTTTGCATTTAACTGTTGCTTATTTAAAGAGTACTTCATTGCTACTTCCTCAGAGACCCAACTCTCATCAAGTGGCAAATCCCTCCTCTGAAAGAAAGCTACTTTTCTAATCTCAAACAACTCTGTAAATGCCCTCTCCCATTTCTCTGTTTTTTTTTCAAACGCTTAAAATAGAGTGAAAAAAAGATATAATTATGATCTTTTCTCCATGTAACTAAATATATTTTTAAAGATAACAGCTTTCTTTTCTCTAAACAAATAGCACATAGTTATCTAAAATATAAATCCAACTCTATAGAGAGACACAAAGCAACAACTCATCCAAATTCCCACCACAGTAACCTTCTGTTTATACACCAGTGTCGCATTTGGGAACCATTTTCCCTTCTCTGTAAACAGGGAGAAAAAGAAAATGAGACCGACATAATTTTGTAAGAATTACATGATGGGCATCTAGTCGCCATGGCTCAGGTGGTTGAGCACTGCCGTGAACTCCTAGAGTCACGTGGGATAATCTTCTTTCTAAGCGATAGTGGAATGTTGGCAAAAAGGGGTTTACCTAAAGCCATCCAGCTGAGTTCTGCTCTGAAATTTACATTCCCCTCTTCCTAACCTTTATGCATTCGGGCCAAACTATCACAGACCTCCTCAGAGACACATAGGAGAACAATTAGAGTCACAATCCAGGGCTTGCTGATTTCTTAACTCTGGAATCTAAATCAGAGGGAAAACCCACCTGGGCCTGGTGGAAACTATAAGCCAAAACTACACGATAAAGGGCCACAATTAGAGCCAAAGGGCACCCACCCATCATGAATCTAAATGATAAAAGAATTCTTGTGACCATTAACCACTACTTCTTTGCAGAAGCCTTACAAAAACCAATGTGAGGTAGGAGAAAAGAACCCTAAAAATATAGTGAGGATATAGGCCCAAAATGGAATCACAAAATGGCTAAGTGTGAAGACCAAGACACAACAGCTCCACAGCAGCATAAGAAATGGCTGCTGCAGTGACTTAATGATTGACATATAACAAGGTTTTTTTTCCTGGTTCCACCACATTCTAGAAAGAAGGTAATGAATTTTTTTTTTAATTTTTTTTTTTTTTTTATGGCCCAAAGCTTTTAGACAAAGAGAGTCTCCTGAGCTTTGTACCCTCTCCAAAATTAGGAAAGTAACCAGGGCCATCTAGCTTGTGATCCCCACTATGAAGGGAACACATGCACAAGTCCCTCCTGAGAACAAGCCTGAACAAAGCCCCTCTGGCTCAGATTAAAAAAACCCTCACCTCAGTTCCCCTTCCGCGACCCATTTAGGACCTACTCTCTGCTTGGGTGCTCTATTCTTCCTTCCTTCTCTCAGTAAACTCTGCTTGGTATCCCCTCTCTTGTGTCCATTTCACTAATTCTTCACCAGCATGAGGTGAAGTATCAGGTTCACTGCTATTCCTGCACTAGGTATTGGGCCCATGTACCCCAACTTCTCCTGTCACTTCCTCTTTTCCTTCCTTTTTTTTCTCCTAGTGTATGATCACTCTTGCGATCTAATTTCTTTTCTTCTTGTTCATAATCAATCTGAATAGCTCTATTTGTTTTATTTATTTTAAAAATCAAAATAATACACCACTACAGAGTGGTGTATTATTTTATTTTATTTTATTTATTTATTTATTTATTTATTTATTTATTTATTTTGCTATAGGGCGCGTACGCTTGCCAGACAGACAGAGAGAGAAAGAGAGACAGAAAGCAAGAAATCACCCCCCAGGGGGGATGGCCACGCCACAATCCATTCTCCTACATTCTCCTCTCAGGATCTTGGGCATGCATACACACGCACTCGGCATGAATTTAAGCCACCGGGTCCGGGACTCGAACCACATTCGACTACATGGGAATCTAGCGACATAGCCATTATGCTAACTGCTGGTCCCAGAGTGGTGTATTATTTTGATGCCTTTTCCAGGGACCAGTGTGTCTACCTTCATCAAGGTTACAGTTTAAAGAATGAGATTTGTTTTTAATTCAGTTTTTCTAAGTATTAAAAGTTAGGTTAAGGAACCAGCAGATGGTTTACTGGTTACAATGCTGGACTCCCATGTATCAACTGTGGTTTGAGTCCTGGACCCAGTGGCCTGAACTCATGCTGGGCACATATGTGCATGTGCCCAAGATCCCAAGAGGAGATTGGAGGAGAAGGGATTATGGCATGGACATCCCCCCCCCCCCCCCCCCGGGGGATGATTTTTCACTTTTTGTCTCTCTGTCTCTCTCTGTCTGTCCAGTAAGCCCACACACCCTCTGGCAAAAAATCTTCTCTTAAAAAAAAAATAGGTCAGAAAAAGGCAAGTGTTCTTGGGGTTGAGGATGACCCTTTCTGAGTGACCCAGATTTAGCTCTGTGTTAGTTCTCTTTGCTGAGTTCTATGAACCTAGCCATTGTATCCCATTCTCTAGGTTTTATAGGTTTTATATTTCTCTCTAACTCTGTATAGTGCCATGTAAAAGATTAATCCATGGCTAACTTGAAACCCTCTTTTAGGTCCCATACTTATCAATAAGAGTTTTTACCTCAGGAGGTTTCCAGTAACTTTATTCAGGACTTCTTCCATAGTTTTTTATGTATCTTCTCTTTCAATTAAAGAATACAAGTGACAAATGTCAAAGTTTTGTAGATTCAACTCTTTCTCTTATATTTTCCTTCTGGACAGGATCTATGTGTTAGCTAGTACCAAAGTACAGTTTTCTGTGTCTTCCATTGACCACCACTTCTTGAATTTATAATTAAAAAGTAGTTTCCTTTTTCTTTACAGAACTTTTTTTCAACAGAGAACCTTACATTCTTTTGTCTATTAAATGTTCCTTCCCTTTTCCCCTTAAACCAGCCCTCTACCACCCACACTCTACCACCCACTTTCTATCACTCTCTTCCCTCTTTTATAGTCTCTGATATGTAGACACTTATCCTCTCTACAATCAAATCTTCAGATCTTTCAATGACTGTCATAGCATGCAGATATGTGGTACATACATATTGAGTGGGGATATATAGTGTGTGTTTTTCAAAGTCTAGCTCACTTCTCTAAACATTAAGTCTACATTCATCCACTTTGAATAAAATGATAGGGTCTTTTGCTTCTTTTGGCCTAGTAATATTTCATAGTGTACATGTTGCACGATTTTCAACCCTGTCATCCAATTTTGGATACTTAGTTGATTCCATGTCTTAGTGATTGTGAATAATGCTGCAATAAACATGAATGTGTAAATGTCTTTCTATTTTCCTATTCTTTGGGTAAATACCAAGGAGTGGGATTTCTGGGATCTCTGGTAGTTACAGGTTTGTGAAAAACCTCCATATTACTTTCTATGAAAGTTGTACTAATTAACATTGCCACCAACAGTGTAAGAGGGTTTCTTTTTCACAATAGCCTCATCATTGCTGTCATTGTATTCTTTTATCTGAGCTATTCTATCTGGGGTTAAATGGTTTCTCAATGAGGTTTTAATTTGCATTTCCCTTATGACAAGAGGCTTAGAACATTTTATTTTTCATCCATCTTGGCCAGTCATAGGTCTTCCTTGAATTATTGTCTATTCAGTTGACTTGATCTTTTTTTTTTTGGGGGGGGGGGTGCATGCACTCACCAGAGAGAGAGAGAGACAGACAGACACATGAGAAAGAAAGTGAGAAATCACCCCACAGGGTGGATGGCCATGCTGCAATTCCTTCTCCTCCATTCTCCTCTCTGGATCTTAGGCATGCACATACATGCACCTGGCATGATATTCAGCCCCACCAGGTCTGGAACTTGAACCACAGTCAGCCATGTGGAAGTCAACCAATGTAATTGCTATGCTATCTGCTGGTTCCAATTTAACTATCTTTAAATTGGATTTTAAAATTAATTTTAATTAATTAATTAATTAATTAATTTATTTATTTTTTAATGACAAGCTGCTTGAGTTTCATATATATTCTGGTTATCAATCCCTTGTCTCAGGAGTAATTTGCAAATATTTTCTCCCATTCTGAGGGCTATCTTTTCACTCATTGTTTCCTTTGTTGTTAGGAAGCTTTTTAAATTGATGTAATCTCACTTGTCTATTTTTGGGATTATTGTCTGTGCTTTAGGGGTTTTACTTAAGAAATCTTTGCCTACTCCAATGTCTTCAAGAGTTTCCTCTAAGTTTTCTACTAGTAGTTTTATAGCTTGAGGTTTTATAGTTAAATATTTTATCTATTTTTGAGTTGATTCTTATTAATGGTGAGAGATAGTTGTCCAGTTTCATTATCCTGTAGGTGGCTATCCAGTTTTTCCAGCACAATTTGGTGAAAAGACTCTTTTCTCCACTGCATTATCTTGTACCCTTTGTCAAAGATCAGTTGGCGGTATGATTTGGGGTTTATTTTTGGACTCTCTATTCTGTCTCATAGGTCTATGTGTCTATGTTTATTACAGTACCATGCTGTTTTGATTATTGCCAGTTTGTAATATATTTTGAAGTCATGTAGTGAGATGCTTCCTACTCTTTTAATTAATTAATTAATTAATTAATTTTTTGCACAGTAGTTCCTTGGTGATACAGGGTATTTTAGAATTTCAAATTTTATTATTGTTATGAAGAATGTCACTTGCTAATGAGTTTTTTTAGCAGTTTTATTTCAACAATTATTGTTCATTTTGTTAGTTGTTGGCAAGATAAATTCTGTGGCACGGTTTCATTTCCCTGTATTTACCTCTTCCTCTTATTTTTAAAACCTGCTTCAATTCCAAAATTATTACTACTCAATCACAATATGAAAGTTTCTGTAGCAACCGATTATCTCTATTTCATTTTATTTGTTATGAAATGGTATTAAATTACAAAGTTTTATAATTTATTCCAAGCTAGACTACTCATAAAAGAGATCACACTATATTTTTATTCTGAACACTCTTGGGAGTTTTTTTGTCAGGAAACAAACTACTTTTATAATTAATTTTTCATATTATTTAGAATAATTTTAGATAGAATTTTAACAGAAAAAGTACAGTAACAATACAAAGAATGGCCTCATTGCTAAAAAGGTTTTCCTCATTGTTAACATCTTACATTGTTGGCACATTTTAGCACAACTAAAAACAAACATTAAGGAGAAAAATAGAGAGGCATAGCATTAATGGGACAAAGAAATGGGGTATTATCTGTTGAAGATAACTATAGTATTATCAACTGGTCTGGGGAGAAATGTACACATGTTGGAATACTCCCTTTGCAAGCTAAATAAGGTCACTGAATGTATAAAAGAACTTGAAATAAAACAAATTTGTTTTAAAGTTTTGTACAATTCAGAGGTGAAGCCATCAGGATCTGGTCTTTTCTTTGTTGGGAGACTATTCATCACTGATTCAATTTCATTGCTTGTTGTGTGTCTATTCAGGCTTTCTATTAAAGTAAGTCTTCACATTTCCAGAAAAAAAAAAAAAAGAAACAAACATTGGTATATTGCTATTGGTTAAACTTCATATTTTGTTCAAGTTTTTTTGCTTTGTTTTGTTTTGTTTGATTTTTTTTTTCCCCCATAGGACACATGCACTCACTAGTGGGAGACAGAGAGAGACAGTGAGGAGGAAGGTGAGAAATTCCTCTCCAGGGGGGATGACCATGCTGTAATTCCTTCTCTTAGGATTTTTGGCACACATGCACACATGCTTGGCATAAGTTTAAAGCTGCTGGTCCAGGACTCAAACTGTGGTTGACAGCATGGGATCCTAGCACCCTAACAACCATGCCACCAGTTAGTCTATCTTTCCTTATTCATGAGGACAGTACTTTCTACCCAGAATGTGTTCAGTGAACACAAGTTCTGTGAAAGGCTCTTCAGGAAAAAAAAGTTAACTTTATGATCAAATAATTTGGGAAACATAGAGTACATGTGCTTTAGGAAATTTATATTTTACATTGACAAATAATAAAGAGCTTTCTAAAAATGCACAGTAAAGAAACCTAGTGAACTTTGTTTAACTCAGATTTTTATGAAACTTATTTGACCATAAATGCTATTGCTTTTGGAGTACATATTGACATCTTCTAAAATTTGGGTTCCTTAGAATTCACTTGAGTAAGGTCAAAGATAATCCCTCATCTTGGAACCCACATGCAGCTATCCTGTGCAGTGGTTAAGAGAAGTATTTTCCAAATGCACTAAGGCTTCAATGAAAATAATTGTTCTGTGGTGCCTGTGGTTGAATGGTCTTTTCATTGGAGTGCTAGATTTCTTTTTTTCATTGCCTTCAATATGAGCCTTCCAGTTCTGCCAAGCTAAGGACTGGGGTAGTTACTTTATAAAACAGTGCTGTATGTGAGGTTGAGAATAACTTTCTCATCTGTCTCACTGAGAAAATACATAGCTAATCCAGACCATAGTTCTGACAGCCTGATTTCCAGATCATATTTTTCTCATAAATCTTTAAGAGTTGCATTCCAATAGAGAATTCATCCTTGAGATTAAATAAATTATGGTAATTTCCATAAATTCATTGAAATTCAATAAATTCAGCAAAACCTGAATCAATAAAAATATAATAAGACACCTAATTTCCTAGATTTTCCCCCTTCCCAATATACATAAAATAGAAATAAAAGAAAAAAAATTGATATCAGGAAAATCAGCTTCAGAAAGTTAATTTTCAGCTTAGTCACATGCTAATTATTAAAAGTTTTTTCCTGGGGCCAGCAGGTGGTGTGGTGATTACCGGCATTGGACTCCCACATCTGACAACGGTTCAAGTCCCAGACCAGGCAGCTTGCCCCTCCCCCCACACTTTGTCCTTTTCTGGTCAAATTTAAATAAATAAATAGATAAAGTTAAATAATATAATCCTAAAAAAAAGTTTTTGGTGTATAGAGTAGTGACATAAAAATAGAATAAATGAAATCAGGGTCATTTTATGGCCTGGTAATTAAGAGAACCAGGACCCACATGGTCAATTAAGAGTTTTAAATCATGACTCCAGCATCTTGAAAAACATGCCAGGTGGATGTATGTGCGTGGCCTAAATCCTCACAGGGTGGAGAAATGGAGAAGAGATTGTGGTGTGACCATTTCCATGGGGCTATGACTTCTCCCACTTCCTTTAACTCTGTCACTATCTGGAAAGCACACATGTACTCTTTTCTTTTCTTTTCTTATTTTATTTTTTCAGTTTGCAACAGGGCATACATAAATGTTCACTGGGGAGAGATGGATAGAGGGAGGGAGTGAGAGAGAGAAATTGAGAAAGCACCCCCTACCAGTATATGGCCATGCCACACATGCCACAATTCTTTCCCCTCCATTACTCTCTCAGGATTTAGGCACACATGCATGCCTACATGTACACGCACTCAGTGTGTTTTTCAAACCTTTGTTCCAGGACTTGAACTGCATAGTTGATTGGTGAGGTCTAGCCCCCTTGAACACCACACCATCACCTGGTCCCCTCAGGCAGCTAAAGAAAAATAGATGAAAATAATATTTAAGTTAATGATAATGTAACATAATAAACATGTCTTAAATGATTGTTATAAACAAAATATTATTCTGAGAACTCTACAATGAATATTTAATTTAATTCTCATGATGAGTATAAGAAGTTTTTGCTATTATAATATGGTATTCACTTAACACTGTGAGAAATTGAGAAATGAAGCCTGGAATTTGAATCCAGAAATCCTGACATGAAGATGCATAAACCATTAGAAATAGTTTTTGTATATCTTGTTAAATCAAAACATAGAAACAACTGGAATAAATATATGATATTACCTTATAACTGTTAGGTCCTCAAAATTAAGTGTGCACAAATTCTAACTTGTTATGCAGATTAGGTCCTAGCAACTGACATTTTGTTGCTGTTCTTTTTTTGAGAGGTTTTTGCTATAGGGCATGTCTGCTCGCCGGAAAGGCAGAGAGACAGAAAGACAGAAAGTGAGAAATCACCCTTCGGGGGGATGGGCACGCAATCCCTTCTCCTCCATTATCCTCTCTGGGATCTTGGGCATGCACACACATGTGCCCTGTGTGAGTTTAAACCACCAGGTCCAGGACTTGAGCCACAGTCAACTACATGGGAGTCCAGCGGCATAGCCATTGCACCAACTGCTATTCCCAATTCTTAGCTTTTTCTAGTTGGAGTAAAATTAAGTTACAAACCACTAATTAAAAGATAATTAGGATATTTTCAATTGTATGAAAATTAAACACTTAAAATCCAAGGATTAAAGAAAAAATCAAAAATTTAAAAATATTTTCATTGAACAATAACGTAGATATTATAGATAACAACTCTGAGATTTAACTAAAGAAGTGTTTAGGTGAAAGTTCAAAGTCCAAAATCTATTTATTAGAAAAATAAAGATAAAAAGAGGATGCTCTCAGCTTCCTTTCCAAGAGTCTTGAAAAGAGTGACTAATAGACTAAACAAACAGAAGACTAGTAGAAGGAAAGTGATAACAAAGATGGATCAGGGCCAGCCAGGTGGCATGGTGGTTAAAGCAGCTATATCACACATGGCTGAGTACAAGGTTTGAATCTAGGACCTGGTGGCTTAGAAAATATGCTAGGTACATATGTGTGCCCAAAATCCTGAGAGGAGAATATAAGAGAAAAGATTGCAACAAGGTCACCTTCCCCTGGGAAGTAATTTCTCAATTTCCCTTTCTCTCTTTCTCTTTGTATCTCTATGGTGAACATATGCACCCTATAGCAAAACTATAAAAAAAGTTGGTAAATAAATGATATAGAGGACAAATAAATATAAGAGAAAATAAACAAAGCTATTTTCTATACAACTGTTTTGCCAGACTAATGATGTCAACAAATTGTTTGGCATGCCTCCTTTTGAGAGGTACAGTCTATGTCTTCTGCCCTTTAACCTATTGAGCTCTGTGACTATTTTGATCAATAAACCATGGCAGCCATATGCCAATCATGTATTTGGGCTTTACGAAACTGTCAGCTTACACTTATCTCTGGGAATCCTCACTTAAAGACCTGAAGTATCATGTAAGACATCTAAATTACATATAAGTGTTTCAGTTGACTATTTCAAATGATTCTGCCAGTTACCCCTGTCAAGACATCCGACAGTGAGTGAAGGCAGTATGGATCCTTCCAGCTAGAGAAAACCAGTGACCAGCGGCATAGCTTCAGTTACCTGAGTTAATACCCCAAAGGGCAGAAGAACCACCCAGTTGAGCCCTGCCATAATTTTTACCCATCAAATTATGAGATGCAAAACCTGTGTTATTTTAAATGCTAGGTTTCAGATTATTGGCTATGCAACAATAGATAACCACAACAAATATCATAAGTAAAGTTGACAATTTGTTAATTTAATGCTTTAACTTGGGGATTTTTTTCTTTTTTGTTTTCTTTTTAGGTTTTTGTCATAGGGCACATACACTTACCAGAGAGAGATGGACAGAAAGAGTGAGAGGGAAAGTGAGAAATCATTCTTCATGTGGGATGGCCATACCAGAATTTCCACTCTTGCTTCACTCAGCAACAAATATTCCATATTCATCAACTTTCTGTCAGATATGGTTTATTATTTATTTGTTGATGAGGATGTGTATAGTATTCTCAACTGGGCTGGACTGAGGTGTATATCATGCTGGTAAAGTTTCTTTGCAATCTAAATGATGTATAGTGATTAAATGTATAAATAATAATAAAAAATTTAAAAAACTAAATTGAATACAGAAAAATTTAAAAATTGAAAAGAAAATAAACTTAAAAGCAGGACTAAAAGGGTCATACTATTTCCAAGTCACTTGATAGTCCCAGAACAAATGTCAAAAATATTTATAAAAATATAAAAATATTCAGTTCCTAGCAAGGTAAATTCACCATTTCTGCAACCAATTAAGCCTCTTTACTTGACTTGAAGATGGCCATTTTCTCCCTGTGTCTCTTTGCATAGAATAGTCTGTGTATGTGTGTCCATCTTTAAATTTCCCCTTTTTATAAGGACATCAGTCACGTGGGGCTAGGGCCCACAAGAACGCTCTCATTTTAACTTGATTGACTCTAAAAACCCTGTCTCTAAACAAGATCACATTCTTGGTACTGAGAACCAGGACCTCAGCATATGGGTTGGGGGATAGAGGGGACACATTCAACTCATAACAGCAGGAAAACAATCAACAGGAAAATGTGACTCATTCTGAGGAAGATAAAGTCATTCTAACCCATGAAGATATGGATGACAAAATTAGTAGACAAAGACATTAAAATAGCTATTAAAGCCATATTCCACATGACTGAGAAAGTCCCAACACAAGCAATGGCAAACGGTTGAGATGATGGGTATGCGAATTATACTGAATGAATCATTATATAGTCTATTCCTGTACTTTAAAATCACATTGTCCCTCCACAAATATATACAATTATTATATGTTAATAAAAATATTATTCAAAAGAAAAAAAAAGAGTATGGGCCAATTATGCTTTTAGCTAATGTTCCTTAATGTTTATGTGCAATTTCCTCATGAAGAATACAAGTTATACTTTTTATTTTTTAAACAATAGCACATGAATGTTATATTTTTCCCAGTGTGCCGTATCCTGAGACACTTAATTTTTCTTTGTCCTATGTCATTAGCTTTGATTGCTTATGAAAGTACCTGTAAGGTTTATTCACTTTCAAGTTACTATTTTTCTGTTTGAAATTAATATCTATCTTGTGGGAGGATACTTTGAGGCTCGTTATATGTCTTGTTCCTCATTAAACTTGTACTCACATTCTACCATACCTTGGTGCTATAAACTGAATGTTGTGTCCTCTCCTCCCCCAAATTCTTAATCCCCAGTTTGATGGTATCAGAAAGTAGTGTTTTGGGTAGGTGATTAGATCATGAGGATAGTGTCCTCATGAGTAGGATCAGTGCCCTTGTAGAAGAGAGATCCCTTATCCTTTGTACCATTTATGAACACAATAAGAGTACAGTCATCCATGAGCCAGAAAGTGGACATTTAGTGTATGGCATTCTGTTAAAGCAGCCCAAATCAGATGAGACAACTGCTGATTTTTGCCCAATTCTGTAATCATTTTGATGGTTATCAAATGATTATTTTCCAATTCTATCATTCCTTCTACATTTAATGCTACAATCTTTACTCTGTAATAAAGAACATTTCTTATTGGTTGATTGATTAATAATAGCGCTATGAATTCATGCATTCTTATTTTATATAATGTCTGTAAACAGTTACAGTCATTGTTTTGATGCTCAGATCATCCCAGATTTAATGAGTGGGAACTCTTTCAAGCTGGCTCTTATGATCTTTTAACATGCCCTCATAATTATTTAAGTGTATATTTCTTTACTTTCTTGCACTGCAAGATATTCTACTCTGAATCTTTATAGGTACAGAACTACTGAACTTTGAAGTTACCCATTTATTTTGCCTTTTATCTGCTATTTGGTTTCTACATGGACATCAGAATCCCTATTTATCTCCACCAATTTCTTGAGCTTCCTCTATGTTTCCAGAACCCCTGATTAGATGTACTCTGTCTCATCTATTCTGGGACCTGTCAGTTATCTTTGCTTTTTAACCTACCTCTCCATGGCATGCTGTACAATGCTGTACTTTCTAGCCCTTTGATAATTATTGGTTGACTGATGATCATGTACAGAAAAGCTTTCTGCATTATAAATCTCAGGAAGATCAGCAAGCTAAAAAAAATGAGCTAACCTTTACCATTTTTAGCACCACAAGAACCTACAGAGCACATTATTTTGGATGAGGTTACTCAGATCATTAATTGTGAAAGTAGTCTAAATCATTAACAGAACACTGATAGTGAGTAAAATGTGTTCATACATGTTGAACAGGAGACTAATACAGCCCCAAAGTATTAGCATTGAAATATATCTTAATTAGATATTTTCACTTTTCATTTTTAGGTGCTTTCTAAAAAATAAACCATATAATTTATGAAAGCATGATTCTAAATTTAGACATTACTGCTATTTCTCTCCCTTCTCTTTACCCTTTCCTAGTCTATATTTTTATCACCCAATTCTGCTCAGTCATCTTTGCCTCAAAGTTGGCCAGAATTCAATGGGTAGTTACTTCTGTCTTCAGGCAAGAGAAGGAAGAGGAAAGATATGAAAAATAAAAGACAAAAATAGTAGAGAAAATGGTTAAAGGGTTTGAAGTGAAGTGCCTAAGGATATAGTTACATCATAGGAAAGCCAGATAGAGGCTCTCTCTCTCCTGCAACAGAGGAGAGATATGTCAGGGAACTACAACATTAAAGATTGTCTGGTGTTAGCAGGTACATAAAGATAATTTTTTTTTTAATTTTCTCTATAATGTAATATGTTATTTACTAAGATAAAATATCTTTCATGTGTCATACTAGGCATTCTTCAACATAAAGCATGATGTATTTTAACATAGAGTACTGGTATTAGAATCAGTAGCAGTTGTTATTTCCTCTCGTTAGCTTTGAGACTCTGAGCAAGACCGTGAATGTCAGTATTCTCATGTTGAAATAGGATTAATAATACCTATTTTGTAATGTTATAGTAAGATATAGAGACTGTACGTGCATAAAACTTATAGCAGAGTGCCTAACACATAGTAGGTACTTAGAGAATGTTGCTTCTACACAGATTCCAGAGTTCCATGCTGGGAAGAATGCTCTAAGGGTATTACTGCATTTTTTAAAAAGTTATTTATTTCTTCCACAAGGAAGACACAGAATTAAAGGGAAAGAGAGACAGAGAGAGATACCACCAGAATCTTCACACCATGATCTACTCCCAGTTTCAACCAGATGGAGTCACGGGCACATACCCCTGGCATGTTCAGGTCATTCCTAAGATGCAAACTCAGGACTTTTCCCATGTGAGTTCAGACTGCACCACCAGCTCTCCCCATGCTATATTTTAAAAGCAAATTAAGACCAACAGGTTGTCCAGGCCTTTCCTTACAGATTCTGATTTACTTAGTTTGGAAATAGAGCTAATAATATCTTCTTTAATTTTTAAAAACTTCTTTCCAATGAAGTTTTATAAGAAGTTTCTTTAGGTGATTTTTATCATCAGTGAAAGCTGACAAACCTGTAACAGAGCATGTGGTACGTCATGAGTCTGAGTCTGTTGGGAAAGGAAGCAGTCAGAACCAGGGAGACTGATATCTGATAGATGATCGTGATGGCCTTGGTCTATTTCTCACCGATACTTTTTCTAAGATCCTGTCTCCTTTCTGCCTCACTGCCTACCTTACATGTTGTACATACCTTTGAACCTGGACTATCTACATTGAACCTGGCCTTCTCTTTACGCTCCACTCCTCAAAGAAGGTAGCTGTTCCTCCTCATTGTTTCCATTTTCAGGGGGAAGCATGGCCATTTTTCTAATCGTTTAATGGAGAAGAGAGGGTCATCTTGTTTCCTTCTTATTTTCCTAACTAGTACCCTACTTCTAGTCTTTCTCATCTCTCAATACTAGAATAATCTTTCTAAAATATAAAACTAGTTATATTTGAAAAATCTTTAGTTTCCTTGATAATCTTCAGAATAAAATTCAACCTTTCATGAAAGCAGTTGAGGAGTTTTATGAACTGATCTTAATGTGTGTCTCTCTCTCACCTTCTACATTATCCCTTCCTTATCTTTCTCTACAGCTGGACCACATTGCTTTCTGCTTCCCAAAGTAATACAGCCTCACAGCTCCTTGACTTTGCCATTGCTGTGGTCTGAATGTTTGTGTGGTCCTAAAGTTCATATGATGAAATCTTAACCCCAAAGTTATGCTTTTAGGAGGTGGGCCACGGGTAGGTGATTATGTCATGAATACAGAGCTTTTGTGGATGGCATTAGTGTCCTTATAAAAGAGTCCCCTCAAAGAGCTTCCATGTTCTTCTGACATGTGAGTATACGATTAGAAGGTGCTGTTAAAAACAGACACCAGACACCAAATCTGCTGGCCTTGTTCTTGAACGTATCAGCCTCCTGTGAAAAATATGTGTCTATAAATCACCCAGTTTATGGCATTTTTGTTACAGTGTCTCTAAAGTATTAAGGCACTGATATTTTTCTGCAACTATTTCTATAGCAGCTGCCACAGTATACTTAAACTCAGCAAATGCCTTCATTCTAACTTCTTAAGTAGCACCAAAATATCCTTCAGGACTCAGCACAACAGTGCGTCACACTGGAAGCTTTTCTGAGCCCTCTTTACCACTGCTGCCAACCCTTCTCTTGTGATCTTTCCTTTTCCGTAGCTCTGATCATACTATACCCTAAACATCAATTTTCCAGGTTATTTTCCTCTAAACTAGAAGAATCTTGAGATTAAAGAATTATATCTTAAGAACCTTTATTTTCTCAGTTACTTGAAAAACTTCTGGCATATGAAAGGCTCTTGCCAAATACTTGTTGAATGATGAACAGGGAGACAACTATTTCTTATTTACCCACTCACAATTACTCAGTAACAATTAGTCATAGTAACATTTACCAACTAGTAACACCTCACCCTGACTACAATTACACAGAATTATCTTAATTTCAGACACATTCTGAAAGTAAAGTAGGCTATTTCCTAGGGGATGTGATTAAGGGTAGAGAGTGCCTCTGAAAGATCCTATTAAAAAAAATCTAGGTTATTATCACTTTTCATCCACATAAACTTTAAAAGTGTGAAGTGGGAATGTTTCTGTGATTATTACTAACTCTATTCCAGCAGCTATGGGAAGGACAGCCTGGATTTCATCTGCCCCACTTAATGCACCTTTACTTCATGGATCATCCGATCACAAGTGACAACTTACAGTTAATTATTTCTTCCTGTCACTAATGTGAAGAGACAGACTCTGTCAGGAGAAACTGGCTCAGGGGAAATAGTTCAGAAAGAAAAAAAATCACAGCTTTTTACATAAGTACCAAGGCAATGTGCCTTTATTGATTTTTACTGATGAACAAAATTGCTAATTTGTATAGTCAGTGCCCCTTATGTGTAATGAGAACAATACGTAGACTCTGGTGATTCTCATGTCAATTCCTTGGGGAAAATAACTCAGAAAAATGCAAAAGAAATATTGAATTTACAATGTATAGCTTTAAGTTATTCTCAGGAATGCCTTTTTCTCCAGTTGGAATGTAATTTTTCTCTGGAAGCAAACAGATTGTTTTATTATAAGAGAATTCATTATAGCATGGACCTCAGCAAATCAGAGATTTTTTTTGATCCATTCAAGGAAGCTTATATTACAAAGTATATCATAGTAACACACCATCCTACTTACTACATGAATCCATTCTATATAAAAGTGTTTTATGAGAGGACCTTCTTTAAATAGAATATATTTCTTATATGGGGATAGAGACAGTTCTGTCTTATTTACCAACACAATAATAGTATTAAGTGCTAATACACTATATGTGTATTTATGTGTACAGATACGTACACAAGTAATTGAAGAATAAATGAATTCAAGTAATTATGGCTAATGATAAGGATAAAGAAGGATGATTAGTACTTTTTTAAAGCTTCCTCTAATTATCCAATTAAAAGTAATAGCATAAGTACAAATGGAATATATAATGAATTAATAACTGACCAATAGTAAACATCAATAACTAAACTATATTTGCATTGCATAAAAATGTGTGAATTTCAATTTTAATTCAAGTTGCTAAGATCAGGCATCACTTTCTCCACCTATGCCTTATTAATACAAAAAATTTGATTTAATAATTTTATTTCCTTTGGATATATACCTAGAAATGAGATTACTGAATCATATGATAGTTTTATTTTTAATTTTCTGAGGAACATCCATACTGTTTTCCATAATGGCTATACTTTTTTTTTACATTACTACCTACAGTATATTAGGGTTATATTTTCTTCACATTCTTGCCTCAGTAACACTTGTTTTCTCTTGTATCTTTGATAATGGCTATCCTAACAGGCATAAGATGATATTTCATTGTGATTTTTATTTGCATTTTTCTTAGATTTAGTAATGTTTAGCATTTATTTATATGCATGTTAGCTGTTTTATGTTTTCTTTGTAAAAATATTTATTCAGGTACTTTGCCCATTATTAAGTCAAGGTTTTGTTTTCTTTTTGGCAATTGAGTCATATGTTTAAGTTTTGTGTATATTTGTTCAATAATTCCTTGTCAGTATATTGTTTGCAGATATTTTCTCCCATTAAATGAGTTACCTTTCTATTTTCTTGATTGTTTTCTTTGCTGTGAGAAATTATTTAGTTTTATGTAGAACAACTTATTACTTTTGCTCTTGGTATCCAAAAAACTATTGTTAAGACCAATATTATGAAGCTTTTCCCCTATGTTTTCTTTCACAAGCTTTATAGTTTCACCTTTCATGTTTAAATCTATAATACATTTTGAGATTTATGTATATATCCAGAGGAAATCAACTATTATCTCTAAGAGATAATGTGCTTCATTCACAGTAGCCAAGATGAAATCAAGTCAAGTGTCTGTCAAAGAATGAGTGGATAAAGAAAATATGATATATATATATATATATATATATATATATATATATATACACATATATATATATATACACATACACATACACACACACATATATATATGTATGTGTGTGTGTATATATATATATATATATATATATATACATACAATGGAATATTATTCAGTCTTTAAAAGAAAAGGAAAATCTGCCCTTTGCAAAAACATAGATAAACCTGTAGGACATTATGCTAAGTGAATAAACCAGAAATTCAAGTACTGCATGATCTCACTTACATCCAAATTTTTGAATACGTAGAAAGAATAGTAGAATGGTTTCCAGGAATAGGGGCTTTGAAGTGAATTGATGAAAGTGAGAGACCTTGGTCAAAGGTTATAAACTTTTAGTTATAAGATACATAAATTCTTAAGACGTAATGTACAGCATGGCACCTACAGTTAATAATAACGTAGTGTATATTTGACATTTACTAAGAACATTGGTTTTAAGTAATCTAGTCATAAAAAAAGGTAGCCACTTAAAGTTGTGGTTGTATTAATTAGCTTGATCTAATTATTTCAAAACACATACATATGTCAAAACATCACATTATACACCTTGGATATACATCATTTTTACTTGTCAATTATACCTCATTATAGTTGAGGGAAAATAAAAGCTTGATTTAGACACATTCAGTTTTGCTTTATGATAAAAGGAAGGATTAAATTATTTGTTCTTCCCTACTGTGACTAGTCAACACAGCTTGCAGCTTAAAAAATGAAAAACTGTACTTACTTAATAGTTCTATCAAATGATAATAACATTTCTTTACTAATTCAAAAAGACGTTTTTAATGAATAGAATGAATGACCTTTTCTCACCCACATGGGTAGATTGACTTTAACATTTCTGCAGGAGACTTGGATTTCCAATTTTTCCAAGCTCATTAGACTGTAGTGGTCCCTTATCACTGTCAGCATTGTCAGGGATTGAACATAAGTCCAGCAAAGCTGCCTGTTAATTAGGCAAAAGCATGAATGTCTTCCTCACAGCTTCTACATACACAGCTGTGGCAGCATTGCTAACTCCCACAAGAAAGCAAAATATGAAGGGTTAGATATTTCATAAGGTTTACAGTTGAAATAAGGAGATGGGAAATGTTAACACTTTCAACAGCTCTTAAGACTGTGTAAGAAGGGTAGTCATTTATTTTCCACCCATAATCATTTTCATAAGCACTACAGAGAATGGCTGGCATGTTCTGGAATTCATAAAGTGAAGGGCAGTCTCCATTCATTTCTGAATTAAGTTTTTCGTATTCATATATTCAGAGAGGAAAGCCAAAATTTTATATTTTATTATAGTCAAAGACTGAAGAGCACTTATTGGTCAGGATTTTCTTTTCTTTTCTCTCTCTCTCTCTCTCTCTCTCTCTCTCTCTCTCTCTCTCTTTTTGATAGGGTCTCACTATGACATGATCTTGCCTGAGACTCCTGAGTACCTGTCAACCACAGTTTTAAGGATGGACAGGGAATTGTATTCAGCCTCATAGGTGGCCTCAGCTAGCTGAGTAGCAGTGTCAACCAGTGCATGATACCTTAGGGGCAAGACTCTCTTAATCACAGAGAAGCCAAATTCAATCTAGATTCAAGTACAAAGGGGGAAATACTAGTTCACATGATAAAATTACGAAGGGGACAAAAATGAAATAGCTCTGGAGAATGACTGGAACCAGGATTTTCATATTTCAGAATTTGTGCTCTTATCTTTCTCTTTCTCCCTTTCTATAGCCTCCAACCCCTTTTAAAACTGACATATAATGCTTGTACATAAGTGTGGGGTACAATGTAAATTCTGAGTACAAAATTGCAATGTGTAATGATAAAATCAGGGTACATTTAGTATACTCATCTCAACTATTTGTCATTATTTTATCTTGGAGACATTAAAAATCATCATTTTTAGTTACCCTGAGATATACAGTGAATTGTTGTTAACTACATTTATCCTACTGTACTTTATAACAGCAGAAATTGTTCCTTTTATCTATCTGAAGTTAACCAACATCCCTGTATTCTTCCCTACTTTTCTTTCCAGTCTTCTAGTAGTCATTTTTTCAACATTCTACTTCTAAGAGATCATCTTTTTTATTTTTCCACCTGTGAATGAGAACATCACCACTCCTCTTTTTGGGTTTAAACCAGTGTACTCCATAAAGTAAAAGATTTGCCTTTCAGAAGCTCAGGACTTAGCCAACATAGTTTTACAATGGGAGAGGAAAAAGAATTCTCCCAATTCCAGTTAGGAAATATTCAAAGGAAAAGGTAAATAAAGAGCTGATGAATAGGCAAGGTCTCTGACTAGTTACTTTAAAAAGGCTTGGACCAGAAAAATATTGATGATTACAAAATTAATGTTTACATCATGGTTTTATTCTGAAGGATAATCTTGCTAATTTATAATCCTGTACAATACAATTCACTCTAAAGAAAATTTTTGATTGAAAAATATATAAAAGTCACTCCCTCCTTTTTAATTTAGGGAAAGCTAATGACTTCATGAAGAAGCAATATGTTATTTTAAAAATGAGAATAGGTTAATAAAGAGATAATAGAGGATAAAATAATTTCTCTAATTGAATTTCCTTAAAGTTGGAAAAACTATTTCTTCCTCTACCACCACACACAAGTTTATTAATTATTGTTCAGTCTATTGACAAACATGAACAAGTTACAGTTTAATAGATGCATAATGATTTAGAGTGCTAATATCAATCACACAGAGGCTTTGTACACATATAAAATCAAAGGGAACTTTATGAAAAATTGTAAATGATTCTTTACTTTCCATACCCCATATTTTCTACTACACATCTGCCAGTATATACACAGGACAGAAATAGCTGGCCAGATAATTAATTGCCTAGTGCCTCATCTAATTTTTTAATAAATTGCCATTTTAAAGTATCTCCATAGGTGGGGACCAACAGTTAGCATAATGGCTATGTCACTGGGCTCCCATGTAGTCAACCGTGGTTCTTGTCCCAGACCCAGTGGCTTAAAACTCACGCTGGGCGTGTGTGTGTGCGTACCCAAGATCCCAAGAGGAGAATGAAGGAGAAGGGATTGTGGTGTGGCCATGCCCCCTGGAGGGTGATTTCTCGCTTTCTGTCTCTCTGTCTCTCTCTGTCTGACGAGCACATGCACCCTACGGAAAAAAAAAAAAAAAAAAAAAAAAAAAAAAAAAAAAAAAAAAAAAAAAAAAAAAAAACTTTCCCCCAAAAAGAAATGGTTATATATATATAATCTCCATAGGTTTGGGAGCATATTTATTTACTCAATTTCTACCTGTTTATGTTCCTTTTCCTAAAAAGACTACAGATAAGGAAAGGAAGCAAATGAAAAGTTAATATAGATTTCCTTTATAACTGACATACACCCTGGATTATGGGGGATTCTATTCATAACTGAATTAGAATAGCAAAGGAACAAACCAGATTTTATGTAGAAGATAAAGATATGGAACCTCTCTTAATTTGTCTTTTAAGTGTGCTGACATGGCATAGGGAAGGGTCAAAATTTGGGTGCAGATCAAAGGAAATTATAATTGCACATCTTAAAATAAAACTTAAAAATAAAGTTTCTTTTATCTATGAAAGTCTAGGCAAGGACAATGTTCAAGTGTCAGGCTTAAGGACATATTATGTTTAATAATATTTCCTATGTGCCATCAGGTAAGACTTATCTTTAATTCATGATTTAAAGATATGTGGTTATTAAAGAGAGGAGTTCTGGTACCTTCATCAATAACATTTAATAAAGGCCTAGGATATGGCAAGCACTATGGTATCTAAAGTGGATATAGAATGAGATGATGTAATCTCATGTTTCTAAAAGTTCAGTTTCTTAATGAGTAAATTAGATAGAGCAGAAGCCCAAATAAAAATGTGTTATAAAGTAATAAAAATCTTTACAGAGTGCAGTAGAACATAGCTAAGGAAATTCTATATTTAGTAAAATAAGAAACAAGCAATAAATTACAAAAGTTACATCTGAGCTGAGTCTAAAGATGAATAGACATTTTCCAGGGAGACTAAGGGAATGTCTTCCAGGCACAGAAAACAGCATCAGAAAAAGTGTAAAATATCAAGGTCTAATTAAGAGGAATGTAAACATTTCCTGAGAGCTGATACATGAGTATATAGGGTAAGAGTAAAGATCCAGAAAGTATTATATCATGTCAAGAATTTTGTATTTTTTTTCTACAGAAAGAGTAAACTAATAAAGATTTGGGTTTTCCTGAAGATCACTTGAAAACAGTTTGAAGGGTTGATGGGAAAGAGCCAGAATCAAAGCAAGAAGATGGGTTAGGAAGTATTTTTAATAAAGTATGACAGTGAGGTATTTTGGACTAACTGGAAATATAACAATGGGTAGTAACTTAGTCTGTTTTATGGTGTTTGGTTTTTTTTTTTTTTTTTTTTTTTTTTTTTTTTTTTTTGGAGAGGTTTTTGCTATAGGGTGCGTGCACTCGCCAGACAGACAGAGAGAGACATAGAGACAGAAAGCGAGAAATCACCCCCCAGAGGGGATGGTCACACCGCAATCCCTTCTCCTCCATTCTCCTCCTGGGATCTTGGGCACGCACGCACATGCGCCTGGTGTGAGTTTTTTAAGCCACCTAGTCCGGGACTCGAACCACGGTCGACTACGTGGGAGTCCAGCAACATAGCCGTTACACTAACTGCTGGTTCCCTGTTTTATGGTGTTTTAACAGAATACCTGAGACAGGATAATTTGTAATGAACAGAAATTTGAAGACAGGGAAGTTCAAGATCAAGGTGTTGGCATCTAGCAAAAGACTTCTTGCTGAGTCACCTCATGGCAAGAAGGACAAGAATGCAAGAGAGTGACACAAGAGAATACACCCACCCCTTGAGCCTTTCTGATAATAATATTAACTTATTTATAAGGGCAGAGCTTTCTTGACCTAAAGACCTATTAGATTCCTCTTCCTAACGCTGTCACATTGGGCATTAAGTTTCCATGAAGTTGGGCATTAAGAATTCTGGGGAGATACATTTAAACAATAGCAGGTATTAGGCCTGTTTAACTGAGAATACTGCATTAAAACTTTTTATAATTGCCAATGTGTTAGAATTATCTTATATTTGGTTATCATTTTTATTTATTTGATTACAGCTAATAAACATATTCTTTTTGATTTTTATCATGTTCTGCTTATTTTTTTTCCTAATGAGGCAGTATGTGTCAGAGATTGCCAGCTGTCTCCTATCTACTCTCCTGCTTTAATTGAGAATGAGCCCACACATTTTATCTGGACACATGGTCACTGAGATAAAGACAACATGTTCCAGTCTTCTTGGCAGATGGACTGACCCTATGACTACTTTCTGGCTAATAGGATGTGAGCACCTCTGATGTGCACAATGTCTGGACTCTGACCATAAAGGGAAAGAAGGAGAGGTGCCTTCTATTTTCCTCCTCCTTTTTTTGCCAGCTGGAATAAGGACATGATAGCAGGAACTGGGGTAGCTTTTACAGTTCATGAAATGGAAGATGCATATTAAGAATAGTAGGACTGGGAGCTAGAAGGAGTCTGGACTCACCAGCACACCATGGGCGCTGCCATATGCTCATGCTCAGATTGCTACCTGATGGAGGAAATTGATTTCTATATTGTTTAAGTCACTATATTAGAGCAACTGATACTACAGTCACACATTTATCCTTAGATATAATGCATTAGCATTTTTATTTCAATTTATAAAAAGTTCATGTGCTTATATATATATATAATTTTGCATGTATATGAATACAAAGTATATGCAACATTTTTTGTTTCAAATATGTGAGACTTCTCTCTCCATTTTTTTCTATTCATTTTCTTTGATCCTTTTTGAACAGAAAACACCCAGTCCATTTCTTCTGTGATTTTTTTCTTAAATGCCTATCTTTTTCTCTCTTGTCTCTTCTCTCATCCTTAAATAAATGTATTTCTTTTTTTTTTTTTTTTGAGAGGTTTTTCGCTATAGGGCACATGTGCACTTGCCAGACATACAGAGACAGACATAGAGACAGAAAGCGAGAAATCACCCCCCAGAGGGGATGGTCACACCGCAAAACTTTCTCCTCCATTCTCCTCTCGGGATCTTGGGCATGCACACACATGCGCCCGGTGTGAGTTTTAAGCCACCGGGTCCGGGACACGAACCGCGGTCAACTACGTGGGAGTCCAGCGACATAGCCATTACGCTAACTGCTGGTTCCCAATAAATGTATTTCTTAAAGTCCTATTCTTGAATACCTTCTCATTTAAAAGAATTCTCTCATGAGTCTCTGTCTACTTCCACACTTTCAAATACTATTACTACTCAAACAAGTATGATTCTGACATACAACTCTCCAGTCTCAATCATCTTCTTGGGCTTTACACCACCAGCTCTCTGCCCTCCTTACCACATGTACTGCTGTGTTTGACTTGTCCAGGATCATATTTATCATCTTGCCTCCAGATCACAGCCTTCTTCATGCATCCCAGTTTTCATTAACAGTGCCAACATTCTCTAAGGTATTCAGACTTAAAACCCTGGAGTCACTTCATTTATTATTTTTATTCCTTACACCCAGGCAGTTGTCAAATCCTATAGAGTCTATCTTTTGATTATTTCTCTAATTTCTCATTATCTATTACTAATATCCTAATTCAAGATATGAATATGTTAGGTCCTTGACTACATTCATGGCAATTTTATCTATCTATCTATCTATCTATCTATCTATCTATCTATCTATCTATCTATTTTGCTATGGATTCAGTGACTTTGGCTTTTCTTGGATCTAGTACAGGGATGGAAAACGCTTTCTGCTAATGGCTAAATAGTAAATATTTTTGACTTGGAGCTCTATAATATTTCTTGTAACTACTCAACTCTGTCATCATTGCATAAAAGCAGCTATACACAATATTTAAATAAATGGATGTTGTAGTTATTCAATAAAACTTTGTCAACAAAAACAGCAACAGGCTGCATTGGCCCAAAAGCCACAGTTTGCTATTTTTTAGAGCATGGTAGATAGTAGTTAACAAGAGGACAATTACATAGCTCTTGGGTAATTTATAATTTAGACAAATAAGGCAGACAACTATAAGAAATCAGGTAAATATATGACCAAGATTATGACCCATCTTATTGCTATAGTAAATGTTATAAAGTCAATGAAATGTCAGCAAAAGACTACATTTGCTTTAAGCTTAGATGATCATGGAAAGAGTCTCTGATGAGCTAATATTTGAACTAAAACCTGAACAATGTGCAAATTCTGGAGGAGATATACCCACTAGAGGCAGAAGCAAGCCAATGGTCTTATACCGTGAAGGAAGGTGTTGTGTTTTTTGTTTTGTTTTGTTTTTAGAGAGAGAGATTTTTGCCATAGGGTTAGTACACTTGCTGGAAAGACATAGAGACAGAAAGCGAGAAATCATCCCCTGGGGGGATGGCCAGGCCATAATCCTTTCTCCTCCATTCTCCTCTCAGGATCTTGGGCATGCATACACATGCCCCCAGTGTGAGTTTTAAGCTGCAGGTCCAGGACTTGAACCATGATCGACTATGTCAGAGTCCAGCAATGTAACCATGACACCGTCTGCTGGTTCCAGAAAGTATTTTATTTAAGGAACTTGTTAGTTAGTAGATGAGGTAGGAGAAGTTGCTGGAGAGAACTTCGTGGAGGCTTGTACACAGGCCATGTGAGGGATTTGGGGTGCTATTTTACAACCAATAGAGAGATATTAGAAAGCTTTAAGAAGAGATGAGAAGCTTTGATTACCTTTGGAATGGTTATGGAGAGGAGACAGGTACCTGGGAGACCTTTTAAGAAGATGTTGTAGGGGCCAGTCTCTATAGCCAATTGATTAAGGAACACAAATCCCACATATCTGACTGTTTGGCTTGAATCCTAGCCTTGGTGGCATGAAAAACGTGCTGGGCATGTCAAAATCTTGACAACATGGAGAAATGGAGGAGAAGAGATTGTGGCGTGATTTTGCCTTATCGTGTGGTGCTTTTTCCCTCTCCCTTTATCTTTCTGTGTCTCTCTCCCGCAAATGTATATGCCCTCTGTCTTATAAACAAACAAACCAAAAGAGCATATTGTAGTACTAGTTTAATAAGAAAATGACTATGTTTGAATTGAATATATAAGTAAAATGGTTGCAGTGCAGATGAGAGGAAATAGACTGAAAGCATTTTTTGTTGGAAGAACTCATACTTGGAAGAACTATTAGTTTCAATGCAAGGTGGAAGGGAAACTAAAAATAAGCATGACTTTTAAGTTTTGACTTGAGTAATGGAGTGATTTTTACTGAGATGAAAAAGAATTGGGAAGACATGTTTGGAGAAGGGCTTATCATGGACATATAGAGAGTTAAGAGACCCTTGACTCTAAGTGGGCAAATACTACTGAGATGAGAACAAAGAGGTAAGGGTTAGATTTTGTAACAGGTAAATCATTAGTTTTCATTTCATTACCATGAAAAATATCTCTTGCATTTCAGTGAGGCCTTTAACTAATTCTTTTATTCAATAAGTAACATATGAAAATACATCAATCTGCCATGCTGGACTAAGCAAGAGTTTCAGTGCCTCTGATAGACATAGGAAAGGCATAGGTTATATTTGGATTAGGCAGGTGGGAAAGGAATGAGTTATATTTGGATTAGGCAGATAAAAATGAAGTCATTGATACTCTGTTGAAGGTGATATCAGAATGTGTCTTCTGGGATTATCTTAGTTTAAGAATTAACTATTTGATAATCCAATTGAAATCATGCAGGCTAAAATTGTTTAGGAATCAGTAACATTTCAGAACGTCAAAATGGCATTCAAAACAATGATAACGAACCACAATGTAAATTTCGGAAGGGGCAAGAACAAACTCAACAGACCTGGCGACTAATACTGGGATTCACTGGGGAAAACATAGCATACATTGCAGCATATTAAGCAGCAGAGTTACTAAAACAAATAAATGAAGACCTCTGAATGTGAGGAGTTCATAGTAATTCAATTCGTCTGGAGCATTGGACTCATAAAGGAAAAGAATAAGAGATAATATGTGAAAGATAAGTTAAGGCCAGATTTGTAGAAAGTCTTAAAAAGCAAGATAAGAAGTTTGGATTTCATTCAATGAGTAATGGAGACTCTGTAAGGATTTTGGAACAAGAGAATAACAAGATGATAGTTATTCTTTATTCTTTAGGATGATTGACAACTGTGAATCTGAGAGCTAGAAAACACTAAAGTTGGGAAATAAATTAAAACATTAATTCCATTTAATATTATGGTATATTCAGATAAATACCTCAATATAATATCACTGTCTTATAAAAATTAAAATCTTTTTCAATGATTTTGTAGCCAGCCATGAAATATGTCTTAAAATGAAAATAAGGATATTCTTATACTGTCCCAAATTTATTGCGAGCTTATTTAGTGATTAGTACTGAGTAGTCAGGCCCTTAATCTAGCGGATCATCGGTGTATTTCACCCCGTGCTGAATGCCAGGCACTATCCTATATGCTTGACAACTTTGCCACTGCTCCCATGATCCTATGAGGAAGCACTTTTCACCTATTTCTACTCAAAAGGAAACTGAGGCCAATTATGTAACCAGCCTGAGTTCACCAAGCAGAAATCTCAAACCCAATTGTGTTTCACTCCACAGCCTGTGGCTCTGCTCTTAAACCCTTCACTATCAGATAGCATTGAAATGGTAATTTGTTCTCTAGCAATTCCTGTTGAAAAATAGCTTTTTATCTACCATGTGACTAACAGCTCTGGGAACACCAAGTCAAACATTTTGGTTATCTCTATTTTTGTTTGTTACTTTCTTCAAGTTTAATCTTCAAATTAAAATTGATTTTTTTCCTTCATGAGACTGTGAAGTTATAACACACAAGGGACGAATGATGTAGGGTTTTAAAATGTATTTGAAACCATATCAGTGTCTGCCAATTTATATAAATAGAGTCTGCAAGTCCCTGTGACATTAAACAGTGGTCAGATTACACGGCTGAGTTCTTGTAGAGATTATGGCTGCCTCTTCCTGCAAAGCCTGAAGGTTATATTTAGAACTAGTGTTTATTTCACTGTTAGAAGTCTTCTTCTTTTTCTTTTTAATAAAATTTTGCACTGTGAAAACCTTTCCTAAGTGGAATTTAAGGGGAAAAAAGTATAGTGAAAAACTGAAATAGTGAAAATCTTCTGTGAATACAAATAGACTATCTCCTTTTTTACAATTTTTTGTTGAATGTATCAATCCTTTACTGAAATTGCTCTGAAAGAGGTAACATATTGCTAGAAGTTGTAGATGATTTAAAGCTTTCATTTACATTTTCTCTCCTTGGGAGTATCTTTTGAAGCTATATGAGGGACAATAATTACAGCATTTATTAATTTCTAGGCAAGATAGAACTCTCCTAAATCAGGACTTCTCTGAAAAACCAGAACTGGAAGCTTCCTACTCTCTAAATCTCCTTATCCAATTAGTCTCATCCATAACAGAAACACTAGAATAGAGTGGACCTGTGTGGGCAGGCTTGCCTCTATAGGAAACACTTTGATATCTGCTTTCTATCAGGGGATTAAAAGATGAGATAAATGGTGGCATAAAAGCTGGTCCACATCCTCTTATCTGCTAGTAAGATGAAAGGGAAGAAAGGCTCCCATGTGGCTGCCTTTCAAGGCACAGAAACACCCATTTGGAAAGGACTGTCACAGATACTACCCAATTGCATTATTGGCTCTCCTTTGGTGAAGAGGTAGTACAGAGATGGATATGAGGTTGAAAGAAGTCTCTCTAATACTCCCTTGGGTGAGAAAAAAAAAGTTTGGAAAAAGTTCGTTCTCACTGTAGGCTGAGATAGATGTTATATTCATAAAGTTGAATGAACAAAAGGGAAGAAATAGTCTTTGTTATACAACTGTACCCAATGAGCTGTGGTTAAAATTGTCCTGAAAACTATTCCCATAGCAGTAAACACATTCAGAACATAGAATGCTCATATAATTATAATTTTCCTCGCTAAGGAGCAAGAAGTGAAGTAACTAGAAAAAATGGGGAAGAGATGTAAGTAGAAAGAAGAATGATGGAATTGAAGCATTGAAAAACAAACTTACTACAGAGTGTATGATTATTTACAACTAAAAAATTGTGTTAGACACAATGAACTAGATAGATGAGGTAACCGCCAGTATAGTTAGTGATAGTTTTACCATTTATTGGACACACAATATTAAGCTTCTGATTAAGGCCTTTACTTACTTTATCTCAGTTAATATTTAAGAACTGCATGCTATAGAAATTATTAATATTCTTATTTTGCAATGGAAAAGACAGAGGCTCAGCAAGGTTAAATAATTGACCAAAGGCACACAGATTGTAAATGTAGGAGCTAGCTGATAAATGTCAATTTCCACACTATTATCACCTGATTCGCACCCTTTAACACATTTATCAGATGTAAATAAAGTGTCACCAAAAGATATAAAGGGGGATAGTGCTATGAAAATTAATCCTGAAGAATCCTTAATAAGAGAGAAGATAAGCATGGTTAACTTAAAAATATTTCTGAAGTGGGACCAGCAGTTAGCCTAATGGCTATGTCACTGGACTTCCATGTAGTCAACCGCGGTGGCTTAAAATTCATGCAGGGCGTGTGTGTGTGTGTGTGCATGCCCAAGATCCCAAAAGGAAAATGGAGGAGAAGGGATTACAGCGTGGCCATCCCTCTGGGGGGTGATTTCTCACCTTCTGTCTCTCTGTCTCTCTCTGTCTCTTTGGCAAGCACACTCACCCTATAGCAAAACCTCTCCAAAAAAAATAATATATATATATATATATATATATATATATATATATATATATACACACACACACACACACACACACACACACACACATATGTATTTAAGAAGAAAGCTTTCTGGGAGAAAGACTATGCTAGGTTTGCTTGCGGTGCATAAATTTGAGAAAAGTTCGTATGTTTCAAAGTCTAATGAAAGTTTCAACCACCACAGGTTTAATTTTGAGTAATTTCTGAAGATATTAGTAATAGTCACAATGACACAAAACAGGAGGCAAAAATTAATATCAAAGTAGCTATTTCCAAGCTTCTGGATGAATCCAATATATCTGAGCCAATAGCACTCCCAGCAAAACAAACTGAATTTCATTAGATCATTGAAGCTTTAGGACAAGTGAAAATTCTGGGTGATACTGGTCTCATGCAATATCACGCTTCATGGTTCAGAACCATAGAATGCAAAGGATATTAGGATTATCTGTTTTATCAGAGCTTTGGGCATAGCATTTAGGTCTGCATGGTTACAGGCAAAGTGAACACATCAGAGGAGGTACTGATTTATGTATAGGAGCTATATATTTCTTCTAAGAGAGTGAAGGTTATCTCAGCTTTGTGGTTGACTGAATCTCTGAGGCTATGCTATTGGGACAGGCCAAAGTAAAAATAAAAGATATGATCAACATTCTGGTAAGTCTTACAGGTTTGTGCAGTCATAGAACCATTGCTCTTTTCCAAATTATCTGTTGGGAGAGCTCATTATTTTATGATGTAATTTTAAGGAAGTAATCGTAGCTGTAGTGGAAACAATAGTAGTAGTAGTAGTAGTAGTAGTAACAATAGTAGTTTAAAATGACTAAAGCCATGCTACACCACATATGGAAAGAATTATATAATTTGGCACATCATGTTTAAGCATAATGAAATGTATTTCAAACTACAGCATACAATGATTCATTTATCCATTCTGCTCAGTAAATGTTAAAGGATAAAAACATGATGGTAACAGTTCACAAAGTCCCTGCCCCCACGGGAAAGAGACAATAAACTAGTAAATAAGTGAACACATTAATTAATAATATAATTGAAAATTTCCATAAGTAGTGTGAGACAAAGAATGTTGTAGAAAACAGAGAACTGAATTCTTGCTGCTCATGACAGCATGATAAAAAGCTGCCCTGATGAAGCCAGATTTTAGTTTTCTAAGAGCCTGGAAAAGAGCATTGCAGGCCCACATCATAGAATTGCAAAGGTTCTGAGGTACATAAAAGTTGTCTAGTTCAGGGAACAGAATAGAGACCACCCTGGCTGTAAATGAGGCTGATGACACTGGAGATACATCAGGAACTGGATCCTCCATGGGATAAAAGACAAGGTAACCTTGACCTTAATGTTTTTAGAAAAGACTTCATTCTACATGCAATGGAAGCTGTTAACAGTTTTGAAGATTTTAGATTTATCTTTTAATATTTTTGAAAGTTTGCTTATTTCTCTTGAAAGATAGAGAAAAAAGAGAGAGAGAGAGAGAGAGAGAGAGAGAGAGAGAGAGAGAGAAAGAGAAACCCCCAAAAGAGTCAATTGCACTGAAATCCATCCCAGCCTCAGCAAAGCTGGAACACAAACAAGCATGAGTCTTGCATGTTCATAGGTCCTGGTACATGAACCTAGGATTCTTTTCATGTGAATCCAGCTGCATTACTGCTGGACCCTCTGGCCTGAGATTGTGTATTTGATTGACTGTTTTAAAGTCACTCTGGCTGGCAAATAAAGAGCGAAGTTGAAAGGATACAGAAAGTTCATTCAGGAAGGTAATCAAGAGATGGTGCATCTTCGGTCAGAATAACGGCAAGGATGATGGAGAATGTAGGGTAAATTCAAGGAACCTTTTCTGCAGGACTGATAGTTCTGTGATTATTAGATGTGGGAGTTGAGAGAAAGGGAATGACTCCTCAAGTTTTGGTTTTAGCAACTGAGGTCCATTTATGTGAACGGGGGAGATTCAAAGAGGAATAAAACTTGAGTTCTGTTTTGGACATTTTCGTTTGTGGTACCTACTAACTAGATAAAATGTCAAGTAAGCACTTAGATGTCATAATCTAGAGCTCAGAGAATATCTAAACATCACACTTAACATGAGAATGCTGTTAAGTGATACAAAGAAAGTGATGTGACAGAAAGTAGAGAAGTGAGTTTTTGCGATTTAACTCCAAATCAAAGGCACAAAAAGATCCTCATTCTTCGTTCCTCAGTGATCTCATGAACCACACATCCTTCCATCTGTGCTCTTGAAAATCACCTTGGGGAAAGAGGCAAGGGGAGAAAAAGGCCATGCAATGAAATGAAAGTCTTACATTACCTTAACTTAATCACGACTTCAACTATGATAAATGTAAATGACCTTGAACATTTAGTTTTTTCCCTGCTAAAGATTGGATAAGGACTTGTATGAAAGTAATCTATAAAAAAGATAAAGAAATTTACTATTTTCAATGCCCAAATAATAGCATGAGTTAAATTTTCAATCTCACTGTACATTAAAAAATTTGCTCTGGTTGCAGAAACTTGCTTTTTATCACAGACCATTGTGATTGATGAAATCTAAGGATTGGGCAGGCAGTCATGCTGGTGGAAAAGGGGTGGGTGAAAGGACAAGTTCAGATATGGTTACATGTGGTTATGATACTGCCTTGCTTTTGGTTCTTACTCCATGCAGGTCAGAACCACATGGTAAATTAATTATTAACAAACGCACTAATGATTTCAGCAGATGCAGAGAGAGAGTGTAGCTAATGCCATTGATAGAGGTTAGCATAGACATTGTGGAGCTTTACATGTTTCAGATAAGATTCTAAATGCCCTTGCGAAACAGCTAACTCCTTTGGCTTCAGCATCATATCTTTAAAATATTTGCACCTTCTAAGGTTCTCAAACCCTATTTTTATCTAGGTTCTAAAGTATATGTCAAAGCAAATGCTTTTGGGCTGGGGTATTTAAGCAGTGCATTCTGTAGAGTATACACCCTTACTGACTTTCACTATGTTCTTACTAAGTAACTATTAGTATATTTTATAAATATTACATGTGGTTCTGCAATAGCCATGTGAAGTGGATAGTGCTTTGTTCATGTTGCAGAGCAGATGATGACATTGAAATCAAGCCCAAATTCAAGTAATTTATGGTGTCAATGTTGGGAAATAAACCAAGGTCTTTCTGATTTCAAAACCCATAATTCAAGACTTCATTGAAGGGCATATTATGAGATCAAATTAGGATCTTATTGAAAGGAATATCTGCTAAAGTGGTGCCAACATGTCCTCCGCACTGAACTTTATTTTTATTGCACATCTAGGTAATCATGCAGACATATCATCTGTTATATTGCTTTGTCAGTGAAGCATTGGCCAAGTAGTTGGGGCAGATGTCTCGACCACTTTGTTGGAAGTTTAGTCCAATTGATTCACTGGCTTATCAGTAAGTAGCATAGGAAAATTAATATGAGGTCAGTCAAAGCGCATCGTAAAAAGAAAGTGCACATGCAATTCCTGGCTGTTGCAAGTGTTGCATTTTCTACTAACTCCAGCTTTGCCTCATTAATTCTTTGTCCACATTACTGAACTCACCCCAGTCCAGGAACAGGTGCACATAGCTGTGTGAATTGTCCTATTATAGTTCTCATCACATTATACTTGCTACTTAATTCCTAACTTCACACTAGGCAGCAGATTCTGTGGCCACAGAATCCTTTTTTTATTTTAAATCCTTGATGTCTATTCTAGTGTTTTTGTATGTTTTAAATATTCAATAGTGAGCCAGTAGGTGGTGCAGAGGTTAAAGTAGCTAGATTCCACATAGCTGACTGCATGGTTCAAGTCTGGAATTGGAAGCTTGAAAATCATGCTAGGCATGTGTGCATGAATGTAAAAACTCCCAGGAGGAGGATGGAAGACACAAAATTGTGGGATGCCCATCCCCTCTGGGAGGCGATTTCTCACTTTCCCTCTCTCTCTCTCTCTGTCTCTGTCCAGAACACACTCACTATAGCAAAACTGAGAACAAAACAAAACAAAACAAAACAATTTAACAGTAATGTAAAAATATATGAGTAAATCAGTGAAACTAATCAAATCAATTGATTAGATTATTCAGTAGAATTATCTTGGATGTCTTAGAAATATCAGGCAATTTCATTACTCATTTGGTCAGTAATAAATTTGCTAGTGATGTAAGCCTAGCCTAGGAATTTTCAAGTCTTTCGAAGCTATTGCTTAAGTGATGAACCAGGAGGAAAAAAACAATTCCACATCAAGAAAAGCTCAGAATCATGAATACACAAAATCTACAAAGAACCTTTTTCTGAAGAATCATGAAGAATCAATAGGCTTCTCTCTTGTAGAAATCCACATTAATCATTTGAAAAAGTCTATTTTAAATATGTACATTGGATTACAGTGCTACATGTAAGACTTTGTTAGAATTTTTTCTAAGCAGATATCTACATTTTCAGATGCTGTGCCCACTATTGTGATTTCCAAATTTTCTGCCATCTGTTGCTATTGCATTTTACCTACAGGGAATTTTTGGAAGCTTACAGACAAATTAAAACTCCATAATTGTCATTTGAAAGGCTGCCCATGATATTATCTTTAAACACAATTTTCTTAGGTAACTTCTTGAAGTACACCGCTATTTTTCTTTTGCATAATTATCTGAAGACTGCATTTGGGGAAAGAACATTTTTTGCAACTCTATAACTTCTCAGGCTGCCTCTCCTATATAATATCTCTCACTGTAAAAAAAATTTTATGATTAGAATTAAGGATTTTTTAAATCATGGGCTTGATTAACCAATGGGAATTTATGTCAAGTGTTTTACAAATTGAGTCTTTAAGGTTAAGACATTGATATTACAGTTACAGTTTTATTGAGATATAAATATAAATAATAATTTACATATATTTAAAGTACATAATTTGGTAAGTTCTAACCTGAGAAATCATCACCACAATCAAGATATTAAATATGTTCATTCACCCAAATGTTTCCTGAAACCCTTTCGTCAACTATCTCTCCTGCCACAACCTCCAACCCCCATCCATTTCTTTTCTTTCTTTCTTTTTTTTTTTTTTTTTTTTTTGGAGAGGTTTTTGCTATAGGGCACGTGCACTCGCCAAACAGACAGAGACAGAGAGACAGAAAGCGAGAAATCACCCCCCAGAGGGGATGGCCACGCCACAATCCCTTCTCTCCCATTCTCCTCTTGGGATCTTAGACACACACACACGCACCCGGCATGAATTTTAAGCCACCAGGTCCGGAACACGAACCATGTTCTACTACATGGGAGTCCAGCGACATTGCCATTACAATGACTGCTGGTCCCTACCCCCATCCATTTCTTAGGCAGCTACTGATCTGCTTTCTTTTACTATGGATTACTTTGCATTTTGAAGATGTTTATGTAAATAGAATCATGCAGTATGTATTCCTCTCTGTCTGGGCTTCCTTGACTCAATCTACTTATATTGAGACTAGTCAATACTGTTGCATGTATCAAACATGCACGTATTCTTTATTGTTGAATAATATTTTATTTAGGAATGTACCATGTATCTTTAATCATTCCCTCATTGCTAACATTTTGGTTGTTTCCCAGTTGTTTGTTTTGTTTGTTTTAAATACAAATAAAGCCACTGTAAACATTCATGTATGAGTCTTTGTGTGTATTTGCATTGTTTCTTTTAGGTGACCACCTATAAGTAGCATGGCTGGATCGATATATGGAGTGTTTTAAGAAAGTATCAAATTGTTTTCAGAAATGGTAGCACCATTTTACTTCCAACAGGAATCATACAATGGTTTTACTTTTCTCATCACCTTGTCAACATTTGGAAAAATCAATCTTTTAAAATTTTAGTTGTGCCAATAGATGTGGAGATTCCCTTACACTTTTTTGTTTTGCTTTAAAAGAGAGATTTTTGCTATAGGGCTTATGCACTCACCAGAGAAACAGAGACAGAGACAGAAAGCAAGAAATTACCCCCAGGGAAGATGGCCATGCTGCAATCCCTTCTCCTCTACTCTCCTCCTAGGATTCTGGGCAAGGACACACATGTCCCCAGAATGAGTTTCAAGCCTCCAGGACCATGGTCAGCCACATGGGAGTCCAGAGCCCCAACCATTATGCCACCTGTTGGTCCCAATCATTACACTTTTAATATGCATTTAGTAAAAAAAAATAGTGTTTAACCTTTTTTCTGGTGCTTGTTTTTCATCCATTTATCTTCTTTGATGACATGTCTGATTACAAATGGCTAGAACCTCCAGTACAATGTCACATAGAACTGGTGAGAGAGGGCATCTTTGTCTTATCTCTGTTATTACAAGAAAAGTATCTGGGCTTTACCACTAAATATGATGTTAACAGTAGGTTTTTCATAAAAGCATTTTATCAAATTGAGAAAGTTTCATTTTATTGCTAGTTTGATGAGACTTTTTAAAATCAGTTATATACAGGGAACCAGCAGTTAGCGTAATGGCTATGTCGCTGGACTCCCACGTAGTCGACCGCGGTTCGCGTCTCGGACCCGGTGGCTTACAACTCACGCCGGGCGCGTGTGCGTGCGTGCCCAAGATCCCGAGAGGAGAATGGAGGAGAAGGGATTGCGGCGTGACCATCCCCCCTGGGGGGTGATTTCTCGCTTTCTGTCTCTATGTCTCTCTCTGTCTGTCTGGTGAGCGCACGCGCCCTATAGTGAAAAACCTCTCCAAAAAAAAAAAAAAAAAAAAAAAATCAGTTATATACAATGGATTTTTTCAAATGCTAATTCTATGTCTCTTGAGATGAATTTTTTTCTTTTAGTTTATTAACATGGTAAATTATATTGATAGATTTTCCAGTGTTAATTTAAGTCTGTAAGACTGTGTGTGTCTATGTTGTGTGTATATACATTTGTATATACACACATACACACACACAACCTATTCTTTTACTTGTAACTTACTTTTTCTTTGTATTTTGAATGTATTTAATTTAGGCAGAAGTTGGGTTTTGCTTTTTTAATCAAATCTAACAATCTCTGCTTTTAAATTCAGAGGTTTAGATTATTTAAATTTAATGTGATTACTGATGTTTGTTAAGTTTAAGTCTATCATCTGATTTGTTTTCTGTTTAACCCATTGGTTTTTATTTGTCTTGTAATGTTTTATAATTCCACCTCATCACATTTGTTGGCTACCTCTTGTTTTGTTACTTGAATCATTGCTTTATGATTTATAGTAAATATCTATCATACCTTATCTTCATGTGCAATCATATTACTTCATCTATAGTATATGAATTTTATTGTACAACTTCAATTTCTTCCCTACTGGTCTTGATGCTATTACTGTTGTATTTTGCTTTGACATATGTTATAACTCATATAACTGATCATTTTTTGTTAAGACAATAAATTATTTTTTAGAGAATTTTAAGGATTAGAAACAATTTTTTTACATTTAGTCATGTAGTTACTATCATTTCTGTAACTTTTGTGTAGGTCCATAGTCCCATCTGCTGTCATTATCTTTTCATCCTGAAGGATTTCCTTAATGTTTTTGTAATATATTTCTGGTGGAGATGACTTCCTCCAGCTTTTGTATATCTGAAAATTTCTTTATTTCATTTTTATTTTTAAAAGATAATGCCATTGAGTGTAAAATTCTAGCTTGACAGCTTTTTTTACCCCCAGTAATTTAAAGATACTGCTTACTTTGTTTTATCATGTTCAATGTTTCTTTTTTTCCCCACCTCTGGTTGCTTTAATGATTTTCTCTTTATCAGAATCCTCTTGTTCTTCCACCTATGATATGGTCTTTTTAAATTTTTAAATCAGTTTCCCAGCTGTAGAGAAGAAAAACACAAATATATAATCTAGACCCATAGGACAGATATTTTAAGAAAAAACAACTTATGATTTTTTTTTTTTCTATCAGGTTTTCCTTTTTTATTTTTTTAGTTTATTTATTTCTTCCTTGAGCAAAAGACAGAAAGAGAGAGGGAAATATTGCACCCCAATAAGGTGCTGATGCCACAATCTATCCCCAGCCATAGGCCAGCCCCAGTCATGGGCAAAAACATGCCCAGTATACTCAGGATAGTCTGCTGATAAGAAATATGAACTTTCTAGTGTGGAATTGTCTCATAAAGCATGCTATTTTATGATTGCACCAGCATTTGACTCCTATCAGGCCTTTCTTTTTAAAAAATTTTTCATGTAATCACTGTATATCCTAACAGCATACAATATGGATTCTCAAAGATATTACTGCACACAATAACTTTCTATCCTTTGTCAGTTAAATGTTTTTTTTTTTCCTGAGCCCCTCCTTCTTAGCCCTCAGTATCCACCCCAACCTATATAGTACCTAGTATCTGTACTTGCTGTCTTTGCTATTATATCTTCCAATCTTTTGGTATATGTAGACATTTGGTATACTGAGTAGGGACATACAATGCCTGTCTCTCATAGTCTACCAGGTCTTTCTTCAGGTCACTTTTTTGTGATCTGAGATGTTGGTAGCCCCTACTACCATACTACCAACAACCTCTCATACACTCTTTTTCTCCTATGTCTACTTATGTCTGAAAATTTCTGGTAATATAATAAGTGGTATGATGTTCCCTGTCTCTTTGTTTTTATTTTTTTTTTTTTCCTTTTAACCATTTTAATCAAAGACTTAGATGAAGACAGTGATGTCATCCTTATCAAATTGAGAGACAGCACTAAGTTGAAAGAACAGAATCTGATCTCAAACCACAAACTAAAATGATGCATTGATGTTAATAAGATAATACGTAACAGATATACCAAAAATTGTATAATAGGGAAAATGCAGAGTGATGAGGCATGAATAAAAGCAACATTAAAAAAAAAAAAAACTCAAGTGTTTAGGGCCAATATAATACACAGAACAACGAGGTTGTTGAAAGAGTCAACATGACCTTATATTACACCCATAGAATCAGCTCAAGTCCTGCTTCAATTTACCCCCAGAGAAATCACCCCCCAGGGGGGATGGCCATGCCTCAATCCTTTCTCTTCCATTTTCCTCTTGGGATTTTGGGCATGCACACACACACACACACACACACACACACACTGGCATGAATTTAAAGTAGCCAGGTCCAGGACCCAAACTACGGTGGGCCACATGGGAGTCCAACACCTTAACCACTATGCCACATGCTGCTCCCAGGAGACAGTTATTGAGTTCACACTTTGAGAGGAAGAATAACTAACCCAAGAACTTTTAGAAGAGAGGGCAGAGATAAGGTGGAAAGACTAGAAAACACCCCATGAAGAACAGCGTAAAGAACTCAGGGTATGGGGAACCAGCAGTTAGCGTAATGGCTATGTCGCTGGACTCCCACGTAGTCGACCGCGGTTCACGTCTCGGACCCGGTGGCTTACAACTCACGCCGGGCGCGTGTGCGTGCGTGCCCATGATCCCGAGAGGAGAATGGAGGAGAAGGGATTGCGGCGTGACCATCCCCCCTGGGGGGTGATTTCTCGCTTTCTGTCTCTGTGTCTCTCTCTGTCTGTCTGGCGAGCGCACGCGCCCTATAGCGAAAAACCTCTCCAAAAAAAAAAAAAAAGAACTCAGGGTATGGAAATGGAGAAGGAATATCCTGCTTGAACATTAAATGATCTTCAAAAATTTTCGGAAGGAGTTAGACTTACCTTGTTACCAGCAAAACTAAGTCTGGCTGCTTCTTCTTATGGTCAATGAAATGAGCAGCAGAGGCTGAAGAAAAAAGGAGGTTATTTTGTAATCAGTTACAGAGAGACTGGCAGCAAGCACCATCCAACTGTCTTGCAAAGCTCTCAGTATTTATAGGTACAAGAAACAAGCACTGCAAATCATTTCTCACTGCAATCTATCAGAGTTAATCATTTTCCCTTGAGTAATTATCCTGATTCCTTCAAATACCCATTCTTGGTTGTTCACCTGATCATTCCTCAAGCAGATGTCCCTATGACTCAACATTTAGTCAGATTGTTTTTGTTAGAAGCCTTTCTTAATTTCAAAATGGCTACTGTCTTGCTAACCCTTAAACTGGCCTGCTAAAACCTACAGGATTGAATCACTAGGGCAAGTGAGTACAAATTTCACAGGAGTAGACTACAGATCAGCATAACAACTATATTTCTACTTGACAGAAAGACTCATGGGGAGGGCAGCTTTTCCTGATCTCTTGAATTGTTTCAACCTTTGTTTCATCTTTCATTCTCTCTAGTCTTATCTGTGTTCTCTATTTGAGGTAACTGGTAGTTTTGATTAATAACAAGACAGTCATAATTCTGAACACAGATTCTGGGATAAGAACAGAAATGACATGCCACTCTGTTAACAAGTCTGGGACACATACAGGAACAGCAACTTAACAACATGAATATTCTATAGAGCACCTCAAACCATGATCAACCTTCCAAAGAATGGACTTGCTATACATCGGTTCCATGACAGGCTCTTCAGAAACTGGATGGGACAGATACCATCAAGATTTAATTTTTGTTTGTTTCCTCTCAGATATCATGCTACTGCCCTCTCCCATAGCATTGCAACAGTTCGCCAAACCTAAATGTAAAGAATATCAAGAAGCAAAATAGGGAGCCATATAACTTATTCGATCTAATTACTTGTTCAGGCAAAATGGTACAATAAGGTAGAAAAGATTAAGAAGGGTCTGGGACCAGCAGTTAGTGTAATGGCTATGTCACTGGACTCCCACGTAGTCTACCGCGGTTCACGTCTCGGACCCAGTGGCTTAAAACCCACACCGGGCGCGTGTGTGTGCGTGCCCAAGATCCCGAGAGGAGAATGGAGGAGAAGGGATTGCGGTGTGGCCATCCCCTCTGGGGGGTGATTTCTCACTTTCTATCTCTCTGTCTCTCTCTCTGTCTGTATAGTAAAAAAAGAAGGGTCTGTACTGGAAATAGTGCTATGAGGAATAGAACTGCTGAAATGTTCACTTTGTAAGCTAAATAATGTGATTGAGTGTATAAAAGAAAATTAAATGAAAAATTAGTCTAATTTATGGGACCAGCAGTTAGCATAATGGCTATGTTGCTGGACTCCCACATAGTCGACTGCAGTTCGAGTCCCGGACCCGGTGGCTTAAACTCACGCGGCGCGTGTGCATGTGTGTCCAAGATCCCAAGAGGAGAATGGAGAAGGGATTGCGGCATGGCCATTCCCCCTGGGGGGTGATTTCTTGCTTTCTGTCTCTTTGTCTCTCTGGCAAGCGCATGTGCCCTATAGCAAAAACCTCTTAAAAAGAAAAAAGAAAAAAAAATTAGTCTAATTTAAAAAAGAAGTTGAACAACATATCAAAAAAAAATTATGTTTTCTCATTTATAGTGATAAATTGTGTTCATTATATATATTTGAGTTTGAATTTTCTCCCCAATCTTTTCATAAATTACCCATTAATGATGACTTTGCAATTGCTTTTGACTGTCAATTTACAGTGTAAACTGTATACACATGCTTTTGGTAGTTGCAATTATCTGTAGGCTTTTTAAAATTCAGTTTGGAGCTAATTAAATAGAATTAATCGGAATGGGTAAAACATTATAGTTAGGAGGAATAAGATCAGGTATTCTATTGCACATTAAGGTAACTATACTTAATAATAATATATTATATATTTCAAAATAGGTAAAATGAGGATTTGAGGATTTTGAATGCTATCACTACAAAGAAATGATAGCTATTTGAAGAAATGGATATGTTAGTTGACTTGATTTGATTATTTCACAATGTATATTTGTATTGAAAAATTAACTTTGTACCCGATAGATATATACAATTAATAAATAAGGCTAAGTGAGAAAAAAAAAAGAAGAAGGAAGAGGAAGAGCAGAAGGAACTAGAGATTCAGTTTATAGGAAAGGAATACATGAATTTCAAGTCAGTATGATATGAGTCAAGTTTAGGGTTTCATTATAAAGAGGAAGTTACCAGAAATACACAGATTCTGAAAGTCAATGCCATCAGACTAAGGAAGGGAAAAAGAGACAATTGGGCCAGGAAAACTAACTTAGGTGCCTGCTGAGTGACTGAGTATACACTTCAAGCATAGAAATGTTCCAATCTAAATTTTCTGTCATCATTCAAAACTTCTTAGTTTCCTTCTTGTAAAACTTTTTTCTTTCACCCTTTGCTTTTAAATGCTACTAATTTTGTTTGATTCTTTCATCTTCCTTTATGTTTATTCCTTGAGCCATTTTCAGGGCATTTGTTCATAACATTTTTCTCTATTGACATTCTCTGTATGTGAGCTTTGATCAAACCTACCTGGAGTTCTCACCTCACTGATTTCAGATAATTTCACACATAATTTAGCTAAGGGTGCTGGTTGGTTACTGCAGTGTCTCCACTGGGCTATAATTTTTTTTTTTTTTTAATTTCAGGATTCCTATTTTATTTCTTTTTTGTTTTGTTTTGTTTGCTCTTTCGTGATACAGTCACAGGAGTCCAAAACATCCTGCCATTCCAGTTGGAAATTCAGTAAAATCAAGCAAAATTTTAGTCAAACCTCTGTGAGTTATGGAGATACAGATAATGTGTTTTACTCAAATGCCAAAATAAACCAGGTGGTTTGGCATGTGGGGTCTTGACAAATCTATAATGATTGTGTGACTCTGTTCTTTTTATGGCAATTTCTATTGTCTTTATTGCTTGCAGTATGGATTACATTTTATTTATTTTAACATATACTTTTTTGATAATTCAATTAGAAAACTTGTTTTATTTGACTTGCATGGCAGTACTCTTTTTATGTAGATAGTTCTTTATTTATTTTTCCTTTAGTGTTTTTATTTCCCCATTTTATTGATTCACAAAAGATCATAATCTAAATACTTTCAATAGGAAATGTAGCTGATATAAACATATCTATGAACACATGTCTGACTTTAGACATAAAATTCAGTGAGCAGAGTGAACACACTACAAGGTAGCACCTAGCTGAGGGCTATATAAATTACTATAATCATTACGTAGGTATGTTTTGGGTATTTTTAATTTCAAGAAAAGCAATTATAGTTTTAATAAACCAAAATCAAAAAATGTTAAGAAAAATTTGATTAAGACTTAAAGCCAGAAAAAGGTTAGGAGTCTATTCGAACAGTAGGCAGATACTAAAAACTCAAAAACCAGATATAGACAGAGCTAAAAATCTATATTTTCTGTCTTAATTCCTTATTTTTTTGCTTATTGTCTTTGCTATATATCTTTACTTTCTAGTACTGTCAGAGCATCCCATCCCCAATAATGTGAATTAAAGAATTACCATGGATTAACTCAGAGCAATGCCTTTAACATGGTTGTTGGAAAAGTCATGATGCATTTTTGCCTAGAAAAACATAGAAAAAATACGTCATGATTTTTCCAACCACCCAATACAACATGTTGCCCTTTACTGTGGCACACAAGTCTGCAAGTGTTATTCTAAAGAGCCACTATGTAAAAAATAGGCAAACAATATAAATTTGTGTTGACAAGAAGAAGGTGGTGGTGTAGTGGTTAAGGGTACTGGACTTCCACATGGCTAACCACGGTTCAAGTCCCGGACCTGGCGGCTTGCTCTCTAGCTTTCCCTCTCTCTCTCTTTCTCACTTCATCCCTCTTTGGTCAAATTAAAGTAAATAAATAATAAAGTTAAATAAACTAATTCTTTAAAAAAAAAAAAAAGGTTGCAAATCATCAAGGTGTACAGCAAAATGAGACAAAAACTGAGGAGAGTGGACTAACAAGTAAATCTGAAATCTATCAGGGGCAACAAACTTGACAGATAATTCTAAAAAAAACAAATATTTAGAGCTATGGCACCTGTTCACCAGTTTTTATGGTCATTATTTTAAATGTTCTTTTCAAGCTGTCAGGCATTTTGTTTCAGCTTATTACATGGCTACCATATGCCTAATGGTTTGTTCTATATTGATAGATCAGTACAATTGGTCAATTACTTAGTTTACCAGTCTAGGAGTTTTAAAATAATTAATGATGGTAACCCTATGTTTCCATTTATTCTTACATATAAATTACTTATTCAATAAATACTGAGGATTTACTATGTGCCAGACAATCTATTATACCAAGCACCAAGAAGATATCTCTGAGTAAGAATAGATTCCTCTTTTATTAATCTCATAAGCTTATACATAAATAAATATTATCACAAAAATACTAAGAAATTTATTCTACTTGTTTTTCATTATTACACAATGAATGTGTGCTTTGAAAACCATACTGTACCTCACAAAGATAATTTGTAAACTGGAAATTAAAATTAAAAAGTAAATAAATGCAAAGTGGACAGAGTAGTTTGTATACTTTTCAAGGGTAATTTTTAATGTAAAAATAAGTGACAGATTTTTATGAGAAAATACATTAAGAAAGTCCAATGTGGTAGGTTTAGATGTATAAAAACATGGATGCATATACACAATGCCAAAAAAAGGGTTAACATCATTACTACAGCTAATATTTAGCTTATTTTTAAATTAATTAATTTTCAAGCAAAAATACATCAAAACTAGCCAATGATTACATGTGAATAAATTCATCCTTTCCTTTACCCTTTAGACCTTCAATTTAACCTCAAGCATTGTAAAGTCTAAGTTGTGCCCAGAGCTTCTCAACTGATTGCTATACTCTTGATTTGATTAGTAGAATCTTTATTATTCAATTAAGTTCACTGAGGGTGAGGAAAAAATATAGTGATAGGACTTTTATCTTAAAAAAAAAACTTCAAAATTAATTATTGAATTAGGCTCTACTCTAAAATTTTTTTGTTTTATGCTAGAAATATAATTTTGAAATTAATAGAATATGTACAGAGAAACTGCATTTTAATTTCCGTGAGAAATATGTTTACAGTCTCATTCAGTTTTTGGATGTTCATATGCCCTAGTCATTAATCCACTTACAAGAAAGATCATAAATCAAAGGGCATTTGTGCTATGTATTAAAGATAAAGTACATTTTTAATCAGCCTAATAAAAAGGCAGACTTTATAGCCAAAATTTTTGAGTTGTACATAAAATTCTGGACTATGAAAGTTTGAAACTAGCCTCATTACCACTGTGTTAGAAACTTGTTCTATTTCTGAGGAGTGAGAGTGGGGAAATGAATTTTGTGTTCTAACTTTTACATGAGGCACTTGTTATTCAGACTTAGCTAAACTCTCTTGAAAATATTGACTCATAAAAGTCTAGGTTTGGCAGACTACCTATATGGTCACATAATATTCAAAATGTACTCCTACAATAGACTTTACCAATCTGAGTCTGGTGCCTTTTTCATTTGCATTGCAAGTTCCTCATCAGCCATAAATTGTGACATTATGCTCATCTCTGTGAGTTATCCTACTGTATCCTCAAGTTTGAGACAAGATTTCTTTTATTCCTCTATAATAGATTTTCTCCCTGCCTGCACTGAAATTTCTGATCACTTAACCTTCATTTCATGTCCTTCCCCTCCATTTTTTTTCCTTTGGCCTGGCCATACTGGGCTCCTACCACATTCTACACTTACTGGCCATCTATCTCAATGTTCTGCTCAGTACCCCAAGCCTCCATACTTTAAGCCAAACTAGCGCCAATAACAGCCCTAGATTATTCCATTATTTGCTTTACCCTCTTGTTCCAGAATAGTATAGAAAAAAATCACTAATACCTTTATAACACTGTATCCCACAAGATGGCATTTTGATTGCCCATTGAATAGCTACATTTGGAACTGTTCATAGATCCCTTGACGTTATGACTAACACTAAGTCAATTGCCATTCCTGAGAACTCTATCTCCTTTTCTACCTCTATTCAGTTAATAATAAAGTCTAATTAACCCAATTCACTGAATCCACTTGCTTCTTCCTTATTCTCTAGTCTAGTTGATAACTAAATCATGATAATTATATATCTGAAGCATCTCTTTTATCTGTCTACTTTTTTTTATTAATTGACCATGTCCAGATTATTATTATCCCTTACTGAATTATTATACTTATTTCCTGGCTGGTCATCTGTTTCTTATCTATCCATGATGCCCAATTCTACTGGATACTACCTTTATTTTTATTTTTCTAAAACAAAAACTAATTTTCTTTGATGTTTTGCTCTAATAGATGATAATAATTCATTGATGACAGAATAAAACTAAGATTTATTAGCATATATCAATTTCCCTTCATAATTTGCTTCTACTTAGCCTTTAGCTATATTTGCTCTGGTTAGATATGTTCCTTGATATACATTTTTGTTTTTAAGAGAGATTTTTGCTATAGGCTGCGTGTGCTCACCAGAGAGACAGAGAGACAGAAAGTGAGAAATCACCCACCCGGAGGGTTGGCCACACAGCAATCCTTTCTCCTCCATTCTCCTCTCGGGATTTTGGGCATGCACGCGCACATGTCCAGAGTGAGTTTTAAGCCCTGAGTCCTGGACTCAAATCACGGTCAACTACATGGGAGTCCAGTGACGTAACCATTATGCCATCTGCTTGTCCCCCCTTGTGTACATCTTAACTATATTGAAATCACTGCTATTCCACGGACCTCCCCGTTTCCATGAACTTGTATGCTACTCTGCCTTAATCATGTGAACTCTGCTGATGATATTCTCAATGTTGTTCACCAGTACAATGCCTATTCATTCTTAAAGCTCTAATACAAATGCTCCACCTCCACTAGCGCTCCCTAATCTTCCCAGGTAGAATCACTTCTTTAATTATTTTTAAAGTCCTTCTACATACCGAAATTATAGAACATATAATATTCTATCACTTTTATTATCACATTTTGATTGAAGTAAAGTTTATAGTCAGTAAAATGAACAGATCAATGTGTATATTCCATGAATTTTGAGAAATGCATTCAAATCAAGACATAAAACACTCCCATGACCCAGAAAGTGTCCTTGTATTTCCTTCCAATGAATTCTTATCCCTTAGATTGGGGGAGTGGAGATATTTTATTTCTGTTGTGATAAGTTAGGGTTTTTTTTTCTGTATTTAAGTTTTATATGAATGGAATCATGTAGTTTGTGACCTTTATTTCCTGGCTTCGTTCACTCAATATAAATGTTTTTGAAATCTACCCATGTTGTTGCATGTATAAGTACTTCACTTGCCTGTTATCCAGTTGATGAATTTTTAGGTTGTTTCCAGTTTGGAGTTCAATTTTTGAATAGAGTTGTTGGAGCATTTTGTATAGGGCTATTTGTGAACATACATTTTCATTCCTCTTTGTCAAATATCAAAATGGGAAACTGTTAGTTTATAGGGTTGGTAAATGTATCAGTCAGGATTCAGTAAGGCAGAATGATAGAAATAGTGTATAACAAATGGTTTCCTACAGAAATTCGACTACACCATTTTGGAAGCTGGCTGGAGTTCTTCTGATTCTATTTCTGTATGGCTGGTTCTGGGGTCTACAACTAGTGGGTTTAGGATGTTGGATACAAAAGGTGAATGAGAAATTGGTAGAGGGAAAAGATTAAGAATAGAAAGGATATACCAGGTGGTGATGTGTGGAAATGCAACTGGTCCCCAGTGGGATTGGTCCCAGATTCACAGCCCAGGTACACAGTCTCTGGCACAGAGACTGGGGGTGGATCATGGCATGAGCATAGTGGTGGGAGCAGGTGCTATTTCCTGTCCATCTCTCTTTTTCATGGAAATAAATAAGTAAATAAACTTTGAAAAAGAAAACAAAAAAAAGGGGGGGGTGGCTGGAAGTATAAGCAGAAATCCATGAGGACAGACTGGAATCTAAGCTAACAACTTTGAGGCAGGAGGTGATGGGACAGAGAACTCCATGTTTTTCATCAAAAAGCTAAACACACACCTGGTTCAAGAATCAGATCAGCAGAGGGATGAGATCCAGTTGATGAGATCAGCTGGAGGAGCTATTGGCTTGGTAATGCATCAGACCATCAAACTGAGCCAGCAGATAACCAGCAGTCTGTGTGAGCCGCTCTTTTTCCTGGTGTCCAATCTCAGTCTTCTCAGTATAAAAAGAATGTGGCTTCTGCTTTATTTATGCTCGCAAAATTATCCAAAAAATGTTTCTTGTGTTTCACACCTACCTGGAGCTATGCAGCAGATTGATGGAGATTTTTTAGGATCAGATCTAAGGAGTTTACCTGTATGTTTATATGGACCTCATATGTTAAGAGGTGGACTCATGAAGCTTTTTTTTTTTTTTGAGAGTAACACACACATGATATTTAAAGTGAATTCATTATTTAAAATAATACTGTGGTGAATTTTCACTGAGGGATGATTATTATTGTTCAAGATCCTTGCCAAACTTCAGTGTTTTCAGTCTTTCTGTTTGCTGTAATATGTTACCTACTTCACAGCGTTTCCTTGAGTACTAGTAATCCCAAATATCTCTTCATGAGCTTATTGTCCATTCACATATCTTTATTTGAGAATTATGTTTAGTTTGCCTAATTTCTAAATTGGGTTGTTTCTAATTCTATTATTGTATTATTTATTACTTATGTATTGGTTAGATAAGTGTATTGAGTTATTTCCTCAGGTTATCATTTGTCTTTTTAAGTTTTCTTCATTTTTTTTTTAATTTTTTTTTTCAGTTTCTCTAGGGTACATGTGTTCACAGAGAGAGACCAAGAGAGGCAGAAGGAGAAAGCACGACCCCTGAAGGGACATAGTCACTCTGCATGCAGTACCTTTTCCGGATGGGTTTTGGGTCATGAATACATATGCACCCGGCATGTTTTTAAAGCTGCCGGGGTTGAGATTCAAACTGCAGATGGTCATGTGGTATATGACTCCTTTAATCACTAGGCCATGGGATTGGCCCAGTGGATTCTTTTAACAAGCAGCATATTTAATTGATGGTCCAATTTATTAATTGTTAAAGTTTAGTGCTTTTTCACGTTTTTATGAAAGAAATCTTTGTTGATCTTAGGAGCTATGTTTTCCTCTAGAAGCTTTATAAATCTAGCTCTTAAATATAGGACTATCACCCATCTTAAATTAATTTTTATTTATAAATATGAGATAAGATTTGAGTCTGATTTATTTCTATTGTTTATTCAATTGTTCTAGTATTGTTTCTTGAAAATACTTATATTTATCAAATTATCCAAATGAGGGTCAAAAATCAGTTGACTATTCACGAGATTATTTCTGTTTCCTTCATTTTATTTCACTGATTTATTTGTCTATATTTACATAAAAATCATGCTTTTCTTGATTATTAATGCTTCATAGTAAGTCTTTTTAAAAACAATTGTCAGAAAAACTCTTGCGCATTCATATTTATTGCATTACTATTCACAATTGCTAAGACATAGAATCAGTCCAAACGGCCAAGAACAGATGACTAGATTTTTAAAATGTGGCACATATATACTGTGGAATATTACTCAGCCATGAAAAATAATGAAACCCTCTCATTTGATACAAAGTGGATGAATATGAAAGATTTAATATTAAGCAAAGCAAGTTAGACCACGAAAAGAGGGATATTGTATGTCACGGCTCGGTATATACCAAATGTCTGCACTTTATGGCAGCAATTGAAAAGGGGAAAGTATAATAGCAGGGAGGGTGAGCATGAATACCAGAGACTGCATTAGAGGGGGTAGATAGCAGGAAAAGGAGGGAGGGACTCAGGGAAAAAAAAGCATGCATGCTGGGAAAAATTATCTTGTAAGTTATCTTGTAAATATATATAATGACTAAACAAAATATAAAATTAAAATTAAAAAGATAATGCTAATATAATTTCTAATTTACATGTAATAGTTGCACATCTTTATTGTGGACAACGTTTTTCATTGTTTATAAATAATGAATAATGATCAAATCAGGATAATAAACACATCCACCATCTCCTGCATATATCACTACCTTCTGTTGTACACATTCAAAATCTGTAAGTCCATTCTAGTCATTTTGAAATATATATTGAATTGTCACCAACTTTCTTTACTATAATTTTACAACCCTTCTGATTATTTACATATACACTTGAATCCATTAATCAACTTCTCCCCATGCCTCCTACCCTCTTCCCTTTGACTTTCTGATATTCACTATTACACACTCCATTTTTGCAATCAAGTATTTTAGCTTCTGTTATTATTATTTCCTTTAGGTTCATACATTTTTTCCTCAATTGACAGGAATCATCCTTTCTTATGACTGAATTGTATTCCATTTTGTGTGTGTACACGTGTGTGTGTATTATTTTTCTTTAACAGTTCATTAGTTATGGACACTTAGGGTGATTCTTCATTTTAGCTATTGTGAATAGCAATTCAATACACATGGAAGTGAAGGTATCTCTTTCATATGTAAATTTCCTTTTCTTTGAGTAGATACTCAGTAGTGAGATTACTGGCTCTTAAGATATTTTTATTTTTAGTTTTTTGAGGAATCTTTAGATTCTTTTCTAAAATGACTTTACTAATTTATTTTCTCTACAGCCACAACAGCACTTGTTATTCTTTCTTTTTTCTTTCTTCTTTTTTTTTTTATGGTAATAGCGGTTCTAACTGGGAAAGGGTGATAGATATATCATTGTGTTTTTGATTTGCATTTCCCTGATAATAAGCAGTGTTGACCCTTTTTTAAATAAAGTTATTGGCAATTTGTACATCTTCTTTTGAGATCTCTGTTCAGATAAATTGCCCATTTTTAAATCAGATTGTTGATAAACTGTTTGTGTTTCTTTTATAATCTGATAATGAGTCCTTACTCAAATGTATAATTTTCACATATATTATCCCATTCTGTAATTGTTTCTTCACTTTATTGATTGTTTCCTTTACTGTGCAGAAGCTTTTTACTTTGATGTATTTTCATTTGTCTGTTTTTGGTGGTGTTGCCATGCTTTTGCAATCCTATTTCAAAAATCTTTGCCTAGACCAATGTCTTGAATTATTTCTTCTGCATTTTATTCTACTAATCACAGTTTCAGGTTTTACTTTCTTTCTTTTTTTTTTTTTCTTTTTTTTTTTTTTTTGAAGAGATTTTCGCTATAGGACACATGTGCTCGCCACAAAGACAGAGAAAGACAGAGAGACAGAAAGCAAGAAATCACCCCCCAGGGAGGATGGCCACGCTGCAATCCCTTCTCCTCCATTCTCCTCTTGAGATCTTGGGCACGCACACACAGACACCCGGTGTGAGTTTAAGCCACCGGGTCCAGGACTCTAACTGCGGTCAACTACATGGGAGTCCAGCTAGATAGCCATTACGCTAACTGCTGGTCCTTCAGGTTTTACTTTTAACCATTTAATTCACTCAGAGTAAAATTTTACACATGGTTCTAGTTTCACTCTTCTGCATATGAATATCAATTTTTCCAATACCATTTATTAAAGACGCTGTCTTTTCCCCGCTGAATGATCTTGGAAACTTTGTAAAAAATAAGTTTTCTGCATGTTTGTGGATTTCTTTCTGGGTTCTCTATCCTGTTCCATTGATCTATGTGACATAGTAAGTCTTGAACTCACAGGTAATGTGAGTCCTCCAACTTTTCTTAACTGAGATCATTCTGAAACAATCTTGCACATTGTGTTAATTTATTGAGTAGTCGTCCCACCACTTACCTGTGGTTTCACTTTCCATGATCTCAGTTACCTACAGTAGGGTCTGTAAATATTAAATAGAAGTTCTAGATCAAAAATAAACAATTTACAAGTTTCAAGTTACATGCTGCTTTGAGCAGCAAGTTGTAAACTCATGCATCCTGTTCCATTTGCCTGGGACATGAATCATCCCTTTGTCAAGCATACCCATGATGTATACACTATCTGCCAATTAGTTACTTAGTAGTCGTTTTAATTATCAGTTTGACTGTTGCACTTATCTCAGTGCTTGTACTCAAGTAATCCTTATTTTACTTCATTATGGCCCCAATCACAAGAGTAGTGATTCTGGAATATTGTTATAATTGCTCTATTTTATTATTAGTTATTATTGTTTATCTTTTACTGTGCCTAATTTATAAGTTAAACTTTATTATTGGTATATATTTATAAGGAAAAACATAATATACTTCAAGTAGGGTACTATCTATGGGTTCACACATCTTCTGGGGGTCTTGGAATGCATCTCCATGGTTTAGTGGTGACTATTGTATTAGATTGCTATTGCTATGTAACACATTGCCATGTAACAAATTGGCACACATTCAGCAACTTAAATAATACTATTTATTATCTCATAGTTTCTGTGAGTCACATCAGTCATGGTTTAGCTAGGTCCTTGACACCTCAATTACAGCTTTGTAAAATCTTAAGCAGAGGACAGTATACCACTGTCACTTAACATGTACTTCATGTTTAATATTTGTCAGCTGGGGTGTCTGTCCGTGGTGATATAATTCACTCTGATGCTGGATCCTTATAAGAAGGTCCAAGGGTCATGTTTCAAGGTTTTCTTGTTTATTCTGAGTATGTGTACATGCCTATGATCTGGACTGGCTGGAGTTGGAGTTGGATTGTAGCATGAAGACTCTACTGGGGTGCCTCTCTCTCCCTCATAAATAAATAAATAAATAAATAAATAAATAAAGTTTACCAATTGGCTTTATGTTCTTTTCAACAACAAATTTTTTGCGTGCAAAATATGACCCAGAATCTCATATCATATTTAGTGTCAAATCTCTTTAAGAACTTTATCTGGAACAATCCTTCATTTTTGGTCATTAATGACATTGGCATTTTTTTGAGAAGCTCAGGACAACTTTGGCTTTTTCAATTGATTGCCTGGTGGTTTAATTTAATTTAATTTAATTTTTTGAAAAGCATACCACAACAGAGATGTTGTTTATTAGTGGATCACATCAGTTGTTTTTTTGTTATAATACTTTGTACTTTTTTATATGGTGTCCACCAGATTTCTCCACTATGAAGGTACTTTTTCTTCCATTTATACATAACAAGAAAATTGTGTAAAATATGTTATGCACTAAATACTTTGTGTGACAAATTCATATGTTGAAATCCTAACCCCCAATATGGTAGTATTAGGAGGTTGGGTCTTTGGGAGAAATTAAACCATGAGGGTACATATCTCATGAATGCAATTACTATCCTTCCAAAATAGGAGCAAGGGAACTTGTTAACCTCTTCTACTATAAGAGAACACAGCAAGAAGATGGCAATTTGAACCAGGAAGTGAGATTTACAGTTACTATGTCTGTTGGTGCTTCTATCTCAGACTTCCAAGCCTTCAGAATTGTGGGAAATAAATTTCAGTTGTTGATAAGTCACTCAGTCTATGGTAGTTTGTTATAGCAGCTTAGAAAGACTAAGAATATAACCTCACATTTTATTTTTTATTTTATAATCTAAATTATGTCCATATGATATTATAGTATCAAAAAGGAGCTCATTTGTCTATATATTAACTATTATATCAAATTTTTTATTTACTTGTTATATCTATTTATTGCAGCTACTGCTCTAAATTAATTGTGACTGTTACAGTCACTGTTGTATTCCCAGTGCCTAGCACGATATGTGGCACAGAATGGGGAATAATAAAATATTTACAAGTGAGTGAATAGATTAACATAATTATATTTAGGAAAGTACTTAGGAAAACATTAGAACATTTCTTTTCATGGACAATAGAAATAAAGCGTTTAAGAATAATTTTAAACCCTGTGCATATTGTATTAATAATTTTGCCATTCTATTCCTAGACAGAGAAGATGATGCTATTTTTCTAAACTGGGCATTTTTCTCCAATGCATGTCTTGTACTCTGAGCAATACAGGTCTGCAGGCCGAAAGACAGTAATGGAAATGGAAATCCTACCTCTTGAAGGTAATAGGTTCAGGTTTTTTTTTTTTTTTTTTGGAATAACAAATCCAGTTGATTGATAGTCTGTACCTCATCTGTAATCATCTATCCAATGTCAGACAATTTTTCTGCAGATTGATACAGAACATTGGACATGTTTTTAGACTTGTAGTTTGTCATTCAGTTCTGAGAGGTAAATTGTATAGAGAGCTGTCAGAAATTATTCTTAGTAAATTTTTAAAATCACATATTAATAGGATTTTAAATAATAAATTTACTTTTATTTTAGTCTTAAAATTTTAACAGAGACTGATTTGTACAAGCAGAAATTATTTTTTTCTAGAACAATGGTTTCTTCATTATCCTTTCCACGCCTATCCAGAGTTACCTATTCTCTTCTCAGTACCGTCACTAAATATTTAGCTGTACCTCAGAGTATAATAATGAAAAATTATGCACTTCACTAACAAAAGTTGTTGGGTTTTTTTTAACCTCCTTTCTGCAGAAGTCTGCCACATTTTCTGAAAGAACAACCTTTGATCTAACAACTTGATTCTCTTGGAAAATTCAATAACAGATTTTCACCACATTCTGCTAATGCACTCAAATGTCATTGCCAAGTTCTATGGAATCTGGTGACTTTTGAGACATAAATTCTACATTATATAACCTTTGGATTTTTATGCTCTTGGCAAGGCTGTCTAGCCCCCATCCAGGTCACAACAGTCTCTACAAAACTAGAGGAGTGTATAGAGTACTATGTTCTTGGTAGGATCAAATTTTGTCACCACCATCTACACTCACTAAGTTACCTTTACATACCAGAGAATCATCCCAGGAAAGAAGCTAAAATAGAAATTTCTCCTTAGGAGACAATCTTCACTATGTCCTCCATTTGTGTTTACTTTGGTCACTATAAGAATCCCAAGACTGACAGGCATCTCTCATTTTTCCAGACTCTTTTTCATGTGGCTTCATATATCTATAAATAAATCTTTATTTTGCTTTAATTGGAAGCTAATTTTGTCTCCATTCTTCTCTGGTGGTAGCAACTTACAAATTACTAGAGATGTGGTAAATCAACCTTGCCTCACTGCTCCTTCTTGATTCTGTACCTCCATTCTCCATAAAAAAAAAAAAAAAGCCCAGCTTTGTTGTATGTTATCATCCCTCCTATACCAGTCATTTTCCCTCTTGTCTATCACTTCCTCTCATTTATGGATGAAAATAGCACCTGTTTAAGATCTGTTTTTTTTTGTTATTATTTTCCCTTCAAACTTGGTTATTTCAATTCCATGTATGTAATGCTTATTAACAATTCAGTACTCTGACTTGTTAGTTTCTTGACATCTTCACTTCCATTGTTTTTTTTTTTTTCCTCCCTCCACTTACCTTGATCATAAATCTAATATATTTCAGGTCTTGTTGTATGCAATAATTATAATCTATCCAGAATCCTAATTTCAAGAATCCCTACTTTTAACGATGACTAACATATTTTTATTGATTTAGTACCCTAATTCCTACTACTCTTTAACCTGGTGGTCCTTTACGTTTTTGGCCTCAGGGACTGGTTTTGTAGAAGACAATTTTTCCATGGACAGGGGCAGAGGAGTTCAAGATAACTCGAGCACATTACATTTATTGTTCACTTTATTTCTACTATTATTACATTGTAGTATATAATAAAACAGTTATACAACTCACCATAATATAATATTTGCAGCCAACCCACAGTGCTTGCATCAGTTTGAGCTCCACCTCAGATTGTCAGGCATTATATTCTCATAAGCATGCAACCTATATCCCTTGCATGCACAGTTTGCAATAGGGTTCACACTCCTATGAGAATCTAATACCCCCACTGATCTGACAGGAGGTGGGCCTCAGGCGGTAATGTGAGCAGTGGCACAGCAGCTGTAAGTGCAGATGAAGCTTCACTGGCTGGCCTGCTGTTCAGCTCTTGCTTTCAGCCTAGTTCCTAACAGGCCACAGTCCAGGGTTGAGGACCTCTGTTTTAACCCAATTCAGATTTTCAGTATATTGATCCTATCAGCTTTTCACTTCCTTTATGTTTTGTCTTCCTTTCTTTTCTTACATAGAATCAAGTTCTGTGATTAACTATAATAATCATTCTTTTGCCTAATTCACACATAATTCCTTTTCTTCTCCTTGGGAAATCCCTGAAACTGGTTTAGTCAAACTCTGCCTACTCTTGATGTATGTCAGAGTGACAGAATAGAGTTAGAGGAAGTACTAAGTGACCAGCCAAGCTCAAGTCTCACTTCAGATTCAAACTCACAAAACCTAAATGAACTTCCAATGCTGCCCAATACTACCATGACATCTTCATATTCAACTTGTATCTCCTTTTACTAAGGACAGTATCAATATCATATCTCATTGACTCCATTTAAATCTTCTATCCCTCCTGCATTACCTTAGTTTATTAATTCAACAAGATAACTGAACTAAATATAAGAGCAATCTACATCTTCTTGGACATGTTCTGTGTTTATACCTATACATCTTGCGCCACTATCCAACACCAAAATATATACTTCCTTATGATGCACTGACAGGCAAGACAAATTAAAAGTTAAAAAAAATTGAAACATCATTGTACAGACTACTGTTCTTAGTTTGCATAAGAACATTAAGCGATAAGCTCTATGACTAACAGCATTCTGTATACTAGTCAATAAACATGCGTGAACAGAGAATCTTGAAAAGTTAATCGGATGCCTAAGTCACTGATAAAAACACCCTCAACTTTACTGTTAAGTGCCTGAAGGATCAGCGAGCACAGGCTTGCTCACAAGTTAGCAGCTAGGTTACACGAGCATCTGTAAACAGATACTTCAAATCATTTGTGTGATCTAGTGGATTGTGAAATCACTCATTTCAAATAGTTATGAATATAAAGGATTCTTAGAGATGAAAAAATCCTGTAATATGACATGAAATCATCTCTGCTTTTTATTTGCTGCAAAGTTGTAGATACCATTATCTATTACTCTGTGCTGCTCCCTCCCTTCGTAACTGAAGGAAATACTCTAGTCTGTAGAGATTTGTAGACCTCTACCAATAAACTTTATTTTTATAAAATTATTTTTTTTCTAATATAAGAATGCATACTCCCTTGAATTCTATCCATGAAACTCAGGTTAAGGACCCCAAATTTAGGGACCAGCAGTTGCGTAATGGCTATGTCGCTGGACTCCCACGTAGTTGACTGCGGTTTGCATCCCAGACCCGGTGTCTTAAAACTCACACCGGGCGCGTGTGCGTGCGTGCCCAAGATCCCGAGAGGAGAATGGAGGAGAAGGGATTGCAGCGTGACCATCCCCTCTGGGGGGTGATTTCTCATTTTCTGTCTCTCTGTCTCTCTCTGTCTGGCGAGTGCATGTGCCCTATAGCAAAAACCTCTTAAAAAATAAATAAAAAAAAGAAGAACCCCAAATTTATAGGATTTGACAAATCAATAGAAAGATATCTAAACTGGAAAAGTGTCATATTTTAGTATAGTCAACAGTATTTATGGAAGCTACTGAATGAGTATTAGATGCACCACAAAGAACAGAACAGAGGGATAGAAAGAAATGACTTTGCCCCTGAGGAGTTTGCAATTAAAAAAGGGATGTAACACACACTGAAATTGCATAATACTGTTAAGTACTTAAGAACCATTTTAGATTTAGGGGATGGTTTCTAAATGGTGTTGAATGGCTTAGCCTGAACTGGAGAAATGATCAGTTGCCACCATCTTGTTAAGTAGTAGAATTTGCTAAAATTCTGGCATGAATGGACATTTTCTTTTAGGTATGTAAGTGATATAAATACTTTCAAGTGCTATATTGATGTTTACTTAGATCTATAATTAGTATTCAAAATATAAAGAAGGTCCTTAAAAAGCAAATTTTGATAATTCTGAGAAATTGATAATTCTTCTGAAAAGGAATACATGGAAATATTGTATGTGTTTGAAGGCATGAGTAAGTTCCCCTCCTATGTGTTTGATTGTAACTAGAACAGATTAAACTCACATTGTACAGCCTTCCAAGTAGGCTGTTTTTTGTACTCAACTAGATCTAGGAAAGCCTTTGGCTATATGCAATGCTGGCTCAGCCTTTACTACCCTCTGAAAGTGACATTTTGAGCTTCTTAACTGGGATTTATATTGACAAAGTTATATTCATCATTGCACAACACCAGTGACACATCCACTCTTCCTCTTCTCCATCCCCCTAAAAACTATTATCATGAAAAAGTTTAACACATTTTCCAAAGATGTCTAATTTACAGGCAGGTTGTAACTCAGCCAAAGCCTTGAGGAACGTGGCTCAGTGATTTAGTGTGACAGAAATGGATGAGAAACAGCTGCAGAACCATGCAATTCTGCAATAAAATAAAGTAACTCCTTATTGGTACTGAATTCAGAATCATCAACATTGACCGGGCACCTACTATGTGTCTGTCATTGAGTCTGCCGTTACAGATTTGATCACTAACTTCTAAAACCAGATGGGTATAGTAAAGCCAGGCACTGGCCTCTAGGGGCAGTTTAGGGAAAGAGTCTTGAACACAATTTAAGGAACTAAAGAGCATTGTCGGGAAAATGTCAAACAAGAAAGAAGAAATTAAAGCCATTCTTCTTCCAAATAAGAATGGGACTACAACAAATAGAAGGTCAGGAAGATAAGCCCAGACAGTACAGAGAAAAGCTGGGATGGCAAAGTCGCAGACACTGGTGGGTTCTTATTTCTTTGTTCATCACTTGTGCAGCTTCTGTGCTCCTGCCAGGTACTGGACTTCGTACTGAGCCCATAAGGGATTACTGTTTCTGGAGCTTGGCTGGCACCTTGTTAACTTTGATTTGCATATGATGTTCTGCTTGGATGCATTTTCTTTTCTTTTTTTCTTTATTGTGAGTTAGGAAGAAATTTGTTGTAGTGCTGAATCATCAGCCAATACCACCAACAGACAAAATGAAAATGCTATTACAGCCACTCTCTGATTTTTAACTTGGTTTTGGGTGTTTGGCGGAGCACAGTGAAACAAGCCATGTTCATAAACGACTTCATTTTGCTGTGAGAGGAAGTGTAGTACTTCCAGGTACCAAAGCATGGCAAGTACCTGAGTAGAGAGCCATTCACACCTCCCCTTCTGTGGATTGCGCATCACTGCAGGGAAGCTTTGCAGCTACACAGTGGTGTACAGACAAAAAGCAAGACTAGCGTTAGAGGAAATTACTGCAGAAGCCAAACATGACTCTGAAAGTGACCAGTCAACACTCAGCACCGTCAAGGGAGCCAAAGCATAAATGCATTAGTAATCAAGTTCTTCACATCAACATATGTTTAGGTCTTAAAAATAGAATTAAATAAAGCTGAAATAGACATTTGTGAAATTCACAGTGGTTCAAGTAACTCTATTTTGAAGTTCTTCTAATATAATGTAAGACATTAAAAAAAAAGGACTTATTTTCTCTAATGCTCTTAAGGACTATAAATCGGTTTGGGGCATCTTAAGAACACAGAGCACCCACATGTGGGCCAGAACAGGTGAGATAGAGGACCTGATTACACAGGCCACAGGCAAAGACATACAGAGCTTATGAGGCTGACAGAGAGACTAAGACTTCCTGATAATTAGTTCTGATTAATGATAGGTCCTGGTGCAACAGCACAGCTACTGTTAGAAGAAAACTGGTAAGATACCTCCTTGTGCCCTGAGTTATAAAGCGCAGAATGAGGATGTGATATTGCAGGGAGTTGGAGAGCTTGTTGCTGTGAAAGTCAAAACTACCAACTCAGCCAGGAAAATTTGAAGTTTATGTCAGATTGTTATAACCTTTATAACCATAGTCCAGAAAGAACTGGAGACATGCAGACTGTACATATGATGTACATAAATGGAAGTTAAAATAACCACAAATTTACACTCAATGTAAAAATTCTATAAACCATTTTAAATTACATAAGCCATCAAAATCATACAAGTCAAGATTGTAGCTTATCTATGGCAAAATTCGATGCAAAGATAAAATTTCAAATGCCTTTCAAGTGTATTCCTTTTCCATATGGTAATTTTCTATCAAACTTCATTGCAGATAATCTAAGCTAATAATCCAGGTCACAAGCATTTTCACCGGTAAACAGTTGGTTCAAAATTTGGATTGAAATTTTATAAAATCAAGATCCCCTAATTGGGTTCCATGCGTGAGTAGAGGGTCACCTTACATAAAGTTCTATATATGGCAAGTCTGTGTATAGGCAGGGCTAATATTTTCTCCAAACATAATTGTGAAGGTGTTCAAAGGAGACTAGTGATCAAAATTCCATGTTTGGACTATGAAGTATTATATAAACAATTTGGCTTGAAATGACAAAAACATTTTAAACATGAATCACAGTCATTAATAATTCCTACTATAGTACCCACAAGTTACAAAATTTTAAGTAACGAAGCAATCTAAGAATATTATCAAAATACATCTCTAAGTATCTAAATGATTTTACCTACTCTCTAGTATCTATAAATATATGCCAACTACATATTAACAATAGCTGCCCAAAACAACCATTTGGATTTTACAGTTACTCTTTCTGACAAAAATTAGCTGACAGGGGACCAGCAGTTAGCGTAACGGCTATGTCGCTGGACTCCCATGTAACTGACTGCGGTTCGCGTCCCGGACCCATGCGTGCCCAAGATCCCAAGAGGAGAATGGAGGAGAAGGGATTGTGGTGTGGCCATCCCCGTGGGGGGTGATTTCTCGCTTTCTGTCTTTCTGTCTCTCTCTGTCTGTCTGGTGAGCGCATGCACCCTATAGCAAAAACCTCTCAAAAAAAAAAAAAAAAAAATTAGCTGACAGAACAAGTTTTATTGAAACCACTTCTGCATTTGACTATAAAACCATATGATCAGCATACTTTTATGTTGTTACTCTCTATAAGGGATGTTAAAAAATGATAATTTCCCCCAGTCAAGAATATTTAATCCAGGCGTGGTAGGGCTAAGAGCGTTATGATACAATGATATAATGCTAATAAAATTCCACCCCAGGATTTCCCATGAGCACCTATTGCAATAAGTTGAATAAAACCTTTCCAATTAAATTGGTATATCTTTTGGGAGCTAAGGATGCAAAAGAAGATACCTAATTTTGACTAACTCTCAATAGGGTTTCATTAAACTCATCAAAAGATCCTGCTTCATATTATTGAGAAATGTAGACTAAATACAAACTTTTTTAACAAACATGTTAAAAGAGATATCAAACACTTCCAAATCTTACACAGTTTATCAAACAAATAAGACCTCAAAGGATATGTTTCTTTTACGGATAATCGAAGGCAATTTGGGTGCGTTTGTTGGACATAAGAGTGACCATTCTTCTTTTATTTATGTTAAATTTTAATTTTAATGTTCAGCTGGAGAAATAAATAGGTTTAAAACTCAAATGTGGTGAAAAACATGAAGAATGAGTGGTCACATAATAGTAAAGCTTAATGGAAAAGCTAATTTACCAGAATAATCTCTCTTCTGGACACTATCCAGATTTGTTTCAGATGAGGAATCTTAGTTCTTGGAGATACAACCTGGTGAGTTCACTAGATCTAAAAGACATTTCCATGTGGCTTGGCATCAGCTAAACTGTAGCAGCTGTTTGAGAAGCTTGAACTGCAATTACTAAACTGGCATAATCTCATCTATGCAGTGACATATTCAAGCCAGTTCTTGAAACACAGTAGCCAAAACCGTCTCTAGGCCAAGTCACCTTATTTACACTAGAAAGAATGGCAATCTACTCCACTTTTCCCATCCTTTGAAGTGTATTAAAAATCTTAATTCCACTGTGTGTTTTAGAGAATTCATCTTTTTTTGTTTTGTTTTGGAGAAGTTTTTGCTATAGGGTGCATGCGCTCACCAGAAAGACAGAGAGAGACAGAGACAGAAAGTGAGAAATCACCGGCCAGGGGGGATGGCCATGCCATAATCCCTTCTCCTCCATTCTCCTCTTAGGATCTTGGGCACGCACACACATGCACCCCGTCTAAGTTTAAGCCACCAGATCTGCCACTCAAACCGCAGTCGACTACATGGGAGTTCAGCAACACAGTCATTATGCCAACTGCTGGTTCCAACTAGCCTTGCAAATTAAATTAATGAACCTGAGTGTTTTTATATATTAACATGTTAAATATTGAATGTATGTAGCTTAACTAGTACATCTTTTTTATAAAGATATTCTCTTCAAAATAATGCAGATAATAATGTGTTTTTCAAAATGCAACATTTATTAATAATAACTTTATTTTATATATAAAGCTTCTATGAAAAATCCTGAAAACTTACGTGAATATTGTAATTACATGCTGATTGCTTCTTTTATAAGAGCAGAAATACAATAACAAAGCTTGTTCTTCTTATATTCAACAATATTTTGAAAACTCTAGCAATTGAAGTAAGATAAGATAAAAATTAAATCTTTACATCATTTGTAAGAGAAGAATTCACAACTAACATAGTGGTATATTTGAAAATCTTAATAAATTAATTTAAAAAAATACAACCTAACAAGTGAGTTTAACAAGATCTCAGAGTACAAAGACAATATAAATCAACTGTATTTTTCTATGATAGCAGCTAACAATTTGAAAATTTCTATTTATAACATGAATATAAAATATGCAAAATCTGTTAAAGACAACATACTTAAAATAAGTTTAACTCAAATTTGCAAAACTTCTACACTGAAAACTAAATAAAAATTTCTTGAATTTTCTAAATTTTTTTTATGTTTTATTTATTTTTTAAATTTTTATTTCTTTTTATTTCTATTTCTTTTATATATTCAATCATGTCACTTAGCTTACAAAGTGAATATTCCAACATGTGTGCATTTCTCACCAGCCCAGTTCACCATACTAGAAAATTATCTTCGGGACCAGCAGTTAGTGTAATGGCTAGGTCGCTGGATTCTCATGTAGTCGACTGTGGTTCAAGTCCTGAACCCAGTGGCATAAACTCACGCTGAGTGTGTGTCTGTACATGCCCAAGATCCTGAGAGGAGAATGGAGGACTAGGGATTGTGGCATGGCCATCCCCACTGGGGGGGTGATTTCTCACTTTTTATCTCTTAGCAAAAATCTCTCAAAAAAAAGGAAGAAAGGTTATGGTAATGGTTTGAGGAGATACTCAAGGTAGTTTGTTGACTTTCTGAAATGCCAAAGGATGATAAAGTTAGTCAAAGTTTTAACTGGAAAAAGCCCAGGAAAGCTTTGTCAGAGTTCTCCACCACCACAATGCTACTGCTTATTCCTCTCATCGGACAAAGGGAGTTCGTGAGAGTTTCAATAGGAAATCGTTAGATACCTTCCAATCTATATTTGGCTCTTCTGACTTCTTTGTGTTTCCTAAGCTTAAAGAAGTTTTTAAAAGACACCCGTTTTTCTCCATGTAGTAATGTAAAAGAAACTGTATTGACGGTTCAATTTCCAGGACACTCGCTTCTTAAGGGATGAACTAAATGGCTAGTATCATTGTTTACCAAAGTGTCTTTAACTTGATGGAATTTTGTTGAGAAATAAAGTAGAATTATTCTTCATTTTTATCTTTTAATTCAATTTCTCCATGTACTTAAAAAACTATAGGGAGCATGCACCAGAGACAGACAGAAGAAGAAAGAGACAGGAAAGTGAGAAAGCAACCACTCCAAAAGCGATGATCATGCTGCATTCCTTCTCCTCCATTTTTCTCTTGGAGTTTTGAGCACATATGTACACACACCCTGTGTGTTTTCAACCCTGCAGGGTCGGGGACTTGTATCACAGTTAGTCATGTCGGATCCAGCCATCTTTATTTTTTTTTTTTTGGGGGGGGGAGAGGTTTTTGCTATAGGGGGCGTGCGCTCGCCAGACAGACAGAGAGAGACAGAGAGACAGAAAGCGAGAAATCACCCCCCAGGGGGGATGGCCACGCCGCAATCCCTTCTCCTCCATTCTCCTCTCAGGATCTTGGGCGTGCATGCACACGCGCCCGGCGTGAGTTTAAGCCACCGGGTCTGGGACTCGAACCACAGTCGACTACGTGAGAGTCCAACAACATAGCCATTATGCTAACTGCTGGTCCCAGATCCAGCCATCTTAACCTCCATGCCATCTTCTGGCCCTCTCCATGTAATTTTTGAAGTCCTCCTTTATGGCTAAAAGATCAGACAATTGACTACTAACCACTTATTTTGGTGTTACAATGACAAATCTATGTTATGTAGGAAAGAAAATTTTTTTAAGAGGTTTTTCACTATAGGGCGCGTGCGCTCACCAGACAGAGAGAGACAGAGAGACAGAAAGCGAGAAATTACCCCCCAGGGGGGATGGCCATGCCGCAATCCCTTCTTCTCCATTCTCTTCTCGGGATCTTGGACACGCACGCACTCGTGCCCGGCGTGGGTTTTAAGCCACCGGGTCCGGGACATGAACCGCGGTTGACTACATGGGAGTCCAGCGACATAACCATTATGCTAACTGCTGGTTCCCGATGTAGGAAAGAAATTTAAATTTAACTTGCAGAAATAGGACCTAGATCTGAAAAAAATATACAAATTAAATCAGTTTATCCTTTTTCTAAAACAACAAAATAGAAAAAAATTGTAAAATTTTATTGGCTGTCTAATGCAATATATTTTCATCTATTAAAAGATGTATAATTGCGGCCAGTCAGTGATGTGGTGGTTAAGGAGGCTGGATCCCACACAGCCAACTAGGTGGTTCTATAACTGGATCTGGTGTCTTGAAAAACACACCAGGCACATGTGCGCATGTACCCAAAATCCCGAGAGGAGAATGGAGGAGAAGGGATTGTGATGTGGCTGTCTGCACTGGCAGGGTGATTTCTCACTTTGCCACTCTGTACTTCTCTGTTCCTCCGTGGCAAGCACAGTGCCCTAAAAGGAGGATAAAGGATGTGCAATTGTATTATAATTTTCCTTTAGTAAGTACAATAACCTCAGCATTGCCATAAAATATGCCATCACATCACAAAACATTGAAAATTGTGATTTTCTTTGTCATACTCATTTTTCTAATTGCGCTATGAAGTCCAGGAAACTTTTCAAAGTCAAAAGCACTGGAGAATATGGGGTAGGCATAAGTAACTTTAAATATTGCTAGTATATTATATGTGGGAGTCTCTGTGGATATTAGAAACAGTGTAGGAGGAGAGTGGGAAATGCGGGAGGGTGAGAGGAAGGTAATCAAGGGGGAGAAAAAGAAGCAAAACATTTAAAGGACACAAAAATGCAAAAATTATCTGTTGATAATGTATGCAGCGATATCTTTAACTGGACTAGTAGATAGTGTATTCATAATGGGAAAATTCATTTTACAGGCTGTAATAATATACAGTGATTGGATGTATAAAATTCTTTTTTAAAAAGGAAAAGAATGTTAAAAGTGAATATGAAGATAATCACATTTGCATGTTCGAAAAATGACTCATCTTGTTGGATTACTTCCAAAAAAAAAATAGTAATTATTCAAACTACCAAAAAGAAAAAATAACAACTAAATATTCTGCTAGCAGCTTCAATTGAATCACTGGGCGTGTTAACCATGATGATAAGTAAAATATGCTGTTTGTATGAGTAATGTTAAGATATAAGAGAATTAATTAGTTGGATGGCTGTGGACAGGGACAGCACATTCTGTAAAGCTTGAATACATGTTATAATCCATGCAACCATGATGCGGATAATGAGTCACAGAGAGGAGCGAGAGCTGTCACTAATACAGCCATTAGATATCAGCTATTTAGAATTAGAATTTAATAGCTAGGGATTATAAACCTTGGAGGCTATTTCTATGAAGATGATTATCAGTTTTATCCATGCACAGGGGAGTAAAATTATTAATACATATGATATGTAGGTGTTTGCATTTCCATGGATGAAAAAAGGAATTATATGGCATAGTTCAACTATAAATAATTTTACAGTTTCAATGTCCTTTGTGACATTTTCTATTTATTTAGACATTCTGTTGGAAATGATATTTTATGGTGAAAATAAAAGCTTGTATAATATAAGGACAAATAAAAATTTTAAATAAGAGGCTTAATTCTCCCTGCAAGATAAAAAGGGAAGGAACTTTACCTCCTTCACCTCTCATCCTTTTTCTGAGGGCATTTATTTTAGAAAATTGACAATTGTAAGTATTTTCTCCTGTGTTTGAAAGAATATACAAATCCTTTCTAAAATGAGGTAGGCCTTTCTCAGCATTATGACCCAGCAATGTCTTTCTGAAGGACCTAAGAGCCATTTTTCTAAAATGCAATTATAGGGGGGAAACAGTATCCCACTCTACCGCTTGCTGAGTTTTTGTGGGAAGGCAGGAGCCTAACTAGTGGGCACTTATCTCTGATTTGCAAAACTGCTTCCTGCCATAAAGATAGGAATAGTTTGTTTTTCCTCTGGATAAAGCCAATTAGCTAACTCATATAGTCACTGCAATTTCCAAATACAGTTAAAATGAGCTATTTGTGATAAATGGGGCTGTTAAGTCCTCTTACTTGAGAACTAGTTATTATTTATCTTCAAAACATGTATGTAATGGCTTGGGTCTACCTGGTATTATATGGAGGTAAGGTTCCTTTCTGTTTTCCCAGTCTTTTAGCAGATGGCTTATGGTGCATATCACATTTTGGTTTAATATTTATTCAATAATAAAATGTTTTCTTTTTCTTTTTTTATCCTTGTGAGAGGATTTTGGAGTTGGGAGAAAATTTTTGTGTTTAATTACTTTCCCCAAGAATGCTCCTCTGGCTATATTTGCATTTTCTGATTACCTATTCCTTTTTAATTAGGTGTATAAAATCAATTCGTTAATAATTCTGATGTATACTATTTAAAGTTTACATGACATTTTACTTTTTACATTTCTTTCAATTAGATTTTATCATTAAATCCTTAGTTCTAAGCAAAATGAAACAAAGCATGTATCTTATTTATAGGTTAAAATTATTGGTTTTTGATGGTTGAAGATATATAGCCTTACAACTTTTCTATCTTATGTTTTAAAAATATTCATTTCCCCAGTGCTTTCCTAGGGAAAAAATACTTATTTTCTGGTTATTTTAATAAGGTAAATATTTTTGAATAAGAACAGAGAGGTTTGGAATATGAGAAATTATAAACTTGTAGTCAATAGACTAGATCATCAGGTACTAGAAGCAGAGAAGATAGCATTGTAAACCATTATTGCATTTTTTTCTAGAACTCTGTGGATTTCAGGGGACACTTGCAGAGGCTGCAACTTTTGGGAGCTATAGGAGGATTTTGAAAAGCCTGTTCTGGAGTAGCTCTCTCTCATTTTCTTGCCTCAGATAGTAGGAGCTTCTGGCTAAATTCATTGGAACAAAGGGCTAATTAAAGACTTCCATGTAGTTTGGACATGTAACTTCAGGAATCACTTTCCATCTTTTTGGCTCCTACAACCCTGTTGGTAACTGGAAGCTCCCCAATACTGCTATTAAATGCACCCACTTTGCAATCAGTGCCTGTCTCTTTCTCAGCATGTTCTGCACATACTCGCTGCAGTTACTGTACCACTCAGTGGCTCACTTCTCTCTTCCAGAAAGAGGAGCTAATAACCCCTTACCGGAAATATCTCTGTATGGCAATGTAAGCATGGTCACAAGAAGCACCCAGGACCACACCTGTCAACAAGAAAAGCATAGGAAATGTAGATCAGACCCTTAAAAAGAAAAGTAAGAGTTCCTGATTATGTGATTCTTCATATTTATTTTTTTTCTACTGACCCACTAATGATAGTTTTCTCAAGTGAAATTTATAAATTCCACTGTAGACTTAATACAATAAAATAAGAAACAAAAAAAAAACTGTGTAAACCTCTTTAAGGCTTTTTTCCCAGTAAATGTCAGTAAGTCCTCATTACTTTCAAGTAGGCTCACATGGTATGCTTTTGCAAAAGCTCTCTCTGTGCTGTTGCAATTTGCCAGTGTTTGGATTAAAACATGATTGAACAAAATATTTTAGATACCATCTAATTCACATAGAGTGCAATGAAACAACTATAATTTCAGTAATATCTTAAATTACAATATTTCTTGTGGTAACCATTGCTGGTTCATATCAAGATTCCTATGAATTAAAATTCTTAAGGTATTTCTTTACTTGCTATTTACTCATATTTTCTTCATCCTTGTTGTTAACTCTGGTAACAGTTAAATATAGACTTATCTACTGATTTACACTACAATTCAACTGATTCATTGGAGCCCATTCTTCAAAATTTTTTAACCATAATTTGATCTAATATATTTGCTATTTGCTGATATAATCTGCTGATTTGTCATCTACAGATTTTATATTCTATTTTTAATTTGTTTATTCATCACATACTTTGGCTTAAAATTATTAAACAGTTTCTGCCATAGTGCAGACCTTGAAAAATGGGGCCACCTTATGGCATGTTGTTTATGTCACTATACTCCCACGTAGCTGACTATGATTTGAGTCAAAGACCCAGCAGCTTGAAACTCATGCTGGGAGCAAGTGATTGGGGCCCAAAGTCCCAAGAGGAGAGTGGAGGAGAGGGGATTGCAGCGTGGCCATCCACCCAGGAGGTGATTTCTCTCTTTCTGATTCTCCGGAAAGCATATGTGCCCTATAGCAAAAAAAAAAAAAAAATCTCTCTTAAAAACAACAACAAAAAAGTAAACATATTGTGTACTATAGAAATGTACAATGATTGAATGTGAATAAGTCACAAAGTTAAAGAAATTTTAAACAGAAAGAGTTCTATACATACAATATTATTTCCAGCTTTTCTCAATGAGCCTGCATATGTCCATATTTCTGTCATATACACACCTCTATTTTGATTTTCCTATATGAATTGATAAAATCCACAATCACTATAATCATTTTTTCAGCACTTACTATGTCAAAGACGCCTATATCTAAAAACATTGCATATTTCAACTCATTTGATTTTCACAATAATCATCTGAGTTTGAAACTATTAGCATCCTCATTTTGCAGAAAAAAAGAAGGCACAGAGAAGTTAGACAATATGCCTAGAGTCACATACCTAGTAAATGGACAAATTGAAAATCAAACTTAAAGACTTTATTGTTATCCACCATGCTATCCAGGTTAATTGATTATGAAACACTGTTATTAAATATTGGATCTGAACTTGACTGCTAGGCTTTATAAGTACTCTTTCTAAAATACTAATTATTAATATCAAGGGATTTTATTAATAATACACAACATAAATAAATATACATCAAATTTTTCAGACTACTATAACAGAAAGACAAAGCTTCTGAAAACCAGGCTATCAGCCTCCTGCCCCTAGCCTCTCTCCTGTTCTTTACAGTTCCTCAAAGATACTTGAAATTGACCTTGTCATTTAAATATGCAAGTTATTTCAGTACCCTTGGTTAGAATTCATTTGAACTGGGATAGTAAAAGTCTCTTTTAAAGTAGTTCTTTTTATCTTTCCATATATCTTGACTTCAATTTTCTCTTTAAAAATTTGGTATATTTTTTCTTCCATTCTTCTCTCTCTCTCTCATGCGCACGCTGTCGCTCTTGCTCTCTCTCTCTCTTTTTTTATAATTTGCTCTAGGATCATGTACTAGTTGGAGAGAGACAGAGACAAAGAGAGGGAAAGAGGGAAAGTGAGAAATCATCCCCCAGGGGTAGATGTGTTGGTGCTTGGTTATGTCACAATCCCTTCTCTCTTCTCCTTGAGATTTTGGGCACACAGCCTGTGTGTTTTCTAAGCCGCTGGGTCCATGACTCAAACTGGGTAGTTGACCATGTGGGACCCACTGGCCTTAACCTCCTTGCTACCTGCTGGCCCCTTCCATTCTTATCTTTGTGCAACTATTTAGAAAAGGCAAAAAGCATGAGTGAATATAGGGAGCAGGGATGGCACTGATGGTAGTATATTGTTTTTATTTTCACTTGTCCATTTTTTTCACACAGGTGTTTGTTGATAGTCAAGAAAATGGAATAAGAGAAATAACACCCTGAAGATACAAGCAAATAATATAATTCTGACAATGATTTTCTATTAAAAAAAAGCAAAATTTTCTTTAAAAGAAACTTTCAATTTTCAATAAGTATAAATAGCCTGCAAAATAAGATCAGAAAACCATAAAGAAGCAATTTTTTTTTTTTACATGAAGGTTAAGGGACTAGTGGTTGGCGTGGTGGTTAAGAGCGCTGGACTCCCACATGGCTGACTAAGGTTCGAGTCCTGGACCTGGCAGCTTGCTTTCTCACTTTCTCTCTTTCTCTCTCCCTCTGTTTCTCTCTGGTCAAATTTAAATAAATAAATAAATAAAGTTAAATAAAATAATTATTTTAAAAATTTAAAAAATGCAAGTTGAAATAAAAAGGTGAGCTATAGAATAGACTAAAGGAGAAAAAGAATAATAGTAAGCCTAAAATTAACTTTAAAAGCAAAGCAAACAGCTGACATGAAGCAAATTGATTTGATTCTTTGATAGGAAAAACATCTGGATCTTTCTTTGTGATGTAGAGAAAAAAATAGTATATAAAGAGATATAAATGTGGTAAGAAAAAAAAGTTGTAAAGGTAGATGAGATCATTCAGATCTCTTAGAAAACTAAAACTGTACTGAATAAGAAACTGAGACCTTCAGAACAGAAACATAGCCATTGGAATAATTGCAGAAAATTGGACTGAGGTGAAAAAGACTATGCCTTGAAATTCAAAAGAGATTTTTGTTTCTGGAAAAATTTTATATTGTTAACACTTGTTTTTTAAGATGCAGGGAAATTTAAAAAATCTTATACCCATTAACCCAGAACAATTTGAGTTTTCTTTAAATGAATACAAGTCCATTTCAATTCAGACTTTAGTTTTCCAAACTGAAAGACAAACGATTGAGTATCAAGGTTGAGTATCAAGTATTTTTCAAGGCTGTAGTATTTTGAGTGATCATCTTAACACGAGTTACCACGGCTAGGGTTCCTAAGAGGAGGCAGTGTGTACGGAGAGCCCAGGAACGTTATCTCTTGAACAGTCAAAGCTCTGCCCACGATGCTGACTATTGCTATCATACAATTTTCAATGAGAACTTATCTGCCATCATGCCGCTCAAATTCGACTTCTCTTCACACTCTCTGTACTATCTCTAGTTTGCATGCTGCTCCTCAACCCCTCTTCTCCCAAATTTTCTTTCGTTCTTGAGTAGAGGTGTGTAATTATCTCCTTTTTTTTGTTTGTTTGTTTAGTTTTTTTGAAGAGGTTTTTGCCTTAGGACCCATGTGCTCACCGGAAAGAGAGAGGGAGGAACAGCGACAGTGAGAGGGAAAATGAGAAATCACCACCCCCCACCCACCCCCGCCCACCCCCGCCAGAGGTGTATGGCCCTGCCACAATCCCTTCTCCCCCACTCTCCTCCTTGGATCTTGGGCATATGCATACATTAGCCCAGTGTGTTTCAAGCCAATGGGTCTGGGACTCAAACCCCAGCTGACCATGTGGAAATCCAGCAACCTAACTGCTACACAATCTACTGTCCCCTCCTTTCCTTATTTTAATATCACTTTCTGAACCAAGCCATGATGTGAGCTGAGGGTAGGGTAATAATCTTTAAAAATTTCAAAATACTAAATAAAAGATAATGTTCTGAAAAAAAAATGCCACCATTTGTAAGGCAGGGAAAGACATTTCATTTGTTTATTTATTTATTAAAGAGATTTTTGCCATAGGGTGTGTATGTTCCCCAGAGACATTGAGAGAGACAGAGGTAATGAGAGGGAAACTGAGAAATCACCAGGGGGGATGGCCCAGGGAGGATGGCTATGCCGCAATCCCTTCTCCATTCTCCTCCTGGGATCCTGAGCATGAAAATCACACTTGTATGATTTAGTTTTCCAAACTATTGTTAGCTTAATTTCCCAAACTAAGCTATTTTTGAAATAACTTAAAATACGAATGCATTGTACAGCTGTACAAAATCACACTTGTGTGATTTTCAAGCCACCAGGTCCAGGATTCAAACCGTGGTTGGTCATGTGGGAGTCCAGCAACATAACCACTATGCCATCTGCTGGCCCCGAGAAGTTATAATTTCTTTCTCTCTTCTCCCTATCCTCTCTCTGTGTCTTTGCTCTCTCTTTCTATTATTGGCTTTATTTCATCATCCCCCTAGACTCTAGCTCATATCTCTTTCTAGTTTCAAAACAATTTTTTTCTTAGATAACTTATGGCTTATAGATTTGTTTCTTAAAGTGATTGAAGCTGACCTCTTACTGTCTTATTTTGAGAAGGTTATGGTATGTCAGGTTAGTTTCTTATAAACTGCATTTCCTGTATGAATAATCATAGTCTACAATGCACTCATGGACCATGTTTGTCGGTCCATCTGACTCATAAAAGCATATGATAAACTGGACCCTAGACAATCAGGCAAACTCTGGTGAAAATAACCCAGTACTTACATCGGCTGACTTTATCATTTCAAGTGGGTTTCATTTTAATCAGAGAAGACTGTAGTGGCAGAAGGGTGTAAAATGTGCTACAATAAGAGTTAGTAACATGAGAAATTATAGGCGAAGCCCTTAACACAGTCTTATAGTGGAAGGTGACATATCAGAGAAGTACAACCACACATGGTTTATTGACAGGGATATGTCCTGAGCAATGCATTGACAGTTGATTTTTGTCCTTGTAACAACATCACAGAAACCAAATGATGTAGCCTACTACACCTAGGCTATATGGAACAGTCCATCACTCCTAGGTTACAAACCTATATGGCAAGTTGTTATATTGAATACTGTAGGCAATTGTAACATAATGGTGAATATTTGTATATTTAAACTATGTAAACACAGAAAAAATATAGTATGAAAGATTAAAAATGGTACACTTGTATAGAACACTTACGATGAATGGAGTTTGTAGGACTAGAAGTTGCTCTGGGTAAATCTATGTGTGAGTGATAAGTGCTAAATCCTAGGACATTAATTACTAGACAATACTATAAACTTTAACACTGTGTAGTTACATTAAATGTTATAAAAGAATTGTCTTAGCTTACAATAACTTTTTTCCTTTATACATTTAATTTTTATAACTTTTTGATTTTCTTGAAATAGCTTAAAACACAAATGTACAGCTGTTCAAAATATTTTTCTTTTTTTCTTTCAATCCATAGTCTAAGTTTTATTCTATTCTTAAAAGCTTTTATTTTTCAGTGTTTTTACTTTCTAAATTTGTTTTATTAAAAAGACTATGTCACAACACTCCTTAGCCTAAGCCTACACTGGGTCAGGGTCACCCTGTCTTTCCATCTCCACATCCTGTCCCACTGGAAGAGCCATATGGACAAAACAACAGCATGAAATCGAGCACAAGAGAAAACAATGTAATCAGGAAATGCAGAACACAGGCTGTTTGAGGCTATTTCCAGAGCTGCATGGCATACTGTTTATAGTAAATTGTTTATAAGTAGAAGTATACTTTGAAATAACGATAAAAGTATAGCATGGTAACACATAAACCAGTAACATAATCATTTATCATTTATCAATTGTGTATGACACACAATTGTATCAACTCAGCTTGTATATAAACAGTAGGTTAGTTTATACCAGAATCACCGCAAGCATGTGAGTAATGAATGCATTGGCTATAAATGCTTTGTCTATGATTTTACAAAGGCTACGATGTCACTAGATGCATGAGTTTTTCAGCTCCATTATCATCTTGTGGAACCAATGTCCAGCATGTGGACCATCATTGACCAAGATGTTATGTAATGCATGACTGCATGTCCAAAGAAAGAAATCTAAGTTTACCACTTAAGCCTCATTGACACAGAGGTAAAAAATAATGGTTCTTTCTCTTCCGGCCTGTTTAAAGAATTGCCTATAATTCTGTCTATATGAAACTTCAGTTCCTACTTCTGATCTATTTGAATCCAGCTTCATTCACTACCACTGTACTTAACAGGTCTGCTTTAGGCCACCAATTATTTCTCTATCATATATTCAATGGCCTTTTCACTCAGTGCTTACCCACAGTTGACCACCTGTCCTTAAAGCTCTTTTCTCTAGTCTTCTCTGAATATACTTTTTCTTTCTATCTTTGTAACATATTTCCCTTCTCAGTTCCCTTTATGGGATATTTCATTCAGTCTAGCTCAGAAGCACTGGAGTTCTTCAAGACTTGCACTAAATTTCTCTTTCCAAGCAAAGATATTTTTCTAGGAAACCTCATCCAATACCCATGGCTCTTACTCATATTTGACTACTAACTTTTTTTTTTTAAGTTTTTGCCTTAGGGTGTCTGCACTCATCAGAGAGAAACAGAGAGAGAAAGTGAGAAATCACTCTCCAGGGGGAAATGACCATACCATAATCCCTTCTTCTCTTTGGATTTTGGGTAGGCATACACTTACCTAGAGTGATTTTCAAGCCACTGGGTCTGGGACTCAAACTGCGATCAGTCATGCGGGAGACCAGGGCCTTAATCACCACATCTCCTGCTGTTCCTAATTACAAACTTTTATATGTAGCTAGATTTCTTGTCTGAAGTTCAATCTCAGCTTCATATCTCTTCTTGGATGTTTCAAAAACAACTCAGATTCTGTATGTCCAGTATTAAGTTTATAATCTTCTTTCTACATCTGGTGTATTTCTAGTAGATAACACCACCATCCATCTGGTAGTACAAGACATAAATGTAAAACTAATCTTAAAAACATCTTTCTTCTTCATGCACCATATCAAATAATGCATCAATTTCTGCCCAGTTTACTTTTTAGATCTTCCTCAAATCTATCAGTAGTGCTAATCTCCATAATCAGCATCACTTAGTTCAAGCTGCCATCTCTGGCCTGTACCACTAAAAACAACATTCTTTAAACTATCTTTGTATATCCACTCTTGCCACTTCAAATTTATTCTCTACCCTGAAGCCACAGAAATAGTTTAGAACAGAGGTCAGCAAATTTTTTTCCTGTGAAAAAGACAAACAATAAATATTTTAAGCTTTGCAGAATATACAGTCTCTTGAAATTAGCCAATCCTGCCATTGTAGACCAAAAACATCCACAAAGAATGCGTGAATAAATGAAATGGTTGTGTTCCAATAAAACTTTATTTACAAGAAGTAGGTCAAATCTGACCTGCAGGATATTGTTTGCCAATCCTTATTTTAGGGGGAAAAAAAGACTGACCAAAAGCATCTCTTGCTTATGATTCCCCTATATTTTTAGATAAATACCAAAACAGAGGTCTGAAAGATCTGCCACCTAACTACCTCTCTTATCATCTACCTCCATCTCTTCCATACCTCCATTCTCTCCAAAATCTAGTTTTCTTTTTTCAGTTCCTCAAACGTCTCATATTTCTCCCTGCCACAGAGCTTTTGCCTTTTCTTTTTGTTTTTTTGACTGAAAACTTTAGACTCTGATAAATGCCCCAGGTTAACTATGTATCTTTCTTTCAAAGAACTGGCTACATATGCATTTTTACATTGCTTTGTGTCACTATTTGAATCATGTCTATCACTCCCAATAGATCAAACTCTTAAGAAGAAAGGTTGTGTATCTGTCTATTGTTACAGACCTAGCTCTTAGTATATCACTCGGTACAATTTAACCTCCCCCATACATGTCTACGGAATGGATGGATGAATAAATGGATGAATGAGCAAAAATACAAGATGAGAAATTATGGCTAAATTTGGTTAAAGGAAAGGAACTTGAATATTCTGGTGGTGCTGGAGAGCCACAGAATGATTTTGAACATAGTATACATTCATAATAAACATCGTATACATTTTTTTGGGGGGGAGAGGTTTTTGCTATAGGGTGCGTGCACTCGCCAGACAGACAGAGAGAGATATAGAGACAGAAAGCGAGAAATCACTCCCCAGGGGGGATGGTCACGCCGCAATCCCTTCTCCTCCATTCTCCTCTCGGAATCTTGGGCACGCACGCACACACGCCCGGCATGAGTTTTAAGCCACCGGGTCCGGGATGCGAACTGCGGTCGACTACGTGGGAGTCCAGTGACACAGCCATTACGCTAACTGCTGGTTCCCAACATAGTATACATTTGAAGACTGGCTTTAAATTACAGTAAACAGAAATTTTCCAAATGCTATGTATTGCTCCTTTTCCCTTGATATCTTATGTATAAGCCCTTCTTGTCTAAATTACAGTGAATAATTTTACATTTTTAAGGATATTGATATTTTTTCAACAAAATCATATGGTTGTTCTGTTATTTTTCATGTATGTAAGTTTTGTTGTTGTTGGAGAGGAATTTTTTTTTTTTTTTTTGCTATAGGGCATGTGCGCTCACCAGAAAGAGAGAGACAGATAGACAGAAAGCGAGAAATTGCCCCCAAGGGGGGATAGCCACGCTGCAATCCTTTCTCCATTCTCCTCTTGGGATCTTGGGCACTCACGCACACACGCCCGGCATGAGTTTAAGTCACCGGGTCCGGGACTCAAACTGTGGTCGACTACATGGGAGTTCAGCGACATAGCCATTATGCTAACTGTTGGTCCCAATCAGTACATATTCTAGTGGGATTTGGGCTAAGACTTCAGTATTCTGACTTGGGTGACTAATACCTTTGATATTTTGCAGCGATGTAGAAGCCAAGCCTGCAGAAAAAAAAAATTCAATAAAAAATTTTAGTTGATACATTACACATTATAGATTGGGCTACTCTTTACCACTCTATCAAAATTCCAGCACAGCCATAATTATTCAGCATGGGAGCTAGATATTAAATTTAAACCTCTCAATGTAGTTCACCTTTGTTTCAAAGAAAGAGGTCTGGGAACCTAACATTCAGATAGCATGAGGATTGATGATTCCCTGTGTGTGAATACATGGCTTGTTAGTCTCTCCTGGCTGGATTCCATAAAAACTCTTCTAGGTCATTGAACTAAATGGGAAAATATATGTTGGTCTTCTTAAAGAGATAACATCACTGACTTACTATTGAATTGTTCTTTAGTCCAACTAAAGCAGAGAGATTAGTCCTCATTCTGGTTGTGCTAGCATATATCACAGTTTCTACTCAGGAACTAGAAACGTTTGACCACGCAATGGCCAACTTTTGTTTCACAGCTCTCCTGTATCTAGAGTAACAAGGTTCTAATTAAAAGCAATAAGATAGTACATTTTTATATTCTTGTCTACAAAAACCTGTGACCACTTTGGATAGGAAATGTAGGGAGGATTGGCTGGCCCAGATCAATATTTCAAAATTAGGAAATAATACAGATGACTCAGCTCTCAAAAACTTAAGAATCATAGAAAGCAAGGCACAAAAACACACCAGTGCTGAAAAAGCAAATCCCAGGGCATCAAGAACTGGAGTCCTCAGTTTTGTAGGTTTAGTTGATTTAAATTTTGATGTGCTTTCATTTTTAAAATATTTTAAAACAGTAAGTACCCCAATAATATCTCAGTGATTGTGTCTAAGGAGTTCTAGATAGCCTAGAACTAGACTCATTTTACGTTTAGGAGAAGAGAAAAGCTAAGTAATTTGCCTAGGATCATTCAGAAAATAATAATAATAGTATAACAATAACAACTCAATAAGTGCAAACTGGCATGTAAAACAGAAATCTCTGAATTAAATATTATTAGTCACATTTTATAAATGGGTTAATAGAGCAATTCAGTAACTTTTTCAAAATCATATCACTGGTTGGGACCAGCAGTTAGCATAATGGCTATGTCACTGGACTCCCATGTAGTCGACTGCGGTTCAAGTCCCAGACCCAGTGGCTTAAACTCACGCCGGGCGTATGTGCATGCATGCCCAAGATCCCAAGAGGAGAAAGGAGGAGAAAGGATTGCAGCATGGCCATCCCCCCGGGGGGTGATTTCATGCTTTCTGTCTCTCTCTTTCTGGTGAGTGCATGCACCCTATAGCCAGAACCTCTCCAAAAAAATAATAATTTAAAAAATAATTAAAAAATCATATCACTGGTCAATGATGAATCTGGAATTAAAATAATACTTTTCACCCTATTTTCAAAGCTTACAGTATAACCCAACCAAACATTCTTCCATAATAGTATTTAGACTTTATTATTTTTCTTTACTACTTGTAATCTTTTAAAGACATAACATTCTCTGTCTTGAAATCATTTGGTCATCAGGATTTAATATATATTTATTTTTCATCCCAAGCAAACGTTTTTAAGCTTTTTCCTTCCTCATCATTTCCTTGAGTCCCCATGCTACCTCTCCTGTGCCCAGTGGCTCAATCCTTCATCATACCTACTGCAAGAGGCCAAGAGATTGTCTAAACCATGCTCCCATAGAATGATGTATTTAAAGGCTATCTGTACTATTTTTAAAATCTTCCAAAGATAGAAATTTCTGGGCTGGCCACATTGCCAGGAAAGAAACTAGATCTCAGTTATAATCCCAGTCCTGGCAAGTTTAAAAACATTATGGTAACAAGTACATGCCTGCCCAAATCTTATGAGACAGAGAAATGAAGGAAAGAGGATTGTGGTATGATTATAACCCACTTGGGGGAGAGAGTACTTTCTCTCTATTTCTCTTTCTCTCTTTCTCACTGGCGATTGCATATACTCTCTATCAATCAATCAATCATCGATCGAAAGTAGGAAACAACCTAATTTTTTTCATCACAGAGAAACATATTGTTACTTTGTCACCATAGACCTTATAGAACTCGAAAGATATTTTTTCTGCTTGAAACTAATTAAATCATTATTTTTGAAAGATATGTTTTTGATAATTCATATCTAAATGCCAATCAGAATTTCTAAATAACATGTTAACTAGTATTAGAAAAGCCAAAAGACATTAGCACTTTGCTTAACTCATATTGCCTTTATGTAGGCAAATGTTTGTGTTTAAACTTCAAGCAATACTAAAAATACTTTTCAGCTAGCCATCCTACTGTCTTCTTAAAACACATGAGACTTGGAAACCCAAGTTTGGAAAGCTTTGTCTAAAGGCTCTCTTGATGCATCTTATGATCCCATGCTGACCCCTCAAAATGCCTTCTGACATTGTGCAAGTTCCAATACCACCCCCTTATAATAATAATAATATGACTATTCTGGGGTGAGAAAACTCCTTTCTTTGGAAAAGTAGACTAGGTACTTCTTATTATTTTCTGGTGTGTGAGCTAGAAACAATTGTTGCACTCCAAACAAGACGATGTTTTTACACTATCACAATGCTAATGTTTTAGAGTAGTATAATATGAATTATAATATATGAATACAATGGTAATTCAAACAACCATTAAAATTATTGAAAATCTTGCAGGATATAAAACATTCTATATATGGGATTTTTTTAAATCCACAAATGCATTACTTTTACATTAAAAGGAGAATAATATTGAGGATAAAATAAAATAGAAGCCATTAGAATTGGTGGACAATGGGGACCAGCAGTTAGCGTAATGGCTATGTTGCTGGACTCCCATGTAGTCGACCGCGGTTTGCGTCCCGGACCCCGTGGCTTAAAACTCACGCTGGGTGTGTGTGCGTGCGTGCCCAAGATCCCGAGATGAGAATGGAGGAGAAGGGATTGCGGCGTGGCCATCCCCCCTGGGGGGTGATTTCTTGTTTTCTGTCTCTCTCTTTGTCTGTCTGGCGAGTGAGCGTATGCGCCCTATGGCAAAATCCTCTCAAAAATAAATAAATAAATAAATAAAGAATTGGTGGACAATAGGATGAATTTGAATTGTTAAACCGCTGACCCTTCCATAATCCAATGTCTTTAGTTTCACAATGATGAAATAACACAGAGTGATGCAAAAGAGACCAAAAGACTTTTCTAGATTAGAGAAAAGATGAAGGAAGGAGAATGAGGAGATGAAGAAGTGAAAAAGCAGAGGAGCCCAGAAAAAAGGTTCTAAAGAGGTAAAGTATGCCTGGTCCCAAGAGTAATCAGATGAAGCCCGTGCAGAACCATGACTCCTTAAAGGAACTTGATGGTTGCCGTGTTTTCCTCATTCAAAACTATTCCAGTACCCAGCCAAATTTCACATCTGCTCAATTGTTGTAAAATTCTTTTCAAAACTAACCTCCTTTTTCCACATTCAATCTGAATGAGCCATTCACCTGATCTTCAATGTTGTACATCTGTGTATTTGTTTCTTGCCTCTTCTGTCTAGGATTTCTTGTATAGAAAGGCAAATATGGGACCAACTCAGTGGTGCGCTGGTAACACACACTGCTCAAGTGAGCTGATCCATACAGATCACAGGTTCAGTTTATTTATTGACCTGTACATCTGTACATTCCAGGCATTCATGCCCATATCCCAGGCTGGCTGGAAAGGGTAGGGGGAATCCCAGTATGAGACACTGTTGAGACTACTTATCTCTCTCACTCCTCTCTTTCACTTCGTAAATAGCTATAAAGGAAGGGTGTGTGTAGGTGTGTGTGTTTGAAGCTACTGATTTGTGTGTGTAGCTCAGTTACAGAAACTACAGTAAGCTAGTTGGTGCTAGGTAATGTTCATCAATATTACCAATCAGGATTGTTGTTTAACTGATCTTTGTAAAATAATAAAGCTAGATTTTTTTTTTTTCAGGTAAGCCACTTGAGTTTCTTGAGTATTCTGGTTATCAGTTCCTTGTCTGTGGCATTGTTCACAAAAATATTCTCCCATTTTGAAGGTTGGGGATTCACACTAATTACGATATCTTTTGCTATGCAGAAATGTCTTAATCTGATGTAATTCCACTTGTCTATTTTTGGGATTATTGCCTGTGTTTTGGCAGTCTTATTTAAGAAGTCTTTGCCTACTCCGCTGTCTCCCAGAGTTTCCCAAGTGTTTCTACAAGTAATTTTATAGTTTGAGGTCTTAGGTTTAGATCTGTGATCCACATTGAGTTGATTTTTGTTAATGATGAGAGACTGGGGTCCAGATTCATCTTTCTGCAGGTGTGTACCCAGTTTTTCCAGCACCATTTGCTTAAGAGGTTTTCTTTTTCTCATTGGATTGACTGTTGCCCTTTGTCAAAAGTCAGTTGTTTGTATGTTTTGGGTTTATTTCTGGGATCTGTATTCTGTTCTATGGGTCCACCTGTCTGTTTTTGTGCCAATACCATGCTGTTTTGATTATCACAGCTTTCTAATATATTTTGGGGCCGGGGGTGAAACGCTTCCTACTCCACTCTTGCACAGGATTGCTTTGACAATATGAGGTCTTTTATGATTCCAGACAAATTCTATGATTGTCTCTTCTAGATCTGTGAAGAATATCTCTGGTATTTTGATTGGAATTGTGTTAAATATGTAGATTAATTTGGGTAGGATTGCCATTTTGATTATGTTAATTCTTCCAATCCAGGAACATAGGATGCCCTTCTAGTTGTTTACTGTAATTTTTAATTTCTTTTTTCATATTTTCAGTGTTGCTTGTAGAGGTCTTCAACTTCCTTAGTTAGCTTTATTCCTAGGTATTTTATACTTTTTGTGCTTATGGTACGTGGGATTACTTTCCTCAATTCTACCTCAGTCTGCTTGTTGTTGGTGTATAGAAATGCTATAGCGTTTTGTATGTTGATTTTATTTCCTGCCACTTTACTGTATTCATTTATCACTTCCAGGAGTTTTTCATCAATACCTTTAGGTCTTCTATGTATACAATCATGACATCTGGAAATAGAAATAATTTCACCTCTTTTTTTTCCTATTTGAATGCCTTTTGTTTTATTCTCTCTTTTTTTTTTTAATTGCATTGGCGAAGACTTCCAGCACTATATTGAAAAGCGAGCTGAACAAACAACTCTCTAAGGGAGACATACAAACAGCCAAAAAGCAGATGAAAAAATTCTCAACATACCTTATCATAAGGGAGATGAAAATCAAAACTACAATGAGACATCAACCTAACCCAATCAGAATGGCTAATTTAAAAAAAAAAATAGTGATAAGTGATGGTGAGGCTGTGGTGAAAAGAGAACTCTCCTACACTGTTGTTAGGAAGGTAAATTAGTACAGACACTGTGGAGAACAACATGGAGGTTCCTCAAAGTTGTACAAATAGAACTACCATCTGACTCAGCAATTCCACTCCTGGATGTCTACCCAAAGGATGGGAAAATTCTCAGTCAGAAAAGTTCTTGCACATCCATATTTATTCACAACTGCTAAGACGTGGAACCAACCCAAATGCTGAGGAACAGAGGAATGGATTGAAACAGGGTGGCACATATTCTCTATGGAATATTCCTCAGCCATAAGAAACAAGACCCTATCTATGTTTATTCACTACTGCTAAGACATGGAACCAACCCAAATGCTGAGGAACAGAGGAATGGATTGAAACAGTGTGGCACATACTCTCTATGGAATATTTCTCAGCCATAAGAAACGACAAGAGCCTGGATTTTCGCAAAAAGTGGATGAATATGGAAGATTAACTGCTTAGTGAAGCAAGCCAGGCTATGAAGAAGAGGTATTGTATATCTCCACTTAATATATACCAACTATCAACATTCTATGGAAGAAACAGAAAGATTACTGGAGATAATGTGGGAATAGCATAATAGATTGGAGTATACTGAGAAAGACAGAATCAAGAAAAAAAATAGCCAAGATATTTAAGGGACACAGAAATGGAGGATTGTCTATTGATGGATAACATGTATGATATTGTCAACTGGGTGGTATGAAGTGTATTCATGGTGGGTAAATTCATTTCACAAGCTGTAGTAATGTACAATGATTGAATTTTAAAATAATAAACAATTTAAAAAATATTTTTAAAATCTGATAAAAATGATAATAAAGCTAAGTATTAAGAAAGGTACTGCTTTTGAAACATCTAGGAATTGTCAGTGAAAATAGCTTTGATTCTCTCCAAAGAATGTGTCCCTAGAGTCTTTTTCTGGTACTGATTTTTCTTTATTTCTGTCTATTGGGCAGCTACTCTCTTTCTTTGTCTCTTCTGGTCACTCCTGCATTCCATCACTCTGGCTCCAGAAGATTCCTGGGTATGACCAAAATCTTTGCCTACTCCAATGTCTCCCAGAGTTTTCCAGTGTTTTCCACCAGTTCATATTTTAGAGCTATTTTAGTTTGAGCAGAAAGTACAAAGAGTTCCCATATACCTCCTGCCCCTCCACACATATACAACAGCCTCCTCCACTATCAACATTCAGCACTAAAGTGATTCATTGGTTACAATCTTTGAATCTTTAACTGAGATCATTCCGTGATTTACCTTAGGGGTCATTCTTGGTGTGGTACCTTCTATGAGCTTTGACAAATATCTAGTACTACTCAGTATTATAGTATCATACAGAGTAGGTTTACTACCCTAAAAATATGTATGTATTTGTTAATTGTCTTAGTTCTCATAATAAACCATAAGGTTCTTCAAGGGAGGGGCTAAATTTTTATTGATCATAGGATTCCCTGCAATAAAATGGACAGTGACCTATATAAAATTGAGAATAAAAATATTAATTGAATTGGTAATTTGTGGTGCTGTAATGTAGAAAGAAAAGTGTACATCATGTATGATGCTTAATTCTGTTGAAATGTGATCCTATTCCATCGGAGAACTGTCTGCAGATCCCTGTTATCCAGGGAATAAATTTCTCTCTCAACTCATTTAAAACCTGGGGTACATGTTATAGATTGTGATGGGCCAAAGAATTAAGATTGCCATGTTTTGCTTTTGTTTTTGTTTTTGTTTGTTGGCTTATGCCAGCAGGTGCATGTGCACATGTGTGAGAAAGGGCTAGAGAGAAAGAAAAAGAGAGAAAATACCCCCTCCCCCAATGGGATGTAGTCATGCCACAATTCCTCCTCCCATTCTCCATTTTATCAGGACCCTGAAGTCATGTGCATGCTTTTCAAACTGCTGGGGCTGGGACTTAAACCGTGGTTGGCCTTGGTAAATCCTGCATCCTCTGCATAGTATGCACTGTGGGGCTGACCCCAAGATTGTCAATTTTAGAATTAAACATTTTGGTAGAGCAGTTGTACTACTGAACCTACAGGGAAAGGACCTAAGTTTGCATCCTGGGACCTCCCCGATCACAGTAGGCTAATCCAGACAGGCTGGAGGCTGGAGATGAGGGGCAAGGGTCACAATGTGGCAAGACCTTTTTGGGGTTCCTGTCTATCTCTCTCTCTGTCCATATTTCTCTCTTCCTCTTTCTATTGAAATAAATAAATAAATATAAAAAAAGATTTAAAAGGAATTAAATAGCTAGAAAAAAAGTAGTGCAAACAGAAAAGGCAACTAAATATGTTACCTTTTTTCTTTCCTTTTTTTGCAAAAAAAACAGTAACTCATCTTCTTTTTTCACAGTATTGGTTTACTCTTTCAGGGGTGTTAATTGCAGAAATGTAGTATATGCAATGACAAGAATATACTGATGATGAATGAATTGTTATAAGAAAAGAGCAATTTTGATGGAATTACTATTTCTTTGCATTTTCCTGAAGATAATCACTCTAGAGTATCAGTTAAGCTTTAAAAGAGAGGTAAGATATTTGTGGGAAGTATTACCAATTTCTTGTAAAAATTATTTTGCTTTAAAGATTTTTAAATGATTGATTTTGGAAATTTTATGGTGCACCCAATGTACTGTCTAAAACCAGTTCATTGAAATTAAAGAAAATATGTTACCATCAAGCACTTATTTTCTTTAATATATTGAAGAAATTTTGGCATTATACGAGTTATGAAAATAAAGAACATATCTTCATATTTATTTTGTTGTATTGTATTTCAGTGACTATGATGCAATGGCTGTAAATGTTTAAAATATTCAAATGTGAGATAGCATTTCATGTCAGCGCCAATAAAATGCCTAAAATATTTTAAGTACTGGAGACTGTGGATGTCAGTTGCATTATGCATCTCCCTGATGATTTGAACTGTGAATTGATGTGTGGAACATGTGAAGGATATTGTAATGTTTTCATTTAAACATTGTAAGTTAAATCATCATCACTTATTATGACATTCTGAACTTAATCCATAAATAAAACTTTATTATTTTTTAATAAGCAATGTATTATAAATTATTTCCATAAAACAAATGTTCTGGCAAAAGAGAAAAGTAGTATGTCCTATTTAAGTAGAATTCATATTTTCTGGCCTATCATAAAAATATTTCACAATCTTAATATATGTGCCATTTTCCTAAATGCTATAAATATTAGCTCAAATGCAAGGTATTTCTGTCTTAAGGCATAATGCTATGATATTCACACACATATATATATGTGATATATTTATAGAAACTACAAGAGAACAATCATTCACATTCTCCTCAAAGCACTGCAGCTTAATGCAACAAGTTTTAGATGTTTGCTTTGGTCGGCATAGTGTTTTTTTGTAATGTATTTGAAAGGTTTTAAGTAATGCGTGGACTTTCCAGTGTATCCACAGACTCCACCCCTCCCTATTATATTTCTCCATCCCAGGTCACACATTAGTGTTTTCTATTAGGCATCGATGATGTTTCAGTTTGTTACCTGATCTGCAGCACTACGCATATGACTCTTCACATTGCTTAGTTACGGATCCATCTCAACTGCTACCCTCTAAGCATCTTAAAAAATAAGGGCTATGTCCCGTTCAACTTTGTGTTTTCCAAAGTGCTTTACACAAAGCAGACATCCAATAAAAATTTACTGAAATACTATTTGAAAAAGTGGGAAACAGCTTCAGCATATATAAGATATACTCTCTGAACATTTAAAAAATTAAACGTGAATTTAATATTTATAAAACAAATGTCTTAAGGAAAATTACAATCTCTGATAATAAAATAATTATCCCTTGATGAATTAATAAAAACATAAAACAGTTGGTATTTTCTTAGTCTTATTATTTTTCGTGTGATCTGAATTTTTATTACCAGAGTCTAAGATTATCAGCTTTTTAATTTAATGTTTATTTCATCAAAGCATTAAATGTATATATTTTTTAAAGTGAAATATTTCAATGAACACATAATAAATAAATCCTGATAATGTTGTGTGTGCGTGCCCTGTGTGTGTGTATGTAAAGGTAATGATAAAAATTTAATGAGAACATAAATTGGAGCCAGTACATGGTCTGACGGTTAAGGGGGCTGGATCCCACATGACAGACCATGTGGTTCACGTCCTGGAGCTAGTGGCTTGGAAAACACACCAGGCACAGGTGCGTGGGTACCTAAAATCCTGAGGGAGGGAGAAATGAAAGAGAAAGATTGGGACATGACCACTTTCCAGAGGGAAGTGCTTTCTCACTTTCTCTGTCTCTCTTTTGAAATTATACATGCCCTCTGCCAAATTAAAATAATAATAATAAGATGACTATAATCATTGGGTTAAGAAAAGGATTCCAAGAAAAAAAAAAGTACATTTGAAGTCTCTTCTCATTCCATTAAAAGTCACTGACCATTCTGAAAATGTCATTAGTGGATATCAGAATTATCTTGTTTTAGTCAAATAAGCAAGTATATAGTGAGCATTCATATGTTTTTCATGTGAGGTCACTTGTAATCCGTGAAAAATTATTTAGGAATTCAAACAGTTATTTTAGAATAATAAAGATATGAGAATGTTTTTTACTCTAAAGATTTTTATATTATGCAGATAAATTTATCATGGACATAATCACCAGAAAATTCCCTTAAACAAAGACGACCCTATCCAAACCAGGCATGAAAGAAAACGTTTCATAACTAATGTAACTTATTTTGCTAGTCAGAAATTTTACATATTTTCCCATTTTCTTTTATATCATTCAAATGATTTTTAAAAGGATCAAAATAACAACACGATAAAAATTACTGTAAAGGAGAAAAATATATGTCTTTGTAATTATGTCACTCATAGTCTTTTGAAGATGGCTATGTCTTACAAATACTATATCAGCAATGCTTACAAAGATATTTCTTAAACCCAGCAATGGATGACTCTTTCCTCATGAATTTAATTTTAATAACAAGCTCTGCTTTTCATTCATGAAAGAATCACGAAGCACATCTAAATAAGCACCAGGATGTAGCTGGTAACTATATCAATATAGCCAGGTAAAAAGTAAAAAAGAATCCATCAAATAGTTTGGCTGCACACTATACACACATTTTATAAAAAGGAATTTTCTGTTATTCAGATGGAAGCATTTGAATTACTTTATAATCAACACTGCTGACTTATAATTAGAAAAATTAAAATAATACAAATAAAATGAAAACTTTTGCTATTTCTATTGTGTCAGACAGCTGAGAATTTATGAAATAATGCACATGACTTTGTACTGTCCTTTTTATCTAGTATGTTTTCAGTTCCAAAGTTGAACTAGAAACAGAAAGCGAAGGATTTCAGAGTGACAGTACTATGACATTTCATTATCAAAAAGGTGATGAAAGCTCCATGAAAAAAACGTGCAAAATCCACATAAGGATCATACTAATTTAGTTTTTATTTTTATTTATTTTTTTAGAGATTTTTTTGCTATAGGCTATGTGAATTTGCCAGAGAGAAACAGAAAGCAAGAAATCACTCCCTAAGGGGGGTGGCCACACCGCAGTCCCTTCTCCTCCATTCTCCTCTTGGGATTTTGGGCACACATACACACATGCCCGGCATGAGTTTCAAGCTGCTGGGTCTGGGACTCAAACCATGGTCGACTACATGGGAGTGCACCAACATAACCACTACACCAAATGCTACTTCACTCATTTTTTTAAAAATCATTCATCAGACGTGAATTCTTAATGAAAGACTCCTAATTATCTTGATTTGCAAGTCTGTGGAATTTATTAACTTCTTCAAACTGAAAATCTCTAGGGTGAGAAAATACTTCATTTTTATGTATATTCTGTCAACACAGAGCACTTTACCAAGTCCACCCAGTCAGGATATGTAGCTAACCAGGAGAAGGAGGTTTTAATCTATAGAGGTGATTATAGCTTCATTTTATTTGCAATTTGAGATGGAAGTCAGGTTTGGTGATGGCTTCTTAGGCCACTACCTGTTAAGCCTTATTTCAAGGCAAACTTAAAATTCCATTTAAGAGATAGTAGCATTTTAGAATTCCTTACACGGGGTAGGTTGTACTGTGGTCTGGGAGTAGTTTGTTTGGATTTCATTTTTGGCTCTGTTTTTTGCTTTGGCTTTGACCTCTCCACACTTCAGTTTCACTACCACTAATAGTCAAATAAAAAATATTATGCAGCATAATATTGTTTCATAAATTAAATTTAATAATGGACATTAACTGCAGGGCATAAAGTGCTGTTCAAAAAGGTTAGCACTAACATGGATAAATGACCTTGAGGAAATTTCTGAACTCAAAATAATTTCTAGTATATCTTAATGGTATTTGCCCCAGCCCTTTTCTTAAAATAAAGGGTCATGGTGAAATGCATATTTATTGGTTCTATTCTTTACAGAAGGGTTTGTAAACTTTATTTTTAATGCATATTTAGGCAAAAGGTGGCAAGATAAATTAGGCCTCCTAGTCATCATTTGGTGCTTCCTGCCTTAGAATAAAAATAAGAAAAAAAGACTTTTTAAGTGAGTAATTCATCCATAAGCAGCTTCTATTTTTTTTCCTAGCTAAAATTTAATTTATGCTCACAGTAAAAGAAAACCAATAAAGAACCTGATATAAACATGTTTTAAAGAAATACAACAAATTACTCATAATCCCATAATTGATAAGTAATTACTTTCAGAATTTTATTTTCTTTATGTAATTTGTATCTATCCATCCATACATGAGAAAACTTCAAAAAGTTTGTGGAAAAATGGAATTAAAGTACAAGGGTTTTTTTGGTGTAAACATTTTTGAAGTTCTGTGCATAGTTTTTTATTTTCTTCAGTTTTGCTATAGAGTATGTGCACTCTCCAGGGTGCAAGAGAGAGAGAAAGTGAGACATCACCCTCCATGGGGCATGGCCCTGCATCGATTCCTTCCCCGATAGCCTTCTCAGGATTTGGGGCACATGAACACATGGTCTGATATGATTTTCAAGTCACCAGTCCAGGACTTGAACAACACAGTGGCCATGTGGGATTCAGCCACTTTAACCTCTACACTATCAGCTGGCCCTCTCCATGTACTTCTTGAAGTTTTCTTTTATGGCTAAAAGATAGAACAGTTCACTTACTAGAGTTCCAAATAGTAATAGTCAAACTATATAGTACTTTAATTCATCAACTCAGTGAAAATGTTAAAGTTATTGATCATTTTCAATGAATAGTAATTTTTTAAAATAACCTTTATTTAGGAAAACTGGGTGAGATGTCATCCTGAGCACAAGCATCACTCTTTCTCTCATCTCCCTCTTAAAGTACTAAAGGTAAATAAGAAAGAAGAAGGGGAATTAACGTAACCTCTGGAAAGTCAGTATCTGTGCAGATTAACCAATGGCTTGCTCTCTCTATCTGCTTTACTTTCCATCTTGGCCACACCACACTCTATGACATAGGGAGCCAAGGCTTCCTTGCTTCCTTGCACATCGGCTTCTGTGTTGGTTATGTGAAAAACTGTAGTGTGCAAAAGGAATAGAAGCTAAGGTGGGTCTCCTCACTAGAACATGTTTGTAGCAGCTGGAGAGCAGCCATGACTTCCATTGCTGCTTGAAACCTCTTTACCCTGTCCTAGACCCTTGTTCTCAAAAAAAGCTATCCCCACTGTGATTCTACCTTCCAAGGACACCCTGGGGTTCTAGGCTCTGTTCACTTATTTTTCTCTTCTCACTTTTGTGCTTTTTTCTGTATATCCCAATTTTTTCTTATCTCTGTGCTTCAGTGTGGAAATTTTCCTCTGAACACTAATCCAGTTCATAATCCCTACTTTGCATCATCTTCTGTTAAATTTACTTACGGAGTTAATTTTAGTTATCATAATTTTTATTCTTGAATTTTCCATTTGATTCTATTTGTAGTTTCCAGCTCTCAAATGAAATTCTCCATCTTATTTTCTGGTTTATCAAATATGCTATTTTAATACATTATTTATTTTAGGGCTAATGTCTGTTAAAATCCAGTGTTGGGATCACATAAATCTGTTTATTTTTGTTTTGGTCATTTCATCTTATATTCAGGTATTCCACAATTTTCAATTTGCATAAAAAACCTTGATTATGAATTCTTATAAAGATAATCTGAGATTCTTATGTTTTAATTCCTCATATAAGATTTCCTTTTGTGTTAGCAGAATATTATGAAGGATTTGATAGCCTTAAATTGAAAGGATATTTGAGACCAGCTGATGGAATAATGGTTACATCACTGGACTCTCACGTAGTTGACTGTTGTTTGAGTCCCAGACCTGGTGGCTAAACTCATACTGGGCTTGTGTGCATGTGTGTCCAAAATCCCAAGAGAAGATTGGAGGAGAAGGGATTGTAGTGTGGCCTTCCCAGCTGGGGAGGTGATTTCTAGCTTTCTGTCTTTCTGTCTCTCTCTGTCTCTTTGGAGAGCACATGCGCCCTATAGCAAAAAATCTCTAACAAGAAATTGGTAGGATATTAAATTAATGCAAACATATATTTCAGTATCTGTGAAGAGTGTTTTATTTCTGATTTGCCCTTCTTTCTGCTGAGATGCAAATCTTAATGGGTCCTGTGATATCCTGGGCTGTTAATTGATGGCCCTTGTTGTGAGTTCAAATCTTTTTTTCTTCTAGCATTTTATGACTTCTGAAGGCTCTGTTTAGCTTTTCAACCTCCCATCTACTACTTTCTATACAGGTTCTCAGCCTCCCAGCTATGTCTTATGAATTAGAAAATGCCTCAAGATTCAGAATTTTGGGTTCATTTATCTACATGTTTCTCATCTCTGGGACATTGACCTCTTTAGTTCTGGCTGATTTCCTGGTTTATCTAATGCCATCAAACAGATTTTTAGAAAATATTTCATCAAGATTTAGCCATTATTAGAGGTGGGAGGATTAGCTCAATATAAGTTACTTCATAAAAACAGCCAAAATCAAAATGAAAAAAACTGAATAACAAAGATGTAGCAAAAATAGAAAACAATATGGCATATTTTTAAAAATCTAAAACTTGAACCAAAAAATGAGAGATATATATTGAAAGATAGTTGAAATAAATCAATATAGATATATCTCTTTGGCCACCAAAGGACACTTTATAGAAAAAAAAAATACATTCCATATCTGAGTCACAGGGAATACGAGATGAGCTTAGAGCATCTCGTTATGCCAGAAATCTAAAAAGTGTTCAAAGTTCCAAGTTACGGGATATAACCCAAAGATAAAGGAACCAGTTTCAATACATCTTGTGGCTGAATATGTGATAATTCAAGGATCAACTAAATAATGCTAAAATAGATTACACAAAAGACCCCATGTTTACACGATGATCTAAATAAATAGAGAGAAGAGAAAAGAACATTTTCCCTTTTGTAGAGTGGCAACTAGTAAATATAAAAGAAACAATGGGGCTAGAAAATTACAGTAGAAATGAAATTAGTTGTGGATGCAATTTTGGTGAGAAACAGAATACGTATATAACGCAAAGTATTTCCCCTTCGAAAACCTAATAAACCACATAGGGAAACAGTAACTTTTCAGTGAACTCTAGTGGACACTGCCTTACATAGTGATCTAAATGAACATGTTAGGACAAATCAATCTCATATTTCTCTTGATGTTGAAAAGGATGAATACTTCCTGTGGTATTCCTGCCCCAAAATGCCAAATCTAACCAGAAAATGTCAAGACACTTTCACATTGAAGAATATTCTACAAAGAAACTGGCTGTTCTCTTCAAAAAATATTAAGAGGAAGAAAAACAAACACTGGAAAACTAAGAAGACTAAAGATATAGGACAACTATCAATAGCTTCTGTGCATGATTCTGGATTGCATTTTGTGTTAGGACAGAGAAGTAAGTATTGGGAAAAATTGATAAAAATTGGATATACATTGGATATAAGATGATAGCATTACATCAGTGTTGAATTTTCTGACTTTAATAGTTGTACTGTGCTTATGCTAAAGAATGTCCTGATTTTTAAGAAATATACACTAAAGTAGTATATGTGTATCTCACATTCACATCTATAGAGAAAGAGAGAGGAAATGGGCCACAACACACCAACTGATAAATCTAGTTAAAGGTAATATGGGAATTCCTTGTGCTATTTTTGGCAATTTTTCTGTACATTTTAATTATATAAGAATAAAAGAAAGAGCTGGCAGGTGGCATGGTGGTTAAGGGCCCTGTAATCCCATGTGGCTGACTGCGGTTCAAGTCCCAGACTTGGCAGCTTACTTTCTCAACCCCTGTCTCCCCCCCCCCCCCCCCCACCACACACACACACACATTCACTCTGTCCCTCTCTCTGGTCAAATTAAAATAAGTAAGTAAATAAATAAAGTTAAAATAAAATAATTACTTTTAAAAAAGAATAAATGGACTACAAACAAATAAAAAGACTAGATGACAAACTTTTTCTAAAACTATTAAATGTAAATGGGTATAATCCAAACCTTGTGAGCAAGAAGATGCCTGTGATATTTGTAACTATGTAAAAGGAAGCAATGAGCAAAAAATATAAATATAATATCCTGACAAAAAAATAAGCAACAGGTAGTTTTTAAGGAAAATATACAAATAGGCTTATGCATGTTAAAGTGTATTCAGATGTGCTCATGAAAAAAATTGAAACTACACTGAGATATTTGGTATATTTTATAACATAATGCTTGCCAAGAATGTGGGAAAACAGGTATTCTTATCTGTTGCTGGTAGAAAAGTGACATGGTGCAAACCCATTAGACAGTTGACCCCTTGTACAATATCTAGCAAAATTATACACAGATTTACTCTTTGACCTAGTAATCTCATTTTTAAGAATCTGTCCTAATGCTATAAAAATATTTTTCAATGTGTGAATGAAACCAATAAGTGCCAAATATCCATAAACACAGATATTTAATATATTAGTATTCATCCACACAATGGAGTGTTGTGTCTTTGAAAAGAAAAACTTTAGCTCTCTTCATACTATATTCTATTTAATGGTTCCAGGACATATATTTAGGTGGAAAAAAATAAAAATGGAATAAAAGTATGTCATATACCACCATGTATATAAGGGAAGAGGAAAGAAAATAATGTTGTATTATATGATTGCTTATGTAAAAATAGAACAGAAGGATTAGCTAAAAAACAGATTGCCTTTAACAGAGTTGAGAGAAAAGGCAGGAGGAAACAGAAGAATATATATTCTTTTTTATAATTGACAAAATCAAACATTACTAAAAGTCTGTGTGTGTAGTGTGTGTGTGTGTATGCAAGTGTGTATGCATGTGCACATGCAAGCAAAAGGGATGAAGGGAGAGAGAAACTATGTTAGCCTTAGTAAACCTTGATTTAGATTGGTATTGAAAAAGTTATGGAGGGAACCAGCAGTTAGCGTAATGGCTATGTCGCTGGACTCCCACGTAGTCGACCGCGGTTCGCATCCTGGACCCGGTGGCTTAAACTCACGCTGGGCACCTGTGCGTGCGTGCCCAAGATCCCGAGAGGAGAATGGACGAGAAGGGATTGTGGTGTGACCATCCCCCCTGGGGGGTGATTTCTCACTTTCTGTCTCTATGTCTCTCTCTGTCTGACTGGCAAGCGCACGCACCCTATAGCGAAAATCTCTCCCCCCAAAAAAAAAAAAAGTTATGGAAAAATACTGAAGGGGATGTTTACACTGGATTCCTGTAGTTGGGGGTGAGGTGAGTCTTGAAGAAGGCAATAATAAGAAAAAGAGGAAGAAAGGGAAAAAGAAGAAAAAGAAAATTTTTAAAATAGAGTATCCTCTGGAAACATAAAAATAAAATTAAACAAAGCAATAGTATCCAATTTATTAAACTTGTATTTGTATGCATAAAGGTGCATTTAGAAGGGATGACCACTGGAATATTAATGTTTTTCACAGGGTGTAGGATTTTAGATCATATTTACATTACTCTTTATGTTTATGTATTATTTCTCTTTCTTGAGAATAACTACAAGAAAAACATCTTGTGGTGAAGGTTCTAAGACCTGTGATCTGGGTGAGATGAGAATCCACAGGTGAGTTGTTGATTTCCACAGTCCTACTGAGATTACTAAACTTATTGCTTCCATCAGTATTGAACCAAGAGTTGAGGTTGAAGTCACCATGGCAGATGCTTAAGTCAACTATTTTAGTAAATTGATTATTAGCTGTTAAAACAAAAAGACATTGCATTATTTATAAAACCTGAAGAATACAGTAAAGTAAGTTCCATTCTGGACAAAAAGAACTAGTACATACCAATGAAGAATAAGCAATGAGTAATACTCCAAAGGAAAATGTGTCCAAGATGCGAACAGTCAATAGATAAAAATAGATAAAATGTAGAGTACATACACATTTGAAAAAAATATAACTGTTCTGTGCATCTTTTTTGTTTGTTTGTTTGTTTGTTTTGTTTTTGCTAGAGGACACCTGTGCTGGCTGGAGAGTGAGAGCAAGAGTGAGAAAGTGAGAAAACACCCTCTATGGGGAATGGTCATACCCAATCCCTTCTCCTCCATTTCTTCCTCTTTTTCAGGACTTTGGGCACACACACACACACACACACACACACACACACACACATATGCCTGGTGTGTTTCTCAAGCCTACGGGTCAAGTACTAAACCCCATGTAGAATCTAACCACCTTCACCATGCCATGGGCTGGTCCCATATATAACTGTTAGAAATCAAATAAATGCAAAAAAGGCGACTGACAGGGGATTGAGCAGGAAATAAAGGAAGTCAAGGGTTACTCATTGGTTAACAGCCTGAGCAACTGGAAGGATGAATGGTTGTGGATGATGTGGGGAACATTGTGAGGAAAGGAGGGAAGGTGAGGATTCTGGTTTTAAGTTGAGATATTTATGAGACATTCACTTCGACAAAGCCTGTCAAGCTAGATCTATGAGTCTGCAGTCTAGGAAAGAGGTACAGGCTAGAGCTATAAATATGAGTATTTCTCACAAAGAGATAATATTTAAAACTATTAAACTAGATAAATGAAGAAAGTTTGCATATAATGTAATTCCAAGGACTGAGTTCTTGAGTTCTCTAATGTTCAGAGAATAGGGAAAAGTAGATGAACCAATCTGTGAGGTAAAAGGAAAATCAAGACACTATGGTTGCCTGAAGGAAAAAATAAAAACTTTCCTGGAAAATAATACAAATCAGTGAGATATTAATTGAGAACTTATTGTTGTATTTAATAATATGAAGGTCACTGAAAATAATATAAGTTTCAGGGAAGTAGATTCAGGGAGTATGAGAGACTAGAAGAGGATCTCCAGATAGTAAGGTTGGAAAACTCAGGAGAATTTTGTTATGGGAGGGAAATACCTTCTTGTATTTTTTTTTTTTTTTTTGGGGGGGGGGTAGTTTTTTGCTACAGGGCATGTGCGCTCTCCAGAAAGACAGACAAACAGACAGAAAGCGAGAAATCACCCCCAAGGAGGGTTGGCCACGCTGCAATCCCTTCTCCATTCTCCTCTTGGGATCTTGGGCACACACACACGCTCCCAGCGTGAGTTTAAGCCACTGGATTTGGGATTCAAACCGCAGTCGACTATATGGGAGTTCAGCAACGTAGCCATTACACCAACTGCTGTTCTCACCTTCTTGTATTTTAGCTGAACTTAAGCTTGTAGATTTCCTTCTCCATGACATGAAAGAATCAGTGTTAAATCACTGAATAAGTAACCTTCTATACACATATCTGTCTTCCAATTTTGAAAATCAAATTAAACAAATTATTGTATGTATAAATTAAATGTTTAGGCTTTATAAGTGAAACTGTAATTTTTATCCATCTGTTTAATTAAAAAGATGTTAATATTTATATTATCACGTCCTGATAAATTTTCTTTCATTTGAACCCAGAGTGTCAGAGAGAGAACATGTAAGGCTTGTCTGATTTTCAAGAGCAAGCCTTTCTTATTGCAGATATGTCTCTCCAGGTCATTTATGGAGAGACTCACATCTTTATACTGGCTAAATAAAAAGCTGGCATAGACTTCATGTCTGTACCCAAGGTTGGTTATGCAAAAGAGTCTTTGTCCTGACAGATAATGTTCTCCTACTGAAGTGTTTTATTTTGATTACGATTTGGATTTGGTTTAAATTTTTTTCGTTAATATTTTTCTTTGCAAAGCTACAAAGAATTATTAATGTCATTGCCTGATGGTGCACATTTCAATGTGACTTGATCCTTAAAATCTCCGCCATCCAATATAGCAGCCAACAAGTGGCTATCAAACACTTATTCATGTGCTTAGTGCACTGAGGAGCTAAATTTTCTGTTTTATTTAGTTGTAATTAATCTACATTTCTAAAATGAACTATTCAAAAATATTTTCCCATTAAATAAACTTTATTGTTTTATATGGCTATATCTCCCTTTAACCACTGAAAATTTAGCTAATGAAAATTTGGTTAAACTGAGATGAAGTATAAGTATAAAACACAGCAGATTTGAATATTTAGAATGAAAAAAGAAGGCAAAATACATACCAAGTAAATTTTATATTTACTACCTGTTGAAGTGATAATTGTTTGAATACATTGGGTTAAATAAAACACATAAAAATAAAATATTTAAGAAATTTTATTTAGTCACAAGATATTTTAATCTAAAATATGATTTTAAATGTCAATTGTACTTTTTTAATATAGCTAGTGAAAAATGTTAAATTATATAAATGACTCACTGTATATTTCTTCTGGACAGCACTGGTGTAGGTTAGACAAACTCAGTGCCAGATGAATAAGAAGGTTAAAAAAGTTGCCACAGTTATGAGGCATCTTTCCTTCTGTTATGCAAAGTGTTTTCAACCTTTCTAATCCCTTGCCTCTGTAACTTCAGAATTAGTAAGGAGAAACTACAGGGGCCTAGGGCCACCGTTTTTTCTCTAATTTTTTTAGAACTATTCATTTTATTTTCTGTATTATTATTATTATTATTATTATTATTGTTAGTATTATTTTTAAATTGGATCAGAGAGAGAGAGAAGAACAGGGGGTGGGGGAGGGGAGGGAGAATGGGAAAGTAAGCCACCAGGTCTGGGATTGAGCCATGATCGGCCATGTGGAAGTCCAGTACCTTAACCACCATGCATCTGCCAGCCCCGGGTATCACCTTTTTAGAATTAGTGCCTAACAACATAAATGGTATTAGGGAAGACAGTGAGTATTCATTCTGGGATTCATTGGTTCAATAGGAAACTTAATCATTACTTATTGATAAAGAAAATATAGGAAAGTGATGGGGAAATAAGCACTCATTTCCTGAAGGTTTTCTGGTAAATTAGTTTAAAGAAAAGGAAAAACAAATCAATCTATAAGAATACCTTACAAAAGAGATATTATAGCATTTGTATTCCAAGTTGATCAATTAAAATACATACCAACACTTGATGAGCTTTATTTTCTGTTTATCAGTGCTTTTTCTTTTCTCTTCCTTTGCTTATTATATTTTTCAATAAAATAGATGAACATCATAACCAACTCTGGGAAAATTTATCAAAATGGAGTTTTATATGGTTTCTTCTTTCTCTCTTAGGATATCCTTTCTCCTTTTGGCAGTATGTAAAATGCCTAGAGCTGCCCAAGATCTCTTTGGAACCTGGACCAAAGACTACCTTTTTGTAACAGATTATTAAATCAAACTGTGCTAATATATTTTGTAAACATTTCTTACTATTTTATGGACTAATACCTTATCCCAATAAAATAGAAATTTCAGGCTATGTTACAGTCAACCGAAGAATATATTTTGGGAATGTCAGAACTTTTGGACCAAGCTCAAATTTCACTATTTTGACAGCTGTCTTCTTCCTCCTACTGAGTTTATTAAGAGTCTGTTTATGGGTTTTATTAAAAGAAATTTAACATACTGAATCATTTTTTTTTCTTTTTTTAATCTTATTTGGCAGAGGAAAATGTATTACAAACGGTCTGGTAGACTGCAGTATATCCTATATAGAAGTAGTCATTCATTTTCAAGATTTATTCTAAGAGTTCCTCTAAAAGAAAACAGTATGTTACAGTAGTATTGCATACTCTTCACTTAGCCAGTGTGGAAGTTTTTGGCAAATATTTGATGGGAGGTATCCTTGAGTTAGCATAACTTTATTTATTCTCTGGTGTGTGGGATTCATTGCTTTGGTCCATGTGGGATAGTCTTCAGAGTGATGGATGACTCACTGTGAAACAGCTGAGACCTGACAGAGTCTTGCTGGCAATGCATTTTCTGTGTAAGTTTGAATTTTTTTTTTTAAAGTCACCATTAAAAAAAAAAATGTCACCATGATGTCATTACAGTTTTCTGCTTCAGTGTTGGTGGTTGCACGCCCTTAGGATGGAGTAACACCCTCTTATGGGTGATAATAGAACAGATGGGCTCGTGTGGACAGCATGCATTTGAGGGAAGAAAGATGACAAGATATATAAGCATAGGGGAGTTCAACAGCTGGCCTGTTCACTCTTAGATGGGCCCACTATGTGATGTTTTGAAATTCCTAGAAATGGTCCACTGGGATTGGTAATTATCAGAGGATACTGAATCATGCTGATCCTAGGAGACATTACCCAGTGCCCCATCCACCTTATCTACTCCTCCCAGTTGGGCTCTTCTGCCTCAGAGCACACTTTCTCTGTTGTCTTTTTCCAACCCCTTCTAGAAATCAGATCCCAATCATATTCTCAGCTTGTTTTTCACTTTCTTCAGTAAAAATTAAAAAATAGATCATCTCTCAGCATAATTATAGATTATAGGTAATGTGTGTAATATTTTTAGAATGGTGGCTGATATTCATATTTATTTAGATGTGTGATTCTTTTTTAAGTACACTTTCTTTTGAGAGAGAGGGTTTTTTGCTACAGGATGTGTGTACTCTGCCAGAGAGAGAGAAAGTGAGAAGTCACCACCCATCCCCAGGGGGATGGCCATGCCACAATCACTTCTCTTCCGTTCTCCTCTTGGAATTTTGGGCATGCATGCACAGGCACCTGGTGCAAATTTCCAGCTTCCAGGTCCAGGACTCAAACCGCAGTCTGCCATGTCCAAGTTCAGCAACGTAACCATTACACCAAATGTTGGTTCCCAAGTTTACTTATTTGTAAAAAAATAAATAATAAATGAGAGAGAGAGAGATAGAGAGATATGAAAAAGGAAAAGAGAGAGAGAGAGTCCCCCCCCCCCACCAGTGTCTTCATGCCTTATCACACCTCCGGTCTCAGCCAGCCCTGATCCTAGGCACGCATGCATGTGTTCCCGGTCTGCATGACAACGTCCAGGGACCTTCCTATGCAGGTCCACTTTCATACTGCTGCTCCACAACTGGCCCTGAGAATGTGTATTACTTGAGAAACAGTAAGAATTATTCAGTACATGAAGGAGTCTTCAAAATGTTCTTAAGATGTATATTATGAAAAAGAAATCATGCATGAATTTAAACAAATTTTCGCACCAAAAATAAACTCATACTACCATTCTATTATTCCATACTACAATTCTATTATTCCATGAACTTTTAAAGGCTCCTCATACAGCTCAAGACCTTGAATCTGCTCTCCTTGAACAAAATCAGACAACTCTTTTCTTTTTCTTTCTCATGACTTCATCAAAACTATTGGTCTTTTGTAACGTTGTATCAATATTTATTTTAACTTCCTATTCCAGATTGCTAAATGCCACAAACAAACAGCCCATTGCTTGATCTGGGGTGTGTACACATTCTTTTGTGCCTGCATAATTTTTAAAAGTTCTAACTGTATGCCAATATTTTCGAATTCCCACATTTCTTATAAAATTTTAATTTCTGACTTCCCTGTGGCAGAGGGTGGGGATAATAAAATAATCTGGCAACTAGAAAAGAGCAGCTCTACATTGGGACATGCAGTTGGACCTAAATATCACCATTCCTCCTTTGATACTGCTTGCATCCTCCAGTTAATTTTCCAGTCTCCAGTAGTCCTTATTTTCTTTCCAGTCTAGCCTAATGTGCTTTTCATTCTGAGCTCCACAAATATGTGAGCTGTGACCCAGATGCTACAGAGGTCTTGCACATCAGGGTTATTGGTGCCTTCCTTAGTTAGCACTCTGAAAAGACAGATATAATGCAGACATGGAATAGTACCATACCATATTTGAATAGGAAGACATTTAACTCACATTCCCTGAGTCCTGCACACATGCTAATCACTTTTCAGTGTTTAATATCTGTTAGCTCATTTGACCTTTACTTTCATCATGGTAAAGTATTAGAATTTATTCTAAGCACAACTAGAGGTCACTAAGGATTTTAGGTTGAGGAGGGTCATACTCAATTTTCATATTTTGACATCACTGTGGTTGCTACACAGAGGTAGGAAAAGATGAAAGAGAGGAAACAGCCAGGTAGGCTGTCCTTGAAGTAGTCCGCACAGAGAAGATGATGGTGATTAGGACAAGGAGAGAAAAGTGGTGGGTAGGGGGATAAAGAAGATAGAGTAGAGAAGTAACCTCATGCATTTAGAATGAAATCTTGTTTCTTTTGGAAAATAAGGATACAGTCTTTTGTGGATTAGCTGGAAACTCTTTTCAATGTGCTTGTTCTACTTTGTCCCACCAATAATTTTCTTTTCTTTTGAATGTAAGATTTTTCCATCCTCTGAGCCTTCACCCTTGCTGTGACATTCATACTAAGATGTCACATAGCTGTCATTCTCACTGCAGCATAGCTCAGCACCACCTCTTATCCCACACACTTGTCTCATCACAATGTTTTAAATGCTATCATTTATTGCCATTTCATATCTATTACGTGTTTGTATTCTTGATTACTTATACTTGATTTGTTTCTGTTTCCCCTGATTGTGATAGTGTTAGAACAAGGACCAATTTATTTATTATTCCCTCATGCCTAGAATGGTGGCTGGTATATGCAGTTGCTGAAGAAATATTTGTTGTATAAATGAGAAGACTTCATAGAACTTGGTTAAATCATGCATGTGGGAAATGAGAGAAAATACATCAAGTTAGTCTAAAAAATTATTGAGAATTTGGTGAGATCAGCATTCTAATGTGGTACTGGAGGCATTGGACATATCCAGAGATGCACTTTCACTGTAAGTCCAGCCCCCAGATACTGGTCCATGTTACGGAATTGGGAAGAAAACAATTGTAAATCAGGTCTGAGCATTTTTTACTTTCTTTATCATTAACATAACAAGTGGGCCTGCAAACACATTTGGTATTCAAGATATACTCAAGTAAGTCTCCCTGATTATTTCCACCTGTCTTTGTTCTTCCTTTTTTTTAATTTCAATTTCTTTTATATATTCAATCACATTTGTCACTTAGCTTGCAAAGTGAATATTCCAACATGTATACATTTCTCACCAATCCAGTTGGGAATACTATACACATTATCTTCAACAGATAATAACCCATTTCTTTGTCCCATAATGCCTTGCCTCTCTATATTTCTCCTTAATTTCCTTCCTTAGACTCTCCTCCTTCACTCACCTTCTTCCCACACTGTATCTGGTATTTATAACCATTCTCTAAGTTTCTATATCCTCTAATCATTCAGTTTCAGCTATAGAGTGCAGACAGTCAGTATGTAAGTGTAGACATACAATGTCTCTGCTTCATTGCCTGGCTTGCTTCACTTGACAGTAAATCTTTCATATTCATCTACTTTCTGTCAAAAGTCAGGGTCTTTTTTCTTTTTTTTTATGGCTGAGTAGTATTCCATAGAGTATATGTGCCACACTTTTTCAATCCATTCATCTGTTCGTGGGCATTTGGATTGGTTCCATGTCTTAGCAATTGTGAAGAATGCCGCAATAAACATTGACATGCAAGCATTTTTCCTGACTAAGGGTTCTTCTGTCCTTTGGGGAGATATCAAGGGGTGAGATTGCTGGATCATATATTATTTCTATTTGTAGATCTTTGAGGAACTCCATAGTGGAGATCTATAGTGTTCTCCATAGTGGTTGGACCAATTTACATTCCCATCAGCAGTGTAGGAGAGTTCCCCTTTCACCACATCCCTGCAAGCACTTATCATTTTTTTTTTCATCTTAGTCATTCTTACTGGGGTTATGTGGTATCTCATTGTGGTTTTGATTTGTATCTCCCTTATAATGAGAGATGTTGAGCATTTTTTCAAATGCCTTTTGGTTATCCATATATCTTCCTTAGAGAGTGGTTTTTCAACTCATTCTCCCATTTTTTAATAGGGTTGATCATCTTTTTTGGGGACAACTGCTTATGTTCCCTGTGTATTCTGGTTATCGGTCCCTTTTCTGATGCATAGTTTACAAAAATATCTTTCTGTTTTGAGGGCTGTCGATTCACACTGATTACTATTTACTTGGCAGTGCAGAGACTTCTTTCTTTCTTTCTTTCTTTTGGAGCGTTTTTTGCTATAGGGCACATTCACTCCCCAGAAAGACAGAGAGACAGAAAGTGAGAAATCACTCCCCAGGGAGGACGGCCACGCCACAATCCCTTCTCCTCCATTCACCTCTTGGGATCTTGGGCATGCACACACATACGCCCAGCATGAGTTTAAGCCACAGGGTCCGGACTTGAACCGCAGTCGACTACATGGGAGTCCAGCGAAATAGCCATCATGCTAACTGCTGGTCCTGAAACTTCTTAATCTGATGTAATCCCACTTGTCTAATTTTGGGATTATTGACTGTGTTTAGGGATCTTATTTATGAAGTCTTTGCCTACCTCGATGTCTCTCAGAATTTCCCTAGTGTTTTCCCGCAATAATTTTATAGTTTGAGGTCTTAGGTTTAGATCTTTGTTCCACTTTGGTTGATTTTTGTAAATGGTGAGAGGCAGGGGTTCAGATTCATCTTTCTGCAGGTGGATATCCAGTTTTTCCAGCACCATTTGCTAAAGAGGTTTTCCTTTTCACGCTGGATTGACTGATACCCTTTGTCAAAAATCAGTTAGCTGGTAAATAAGGAAGATTTACTGCTGAGTGAAGCAAGCCAGGCTATGAAGGAGAGACATTGTATGTCTACACTTAATATATACCGACCGTACTCTATAGCCGAAACTGAATGACTAGAGGATACACAAACGTTGAAAATGGTTATAAATACCAAATACAGCGTAGGAAAACATGGGTAAAGGAGGAAAATCTGAGGAAGGACATTAAGGAGAAAAATAGAGAAAAGGAATTTAAGGGACAAAGAAATGGGTTATTATCTGTTGAAGATAATGTGTATAATATTCTCAACTGGATTGGTGAGAAATGTAGACATGTTGAAATATTGACTTTGTAAGCTAAGTGACATATGTGATAGAATGTATAATAGAAATGGAAATAAAAATATGTATATAAAAAAAGAAAGCTGGTGGGGACAAAGCAGATGGTGTGGTGGTTAAGATGGTGGTGTGGACACTCCCAGTCCCAGATCGGGTAGTTTGCTTTCTCACTCCCCCCCACCCCCGTGTTTGTGTGTGTGTGTGTGTGTGTGTGTGTGTATGTATGTCTGGTCAAATTAAAATAAAAGAGTGAGTAAATAAAATTAAATAAATAATTCTTGGGAACCAGCAGTTAGTGTAATGGCTATGTCGTTGGACTCCCACGTAGTCGACCGCGGTTCGCGTCCCGGACCCAGTGGCTTAAAACTCATGCCAGGCGCATGTGCGTGCGTGCCCAAGATCCCGAGAATGGAGGAGAAGGGATTGCGGCGTGACCATCCCCCCGGGGGGTGATTTCTCGCTTTTCTGTCTCTATGTCTCTCTCTGTCTGGTGAGCACACGCACCCTATAGTGAAAACCTCTCCAAAAAAATAATAATAATAAATAATTCTTAAATTAAAAATAAAATCAGTTGGCCGTACGTTTGGGAGTTTATTTCTGGGGTCTCTATTCTGTTCCATTGGTCCACCTGTATGTGTCTATGCCAATACCATGCTGTTTGACTATCACAGCTTTGTAGTATATTTTTGGGTCAGGGAGTGAGATGCTGCTCACTCCACTCTTCTTGTGCAAGATTTCCTTGGCCATACAAGGTCTTTTATGATTCCAGACAAATTGTATGATTGTCTTTTCTAGATATGTGAAGAATATCTCTGAAACTTTGATTGAGATTGCATTAAATATGTAGATTAATTTGGGTACGACTGCCATTTTGATTATATTAATTCTTCCAATCAGGAACATGGGACGTCCTTCCACCTTTTTTGTCATTTTCAATTGTATTTATTTTTTTTAGCTTCTCACAGTTTTCTTTGTGGAGTTCTTGAACCTCTTTGGTTAGATTTATTCCTAGGTATCTTATGCTTTTTGTGGCTATGATAAATGAAATTACATTTTTCAGTTCTATCTCAGTTTGACTATTGTTCATATATAGAAATGCTATAGATTTCTGTATGTTGATTTTGTATCCTGCAACTTTACTATATTCATTTATTACTTCCAGGATTTTTTTCATGGATAACATTATGTCTTCTAGGTATACAATCATGCGATCTGCAAATACAGATAATTTCACCTCTTCTTATCCCATTCGAATGCCTTTTATTTTATTCTATTTTCTGATTGTGTTAGCAAGGACTCCCAGTACTATACTGAAAAGAAGTGGAGAAAGTGGGCATCCTTGTCGTGTACCAGTTGTCAACCAAAAGGCTTTCAGTTTTTTCCCATTCAAGATGATGTTAGCTATGGGTTTTTCATAGATACTTTTATTGTGTTGTGAAATAACTCTTCTATGCCTGTTTTGCTGAGAGTCTTGATCATGAATGGATGCTGTGTCTTATCAAATGCTTTTTCTGATAATCATATCAATTGATATGATTATATGGTTTTTATCTTTCTTTGTGTTAATATGGTATATTACATTTATGGTTTTACATATGTTGAACCAACCTTGCATCCTTGGAATAAAGCATATCTGGTCCTGATGTATAATATTTTTTATTTGTTGTTGGATATGATTTGTTAGTATATTGTTGAGAACTTCTGTGTCTATATTTATCAGAGATATTGGTCTATAGTTTTCCTTCCTTGCCCTGTCCTTGTCTGTTTTACGGATAAGGGTGGTGGAGGCTTCATAGAATTAATTTGGGAGAGTTCCACCATTTTGTGTCTTTAGAAATAACTTGAGCAGAATGGGGGTTAACTCTTCTTTAAAAGTTTTGTAGAATCAGAGGTGAAGCCATCAGGACCAGGGCTTTTCCTTGTTGGGAGGTTATTTATTACTGATTCAATCTCCTGGCTTATTCAGACTTTCTACATCCTCCTGACTCAATCTCAGTTGATTATATGTATCCAGGAATTTGTCCATCTCATCCAGATTTTGTTTCTTAGTGTATAGTTGTTCATAGTATCCTCTAATGATGTTTTGTATTTCTATTATGTCTGTTATTATACTGCCTGATTCATTGCAAATTTGATTTACCTGGTTCCTTTCTCTATTCTTGCTAATTAGTCTAGCTAGTAGTGTATCAATTTTGTTTGTCTATTCAAAGAAGCAGCTTTTACTTTCGTTTGTGTTCTGTATAGTTCATTTATTTTCTGTTTTATTTCTTTCTGCTCGGATCTTTATTATTTCTTTTCTCCTGGAGTTTTTGGTTTTTTTTTTTTTTTTTTTTTTTTTTTGCTCTTGCTTTTTCAATTCTTTGAGGCATGATGTTAGGTGGTCCATTTACCTTCTTTTCATCTTCTTCTGTGCACTAATTGCTATGAACTTCCCTCTTCTGACTGCTTTTGCTATGTCCCAAAGATTATGGAAACTTGTGTCCTCATTGTCATTGGTTACCTTGAATCTTTTTATTTCAGTCTTAAATTTCTTCAGTAGTTGTGAAGCCATTCAGAAGTAGGCTATTTAGTTTCCATGTATTTGTGTGTTTTTGAGAATTTTTCTTGAAATTAATATCAAGTTTAATTCCATCATGGTTGAAGAAGATGCTGGATTTAATTTCTATACCTTCGAATATGTAAAGGCTTGTTTTTTTGCCCTATCATGTGGTCAATCTTCGAAAAGCTTCCATGGAGGGGTGAGAAAAAGTGAATCTCATGGTTTTGGGGTGGAAGTTTCTATAGATGTATGTTAAGTCCATTTGTTTAATGACATCATTTAGATCCTTTATCTCTTCACTTATTTTTTGTCTAGATGATCTTTCCAGGAGAGATGGGGGCGGGGTTTTGAGGTCTTCAACAATTAGTGTGTTGTAGTCTATCTCTCCTTTTAGATCTAACAGTCTTTCCTTCATGTATTTGGGTGCTCCTGAGTTAGGTGCATAGATATTTATAAGTGTTATATCTTCATGATGGATTACCCCTTTTACTGCTATATAGTGGCCTTCTTTGCTTTTTCGAAACTTTTTTGTTTTATAACCCATTTTGTCAGAGATAAGTATCATGACTCCAGGTCTTTTTTGGTTTCTATTTGCTTAGAATATCTTTTCCAGCCTTTCAATTTTACTCTATGAGATGTGTTTCTTGTAAGCAGAGAGTTTTGTTTTTGTTTGTTTGTTTGTCTGTTTATCTATTCAGTCAGTCTGTGTCTCTTGATTGGAGAACTTAATTCATTAACATTCAATGTTATTATCAATAGTTTCAAACTAGTCCCTACCTTTAAGTTGGCCATTGTCTTGGTTGTTTTTTGTTCCCTTATTTCTGGCTGTTCATTCTTTAATTTTCCTGGAACAGGAAATTCTTCATAGTTTCTTGAAGAGCTGGCCTGGTGTTGGCAAATTTTTTCAGGTTTTGCTTGTCTGAGAACATTTTAATCTTTTTTTCCCATATGAAGTATAATTTTGCTGGATATAATAATCTTGGTTGAAATTGTTTCTCTCTTAACTCTTTCAATATGTCTTCGTATTCTTTCCTTGCTTGAATTGTTTCCATTGAATGGTTTAGTGTTAGCCTGATGGGATAACCTTTGTAAGTCACTTGACGTTTCTCTCTTTTCAATTTTAGTATATTGTAATTATCTGTGGTTTTGGCCAATCTGGCTAAGATGTGCCGTGAAGAGAATCTTTTAGGGTTGATTCTATTTGGAGTATGAACTTTCATACATTATCTAATGAACAAATATTTGTACTATTCTTTGATAGTATTGATCTGTAAAGAGTACAATGATTAAGGAAAGGCTTATCAGAGGAGAGTACTGAACAAATGACAAATCTCAGGGCTCATATTCAAGAAGTAAAACAAGGGAAAAATAAAAATCTCATAAAAAGATTATAATGGTAATTAAATCAAATAATGTATTAAAGAGAAATGTATTTGTGTCTGGCACATTAAAAGTACAAAACTCATTGCCCTCATCTACCTATGTGTGTGCCTTCTTGAAAAGAAAACATTGTAACTTGGATTTCTTAAGGAATCTGTGCAACTTATTTTAACACTTGTTTTCAATTTTATCTTCTTTGGAAAATTAATATAATACAGAAATATTAGTCCTACTATATCTAAGTCTACATAATTCATTCACTTACAAAGAAAAAATCATTACTGGAGAAAGTATACCAAATGTTAAATATTTTCAGATTTTCAAAAATAAAAGCCAGAGAAGGCGTCAGCAGGTGATGTAGTGGCTAATGTTCTGGACTCCCAAGTCATCAACCATAGTTCAAGTCTCAGATCTGGAGGCTTGAAACTCACTCTGGGCATGTGTTTGTGCATGACCAAAATCCCAAGCGGAGACTAGAGGAGAAGAGATTTCCGTGTGACAGTAACTCCTGGAGAGGGTGATTTCTCACTTTCTGTCTCTCTCTCTCTCTCTCTCTCTCTGTGTGTGTGTGTTTCTCTTTTGAGCACATATGCCTTATTGTAAAAATCCCTTTGAAAACTAACAATAAAAAATAATTAAATAAAGTTCAGGTACTACTGAAGAGATCAACTTCAAATATTTAAGTGTAATGCAATCCAATTGCAATTAGTACCCTATTACCCAAGTTGTACCCATTTAATATATTTTTCTCTTATAAAAAAGACAGATGACCTTGAAGAAATGACTCATTCCAGACCGAGAGTAAGAAACATGCACATGGAACCCAGAATATCTTAATATGCCAAAAGCAAAGAAGTTATCAGACTACTGGATATGTGTCAGAGGACTCAGGAAACATTTCCAGAGACACCTATTGACCAAACACAGGTTACATTGAACATAAGTAAGAATTCTGATTGTAATGTATCAAAATCCTTTCAATGCTGGGACCAGCAGTTGGCATAATGGTTATGTCACTGGACTCTCATGTAGTCGACTACCGTTCAAGTCCTGGAACTGGTGGCTTAAACTCACGCCGGGCACGTGTGCATGCATGCCCAAGATCCCAAGAAGAGAATGGAGGAGAAGGGATTGTGGCATGGCCAACCACCCCGGGGGTCATTTCTCACTTTCTGTCTCTCTCTCTCTCTGTCTTTCTGGCAAGGGCACATGGCATATGTCCTATAGCAAAAAATAAAAAGAAAAAAAAAACTTCAATGCAATTAAATGTATAAAATTAAAATAATGCCAAAAATACAATTAAAATGAAAAGGTTTTTGATCTCCTGTAGGAGATGGTAGGAAAACAAGTAATTATACAAAAAAAGAAAAAAAGAAAAAAAAAAGAATGAACATATCAATGCTTAGTTTTCCCATATGAACTGAGTTATAATTGGAGCATGGTTTGGATCCCACAGTTTCATGTTTTAAAATTTGATGTTTGGAGGTGGTGAAACCTGGGGAGTAGCAATTGGTTCATGTTTGCATTATGGCCGCAATAGTCTCATGAATGTTAATAATGTCTCTCAAGACCCAGTGAGTTTTAACTCTTGGGAGAAGGGGGTGGCTCTCAGAAGAGCTGGTTGTTATGAAAGAAAGAGATGTCTGTAGTTCTCTCTCTCTCTCTCTCTCTCTCTTTGCCTTGCTTGCCATCCTCTGTGTTTCCATCAGCATGTCCTCGTCCTGTTGCCAGACCTATACCTTCAGACTTTCTAGATACCAGAATTGTGAGTCGATAAACCCCCATTTCTTCATAACCACCCCATCTCAGCAATTTCTGTTAGCAACACAAAAACAAAGACATTGTTAGTCTAAACAAATAATTAATGAAAATTTCTTTTAGCTAAGACATGAAGACAGAAGTGCATCACAATTGTTCAACCTTTAGTGAATTAAATGAGCCAGGTAACAATTGCCAGTGGCCACTTACATCACACATACTTGTGCACGCACACACACATACACACACACACACACAAATCAGACATTATGTGTCCCCTAACAGAACTATAGAGTCCCTCAAAATATCAAACTTGAGTCTGCACAATCCTTTAGCTCTACCTAGTTTGGTTTTTTTCTTTTTTTTTTTTTTTTTTTTTTTTTAGAGATTTTAATACCTTCTCCTCCATTCTCCTCTTGGGATCTTGGGCACACACGCACACGCGCCCGGCGTGAGTTTTAAGCCACTGGGTCCGGGACGCGAACCACAGTCGACTATGTAGGAGTCCAGCGACATAGCCATTACGCTAACTGTTGGTCCCTCTACCTAGCTTTTTATAATATAAGATATATAAGAAACAGATATGTTTAATGACATGACAGTTCTGCATTGGTAAAACCCAGAGCATCAAAGAATAAAAATCTACAGAAAAGTGACTTGAACTTGTCGATAAATGTCAAAGGAAAAAAAAGGTGGAGAAGAATCTAAAGACAAAAAGAGACTTAAAGACATATTACCTAATAAAATAGAAGGGGATTTCAAAAAGTTCTTACAAGAATGAAATTAAAGGATGAGTTTATTTTGGTGCAAACATGACTTTGAAATCTATGCAGATTTCTTTCATAATACACTTTTTCTAATAATTTTTTTTTGCAGAACTCTCTTATATGAGCTTTATATGTATCCTTATTCAGACACATTATAAAAAATTAGGAGATAACCAAGGAAATATGACTGTTATTAAGAAATTACTATTAATAATAACAGATGTGAAAACAGTAAATAATAAAATTACAATGTAATGGCATTGTTTTAAAAGGACATTCTTTTAGAGATCTTTTGGAGATGTATGCTCAAATATTTGTGAGTGAATAAATGTGTGAAAATAACTAGTGAATGGGATATAGATGAAATAAAATTCGATAATTACTGTTGCTCAATGGTTAGTACTGAAGAGTTTATTAAACTATTGTTTTTACTTTGGGGTATGAGTGACTTTCCCATAATAAATTGGTAAAAGCTAATAACATCTGGTGATCCATATGCAGATGACAGTGAATAGCTCCCTAGAGTTTCTATGTGGTTACTGGTTTTATAGCACTTTAGTTAAAGAAGACTAAACATTTCATTAAATCTTAAATGGTTTTAGAAAAATTGGTAAGATACCATCAAAAACAGAAAATTAATCTCCTGCTGTTGATTCCTTTGAAAAATTATCATCAGCTCTGCCTCTACTAAAATTAAGAAAGGTTTTCTATCTACTAAGGGTCACATTGAAGAATCTAAAAGACTAAAATACAAGGCAAGAAATTATTCCATAAAAAAATCTGTTTATATTTAGTGCATAATGGATGTTTTTCTACTAGGTATAAATTTATTCTTAGAAATAAAAGTGAATTAACTACAAAAATAATTAGAAGTAATATTTTTCTTTAATTATCTTGGAATAAATCCCTTTCATAACATCTAAATCTATTGCTTGTTTTAAATGTTTCATTTCTAAATACTTTTTCAGGAAATACTGTAGTATATGAAATTATCTTACATATACAAGGAGCTAAATAATGTTTAAGATTTGACACAATTTCTTTCTAGGATACTGTTTAAAGAAATTAGAAATTCGAATGAGGATTAATGTAAAACTGCATCACAATGTTTCTAATAGTGAAACTTTGAAAATAACCTAGATTTTAAATATAATAAATTAATTAAATTATAGCTCCCTGTGGGAGAGTAGTTTGTAGTATTGGGTAAAACTAATTTAAAACAGAAATTATCCCAACCCAAAAACTCTTTCTACAAAGACAGTAGGAAAACCAAACCAAAACAAAACACACTTTTCTTATTGAATAGGCATTAAACCAGAATGTGATGCACATCAGAGGCAATCTGACAAAAAAAATTCAAAGCCAGAAAGAAATATCACTCTTTTTTATATAACCAAGCAGATGCAACCCATACCGTACATGTTGTCAAGATAAACAGCTAGTCCTCAAGTAAGATTTGACAGCACCATTTGTCATACACATAGTTTATCCTAAATATACCTGATAATTGGGATGATCATCTGTGTTATCTAATTGGCTTTCTCCAGCAGAAAAACAAACTTTGCATATCTTTATGACAGGAAGTAGATTTTCAGCTTGGCACAAAGTACCACAGTTAGACTGCTACCTACCATGGACAGATACAGGGAGATGAGGGTCCCTTATCTTCCCTAATGTTTGCATTTCAAAGAGATGGTTTACAGGTACTTTGGAAGGACATTCCTGAGTCTTAAAGTTGACAAAAGGCCTATCTTGTTTTTAAATGGATTTATATACGCTTCAAAGAGAGGAGAAAGTATTTACAATAACAAATCATCTCAAGTAAAGGCTTTAAGGAAAAGAAGGAAAGGAAAAACTTCTCTTGTGTGCATGTGTTTGTATTTAATTGTCATAGGGCAGAAAGAGAGAGAGAGCAAGCAGACACTTTTCTTATGGAATAGGCATTAAACCAGAATATGATGCACAACAGAGGCACTGATGGGGCATGGTCATGTCATAATCCCTTACCCTGCATCTCTCCGTCCTGTGGGGATTTGGGCATACAAACATACATGCCTGGCAGCATGGTTTTCAAGCTGTTTGGGCCAGGATTCTAACTGAAGCATGTTTGGTCATACGGGATCTGGCTTTCTTAACCATTAGGCTACAGGGCCCACCCCTTTGATTTTTTTTTTTTTTTTTTTTTTTGGAGAGGTTTCTGCGATATGGCGCGTGTGCTCGCCAGACAGACAGAGAGAGACAGAGAGACAGAAAGAGAGAAATCACCCCCCAGGGGGGATGGCCACGCCGCAATCCCTTCTCCTCCATTCTCCTCTCGGGATCTTGGGCACGCACGCACACGTGCCCAGCGTGAGTTTTAAGCCACCGGGTCCGGGTAGCAAACCGCGGTCCACTACATTGGAGTCCAGAGACATAGCCATTACACTAACTGCTGGTCCTACCCCCTTGATTTTTAACAGGGATAATGAAGCCTCTTATTTTAATTTTTATTTGTTTTTATAGTGCTTATAAGGTAATGTGCTTGTAATAAATTTTAAATTTAAAAATAGCTTAAGAATTATTTGTTATGAGGTCAGCTTGTATTGTGGTGGTGAAGGCAGCTGGATCCATCCACATGGCTGACTGAGTAGTGTGAGTCCTGAACCTGACAACTTGAGAAACGTTCTGGGCACTTGTACATGAGTGCTCAAAATCTTGACAGGAGGGAGAAATGAAGAAGGGGTTGCAGCATGACCGTTCCTCATAGAGGGTTTCTTTTCTCTCTCTCTCTCTCAAGTGCATGCACCCTCTAGAAAATTTTTAAAAAGATATGTGCGTTAGGGGCCAGCCCTTTCCTTGGTAGTTAGGGTGGCTGGATTCCACCTGGCCAGCTGCACCATTTGAGTCCTGGAGCCAGCAGCTTAAGACACATGTCAGAAACTTGCATGCTCGAAATCCCAACAAGATGGGGAGAAGGGATTATGGCGTGACCATGCCCCATGGGAGATGCTTTCTTGGTTTCTGTTTCTCTCTCCCTCTCTGTCTCTCTCCAGTGAATACACACTTTCTCAAGCAAATTAAAAACAACAACAACAACAACAAAAAAAAACAACAACTATGTGTTAGATGCCAAATTTGTGAAACATAATAAGACATCTGTATATAAAAATAATGTCACATAATGATCTCTGTATTTTAAGAGTGATTTTTATTTCATTAATTTTAATAACTATCTCTGTTTTAAGTAAAATAAAGTATTTTATAACATCAAAGATACAATATAGAAAGAAAAAAAGTGAAGTCTTGGATAATTATTTTTTCTATTTTTATTTTAATAATTTCTTCATTACCTGCAGTTACTTAAAAATTGTTTTGGCTTATTTATTTATGTCTTCCATAAGCAAGAGAGACAGAGAAACAGGCTGACAGAACCTCGAATGTGGTCCCATCTCCATACTTCACTCCCAGCCTCCACCAGCTCAAGATCATGGGTGCAAACAGGCACCTCGAATACATAGGGAGGGCTCTCGACATGAACCCAAACTTCCCATGGGGGTCAGCCTTGCAGAGCCTTCCACTTTACCATGGCACAAACCTTTAGTTTCCCTCAATTATCAATTTTCTAATTAGACTGTAAAACATACATTATATTCATACAGAAAATAATTTTGCTTTTGATATCTGAAACTCCAGACCTAAAGAAATACCGAATTAGAGGCATAGCCAGTAATAAGTCTATTTCTATTCTCTAATTTACTAATTTCACCCAAAATGTGATAATCCATTCTTGCTTTTATTGATGATTGGTCTTGGAATCAGAAACATGTTAATAAATATTTTGAAAAAAGAAAAGCTTTCAGGTGATAAAATTGTCTGAAACTAGAAAGTGGTGACGATCACAAAATACTGCAAAGATACTGACAAATTTTAAAATGGTAGATTTTATGTGTGTTTTATTACCACAATAAAAATTATCTACCAGAAGGAACAAAAAAGAAATAAGAAAAGAATGCTTCTTTTTAGCTATTTCAAAGATCAAATGGTAAAAGGTAGGAAATTGTTTATACTTCAAATCATTTTATCTGTAATTATTGTTTCTCCTAAAAACAGTTCAACCCTAGCATAGTTTTAGGCCTTTGGAAGTAAAATAATTAACATATTATGATCTATTTTTTAGCACAAAAGTAAAATAAGATTTTGAAGAATCAAAAAAAGTAACATTAATTTAAAGTTACAGTTTAGTTACTCCTCCCCACTTCTTCTTCTTCTTCTTCTTCTTCTTCTTCTTCTTTGTTTTTTTTTTTTTTTTCAGTTAAGTTTTTTGGCAGAACTTAAGCAAAGTAGCAGTCGAGGTATCTTTTTCATCTGAGCATAGAATGACATTTCATTTTGTGAACTGGAATTGCCTGAGACAGAACTTCCAACTCAAGGATATAATTATCTAGGCACTGGCTCAGCCTCTCAGCGTTCAGCCTAAACATCCACAGCACAGCAACAGTGAGTTTGGAACCCTTGGATAAAACTCCCTTGGAGGAAAAATCCTTCATATTAAATATCTAATATTTTTACCACAAAAAATATAACTGGCTTTGGTTACTATCCCTGGACTCAGATTGAGAAAGCAATGATGGGTTTGTAACAAATTATTTGGTTGTCAGGAAAGTCATCATGCATTTTTGCATAGAAAAACATAGAAAAATATGTCATGACTTTCCTGACAACCTAACAGATCAAATTTACTTTCAGTAACATTCTTAGGAATTGCTGATTCTCAGCGTGTGAAATTTCTGTTAAATAGATGTTCTCAAAAATGTGTTGCTTATTGTAATATGTGTATGTATCAGCGATGGCAAGTTAATTATTTCTATTTAAATGATATACTTTGTTTTCCTCTATTCATCAATTTGTTCAGATAGTGATAACATTTACTTTGGGTTTCATGCTATAAATACACAATACAGCCAACCCCTTTTCTGGTACTTATTCCATTATGTAACTTAGCTTGATTTTCAAATAAATGAGCTAGGTAGTCCGCACAGACATTACTGTCTGTTTTTTTGCTGTTTGTTGTTTTTCTCCAAAAGAAACAAATTCAGATATTCTATGCAGTAGCTTCAAAGACTCAGCCCTAGACTAGAACTCTACTACATTTTTACTTTGAATTCTAAGACTCATTTCCTGTTTGTTTTCATTTAATTTTTATAAGAAAAATTTTCAGTTTCAAAGGAGTCACACAGTTTTATCATTGGATATCTCGAATATAGAGAAATGCATTAAAAGATGAGTTTTCTTCTTAATCTCGTACGTAGAGAACAATTTCGGAAGAACTACACTTTTATTCTTTACAATCTTAAAGCGGTAAAAAGTTACACCCATGTAATATGTGAAAAAAATGCACACTCACACACACACACACACACACACACACACACACACAAAGCAAACAAAACTCCCATCCGCTTCAGATTTCACATGTCTCCAGTAAATATTCAATCAATTCAAAATGCAAATTTTCTATTGGTTCTTGAAATATTTCCTCTTCTCCATCTCAAGGTGGCTTTTAAGGTCTGAAGTAAAATTAAGTATCCTTTTGACTACAATAATGGAGATTGTAAAGGATTTTCCTCTTTCCAAAGGCTCTCTCTGACATCTAGTCAAAGCATGGTTCATTTCTCCTGTGAACACATCATGCACACCAGCTAATTAACCCTTGGATTATTCTCTTGGCCACTTCCAGAAGGACTTGCATCTCTCTCCCCTCTTTAGATTAATCAGTTTAGCTCTTGATGGACCTGCCTGGGTGCCAGGTTAAGGTATTCCAGCCCTCTGTTAAGCAATCTGACTGGCACAACACCTCTTCTCTTGGGTCACATAGGAAATTGGAGAACTCTTTCACTGGATGACAATATAGAATCTTCTTATAATCTTGTTTCTAAACTGCTGTTTAACTTCATTTTGGATCAGGAGTAATCTCAAAGATTTTTTTCTTCTTCCCCTTGTCTATACTCTCAGAACTATAAGAAATTCTTCCAAACTCTGGGATCTTCCCAAATATTTCTTTTGTTTTCAATACCAATCCTTGTGCATCCACAGCAAATAATTTTTCATGACTGCTTCTCATTCCTAACTCTTCCTCTGAATCTTGGAGGAGCATCTGCTATCTTTTTCTTTCTTACCTCATCCTAACTTTGCACAGATGCATATTATAATAAAAATGACAGTCCAAGCTAACATCATGCAAAACAATCTTAAGCAATGGAAAATTGCTATTGCTCTCTAATTTTTGAAAATTTATGTTAAAATCATTAAATGATCTCATTGTAATTTATAAATATATAAAGAGAATGACAGAAATAATAAAGATGTGGTTTATTTAGCACAACACTGCAATTGAAAACATTAGAAATATCGAAAATTAAAGTGCTTTAGTTTTTGGTTAAAAAAATCATCAAGTAGTTTGACAGACTGCCTTTTTTTCCTTGTATAACTCACAAGACTGAGAAAGCATCTTTACTGTGCTTTCAAATTGTTATATTCCTTTTTAAGTTTGGGACAGCTCCAACATTTTATCCTTTGTGCCTTCAATGACATGAAATATCTCCAAGAGATTCTTTAATGTGAAGATTTTTGCTGGTGTCAGTTCCTCTGGGACATCTTCATCCTTTTTGTCAAAACCACTTTCCTTATTTATGTCAGTAAGTTCACCTTCAGTTAGTTCTTGTGGCTGGGACCTAGATTCTCTTGCAAGGCAACTCTGTCCACATCCACAATCTGTCAGCTCTTGCTTCTATAAATCTCTGTGCTTTCAATTAAAATTTCACTTTCAACATATTCTCTCTTTTCTTTAATGTACTATTAGCTTTATTGATCAATTGCTTTGTTTGATTATACATATTTGTAAAATGTCAAGTGAACTTATCACTGACCAAGAGGCAACATAACTATGCCCTTTGCTATCTGTACATGAACTAACAGCTGCACATTGTTCAATCACTGTAAGATTTTGAAAGAAATGTTCTGATTGGTCATTGATCACTACACACATTTGCTACTTACATAGTGATTGGTGGACTAAGGATGTAGTAGTGAAGTTTTTGTCTTATGCAATTATTCATACTTAATGTACCATGGTGACTGAGATTTCAATCCTGCTGTTTGGAGACTGGTGTTAGTTAACTAAACTGTGTTAATTAGACTTCCTTCATGTCAGTACTCTGTCAAGAGAGGTTTGTCTGTGCTTTAGTGAGGGGTGACCTTCACTCTCCTTTCCTGAGACTGGCCTTAGGCTGGTTCCAGGTCCATGGCCTGTTGGAGGCCGAGCCTGCAGACCATTGCCAGTTCCCTGTGCAGCATTTTGGTGGGTGGCAGGCAAGCAAGGGAGACTTTGTGTTTGCAACCACACCTGATCCCTCTCATTGCCAATCAGCAGAGGCACTGGATTCTCATGGGAGCATAAAGTCCATTGTTGTGTGATCCTTTCATAGTGTACTGCAATGTGATAGTGGTGTAAATGGAGTGTGTAGTGGATATGGTGTGCTTGGATCATCCCAGGAACAACACCCCTATGCCCTTCCAGGGAGGGCTTGCTCTTCCAAAGCCCATCACTGACACCATCCACTGCTGTAAATGTAAGATGATACAGAGAAAGAAACTGGACTGTGGAAAAGGGAAAGTAATTAGGAGATAGTAAAAAATATTGACTTTATTACCTTAAAATATCAATACCTACTTATTTATTTAACATAGTGTTAATAATTTTCACAATATTTACCAACAACATTTTTATGACTGCATAATATATTTCATCAAAAGATGATAGATACATTTTATTGAGTGCTTCTTTGTGCCAGACAATTTCAAATGCTTGTAGTATGATCTAATTTAATTCCCTTAATGTTTTGAAATATGTACTATTATTATTACCCACATATCGCAATTGAGAAAGTTAGGTTCAAAAAGATTAAAATGAATACTCAAAACTGTACAGTTTATAAAGAGAAGCTATAATTTGAATTTAAGCAATCTGACGTTAGTGCCTTTCCCTCTTTTCCATTAGGCTATAAATATGATGTTATGTATTCATTCTATACTCATTCATTGAGTTTCTAGAATTTTGTGGTTTTCTGCAATCTTTGTACAGCATCTTTGAATATCTTCATGCTTTATGTTTAGCAAAAAAAATAAAAGTAAAAAAATCCAGAACTCAAAATATTACATTGATTTTCATGGACATTTTCAAGGTTTTTAGTTACATTTTGCAAATTATTTATGAAAATATTTGTATCAATTTACACTTCTAAAAGCAATGCATTAAGCTTGTCCATTTAGAAAACCTTCACTATATAACATAGTCAAACATATTTTTAGTGGCTTTTGTGATTTTTCTTTTGTCAACAGCATTACTCTTTGCTTATTTTCTTTCTTTCTCTTCTCTCTTTCTCTTCTTTCACTTTAATTTGATAGAGGGCATGTGCACTTGCTGGTTGACAGATGAGAGACGGAAAGAGAGAGAGAGAGAACCCTTCCCTGTAGACAGTTACTCTGTAATCCCATCTCCATTTTTTCTTTGAGATTTTGGGCATGTATGCACATTTGCCTGGTGTATTTTTCACCCTATTGTGTCTGGAACTCTAACCACACAGTCAGCCATATAGAATCCAGCTGCCTTAATCATCACACCACCAGCTGGCCCTCTTTGCCTATTTTCTATTGAACTTTTTTGTTTGTTTCTTTCAAATTATTAGTATGCTTTTATGTATTAATGATAAGCTCTTACATTGTATATTGGGTGCATTCTAACTACTTTTAGCAAATTTTAACTACCTCTCCTGATTTTGATGAGAAAGCTGTGGATTTTTTCTATTTATTTTGTAATGCTTGCTTTCCTGTATAATGCAGAAACATTGTGATAATAGCACAAAGAGAGCCCAGGATGAAGGGGCAGTGACGATGATGAGGTTAGGGCTTACAACAGCATCATATGGGTTTGTTTTAAAATTCAACAGATAAAGTAAAATGGGATATAAAATGTAAAAATTAGAATTATACCAAGTTCCTTAAGATCTCAAAGTTCTGAGCAGATGTACGAGAAACAAGATAATCTTTTTGTCGCAAATAAGGAAGACTCTTAGACTAAAACAGGGAGCAGAGTTGTGATTTAATGCTGTGTCATAAAAACAGGGGCCTCAGATTTCTCCTACTTAGGGGTCAGAGACAGGCAGATGTGTATTGACAAGCTACCAGGGCCAGGCGCCTGATGATTCAGCTGAATCCTCCATAAATTCATCACTTCATATCCAATCAGGCTGGTGAGGAATGGTAATAATAGCATTTGTATAGATTTTGCACATTAGAAAACCAGACGAAGAGGTGGCACAATCAGGTGACAAAAATGCAAAGTAAGCCTTTTGGATGGAGAATAATGAAGTTCACTATTTTTTGAGAATTTTGTTATATCTACCTTCATGGCAGTTTTATTGTATAATTAACATTAGGAGTCTTATTAAGACTTGTTATCTGAGTGTCTAAATGTAATACGCAACCCTATCACCACTTACAACTTTTTCAATTCCTGACTCTGTCTTCTGATTAATCATTTTGGACCTCAAATTTTGTTTTAAATTAGTTTAAAACATTATTTTTAAAATAATATCTACCTACATAAATAGCACTTTAATTGTATAAATGTCAAAAAAATATATAATTATTACCTTAGAGAAATTAACATGTAATTCCAATTTGGAAAGCAGTAATATATTTGAAGGCCTTTATGATTCCAACACTCATTATGATTTTTAAAATGATATATCACTGTTTTAGTAGGCATAGGACCAAGTTAATAATTGCTCCTGAATTGATAACATCTAAGCCAATTTATCTCAAAGTACACTTACCTGTTTTTGTCATCATAAAAAAGTGTAATTGTAAAACTTAGATTGATTTTAGGATATTTTATGTGTCATTTTATTCCTCTCTTTCTGTCATCCTAAATGGGACCTTGCATTTTAAAAGCGTTTCTTTTGTGCACATTTGAGATGACCAACTTGACTAGAAAGAGAATATTCTAGCTGCTTTTCTCTTTTTTCTTAACTTAATATAGGGCACATGCATTGCTGGAGCAAGGGAGAAAGAAAGAGAGAGAAAGCATCTGGCCACACTGCAATCCTTTCTCCTCCGTTCTTCTCTTGAGACTTTAAGCATGCACACACATATGCACTAAGCATATTTTTCAAACAGCTAAGTTTGGGACTTAAACCACACTGTCAGCTATATGGGATCCAGCTGCCTTAACCACCATGCCACTGGCTAGCCCCAAGCTGTTGTAAATGTCTTCATTGTACTATGATATGAAGTTCACTCACTTTGATTATTACTAATGTACAATAGTGTCGTACTCAGTAGTCTTTTTGGTTGAGTCTTAAATAAAATGTTTCATTTTTGTTTACTCCCTATAGACTGCCCTGAAGTGTGGTCACAAAAATTATTTCCTTTTTGCAGCATCTAATGTAGTGAGTAATCTATAATTTAGCATATAAAAGTGGTATTACTTTGCTAGCTAATTCATGCAGAGATTACTACATTATCAAAGACTGAAGAGTCTTGTTGAAGCAAGTATATTATTTTCAGAAATTTCAATTTATTAGTTTCTTATCTTATAAGAACATCTCCCAGTCAGATCAGAAATTGTCATTCAAATCAGCTTAATCTGAGGATTTTAGATCCCCTAAAAAATATGTTATTTATTTCTTTTTTCTTCTTTTACTTTCATTTTCTTTTATACATTCAATCACATTATTTGGCTCACAAAATGGATATTTCAACAGGTGAACATTTCTCCCTAGTACAGTTGATAACACTATAAATTATCTTCAACAGATAATACCACAAAACTGTCCCCAGATTTTCATTTTATGCAGAAAAACATATCACTATTTCATAACTGATAGATAATTAGTCTCCACTTTTCAGAAATCATTTTGTACCTTTGCTCCTTGCAAACCCAAGAACTTCGTACTTGTCCAGTTACTCTGACCCATTTCTTCAGGTGAATGAAAAGAAGGAGTTCTTTTCTGTAAGAAGTTAACCCATCACCTGATAACTTCTAGGGTTGGTCGTATCACTATCTATTATGCTATCATTTAAATTTTTCTTTTTATACTAAACTCAAATAGGCCAGTTGGTCACTATAGTATCAAGAATTTTTATACTTGATGTAGGGTATATTTGCCTGGCTGAAGAATGTCAGGACGAATTCCTCTGAAATAATATTTTAAACTTGTTTCATCTAAAATGTGGGCAATGGCATGGCTCCATTTCTTCTGTGCCATGTTGTTCCATTCTTCGTTTTATTTAGAGTGAAAGAAGACCTTAATGACTATAACTGAAAAAAAAATTGAAGTTACTTTACCTTTTAAGCATATCAAAAATTTTCTTCTATTTTTAGTTTATCTCTTTCTTCCATGTGAGAGAGAGAAAAAGAGGCACCCCCAACCTCAACCAACCCAGTTCACAGGCATGTGCTTACCCCAGCGTGTACAGGAAAGCCTTGGGATGTGAACCCAAGACCTTCTGATGTGGGTCAGTATCACAGCATTGCATTTCTTCCATGCCATCATCTGGCTCAATCTACTTTAACTGCATTAATATATTCCTTAGCTCCTTCCACTCTCCTCTTTTCCTTACCTTCACAAACTGTGGAAAATACATTTTTTTCCATTGTATTTTTATTTTGGAAAGCTTTGTAATATCATAAAAGGAAGAAACACTCCTGAACATAATAGAAACCTACTCTTAGCTCAGTGATAAACATCTCTCTATTATTTGAAAAAAAAAATGTAGATTAGAGAATGGAAGGATATGGCAGCTAAACAATCAAAAGATTAAAAAGAAAAAAAAAAAGTTGGCCAGGGAGCCTACTCCAGAAGAAAATGAATGTATATTTGTAAGCTTAACTCACACAATATAAATCAGCAACTGAGAGCAGCATTGATGATTCAGAGCTGAGAACAAATTGTTAGAAAACCTGCAAATAGACTAAAAATGACAAATCATCCCAGTTAAAGTGCATTACTTGGGACTTTATCATGTTTTTGTTCCTTTTAGAAACCTAGTTTATGCAACCATTTCTTAATCAACACTTATTCTCTGCAGAGTAATGTTAAAATCCAACAGTTCTCAACACCATTTTGATTCTGCCAAACATACTACTTAACATTTTTTTTCACATTGTCTCTCAAATATTCCTTCTCATCTAGCACATTGGCCTGTCAGATAAGGACATAGTATTTATTAAATTGAATAATGTAAAGAATATATACGATACTGTCTTTCAGAGCAGCAACCCTATGACTTCATTCTATAATACCTCTTTCATCTTATTTCCCACTATGCCACCAACTAGCATCCACTAAACCTAGTTAGACTGGTCAGAATGGACTCCATCTGTCAATGAGCACACCCTGTACCTATTTTGTCCCTTGCTTGATAACCCATTTCCATTCTGCTTGCATAAATTCTATCTATTTCTCAGTCAATTTTAAGCCTCACTTTCTTAGTGGAACCTCTTTTAACTTTTCCCTTTCTCTCATAGACCGTCCTCTCTTTAAATGTCTACCTCTGTAACACATTATTTTCAACCTAAATATAGATACATGGGTATAATGTCTACTTTTGTATGCCGCTATACTTGTGTATCAGTATGTTTTCCAAATAAAATACTAAACAACTAAAGGATTAATACTATGTTTTTAATTTGTCATGTATTTATACAGTACCTAGTAAAGTATTGAGAAATTTATTGTCCATACTAAAACTTAAAGAAAAATAAGAATGTGGGATCAGACATAAACAATAAAGATACCATTGTAGTTTGAATGTATTCTCTAAATTTTATATTTTAGAATTTGGTTGTATTGTGAAGTTATTAGGAGGAAACAGGACCAACTGCTGCCTCAGTGGTAACACAACATTGTTATGTATGGCTGGACCCATTTGTGAAGGTCTTAAATTTTCATCCTAGAGCTTCCTTGGCATGCTGGGTGCATGGGCATGCATACAAGCTGATGATCCAGGGTGACTGAGAGTAGGGGTGGATTGCAACATAAAGATCCTAGTGGGGTCCCTGTTTCTTTGTTTCTCTCTCATGGAAGAAATAGAAATAAATTTTTTTTAAAAGAAGAGAGAAGATTTAATCTGATTATAGTTTTGGAAAGTGGAGGCTTTGGAAATAGACTTCAGGCTTGGGCTCTCTTTGATAGAGTGTTGGTGTGTTCATAAGGAGAGCGAATAAGACAGACAGAGACCTATTCTGTTCTGCACTCACTCCTGTCCTCCACCATATTGTACTGCAGGGAGAGGACCATCACCAGATGTGGGCGCCATACTGTTGGACTTCTTAGTCTCCAAAATCATGATTAAATAAACCTCTGTTCTCTTCAATTGCTCAAACTTGGGTATATCTCTATTAGCAACAGAACAAACTTGAACCATACCCAGTAATTACAGTATCATCTTTTAAAAATTCTATGTAATTTTTGGATATTGGTAGGGTGCCAATGATCACTCTTTTTGGAGGGAAGGCTTATTTTTAATCAACAAACACAAATCATATATATTTATGATGTATAACATGATGCTTAAAAATATATATACATTGCAGAATGGCTAAATCAAACTAATTTACATATGTGTTACCTTACATACTTATTATTTGGTGGTAACACTTAAAATCTATTTTCTTAGAGATTTCCAAAAATAATTCATCATTATTTTTCTTTCTTCCTTTTTTTGGGGGGGAAAGGTTTTTGCTATAGGGCGCCTGCACTCACCAGAGATACAGAGAGAGACAGAGAGACAGAAAGTGAGAAATCACCCCCCAGGGGGGATGGCCATGCCAAAATCCCTTCTCCTCCATTCTCTTCTTGGGATCTTGGGCACACACGCACACATGCCCAGCGTGAGTTTAAGCCACCGGTTCCGGGACTCGAACTGCGGTCGACTACATGGGAGTCCAGTGACATAGCCATTATGCTAACTGTTGGTCCCAATAATTCATCATTATTAACTATAGTCATAATGTTGTACAATAGATCTCTTGAATTATTTCTCCTATCCAATTGAAATTTGGTATCTTTTGGTTAACATCTCTTCAACCTTCCCTAGCCCAGCCCCCTATAACCATCATTCTACTCTCTGTTTCTATGAACTTTTTTAGATTTTACATACCAATTAGAATATGTAGTATTTGTCATTCTATTTCTGGATTATTTCACTTACCATGATGTCCTCTAGATTCATCCATGTTTTTAATGAATTGTAGAATTTTCATCATTTTATAGCTGAATACTATTCCATTTGTGTATGTATATCACATTTTCTTTTGCATGTACACATAGATGGACATTAGGTTGATTTCATATATTGACTATTGTGATAATGCTATAATAAACATTCCCACTTTTAAAAATAATGTGAGCATTATAAAGGGCAGCAGAGAGAGACTGAAGAAGCAGAGTGAAAATATTAAAGGAGTACTTCCCAACCACTAGCCATATATTATATTGGGTATTCTAAGATTTTGGACAATGCAGTGGTAGGATGCTAGAATTTTAGAACTTGAATCACAAATCTCTTCTGCGTACTTCTTTAAAAAGTTCAAAATATTGCTTTCTTGAAATAAACAAGATAATGTGCAGAGAAAGAGTATATACAGTGTGAAAGTTAAAGGAAGGACAAGATTTTAGAGACTTCAAAACAACTCATGTCTAAAAAAATAGATGCAATGTGACCATCATGACTAAAAGATTTTTATTTGCTGAGGTGGTTATTAGAAAAGTCACATATCACAACTTATAAGCTAATTTACTTCTGGAGAATTGAAATCTTGTTTCACACTCTTGTTGTTTTGTGTTTGCTTGTTCATGCATGTTTTTGCTTAGTCATTTGCACCTAAAAATAATTCCAGAACCTGCTCACTTTTAGTTAGCAAAGATAAAAAGAGTAGGAGCTTCAGGGTGAACAGCATCCTTGCAAATAATAAAAGTCTAAATTTTAAATCATGCTTTCATAATCACCTTTGCAGAATAAAGATATTGATCCCACTCTTATCTAACTTAAAATTCAGGGGAAAATATTTTTTATGCTTAGGTTACTAACCTCAAATTTTAACTTAAAAGTAAGGAGGAAAACAATGTTAATTTCTCCCATTCATTGAAAACCATAAGTATGTTTTGATGCATTTTTTAATTCCTTCTCAAAATGAAAAGAAATAAAACATTAAAAACAAAAAATTCAATCAGCTATTTGATTAAAAAGTAATAGATAAGTTTTCTTATCCCAGACTAGCATTCATTTTTTGTTAGTGCTTTAGGCACTTCCAGAAATCTGAGCAACATCTGCAATTTCACTGAATGACCCTACAGTCTCTAAAACAAGGAAACAGCCTTACCATCTCCAGCTTGGAATTGGTTCTGACCCACCTAAGTTGAGTTGAAGCATCTGCAGCTGAAGCAACAGCACCAAACTCTGCCTTTCATCCCTGAGAATACCAAGCTTCCAGGAACCCCAAGCTAATCATTACCATCCTGCTCATTCATGGAGTCTCTCAAGGGACAATGATAAAGCAGCTCTGGTATCAGACATAAAATACTAGTACCAGTGTTTGCATCCAAGTACAAACTTGTAATAATGTCTTTCAACCCTGTCCCTCCTCACATGTCTCTGACTTGCAGGGCATCCTAAGCCACTATTTGTGGGTAAAAAAACCTTGGATAGTGCAGCCTCTAGTCCGAGTTGTCCTCTGGCAACACCTTACCACATGTACAGTGTGTGGAGTCCTAACCATCCCCTTTGCTAGAGATATTTTATGGTATTAAAGAAATACTAGTGAAGGATTGAATAAAAACTTGGCCATAAAGTGATACCAAGACTAAACCACTGGTTTTAGCACTTTTCTCTGTCAGCCTTGGAGAGAGAAGATCTGAAAGAAAAAAACAAAAAAACAGACCTTGGAGACAGGTGCTGTTATAACTTGGCTAGTGGTGATTTCTGTTACGTCAGGTGTCCACGCTGTCTTACATCACCCTCTGAAACATGTGAGTCACACTCCTACTGACTTGTAGAACTTCTACACTTATTTTCATTTTGTTCCTATTCCCAATAGTTTACCTCTAGTCATTTGTGTTAGGATCCTGTAAGCTCTACAGGCAATTCATGGCTCTAGACCTTTCATGGTAACCTTGTGGCTCATCAGAAATATTTAGCACCCTGTCCAACAAACCAGATATTAGGAGTGCCAGCTGCTTCCCATTCTGCTGTGTCCTTACCTTGTATCAATAGGCAGCTCAAGTCAGACTCTCTCCTTCACACTTTACTTGAACGGATAGAGCCACCATACTACAGAGGCACACTTTAAGCTCTCCCAACTTCTCTACCACTGCGATTCATGAAAAACAGGACCATGTAAATCATGTATGCGGTCATTCTCAATACCTGACACACAGTAGACATTAAATAAATATTTGTTAAACAAATAAATTAATTAATTAAGTTTTACTTCTTTGAGAAAACCTCAACCTCTATGCTCAGTTGGTATGTAGTCTCTGGAGGGTGCTTTGATCATTTTTGTCAAAAACTTGTTATTAAAATTCATTTTCTTCCACCTAGCATTGCCAAGTCTATGAATTCATCTTAAGGACATAACTGGGCAAGTACTCAATGATATATGTGTAAGAATAAACAGTACCCAGTATTAACAAAATGAAAATGATCTAAACATTCAACATTGGTTTGATGAATAAATTATTATGCATTCAAACATCTGAAATATTATTCAGATGTTAAAATGTCTTGTATAGATACAAGTTAATTGATATGAAATCACAACCTATACATGAAAAAGAAAAAAAAACTATGATTTGTAAACAGTTAAGCTGTCAAATTATTACCTGCCACACAACAATCTGAGCTGAAAATAAAATGTTTTAAAATCATTCTAGGATTTTGCTTATTTCAGGTGAAATAACAGTAACTACACAGATCCACATAGTCCAGAAACCACTGATGGTACTAGAAAGTCAACTAGTCTATAAATACATCAAAGCCATGATTACTATTTTTGTCATAAAACCATCCATGACTAACTTCAGTTCCTGAAATTCTGTAAGAACTCTCCCCAATCTCTCCCATTTGAGACTTACTCAAACTCAGTCAAAATGGCAGGGCAATTTGGCATGTTTAATAAAGTCACTTACTTTAAAAAAATAATCAGCGGGATTCCATTGGGGTCTTTGCAAGAGGAGCCAACAAAAGGGCTTTGATTTATGCTTTTGTTAGATTTAGGGAGTAATATATGTAGTTGATACTATGTGTGATAGAGTTTTTTAATCATTTCAGTCTTTTAAAAGTTATCTGTAATGTATCACTTTTATGTACTAAAGATATATTGTTTGGAATACAAAGAGGAAAGAGTAAAAAATAATATTCATTTTAAAAGAATTATAAGAGATGTTATCTAATGACCATTGCCTGTGTGAAGGGAGTTTTAGCTTATTTCTTTTCTTCTTCCCACTGTAGTAATTTTCTTTGTAAATCCATCATATTTCCATGCCCAGATTATCATTTTTAATTTATTATATAGTTTAAGTTTCCTTCCAAAAATACTCCTGGCACATGTATATGGCAAATATATATATAGTCATATAATATGTGAATATATATATATATATATATATATATATATATATATATGTGTGTGTGTGTGTATGTGTATGTGTTCATGTATATTCAACCTTAGTAACTGTATTACTCATTCTGTCATTTCATTTCAATTGCTTTGATCCATCAAGAATAAAAGAGGACTTTTAGAAATCTCCCAGAGTAATCATCTCCCTGTAAATTTTTTGCATTACATGTAACTTTCTCTTCATATTTTTTTAAATAAAAACTAATTCTTTTTTAATACACTTTTTAATTTTAAGAAAGGCAGTTTTAGCTTTAATAAATCAAAATCAAAAAATGTTAAGAGAACTTTGCTTAATACTTAAAGCCAAGAAACAGATTAGGAGTCTGTTTCTTTTAGTAATGTTTTAGTCAAAAATCATAAAATTCTATTTCACCAGTTCAAACTCATGTACTTCATCTTCTGCTGTGGTCTGATGTCTCCATTTAAATTCAGAAGGTAACATTCAACTCTGTACTTGTCTCTACCATTAAGCTGGCCATGCTATTCTTCAATTCATGGTGATACATAATATCTTTTGTCATTATTGAGGACTATAACTTCTGCCAATAGAAAATTACAATCTTTGTCTTATTTAATACTATTTTGCTTCAAGTTCTAAGTAATTTAAATTTTTAATCATTTTATTTTTTTAAATTGATAGATAAAATTGTATGTATTCATGATGTAAATTCTAATTTATTTCAAATTAAAGTTATTGTTTCTGTTCTTTTTTGTTATCTTACATAAAGTTGTGACTTCTTCAAATACTGAATGCTTTTTTTTACATGTTGTGTATTTGGTTTATTTTGTATTTCTTTTATAAGTAGGTCATTTGTATATTTTTCTGTGCTTAATATAAAAGATTTATATATATATTTTACTTCAATTTCTTTTATACATTCAATCACATATGTTCATTCCTTAGCTTGCAAAGTGAATATTCCAACATGTATACATTTCTCACCAATCCAATTGGGAATACTATACACATCATCATCAATAGACAATAACCCATCTCTCTGTCCCACAAATGCCCCAACCCTCCATTTCTCTTCCTCCTGTTTCTATATCCTCTAGTCATTCAGCTTCAGCTATAGAGTACATACAGTCAGTATATATTAAGTTGTGACATACAATGTCTCTCCTTCATAGCCTGGCTTTCTTCACTCGGCAGTCTATCTTCCACATTTATCCATTTTCTGTCAAAAGTCAGTCTCATGTTTTTATGGCTGAGTAGTGTTCTATAGAGTATATGTGTCACACTTTTTCAATTCATTCATCTATTTGTGGGCATTTGGGTTGATTCCATGTCTTAGCAACTGTGAAGAATGCCGCAATAAACATTGACATGCAAGCATTCTTCCTGACTAAGGATTCTTCTGTCCTTTGGGTAGATATCAAGGGGTGAGATTGCTGGGTCATATGATAGTTCTATTTTTAGATCTTTGAGAAATCTCCATAGTGGAGATCCATATGTTCTCCATAGTGGCTGGACCAATTTGCATTCCCACCAGTAGTGTAGGAGAGTTCCCCTTTCACCGCATCCCCACCAGCACTTATCTTTTGTTTTTGTTTTTTGTTTTTTTTCTTTTAATCGTAGTCATTCTGACTGGGGTTAGTGGTATCTCATTGTGGTTTTGATCTGCATCTCCCTTGTAATGAGGGATGTTGAACATTTTTTCATATGCCTTTTGGCTATTCGTGTATCTTCCTAAGAGAGTGGTTTTTCCAACTCTTTCTCCTATCTTTTAATAGGATTGATCATCTTTTTTCAGTTGCTTAAGTTCCCTGTGTATTCTGGTTATCAGTTCCTTATCTGAATCATAGTTTAATATTTTCCCATTCTGAGGAGGTGTTGATTTACACTAATTACCGTTTCCTTTGCTGTGCAGAAACTCCTTAATCTGATGTAAACCCACCTGTCTATTCTGGGCATTATTGCCTGTACTTTGGGGGTCTTGCTTAAGAAGTCCTTGCCTACCCCAATGTCTCCCAGAGTTTCCCCAGTGTTTTCCATCAGTAATTTTATACTTTTCAGTCTTAGGTTTAGATCTTTGATCCACTTTGATGTTATTTTTGTTAATGTTGATGGATATGGGTTCAGAGTCATCTTTCTGCAGGTGAATATCCAGTTTTTCCACCACCATTTGCTAAAGAGGTTTCCCTTTCCCACTGGATTGACTGGTACCCTTTGTCAAAAATGAGTTGGTTGTATGCTTTGGGGTTTATTTCTGGAGTCTCTCCTCTGTTACATTGGTCCTCATGTCTATGTTTGTGCTCTTGCCATGCTGTTTTGATTATCACAGTTTTGTAATACATTTTGGGATCAGGAAGTGAGATACCACCTACTCCAGTCTTCTTGCACAGGATGACTTTAGCAAAATGGTGTCTTTTATGGTTCCAGACAAATTCTATGATTGTCCTTTCTAGATCTGTGAAGAATGTCTCATAATTTAATAGGGATTGCATTAAACATGTAGATTAATTTGGGTAGGATTGCCATTTTTATTATTTTGATTCTGCCAATGCAGAAACATGGGATGTCCTTCCACTTTTTAGTGTCCTTTTCAATTTCCTTTTTAAGGTTTTAATAGTTTTCATTGTAGAGGCCTGGACTTTTCTTTGTTGAGAGGTTATTTATTACTGATTTGATCTCATTGCTTGTTATAGGTCTATTCAGGCTTTCTATGTCCTCCTAAGTCAATCTTTGTAGATTATATGTGTCCAGGAATGTGTCCACCTCATCCAGGTTTTCTTCTTTGTTGGCATAAAGTCACTCATAGTATCCTCTAATATGTTTTGTATTTCTGTTATGTCTGTTGTAATGTTGCCTGATTTGTTGAGGATTTGACTTGTCTAGTTCCTTTCTCTCTTCTTCTTAATTAGTCTGGCTAACAGTGTGTCAATCTTGTTTATCTTTTTAAAGAACTAGCTTTGGCTTTCATTTATTTTCTGTTTAGTTCGTTTATTTTCTGTTTCATTTATTTCTGCTCGAATCTTTATTATTTCTTTTCTCCAGGCATTTTTTTTTCTTTTTTTTTTTTGGAGAGGTTTTTGCTATAGGGCGCGTGCGCTCGCCAGACAGACAGAGAGAGACAGAGAGATAGAAAGCAGGAAATCACCCCCCAGGGGGGATGGCCACGCCGCAATCCCTTCTCCTCCATTCTCCTCTCGGGATCTTGGGCACGCACGCACACGTGCCCGGCGTGAGTTTAAGCCGCCGGGTCCGGGACTCGAACCGTGGTCGACTACGTGGGAGTCCAGCGACATAGCCATTACGCTAACTGCTGGTCCCTTCTCCAGGCATTTTTTTGGATTTTTGTTGTTGTTGTTGTTCTTTTTCCAATTCCCTGAGGCATGATGTTAGGTTGTCCTTTTGCCACCTTTTCATCTTTTACTTGTGCACACTAATTACTATGAACTTTCCTCTTATGACTGCTTTTGCAGTACCCCATAGATTATCGAAACTTGTGTACTCATTATCATTCATTTCCATGAATCTTTTGATTTCCATCTTAATCTCTGCAGTAGTCATGGAGTCATTCAGAAGTAGGTAGGCTGGTTTTGTGCCCTATCATGTGATCACTCTTTGAGAAAGAATCATGCAGGATGTGAGAAAAATGTGTATCTTGTGTTTTTCTGGGTGGAAAGTTCTATAGTTGTCTATCAAGTCCATTTGATTTATGGTATCATTTAGGTTCTGAATCTCTTTGCTTATTTTTTGTCTAGTTGACCTGTCTAAAGGAAATAATGGGGTGCTGAGATCTCTAACAATTATAGTGTTACAGTCTATCTCTCCTTTTAGATCTAGCGGCTTTTGCTTTACATATTTGGGTGCTCCTGAGTTCGATGCATAGATATTTATAAGCCTTATATCTTCTTGGTGAATTAGCCCTTTTGTTACTATTTAATGCCCTTTTTTGTCTTTTCTTATGTTTTTTTCTTAAAGTCTATTTTGTCCGAAATCAGTTTTGGTTTCCATTTGCATGGAATACCTTTTTCCAACCCTTCACTTTTAGTCTATGTATGTCTTTATCCATGAGATGGGTTTCTTGTAGGCAGCAGATGGAGGGTTTCTGATTTTTAATCCATTTAGCCAGTCTGTATCTCTTGATAGGAGAATTTAATCCATTGACATTCAATGTTAATATCGATATTTCCAGACTTGTCCCTACCATTAAGTTGGACAGGACAAAGGAAGGAAATGAAATTTTTTTGTTTTGTTCGGAATATGGATTCCTGGTTGTTTTTGTTTTGTTTTGTTTTGTTGTTCTTGTTCTCTTAATTCTGTCTGTCTCTCTTTAGTTTTCTTGGTATAGTACTCCTTTCAGAATTTTTTGAAGAACTGGTCTAGAGTTCATAAATTCTATCAGGTTTTGTTTATCCAAGAACATTTTTATTTTCTTTTCCCATATGAAGGATGATCTTGCTGGATATAGTATTCTTGGTTGAAATTATTTTTCATTTAATGCTTTGAATATAGTTCCCCACTCTTTCCTTGCTTGCATTGTTTCCAATAAGAGGTTCGGTGTTAGCCTGATGGGGATAGCCATCTTTGTAAGTGATTTGACGTTTATCTCTTGCCAATCTTAGTATCTTGTCTTTGTTGTTTTGGTCAATCTAACTATAATGTGGCATGATGAGGATTCAAAAAAGTTAGAAGGGACAGAGGACAGCAAGAGGGAGCAAAGCAGCTATCCTACCTGGCTAGTGCTGGGTCTGGGATAGGGACATTGGCTGGGGGAGACTTCACAGCCATGAAGTTGAACCCAGTGGCCAAAACCAGGCAAACTTGGAGGTGGCTAGCAGCTTTCTGTCCTGGCTAGTGCTGGGTCTGGGAGGAGCATGATGTTGTATCTTATCAAATGCTTTTCTGCATCAATTGATAAAATCATATGGTTTTTACCTTTCTTTCTGTTAATATGATGTATTACATTTATGGTTTTATGTATGTTGAACCAACCTTGCATCCCTGGAATAAAGCCTACCTGGTTGTGCTATATGATCTTTTTTATATGCTGTTGGATAGGATTTGCTAGTATCTTATTGGGAATTTTTGTGTCTATATTCATTCAGATATATTGGTCTATGGTTTCCTTTCCTTGTCCTGTCCTCTTCTGTTTTAAGGATAAGGGTGATAGAGGTTTCATAAAATGAATTTGGTAAAGTTCTACACTTTTGGATCTTTAGAAATAACTCAAGCAGAATGGGGGTTAACTCTTCTTTAAATATTTTGTAGAATCAGAGGTGAAGCCATCAGGAACAGAGCTTTTCTTTGTTGGGAGGTTATTTATTACTGATTCAATCTCCTGGCTTCTTATAGGACTATCCAGACTTTCTACTTCCTCCTGATTCAATCTCAGTAGATTATATGTGTCCAGGAATTTGTCCATCTCATCCAGATTTTCTTGTTAGTTAGCATATAGTTGTTCATAGTATGCTCTAAATATGTTTTGTATTTCTATTATGTCTGTAGTTATATTGCCTGTTTCATTGCAAATTTGATTACCTGGTTCCTTTCTCTTTTCTTACTTAGTCTAGCCAGTGATGTATCAATTTTGTTTATCTTTTCAAATAAGCAGCTTTTACATTTTTTTTCTGTATAGTTCATTTATTTTCTCTTTCATTTACCTCTGCTTGGATTTTTATTATTTTTCTCCGGAAGTTTTTTGGATTTTTTTTTTGCTCTTACTTTTCCAATTCTTTGAGGTATGATGGTAGGTGATCCATTTGCCTTCTTTCCATCTTCTTTTTCTGTGCACTAATTACTATGAACTTCCCTCTTATGACTGCTTTTGCAGTGTCCCAAAGATTATGAAAATAGTGTCCTCATTGTTATTGGCTTCCATGAATCTTTTTATTTCAGTCTTAATTTCTTCAGTAGTTGTGAAATCATTCAGAAGTAGGTTATTTAGTTTCCATGTATTTGTGTATTTTTGATGATTTTTCTTGAAATTAATATCAAGTTTAATTCCATCATAGTCAGAGAACATGATGGATATAGTTTCTATGCCTTCGAATTTGTAAAGGCATGATTTATGCCCTATCATGTGGTCAATCTTCAAAAAGGTTCCATGTGGGAGTGAGGAAAAAGTATATTTCATGGTTTGGGGGTGAAAGGTTCTATAAATGTCTGTTAAGTCCATTTAATTTATGGTATCATTTAAGTCCTTTATCTTTTTACTTTTTTTTTTTTTTTTGTCAAGATGATCTGTCCAGGAGAAATAATGGGGTGTTGAGGTCTCCAACAATTAGTGTGTTGTAGTCTATCTCTCCTTTTAGAGCTAACTGTCTTTCCTTCATGTATTTGGATGCTCCTGAGTTAGGTACATAAATATTTATGAGAATTAGATCTTCTTGATGGATTACCCCTTTTACTACTATATAGTGCCCTTCTTTGTCTCTTCAAACCTTTTTTGTTTATTTTAAAGCCCATTTTATCAGAAATTAGTATTGCAACTCCAGCTCTTTTTTGATTTCCATTTTCATGGGATACCTTTTTCTAGCCTTTCATTTTAGTCTATGTATGTCATTATCCATTAGATGCATTTCATGTAGACAACAGATAGAGGCTTTTGGTTTTTTTTTTTTTTTTTTTTTTTTTTTATCTATTTAGCCCATCTGTGTCTCTTGATTAGAGAATTTAATCCATTAACATTCAATGTTGTTATCGATATTTCTAGACTTGCCCTACCTTTAAGTTGGCCATTGTCTTGGGTTTCTTTTATTCCTTTATTTATGGCTGTTTATTCTTTAGTTTTCCTGGAATAGGACTCTCTTCAGAGTTTCTTGAAGAGCTGGTCTGGTGTTGTTGGCAAATTCTTTCAGGTTTTGTTTGTCTGAGAAAATTTTAATCTTTTTTTCCCCATATGAAGGATAATCTTGCTGGATGTAATAATCTTAGTTGAAATTGTTTTTCTCTTAATACTTTCAATATGTCTTCCCATTCTTTCCTTGCTTGCATTGTTTCTGTTCAAAGGTCCCGTGTTAGCCTGATGGAGTGACCATTGTAAGTCACTTGTTTCTCTCTTGTCAATTTTAGTTTCTTGTCTTTATCTGTGGTTTTGGCTAGTCTGGCTAAGATGTTCCTTGGGAGGATCTTCTTGGGTTGATTTTCTTTGGGGTCCTTTGTATTTCTTGGGTCTGGATGTTTGAGTGCTTCTCTAGACTTGGAAAGTTTTCTTACAGGATTTCATGGAATAGATTTTCCATGACCTTGTTAGTTTCTTCACCTTCTGGGGTACCAATTATTCAGATGTTTGGACGTTTAATGGAATCTAGTATTTCTCATATATTATCCTCATTTTTTGGTTATTTTCTCTATCTTTTTGGTGGTTTTTCTAGGTCAGAGGTTTTATCTTCTATGTCAAAGATTTGATCTTCAGCATAGTCTAATCAATTTTTAATACTTTCAAGAGAAATTTTGATTTCCTGTATTAGAGACTTCATCTCTAACAGTTACATCTGATTCTTTCTTATAGTGTCCATTTCTTCTTTCAAATCATGGAAGGACTTCCTCATCTCCTGGAGTTCGTTGTCTCTTTTCTATTTCAACTCATAGAGTTTTGTCACTATGAATGTTCTGAATTCTTTGATATTTTGATAACTTCTCCTGTTTCTTCAAGAAATGGAGAGGAGTTATTGTTTTCTTTTGATGGAGACATATTTCCTGGTTTCTTCAAACCTGAGGCTCTTCTACTTCTAGCCATTGGGTGATGTATTCACTTTTGGATACTTCTTTGGAAAATGTTTCTGACACTGGGAACAAGTTTTCTTCCCTTTTGTTGTGGATCGATGTGTGCCAAACTCTCTCTTTTGCTGTGTTTAGCAATGAGGTCCATACAGGGGAGTCTTCTATTCAGGTATCTGAAAAGCAGTTTCTCCTTTTTCAAAGGTGGATCAGTAAAAGGGAGGATCCCAGGGGGTATTTGAAAACTAAGATTCAAGACCTACATAGTGTCTCTGGGTGGGAGGAGGATGAGGAGAAGATGACAGTATAAGAGAGAAGAATAAGAGTATGAAAGAAAGAAAATCATGGCACATGATTTCACAGGGCACATGGCACAGGGGGCTGCTGATGGAACTGGGCTCTGCTGGAGAGGTGGGGGCTGCCCTAAGTGGTGAGGAAAAGTAGGAAATTAACAAAAGAAAGAAGGAAAAAATTAAAAACAGCCTACTTATCTTTCTGATGGGGGTGGGGATTCTGAGCTTGGGAGAGCTTGGCTGGGGCCTGAGGAGCTGGAGCTGGGGCCGGGGTCATTGAAAGGCCCTGCCTCAATTTTCCTGACAGGCCAGGGGTTTGCAGATGGAACTGGGCTTTGCTGGAGAGCTAGGAGCTGCCCTTTCTGGAGTTGGGGGCTCTGAGTCTGGGAGAGCTGGGCTGGGGCCTGAGGAGCTGGAGTTGGGGCCAGGACCAGTGAAATGCCCTGCCTCAATTTTCCTGACAGACCAGGAGGCTGCAGATGGAACTGGCAGTTTTTTATGTCTCTATAAGAGCTTTTTGGTTACTGTCATGGTGGATACATGTGGTTTTCTATGACCAAGTTCTATTCTATAGTTCACAAAAACTGTAGTAATGTACTAATTTTTAGTATTGAATGCATATTAGACTCATACAGGTAGTTTAACTTAAAACATACAAAAGAGTAGGTCTGACCCACAGAGTTTTTCCATTTACTTATCTACTGTAGGACTGGTACTTGTGATGTATTTTAAGCTTTCCACATATTATATTATGGAGAGAGTTAAAAATCACTGATGTAGTCGGTATTTTAGAAGAGAAAGGCATTGTATGTCCCCACTTAATATATACCAAGTGTTCACACTCTATTACTGAAACTAATTGCCTAAAGGATATAGAAACACAGTATATAGATGTAAATACCAGATATAATGTGTTTGAAAGAGGAGGGTCTGAGGAAGGACATTTAGAAGAAAAATAGGGAGGCAAAACATTAAGGCACAAAGAAATGTGGTATTATCTGTTGAAGATATTTTGTAGTTTTATCAACTGTACTAGGGAAAAATGCTCACCTGTTGAAATATCCATTTTGTAAGCCAAATAATAATGTAATTGAATGTATAAAAGAAAATGAAATGATAAAAAAAAGAGTTAAGTACTTTTTCATAAACACATATAAAATTTATTTTTGGTGAAACCTCAGGCATTCATGGTAAAAGTCATGTGGGTATACATCAGGGTCCATGGATTCTTCCTAATCTTTGTGATACAAAAGGAAAAGCTGTGTCTTTTTAGAGGAGGCCAAAGGGAGTATAGTAGAAGAGAACTAGTTTACACAAGAAATTCTACATATTCTATGAGAGTTTTCAGTTGAGTAGAGCAGAAAAAGACTGAAATTACTTCTAGCAGTAGTCAGTATTTAGTGTTTACTATAAACCAGTGTACTTATTATTATCCTCTATAAATTATTGCATTTACTTTTAACAACAATCGGGTGAAGTTAATATTATTATCTGAAGTTTACATACAGAAAAGCTCACTTAAAAAGATTAAATAACATACTCAAATGTCCTTGTTAGCTAAGTAGTGGAGTCAGAACATGAATTCAACAGATTCCAGAAAATACATTCATAACTCCTGTACTTTCAGAAAGTAAGAAAGTGAATGTCAACATAGACTTTTTCTCTTTGCTTATAATTGTCACGTGATTAAAAATGACTGAGATAGAGGCCAGCAAGTGGCCTGCTGGTGAAGACACTTGACTCCTATATGGTCAAGTGAGAGTTGAAAATCATACCAGGTACATGTGGGTGTGCATCTCAAATCCCAAGAGGAGAATGGAGGAGAAGGGATTGCAATGTGGCCATTCCCCTCCTGGGGGATTTCTCACTTCCCCTCTTTCTGTCTCTTTCCAGTGAGCACATGAGCCCTACAACAAAAGCCCTAAAAAAATTAATAAAATTAAAATTCCTGAGATATTGAATCCCTTCATTTGGTCTCTTTGTTCTCTTACCCTTAGAATGGTGACCATCTCTATCTCTGCTGGCTTCGTAGCCTTTAACACAATGCTAATTCATGAATAACTTCTGAATATGTGTCGTCAATATTATCTGCCCTCCCATCTAGACTGAAGCTCCTTTGAAATAAGATTCATATTTACCTGGTTTTCTACTGTATATCCTGCTTCTAGCACAGCACCTGCCCCATGGGAGTCACTATTATGTAGAAGGCAGGGAAACAGTCATGTGAGAAGGAGGGAAGGAAAAAAGGGAGATTTGGAGGTATATCTGTAGCCTGAATCCTTTACTGCTTTGGACTAAATTTGAGGGAAAACAAAAACAAAAACAGAAAACAAACTGGTCCTAAGTGAAAGTATTGATAAGACCTTGAATTTCTATGTACCATGCTCTTAGTTGGAAGTACAGAAGCCCTATCATGAAGGTATTGGAAGGGTCATTTTGTCATACTGAAGTTTGACATGACTGAAGTGTATGAAAAATGCGTATTATAAAATAGGAATAACTTATCCAATAATAATAATAATAATAATAATAATAAAATCTCAAGACAAACAGTGGCATAGCAGTAATGCGGCACTCTATATGACTGACCCACATGGAAGGTTCTATGTTTGCATCCGGAGGCTTCCCTACATACACTAAGCATGCATGTGCCCATGGTTTATGGCTGCTGAAGCTAGGGGTGGCTCATAAAACGCTCTGTGGGTGATGCCTAGGTCTGTCTCTCTCTCTGTCTCTCTTGCTCATGGAAGAAAGAAGTTAAACTTTTTAAAAAATCTTTAACTTGATTGTGAAACAATGTAATAAAAATGTTACGTATATGACTGCGTTTTGGAACGTAGCTGTCGTATTTCTCATGTGTGATCTGACTTAAGCTTTGCAGATAATTTGATCAGTTAAAAAAAACTTAGACATACAGAACAATGTTGGCTAAAATGTTGCTGATTTTCTTCTAGGCTTTGTTTTCCGGTTTTAAAGATTTTTGTCCTATTTTGAGTTGCTGATAGGTTCATGTACCTACTATTTGAACAGATTCCTAACCTGTTTCCTAGCTTTAAGTTTTAAGCAAAGTTCCTTAGCATTTCTTTGATTTATTAAAGTTAAAACTGCTTTTCTTGAAATTACCAGCTGAATTTGTTATTGAAACTAGTTAGGTTATCTAAGATATTTTGTGATCAATAAAATGTGAGGGGAGGGGGAGGAGGAGGGTGGGAAATGGCAGAGGGTCAGAAACTAGAAATGGAAAATTATTGACAATAACATACATGATTAAGCCACTTTGCAGTATATTCTGGATGGGAAATCACATTTTGTATGCTGTAATGATGCTGAGGGAATGAATGTAGATTAATTATTAAGAAAAATGTTTCAGAAAAAAAAAGCTCATGGAAATACGTGTAATGGGAAAACTATGTATGAATTTCAAAAAGTTTTTGTACCTAAATAAATTCATACTTTAACTGTAAAAAAATGAAATAAATAAATTTTTAAAAATTAGAAAAAATAAAACAAACCAGAAAAAAACTTTAGGCTTTGTTCTCACATCTTATTCATTTATAGTATGTACCACATATTATTTGAAATTGCATTCAATAAGAAAAACATAACCAAGAAACACTTCCATAAATCTTAGAAACTAAAACACTTTTAATTAAAGATGGTGATGAACAAAATCAAAAGCTGATTGGGCATATTCACTAATGAGAAAGATCATGAACAATTTACTAAAATGTCAGAGAGTGAAAATAAATCATTTTAAGCAGAAAAAGAGAACATAATTACATATCAAGGAATTATGAAAATATAACAGAATAAACAAGATTATGCTCAATGAATTTTAAATTTTATATTTCAAATTAAATGTTAAGAAATGATTACATTTCCTAGGAAAAATATAGGAATTAACAGCACTGAGATTTAACTGATACTGATTTGAAATGTACTGTTAAGTTAACATCACCACCTACTCAAAATTGTAACAGATCCAGGCAGTTTCACGGTTCACTATTTACATAATCTTTGAAGAGAGATAACCCCAAATTTATGTATTTATCATATAAGATATAGAAATGAGAAAGTTTATCAAGTCCTTGTTCTGTGGTTAGTATCACCTTTATATACCAAGAGAGTACAAGCAAGGAAAATCTAAGCCAATTTATTATTTTAGATACAAAAATTCAGATGAAATATTTGCACAAGAAATAAGACAAGACATATGTTTAATGTAAGCATAACTACTGTTTATCTCAGCATGAACAAATAGTTTGACAATAGACATTTTAAAATATCATTTGCCACACTGATAGAATAAACTAGGAAGGAAACAGGTTAGAATAGCAGGAAAACATAATCAGCTTAATACCGACAGTAAAAGCATTAGATAAAATACAATACTAATTAATGATAATTACTCTTAGCCTTTGTCTGATAAAGGGTATCTCCCTAAAGTTCATAAAACATTATACTTAATGGACAAACACTAGACACATTATCTTAACTATCCAGGATAATAGTATCCACTATCTCTTTTTCAGTTTAATATCATTCTACTCATCCCAACCAGTATAATAAAAGAAAAGAACCCATAAAAGAAATAAATATTATAACAATTTATGGATGACACAATTATAATTTAAGTCCAACTATTAAAACTAACTTAAAAGTTCTGAAAATGGGAACCAGCAGTTGGCGTAATGGCTATGTCGCTGGACTCCCACGTAGTCGACCGCGGTTCGCGTCTCGGACCCGGTGGCTTACAACTCACACCGGGCGCGTGTGCGTGCGTGCCCAAGATCCCGAGAGGAGAATGGAGGAGAAGGGATTGCGGCGTGACCATCCCCCCTGGGGGGTGATTTCTCGCTTTCTGTCTCTATGTCTCTCTCTGTCTGTCTGGCGAGCACACGCACCCTATAGCGAAAAACCTCTCCAAAAAAAAAAAAAAGTTCTGAAAATTAGCTGGAAACAAAATTAGGAAAAAATTTGGTAGCATACCTAATTTTTTAATAATTTGAAAAACTATTTTAGAACAGTTTTGCAATCTCAACAAAAATTATAAAGTTCAAAGCTGATTTTCAAGAAAAAAGAGACAGGATACATTCTACCATATATAAGTATTTATTATAAAGCTGTGGCAATTATAATAAGATAGTCAAAAAATTATAAAACGGAACCTAATATAGAACCCAGAAACAAACTAAGATACACCTAAAATTTTGTAGATAAAAATATGGTAGCAAAAAGTAAGGAATAGATGTACCACTCAAAAATTTTCATTTAGATAATTGAGAAATTTAATTTAGACACCTATTTCATATCATACAGGAAAATGAATTCCAGATGGAAGTAATTAGGATGACCATACAATTTATTTTCTAAAACCAGGATTTATTTTTAGTAAAAGGGAGTACTGAAAATAATTGAAACTATTTAATTTTGACATATTTATTTTATGTTTTTGCTTAAAATTATTATAATATTCTGGGTGATAATTTAGTTCTAGTCAAAAATAATTTTAATGAAATTCAAGAGCAGTATCAGTGACACAGGTGATAGTGAGTTGAACTGCAATGCTGGAAGCCATATGGCCAGTCATGGGTTTGATTCCCCAGCTGACTTGAAAACATACAAGAAGAATATGTGCCCAAGATCCTGACGAGCTAGAAGGCAGAAATAAGGGGACTGCAGTAGGATGAGACATTGTCAAGGACCTGGATCTATTTCTTGCATTTGTGTCCATGCTCTTTCTCATGCATAAAAAAACTTTAAAAAGTTAAATTCATTCCAAAAGTAAAAGTAGTATATATGCATATATTAAATAGAAAGATTTTTTCTATAAATCTTCTTAAACATAGCACATAATAGAAACAGAAAGCTTACTCTTCTTTTTTTTTTAAATGGCAGAGGGTGTGTGGACTCACTAGAGAGTGGGAGAAAGAGAGAGAGTGCCTTCAACGGGTGGGGGGTTGGGCTGGTGGTAGCTCCTCCCTTCATTTCTCCATCCTATTTTGGGGTACATACACACACACACCTGGTGTGTTTCTCAAGCCACCACTATGTGATTCAAATTGTGATTGGCCATATGGGATCCAGCTCCCTTAAATGCTAAGCTATGGTGCTGACCTAGAACAACTATTCTTAATATTCACATTTGTTGATTATTTTTTCAGACACATAGATGCCTAAAATAGTATCATTGGTGATATCATTTTTAATGCAATATTAGTTTAAAATATTTAGTTAATTTAAAAATTGCTTGCAATATTTTTCTGAGCTTAATTTTAGGGATAGTGTACTTTTAAAGATTGACCTGGGAGCCAGTAGACGGCATAGTGGTTAAGGTGCTGGACTCCCACGTGATCAACCACAGTTCATACTGGGCACGTGTGTGTGCGTGCCCAAAATACTGAGAGGGTACTCAAAGGAGAAGGGATTGTGGTGTAGCCATCCCTTCTAGAGTGCGATTTCTCACTTTCCCTCTCATTGTATCTCTCCAGTGAGTGCATGTGCTCTATGGCAAAAACCTTAAAAAAAATTGACCTTGTTAGTCGACATGTCTGGCAGAAGATGGAAATCTTTAAAGAAAGTTTGCATGAAAAGTAATAAGCTATTCCAATGCAACTATTAATCATAATACTCTGTTACATAATGAAAAAATCTGGGATAAATTGTAAACCATTTGGGAACTTATTTGGCAGAATGGGACATATGGTCTCTCTAATTAAAGACCTAAATATGTATACACAAATTTAAATTTTTTAGAAGAAAATATAGAAACATATCTATGACTTTGGAGTAGAGACAAATTTATCAAACAAGAGAGAAAAGCACAAATTATAAAGAAAATTACAGACAAAAATAAAACAAATTCAATAGAAACAGTGAAAAGATAACACACAGGCAGCAGAAAGATATTTTTGAAATCTGTAACAGATACATTTGGAGTATCCAGGTCATAAAACCTTCTGCATACTACATGAAAAATAAGTACTGCAATTTAAAATGAGATGGCTCTCTATCTATATGTATCTCTATGTATATATGTACATAGAGAGACATATTAAAATGGGATCACCTATATCTATCTATATTTATGTATATAAAGATACATATTTGAATATATATATATGCATATATATATATATTTATATAAAATTTGCTAGAGAGTATAAGCACTTGCTGGGGAGAGAAAGAGAGAGAAAATGAAAAAACACCTCCCACGGCAGATGGTCATGCCACAATCCCTTCTGCATTTGTTTTTTGGGGATTTGGGTCATGCACATACACACAGCCAGTATGTTTTTCAAGATGCCAAGGTTTAGGACTCAAACCACACAGTCAGTCATATGGAATACAGTCATCTTAACCACCATGTTACCAACCATAGGGAGGAGATATGAATATGTCTTTTCTTTTAGAGAGAGTGTTTTTCCTATAGGGTGCATTCACGCAACAGAATAACAGAGAAGACAGAGAGACAGAAAGCAAGAAAACATTCCCCAGAGTGGATGGCCACACCACAATCCCTTCTCCTCCATTCTTTTCTTGGGGTTTTGGACATGCATGCACACACACACCTGATGTGAATTCAAACCTCTGGGTCCAGGACACGAACTACAGTCGAACTTGTGGGAGTACAGAAATATAACCATTAGGCCATCTATTGGTCTCTATGTCTGGTTTTATATATGAATTAACAGAAGTATAAACATTGATGTCCATTAAATGTGTGAAAATATGTCAAATTCACTAGCAGTGAGAGAAATACCTATTTCTAAAAGTCTGTCAATACAAAGTACTCTGAGGGTATGAGTAAACAAAATTTCTCATATGTTGCTGGAGTAAAATTGTACAACATTGGACGTAATTTGAAAGTACTGGTAATAGTTGAAAATGTACCTAATCAATAATCCTTCATTTCTTCTATTCAGCATTTATCCTAAAATATCTTTCATGCAAGTGCACAGAGACAAGTACAAAGATGTCCATTATACCATTACTTCTAATAGGAAATCACTGGAAACAAGCTAAATATCTTTAATCAGAAAATGAATAAATCGTGATGTATTTATATTACATAAAAACCACACAGCTGCAAGTTATTAAATTTGATTTATATATATCAACACTAGATTATTACAAAACCAGCATTTATACTGCATAATATGTTTTTAAGATTCACTTATGTTAGTGCATATAAATCAACTTCTTCATTTTAACTGCTGCAGAATTTCCATAATTCTGTAATTTGCGTTTTCCACTCAATATTGTTTTAAAATGATACGTAAATCATGATACATTCTGCAGAATTTTAAAACACATAAATCAGTCTTCTACTTTAGCAAAGGATGAAAACATATTTGGTAACCATAGAAACAAAACAAAACAAGTATGATATACTTTAGGATTGTGATAGAAATTAGAAAGGAAGGTGAGTGAACAGAATGAGAGTGGGGTATAAAGTTCCATGATCTGTGTCTTAAAGGTTTTTAATTTTTTCATTCTAAAATAAAACAAAGAGGTAGAAGAAGACATTTAAAGCAAATACGACAAAATTAATTCAATCTGGGTCGTAAGTACTAACAAAGATTCTCTGACCAAACTTTATTCAGACTCCTAAGTCTTCTAGGACCATGTCAGTCCTTGAAAAATACAGTGTTGGCAAAGAATCCTGCTAAATCTGTTTAGCAAAAACTCCCAGCCCTCAGTATCTGATCAGGTTCCTTATCCTCCTCCATCCTACAGGCGATGGTCTGGTCTCTTGCCATGTTGTCAGCAAAATCCTGTTAGGTGGGTTTAATCAGAATCTTTCCTAATCATTGAAGTTTGTTTTTAGTAATTTCTTATTCACTGACCCCCACACTGACTGCTCCTTGACAATAAATTTCCATGTGCTCATGCTGTATTCAGAAATGAGCCCAGTCCCTCTCCTCCAATGCAAAATCTCATTGCAAGTATCCTCGTATCTTATATCACAATGATTCCAAATAAAACCTTCCTTACTGCATTTTCCCAGTTATCACTGAATAATTATTTTCTTTAACCATTTATAGATGTTTATTACTCTAAACCTTTTTTGAATTTTTAAAACACTTCATTGTTTTAAAAATGCCCTCAAATGAAAAATTTTATTTATCCAAAACAGGAATAAAACTATATCTTATGGCATTTTCTTATGTAATAGGATGATGTTAATGTCCTCTTTTTAATTATCTGCCTTCCCTCCATTTTTAACCTTGCTCTTTGTTTTACATCCTGTATTTTAGATTTCAATTATTCTCTTTAAATAATATCTTTATGCCTTGAACTTTCTTTTCAAAAACTGTTTTTAAACACATGCAACAGTTGTGAAAGTTTAAGTGATTTTAATGAATGTTACTAACAATTTTACTCCACAAGTGCCCTATTCATAAGTTCTTAATTTTAATGTATTTCACAAATGGTTGGGAAATTTTTGAATAACTTTATTTTGAGAAAGAAAACATGATTGGCATATTTTCTAAATCCTTGCACTTATGAGAATATCTTTCTATTTCAGTCTTACATGAATAGTAAGGTGCCTAGACATATAATTCATGGGTTGGTGAATTTTCTCTTTAAAGTATTATACATGTTCACTATTGTTTGCTAACATACAGGTATACAGCAAAGTATTACCAGTTTGATTTTTGTTCTTACTTAAGACAAACTTAATTTGTCTTCTGCTTGAAGCTTATAGTTTATAGTTTCTTCTTTTGCAATTCAATTTTTTCACGATTTTCTTTAGTTTCCTTTTTCATTAACTTTACCTAGACCATGGTGAACCTTTTTGATATGTGTAATTTGGTCTGTTTCACCCCCAGGAAATTTCTTTTAATTTTACTTTAAATATATAAATGCATCCTATGTAAGTATTTTGGCTTCTTTAGTGACATAAATTTTATTTAATATGCATTTTTAAAAAGAATTATTTATTTTATTTATTCAGTCATTTATTTTAATTTGACCAAAGAGAGACACAGAGATAGAGAGAAGGAAAGTGAGAAAGGAAGCCACCAGCTCTGGGACTCGAACAATGGTCAGCCATATGGGAGTGTCTAGTGCCTTAACCACCACGCCACCTGTTGGTCCCAGGACATAAATATTTTTATCTTAGATTTCCATTCTATCACCATCCTGTGGACACTATTCATTATTACTGTTTTAATTCACTTTCTTTTTTCTGTCATTTGTTTGAGCTTCTCATGTTTATATTCCATATTACTTGATTTCTTCCCCCTTGTATATTAGTATTGTAATATTATCTCCAAAGTAGGTTTTAATTCTGAGATCATACTTGTTTTCTCGAATACTTGACACTTGGTTGTATTCAAACAAGCCTCATATTCATCTCTGTCTTTGCATCCATATTCAGTTCTGGCGTTTTTAACTCTTATTCTTGTTTAATGTGCATTTAGTTGTTATTAGCATCACTCACCTTGACCCCTAACCCTGGCGTGGAATAAATGGTAAATGGTGTTATTAGTCGATACTCTAATTTCCCAAGATCTGGCTGCATTCACTGCTATACCTTGATTAGGCAGATGATCTCTCTGACTGTCTATATTACAAGATTCTCAGGCAACAAAACACTACAGTAAGTGAAAATCTAACACTCCTATCACATCTTGCTGCTACCAGGTTTTTCTCTCTATTTATTTGAAGAGACTACTTACTCAAAGATGCAGGTCGCCATGTCTAGTAAACTCCCGTGCCATTCACCAATAATCACAAGATGTGACTAAATATAAAAAGATAAGTAATGGTGGAGGGAAGATAGGTGAATGCAGGGATAAATCAATTTCCTCCGGAAGAAATACCCATGCAGTTTTACAGAAGCTAGCCAATGATTTCTCTTTCTTTAAAAAAAGATAAATCTACCAAATATATCTATTCTGAGATAGAATCCAGACAAAAGAGAAGAGTTAACATTTTCTTCTACCTACTTTTTGGTTAGCAGGCTGCTGTGTTTCAGACAACGTGTAATTTGAATTTGTGCTTCTCAATGAATTATTTGGTATGCTTTTTTTAATATATATCTTTATTGTGGTATAGTTAGTATTTAAAAGTTATACATATTTAATGTGTACAATTTGAGAAGTTTGAACATATGCAAATACCCATCATACCATAGCCAAGGTAACAGACATAGCTTAATTTTTCAACTTTATAGAATTAATATTTTCACTCATTTTTGCTTTATTTATGTCAATAACAAAATTCTGTATTTTTGTTGTTGCCAAAGTTAGGTTCATTTCTCTGTGAATTTTTGAGAACTCCTATTCTCTTGTTTTAAATGACAGTAAAAAAATATTCATGCTGTAAAACAGGAAGGTTTGTTTAATTTTTATTTTAAATATCTCTATATTCTATAGACTTTTACTGGCATACAGGAAAAATGAGAATAAAAGTACATTGGAGTCAGAGTAGTTGTTCTGTTTAGGTGGCACAGATATTGAGTGTTCCCAAAGCACTTGGATGAAAGATTATAAAGTATACTCATCAGCAGTTTGCTTTTCAGTTATTCTTAGAAGAAGCATATGTGCTATCAAGGTCTGCCAGTAAAGAATTTACATAGTCCTCTCTAGCGGTGGGAACCTCTGATTCTCAACTGCAAACCAATACAGTAAAGAAAAAATAGATTTCATGAAGATAAATATTTCAGAAAATAAATTTTCTTTTGGGGACCAGCAATTAGCATAATGGCTATGTCGCTGGACTCCCACATAATCAACCACGGTTCACATCCTGGACCCGGTGGCTTAAAATTCATGCTGGGCGCGTGTGCGTGTGTGCCCAAGATCCCGAGAGGAGAATGGAGGAGAAGGGATTGCGGCGTGGCCATCTCTCCTGGCGGGTGATTTCTCGCTTTCTGTCACTCTGTCTCTCTCTGTCTGTCTGGCGAGCGCACGTGCCCTATAGCGAAAACCACTCCCCAAAAAAATTTTTTCTTTTGAAAATATATTGAAAAATATTTCCAAATTGTGGTTGATATTTAGACATGTAGTTGAAACTAATAAATAAATGAACTATCTTCAATCATTAAATATACCCTGTGTTTGAGTCTAAAATTGTACTGCAAAATATATATGTTTTAAGGGAACTACACCTTTATTTTTATTTATTTAAAGTTGACAAATGAAGATTGTATATATTTATCATGCAAAACATGCAGCTTTTAAATATATATATATATATATGTAGATATGTATATATTTGAATGGTTAAATAGAGATAATTAACCTTCTATAACAATTTTTTGTGGCAAAAACACAAAACCTACTCTCTTAATAATTGTCAATATATAATTATGCATTTTTAATAAACATAATTAAAGTAAAATAATTTTTGTTTACTTGTTTGTTTTGTTTGCCTGTTTGATGAATGTACTTACTTGCTGGAGAGAGATGGAGAAAGGGAAAGTGAAAAATCACTCCCCCCCACAAGGAGAATAGCCATAACACAATTTCTTCTCCTTCATTCTCTTGGGATTTGGGGCATGCATGTACATTTGCCTGGTGTGAATTTCAAGCCACTTGGAGTCAGACATGTGAGATTCTGGCACCATAACCTCCACACCACCTCCTGGGCCACAGTGAAATCTTTTAATATTCATTTTTAAGTTTGAATGAATTGAAAATATTATTTATAAACTCTTCCATTCCTGAATAATTAGATGTGAAATTTAGTTCTATTATGATAAGTTCAAGCAGGGTTTTTACTGAGTTTCTACCTCCATTCCAACTTTGGCTAATACCAGTGAATGCCTACCATGTAAGAAATCCCAGTACAATATACTTTCCTGTGTTATAATAATTAACCCTCAAAAAAAAACTCTAAAAAAGAATAAAGCTAAGTTTTAAGAATGATGAATCTGTGATTCTACCTGTGTTAATTAAATGACCTCACAGTAATATCACGGCTATTAAAGGTCAGAGCAGGGATTAGGACCACATTTTCTGATTCCCAGTTTATAATGCCTTTAAATAACTAATATTTATTTTAAGGAAACTATGGATGAAAACATATTGGTGCACAAGTTTTGTGATCTAATTTTCTATCTTTAGTCTGAGAAGCAAAAAGAAAAAGAATTTTTAAAAAAATGAGATCTTCAACAACTATGTGACACCATCAAACATAGAAACATCTGTATGAGAATCCCAGAAGAATACAAATAGAATGGAGTACAAAAATTTGAAAAAATAATGGCAAAAAAATACTTCCTGAATTTGGTGAAAAATATTATGCTTACATCCAAGGAAGTAAAAAACTTTCAACAAGAATAAACTTAAAAATATCCACATCTAGATACATCATAGTACATTTTTTTTTTTCGATAAGTTTTTGCTATAAGGCACAGGTGCTCACCAGAAAGACAGAGACAGACAGAGAGACAGAAAACAAGAAATCACTCCCCCGGGGATATGACCATGCCGCAATCCCTTCTCCTCCATTTTCCTCCTGGGATCTTGGGAACGCATGCACACATGCCCAGCATGAGTTTAAGCCACTGGGTCTGGGACTTGAACCACGGTTGACTACATGGGAGTCCAGCGACGTGGCCATTACACCACCTACTGGTCCCCATAATACAATTTTTAAAATGTCAAAGACAAAGTTGTGAAAGCTGTGAGTGAAAAATAACTTATCTCATAAGAGCATTGCTTGATGAAATTAACAAATAAGTTCTTAACAAAAATGATGAATGCCAGAAAAATAATGATGGCTTACCCTCATGATCTTTGGTTGACTGGGAACTGCAGCTCACTGACACTGTTCCATATTGTGAGAGAGTATCATATCACATATTGCTGGCCTGGGCAAAGATCAAAATTCAAAATTCAAGGCACGGTTTCTGGTGAAGACCAGAAGTTGTTACTCTCACTATCATTGGCTATGATTCAATAGAAAATACACTTTCTGTTGAATATATATCACTTTCATATCGCCATAAAATTGAAAAATTATAATTAGAATTATCATAAGTCAGGGATCACCTGTATGAAAGAGTAAAATATCTTAAATCAATAATCTAAGCTTCTACTTTAAGAAACTAGAAAAAGAAGAGCACGTTAAATAGAAAGCAATTACAAGGAAGGCAATATTAAATTTTAGATCAGAAATAGAGTATGGAAAATGAGAAGACCAATGAAACCAAGGTTTTTCTTGAAAAGATCAACAAAACTGACAAAACCTTACCTACATTGAAAAAGGAAAAAAAGAAATAATTAAATTACTAAACTAAAGATTAACAGAGGCAAACCACTACTAATTTTAAGAAATAAAAAATAATTAAAAATGAATTTGATGTGGTACATATACACTACGGAGTACTACTCAGCCATATAAAAGTGAAAACCTCTCATTTGATATAAGTAGTTGAATATACAAGATTTAATGCTAAGTGAAGTAAGCCATATCGTGAAAGATAGACATTGTATGTCCCCACACAATATATACTTAATGTCTGTATTCTATGGCAGAAACTGAAAAATGGAAAATATTTTGACTTGATTGACATGCACTGCATTCAAAAAAACTATGTTGCAAGCTATAAAGAGATTCAATGATTAAGGTTAAAAGAAGAATAAATAAGCTTTAAAAATGATTTGACCAACTGTGTACATCAATAAATTAGATGATTTAAATGAAATGGACAAATTCCTAGGAAGGCATTAGCCACCATAATTGACTGAAGAAGAAACAGAAAATCTGAATAAACCTGTAGCAAATAAAGAGAATTAATTAGTAACTAGACCAACTACAAAGTAATGTGCAACCTCATATGGCTTTACCAGTAAACTCTCCCCAAAATTAGACAAGTGGTACCCCCTCCCATAAGTCCTAGTAACCTAGCTGAGAGCTTTATATATATCTTCCATTCTCCCAGCTTTAGGTTCTACTAAGCTAGAGGCCTTGGCTTTTTAGAGGAAGCAATAGTAGAAAGCATATATCAAGGCAAAAAATATTTTCACCAAGCTACAGTTAGAGCTGCCATCTGGTCACTTTAGGCTCCTGTCTAAAAGGCTAGCGTACATAGAAAGAAGTGATTCTGCTGTTGGGAGTAGTTGGCCCTGAGTACTGAGAAGATGGGCTTGCAACCACATTATGGGGGCCAATTAGAAGTCAACTCAGAATTTAGGGGATTCACTGAGATGTTTCTTATAGCTTCCATACCCAATAATAGGAGTAAATGGGTAATTGCAGTAGCCATAGCTTCATAAGAACACAAACATTTAAGCACTCAAACCCTTCAGAGATGAAGATTTTGGTTAACCCCCTGGGACAGTAGATGTGCTGGGAATCTCGAATGGGTAGTAGAGGAGGGTATTGCTGCAATTGTGGGAATCTTGATTGTACTATTAAGCCTCCGGTTGCGTTATTTATTCAGGAATTGTGTCCCTCCACCAAATTGGAGAAGTCATGACAGAGTTGGATCAAATTTTGTTTTATTTTTTAACTTTTTTTAAAGAGAGATTTTTATTATAGGGCATGAGCACTTGCTGGAGTGATAGAAATAGACAGAAAGTGACAAATCACTCTTCAGGAAGGATGGCTACACCACAATCCCTTCTCCTCCATTCTACTCTTGGAATTTTTGGCACACAAGTGTGCCCACATGTGCTTGGTATAAGTGTCAAGACTTTGGGTCTAGGACTCAAACTGCAATTGGCCATGGGAGTCCAGTGATATAACCATGATGCCATCCGCTGGTTCAAGTGTAGGATTAAATTAATGTGGCACATGAGTACACCTGTGTAGTGTAACAGCTTGACCATCACAGATGTCTTGGTTCCCTACTCCTGTCTTCTCATTCTTACCATTTAAGTGCACCTGGCCTGATACACATGGTCCATGGTCAATGAGTGTTCCTTTGCCTGAGAGCTGTCTTTACCATGGAGGCCCACTTTTTCACCGACATGACTGGCTGGAAGGGGTATGGAATTAATGTGCCTCTCTTCAGACACAGTCCTCAAGAGATTTTGGATAGAGTGTAGAAACAGACACTCCATACCCCTAACTCTTCAACTGAAATATCTCTCAAGTCATTTTTCTGGCATTATGCTCAAGTCAACTATAGTGTTAGTTGGTTCGATAACACAAAAGCACTAAAGGTGGCTAGTTTCTGACTAAATTCTCACTCTCCTGTACTTCCCAAATATAGTAATTCTCCTCAAGTATTTTCTCAGTTTGCCTCAAGAGGAACCCCAAAGAATATAAAATTCCACAATAACATATAGAACATGGAATATAGAAACAACCTAAATATCCAATATTTGTAGCAAATAATAATTCAGTACCATATTTAAAACAATGGTATAAATTTACTTTTCTTGATATGAAAAGAGAGTCCACACATAGAATCAGTTTATTAAGTATGTGTAACATCATCACAGTTTAGAAGAAAAAATATTGATGCTTATGCATTTAAGATATACACCCACATAAGGGAACTCTGAAACATTTGTGAAAATATAGAATTAAAGTACAAGTTAATTTTGGTATCAAAAATTAAAATTCATGCATAGCATTTTATAATGTACATTTTCATTTTTTTTTTTTAGAGAGAGATTTTTGCTATAGGGCATGTGTGCTCGCCAGAGAGGCAGAGAGATAGAAAATGAAAAATTACCCCTGGAGGATGGCTATGCCGCAGTTCCTTTTCCTCTTTTCTCTTTTCAGGATTTTGGGTACACACACACACACACACACACACACACACCTGGTGTGAGTTTTAAGCCACCAGGTCCAGGACTCAAACTGCAGTTACCTACATGGAAGTCCAGTGACATAACTTTTATGTCCCTGTAATGTATGTTTTCCATGAACTTTTTTAAAGATCCCCCCCACACACACATACACACACATACATACACACACGTCAAGAGTAGCTGTGAAGGTTTTAGTTTATTTTCTTACCTGGAACTTTTTTATTTCGGACAGTGAATATATTTTAATTGTTATGACAAATATTTAAAGAAAAATTAGCAAGTGAAGGATATTAGCCTGTTCAGTTTGTGTGCTTCCTATTATTTTGATTGATGTTGAGGTAATGAGGTTGATAAATAGAATATTGCCTAGCAGAATAAACTGAAATAATCTTTGTGTACTATTAATAACATGTACATACTAAAAAGACTTATCAATTTTCATGTATCTATTACATGATAGTCTACCTCAAGATTTTAGTGACTCAAGGCAATATCTCTGGGCATTCTGAGGAGCACTTGTGGTGATCTGAATTACCAGACTTGAGCATCCAGACCTGAAGTGGTTTTAGGTAGGGAATCACACTGGCTTTCCCTCTGCAGTCTATCTCTTTCTCTCTCTGTCTCTGTCTCTCTCACACACATCCCTCTTCCTCTATTCTTATTCTTTCTTCTTCACTGAGTTCATTGCTAAATAATGATTAGGTTTGGTGTATTGAGTTCATTGCTAAATAATTATTAGGTTTGGTGTATCAGACACATTGATTACCAAGAACTTAGAATTCTCTTTTTAATGATTCTATTTCATTAAATTTGTTCTTCAGCTGGAAAAACAGGTCAGTGGCTTGGCTTTTGATTTATCTGAATTTTTATTTAAATGGTACATATTTCTGCCATAGCCTGAAAATATCTTGAGTCTTACAGTCTTGTCTTAGTGTCCTTTTAGTTGCATTTTTAAAAATCACAAAGCAACTTACAAATCTGAGAAATATTTCTACTTTGAGAAATAAGTCTTCACTGAAATTTGTTAACAAAGAAGAAACAGGAGGAAGTATGCTACAAAAATAGAGCAAATAAACACTTGACAATGTCTGCTTTATCTACTTCTCTCCACCCAAATTCTACGCCCCGTGGCAGCTCACAAAGTCTCTTCTCTCTTGCTTTCTTCCTCTCCTGCTTGGAATCGAGTGTACTCTGTTTGACTCATCTTTAATGCCTGTCCTCCCACTTCTAACTCCATTCTCTTCCTCAGTGATCCCTTCATGCCTTTTACAATGTAAATCAATTCTGGCATGAATTTCTTTTGATTTTCTTCTCTTCTATAAGAGGTCTTCAAAATGTCCATGGAAAATGCATATCATGAAACAATTATGTAATAATCTTAAAAAAATTTTGACTTAAAATAATTTCATACTTCATTCAATCTTTCTAATAAACTTTTTAAAGTCTCTACAGATATCCACCAAATCAGTAAGATCAAGGTCTAAGATTGAGTAGGAGGGTTGAAAGTCTCAGATAGGGGGTAGGAAAAAAAGACCCCACCTTAGAAAGCAGATTTGGAGGAAAGCACGTGACTGCTTGTGAGTTTTTTTCCCCCATTGGAGTTATCAATTTACATGAGCTCTGTCACATCATATATGGCTCTTTGTGTTTCTAGGTACATGAATAATAAAGAATTGGGTTTTCTTATGCATATTTTCTGGTCTCTTCCTTCTCTGCTTTCCAGGCAGTAGGAGGGCAGGTGCTTAGCTGCAGTATAATTACATTGTGCACCCGTCAGCAAAGCTCCTCTTACGACCTTGGATCAACCCCAAGGAGTTTGGGAGCAATGAAGCAAACATGAACTGGACCTAAATATACAAATGTGAAAGTACTTATTTTTATTTGTTTATGTTTATAAAGAACAGAGTCATTGGGAACCAGCAGTTAGCGTAATGGCTATGTCGCTGGACTCCCACGTAGTCGACCGCGGTTTGCAAGTCCTGGCAGACCCGGTGGCTTAAAACTCACGCAGGGCGCGTGTGCGTGCGTGCTCAAGATCCCGAGAGGAGAATGGAGGAGAAAGGATTGCGGCGTGACCATCCCCCCTGGGGGGTGATTTCTCGCTTTCTGTCTCTATGTCTCTCTCTGTCTGTCTGGCAAGCGCACGCGCCCTATAGCGTAAACCTCTCAAAAACAAACAAAAAAAAGAGAACAGAGTCATTTACATTCTATAGTACTATAAGAACTGTAGATTTTATAATAATTGTGAATTGTTAGTTTGAAAGGAAATTTAAGAGGTCATGCAGCCTACTCTTCTTTTAATTCTGATTCAAGATAAGAATGTTATTAAAATAAAATTTCAGGGAAAGGATAAAATACATATTTTTTAATTTACTTACTGATTTTTTTTTTGTTGTTGTTGTAGGGCATGTGCACTTGCCAGACACAGAAAAAATACAGAGAAAAAGAAAGTAAGAAATCATCCCCCAGGGGGGTGGCCACACCCCAATTCCTTCTCCTTCATTCTCCTCTCAAGATTTTGGGCATACATGCACAAGTCTTCAGCATGAGTTTCAAGTCACCAGCTCTGGGACTCGAACTGCAGTCGACCATGTGAGAATCCAACAGCTTAACTACTATGCCATCTGCTGGCTCCAAGATAAAATATTAATAACCACAAATATTACACTTCAATTTGCTATAACTGCTAGTTAGATATCATTGTGAATATCAAACAGAGACCAGGGTCTTCAAGTTATATGTTAAGAACAATTGAAAGTCAGAGCAATGAAGTTTAATGATGATGACATAAATATAATCCATTCATTGAGATAGATGAAGGTAAATTTATACATTTCCAGGTTGTATTAGGGAAGATTCTTAAGACAGGATAAATCTTCCCCTCTTGAATATAATTTGTCCTAATTTCTAGACCTACTTCTACTTAAGCATCACTACTGAATCTGATGATCTATCAAACATTTGATCCCCTTGTCATATTCTAGGCTTCAAGATAGTGAGGCTCTGTTAAGAACAGCCTGAATATAAACAACCACAAACACAAGGCCATCTCTCATTTTCCCAATAAAAAGAAAAAATGCCATTTGTTGGCCTAATATATAAACATTCATAATGTAGATTAAAATAGTCAAAAGTTTACTTAAAATTTATTTTACTTTTAAATATATTAAATATATTGTATTTTCTTTTCATTTCTTTTATACACTCAATCACTATACATCACTTAACTTGTAAAGTTAATTTTTCAACATGAATACATTTCACATCAGTCCAGTTAAGGACACTATACATGTTATCATCAACTGATAATAATCCATTTCTGTGTCCTAGTTTCTCCTTAATGTCTTTCCTCACACTGTCCTCCTTCTCCTACACTGTATCCAGTATCTATAGCCATTTTCCACGTTTCTATATCCCCTAATCTTTCAGTTTCAGCCATAGAGCATGGACAGTCAGTATAAATTAAATGGAGACATACAAGGTCTCTCCTTCCTAGTCTGGCATGCTTCATTCAGCATTAAATCTTTCATATTAGACCACTTTCTATCAAAAGCCAAGGTCTTTTTTTCTTCTTTTTTATGGCTAAGCAGTAGACCACAGAGTATATGTGCCACACTTTTTCAAATCATTCTTCTGCTACACAAACTTTGTGTGTGTGTGTGTGTGTATGTGTGTGTTTTCTGTTTGTTTGTTTTTTGTTTTTTTGGGTTTTTTTTGAGAGAGGTTTTTGATAGGGCATGTGTGCTCACTAGAAAGACAGAAGAGACAGAAAGTACGAGATCACCTCCTGGGAGAAGAGCCACACTGTAATCCCTTTTCCACTTGGGATTTTGGGCGCACACACACACACACACACACACACACACGCCTTGTGTGAGTTTTAAGCCACCAAGTCCATAACTCAAACTGCGGTTGACTACATGGGAGTCCAGCAACTTAACCATTACACCATCTTCTGGTCCACCTACACATACATTTTTTAAAGTTATGTAAAAGTACATTATTATAGTTTTAATCTGTAAATATGACTTACTACATGTAGAATTTATCAACAATTTTTCTAATTTACATTTTTTAATTGTACCAAATCAAAAATTTAAAAATCAATAACATAAACATTACTATGAGAGTCAATTTGAAAACGTTTATTTCAAGAATCTTGAATGAAAAACATTGTTTCAGAAATCACAGTGCTTATGCTTTTTTTTTAGTTGCTAGAGAGTCCATGTGCTTGCCAGAGAGAGAGAGAGAAAGCACTCCAATGAGATATGGTCACACCACAGTCCCTTCTTCTCTATTTCTCCATCCTATCAGGATTTTGAGAATGCATGCAAATACATCTGGAGTATTTTTCAAGCTATCAGGCTGAGATTCAAAGGACTGTTGGCCATATGGGATCCAGATCCCTTACTCACTGTATTATGCCTGCTTATGCTTTTTTTAATATTTAAATTATATTTTTTTCAGGATTAAGAGCCTCTATTATTTGTTGTTTACTTCAATTTGTTTTCTTGTACACTATTTTTCTTTTCCTAGCAGTAATCATTGAGCAAAGAGTTGCTGTTTGGGGGTTATGCTTCATAGGGACTAATCTGTTAGACTTTTTGAGCAACATTGGGCATCTTCTATAATAGAGATTAAATACTGTCCCTAGAAGGAAGATTGTCCTGGTTCTTCAAGTCTTTTGAAACACTTGATGGTTGTTTATTTAGCAACTTATCTTTAATTAATTTGTGCTTAGGACAAAATATGTTTGGGTCAAAAGAACATTTTCTAGCATGCACAATGTTTCCTTCAGAGATAATTGCAATTGTAAAAATCCAAACTACAGACTATTCTACAACTACTCAAAGTAATAGTAATCAGGGACCAGCAGTTGGTGTAATGGCTATGTCACTGGACTCCCATGTAGCCACCATGGTTCAAGTCCCGGACCCGGTGGCTTAAATTCATGCCGGGCATGTGTGCGTGTGTGCCAAAGATTTTGAGAGGAGAATGGAGGAGAAGGGATTGTGGCGTGGCCATCCCCTCTGGGAGGGTGATCTCTCTCTGTCTTTCTGGCGAGTACACGTGCCCTATAGCAAAAACCTTTCCCCCCCCCAAAAAAAAGTAATATAGTAATCAATAAAAGGCAACTATTATGAACATTCATTATCTCATTTATTTTCCTAACAATTTCATGAAGTAGGTAATTTTCATTATACAGATAAAATTACCTTACCTAATTCCAAATTCATCTTCTATACATTGCACTTTTTCCTGTATGTGAAGAAATAGATTATGTGATAGCTCCAAGGTATATTTGTTGTATTTATTAAAACTCTACTCTTTTCTATGAGATTTTAAACAAGAACATTTTATCTGTTTTTTGTTTGTTTGTTTTTATTTTGTTTTGTTTTGGCCGAAGGGCTTCTGTGATGACCAGATTGAGAGAGACAGAGAGAGAGAGAGAGAGAGAGAAAAAAAATCCCAAATAGAATGTGGTCATACTGCAATCCTTTTCCCTCCATTCCTCCCTCAGGATTTTGGGCATGTACACACACAAGTCTAGCATGTATTTTAAGGTTCTGGGGCTGGAACCCAAATCACAGTTGGCCATGTGGGATTTAGCTCTTAACCACTTAACTACAGAGCTAACTCTCTACTATAACTTTATTATAGCTTCTAACACAATGCCCAAACCATAGAAAAGGCTAATTGAGGACCAGCAGTTGGAGTAGTGGCTATGTTGCTGGATTACCAAGTAGTTGACAGCAGTTTGAGTCCTGGACCGAATGGTTTAAACTCACACCAGGTTCGTGTGTGTGCATGCCCAAGATCCCAAAAGGAGACTAGAGGAGAAGAGATTGTAGCATGGCCATCACCTCTGGGGTTGATTTCTCGCTTTCTGTCTCTCTGTTTCTGTCTTTCAAGCAAGCACATTTGCCCTATAGCAAAAACCTCTCCAAAAAAAAAAAAAAAAAAAAAAGAAGAAGAAAAATAGAAGGCTCAATTGTTGCCTGGTGAGTAAATATAAAAATCTGACGTTGATGCCAAGCTGAGAAAATTAATTTTTCAATATAATTTTGAATGAAATAGTGTATTTTGCTATTGCAGTTAATAAAATGGAACAATATGGGATTTTTAATTTAGTATATGTGAATAAAATGTTATATGAAAAACTTAATATCTTTTCACAATAAAATATATCTTTCAATGTTAAAAACATTATTGTTCACAACATGTGTAAATTAGTTAATGTTGATGTCTGTAATCATCCAATATGGCTGGGAAATTTTGAACTGTCTATTCTACAGTGTGTGAGTTATAATAATAATGCTTAAAACTTACATTTCACTGAACACTAAATAAAATGTGCATGACTAGAACCATAATGTTCTTTCTACACATTTTAAATAGCTAACATTTTTCTAAGTAAAATAATTAAATTGTTACATTAATACTTATTCTCTTTGAAAATTAAGGACTAATTTGCCCATTAGATATCTTAAAGTGCTTAATTTTTAAAATATATCTTCTAATTATTGGACTATATATCCAGATACCCAGACAAATGGTCAAACCATGTTGTCTCAGTCCTGTGTCTATTGCTAGAAAAGAATATCTGAGCCTGGGTAATTTATACACGATAAAGGTTTATTGGAGTCAATGATCTGGAGTCTGGAAAATGTGAAATTGATTAGCTAGCATCTATTTTGTTTTTTAAGAGAGATTTTTCCTATTGGGCATGTGTGCTAGCCAGAGAGAGACAAAAAGTGAGAAATACTCCCCCAAGAGGTATGGCCATGCCACAATCCTTTCTCCTTCATTCCCCTCTCAGGATTTTGGACACACACACTCAGCATGAGTTTTAAGCTGCCAGGTCTGGGAGTCAAACCTATGGTAGGCCAGGTGGGAGTCCAGTGACATAACCATTATGCCATCTGCTGGTCCCTGGTATCTGTTGATCTTGCTGCATCATAACATGGCAGAAGGCATCACAAGGTGAGAGAGAGCAGAGCAAGTGCGCCAGTTTATTTTTCTCTTCTCCTTATGAAGTTGCTAATGCCATCATGGAGGTCCCACCCTTAAGACTCATTGAATCTTAATACCTCCTAAAGGCCCCACCTTTAATACTGCTGTGATGGCGATTGGATATCAATATTACTAGAAAAGCATTCAAACCATAGCACACATTATTCCAGGATGATTCAAGCTATTCCTTTTGCTTATTTGAGATACAGTCTTAATAGGTTTTGTTTATTTATTTAACGTGATACCTTGAACCACTCGTGATCAGAATCACACGGTGTTTTAATGAAAACAATGTAAATTTTTAGACCTGCCATAGAAGTACTAATTTAGAATAACTAAAGGCTGGGAGCTCGAACTCTGCAGTTTTTAATAAGCTGATTCACCTTGAGTGAAGTTTGTGTCTCTAAAGTTTGATACACTGAAGTTGGAGAACTACTGTTCTACTTTGTAATTCATATTTTATTTTTCATTTGCAGTATTTATAGATCACATTGAATAATTGGTGACTTTGCCTATTTTTAGTTTATTCAGCTCCGGAGACTTTGGAAATAGACTTTGTGCTCAAGTCTTTCCAAGTCTCATTTATAAATCTACTCTCTTGTAGATTCAGAGGATGTCAGTATTTTTTTAAATATACATTCATTTGTGTCATTAAGTTTTTAGTACAAATATAGTGTTAAAGTCTGAGTCATCGGGGTGGTCTCTGAATTTTTAGGGATTTGTTTTTGCTTTGATTTTTCTTCCAGAGAATTTTTTATATAGTATGAAAAGCTGCTACTTTAACCTATTGCTTCATTTTTGTTTTCTATTACTTTCAGAATAGAAGAATAGGAACAGATTTGCACTTGAGGAGAATACCATTTTTCAGTTTCGAAAAACACACATAACCTCTTTAAGTCATGAAAAAGTAAAGCAAAAATATGATTCTAGAAAAGATAAACTTGAATCAGTAAAAAAAAGTAAATTATTCTACATAATAATATGGAATGCCATCTTTATTGTATACTGGAAGGAACCTCAGCCAAGTTTTTAGACATTGTGGGATTTTGATATTAGCTTAGAGCGTTCCCTTTTTATCAAGGCAAGCTCTTTCCTGCAACAATAGAGAGAAGACCAAGAAGACATCTAAAAAGGGCCTCTGCAGAGGGGCAGAGCAAAGGAGTCCAAACACAATGCTATCAAATATCTTAGGTAAAATTTCCTGTGTATCACTGTGTATTTTTTCCTCTCATCCACAAGATCCCAACAAGGATTTCACAATTCCAATGTAGGTGTCAACTATGCTTTGTGGCTCCCTAGAAGACAAAGTACCATTAGGAGAGGCACAGACCTTGAGAAGTTGCCCTATGATGCATGTGAAGCATGGCCTCTGCAAAAAGAGGAGAAAGAACCGTCAGTGCTAATTGGTATGACATTTTAATGTTCCCTGGAATTTCCCAGAAAAATAATACTACTTTCAGTCTGAGATGCCATCATTTTAAAGAGCGTCATTCTTTTATGTTTGCCCTAACAAAAATAAAAACATTGCCAATTAAATGATCATATAATGTATTCTTATAACTTAGAATTTTATTTTATACTTAAGGAAATAACTCTTTTAGGCTTATTTAAACATACTTTTTTATTACATGTCACCCTTGCACATACATAAAAATAAAAAATAAGAAACTAGGCTTCAAATTTTTATTTTTAATAAGCTTTTATTTTAGGATGGTTTTTAGATTTTTCAAAAAACAGAAACAAAAAAGGGATAATACTGGGTTACCATATACTGCACATTGTTTTCTTTAGTATTAATGTCTTATGGTTGTAAGATACATTTATTATTATTAATAAACCAACATTGATACATACTTAAAATAATAAGAAACTAGATTGGGCAAGATAGTTCTACAGTATCTTCTCATCAGGTCTTATTCTCGAGTCACTTCTTGACTCAGTCATTAATATCTTGTTTTTGTCAACAACGACATGGTGATACATCCTGTCTTTGATAAGCACTCTATTTCTGATTATGAGACTTTCTTTCAAGCCATTGAGACTAGTTTTGTAGCAAATGCTTTTTAAATCTTGCCTTGGGACTCTTGGGAAGGTTTCTATACAACAAACAGAGTTCATATCCCTTCTTCTAATTATTCTTACAGTAAAATATTCAGAATATTGACATGCTGTATTGGTAGTTTTGCCACCGAAAATATCTTCCAAGGTCACATATGTGGAGACAAAGACACTTATTTCATTACTCTTGCCATCCCCCCAGGGGGTGATTTTTCACTTTCTCTCTCACCGTCTCTGTCTCTCTCACTCCAGCAAGCACACACACACTATGGCAAAAACCTCTAAAAAAGAAAAAGAGAGAGAGAGAACAGTGAACTTCCAGAAATTATATAGGACAAGGTCTTGGATGTTTTAGTTGAGTTCCAAAAGAGAAGCATCCCTCCCCTAAGACTGAAGAATTTAGAAATATACATTTTTTGCACATATTTATGATTGTTACTATTGTACTTATTTATATATGTAATTTTTTAAATGTGAGTTGTCCTTTCTCCCAAACATGATGTTATCATAATAAATGAGATGTTGGCTAATCATGTAAAATTATAAATTACCATCTCCCTAGTGTTCCACATGTCCTTCATGACACTGTCTCTCAGAGATAAGACACAGGAAGGCTTTAATGAGAACATCAACTAATGTTATAATTAGAGAAGGATGAACTAATTTAGAAATATACAAAGACTGATTAAAAGTATCTTTAAAGTTAAGCTATTCAGGTTAAGTGGGGGCAGAATACTTTCTTTAAAAAAAATGAATCTGGTCTATTTAATGTTCAAATTTCCAAATCTTATTAAATATTAAAGTATATGCACAGATCATATCTTGATACATTTATTTTCTTCCTCTTAAAGCAGAAATTAGGATATACTTCATAAGTGGAGAGACCACAATGATGTGTTCTGTATTCCAACTATAACCTTCCAAGTGCAGACACTCTTCTAACAACTATTTTACCTTGGTTGCTGTCCAAAACGTTGAGATACTTCATTTGTCCAGTTTCGCCACCTGGAATAGCTACCAAGATTACTCATGATGACAATCACAGCTACTTAAAAACACTTTCCTGTGTATAAATACTGTACACAGTCTGGACACATCTTCTCAAAGTAATTAGAACCAAAAGTGAAAATGTAACTTTAACAAATCTGAATTCCAAAACACTGACTTGTGTATTCTCACTTAGAGTGATCTATAGGAGCTGAAAAGGATATTTAGTTGGTAGGGTTCATGTCATGCATGGAAATAATTGATTCAGTTTTCTTCATCTTTTTTTTTTATGTTACACTCATATTCTGTTTTGTCTTTCTCCTCTTTAGTGTCCCTACGCAGCTCAAAGTATTAAACGATGTGCTAATTAAGCTAAGTCAGGTGTCTCTCAAGTGACCTACAGAAGCTTAGATGAAAGCCTTTGCTAGCAGTAAAGAGCAAGATTTTTATCCACCTTCTTTCTTCTTATTGCCCTACGAACCATAGATTTGGCTTCAGCTTTTTGACCAAATACCCAGGCTATCTCTTCTCTCTACAAAGAGCATTTTCTCTTTGCCTTTTGCTCTAGTTCAAATGTGTGTCTCTGAAATTTATGTATTTAATTTGTTGTGAAAAGAAAACTTAATCAGACTAGAACCAACCTAGAGGTCAGTCCGTAACACACTGGACTGCAGAGCTAGAAGCCACATGGCTGACCACAGGTTCAGATGCCAAGGTCAACCTGAAAACCGGTGTGTATGTGTGTGTGCACCTAAGATCCTGACAGCTGAAGAACTAGGGAAAGAGAATTGTGGCACAACAAGACCCTGTTGAGGGTGCTTTTTCCCTCTCTACCAAGCCTGTACAATCACTCTGTATCATTAAAAAAATAATAATTAGAGGTGGGACCTTTGGGCAGTGATTAAGATTAAGCTCATCAAGGTGAGGCTAGCATAATTGAATCCTGATGGGTTTATAAGAAGAGAGAATGAGACAGACACATAGATACAGACAGAGAGGCAATCTCTAGCCATGTGATGCCCTTCAGCAAGTCAGGACTAGAGTTATCACCAGATGTGGTTCCCTGAAGTTGGATCTCAGACCTCCAAAACTATCAGCTAAGTAAACCTTTTTCTTTATTTAAGTATCCATTATGATATTTAGGTTTCATGGGGGTTTTTTGTTTGTTTGTTTTTTCTTATTTTTTTAGAAAAAGAATTATTTATTTAATTTTATTTATTATTACTTTTTTAGGGGGGAGGTTTTTGCTATAGGATGCGTGCACTTGCCAGAAAGACAGAGAGACAGAAGTGAGAAATCACCCCACAGGGGGATGGCCACGCCGCAATCCCTTCTCCTCCATTCTCCTCTTGGGATCTTGAGCACACACACACACACGCGCTTGGCATGAATTAAAGCCATCAGGTCCGGGACTCAAACTGGTCGACCACATGGTAGTCCAGTGACATAGCCATTACACCAACTGCTGGTCCCAATTATTATATTTTTTTTAATTCACCCGAGAGAGACAGAGAGAGGGAAAGTGATAAAGCAAACCACAGGTCCAGGATATCTAGTTACATAATAAGAACCAGCCATGAATCTCATTCCTGGGCATGTTCTCCAGAGAAAATGAAGACATGCTGTGACCCCAGTCATCAATATCAATGTGGCTTACAAGTACTCTTAATACGAAAATGATTATAAAACTTTGAAAATTCTTCTGATCCACATTTGTTACATTTTTGTCCAGTTGTCAAACCAGGTTAGTCACTGAGGAAGGAGGGAGTATTTTATTCCATTTATAATAGATTAGAAGAACTAACACTGCATTGATTTCCATTTAATTTTCTGATAACAACTCATTATAAGGAACTAAGATTTCCTTAGTGAATCAGTCAACTTGACAAACATCTTTCCACATCCCAAATTACAATCATTTTTAAAATTATATGCTTTTAGGAATTATTACCATTGCAGGATTTTGAACACTGAAGACCCTCTGCCCAGACTTCACCCTCCTGCTAGCCAGGAATCAGGATAAACCAGTCAGCAGCCATCTATATTTGTATTCCAAGCAGCCTCATTCAAGGATTTTGACCACCGAAGACCCTCTGTCCAGACTTCACCCTACTGCTCCCCAATCTAACCAGGAGTCAGACTGCCAAGTCACCTCCTCCTGCATTCCTCTCATCCCTCAGATTTAACTCCAAAAATAGGATAAAACATATAATCCATCAGATGACCAGAAACTACTACAGAGGCACAAGAAATATGAGAAACTAAGAAAATATCTGTCCTCTAATGGAAAAGAATAACTCCTCTTTCTCCACAAAGAATTCAAGGGAACTCATGGAAATGTCAGATAAAGAATTTAAATATCCATATTGACAAAGCTAACAGAGATGCAAGAGAATAGAAACAATGAACTCCAGAAGATGCAGGAGAAAAGAGGTACCAAGTTCCAGGAGGTGAGGAAGTTTTTGGGCAATCTGAAAGAGGAGATACACATAATAAAAAAAGAATCAAATGGAATTGTTAGAGATAAAGGCTGTAATACAATAAATCAAAACTTCTGTTGAAAATATCAAAAGCATATTAGATCATGCAGATCAAATCTCAGATGTAGAAGACAGAACCTCTGATCTAGAGAAATTCACCAAAAAGACTGAGAAAATTACCCCCCCCCCAATGAGAATAACATACGAGTAATACTAGATACCATTAAATGTCCAAATATCTGGACCATCGGTATCCCAAAAGGTGAAGAAACTAAGGGCATTGATAATATATTCCATGAAATCCTGGAAGAAAACTTTGCAAACCTAGAGAGGCACTCATATATCCAGACCCAAGAAATACAAAGTATCCCACATAGAATCGACCCAAGAAGATCTTCCCCAAGGCATATCATAGCCAGATCCACCAAAACCACAGAGACAAGATACTAAAATTGGCAAGAAAGAAACATCAAATTACTTTCAAAGGATATCCCATAAGGTAACATCGAACCTCTCATTAGAAACAATACAAGCAAGGAAAGTATGGGAAAATATATTCAAAGTGTTAAGTGAAAATCAATTTCAACCAAAAATACTATACCTGGCAAGAATATATTTCATATGGGAGGAAAAGATAAAAGCATTCTCAGATAAACACAACCTGAAAGAATTTACAAACACCAGACTAGCTCTCTAAGAATTGCTGAAGGGAGTGCTATACCAGGAAAACTAAAGTCAGATACACAGAAATAAAAGTACAAGAAACAACCAAGAGAATGGCCAACCTAATGGTAGGGACAAGACAAGTCAGAGTTGAATGTTAACTTCCAGAATTTAAATGGAAAGATCAGACCACAGTAACACTGCAAATTAAGTAGAAGAAAGATTAATTTTGTGAGTCTGAACTAGTGAAATTGAATTTTTTTACTTTAGACTAAAACATTACTGATTTTCTTTGGTATTTTGATGTCCATATTTAAGGACTTTTGTCTTCTCTTGAAATGTTGATAGTTTAATCTACTTACTGTTTGAACTGAATTCTAACCTTTTTCCTGGCTTTAGTTTTTAAGTAAATTTTTCCATTTTGATCTATTAAAACTAATTTTTTTTTTTTTTTTTTTTTTGAGAGGTTTTTCGCTATAGGGTGCGTGTGCTTGCCAGACAGACAGAGAGAGACATAGAGACAGAAAGCGAGAAATCACCCCCCAGGGGGGATGGTCACGCCGCAATCCCTTCTCCTCCATTCTCCTCTCGGGATCTTGGGCACGCACGCACACACGCCCGGCGTGAGTTGTAAGCCACCGGGTCCGAGACACGAACCGCAGTCGACTACGTGGAAGTCCAGCGACATAGCCATTACGCTAACTGCTGGTTCCCTTAAAACTAATTTTTTGAAATTAAAATATTCATTGAAAATACCTATTAAAATCTATTTGATTACTGCAGTAAGCTATATAGCCCCAGCAAGGTGCTACTTTATAGTATGTTCACTGTTCTCACTGAGGTTTATGTCTAAAGTCAAACATGCATTCATAAATATGTATATATCAGCGGTGCTTGCTATTGAAAGTCTTTAAATTAATTAAGACCTTTAGTGAATCGATAAATGTGATTAAAAAAGGCATGGAAAACAACTGTACATACAGTGCCGGATAAGAGGGGCGGGAATTGGCGGACGGTGAGAGGTAGGAAATCAAGGGGGAGGAAAAAAGCAAAATATAAGAAACAAGAAATAGCAAATTATTTGTTGGTGATCATGTGTATGTTAATATCCTTGACTGAGCCAATATGCAATGCATACTGAATGGAAAATCTTATTTTGTAGTCTGTGTTGATGTACAGTGAATGAATGAAAAGAAAGAAAGAGAGTGAGAGAGAGAAAGAAAGAGAAAGGAAAGCAAGAAAGAAAGGAAGGATGGAAGAAGAAGAAGAAAGAAAAAGAAAAGAAAGAAAGAAAGAAAGAAAGAAAGAAAGAAAGAGAGTGAGAGAGAAAGAAAGAAGAAAGAAAGAAAGAAAGAGAGAGAGAGAGAAAAAGAAAGAAGAAAGAAAGAAAGAGAGAGAGAGAAAGAAGAAAGAAAGAAAGAAAGAAAGAAAGAAAGAAAGAAAGAAAGAAAGAAAGAAGAGAGAGAGAGAGAGAGAGAAAGAAAGAGAAAGAGAAAGAGAAAGAAAGAAAGAAAGAAAGAAAGAAAGAAAGAAAGAAAGAAAGAAAGAAAGAAAGAGAAAGGAAGGAAGGAAGGAAGGAAGGAAGGAAGGAAGGAAGGAAGGAAGGAAGGGAAAGAAAGAAAGAGAAAGAAAGAAAGAAAGGAAGAAAGGGAGAAAGAAAAAGAAAGAAGAAAGAGAGAGAGAGAAATAAAAAAGAAAGAACAAAGAGAAACTATTTCCATTTTATAAAATGATTAATATAGACTAAAATAGCATCAGAAAAGCACAGCTATATAAGGTGAGTCACTCTAGTCTCAGATTAGTACCTGTTAGCAAGAAGGAAAAACAGGTTACTCAGGACACTTCATTTAGTAAATCACTCTTTCCTTATCTTCATTCTAGGTTTTTGTTTGTTTGTTTGTTTTGTTTTGTTGTTTTGTTTTGTTTTGTTTTGACCTGCAAAGACAAACTCTTCAGGAGATTTTGTTTGCTTGTTTCCCATCACCTCTAGTCTCATTTCTCTTTATTCCTATTCATTATTTTCATACAAAGATAACCTGTGTCTATCAATTTAAGTAATGAGCAAATGAACTGGAACTCTTTGTGCTTTAGTTTGGCAAAGACAAATGTAGGAGGTTTGGTTCACAAGTTCTTTTTAACCTAGACAGCTGGAAGAAAACCAAATGCAGAATGGTTTCAAGCTCAACTGGATGAAAACACCATACAGCAGAAATGCTCTCCTTCATCATGTGAAGCATCTCTTCTCTTATGAAGGAATTAATGCTAACCCTCTGAGTCTAACCAAAATTGTCTTTATACCTTCAAAAAAATCACCCTTTCTTTTGTATTATTCTGTCCAAATCAATGACCATAGGATTGGAAAAACTCCAAGTACTCAATTAACTATTTGAAAAGAGTAATTAATGAATTATCTTTTCAGTATATTAGTAGTAAGCAATATTCCCACTTGTATTAACTAGTTAATCTGAATAATATCAGTAGGGATAGGACAACACAATATCATTTTGGAAGTTCTTTCTAAATCTATCATTACAAAAACTCACTTTTCTTGGGCATATATTATTGTGCAGGTTGTTTAAATTGATATTGTCAGGTCATTAAGGCATAGTTTGCAGAAACTGGAATGTGTCATAGAACCAATTGTTTTGTTTTGTTTTTGTTTTTTTTGTGTGTGTGTTTGTGTTTGTGTGTTTGTGTGTGTGTGTGTTTTCACCCCCCATGGCATTAGAGACCCCAGTGATAATCAAAATGTAATACAGATGTGTAATTAAGAGGTTTTCATAAAACCATGTCAGGACTAAAATAGTGAAGAGAAAACTGCCATTATACCTGGTATGTTTGGGGAAAACAGATGTTTGAACTGACATTGGAGTGGTAAATTCTAGTTTTTTTGTTTTGTTTTGTTTTTAATGAGCAAGAGAGAGAAAAAGAAAGAGGGAAAATATAGATTTTGTTAGTTTATTTGTTTGTTTTATTTTGTTTTGATAAGACCTCACTATATCTTGCTGCCTTCTGTCCCAGCCTCCCAGCTACCTAGGAGCAGAGGCTACTGTGGCCAGGCTTCTAGTAGAATTAATCAGGAAATGGAGACAAAAGCAGAAATAGCATGCATTCTGCTAGTATCAAAAAATTAGGATTGCTTTTATTTTTTCTTTACCTCCTAAATAATAATAACTGCACTATTTTGGGGATAAGCATGAGTCTCCTATTTAAGTTGAAATTATTTTTTCTTATGAAAACCTTCACAGTTAAAATAACTAAAAACAATTAATTAAGGAAAGCAAAGCTTTGAAATGAAATAATCAAAAGAGAAAACTGCATGTGGCATTATTAGAGCTATAGTTAAGTACATTAAACTTCTTTTTTAAATGGATAAAAGAATTTTAATCCAATTTGATTTGTGTATCAAAGACCAGTTTGGTTTGTAGTAGATTCATGAATGGTATAATCAGATGGGAAAGAGTATGGATTATGTATAGTTATAAGCATATGTATTTTTGTTAAACTTTGCTTCACGGCTAACATTTTTAAAATGAATACACTTAGACATTATCAGAGATTTGACTAAATTTTAGAATATAATCTCAAAGACGTTAGAGGAAAATATTTCTTCCTATTAATGCAATCACCTAACTTTTTCAATGCTTCACTTAAAATAAGTGTTCCTCCTTAACAAAAGATGGGGACAAAAGTCCCTTTGACCCATGACTTTTTCTTTAATATGATTAGATTAGTCTAGATCCTTGCCAGTCAAACTATGGCTTATGGGCCAGCAGCTTCAGTATCACCAAGAAGCTTGTCAGAAACCCAAAATCTCAAGACTCATCCTAGATTTTCTGACTCACCATTAATGTCAACGTTTAAACAACATACCCAAGCAATTCACATGTAAATAAGCATCTGATGGGATTATTATAGATTTTAGTACTTATAAATAAGTGCTGCCTAAAAGAACTTTCTTCAGTAATAGAAATGTCCAGTGCTACCCAATACAGCAGCTGGTATTCACAATAAACTATCGGGCATTTCCAATATGGGTAGTGCCGATTAGGAATTACTATTTTTATTTTATGTAATTTTAATCAAATTTAAATAGCTACACATGACCAGTGGCTACCATACTACACAGTGTAGTAGTATCTTTTTATTCAAATATATTTTTGAAAATATTATAAACCTTTTATAGCTGTGGGGCATTTATTCATTTTACATCATTAGTTCCTCAAAGGGCTTCTGTACTCATAGAAGAACATTGGTACATCTAAGTGTTTTTTATTATATATCATCAACACCATTCTTAGGATATATTTACTTATATTCACTATAGTTATTTGTTTATGTGGAGGTTGCCCACCACATTCTCACCATCAACCTAACACCAAGAAAATGAACGGTAAGTCTCTCAAGAGAGAGATCAAGTTTTAATGATCTTCATATTCCTATTCACCTAGTACTATGTTTGGCATGCATATGAGGTACTCAATGTAGTTGCATTAAACTGAATTGGCAAAGAAATCAACCCCTGAGTATTTATTTTAATAAGACACAGTAAAGCTTGGGTTTAAATTTAATGCAACATTATCTTGGACAATATCCACGAGTGTTTATCCCACACACACAAAAAAAGAAAAAATAGTCAAACATAAACAGCAACTATCACAACAAAAAATCTTACACAGCTATGGTCAATTTTCACCCCCGTTGTAAGGAAATTGCTGATGCAGATCAGTAAACACATATCCTGGCTAGGACATTTATGCATAACATGCAGATCAACATTTTGTGCTGTCAGTTCTGAACTGGCAAGAACATAGAGTTGGATGTGGAACTCTGAAGATGGAAATGCCTCCCTCCTGGACTGGTTGGCTGAGACAATGATTATGGACAGACAAATTCTTCGAGTCCCAAGCCAATATGAGTTAAAAAATCAGCTGCAGAAGATGAATAACCCTGGGGTCATTGGCAATAGGTGGGTAGCCTGACCCTCGTGCCAGGGTGGGAACAGCCAAATGCTTTTTTGACAAGTAGTGCAAATGGCCAGGTAAACAGCTTGGGGTCCAAGCAGATGGCTTTGTGATTCTGTCCTCCCTCCTTCCCCTAAAAAGAGGCAGACTGCCTGCAGCAATCATGTCTTCTGACTGCATCCAACAGTCTTTTTCATCACGGTTCTGAAGTCGTGTGGCTTGTAAATAAGCTATTAGGTTGCCATGACCAACTCCACATACATTTGCCATTGGCATTGCCTTGTGAATCCAGATGAGTCTACTTTAAAGATTTAAATTACCTACACTTCTGCCTGAGAATTTAGGAATGATATGATATACTTAAATTATTTTATTAGATGATTTCCATATCTATAGCTCATTTTTACTGATTCTTCAATATTTATTAAGAGTTATGACAAACAGAAGCCTTTAGTTTATTTCCTTTAATATTATATTATGGAAACTTTCAAGAGTTAATTATAAAAATCTATGTAGTTGTCATTCAGCTTCATAAATGGCCAACATTCTTATTTCATGTCTCTCAACTCTTTTTACTTTTGTGAGACTGTTGATATTATAAATGATCCACATAATGAGAGGGTGTGAAGAGGTTTATTACTTGCATAATGTAGCTTTCTGGGGTGAGCAAGGTAGGCTCAAAAACAAGCATGAAGATGGCCTGAGAGAGCAAGGGAAAACTAGCTCTTTTCTTACTGAAGTTGCAGAGGGTCGGGGAGGATGTAAGGTGAATATTCCTGGTGTGTGGTTTGAACTTGTCATAGCTAAGCTTCCTACTGACTTTTCCAGATGGCACAGAAGGGGAAGAAACAAGGGTGGGGTACAAACCGTCACAAATAGCAAAAACAGGTGTAGACTCTTTTCTAAAACAACAAATTTATTACTAAATTTAATGTATTCAAATTACAATGAATGAAGGGAACTAAAACATTCGGGTTTTGTTTGTTTGTTTTGATGTACCATAATAATACCATAACTAACACTTATGGTGCTCCTTCGGTGTGCAGGACACTGTTCTTTATTTGTATTACCCATTTCACACGTTTGCAACAATGTATGAATCAATTATTATTATCATTATTATTTTTCAGTACAGTTATGTACTTTATGAGTGAGAGAGACAGGATGCAGCATCCCCAACAGGTTCTTGACATCAGAGTCCATCCCAAACCTCCCCCAGCCTATAGGCACACACATGCCTGGTTTACTCAGGAAGAACTCCAGGGGCAAGCCGGCAATGTTCCCATGTGTTGATCTGTGTCACATGTTACGTTTACTGCTGCACCACAAACTGGTCCCAAATCAACTGTTTTCACTCCATTCCATGCACAAGGAATCCGAGGCGTGAAGACATTAAGACACTCAAAGTTTAATAGATAAAAGTGGTCGAATCCAGGGTTAAAACCCATGCAGTCTGGCTCCAGAAAGGCAGATCTAACCTCTTTTTTGATACTGTTTCTCAGACTTTACATTCATAGGAATCACCTGAAGGGCTTGTTAAACCACAAATCACCAGGTTGTCCCCACTCCCAGTTTCTGAATCAGTAGGTCTTAGATAAGGCATGAGAAATTGCTTTTCTTTCTAAGAAGTTCCCAGGATATTGTGATCTTGGATAGCACTTTGAGAACCACTGTATCCAAACACAAGTTTGTACAGCGCAAGTGATTCAATCATCTTTACAGTAACATATGCACATGCGAATTTTTGCAATTAGACTTACCCCAGCTGGTTAGAGCGTAATATTTATCACACCATTATTCACTCCAAAAATGGGAGATGGTATTATGTAATCATTAAAAGCTTGGCATTAGAAAACCCTAGCTTTCCCTTCTAATTATCCTATCAAATAACTATGAAACATTGACAATATTGCTTAATTTTCTATTTCCTCATGTATAAAATGGGGACATGGTATTATCCAATCAGAGGATTGTTGTAAGATTAAACAACGTAATGTATGTAAAACACCTGGCAAGTATTTTAATATTTTAACATCACATTAAAAGTTTATTAATAGCTCTATGTTGACTGCCTAAAGTTTATCTCCTGACATGGGCCAGCTAGTGGTGTGGTGGTTAAGGTGACTGGATCCCACATGAATTGGCTGCGGTCTGAGTCCAGACTTTGTGGCTTGAGAAACATACCAAGTACAATGGGCAGATTTACCCAAAATCTGAAAAGAAGAAGAGATGGAGGAGAAGGTATTCCAGTGTGACAATCCCCCATGGGAGATGCTTTCTCATTTTATCTCTCTCTCTGTCTTTCTGACAAGTGCATGCACCCTCTGGCAAACTGAAAAAAATATATATATATGTATGTATGCATGTGTGTGTATACATATATATGCATACACACATATACAGTGTGTATGCATATATACAATATATGTGCAATATATATGTGTGCATATCTGTGTGATACACACACACAAACACACACAATTGCACACACATATATAAAACTTTTCCGACAAGAATGAAAAGGTTTTAGGAGTTTTGCGAGAATTATCATTGAGTGTATACAAGTATATTTGCTATTATAACATGTTATAGGGATACTTAGCTTGTAGATACATTTTTTCAACTAAGTTCTCAAATAAAATTTACCAAGATTGTATTAAACAGAGGATCAATTTAGTTATTTAAGTTATTTTTAAAATATATTTCTCTGAAGGAAATTGAATTGATTGACACACAGCAAAAATAATTGGATGATTGCAAGACTTTCTATCTTCCACACAGTGTCTTGGCATTATAGCAAATCCTAGGGAGTTTACTATGTTGTCTTATCATAGGAATGAAGTAAAGTTGATTTTTATACACTCTAGGCCTTCTGAGTTTGTACTGCACTGCCCTCTGGAGGACAGAGGGCTTCGTAGCGCCTGCATTGCAACTTGAGGAAAAAATACCTTGATTCCTGCATAAAGACAAACTACTTCAAGAATGTGTGATTCGTGACAAAGTCACCAGAAAATAAAAATCGCAACTTAAAAATATTATAATTTATTTTAATATTTTCGTTGGCATTATTGAGTAGTGTTATTTATTCATGTCACATATTTTAATTTAAATAAATTTGCATTTCTCTTGGTTGGCTTCTATAATAAGAGTCTAAATTTTTCATTTCTTTAAGTAAGACTTCAAATTCTGAGTACATTCCATTCACTTTCATGATATTCAGGTTTTCTCCTTTTATTTTAAATATATATGGGATTTCCAAAAGAATAGATTCTTATTCATTTGCCATAAATGTTCACACATAGTCAAAAGTTAGTTCCATGCAATATATATATATATTAAATATAATATATATATATACACAATTTATATATACTTTATATATACTTTTTGCAATGTAGATATGGATGACCAGGTTAGGTTATAAAAATAAGCCATCAAAGCATTCCTGTAGAAATTAAACTTGACTGGCACCAGCAGTTAGCGTAATGGCTATGTTGCTGGCCTCCCACGTAGTCGACCGTGGTTCGAGTCCCGGATCCAGTGGCTTAAACTCATGCCAGGCACGTGTGCGTGCGTGCCCAAGATCCCAAGAGGAGAATGGAGGAGAAGGGATTGCGGCGTGGCCATCACCCTCCCCCGGGGGGTGATTTCTCGCTTTCTGTCTCTCTGTCTCTCTCTGTCTGTCTGGCGAGCACACACGCCCTATAGCAAAAAACCTCTCCAAAAAAAAGAAAAAAAAAAGAAATTAAACTTGACTGTTTGATAAAATGAATAAAGTCAGGAAATAAAGATGGAAAAGATCTTTTAAGTAGATCTAGAAGACTTTAAGATATTTCTTGCATTTTGAAACTCCCTCTTTTTTAAAAATGAGAGAAGTAAATTAGGATGAATTTCATTAGACAAAGTTTGTGAAAAATTATGTAGTAAGAATAATGGGTATACACTATGAGTATCCTATTCTATTGTCTATGTTTTATTTGGGTTGTATGAACTTGATATAGTGAGAGAATTTACTTTGTGTTTTCTTTTGAACTTCAGGCTAGAACTTAATGATTTCTTTGGCTATATGACCTTTGAGCTGAGAAGTAGATTAATTTTACCAAAAGAAGGTTAAAAAGGAAATAAAGAATATAAAAATCCTCAGAATTTCTTGTACAATAAATTCCTTTTATATTTTTGTCTAGATTTTTCAAGAAAACAAAAGCATTTGCATGTTGACCTCAGACTGCTAACTAAAGCCCCATACAGGCATATTTTCATTTTACACATCTCAGTTGCTCAGTATATCAGGATGAGTGACAAAAAAAAAATATATAGAACTAAAATGGTAAATGTTGTTTTTCTCTCAGTGCTGTTTTTCAACTCCAATCACTTTACATCTCTAGCACAGTGTCAAGATTTAAAAGCAAGCAGGTCACTCTATTTGCTTTTCAGCTATAATATAGAAACAGTTCAAAAGGCCAAGTATTAGAAACAAATCAAAACATGGGCATCTATTTCCAAATGACATTGCATGGGGTTCAGATTTACAAGAGCAGAGTGAGCCAGAAAAATAAAGGGGGAAGGCCCACTGCTTTTTACTTGTACTTACTTTACTAGTACGGCCAGATATTTAAAAATACCTGCAAATTTCTAAATTGATAAGCTGAAAGCTATGTTATTGACTTAGAAAAGAGTAGTGCTTTTTATTTGGCCATTCATTCATTCAATAAATATCTGTTCACTGAATGTCTGCTCTGTTCAAGTTATGGTGCTATGTGTGCAAGTCAAGGTACGACTACCTTTTATTATATAAAACAGAAATATAGTAGACAGCTTTTGTGCCTTTAAAGATCTGACTTTAAAATACATATATGACTTAAATTCTCTATCCCTCACTCCTCTCTCCACCTCAGTTGTCAATTTCCACCTACAGTATGTGACTACTTAAGCCTTCCAATGGAAACAGCAAACTTATATGAGTCTAAGTCCAAATCAAATACAAGATTACATCACACATTTAGTTTTTATTTTTACCCACTATAAGATTGTTATTTATTTAGCAGTCATTGGTGTATATATACCTTTTTTGGGGATATAAGCCTTTATGATAAATGCTTACTTTGCCAATCAGATTTTATTTAATTGATTTGTTTTTTAAAGAATTGTTTATTTAATTTTATTTATTTATTATTATTATTCAATTTGACCAGAGAGAGACAGAAAGAGAGAGAAGGAGAGTAAGAAAGCAAGCCGCCAAGTCCAGTACTTAAACCATGGCCATGTGGGAGTTCAGCACCCTAACCACCAAGCCACCTGCCGGGCCCTTAAATTCATTTATTAAGTCAGGGTGTGTCTGTGTCACTACTCCATTGTATTACACTGCCTTTCTAGTGCATTTTTAGCTTATTCATAATAAGGCTAATTCTGAACTCCTCACCACCAAGTAAGGAGTGGTAAGTTTGCTTTCAGCCCATTCTGTCTACTTCAATATCTTAATTAATTTGTGCCAGTAATTTTGTATCACAATATTCATATGCGCTTTTTTTTTTTTTTTTTTTTTTTTTTTTTTTGAGAGGTTTTTGCTATAGGGCGCGTGCACTCGCCAGACAGACAGAGAGAGACAGAGAGATAGAAAGCAGGAAATCACCCCCCAGGGGGGATGGCCACGCCGCAATCCCTTCTCCTCCATTCTCCTCTTGGGATCTTGGGCATGCACGCACACGCGCCCGGCGTGAGTTTAAGCCGCCGGGTCCGGGACTCGAACCGCGGTCGACTACGTGGGAATCCAGCGACATAGCCATTACGCTAACTGCTGGTCGCCATATGCGCTTTTAACCACCATAACATGAATTAATAGAGATGCATATCTGATTTATTTAACATTGTCTCATGATCTCAGCAGGGTGACAGTATATTTCAGAGTTTTATCATGTAATGCTGGAAGCCACATAACCAACCATGGATTATATCTCTGGCTTGGTCTGAAAATATGCTGGGCAATTGTGCAGGAACCCAGGGTCCTGATGAGCTGGAGGGCAAGGGGAAGGGATTACTGCATGACAAGACCATGTTAAGAATTGCTTTATCCTTGCTTTCTCTCTCTCTCTCTCTCTCTCTCTCTCTCTCTCTCTCTCTCTCTCTGTTATATGTGTTCATGTACTTTCTATCATGAATAGAAAAAACTTAAAAATATTTTGCCTTTCTGTACTCAATTTAAAAAATAAAACTTAACATAAAAGTTTTGAAGTTGCTGAACCACTTGGCATATATTAATGTTGACTTCCAAATTGGTCCATATATGTTTTCTCATTTGCTGATTTCTTCACTTCAGCAGAAATCTTGCAAATATAGTCACCCCCAAATATGCTCCAAAATACATTTTAGTTCTCATGCATGAAGACTTTGACATATAAAAATTAACCTTGATTGCATTGTTACAACTTTAAGTTGCTCTCTATATTAAGAAAATTGTTTCAAAGATGAACCTTGTTCTATTTCTGACCAGTAATCTTGTCATTCAATACCACAGCTAGATTCACATGTACATCTGCACCTTTACTTTCTTGGCTAAATATGCTTACTCTTCATTACATGTTTAAAGTATAGTTAACATAAAAACATAACTATTAGTGGATTGTACTGACATGAACTTTTTTTTTTTGGAGAGGTTTTCGCTATAGGGCGCGTGCGTTCACCAGAGAGAGAGAGACAGAGAGACAGAAAGCGAGAAATCACCCCCCAGGGGGGATGGCCACGCCACAATCCCTTCCTCTCCATTCTCCTCTCGGCATCTTGGGCATGCACGCACACAAGCCCGGCGTGAGTTTTAAGCCACAGGGTCCGGGACGCCAACTGCGGTCGACTATGTAGGAGTCCAGCAACATAGCCATTACACTAACGCTGGTCCTGATCTTTCAAGATTTCTGTGTAGGAGCCTATTGAATGTGTATTAAAAAGTTAGGCAGCTAGAATGAGATACACTATCAGATCTTCTTTTTTTTCATGTTCATGTCAAATAGACCAGCACTTGTAAACACAGCAAAAAAGATAAAATGTTTGTGTACCATTCATTTTTTAAACTTCATTAACAATGAAGCAAATCATTTTGCCCTTTGGGGACAAAGTTATGAGAGAAGTCTCACCAGTCTTCAAGGGGTAAAATCTGATAATAAAGGTAACTGAAGTGACATATTCTAAATGGAATTAATATACAAATATATAAGAAGTAAATTTATTTCATTAATCTTATATAATCCACACTTTTCAAATCTTGATATCTGGGGAAACTTCGACTTTTGATCCATGACTTTTAAAAGCTTCTGATAGAATTAGACATTATCAATGTCAAGGGTGTTGTGCGTTCATTCCTTCTAGAAATTATCTATCTGTTAAACTAATGATCTTTAGCATTCTCATTAATGGACCTGAAGAGGGAGTATAGCCCACGAATACATTTTTGTGGGTGATTTAAAGGTAGGAGTTTCAGTGTACACTAGTTAAGATGAGAAAACTCTTCTAATTGACCTTGAGAGAGTAAAAAATGAATTTGATAGAAAAAGTTTAATGGAAAAAAATAGAACCTTCTGAAAATGAGCAGAAACAAAAAAGAAAACAATGAGAAATATTCCTTTAAGTACAAAATCAACAATAATTTAGGAAAATACACAGAATATAACTTACAGCTATTCAGAACAAACAGAAGTATAAGTAAGTATAATAGTCAAAATAAAATTGGCACCAATTTAAATTATATATATATCATTGTATTTGACTTAGGAAAGCAATTAGCAGTTAATAAGTTTTCTGATATCACAGAGAAATTGGATCTTTTCTCAGATGAAAATTGGTCCAACTTAATTAACTTCAGGTTATTTTTTTTCTGGTTCTCTATGTCCTAAAAACCATTCCTGGAAAAGGACAATATTTTCAACAAATGTCTCTGGGAACACTGGGTATCCACATGTAAGAGAATGAAGTTGCACCCCTACTTTACACCACATATGAAAAATCAAATCAAAATCAATCAAAACCTAAAATTTCTAAACTCTCTTTTTTTTTTTTTTTTTTTTGCTATAGGGTGCTTGCAGTTGCCAGAGAGACAAAAAATGAGAAATCACCGCCCCTCCTCCCCACGGGAGGATAGCCACACTGAAATCCCTTCTTTTCCATTCTCCTCTCAGGATTTTGGGCATGTGCACACACACACACACACACACACACACACACTGGCATGTTTCAAGCTGCTAGATCCAGGACTTGAACCATGGTTGACCACGTGAAAGTTCAGTGCCTTAACCACTATGCCACCTATCTGCCCCAAATTTCAAAACTCTTAAAGGAAAACAGGCCAAAAATTTCAGGACCTTGGATCTAGCAAAGATGTCTTACATATGATATCAAAAGCACAGGGGAAAAAAAAAAAAGAACTAGATAAATGGGATTTCATCAAAATTACAAATTTTGTGCATTAAAGGATACTGTCAAAGACCAAAAGGCCACCCACAAGAGAAAATATTTTCAAATTATATGGTTGATAAAAGATTAATATCCAGAATACATTAAAAAAATGTGAAACCCAAAAAACCTCCTACTAATCAACAACAACAAAAAGAAACAGCCTGAGTTTTTAAATGACCAAGGCCCAGGGCAGTAGCATGTGTTGATAGATATTACTACTTGACAGCCTAAGGATACATGGGAGGCCTACCCTAAGAGCCTGGTGTGATGGTGTTCTCCTATTGTCCCAGCCCCTTGGGAGGCTAAAGCAAGAAGATTGTAACATAGGAAAAAAACATGACCAAAAACTGGAATAAATATTTCTTCAAAGAGGATAAATAAATGACCAGTAGTAATGAGTGTTAGTGGGAATTTTAAATAGTACATCTGCTATGAAAAGCATTACAGAGATTATCAAAAAAATTAAACAGGATTACAGTATGATCCAGTAAATCTACTTCTGAGTTTATATCCAAAATAATTGAAAGCAGAGACTCAAACGGATATTTGTACCTAAGTTTATAGCAGCTTTATTCACAATAGACTAAAGGTATAAATAACTGTAATGTCCATTAACAAGTGACTGGGTAAACAAAACGTGGTGTTTTTCTACCATAGTAGTTAATTTTATGTGTCAACTTGAGTGTTTGAATGCGATTAACATTTTAAATTGGTGAATTCTGAATAGGCAGAGATCCCTCCATAGTGTGAGGGGACCTCATTCAATCAGCTGAAGGCCTGAGTAGAACAAAAAGACTGAGCTCCAGGAGCAAGGAGCCTGCCTTCAGACTTCATGTGTATCCTTAGTGCTCCTGGGTCTTTGCCTGCTGGCCTTCAAACTGAAAGTACATTGTTTGCTCTACTGGGTTTTGACCCTGCCAGCCAACACTACAGATTTTGGATTTCTCAACCCTAAAAAGCTTTTTCAAGTTGACTTAAAGTCTCCACTGGATTAGCACTAAGGTGGAAGGTTCTCCCTTTCTTTGGAAATTTGTTCCTTGGTTGAAAGAACTCTGGTCAGATGGTTTGTTCCCAGATAGAAGCCATGAATACTTTTCCCCTGTTGTCCACAAATTATGCACACTTAAAGGCCCCAACACCAGTTCCTGAGCAAAAACAAGGCAACATTCCAGTCATAGACTTTCATGATGAAAATAATGAAAACAGCTATTAAGATCACAATGTCTTTTCTTTCCCAGTCTATAAATGCCTGGTTATTTTTCAGTTGTTTGTGACATGCCCACATACTTTAAAAAGCCCTATGTGTGGGCTCCCTGTTTCCTCTTTGAGTCTATCTTCCTACCCACCCCTTCACCCACTCTGACCCAGCTACACAGACCTCCTTGTTAACCTTTAAACATCCTGGGCATGCTCCTACTTTGCTTTGGCCATGTCCTCTGCCTAGAACACTCTTACTCAACTGGTCACCTAGTTCACATCCTTATCTTCTTCACTGTCAAGTGTCCCTTTTCAATGGAGCCTGTCTTGGCCACCTTGTGGAAAATGATAATCTACCCCCATCCCCTCTGCATGCCTCGAACTCCATACTCTACCGTATTTTTTTTTTAATAGACTTGCTTTCTAGCATCTATAGAAGTATATAATACACTAATTAGGTTATTTTAATCAAACTATATTGTATCCCATCACCAAATATAAGGTCACAGGAGCAGGGAATTTTGTCATTTTGTTCACAGGTGTGACACAAGTGTCTACATAATACCTGGCCATGATATATTTATTATAATACATATAATATTTTTACATATATAATAAATTAATGTGGAATGAAAAAAATGACCTTTTTAAAAACTAGTTAAAAATGTGGCCTTGCTCGGGCGGAGGGGTCAGAGACCTGCACTGAAATCCTATCTCCATCACTGATGATCACAACTGATGACATTAAATTATTATTATTATTTTAATGTTTTTGCTATAAGGTGTATGTACTTGCTAGAGACAGACAGAGGTAGTGAGAGGGAAACTGAGAAATCACTCCCCAGGGCCACACCACAATCCCTTCTCCTCCATTCTCCTCCTGGAATTTTGGGCACACATGCACACTTGGTGTGATTTTTCAAGCCACCAGTTCTGGGACTTGAACCATGGTCAACCATGTGGGAGTCTAGCTCCTTAACCACTGTGCCACCAGCTGGCCCCCAAGGTTTTTTTTTTTTTAATTCCTATTTTGCTTTTTCCCACAATACTGGGTCTTTTCCTCTGGAATACTTTTTGGGAGCCTTCTTCTCAAGCCACAGAATTTTGATTCACATATACTAGAAATATGCCCATCTCACAATTCAGATGGTGATTTCTAAAATATGTTTTATGAAACAATAACTCTGTGAGAATAATGAGACACAATACCTAGAAAAAGACATGTGGCCAAAAAAAGTTACTAATAATGGGATGATCCAGGTCAAATGGCATTTTATGAACTCTGTAGAACATCTCAAAGCTTTTCATATGTTAATGTATAATATAGTAAGTGGAGAATATAGTCTATGGAATTTATTGAAAATAATTTATCTTACAAATCTTTTTTTTTTTTTTTTTTTTTTCCCAGAGAGCTTATCAGCGGAGCAGTGCTCTAAGAGACATACCTTGGAAACTTCAATCACCGCCACCCAGGATAATCAAGCTCCAGTTCTGCATGATCAAATTCTCTGCTCATCTGGTCTTTCCTTGTTTCCTGATTTCTCAGTGACATGTGTCAGCATCTGTGTGCTGTCTAGTCATATTTAGCTATACGATTTCTTAGAAGCTCTCAGTTATTATTGCTAGTGTCCTATACTTTACTCTCAGTTTTACCTGATGTTGAATTTCTGTTTGTCCTGGTGCTCTGATGTTTCAAGATTTCAATGGGATTTTATAATACGACAGTGCTTGTTCTTGACATATATCTTATTTCAGAAATCAGTTGGCTTCTGCATTTGTCTTTTGTGACTTATTACAATCTCTCATTCGTTTTACCTGCATTCCTGAATTCATTCTAACATAGAAACCATAATTGCAAAGCAAAAATCACGTCTGTACCCTCACTTGGTATTTCGACTTATCAGCCTCTGGGGTTTTTTCAACCACCCCCAGGGAAGAGAAGGAGTGAGTTCCAGACTGGACAGGATGCCATAAAAGTCAGCACTGCAGCTGAGTAGGGATCAGAAAGGACTTTCAAAGGAGTCAAGAGCTGAAGAGGGCAGGAATGAGCTGTAGTCCAACATTTGCACTCTGCAGATATCCTGCTGGAGCAGAGCCCAGGCACAGGAAACCAAATAGTGCATGAACTCAGTGAGGCTGGTACTGGCACAGGAACTTTTCTAATGTTCATAAGTTGTCTTGCCTAAAATATGTTAAATGTCAATGATTTTTAATTCTATACTACCTCCAATGGTATTGTGGAATTGTAGCCTTGGCAAATGACCTTAGAAATCTTTATTTTACAGGACTTTGAAGTCCAGAGTAGTCCTATGACTCATCTAAAACTACACAAGTAATGTTGAAGAGTCTAGTGCCTACATTCTTCAGTCCAATCTCTTTTAATTAGGCTACCTTGGCAGTATTATTATTATTATTATTATTACAGCTAATTTTAATTTTGTAGATAACATATTTAGAATTCATATTTATTCTGAAAGGTAGCATATTTCTCTATGTATCTATCTATGCATCTGTCTCATCTATCATAACTTTTCTGTCTACCAGCAATTTCCTACCTTAAGGCCACTTGTTTATTAGGTCTGGGACACTTGCTCTTCATATAAGCAACATGCCATCTAGTGGTAAGTAACCTGAATTGCAGTCAGAAGTCCCTCAAAACATGACCACTAAAGGGATAAATTGTGCACTAACTCAAATATCTTGGACACATGGGATATCTCTGTCGTTCTAGACAAAAACTGCTGTGTGACTGTTTTATTTTTTCATTTTAATTATATATTTAAAAAATATCTCAGTTTACCAGACCAGAGAATAAGCACTGGATTCTATAAGCTAATGAAGACATATTTCACAGGCTTAGAAGGCATTCAAATACATCATACTGTCCACAAATAAATCTTTTCTTAGTTATCAATATAAAAATGCATAGGAACAGAATGAAATTCTCTATGATACTGTCCTGAAAGCTTTCTGAGAACCTATCAGAGTCCCTAGCAGTTGATGATTTGATAAATTCAGTTACTAGTTCTCTTCCAGTGATTATAAGCATGATTACTTAAGAATATAAAAAGGGCTAGTTATAAGGTTATTGCCTTGTGCCTTAAAATTGATTTCACTTAAAATTAACATATCAACATTACATTTCTTTTGCTCAGTATTTTCCAGTATATCTTTTACTATCCCTTTATATTCAGCCTTTTTGTGTCTTAATGCTTAGATGCTCTTATAAGAAAGCCAGATGAAAAACAAATTAAATCTGAAGATCTATACTTAATTTATAATGCTATTTTTATTTTGGTTATTAGTATATAGTTTGATTTATTTTAATCATCTTACTTTGCTTAATATTTTCCATGCATTTTTTGCTTCATTTTCTGCTTAAGTTTTAAAATTTCTTTTCTCTCTACTCTCTTATTAAAAATGCATTATATTCTATTTTCAGAAGTTATTCTTTTATTTTATTATTTAAAAAAGTTTTTTTATCAAACTTTAATTAGTTTTATCAAAATGTTTATAATTTATTTATGAAAAATTGCACTTAGTATTATTGTATCCTAGTATCTTTCTTGAAAGATTACTCATTCACTTGCACTGAAATGTATCATTTGGTATTCCTTTTAGTAAAATCTTCAATGTGAAAATGTTCTCAGACTGTCTTAAAAAAAATGCCTTTATTTCACTCTCTCTCTTTACCAGTCACTTAGCTGGGTATAAAAGGCCATTTCTTTATGCATTTCTCTTGAGTCTTTTGGAAGCATTTTTCCATTACCTTTTGGAAACTTTTGATATTAATAGTCTGTTCACAATCTGATCACCTTTTCTTAGATGGTCTGTCTTTTCTTCTAAAACTTTTATTTATTTATTTTTTAATACTCTGCAGTTTCATAATACCATTTTGGTTTGAATTAGATTTTTCTTTCTCTGGACTTGTGTGCCAATTCTATCTAAAATCTCATGTTTTTATTTTAATTTCAACAAGTTTTCAGGAAATAGTCCTGTGAATATTGCTTTACCTCTAGTCTTTATTTCTCCTTCTAGAACATATTTCAGATAGATGTGGGACTTTATTATACTGTTTTTCACATTTCTTATACTCACTCACTGTAATGACTGATTTTATATGTCAATTAGGCTATGCCAAGATAAAGATGTTCATGAGAGCTATTTTTACATATGATTAACATTCAAACAAGTAGACTTTGTGTAAAGCAGATTACCCTTCATGATGTGGATAGGCCTCATCCAATCAGTTGAATATCTCAAGAGAAAAGACCAAGGTCCTCTGACAAGGAAGGAACTCTGCCTCCTGACTGATTTCCAAGAAAGTTTGTACCATGACTCTTCCCTAGGTCTCCAATCTGCTGCCCTGCCCTGCAGATTTAGGATTTGTCAGCTCCCAATTCCTTAAAATCTATATATCAAGGGGTCAGCAAATGGCATGGTGGTTAAGGCACTGGATCCCACATGGCCAACTCTGCAATTTAAGGTCCAGACCTGGCAGCCTGAAAAATAATGCTGGATATGTGTGCATAAATGCCAAAAAACCCTAAAGGATAATGCAAGAGAAAAGATTGCAGCACGGCCATGATTTCTCACTTACCATTTCTCTGTCACTCTCTGGAAAGCTCACATGCCCTATGGCAAAAAGTCTTTTTTAAATATCCTATCATATTGTTTTTGTTCCTCTTGAGAATCATGACTAATAACCTCATAATTTTCATCTCTCTGAGCTGTTCTTGACTTCTATTGCTTTCTTCAGCTCCATCTTCCTCCATATTAACAGTAATCTAGCAGTTCCTAATTTGTTTAAATTTTTGATTAGATTTTATTTCTTAATAATTTAAAATTTTTTGTTTGGTTCTCTTTTCCCAAGTTTTCCTGCTCATGGTCATAGCACTTTTCATACATTATGGTCTCTATTCCTGTTTTTATGTTTTTAACTTATTTAATAGTACTTATTTTATAATATTCTTAGACTGTTTATCATATCCATATGGACAGATATGTAGGTGTTGCCCCTGATAACTGTTCATCATGATGGTTTAATTCTTTATGGGAGTAAGGTTATCTTTCTGTGGAAAATTTGTGATTCTTAAGTTACAAATGTATCTGTACCAAAGTTGCTTCTGCTGAAGCCTTAGGAGTGTCTATGGTTTCTGGTTAAACATCTTCTTGAGCCTTCTCTAACCACTTGCTCTTTGTCCTGCTTCTCATCCTATACCACTCCATTTATCCAATGTTAGATCAGCTTCCTTCACAACATTCTATAGAGCACATTTTACTTAATATCACTTACCTGCATTTGTAATTATACATTAATTAGCACAATTATTTGACAAAAATATGTCACCTTCTTACCTTTAATATACCCTAATCTCCTTGATCATGGAGTTCACTATTTTATCCCTAGTACTTTGAATAGTGCAAAACACATAGAAGTCATCCAATTAAATTAAATGTCTATTCATTGACTGAACAAATGAGCTAAAGAAGGATATCCTTCTTTACAACGGAAGAGTTATCAGATATATTTCATTCAAATACTGAATGGAGCAGACTTATTGAAGCTACTCAGGGCATTTGTGGGACAGAGAGATGGGTAATTGTCTATTGAGGATGATGTGTATAGTATTCTCAACTGGATTGGTGAGAAATGTATACATGTTGAAATAGTCACTTTGCAAGCTAAGTGATATATGTAATTGAATGCATAAAAGAAATTGAAATAAAAAATTTTTAAAAAAGAAACTACTTTTTTTTTGGATAGTTGTTGTTGATACTATAACTTAAATATTCAAATGCCTGAAATATCCAAATACAAACATATTGCTAATTTAAAATTTCTTTTTTTAGAATTACTTTATTTATTTATTTATTTATTTATTTAATTTGACCAGAGAGGTTCAGAGCAAGCAAGAGAGAGAAGAGAGAGAGAGAGAGAGAGAGAGAGAGAAGCCGTCAGGTCTGGGACTTGAACCGTTGTCGGCTATGCCGGAGTCCAGTGCCCTTAACCACTGTGTCACTTGCTAGGCCTGCTAATTTAAAGTTTCTATTTGAACTTTTGAAATTTGGGATTTATAGTCCTGTAAAAATGCCAAAATCTGTCTTTTATCTGTCCACAAAGCAAATGACTATCTCTATTAAAGCTGTAAACTCACCTCCACATGAGGAAATCTTTGATCAGATTGAATACCATGAAGAGGTCACAAAGCAAATAAGATTCCTAAACCATGGTTCCAGAAACTCAACATTATCTTAAGTTAGAAGGCAAGCCTGGAACTATTTTATATTTAGTGCCAAGAAGCTACTGAATTTCAGACAGGTGGTGTGAGAAAGGTTTAGCTTAATGTAGTTTAGTACTTTCGCTTTTAATACAGAGCATTATGGAACTGTTAATTTTAGAATTTAGATAAAACTTGTCATGTCTCTAGCATTCTTCAATGTCCCCATATACTAAAAGGGTCATTAAAGGTATGAAATTAAAGATAGGTTTTCCTTGCTGGATTGTTGATATCTCATGTCAGCTCCAGTTTTATGTGGAGAGAGGTGTATATGTACATGTGTTCAGTGTATGTTTGCTTGTTTTTGCATGTGTGTACTTATGTCTGCATATAACTCTGTTGGCCCCACAATTTTAGTCAAACTAGTTTTTGTTTGTTTCTTTGTTTTTAGGTTTGTGTCATAAGATGTGTGCAGTCATCAGAGAGAGACAGAGAGACCTAGAGAGAAAGTCAGTAATCAGCCCCTAGCGAGGATGATCACAGCACAATCCCTTCTCTTTCATTCTCCTTTTGGGATTTGGGGCATACATGCACACACACCCACAGTGATTTTCAAGCCATTAGGTCTAGGAATCACACCATGAACTTAGCCATGTGGGATCCAGAGCCTTAACTTCTATGCCACTTTTTTAACAGCAGTATATCCTTTTTTATACTTTGGGTATCCTTTTTAAATAGTTGGTGTCATTGTCAAATATGTGGTTAAATAACTTGGCTGTTAAATATTTGATATGTATGTGCATGCATATACATAGGGTTGGAGGAGAGATAAATAGGTGGGAAAGCCACATGATGCATGGACGGATACATTTGTTTGGTCAAATCATATATAACTTCACATAAGTGGCTTCAAAGCACCAAATGAATTTTTTTAAATGTTAAGATCTCCACATTAAAAAAAATCCAGCGTATAGACCTCTATTATATTGTCTCACTTACAGAGAATAGGAATTAGTTTTCATTTTATACTTTTCATGGCTCATAGCTTAAAAGTTTTAGTTTACCATAAAGACAGCAAAACTTCTCATTAGAAGTCTAATGTAATTATTATGAATTTAATGGTTGGTCAGTAAATGGCCAGTAAATCGAGTAATTTTCTTCTTTCTTTCTTTCTTTCCTTTTTTCTTTCTCTCTTCTTTCTTTCTTTTTTTTAATCTTACCTCATAAATAGTCATTTGGCATTAAATATTTGTGATCTTGGCCAGTAACCTTTTTCAATCTCATAGGACCTTTTTTTAATTAAACTATATCTTTGTCCCATGTCTGTAATCCTCTCACTGACATTTTATATACAAGACACCTTGCTGAAAAAAGGTCAAGCAGTGCAGTTATAAATGGAAAAGAGATTAAAAGAATTCTCAAGCCATGGTGTGATCTAAGAGCGAGTTAAATATGGAGCAGTTCTTACTAGACATGCTCAGTAGACAAGGTGGAATCCTCTGGGTAGATTTTAATGATTGGAGTGACAAAGCAAATGAAAATTATCGTTATTGCAAAAATTTAAATTTTTTTTTTCTGAGCCACAGTAATTATTAGGAAGACCACCATAAGGCTATGATAGCCATAAACCATTCAGGAAAACAAGTGCAAAATATACTCATGGTGTTTGTATAATTCTTGCCTACTAAGACACTTTTGTTGCTCCAGTAAACCTTGCAAATGTCAGTCTAGTGTTAAGGTTAATTAACTCTAGAAGTGAAAGAAGCATGTTGAAATGTACATGCATCAGTGAAGAGTAAGAAAGGAATGCAAAAATTGAGTAAAGAAGAGCGAGTAAGCAAATGCCACATTACTGAAAATTCTATTTTAGTACCTATATGTTGAACAGCAGTTATAGCGTTTGAAGGTAAATACATTCACAGAAGTGACTTACATTAGTTTCACCAGAACATTAAGCAGAAATTGAAAACGTATTTTCCCTCCTTAATATTCTCCAGCTGGCATGTTATGACTAAAACTTGCTGAATCCATGCCACACTGTGATGCATTTAATGGTGTACATGGGTACAACTAAACAATACATTACTTGTAATGTCTGAAATAACCTAGCAAAGCATGGTACTCAAGTGTTGAAATACCACTGTCTGTTTCTCAGAGGTTGCTTTGTTATACCCAAGAGGCTAACCTTCTCGGAAAAGCCTTTACTGCTAATTTCTTTCTGTCACTTTTATATAGTCTGGTCATAAAAGGGTTCCCTCTCATTCCTATGTCATCAGAATGGTGTTATTTAGATAATAATGCTAGAAGCAAAGAGGTTGACATGGAAGCTTCAATCATAGGACTTGACTGGTACTTTCAGTGTTTCTCAGTGTTTGTGTTTATAAACAGTCCATTTGATATAGTTAAATGGTGTCTGATTTTTCAAAACTAAAAAAATACCGATAAATAAAACCAAGTAAATCCACAGCTTTAACTTTGACTTGAGCTTAAATCTCTTTGGTGTCTCTCAGGCTTTGGGTTTTGCAGTAGAATCTTTGTCAGTGCTAAATGAAAAGGTTACTGTTTGCATCTTTCAGCTATTATAAGATTGCTGGCAGTTTCTGAAGTGTCAGGATCCAGTAGGCCATTCCCTGTCCAAAGTAACTGGATGCTGTTTGAGAAATGTGATACTTGACAAGCTGACATTATGATGCTTGTGACTCAGCCTGTGTCCCCAGCTTCAAATCAACTATCAATCCAGATCATAACAACAGTTTTTATACATACAAATCTAGGTACTATTTTGTTCATATATTTATAGTGGAAAAATATTTTCACTTAGCCAAGTTTTAGAAACCAACTGTGTTTCTAAAAGTCAGGCAACTTAAATAAATGATTTAACTTTTGTTGAATTCACCTGGCAGGAAAATTGGGTTAATAAAATGATTGCTTTTCCTCTCTTTTTTTTTAAAGAGAATTATTTATTCAACTTTATTTATTTATTAATTTATTTTTAATTTGACCAGAGAGAGAGAAAGTGAGAAAGCAAGCCATTAGGTCTGGGACTCGAACTGTGGTCAGCCACGTGGGAGTGTCAGAGCCTCAACCATTATGCCACTGCTGGTCCCCAAAATGATTGCTTTTTCTTAAACACTTTCAGTTAATTTTCTGAATTGCCAGAAACAATGATTTTGCAATTGATTATGTTGGGTTATTGGTATGCAAAATGTGTTAACTTTTGTCTGAAACCAGGCAAAATGAGTTAAGATGATCAAGACAAACTGAGTATATGATAAATGATTTTTCAGTTTATATATTAACCTGTCAAAAGTTAAAAACAAACCTACTTGACAATAAATTATAAAAAGTAGTCTATTGACTAATATTCTGTTCAAAGCACATCTCAGCTACCCTATTATTATTATTATTGGCATTTTGAATTCAGGAAACTAAGATTCAGGGAGGTTATGTGATTTGCCTATGGTCATAAAAAAAAAAAAAACTGATTTATGACCAAACTCATGTTCCCCTTTCAATCCTCTTATTCATTTCATAAACCATCACACTATTACTAGAACTAATGAAATTAAAATAGTTTATTTATAAACTTTGTCACTTATATTGCCTATATATAATAGATAAGTCTTCAATTTTATTTTGTCTGTAGACCAATGAAATAAACAATTGATAATATCAAATATTGTCATACATCAAAATCATATTCAAGGAGTTTTGCCTAACAAATCAAGTCAATTTTAATGAACAGATGTATGTAATATAATAAACAGAATTTTAGGAGCATAAGTGTGGAATATATTTTTGTGGGTTCTCTTTCAGGTTTTTGTTTCCCCTATGTTTCAGAAAAGCTGTAATTTTCCACAACTCTGTGATCACAATATGTTCACTAATAGGAAAAAAAAAGTCTGCAATGTGGCAAATACACTAGGAGTTTGCTAGATGGTGCTACAACATATATTTGTAAAATAATAAATGTATCTGTTACAATAGAAAATTTTATGCAATTAGAAATATTCAGATCTATCAATATATTGATATTTGAGATTTTCTTATGATTATACCAGAATATTTGTTTTAAAAACAAAATTATGCTTTTTCATCAGCTGCTACTAAAATTCAATCTCCATTTTTACTGAAATTATGCTATTTTTAACAAATTATATTTTTACCTTTATAGAATATCTTAAAAATATAGATCAAATTCAGAAAGCCACTGCACAATTGCAAAGATTATTCTCTATTAAATTTCCTGGTGTAAGGGTAATTTTTCAGTCATCCTAGTAGTAGCTGGATATAATTCAAAGTAAGATTATCTCATTTTATTTAATTTTTTCTTTCTTTCTTTAATGAGCAGGAAAGACAGAGAGAGAAAGATAAGAAAGTGAGAGACAGAGAGAGAGAGATACAGCACCCCCGACAGGTTCCTAAAACTGCAGTCCACCCCAGCTTCAGCTAGCCCTGGATCCAGGACATGGATTCAGTGTACTCAGGGAGGTCTCAAGACATGAACCTGGAACCTTCCCACATGGGTCAGCCCTGCAGAGCATCATGTTTTACCACTGCCACCATCCAGTCACATGATGTATCTATGTTTAAATGTTAGTTCAGAGTAAAATGACTTTACAGTACCTAGTAATCATAAACAGAAAACTGTCAATTATTTATGATCTTTGGAAATCTTAAATATATATGAATTAAGTTTAAGACAGTAAAAAGAAGTGTTTCATTGTTTTAAAAGCTCAATTTTTAAAACAGCAAGAATATTTGTACTATGAACATGAATCTTAATCATGTATTTGTGCACTCCAGCTTACATCCTAGACAATAACTTTCAAAATTAAGTCTCAGTAATAGAGAAATTGTGACCACATAGGAAGGGAAAATGAGTGATAATATACACCAAAATTTACTAACCTCAATCCATGGCAGATATCATAATGTAATACCTTTAGAAACTGAAAACACGTGGGAACTACATAATCTTGAAAAAGAAAAGAAGGTAAAGCAATGAATTTCCTTTTGCCAAGCCTGAGGCTTTCAAGGTCAGTCCTTAGAAAATATTTTCACGGCAGATATAATCAAAAGACAATCAGGGGAACCAGCAGTTACCGTAATGGCTATGTCGCTGGACTCCCACGTAGTCGACCGCGGTTCGCGTCCTGGACCCGGTGGCTTAAAACTCACGCCGGGCACGTGTGCATGCGTGCCCAAGATCCCAAGAGGAGAATGGAGGAGAAGGGATTGCGGCGTGACCATCCCCCCTGGGGGTGATTTCTCGCTTTCTGTCTCTATGTCTCTGTCTGTCTGGCGAGCGCACGCGCCCTATAGTGAAAACCTCTCAAAAAAAAAAAAAAAAAAAGACAATCAGGCGCATTGAGAGAATTTAAGTTACAAAAAAAATTTCTACCTTGGAAAAAAGATACATTCTACCATATCTTATCACATGAAAATAATGCAATATGGGCAAGCCTGTGGCATGATGGTTAAAGTGGATGAATCTTACATGGCCAATCTTGTGGTTCAAGTCCTGGGCTTTGCAGCTTGAGAAACATGCTGAGAATGTATATGAGTGTGTCCAAACTCCCAAAAGAAAGGAGAGGGAGGAGAATGGGTTGCAGCCTGACCATTACCCATATGGAGTGATTTTGCATGTTCCTTCTCTTTTTCTCTCTCTAGAGAGCACATGAATCCTCATGGCTAAATTTAAAAATAAATAACAATGCAACATTATTAAACAATATGTATTGAATTACTAAACAAAATGCTAACTTATGGTGAAAGTAATTGGGGATGACATCACATAGGTAAATCCTAAGATTATATTGTAGAATGTCAAAAAAAAAGAAAGAGAAGAAAAAAAAAAAAAGCCCTGCTGGATATGAGACAAATTTACACACTTCAGGAAATTTAGATTGCTATTCTAGGATTTCTTTATGGCAGGCAAGCTGTTATAGCATTAACTCTTTTACTGAGAACTATTAGAAAAGCTAGATAATTTCTTGAGTCCGTTCAAAGTAATTAGAACGTTCACGAGGCTGCAACAAGGGCTTTGAGGGTCAGATTCGCAGGGAACAGGAAAGCATACACATGAGCCTACCATTTGGTAGCTTTTTCCTTCATGGCCACATGCCAATTCCTACGTAACTGAGAAGCTGAGCAAAGCTGACAGAAGACTCACAGTTATGGAGAGACAAAAGCTGAAATACAAATATCAGAGACTGAGAGGTCCTGGTAAATACTTCAGGATTTTAGTTGAGACCCTGAAAGGTTATACTCATACCAGAACCATTAATAAAAACAGCCTTTAAAAATGAAAGTGAAATAAAAAAACAGACACAAAACTTAAAAGAGTTATTACTGCAAACCAGTGTTAAAGGAAATATTAAAGGAAATTTTTGGCAGAAAATTAAAATTCATAAATGGAAGCGCAAAAATGTAGTGAAGAATGAAGAACAAGGTAGAATATAAGAATATTATTAAATGAAAATAAATATTGAGTATACAAATAAAATTAGGATCTTGTAGGATTTTAAATATATGTATAATTAAAATATTAGCAGCTACATTTCTCAAAACTCATAGTACCTTATAGCACAAATAGCATAATCTTGACAAAGGCAATTTTAAAAGTCAATGGGGGACCAGCAGATAGCGTAGCAGTTATATCTCTGGACTTCCAGATAGCTGACCACGATTGGAGTCCTGGACACAGTGGCTTGAAACTCAAACCTGGAATGTGTGCCTGCATTCCCAAGATCTCAGAAAAGGCTGCAGCAAGGCCATCCTGGGGGCAGGGATAATTTCTCATTTTCCCTCTCACTGTCTCTGTCTCTCTTTTCAGTGAGCACAGGCACCCTAAGGCAAAAATCTCTAAAACAAAAAAATCAATTAGGAGGGTAAACCCCATAACTCAGCAGTTAAGGAACCTGGATCCCACATGGCCAACTGTGGTTTGAATCCCAGAGCGGGTGGCTTGAAAAATATGCTGGATGCATGTGCATATATGCCCAAAATCCTGATAAGATGAAGAAGTGAAGAAAAAAGGATCAAGGTGTGAACATGTTCTATTGAGAGATGCTTTTTCTTTGTCTCTCTGGCAAGCATATGTGCCCTCTGATAATAATAAAAAAATAAAAATAATAAAAGTGACTTAAGATATTGGGCTTCAGGGAGTAATGCAGACTGTTAAAAGAATCTATTTTACAGAAGTGTGGCATAACTTCACTGAAGGGAACAAAGGGGAAAAGTTACCCAAGGAAATGTTTTAAATGAGTGTGGACTATAAAATGAGTACTTTAGCACTGTACTCTAGTTAATGAAGTTATTTTCCATAGGATTATAGTTTAACAAGTTTTATATCATTGTACATGTACACCATGTGTCTTAATCTGAGTGATTATAACAGAACACCTAAACCTGTATGATTTATAAAGAAAAGGTATCTTTTTTTGGCTCATATTTCTGGTGTCTGGAAGATCCAAGAGATTGGGCTTGCATCTGTTGCTATTTCACAACATGGTGAACAGAAGCAGAAAGTTCAGCAGGTTATGTACAAAAAAAGAGGGCTTCGTGGGCAGCTAAGTTGCTTTCATTACAATCCACTCTCATGGGAATGAATTTATGAGAACTCTTTCTCTCCCAGGAGCCTGAATTAACTATTCATGAGGGATCCATCCCATGTCCCAACATTCCTGCTAAGCTTCACCCCACCAGTTGTACTCTGTGGGATGTTCAATTACAGCATAAATTTTGGTGGTGCCAAAACACTCAAATCATAGCAATGGAAATAAGCGAATAAGTAAATAAATGATGGGTAGTGGCATTTACAGAAAAATAAGGACTGAAGACTAGAATAAACCAGGTGGTATTGATGACAGAGACATGAACTCACGTTAGCTTAACATAGACACAGATGGCTGCATATACAAATGATTGTAGGCATGTACACATATTTAAGTTAGTATACCATATACATTTCCTATGTCTGCTGAAAGAGCCTGGAAGCAACAGTGTCTCTGTAGTAACTAGTATAACCAGATCTTGGTTCCTAATACCATTCTCCAATCAAATAAATTAGGGATCTTTGAAGAAATGGTTGTTTCTAGGGCTGAGCATGAGATGCACAAGAAGAGCCTGAATCATTTGCTCATGCCAGAAAGTGTTCAGAAGCAAATAATAGGGTATGTCAAAGGAATATTAGAATAAACTAAAAAAGTTCCCAAGATGGCAAGGAAAGGAGAAATAGAAATAGAATATATGGGTACTCTGTAATATCCTTGTGTAAATCTCAAATTATTCTAAAATAAAAGTTAGTTGATTGCTTTAAAATATGTAAAATACTGGGAAACAACAATGCAAAAGATGGAGAGAAAGGAGGTAAACAGAGTCAAAATGTTCTAACTCCTTTCCTCATCTGGCAAGTGGTAAAAAGTACTCATTTACATTAAATATTTAAAAGTCAAGGGTACATTTTTAATATGGATTAATCACTGAAAGAAGAATAGAAGATTGTGTAAGTAATACATTCTTGCAGGAGAAAACAAAAAGTAAAATGATTAAACTTGATCAGGCTAGAGGAATGCTCTAGAAAATAAAGCATAAAAGAGTTCTACAAAATAGAAGACAAATAACAAGATGGTAGATTTAAATTCAAAGACATATAGTAGTCCATCCTTATAGTTTCACTTTCCGTGGTTTCAGTTACGTGTGGTCCAGTGCAATATGATATTTTGAGACTGAGAGAGATAAAGAGAGAAAAAGACCACAGTGGGGTAACTTATTATGGTACGTTACTATACATGCTCTATTTTATTATTAATTGTTATTGCTAATCTCTTTCTAAACCTAGTTTATGAATAAACTTTATCATAGATGTTTATGTATAGGAAAAAAATATAAAATACATAGGATTGAGTACTATCTGTGGTTTCAAGCATCCACCAGGGATCTTAGAATTATGACTCACAGAAGGGAAGGGGGGGCTACTATATAGTAATTATTAGATTTAATTGCATAAAATTACATATATCTTAATTATCTTTAGAAGTAATAATTCGGGGACTAGCAGATAGCGTAATGGTTATGTTGCAGGACTCCCACATAGGTGACTACGGTTTGAATCCTGGACCTAGTGGTTTAAAACTCCCACAGGGTTTGTGTGCATGCATGCCCAAAATCCCAAGAGAAGCTGGAGAAGGGGGTTGCGGTTTGGCCATCCCCCCTGGGATACAGTTATGTTTGGAAAAGTCTAATATATCCATCAATATTTGAAAGAATATATTGATAAAAAACATGGCTAAACATGATTTAAAAAAGACATGACCATAAGAAAAATATGGAGAACACTGAATATAACTGCAGAATTTTTTTTGAGTGCATAGTAATCTTTAACAAAATTTACTGTATTCTGAAAACATCAATTCTTTAACAAATTAAAATTGAAATCATACAATGAATTCAAATAAGGTCTTAATAACAAAAAATGTAGCTAGTGGGACCAGCAGTTAGTGTAATGGCTATGTCGCTGGACTCCCACGTAGTCAACCGTGGTATGAGTCCAGGACCCGGTGGCTTAAACTCACGCCGGGCACGTGTGCATGTGTGCCCAAGATCCCGAGAGGAGAATGGAGGAGAAGGGATTGTGGCATGGCCATCTCCCCTGGGGGGTGATTTCCTGCTTTCTGTCTCTCTGTCTCTCTCTGTCTGTCTGGAGAGCGCACGCGCCCTATAGCAAAAACCTCTCCAAAAAAAAAAAAAAAAAAATTGTAGCTACTGACAAATCTAAATGCTTAGATATTAACTAATTATTCCTGGATAATCAATGAATAAAAGGAGAAACCAGAGTTGAAGTTAGAAAATACCTGGACTAGGGACCAGCAGTTGGCTTAATGGCTATGTCACTGGATTTCCATGTAGTTGACCACGATTCGAGTCCCAGACCCGGTGGCTTAAACTCATGCCAGGCATGTGTGCGTGCGTGCCCAAGATCCCGAGAGGAGAATAGAGGAGAAGGGATTGTGGTGTGACCATCCTCCCTACAGGGGTGATTTCTCACTTTCTGTATCTCTGTCTTTCTAGAGAGTGTACGCACCCTATAGCAAAAACCTCTAAAGAATAAAAAAGAAAATATCTTGACTGTATAATGTAAGCATCATCTATCAAAATTTGTAGGATACATTTAATATGAAAACAATTAATTTATGCCAATAAACCTGAGACTTCTCAAATGAAGAACTCCTGAAATAATACAATTTATGAAAACTGTATAGAATGAAATAAAAAATGAATATTTCTGTACCCAGTTGAGAAAACAAATAAGTAAATAAAATTTATGTGAAAATTAAAACCTTAGGTGATGTTGTCTTCACCAGTAAATATTTCCAACATTGCAACATAAGAAGTGACATTAATCTTATAGAAACTCTTCCAGGCCATAGGAAAAGAAGAAACATTTCCTAATTCACATTATAAGTCAAATGACTTTTATATGATGACCTGAAAAAAGCATTGCAAGAAAGCATAAATGTACACTAATCCTTCTGTGAGAACAGATACAAAAACTCTGAAGAACTTATTAGAAAAAAGTCTAGGCCAGAGGGTGTTGTAGTGATTAAGGCACTGAACTCCTATGTGCCCACCATGGTTCCAGTCCTGGACCGAGCAGCTTGAGACTTTGCGCCAGGTATATATTCATGCATTTCTAAAATCCTAGGAGGAGAATGGAGGAGAAGGGATTACAGTGTGGCCATTCGCACCAGGGATGATATCTCGCTCCTCTCTCTGTCCCTCTGGTTAGTGTATGGGCCTTATAGCAAAAATATCTCTGCATAAAAAAAAAAAAATTCATAGGTGATAATAAAATCAATTGTTTTTTTTATGTGTCAATAATGAACAAGTAGAATTTGAAATTACAAACACAATACCATCTACACTGACACTCTTATAATGAAATACCTAGATATAAACCTATCAAAACGTGCAAATTCTGTATAGAGAAAAATTATAGAACCCTGACAGAATAAATCAAGAAATAAAAAATGGAGAGATATTCCATATTCATGGATAGGAAGAGTTAATATTGTCTTGATCTATAGATTCTATCTGTCTTGATCGATAAACTCAATAAAATTCAAATCAAAGTCCAAGCAGTTTTTTTATAAATATTGACAAACTGATTATAACATTTATATGGAGCAGCAAAAGATTCAGAATAGCCAACACAGTATCAAAGGAGACTAGGATTAGAGAACTGAAACTACCTGAATTTAAGATTTATTCTAAAACTATTAATAATTAAGACAATGTGGTGGGACCAGGAGATGGTGTAATGGGACCAGGAGATGGTATAAAAGTTACATCTCTGGACTCCTACATAGTTGACTGTGGTTTGAGTCTTGGACCTAGTGCTTTCAAACTCACCCTGGGTGCATGTGCATGCATGCCCAAGATCTAGAGAGGATAATAGAGGAGAAGGGATTGTGGTGTGACCATCTACCCTGGGGAATGATTTCTCAGTTTTTGTCTTTCTGTGTCTCTGGTGAGTGCATGCACTCTATAGAAAACAATATCTCTTAAAAAATAAATAAAAGACAGTGTGGTACTAGTGAAGGAACAGGTAACTAGATCAGTGGAACAGAATAGAGAACTCAGCAATAGGTCCACATAAATATTGGGTTGTTGGAAAAGTCATTGCATGTGTTTGCATAAAAAAGCATAGAAAAATACATCATGACTTTTCTCACAAGCCAATATTCAACTAATCTTTGACAAAGGAGCAAAGGTAATACAATGGAGAATAGACAGTCTTTTCAACAAATGGAACTGGAAAAACTGGACATCCACACGTCCACATAAATTTAGGAATAATTCAGCAAAAAAATAAACAAAATTACATTTAGAAAGTACAAATACATATATATGCATGTGTATGTACATATATATACACATATATGTATATTTATATATTTTGGAGATTTTTGCTATAGGGCACATGTCCTCGCTAGAAAGACAGAGAACCAGAAAGCAAGAAATTACCCCTCAGGGAGTAAGGCCATGCCACAGTACCTTTTCCATGCTATTCTCAGGACTTGGGGCATGTACACACATGTTCCCATGAGTTTCAAGCCTCCAGGTCAGGATCTTGAACCACGTTAGCCCACGTGGGAGTCCAGCACCTTAACCACCATGCCACCTGCTGGTCCCCCCAAAAATTATTAAAATATATTAAAGGAGCTATGTCTTTCCTGGGTTTAGCTTCATAAAAGCACACATCCACAGTATGCATGTAAATACAACTCCACAGCTTTCTTGTGTTTTTTCCCATTTCCTATAACCCTGAAAGTTAGACTGATCTTAAATATAATAGTCAGATTTAATAATGACCTTTCTTATTCAGACTTAAAGAATTCTTGGAAAACTATATTTACCTACTCAACTTCTTTGAAAATCATTGTTTCTAAATATTCTTTTGGCTACTGAGGTATATCCTCTTTAATATATCCACATCAAATGCAAAACCTCTTATGAGGGTACAATCTGAAGTTATAATTTGCTGATATCTTAGATTTTAAAAAATGGTGTTATAAGAATTGATTGAGGTCCAGGAAAGAGAAGATTGCAGGAGAGGGGACAGGTTTAAAAATGAGTGTTTCTTAATAGTGCTTTATAAACCCTGCTTGCACTCACGTTTCCTTTTACCAAAATTAATTGTCACACATTACAGTTAAAGCTTCTTTCTTTTTTCTGACCCCTCTAGAAAAAACTGGAGAAAGGTAAAGCTTACTTTCTTAAGCTTCTTAAACAAAAAATAAAAGGAGACTACAGATATCTTACCTCTTTTTACCTGGTCTAAATCAATCTCTATTTTCCTACGTGGTTCCAATTTGATTAACAAATCAACTTTACTACCCTCTTTTGAATCATTATGGATATTATTAATAGAAAACTGTAGCTTAGTCAGTTTTGTTTTCTGCAGCACTTCTGAATTTCACTATTTGAGATCTACATCAGGTTATAGGATATAGATTCCACAGCTCCAAAATAAGAAGTAACATGTTTTAAATGTCATTCTTTGATGGATATAAATGTTATAGTGTTAAATTTCAGACACTGACAAAACATATCTTCTGGTCATATTCTTAAAGTTTGTCAGCAATTTCAACATCTGAATATTAGAAGTAAAACTTCATACATATCTAGTGTAATCATACCATACTACAGATGAGGAAACTGGAGTTTTCTCTCCCAAGAGTACAAAGTTATGAATGAAGAGCCTAAATCTTGCCTTGCTAACATAATTCTCCAAATGTTGTTTAGTGGTGAAGAAGAATCATTCATTTTCCCTCATCTTTGCCAAGTGAATGTTTCATTGTTCAGCTGAGCTGACAGAACAGATGAAGGCTAAAGAGGCAATGCTCAGGAGCACAGTTACTGATAAATAATTACAACAAGGACATTATAATTATTTAATTAAAATCTGCGCATGGGGAGAGATTATGAGTCTTTCAGCTTGCTACCTCATTTAAATGATACTAGTCATTAACCAATTTAGCTGGAGTCAGCGCCTAAATGTCCACATGCACTTCTTTATCTTTGAAACCTGTGCAGTCAGCAGCCATGGCTGCACGCTCTGTAACCCACTGCTGGTGAACATGGCACTCCCTAGTAACTGTAGGAGAGTCTGGGTGCCTGAACTGTCCACAGCCGTCACAGAAACTTCTGGCATTCTGAAGATTTCCCTTTGAAACTTTGGGTGACATTTACTGTTTTTAAGAACACGCTGGAACTCTGTCAAAAACAGAAATCAACAGAGTTGGATTTGTCTGACGGTTTCACTAAAAAGACTTCTTTCATGACATAGTGAAAGGAGCTAGATCTCAGGGGTAGGGCTCATCTATGCGGCAGTCCTACACCATCCACCCCAAAGTACAGCTCTATAGTAATACTCCAAACCATATTTCAATCCCCGCATGAATACTGAAGTCCCTGATTTTCAAATGTTGCCATTAAAAGAAAAGAAAGGAAAAGGAAACTCTAGTCTTATTACAGAAGAGACTGTTAGAACAAAGGAAATAACCAGATAGCACTAATCTTGTTATTGGATCTTCTCTCTCTCTCTCTCTCTCTCTCTCTCTCTCTCTCTCTCTCTCTCTTCTCTCTCTCTCTCTCTCCCCCCCACTTCCTTCCATGTCCTCCATCTCTCCTTTTTCTCCTTTTCTCTTCCTTTCTTTGTTTTGGTTTTACTTTGATAAGTCACTTAATATAATTTGCTGTGGCCCACTTCTGCCGATTCACCTAGTTTCTAAAAACATAGCAAATTACTCTGTTTCTAAAATCAGCGTGAATTAGGGCATCCTGGCAAATCAATAAAGTCTCACAGGCACAGTACCTGAGAAAAATAAGACAACAGAAACTGTGGCATACAAGTTTTTCAAAAATAAAAATGTGAGCTCCTTTTTGTCATTAGCTTAGAAATCACCTACTCAAGTCTTCCCTTCCACGCTGCCTGACATAGGAAACCACCTGTTATTCTCCACCATAGCAATGAATGTACTACCTTCCTAACATACATCACTATTTTAAATTACATAAGTATTTCTTTGATTACTAACATATTGACTTTTTCTATGTGTAGACTTTAACTCTGTGAATAGAGGTGTCATATTGGTACCTTATTCACTATCATAGTTCTATTATTTCACACAGTGAATGAATCAGTGAGCAGACACGCAGCTCAATGAATATGGACATAATAAACATTGCTCCACTTAACTTTGCTCCTTTTTTGTCTTCTCTTTTGTTCTTATATTATTGCCTGGAGACTGAATACTGTATTGTCTAGATCTTACTGTATATTTTCTTTCTTATTTTATTTTTATTTTTTGGTGAGGTTTTTACTATAGGGTGCGTGTGCTTGCCAGACAGACAGAGAGAGACAGAGAGACAGAAAGCGAGAAATCACCCCCCAGGGGGGATGGCCACACCGCAATCCCTTCTCCTCCATTCTCCTCTCGGGATCTTGGGCACGCACGCACACGCACCTGGCATGAGTTTAAGCCGCCGGGTCCAGGACGCAAACCGCGGTCAACTACGTGGGAGTCCAGCAACATAACCATTATGCTAACTGCTGGTCCCCTTACTGTATATTTTCATCTTAATTCCTACACTATGCTTTGCTTTCTTTTTTCTTTGGGGGGGGGAGTATATTTCTTACTGGAAATCATTCTATATATTTTGACAACTTATCTAATTTAATGGTATAATTAAAATTTGAACTACGGAGACCCAGCAGATGGTGCAGTGGTTACATCACTGGCCTACCATTAGCCGACCGTGGTTCAAGTCTTGGCTTAAAACTACGCCAGGCATTTGTGCATGGGTGCTCAAAATCCCCAGAGGAGAATAGAGGGAAGGGATTGCAGGGTAGCCATCCTCCCTGGGGAGTGATTTCTCACTTTCTGTTTCTCTGTCTCTCTCTGTCTCTCTGGCAAGAGTAAAAAAACTCTCAAAAATATTTTTAAAACTATATCTTTTTTTTTTTTTTTTTATGGAGAGGTTTTTGCTATAGGGCGTGTGCACTCGCCAGACAGACAGAGAGACAGAGAGATAGAAAGCGACAAGTCACCCCCGGGAGGATGGCCATGCCGCAATCCCTTCTCCGCCATTCTCCTCTCGGGATCTTGGGCACGCACGCACACACGTCCGGCGTGAGTTTAAGCCACCAGATCCGGAACTCAAACCGCGGTCAACTACATGGGAGTCCAGCAACATAGCCATTACGCTAAATACTGGTCCCTAAAACTATATCTTATAAAACTATTAAAATATGTTGTTTTAATTTCCCTTCATTTTTCTTATTTTGTCCTTTATTTAATGGGATCTTTGTCTTTACTATTCCTGGGTACTTCCCTCAAAGAAACTTCCCTTCAGTTCATCTTCCAGTTCAAATCTATGAAGTCAATTGTTATGACGTTCATTTCTACTTATGAGATTGCTCTCACAATAAATAAAAACTAAAATCATTTTTTTCAATATTTAACCCATGATACAGGTTTCTTTAATTTGCTTTTCAACTTTGTTAAATACTGTATTATTTATTTTAGAATAAAAAGTAAGATCTTTCTAAATTGATGTGTTTGCTTTTTGTGTAGTAACCCTAAAAATGTAAGTATTATGTACATGTTTACCATACAAATAGCATAAGGAAAGAATAAGCCTTGAACAACATTTTTGCTTATGTTCAACTAAGGTTATATGTTATTCTACCTGAAGCAGGGTGTTTTCAGATCTCCAAAACATAATTAGCCAAATCCTGGAAGTTTAATATATATTTTTGTAATTAACGTTATTAGCAGATTAATTCAGAAACTATTTAGAGTTCTTTACCTTGGTGCCTTTTATTTATTGCAAGATCAGTAACTTGTTTGAAAGGCGATTGTTCACAGCACAAGTTCTATGAAAGTATTGTTTTCCTGTTCATATTATTATAATTTAATTATTGATATATTAACATTATTCCCTGGGATTCTTTCACTACTGTCCTTCTTCCTTCCTTTCTTTCTTTCTCTCTTTCTTTCTTTCTTTCTTTCTTTTTTTTCTTTAGAGGTTTTTCTTATACGGTACATGCGCTCACCAGAAAAACAGAGAGACAGAAAGCGAGAAATCACCCCCCAGGGGGGATGGCCACGCCGCAATCCCTTCTCCTCCATTCTCCTCTCGGGATCTTGGGCACTCATGCACACGCATCCGGCATGAATTCAAGCCACCAGGTCCAAGACTCGAACCACGGTCGACTACATGGCAGTCCAGCAACATAACCATTACACTAACTGCTGGTCCCTCACTACTTTGTTTTATTATCCCATGAAAGATGTGACTCAAACCGCTCAAACTAAAACAGTTTTACTTTATATCTTATAACCCAAAATTACTAAAACCACAAAGTTGACCATACACTGTTATTTTAAACACTGTATCAAAGTAGTTGCTGTCTTTATTTTAGAATGGGAAGCAATTGAACAAACCAAGAGAGCTGGCCAATTTATCCAGCATTTGTGTGTAGGACATTATAAAATGAGTCCATTATTTTGTTTGTGGTTTCATGCACATCTATGTCAAGGATGGCAGAACTACTTATGCAGAAGAATGAAGATGATTTTAGCACCCAGCATACATGTTTCTTCAATTATCCATTATTTTCAATTTCCAATATGATATCCCCTAGTCAAAGATGTGAATAACTATATTTGCTTAAATGCTTTTCTTTTTTTTTTTTTTTTTTTTTTTTTGTAATTTGATCAAAGCATTTCATGTAAACCAAAAGAAAAGAAAGATAGAAATGAAAAACAAAAAGCACTAGGAAACAATGAAAACCTACAATAGGAATAGAAAGATAAACACCACGATTTTACCATGGCTTTACCATCTACATTGTCTCACTTTCCTGCCTCTGGAAATGTTGAGCATCATGAAAGCAGCAATATTTTGATTGTTCCTCCTTGTATCGCTGAAGTTCCTATTGAGAGAATTGGCCCTGTTAAATATTCATTCAATATTTGTTGAAAATCATTCATGGAAACTCACTGTTTTGGAAATGGTTAACTTTCAAAATGCATAAGATTAAATAATCTGAAGCTCCCTAAGTGAAAACTCACTGAGGTAATCGAGACTCCAAAATATTAGGGTATATATACAAACTTTGTTATAAAAACATCCAAGTATGTATGTTGTGTTTCTGATCATACCAATTATATGTTAGGAACAGGCTTTCCTCTTCAGACAACTCATCCAGCTCCAGCTCCTCTAACCACTCAGTCATGGGGCCGGCCCAAAACACGTACCTATTTCTAAAATAGCACCGCTCTAGAAAACACTCTGTGAGGTAAGACTCTTTAACATGCAAAGCTTAGCTGAGCCAGAAAGAAAAAGCCCACACTCTTAAAATCCTTTAACACAAATAAACACAGAAATCTTTCCTAAAATGTAGCTAATAACACATCTCTTACAGGTGAATTGGCTTTATAGTTTCTGAAATCTCACTAGGTAGTTTTGCTTCTCAACTTTAGGGATGACTCTCTTTATTAATATAACCTCTTGGGAGATGTTATTACATCACCTTCTACGTGCAATCTGTACACGGTTGTTAAAGACCTTTAAATCTAATGTGCACTGACCTCTTGAGCATTTGCTCTCACTGGTGGTTTCCAATTTCTTCTATATCAAATGGTGACCTTAACATTCTATCTCGTGGATATAACTATTAGAATTGAGTTGACATGATAAATGACTATTCTTTCAACCTGTCCATATTTTTTATTTTTCAGAGATTCGGTGGATAGTTCGGTCTTTTCAGTTTGCCTTTTATTCTCCTTATTATTGGTCATTTCACCGTTAATTTATGTTCCAGGAGGAAAAAAATTCAAATAATTTAATTGAAAATATAACCCCTGTATTTCTTGATTTAATAATATTGACCTACTTCTTTGATAAGATTTTTCAAAATTAATTCAGAAACAGTATATGCAACTGCATCTACTCATAATTACCTGAAAATCCATCATCTTCTACATTCGCGGTTTCATCATTTATCCTTTCTTACCTACTTCTGCAGTTCTCACACTTAACCTCCAACTGTTTTCAAATGTCTTTATGACTTAGGTGACTATGAGAAATGTTACTCTAGCCCTGACTCTCACCATGGGTAAGTTTTCTCCTGTCAATGTTTATCTTACCACCACCTGATACCAAATATGTCTGAACGTAGTGTTTTCTCTCAAAAAACTATTATCCCCAAACTATCTGTCCTTGAATATTCTAGAATAGACTTTTCCCAAGCCAGTTTTTAAAAAATGAGATTAGTCCTTTCATTATGTCAAATAAAGTATCTAGATTAGCATATTCATCAACATTCAATGTTTAGTCTAGCTATTCATCATTGACTTAACTGAACTTGTAGCTGTATGTTTGCCTATGTAAACGTAATACGCAGCTAGAAGAGAATGAAAGTGAGAAGGACTCCCTGTGGGGATCATCAGACTGTAATACCCTCTCCTCTATTTCTCACTCTTTTTGAGATTTTGGGCACACCAGCACACACACTGAGTGTGTTCAAGCTGCTGCATCCAGGGTTTGAACCATGCAGTCAGCTATATGGGATCTAGATGCCCCCAAACCACACCACCACTGGCTCCAAATGAGTTTTTAATGTTAATGATGATTTTGATGGACTACAATAACTTTTCATTATTTAAACGCTAAAAGGCTAAGTAAAGTAAAAACCTAAAGTAAAATATTTCCCAAATTATTAATCGGTTTCCATTTAGGTCTCATCCTTAGAACATTTTATAATGTAAAACAATCGGTACCACGAGATGACCATTAAATATTATGAAAGAGTTAAAGCATTAGTTCGAAGTGTCTTATGCGCATCCAAAAAATAGCTTATTTGACTTGACAAACACAGCCCAATATAAATCTAAGCTATTTTGAAAATAATGGAAAAATCTTATTAATAGCTGTTTTCTCTTGTGGGGTGTGGTGAATAATAAATTAGGGCAGGTGAGAGCAAAGCAATTTAACATTTCCCTTGTTGGTTCCTTTGACCTACTAGTTTGGAGGTCTCTGCAATACCCTTGGGCTTTTCAAAGGATAAAATAATATTTGTTAACAGTTCGCCAGAAGGCTCTCTGTTTTGCTATTAGTTCTACCTATGTCTTTTTCAGATATTTCTTTTTTATATTATTCTTGTCTTCAAGAAGAGATACAAATTATACACACATACAGACACATGCATGCACAGACACCAGATGTTAGTTTCTTTGTACATAAATTGTCTCTTGGTTGAGGATGATATTGCTCAAGAGAATGGTACCCTCATGATGGTCCTGTGATGATCTTGTGTAATAGATACATGTGTCTGTTAAGTAAAAGCATGCACTGCCTTTTTGGTCATTGTCTTTAACTCATCAATGTGGGTTGGAAGCCACTATAATGACCATCCCCATTGTCTTCATCGACTCTCTGTATTACGAGTCCAAGAGATAAATTCATGTAAGTGAATGTTTTAAGTAAATCCTTACTGGAAATAATTAACAAGAAGTAAACAACTCGATTTTCTTTAAGGCTTCTCTAAATCCTTTTTTTGCACTGGGCTTGTGCCTGACTGTATTTTCATGAGTCAGAGCCAAAACCAAATCAAAGCATGGTCCACTAAAGAGTGCTCAGAGCTGTGTGACAGCCTGGAGTGCAGTTTTAGTTCTGCCATTACTTAACTGTGGATAATCCCCTAAATTCTCTGGATTTCAGTTTCCTTATCTGTAATGTAAAGTGGCTGGATTAGGTTATCTAAAATTTTCCTTATCCTGAAAGCTTGGTGATTGAGAAAATTCTAAACAGAACTGAGAAATAGTTTGACTTTGGTAAATTTCCATTCCCAACTTCACCTTTACTCCCTGTTGAGATGCCAGGAACATTCTAGCTCCCCAAGGCCTATATGACAAATAAATTACCTGCCTTACGCTTGGTTAGTTTGAGCTGTTGACCTTTGAGCACAGATAATGTCAGCTTTATTTTGAAATAATCCCAATTTTTGATAAAGGCAACTGATATTAAAGTAGTATCTGAATATCTAATCTTCCTATTGTCATCTTCTCCTCATTGGTCTCCACTAGTTCCAGTGGTTTTCAGTCAGTCTTTTATCCAGTAATAGTAGAAAACTATCATTTCATAGTTTTCAATAAGAACTTAAATTAGGTTTCCATTTGTTTCCTCTTCCCCCACCACTTTTACAAAAATACTGTAGATATATTCCAGGAATGGATACCAAAGTATTATAATGTTATTAGAATATAACTTCACTATTTATTGCCAACATGCTTTCCAAAAAAGGTTATAGCAATGTTTATTCTCTCACCAACAAATATGAGAGTTCTTTAGGTTTTGGCCAGCTCCTGGGAATGACAGATATTTAATTTCTACTAATCTTCTGAGTGTGAAACCTTGCCATTTAAATGTTGGTTTTTCACAGTTGACTCTGAATTCATAACCATACTAATTGTTACAAAATGTAGAAAGTGGTGGCTCCCAAAACCAGATATACCGAAGGCCAGACAGGGTAGATCTAGTTGGTAGACCCTGTTACTTCAGAGGCTGAGATCACACAAGAGGCCTGGATTCCCTTCCCAGCCCAACCTAAAAGTCAGACGTGGTGGGGCACACTCACAGTCCCAGTTACTCAGGGGGTTGATGCAGGAAAATTACAACATAGAAAGCCTCTACCTAACAAAAGAGGGGTAAGGCAGATGGTGGCAAAGTGATAAAGCTACTTACTGGACCCACAAGGGAAGGTTCTGGATATGCATGTGAACCCATGAGATGGGCTGATAGAGGAAAAAGGTAGATCGGGGCATGAAGATCCTGTTCGGGGTGCCTATCTATCTCTTTCTCATGGAAGAAATAAATAGATACATTTTTAAAAAGAGAGAGATGCTTAAAAAGTTTATCTATATACTTTCACTTTTATTTATATCTGATGCTAAGATTATTTGTAAATAATTTAGAGACGATTTGAACTATCCAGAAGGATATATGTAGGTTATATGCAAATGACACACCATTTTATTTAAGGAACTTGAGCATCTGCAAATTTTGATATACACAGGGGTACTGGAACCAATCTCCTATGGATACTGGAGAACAACTGCACTTTTAAATATTTACTGATGTTCATTCTGGTTCTCTCTTTTGTGAAATTGTGTCAGTTCCTTATTTTATTTTTCAATTGTATTTTCTTCCTTCTGGCAAATTATAGAAATTTTTTTAATTCTTTTTTAAAGTTTTTATTTTACTCATAATTGAAAGTTCATTGTGTATTCACTAGAGAGAAAATCACCCTTAACAAGGTCTCATCACAATGTGATTCTACTGCCCCAACCCTTCAGTTATTCAGGATTCTGGGCATACACAGATACACCTAATATATGTATGCAAATACAGCTGGCATGTTTTCAGGCCTACCCAGGGATCTGAACATGTGGTTGCCCATATGACCTTCAGCACTGCAGTTAAGTTTGCTATGCCCTGTGCCACCTCATGGGCCTATAAGAGTTCTTTACCTCGTATGAATATCTATCTTTTCATGCTGGTAGCTTGTGTTTTCACAATCTCTGTTCTCTTTTGATGAAAAGAAATTCACAATTTTAATGTAATACAATTATCAGACATTTCTATTATGTTTTGCACTTTTTAAAACTTGTTTAAAAATCTACACTGACTTTCTTTAAAAAGGAACCATTACGGTGTAGTGATTTAAAATATCAGGGACTCGGGAACCAGCAGTTAGCGTAATGGCTATGTCACTGGACTCCCACGTAGTCAACCGCGGTTCGCGTCCCGGACCCGGTGGCTTAAAACTCACGCTGAGCGCGTGTGCGTGCGTGCCCAAGATCCCGAGAGGAGAATGGAGGAGAAGGGATTGTGGTGTGACCATCCCCCCTGGGGGGTGATTTCTCGCTTTCTGTCTGTCTCTCTCTGTCTGTCTGGCGAGCGAACACGCCCTATAGCGAAAAAAACTCTCAAAAAAAAAAAAAAAAAATATCAGGGACTCAAGAAGCAGATTACCTGAGTTTAAATCACAGTTCTTCTACTTAGCAGCTCCATGGTCCAGATTTAATGAAACTCTTTTTCCACTGTGTCTTCATCTATGAAATGGGGATGATTTTACTTCACAGTGTTGTTATGAAGATCAAATAAGTTGGTATGTAAAATGCTTTAAATAGCACCTGGGACCTAATAAGCGTTAAAGAAGATTTTGATATACTCATTTGCTTCTTTAGTGTAATCAAGACCTGATTATTTATGCATTATAACATCAAAACTAAAAAGCACTATTCATTAAATCATCCATTCTATATTGCTTTGTTCATATTTTGAGTTGGTCTGTTTCATAGGTCTTTATTCCATTCCATTTGTCTGTGTTTCAATAACTATAATTTTTAATATGTCTTGCATGCTATAAGATAAATCCCTCTTGGGGCTGGCAGGTTAAGGTGCTGGACTCCCACCTGGCCGACTGTGGTTCAAGGTCCAGACCTAGCAACTTGGTTTCTCATTTTCCTCTCTCTCGTTCCCTCCATGATGAATTAAAAAATAACAATAAATAAAATAAAATTTAAATTAAATAATTCTTTAATAAATAAATAAGTACCCGTACCTTCTTATTCATCTTCAAAATTATCTTACATTTTCTTAGATCTTTGCCTTTAAATATGGAATTTAGAATTATTTTGTGACATTTCATAAAATCTATGTGGATATTTGACTGGAGATGCTTTGAATTCATGCATTAATTTTGGTGAAATTGACATCTTTATGGTGTCTGCCACTACCAAAGTGAGCATAAATTATGCTTCCTAAAAATCTGTTTCCTCATATAATTCAGTTTCAGATTGGATTCTTGCAGATATGTCTAGCTCACTAAATTCAAGTCATGTGATAGTGCCCTAGCAGTAAGAAAAGGTGGAAATATGAATTCTGTCTTCTACGTTTGAGAAGGTAATTGAAAAGAAGATGGACAGTTCCATAAACTATATAAAACTGTATATTTAGCCGATTTCTATTTGGAATTTTTTTTATTATTGGCTTTTAATGTTTTTTTTCTTTTTATTTTAGACATGAGTCCTTTGTAGAATATGTGGTTTCAACATATTTTTCCACTCCTGTGGTGTGTCATTTATTACTTTTAACAGTTTCTTTTACAGAACAAAATGGTTTTGAGAAAGCCAAATTTATTAGTTTTCCCTTTTGCAGGTGTGCTTTGTGTCTAGCCTAAGAACTCACTGCATAGCCTTAGATACCAAAGATTCTCCTATGATTTTTTTCTCAAAGTTTTATAGTGTTAAAATGTACTGGTTTAAGCCTGTGATCTCTTTTGAATCAGTTTTTCAATTAAGAGTAGTACTTGGATGGCAGTTCATTTTTCCCCCCTATGATGTCCAAAGTATAGTGCATTGTACAGGAAGAGATTTGGCTGGCATTTGTACCTGGCTTCTAGAAACCACCTTTAAAAATTTGGAGTTATCTGAGTGATAGAAGTTTTTATTATTCATGATAGTTTATGCTAGTGAAATGCTTTATGATGGACTTAGGTCTTTTTGTTTTGAAAATATCTTTTTAATTTTTTTGAGTTGCCAGAGTGTGCATGCACTTGTCAAAGAGAGACAGGGTGAAAGAGAAATGAAAAAGCACCCTCCATGGAGCAAGATTATGCCTTTCTCCTCCATTTCTCTCTCCTTTCAGCATTTGGGTACATGTACCTAACAGGTCTAGGATTTGCATCATACACTTAGCCATGTGGGATCCAGCTGCCTTAACCACCACATTATGGTCTGGTTCCAAAAAACATCATTCTTAATGACTACGTTGTATTTCATAATTCAAATACACTGTATTTGAAATATTTATATTGCTAATCATTTAATAGTAAAAGATATATGCAAAATACACACAATCAAATATATTGTTGCTACTATTTTGAGCAAATTGTTATCTTTCACATCAATTAAGAATAAGAAAAATAAAATATTGTATTATACCTTCATTTATTCCTTTCCTATGCTCTTTTGCTCTTTCTGTGGATCCAAATTTTTATCAATATTGTTCTCCTTCTCTATGAAAAATTTCTTTTAGTATTTCCTACAAGATAGATCTACTGCAACAAATTCTCTCAAGTTCTGTTTAGAAATTCTTTATTTCTCCTGAAGGATAATTTTGCAGGGTACAAAATTCTAGGTTAGTGAGAATTTTTTGCTCAGCACTTTAAATCTTTTCCTCTACTCTGCTGTATACATGATTCTGAAAAGTTGGATGAAGTTATCTGTGTCCCTTTATAGGTAAGTTATTTATTTCCTCTGGCTTCTTTCAGAATTTTTTTCTTTATCTTTGATTTTTCAGTAGTTCGAAAATGATACATAGGTGTCTTTTGTTTTGTTTTGGGGGATTTTTTGGTTGGTTGGTTGGTTGGTTGGTTGTGTTTGCTTGTTTTTGCATTTATCCTGTTCGGTGTTTTTGAGTTTACTGGATATCTGATTCAGTGTCTGACATTAATTTGGAGGAAATTCTCAGTCAATATTACTTCATATATTTCTTTTGTTCTTTTCTCTCTTTTCTATCCTTCTCATATTCCTATTATGCACATGTTATGCCTTTTGACTCGTCCCACAGTTTTCAGTTATTCTATTTTTGGCAGTTATTTGTTTTGTTTTATTTTTGTCTTGGGCCTCTTTGCTTTCATTTTTGAAGATTTTTTTGTTAATAAATGCTCAAGTTCAGAGATTCTTTCCTCACCTCTGTCCAATCTACTAATAAGCCCATGAAAAGAAACATTTATTCCTGTTAAATGTGGCTTTATCTCTAGCATTTCTTCTCACTCTTTTTTTCTTTCCCTTAGGATTGCTTACTTTTTGCTTACATTGCCCATGTGTTCTGGTGTGCTATCTCCTTTACCCATTAGAGACCTTAGCACCTTAATAGCAGTTATTTTAAATTCTCAGCCTGATAATTCTAACATCCTTGCCATGTCTGGTTATGATGCTTCCTCTGTCTCTTCAAATTGTGTTTTTTGAATTTTAATATACCTTGTAATTTTCTCTTTATAGCTGGACATGATGTACCAGATGAAAGAAACTCCTGTAAATAGGGCTTTTGTAATGCGGTGGGTAACGTGGGGAAAGTCCTATGATTAGGTCTTAAACTTTTAGTGAGCCTACACCTCTGAACTGTGAACACTCACAAGTGTTTCTCAGTTTTTTCTCTTCTCTTAGGTGGAACAAGAGGCCTACAGTGGGCTGAATTGGTATTTTCCCTTCTCTGTGCCATTAAGCTCTTACAATACCCCACCAGGCTAGGCTCTGTTTAACTAGTTTCTCCAAAGGGTGGGGCTTATTAGAAAGAATAGAATGTTCTGATGTATTTCAAAATAAATACTTTCACCTCTCCCCATCTAAAGTATAAAGAGATATTTTTTCCAGTATTTTACCAGGAGAGCCTATTTGAACTTTTGAAGTCAAAATTCAAAAAAAATTGGGAGGTTCCTCTATAACTGGAAGTCCTGGGTTTTTTAATTCTCAGATTTGTCCATACTAAGCTTCCATCAATTTGTCAATCATGATTCAGATTTTCCTACTCCAGCACTGGTTCCTGTGGCAATATCTGCTCATGAGTCTCTATTCTAGTAAGTCATGAGTCCCTATGTTCATCTGTTTGTCTCTGTAATCTTCGGGGAGCAATTTGACCTATATCCTCACTTCTCTTATAGATACCATGAAGTGGTTGACTTCCATTCTCTTTGTTTTTTACTTGTTAAGACAGAGCAGCAATGTCCAAGCTCTTTACAACATGCCTGAGAACCAGAAGTCCTCTTTATTCGGTTTTGATCATTTACATACTATATATTTTCTCAAAACTTACCTACTGCATTATCATTTTCAAATTTACTAGCATAAGAATGTATATAGAATTATGTTGTCTTAATTTTCTTCACATCTTCCAATTCTTCACTTTTGTGTTCTTGTGTCTTCTTAAGTGCTTGAAAATAGTTTGAGCAAGGTCACATGGAAGGTCTCCAGTATTACTTTGAATTGGTGAATACCATTTCCTTTTCAGAAAGATATTATAAGGAAAGCTAAGATTAGAGACCATCAGACTATTCTAGACTGGAATTTTTCTTACACTACTTCCTGTCTATGTGAACACAGGCTGTTCATTAACTCCCCATGAGTCTTCTTTCCACCTCTCACATAGATATGATACAACCTTCACTCCCGTGTACTAGTGAGGCTGAAATAAAGTCATTAATGCATGCAGGCAATTAGCACAGTCTATGGTTTCTAGGAAGTACTTGATAAATGGCAGTTTTTAGCTATTTTAGAGAATAACGAATGATTACATTGATGATGATGTTCTTTTTCTTCTTAAATTTATTGTAAAATATTCTAGTTTAATTTATTTTCTTAGTAAATTTGTCTTGAATATTACATAATGTTTAAATATTAACATTAATTAGTAAGGAAGTTCTTTGGTGAAGTAATTTCTCAAAAAGGATGCAAGTAAAGGGATATTCATTTTCTTATCCACCTCTTTTTATTTTATTTTATTTATTGGAGAGGTTTTTGCTACAGGGCATGTGCACTCACCAGAAAGATAGAGAGAGACAGAGAGACAGAAAGAGAGAAATCACTCCCCAAGGGGGATGGCCACACTGCAATCCCTTCTCCTCCATTCTCCTCTAGGGATCTTGAGCACACATGCACACGCGCCTGGTGTGGGTTTAAGCCACCAGGTCTGAGACTCAAACTGCGGTCGACTACATGGGAGTCCAGCGACATAGCCATCATGCCAACTGCTGGTCCCATGCACCTCTGTTTATATTTGACCATATTATGCTCTTATTATCTCAAAATGTCCCACGTTTACTTCCATCTCTTCACAGTTTCTCCTATGATGCTTTTTGCTGTACATCCATCCTTTAGTAGGTCACAGCTATAAGCAATTTCAGTATTCAACTGCAAAAACTGGCTGGTCCATGGCCTGATGGTTGAGGAAGCTGAACCCAAATGGGCCAACTCCATGGTTTAATTCCCAGGCCTGATATCTTGAAAAATATGACAGGTACATGTCCATTGTGTGTGTATGCCTGCAGTCCTGACCGGATGGAGAAATGGAGAGGGATTGGAATATAACCATGCCCCATAAGGGATGCTTTCTCCCTCCCCCTCTATCTATTTTTTCCTGTCTCTCTTTGGTAAGACATATGCCCTCTGGCAAATTAAAAAAATAAAAAAGGCCAAGGAATTTAGAAATTTTAAACTCAATGATCAGTGATTAAAATATGTAAATACTTTTATTAAGGAAGAGTTTCAGATATATACAAGGGCCCTGTAAACACTTGGATCTGGATGTTTTTGTTTTGTATTGTTTTATGTGCCATGTACCATCTGGGCAGCTGTTGGCAAGCAAAGGATTCTACAGGAACAGAAGGTAATCTTAAGCAAGGAAATAAACTATCCACCAGTGCTAAAATTTCCTTTGAAATGGACTTTCCCAACTATTAAGTAATATTTAGCATATCAATTTGTCCATCATTTAAAATTTTCTTACTGGTCTAGCCTCTGTGCCATAGTCAGTAGCATACCAGACCAGAGAGCTGTAAGCCAAATATTGACTGCTTACAACAGTTTGAGTTCTTAGCCCTGCCTACAGGAAAGCACTTGGGCACAAGTGGCTTCAGATCTCTGTGAACCACAAAGTTGGCCATGTGGGATCCAGTTGGCTTTAATCTCCACACTACCAGCTGGCTCCCAAGACTATCTTTTTAATACTATTCTCATTTTCTATAGAACATGAGTCATTCTCTAATATTTGATCACCTATATTTACAAATATGATTTAAGGGCCTACTATGTGCCAGTAATGTTTTTCAGGTGCTGGAAATACAACAATGAATAAAACAGATAAAAACAATCTAGTATGGATTTTTCAGAATTTACATACTAGTGAAGAAAATAGAGAATAAATAAAGTGTAATAAGAATGGGAAAACTGGGACCAGCAGTTGGTGTTATAGGTATGTTGCTGGACACCCATGTAGTCAGATGTGGTTCGAGTCCCAGACTCAGTGGCTTAAACTCATGCCGAGTATGTGTGCATGAGTGCCCAAGATCCAGAGAGGAAAATGGAGGAGAAGGGATTGCAGCATGGCCATCTCCCCAGGGGGTGATTTCTCGATTTCTGTTTCTCTCTCTCTGTCTTTCTAGTGAGCGCATGTGCCCTATAGCAAAAACCTCTTCAAAAAATAAAAGAATGGAGGAAAACAAAGTATGAAAGGAGAATGCATAGTTGGGAGGGGGGATGCAAACTAAACATTTTACTGAAATAAAGCATGAACACAGAAAAGTGCATCAATTATAAGTGCATAGCCCAATGGATTTTCACAATACAAACACAGTAATTTAACTATCATCAGGATCAAGAAGCTGAACATTAGTAGAGCTCCAAAATTCCCTCGTGCTCCCTTGTAAGTACTGCCTGCCTCTGCCCCTACCCTGCCTCTTCCTGCCCCTACCTGTCCCAAGGGGTAACACTATCCTGTGTTCACCCTGAAGCCCTGCCGCACTGGCAAGAGCTATATGCCATGACTTTCAATATGAAGAAAACATTCTATTTGAGATCCAAGATGGATAAGATTTCCTCAGTTCATGAATGCCATGGTGCTTTTCTCATTATGTAACAACATTAAAGCCTCGTAAGATCCCACTGGTCAGCCTTTTAGGATCCTGACACTTAATCATTTCATGCTCACTGAAACAAAAACAGTTTTAGCTAAGTGCCAAAGTAAATTCTTTAATTACAAAATGACCCTATAAAGTAGGGACTACTTGTAATCATTTCACTTTTAGAGTTGAGGAAACCAAGAGAGACTTACTTTGCCAAAGTCTTACTGTTCATAAATGGCAGAGTAAGAATTATAACCCAAACAAGGCTGATTCTCAAGCATAAATTCTTTTTTTTTTTTTTGGAGAAGTTTTTGCTATAGGGCGTGTGCACTTGCCAGAAAGACAGAGAGAGACAGAGAGATAGAAAGCGAGAAATCACCCTCCAGGGGAGATGGCCATGCTGCAATCCCTTCTCCTCCATTCTCCTCTTGAGATCTTGGGCACACATGCACACGCATCAGGCATGAGTTTAAGCCACCGGGTCCAGGACTTGAACCGTGGTCAACTACATGGGAGTTCAGCGACATAGCCATTACGCTAACTGCTTGTCCTGACAAATTCTTAACCTAAAGTCTATTCTCCCACTCTCCCACAAATATTCATAATATCTGTGATATTATTAGAACAGGCTCTTCTATTTTGTCTCAATTGTTCCATATTTGGTGATTCACTGTGAAAATTTCATCCATCATTGGGTTCTTTTGGAAGTAAAATGTAGAAGAAAAGATAAAGAAAAAGGCTGTTAGAAATTATGTATTGAGAGATCAGCAGTTGACATAATGGTTATGTCGCTGGACTCCCATGTAGTCAACTGCGGTTCAAGTCCCGGACCGATGGCTTAAACTCACACCGATTGCGTGTGTGTGCATGCCCAAGATCCCAAGAAGAGAATGAAGGAGAAGGGACTGGAGTGTGGCCATCCCCCCTTGGGGATGATTTCTCGTTTTTTGTCTCTCTGTCTCTGTCTGTCTTTCTGGCGAGCACACGTGCTCTATAACAACAACAACAAAAAAAAAACTCTCCAAAAAAATAAATAAATAAAAGAAATTATGTATCGAGTAAAAACAAGTATTCTAGAAATCTTCATGTAAATTGTCCACCTTAGATTCTGAAATGTAACCTTGGCTTTTAATAATTTTAAATTGTCAAATTGGATGCTGGTGGGTGTTGTAGTGGTTAGGGCTCTGGACTCCCACATGGCCAACTGTGGTTCCAGTCCCAGACCTGGTGGCTTGCTTTTTCACTTTCTTTCTCCCTCTCTTTCTAACTCTCCTCTGTCTCTTTCTGGTGAATGCATGTGCCTTGTAACAAGTTGAAAAATAATAATATGATAAATAAAGTTAAATAACTACTTCTTTTTAGAATGTTTAATTCTATGAAAATTTTCTCTTGTTATGTTTGGATTCAGAGATAACCATTTCATTAGAAAAACCATATATTGTACCTTCTGGAATCTTTTTAACCTTTTTATTTTATCTTGCCAGATGGCATGTGTGCTTCTCCATTAAATGGCTATAAAATCAGATATATTCATCCATATCACTTAGGTAATACTCAAATACAGAGAAAAAAGGATATAGAGGGAGGTAGGTAAAGCAAGAAAGCACACTCCGTGAGCAATGGTCATGCCACGATTTCTTCTCCTCCATCTATCCCTCCTTTCTCTCCCTCCTCTTGAACATGTATGCGCCTGGCGTTTTTCAAGCTGCCAGGTCTGAGACTCTAACCAGGCTGTCAGCCATGACAGCAGATGACTTCTTTAACCACCATACCACAGGCTGGCCTCCTTTTAACTTTTGCTCAATAAGAAAACTACCTAAACTTAGGTCATTAGGTTTTCATAAACTCTTCTGCTTACATTTAAAGGCTTAAATCAAAATACTTTCAAAATGTGACTTTATCTTAACTTATGAAAGTAGGCGTTTTGAAGAATAGATGTAAACGAACATTGGGCTTATAGCATAAGCAAAGGTTCTCCAATTGTAAATAAATTCCTATTCAGAAAGATTACTTGTTGCCAGATGATGACATAGCAGTAAAACATTCTGTGAGGCTGACTCATGTGGAAAGGTTTCCAGTTCACATCCAGAGACCTCCCTTAGTACACTGGGCATACACATGGAATGAAAGACAGTGTCAAGACTTTGTGAGAGATCGCTCTCTCTTCCTCTCTTCCTCTCTCTCTCTCTCTCTAAGAAATAATGACATAAATTTCTTTTAAAAAATTAAAATTGCTTAAGATTTCAGGTTTTCACATTTTACCTAATACTGTGCTTCTAGGAGACCTAGCATGTAGTCACTGCTAAAAATAGCCAGCTGTTCCTATAGTTCATATGTAGAGTAACAAGTTAATGATGAAATACATTGCTTCTACAGGATCAAACCCTCATATTATTGCTGATCTATTATTAAACAGTTCTTTATGCTTTTGGTTTATACAGTCTTTAAGTAAGAACAAAAGCTTATTAAAATTAATTTTTCCCTTAGGACTTATTCTAGATTTTTCACACACATTGCACAAGCAAATGGCTTTTTAAACTCATGTGTTTTGTTATCCTAATTGTTTTACACATCTTGGCAAGTTTTCACACACTGCATAAAACAGGGATTCATTAAGAGTCATTAAAAGAAAATGTTTTTCTTGAAAATGCATTAGAGCATTTGTACATTATGTTATACCATTTTCAGAAAAGAGATGTAAATTATAACTAGCCATAAAGCAAAAAAGGTCACTTAACAAAAATGCAGGAGTCTCTCAGTGACAGAAATGAGAACTTGATGGAATTCAGAAATTGAACTACTATTCCCTTATAATAAATGTTTAACATTATTTTTATTTGATTGCTTTTACCCATTAAATTATTAGGCGATATTTAATTATTTTTAATTTATTATAAGGAGAAATTAAATATAAGAAAAATGAATAATAAAGTCAAAATCAAAGGTGAAAATTGTAATCTCAGATTACTCTTGCCAAATAGTTTTGGATAAGAATAAGCTGGGTGGGTAGGGGTGAGGGCAAAGGAAATTACGGTAAATTTAACTGAGGTATGAATTAGGTGATGAGATGTCATTGAAGGAATTTTTTAAAAAGACAGGGATGTATTTGAGTATTACCTAAGTGATATGGATGAATATATCTGATTTTACAGCCATTTAATGGAGAATCCAGGAGTAGTAGCAGATTCTTAATACAATAAAAATAAGTCATTATCATTCAAATGAACCTCAAATATGAAGAACAAATAGAAAGCATTCTTTTTTCTCAAGAGCAACCTGTTTTATTGAACCATATACAATTTTTTTTTTAAGAAAGATTTTGCTATAGGATGAATGTACTCACCAGAGACAGAAAGACAGAAAGTAAGAAATCACCCACTAGAGTGGATGGCCCTGCCACAATCCCTTCTTCACTATTCTCCTCTTGGGATTTTGAGCATACACACACACATGTCAAGTGTGGGCTTTAAGCTACTGAGTCCAGGATTCAAACTGCAGTCAACTACGAGGGAGTCCAGTGATGTAACCATAATGCCATCTACTGGTCCCAAACCGTACACAATTACAAATATCAGGTCTGAAGCAAGTCAGTTATTAAAACCAGGTGGTGACAATTACACCCTGTCCATGTCTATGGTCTTTCCACATCAAGTTAGGCAATAAAGTACATCGCCAAATGGGTTGCCTGAACTCAACATGTAGGGGCGCTAACAATGATTTTTAATCATATTATGAGGGCAGTATCATCTAAACCACCATGACACTGTGACAAGTATTACTTTAATACCTACTACCATAGTTGAGTCAAGTCAGAGAGATCATTTTGAGTTTTCATGTAAAGAAAATATCAACCCCTACTATTTGGAGGATAGAAGTGGTAAGAATATGTATTTTTAAAAATCTCTATTTATTTAAACATTTCTTTTGGAGTAATTTTAAATTTACAGAAACATTAAAAAACAACATTATATAACTTTCATCTAACTTCCCCTGTTCTTACCAGCTCATGTAATCATGGCACATTTATCAAAACTTAGAAATTAATATTGGTATAAAACTTTTTGTTTGTTTGCTATGTACTTTCTTAGTCTCTTTATCTATGGTAATTTATCTTCTCTTATGTTTCATAATTTTGATACTTTTAAAGAGTAATGGTCCAGTATATTGTAGAATGTCCTTCAATTTGAATTTGTCTGCTATTTTCTCAGAATTAGATGGAGATTATAGGATTTAGGGGAAGAATATTACAGAGGGGATGTGCCTTTCTCATTGCATTACATGAGGTCAACCCCTATGTTTAAAATCTGTGGTGTGAGCTTCTGGGTATGCAAGCTTCAGTTATATGGTTGGTTTTTCTTAGCCTAACGATAGTTATTGATAAGGTCAGAAGGGGTCAAGATAATTTTGTGAACTAAGTAGAATATTAATAGGACCAAAGGAATTCTGAAAATTGTTTTCAAGAGTGCCAGAGTTATTGCATGCTATTTTGATTAGATACCTACCATATTGAATTGACATATGTGTGTGTTTTTTAAACTCAATTAAGAATAAATAACATGATGGCATATCTTGTCTACACTTTATAAGTTCTCCAAATTCAATGAGTATTCTCACTGCTGTATTAAGGAAAAGGTAATGATGAATTCAATGTTTGCTGAACTTGGCAGGAGAGATGGTGAGGGGATCATGTCCAAAGACACATTCACACTTGTTTGCAGTGACTGAATATATGGTTTATTAAATTCGTTATTTACAAGTTAACCTTAGGTCACTGGAGACAGTGTAGAAGGAGGATGAGAGAGGGGAAGAGTATAGGGAAGAAATCAGTGAAAAAAATAGAGAAGCAAGGCATTTGTGGGACATAGGAATGGTTCATTACCTGTTGATGATAACATGTATAGTATTCTCAATTAGTCTGGTTTGAGGTGTGTTTCATATTGGGAAAATTCTCTATGAGTCAAATGATGTACAGTGATCAAATGTTTAATAATAATGATGATGATAATAATAATAATAATAAAATGGAATACAAAAAACAAATTAGCCTTAGGTTTTACACCATTTGGATACACAGGTATAACTTGGAGCCAGACCTCTTGGTTTCACATTTTTGCCTTGTCTGTCTGGCTGCCTTGTCTTTCTTGCTACATGGTTTCCTCTTTTCTTAAGATTAAGAATATTGAGGGTTTTTTTGTTGTTTTTTTGTTTTTTAAAAAAAGGGAACAGCAGTTGGCTATGTCGCTGGACTCCCATGTAGTCGACCGCGGTTCCAGGGACGTAAACTCACACCGGGCGCGTGTGCATGTATGCCCAAGATTCCAAGAAGAGAATGGAGAAGGGATTGTGGCGTGGTCATCTACCCTGAGGGTTGATTTCCCGCTTTCTGTCTCTCTTTCTCTCTGCGTCTTTCTGGTGAGCGCACGCACCCTATAACAAAAACCTTTCAAAAAAATAAATAAATAAAAAAGAAGAAAATTGAGTTAATGTACATAAAACCTAGAAAAGCAATGCCTGGCACAAAATAACTACTCAATAAATATTAAGACCTATTATCATTATTCAAAGCTACAGTGCTTTATTGGTAAATAGTCTATGTATCACACTTTAGTGTGGACAAATAAAGCACAGAACTTTTTAAGGGGAAAGGAGTATTAGATAAATAAAAGTATTCTTACATAATTTGCTCTGCCTTTTTAACATAATTAATTATATATGTTTCTTTATATTTCAAAATTAAATGCTTGGTTCCCTATTTAGGATTGGATTCATGTTTTCTTTTCAAAATACATCCTACTTTCAGTTCTACTTTTACTAACATTCACATCAGGTTTAGTTTTCAGCTATCAAGTTTCTTAGCACCTTAACTTTTCCCCATTAATACCACTTTTAGATTCAAAAGTTGGCTTAGAAATTCTAAAGAATTTCCTATGTATTTATGGTACACCATAGCAACCAGAAGCATATATTTAGTACCATTAAGTAGTGTATTCAGTGACCAACTCTGCTAATAAAGATGAGAAATCAAAACAGTGTAATAAATCATAAAGAGTTTGCAAAATGGAAAACAAAGCCTTGTTTTGCATAGATAAATAGTGACTGTGCAATTTTTTTCTTTGTCTATTTTGCCTGGCATTATTCCTGCCTATAGGATGGCCTTTAACATAAGATTACTCCTTACTTCTCTGAATCAGAAGTTCCTAGAAGCTGCACTAAATATTATTACAGTCAACTTATACTGCCCAGTCCTCACTGTGAGAAAAATAATATATGATATATGATATAAACACTCCTGATTAAGTGTAGGAGTTTCTTCTCACTCAGACAACTTATGAGTGCTGTGACTCCCATCAATAATGGTCAGAGGGTCAAAGAGAAAGCTATTCTTGAACCTCTTGTAGAAAAGTGAGGAAGAACTTTCTCAGAGATCTCTGCCATATGCCTCATCAATTCTCATTGGCTTGAATTGGGTTACATGCCTCTTCCTTGATCACTGTCCAAGGAGACTCATTGCCTGAAGCTGGTATTGGTCCAGCTTGCCCTGACACAGGTCAGCTGAAGGCAGTGGACTTGAATTCTCTTATAGTCAAGAGACACTTGAATTCTGTTAGAAGAAGAAAGGAGGCTAAATGACAACTAGACAATCAAAAATGTTTATTATGAAAGCAAGTTGGATATATATATAAATTAACCATAAAAAAAGGTATTATGAAAAATGTATGTAGAGATTTTATGTTTTTGCACCAAAATAAAATTATACTTTAATATCATAAATGTTTTGAATATTCATATGACCAGTTATGGTCAGATGGGTATTAATAGTACTGTTCATGACATGTGAAGGCACTGTCCTAGAAGCTGGGGTTATAAGAGTTAAATTAGAGTCTCAGCCCTCATGAACTTCCATTATACTTGGTGAACACAAACAATCAAATTAATAATGTAATTTTTTGCTTATGGTTTTTGCCATAGGCTACATGCACTCGAGGAGAAAGAAAGAGAAAGGGAAAGTGAGAAACCACCTCCCAGTGTTGATGCCACTCCACAATCCCTACTCCTCCATTCTCCTCCTGGGTCTGTAGGCACATCTGCACATTGTGATTTTCAAGCTTCCAGGTTCAGGATTAGAACTGCTTTCAGCCATGTGGGATTCTAGGGCCTTAACCACCATGCCACCTGCTGGCCCCAATAATATAATTTTAGTAGTTAATATACACTGTGAAGAAATTGAAATAGGGTAGTGGAATAGAATCTGTGTGGAATGTTTATTTTAGAAAGTGTAAGGAGTAAAGTCCTCTCTAAGTGATGATATTGATCTCAGCCTGGAACTGGTGTGAGAGGAGGTAGCCAGGTGAAGAGTTGAGGAAGAATGTTTTAGTCAGGGAAAATAACAAGCGCAAAGTCCCTTAGAAAAGTTTGGCCATTTCTATTAAGGGAAGGAAAGCTGGTAGAGTTAGAACATTGTGAAAGAGGTATAGAGGCCAGCAAGTGGCAAGCTAGTTGGGGTGCTGGACTCCCACATGGCTGACCCAGGTTCAAGTCCTGAACCTGGCTGTTTTGCTATTTCACTTTCCCTCTCTCTCTCTGATCAAATTTTAAAAATAATAATAATAATAATTTTTTTTTTTAAATATGATGTCTGAGAATAATACTGCCTTCTGAAAAGTAAAAATATTAGTCTTAAACATAGTATTTTCCAGGTAGAAAAGAAATATGTCCTAAATTCTAGGTAATTTACTTTTAAAATTGCTCTGACTAATTAATATTTTCTGCACACTCTGATTATGGTCTCCTAAGTGTCCATACTGTGAAAGTCTTACTTGTATAACCTTTATGAGACACTGCTGCAAGTAGTGTATAGTTAAAAGATTAAAGAGATCAGGTGTTCCAAGAGCTCTTTGAGATCTTTATCTAGAACAAAACCTGATGATAACATCTTGTGCCAGACACTCCTCAAGACTACCAAGCACCCAAACAAACAAACAAACAAACACTATCCACCCAAGATGACATTATTGAAGCTTTTCTGGCATGCCCCTAGATTCCTCCCTCCAGAATCTCATGATGTCAGATTCCTGACTAGTTAAAAGCCTTGCTTGCCTTTCAGTTGGGAAGGTGATGCTGAAAAAGTCTGTGACTCTGCTGCTTCCTCAGTTGGTGTCTTCTGCAATAAAGCCTTCCTCTATACACACTCTTGTTTCAGACACTGGTTTTCTGAGTGTTGAGCAGTCAGGCCTGGTCTGTATATTTGTCTGATAACAAGTCACCAGAAGCAGCTCATACGAGGCTTTCCAGGTGATAACAGAGTTCAGATTTTATTCTATTTAACCTGGAAAGTCATTGGATGTTTTATGGAACTTTTAGATGGGCCTTTTTAAGCTAGAAAATAGAATGGCTTCCAAGGAAAGCAAGGCTTTCTGAATCTTTCTTCCAACTTCACTTGCATTCATTTTTATTTCCCAAAAGTGGATCTCTTTCATCACAGAGTTAGAAGCCATTCATTTGAATTTCCAAAAGATTCACAATATTTTTCTGCACTGAATCATCGGTCAATTTTCCATATGCAGCTATTCTACAAAATGGGTCATTTTCTAATTTTAGAGAACTCACACCATTAGCTCGAAAACACGATTTTATGACTGTCCTATATGGAAGTTGGGCTTTATTGCAGAAGTAGTTGAAACATCCAGATGGCTGGGAAGCATTCTAAATGAGGAGCTTTGTCATGGCATGTACCACAAGTCAGAAGCAACTGCTATTCCTTCAACAGTCTAAACTGTCAACTCCATCTTCCTCCTGCATAAAAATAAACATTTTCTCCACAATAAAGACTTTTCATAAAAGCAATAAAACAACTCAAGGGAGCATTGTTATCATGAGCTAATCACACCCTTAGGGAATTAGAGACACTTAGCTGCACCCAGTGCCTCACAGCACCTGAGGGCTGTGATTATCTCATGATAACCTCCCAGTCTGTCAGGCCTTGTTGGTTAATTAGGTAATACTCCACTTGGCAAGATTGTGTTTGAAGATGCTTTTGGAAGTTGTATAAGCAAGTGCAGTTCATAAACACACCCGAACGCACCTATGATATCCACACAAATTTGATAATTAGCATTTCTTCCAAATGAACCCAGGTTTTAAATAACTGGTGAAAAAAATAGAGTCCAAGGACTGAACCCTGAGGCACTACTTTAACAATGAATATTTCTGATGACTTCGAACCAGGAAATCTTTGAGAGAAACTGACAAAAATTACATAATGTAGTTTATTTCCAATCAATAAATCATTGTGACACTTCAGTTTTCCTTATAGCATTCATTTGCCTATTATTTTTAAAAGAATTAAGGGAAAATAATAAATACATATTGTGAATAATAAGCCCAGGCACAAATCTATACATCATTTGGAAAAGTTTGTCATAATAAAACTTGTATTAGGACAAGACAGAAAAACTTGGTCACAAACTTGAATGCTGACATAGTTATTTGGCAGTTCAAAATTTTTAATTAGCTTAAATATTTAAATAAATAAACTTTTATTTATAGTCTCAGCACAGGTTGCTGTGCAAAATAAATTTACTCACCCATAGAATGAGTGTAATGTCTATAAATATCAAAAATTATTATATTACATTAATAAATAGGTGGATATTTTCAGAAAGCTGTCATATAACTGAAAATATTTTATAGCATTATCACTTTTCACAATTCCCAGAAAATTAAGTAAAATGATTCAAATGTTTTGCCTTTTTATGCTGATCAAATATGAATACACTATGAGTAGATGAACCTGAATAATAATACTCCAGATAAGGCTTAAGTTTTGAAAATTTGAGGCCAGCAGGTGGTGTGGTGGTTAACATGCTGGATTCCCACATGGTCACCCATGGTTCAAGTCCCAGATCTGGCAGCTTTCTTTATCTTTTTCCTCTTCTCTCTTTCTCTCTGTCTCTCTCTGGTGAGTGCGTGTACCCTGTAGCAAATTAAAACATAATAATAATACTAAATAAAATTAAATAGTTTTTTAAAGAAAGAGAATATTTTGCTTATGCCACATAGTATGCTAACAATGTACTTTAAGGGGAGTACTAGGACTTTAGGATCAATAGCTAAAGATGAATAGAAGGGAGAGAAATTGGTATGAATTTTCTGGGAGAAACTATAGAATTTTTCTTTTGGATTGTCAAAATGCCAAACAAAGCAGGTCTTATTGTGTCACTAACAGGTGCCAAGCATCATTCATAATAGTCCACACTTCACATAAGGTAGAGCTGTTACTCGTGAGTTTATCTTCTGGTTGAGGACAAAATATCTCACATACTTTAAATCAGTAAATGGGTATATGTCAATACACATAATGAATGAGTCCAGAATCCCAATCATGGTCATCAGAATAGCTAAGGATCATTAAAAACGCATGTACAGAAACACACACACAAATTCTTAGACCCCAAGAAATTCTAACTCGGTAGATCTGTGAAGGGAGGTTTTTTCTTCTTCTTCTTCTTTTGTTTTTTGTTGGGAGTTTGTTTTTAAGTTATACAAGTGGCTCATATTAACAGACATACTTGAAAACATTTGTATAATTTGGGGATATATAATAAAGAACGAAATCTTCTCTACTCAGAAAATTTCCCTACAAAGATAGAATAAAAAGAAAACTATTTTGTTACTAAGCATTAAAGCAGAACATGATGCCCATCATAGATAATTACTAAGAGATTGCAAAGACAGAAATAAATTTTATTATTTTATATAGTTAAACAGATACGATGCATTCCATACATGTTCTCATTAGAAATACTTGGCACCATCATTTGTCATACATAGCTTATCCTAAATGTACCTACTGATTGGGTTTATACTGAGAAGAAAAAGACTCTTATCTTTATGACAGGAGGTAGTTTAGAACTTCCTTCTACTCCTCTCCCAAATTGGAAGCCCTGGTAGGTCTCCTTTTATGTTTATATTAGGTCATCAGAAAAATCATGCAAAAATGTGTCATGACTTTCCTAACAACTCACTATTTAAAAGAGATGGCTCCCAGGCCCTTGAGAAAGACATTCCTGGCTTGTAGAACTGAGAAGGGCCTTTCAAAAACGGTTTATCTATATATCAAAGGGACAGAGAAAGAAGTTGTAAGTTTACTTAAGAAATGCCCTAAGATATCTATCTTTCCTTACTTATTTATTTATTGGGAGAGATTATTGCTGTAGGACACATGCACTAACCAGAGAGACAGGGAGAAAGACAGAGACACAGAAAGCAAGAAATCAGACTCCAATGAGATGGCCATGCCACAATCCCTTCTCCACTCTCCTCTGGTGATCTTGGGCATGTAAGCACATGTATCCAGCATGAATATTAAGCCACCAGGTCCAAAACTGGAACTATGGTCGACTATGTGGAAGTTCAGTGATGTAACCATTACGCCATCTTCTGGTTCTTATCTTTGCTTAAACAGGGAGAATTATATTTCTTAATTTTAATTTATATTCTCACTAAAATATACATACTTTAATTCCACTATCTAAGACAGGCTGTGAAGGGAATAACATATGAGATAATGATCATTCTTTTAAGATCTTGGTCATAGAGCACATGTGTTCACTAGAGAAATAGTGACAGTGAGAGGAAAAGTGAGAAATCAGTCCCCATGGGGAATGACCATGCCATGATCCCTTCTCTTTCATTCTCCTCCTGGGATTTTGGGCATGCACACACACCTAGCATGATTTTCAAGCTGCTGGGTCTGGAACTCAAACCACAGTCAGCCAGGTGAGAATCCAGCAGCTCAACCAGTATGCCACTTGCTGGCTGTGATAATGATAATTTTAAAGTTATTTTTTAAATCTAAATTTTTAAATAATTATTAGATTTTTACAGCCTAAGACTGAATGCTTACATAGTGAATGAATCAATAAAGAAACTGAGGAATGAATGATCAAATATCACTCAAAACAAAGTGTATTCCATGGATGGTGTGCTCTCCCACATCTCTTCCATGGATGCTGAAAAAATTTCAACCCTAGATAGGAAATTGCATTTGTGTCCTCCAAAACCCCTTTTATAACTGAGATTCTAGTAGTGTCTAATTTAAATTGTGTTCAGGATACATAGAATTAAATAACACAGGCATGCTAAAATCACTAGTGCACTTCCTCCAACATAAGATTTTAGTCACTAGGAGAAAAATATTTCAGTTTTTTAAATACTATGTTACTATATACCTAGAGAATACCATCTTATTAGATAAAGCAAACTCTTAAGGTATGGCTAAGTTTACTATATCGTTTAAGATCATTCATATAAGTAACAAAAAAGAAATGATCAGAAATATAAAAGATAAGCTTATGTGCCATATTTTGAAAAACAATCATACTCCATTATAAAATTATTCAATTAACATAATACTGCAGAAAGCAATGATTTATATTTACTGCCCCTGAGCTCTAAGGGATAACACTAATGTATATCAATACTTCAGCAAATTTCAGACAAGCCACTAAATATACAGGTAAAATACATTTTGAGGGAGTGTTTTGAACCAGTTATCAGGATGAAAAATTTTTAAAAGCAGTCTGATTTTTATATTTTCACACATAGTACATCCCATTCAACAAGGCAGTTCACTAAATTACTTCCAAGGTTGTTGTAGGAATAAATCTTCTGAATCTTTCTGGAATCAACCTGTGTCTTATTTTAATTCCATTTATGCAAAATAATGGGTCATTTTTTAATGATTTAGCTATTTTACTAATCAAAATGAAAAAGATGTTACTTTATGAGCAAGGGAACCAATACATCTCTTTGGAAGAAAGTAGATCCATTACCGAAATCATAACACAAAACTATGATATCATGTGTTATTCTGAATTGTAAAATTACTTAGTATAGTTAGCTATTGAATACATTTTTTGAACTAGTTCCCTTTTTGTATGGAGTAATGCATAACTTAACTCTTAAAGGCAATTTAAAATCAACCAAAAATTAAAAATCAGTCCATGTAGGTTTCTTTCCTGACGAAAAGTAAACTTTATTCTACTATTTAAAAACCGCTTTATAATACTTATTTTTTTGTTTTGTTTTGGGGTTTGTTTCTTTTCTTCTATTATGAGAAGGTTTTCTTCAAGATAGTGTGATATCTAAAATTTCTGAGGGTGGCAATCTTCAAGAAGATTATGGAAATGCATATTATGAAAAACTATGAGTGGATTTAAAATTTTTGTACTAATATAAACTTAGTTTTTTGAGGAATTTTAGAAGTTCTCTATTTTTAATTGTGTATATTTAAGGTATTTTAATGTACATATGCACATTAAAATGTTTACAGCAGTTGAGAAAATAACAAATTCATCATCTTATAGGTTACCTTGTGTGTGCATGTATGTGTGTGTGTGTGTGTGTGTGTGTGTGAGTGTTTGTATACAGTAACTAAAGTCTATTCTCCTATTTTTTTGTTGTTCATAGAGAGACTTTTGCTATAGACAGTGTGCACTTGCCAGAGAGATAGAGACAGAGAAACAGAAAGTGCAAAATCACCCCCAGAGGGATGGCCACACTGAAATCCCTTCCCTCCATTCTCCTCTTAGTACTTTGGGCATGCCCACACATGTGCTTGGTGTGAGTTTTAAGTGACTGGGTCTGGGACTTGAACAACGATTGACTACATGGGAGTCCAGTGACAAAACCATTACGTTATCTGTTGGTTTCAAAGTCTACTCTCAACACTTTAAAAAAAAATTAATTTAATTTTTTTATTATTTTATTTTGTATAGGACACGTGCTGATCAGAGAGGAAGAGAGAGAGAGAAAGAGAGAAAGCAAGGTCCAGGTCCAGGACTCAAACAGCATTTGGCCATGTGGGAACCCAATGCCTTAACCACAATACCACCTGCTGGCCCCTGAACTTTCAATATACAATGTAATATTACTAACCATGGTTCTCATACTGTACATTAGATCTCTAGACTTATTCATACATAATTTCAATTTATACACTTTGATGTGCATTTTCCCATTCCTTACCCCACCACCATCCCCTGGTAGTCACTTCTGTATGTTTTATTTCTATATATTTGACCTTTTTAAAAAATGTGCATGTTGGGCCAGCAGACAGTATAGTGGTTACATTGCTGGACTCCCACATGGCTGACCATTGTTTGGGTCCCTCATGGCTTGAAAATCATACAAGAAACACATGTGGGCATGTCCAAGGTCTCAGGAGAAGACTAGAGGAGAAGGGATTGCAATGTGGGCATCCTTCCTTGGGGAAATTTCTCACTTTCCCTCTCACTGTCTCTGTCTCCCTCTCTTTGGGGAGGGTGCATACCTCATAAAACATTTTGCATGTAATTGAAATTGTGCGCTATCTGTATTTGTCATTCTCTGACAGACTTCCTTCACTTAGTGTAATGTCCTCATATTTCACCCATATTGTCATAAATGGCAAGATCTCATCTTTTAAGGCTGAATAATATTTCACCATTTACACACATACACAATTGCTTTATTCATTTTATTCATTCATCAGTAAACAGGTACTTAGGTTGTTTCCCTATCATTATGAATAATGTTAGACTGAACATGAGAGTACAGATATTCCTTCAAAATGTTGATTTCATTTCCTTTGTGTATAACTCTGAAGAAAGATTGCTGGGAAGTATGGCAGTTCTAATTTTAAAATTTTTAGCAACCTTCATACTATTTTCCATAATGATCACTAATTAAAATTTTCACTAATGCTTTACAAGATTTCCCTTTCGTCACATAGGTTATCTTTTGTCTTTTGTGAATAGCCATTCTAGCAGGTATGAGGTTTTGTTCATTGTGATTTTGATTTACATTTTGCTGATTGTTAGTGATTTTGAGCACCTTTTAGTATTCCTATTGGCCTCCTTGGAGAAATGTGTATTCATGTTCTTCTCCATTTTTAACTGGGTTATTTTTTGCTATTTTAAAATATTTTCTTGCTAGGGCCTGCCTGTGGTGTGGTGGTTAAGGTGGCTAGATTCCAAGTGGCTGAATGTGCTGTTCAAGTCTTGTCCCTGGTGGCTTAAAAACATGCTGAACACATGTGTTTACATGGTCAAAAATCCTGAGAGGAGAATGGTGAAGAGGTTGTGGCATGGCCATGTCCACTGGGGAATGATTTATCACTCTACTTTTCTTTCTTTCTCCTCAGTGAGCACACATGTCCTATAGCAAAACTTAAAACTAAAAATAAATTAATAATAAACTGTCTTGCTATTGAGTTGTTAGGAAATTAAGTCATTGTAAGAAGTATGATAAACAAATATTTTCTCCTAACCCATAGGCTGTTTTATTTTGCATTTCCTCTGTGAACATTTTTTGGTTTAATGTAATCCTATTTAATTATTTTTGTTTTATTTTATTTTGCCTGAACTTTTGTATGATAAATAAATAAACAAACAAAATAATTGCCAGGGTCAGTATCAAGAAGCTTTTTCCTCTAGGAATTTTATGGTTTCAGTTCTTATGTTTAGGTCCTTTATTCATTTTGTGTGTTTTGTGTTTTGTTTTTTGTTTTGTTTTGGCTTTATTTTGCAAGTAGCTATTAAGTTTGCAGTACCATTTTTTGAGGAGACTATCATTTCCACATTGTGTCTCCTTGGTATAATCATCAAAAATTAGTTGGTCATGTATGCTTGAGTTTATTTCTGGGCTCTGTGTTCTGTTCCATTGTTTTATGTGTCTGTTTTTATGCCAGTACCATATCATTTTGAATATGATGGGTTTGTAATATCATTTGAAATCAAGAGTGATACCTCCAACTTGCTTTCTTTGTTTTGTTTAGTTTTTTCTCAAGATTGCTTTGGCTACTTACAGTCTCTTATAGTCCCATAGAGTCTTTACTGTTTTCTTCTATCTGTAAAAAGTGCCATTGAAATTTTGATTGAAATTGCATTAAATCTGTAGATCACTTTGGGCAATACCAACACTTAAACAATTCATTTTTCAATTCATGAACACAGGATGTCTTTTCATTTATTTCTGTCTTTGTCAATTTACTTCATCAATGTTCTTAGTTTTAAATGTAAAAATCTATTAATCCTTAATTAAATTTTTCCTAAGTCTTCTATTCTTTTTGACACTACTATAAATGAAGCTGATTTGTAATTTCTTTTTCAGATAAGTCATTACTGGAATAATAAATGCAACTGACATTTTGTATTTTGATTTTATAGGCCACAACTTTACTGGATTCAGTTTTCAGTTTTATCAGTTGGTGTATGTGTGTGTGCATGTATGTCCATGTGGTGTTCACAGGCTTTCAACATATAAGATCATGCCATTTTGTGAATAAAGATAATTAACCTTTTTCTTTTCCAATTTGGATGACTTTTATTTTTTTTAAACCTCCTTGCACTTGCCAGTACTTACTTGCAGTTTGTTTGAATAAAAATGGTGAGAACAAGAATCCCTGCATTGTACCAAATTGTAGAGGAAAAGTTTTTTAAGTCTTTCCCCACTAGTTATCATATATGACCTTTATAATGTTGAGTAAATTTCCTTTTCTAGTTTCTTTTTTTTTTTTTTTTTTTTTTTTTTTTTTTTTTTTTTTTTTGCTATAGGGCGCGTGCACTCGCCAGAAACACAGAGAAAGACACGGAGAGATAGAAAGAGAGAAATCACCCCCCCCACACCCCCCACACCCCCACCCCCCTCCACCCCTACCCCCCCACCCTCCACCCCCCAGGCATAACCACGCTGCAATCCCTTCTCCTCCATTCTCCTCTTGGGATCTTGGGCTCGCACGTACATGGGCCTGACGTGAGTTTAAGCCGCAGAGTCCGGGACTCAAATCGTTGTTAACTACATGGGAGTCCAGCAACATAGCCGTTAGGCTAACTGCTGGTCCCTCTATTTTATTTCTTGAAATTTTTTATCATGAAATGATATCAAATTTTGTCATATATGTTTTCTTTATCTAATATTAAGATGATTACATGTTTTGGGACTAGCAGAGGGCATAATGGCTACATCACTGGATTTCCATGTAGTCGACCATGGTTCAAGTCCCAGACCTAGTGGCTTAAACTCACACTGGGCGTGTGTGTGTGTGTGTGTGTGTGCCTGCCCAAGATGCCAGGAGGAGAATGGAGGAGAATAGATTGTGGCATAGCCACCCCTCCTGTGGGGTGACTTCTCACTTTCTGTCTGTCTCTCTTTTTCTGACGAGCACATGCGCCCGATAGCAAGAACCTCTCCAAAAATAAAAACGATGATTTCATGCTTTAAAATTTTCATTTTGTTAATGTGATGTTTTGCCTGGCTTTGTGTCAGGATGATACCAACCTCATAAAACAAGTTTAAATGTATACCCTCTCATCCCATCATTTGGAAATTTAAGAAGAATTGGTATAAGTTTTTAAATTTTTTGGTAGAATTCAGTCATGGAGCCACTTCGTACTAGTTTTTTTCTTTGTTGGGAGGTTTTTAACTACTATTTTGCTTTCTATTTGTTATTGTTATTTTCAACCTTTCTATTTTTTCTTGCTACAATTTTGATAGATAATAGGTTTCTAGAAATTTATCAAATCCTGAGTTAGATTAGGTAAGGCAAAAAGAGAAATAAAAGTAGAGACATTATAACAGACACGTCAGAAATAAAAAAGGATCATAAAATACTATTATAAACAACAGTGTACTAAAAAGTCAGGTAACCTGGAGGAAATGGAATTTATTTCTTGATTATAATTGAACTAGACTTTAAAGTGATTGAGGGAAGGGTCACATTGTTAGCCTAGCTTGTTCATATATGCTCAGTAAACACTTAATAAGATGAAAGGTAGATAAGATCTACAAGAATGTAGACTTTGAGAAATTCTTGCAAATCTGAGTAACATATCTTTAAATATTACTTTCTTCCTTTCACACTAGCTTCTTTATTTTGTTTTGCACTTTTTTTTTTCTGAAAAAGTAGACATAGATAAAACTTCCAGAACATAATCTAAAAGTCTTCTAAAGTGATTGGATTTTCAGGCAAATTTATATCTAAAACTATCTCTACTTTTGCAATCTTCCCAGGGATATGAAGACAACTGAGAAGCATGAAACAATTCCTCAACCTTGCCATCCTGAGTTTTTTTCAACTTGCTTTATGTGGATATGCTTCCTTAACTAGAAAGTTTTAATATATGCAAGTAATATTTCATTCATTAATTTGTGGTTGAAATAATTCCTACATGGAGACACTTGAAGAGTAACTGAACTTGTATCATGTAGTTTTATTTTGGTCAAAGTGATGCAGACACAGTGTTAACAAGTCACCAATGACTAAGTTGCTTATATTTACCAAAATTTCATTTTTTTAAAGGATTTTGCCATAGGGAATGTGCACTCACCAGAGAGAAATAAAGAGAGGGAGAGAAATCACCCTCAGGGGTCATGGTCGTGTAGAGTCCCTTCTACTCCATTCTCCTCTCAGGATTTTGGGTGCACCCATACATGTGCCCAGTGTGATATTCAAGCCACCAGGTCTGGGACTCAAACTGCATAGTCGGATATGTGGTATCCAGCACCTTAACCACTGTGCCACCACCTGGCCTGGTATTTATCTAATTTTAAGAATATTGGAATGTGTATAATCCACTTTAAAAGGAGTTAAACTACAGAGATAAAATGAATAGTATTTGATATCAATTAATGAATATCATTCATGTGAGTTACTCATTTTTCTATTCCCAGTTAACAAGACATATTTCCTCAATTTACCAAATAGTGTAACAATGATGAGAATAGAATTTAATTTTTTTTTTTTTGGAGAAGTTTTGCCATAGGGTGTGTGCACTAGCCAGACAGACAGAGAGACAGAAAGCGAGAAATCACCCCCCAGGGGGGATGGCCACGCCGCAATCCCTTCTCTTCCATATTCCTCTCAGGATCCTGGGCACACACGCACACGTGCCTGGCGTGAGTTTTAAGCTACCGGGTCCGGGACTCGAACTGCGGTCGACTACATGGGAGTCCAGCGACATAGCCATTACGCTAATGGCTGGTCCCTAGAATTTAAATATTGTGCTTGAGAAATCCCATAATCAGTCTCATCCACACTTCATCTGCTTTGGCTTTTACTCATATCATTAAAAAAAAAAGATGAATAATTATAATCAACATTTCTTCAGAAGTAAAACTGTATTAACATTTATACTATTATTAATCAGGTGTGATCTAGAGTTCTAAATGTATGTTCACACAGATTGTTGCAGGCTCTAATGCAATAGAGCATTATCCACATAATGGCATTTTTGTATTATTCTAAAGACAATTGTTTTAAAAAAATAAAACTACTATGCAAATATAACTAATCTGGTGGGCTTTTTATTGTCTTATCCACTAAATAAGAATAATAAAGCCTTGTATTTATAGAATGGATTTCTCTATGAAACCCAAAGGACTTTACAGACGTACTTAAAATATACAGGTTTCAGAAGTACAATGGCCATGAAGAAAAAAACAGAAAAAGTATAATTTCAAAGAGTGATGTTATTACTTACCACCTTTTTAATAAGGATACGGTATTTTTGCAACAAAAAAATGTTAAGTATTCTATAAATGACTCTAAAAGGTATAGAATGTTACCAAAGCAGCATCCACATAACCAATTTTGTTTAGAATAACTGACTACCGGTCAGTTAGAGCAGTTAGAGATACACTTTCACTGGCTGTTTAAGTGAATTCAATATACTTCCTTTTCTCCTCAAACTTTTCTAGTCTCTCTTTCCTCCTCAGATATATATATATATATATATATATATATATATATGTGTGTGTGTGTGTGTGTGTGTGTGTGTGTACACACATATATATATGTATATATATTTTTTTATTTTTTGGAGAGGTTTTTTTTTGCTATAGGGCACACACGCTCGCCAGACAGAGAGAGACAGAGAGACAGAAAGCGAGAAATCACCCCCTGGAGGGATGGCCATGCCTCAATCCCTTCTCCTCCATTCTCCTCTCAGGATCTTGGGCACGCACGCACATGCACCCTGCATGTTTTAAGCCACTGGGTCCGGGAGCGAACCGCGGTCGACTACATGGGAGTCCAGCAACATAGCCATTAAGCTAACTGCTAGTCCCAGTGTATTTTATTTTCAACAAATGATACTAGTTGCTCATTGTTTTGGTGCCTAGGCTATGCTGAGTATTAACGAGGCCTCTACATGATGAAGAGTCAAATCCACTTCGGTCATAAATTGAGTAATAATGTGATGTGTCACACATATCAAATTCCACCACAATACCCAACTATCACTTTTCTCCTGGTTATTTTGGAACTTTTATTCAGATAAGGCTGCCATATATTTTTGAAATTTAGCAATTGTTACATTCCACATCCTCCCAACTATCAAAACTAACACTTCCAGGGCCAGCCCGATGGCATAGCAGTTAAGCCAATCAGATACCATGTGGCTAACCATGATTTAAATCCTGCCCCAGGGGCTTGAGAAGCATACAAGGTGCATTTGCATGTGTGCCCCAAATCCTGACAGGGTAGAGATATAGAGACGAGACGACAGTGTGATTGTGCCCCTTAGAAGGATGCTTTACTCCCTTCTCTGTCTGCTCTCTCTGTGGAGGACACATGCCATCTGCAGATTAAAAAGGAAACACTGTGACCCCCTACTATTTAGCATGGCACAGAGGCATCCACTGGTGCAGATTAAATGGACACAGCTGAAGATAATGGAACTGAAATCATTGCTCTAACAAGAAGTTGCAGCGTGCACATTCAGAGTTAGAATTTTGTTCTGTAAGTAGAGGAGAGTTAGAAAAAAATTGAGTTGGAGCAAACACGATGCCTATACACATGTCCTAGAAGATCGGCATTGGTCATCCTGCTCTATGAAACACCATCCCTCAACAGAGCATTCCAACCACATGTTAGTGAAAGGAAAACATTTTGCCCTTTTCCATAATCCTTTCTCCTTGATCCTAGCTTCAGCTTGAATCAGCTGCAAGGTAGAGTGAAGTAGCAAAGCAATATTCTTCCTGGTTTCCCTGCCTCAAGCTCTGGCGGGGAGGAGATAAAATGGACTAAGAATGACTGAGATTTTAATAACTGTAGATAACTGAAAATTTTTGGAAATCTGTTCAGGAAGTCATAGGAGAATTTCTACCCATCAGAAAAGTAAGATTTAACATCGTTTTTGGTGAAAAAATTAAAATAATTTCATGTTACATCCTGAGTTAAATATTTCAATAACCTAGCTACAAATCTCTTCAGGGCTTTAGATAGGCACAGAGTTATAGTGATAGGTTACTGCTTTCATTAGTATTTGATTTTCAAAACTCAGAGACAGGTGTTAACTCCTTAAAATGGCATGAGTTTTATAAATAGAAATTTCTAAGTCCTTACAGAAGTACCTATAAAAACAGCTTCCAACCTTTCCAAATCAAGTAGATTATTAAGAATCTTCATTATTTTCCTATTTGGAGCTAGTCTCCCATTTCTCTAATCCACCATGAGTTTTTTGTTTACTACCTGAAATTTTGTTATTTATTTTTTAATTGTTTATTGAATACCTCTACTGACTATTAGTCCTGAAATACTATGCTTTAAAGGTGGCAACTCAGTCTATCTTGTAATGTAACTCCAGCTACTTGCTTACGGTAGTCATTCAATAAGTATTTGTTGATTAGGTAAATGCTACCTTCATCCATGCATTTTACATATAATAGGTACTGAGCAACTGATTTGATAAGTTCTTAGAATTTAATTTCCCATATGCTCACTATGATTGCTACCCAGAAATTATGTTCTTCCAGGGCAGATTAGAGAACCATAATAAAACCTTTGCTCTATCATGAGGTTAATGTACAGTTTATCAAGTTGGACGTGACTTCTCAAAAGAAATGAGTGATGAACTGTTGCTATAATAAAATGAATGCATTACATAAAAACTATATAGTAAATGTATGTAAATATCAGATGTCAAAATTTGTAATAATGTTTATGTTCTATAACTTACCTTTGACCTGGCAAAATGATCTTTAATGTCATTTACTATTTCTTTGTTGATTTCTGTTATTATCAGAAGAATTATAACAACATTATTATGCTTATCAAAGACAGGGCAGCAGATGCAATTTAACAAATTAATCTATTATTTTCAACAAGTTACTGAAAACAGAATCCTTAACATGCACTAGAACTGTGGCTTGTCCACGTTTCTCTCTAAATCTAAATATGTTCTACTTTAAAAATCCAACACTTGAGGATTGTCATGAAACTCCGTATCATAAATGCTTCTACAAGACTCTTAAACTACTTTGGAATGGCACCTCCAAATTATACATAACTCTAATTTGGGGAAGAAAACTAAAACATAAATTCAAGTCTTTTGGAGAATAATGCAATCTTTCTGACATTTAATTTTGTAATAACTATTTATTTAATTCCATTTGCCATTACTATTTTTTAATTTGACCAGAGAGAGAGAGAGAGAGAGAAAGGGAAAGAGAGAAAGCAAGCTACCAGGTCCAGGACTCAAACCGTTATAGGCCATGTGGGAACCCAGCATCCTTTAACCACCACACCACATGCTGGCCCCACAATCTTTCTGACATTCATTTGAATTAAAATGTAATATATGGGTAATATCCATTCTATTCAAATCAGATAAGACAATTTCTTGATACAAAGTTGAATGTTAAACCAACCAAAATTCTAACCAAGACTGCAATATCCCTGAAGGATATTTCACATTTTGAAATGTAAATTTGAAGAATCTGAAAACTAGTCAAAGCTGATTGCATCACTCAAAAAAGAAAAACGATTAAATATAAATGATTAGACATAGCTCACCATAATACAAAAAAAGGAAGAAATCAGAGTACTTTTGAACTTTTCTGAATATTTGTCATAACTCCCAATGACCGCTAGATGGCGCTTAGTATTTGGCAACCATAACATTGTTTCTAGAGTTTAAAATAACTATAATACCAGGTCAGTTCCGACAGAGCAAAAATTAATCTTGCCACAGACATGCAACATTCCCCTGTCAGGTACCTAAATTTAAAATGCATGTGGTTTTCTGGTCACTCAAGAAAATGTACAATACCATTTTATATTTCCTAGGTTTCCTATTTTTTTTTTTTTTTCTAAAGGATTCATGAGATTTAAGTTTTCTAAAATAGAGGGCTCAGTTTGCATCATTCAATGGTAACGTTTGGGAGCATTTTGCTCTAAATATGCTTCATTCTCTGAGCATTAGTTTTATTCTGCCGAGGCCAAGTTAAGGTAACATTTACAACAGATATTCTAAACTTAAATGAGCTAATTGTGAACCCGACAGGGATTTAAAGTAATGGACCCCTGTTTTATTCATTTATTAGCTCTTTAACAATTTTTAACAGTATCTATTTCAAAACCCTCTGCCATATGCACTAGCATCTGAATGTGCTACTGTTTATCTTTCCAGAGTACTTCATTATGAAATAAGGAACAAAAACAGGCCCTATCTAAATGCATGGCTAGTATCTAGTAAGTTATCCAAGTGAATGGAAACATTCAAACAATTGCAGATTTCCCATTATCAATGAATTCAGAGTAATGGGAATTAGATTTAAATAAAATGACTTTTTAGAGTAAAACTTTTTAAAAAGTGTGTTTGCCATTACAGATGAGAATTTTTTTTCACCTGGTTGTATATTTTCATATACTGAGGGACAATTTAGTTGCGGTACAACCAAAAAAGAGAGATGTCTTCTGGCCTTCAATAACACCATTTTCTCTTGTTTCTTCATTTTCCTTTCTTCTGTCATTTTTAAAATTTTCTTCTTCTCTGCTGCTGCCTGGTGCCCTTTGACATGCTCTCTGACTCTACCCTTTCTCTTCTCACTCTTCACATTACCCCAACCTGTCATCTATTTTCATAGATTTGGCAAGCAGCATAGGCATTAGTGGTACTTCTATGTGTTTCCTGCCTTGCTTTCTCTTCTGAGCTCCAGAATGGAATTAGTGGGCATACCACTGAGATGTTTAATCAATAATCAAAATCACCATTAAAAACTGAGCTTTTCATCTACCCATTCAACCTTCTCATCTTTTTGAATGACTCACCTATTCATTCAACCGAGAAACCTTCAATTCCTGTCTTTTCTCCTTCCTTCAGATCTTACTTCATTAAGTTCTGTTAAATATCTCCTATATCTAATCTCTTTTCCTTATCTCATTCAACCCCTTGATATTTCACGTAACGTTTTCCAGACCAAGGATTCCAATCATGATGCTATGTAGGATCCGGCTTCTCTTGAGCAGTACATTACTGTTGTTACCACAGAGCCTTCCCCATCATTGCATTTCTAAGAACAAAAAGTACACAGAGTGCTAAGACTCAATGTCAGGCATAATTCATATTATTATTACTACTGCTAATATCACTGCTAAAATGCCTTCAGTATGATGAGTGTTAGAAATACATGATAGACATATATTATTTGCATGTCTGACCTTCTTATAGACACTAAGATCTTAGATTAGGAACCAGAATCTACTTAAACATGAAAAGCAAGTGCCTTGCACAATTCCTGCTACAGGCTAGGATCCTGAATGTCTTATGAAAGAATTGGTGGCACATCAAATTCCTTTAACCTGATTATTTCCATCCTCACGTCAGCATGTCAACCTTAGGACAGGGTAGATTCTGTAATCAGAATATATAAAGAGACTGGTGTGGGGGAGGAATATAGTTTGCTCTGAGATGGAATGTAGACTTTAGAGTTAATATGCAATAATTTATTTAATAACTATGTGTGCTATTCATTTGAAGATTATAATATAATAGGATCTTGCTATTGTGCCATAATCTTAGGATCAATATTAAAGAAGAATGATATAGCCAATGTCTCATTTTTTCTAGACCTGATAGCAATACATTCTCTATAACATAGTATAAGTTCAAACAACCTCATGTCAGATTCCACTTTGCAGGGTATACAGAATCAGTGATGTCTTCACATTATTTCCAATATCCACCTCCCAAAGCCATAAAAACTGAGACATATTAGGAATAGACAGAAGATGTTGATATTGCTTTAAACCAAATGTATTAAGGTCTTCAAAAAGAATTAACAGGTAGGCTGATTTTTATGGCCTTTTTCGCAGAAATACTAGGTGTGGTTGCATAAAGGCGTATTAATAGCTGAGAATCTTCATTTTAATAACATGTTTTCCTGTTATTTTATTTATAGATTTTAAAAATTATTTAAATGTTTATTTTAAAGTATACTGGTTACACTAAAAAGTTTTACAATAAAAATAATAAAGTAGAACTACAAAAAATGACAAAAATTTAATATGCACAAAAATATTTGAGTAAATTCTACAATGTGATGTTGGAGCAATAATTTTACACTGATGCTTCCATTCATATTGTGTTTTCTGCTCCTGCTACCTTCAATGGTAAGAAAAAAAAATTAAAACTTTCGTAATTACCATTGACTTGAAAATTTCTCTACCTGAGCCTCAGCAGTAGCACAGTGGTAAGGCAACTTGACCCACATTGGAGAGTCTTAGGTTCAGATCCCAGGAACTCCCTGGACCTCCCTGTGCATGCTGGGCACATCAGTCCCAGGATCTAGGCTGGTTGAGATGAAGAATAGATTGCAGCGTGAAGACACTGTTGGGAATTCCTGAACCTCTTTCTCTCTCTGTCTCTCTGTCTCTCTGTCACTCTCTCTCTCTCTCTGAAGAAATAAATAAACAAAAAAGATTACCCTACCCCACTCTGTAGAAAATCCTAAACTAAAACAATATCTTCCAAGAGCTAAAGTCAAAATTGTATATTTGATTGAGTACAGAAGTGATAAAGAGTAACAGGGAAAACAAGAAAAACAACCCATTTATTTACATCATATCCACAGAACTCCTTATTTATTTATTTATTTTTGTCTTATCTAAGTACCTTGCCTAAGGTATGAAAGGAAAGCACCTACATGGGCTTCATCTCCTCATAAAGAGCCACTGAAATGACTTGAAGGCATACGAATGGGGCAAAGATACTTCAAGAATGAGAAAGACTTCAAGAATGAGAAGAATTTCTCATTCAACATTTTCAGCAATTTTTTAGCAGGGATTTGTTGTTTAAGTTGCACAAGAGTATATGTATCTTTGTTCAGTTAAACATAATTATTGGTGCCATCATATTTATTTGTTTGTTTATTATAATTTATCAAGACCAGAGCAGGAATTTAAAAATTGATAAATTGATATGTGTAGCATGGTCATAAAAGTATATGAGAAAGAAAATGAAATAATTATTTCACCTGAAGGAAAACACTTACACTGAACATTTTATACTCTCGTCCAAAAGCAGAAGCAGATGTAGTTAACATCAGCAGTGAAATCCAGAATGGAAAAAGAAGAGATAGGCAGTTAACAAGTCATCTAAGTGTTCTAATGTAAGAAATCAATACTTTCACTAATTGAGAAGTATTAAGTAATTGAAAAGGAGACAACCAGGTTCACTTCATTATCTTAAGAAAGAAAAGAGAAAATTTGAGTTATTCTAGAATACTATTTCAAACTAAAATAATTATTCTTTCATTAAATAAATTATTCATGGAAGTGTTATGATCCTAGTACTGAAATTTTTTTAAATGTCGAGAAAATGTTGCAAATTATTCATACCTACCATGTATTATTGTCTTGATGATTTTATATTTAGAATATTTTAATGTGCTTATTGTGTCAGAGGCTCTTACTTTGTCCCCCAACCTTCTTTTCTGACTAGAGGAAGTCATTTTCCAAACAGAGGCTGAGAATACCAACTGCTTGTTTTCCCAGACTCCCTTGCAGCAAGGACACATGACGCAGTCCTGGCCAATGAAATATGAGAGGTAATCTGATTAAGATAGAAAAGTTATGGAACCAACAGTTAGCGTCATGGCTTTGTTGCTGGACTCCCATGTAGTCGACCACAGTTGGAGTCCCGAACCTGGTGGCTTAAACACGCCAGGTAGGTGTGCATGTGTGCCCAAAATCCCGAGAGGAGAATGGAGGAGAAGGGACTGTGGCATGGCCATTCCCCTTGGGGAGTGATTTCTCACTTTCTGTCTTTCTGTCTCCCTCTGTCTTTCTGGCGAGCGCATGCGCCCTATAGGAAAAACCTCTCCCCCCCCAAAAAAAAATTTAAAAAAAAGATAGAAAAGTTATTTCTTTGGGTAAATATTTTACTTCCTGTTAAACTAGGCATATGTGAGGAGAATTTCAGGAGAGAATTGCTCAACCATTTTTTTTTAATTTTTATTTTTATTATCATCATAATCTTCTTTATATTACATTGGATTAGATATAATTTTACAGTGTATTACATTGCTTTTTCAAAAGGGAATGCCATGCATGTCAGTCAATACAGAGACATTAATGTCCCCACTTCATCATTCAATATCTTTTCTATGTTTTTCCCAATCATTATTATTATTATTCTAATTATTTTTTAAAACAGTCAATCACTATTTCTCATTTTGCTTGTAAAAAGACTTTACCCATCATGAAATATTTCTCAGACCAATCCAGTTGAGAATACTATACATGTCATCATCAAGAGGTAATAAGCCATATCTGTTTCTCACTAACGTCCTGCCTCTCTATTGTTCTCTTACTATCTTTCTCTATCCTCTTCTCCTCACCCCCTCCCATTCCACACTGTCCTATTCTTGTTAAGTACTTTCACTGCTTTTATGCCCTCCAATTTTTTGCTCTCTACCATAGAGTGCGGGTAGTTGGTATATATTGAGTGGATACATACAATATCTTTCTTTCATAGCCTGGCTTACTTCACTCAGCAATATATCCTCCATACCTGACCACTTTCTATCAAATTCCAGGGTCTCGTTATTTTTTATGGCTGAGTAGTATTTCATAGAGCATATATACCACACTTTTCCAATCCATTCATCAGTTTGTGGACATTTAGGCTGGTTCCATGTCTTGGCAATTGTGAATAATGCTGCAATAAACATTGATGTGCAAGCACTTTTCTGACTGAGTGTTCTCCTGTCTTTCGGGTAAATACCCAGAAGCGGGGTTGCTGGGTCAAATGGTAGTTCTATTTGTAGATCTTCGAGGAACCTCCGTATTGTTCTCCACCGTGGTTGAACTAGTTTACATTCCCACCAACAGTGTAGGAGGGTTCCCTTTTCCCCACATCCCCGCCAACACTTATCACTTTTTATATTCTTAATCTTCGCCATTCTGACAGGGGTTAGGTGGTATCTCATTGTGGTTTTGATCGGCATCTCCCTTATGATGAGGGATGTTGAGCATTTCCTCATATGCTTTTTGGCTGTTCGTATGTCTTCCTTAGAGAGATTTTTGTTCAGCTCATTTTCCCATCTTTTAATTGGGTTAATCATTTCAATCTTTGAAAAGGTTCCATGCCGGGGTGAGAAAAATGTATATGTTGTGGATGTAGGGTAGAAAGTTCTATAGATATCTGTCAAGCCCATTCGACATATAGTATCATTTAAGTCCTGTATCTCTCTATTTATTTTCTGTTTAGAAGATCTGTCTAAAGGAGATAATGGGGCGTTGAGATCTCCAATAATTATAGTATTTCTCCCTATCTCTCCTTTTAGCTCTAGCAGTCTTTCCTTCACATATTTAGGTGCATCTGAGTTGGGTGCATAGATATTTATAAGGGTTATATCTTCTTGTTGGATTACTCCATTTACTATTATATAATGCCCTTCTTTGTCTCTTCTTACAGTCTTTGACTTGAAATCTATTTTGTCTGAGATCAATATCGCTACTCCAGTCTTTTTTATTTCCATTTGCATGGAATATCTTTTTCCAGCCCTTTACTTTTAGTCTATGTCTATCTGTATCCATATGGTGAATTTCTTGTAGGCAACAGATAGAGGATTTCTGTTTTCTTATCCATTCAGCCAGTCTATGTCTCTTAACTGGAGAATTTAATCCATTGACATTCAATGTAATTATCAATATTTCCATACCTGATCCTATCATTAAGTGAGCCATTTTCTTGGTTGCTTTTTGTTCTCGTATAACTGTCTGTCTGATTTCTTAGTTTTCCTGGTATAGTACTCCCTTCAGAACCTCTTGAAGAGCTGGTCTGGAGTTGGTAAATTCCTTCAAATTTTGTTTATCTGAGAATGTTTTTATCTTTTTTTCCCATATGAAAGATAATTTTGCTGGGTATAGTATTCTTGGTTGAAATTGTTTTTTATTCAACACTTTGACTATGCTTCCCCATTCTTTCCTTGCCTGCATTGTTTCCGCCTAGAGATCCAATGTAAGCCTGATAGGGTGACCTTTGTAAGTAACTTGACATTTCCCTCTTGCCAACTTTAATATCTTGTCTTTGTCTGTTGTTTTCGCCAGTCTGGCTATGATGTGCCTTGGAGAGGATCTTCTTGGGTTGATTCTACCTGCGGTCCTATGTATTTCTTGGGTCTGGATATTTGAATGCCTTTCTAGGTTTGGAAAGTTTTCTTCCAGGATTTCGTGGAATAAATTATCTAGGCCCTTGGGAACCAGCAGTTAGCGTAATGGCTATGTCGCTGGACTCCCACGTAGTCGACCGCGGTTCGCGTCTCAGACCCGGTGGCTTACAACTCACGCTGGGCGCGTGTGCATGCGTGCCCAAGATCCCGAGAGGAGAATGGAGGAAAAGGGACTGTGGCGTGACCATCCCCCCTGGGGGGTGATTTCTCGCTTTCTGTCTCTATGTCTCTCTCTGTCTGTCTGGCGAGCGCACGCGCCCTATAGCGAAAAAAAGCCTCTCCAAAAAAAAAAAAAAATTATCTAGGCCCTTATTATTTTCTTCCTCTTCTGGAATACCCATTATCCGGATGTTGGGGCGCTTGATGGCATCGAGTATTCCTCGTATATTGTCCTCATTTTTCATGGTTGTTTTCTCAATCTCCTTGATACTTTTTTCTAGGTCAGATGTTTTGTCTTCTACATTAGAGATTCGATCTTCTGCCTGGTCTAACCTACTTTTAATACTTTCAAGGGAGGTTTTGATTTCCTATATCACATTCTTCAATCCTAGAAGTTCCATCTGGTTCTTGTTTAAGGTATCCATTTCTTCTTTCAAGTCATTAAAGGACTTCCTCATCTCCTGAAGCTCCTTGTCTCTTTCCTCTTCCATCTCAGTTAGTTTGTTCACTACAAATATTCTGAATTCCTTATCAGACATGTCCATGACGTCCATTGTATTGACTTTGGGTGATGTAGGCTTGATGATTTCCCTTGAAGGAGAGGCCTTTTGTTGGTTGCTCATATTTCTTGAGCCTCTGTGATTGTTTCTGGTCATCAGGTACTCTATATGTTGCTTCCTAACTTATCTAATGTATATCTGAGTGTTAAAAGTTGTACAGGAATAGAAATTTGATGATTTCTCTTACGGTTGGCCTATCTGTTGCTCACAATTACCATTAACTGTTGCAACTAGTCCTGGATGGCCCAAGATCCTCCTTGTTTCTAAGGAGTGGTGAGTCTCCAATTGACCTAATAAGCAACACCTCAAAAGCAAAGAATAATGAAAAAAGGAAATTGCGTGGCGCTATTCAAATAACCAATATTCAGAAAGTCCAAAGGCTAGTGGGAAAGGGTCAGAGGCTGAGTGACAGGATCAGATTAGTAGGGCCTGCAGCCTCAGTCCGCCTGGTTTCCGGAACTGCTGGCCGGCTCGGTCCGGTTCCTGATGAACCATTTTGTGACAACAAACTGATGGCCAAGAGAAACTGACACCACTATTGTAGAATCAACATTGAAGCAGTACACCTCTATTGAGACAGATGCTTAGTGAAGTGAGGAAAACAATAAATTTATTGTTTATACCACATGTAGTCAGGTATGCTGTTACTTGTAAGCTGAAACATCATAAATAACATGCATGTTTTTACCTACAGTTATGATCACAGGGTGCATAAAATTTGTATTTTTTATCCCATTTCATTATCTTTTTAATGTTTTTATATAGTCCTTAAAATTATTATTTAATGGCTGGATAATATGTCATTGTATGAATGTATTACAATATGAGTTTCCATAATTTATCAAAATAATGAAACAAAGACCACTCAAGGATAAAATAGAATCATGAAAAGTATGCTGATAATTCAAAGGAAGAAAAAAGAAAAGGGGAGTGAACAATAAGGACGACAGAGAGCAAATGGCAAAATAAAAGACTTAAACCTGATTATATCAACAACCAGATAAAATGGAAGTAACTTATCCATTGAACTCGGAGGTAAAGGCTGTTAAATTTTCAGGGTGAAAGAGTAGAGTCTGAGGAAGGAAATTAAGAATAAAAATAGAGTGGCAAAGCATTAATAGGACAAAGAAATGTGGTATTATCTGTTGAAAGATAATTTTATAGTATTATCAACTGGAGTAGGGAGAAATGTCCACATGTTGGAATATTCACTTTGTAAGCTAAATAACATGATTGAATGTATAAAAGAACATGAAATTAAAAAAAAAAAAGTTCAGGATTCAGCCTGTAGTGTCTGAAGACACAGAAATTCTTAGATACTACCGGTATGTTTGCTGGATGAAAATTTGAAAAAAAAAAAAATCAAAAGCCTCAACACATTTTTTCAACCAGAAGATTCACATGTGTGAGTGCATTCTCAGAATAAAAATTGGTCTAGTTTATACAGAACAAACAGAAAAGTTTTTACTATTGCATTAGTATCTTATAATGATTTACCTAAAATGGCGAACTGAGCTGACCCACAAATCCCTCCTCCTTCAAATACATGATTTATTAGAAAAAATAAAATGAAAACACATAAAAAGTGGCCAAACTTAAAAAAAAGGAGGGGGAATAGAAAAGAATATAAGAAAGGAAAATTCCTCAGGGTCAAAAATGAATAGTATAAACAAAGCTATAGCTATGTAACTGATATTGTGAAAGAGTGCAGGGGTATCAGATGGGACACAGCCCCAAAACACTCGAGAATGAGTTATTCACACTCACACGGGAATAGGAGAGTACCCTTAACCCAGTCAAACACATTTGGGACTCAGTGAGCTACAACACCTCACGGCCTTGAAGATTGGTAGATTGATATAAAGGGGCCTTGAAAAACATCACAACAGGCAGAGAAAGTTGCATGCTTTCTTGTTGAGTGTTGAATTTTAAAATAATCAAAGAAGGAGACCAGCAGATGGCGTAATGACTTTGTTGCTGGGCCTCCATGTAGTTGACCACAGTTCAAAGCCCAGACCCAGTGGCTTAAACTCACACCGGGCACATGTGTGTGCATGCCCAATATCCTGAGAGGAGAATGGGGGAGAAGGGGTTGCGGCATGGCCATCCTCCCTGGGGGGTTATTTCTCACTTTCTTTCTCTCTGGCAAATGCATGCACCCTACAGCAAAAACCTCTTCAAAAAAAATCATAATAATAATCAAAGAAATACAGGAATAAATAGATATGACAACAAAGTAGCAAGTCAGAAATAAAAGGAATAGGAAAAACTGATAAAGAACTATACAGAACTTTCAAACATTAAAATACTACCAGTGATATTGAAAATACACTAGATAGACTATGCTGATTTATGATAAATGTCCTAGCAAGTTAGGGGTAGACAAGAACTTCTTACCCAGATAAATGCATATATCAAACCTCCATAGTAAATTTAAGTTGTAGTCAATCTAGTGGGAAATACTTGCGAATCTGAGTTCACAATTAAGAATTGCAAATATTTAAGAAACAACAATAACAGGAAGGAGGAGGCAATAAAACCACCTATTTGAATTTACTCCTGAGGAAAATAAAGTTAAGAGAATAATGAGAAAGAACCTTTGAAAGAAGAAAAGTTAATATTATCAAAGAGGTACACATATTATAATATAAAGAACTAGAAGCAAATGTCTTCATATTGTGGATTTTATATGACATATTTTAGATATGTTTTTCTTTCCATGTTTTTATTTTTTAATTTATGTTTTTATTTACATTGAGTCACTGTTCATCTTTACAGTGTACAACATGGTTTTTCCCAGTATTAATATGGTGCATATCAGTCAAGTCAAAACATATGCTTAAAATATTTCAAGTATATATTGCTTAACAGACTAATATTTTTCCAAACGAATTAGCGACAATATTTCCTCTATTTTTTTAAATTGTTTTGTTGTTGTTTTACTGCAGGTTGTTAAATAAAGAGGAGAATTTACGGGATGGTGGAAGAGGTCATAGATATAACCTCTTCATAGATATAACCACTAGATCGAACCATCTCAGCAGTAGTGACAAGAAAAGTAAAACCAAGTGGGTAATTTGTTCCAAGTTCTGCAATCTCTTCTAGAAATCAAAGGCTGAGAAAGATGTAGAAAGGGACAAAAGGAAGGGAAAGTAGCAGGGTACAGCAATTTCTTTCCCTCTTCTCTCTCTGTCATCCCACACCAAATTTCCAAAACTGTAGGGAAATCATGTCTATAACTCTTAAGTAGTGTGAGGTTCACTTGTGGAGAAAGAATGTGATTTCCAATTTTAAAAGGCATTCTGCTTTTTTAAAAAGTGATGGACAAAGTGATTTTTTGGTTCTCAGGTTTAAGTGCCACTTTTGCTACAATCAGTGATAAGTTCCCTGTCACTACTTAGGATTTTTCCCAGTTCCATCACGTTTTATGGCAACACCTTTGCAGAATAATGTATATAGAAAATCTGAGGCAGTAAAAAATATCATCATTGTTAATTCTACCCATTAAGGACAACCTTAATTCTTAATTTGCCTTTTCTCTTTGATATATAATAAGATATGATCTAGTGAATGCCATATTCATAATGAAGGCCTTCAGCATGCAATCAGACATCATAGAGAATCAGTTTATACTTGAACGCTTGGTGCTATGGCATGGTCACAAGCAATAAGGGGGTCACAAGAAAGAGGCCAAAGTGATTTTATGACTTACGTAAAAATTTCTTTTTCTTTTTAAGTTATAAGTGTTACTCTTTTCATATATTTTTCAGTTCATAGCTTGTATGTAATACATTGCTGCACATAAAATTAAACAGTGAGAACTTGCTTTTATTTTGTCTGATAATTTAATGCATTCTAAAATACCTATGGTAGCTTTTCTGACAAATTATAAGTACTCTTTTCCACTACAGTTCCAAAAATATTTGGAATTGTGGGTTTATTAAAGTTGATTCAAATTTTATTAAACCATCCTCCTTACAGCCATTAAATAGTAGCCTCAATTCCTAACCTGGATAAGCTGGAAGAATACAATGAGCACGGAACCGGCAGTTAGCATAATGACTATGTCGCTGGACTCCAATGCAGTCAACAGCGGTTTGAGTCCCAGACCCGGTGGCTTAAACTCATGCCGGGTACGTGTACGTGCGTGCCCAGGATCCCGACAGGAGAATGGAGGAGAAGGGATTGCAGCGTGGCCATCCCCCCTGGGGGGTGATTTCTCGCTTTCTATCTCTCTGTCTCTCTCTGTCTTTCTGGCGAGTGCGCGTGCCCTATAGCAAAAACCTCTCAAAAAAAAAAAAAAAAAAAAGAATACAATGAGCAATGGCAGCAGTAATTGTGATAACGAAAGTTATTATTGGCCCTGGGTTTTCTTAAGAAAACCTGGTCTTTTGAGATAGCAAACCTGGGCTTTTTCACTTACATATCCTTATGTTCTTGACCAACTAACTAATTTTGTAAGTCAAATGCCACAATCTCTAAAGTGAACATAAAGATGATAACAGTACCTTTTTATAGTACCTCCTTCTTATAGTACCTCCTTCTTCACAAGGATTGAATAAGATTATGTATGGATAGCATCTAGCAAGGGGCCTCCTGATGCATAGAAGGAACTTAACACCGTTTAGAAGCTACATGATCACCATCGTCCCTGCCGTAATTGCTCCCCCAGTGGTTCTTTCCAGTAACAAGGCTATAGAGTCTGTGGATACATTCTTTTTGGCAGCCATTACAAGCATCTTGCAGAAATGTATGCCCTGCTATGTCTATACAGCCTGTGGACTCAGCTATCACTGCATGCCACTTACTGATGACATGAGACCTCATGACTCTGCCAATTGCCACAAGAGGAGCCTGCCAATGTCTCTCAGGTTACTGTCCAGCAGCTGCCAACACCACTCACATTTATTTTGGCAGGCCTCCTCTAAGTCTGCACCAGTAGACTTCTCACTAAGCTGTTCTGAGTTGCCTTTTTAGCAATGTGATCATTCCTATATTAAAGTCTGTCTCCCTTAAATCCTGCCCCAAAACCTTGATAAATGAGAAGATGTCTTTCTACACACATTGCTCAGAATCTAGCAAAGGAGACAGGCATTATATTATAGGCTATACAATAATAGGATAACAAGTTTATCACTTACTTCTCTTTGCCCTCTTGTATGGTAGTTTTATTCCTGTCTTCCCAGTCCACTCGTCATATCTGCAGGTAAGGTAACAGGCTTGGTTGTCTAATTGGGCTGCTTATCTGCAGATTTTCCATCCACATCCAACACATCAGTGCTATGTTAATCTTTCCAATGGACTGATTTAGTTTTATCAATTTAGTTTTTTTAAAAACATTATTTTGAGTTTAGCTTCTCAATATATTTTTCTCACATAGTTTATTTATTTATTTATTTATTTATTTATTTATTTATTTATTTTTCTGATTAAAAAAATTTTTAGAGGTTCTTAATATAGGGTGTATGTACTCACCAGAAAGACAGAGAGAGACAAGAGACAGAAATCAAGAAATCACTCCCCCAGGGGGAATGGCCACTCCGCAATCCCTTCTCTTCCATTCACCTTTCAAGACCCTGGGCGCACACACATACGCGCCCAGCATGAGTTTGAAGCCACCAGGTCTGGGACTCAAACCATGGTCAACTACATGGGAGTCCAGAGACATAGCCATTATGCCAACTACTGGTCCCTATAATTTTATTTTATTCTTTTCCTTTCTTTTTTTTTTGTGATAGTAATAATATTTTCTTCCTCAGGCTGTGAGAAATAAATGAATACTTCTGAAATATTTAGGATAATAATTACTGCTACGTACCAGCTACTATATTTCTTAAAATATTTATTTTTAAGGACTAAGAAGTACTTTCAAAATCACTTACTAAGTAGCAGAGTAAATGCAAAGGAGGACAATGAGAGAATAGCCAAAATGAGGAAGGTGAATAAATACTGTAGTCAGTGTTAGGTAACCACATTTCTCCCAGACCACTAGAATATCTACAGTATTCGGAATGAAAAGGAAATCTACTACCCACCCACATATCTCTGCATTCTGTGGTCCTATCTTCAAGGAACATACAGTCGATTATAATACATCTTGATAAGTGCTAGAATAAAAAAAGTAGAGTTTCTTATGGTGACAGAAGAAAGGCTGAAAAAAATTCCCTGGAGTTAGGATGTAAAAAGGGAAACAGTGAAGAAGGAAAAAAGAGCCTATACAAAAAGAATGCTCAAGAGAGTGTACAGCATTTCAAATACATATCAACAATTATTCTGCACCACAGGATATGTGTGAGATGTGAGAAAAAATAAAGCTGAAGAGGCAGATTATTGAGAGTCATGGTTACAAAGCAAAGGAGATTGAGAACTATGAGGATTTCCGTATTTTGTCTCTCTTCCATTTTCGTAATAAGGCAGAAACAATACTATGTGTTTTTCATGATGTTTGATTTTCCTTTTGTGTACACAGGAAAACTACACCTCCCAACTCTTCCCTGTAGAGTTAGATGTGACTAACTGACTGGGTTTGGGTCAGAATATAGACAGAATATAGGTAAAAGTTATACACACAACTTAAAGACCCACAGATCTGCTTCTGGGTTAGGCACAGCATTATCTTCCAGCTCCCTGCTCCAGGAAAATATCAGCTGCTACTGAGTAGAAAGAAGATAGAAAAGCTGACCCCCCCCTCTTCTACCATCCTCTGCTGATTTTAGAGAACAAAAATTTATCATTGCTGCTAGTAGAGAAGCAGAAGATAAATTCATGCCCAGGATCTTATAATGGTACCAGAGAGATGTCTAAGGCCACTGGAGAGGGCTGGGAAACCTAAGCATGCTGCTCATCCACCTATAGAAAGCTGACTAAGACTGAGGCTGATAAAAGGAAGGAAAGATGCCCTCTAGAGCCTATGCTGTGTTGAAGGGAGTGCTGTCTGCCATTGGAGGAAGAACTGGGACATTGAAAAATATCCACTCTAGAGGCTCAAGTGCACAAGCCCTGCAGAATACTGAGGATGAAAGACTAATGAAAACCACACTTCCCCATAAAGTCATAGGCTTGTTGCTTCATTAGTAATCCATGTCTTTGGGAGACCCAAAAGCAAGGAAGCAAACAGATGGGATAGGTGTACAGGGCCTATTGAAAACTGAATGTAGAATGGGACCACTGAGAAAAACATCTTGGCATCCCAGTGCCTACATTAAACACAAAGTGATAGAAATATACTATTGGAGTAATTTGAAGCCCATACAGCATAAAGATAACTGTAAAATGAATTCTAGGTAAGCTACTGTCTATATTCAATTATGCTCACATTAACAATCTGATAAAAAAGAGATGGACCTGGGCCAGCAGGTGGTGTAGTAGTTGGGGCGCTGGATTCCCACATGGTTGACTGTGATTTGAGTCTCAGACCTGGTGGCTTGCATTCTCAATTTTGGGTACCAGCAGATGGCATAATAGTTACATCATTGGACTCCCATGTAATCAGCTGTGGTTTGAGTCCTGGACCTGGCAGTTTAAAACACAGCCTGGGAACATGTACATGTGTGCCCAAAGAATTGAGAGGAGAATGGAGGAGAAGGGTGTGGCCATCCTCCCTGGGGGGTGATTTCTCACTTTTTGTTCATATCTTTCCAGCGAATGCATGTTCCCTATAGTAAAAATCTCTCTTAAAAGAATCTAAAAAGAAAAGAGATGGACCCATTTCCAATATAAATGTTACCTTATATCGGTCTCTATTTTTTTATATGTAATGTCCAAATGCAATAATTTTCACCAAGCCAAACAAAGGCACAAGAAAATTAGAAACATTTTCAAGACATAAACCAGTCAACATAACCAGACTCAGATTTTGAAATTATGAGAGAAATGCTGAAATAACTTTGATAATATGCTTTAAAAATTTTGATATAAGAGATAAACAATATGAAGGATGAGAGAAACTTCAGCAGAGACGTGGAAACTTTATTAAAGAGTCAAGTGGAAATGGTAGAAGTAAAATACATGGTATCAGAGACACGGACCTCTTTAACAGACTAAATTCAATAGATGAAATCATAAGTAAACTTCAGAATATTACAATATACATTATTCAAACTAAAATACAATGAAAAGAGTAGAGAAAGAGTGAGAATCTTAAACAGAGTATCCAAGAACCGTGGTATATCAGGTGGTCTAACATCCATGTATTCAGAGATACGAAAGAAGAAGAGACAGAGAAGGGAAAGAAGAAATATTTAGAGAGATTTTTCAGCATTAATGAAAGGAAACCAGCCATGGATCTTAGAAGTTCTGGAAACCCAAGCAGGATGAACATAAAGAAAAACACACAGAACTATATCATAGTCAAACTGCTGAGAACCAAATGCAGAACAGCTAGAAGACAGAAAAAGAGTAAGAATCTTCATATGCTTCTCTTAAGAAAAAAAAAAAAAAGTAAGTGAGAAGAAAATGGACCAGTGAAGTTGAAATAAAAACTTTTCAAGATATATAAAATAAGAATGCACTAAAAACTGTGAAAATTTTTTAGACAACAGAAACGTGATGCTCAGTACAAATTTAAATATATATTAAATTATCTAAATAAAACTGGTAAACTTGATTTAGAGGTTTATTACACACGTGGAAGTAAAATGTGTGATAATAATAACAAAATAAAAAGTAAAGAAATGGAAGTGGGCTGCCCCAGAGAACAGTGGTTAAACCCTGTGCACAGAGAACCAGATCCCATATGACTGACTCTTGTCCAGTTCTGGCTCTGGTGGCTTAAAAAACACAACACATTGGGACCAGTAGATGGCGTGGTGGTTATGTCACTGGACTTCCACATGGCCAACCACAGTTCGAGTCTGGATCCAGTGGCTTCAAAATCATGCCAGACACGTGTGTGTGCATACCCAAGATACCAGGAGGAAAATGGAGATGAGATTGTGGCTTGGCCATCCCACTGGGAGATGATTTCTCACCTTCGATCTCTCTATCTTTCTCTCATTGTCTCTTCAGTGAACACATGCACCCTATACCAAAAATCTCTCTCTCTAAAAAAACAAAACACTCATAGTACATGGATCCCCCAAATCCTGATAGGTTGAAGAAATAGAGGAAAGGGGTTCAGTGGGACCATGCCCCACTGTTAAATACTTTCTCTCTCTTTCTGTCTTTCTCTGGTAAGCACAAGCACCCCCTGGTTATAAAAAATGTATATGTTTGTAAGGTTATTATATATTACAGTAAATGTTATGATATTTATTATTGAGAGGTATATTGTAATAAATTAAAGATATTTATTGTAAACCATAGAGAAACCAATGAGAGAGAGAGGAGTATTAAAGTGTAACAGTAAAGATAAAATGGAATCATTCAAAATGGTCAGTAAAGACAGGATAAGAAGAAAAAAAACAGAATAGTTAAGACAAACAGAAAGAAAACACTATGAGATTGAACCACAGTCATATTGATAATTACATTAAATGCAAAGGGTGTAAACATTAATTAAAAGATAGAGATTTCTGAGTTAGGTGAAAAAATGAGATCTAACTATTTACATGACATTTTCAGAAAACACACAGAAACACAAATGGATAAGATAAACTGATAAGTAGATCGGGAATTCGTAAGCTGAGTGAGAGACACTTCTTTGGGAAGTTAGGATCATGATTTATTTATCTTTTTTTCTTCTGTTTTAGCTTAGATATTTCTGGAAATAGGCAGGCACTTCCCATGAAAAAGTTACTTCAGCATCATCAAATGGGACAATGTACCTAAAAACCTGACAGAAAGTATTATCCCAATATCTTAAAGCAAGTGAAATATGGAAAAAGTGAACACCAAGAACAGTACTGAGTAAGGGATGATTTCAAGACATAAAGCTGCTAGAAGTAGAGAATGCATTATAATGTGGAAAGAAAAAGCTCCTTTTGGTGGAAGCTTAGGTCCTTCAATGTAACCACGATAGCACTTTAAAACAAGCAAAAAGTAAAAGAAATGCTAAAAATCTCCAAATGTTTTCCTATGTAACTTCTCTCTCTCTGATTCATGTCCCAGTAACAATATAGGGTAAAAACAAATAAATAAATTCCTATATTTTTCCCCCACTGCTCAATCAAACCCACTTTGTAGGGTTATTTTTTTCTACTATTCAGTTGAAACTGAGAGGAAATCCCATGACCTTCTGGTTACTTGTAGGTAATAAAACATCCTCCAGTTAAATCTAGTCACAAAAAGAAAGTCTCGTTTCAGCAATTAAAATATCCAGATAGTGTTATGTCAAACTGCATGTAAAGTTAGAGCTTCTCTACAGCCCCCGATGGCCACTGTAGGTTGTTACCTGCTGGGAGGAAGGAGCATTATGGGTTCCTTCTCTCATTCCTCTATTTCTTTGCAATCCTACATAGGTGGTCTAACTTTAATGTTTGGAATAGTTGGCAAATATTGTCTTGGGGCTGTAGCCAAAACAGAGTCAGAAATAGTTGAGTTTTAACATCCTGTTGCATATCTTTGGTAGCAAAACTAAAGCACACGATTTTCATACCATTTTCAGCTCCATATGTTGCTAGTTGAGGTGGAGAATTCAGCGGCAGTCACTAGAATAACAAAGTGGGCACGTTTAGGCTCTTTACAGGAAATACCTAAGCACACGTGTCACAATCAACTGCAGTGTTTCCTAAACTTTCCCACCAGCTTACCCTGAATCACTGAGAAAGAAGACAGACCTCTGTGGGATATAAGGTCTTAGTTTACAGAAGAATTTTTATTTATGGTATTTCTTAACAGGCTTGTGTTTTACTAACTAAAACACACCGACATTGTATACCTATGCATTGTATTCTGTATCATTGTATTCTCTACTTGTTTATTTAGCACCAAATCATGATTTTTTCCTAATATTATTTTTAAAAATGTTTGTCCAGAGCTATGTACTACATTGAATGTCTAGTTTCCATTCAATACCAACAAAATATCATATGTCCCAGATTGACCGTCATGAACCTATAGCAATCATTGTATTCATGTGATTCTAAAGGATGATTTCGGACTTCGTGTTCTTTGTCTTGCCCTTGTTCACACATAACTATTTAAGCTGCTTTTAGCAGAAGAGTTTGATTCCTACTCAGAGGGAGGCAAACATTTGTTTTCAGAAAATACATTGATATAGTAAATATTTACACCTTTTTTCAGAGAATTTTTTTTCTCCTTTACCTTTTCTCTTAACATATATGCTTACAGTCTTCATCAGTCTCCAGTTTCAGGAAGCACTCAGCTTAAAACAGAAATTAGTACTAGCACTGGAAACAGGAAACTTTGAAAATATAACATTTTTGCACATTCTAAAGGAAATTGGCCCAGCCAGAAAACCAGGCAAAAAAAGCATTAAAAGCATTGCTAAGCTAGCTGTACACTTACAAATTCATTTCATGCCAGCTATTCAGCTAAACCTATTGTGGAGTCTTTTACCCATTAGAGTTTATCTATAGTTTTTCTACCTTTAACTCCAAGTATAATGGAAATAGGGGGACACAACTCTATGAGCACAGAGCTAATGCTCTGGTGAAACAGGTTCTCAAAGATAAGTGGAAACTATTCAGCTCTATTTCAGTTCAAAGAACTAACTCCAGCTATTCCAAGATAAACATCCCTGAAGAGTATTGGTGATGTTAATATCATACTGGGAAGTGAATGGCTGTATGAGCTAGCTGCAAAAGTAGGCAGTCAGAGAGAAAGGACACGAGGATGAGCTAGTTAGCTAGTTCTTATTTTTAAAAACAAACAAAGCTTCAAAATCTATTTTGCTGTTGGAAAAAGTCACGGTGCATTTTTGCACAGAAAAAGACATCATGACTTTCCAACAACCCCATGGTAGGTTAAACCTGGGACTAAGGGTATTAGTGAGTTACCATAGTGAAAAGTGGACTCAACATCCAGGTCAGTATTTTCAAAGTATAAATCCTGAGACTAACCACGTCAGAATTTCAAGTGGGGTTTTGGGTGTCTGGTTTGTTAAAAATACACTCTAAGGGACCAGGACATGGTGTGGTAGTTATGTCACTAGACTCCCACATGGGTGAACGTGGTTCAAGAGCTAGACCCAGTGGCTATCAAAATCATGTTGGGCACATGGGCATGAATACCCAAGATCCAGGGAGGAGAAGGGATTGCAGAGTGTCCATCCCCCTTAGTGGGTGATTTCTGTCACTCTCACTGTGTCTGTCTCTCTTTCCCTCTGGTGAGTGCAAGCAATATAAGGCAAAAACACTCTTTAAAATAAAAAGTACACATTAGGACCAATGTTAGACTGATGAATAAATATTGGGGAGTTGAAAACTGTAACCTAGAGTTTCTTATTAATGCTGAAGTTTCAGAACCACTGGATAGGATCTAGTTAATCAATATAAAAGGAGAAAAAATAAATTATGGTACTTGGAGTAAAATAAGTTATTAATAATAGTGCAAAAGATGACTAGATTAACTTTCTGATTCACAGTTGTGAGATCCATGAAATTCTAAATACTGAAACAGCTTTTTTAAATTTTCATAATTTATTTAGAGGTCATACCCAATCTTATCTAAACTTATTTTGGCAAAAAATATTAAATAAACAAAAATAATCTATATTTATATGAGATTACATATAACTTTTATTTTTTCCTAATCTGTTTGGGTTTCAGTGCATGGTCAGTGTGATAACCCAAATGGAGCAAGTCTGTAATATAAGGTAGATGCACCATACTCTGAATTCAGAAACACATTTGGCTCAAAGGGCATTGAGTTCCATTTTTTAATGTAAAGGAATGAGTGCCTGTAGTTGTTAAGATTTTTTACTTGTGACAAAAGAATGCAATTCAATGAGCCTGAACATACAGCAAACATTGGAATAACATCTGTGACAGGTAAAGAGGGAGGAAGAAGAGCTTTTGGGCTGCAATGTGAAAGGAGAACAGGAGAGAAAGAGGATGGGGCAGGGTGAGCTCCAAACTGTAGAACATCTCTGTGATGTCTCAGCCAAGCCAGGATGGAATCTCTGAACAACATTTCACATGAGAGCAGTCCTGCATAAAGCAGAAAAAACATGGCCTCAGCAGCCTTGCTTAGTCAGCCTGAGGCTGTCTGGTCCCACCGTCCGTATCTTGGCAGATCTGGAGGTACAGGGACTTGTCTCCTTAAGACAATCTGAGTGTTGCACCTCCAAAGATCTTTTCTTTGAAGGGTAATATTACAAGGAAATAAATTCCTTTATTTTATTTATTATTTGGAGGGAGGGAAATTTTTGCTATAGGGTGAGTGCATTCACTGGTGAGACAGAGAGAGACAGAAAGCAAGAAATAATACCCCCTCCCTTGGGGGAAGATAGCCATGTTGCAATCCCTTCTCCTCCATTCTCCTCTCAGGATTTTGGGCACGCACACACACACACCCAGTGTGAGTTTTAAGCTGCTGATCTGGGACTCAAACCATGGTCATCTACATGGGAGTCCAATGACATAACCATTATGCCATCTGCTGGTCCCGACTCCTTTATTTTTTTTTATTTATTTATTTTTTTGAGAGGTTTTTGCTATAGGGCGTGTTCACTCACCAGAAAGACAGAGAGAGACAGAGAAACAGAAAGCAAGAAATCACACACCCCACACCCCACCCCCACCCCCACCCCCAGGGAGGATGGCCACGCAGCAATCCCTTCTCCTCCATTCTCCTCTTGGGATTTTGGGCATGCATGCACACACGCCCAGTGTGAGTTTAAGCCACCTGGTCCAGGATTTAAACTGCAGTCAAGTACATGAGAGTCCAGCAACATAGTCATTAAACCAACTGCTGGTCCCCCAACTCCTTTATTCTTTAAACTTCTGTTTTATTGGGTTGCTTTTTTACAAGAGCCTACTTCTATTATTGCCTATACAAGTTCCATTCTTTTTTAAAAGCTTATTTGTTTATTTTTTGTTTGTTTGTTGTTTGTTCTTTTCCATGAAAGATTCAGACAAGACAGGCACCCACCAGCAAGGCCTCCATGCCACGATTCACCTGCAGTCTCAGCCAGCCCAGGTCACAGGCATGTGTGCAGGGGGGTGAACAGTTCTACTGTGCCACCACCAGGCTCCTACAGTTTCCATTTCTCATTGTCTTTTTCCATATATATTTGTCAAACTATATGTCTTCATTTAAGATTTGGAAAATATAATCACTCTAAGTAAAACAAGGGGAAAATTTGGCCTATAGTTACTGAGTCCTGAACAAAAGTTATCCATGGAATGATTGGTCGTTTGATTCGAAAAATCCCTAAAACATTTGGCTGGCTGCTTTAAGGCACACTTTTCACAGCCCATTGCTGTTGATGGAAGTCAAAACTGTCTTTGTTGACAAGGACTAGAGCCATTTGGTCTCTGTCAACTCTCCATTTGCCCTGCATGGATGTCAGGGTCTCTGCCTCACTAAATACCTCCTGAGAGGACCCTGAACTTCTAGATGCTAAAAAAAAAAAAAAAAAAAAAAAAAAAAAAAAAAAAAAAAAAAAAAAAAATAGACCTTATTAGGCCTCATACCACTGTTACCAATTTGCACAATTTGCATATCCTCAAATCCCACTAGGTATTTTTTTGTATAGCCAAATAACACAGATACATCTTATAAAGAGATCAATTCAATTGAGATTCTGTGCTGACCTCTGTTACTAAGGTATAAAAAAATCTGATAAGTTTTAGTCCGGTTCTTTTATAATATAGGCAGTTATAGGGTCAATTTTTTCTTTTCCTCTTCTTTTTTTTTTTTGTAAGCCTTCTTGTTAATGGTATTTAGATGTAGCTCTTATTTCCTTATTTCTTTGCTTTTTTCCAAATAGTGGTCACTTTAAACATCAAATATTTAAAAAGAAACTCTCAAGATTTTGAATGCTTCTTCATGTTCCAGTTTTCATAGGTGCCCTGTGGGTTTCAGGTATAAGAAAAGATGGAAAAAAATGTTCACTAGTCGGTGCCCTTGCCTCAGAGTTCAATTCTAGTTGTTCTCAGAGATTTTTTGCATCACGCTCATTACTTATTTATATCTTCCCCCTTTTTTCCACTTTGCAGATAATTGCTACTTAATTGATACTGCCTCTATGCAAACCTAGTCACAAGACACACTGCTAAATAGAGGAATCATTAATCTGTGTGTATGTTGTAGATTTCCTTAAAAGGGTGGCTGGAATAAGCCAAGTCGTTAGCAGTTTATTTGCAACAGTGCACTTATGAAAAGCTCTGTGGAGAACACATCAACAGTCAGTATGTAACTGAGCAATTAACACAGGACTTCTGTACTTTGGGGTGTTAGCATGGGAGTAAACAGAAGCAGATGTGAAGTGTTTGTGCTGTTAGCATACACGGTCTGTTCTGACATATGCAAATACCATTCATGCTTACAGAACCCGCAACCCCTATTGTACCATGACCTTACTGATGAAGCCTTATGACAGAAGTGCTTCATTTGCACTGGGTGCTATTAATTATTAACAGGCCAATACCACCTTTTCTTGTTATTAGAGCTTTGCAGAAAGCATATACAAACAAGTTGATAACACTCTGGTTCGCAGCTTGCTTAGACTACTCCGCTCTTGCACAAGGACTCCCTGAAAATAGAGAGCAATAAAGGGTGGAGAGAACAGAGAAGATCTCAAAAGACTGACTGATGGGGTCACCTATGCAAGTCAGACATAAATTTGAAGAGTTTTCCCTATGGGATTCAAGTAAACCCTGTGATAATATAGTGGTTTCTAGCTGAATGCTAGAGAATCCTGGTCTAGGGATAGATTTGTATATAAGAATTCCATTAAGCAAATTTTTCCCTTCCAATTAAACAATTAAATTAACAATTAAAATGAGAAGTAGATGGCATGACTTTCTACCTGTGTGTCTTTTTGTTGTTGTTATTGTTAGAGAGATTTTTGCTATAGGGCATGTGCACTCACCAGAGAGACAGAGACAGAAAATGAGAAATCACCCCACCCCACCCCCAGGAGGGATAGCCATGCTGCAATTCCTTCTCCTTCATTCTCCTTTCAGGATCTTGGGCATGTACACACACAGGCCCGACCTGAGTTTTAAGTCTCCCAATCAGGGACTCACAGTGTGGTTGGCCATGTGGGAGCCCAGTGACATAACCATTACACCATCTGCTGGTCCCTTCTATCTGGGTATCTTTGAAAGACATGTCATAGGCCTCACTTTCCACATCACTTGTATTCTGGAAAGTAAAAGAAATTTTATGGTGCAAATGTAGTTTCTTTCATCTCACAGACTGTAAACACTAAGATTCGTCATCATTTAAGAAATGTTTTCTAGGTATTTATATCATGTATTCATTCTGGAAATGATAATACTTCATTAAAAAGAAGAACTGGAACAAAGATTATGCTAGAGCTTTTGTGTTCTGTAAATGGGCAAAGTACTGGTGAGCAGGTACATGATAGGCAAGTGATTGATCTTTTCTAGTTAAGATTTGTTTTAAACTCTAAATTACAACACAGCATACTTTTAGGATGATGAGAAAAAAATTACTCTCAATTCCTTGTTTTATACAGAATATTTTTGTGACTATGTGTTGCTGGATGTATGTACAGATTCCAGACTTTTCATATTTCCTGATGAACACTGATTGCCCTTACCTTTTCAGGGATTTTGTCCAAAGAACATCTTTGAAAGATAGAGATACTATCTCCATTTGAAGCAAAGAACAGGCTTGCTTACACACTTGGATGATAGTAGTGTCTTCCTCCAGAGCAAAGAGTAAATATGCTTATTATCTAGTAAACTGAAGATAAAGTCACTTGTCAAAGCAAAGTGCAAGCATGTTTCTCACCCTTTGAAAAAATTTCAGGCTCAAAACCTCAGGATTGGGACCAAGCAGATAGCGTAGTGGGTATGACAATTGACTCCCACATGGTCGACCACAGATTGAGTCCCAGACCCAATGGCTTGAAACTCACACCAGGTGTATGTGCATGTGTGACCAAAATCCCGAGAGAAGAATGGAGGAGAAGGGATTGCAGTATGACCACTCCCCCCCCCCACCAGGGGAGTGATTTTGCTTTCTGTCTCTCTGTCTTTTGGGCATGTTCACAAGCGCTATAGCAAAGATCTCTAAAACAAACAAACGAACAAACAAAACCCTCAGGATTACTGTCATCTAAAGTAACCTTCTATATGTTTAGATATTATATGACCTTATTTTTATCTACTCTGTAGAGCTGGGCTCAGAATTTATCTTAAGATAACCCCATGGTGTGCAATTATAGAGGGTTCTATGCAGAAAAAAGTTCATTGAAGCATATTTACTATGATAAAAAGTAGAACTATTTAACGAAATAGGATTCTAAAATATATGGTGGTTCATATGTACAGTGAAAATTAGGCAACTATTAATAGATGTTTAAAGTAGAAGTATTTTACTTGCTATGAACCTAAGTCAGTCCAGTCCAGTTAAGTGAAGCGACGAATAACAAGAGATGATGCTGCTGTGTAGGTAGATAGGGACTAGATATAAAAGTAATGTATAAATATACATTAGAAGACTTTATCAAAGGGAATGGAATAATCAGATTTTCATTGTAAAATGAAAAATATGGAAGCATATACACATTGGAATAGAATAACGAAACCACTTAGGACGCCCTTAAAATGACCTAGGCAAGAGGTAGTAAGATACCGCTCTAGAACCTCACAATGGGAATGGCAAGAATGGGATGATGAGAGACAGAACAGAGGTAAAATGAAAAGGATTTGGTAAATCACTGGGTACCACCATGTGAGGTAAAGAGGAAAGGAAATGGTGAAAGAGAGGAAGGTATTAATTGTTAATATTATTTGAGAGATGAAACCTGGGGGAATGAGCTGATCTGGATTAGGTTATCAGAAATGGGTGACCTTATTTGGGAACATGTTGAACTCGCAAGTGAATATGTGATATGGCATGAAAGCTCAAGAGTGAGCTCTGGGTCGGAGGTGTAGATTTGAGAGTCGTTTGGTACAAAGAAAATATTTTAAGTTATAGACAGAATGAAATCCTCTACAAGAATATATAAAATGTGATGAAAGTGTTAAAGATGGATATGTACAAAGCATTTTTGTAGTCAGCAAAAGAAGTTAGACAATTAAAGCAGGGATACTGAATCTAGAAAGTGACTCTAAGAAAAAATGTATTTTATTGTGAAGAAGAGGGAAGATATTTCTAAAGAATTGTAGTCTTTTCTTTTCTTTTTTTTTTTATTGACACATATTTAATATAACAAATGTTTGTTTCCGTCGACATTTGGAAAGCTGATTGAGGCTAGAAAAAGAAAGTGAAAAAAGTCAATGGACAGTATAGATTATATATTTCTCAAAATCTTAAAACACAGCTTATTTATTTTGTAACAAAAACACTATAAACAAACCTCAATAGAATCTTTTTCGCAAGAAAATATACAGAAGATAGTGGTAGGATAACAAAACACATCAAAGGATTAATTGTGAAATATCTGCTTCCTTCCCCAGTCTCTGCCTTTCCATCCCCTTCCACCACCACAATCATCAAGAGGTGAAAATCAGAACAAAGGGTGAGAACGCACAAACAGAACATGGGGCCTGACACATCTGTGACGAAGAATGACAGGTAAAGTGGCTGCCTGTGTTATTTAGAGGAAGGTTCGTTATAGAATGGTAATTAAAATTATCCCTCACGTTGGTAAGTTGGAAGAAATGAAGCATACTATGTCTCTGAATTATTTCATAGTCTACTAAGACTTCTCTCTCCCTCCTGTGCCCTTCTGACAATTTGTGCAATGCTCAATGCTTCTAGATACCCTCCTCATCAATTTTCTTCTTGGTTTTTGAAAGGGAGAAGCCCCCAAGTCGCTTTCCAGGTCTCAGTCTTTGTGCTTACTCTCACAGAGTCCTTGAAAGGTATGTGCTATGAGACTGTACGTATTAAGGACGAGAGAGGCTCGCCATGTAGTCTATGCATCACATGAAGCATTTATAAAATAAAAGGCTATTTATAGATGATGATCTAAACTCTCATCACGTTCTTTTGCTTGCCAGAGAATCCCACTTGGATTTCTCTCCTTTTCCCTTTCATTACTAATTGAATCTTCCTTTTAAAATGTTGCTTTCCATTGTTTTGACTTGGGTTTCTATAAAGAGAAAGTGAGCTTTTTATTCTCATTTTATCCCTTTTCATCTTGTTTTCTCTTGAAAAGATGGTTTGTTGTTTTGCATCTCACCACGAAGTTCAGAAATTCTCCACATCATTTGTTTAATGAACTAATTACAATTCTTCTGACTTTAATTTGGTCAATTGCAATTTGTGTTTGGGCACTTCAGGTTCCTAGACTGACACAAATTGTGTCACTTCTAGCAGCTACAGATGCCATTGAAAATAAAAATTTGGTGTCGTTCCAATCAGTCAGCTCTCCCTTCTCCTTTTTAATTATTTATTTTATTTTTTAAGGCTCAAACTTCTGTCATTATGAAGAGGGTTGTTCATTATTCCAAAAACTGCTAAGAACAAGATTGCTACCCAAGCAGAAGAGAATCTGTTTTAAGTAGTGAGACATTTGGGTTGATTGTGGAAGAAAAAGGTGCCTTACACCTTCCTTTCACTGGTAGAAGTGCTTTATTTTAGAATTCTCAGACCTGGTCCTTATTCACATTATTCCCAAAATAGAATGTAGTGACATTTATAAAAGGAAGAATGAGTTCTACTTTGTTTCTTTAAAACCCAAATGCTTTAAAATTTAAACACTTCATGAAAAAAGATTAAAAGAGTGTATCTATTAACACTCATATACTTAATTTAGTGAATTCGAGTCTGTGGAATGTTAAAACAATAAGATTAAGTGTTGAAAGAGTCATTCTAAATATTTATTTAGCCCCATCTACCTATATCACTGTAATTGGTGTTTCTCTGAGATACAAAGAAAGCAGAATTCAATTCGATTCAACAAATATATATTAAATTACTATTATGGCCAAGACACTGTGCTAAGTGTTGTATGGAATACAAATATAAGAGACTTGCGTTTGGTTCTGTTTATTTTAGATACGATTTATTGAGCTCATAGGTACTATTGAGCTCATACTCATAGGTATTATGAGAAGTTTTAAAAATACACACATTTTATATATGGAAAGGGTGTAAAAGTCTGGTTAAGTTAGAGGTGAATCCTTAAAACTACATGCAAAATTGTGTGTGTAGGGGGCATGCATGTATGTGTACAACCATTTTTTTTTTTTTTTGGAGAGGTTTTTGCTATAGGGTGCATGTGCTCGTCACAAAGACAGAGACAGAGAGACAGAAAGCGAGAAATCATCCCCCAGGGGGGATGGCCATGCTGCAATCCCTTCTCCTCCATTCTACTCTTAGGATCTTGGGCACACATGCACATGTTCCCGGCATGAGTTTAAGCCACTGGGTCCGGGACTCGAACCACAGTCGACTATATGGGAATACAGCGACATAGCCATTACACCATCTGCTGGTCCCGTACATCTTTTCTTTTTTCTTTTTTTGAGCAGAGGAGCATTATCTTATAGACTCTCAAAAAGTTTAGTGACCTCAAAACATTATAACTCATGTGTGTAAAATATGGTAGACTCTCAGAGCTGTAAGAAAAATCCAGACAAAGGGCAATTACTGTTCTGCATCTTTCAATCGCCTCTCAATTGCTTGAGACTGGACTATGTGCTGAGATGACAATTAACAAAATATTTGACAAGGCAAGGAACATAAGCCTCAAAAGCAAGTTTAAAAGTTCGTGCTAGACAGTGAGCTAATAAATGATACAGGAGTGAAGAGAAAGTGCATCAATTCTGGAATAGAAGGAATGGTGGTTTTTTTGGTTTCCCTGAAAACCAGAAAACTCTGATAGATCCTTGTAAAACATAAGAGGGTTTGCATGAGTGGCACCAGAAGATACTGTAGAGCAGGTATGGGCAAAACCTAAACAAAGTTACTGAGGAAGAAGTGGGCAGGAAATGGAAAAGCACAGCTGCTCCATCCACTGGAGTGGTTTACTTTGTAAACCAACCCAAACCTTGCAGCACATCTCTTCTTCATCCGGGCTCTTAAAGTTTGTTAACATTTTTACAGGCTGGGCAGGAAGGAAGAGAGGCTGTGAGAGACGTTGTGTGTAGGTATTCATAGTCGCCTCACTTAGTCAATACTTGCTAACATACGCATGCTAGCATCCCTCACAACTCTTTTTTCTTTTTAAACATATCACATACAGACATTTATTCAGACAAACAGAGATGTAGCTGGGTGTCATTTTAAAGCTCAACTATTTATGCTCTTGGCAGATAGTTGAAAACAGAATGCATTTGTAACTCAGAGTTTTGGAAATGTAAACACCACCAAGAATTAATACATTCCCCATGGTCAGTGTATAGGGATTAGTACAGGCATTTGAAACACTAAGAGTTAATACTAATTTTTAATATCTAATAACACTACTAAAAAATAAAACTAAAGCTGTTACATTGTGAATGTTTTTTTTTATTATTATCATCATAATCTTGTTTATATTACATTGAATTGCATATAACTTTACAGTGTATTATATAGCTCATTAATGACTGTGTTTATCGAAAGCTGACTTTTGGATAATCTTAGTGCAAAACCTGAAGACAAAAAATAGATTCCATCATCAAGGTGCAAATGTACACAAGGCAAAGAAGGAAAAGGGAGTATTGCAGGGAACAGCATAGGTCAAGACAGGTGAGTACCCGTGACCCACTCTGGAAATGGTGTGTTTTCCATTTGAAATGTTGTCGGAAGAGGGATCCAGCAAGGAGTGAATTTAATTAAGAATTTATGGGAAATAACATGAATCATGTTCAGATGTTCAGGCTTTAGATATCAGAGAGAGTATAAAAGGTTTTAAGCAGAGGAGCAATGTCATTAGATTTTAGAAAATCTATTTCGTAGCAACATAGACAAAGGTTGAAAGCAGGTAAGACTGAAGATGAGGACAAATTTGCGGAGTGTTAAAACAGACTATGTAATAGAGGATGTCACACAGAGAAGGGAGGAGGAATTTAGTTAAGGTTGTTCATGTACTAGATCTGAGAAATGAAAGAAAGGAATCTACGTTCACTACCAGATTTAATGTTTGAGTGACTGAGTAGAAAGTTCTACTAAATGAGGTAATGAACATAAAGGAAAAGAAAGGCTAAGCTAAACTAGGATAACCTACTTGAAATAGGTTGATATGAGGAATCCGAGGTAGCAAAGATGTTGAGTAGTCTGCTTTCAAAAGATGAATCTTGAAAAAAGGTCAGCTAAGTAGGGTCAGTGGGTCCAATTTGGCTCATCACCATTTTTGTATGTTCAGAAAACTACAAAGAGCTTTACTATATTTAAATAGTCAAAAAATCAAAATCAAAATAATATGTTGTATTAGGTTCAGCCACAGTGGGACAGTGGTAGTATAATATTTTGTGGCACCAGAAGTCATACAGAAGATAAGAGTTCAGTTCTTGCATCTGCCAGTACCCACAGGGTACACCTGTGTTTGTAATGATGGCAGGAAGGCTAGGGGACAAGAACTCTATTGAGAGAGTCTATGTTTCTTCCTCTCCCTCTCTTTTACAGAGAAACAAACATTTAAAATTACATATTGTATTACTTTGCTAGAGCTGCATAACAAAGTAGCACCAACTGGGTGACTTAAAACCAGAAATTTATTTTCTCACAGTATAGCAAGTTGGTTGTTCCAGGTATTGACCGGGAGTTGACAGATTGGTTTCTTTTTGTAGATGGTAGTCTTCTCCCTTTTCTTCACATTGTTTTCCTTCTGAACCTGTGTCCTAATTTCCTCTTCCCATATAAACTCTACTCCTACTGAATTAGGGTCCACCGCAATGACTTCATTTTAATGTCTTATCTGCCTAACTAGACTATTTTCAAATATAGTCATGTTGTTAGATATTGGGCATGATGGCTGCAACATATGTATTTGTGCCGGGGTGCATAACTCAGCCTATAGTATAAGTCACCACATAGGAAAGTTGTATGGAGCTTAAATTTCAGGGTCCATAAAAACATTTTATTGTAATGCGGCCATACTCATTCATTTATGTACGGTCTGTGGTTGCTTTTATGCAACAATAGCAAGGTCAAGCTGTTGCAACAGAGAGGGTATGACTTGCAAAGACTATAAAATCTACTGTCTGACCCTTTACAGAAAAGGTACTATCATCTATTCTGATAAGTTTGTAGTGACCAGTTTAGAGCTGGTGGTAGGAGCAGTAAGATTATTAAGGAAAAGTTGTGTGAAAGAAGAAAGGACAAGGACTGCACCATTATGACATAAGCAAGTCAGAGAAAGAAGAAGAAAGAAGCTATCGAGGTAATGGAGAGTGAGCAGACCTGTCAGAGAAAACCAGGAGTTGAACGGTGTGTGTGATGTTTCACAGAAGAGGATCGATGACTGAGAACCATGACAGGAAAAACAGAAGGGTTCTGATGCTGTGGATTCCAGCATTTTACAAAGACTATAGAAGTAAACATAACAAGCATTTAAATGGGTTTTGGATTTGTTAATGATTTGTTTGCTTTGTGAAATGAACACACACACACACACACACACACATACACACATACACATATATATAAAATCACTGTAATTTTGCCTTTCATGTTCCTCAAAAATATCTCTGCACTATAAGTGTTTATATTCTAAAAACTCTTCTTGTAATATTATCTCTACAATAATATTTTAACCATTAGGTAAAGCGAGATAAAAGAATAATTCAAATACCTTCTAAAACCAGTTATTGGAAACACATTTTAGGAAGTGAGATTTGCAACTATTTCTGCCTATGTCAAATTTATCAGAAAAATACTCAGATTTTCATTTTACATCATGCTGAGAAAAATCATGGTACTTTCTAATTTACTTCTTTAATATCAAATCCTTAACTGTTCCTTCTTAAAGCAAACCATTTTTGTACAAAAAATGGATCCTACTAAACTTTCATATTTTGTGTCTCAGATTAGGTTATTCAAGATAAAAGACACTGAGAACTTTATCACTAGTAAAAAGGACATTTGAATAGAAAAGTGAATATGACCAGTGATTTCAAAATTATGATGAAATAAAAACAGATGCACTCATTCTATACATTAATTACCACCACAGATATCTATAGATGCTATAAGAATTGCTTGCTACCAACAAGAAATTAACTCAAACATTTTGATTCAGAGTACAAGAGCATGAGTACATTGGCAAAGTACTGAAGAGAAACTATCACTAAAATCAAAGACAGAACAGATAAATACATTATGATCACAAGATAACTATTGTTTATCAGTGTAATTTTATTACTATTAGAATCCCATACGCCTCTTATTTATTTATTTATTTATTTATTTATTATTTTATTTTGGAGAGGTTTTTGCTATAGGGCACGTGCACTCGCCAGAAAGACAGAGAGACAGAAAGCGATAAATCACTCCCCAGGGGGGATGGCCACGCCATAATCCCTTCTCCTCCATTCTCCTCTCAGGACCTTGGGCATGCACACACATGTGCATGGCGTGAGTTTAAGCCACCAGGTCTGGGGCTCGAATGGCGGTCGACCATGTGAGAGTTCAGCGACATAGCCATTACGCTAACTGCTGGTCTTATTTTACTCTTACTTTAAAAAATCATTTTCTTGGGACCAGTTGATGGCATAATGTTTACATCCCTGGACTCCCACGTAGTTGACCGAGGTTCAAGACCCAGACGTGGCAGCTTCAAACTCACACCAGGTGCATGTGCACGCATTTGTGCCCAAAAATCCAAGAGGAGAATGGAGGAGAAGGGATTGTGATGTGGCCATCCCCTCTGGGGGGGTGATTTTTTTACTTTCTGTCTCTCTGTCTCTCTAGGAAGCACATGCAAAAGCAAAAGTCCATAGCAAAATTCTATTTAAAAAAAGAAAGAAAATCATTTTCTCTGGGGCCATCAGATGGTGTGGTGGTTAAGGCTCTGGGCTCTCACATGGCTGGCCATGATTTAAGTCCCAGATCCAACAACTTGAAAATCACACTGGATGCATGAGCGAGCGTGTCCAAAATCCCAAGAGGAGACAGGAAGAGAATGGACTGTGGCATGGCCAAACCCCCAGGGGGTGATTTCTCACTTTCCCCCTCTCTGTGTCTATATTTCTGGAGAGTACACACGCTCTGTGTGGCAAAAATCTTAAAGAAAAAAAATCAGTTTCTCTGTTACCATTATGAGTATTAACATCATGATTTTTATTACTAATGGTTATATCTTTAAATCCACATTTTTCAATGTTTTCTACCCTTTTTACAGTTCTCAGTAAACTATTTGTTCATTTTCTAGCCACAGTTATTTATTTTCTAGCATTTTGTTTTATAGTGAAGAAAACAAACTTAAAGGAAAAGATGGAAACTATTCCTGAGACTATGTCAGTTTGAAGTAAGGTTTGCTTTGAAGCATGCTCTAGTATTTGTGTCAGACTGGACCTCTAATTACTTTATCCTTTCAGGGTCAGTGGAACAAAGTGATCTGCACCTGAGGAAAAAAACTTATTTCCCATTTGAAACACAGAACACACTATTTAGAAATGGTGCCTGCATACCAAAGTACTGTAAATAGACTTTTTTAATTAGGTGACTTTAATAAATAAAAGCAAATGATAATGTGCTTGGTGTTCATAGCCAATATAAGAGCATAACCATAATGGCCAAGATAAATAGTTCTACAGCCACATTCTTATTGCACTAATGATGTCTCCTTCACAAAATAATGCTTGATGTCAAAGAAAGAATTCTGGATTTCTTGAATGCTTTTATATCAAGACAAATTTCCTACTTAATGTCTTGACACTAACTCCACCTTGAAGAACAGTTTTAGTATCAGTCCTTTAAAATGTGCTCTCAAAGAAGACTATTTCCCAGAAAATGAGATCATCATCTTTTCAGTCCCAGACAATTTTGTTAAATGGCTACTACATTGATACAACTTTTAGTTGCATTTCACTTTCAGGAAAAATACATTCCTGGGTGATAGAAGGATGGAAACAAAAAGAAGAATTATGTGGTTTAAATATTCTTAATGCTAACTCCCACTACTTAATTATTTAGATGTTTTGATTTAGAAAGTTCTATGTGTGTAGTTCTTAGAGCATGAATGTGAGTGTTTAATTCACCATATATGAAAATCTCTGAAGGCCAAAGGCAAGCATTTTATGAAGACATAGTGATTGTCCATAGGACTAAAGTTTACATGCCCAGTGTTCAGCTCACAAAGCACTTCTGGAGTAGTCATGGCTGAACTCAAACTTCATTGTGGGGCCTGCTAATTGCTATCTTTTGGTATTTCTTTCTTTTTCTTTTCTTTTCTTTTCTTTCTTTTTTTTTTTTTTTTAAGAGGTTTTTGCTATAGGGCACGTGCGCTCACCAGAAAGACACACAGAGACAGAAAGCAAGAAATCACCCCCCACCCCAGGGGGATGGCCACACCACATCCCTTCTCCTCCATTCTCCTCTTGGAATCTTGGGCACACACATACACATGCCCAGCATGAGTTTAAGCCATCAAGTCCAGGACTTGAACCTCAATCAATTACATGGGAGTCCAGTGACATGGCCATTACGCCAACTGCTGGTCCCGATATTTCTAACTCATTAGGTAAAATAGGGAATTTAAGCCTAACTTTTGTTCAGAGTGCTAATGAGAAGGCCAGCCCATGGACTGGTAGTTAAGACAGCCAGATTTCACATGGCTGACCACACAATTTAAATCCCAGACCTGGTGGCTTGGAAAACACAATGGGTGAGTATGCATTTGTGCCAAAAACCCCGAGGAGAGAAAGATGGGCGAGAAAGGTTTTCAGCGTGAGCATTCTCCATGGGAAAAGTTCCCCTTTTCTCTCTCTCCCTCTCTCTCTTTTTCTGTCTCTCTCCTGCAAGCACACATGCCCTCTGGCAAAATTTAAAATAAATAAAATTTAAACAAAATGCAAATGGGAGAATGGCTACATAGACTTCCACCTATTTTCAAGTTAATCAAGGGTTAAGTCTAGGAATATTGAAGAATGAATTAGTAATTGCATTTTTTAGGTTATCTTTACCATTTACCAAAGTTTTACAGAAGTAAAATTTATCAGTCTTCCCATGTATCACCCAGGATTTTTTTCTTCACATTTTTTGTATAAACTATGAATAATCTAGAATTTGACCCCATATCATAATTACATATCTTTCTTTTATTTGTTTGTGTGCCTATTCTCCACTCATACTCTATCAATCAACACTCTCCACACACATCCTACACTTAGACTGCAGGGTAGCTGGGCAAAAACATTTCCAGTCTAAGAAGCTTATTTCTTAAGTTAGGCAATATTTTCAGCTTTTCTAAAGATGTTTTCTTTCATCACTTTTAGATGAAAATACCATATGTCCCCATGGCTCACATAATAGGAAATGTAATCATATACATCTGGGCAGGGTGAAGAATGCCAAGGCTGACCCAGGAGCCAAATTTGTTACCTTAATCTTCCATACTTAGTTCAGGGGAAAATGTTAAAACTTAAAATAATAGGGTCTGGAGGCACTAAAATGGTGCCATTTCATAGAATTTGAAAAAGGAATTTTAAAAGAACCTTTTACAATTTTTTAAAAGCTACCAAATAAGCTGCTAAAGTTTGAAGGGGTCTTGCTTCCATATAAAACCCCCTATGATTCAATTTTCATTTGACTAGTCAAGAGTAATATACCCAGGATCTGTGTGAATTACGAGCCTTGTCATTTTTGTTTTCCTTTTTTCCATTCACAGCTGCCATTGTTTTCCTCTCCCCCAGGTTATCTGTCCTTTAGCCCGTTCCCTAAATTCTTTTGTGCTGCTGTTGATCTCCATTTGTTCATTTGTTTTTGTTGTGAATTGTGAGCCCTCCAGAGACAGAGAAGAGAGAGGGAGAAAGCACCCCCAGTGAGGCATTGTCATGTCACAATTTCTTCTTCATTTCTTTGTCCTGCCGGGATTTGGGGCACACATGCCCAGCATGATTTTTCAAGCCACCAAGGTGGAGATTCGAACCGCAGTTGGCCACAGAGAACCAGGCTTCCTTAATCATTAGGCTACAGAGGTGGCCCTGATCTTTCTTCCTTTTGTTTTTAAATTGACATGTAATAAGTGTACATGTTTTGGAGTATAACATGTCTTTTCAGCTCAAGGATACAGTTTGTTATGATTAAATCCAGGTAACTAGCATATTCGTTATCGCAATCATTTAGTATAATTTTGTGTTGGGAGTCTTTAAGATCTTTTTTTAAAAACCGTATGTATTCTGATATATACAGTAAATGGTTAACTATTGTCCTATTATACTTCGTAACACTAGAACATGTTCCTTTGTCTGCAATTTTGGTTCTGTTAACCAATACCCTTTTGTCAATTTAATTAACAGATCTCCTAAAAGTCCAATTGTATTTGCCCTAAATATTATAATAAAGGACTTGAGAGTCTGTGAAAAAGGCCATTTTTTTCTGGCTAAGTAAATTCTGGTTATCATGTTCACATATTAATATCAAGGTTCTGTCTATATTGGTTTTTGGACCAAAGGAGAATGGGGGAATGTATTGGGAAGGTTCATTTGACCTGACATATACAAAATTCATTTGGGAGTATTCTGGCTTATGATTATGATAAACACTGCTTGGAAGTGTGAGTAGTCATTTATAGGTGGCAGGTGAATGAAAAGCCTTTGGGGCAGCTATGAAAAGAGAAAACAACAGCAGTTTCAAATTTGAGCCCCAAGGGACAGGGATTGACTTGCAATTGGGCTGCTCCTCTTATAGACATAGGTGAGCAACAGCAGGGACTTCTATCACTGTCTTTGAGTTTTCTAAGTAATTATGTCTGGAATGTCTAGCTGGTATATAACAATGCTATACTTTAACTGATTTCTTAAAAAAAAAAAAATTGAGACCTTTATATTGTTTCACTGTTTGCAAAAATATTTCTGGGGAAGAACCAATGCAAAGTTTAGGAAAAGAAGATAAGATCTAAAGCACTCAAAGCCATTCAACATACTTTATTGTTTGGTGTCTGAGTTGCCAGCAAGTTATCAAGTACGACATTATGTATAGTGAATTAAATGATGATGACACGGCACTTGACTTCAAATAGCTTACTATCTCCTGAGGGAGGGGACTCTATTTGCCTCGTGTGATCATGAAGTAACAGAAGTTTAGATAGTATACTGTGTCAACATGGAGCAAAGCTGACCAGTCTTGCCTGGCTATACAAAGAGATTTCAGTAAAATATTTGTTTCCATATATAAAATCTTGCAGTTTTAACTTCAACAATCTTTTACAGGAAGCCAGACGATGACGCAGTTATAGAACACAGCACTCTGTGAGGCTGGCCCATATGACAAGGTTCTGAATTAATGTTGTGATACCTTCCTGAATAGGTGAGTCACGGACGTGCCCAGGAGCTGGGGCTGGGTAAGGCTGAGGATGGATCTGTGGCACCATAACCCTGTTAGGGGATACCAACTCTCCCACTCATGAAAGAAATGCATGTATTTATTTTTAAATGTTTTTACAAAGTAATCATTTATGCCATTACGGGTCTAGGAAAAGTTTGGCAATACTGAACAAAATAATCTGAATGTGTAAACATTCAAATTCCTTCCATTTAAACTAAAACATCAATCAACAAATATTTATATAAAAACTGAATTATAAATCTTTATTTATTTATGTTTTTTTAATCATCTACCCTTTTCACTTTCTCCAGTACTAGCTGGGATCCTGTTTCCTCATTTTCCTGTCCCTTAGCTTGATCTTCAGAACTAAAGGAAAGAGTAGGACTATCAAGGAAGGAAATAGGTGTTTGGATAATGTGTTATTTGGCAGTGGATACATTATCTAAAAAGAGGGGTTTTGGGGAACATGAAAGGTCCTTTGTGCTACATGTTGGGGTATGAACTTTACCTGGAAATGTTCCACTGAAAGACTTCAAGCAGGGAGAACCAGCAGTTAGCATAATGGCTATGTCGCTGGACTCCCACGTAGTCGACCACTGTTCGAGTCCCGGACCCGGTGGCTTAAAACTCACTCTGGGCGCGTGTGCGTGCGTGCCCAAGATCCCGAGAGAAGAATGGAGGAGAAGGGATTGCAGCGTGACCATCCCCCCTGGGGGGTGATTTCTCGCTTTCTGTCTCTATTTCTCTCTCTGTCTGGTGAGCGCACGTGCCCTGTAGTAAAAACCTCTCAAAAAAAAAAAAAAAAAAAAAAAAAGGCTTCAAGCAGGACATTGACAAGATCACATCAGTATTTCACAAATCTCACCATAACTGCGTAGAAGATGAGTGGAAAACTAATTTCGATAATGTGGAAGGGAAGTAATGAGGACCTGGAGGACCGTTACAGAAAGATCTCACTTGGCATAAGAGCCTAGATTCATCTGCTAGGGTGATTATAGCAAAGTACCAGAAACTGGGTGGCTTAAAGAACAGAAACTCCAAAGGTCCAGAGCCTAGACATTCTACATCAAGGTGTTGGTTGTTTCTAAGGGCTGTGAGATGTGATCTGATCTGATCTAGGCCTCACTACTTAACTTGTAATTGACCATCTTCATGATTGCATGACATTTTCCTTGTCAAACTTTCCCTTTCTGGCCCAGCCCAGGTTGTGCAGTGTATAACATACTGGATGGCAGTATTAGAAGCCACATAGTCAATCACAGGTTTGGGTGCCTGAGTGGTCCTGAAAGTATGTGTGCCCAGGACACTGTGAAACATGCTTTTCTCTCTCTTTTACACAAACACACACACACATCCTGTATTTAACATTTTTTAAATACCAGGACCAGCAGGTGGTACAATGGTTATATCACTAGAATCCCACATAGTGGGATATAACTCAACCATGGGTTTGAGTTCCAGACCTGGCAGTTTAAAACTCACGCTGGGTGCGTGTGCATGCATGCTCAAAAATCCCAAGAGGAAATGGAGGAGAAGGGATTTTAGCTTGGCCATCTTCCCTGGGGAGTGATTTCTCACTTTCTGTCTCTCTGGTGAGCACATGAGCCCCATAGCAAAAATCTTTCTTAAAAGAAAATATATAAATGAATAAATTAAATTTTAAAAGTCCCTTTCTTACAATGGCCCCCCTCATATTGGATTAGGGCTCACCCCAATGACCTCATTTTAACTTCATTACCTCTGTAAAGACCACATCTCCAAGTGAGACCACATTCTGCACTAATGGTGCTTAGGACTCCAGCATCTGAACTGTGGGGAGAAGGGCACAATTCAACCTAACAGAGACTGGCACTCAGGGATTAGGGATTAAATGGCTAGTCTGAAATCACAGCACTAGTCAGGATTGTGGTCTAGTTCTGAGACTCTGCCTGCTATCCTACAGGCGATCCTAGAACGCTCTGCCAGCCAGGTTGTGGTTATGTAAAAGGAGCTTCTCAAGTGCAGGTACTGCCATAAAAAATCAGTTATTAGCAAAGAGAGTGACTAATATCTTTTTTTTTTTTTTTTTTGAGAAAAATTTCAAATTAGATGACCGTTCTTAGGAACTAAATTGATTTTAATAGAACTTAGAAAGCATTTCTACTTCTCTTAAGGCAGGTATCATAAGGTAATTCAAAGTACTACACCCCAGCCCTCATTCATGCAGCATTGCTCAACGTTATCTAGTAGATGCTTTCAATGACACTCTAGGAGCATAGTTTAGCCAGAAAATAAAAAAGAAAGAAAAGCACGTACATATTTTAATTGTTAGAGAGTGTGTTTACTCACAAGAGAGAAACATACAGAGCAAGAGAGAGAGAGAGAATCCTCTAAAGGACTGTAGTCATGCCACAATTTCTTCTCCTTCATTGCTCTGCCATGTTAGAATATTGTGCACACGTACATACACATCTTGCATTTCTTTTCTATCTTTCTTTCCTTTATTTCTTTTCTTTTCTTTCCTCTCTTTCTCTTTCTTTCTTTCTTTCTTTCTTTCTTTCTTTCTTTCTTTCTTTCTTTCTTTCTTTCCTTTTTTCTTTTGTTTTCTTTTTCTTTCTATTTATTTTTTTCTTTTTTTTTTCCTTCATTTTCTCTCTTTCTTTTTCTTTCTTCTTTCTTTCTTCTATTTTTTAAAGAGAAATTTTGACTATAGGGCACATGGATTCGCTGGAGAGAAAGAGAGAAAGTGAGATATCACACACACACACACCCCAGGGAGAATGGCCATACTGCCATCCCTTCTCCTCCATTCTGCTCTCAGACTTTGAGCACATGTGTACACGTGTCTAGTGTGAGCTTCTAGCCTCTGTATCTGGGATTTGACCCTCAGTCAGCCATGTGGAAGTCCAGTGACATAACCACTATACTTCATGCTGGCCTCTACCCATCATGTTTTTTAGGCTTGGGGCTAGGATCTTAACAGTTACGTGGGATCTGGCTCCCCTAACCACTTGGCAATGGGGCCAGATCATACAGTTTGGTTTTGTTAGTTAAAATTCCATTTTTCTTCATGTGCAGAAAAAAGATAGACACAATGTTGCTTGCTTTCAAAATAATGTCATAATGCTGACATCATACTATTCAAAACAAACCAAGACAAGGACCAAGTAGAGATAATATAGAGCCTAAATTTGAGAACATATCTCAACTTTACTGATGCCATATGTCGACTCATGTGATAATTAATATAGCACTTATGATGGTGCTCAGATCCTATAAACCACTCAACAGACAATTACAACCACAGATAATTCAAATTATTCACTAGACTAAATTATTATACCACTAAATGAAACCTGTTTGGCTCTACTGAAAAGAGTTCATTACTCGAAGAGGTAGAACATTTTTATTAGTTGTCAGAATTGTTATGGCAAGGTCACTTACCTATTTTTTCAGTGAAAGAAAGTATATAATAACATTTTCTTGAAAGTGTATAACATTTTATACTTAGTAAGTATGAGGCTACACAAAAATGCCCCTAGAAAGACATAAGAAAAGTGAGCTTGTCCAAGGAGAAGTAAATCGTAAGAGCAACAAGTAATCGCTGAAAAAAGAGATGTGCAATCACTGGAAAAAGGATAGTTCATAGGTCACACAAAGTTGGGCTTAACTCTAATCCAATTTTTAACACAAATGTGCACACATAAACACAATACACACACATCATTTCAAAAAGACTACATCCATCAGAAGAGCAACTGGTCACCAGAGAAATAATATGAGAGTCATAGAGGCAGCTATTAGCAGAGCCCATTCTAAAGGGTATAGAAAGGCTCAGCCTTCAGCCGTCAGGTGTTTCTTAACCCGTATGACAAGTTTATCCCTCCTATGGCGATGGATGGAGGGGATGGCAACTGATGGATTTCACCGTGTTTCTTTTCTCCCATTGGTACACCTCTTACTTTGTGAGAGAGGTGTATGAAGCCATGACATATTTGATTCATTTAACTACTTTTTTGTTCAGATTTTATTCTCAAATCGTATCTTTCTGCTTATGATTTAGTTTCCCACATAGCTTGACTACTGAGAAAAAGTAAGTTAATCAAGACAACATAATGTTTAAGTCTATGATTGCTCTAATTCTAACTGCAAATTAATACACTGGCATTCTGGCATCTGCCCCTGAGACTTTCAAGCAGACAGGTAATCACAAGGAACTTTCTAAAGGCTCTTTTACAGGTAATATTATGGCCTTCAAAGGGAATAAGCAGCTTAGTCTATATTTTTTGTGGTTCTGTTGAGTTCTGGAAAACCTCCCCTTAGACGACACTGTGATCATCACCTTCTCTTTTTCTTTCCTATTTACTTCTACATTGAATAGTAAGAACGTGTTCTCATCAGTATATTTCTGTAAAGTTTTTTTCTTCCTCTCTTCTTAAGAGAAATATATCTAATGGCCCGAAAGCCAACCATACGCATTACATAAACCAAAATTATTCTCTTTAAAACACACACACACACAAAAATAGTTACTTTTAAGAACTTAAAGATCTCATTCAATTAACACTGAAGCTGTTTCATTGTAGAATGAATGTTGTGCCCTATGAGAAATACAATTTGCATTCCATTATTAATTCATATTCCTAAAATGCTTCAAATGGAAATGTCTTTAAGTGTTAAGTATTTTAGCTTCCTGAAGTCTTGCTATTTATCATTAATGCTTCATCAAGAAATGACTTTTTTTTAATAACCTAGTTTTAGAATTCCATCAATAAGTACAAAGCTTCACAATAGGTCCTTGAACTTCCATTCTCAATAATAAGTAACATTTATCTCTTTGTTTTATGCATGTTATATGGAATTAAAGCCCCCTGTAGAGACATTAGATTAGGGATTATAAAACCAATGTGCCATGCAATCATCATCCTGATATTTCCAAACTATCAACAAAGAATAGAAAAGGGGGCAGCTGGGCCCTGACCTACCATGTGGGACCATATTATGCAGCAGGGTATCTCTATAAGAGTCACTAACTAGACTGCCTGTGTAAAGTTAGATAAGGGGTAAGCTTAATGTTGAGAAAAATCTATAAATAATTATGCAGTTCACCAAGCAAGGTAACACTGCACCCTGCGGGGTCTGAATCAGATGACTCAGTATGTGAAGAAAAATATTTGTATTTAACTGGGATTTAATTTAGTTTCACATCCTCACTATAGGTTAATCTTCCCTAAAAGTAGGTCACTAAATTGGTAGTGTTTTGAAGTGTTAATTTCTTTTGCCAGGTCTGTCATGCCTGTGGACCAACTTTTGTAGTTTATAGTGTAAATCCACACTGATCCAGACTAATTTGAGGGGTTAATTCCATGGTGATCAATGAAAGAGCTAATATGAAGACCACTGTCTAACTGTTAACAAGAGGATTTTAAGTAAGGTTCTTCAAAACCTAATTTAATGAGAAGGAATTCATTTGTAATTAGCTCCATCATTTTAAAGTACGTGCTAAGTGTCTCCAAACAAATATTCTCTGAAGTTCAATATACATGTCTCACTTTTTAATTTTTTTTTTCATTAAAAAGTTGTTGTTTTTTTCTTTACAGATACTGTCCAGGAAATCTTCAGATCTACCCAGATTCGAAATTCATAACCCGTGAAGGGCTTTGAGGCACAGAGAGGATGGTAGGCATTTTATTGTGTCTTGTTACAAACAGATATCAGATAGCATAATCACCAGAGCTTCCTGAAACCTTGAAAGGAGTATCAATTTTTGTATTCTTCAAAAAGAAATATTCCCTGTTGTTTTTATTATTACCTTGCTAATTTCCCCATTTCTCCCAGCAGGGTCATGGTAAGAACAGGTAACAATATGAGGTCTGATGGTTCTGATGGTTGGTAGAGAGGTTTCAATTCAATTGACAAATGTACTCTGAAACATGAGCTCTCAAATTAATCTGATGACTCATCCCTCATAAGAGCCAATAAATATCTCAGTGCCTTTTGGCAATCTAAAGACATTTTTCTATAAACTAGAAAAAGATTTTAGTTTCCTGGGACAGTATTTGGCATAGGCTAACTTTACCCAAGGAAAAGCTATTCTTCTCTAGAATCATGAGGCAAACACATGATTGGTTCTGTATCATTAAACTAGAAATCTACAGCACAGAAAAGCATGTTGCAGGAGGAGAACTAAAGTTTATTGAGCAGCTGTTAAGGTAGTAACAGGATATTTATACAGGTAGTCTTATTTCATATTTACAAAGAACCTATAAGGCATATAGTGTCAACTTTCTTTCTTTTTTTTTTTTTTGGAGAGGTTTTCGCTATAGGGCGCGTGTGCTCTCCAGACAGACAGAGACATAGAGACAGAAAGCGAGAAATCATCCCCGAGGGGGATGGTCACGCCGCAATCCCTTCTCCTCCATTCTCGTCTCGGGATCTTGGGCATGCATGCACATGCGCCCGGCGTGAGTTTTAAGCCACCGGGTCCGGGACGCGAACCGCCGTCAACTACGTGGGAGTCCAGCAACATAGCCATTACGCTAACTGCTGGTTCCCAACTTTCTAACTTCCTTCAACAAACAAGGAAATCAGAACTACGAAAAATCATCTTGGCTCTAGTGAGAACAGAACAGAGAGAGCTTTGAGCTGTGCTCTTTACGCTGTGAAGTTTTCAACAGAATGAGTAGCGACCAGTCATGGTTGAACTCCTCCAAAGCTTCTGTTCTCCAGAGTTAATTTGTCTTTTAGGTAATAGACAAAAAGGGAAGAATGGTAGTGATACAAAGATAATCAGGATAATATCTATCTATTCATCTATCTTTCAAGATAAATTTTCTGGTAAATTCTGTTTTGCTTCACTATAATTTGATGACTGATTATATAACACATACATCCTGGAGAAATTTTTATATTGTGTTTATATTTAAAAAGTTGAAGCTCAGATTCTTTGTATTCTCCTCATCAGAAACAGTATCTGTGCCAGTGTACACCTGGTGCTAATTCTGCAATACAGTGCATGAGCCTATGTATGTGTCAATCTAGGGAAGTTTCTAAACTAATGTTTTCACCATGTCTTAATGAATATGTTTAGGACTTCTCAGTCAGAATCATTTCATAACCATAGATCTAGCAGTCAATGAGATTGGAAACAAAACAAAACCAAGTCAGTAGTCATGGGAATAAAACACCAGAGTCACCTACATTGCTTAATCCTGATCTAAGAATCATCTAATTCACATCTCAAGTTAGAGGGGTTTTATTATTTTTTTAAAGACTACCAAATACATTTTTCTTTTACTGTGTTGGTATTTAGGTACAGGTTAAATAGATGATCCAATGAAATGAACCTTCAAAGAAGTTAGATGAGTCCACCTATGGATATGCACGCTGCATGTGACTATAACACAGGTGTCTACCATATTGATGTACCCAAGCTTTGGGCCTTCAGAACACTGGAAATAATTTTTGTGCAGTTCTTCAAATAAAAGTGATTTTAGTCCCCTTTCAAGAGAAGAAACTTCAATATTGCTATGGATACAAAGAACTTCATAAAGTTCATGGAAAAATAGAGTTAAAATAATGAGTTTATTTTGATGCAAAAGAGTTTGAAATCCATGCCTAGTTTTTCATGATACACATTTTTCCTTGTACTCTTTGAAGATCTCTCATATGTGGATTTTCTGTTGGCCTTCATGTTTTCTCCTCAAATTTCAAGCTTTCCTGAGGTTTTTTTTTTTTGTTTGTTTTTTGTTTTTTTTAATTTCTGCCCTGTGTCTCACTTCTTTATGCATGCTCTTAGTCCAACTGATGATTCATTTCCTCAACAAAACCCTGTCAACAAAAGCTTGTTATGTGGATGAATTCTTTTATAACCTGAGAGTGGTAAAAATATTTCTAACAATGAGTCAAATTCTAGAAGCAAAAAAGGAAAAAAAAAGAAAATAGATAAATTTAACTACATAAATTGTTTTGTATATCAAGACACATACAAACACATACATATACTATATCACCTTAGCAAAGTAAAAAGACAAATAAAGCAAATTAAAAACTAGGACAAAAATATTTGTAATTTATATCACAGGCAAAAGAGTAATACCCCTAATATGTAAAGTATTCCTAATAGAGAGAGGGCCAGACAGGGATATTGCAACAGTCTGCAATTCTGGACTCACCTGGGAAAGGCCCAGGTCATGTGCCAAAGCCTTCATGTGCAAATTGGATGTGTACAAGCATTGCCATGATCCAGGCTGGCTGAGGCTAGGATGGATCATGGCAACAAGATGCTGTCGGGGTGCTGTATTTCACACATGTACATGTATGCACTCATGGAACAAATGAATAAAAAAATGTGAGAGAAATTAAAAAAAAGAGAAACTAATCAATAACAATAGAATAATCAATAAGAGATATAGATTTAAAAAATCACAAAAATAAGTGAATGCATGTGACTCTCAAAAATATAAAAAGTGCTCAGTAACACCCAAAATGTGATAAATTGATGTTTGTAGGGATAAGGCTTCCTATCTAACAGACTGGCAAAATTTTAAATTTTGTTATTATCTCTTAGTGATGTAAAATCCATAGTGTAAAGGACTATCCACTTTCATAAATACATAAATTTCCAGGAGAAAAAGAGAGTGAGTAATTGAAAGGGAAGCTGTAGAATAAAAGAAATTTAAGAACTACACCAGTCAATTGCAATATGTGATTGCATTTGATTGCAAAAGACTTCTTCATAACCTAGTTTTAGTATTCCATCAGTTAGTACAAAGTTTCACAATAGGTGCTGAATTCCATTCTCAATAGTAAGTAACATTTATGTCTTTGTTTTATACATGTTATATGGAATTAGAGCCCCCAATAGAGACATTACATTGGTGATTATAAAGCAAAAAAAGTATAGAGACAAATAAGACCTTATAAAATATTTCAGTCTGAAAAATTTAAAAACATTTATGAAACAATCAAGAAAAATTGAAAACTGACTAGATAATTATGAAAAGAAATTGTTGGTAAAATGTGTAACAATGTCATTTTTTCTCAGTGCATATAGTTTAGAGAGACACTTAAATATTTATGGATAAATGATATGATGTTGGCATTTGCTTCAAAGTAATTGAAGGCAGGCAGGCAGCTGGAGATGAGGTAGTATTTATAAAATTAAATTGACTATGAGTTAATCATTGTTTAACTTGAGTGATAATTTAATTATATTCATCTCCACTTTTGTATATTATTGAAATTCTCCAAAATAAAAAGTTTTTAAGAGTGTCAAAGCAATATATGTTTAAAATAAATACAGTTGGTTGAATATACAGTGTAGATGTAAATATTTTCAGTTGCATTAAAATAGATGTCTATACCAAATTTGAAAGTCTGAAGGCAGAAACAAGGTTTATTTTTTTAAGACTACACAATAAACAGTTTCTAGCTCAAGATCAGGCTCCCTGTTCTTTCCTGTCTCCAGGTCACTTCTGTCATAGACTCTCCCTAGGTATTTTCTTGTCTTTCTTTCTTCAATCCTCTCCTTTCCTTACTCTCTTTTTATTTTATTCGGAGTTCTACAAGTTCTTCTCTCAGCAGCAATTTTAGGAAATTAATTTTTTAAATGCACCACAGTGAAATTTTCTTTCTTTTTTACTCTTGCTAATTGAGGGACTAACCAGATTACCATCTTTACTTGCACAAAGTGACTTTGAAATTCTTTCTTTTGATGAAAGTAGTATCTCTTTAGAATTTAGGTCCATCTCCCTGTGCTATATGGTCATTGTTTTATTTAGTTCATAGATGTATATTCCAAATATCATTAGACATCATTGAGCTAACCATGCTTATAGCAGAAAATTTATTTGTAAGAAATAAATTGTATTGTTTTTATTTAAAATTTTTAGTGTTTAAATATTCATTTTATTCGCTTAGAAAAATAAAGAAGATAGATGTCAAAATACATAATTCATAAGAATATGTAAGAAAAATATATGCCCCAGACAATTATATTAAGTGCTTTTGAAATAAAAAAGCATCAAATAGCAAGATAACATATAATAAAGTTCTCATCTCTTTTTGCTTTAATTTAGAAAAAAATCATTTTGTTTTTACCATTTTATTCTCTCTATATGTTCTCCTACTTCTTATTGAGACCTTATAACTCCACAAGTTTTAATGCACTAGAAAACTTTTAAATAACTTTATACGAAAACTTTCTATCTGTAGCAATTTTTGTATAGTGCAGAATTATTCTTAACTACCATATTAAAAGGTATTCCTTATTAATTCAGCAAACATTTGTTGAGTTCCAAAGTACGAGTTGCAGGTGATACTGAAGTATCCTTTTTCCCTATAATCCTAAAGATCTTTTGGCAAAGTCCCATCTCTTTCTAAGAGTGCACAGCTATAAAATGCAATTCTAGCTTCCCTGTGCTTTAGTAGATGGACTCAAGAAGATAGAGTAGATTTCTTTCTATTTATTTAGTTCATGAAGTTATTGAATATTTCGGGTTTCATTTATCTCACAGAAGTATACCATTTACTTCTAGTGAGCTATTCATTTATTTTTAGGCTGGACAAGAGTTTCTATACTGCTCCTGGAAAAAGAGTAAAATGTGTTCAACAAAAGATCTCCAAATCCAAATGCAAACTTAAGCCCTAAATTATTACTTAGTTTAAATACAGGAGCATAATGGCCTTGGAAAGGCTAAATATAGACAGGACTGTCATTTTTAGAAGCCAGAAACACCCTGGTAACATTAGGAAATGCTCAATAATAAGTTTGCTTTGTGATGTCATGTGTCCAATATAAAGTACTGTCACTTGATAAGTCTTGAAACGTGAAGGTACTTTTAAAAGTTCGTGGAAAATGGCATTAAAGTATAGGTTTATTTTGGTGCAAAAAATTGGAAATCCATGTATAGGGTTTTTTTTTTTTATATTACATATTTTCCATGAAGTTTTTAAAGGGCCCTTCATACATGTTCATTGCAGCACATGGAAGTTTCTTTCCACTATGCACGACTCCTTAGTTGAATAGTTACTAAATTTCCTACTGTAATTGAATGTGAAATGGGAAATTTAGCCTAATTCCTTTTTTTTCCTGGAAGCAGTTCTTTTTGAGAACAGCACACCATTTAGTTAGTTGGTTTGGAAAAGAACCCAGTAACTTTTTATTGAACCCTTTCAAACACAATAGCACATTATTCCTAGTTTCTCCTACTCTGAAATATCTGACTTAATGCAAAAACTCATGTCACACATTTTAGTCCTGGGGGAATTACTGTGACCCTCCCCCCTTTGGGGCATTATTTTCCTGTGCCTTCCCCTTTCCAGATTGTTGGCTATTTCTTACCAGCTTCACTCTTGTAAATCCTCGTTCTTGCAGAAGCATGCCAGCTGTCTACTAAGGATGCATCTAATCTTGGCCCCTATCTGTCATTTGGCCTTTTTAAAATGGTCCCACTTAAAAGTGTTGTGTAATAAAAATAAATAGGTTTGCCTCCCTGAGTGCTATGACTCACCCTCATTAAAGCTACTGCTGCTTAAAGGACACTGACTTTACCTTTCTCTTCGGAGTTTAAATAAAAGCTAACACACATACTTTCCAGTGAAGTTAGAGACAGGGGTTCTAATATTCTAGGCAAAACATATTGATGGATTCCATAAAATACGCATCTGTTAGTAAAGTGGAACCAAACTACACACAACTATTCTATCCAATATTTGAGTTTAATATCAATAATCTGAAATGCACACACTTTCAAGAACTGGCTTCTTCAAAATTTCTTCAACTGTGCATTCTGGGTTTTTATTATCCTGAACAGTTGATATTTTCATTACTTTTCTTTCTTGTGGTCATTTTCTCCTTTTACACTGTTTACATTCCCCTCATAGCTGCTACTACTTCTTTGACAAAAAGTCCGAAGTGCAGGATGCATTTCTTCTTTTTCATATGTTCAAATTTCTGTAAATAGTGTATGTGTTAGACCTCATTTTTAAAGATTATAACTTACCGGGCCAGCCTTGCAGTCTAGTGGTTAAAGGAACCAGATCCTACATGGCCAACCACAGATCAAATTCCAGTACCAGGGGCTTGAAAAGTGTGACAAGTATAAGTGCATGCCCCAAATCCCTGATAGGACGGAGAAAGAGAAGAAAAGGGATTAAGGTGTGATCACGCCCCAGTAGAGGGTGCATTCTCCCTCTCTCATCCTCTGTCCTTCTGTCTCTCTCTGGCAAGTGCATGCACTGTCCACCATGAAAATAATTATAAGTTACTTAGCACTATCTTACAAATATTTTATAGGTATTTTCACTGGTTTACTCAGAATTTTATCTGAGCAATTTATTTTGTAAAGGAATGATGTGTGCCAAAGGGAGAAAGATCTATAAGAATTAGGCTTTTGCTCATTTGTTCTGTGTATCCCTACAATATATTATACAGTTCATCCTAGTAGACTTTCAAATATATAATTTATATGTTGACCACAGATTAGTAAAAATAAATGTAAATGTTTAGTATTGATAAAAGTGAATACGGTTAAGAGACCGTACAGAAATTTTGTTTTTAAAAGCAGCTTTAAAAAAATAATAAAAGAATTAAAATCTTACCATAAGCAAAATCAACTTCTTAATAAATTTAATTTCTATTATCAAGCAAACGTACCCACCTTAAAACCCTGAATCCTTGGCCAAAGGCATATGGGCAAGCCACTTGTTTAAGTAGCCTGCAGTAATCTCTGGCTGTCATCTGCCAGTTGTTACACATCAAAGCTATTTGATATAGCTTGTGCTTTCTAAAAGGAAAGCTGAGAGGTTGACTGACAATTTGCATCAATGGCCAAGTTTGCACTTGGAGGGCAAAATTATAGGGTTTAAATATTGCACAGCAGGAAGTAAATTAAATAAAAGAAATTAGAAATTATAGCTTTACACATTAAAGGTCAGGGTTCTGTAATAGAGAGTTCCTTGGGTTCACTGATTTTCTCTGTCCATTTACTTGGCTCTGAGAAGTTCTTTTAAAATAAAAAGTTAAAATTCAAGGTGAGCTGTTACCACCTATTTTGCATAATAATCGGTATCTTTCTAAGAAGAGGATTGGTCAAGGTGTTAGTGTTTCCTCAGAAAATTTGCAAAGGGGCACGCACTAATGCTCAACCTCAATGTTTCCATAGTAATGTTGCAAATTTCCATTTCGATAATAATCTCTTTAAAATGACCAGTTATGAAAGTGTGCTTTTGCAGTATATATTTCAAATAAAAATATGTTGTCGTAGATTTGGAGGTCTGCAAGTTTATTTCCATTCCCCCTTTAATAAAGAGTACTATACATGACTCAACTTTAATACATGCTTTAGCCAAAGGAATAAACGAATGTTCTTACTTCACTCTTGCATCACAGAGAAGCAGAACAGAAGATGAAACAAAGGCATATGATGGTAACTCTTAGAGAAAAATTGTGCCACACAGTTAAACAAGCTGAAATTTTATTCAAGGCTATTAAAGCAGAGGTCAAGATTAATGCAAGAGAGAAGGACTGAACTTAACTCAGGCGAAACAGAAGGCAAAAGAGTTTGTAAGTGCTAGGGTGAGTTGGTGGACCAGTACTAGAAGATATTAGCGAGGAGGTTGGTTAGTGTGATTAGGTCCTGTGTTTGCTCATTAGCAATTATCTAAGTTAGGCTCCTAGCCTCCTAAAGAGACTTGGGAGGTAGGAGCCCAGCCTTTCTAGAAGATTACATTTCAAAGAAATGATTCTCCAGTACTTGAGAAAGATATTTCTCAAGGTTGTAAAATTGTAAAGAGACTGGGAGAAGACTTACATCTCAAAGAGGCAGAGAAAGCATTCACAATTTCAAGGTTTATAAAATAAATGCACTAAGAAAAGTGAGGTCAAGGGCTTATAGTGCAGAGGAAAGCTGTCTTAAGTTCAGTTTACTGAGGGGAATGCGAAGGTTGCTTTGGGCAACAACTTTCAATGGAGCAGGAGAAAGAAAGTGGTCTCTTTTCAGGAACAAGGAAAAGCTATGGATTACAGACAGTAAATACCCAGAATTCCAGAAACAATTTATTTGATGTATCTTTATTAACTAGGCACTTACAAATATTTTGGCACTTACAAATATTTTGAACGAAGGAACAAAAGTATGAATTGATTAATTAATTAACTAATTACTTAAAGAGTCCCCAGACGCTGATGGCACTATTTATAAGAATTTATCTTGAAAGGTTCCTTGTCTTTCTCTTTCCTGTAAATGAACTATGATTAAAGCATGACAATATTCATAATTTAGATGCTACAAAAGAAACCTAGAATTACTTCCTGCTTTTATTTTTAGTTCATTAAATTTCTGTGGATCTTGTTTTCTGAGAGTAAGAGCAGGTAATGACTGAGTAGCAAAAACACATGTATTCTGGAACAAGCAAAGTAGGGGTCTATTTCAAGTAAGTACAGTAACTCCATGAAGATACGGTACAAACTTAAGATGGTGAATACCTACAGGTAAGTTACAAAATGTTTCTCAGGCTCTGTGAAAACTTCTAGACTAATAAAAGGTTCTGAACACCTAACCCAGCACGTTGCACAGTGAAGACTAATACATTTTTCTTAAGGAAAATACTAATTAAGCCTACTCTAGTGCCACTATATCCTACATGCTTAGATGAATAAGATATAGTTTCTGTCTTTTAGCAGTTAACAGTAGAATATAAATTTTAGCCAAATAAACAGAGATGGTATAATTAATGCAACTTGAGAGGGTATAGAGGAACACTTAACCCCTGATAATATTACTATCATATATGCATAAACTATATTCTGTTATGCATCATTCATTCGAAATATATTTATTGACTACCTAATATGCATTATGCACTCTTCTAGGTTCTGGGGATTCAACAGTAAACAAAATAGATAACATTTCATAGATTTGTACATTATTGTTAAGTGTATCAGACAATGAGCAGCCAAATGTGTAATATTCTGTCAGGAAATGAGATATGTAATGGAGAAATTAAAGACTGGAAAGAAGACAGAGTAGCAGGAAAGTCCTGTTTTAGATAGGGTGGTTTTCAAAGAGGCAAGCTTCAAGCAGATATTAAGATAAAATAAGGAAAGCAGTCATGCCAGTACATAAAGAACATTTCAAGCTAAGTCAGCATCAAGTGCAAAAATCCTGGGGTGGGAGTCTATTTGGCATCCATCAAAATAGCAAGAAAGCCAGTGTGAATGGAGCAGAGGGAAAACCAAAAAGACTGGAAAGAAGTGAACTAGAAGAACTAGCCAATGAAAATGCTATATAAGAAGCTTGTAAAAACCATAGTAAGGATACAGAATTTTATTGTGTACATGATAGAATGCCAGTGGAAGTTGTTGAGCGAGGAAACAATGTGATGTGCTTTCACTGAATTCATTCAAGGCTAGAGTGGAGCTGGGACATTAGGCAGGGAAAGAGTTCTTAAGGTAAAGGGGCATAATCTTCATGTGGAAAGACACATAAGGATTAGGAAGGTGAGTAAAGCCATCTGGGTTTCAAGGAATGGGCTAGAAAAGTGGCAAGTAGAAGGACTAACACATGCACTATGGCGTCTGGAAGGAATGCAGTGCCATGTTAGCCTGGCAGGGTTGTTTTACCCAGTGCCAATGCCTCAAGAGGCAGGCTGCCAATGATGCAAATAGCTTCAAAGCTGAGTTTTTACATAAAAATAAAATAAAATAAAATAAAATAAAATAAAATAAAATAAAGGAACCATTTAAAAAATTTTTTGGGGGGGTGGGGACGGCTCTGAAATATAAATAGGAGAAACTTTATCAGGACCAGCAGATGGCGGAATGGTTACATCAGTGGACTCCCATGGAGTTGATTACCGTTGAGTCCCGAACCTGGCAGCTTAGAACTCATGCCGGGCACATGAACATGCATGCCCAAAATCCTGAGAGGAGAACAGAGGAGAAGGGATTGCAGCATGGCCAACCCCCCGGGCAGTGATTTCTCTCTTTCTTTCTGTCTTTTCTCTCTCTCTCTCTCTCTCTCTCTGGCAAGTGTACAGCAAAAATATCTCTCCTAAAAATAATAAAATAAAAAGGAGAAACTTAAAATAAGTAAATTATTTCTTTCATGAGTGATAGAGAAACAGACATAGATACAGTATTACCAATAGAGACAAGAAGCCACAATCTATCCCTACCTTTCGACCACCCCAGATAAGAGTGGGCCCAATACACTCAGAGAGGTCTCTATACTTGAACTAAGAACCTTCCCATAGGAGATTGCAAAACATCACATTTTACCACTGTGCCACCAACTGCCCCAAAAGGAGTATATTTTTAAATCAAGTCAATAAATAATTATATTAAAATTAGTTAAAAATAAGGGCCAGCAGGAGGCATGGTGGTTAGGGGCACTGGACTCCCACATGGCTGACCACTGTTCAAATCCTGCACCTGGCAGCTTGCTTTCTCATTTTCCCTCTCTCTCTCTCTCTCTTTCACTGTCTCTCTCTGGTCAAAATAAAAATAAATAAAGTTAAATAAATGAATTCTTTTTAAAAAAATAGAATGTAGGCACCACAAAAGTAGAAACTTACCTGTTTTGTTCACTGAGGTATTTTAGTACCTAAAACAGGCCCTATCTTGTAACATTTGATAAGTGTTTACTAAGTAATTTTTTTTCTTTTTTTTTTTTTTTTTTTTTTTTTTTTTGCTCATGCATTTTACCAGAGAGAGAGAGAGAGAGAGAGAGAGAGAGAGAGAAAGAGAGAGAATCCCCCAGTGGGCCATGGTCACACTACAATCCTTTTTCCTTTATGTTTCCACCCCATCAGGATTTGAGGCATATCTATACACATGCCTAAAGTGTTTTTTCAAGCCACTGGGCCTGGATTCAAACCTCAATTGGCAATGTGGTATCTGCTTCATACGCACAGCATTTAACCACTGTGCTAGTGGGCCACCCCCCTGAATTAATAGATTTAATTCAATCCTGTTAAAAGTGGCATTATGTGAACCAGTCAATTACAACTCTGCTGAAATCTTATGCCCTTATTTGTAAATTATTTTTAATATAGAGTATTTACTGTGATATATCTACAATACAACTTTCCAAAATATTATCCTCAGGGCCTGTGAGGTTTTAAACAAGAATCTGTGTTCTGAAAACCAGGAAGTAGTTAGAGAGTATATTGTGAATGAGTGAAATAGTAAGAACTGAATCTAGTATTGTCCTCAGGAGCCAGGCTGTAGAGGGCTTTCTGATGTCCAGAGAGAAGTATCAGCTTCATCCTGGAAGAAATGCAGAGCCGCTAAAAATACTAAAGGGGACAGGTAGTAGCACAGTGGGTCTATGCAGAAAAGGTCTTGAGTTCGTGTCCCAGGAACTCCCTGAGCACACCAGGCATGTGTGCTCATGAGCTGGTCTGATTGAGACTGGTAGTGGATTGTGACTGAGGACTCAATTGGGGATGCTTGTCCCTCTGTCTTTCTCAGTTTCTGCCTCTCTCTCTCTCATGAAAGAAATAAATGAATACACTTTAATTTATATATTAAGAATGGAAGTCAGAGTCACATCTTCAAAGGGGCATTCTGGTTTCACTTTAACAACGGATTTAATTAGAATAAGACATGGGTAACTGGAGACAAGGTAACTTCCTATAGTTGACACAATCTGAGGCTAAAAACAGTATGGATTGCTCTATCAGGTCATGTCTATTATGATAATGAGAAAGGAACTGATTAAGTTTACTAAGGAGATAGTATTAGCAGGAATTAGTAACTAATTGGTTGTATACATAGAGAGGAAAGCTTTATGCATGCCTCTTGGGTTTGTAGCTGAATCACAAGGTGAATAGTAGTGCTTCTCCCAAAGAGGGGAGGGAATAAAGAAAATGTTTATCAGATTAACTGATTGATTAATGAGATGAAGCTTCTAACGCATCTCCAAAATTTAGCATCAATTAAGCCTTGGATAAATTACTTAAATCTCATTTCCATCATGTGTAAAAAACATAGGTATTTGTATGTACTTGGCCTGACTAACAAAGATAACTTTAAAAAATAAATCTAATAGTGTATTTCCTAACTTCAAAGGTATTTACCTTTTCATACATAAAAATTTGCATTCTATAAAGCATAATTTTAAAAACGAACCTTAAACCCACAATAAATATTTTAAAAATTATAAATAATGTTAAATCAGTGTGCTTTTTTTTATTCATGATTCATTCTCATGACTTTTATTTGACATCTTCTTACTTTAAGAATCAGTTTTTTATAGGATAATATCTTTGTCTTGACTGATATGCACTATATTCATGCTGGGGAAAAAAACATGATCTGTACACTGTAAAGATACATGGTGATTAAATGTAAATAATAAATTTTAAAAATAATAAAAACAAAAAATGTGTTTTCTACAAATATTCACATATCCCTAAAAAAGATATAACAGAATTTTTCTTGTTTTTGAGCTTTATTATAATATGTATTTTATGCACCTTGCTTTTATTCATTTAATATTATCTTATCTTTTCATTACAACCATAGGGGAAGAATTGGGTGGAAGAGCAAATAAAACTAGAAACTACTCAGATGTTCAAAAACAGAAAAAGGATAAATTGTAATATATTCTCCCAAAGGAATATTATCTACAAGGAAAAATTATAATTGAATATAACAATAAAGAATATCAATAACCTACCTTTGAAATAGCAAGAAGGTATGCAAAGATAATAAATAATACTTTCTAAAAACTATGTAGTCAAAAGTAATTAAAGGTTCACTAAGAACAGTCCAATTATAAACCAGGAAGGAGGTTCTGTGATGAGAAGGAATCTAGTTTGAGTTCTTCATGAGATTTTCGCTTTTACCTTTTTGTTCTTCTCCTTAAAGTTACTTGTTTCCCTCAACCACAAGCTGCCAGGAGTATCTGCTCTGCCTTCTCATATATCAAGAAGTATTTCTACATGTAACAGGCTTCAAAAACTAGCCAGTTTGGGAACCAGCAGTTAGCGTAATGGCTATGTCGCTGGACTCCCACGAAGTCAACTGCAGTTCACATCCCGGACCCGGTGGTTTAAAACTCACGCCAGGCACGTGTGCATGCGTGCCCAAGATCCCAAGAGGAGAATGGAGGAGAAGGGATTGCGGCATGGGCATGAATGCCCCCCTGGGGGGTGATTTCTCACTTTCTGTCTCTGTCTTTGTTTGTCTGGCAAGCGCACGCGCCCTATAGCGAAAGCCTCTCAAAAAAAAAAAAAAAAAAAAAAAAAAAAAAAAAAAAAAAAAAAAAAAAAAAAAAAACTAGCCAATTTGTTTAAATTTGTTTATTTTGTACCACTCAAGGACAAATATCTATTTCATTAAGTTAAAACATTACCTGAATCAAATCATGGTATATTTATTATCCTATTTCAATAACTGTGTGTGTGTGGAGGGGAGAGAAGGGGGTTGCTACTGCATTCAATTTTTTTTAACTTTTTAAAAATAAATTTTATTGTGCTTATTGAGGTTTACAAAATGTTATGAGATACAGAGATACATACAGCTACGTATAGATTAGCATCTGTACCATCTCACCTTTGTGTGGTAAGAAGAGCTAAACTCTGTTTCACAAAAACTGCTACATATTTCTTAACCTATTTTTTCATATTTTGTATCAATTAAATGTTTTTTCTCTGTTCCTTTCCCTCCTTCCTCCTATTTCCCACACCCGTTACCCCCACACCCTGCACAAGCTCTAGTATCTACAGTTGCCCTCCCTGCTGTTATACCTTCTGATCTTTCCGTCTCTGCTATTCTGGTTTTTTTAATAAGCAAAAACATCAACTTCTTGTTTCAATAGATCAATTTTTTTTTAACTATCAAGAATTTTTACATGCCCTAAGTTTGATCTAGAACTATAGAATTAGTGGTTTAAGTTTATTTATTTATTTCTTCCATGAAAGAGAGAGGCAGAATGGTAGAGACTAGTTGAGACTGAGAAGGAGACAGAAAGAGATAAGCACCCCAACAGGGTGCTGACACCATGACCCACCCCCGATTTCAGGCAGTTCAGATCACAGGCATGCATGCCAGCATACAGGGGAAGAACCCTGAACCGGAAATCAGAGCCTTCCCTTGTGGGTTCAGTCGAGGTACTGCTGTGCCACTACCTGGCCTCAAGTTCTGTTTTGTCTTGTTTTTCATTCTAAGACCTATAAATAATTCCTATTAATACCACATAATTAATTATATGAAGCTCAGGTTTTAGAAACAGATGTGTCTGTGGCTAGGAATAATTCTGTTTGATTTCAATCTTTCCCTTCCTATATCTTCAGTGTTTGAGCAGAATGACATTGATTGCAAAGACGCGCCAGTCTAAGTCAACACAACTTCGCTTCAACCCAGCCATTGTAAAAAGGTCAAGTTTAACTTTCTGATGGAAACACAAAGGAGAAAGTCTTGTTTAAGCTTCCGTCTCGACCTAAGAAGTGTATTCCTCATCCAAGACATGACTTTGAGTTTACTAGTCTCACAGCATTGCTTCACTTGTCATCTATCTATGAATGCTTTTATATCTTACATGATATAAACAATTATGCATCACATTATAGTTACAATTGTCTTGGTTCATTTAAAACACATTCTAAGGGACCCGCAGATGGCATAATGGTTACATCAGCTGACTCCCACATAGTCGACCATGGTTCAAATCTCATACATGTTAATTATTACTAGTATAAATAGAGAGTTATTCTGAGAGCTTTGAAGTTAAACTGTGTAACCTATGAGGTAGGTACTCTTGTAATCCACATTTTGCAAGTGAGGAAACTGAGGCCCAGGGAACTTCAGTAATGGTTTCAAGATCACACAGTTCATGAATATTGGAACTCCTATTCAAACTTATGGAATCTGACCCGTGTCCCCATTCTTATGCCTTAATTTATATTACCTTTAGTAAATTGTTATATAAAATGAGGCCACTTGAAAGTTCATCTAGTAATCCAACCCTAAGAAAATAGTTTGAATTTGGTTACTTTGAAAATTAATCTTCAAAATTTTTTGTCTTGCTTTTATTAAAGAGATCTTTTTTTTTTTTTTTTCTATTAGCACCGCCTGTTAGCACCTTCTAGCTGAAGGACCAGCATGTGGGCCATTCTTAACTATTTCTGTTATCTTTAATCTGATATTGCCTATCTCACACTCAGAAGTTCCTTGAAAAGATAAATGAAGGATAGGAAATGACTGATAGGAAAAATTGACAAATTAAAAGAAGTACTGAGGGACTACCAGATGGTGTAATGGTTACATTGTTGGACTAACACGTAGTTAACCCTGGTTCAAGTCTTAGACCCGAATGCTTAAAACTCACGCCAGGTGTGGGTAAGTGCATGCCCAAAATTCTGAGAAGAAAATGGAGAAGGGACTGGGGCATGGCCATCCCCCTCAAGGGGTGATTTCTTGCTTTTTGTCTCTCTGTGTCACTGGTCAGCCCTCATGCCCTATATCAAAAATCTCTCTTAAAAAAAAAAATGAATAACTAGATGCTTTGGATTGAAATATTTTTGGCCTGATTAATCTGATGGGCAGCTTTTATCGATTAATTCTATTGACTCTTAAAAATTATTAATTTAATTATCTTGCACCTTTGAGTCATACTATCAAAGATCATTTTACGATTATTTTAACAGAGTCCAAAAATTAAACTTGAAAATAAGTGTACAGAGCATTCTGGTAACAACATAATATCTAAGACTGCATGACCAAATTTTATTGAAACATGAATATTTTCAGCAGATATTATAGACTATGAAAATATTAAAATACAAATGGTCTTTAACATATTCATGGAAAATGTGATTTCTGAAAAAACTATATGGATTTAAAATTCTTGCACCAGAACTAACTAGAACCTTAATTCTGTTTTTCCATAAACTTTTTAAGTCCCCTATATATTTTAAAATATACTAGATGATTCCCACTGAAAGCTAGTTTAAAGAGTATGAAATTTTCCAATGAAGAAATATTTAAAACATTTATTACTGTGTCCAAAATAACTTTAGAATGGGTGAAATATGGCCAAATTTTCATCCTTAAAATACTTCAGTGGAGAAACACATGAGGTAAGCCTTTATAAAGTTCCTGTCTTTATTACCTGCTACTTCCAGATATATAATACATGTAAGGGAGGGATGTCGGATTCCTGCCCCACCAATCACTGTATAAAAAGCCTGGACCACTTATCACAATGGGTTCATTCTTTCAGTTAATATTTACTGAACACCCAGGATACAAAGACTCCCCACTAAGTGCCCTGTAAATAACACATTGCATGTGCATATGGTACTATAAAGTGCTTCCAGCATTCACAAGTGCTGTCTTGCTTTGAGTTACAAGATAGGCGACATTGGTGTCCTTTTTCACATATCAGATGTGGAAATAGGCCCACCATAGTTAATTATATTATCCCCAGAGACAGAAGTGGTGGCAAAACTAGAGCTACAAAAGCAGTAATAGTAATAATAAAAAGGAGAAGGAAACAGGCCAGCCTGATCCTCACTGAAATAGCCCATCAAAAGGTTCTGCTTCATAAAAGTGCTCATTTTAACACAACGTTAAATGGCTTGGCCATACAGGAAATACACACCAAACTCACTTTATCATTAAGGACTGTTTCCTTTGATTAATACAGACCAACTTCCTATAGTAATACTGTTTTAAAATATGGTTGGTATATCATGCTTTTTCTCTCTTCTTGCATAAACTTAATTGAAAAAACAAGCTTCACTAAAGGCACCCTAGGAATAAATAGGGTATGTAATGAGTAACCATTATACATGATTTCTTCACTCATGTGGAACCCCTATAATCCACTAATGAGTTCACCACTTGTGAGGTACTAAGGCCTTTTGTTTCAACTAGGTTAATCATATTTTATGACCAACCATTATGTCTCTTCTATTCATGTGCACTATTCTTTCATCGCTAGGTAAGTGTTCATACTTTATGGTCCAATTTATTATTTGGCTGCATCTGAAAATCAAGCCTATGTGAATATTTTGTTTGATATGCAAAATATACTAAGTTCCTGCTACTTTCAAAAATGTATAATAAATTGCATAAAAAGGCATACTTTAGGAAAAGCAGGAAATTGAATAGGGAATTCTTAAGCTTTTCATCCACATTGTCAACACACTATGCAAAAATTCACTGAGCCCAGTATTGATGATGATAATAGATACTGTTTATTAAGCATCATCTCTGGGCTTTATTGCTTTTTCTTTCTTTCATAATTGCCAGAAGGTTCATGCCCTTTCCAAAGAGAGAGAGAGAGAAAGAGAGAGAGAGAGAGAGAGAGAGAGAGAGAGAGAGAGAGAGAGAGAGAAAGGGAGAGGGAAAAAGGATTCCGTAGTGGAGCATGGTGGTACCGCAATGCCTTCTCCTCTATCCATTTCTCCATCCTGCCACAGTTTGGGCACACAGCACATATGCTCACATGATTTTTGTTTGTTTGTTTGTTTTATTGTTATTTTAGGTGTTTGCTATATGGCATTTGCTAAAGAGAGACAAAGAGAGGGAAAGTGAGAAATCTACACCTCTCCATCCCCGGAGGAAGGGATGCTAATGCTACAATCCCTTCTACTTCATTCCCCTCTCAGGATTTTGGGCAACTGTGGCCAGTCCTGTGGGAGTTGAGTGCCTTTACCACCATGCCACCTGCTGGCTCTGCCTAACACGTTTTTTTAAGCCACCAGGTCTTGACTCCAACTGCAGCAGATCATGTGAGACCCAACTCTCTTTACTAGGTTATGAGGCCAGATCTGAGCTTTACTCTTTATATATACAATTACATATTCAGTACATTATGTATTAATTTTTATTATTATTGCCATTTCATAGCTGAGGAAACAGGTTCAGCAACAGTAATTTTTCCTTATCACAGAATGGCAAACTTGAGCTTTCATTGCATCATGAACATACTGTGTGCTAAATCTTAGTTTTCCTACCTGTACTCCTTCTATCGAATCAGACCAGCAAGCCAAGATTCTGTATTAATTTCTACTCCATCATCTCTCCAGTTTATTTATTCAATTATTCATTCAAAATACATTTGCCAAATACCTCCTACAGGACTGGCATGGTTTTAGAAACTGGGGACATGAAGTTAAGACTAAGTCCCTATTCTGAAGCATTTATAGTCTCAGAGCAAAGGCAAGCAACAAGACATAAACAAACAAGATAATTTCAGAAAGTGATAAGTGCTGGGAACACTAACAGAGTGCAGTGACAGAGAATACAGGAGGGGAGCTGGTGAAAATGGAGAGAGTCTATTTTAAATTCAAAGACCTTTCTGAGGAGATGACATCTGAGATGGACTGTGAATGATATGAGGAAGACACCAGGTGATCTGGGACTGGGCATTCCTATCAGAGGGAACATTAAGTGCAAAGGCCTAAGGCAGAAACAAGGTCAAGGAATAGCTGAAATGCCAATGTGAGTGAAATTCAGTGAGCTGAGAAAAAAAGTGATAGGAGATGGTGTTGAAGAAATAAGCAAGCCCAGATTCCAGAGAGCCTTACCAGCTATCAGGGAGGAAGTCACTCAAGTATGTGGAGATTTTCTTTTCTTCTTCTTTTTCTTTCTTTCTTTCTTTCTTTTTTTTTTTTTTTTTTTTTTTTTTTTTTTTTTTTTTTTTTTTTTTTTTTTTTTTTTGAGAGATTTTTGTTATAGGGCATGTGCACTCACCAAAAGAGACAGAGAGATAGAAAACAAGAAATCACTCCCTGGGGAGGATGGCCATGCCATAATCCCTTTTCTTCTATTCTCCTCTCAGGATCTTGGGCATACACACACACATACTCAGTGTGAGTTTTACACCACCTGGCATAGGACTCAAACCATGGTTGACTACGAGAGAGTCTAGCGACATAACTATTACATCATCAGCTGTTCCCTGAGGAGATTTTCTGTTCTTTGCTGGGGGGGGGGGGGGGGGGGGAGGGAGTTCTGCCTTTAATTCCAGCCAATTTAACTAGTTCATTGATCAGCAGATTTTCATCTTCTCTTACCTCTAACCATTGTCTGTTATATTATTATAAAACAGGTGTCCCATCAATCATCCTGTTAGAATCTTTCCTTTTTCCTTTCTCTTTCTCTTTCACCTCCTGGTACTGATGTCAGAGCCACAGTAGCTTGATCCATATTTTAGATGCTGTGGCACAGTCTTGAGCCTACGCTGTCATCCACTACAATTTTCTGTATCTTCTTGGCCCCAGTGTTGATGGTCTTAGCTAAATGTCAAGATAAACATCAAGGGGGCAAATATGGGTGCTGCTTCTCTTTTTAAAGTATGGCAAACTCTCACCACTTACCAAATCCTATAAGAAATAGCCATAGCTTTAAAGAGAATTCACATTAATCCAAATGAACTTTTAGTCTGTAAAATAGCCTAATGGTCATAAAGTACCTTGGATTACAATAAGTTGACTTGGATCTGCAGTTAGGCTTCAGGTTAGTCCTTCTAAATTGTTTCTGCTTTTCAAAGTTCCTTAACTTTCTTACCCTCTGAAGTGTTCTTTACAAGTTCCAAAATTTTCCCTACGTGCATATCCTCACCAGTGGTATAAGAGGAGGGAACCATGGCAAGAGGAGGATATGTCAGAGGCACTATTTTTAAGTGACAATTAGTTTCAAATTAAGAGGGTAATATTATTGGTCCCTACATGCAAACACAATAGGCATATGAGCCATTTCTAGAGAGAATGAATGCTTTAGTCTTAATTAAAATTTGAATCCCAAGATTTCTCAGAAAGAAAAAGATTCCAAGTGGTTTCTGTGGTATTGAAAAGTAGTTAGAGTCATTTGTTTAATATTTTGCCAATACTTCAATTAAACAAGTTAAATGAAAGAAACTAAGGAAAGCAATTATTTCACTATACATGTATTTGAATGTAGTGGCCTTATAGTTTCTTTAGTATTTTATGTAAAGATTATCCTATAGAAATTTTCATACATGTAGGATCTCAGAAATTTTACTTGTTTTACTACGATATCAGGAAATAACTTCAGTGGCATTTGAGAGCATATCAAAGAGAGAGATATAGGACCCAGAGAAATCCAGGTGCTATGGTCTGAATATTGTGTCTTCTTAAGATTCATATGTTGAAACTTAACCACCCTTCTGGTGATATTCAGAGGCAGGACTTTTGAGATGTGATTAGGTCACAAAGGCAAAGCCTTCACGAATAAGCTTAGTACTCTTATAAAACTATAGAGCCCAGAGAGCTCCCTGGCTCCTTCCATCATGTGAAGTTGCAATGAGAAAACATCCATCTATGAAAAAGAAGGACCTCAACAAACCACTTCTGCTAGCATCTTGATCTTGAACTTCTCAGTGTCCAGAACTGTAAAAATAAATTTTCGTTATTTTTAAGCCACACAGTTTATGGGCTTCCTTTAAAAAGCCCAAATGGACCAAGACAAAATCTCTCAGGTTTCTCTTTCTAAAAGGGAAAGTAATTCTATCATGAGAGACCCTACCTCATGAAGTTGTCTAAACCTAATGAACTCCCAAATGCCACAGTTCCAAATGCCATCATGTTAGTCTTTCTCTCTCACTCATAGAAAAGAAAAATAACTTTGAATAAATAACTAATATTTTGAAAAATTACACATTACTTAGTATCACATCCAAGTAACTTAATATTATATCCATAAATTTTCCAATTTTGTATCTTACCTTGTATTCTGTACATAATATTTTTCTGGCAATGGCCACATACTTTGCAGAGCTGGCCAAGCCTTCGCTCATCACTTTCCAGGAATACCTTTTACTTTTTTTTCCACATGGAAATTGTTTTCCTATTCTTTATGACTCCATGGAATGTCCACTTTCCAATGGAACTTTTTCAATTCTCCTGAACACATCTGCTTGATTTCTCTATTCCCATCACTTACACATTAGTCCAGATATAGCACATCTGGATGAGAAGGCCTGTGATGTACACGATGCATTTGTCTTTGCATTTCTAGGACTCTTCACTATCCCTAAAATATAGGAATAGCTCAATATATTGTGTTGAAAGAGTAAACACTAAATTAATGAATGGATTGTTGAAATTGTCAGCATTGTTTCCAAAGGGAGTTTTGTTGTAATTTTTAATCATTGATACCACACAAACTTGTAGACATTAAATCTTTTTGGGGGGGTTTAGTGGTCCTATAACACATATATTTCATTATAAATTTCTTAAATTATTTTTGGAGAGACAGAAAGAGAAGTGAGGGGCTGGAGAGAGGTGGGGAAAGTGGGAGGGGTGGGGGGGAAAGAAATGAAGGAAGGAAGAGAAAGAGAGAGGAAGGGAAGCAAAAACAAAAAAAAGAGAAAGAAACAACAGAGGGAGGAAGTGAAGATAGAAAGGTAGTGAAGAGAGAAAATTATAAAACAAGCATAGTATTAAATTGAGTATAATCAAACCCCAAAATAAGTGAACTGTGTCTATGTCATCTGAAAGGGGAAATAAAATTTTGAGTTTGAGAAGTCTATCAAGTTGCTAGGATTTATCGCTAAGTCCGGTCATCAAGGCTGTTTAGGCATAGTAGATAAAACACTTGCTTTATGGTAAATAATTCAAGATGTGACCCCCAACTTTGTCCCTTCTCAGATAGATGATCTTGGGCAAGTTAGTTAATCTATGATTCTCAGATTTCTCATATATTACATGGAAAAAATACTATTAAGTCCATAGGTTTATTGTGAAGATTTAAGGGGAGTATTTTTATAAAAGAGCACTGCATTTTGCTTGGACTATTGTTTTAAGTACTTAGATGGAGGCAGCTATTATTTTAATTATGCCTAAAATTTTGATACTCCATACTGCCTAATTAACAAGATATCACTGCTATGTTTTACCAATAAGTTAATACACTAGAACAAATATGCAAAATTAGAAAGCAACAAAATCTCTTGAAAATATCTAGTGGTTTCATTTCCTTTAATTTATAAAAATATTGTGTTTATGATTACAGGTTTTATGTTCAATTTTGTTATTTTTCAAATCATGAATTTTTGAGTTAGTTGTATGTAAGAAAAGAGAATTGAACATTTCTCACCTATAAAGCACCTTTTTTTTTTGTTTTTGACATGTTAAGAGGTATATTGTGCATAGTTCTCAAGATCAGTTCCTTACTTTCCAGACAAAAGGTTTTCTGCTGCTAATCTATCAGTCTTAAACCTCATGGGATAAACTCTCTTCAGCCCTTTTCTCTCTTGTTTTTTTGAGTAAATAATTACATGATGTTTTCTTCTTAATGCATACATTGCTCTAAATCAAAGATCTCTAAAAGAAAAATTTACATGAAAATGAATCACATAGTAAATATTAATGGTGTTTTCAAATAATAAACAGCAGCTAGAATGACTTTTAGCCTAGTCAAACCAAAAAATTTTAAAAATAAAAAAAGTTTTCTTAGTTCAGGCTGATGTTATTTTTCACATCACATCTCTCAGAGTTAGAAAATCCATGAGTAATAACAATGAAATAATCCCCCAAACTTGAGGTAATAAAAAATTAGAAGAGTAAATCCAAGTTCTCACACTTCTACCTTTATAAAAGAGTGTGAAACTTAAGCATATATATTCAAAATCCACATTTCTTTCGATTCCCAATAACACACATGCATTTCTGTGGTGTTGCTATTCACATGCCTCATGTGAACTGCTAAAGGAGTTTTTGCATGACATCTTTTTTTCAAGCTCTTAAAAAAGTCAGCAATCCCTGTTTACTCTTTTGAGTTTGAATAAGTTTCTTTTTTATCGGCTTTGAAAATGTTGCGTAAGATTGGAAATATCCAGTGTTTCTTATGCTCTCAACAATAGATTTTACAAAGAGGAGACACCAGGCTTGGATGGGTTTCTGAAAGCAAAGACAAACTATATCCCATATGAAGAAAACATTATTTGGAAAGTGCTGTGAGTGGATGACTCCCAGCATACACAGTCACCAGTGTAATTATCTCTGGTAAATCCCTGTCCCCACACTTATGCCTGTATCACTGGGTCTTTAACAGTTCTCAAGAGCTATACTTTGTTTTGTACTATGGATCTCAGAGGGCACCTAACAAACCACCCGTATTTTGGAAGCATTGAGAAGGAGGATTAATGAGTTGCCTAACCCCTTTACCCCCTGCCTTCAAATGAGTATTGATTCTGACAGAGGCATAGGGAAAAGAATGATAGAGAGGAGAGTTGCATACCTCATCTGGCTTTCTGCTTTAATTTGTTTGTGGAAATGGATTAAAACTGATGGCAAATAAGACCATGCAGGAAAGACAGGACACAGAAAACTATAATGGTCACATAAGGAGAGAGCATTGACTGAAAAATCCAGTTTTTAGCTGGGTGCTATTTTTATAATCTAGGATTTTAGGCACTTTTAAGCTATTTTAATGCCATGCATATGAATATATTCACAAAGTTATAGGCAGTTTACAGCCCTAAAAACAAGGTTTTTCTAACTTGCAGCACTGTAAGTTCAATTTCATGTGCCTGGGTCTGGGGGGAAAAAATCAGATTGTGTTTTTTTAGTCTCGTACATCATCACCAATAAAAGAGATTGGTTTTGGACCACAGATGGCACCTTTGTTAAAGATGCATGAAGTCAATGGAAAAGACTTTATTTCTCTATGGCTGTGCAGGTTCTGGAGGTCCAGCAGTAAGAAGCATTTACCTGTTACTTAGATAATACATAAATGACTAAGAAGAGTGATCTAGTTAAGGGTTGGAGTATTTATTAAGTTGTTTGATAATTTGTTTGCTTTGTTTTTGCTGCGGCATGCTGTTGACCAGACAAAAATTAGGGTTAAGAATGAAATGGTATGGAGGTTAAAGAACTGGATCCCACATGGTCAATTGGTGGATCGAGTCCTGGACCTGACAGCTTGAAAATCACGTGTGTGTGTGTGTGTGTGTGTGTGTGTGTGCCCAAAATCCTGAAAGGGAGAATGAAGGAGATAGGATTGTGGTGTGGCCATACCCCCTGTGGGAAAGGGGGTGATTTTTCACTCTCTCTCTCTTTTTCTGTCTGTCTCTGGTGAGGGCTTGTGCCCCATTGCAAAAGCTAAAACAATAATAATAATAAAATGCTAATCATTTCATATCCTTATGGTTAAGATCAAGTGGAATGTTATTGGCATCATCTCGTGCAGGTTTGTTTTTGTTTGTTTGTTTGTTTGTTTTTAATCTTCTCTTGTTTTAAATTGAAGCCCATACTCAACTAGCTCTGTGTGGCTATGCAATCGCATTAGCTTCGTAAGGTCACCACAACAAAGAGCCACAAACTGGGTGGTTCGAACCACAGAAACTTACTGTCTCACAGCTTGGGAGTCCAGAAGTGGGAAATGAAGTAGTGGGCAGAACCATCCTCCCTCTGAAATTTGGAGGGGAGAATGCTTCCTTGTGTCTTCTACCTGCTTGTGTTTGCCAAAAATCCTTGGCGTTCCTCGGTTTATAAACACATCACCTCAACCTCTGCCTCCATTGTCATGTGGCTATCTTCCCTGAGGGTCTCTGTGTCCATGCACACCTCTTCTTAAATGGATGCAGTCATACGTACTAAGGGTCCACTCTAACACTAGTATGACCTCTCTTAATTAATTAATTATGTCTCCAAAGGCCTTATTTTTAAATAAATTCAAATTCTGAAGGACTTGGTCAGGACTTCAGCATATCTTTTTGAAGAATATCATTCAACTCCCTGGAATTCTCAATTATTGAGTTACCAGCAAAGTCATGATGCATTTTTGCATAGCAAAACAGAAAAAATGCATCATGACTTTCCTTACAACCCAGTATTTTCCTAAACATAATATTGGCATGATAAATTTATGTGTAAGAGTGAGAAGCATATCTCAGCAAGGAACAAAACTGCAAGAGTACTTTAAGTTGTATTTGAATTTTACTAACTCTCCTCTCCATCTAATTATAACATTCTCATTTTGTTATATTTTAAAAACTGTAAACTGTTTGAGGAACAGAGTTTCCTAGATTATGATTTGTTAGATGAAATTTCCAAAAATTACCTAAAACTTTTTATTGTGGTTTACCAAGTAACTGCTTATGAATTAGCAGGGCCTCCTCAAATCCCTAATTCTATTCATGATTTAGAATTCACTTCGGTAGGCCTGCAACTCAGGTTCTAAATCAAATGCCTGCTATGTGCCAGGCCCTGGGCAATAAGCTTTTCATCCAACTCTCTCAATCTTTCTCTCTCATTATGGTAAGCATTATTCTATCCATTTTATGTGTAAGTAAACAAAATAACTACAGTGACATGAGACCAGCATCTTCTTATAAAGAATTAAGGAAAGTCACTCTTTTGAATTCTCTCTTAGGCCAAGTAACTAGCTTGACTACTTTTTCCTTGTTGACTTTTCTTGTTCTTTTGGCAAGATGTACAATTGACTCATTACTGTTTTATAATTAGGCTGTGCTTATTATAGAGGAGGAAATATTACCCTTATCTTAGCCTTTGTTAAGTTTATTTCTCTACTGCTTTCTTTGAAGGCTGATGTAAAAATTCTGCCTATTTTTTAGTGAAAAGGGATACACTTTTATTTTAATTAATTACATAGCAGAGACTCAGGATTTGAAGTCATAATATGACCATACTTTTTTTTTAACCTGATATAACCAATATTAAATTAAATTCAATCTACATAAGCTATTTATTTTAACATTGATATGGCTATTTGACACTTCTTAAATAATATTCTTAGATCTGTTCCATTTACAGATACCTAAGGAAATAATTGATTTTGTGCTTGTAGCAAGACCTTACTTTTATCTAATGTAATGTTCTCCTTTCTTATCTCCTATTTTTCTTGATCCATGACCTATCCATATCAATAAGAGAAGACCTATCACTTCTACCCGAAGCCCAGCACTATTACATGAGATTCAGATACCCTCTCATGGTCCATAAGGTGCTGTCTGGTCTGAACTCAGCTCATTTCTTTTATCCTGCTACACTCCCCGCCAATGTCCCAGAAAACCACATGGCCTCCTTGCAGAAGCTATTTTACAAGAGCAGATTTTTCCCCTCCTCAGATCATCCATTCATGTCATCCACTGGCTCTTCCATGGCTAGCTCCTTCTAATTATTCAAGCTTCTGTTCATGTTTAGAACACCTCATCATGGACATGGTTATGGACTGAAGGTTCATGTTTTTCCAGATTCATATATTGAAGCCCTAATCTCCAATATTGGTGGTATTGATGGTATTTGGAGGTAGGGCCTTTGGGAGATAATTAGGTTTAGATGAGATTATGAGGGTGGTGGTTCCATCCTAAAAAAGAGACCAGAGAGCGTGGGCACACTCTCTCTCAGCCATGTAAGGATGCAGCAAATCAGGAAGAGGGTCCACACCATGGACATGATCACGCTGGAACCCTGATCATGGACTTTCAGCCTTCATAATTGTGAAAAATAAATGCTTGTAGCTCAAATGACCCAATATGTGGTATTCGTTACAGTAGCACAAACTAAGAGAGATGCCTTCTCTGTTCACTCTTTTTAAGTAGAGTTCCCCTACCATGTAATTCTCAAACCTCCTGCTCTATTTCCTTAAGCGCATTTAACACTCTTAATTATTTATTTGTTTCCTGGTTATTACAAGTTTCTCCTTTAGACTGTAACCTCTCTGTGAATGCAGAGAATATGTCTTTTTTGTTGACCCTAATGTACTCCAGTATCTTATCTCATTTTCTGGTGCATATTTGGTGTACATAAAAAATTTATGAAAAAAATGAAAAGCATTTAATACTTGACTTTTCTGTGAAGTCTTTGTGCATTTTTAATAGTATTCTTGGTTTTGGTGGTTTGCTTACATGACAGAAATAAAATACCAAGATAGCACATGTTCTACTTTTGTTTTACTTTTATTTGTTGCTATGTTGTGGTTTTTAGAATAACATTAAGATTTTAGAAGTTTCATAGCTAATTGAAAGCTTTTTTAGGGATAATATTTGACTGTAATACTCCTCTATTGTCATATTTTAAGAGTAGCAGAAATGTTTGTGTCTCATATTTTACATGGATTAATTGGCAAGATAAAAGACAAAGGTAAACCTAGGAGTGAATTCCAAAACATGCATTTTAAAAGGATATGGCTCTCTCTTCCTTCTGAAAAAAATAATATAAGAAATCAGAAAGAAACTTTTAGCTATAAAAATTATTCATATCACTCATAGGTTGCTGGAGAATTTTAATGATAATACAAGTACCATAAATGATTCAATTATATGTATGAAATGGTTGAATTGGTGGCAACTGTCTTTATTATGATCAGTTGGAGTATTCAGACTGCATTTCTTTAAATCATTAATGTGATATATTATTCTCTTATAAAAATTCCTGTGCTAATCATTGTCTATTTTTCAAACCTATTCAATACCCACCACAGAATGATATATTAAACACTCTATAAATAAAAGCTAAGTGAGTGATCATTGGAGATACTCCATTAAGTTGAGAATTGAAGTACACGTATCTGTTTTGTGATCTTTCTTAAACATTAACTTTGCCCTTTAGTATAAGGCTCAAGAGGAAGGGAATTCGGGCATGTCGCCCAGCTTTGATACTTACATTCCTACTTGACCATCTTTTCCTATAAGATTTGGATGATACATCATTGGGAGTTCCTAAGACTGCATGTAGAGTGCTTTCTACCTTATAAGTACCCGGTTAACTGGTTATGGAAAGTAATGTTCAAGCAGGTCAATAAATGAGATCAACATTTGCAATCTCTTCTAACTCCAAACAGATTTTTAAAGACCTGATCTGGACAATGTTCTCTAGACAATGATAGTCAAATGTACATGTGTTCATAATAACTAGTAAAATCCCCAAACATATGCCTGACAGTATTCTGCAAATTACAAAATCTCCAGTCGTAATTTGTAAACAATAATAGCAAATTGGAAGTAATTATAACAAGTTGGAAATCACATAGAATTACTGATAAATGTGAATGCTTTGGTATTATCTAGTTACATTCAAATATACAATAATATCTTTCATCCAATTACAGGATACTTTTTTCTTTAATTTTACCTGCAGGGGTCACTGGTGTCACAGGGCAATCTTTCTCTCTGTTGAGGTTTTGATGGGTAATTACCTGCTGGCAGGTAATGTATTATAGGAATAAAGTAATATATTCTTATAACTTACTATTCAGTAAGGAATTCATTAACATAAAGATTATGACCTAGAATATACCCTTGGGAAAATTTCATGTTGATATGCTTTTATTTAGAAAGTGAGTCACTATGTTTGCTAGTGGAAAATAGTTGACAGAAACTTCATTTTTAACTTCTTATTGGATATAACTGTGAGGTTCATTCAAATGACAATGAACCTAGAAAAATGTGAGTAATTTATTCAAAAAATTTTAAGTGGATACAATATGCTTGAATATCATAAGATGGGCAATTGTCATAAGAAAAATGTATTATGTAAATCTAGTTAATGAAACTAACTTTACTCATTTTATTACATATACTAGTAAATTTTAAATAATAACCTTCATTCCATTCAGGTTGTTAATATAATAAAGGCTAGAAGAGACTCTTTATGTAACTTATTTAGATAAAATGATGACAATATACTTTGGTATTTTACAATCTAGTGTAAATTCAATTTTGTGTTCATATAACTAATTCTTGTACACATGGCATTTTCTATTTTTAAAATACATTTTCTTATTGGGAAAAGTGGCTTGATTAGACTTATTGTTGTCTTTGCATAAACAAGTTTAAGACTCATTTTTGTCTTTGATCAAATGATAAGATACAGAGGTTAGAGACAAATTGAACTAAATCTAAGTCACTTCCTTCTCTATAACAGAAAATGATATAAAGAAAGGAGGCACTTTATATATAGAAAGTGTCCACATAACTCTTGACTCAAGAAAGTGTATCATCCACAGGCAATTACACCTCATCTGTGTTGGTCAGAAAATAGTATGGAAATGCCTCGCTGCTGTGTTTATTTTTCATGAGAAGAGAAAATATATGTGACCAACAGAGGAAAGGATATTTGGAAATTTTCCCACTAAGGTTTAGATTGGTGATACAATTAACTCAGAAGAGTTTATTTTTAAGAATTGATTTTTTTTTCCCTTAAAAGCCTGAATTGGCAATGAGGACTTACCGCATTCTTAAGATAATTCGGTAATTCTATGATCCTTAGGACTGGCTGGACTCATTAAGTTTTCGCAAAATTAAAAGAGGATTTTCAGAGTTAATTTTTTAATTCCTTAGAAATTTCCTCATAACCTTTCTCTATTTCACAATGAAAGGCAAACACTGTCTTGAAGTTTAAATGCAAGTGAATTAATTCTGAAAAAATAAATAAATGTATTTGTATTAGTACTGCAAATGTTTGACAGAAATTGGAAAGTGGCTTTTAAAGAAACTCTCAGCAGGAGAACCATAATTAGTTTTAAGATTTACTTCTAGTGCCTTCTCAGACCAACAGGACTTTGTTTGCTATATCATCTTTAAGTATCTAGGGCACAGGCAAGTTTCTAACATCAAGGGATACGTACTTACTGCAGTCCAAGAGCAAGGTGAAGATATGATGTGAAAGTCACAACAAAATTTTCAAATAGAATAGCCATTTATTTTGAAATCAGCTTTTCCAAGTGTGGAAAATATTTTGAGACTATTTATAACTTTAAAATAATCTTTGTACAATTGTTTCTTTTTCCATGAACTTAAGCATTTTGAGGAAAAAACATATTCTCTTTCATTCTTTTCCATGATATATGTTTGGGCTTTGGAGATAATAAATAAAAATATGCACAAAAAATTACTTTTTTTAAGTTTACTTAAGCAATGATGGTAAAACAAATCCTGGTTTTTATATTATGTGTCAAATTTGTCCTAAAAGCTAGTTATGGAAAATTTTTCAATCTACTGGAAAAAGACCACAATCAAAGCACAGAACTTTGTATTGCCATTAATCAATTAAATAAATAATAAGTTATTTGAGCCTTTATTATATTCTAATCTCTTTTTAGATATAAAAGCATAAAATGTGGTCTTTCTCTTAACAAATTTACAGTTCAGTTGAAAAGAAATGCAAATGAGGTGGAAATGATGATCAATAATACAGTGTTATATGCCCAATAAATTGAAATATTAAATAAAAGTAAGAACTGACTAAAAGAGGGAGATTATCATCTGTGAACCACCATCATGAGCAAAAATTATGTGTGAAAGTATTTAAGCACAAAATCAAACACAGAGAGATCATAACTTTTATAAGGTCATGGTTATATACTGGTCAACACAGCTCCCTTATTCTAAGACAGGAAAACAGAAGATCAAAATAGTAAATGATCTGTTCAGTGACACACAAAAAATTAATGATCTAATATGTTGTTAGAATTATGAAGGTGGGGGACCAGCAGTTGGTGTAATGGCAATGTCGCTGGACTCCCATGTAGTCGACTGCGGTTTGAGTCCTGGACCCAGTGGCTTAAACTCATGCCAAGCACATGTGCGTGCATGCTCAAGATCCTGAGCAGGTAATGGAGAAGGGATTGTGGTGTGACCATCCCCCCATCCCCGGGGAGTGATTTCTCGCTTTCTGTCTCTCTATCTTTCTCTGTCTTTCTGATGAGTGTACATGTCCTATAGCAAAATCCTCTCCCTTCCACCCTAAAAAAAAAGAATTATGAGGGTGGGACTAAATTATGGCACTAAGCCTGATTTGGTTTTCACAACTATAGCAATCACCCCTGCCCTCTCTTCCTCCATTCTATGCCCTGTTACCAAAATGATCTTTCAAAAATGCCTTTGATCTATCACTGATGACGTGTTTAAAGATCTCTTCAAGGCTCCATGAGATCTGAACTTAAGGCTTCTTTCCTGCCTTTCTTTTCATTACCCTCTGTAGATGTATGCAAACTAAACCCAAGCCAAGCTATTCCTCAAACATATGCTGAATGTTTTTAAACGTTCCTTAATGCCTATGGTCTTTTCACCCTGTCATGGCCTTCCCCTATCTCTTCAATTGCAAGCTTATCTATCTTATGTTCTGTTCAAAATCACCTCTGGGGTCTTCCTTGATTTTTTTTTTTATACTAAGTATTTTATTGTATGCTGATGCCAGTGTGTATAAAATAATTTTGTGAAACAGAAATTTATGAAAATTCAGAGAGGTAGATAAAGACCGACAAAAGTAAAAGTTTTGCATATTATGGCACATGTGTTACAGGAAAAGCTTTTGCATAGGCTTCCAATTTAGCCCTCTTGAATATTCACTGGTTCATGAGAAATGGCTTGGGAAACCTTTGAAAGATTCATTTTACTACAAAAAAGACAGACTTTCCGGGGTCCAAGGGATTTGTACTTGAAGACACTCCAGTCAGCAGGGGATCATGTTGAGCATTGTGCAGACAGAATTGTTTTAAATCTGCAGCAACCTGAGAAACCTTCACTGGGTTGAGCCCAGCTGGAAGCCGGGGCTGCTGGACCACTTTCTTCATAGCGGCGACGACGCTGGAAGAACCAGACACCGCGTATGAGAGCCGGGCTGACTGGACAGTCCTCGGGTCGGTGGGTCGGTAGTCCTTCCTTGATTTCTTCTCATCTTTTCGGAATTAATTTCTCCCATACTTAGCTCTCTATGCCTCTGGGGTATATATCTATTTTCCCCACTAGGCTGAAAGCTTATTGACAACTAAGACTTTTTCCTTACATTTGTAGCATCTGCAGTACACAGAATAACTCATTTCTAGCCACAAAGAAGCAGTTGGTATAGATTTTTTTATATCGATAATAACCAACATAATTAAAATAGTTAACATATATTAGGCACTTACCCTACATCAGGCACCGATCTAAGAACACTTGATGAAACTATGATTTGAAGCCAAGCAGTTGGATCCAGGGCACTTGTTTTCAGTAGCATGGGTTCTGGACTCTGCTGGTTTGGACTGAATCCTGATTCTACCTACTAAATAGCTGAGTAATCTCTGTGCTTCAAGTCTTCATCTATAAAATGAAAATATGAATCATGTCTAACTCATGAGTTTTTAAATAGGTTTATTTAGATAATTCACGTTAAGTATTTTGAGTAGTGTCTAACACAAAGCAGTGTGAATTAGGAGTTAACTATTTATTATAATTTGTTCCAAGCATTTATTGTGTTAATTCATTCAACCTCTTGGGGAAAATACTTCGTTATTTTTCCAGCTCTAGTTTTAAGGACTTGCCTATAAGCAAACGTCTCTGTGAAATCATTGCCACTGTGAACAAGATTATTCTTTAATGGCATTGTATATTTCTAACTTGACACAGCAGCCAACTAAAACATATGTTAGTTATAACAAATAGATATGGTCAGTTATAGTTCACTATAATGTAAGAAATAGTTATAGTGAGTCATGAACTTTTTCTCATACTAACAAAAATGGTCATCTAATCTTTTATGTTTTGGACACAATCTTTTTTTTCCCCACTGACTTTTATAAATATATAAAAAATATTCTCGTAGTAGGCAGAATACTTTAAGAGACCTATATGAGAATATAGAAAACAAAAACTATATACTTGATTATCTTCACTACAGAAATCTAATTCATAAATTGGAAGAAAAAAAATCTCTCAGAATCCCCCGGCAGTGTTAACATATCAAAGATGAAGTGTTTACTCAATATGCTAGTAAAAATCCCAATTTAATTCAATCTTTTCCCATAGAGGAATTGTTTTGGTATCTGAGGAACCATACTCAATTTTCTAGGTTATATTAAAGCATGTTTTTTAAGAGGTAATCCATAAAGATGTGTTTTCCTATAATGAAAAGTAAATATATACTAGACATTTTCCCTGAATAAGATCAAAAGGATTATATAACAATTGTCAGGACTCGATAGCTTGTTAGGTTAGCCATTCTCCATGAAGTGGCTCAGGAGAGTGACCCAAATAACCACAGGAGCAGTCGAAATGGGATATTTTGATGTTCCTGTATTTTGGTCATACCTTTTCAACTGAGACATGATAGTAGTTTAAGTCAAAAATTGGCTAATGTGGTTTTTAACACTAAAATAATTTTTTTCATCCGTTTTCCTTGGGTAGGAGTCATCTATATAATATTCAATATTACTTTCAATATTATTTTATATTTTATTGATTTCATAATTTATTGAGATAATAGAAACCACTAATCTGCTTTGACATGATCCTAACATTTTGTGAGATTTTTTTTAAAGTATCTTGGACCATTTCAAGGTAGCAGTAAAAGATTAGGAAGAAACAAAAAGAGAGTGAGATACAAAATGAAAATGGAAAAGAAAATGTCCAAAAATTAAAATGCTTAGTCCCCTCCAAGGGTTCTTCTATAGAATTGCAAATTCACGTACAAGCCACCATGAGTTTCTATGCTATCATGTAAGGAATATGAAAAAAATAATATCAAACTCTTCAGATGTACTTACTGGTTTTTGTGACAAAGGAAGTTTCATTTCACTCATCATTGGGACATTTACTGTTTGAGCTCTGGGGCACCCTTAGATTACAAAAAAAAAAAAAAAAAAGCATTTGATAAAATGTCTAAAAATCTTTAATAATGAATCATTTTCTTCTTTTTAAAAATAATAATTTTATGCCAGCCAGATGATGTGGTGGCTAAGGTGGCTAGATCCAACATGGCTGACTGTGGGTATGAGTTCTAGACCTGGCATCTTGAAAATACAGTGCGAATTTGTGCATCTGTTCCCAAAACCCCAAGAGGAGAATGGAAAAGACGGGATTGGCTTGTGACCATACCCCTTGGGGCGAGGGTACTCTCGTTCTCTCTCTGTCTCCAGTGAGTGGACATGCCCTATAGCAAATGAAATAATAATTTTCACCCCGGAAAAATTAAGAAATGGAGGAGAGGGGATTGTGACCTGACTGTCCCTGGGGGGGTGGGGGTAGGCTTTTACATCTTCCTTTTCTATCTCTGTGTCTCTCTCCAGAGAGTACACATGCACTCTGGAAAATTAGAATAATAATAATAATAATAATTTTCAAACATGAGTGCTACATATTTTGAATTTCCTCAAAGTATATGCAAGAGTGTAACTTATGGATGCATTATGAATACTGGGAAAATAAATATCACACAGCATCGCTGTTTGGTCTAAATTGTTATTAATTCTATGATCTTAAAGAGAATAAGAGGTAATATGCTCAGTATCACTTGCTATTATTAAAATTGGCATTGCTTAATTAGACTTCCTAAGCAAAGCTTTTCTTTGGAGTAAACTGGAATGTGAGATAATCTTACATATATAAAATTCAAACTGAGACATCTATTATACATAGTATTGCCTCTCTACCTCTAACACCATTTTAACAAATATAGGAAGGCTGAATTTTCTCATTTCCTAGGACACATAAAAATCTGGGATAACTAAAAATAAGTTTGCTAATATGACTCAAAGCATGTTCATAATTTGAAGCCAAGGATTGAATGTGACTTCCTTTGTCAAAAAAAAGAAAAAGAAAAAGAAAAGCAACAACAACAACAACAAAAACACTGACTGAAACGTAGGATGCAACTTTAACAAGCTCCAAGCCTAGACAGAATGCAGACACATCCTTCTTACAGACAACAGAACAAAAACATCCAACTAACTGCAATTGCCAGAATCTGCAACATTTCTTTTATCCCCATGGCACAGATCCCCAGTCCCACACATAGTATGATAGAGTTCTGCATGTGAGGATCAAGAAACTAAGTGAGGAGTACCACAAAACAGGGTTGAGAAAGGGATAAATAATCCCAGAGAAAGAGGGAGACAATGAATTTATAGACAAAATGTTAAATGCTTGAAGAAAATAAATGCCTAAGGAGTACAGTTAATCAAATCAAGAATTGGAGTATAAATTACTCCATATTAAAATATTTTTGCAATATGGTTCAATAAAGGCCTCAAATATCTATATATGATATACTCACATAGATAAGTGAAATAATTTTTTTTTTTTTTTTTTTTTTTTTTTTTTTTTGCTACAGGATAAGCCTACTCACCTGGGAGAAACTGAGAGAGAGAAAGAGAGAAAGCACCCTCCCATCGGGCACAGTCATGCTGCAATCCCTTCTCCTCCAACTCTCCATCCTGTTGGGACCTTAGACATGCAAATAATGTACACGGTGTGTCCCTCAAGCCACTGGGGCTGAAATTTGAACTATGGTTGGCCATGTGAGATCTGTCTCCCTGAATTGCTAACCTATGGAGCCCTGCCTGGGGATTTTTGTTATTTTCTTGTTTTTGTATTTTTTTAGAAGAAAAGTAATTAGATTTGAAAGAACAAGTCAAACATCTTAAAATAAAAATTAAAGTTATTGGAACTTGAAAAAAAATTTCACCCTAGGCAGAATGGAAGAGAGTATTAATAAATTGAGAGATAACTCAAAGAGTTCATTACAAATAAAGCACAGAGAACAAGAGATAGAAGAATACCAAACCTTAATTTAGAGATACGGAGGAGAAATTAAAATGCGTCAACAGAAATCTAGTAAGAATTCTGGAACAGAGAAAATGATAAAGGATTAATATCTGAAAAATTATAGCTGAGAATGTCTGGAATTTGGAGGAAACAAAAAGCCTTAAATATATACTCCAGCTCCCAAAATGATAAATCAACTAGCAAACACATTGTACATATTCTTTTCTTTCTAAAATCTTTTCTAGATCTTTTTGCTCCCAGAGTCCTGAAATTTCACGTGTGTGTGTGTCTTTTTGTGCATCTATTTTCATTCTTTTACTGGGTTTATTAGTAGACCTGTCAAGTCTAGAATATATATCTTATTCTCCTCTTTTATTTATTTGTGCCATTGTTGAATAATTTGGATGTTAGCATTTCTGATTTGATGATACTCAAATTTCTCTTTTTTCTTTTCTTTTCAGTTTCTTTTTTATTCCATCCTAGTCTATGTGAAATTTTCTCAATTTTCTTCTTCAATCCTTTCTAATTTTTTATTTCCTCTATTGCTTGTTTTGTTTACTGTCTAGTTTTTCAATGGCCTCTGATTCTTGTGTGTATGTCTATAGTATCTTCTTTTATTCCTAAGAATATGTTCTTTTCTGCTCTAAGATTTATCTCTTTGATTTGAGTGTATTTGGTTCATTAGCTCCTTTTTGGTTTCTGCCTTTGTGTTATAAACTTTCTTCAAATATTTCTGAATATTGGCTTTCTAATATTTAAGGGTGTAATGAAGTACTTAACAGCTATTGGAGGCACTGCCTGTATGTATGTATATGTATCACACAGAGAGGAAGGAGGCTTATTGACAGATGGATCTCACAGTAAGATGAACTAACTAAGCTATTTCAATTTTGGGTTTCCAAATGATGAACTCAACATTTTATGTCCCTGAAAGTTATTTTGCTCTTCCATGGGTGTGTAGGAGAGCAAAGAAATCTAGGCATCCAGCCTGGACCAGCAGCTGGTGTAATGGTTACATCACTGGACTCCCATGTAGTCGGCCATGTTTCGAGTCCTAGACTGGGTGACTTAAATCTCACACCAGGCAGGTGTGCGTGTGTGCACAAGATACCAAGAGCAGAATGGAGGGGAAGGGGTTGCAGTGTGGCCATCCCCCCCCGGGGGGGGGGGGCAATTACTTGCTTTCTGTCTCTCTGTCTCTCTCTGGTAAGCACACACACTTTATAGAAAAAAAAAATCTCTCTCTCAAAAAAATAAAAGAAATGTAGGCATCCAAATACATCTTACATGGCCTTTCAACCATTCTTTATGTTTTCCGTTCTAACTGCATTACCATTAGCAGAGGCATTTAGTGTCTAAGTTCTCAACATTCTGGTATTATGTGGTACTACTGAACTGATTCTGAGCTTCTGTCAACACTAGGATGAATTTCAACCTTATTTGATCTTTTAAGTAAATTGATACTAATCAATATGTTAGAGTTTTCCAAAATTTATTGATGCAATGTCTCTCCCCAATATTTTTATTGTTTTAGTTACTCACATTATTTTATCCTTTTAATCTTATATTTATGGAGTTTTAGAAGGGAGAAAAATTAATCATTTTGACTTTACTATGTTTATCCAGTTAAAGAGAATACTCTTAAAAGCTACCCAGGGACCAGCAATTGGCATAATGGCAATTGTCGCTGGACTCCCACATAGTGGACCGCGGTTTGAGTCCCGGACCCGGTGACTTAAACTCACCCTGGGCACATGTGCGTGCATGCCCAAGATCCCGAGAGAATGGAGGAGAAGAGATTGTGCATGGCTATCCCCCCTGGGAGGTGATTTCTTGCTTTCTGTCTCTCTGTCTCTCTGTCTTTCTGGCGAGCACACGTGCCCTATAGCAAAAGCCTCTCCCCCAAAAAAGCTACCCAAGACAAAAAGCAAATTACCTACTCAGATGCCAGAAGAGGATGAAATATCTTCAAAGTGCTAAGTAAAAATATCCTCATCAAATGCCACACCCAGAAAAAAAAATCACCAGAAAAAGCCTTTTCAGGTTACAAAGACTAAGGAAATTTTCACAAAATTTCTAGAATTAAAAGGATTATAATTGGATGCTCTTCTATAGGAGAAAGAAAGACTCTAGAGAGATGGCATGAGATATGAAAAATCAAGATTGAATACCAAACTGTATGAAATATCTATAAATTTAATGATTAGTTTTTATCATGACAACTTTATTTTAATTAAAATTTTAAAAAAAGCTATGATACAATAATGGAGTAAGTTGTGACAATATGTGATTACTGACCAGAAAAATCTAGTGTAGTGATATTAATATCAGATAGCAAAGAATTTAAGGCAAAGTATTAATAAGGATATTGTGTACAATAGTCAAAGAGAAAATTCACTAAAAATGGTAATAACCAGGAGCTTATTTGCAACCAAGAGGTAAGAGTCTTGAAATACTTTAAATAAAAATTATACAATTATAAGGAGAAATGGACAGTCCCATAATATTACAGTATATTTTAAATAATGACAGAGTGATTATTATTTAGAATATGATTAAGAATAACAAACTAAGAAGCTTTATCTAATACATGTAAAAAGAAATATGTATCAAAAAGAGGAGATGTATACATGAAACAGTGATAAAATTGGCAATGTGGTAGCTCATAAGAGTAATTTTATCACCTTTCAAGTAATTGGCAATCAACAATAATCTATGATGAAAGTCTCACCTCATTTTATATCTATTCTTACAAATGAAAGATTAAGAAGTGAATTATCTGTTAAATAACACACGTTAAGCTACAATGAAAACAGAAAAGCAAAAATAGGTATAATTTATATATATATATATATATTTATAATTATAGGTACTATATATATGTATGTGTGTGTGTGTGTGTGTGTGTGTGTGTGTGTATAATTGTTGGAAAAGTCATGACACATTTTTGCATAGAAAAACAGAAAAATACATTATGACTTTTCCAACACCATATATACATACATATATATATATATATATATATATATATATTTGTGTGATACAATTATCTCAAAATCAACTGAATACAGTTAACATGTTAGGTATATCATATATCAATCACTATGTGGTCTTTTTTTCTTCAAAGAAAGAATGAAAAACAGAGGAATTGTGCATCTGCCTCAAGCAACCATGGAAGAGGAATAAAATAAATGGATTAAAAATAAAACAAACTACTTGAACTAAAGGAGAGAGTTTGGCAAGCTGGATAAAATATTGATAATATAAAAATCAATACTGTTCTTATATACTATTAGCATAATTATCAAAATATTAAATTTGTAGTTAGTAGAACTAATAAGCGCTCAACAAAGTATCTGAATAAGTGACACCTAATAATCAATAGTACTACATTATATCAATAATTTCCCAAAAGAAAATATAATAGGAAAAACTTATTTATTCATAATGTCAATAACCATAAGGTATCTAGGAAGAGATCTAATAGTCAATGTGAAAGCATGGGGGACATTATAAATCATGCTTGAAAGAACGAAAACAAAATATGAAGAAATTAACTATTAGTTTGAATGGAAAGAATACTTTTAGAATGTTAATTCTCAGTTTATGTACATATTCATAAAATTCCAATAAATATTAAGTTTTTTATGAACTTGATGAACTGATCATACAATTAATATGGAAGAACAGATAATCAAGAGTTATAGAAATTAAAGAACACAGTAGAGAAACTTCTCTTCTATAATAACAAAATCTGATATAAATCTATAGAAATTAGGGCTGTGAATATCCATTAGACAAGAGGAAAAGGAAAGAAACATATCCATAAAGTGCAAGAATTAGGCATATTGTAAACATGCATTACAGATCTATTGCTCCCAATTGTCCTTTAGGAACCTGGAAACACTCCGTTTACAGCAGGTGTGCTCTAACATGCCCTGCGAGAGTAGCAAACCCTCTGCCTGTAGTTACGAGGAAGTAATGGCTTGCACCCAGAATGGACATCTAATACAGCCTGAGCCAAATGTCTCCATTCTAGGAGTTCAGAACTAAGACTGAGAAAACTCTAACCAGTTAGTTTTGGGACATATGTAATTATGTAAGACAACTGTTGGGGAATTCTATTTCAGAGACCTTATAACTTTAAAAGTAGAAAGAGAAAACCCACTAGCAAAAGCAGAAAAATGAAGTGGATGCAGAAAATGAAGAAAAGGTAGTGAACAACAAAGCCACAGAGACTCCATTTCTGATTATTTTTCCTTTTCCTGATTCCTATCCCTTGTGACACCTTTTTCACTTCTAACCATGTACTTGCCTTTTTTCCTTATGATATTCTTTTCTTTTCTTTTCTTTTCTTTCTTTCTTTCTTTCTTTCTTTCTTTCTTTCTTTCTTTCTTTCTTTCTTTCTTTCTTTCTTTCTTTCTTTCTATTTTTGGAGAGGTTTTTTTTTTTGCTATAGGGTGCAGAAGACAGAGACAAAGAATCAGAAAGCAAGAAATCACCCCCCAGGGGGGATGGCCACGCTGCAGTCCCTTTTCCTCCATTCTCTTCTCAGGATCTTGGGCACGCACACACACACGCCCAGCATGAGTTTAAGCCACCAGGTCTGGGACTTGAACCACATTGGACTACATGGGAGCCAGCAACATAGCCATTACGCTAACTGCTAGTCCCACGATATTTTTATTTATTTATTATTTATTTAGTTAGTTATTTATTTATTTTTTGCTTAAATTTCTTTGAATGGTTTTTACTTCCAACCCAAGATCTTTGAGTGAAACCATTTATCAAATTATTCTTGGCCTTAGCAGTTAAGAATAATGATCACAAATTTATACCACAGGCCCTATACCTTCAATGATAGAACAGTTTTGTAGATCTGTAAGACTGACTACCATAGTATTTGTTAAATGGGCATAGACATTTATGGGACACAGAATGGATTATTACCTGTTGTTGATAATGTATTTTGTATCCTCAGTTGGACTGGTGTGAAGTGTATTCATGTTAGGTAAATTTAATTTACAAGCTAAGTGATGTATAGTGATTAGAGAGACAGAGAGAAGGAAAGTGAGAAATCACCCTCCCCCCCCCCCCCCCCCAGTAGGGATGGTCATGCTGCAATTCCTTCTCCTCCATTCTATTCCAGGGATCTAGGGCATGCATGCATACATGACCAGATTGAGTTTCAAGTCACCGGTCAGACTTGAACTGCAATGCCTTTTTTATTCATGTAACGACAAAACAACTGTTGCACTTGAATTAAATCATAACTCAAGTATGGAAACAGGATGGCGTGGGCCATAGCATTCACATGGTAAGAGCCAACTGACTTAAATGATCATTACAGTCATCACCTAACATTAAATACAATGAAATAAAAGTGAAGAACATTTATACTCTCTTATCTGCATTTCCAATTTTCCTTTCCAACTTTCAAAGGCCAGAAATGTATTTAAAATATTTCCACAATGGCCTAGTTGCAGTGAAATTCACTGCTAAGATGCTATGCTCCATGGGCTAGGACTGTATGGGAGACTTAGTTTTGAGTCCCTGTCTAACTTAAAGGCAAAGTGTAGTTTCACACATCTGTAATTCCAGCAGCTTAGAAGATTGAGGGAGAAGAATTATGACCTAGCAAGACTCTATTTGAAAAATAAGTGTTTCCACTTATATCTCTGAAGGTAGGAAATAAATTATCTTTCTTTAATTATTGTTCTTTTATTTACATAGGACTCAGAACCGTTTTGCTTAAGAGCAAGGAACGTTAATATACATCATAAAAAAGACAATTGGATTTCTCAAGTATTTGTTTCTTATTTGAGAAGTCACTTCATGTGTAGAAACAAATGTAATCTTTTTGGGACAAATGCATAAAAACAATTTAAATGCTTGATATTTTTATTAATATGTCTTGCTAAAATATTTTATAAACTAATATAAATGCCTCCTACATAAAATTATTAAAAGTAAATTCTGGGTTATATAAGCATTTATAAAAAGAATCTCAAAGCTCTTACAATGTTTTTTAAGCATCATCTCTCTACTGTTTGATAATGTGTTTTATAGAGTGTGTCTTTAGAAAATTTTAAATCTGTTTCCACTCAGAGTGAATCAAGTCAACCAAGACATGATATTAATGAAGTCTATAATATAGGAGACATGTCTCTGGCTTTTGTTTAAGTCTTAAGAAAATAATTGCTGGTAGTCTTTTTTTCTTTTTTAAGAGAAAGATTTTTGCTATAGGGCTTGTGCACTAACCAGAGAGCCAAAGTCAGAGAGAAAGTGAGAATTCATCCACTAGTGGGAGTGGCCATGCCACAATCCCTTCTCTTCCATTCTCCTCCTGAGATTGTGGGCACGCTCACACACGTGGTTGGCATGAGTTTCAAGCTGTCAGGTCCAGAACTCTAAATGCGGTTGACCAAGTGGGAGTCCAGCACCTTAAACACTACAGCACCTGCTAGTCCTCTGATAATCTCAAACTGTAATATCACATGCTACTATATTCCCAGGCCATATACTGCTTTAGGCTCTGCTCCCCACATAGGCAGTTTTTTGTGGTATCATTTCATTTCATATCTAAATCTGATAACTCTCTTCAATGAAAAGATAAGCCTCCGTCTACCTCATGCATCACTACACAGGGTATTAGTATAATATATGGTGTTCTGTGCCATTACTGTCATTTATTAAATGTTAGAATCGTGTGTGTGTGCGTGTGTGTGTGTTTGTGTGTGTACTCTCTCATATATTAATCAGGCAAATGCTTTCTTTTGTAAAAATGCACTGACTATTTTTTTCTAGTTGTTTTATTTGCTTACCCTAAAAGTAGACATGCGGAACAGGTGTGAAATTGAGCCATCAGCCATTTTCAAAGGGCATGGCAGCCGTTGAGAAGATTGTGTTTCTTACACTTTATACCTTGTGATGTTTGTTAGTTTTTAAGCTACTGAACGACTATATCTGAAAACATGCCTTGTTCTATTAATTTTCATTTTAGCCTGTGGTTCAAGTTAGGCATTATTGTTCATTTAATGTAGCATCTGTAAATTATTTTCTGTGAAGTAGAATAAAGGGAAAGTTTCATGTGCTAGGAAGATTTTATAAATATGGAAAATCTATTTAGTCATGACCAGAAATGGAGAGGATTGTTTCTCTGTTCCCTGCATCCCAAAATCACTGCACCATTCTGTTTTGCTTTTCCACATTCTCTTCACCTTTTTCAACCTTGTCTTTGGTGGTTTACCCAAATATCCCAGCTTTTACTTGGTTAGGTTTGTTCATTTTTAATCAGACCAAAGAGAATCTTGCCCACATTTCAGGGACAAGAAAGGATGGAAACATCACTGAGATTCAAGTTATGCACAAGTGTTGACAGAATTTCTACAAAATAGACCATGCACGATGAAAGGTGGGAAAAGAAAAAAATTTGTGTCCACCCTGAACAAACAGATAATCAAGTTAGAATAACTAGCCAAGTGCCAATGCATGTAAGAAAAAAGTTAGGGTCATAAGAGATATGAATATTTAGAGGTTCCACCAGTTGAAACAGTAATGTACTTCCAAAGAATGGGGACTTAACTGTGCATAGAAAAATGCATAAACCTGGATGGGAAGAGAGGAGTAGAGAAAACTTAAAGTGTCCACTAGGCTAAGGACATTCATGGGCAAAGTCTCAGAGGGACAGATAGGCATAGCATGTTCTGAGGACAATGTGATTTGCTTGGATAACAGAGGGCTTGAGGTAGGGAGAAGCATGAAATAAGGCTGGACGGTTTGGGAAGGACAATGCACCCATTCCGATCACGACCAATAACTGAATTAGGCATTGAAATCTGTTGCAAAGACCGATCTTGAAGACATACAGTCAAATAAAAACAATTTCTCTGTAATTCACTATCAATATACCCATGACCTTATTTACTTTCTTATCATGAATATAAAGAATTGAATATATTAAAAAAAGAATTAAGGACTTTTTCAATAAACTTTCATATAATGGCTTTGTTTTATTTTTAAAAAGTGAAGGAAATATGTATGTACTTAACAAATATAAACATGACACAGAATAAAAATGCTGCACTTTTTAAAGAATTGTTTGTTTAATAAGGTTTTAATACATTACAATAAAGGCATTTCTTGGAAAATGTGTTCCTTCAAAGTGAGGCTGGAAATCAAGTGAAAATTCAATTTGCTGTTTACTTGGAGTAAAGTGGTGGAAATGCATTGGATTAATGACCAAAACTACTTTTAAAAGATGAAAAGAGATTATATTGCCATGATTTTTATTATACATCATTTCTGAAAACAGGAGAAATAAATAACTTAAATAAACGAAAGTAACCTTTTTAACTGTTATCTTCATAGAGGTGTACAACTGTGGAAATGGCTGGAGAGCATAGCTGGTCATATTTCTTTTGTATTGGATTTGCAGCATCAGAGTCCATCCTATTTCTCAGTTCCACAGGAACTGGCTAAGACAGGATTCAAATTTTAAAAAAAAAAATCTTACTGTGTAGTTCATTTTCTATATTCACTCAGTGAAAATTTGAAGAAAAAATCAGAGGCCCAGTGGTGGAGGTGCAAGAGTAATGTACCACTCTACAACGCTGGATCCACAAGCAGGATTTGAGGTTCAGTTTTCTGGTCAACCTGTACATTTAGGGAATACTCATACATGCCTATGATCCTGGCTGACTGGAAAGGCTAGGAGAGAAGATTGCAGCAGATCCTGTCAAGGATGTATTCTTTCTGTCTGTCTCTCTCATGACATAAATAAATAACCTTTAAAGAGAGAGAGAGAGAGAGAAGAAAGAAAAGTCAGAGATAATGGTATCAGAAATTGTTAGATGGAACTGTCTGCATCTTTACTAATTCTCCTATTTCTTTTTTTATTGTTTTGCATTGCTTGCTCTTTCAGTTTTTTTATGTATAAAAAGTGAGCGTGGTAAAGAAGACAACAGGTCCGGTGATACAAAATAGCATTCGTGACTGAAAAGAATATTATTAAAAAAGTACTCTAGAGGCCAGCAGGTGGTGTGGTGGTTAAGAAATTACATACCCACATGGTCCACCACAGTTTGAGTCCCAGTCCTGGCAGCTTGAAAATCACACTGGGCACATGTGCATGCATGCCCTAAAGTCCAAGAGGAGAATAGAGAAGAGATTGCAGTATGGCCAACCCCTGCCCTGGGGGAGAAGGCGGCACTGATTTCTCCCTTTCCCTCTTTCTGTCTCACTCTTTCTCTAGGAAAAACACACACCCTACAGGGAAAAAAAAATGCTATTTGAAAAAATATATATACTTCACCAAATTTGGTCTGGATAGTTTTAAGTTTTCCATTAAGCAAGCAGCTTTAAATTAGTTTTAAAATGGCAAATAAAAGATGATCTTATTCCTCAAAAAAAATGATATTCTGAAATAATTCACCATCACAATATTGGATTTTAATAAGGAAACATGGCTGCATTAATGTCAGAGGGTGAATGTCATTACATGGACTCATTTCCTCTCACATCGAGAAACCTCTTAACAATATTGATGGCTGCCACAGATGTGATTTTTTAAAGAGAATTGTTTTGCCCTGTACTTATTAGACTTGCCAATTAATTTTTAGAATTTTATTTCTAATAGAAGTTCAGCAGAATAAGGACCAGCAGTTAGCGTAATGGCTATGTCACTTGACTCCCATGTAGTCGACCGCGGTTCGCATCCCGGACCCGGTGGCTTAAAACTCACGCCGGGTGCATTTGCGTGCCCAAGATCCTGAGAAGAGAATGGAGGAAAAGGGATTGCGGCGTGGCCATCCCCCCTGGGGGATGATTTCTCGCTTTCTGTCTCTCTGTCTCTCTCTGTCTGTCTGGCAAGTGCACGCGCCCTATACCCAAAACCTCTCAAAAAAATTTTTTTAAAAAGTTCAACAGGATAAAAAGATGATTATTACATATTTCTTACCCCAAATATGAAACATATACATGGGCAATGTGCATCTTTTTCCTTTCTCCCTTTGCTCTCTCTCTCCTGTAGAATCCTCATTTGGCCCTTAACCAATATGTGGTGAGACAGAACAGGCAGCTATGCTAACAAAAACCTTTGTCATGAAAGTTCACAGCCAAATCTTTGTTAGCCAGAAGCTACCAGTTCTTGCCCAGGTCCACTTTTCTTGTTCGACATAGTGATGCGGTGAAAACAAGTTGCAAAATCCACCTCTCTCTCTAGCAACAATTCCATGAGTTCTCATGACTTTATTTCAAGTTCTTCATGAGCAATGTGTGGAAAGGCAGCTAAATCATCAATTATTTTTATTGAGGATTAAATTTAATTAAGTTTAATCAGTTATTTTTTTCATTGTATAGACAATGAAAAATACACAACTGAATATTTTAAATCCTTTGAAACTTCTGTTGTCACATGGTAAGTATGTATCAGAAGGCTTGGTAAGTTAATGTTACCCAAAGTCAAATAAAAGAAATTACATTGTTCTTTTCAGGGTATAATTCTAGTTCAGGCACCTGTGTTCATAAAGTACCATAGAGTTCTTTGCATTAATGAGATATGGTATATTGACTAAAACTCTTAAAGGTAGAATTCAAAAACCAAGCCAATAAGAACTGAAGAAATGTTAACTTTCTCTCCATTGTAGTTTTAGACCTGTCAACAAAATTATCAGGGCAGCCATTTTAGAGATAATCTCTAGGTACTGCTTACAGGTTTCCACTTATATTTAATGAAAATGTGCCTTCTCAAACAATCAAATATTTGCCCTAAGTTCTACTTCAGGATGTTTGTATTTGGTCAACTCAAAAGTTGAAGTCAAGCATTCATTTTCAATGAGTCTTGAGAGTCGCACACAATTAAAGGATTTGGTAATTGTGTACCTAACGAAAATTAAGGAAATCATTTACTAACAGATGACAGTCATTTTCAGTGTTTTATTCTTATATCTGTCTTCCAGTAAATATATATTTCTTAGATGTATGGGATGGTATGTGCGAGTCTTACTCACTAATTTTGTCTGTACAGGTAAACAGGTTATTATCCCTCTCTGAAGATCAATGGTACATGTTCAATGTTCTTATGAAAAAGAATCATCTCATCACAACTTACTTCGTGTGACTTTCTTCCATATTCCCAGTTATGTGAGAAGTACCACACTGCATACCTATGCTACATTACGCAGAGTATTGCACTGAATGCCTATGCCTAGAACTAGCTATGTGGAATATCAAGGGAAGTATTCTGCTGTAGAATGGAGCACAGGGTTTTTCACACAGTAGCCATTCAGTAGTTGTCAAAATAAATAGTACATGAATCCTTGCATTACCCCTACTCAACTGAAATGATTAGTTCCCTTAGTTGGCACATGGAGCTATAGGAAATAAGAGCAGCTAAAGTCACTGCTATGTTGCAGATTCATTTCTTCTTCAGTAGACTTTCATTTTTACCTGTTTGCCTGCTCAAAATTTTGAGTTGTCATCTAGCAATCTTATAATCATAACATGAACCACCAAAGACTGGATATTTGCTTTCTAAATGCACCTTGGGTGAAAATCCATTGTCTTCTAATGAAAAAGACCAAAACTTTATTTGAAGACAAAAATGCTACCATATAGAACAAATAATTCATTTGGAAATCTTGTTTTTTATTAGTATAATTTAATGCCTTATGCTTTATAGATATCAATTCATTCTGAAGCAAGGCTTGTGGAACTTTTAATTTAAATTTTTAACTCTGAATGACAGTAGATACTGATCTTGTTCAACTGTGTTACAATTTCCTTTTACAAGAGAAAAACATTACTTAAAGGCAGGCCACCCACAAAATTTTGTAGAAGTGAAAGTAATCTCCCAATTGTTTCAGTCTGTCTGATTTGGTTCATGAATACCCTGACTTTGTGTGTGTGTATATGCATGAGTATATGTATATGTGTGTGTGTGTATAAATTATTACTCAAGTGAACATACTGTGTTTCTTTCATTTAAGTTTACACATTTCAATATACAATAGTGTTTTCTTACAAATAAGAAATAGAAGTTGAAACAGTTGATCTATCAATCTGAACTTATAAGTGAGACAGTGGTAAATGCAAGTTTCATTGACCACAGATCAAGAAAAAAAATCTCTTCCATTGTCCATTTTTTTAAATCTACTTTTAAAAAACTGTAAGGAGAAAATACTCTCAGGAGGAAAAAAGATGAAGCTTTACTGCAAAAGAAATGAATGCAAGAAATAGCACTTTAAGTAGTGAAGAGACATGAAGCATTGCAACTTCATAGCCTGCTAAGGAGCAACAGCTGTACCTAATTTCAACTTGACGTGCTTCAGATCTCATATTCATATAGGTATTTAATGATCCAAACATAATGGTCCTATATAGAATAATTACTTATATGAAGGCGCAAACTTCATACGCATTCCTGTTTAAATGATCCTTCAAGAGAAAAACTGCACTGGTTCTTTGAACAATAAATAGTCTCTTTCACCAATCCAAATGTTTGGGGCTAAATAGTTTATCTTTTAAGATATAATAATAACAATAATACTTCTGGGGTTACTTCTTTTTGACAGACTCTTTTTGTCTCCCCCCTTCCCAGGATAGCCAGTACAATGAAAAAAGGTAAAATGCCAAGCCAATCATTAAGTCATAGTGGTAGATGGTTACAAGAAATATCAGAAACAAGAGGAAATAAGGTATTTTAGAGTTGGTATATTTCGAAAGCAAAGATTCATTGCTTTGAGTTTGACTTTCCTTATCAGGGAGATCGGTAGAAGCAGAGATCTCAGATTCCTTGTCACCTGAAGAGTGGAGTGGTTGTCTAGACTTTATTAATTCTTCATTTGCATGCCTTCCCTCCTGCGTATCCTCCTGAGCTTCGCTTATTAAAATCATGGGCCCCTGAGATTTTTCCGCACTGCATTCTCCTGACTGGAAAATCTGGCCTATACATCTTTCTTTTTTACTACCTGATGCCAGTATTCCTGACCTTTTGGAAATATCTTCAGGATTCGACTTAGGATGGCAGTGATTCTCAATCCCCTGGACTTCATTTGGATTACAATTATATTCTGATTTAGTTGGAGCAGATTGGAGAGCTGTGGTAGTAATTGTATTCTCTACAGCACTTGCCTGTTCATAAGATGGTATGGTTTGGGGATTGGAAATGTGAGAGTCATTCTGAGAAACTCTGTGAATGTCGGAGTTAAAAGCAGATTGAACAACGGCATCTAAGTCTGTTTTCTTTGATAACTGTTGGACCTGCCCAAGATCTCTATTTTCTGAAAATATTTTTTTGTCTGTTGGTAACCTTCCTAAATGCAAATCTAGTTTTGAATTTGCTTTTTGATTACCTGTAATGACCTGTGAGGATTCTTCTACCAATGTTATATTTCTAGTGCCATATTTCTCCCTGTCATGTGTCTTTTGAGTATTGTACATAGACATGGTTTCCTCCTTCTCCGTTTCATCTGCACGAACATTACAAATACCTACACGTGCTTGCTCCTCAAAATCATTGTCATAGATTACACCTACTGTATCTCGTTGACAAAGGGTATAATGTGAATCATCATTTCTCCCTTCATGTGGATCAAACGCTGTTTCCTTTACCTCGATGGGCCTGTCACTTCGTGCTGTCTCTTGAGGTAGCTTAGCAATTATTGCTTTTTCTCTAGCAGACATGCTTTCTGGAGTACTTTCTGATGTTGTCTTAATTATATAAGCTGTTCCTGCTTCTGCTTTCTCAGTAATACCATGATCAGCTAGAGAAGGCAGTTCACAGAGCACTGTTTCTTGGCAGGTAAACAATTCTGTAGAAGTAGCTCTCAGACTTCTCCTATTATCTCTTTTTCCCCTCCTGTCCTCATAATTCGCTTGTTCTTTGATCTGCTTTGTTATATGTGTCTTACTCCCTTTTGCTTTTCCCTGACTTTCCAGAACATTCCAACTGTGTTTATGCTGTGTATTTCTATTCTGATCTTCAGGATTAATCCAATCTGATTTTTCTTCTTCGACCTGAAAAAGATAATCATTCCTCAAAACATTTTCATTTCTGGGTGAACACTCTTGACCACTTTTCCCTCCCGAAGAGATGCCCTCACTAGTTGAGAGATCACGTACTGATGGTGTTAACATAGTTTCTTCCCAATTTAAATCTGTCCTTGGTAAATGAAATGTGTCTGCTATTACTGCCTGAGCAGGAACTGTGGTATCTTGGGTAGGCAGAGCAGTTGGGTGTCTTTTACTAACTCCAGTCCCTTCCATGCTTAATTTGGAGTGGCCTCTCTGCCTTTCTTGGTCATGTAAGATTGATTGAAATTTTTGTTTTTTATTAACACCTGAATGCTTCCTTTGTTCCTCTTCATCCTTACCATTGTCATAATCTTCCTTGGAAGATCTGCTTTCTGTTGATTCTTCCAGATATGCAGATACATCTGAATGGAAATCTCTTCTTAAACATTCCCAATCTTTGATTTCAACTTTCTTAGCTCCTCCTTCATGCTTTTTATTATGGTTTCCTGTTTTTGTTTGATCTGAGGAGGGACAATATAGTTGCACTCTGCAACTCCCTTCGGCTGGATTAGCATTATCATCTAGGACTTCTTTGCTGCTAATAGGTAATTGCACTAACTCATCACTACTAGTATCTCCTAATGATGGCTTGATTTCTCCCACATCTGAAAGAATTTTCTCTGAAGGCCGATGACTAGACTCATTTCCTGAGAAAGGTTTTTCATTGTGGTGAAAATCTCTCTTCAGGGAGCTTTCTGCTGATGAATTTGGAGACAATGGTCTTTTGAACAAATCTGTGCATGTTTCACCATGAGGTTGCTTCTTCTCTAGCTCTTCAACTTTATTTGGAAAATGGACTGTATCAGTTGAAAATGGATTCATCTCATCTCTGGTAGGAGTACTTCTAGTTCTTTGTAAACGTTGATTTATCTTATGGGATAAAAAGAACAACAAAGAATAATGGCCACATGATCTTTTTAAACGTGCAGAATGACTTCGAAAGGCTTTTATTAATTTAGTTAGTAATTATCTGGTAGATTTCCTTGACTCATTTCATTCGTGGATTTCATACAAACTCTGGAAGCCAGATGTTTTGGGGAGATCCTTGTAAGCTATGACTTGGGAATGAGATTAGTAAGAAAAGGGACCCAAATTAATCACTATCCCTCTCAGCTTCCGAATTTCACATTGTATTATTCAACTATTCTTGCTTGTCATTGCACTTTCTCTTCACTTAGGATATACACATTGATAGCTCCATGCTAATCAATTAGAGAGAAGCTTCCTGGGTGCCCCTTGCTGCATTTACACTTGCTGTAGGTGCCCCCATTACAGTTTCTCTTATTAATATGTTTTCTGCAAAGCCTCTGCAAACTATTAATAGCAAAACGTCACTCAAAGAAAAGTGAGGGAGTTAATGTCTCTGCAAATTCTGTTTTAATGACCCTCTGCCAACTGGTACTCAAATGTATTTGAGCTCTTCAGTGATGCCAACTGTCAGGATTTAACAGTGAGATGCCTGTGTTTTTTTTTCTCCTCATAACTGACATTTGCATGATCTCAATAATTATATGCAAATCTTACGTTTTCCCCTTCTTCTCACATAAGGCTCATGTTACTTGTCAACTGCACAGCTGTCTTGTAAGCCAATGCCTGTGGGTTCCACAGATTTGGTTGTATTTCCATCTATTATAGCGCTTCATTGTTTTATGCATTAACGTCAGCATGGAGCAAATTAGCATCTAAATTACAGCTCCCTGTTCATTTATTGGACGTACAATCTCAGTAACTTCTAAACAAACTTTTATATTTGAGCCTGCTCATCATAATGAGGTGTATTGGTGAAGTATGTGATTTTTCAGAGCCCTTTTATTATATTCTGTGGTTTGAAAAAAATGGCGATGTTAACTTTCAGCTGGTGAGAATTCTCACAATGGGTGACAACTTTGTAGTTTCTTAAAGTTGGAGCAAAGTAAATTGCATACTTTAGTGATGTGGCTCCCATATCAGTATAGAAAAGGTGGAATATGTGGGGAAAGAGATGAGCTCTATTTCTTTTCTGTTTCAGCATTGACACTTGAAGAGGCAAATGTCATTGTAATCTTAGATGATTATGAATCCATGTATCCCAATGATTTGAGCTCCAACCAAATACAAGAAAGGATAAATTGCATTATGTGACTCATTTACTCCTATTTCTTCCTTTGTGATACAAGTGCTAGCTAAATCATCCCCCCAAAAAATTCCAAATAGATTGAATGTTCTCCAAGTGTGAAATTTATGATAACAAATTTAATACTAAATTGTACAGTTCTGAATTTGTTTTCTGTTTAAAAATGGAGGCACAGGCTATTTTCGTCTCACTTGGTGATATAGTATTCTACAATGATATGGAATTTTGAGATTCTCACAAGGATGGAAGTAAGCAAAAAAAAATCTGCTAAATGCAAGAATCATAGACTTGTAGAGTTGGACAGCACCCTAACAATCATCTAGTCCAGCCCTCTCATTCTATACGAGTTTATGCTGAGTGTACACTTGTCACAAAGATTAGAAATGCACATCAGGATAGTGCTACCTCTCCTGTAATTCCTACAAACTATTACTCAGAGCCGCTGGTAAGGAGATAAGAAATGAATGTCATTAATTTACCACTGCAGAGACCAGAAGCAACATAGTGAAATCAAAGTGCCTTGTTGATCGAGCTAGAGATGCAAGGACAGAACAGGTTGTGCTTTCACATTTGCAAATTATATTAGTTGAAGCTCTTGAAAGGCAGGCATTGCAGCATCTTTGAAGCATAAATGGATTCATCTTCTCTAATACCGTGACAACCAGAACACTTACCATCAACTCTAATTCTTTTTCATTTTGTTCATCATGTTCCCTGTTTACGTCTTTTACATTTTGATTAGTGGTTTCCAAGTCATCTCTGTCCTCATGAGAACAAACGATTGTTGGGATATAGGTATCTGAAACATTAATATAATTGTATCCATGTAAGATTGTTTTATTTTAGGCTTTAAAGAGACAAATTTTGTTTAAAGACTAAATAAGAAATAGTACCTGTAACCTTTGAATTCTCAGAGTTATTCTCTTCAGATGTTACCAATGATTCTTCTTTACTGTTAAATTTAAAACAAAATGTTATATATTTTTCTATAATTACATCTTCTAAGTTTTTTACACAGAGGAAAATTTAAGCCAATAACAAGCCAAATAAGCATTGCATAATCTTTCATTTCTTTGTATTATTTTGTATATTTTTAAATAAAATTAATATTTTGGAATGATGTAATAATAAATATTGATGTTAGAAAAATTTCTAGATAATTCAAACAATGCTATATTTCCAAACAAGATCATGTTGCTTATATTTTTTTGTCTTTTTTTCATTTTTTTATTTTTTAAATTTCATTTTCTTTTATACAGTCAGTCACATCATTTAGCTTACAATGTGAATATTTTAACATGTGAACATTTCTCCCTAGTACAGTTGACTAAACTATAAAATATCTTTAACAGAAATTGGCATGTTTCTTTGTCCCATGTTGCTTATATTAAAAGATATGTAACCAAACTGAAAATACATGTAAACATAGATCATTCCATCATGAATTAAATCTATACAAGAACATTTTTTCTTGGTTTAAGTGATAAAGTTTTATGAACTGACAGTACATTTCTGGTTGTGGAAATTGCTTTCTAATATTTCAATTATTAATGTTTTTGTGTTCCATTTTACTAAAATTCTTTCACTTGAACTGATATAACATTAAATTTCTCCCTAGAAAAGGCAAGGGGATAAAAACAACAAGATAACTAAAAACTGAAAGGGAGCTAAATTTATACCCAGTTAAAAGAATTTATATGTATATTGCCACAGGCCAATTTTATAACTAAGACTTCAGGTCTCTCATATGCAAGCATATATTTTCTTTCTTTAAAACGATTTGGGTTATATTTCCTTTGCCAGTATATTCCACATACAGATTGAAAAAGATAAATACCTTGTTCTTTCAAATGTAACCTGTTTGTAGGTATAGTTTTATGAAATTGTTAGAATTTATATTTGTCCATGATATTCAGTAGAAAAAGTGTTAGTGAAAAAGTCCACTTTGTATATAGTTATATCATGAGTCAATTTATTAGAAATATTCAGCCAAGAAGTCATACTTTCTTGCACTGTCTCAGTTGAATTTTCTTCCAGTGACTTTTCTTAATGAATTTTTCTACAACAAAAGAAATCCAGAAAGTTAATAATGGCTAATAAATTTGTGTTATAGGGGCCAGCAGCCAGCAAATGGCAAAAGATTTACATCACTCAACTCCCACATGACTGACTATGGTTTGAGTCCTGGACCAGTGGCTTGAAACTCACTCAGTGCATTTTGTGTGCATACCCAAGATCCCTGGAGGAGAATAGAGGAGAAGGGATCACTCCATGGCCATCCCCCCTGGGGAAGGGGGGTGATTTCTTAATTTCCCTCACATTGTTTCTGTCTCTCTCTACAGTGAGTGTATGTGCCCTAAGGCAAAACCTCTTTTAAAAAATAATAAATTGTGTTATAGAATCTAAGCTTCATTCAACAGGCAATTTTGGTCAAATTCTAGGAAGGTTAATTTTTCATCAACAAATCATGAGAAAATTGAAAATTCTTCTATCCTGACTGTATTAGAAGGTGATTAGTTTTCTATATATTCACAATGTCCATTTTAAAAATTTTATTTTATATAGGAGACATATGCTTTCCAGAGAGAGGAGGAGTGGGGAGGAGTGAGAAATCATCCCGTGGTAAAATGGCTACAGTGCAATCTCCTCTCCTCATTCTCTTGGGACTTGGGGCAGGAATGCATATGCACCTAGCATCTTTTTCAAGCTGCTAGGTCTGGGACAACAACTTCAAAGTCAACCATGTGGGATTAGACTACCTTAATCACCATGCCACCACCTGGCCCTGTCATGCCCAATTTTAACTTTACTAAAAATATTTAGTAATTTTAGTGAGTTCACTAATGAAAATAATGTTTTTACACGAATATAATTTTATTAGTAAAATATATTGTTTACATAATTGTATTGTCTTAATCTATAAATCTGTATTGATTAAAGAGACTGATAATAACTGCAAATATTTATTTTTACAAAATCTATCTGTAAGCTGACAAACTTTTTCTGTCTCATGTGCATAATGACTATGTGTTTAAACAATATAAACAAGTGAACAGCATTTAATTGTTTCTACTTTATTCTTATAACAGTACAGAAAATCTAATTTTAGAGGAAAAACAGCTATTCAAAACCTTTTAACCCAACTAACATACTCTCAACTATTTTTCTAATTAACTCTTTAAAATATCTTAACTTTTAAAAAAAAATGATGGACTCTAAAGGGAAGGAAATTGACTTAGTTTTCAGAAAAAATGATTAGGTACTCAACTGTGCATTATTATGTAGGTGTTTTTGTTTTGTTTTTTTAAAGCTAAACTTTAATTATTCAGAGACTTTTACAATGAAAATAGATACTCAAAGACTGGTCTTAAAGGTCCACGACTGGACAAAAAGTTAATACAAATTCCTAGGCAGGTGTTGACAGTGGACAAAGCCCATTGTCTCCACTCTCTGGCATTGTTAGGACTGTCCCTATCCCATTCCCTGCATCATAAGCCAACTTTGGTCCCCTCAATCTTGTTGGGAGGGCACCGCACTAGCAAGCTATAAATACAGAAATACAGGGTATAAACTTTAGATTTGGGGATAAACACAAGGAATAAAAGTGGAAATAAATGTAATTTAAGTATCATATTGAATATCCTTGAATAACAACTAATAAAACTGCAAAAAAAATCATACAGGGAAAAGAGAAACAGTAAATGTCCAGAAAAAATGTGAAATATACTATGTTCATAGATAGGAAGAAGATATTTTAAAGATGTCAGTTTTCTCCCAAATTGGCCTTCAGATTTAATTCAGTTTTAATCAAAACTTTAAAATAGCTTTACATAGAATTTTAAAATATTATTCTTAAAAGGACAATAAAGGGGGACCAGCAGTTAGCGTAATGGCTATGTCGCTGGACTCCCATGTAGTCGACCGCGGTTCGAGTCCCGGACCCGGCGGCTTAAACTCATGCCGGGCGCGTGTGCATGTGTGCCCAAGATCCCGAGAGGAGAATGGAGGAGAAGGGATTGCGGCGTGGCCATCCCCCCTGGGAGGTGATTTCCTGCTTTCTATCTCTCTGTCTCTGTCTGTCTGGCGAGCGCACGTGCCCTATAGCAAAAAAAAACCTCTCCAAAAAAAGAAAAAATAAATAAAAAAAAAAAATGGACAATAAAGGGATAATGAGAGTTGTAATATTTCTAAGAAACATAGGAAGGAGGAACCTGCTTCACCTGACTTCAAGAGTTCCTGTGAAGATCTGGTTATTGAAACAGTGTTACCTTGGTAGAGAGACAAACTGACTAATAAAGCAGGATTGAGATCTTAGTAGCAGAACAACGCATACATAAAATTTTGGTATATGATAAATGTAGCATGTCAGACAACAGAGCAGTAAATGGACAGAGAAAATGGCTATGTTTATGAGAAAAGATGAAACTGGCACAACACATATTCAAAAATTAGCTTCAGATGGATTAAGACCTTAACTTTCAACACCCTGAAATTCTTAAGGAAAATATATATGAATATCTTTAGACCTCAGAGTAGGAAATATTTTCTTAGATAAGAGAAAAGAAAACATAAACTATAAAAGCTTTGATCAGTTTAATGGTATCAAAATTTAAAACTTTTATTCATTAAAAACTCTTTATAAAATAAAAATATAAATAAGAAAGAAGATGCTTGTATTTCATAAAAACAATACAAGTAAGGATTAAGAATATATAGGCAGGGTGCCATGGTGTAGTGGTAATGCAACACTCCTTGAAGCTGAGCTCACATGGAGAAGTCCTGCATTCTTATCCCAAGGACTTGTATCCTGTATCCTGTATGTGTAGAGAACTTACACACCTTACACACTTGGCTGAGGTTGGACTGCAGCATGAAGACCCCTTTTTTATTGGAAGGGTGTGATACTATCTCTTCCTCATGGAAGATATAAATAAATACATTTAAAAAGAAAGAATATATAAGGAACTGCTATACAAATTAATTAGAAAGCACAATCAATTCATGGGGGCAGGGTGGAGGTCACAAACATTTCAAAGGAGAGAAAACTTACATGGCCAAGAAGCACATAAAGGAATGGTCAGTTATTATTAGAGAACAGAACAATGAAAATCAAGACCACAAGGAGATACCATTTTGTACCCATTTAATTAATAACAATTGAAAAGTCTGTCAATACTAAAAGTTGGAGATTGTTTGGAGCCACAACATTTCTCATATATTATTGCTGGAAGAATAAATATGTAAAATCCACTTTAGAAAAAAACCTGACTATCATCATCTCCTTACCTTTAACATTCATATAAACCATAACCATTACATCCGCTCCTAGTACATACTCATGAGAAAGTCTTACACATACTATTTCAGAAAGCTACTGGAATATTCATGGTGGCATTGTTATCAATGATATAAATCTTTTAAAAAATTATTTAAATTTTTAAATTTTTAATTATTATTATTATTTTCAATTTGACCAGAAAGAGACACAAACAGAGAGAAAGAAAGAGAGGGAGAGGGAGAAAACAGATCATCAGGTCTGGGACTCTTACCACATTCAACCATGTAAGAGTCCTTAACCACCATGACACCTGCCAACCCCTCAGAGATATAAATCTTGAACCAACACAAATGCTGATCAATGATAGAGTGGATATGAAACTATAAAATATCACAAAAAGATATTATATAGCACTCCAAATTAGTAGGCCATTAATTTGGAGTTGGAATACCAATGGTTTTAAGAGTTTCCCCTACATCCACAAAGACATACACAATATGGCTAAATCTTAGAAATATGATAATAAATAAATAGTTCTGAAATATATCAAAGGAAATTACTTTTTATTAAGCTAAAAACTTAAAATATAATTTATATGGATATAGAAAGATACAGATATTTATGTCAAGAAATACATAGACTATAATAAGATCTATATACAACTAAGCTTGACTTTCAAGATTAAGGTCACATCAGGTGGCACAAGTTGTAGAAAAGAAATCAAAAAAGAAACAATTAGAAGTCAGTTATTGTTTTTGGTGGTAGTTTAGCAGATGTTTATTATAATATTTTTAAATACATACATATTCTGATTCTAGCTTCAGATAACTATGAAAACAAATAAGTTATGCTCTAGCTTAGAGAATGTCTATGTATAAAAACCTATTCTAAAAATTAAAATACCAGTAATATAATGAGTTACATCTAGAGAGTTACACCTTTAAAATATTAGAGAAAAAGAAGAAAAAAATAAAAACAACTTGATGGTTGATGATAGTAGTGCCCAGAAATATACACAGTGTAATATAAATAAAAAGCATTTTTGAATTTTTTTTTACATCTCCCTTTTGTATCTTGAGTCCTTTTTGAACAGGAGAGTTTCTTATTTTCCTGTATTACCAGTGACTAACATCATGCCTAACACATGATAGTGGCATAATAAATTGTGTCAAATAAGTGCACAAATCCTTCCTGTCCCTTCCATATCCTTACTAAGTATTGTCTCTTGTTTTTCTCCTCTATCTTCCCTAAAAATTAATTTCAGGAAAGACTATTATATTTTAAAGTATGTGTATTTTGTGTATTTTGTGTCTTCTAAGTTTGCTATTTATCACCCCTTCCAAACTTCAGGACAATCAATGCTTTTAATTATGAAGTCAAACAATTTAAACACAATTTGAAAATTATCATAAATTTTGAATTAAAAATTCCAAAAGACACATATTTTGTGAGGCAACAGTTTTTTTTTTGTTTTTTGTTTTTTTTTTTTTGGAGAGATTTTCGCTATGGGGCGCGTGCGCTTGCCAGACAGACAGAGAGAGACATAGAGACAGAAAGCGAGAAATCACCCCCCAAGGGAGGTGTCACGCCGCAATCCCTTCTCCTCCATTCTCCTCTCGGGATCTTGGGCACGCACACACACGCGCCCGACATGAGTTTTTAAGCCACAGGGTCCGGGACACGAACCGCGGTCAACTACATGGGAGTCCAGCGACATAGCCATTACGCTAACTGCTGGTTCCCAAGGTAACAGTTTAATCCCAGTGTATTTTAAATCACAGAGGATGATCAGCTATATTATTTATTCTTCTAATAGATACTTTAAACACCATAAATTAAACACTGGAAAATCAAAATGAACAATCTCTAGCCTCTTACTTCAAGAAAGTTATAATGTGATGATGAAAATAGTGACATCAACAGATAGTTATAATAAGTGATAAATATTATAATAAATAATGATATATGATATTCTCAAATAAGAAGGAAGGACAGAAATGAGAAGGACATAGAGGAATCAGAGAATTTTTACTAAGGAAGTTACTTCTGACTTACATTCTATGGATAAATAGGAGTTTCTCAGCCAGAGGCAAACGATAAGGTCATTCCAGGCTGAGGGAACAGTAAGTGGTCAAAGATGAGAGTAGGTTAGAAAGCCAAAAAGAGAAAGACACTTCCAAGAACAATGAGATGTTTAGAGACTTTGGACTGTATTTGGAAAAAGAATGCCAAGAGACTGAGTCAGAGTTATTTTGAATGAGTCAGGCAAAATGGAGCTGAATCCTTTAAGAACTTTTTTTTTAAAGATTTAATTTGGGACTAGCAGCGTAATGGCTATGTCGCTGGACTCCCACACAGTCGACCGCGGTTCGCGTCCCGGACCCGGTGGCTTAAAACTCATGCCAGGCACGTGTGCATGCATGCCCAAGATCCTGAGAGGAGAATGGAGAAGGGATTGTGGCATGGCCATCCCCCCTGGGGGGTGATTTCTCGCTTTCTGTCTCTGTCTGTCTGGCGAGCGCACACGCCCTATAGCAAAAACCTCTCCAAAAAAAAAAAAAGGAAAGAATTATTTAATTTTATTTATTCATTCATTTTATTTTAATTTGACCAGAGAGAGACATACACACACACACTCACACACACACACACACACAGAGAGAGAGAGAGAGAGAGAGAGAGAGAGAGAGGTAAAAGCAAGCCGCCAGGTCTGGGAATTGAACTGTGGTCAGTCATGTGGGAGAGTCCAGTGCCTTAACCACCACGCCACCTGCTGGAGCAAGGTACTTAAAAAGGGTAGAGTCGTAGTCACAATTACTTTTAGGGATCTATCTGGAGATTATGTAAAGGATCGGGGATGACATGAACCACAATGGACTAGGAGAACGTCATGAAGGGCCCACACATTTCAGGCACAAATGATGACAGTTCTGTCCTTTCTAAGACCTAAGCCAGGGAGAGTTAATTCTCATCATTAACTAAAAGCCTCTGTACCAAGGTCAACAAGGTCTTGAATTAGTCTACAGGCTGGTTGGGCTCTGTGATCTCCTCAAATGCCCAGACAGGCACATCTTTCAGCCTTGTTCCTTAATATTTGATACACATGCCTAGACAGTGGGCAAAATTATATCTTAGTTATATTTTAGTCCTTCACTGGGGAAAATAAAAAAGTTCCCCATTCACAACTCATTTATCTGGGTAGCTAACAACATCAGTAGTCCTTACCGACCTCTTTTACTAGACTTGAGTATAGATGAATTCTAAAGGACTAAAAATTAAGTTTATATAGAACGTCACCCACCTCAGTTTTTCAGGAGCTCTGCTACCTGGTTCCTTCCTTCTCCTACATACACTATAGGTCTCAAAGATAACAATGGTTCCCAAAAATGGCCTTTCAATCAGAAACACCAAGCCCTACTTCTGTAAATTCCAACTTAATAGACCTACATGTGGATGTCAAGAAGAGACTAAAGAATGATGGTGCTAAGAATCTCATACAATTATGTTGCAGTGAGACCAGATTTGCAGACTCCTGATGTAGACAACAATGTGTCTTGGAGCATCAAGTCCATTGGATTTAGCTTTGCAGATGGCCCTTCTCATGAGGATAGGCAGTTAGGAGACTCATTCCTTTGGACAGAGGAATTCCAAATCCAGTTCTACAATTATTAGTTTTATGAGTTCACAGCATCCTAAATATTAGATATTCTTTACCCAATATTTAATATGAGAAATAAAAGACACTACAGAATTTTCTAATTTGAGAATCTAAAGGAATGAAACTGTCATCACTTGAGATGAAGAATTCAGGAGAAGTTTAGGTGAAGGAATAGGTTTTATTTAAGGAAATATGTTAATCTTGGAAGGTCTTTGACTAAGTGAGAAATTAAGACAAGTGCTTGTTGAATGAAAAATACCTAGATTTTGTCATTTTGCCCTTCTCTCTCTCAATAACATTGCACGAAGGCTTGCACTATTTTTATAATTTGAGGTACATTTATCCCCACTTCAGAGAAATGGTATATAATATTGAAACTTTATGTGATGACTTGAAGTAGGTACTAAATACATTTGTACTGCACATAGGAAAAAGTAAATATTTTCTAGTTCATAGTAACATCTATAAAGTATAATAGTAATTTTAAATTTATAGCAATTCATATTCATTCATTGGTTCATCATTTAACAAATATTTATTGAGTTTTCACAAATTTTTAAATGTTGCTCCAAATCACTACAATAAACAAGGCGGAATCCCTGCCCTCAATGGGCTCATAAGCTAGTGAGAACAGTAGACAAGTCAATAATGCAATAACCAAAGCTTAAGTGTGAGCTCAGTAATGTGCAGGGTATGGTAGGGATAGCTTCCAGAAGAGCATGGCCTTTAAATTGAAACTTAAACAAGTAGTAGCATTAGCTAGGAAAAAAATATATATATGAGAGCAGCAATTCTAAGCTTAACGTATCATATTGGTTAAAAAATTATTTTAATATACTTAGAAATTTGAGACACAATTTAGAAGAAATAGAAAACTGAAAGTCAATTAGTAGTAGGCTGGCTCAAGAAGCACAAACTTAAATTTAAGCAGTGCTTTTCAAAATATGGTCAGACCTCCTATATAGTATTGACCTGGTACTTGTTACAAAAGCTACTGGAGGGGCCTGGAACCGGATCCACCACTCCACAACATCTGTGGAGTAGGGACTGGAAATCTGCCTTTTTAAATGAACCTCAGAGATTCCTAGATGAACTTGAATTTGCTAAAACTCTGGTCTAACGGCACCTATAAAGAAGGCTGCAGGCAGATACTACCACCCCAAGAACATGTTGCAGGAAGTGCCTCTTTATACCTTAGATGATTTAGCAAGTCACAGCCAATCATGCTAAGGACAAGTTCAGCTCCATGCACTTAAGAAAATAATTGTTTATGTATTGTATACCTACTCAGAAAAGGAGCACACGGAAGGATAGATCTATCTTATGTGCCTGACAGAACAGAATGATGAAACATTGAAAAGTATAAATTGAAAGGGATTTTTAACCCGTCTAATAACTTTTTTAAAGAGAGATGTTTGCTGTAGGGAGCATGTGTTCACCAGAGAGAATGACAGAAAGCAAGAAATCACCCCCCAGGTTGAATGGTCATGCTGCAATCCTTTCTCCTCCATTCTTCTCTAGGGATCTTGGGCACACATGCACACATGCCCAGTGTGAGTTTTAAGCTTCTAGGTCCAGGACTCCAACTGCGGTTGACTACATTGGAGACCAACCAGGTAACCATTATGCCATCTGCTGGTCCCCCGTCTAATAAATTAATAAGCAAACAATCATTTGTGTTTTTGAGTCAGCTATTAATTATTCTAAAATTTGACCTCTACAGACCTTTATCTCTGAGTTTCTTTAATCACTTAGTATTTCAGATTTTTAAGGCGCCTCAAGCTCGAATAGCCCCATCCTATTATTTTCCAGATAAAGAAACTAGAGACCCTTTAAACAATATAGCAGCAATTTTATAAAGTATCTGGTGACAAAGATACTACTACAGCCATGTTTATAGGTTACTATACCCATGCTTTTTCCATAGAAGGTCAATTGATGATGAAAAGATAGAAAGAATTGGAGGCAAATCTATCTTTTCTATTATTTAACACTTATTAAGCCAATTACTAACACTGTGACCTCAGAGAAAATACTTACCTCCCTCTGTCTCCTTTTTCTCCAAAATATCACCTACTCTTTACACAGAGTAATATTTTGCATAGTTTTCAACATGTGGAAGTGTTTAATAACCATAATAAAATGTTTAATAATTTTTTAGCATTACTACAGTTATTGTTAAAGTAGTAAATATCACACTGATCATTAGTTCTACATTCCCACAGAAACCAGTTCCCATGATTTTGCTTAAAGTTATCTATATTTTTTATGTTTGCCATATTCTTTCATATCTTCAATCCTTAAACTATTCTTAAGAGTAAACTTTATAGCCCATGACAGCATACTTACAATGTAGCCTTCTAAAATTTATCTTTATTATCAGAAGACCACCTTCCAAAGAAAAATCTATAGATCCTCAGTGAGAGTAAACTTTTACTTACCAATATCCTCTCCAAATACAGTATGTGCTTGAATATTAATTCACATCTTCTTTAATAACTTGATTGATTTATTTGGTATCAGGATTTGGGTATCATGTTAATATTACTGAAGTTTCTGGGTAAGTTACACTTCTGCTTTTGGACCTGAGGTTAATTTCAACACTGTCAAAAATGTACTAATTTTTAGTATAAGTAATAATATGTTTTTGTTTTTTTTTTCCTAAGGCCTGGCAATATCACTGTGCTAAAGCCCAATTTGTTTTCATATGTCTCCTAAAACATGAGGGCTATCTCTCAGAGAGCTACTTCACAAAATCTAAGTCTGATGTGATAGAGTCACCCAACCAATCGGGGTAAATGGCAAGATTTGTTTGTAATCAGCAAAGTATAAATCCGTTACAAGAGAAATCAAATCAAAATCATGGCATTAAAAAAAAAGATCAGTTCCTTGGGGACCAGCAGGTGGCGTGGTGGTTAAGGTGCTGGACACTCCCACATAGCCAACCATGGTTCGAGTCTTGGATCTGGTGGCTTGCTGTCTGGCTTTCCATCTCTCTCTCTCTCTCTCTCTCTGTCTCTCTCTCCATGTCTCTCTCTGGTCAAATTAAAATAAATGAATGAATAAATAAATAAATGAAACTAAATAAATAATTTTAAAAAAGATCATTTCCAAAGTAAGTCATGAATGTTGTGTCTTCTTCACATTCTGCCCGAAAATGTTCAGAATATCTAAAAAGGACCAAACATGGAATCTTGGGCATCACCTCTCACTCTATGATAATAATGTTAAGCTACTCAAAAAGTTTGAACCAGTACTCATTTTTTAAAAATATTTTCTTGAGGGACCAGCAGTTAGCATAATGGCTATGTTGCTGGACTCCCACATAATTGACCATGGTTCGAGTCCCGGACCTGGTGGCTTAAAACTCACGCGGGGCGCGTGTGCATGCGTGCCCACGATCCCGAGAGGAGAATGGAAGAGAAAGGATTGCAGCGTGGCCAATCCCCCTGGGGGGTGATTTCTTGCTTTCTATCTCTCTTTCCCTCTCTGTCTGTCTGGCGAGTGCACATGCCCTGTAGCAAAAACCTCTCTGAAAAAAAAAATACACATATATTTTCTTGATAGCTGAATCTACTAGAACAGGGATCAGTGATCTTTTTGTTGTTGTTTTGTTTCATTTTATTGGTTTATTGGTTTATTTCTTCCATGAGCAGAATAGAATGAGAAAGAAAGCATCCCCAATGGGACCTTGATCCTTTGACCCCTGAGCTGGCCTCAGGTCATGGGCACACAGATACCCAGCATACGTAGGGAGGTCTCTGGACGTGAACCTGGAACCTTCCCGTGTGAGTCAGCCTTGCAGAGTATAGTATCTGTTGTATTTTACTACTGCACCACCGTCTGGTTCCCTAGACCAGGCTTCTTTGTTCAAAGCTTGTGGTCTTAAGTGATTTCTTTCACCTTCTTCTCCCCATCAAGAAAGAAAGGAAAAGAAATAATCATTTATATTATAAATATTATTTTGTATTAAAACCTCATTTGATTTTTTAAAAGTCACTTAAGTACAGTATATCAGCATTGGCAGTAAGTCTATACATGCAGGTATACAGAAAAGAATATTTTAGGGTAAGTAATTATCCTTATGGTAATTTCACGAAGTGTAGTAATTTCATAATGCTGATATTTCTCTAAAAATCAACTTCCTAGCATTCTGACATTTCATAGCCACTTATATATTAAAGGAATGAAGAAAGCAAAGACTTGCACTTAATGAAAGGTAAAGTTGATAATACCCTAGCGAACTATTGAGTTGTCAGAAAGGTCATGACGTATTCTTCCGATGATCCAATATTTCAGTGTAGTATCTTTTCCTTTGGTAATAACAATACCAATAGTCATCTCTTGATCAGGAACAAAATTGAAAAAAGAAGAGAAATACTTGCTAAAAGAAAGATAATCGCAATCAACAGATGGCATAATGGTTACGTCACTGGACTCCCACGTGCTCGAAGGAGGTTCAAGTCCTAAACCTGGTACCTTAAAATTCATGCTGGGCATGCATGTGAGTTTCCCAGACCCTGAGAGGAGAATGGAGGAAAAGGGACTCTGGGTGGTCATACCCCCTGGGGGGCGTGATTTCTAACTTTCTATCTCTGTCTCTTTGGCAAGTGCACATGCCCTATAGAAAAAAAAATCTCTAAAAAAATAATAAAAAGAAGAAAGATAATTAAATAGATAAATGTCTAATTGTGAACACAAGTGTCTAAGAAAAAAAATTAAGGCATTATGCAGAAAGAATTTAGGATGAAAAGATGCATAAAGTGGGTTCCTAGAAGATAATGCCGGAAAGTAAAACAATGTGAATAGAGTTCTGTATTATTACTAGGCACTGAAAAAAGCAAGAAATAATCTCAAAAGGCAAAAAATCAGTATTTTTTTAGATGGCTTTATAGTCTCTTAATATATAGGATTTGAGGACTAATAGCTGACATATTAAAGGACATTGTTTTTGGCTAGCATCACATTCCTTATCTTTAAAGTACACGCTTCAGATTGGATTAGGGATCTCAAATCTCATAGACTCATCTGATAGACCTCTTGCTAGAGCACCCTCAGCACTGATAACAGATAAAAGGACTTTCTTGCTAAAACCAGACTGAAATCCAGAGCCTTTCTTTATATAGCCAGGCAGTCACTAAACATCAACCCCTTTATCCAAAATGGAACCAAATTGATCTTTTCAGTTTTGATATTAAATACCATGGCTTTTAGTTCTAGGGTTCTGTATTTATGTAACAAAAGAAGTATTCTGAAGCCAGCCAGTGGCATAGTGGGTAAAGCTCTGGATTCTATGTGACCAACTAAGTGGTTCAAGTCCTGAACCAGGAGGCTTGAAAACCACTCTGGGTGAGTGTGCATGTATGGGCAAAAGCCCAACAAGAGAATAGAGGAGAAGGGATTGTGACAAAGTCATCCCTTCTGGAGAAAGGGGTAGATTTTCCACTTGCTCTCCTATTCTCTTTCTGTTCTACAGCAAAACTTAAAAGTAGCAATAACAATTCAATTCAAATATAATATCACAGAAATCTTACTTGCAGTTTGTGAGCTAGTTTTATGATATTACTTTTACTGTATTATAGGGAATAATTTATTTTTACATTATTTTTGTCCAAGTAAGACTTTTTCTATAGTGGAACATTATCACCATTTATAATTGATTAATATAAACAAAGGATATATACCTATTATATAAGCTAGTTTATTACTTTAAAAATATAATCATAAACCACAAACCCTTTGAGTAAACTACAACAAAATGCTCAAGCAGTCAGCTAAGTACAAGAAGATAGCAGCTGTCAATACTTTCAGGACCAGATAGTTTTATTGAGTTATTTTCCTGCTTTGTATAAAGTCCTGTTCCTACATTGTTAAAAATCTTCCCTATTTCATTTTGTAAATTAGATCATTGCCCATTATTTTGGAACTTGAGCTATAAAACCTACTATAAATGATGATATCATATTATGATGGTATTATATTTTGCCATCTTTTTTGTTTTCTTTGAGAGAAATTTTTGCTATAGGGCATGCACACTCTCCAGAGATACAAAGCGAGACAGCGAGAGAGAGAGAGAAACAACCCTCTAAGGGAATGGCCATGCCACATTTCCTTCTCCATTCTCCTCTTGAGATTTCAGGCACACACACACACACACACACACACACACACCCAGCCTGAGTTTCAAGTCACTGGGTCCAGGACTTGAATTGTTTGACCATGTGGGAGTTTAGGGCCTTAACCACTATACCACCTCCTGGCCCCTATATTTTGCTATCTGATGCATGAAATTTCTATAGCAGAGGAAAAAAGCACCTGAAAAATACAACCATTTAGAGAATTTGTTGGTAAGTCTCTTTTCAAAATTTCTTCATTTTCTAACTCTTTAGTTTCTACCAAGGGTCATAGGTCTAAACCTACTTTGTCGCGCCAAAGGAGTAGATGCTGTTTTCTCTGCCTCACTCTAAAAGAACCAGGGAGAAAAAGACTTTTAGATTTAATTTGGTGATTGAATTGAGCCACATGTGCAATTCTATAGAGAAGTATATTTTCTAAAGAGGCCCTAAATTGTGAAGACCTGTGAGTAATGAATTAGACTCTTGGAGATCCAAATGTGAAAAAAAAAAAATCGTAGGTTGCTTTGGAAGGAGATGTTAATACAAGTAGAATTTATGAATTTCAGGTCAAAAAGATTTATAAGTAAATCTGACCTAAAAATATTCTCTCCTAAAATCTGCCAACTACAGTCTATCAAGAGAGGAATGTAGATTTTTCTAAGTGAAACTAGAAAAACAAAAATATACATCAGAGAAATAACAGAAAGACAATTCTAAAACTTATAGATCTAAAGTTATTATTTTATCTGTGTTCTTAAAGAAAGTAACTGTCATCCACGAAGCAGGTGGGTGACAGGAAACAAGTGACTGTTCAGCTGAGAGTCTCCCCACATCAAAACTCTGACATTCCTATTCTCCACAATTACCCCAAAACTGATTACACAGAGTTTTATATTGTCTCCACCTTTCAAAAGTTATCAGAGTATTGCCATGTGTACTTTTCCCTAAGAATACTAAATTTCAGACATTATTTTGTTCTGATGATATTAACGTGCAAGTGATGGTGTAAGATGTCATTAAAAGAAAGTCATGGGACCAGCAGTTAGCGTGAAGTCTATGTTGCTGGACTCCCATGTAGTCGACCGCGGTTCGTATCCCAGACCTGGTGGCTTAAAACTCACGCCGGGCACGTGTGCGTGCGTGCCCAAGATCCCGAGAGGAGAATGGAGGAGAAGGGATTGCGGTGTGGCCATACCCCCTGGGGGGTGATTTCTCACTTTCTGTCTCTCTGTCTCTGTCTGTCTGGCGAGCACATGTGCCCTATAGCAAAAATCTCCCCAAACAAACAAACAAACAAACAAAAAGAAAGTCATGACTATGAAGCCAGTTAATTGCAGATAAAGAAAACCTGTCTAAGAGCCAGCTAGATAAAGCAGTGGTTGAGGTGGCTGAATCCCACATGGCCAACTGTGTGGTTTGAGTCCTGGACCTGGCGTCTTAAAAGATACACCAGGCACGGATGCATGCCCAAAATCCTGAGAGAAGAATAGAAGAGAAGGGATTGCAGCATGGCTATCCCTCAAGGGATGTTTTGTCCCTTTCTCAATTTCTCTCTTTTTCTCTGGTAATCACACATTCCCTATAGGAAATTTCGAAAAATAAAATTAAAAAAGAAGGAAAGATAGAAAGAAGAAAGGAAAAACAAAATAACAACAAAGAAGAAAACCTGCCTAAACATGGTTTCTCTGTGGAATCTACAGTAATCATCACTTAAATGATTTGTTTTTATAAATACTAGCTTTGACAGCCACACTCTAAAATGTTGCATATTATTAAAAGGGTAATTTAAAATGTACATTGATATTCCTAGTGTACATCTGGAAGGGAGTCACTACAAAGGAGTCTGAGACTTCCAGATTTTGCAACCAAATTCTTTAGAAGCAACATTACTCAGCAGAGAGGTCTCCTGCCAAAGTGAAGGTGCCACGTGTGAGACCAGAGCATCAAACTGCAGCCACTCACCTGAGCATCTGCGTCCTCTGTTATTCCTCAAGGTGTCTTGTTCTCATGTGTGTTTTGTTTTTATAAGGAACAAAGTATCTAACTTCAACTTTACCCCAGCTTCTGTCCCATTTCTGGCTCTTGACAAAGAATTTCAAACATGTATCAATACTCCTGCCTGTATCTGAAGAGTAAATTAGGTGAAATTGTATGTTATTCAGTAGAAGTACTGAAAGAGCAATTCTTCAGTGATTTGAACATGTGTAAAAGAGTCACCATATTTTTTTCCTTCAGATTTTTTTGTCATAGAGCATGTACACTTGCAAGAGAGAGACAGAACAAGAGGGAAATTAAGAAATCACCCCCAGGAGGGATGGCCATGCCACAATCCCTTCTCCTCCATTCTCCTCTCAGGATTTTGGGCATACATGTATACATGTCTGGCATGATTTTCAGGCCACTGGCCTGGATTTGAGCCACTGAGTCAGCCAGATAGGATCCAGCACCTTAACCACAAAGCTACCGGTTGGCCCCAGTCACCAGATATTTTTAATGTAATCACTGGAACTTCCAAAAGGTAAGGTAGACCATGCCAAAGTAAGTTATAAATGTTAAGATACTCTGGACCAGATGACGGCACAGCAGCGATGCAATGTGCTGGATGTCTGACCCACATGGGAGTGATCTGGATTCATACTCAGAGACTGTCCTAAACACTCCAGTCATACACACATCCATAACCCAGGTCTGCCAGATGCTGATGGTAGATTACAGTGGCTAGACACTGTTGGGGAAGCCAGCAGGTGGCATGGTACTTAAGGTACTGGACTCTCACATGACCCACCACAGTTTGGATCCTGGACCTGGCAGCTTGAAAATCAACCAGGCGCATATGTTCGAGTGCTCAAAAACCCAGGAGGAGAAAGGAGAAAGAATTGCAGTGTGGCCATCCTCCTTGAGGAGTGATTTTTCACTTTTTCTTTCTGTCTGTCTCTCTGTGTGTCTCTCCTTGACAAGTACACATGCCTTGTGGCAATAACCTTTAAAAAAAAAAAGAGAGACCCTCTTGGGGTGTCTGTATCTCTGTCTCTCTTGTCCATGGAAGAAAGAAAGTTTAACAAAAACAAAACAAAGAAATATTAAGATACTCAATGCCTTGCTTTTGACTACTTTTATTTAAATGTTTAAAAGTTGTGAAGTGATTTTTTAGATCTTGGGTACTTTTCTCTATTGCTAGGCACTCAAATATATGCCTAGTATTCCTTTAATTTTTAAATATTTTATGGTATAAGTTACTGCTTTTTAGTTTTAATAGGTGGTTAGTAGCTTCAATGATATGAAGTCTGTAGAAATTTATCTCTATTTTCAAGCAATTCCATTTCACTAACATACTTTCAAACCAGTTCTACTTATGCTAATCATACCATAAATTAATACATCAAGGAAAACAGAAAGACAGTAAATTGGGTTAGATGGTTTATGTTAAAATCCAAATAAGACCCCATTATCAAACTGGATTTGTATTTAACTGCACTTGAAAAGTTTTTTTAGTAGATTTAGTAAGTCTTAAAGCATTATTTCTAAATTTAATGCTTTTGTGAACTTACGTCACACATTAAAATCATGTTAATGCACCTTTTTGTCAATTCTTCACAATAGTATTACAAAAGAAAGGGAGAGGGGGATACATTTAAAAAGCAAATGAAAAAGAACTCAATGGAAACCTATTAGGCTACCTGTTGATGAGCATGTAAGAGAGTCATTAATATGCGGATCATTGACATGATAGGCCGTAATGACTCCTCCAGGGATGCATCAGTCTATTGTGTCAGAGCCTAGTTAGGGATTCATTAACGTGAAGACTCGGGACTTCTTAATATGCAAATTATCAATGCAAAGCACTAAGGCATACCTCACAAATGTCCACAATTCATGCAAGGCATTTTCTTTGCTTACCCTCACTCGTATCATTTGTGGATTATTTTTCTTCCATCCTTTGACACAGACCTCTTCACAAAATATTCTATACTCACGTGATGTCTTACCACTTTACATTCAAAGACCTCCTCCCCTTCAGCTCACATTTCTTTGTTTTAAGGCAGGTTTATAGACACAAACCACTTGAACCATTTTAACTAAGTAGTCAACATTCAGTATAAAATCTGATTTTATATTTCTGACCAATATCACATTGTTGTTTTGATATTTAGTGATAGAGCAAAATGAAGAAAGCACTTGTTTTTTTAAAAATGAAACTCTGATACATGAATAGTAAAACCAGCAGTTGAATAATTTAGACTGGAAGTAGGTGAAGAAAAGTTAGTGAAGTGGGAAAAAGAAAAGGAAAACAGAGAAAGGAACAAGAAAGGGGATAGATGAAAAAAAGTGCAATTAAACCAAGTGAAAATAAGTATTCATACCAATGTAATATTTTAAACACAGACATGGGCGTGAACCACTAGTACCTGGCATGTAAATACCAGCTATTAATATTATGTGGGGATTTTGCATTTTTGGAACAAGATAAAGGTAACACTCACATTCCCTATTAAAACAATATTAAAAAGTCACAGAATTTAAGTTCTTCAGTCTTTGAATTAACATACTATAAAGAAGGCAGTCAAATTTCTATTCCTGCAACAGAATTAGCTACAAATCCACAGAAAGGTATTTAAGTATCTTTTGAAGGTTATCCATATACTATGTTATGGAAAATATGGTGCAGTATCACTTTTCATCTGGGACTTCATATTCTGCCTATATTCTTTTTCTTGACACTTTATCACTCTAGTCCAGTCCAAGTATAATACAAACTCATTCTAATTGAGAAACAGATGCTTAATTCTTAACTTGTAAAATTCATATACCCTAAACTCTGTGGTGACTTTACAGAAGTCTTCACTTATTTATTATAAAATATTCATATCCCCATATGAAATCATTAATGTAATTTTAAAATTAGCTTTAAGGTTTTTACTCTTTTTTTTTTTTCGTAAGAGAGATTTTTTTGCTGTAGGGAATGTACATTTTCTGGAGAGACAGAAAGCAAGAAATAACCCCCGGGGGGGTGGGGGGAGGATGGCCATTCCACAATCCCTTCTTCTCTATTCTCCTCTTGGGATTTCAAGCACATACACACATGTACCCGATGTGAGTTTTAAGCCACTGGTTTGGGACTCAAATCATGGTCTACTACATGGGAGTCCAGCTAAATAACTATTACACTATCTGCTGGTCCCAAGATTTTCATTCCTTAAAGAGATCCTACATAGATTTTATTTGGTTAAAGTGCTTTAACTAGAAAGCAAAAACATTTTTTAACATAAATAATATTTATTAACCGATTAGGGTGTTGGAAAAGTCATGATGTATTTTTCTATGATTTTCTATGCAAAATTGTGTCATGACTTTTCAAACAATCCAATAGTTATTATAAACAACTAATTACAATTCATGTTCTTTTATTTAATTTTTTAAGTATTTATTTTATTTATTATTAGTAGTATTTAATTTGCTATAAGGCACACAAAGAGTCAGAGAGAGAGAGTGGGAAAGTGAAAAAGGAAGACGCCAGGTCCGGGACTTGAACTGCAGTCAGCCATGTGGGAATCCAGTGCTTCAACCACCGTGCCACTGGCTGGTCCATACACTTCATATTCTGAGTAATATTAATTTCAGTACTAAATGCCAGACTATACTCAAAAGTCATTGTTTCTATCCAGGCTTTAGACTGGAGTAGATGTAAGAAAATTCAGAGATGGTGCAACTGAACATGTAGGTTCAAAGAAAGAAGTCTAATTTATTTAAGAATTCTATGTAACAGAGACCATATAATTTTCTTTTGAGACTTCTTGAGGGAAGTGATGAGGTCATGATAAGCTTATAGGGGCAAAGATGTCTCTCCCAGCCAAAGGCTTTTGGGTCTCTGCATAAATAGGGTAAAATTTATTACCAAAGTCCTAAGAAGATAAAAGTGAGTAGGTTTCACTAAGATGGCCTATGACTGGAGATTAGTGTAAGAGTGATGCAGAGCTTAAGAAGGGACAAGTTAGGAATTAGGAACATATGGAAGGCAGAGGCAGGTGACTGGGGAAGAGGGCCACATACTAGGGCAGCTGAAGGAGTCAGATGCAGGAGTCAAATTCTGCTAAGATGCCATTACATTGACAAAGGTGGAGAGCTCTGCCACACTTTTAGATAAGGCAACATGGCACTTTAGAGTCGACATCTCGAAGAATAGGTATTCTATTTTAATCCCCTCAGAAGTAGGAATAAAAGTATCCATTTCTCCTACGGGATATGATGGTCAATTCAGAATAATGTTGGACAATATTCAATGCGTATTAATTCAACAAATATTTAACATGTGCTAGGCACGAGGCTAGAAGTTAAACCACTGTCACTGGCTGAACAAATTCTGCCTTTATAACGTTTACAGTTTAATTAAGAATGTCACAAGCAACACTTCAAAATCACAGTTGTCTAGTTCATGATTGGGGTAGCATGAAGTCTTACAGAAGAAAATAGTAAGAGCATGAGCCCAAACTCAGGAAAAGGAGGTGGTCAGGAAGGCTTCCTAAGAGGATGAAATATTTTATCTGTGACCTGAAGACTGAAAGGAATATTCAGATTGAAGATGAAGGAGCTGAGGAATATTCCAGGCAAATGGAATACCCTGGGGCATTGTGGTGAGAGGATATGCAAGTCCAGGTTTTAAAAAAAATTTTTAAATCTTGAGTACAGGTAAACCTGAATGACAAAGATAATGACAAAGATCCTCTCCTTGCCCAAACTCTTTAGAGCTCTCTATTTGGCCAGGCCTCAACCTTGGCCAGCAAAAACAACAAGAGCATGACAAAAATTAGTTTGCCCATCCCCTAATTCCTCATGAAAAGACTTAAATACAAACCTAGTTTCTAATAGCTCAAGTCCACATCCCTAAAATGACCCTAGCCTTCCTTAAAGTGCCTGCTTGAGAAAACTCAAGGTTGTCAAAAGAATTTATTGTTCGTTCTAGCCAAAACCTGAAGATAGGCGCCTGGTCACATTTCGTAGAGCATTTACTAAAATGGGCTTACAATTATAAATCTTTTCTCTGTCCCTCTGAGAAGTTTACATATCCGCTACAATTCAGGAGTACCTTTCTCAAGGACCTAAAAACTATTCTTTAAAATATAATCATCATCAAGAAGGAATGGCCTCTGACTCCCAATTCCCATAGAAAAATTGAATCCTAATTCTGTTAACAGATATAACTAGCCTAAGTAACGTTGATCCAGACTGGACCTTTGTGCTGTTTTACTTTCCTGACTGGACAAGCTCCCTCTGGCACCTTCTTGCCCCTTCTCCTTAAAATATCTAGTCACTGTTGTACAAATCGAAGTTGAGTTCATTTCTAGCTAGACCCTCTTCCGTATTACTATAGTGTATTACTGATCAAAGTCTCTCCTTACCACTTTAATCACTGTCTTCAAAGGGACAAATGAACAGTTGTTGAAAGTTGACTTTTTTCTGAACAGAAATCAACATTGCCATGGTGCATTTTGTGCCCTTTTCCTGGAGGAAATTTGTCATCTTCTCCAAGTCATGACAGGCCAAAAATCTTTAATAAATACTTTGTAAAGTGTATCCCCTGTGTTTCAATGTCCCACAGTCTTCAACATAGCTACTAGTGCTTAAAAACCTCTCATGCCCAGTTTTCAAAACCGTTACTTCATTTAGGTTTAAAATTTTTCCTTTATTAAAATAGCATTATTCGGGGCTGACTCTGTGGCACAGCAGTAATGTGTGGCTCAAGGGAAACCAGATCCTACATGGTGACCATGCTTCAAATCCCTGATAGGGTCTGCTTGAAGCATGCCTGGTACTTGTGTGAGTATCCAGGATAATACCGGCTGGAAGGGGAGGACTTACAGGAAGGAGAGGATTACAGGAAGGGAATCACTGAATGACCAGTTCTACGGAGGGCACTCAACTCTTTCTCTCATTTCTCTCTTTTACTGTCACACATGCATGCACTCTATCATGAATAAATGTAGAAAATAATTAAATAGTAGTATTCATTTGATGGACAATGCAACTAATTAAAATATTTCCAGAAATTTTGAAATTGTAACTCAGAAAAGGATGTATTTACGTCCTTCATTTACACCAATCATTCTCAACCCTTGTGTACATTAGAAGAATCTAGAGATCTTGAAAAAACAAACAAAACAAAACAAAATAAAAAACGATTCCTTGGAACTGCCCCAAATGAATTAGTCTATATAGTGGGGCCTTGGTATGGGTTATTTATTTTTATTTCCTATGTGCAGCTAAATTTAAGAAGCTCTGCCTTACACTATGTAAAAGTATGATTAATATGAAAACTAGGGACCAGCAGTTAGCGTAATGGCTATGTCATTGGACTCCCATGTAGTTGATTGTGGTTCGAGTCCCAGACCCGGTGGCTTTAACTCACGCCAGGCACGTGTGAGTGCATGCCCAAGATCCAGAGGGGAGAAAGGAGGAAAAAGGATTGCGGCATGGTCACCCTTCCTGGAAGATGATTTCGATTTCTCACTTTCTATCTCTCTGTCTCTCTCTGTCTTTCTGTCAAGCACACGCACCCTATAGCAAAAACCTCTCAAAAAAAAAAATATATATATATATGTATGTATATATGAAAATGAGTCCTTTGGTAATATATTCTGCTAAGTTTTTCAGAGACTGGGGAGGAGAGTGGTATAGGCTAGTACTATGTAACTTGTATACAAGCTTTATTTCTGCTGTTAGGTCTATAAAACAATTAATTTTCATTGCTTATGAGGCTATGTATCCACAATCTAGTGAACTCAAATTTATTTTATTTATTTTATTTTTTTTTTAGCTGAAAGAAAAATAAGATGTTGTTTTGGGTATGACACATTCATCATTTCTATGTTAACAATTACTGCTTATTATAAAATTGATCATGTTTATGACAATATAGAAATATGTTTTCCAGTTGTTGTACTATGTGGCAAATTGCCCAAACAATTACTATAAACGTGAGCACCATAAAGTGTATTGCCAAGGACACTAGTAGGTTAGATCCCGTAAAGGAAACAATTAGCGTCTAGAGGTGCAAATAATAGAGATGAGGTGACAGTTATTGAAAAAGGCAGAACATGCAACATAATGGCTTATATGCAAGTTCATGGATAATGCTGACAGTTTAATGTGTTTGGAGTTTATTGTGTGAAAGAGAATATTTCATATAAAATGCCATAACCACATATATCCTGGTCTTTCCTTTTTCCCTGAAATAGTACATAGTAAAGGCACTTGATAGATCACCTGCTGTCTTTCAGAATTGTCACTTTTTGATGGTTAGCTTGATTTGAATGTATTATATATAGTGATATAGTGCTATTTTCTGAAAGTTTTCTTCTCACAAGCACCTATTTCCATAAACTTAAGCAAAATGTATGATGCTAGTAGACTATAGTTGGGATAATCAAGACATTTTGAAGCCAAAACAATGATAATTCCAACAATTTAGTGCTCTTAATAAGTCAAATGTGGAATTTCTTATTTGATTAGATTAACAATAACACGATTCCTAATTCACTCAAATAGAATTAGCCACTGGATGTTTAGACAGAAAAGATGAATATAGAAGATAGAATCTGAGGATCTGGGTACCAGAAGGCAGCCAGAGGAAAGGAGAAATAGACCTCAGTCCGGTTTGGTGTCAACTACAAACTGATGATGGCATGTGATCATCTGTGCCTTCATTGCACTTTCCCTTAACTCCTCGAGACATGTGGGTAAGTGACTAACCTCTTGTGGGAAATAAACCTGTGTTTATGAGACCTAAGGCACATCGAAACCAAATGAAAACATAGAAGAAAGGCCTATCACTTGAACATGGACACCATCCCTCATTCTAAAATGGACCTAGACCCAACTCTACAAACTGATCCGGAAAAGTGTACATGATATATTGATTAGTAAACGAAGCTCCTTACACTCCAATACATATGCTTTGCATAATTTCAATTTTGTTTTAAAAACTGGTGAGTGTGGGTACATGTATATTTGTTCTAACCTTTAAAAAGAAACTGGAAGTTCATATTTCAAATTCACATATCGAAATGGTCTCATTGTAAGCCAAACAATATGATTGAAAGTATATACAAAATAATAATAATAATAAATAATGTGAAAAAAATTAATATTTTCTTTAAGGAAATGAAATTGGATGGATTAAGATAGAAATGCCATAAAGGATATTATGAAATAAACAATATGTTGGTTTTTTCTCATTTTTCATGTTCATAAAATAGAAAATAAATTTTATAAACTAAATGAGCCCTTCCTGCCATAGTCCTGTGACAAAACTATTTTCCCGACTAAACTGTGATTAGTATAGGGCCGTATGGCAAGGGATAGTGGAAAAATCATATATGGTAGTGTCAAAATACTCTTCTCATGTCCCCTCAAAAAACACATGCTCGTTCTGTGACCTCAAAAAGCATGTAAATCTTCTTAATCCTCTTTCGGCAGTTGTCACAACAGAAGTAATAACATCACCCTGCTCTACATCACTGGGCTGTTGAAAAGAATAGATAAAATCATAAACACAAAGGCACTTTTTGAAAACTAAGAACATCATCAAGTTAAGGACATTTTTATTTATGGTAACTGAAGTTGTTTGGTAGATGCAACTTTTCTTCCTGTATGAGAGTGGGAAAGAGAGAGAGAGAAATAGAGAAATACAGAGAGAGAGATTTTTTTACAGAATCTCACTGTGTCCTGATCCTCCCATCCCAGCCTCCCAATTAGCTAGGATTACAGAACATGAACCCATGCCCAATGTATACAGATATTCAAGGGAACTGAATGCAGTCTTCCCATGTCTTCCAGCCTCCCAAGCAGAGGCACTTGGTCTCTGTAAACCAACACAGCTGGGCCTGTAAATACAACTTTGATCATAACTTTTAGAGAAAACCAAGTACATTGTATAACTTGCCTCTTCATTTTATTTATTTATTTAATATGAATTAGACTTTTAACATGCAAGATTTGGAGAAGCGTAATTTAATGTACAGAATAGTCTTTGCTGCTCCACAATTTCAGCAGGTATAGAATCTCTATTTAAATTGAAAGCTTACAGTTTTATCTGGGGTTTTATCTCCCCAGGAATTGGTTTATTTGAGTCCCAGTTGGGCTGACAATGGACAATTCAAAATATCAGTGAGTCTTGATTTTATTATTATAGTTGGGCTAGTAATATGTAGCCTTTTTCTGTCTTAGAACCAAATGTTTGTGTGTCTCTTTAGGATGACGTGAAATAAAGCAGAAGACTCTATATTAGATTATATGGAGTTTACATCTCGATCCAATTGAGTTACACCAGAGCCCGACCTGAAACACCACATGTGATGCCCACAGCACATGATCACCAAAATCTTTAAATCTCCTCTATGTCCCACTAAGTCAACCAGTGCTTGATTCTCATCCTGTTCTTATTCCAGACTCTCAAGGCCTAAATCCTGAAACAAGAACTACACCTGTTTTCAAGGACTATTATACTTCACCTTAACAACACTAGGATTTTTAAGGGGAGCCACACTATTTTAAACCAGCTTTTTCCCCACTTAACTTACATGTTAAGTGACTATTGAAAAGCTTAAAAAATACACAAGAGAAAACTAAGACTATAAAGCTTTCAAAACAAGATATCCGTAACTACCAAAACAATTCTTATGCTTAAAATCCTCAGTTACCCCCTTTAAGTATCTTCAGAGTAAAAGTTAAAGTCCTACAATGGACTATAATGGTCTCCATGATTGGTTTCTTGTAGTCTCCTTGACTTTATCTCCCACTATGCTCACAGTTACTCATGGTGCTTCAGCTACACTGGCCTACTTACTACTCCTCAAACACATCTCTTCACTCCCTCCTTAGCGTACTTGCACCAGTTGGTTGTTTCAGCATGGAACTCTCTTCCCCATAAATCTTCATGGCTGACTCTCTTTGTATCTCTGGTCAATTATCACCTTCTCAATGAAGTGCATTCTTCACTTAAGGAAGTGAAGGGAAAATGGTCCCTTTTCAATGAATACAATCTCCATTTTATTTTCTCAGTTGCATTTATCATTTTATAACTGACTTATTTTTTGTTGATCATTTATTATTAGTTTTCCCTTTATTGGAATTTTTTAAGAGATTTTTGCTATAGGGTGCATGCACTTGCCAGAGAGACAGAAAGCAAGAAATCACTCGCCGAGGGGGATGACTGCAGTACAATCCTTCTCCTCCATTCTCGGATTTTGGGCACTCTACATATGCGTGCCCCGCGTGAGTTTTAAGCTGCCCAGTCCAGGACTCAAACTGTAGTCGACTACGTGGGAGTCCAATAATATAAACATCACAACATCTGCTGGTCCCCTCTTCATTAAAATCCCCTTCATTAAAATTTAAGGAACCAGTAAGTGGCATGGTGGTTAAGGCACTGGACTCCTACATGGCCAACTGTGGATGGAGTCCCAAACCTGTAAGACTGGTGGCTTGCTTTTTCACTTTCTTTCTGTCTGTCTCTCATTCTCTAGTGAATACACATGTCCTATAGCAAATTTTAAATAATAATAATAAATAAAACATTCTTTTTAAAAAAGAATGTAAACAACATGAAGGCAAGGGATCATCATTGTTTTATCTTGCTGTATCTCCAGTATTTAGAACAAAACCAGGCACATAATAATATATATTCAATAAATATTTGTTAAATAAATGAAGATCCTTTATTCATTTCCTCCAGTTACTTATTTTTTGAGCTTCCTATCATGCATAAGCTCAAGAGGATAGTAAGAGTTTTGCAGACCAGTCTGTGATATGGTAGGTGAGACAGCTGGATCCCACATAGCCAACCATGCTGTTGAAGTTCCAGACTTCGCAGCGTGAAAAACATTACAGGCACATGTCCAAAATCCTGAAAGGAAGGAAAGATGTAGAAGAATGACCATGTCCTGTGAGATGGGCTTTCTCACATTCCTTCTTTCTTTCTCTCTGCCTCCCTCTGGCAAGCACACATTCTCCGACATTTTTTAAAAAAGAGTTTTGCACTCTGTGGCTGAAACTGAAAGATTAGAGGATATAGAAATATAAAAAATGATTATAGACACTGGATACAGTGTGGAAAGACGGTGGGAGAAGGAGGAGAATGTGAAGAAAGACTTTAAAGAGAAAAATAGAGAGGCAAGATATTTATAGGACACAGAAATGGATTATTATCAATTGATGATAAAGTGTATAGTATCCCTAACTAGAAATGTATTCATGTTGGAGAATTAACTTTACAAACTAAGTGATGTATAGTGATTGAATGTATAAAAGAAATGAAAAGAAAATAGAATATATTATGATAAAAGAGTTTTGCTACTGATATTTTGATTTTTTTTTCTTTAATGCTATTCACAAACTTGAGGTTATTGGTATTACAGAATAAACCATACTAGAGTTATTTTCATATGTTTAGATATAGATATATCTAGATATATTTTCATATATCCATCCAAGAAAATAAAACATGACATGCCTAATGAGGGTTCCATTGGGCAATGGTTAAGAATTAGAACCCCCCCTGGCTGGCCATGGCTCAAATCCTGGCCCTGGTTTGAGAAACATGCTGGGCACATGTGAGTGTACCTCAAATTCTGATGGGATGGAAAAATGGAGGAAAAAAGATTACAGTGTGACCATACCACATTGAGGAACTCTCTTTCTGCCAAGCACATTTTCCCTCTGCCAATTAAGAAAACACTGAAATGCCTAGATTAATGATTTTCACTAAATTAAAATGTAAACTTTAGATTTTGAAAAAAGAATATGGATCAAAACTAACTACAATAAGAAATTTCCTCTAAGTATGACTCGAGTAGTAAGATGAATTACCAATGAGTTAGGTATAGAAATGCCTAAAAATCTGTACCATATACATATCTGCTTAATGTTAAAATAAGTTAAAGCAAAAATCAGTAATTAATATTGTTAATAATAAAAGAATGAAACCTGTGTTTTAAATATACTAATATATGTAGAAAAATAGTAAGTAAAAAAATCATGAACATAGAAAAGATTATTTAATCCATGACATACTCCAACACAGTTCTAAGTATGATGATGTTTGTAGATACCATATACAGCTTTTCAAGGCAATGAGGAACCATCCATGTAACATCATTAAAGGAAAACATCTGGGGCCAGCCTTGTGGCCTGGTGGTTGGGGAAGCCAGATCCCACATGGCCTACTACATGATTTGAATACCAGTCCCAGTGGTTTGGAAAACACATTGTGTATATATGCATGCATGCCCAAAATCTCAACAATGGAGAAAGGGAAGAGAAGGGACTGAGGCGTGATCACACCTCACTAGGGGGTGCTCTTTCTCTCTCTCTCTCTCTCTCTGTTATTCACTGGCCCACGCATATGTTCTCTGGCAATGTAAGAAAGAGAGGAAGAAAGGAAAGGAGGAAGGAAGGAAGGAAGGAAGGAAGGAAGGAAGGAAGGAAGGAAGGAAGGAAGGAAGGAAAGGAGGGAGGGAGGAAGGAAGGAAGGGAGGGAGAGAGGAAGGGATGGAGGGAGGGAGGGAGGAAGGGAGGGAGGGAGGGAGGGAGGGAAGGAGGGAGGGAGGAAGGAAAGGAAAAGTTCTTAGAAAAAACGAGGACTACTCAACATTTACAATTATATTCCATTTCTCTCCTTCCAGTTAGCAATCTGGACCATACTCCTTACTCTAACTTATCCTGCATACTCTTGGATTAATACAAATAACTATAATAATACTTTGTCCTTTAGCTGAGTATCTAAAGCGCAAAATCCTCATCCTGGCAAGACTCTATAGTTCTTCAACCTTCGATTTTGACTCCTACAATTTCTTCCCTTTCAGGCAGTCTCATTGACTAAGAAAATCTCCGACAAGGGACAAGATTCTCTCTTACCTATTGTTTTTATAATAAATATAGTCTTTATACTATTCTTAATTTTAAAAATACTTTTTTTAAATCAAATGACTTATTCTTACCTTCATGGCCATAGATATAATATGAATGTAGACTTAGTAGGAGTTGGCAAAAGAGAAAGCAGTTAGGATGATTAATTTTTTCTTATTTGCACAACAGGAATAATGTCTATGAATTTAAACAAAGTATAGAATAAAGGAAGGAAAAGTAGGAGTAGAAGAAAATGCAACTTTGGTTTGGGATGTAAGGTAATTAGTTTGTCACCTAGGTATCCAGATGAATATATCCAGAGGCATCTGATTTTTAAAGAGAACAGAAACTGGGCTGGCACTTGGGCCTAGTGTTTGGGGGAGCTGAATCCCACATAACACACCATGGTTTAAGTCCTGGCACATGTGCATGTATGCCCAAAATCCCAAAAGGAGGAAGAAAAGGAGAGAAAGGACTACAGTGAACCATGACCCAGTGAGGGGCGCTTTCTCCTTCTCTCTCTGTCTCTCTGTCTCTGGCGTGCGGACATGTCCTCTGGCAATTGAAGGGGGAAAATATACCATGAAGATACTAAAAGCATTCATCATTATAACTGTAATAAAAACATTATTATTTAATTATTTAGAAGGTACTTTTTGGTTTCAGCAGGCCCCAAGGTTATTAATGAGAAAACAAGTTGCCTTTAGCAGATATTTTTCCAGATATTTTTATTTGCAAAATCCTGTATTAGTCACTGTGGGAAATAATGCTTAGATCTGAATACACCATTCCTGACCTGAAGGAACTTGCAATCCGGTTGGAGAAAAAGGCATAAATAAAAATTTAAAAAATTAAGTGCCCCCAAAAAGACATTATTTGTAAGTATCATATAAATGATGTATCCATTAGATGCGGAGCTTAGAGAAGGGAAAGAATGTGAATAAATTCAAGACCTCAGGAAATCTTCAAGTAAGAGGGAAAATTAAGTTGCTCCTCGGTGAAACTAGGAGTGAGGTAGAGACAAGAAAATATAGTTTTCAAGGCAGGCAATTGGCATGAACAGAAATAGTGGAGACAGGTGAAGGAGCTAGCGTCTGCAAAAATGGAGAACTTTAAAAATGTACCTTTGGCTCTATATATGGTAATTGGCAAACTGGAATCTTTTGAATGAGGATTATTAAACCCCATAATGTATTGTTATTACTAGTGCTCTTTAACAGACTAAGAAGCAAGAAAACCCTAAGTAGAGTTACTGCCTTGAATTTATAAACTCTAGGGAGCTCTCTAAATATTCACATGTGCTGATGGTCCATTGCATCACTGAGATTTAATATTCTTAACTGTTCATGTGTGGTTAGTTAGTGAGGGGCAGCATTTGTAGTTAATGGGAAGGAAGTTTTGAAATCAGAATTAACTCTCATCCCAGTCTTGTCAAGGGTTTCCTTAAAAGGTCAAACCAAGTCTAAAATATGGATACATCAAAAACAGGATTGGGGTCCTGTAGAACTAAATGAGTTTATTAAGACTTGTAAACAAACGCTTTGGATGTTCACATATCTGTCACTGTCTGGAAACTTCACTTGGTTTACCAAAGTTAGCTTTGAATGAGAGATTACTAATATAGAAAACATCAAATGCCAGCAAAATAGGAACAATACGAAGAATGTCTTTATTATATGCATTTTACACACACATGCATATACACACACACTGATAAATGGGTAAGATTTAAGTGAAAAGCTCACCTTTGCATGTGAGTATATACCCAAATGAGTTAAAGTTTAAGTGAAAAGCTTACACATGTGTGTGTGTGTGTGTGTGTGTGTGTATTTTCCAAAGGAAAAACATTGCATCAAGGATGAATAGAATCTGGGCCAACAAATGGTATAATGGTTATATCACTGGATTCCCATCTGGTTGACCACAGCTCAAGTCCCAGACCTGGTGGTTTAGATTCATGTTAGGTGCATGTGTGTGCATGCCCAAAATCCTGATTGAAGAATAGAGGAAAAGGGGTTGCGACATGGCCATCTCTCCTGGGAGGTGATTTCTCGCCACTCTCTCTCTGTCTCTCTCTGTCTCTCTGGCAAGTGCATGAGCCCTATAGCAAAAATCTAAAAAACAAACAAACAAAATAATGAAGAGAATGTAGGTGGGCACTATTACCCTGCTCTCTGTATTTAATTTCCTAAATAAATGGTCATCTGCATCAGCTGTACCAGTTCTCTGTGTCCAGTCATTGACTGGAACAGACCATTGTTAGTTAAAATTGAACACACACACACATGTGCACACATTCAAGAAATTTAACACGTTGTCAAATGATTTCTAGTTGTAAAAACATTATTAATCCATTGTACAAAAGAATATACTTAAACCAATTTAAATTTTGGCTGGTCTAAATTGCATCTGATTTTTTACAAATTCATTCAAAATTTATTTTTCAACATGCTATTATACATATATAATTACATTCTTGCATAAAATTTCAATTGAAAATCAAATATATAGAAAAAACAATGTATCTAGTATCTTAAATTACTAATTATTTGCATAAGAAGATTTCAGAAATTCTAATACAGGTATGTTTTTCGGTATGGTGGAAGAAAAAAACTGAGTGCTCGAATGAACTTTTAACTTTCTAATTTTGGGAAATAAAATCATCCTCCTTTCTTTAGCTCCTAGAGGAAATACCATAATAATAACATTTCCAATGCCCAGAGCTCAGAGCTGAATTGTGAAGCACTAGGAGAGCTCCTTGGCTAGCCTATTAACCTATTAGGTTACCCCTCATCCATCAGGGCTGGCAACGTACAGTCCTGTTAACAGTGATATCACTCACCCTTATGAGAATCCAGATGATGATGGGTGTTATCTTCTCTGACTTTTGCATTAAAACATAAACTAGTTTACAAATTTGGAGCTCAAGGGGAAAATCTGAATTATTGAGGTTATTTGAGAGGGTGAATAGAAACCACTGACAGAAACTATGTAATTTTGCTTAACTGTAAATGATAAAGATAGAGATTTCTGCATTCTTTCACTGCAAATCAGAGTAAATGAATGGCTGCATTAAAGTCATAGAACTTCCATATAGAACACATTACTGAAGAAGGCAATCTTCCCAGGAGATGAGTAAGAAAGGACTACATAACCATTTGATTTGGATGATTTTCCATAATAATTCTGCCTGAAAGTAAAGGATAGAATTGGGTGATCTGGTCTCTCTGGTCTCTTCTACAATGAGATTCAATGTCAGTTCTTTAGTAATTAAGTGCTATATTAACATAAAAAGCAAAGAGTATAATTATATTCACACTAAACACAATAATCATATTCATCCATTTAAGATTATGTAATGAATATAATCTTTTCTCTGCTACACCTAAATGTGATTTTTAAATCTGTGCATTTTTTCTATTTATAAATACTTGAAAGACTTGATTGTATCAATATATTATTAAATTATTTATAAATATTATTCCTCAAAAAGAGTAATTATTAAAATGTATTTTGCCCAGCTTCAACTCATACCTAGTTTATGAAGTTTAAATTTAACTAGGAAATTCTGTGATTTGTAATTATGTGAAGATATACATAGTAATTTTAATAATGAAAATAAATTTGAGCAATTATTTTAGAGACTTTATAGCGGTGGGGTACAGATAAAATGCCTTATGAAAGAAGAATGATGTGATGAAAATAAATGCTACATAACATATTTTATTCAAGGGGAATAATGATATAACCTTCAATTTTGTCAACAATTCATAGGTTTGAGAGTAAGATTGTGAATTATGTGCTAACAACAGTTATTTGCTCCAAAAGAACCATCTAAAAAAGAACTTTCTTAGGAAAACATGTTCGTATGTTCATTTTAAACTCCAACCTACGAACAGGTGATGTTCCAAAGTTTGTTTTAGCTTTTGTTTTGTTTTGTAACCCAGAAGTTGCTGGAATTTAAATATCATTTTCCCCATAAAAGCAATTTCATAGATATTAGCCTTTCTGGTCAGTGTCCTAAAGCTTATTGAACTCATAACATGAGTAATTTTGAAACTATTTGTATTAGCCTGAGTCCTGGCAGTAGAAATGATAGCAAGGAGGGAAAACATTTCTCCATTAACCCCTGGCATAGGATTAGCCATATACAAGATTGTGAATTATGAAAATTATCATTCATGCCATTGATACTACCATTTTTACTACCTACAAAGTATCAACAACTGGGACAGATGCTTATATATGTTAGCTAATGTATTCCTCATAGCAGCTCTGCCAAGAAATTATTATCCCTATTTTATTTCTGAATAAGTCAAATACAAAATACAATTTATACAAGTTCACACAGTTAGTAATTGTTTATAATTAAATATCAAATTCATCCTACTTTGAAGCCCGTGCTGTTTCCATTACACATTTCCATTTTTTTTTTTTTTGGATTCCACTCCATCTCCAATACACATATATACTCCAGAACCCCCCCAGAATCTTCATGCTCCTGTGGAGCCCTTACGACAATGCTGTACTCGAATCTTTGTACTCGCTGCTTAAAATTATCCATTTCCATATTTGCCATCCAAATTTAAAGTGTGTCTGCACAACTGACCCCAATGAATACAAGGTAGATATAGCCTCTGTCACCCTAGAGATGTCTGCATCTAAGGGATGGAGGGTGTGTGTGTGTGTGTGTGTGTGTATATGTGTGTTTTGCATACACATATATATATACACACACATAAATACACATGCACATATATTACATTTTAGACAAAGTTACAATTTCAGTGTCAGAGTAGATGCTCTTTCAAGAGTACCAGGGCACTGGGCAGTCAAGCTCACTCCAGGTATCTGCTCCTGAGGTCGTCGCCTACCCTATTCTTGTTGGGGGTGGGGTAAAAACTTGAAACAGGTACAAGAGTCACAGCTAAAAGAATGGGAGAAATATGAAAATTTAAGTTGGTATGTCAACGTTTATGGTTTTGTTTTGTTTTCATAGAACATTTTTGGCTCAGAGTCCTAGGGCCCTTCTCCTCTTTGGTAGGTGGCAGATGGGCTTTTACAGGAAAGTTAGGCTCTCAGAGGTCCAAAGGACCTATCTGAGGTGTGGAGCCCATTGTAGCTCCTTTGAGCTAGAGGTTGAGAGAAATCCTGGATGACAGAAACTTCTTCTTCATGTCTCAGAAAGATTTGAAAACTACTTTTGGAAAGTCTATGTTCAAATGGGTATGGCTTGCCACCAAACCGGGAATCCAGAGGCCCTGGTGGATCTCCGGGGAAATTCTAAGCTAGCTGCCTTCTTGCTGTCAACCAGCTGGCAGCTTCCAAACACCCTCTTGATGAGCCTAAGCAGCTGTGGTTTATGTTTCCATGTGGCTCGCCAGAGATCCTCCCCTTACACAGACCCAGCTTCCACACTTTGTGTGGACTCAAAACAAGTTAGTTATGGAGTACATTAAGTTCCCAAGGCCTCATGAGGCTATTGACACCTCTTTGGACTATTCCCAGGACCCCAGATTATACTGTACATGTAAATGAAGGAAGTCTCACAATCCAATGGTTCTGACCGGAACATACAACACAGACATATCCTACAACCCATTTTCCAGTGATTGTTTTGGCCTCATTTTAATAATGTTGCCACAATATAGCATATACGCAAGAGAGAGAGAGTGAAAGATAAACTCTCTATTCTTAAAACTGGACTTTAGAAATGCATCCTCTATATTCCATTCCTGACTATACTTCTTCTATTCTTCAAGTACAAAAATGGAGGACTAATCAATTTTCTCCTGTGGCTTTAAAGTCATTTAGGACTTTATTTCTATTCAGCTGGTCAAGTTATAAATACACACCTCTATCACACAATTTCTGCACTTAAAATTATAAATGTGTTTTACCTAATGAAACACAAAACCAGATAAGATTAACCCAACAGTTAGCCAGCAGTGGAGGAAAACAACAACAACAAAAAAGATCTCCAAGTTGCTGAGAAGCCTTCTACTTTAGTCAGTACACAATTTCAGTTATAGATCACATATCCTTGAAAACGAAAACGTACATTATTCTTATTTTGTTATTTTTTTCTTTATTTACAATATAGCATATACGCAAGAGAGAGAGAGAGTGATGAGAAAGGGAGATGAGCACCCTCCACTGTGTCTGGTCATGCTGTAATCCCCTTCCTCCAGTCCTCCAGCCAGTCAGATGTCAGACATTTGTGCACATCCAGCCTTTTTGAGCCTGACTGGGCCAGGGATTTGAACCATGGTTGTCATGTGGGATCTGGCTGCTCTCACGCAGCACATTACCATTGTGCCATAGAGCCAGCAGATTATTTCATTTTTTTAACTGTGACTTCCATTGCACCCCCAGAGAATCTGGTTTTGGTTTTTGGTGTTCTCTCTCACTCTGCTTTCAGTGTCTGTGAGGTCCTTTCCCTTGGGGCCTCTCCTTGTCATCACGTGCCTGTGTCTCCAGTCACATGTTTCTCAAGAGGATCCTAATACCTAACAACATAGGATCTGACACATAAGCCCTTTCTAAACGCTTGATGAATGAGTTTGAAACCTAGATAAGGGAACCCATGATGTCAGAAAAAATCATGGAAGTCTAAGAATCAGGAAATTAGCTGAACAAGATTTGATAATACTAATGGCAATTATGATCACTTTTGATGATAATACATGCCCAACACTGTGGTAGTACTTTAAAGGTACAATCTCACTTTGCTTTAGTTCACAATATTAGGCATCAGAAGCCCTATTTGACAGGTGAATCAACTGATTCAGAAGTAACATAATATGTCTAGCTGCATAGCTATCAAGCACATATTTTATGGGATTAATATACATGCCTAAATGATGCTAAAATTAAATATACTTTTTACTGTTTCCAGTCCAGGCCTTCCTCTACTAAAATGTGGGAGTTTTAAGTTAGTAAGATGTTCCAGCTATAAGAAGATACATATGTCAAGAAAATTTATAGCTTGGTTAATTTTGCTTGTTGATTAAAATACTGCAAAAGACAAATGGATGGCTCTTCTATGTTGAAAATTAAGGAGCTCTAAAGTGAAAGAGGAGAGGACCTTTGGAGACTCTTGAGAGATGGGTGTGTGCTTTTTAGAGAAAGAGAGACAGTGATAAGGGCAGAGAGCAAAACACTCCCCATGGGGAATGGTCATGCCACAGCACCAGTAACTCCACATCTCCGTCCTTTTAGGATTTTAGACACACATGAACGTGCACTTGGCATGTTTCTCAAGATGCCGAGCCTGGGACTCAAACCTTGTGGGATCTGGCAGCCTTAAATACTAGAGCACAGAGCTGGCCCAGCATTGTTTTGTTTTTTGTTGTTGCTATTTTTGTTTTGTTTTTGTTTTTTTTTTACAGCAGTTTACATTTATTAACTTAATGTGTGCCAGATGTTATGCCATCATTTACCCACGAGATAAAACTATTATTATCCTCAGTTAACAGAAAGGGAAAGCAAGCTTAATTTGTCCAAATGTACATAGAAAGTATGCGTAGGGACTTAGACTCAAACTCGCATACCTTCAACTCTGAAGCCCATTATTTTAACTTTGAGGTTATTTTCTGTGCCTTTTTAGCTTGTTTATCTATGTACATTGAATGTAATTTCTATCAACGTCTTCTTTCTGGTCATTGATTTGTAAATCATTCCCATGGGAGGTAAACCATAATCTGCTTAGTTTGTTTGCTAACATACCCCAGTGCTGGATATGTGGTGACACTTAGCAAGTATCTCATGATGCATGCCTTTTAGTGCAATTAAATACCTTTGGGTCACTCTTAGTCACATGCCTATGAGTTACAAACTCTGCTTCCTTCTCCCTCTAGATATTTCTTTCTGTCCAAGGTGGATAGACTAATAAGCATCAAAATAAAATATACAACTTACACAAATGTGGAAATTTACAAACTCTGAACCGAGAAAAATCTCGATAGAAAAAACATGCTTGAGTGGGTGATTGACATAACAGAAATCCTATCTCACCAAATGTGTTCCCACAGTTCCCTCTGTACTTATTAGAAGGGATTATTGACACTTTTCAGAAGATACAATCTCAGGGACGCTGATAGCAAATTAATTGTGGTATTAAGAAGAATTAAAGTTAGATGTTTCTTTCTACACTAGGATTGCCTAATTTTCATTTTAACACTGACTTATATCATACACAGTTATTAGCCTATTTGCACGAATAAAACAAAAATCCATATACATTTCTCTTTGTTTTCATCTTCTGAAATTACTTACAAATTAAGCTACATATGAAGTGTGGATATGCTCAAAAAATACCCATTTAGGTTCTGTAACTATTTGGAGGGAAGAAGATATTTTAAAAGCTATAATTTTTTGATCAAATAAGTATTAGTTCATTTTTATTTTAGCCAAGAACACATTTTGTAAAATAGCACTAACAAGGTATGCTATTTTTTTCTCTAACTAAATTCTTCACAATAAAATCCAACTGCAATATTCATTTAGAAATTTGATAATGCTCTCTTGTGTGAGTTTTAGGAATATTTGAAACCCCGTTGCATATAAATTATATCATGGAAAAGCTGTATAAATATTCTATTATGGCACATGCTGTTCTAAGGATCTGTCAGGATTTCCTTTATACACTCCATTTTGAGTGGTATATAAATCAGATGTAAAAATTCATGTTGGACTGAAACTCAGCACAAAAAGCCTCCTCCAGAGGCAAATGCTTTTTTTCAAAATGTGGTTTGAATTATGTTGGTCATTTTTAAGTTATAGAAGTGCAGAAAATGTATTTGTGGTTTTGAAGGAAAGAGATTTTTCCATTTTTATAACTCATTAGGAAACTTTACAGGCCTTTAGACCATTTTGTGGTTTAGTTCTTCTCAAGTTTTTCCCCAAAGCAATATTAAAACTTGAATGGTGTCCGCCTATGCATCCAATGATTACTGTACTGAATACCAATGTGTGTGAGGATATATACAGTTATGTGTATCTTCAACTAGGAGGAGTTCCTATAATATCATGGCTGAGGTAGAAGATTAGGCCTATCAGTTGTTCATTCTTTGTTCTTGACATCAAGTAAAATTTGGACTATAAAAGGAATCGCCTGTGTAACATATTACACAGCATGTACTGCTTTTAACTAAAGCTACATCTTAAAACCTATAGAAAAATCCACTGAGTTAAACACTCTTCATTTTATGAGCTGTTTGACAAAAGGCTAAACTTTTCCTAAATTCTGTTTTCTCTGGTATATGGAGCAAGTTGCAGCGTGTTTAATAGGTATTCATTGGTGATGCTATCACTTATAAATTATTTAATGTGTGTCTGTTTATGTATGGAAATCAGTTTGCTAAATAGTTTGGGGCTTATTTTATCTGTTGCTGAGTAATTTCATAAACATCTCAATGAAAATCTGAGAAAGTCTGAGTTGGATGAAGAAAGTCGACACAATTGACAAAGTGGATTAACCCAATCTTTCGAATGACTTTAAAAGAAAATTAAAATAGAAATATGTCCTATAATTAGGTTGCTTCCACCTATACTACATTGAACTTATTAATGCATTGGAACAACACACTTAGTCATTATTATTTATTGCTTTGTGCATTAAAGCATAAAGAAGTTAACATTTTCACAGTGTCTTATGTTTTTTGGTGAATTCCACTTAGAGAATTAGAATCTGGGTGATCTGGGTGTCTTTGTTTCTAATGTAGTTCCTTTTTCATCATATTACACTATGCTGGTGTCATTACTAAAATCTCTGGATTTAGGGACGATTAGGTTGAATCACTTAGAGGATAATCAAATATCTGCCTGTGTTGGTGGAGTAATGTGGGAGTGGACTTTCTTCACTGGGATACTGTGAAGAGCAAAAGGGATCTAACTCTTCTTGGACATGTTCTCTACTAACCTAGTATCACAGAAATCAGCCAACTGTGCACTGCACAGAGAGCGAGATGCCAGCATACTTTGCATTTTACATTAACAGGAGAGCAGGGTTACTAATGAGGGGTTACATCCCAAATCTCCAATCTACATAGCTGACTATCCTTATTTCTATTTGGGTCAGGTTCTATTCTGCTCCATTTACTTTTCCTAAATTATACTAATTTGTGTTTCATAATATTGCATTTGTTAGAAATATATAATTGTATATGTAATTCATACAGCACCCATAAGCTTATGTATTTCTGTTAGTTTATCATTAAAGTTGTCTTATGATTTAACTCCTTTATTATCCCCAACAACCCAGTACAACTCAATCACTAGAAGTTTGTTGCAGCTTTAAGGGGAAATCTACAAATTTCTAACCATTAGATACATACTAAAATGTATTTTTAGGTTAATCAAAAATGTTTCAAAGTAGAGCACAGATATTTAAAAACACTAAAAATAAACATATTTCAAGTGTCAAAACAAATAAATTTTCTATGTGAAGACTCCAGGTTTCATGTTTGAATAAGCAATTTATACCTCATTAGATAAGTAATAGGCATGGCACTTTACCAATCCATTAAATTATATTCATATTTTCACTCATATTTGGAGAGAGAAAAATACGGTTTTAGTAGCTGAATAGCAATTGACCTTATTAAAGCCTGCACAATTTTGTTTGTTTTTGTTTACCCAGCAAGCAGTGTATTTTTAAATAGAAGGGCTATTTCTAACAACTTGTAAAATAGCAAAGTACAATTTAAGACTTTCAGATTATCAGTAGTAAAAAATGTAAGATATAGCCTCACCTTGATTTTACCTTTAAACAGCCTCTTATTTGCCTATTAGGAACTTCTTCCCGTGGTTTTACAGGCTCCGGCTCTTGTTCTTTCTTTTGACAAACCAATGTATAATTTGTGCCATTATTATTTGACCAAAATGTGCCAGCAGAAGTTTCATAACGTATGCAAAATTCAACTTTACTGCCGTCTTTTTGATAAGGAGGAACCAATGTAATCTTAAATGAGAACTGGTCAGTTTCACCATCACATGAATTAGGAACATATTCTGCTAAAATGTCATAATGTGTCTGCCAGTCATCTAAGGACATTCTCACATATACTAATTTCTCAAAAGAAATATTTAAAACTCGAATAATGCCCTTCATACTTGTAGACCCGGGAAGGTACTCAGCTGACTCCAGTATCGCTTTCTGTTCTTGAAGTTGTCGCATAAGATCTTCTTTGGAAGAAGGCAAGACAAATAGTGGAGATAAAACATATTCTTCTGTGTGGAAAATGTCCTTCCTTAAGTCAAAATTGGTTGAAACACCCGGTAAATCCCAGGAATCAAATTCTTTAACAGATACAAGATCGAATCCAAAGGCATCGGCAAATGAAACTCTTCTTGCACCTGAAGATGGCGTATCCAGGTACATGTCTTCCGAAGAATCAGAACCTCGTCTGCTCGGCTGAGGGGAGTAATTATGTCTGAAGGTAGTTTTAACGTCTTCATCTTCACAAAGAGATTCAGATAAATTAGGAACTTCTAAAAAATTATCTTTGCTAATCTGACTGGGTACTTCAGAAGGCTCCATGGGCTCTCTGGTATCAAATAAGGGAGAACTGTACAACTAGTAGAGGCTGCTACTTGAGATACCGAGGCTTAAAATAAGTATAATGTTACAGTTGACATTGCAAAAAGGAATCAGCTCTAAAAATAGGTCCAATGGCGTGTAAACTATGCTAGCCTGCCTCCAAAGGTCTTTAATATGATAGCATCCATGTGCCTACCGCCAGTATGTTTCAGATTTAACTCTCAGTTTTTAAAGTTGTCTTTGTTTATGAGCAGAGTTCCAAAGAGACAATTTTAAATTATTTTCTTCTATGTTAGAAATCCTGAAATTTTAGGGTAAACTATTATTTTTAACCCATTGACATTAAAAATTAAAACTTGGATATGCTAAATAATGTGATTGAATGTATTAAAAAATGTAAATTAAAAAAATAATTAAAAAATAAAAAAACAAACAAAAAAATTAAAACTTGGAATATTTTTAAAGGAAAATAAAAGTAGTATCACAATAGAGAATATGTAGTTTGAACTAAATCAATCCACAGAACAGGCAAGGACAGACAGGAGAGAATAAGGATATTGACAGAACCAAAGGGATCCAGTCTACTAAAAACAATCACGACCATTTTCAGGGACTTAGAATGTAAACTATTTGTCATAAAAAAAGGTTAGAGAGTTGCTGAAAGCACTGAGGAAAGAAACATGATTTAAATGGATATACAGCAGTATCCCTGAAATAAACCAAGAAGAGTAGATATAAGTTAGACATGCAGGGTTAGAGTGAGATGGACTTTGTAGGTGGAAGAAGTAGCCTGAGCCAAGGCCTACTAGAAAGAACAAATGAAATCTGTTATTATAAAGTTTAGTAAGTTTATTTTCACTGAGCACTGAGAAAATACAAACAAATCATATGTATTGACTTGAAAATATAGATGAACAAAGGAAAGCCTGGCCCAGTAGTCAAATATTTACACAAAAGAAATGTTCATCTTTGGCAAGTTGTCATTGTATATCCACAAAACAGAGATGTTCCCATGACATCTCAGAATGATAGGAGGGTTTTTTCTTTAAAAAGTCACCATGACTTTTTATCTATCTATCTATCTATCTATCTATCTATCTATCTATCTATCTATGTATTTGTTGTGTTGTTCCAAGCCACTGGGTGAGGGACTTGAACCAGAAGTTGGCCATGTGGAAAGCCAGGCACCTTAACCACCTTGCCATCTGCTGGCCCCTTGGAATGGTATGAGTTTTAAAGTGTGAACAGCCAGTTTAAACTCTTGCATTTTTTTTGTGCATTAATGGAAAACCCCTTCTGAGGATGGCAATTGGTAAAAACCTATAAACATTGTAAACAAACACATATGTGATTTAAGCTAGAAAAGCCACATCAATATGGGAAAGTATCCAGAGTTAATTGTAGATAAACAATTCACAACAATTTGTAGATAAATAATTCATAACAGAATTGTTTATTTAAAAATCTCTAGAGAGTCAGCAGGTGATGTGATAAAGGAACTGGATCCCACATGGTTGACTCTGAGGTTTGAGGCCTGGATCCAGCAGCTTGAAAAACAAGCCAGCTGCATGTGTGGCCAAAATCACAGAGGAGAATGGAGAAGAAAGGACTGCAACTCCGCCATCCCCCTGGGGGAGGAGGGGTGATTTCTCACTTTCCTTTTTTTTCCCTCTGTCTCTATCTCTGTAGTGAGCGCACACTCCCTGCAGCACAAATCTAAAAAATGTAGAAACTACCTCAATATCCATCACAAGAAACTGGATAATGTTACACCTATATAATAGACTTGTTTTACAGTCATTTGAAAGGATAAAGCAGCACTTTATGTCTTATATGGAAAGATAACCAAGAGAAATGGCTAAGAGAAAAAAGATCTGCAGATACTTTGTGTGTAGAAAATTCCTGTAAAGGTACAGAAAAAAATACTAGCAGTGCTTACCCCTTACAACAGAGGATGAAGTTGGCAGGGAGAAGAGGCTCTTGTTAATTTTACTTTAGAGTCTTCTGTACTATTTGAAATGTTAGACATAAACATGTTTTCCTTTTAAAATATTTCTAAATTAAATTAAATTAAATTGAAAAGTACAAAAAGTGGTGGAGATGTTTAATTTTTATTTAAAAAGAAAAGACAGCCAAGCAGCATAATTTCATTCAAGTGACAACTTTATAAATATGTTATAACATATTGGACAATTTCAAAAGCATAAGTCATTGATGGAGAAATTATTTTTCAAAATTGAAAATGAGTAGTGTCTAGGAGGATAAGGAAATAAAATTACTTATGCTTTATCTTACCCATTTAGCTAGAATGGTTAGCAATCACACAGATCATTCAGGAATGGGAAATAGCTTGGGAAATGGCGTTCCCTTGCAAACTTGATGGCTATTAGTAACCATATTTCAAGGTACCTAAAATATTGTGTTACATGGTCAAGGAAATTAGTAACAAAATACTTCATAGAATTAGTAATACAATTCAAACAGTTCTGTGAACAACAAAACAATGGAAAATTACATATGTAATAATGTACTAAACTGATTTAACTATCCAGCAATTATGTGCTGATGTATGGGGTTAAGGACTCATGGGTCCCTGTCCTGGCTCTATTACTTGGACAACCTTTGGAATGTTGCTCAAATTTCCCAACCCTCAGTTTCTTTAGTTGTGAGAATGCAATGTTAGCAATTAAATAAGATGCTTGTTAAATGTCTAGCACAAAGCCTATCCTAAAGTTGCAATCGTTATTTTTATTCCTACGCATGTTTGCAAAAGACTGATTTCTAAGATACATAAGATAGATGATAGGGAGATAAATAGACTATAGACTCCATGTGTAATATTTTTAAATGCTTTTTAATTTGTTTCTTTGTTTTCTTTTTCAAAGAATATAAGTAACACGTCTAGAAGATATAAAATAGATCTACATTAGAAAATAGTCCTTTTATTTGACCTGAACTTCTCTCTTTTTTTTTTTTTTTTTTGGTCTTTTTACACAAAGCACTACATGCTGGAGTTGTAGTAATTGCTGCCTTTATTTTGGAGTTTATAACTATCATATAATTGTAGACAGTTGATACGCTCCCCCTTAGTCACCACTTAGCTAAAGCAAAGTGATTTTATCTTTTAAATCTTTTCTCACATGTCAATTCTCATATGAGCTTTTTATTCTTTTCTTTTCTTTTTTAATCATTTCATTACTTCTCCATGAACTCTTTTCAGCTGGTCTATATTTTTCTGTTAATAATTGCCCCCAGATGATCGCAATATCACAGATCAAGTGTCTCTGGAGCATATAAAAAAATACCACCAGCCTCAGCCTTGTGACTTGGTGTTTATATTCCTTTAAAATTCACATCTCCTTGCTTTGTCTCCACATCATAGATCAAACCAACATCTCATTTTCTCATTCCCACTACTATCTCAATTTTAACACAACTTTTACCATCCTCTTCCTCAGTTGCTTACATATATTGTTTTTAGGTAGGATTGTTTATAAACTAATGCTCAAGTCTTCACACACCTCATTCTTTTTTTTTTTAATTAAGGATTTTTCAAAGATACCTTTAACATATAAACAGAATCAGTCAGAATCACAATAAATAGAAAATTGATGAAATTCTCAAACAAGATCATTCTGGGAGGGCTTATTGGCAGAAGAATATTTACAGAATATAAGTACAGAACAGCCACAAGGGCTGGTGTGATAAACTGGGGCCTGTTGCATTAGAGCTGTTACCATCCCTTAAGGGATCAGGGAGCAATATTCAGAACTGGAAAGTAAACAATGCCATAAGGAGTTAACAGGCTAGAGAGGATCAGTGACTTGGTCAAGGGACATAATCAGCTGAAGATGACCTTGTCAGGGCATAAATGCACCAAATTCAATTTTCTCTTTACCTACCACATTCTTACATAACTATTCATTGACCAGAGGGCATTGGGGCTATGATGGTTCATTCAAGTCAGGCTCCTAAAGCAGAGAGCATGATGGAAAGGGGTAAAAAGTGGCAAGTAGATTTGCAGGCATAAACAGAAGATAACTTATTCAAAGTTTAGTATTTACTTACCGTTATGTACATATATATATATATATATATATATATATATATATATATATATACACACACACTTTAAAATGTATACGTGTGTGTTTCTTTTTTTTTTTTTTTTTTTTTTGGAGAGGTTTTTGCTATAGGGCGCATGTGCTCGCCAGACAGAGAGAGAGAGACATAGAGACAGAAAGCGAGAAATCACCCCCCAGAGGGGATGACCACGCTGCAATCCCTTCTCCTGCATTATCCTCTTGGGATCTTGGGCACGCACGCACACGCACCTGGCGTGAGTTTAAGCCACTGGGTCCGGGATGCGAACCGCGGTCAACTACATGGGAGTCCAGCGACATAGCCATTATGCTAACTGCTGGTCCCACGTGTGTGTTTCTTTTTATTTGTACATGTTCCATCTCAATGTGAACTGCTTCTAATACCTAACTCTTTTTTAAAGAGTTAATATTCAAGATCTGTAAGATCTAATCCAGTACAAGTCACAAATAAGAAAAAATCGAATTTATTCACAAATGGCTAGGAAAGAAGTGACCTTTTTTGAGATTAATTGTAACTTTGTATTTGTTTCCCTTGTTAGCAGAGATCTTTGTCTGCAATTCAAACTCAAGAATATCTTGTCAAAAGAGAATCTGGAGCAGTAGTTCTTAACTGGGGAAGAATACCAAAGTCAATGGGGAGATGTTCAAACCACACACTCAGATCTACTGACAGATGCACTGTCAGATCTACTAACAGTTTTCAAGCTATCAGTTCGGGTATCACAAGGGAGTCTGATGTATAGACTAGTTAAGAAGCATCATCTGCTACTCTATTAGCCAGAGTCAGGAACCTATGTGCGAATTACAGAAATATAAATAAATAAATAAAATTTTTTTAAATGTAGCTATCATCCCTCAAGTACAATGTGCTATTTTTGATATGAAGACTATAAAATACTCCTATAAATATGACATAAAATATGGTACAATTATAAAGTAGCAGAAATTTTTTTTTTTTTGAGAGAGAGATTTTTCTTCTGTAGGGCGCATGCCCTCTCTGGAGAGGCAGAGAGACAGAAAGCAAGAAATCATCGCTGGGGGAATGGCCATGCTGCAATCCCTTCTCCTTCATTCTTTCAGGATTTGGGGGATGCACGCACATGTGCCCAGCATGAGTTTCAAGCCACGAGGTCTAGGACTTGAACTTCAGTCAACCATGTGAGAGTCCAGCATCTTAACCACTACATCACCTGTTGGCCACTAAAGTAGGAAAACTTCAGGGTCACTCAACAACCATCTAGGTTAGTCCCTTCATTTTCATATAAGAAAACTAAATCCAGAAGAATGAAGGATGCTATTACTTTGTAACTGAGCTGGGACTCAAATTCAGCTTTCTCTTGCTTTCAGTCAATCCAGGATCCTCTATATTTTACCATACATATGCCAATTTATAGTTTTAGGATTCATAATTAACAAATTAACTACTTTTTGAAAATAGTCACTAAAATTAATTTGTTCGAGATTTATTTTATTTTTTTAATCAATTAACATTTGTGAACTTTCCTTTTTCCATTTGATGAAAGATCTCCAGGGGTATCCAGATAATTCTTCTTTGCAAAGGGTTTTTCAACCTTTTCCTAACCTATGTTTCTTTTAATAAATATAATATCTTACAATGTACTTCTTTCCCATAGAGATTCTACTATATTTCTATTTGGGAATTACATATCTAATTTACAGAAGTGAATTACATAATAATCTCCTTAGAACTACAACCGATTCTTAACATTTTAAAGATTATTAAGCAAAGGACACTACTTCAAAGATAGGTTAAGAAGCAGACTTATTTATCAATGATAGTTACTAAAAAAGATATATTTATTCTTCCAGAATGTTCACACTGGGTCAGCCTGTGGTATAACAGCTAAACACCGTGCGTCGGGAGCCAGATTCCACATGGCCAACCACAGTTTGATCTTGGACCTATCAGCCTAAAAAACACAGGGGGCATGTACACCTGCATTGCCCAAATCCTAATGGGATGGAGAAATGGAGGACACTCTATGGAAAGGGTGCTTTTTCCCTTCTGTGGTAATCACCTACACCTCCTGGCCAACAAGAAAAATAAATAAATAAAAACAGTTCATATCTATTAATAGGGGTGATTGCATAAGTCTGAAGATATTGGAAACTTTACCTGATACAGGTGATTTATTTTTCCCTTTATGAGAGAGAGCAAAGAAGAGAGAAAGACTTAGAAAAGAAATGGAGAAAAACAAAGATAGGTACTTTACACACGGTCCCACCCTTCTCAATCCTCCTGTTCCAGTCTCCCAGGTAGCAAGGATTACAGACACACACACACACACACACACACACACACACACACACACACACACCATGCCTGGTGTGTTCAGGATGGCCCAGGAACAAAACCCAGGCTTTCCACACAACCTCTAGGCCTCCCAAGTGATTGGGCTATGTTTGTGCAACCACAGCTAGAGCCAGATACAGTAAATATTTAAAGAGAAGTGTCATTTATTTCTTGGAGAGTGGTTTGATTCAGTATAGGCAATTGATTATGTCACAGAAGAGGAGTTTTCCTACCAAAGGGGGCATTCAAATTCCTTAGTTTAATTTACAAGAGAAAAACTAGGATAATACTCAAGCACCCAGTGCTTATTGTAGAACAGAATGTATAATATGCTTTAAACTTTTCTGACCAAAATAAATGCTTATAAATATAGAGTTACAGAAATTTAGAGTTCTAAGGGTACTTAGCAAAGAAGCAAACATCAGGGCCAACCCCTTCACTTTTCACATAATCAAAAGCGAAGTGATTGATTGGTTTCTTACCATGAGTTATAGGTGATCTCACCATTAATCTTAGAAGGAAAATACAGACTTCTTAAGGACAGATGTCACCTGATAATATCTTAGTAACTTGTTAATTAACCCATAAAATATAAGCATATAGTATGTGCATCTCAAAATTAAAATGTATAGATAAGTGTACCATCTTGGGAGTCAGTGGGCCTGAATTGTAGAGCCGTGTTTATCATTAAGAAACTGTATAACTCTGGAAATCATTTAACTGATATATATAAATAAACTGGTATTAATATTTTTTAAGATCTATTCAAACGAACAGAACAGCCAACAAATGAGTCTTCTATCTTGAAAGTTGTCATTTATCTGTGAAGTAAATATATATTGACTCCTACTCCATGTCAAGTACTTTGTTAGATCCTAAGATTACAAAGTTAATTGTATGTAAAATATAGAATCTGATAAGAGAATTCATATCCACTCTTATATTTTTTAAAAATATTCAGCATATTGTGAACTTTAGTCACCACCTTGTACAATGGATTTCTTGAATTTATTCTTTCTATCTAATTGTAATTTTTTATCTTTTGACCAACATCCTTCCAAACTCACTAACCCCTGGTAACCATCATTTTACTCTTGAATTCTGAGATTAGCTTTTTTAAGATTCCATGTATGAATGAGATCATGTAGAACTTGCCTTTTGGTGCCTGACTTATTTCACTTACCATCTTACTAATACAATAAAACTAAATTAGGGACCAGCAATTGGTGTAATGGCTACATCACTGGACTCCCATGTAGTTCAAGTCCTGGACCAGGTGGCTTAAACTCACACCGGGCGTGTTTGCATGCATGCCCGAGATCCCGAGAGGAGAATGGAGGAGAAGGGATTGCAACATGGCCATACACCCTAGGGGGTGATTTCTTGCTTTCTGTTTCTCTATCTCTCTCTGCCTTTCTGTTAAGTGCACACGCCCTATAGCAAAAACCTCTCAAAAAAAAAAAAACACAAAAAAACAAAAACAAAATTATGGAATCAGTACTCAATAGCCTAGCATCTAAAGAAAAGTGAGGCAGAATAGTACCTCTTCATCAAGATATAGCTTACTTCATTCTTTTACATCTTAGCCATTTATTGGGAATTTGAGGAATAATCCTTGTAAGCTTGGCTTCAAGGGTTATGTCTGTATTCTCCTCTGCACCATGTTAGAATTCTTTTTGTTTAGTTTTGAGATAGATTTTTGCTATAGGCATGTGCTATTGCCAGAGAGACAAAGAGAGAGACAGAGAGACAGAAAGCAAAAAGTCACCCCGCCCCCCCCGGGGGGGGGGGAGGATGGCCACACCATAACCCCTTCTCTTCTATTCTCCTCTCAGGATTTTGGGCATGCACACACTCACACCCGGTGTCACACAGGGCCTGGAACTCAAACTGCTGTCAACTATATGGGAGTCCAGAGATATAGCCACTACACCATCTGCTGGTCCCCATGTTAGAATCCATGTTTTGTAGACTGTTTTTTTTTTTTTTTTTTTTTTTAATCTTTTATTGGGAGCCAGAGACCATTTGTCCCTATTTTAAAGAAGCTTGAACTTGAAATCCTGCAAAATATTGACTCTTGTAGGTTTTACTGTGCATACCTTGTTAATTTTATTAACTATCCAATTGTAAGGTTTCTCATGTTAGAATGCTAACTGAAAATGTTCTGCTGATTTTTCGCTTCACACTTTCACTCCAGGTGAGCGTATGAACCAAGAAATATTTAGTAGTCTGTGCCAGAGTGGAATAATCGTTGGCATGATATAGATAGCTTGGAATGCTGCTTTATAAAACTAAGGAAAAGGCCCAATTCAAGGGTTTTTTTTCCTATTTACATTACAGTTCTTTATCAAAAAAATTATTTTAAATGTTAATCTTATAGTTGAAATTATAATTTCCAACAGTTAAATTTTAGACAGTATTTATTTAAATTCAGTTTTACACACATGTCATATTTTTAGACATAAGTATTTCTTTAATTAAAGATATTTAACTGGAGAAAGTTTAATAAAGTGGTCAAAAATATAGGTTTAGAAGAAAAAAGAGCTTATTCAAATGCCTACTCCTTTTCTTATGAGATCTTTGATGCTGGGTGGAATATTTAACTACTCTACACATCATTTTTCATTCTATGAATGGAGCAGAATAACTCCTAATTTATTTGGTTGTTGTGCATTGTGAAGATTAAACTAGAGCATGTCTATAAGTAGTTTTCAATAGTGGTGAGATAAATGTAAATGACAATAAAATTTGTGTATAATTATAGCTATTCTTGCTGATAATTGCAATAATGCCCACTATATTAACATACATCCTTTACTGACAGACAATATGACTGAGGAATTTGAAAACATAGTAGTTGGAGATTCATTGCATAAACTCAAATTTATCTTCTTAATTAGCTGAGTGACTTAGGTAATTACTTGAACGTTCTGTTTTTTTTATTTCTTCATCTGTACAAAAAGAAAATTAATAGTTTCTACTTTGAAACTACTTAGATGTTGTAAGGATAAAATAAGTTAATTCATAGAGACCTTGGAAACCATAAAAATATAAATGTCAGTTAAAATTATGGTAAAAATTTACAGTAAAAATGATCAAACTACTCTCATCTATTGTACTATAGTCATTATTTATTTTCCTTTATAAAATTTTTATGAGAAAGCAAGACGTAGTTTGGACTATTGTATCCCTATATATCTCACAGTATTTAAATGGATGAATGGCTGGATGGGTGAATGGATGGGTGGATGGATAGAAGAATTGATGGATGGTAGGTAGAATGAATCTATTTAACATAACCCTTCTCTTTCTATATAATAGCATTCTATTATTCACAATGCCTTCTATTGCTATGTCAGTACTTTTATAATACAGTAAAAATCAAATATATAAGATGCCAAAATAGCTTATAAATCATTACAAAATGATTACTATGTGCAGTATATGTGGCAATCCTCATCTGCCAAAATACTTTTTTGAGAGGTTTTTGCTATAAGGCACATGCCCTCGTCAGAAAGACAGAGACAGAGAGACAGAGAGACAGAAAGCAAGAAATCACCCCCCAGACGGGATGTCAACACCACAATCCCTTCTCCTTCATTCTCCTCTCGGGATCTTGGGCACACATGCTCATGCACCTGGTATGAGTTTAAGCCACTGGATCCGGGACTCAAACCACAGTCAACTACATGGGAGTCCACCAACATGGCCATTACGCCAACTGCTGGTCCCGCCAAAATACTTTGTTAAAGAAGAACATTCTATACTAGATTCAGGCCAATGTTTTCCATAGTAAATAGAGTAAATACCAGTGCATGCTACTGGTCACTCTCTATTATGTGCATATCCAAATAAAACAGAAGAAAAAATTGTTCTAGTTGCTTCAGATGCATTTTATATACTATTTTATAGATAGATTGCTAAAGATATTACTTATTGTATGCTTTTATGTAGGATCCCATAATAAAATCCCAGAGTCTTTTACTTTTATAAAATAAAATTTTATTTTCTTTCATTTCCTATGTTGTTCCATCTGATAGTAAACTATTTACTAGACTAAATGACAAGTAAGGACTACTGTAGAGTGGAGAAGAAGACAGATGTCCACTGGAGATCTGAAATGATGGTGACAAACCAAAGAAAATATATGCCTCTAAAATAAAGTAGTATAAAATGCATATATGACTAACTTTTTATGGATCTTCTGTCATTTTGATTAGTTCATGTGAGTAAAAAACTCATCAATAACTGTGAATTTCTCCAAAATTTCAAATATTTTATATGTGATCTCCATGATAGTTGCCATAGTTTTGGGTGGTAGTGAATACTTTATGTCTGTAGTAATTTAAAGAATCAACTGAGTTTACCATGCAGGGTAGGATTTTTAATAATGTTTCATTATTATAACAAAGCCAGCATCAATACCAGTATTACTTAGTTGTCTAAACTTTGTATTATGCTAGTTTAACAAGCCAGGAGTTTGAAATTTTGGATTGACGTTTGTATTCTTCTAGGTTGGTGCATGTAAAACAAAGGGTCTGGATATCCTTTGAAATTATATGTTAAATTTGTTCATGTCTACAATTTACTGTATAGAGCATATAAATTTTTCATTGCAGGTCCCTGAACCAAAAATTAAAAAAACTGCAAGTGATAATGATTATTATATATGCAAATGATTACTTGACAATCAGTAAGACTTGGTCCTATGAATTGAAAATAGAACATATGCCAGACCTAAGGATACTATTCAGCCCAAATTAAATCAGTATCCATTATAAAAATCAATTTACTATAAAATATAAAAAATACATGCTAATGTTTGTATGAATACATATACACATTATGCATATCTAATTTGAACATTTAGGAAATAAATAATAGAACTTGCTTAATTTTTCATCAGATACTTCTGGATATAGTGAATAGATATATTTAGCATTGTTCTAAATTTTTCTTTTTTCTTTTTTTTTTTTTTTTTGTGGAGAGATTTTCACTATAGGGCGCGTGCGCTTGCCAGACAGACAGAGAGAGACATAGAGACAGAAAGCGAGAAATCATCCCCCAGGGGGGATGGTCACGCCGCAATCCCTTCTCATTCTCCTCTCAGGATCTTGGGCACGCACGCACACGTGCCTGGCGTGAGTTTTAAGCCACCAGGTCCGGGATGTGAACCGCGGTCGACTACGTGGGAGTCCAGCGACATAGCCATTACGCTAACTGCTGGTTCCCGGTTCTAAATTTTTCAATGGCAAATCTTTACCAATAGTCAAATGGTTTTGGATTATTTTGGATCTTCTTAATAATAGAAAAGGTTTCTAAAGGAGAAAAAAAAATCTAGACATAATCTCTTGCTCAGCCCAGTGGCTTAGTCATATATATTTTTAAATCATATAATAACAGGTTGCCAAAAATAAAAGGAAATGAGAAATATATATTTCTTCAAGTTGAATCAGCTTGAATTTTTAAAGGATTTGCTGACTGCTGAACACACTAATGAATACTGTTTGACAAATCATGTGATATAACCCACTTAGGAATTTGTATGTGTGGCACTATAACAGTTTACATTACATAATGCAGGAGTTAAATAGCTGCTTATTGAAAATCACTTTGTCCGACATCCACCCTTTAAAGACACCCCTTTATGATATACTAACAGGAATGTTTCTGGACTTACCAGCCTCCAGAACTGTACCAAGCATGGAAAAAAAAAAAAAAAAAAAAAGAGTTGCTTCTTCTAAAGCAGGTGGAGGAGGAGACATAAAGAGAGTGAGAAAAAGCAGGATCTCAAGTTTTCTTCAGAAGGAAAAATCTGGGCACACAGAGAGACATGAAGGCTGTGTGCACACAGAAGAAAAACTATTGAGGACTCAGCTAGGAGGCAGTCACGAGAGGCCACAGAAGAAACCAAACTTTTTGAAACCTTGATCTTAGATTTCTAGCCTCCAAAATGTGAGAAAACAAATTTTTGTTATACGAGTTGTAAATATGTATAATATAATATAAATATGTATAATATAATATGTATAATATAATGTAATATATGTAATATTATATATATATATATATATATATGAATACATCTATTTTCAATTTGGATGCATTCAATGACAGTAAATAGTTATTTCATAAGGCAGTGAAGTTTTGTAAATTAATATAAAGCTCTTTCTTATTTAGTGATACAAAATAATTTACCTTAGTTTTATGTTTTGCTTAGTTTTATTTTAGAAGCAACATTTGATATCTTCATAAGAACATATTATGTTTATCAGTCCTCATAAGTGTATTGTATCAATTGAGTAAAACTTTCTGAGTATTATACACATAGAAAAGTTCATAAATCAAAATTGTACAGCTCAGTGAAATTTAAACAGGATATCTACTTCTAAAGAATTGAGTTGACCCTACCTCCCACCATATACAAAAATTAATACAAAATGAAATCAAAGACCTAAATTTAAGGGCCAAAATTATGAAACTTTTACACAGAACCATAGGCATAAATATTTTTGCACTTGAAATAAATTGTTTTTTCGATATGACACCAAAGTCACAAGGGACAAATAAAAAATTAATTGGACTTTATCAAAAGTTTAGATTTTGTGCACCCAAAGACCCTTTTAAGTAATGAAAAGACTAGGACCAGTAGGTGGTATGGTGGTTAAGGTGCTGGATTCCCACGTGGCTAATAGTAGTTTGAGTTCCGGACCCAGCAGCTTGAAGATTATGCCAGGCATGTGTGCATGCATGGCCAAAATCCAAGAGGAGAATGGAGGAGAAGAGAATGCAGTGTGCCCATACCCCTGGTGGGTGATTTCTCACTTTTTCTCTCACTGTCTCTGTGTCTCTCTGGTTAGCATATGCACCTTCTGCCAAAAATCTAAAAAAATAAAAAGAAAGAAAGAAAGAAAGAAAGAAAGAAAGAAAATGAAAAGATTACATACAGAATGAAAGACAGTATTTGCACATAATATAATTGATTCAGGACTCATACTAGAATTTATAAAACCCTTAGAATTATCAATACAAACACTAAAAATAAATTTAAATATGAGCAAAATATTTTAATAGACATTTCCCTCATAGAGGATTTATGAATGGCCAATGAACACATGAAAATATGCTCACTTTCACTAGTAATGTGGAAAATATGAGAGAACTAGCACCATCGTTTAGTGGTTTAGGGAGTCACTTCCCACATAGCTGACCATGGTTCGAATCCTAGTCCTGATGGTTTGAAAAACATGCCAGGTGTTTTTGCATTTGCACTCAAAATCTTAACAGGAAAAAGAAATGGCAAAGGGATTGTGGCATGACCATACCCCACAAAACACTCTCTTTCTCTCTCGGATGAGTACATATACCCTCTGGAAATGTTTTTTTAAAAAAGGAAAAAAAAAAAAAACATGATAAAAATTACAATAAAATACCACCTCACACTCACTAAGATGGCTATCATAATGGTCAGTAACAAGAAACCAGGACCATCTTCCCTTGTTGGTGGGAATGGGTAATGATGCAGCTGCTTTGGAAAAAGTTTGGCAGGTCCTCAAGTGGTTAAACATGCAACAATGTGAGCCGGAAATTTCCTCCTAGATATGTGCCCAAGAAAAACAGAAACAGATCTGCACAAAAATTCATAAGAGAATGTTTATAGCAGCATATTCATGATAGCCCAAAAGTGGAACATGCACAAATGTCTTTTAATTGATGAATAAGTGAAATGTGGCATAGCCATACAATTAAATGTAATTCATCAACAGACAAGAATAAAGAACTGATACTGATACATGTTACAACATAGACGAACCTTGAAAACATTATGCCAAGTAAAAGGAGCCACAAAGGCCACGTATTACATGATTTCATTATATGAAATGTCCAGAATGTGCTAACCTATCAGGACAAAAACTACATTTGTGATTGTCAGGGCCTGAAGAAAGGGAGGATAGGAAGTGATTGCTAATCAGTACAGGGTTTCTTTTAGAAATACTGGAAATGTTTGGGAATCAAGCAGTGGTTGTATATATCTAAGAATATACATTTAAGAAATCAACAAAAAATCCACGTTCAAACAGTTAATATTATGGTATGTTCATTCTATCTCAATGTAATTTTTTTTAGTCTGGGACAGGACATGTGCACTCTTCAGAAAGAGGAAGGAAAAGTAACTCACCAGAGGGGATGATTACTATGCTGCAATCCCTTCTTCTCCATTCTCCTCCCAGAATTTTTTAGCACATGCGCACACATGCCCAGGAGGTTTTTCAACCCACAGAGTCTAAAACACAAACTATGAAGTTGGCCCTGTGGGGACCAACAGTTAGTAAAAGGATTGCATTAGTCTAGTTCCCTTCATCTACACTTCCACACCACTGGCTGGCACTTCTAACTCAATTTTTTAAGTGATACAATTCTCCATTTTTTTGTTGTTTTTGTGAACTTATTGTGAATTAAATATACATGTGGATAACCATTTTTTCTGTCTTTTACAGTTCTTGGTAGGGTCATTGGTCTGCCATAAACTATGGCAAGATAGCAGAAGGAGGAAGCAAATTTCTATATCTTTTAAAGGAGCCAATTTTCCCTCAATTTGTATTGAGAAACAAATTTTTAAAGAATTATTAATTCAATTTAAGTAATTTATTTATTTTCATTTGACCAGAGAGGTACAGAATAAGAGAGAGTGAGAGAAATGGAAAATGCAAAATCAAGTCACCAGGTCCAGGACTTGAATCATGATTGGTCATGTGAAAGTCTAGCCCCATTAATCACCATGCCACTTATGACAGTGTCTCAAAAAAGTTCATGGAAAACATGTAGTGTGAAGAAAGTATGCCTGAAATTCAACTTTTTGTTCACCAAAATAAACTAGTATTTTTTTCCACTTTTCCATGAACTTTTTGATGTCTCCTCATAAATGCAAGATAGTATTATACTTGTCCATTTCTTTTATTTACTACAGTATCCAGCAATCATACCATAGCTTTATTAGAGTAAGCATTCCTAATTTTTAATGTAAATTTTAATTGCCTCTTAGATACAATATTTATAACTTCCCTTTTCTGCACAGTTGCAAACTTCCAGTGATTATGTAATGATAATCTATAAGACTGAATTCCAAGGACAATTGCTTTATAGTAAAGCAGTGATTACCTGAAAACATTTGGTTAAAAGAAATTAAAAGCTATTATCTTTTACATAGTCTCAAGGTAGGAAAGTCTTGAAAAATAAAATAGAACATATTTCTGAAACAATGACAAACTTTAGCTAAAACCTTCTCTTTTTTTAACAGATGTAGATATTAAAGGACAAAGAGATGGAGAACCTTGATACCATCATAGTCAGTGAAAGGATTGCATTAGTTTAGTTCCCTTCATCTACTTGGTATATTACAATAAATTAAATAGAACTAAAATCCACTGGAGAGAACAGCATATTATGATAGAACGTTCAAGTCAAGAATATTCCATCGAGGGAACCAGCAGTTAGCATAATGGCTATGTTGCTGGACTCCCACGTAGTCGACTGCGGTTCGCGTCCTGGACCTGGTGGCTTAAAACTCAAGCCGGGCGCGTGTGCGTGCGTGCCCAGGATCCCAAGAGGAGAATGGAGGAGAAGGGATTGCGGTGTGACCATCCCCCCTGGGGGGTGATTTCTCGCTTTCTGTCTCTATGTCTCTTTCTGTCTGTCTGGCGAGCGCACGTGCCCTATAGTGAAAATCTCTCTCTCAAAAAAAAAAAAAAAGAATATTCCATCGAAATTATAATTCCTTCCTTACCAAAATGAAACCTAGGACAAGTATTTGACTTTTCTAAAAGATTTTTTTTTCTTTATACATATATAAAAAACAAAGTTGATAATAGTTTAGTTGTACAAGAATAACAAGTGTTTGAAGTTCAAGTACAATGCCTAGAACATGGCAAGTATTCACTAAGCAATAGTATATATTGTAATTAAAAATAAGATACTTGTGGGGTTGGCAGGTGGTGTGGTGGTTGTGGTGCTGGACTCTCACATGGCCAATCACAGTTCAGGTCCAAGACCTGGTGGATTGCTTTCTTCTCTTTCTTTCACTCTCTCTCTCCCCCAACTCTATGGTCAAATTTTTCAATCAATCAATCAATCAATTAATTAATTCTTTTTAAAAAAGATACTTGAACGTCTTAAGCTCACATTCCATTTTTCAAAGCACAATATCCAATATATCGTGTACTTTTATAGGCAAATGTTTTCTTCAGTTCTGTTTGTGTAACTTTCTTCTAAAGATGGTAGTTTATAATTTTCAGTTTGTACTTGAATGACTCAAAAGGGGAAATAATTTTTTAATATAATATAATATCTTCTTCCAGTGAATACCATTAATTTCTCATTTTCCTGTCTGCTATCCCCAAACACCATCAGATCATTCTAAAAACACTCACGCATACTCCCAAACCACATCAAAATAGTCATGTAAAATATGAGAAGTCTTAGAGGTCTGAAGGGTTAAGATTAGGTGGGTATGTGAAAGATCTGATTCTATTCTTTCTACACTTCTGGAATTTAAACTTATTCAAAATCCTTCACAAAGTTTAAACATAAACGCTAATCCTCAGTTCCCACACAATGAGAATGTAATTTCCAGTACTCTCTCTAATTTTAACAAAATTTCATTCTCATGAAACAATTAAAAGATCTCCAATGTGCTTTTAAATTTTGTGACTCCAACTCAGTATACCACAGTTTATTAAACTGTGAAACTGTATATTGAATTGCATTCATTTGTTTAATGCATGTGTACATGTATATGTCAAGACTGATTCTATTACTTAATCCTCAAAACTTTCATTTTATGATATTTGATTCAGTAAATATTTATCAACACTTTTATCTGGTCCCAGATTCTGAATATAGAAAGATGACTAAAAATGTTTTCCTTCTTTCAAGGGGACCTCAGCTGGTTAATTCAGAAAATGAATTAACATGCTGGTTAAAGCCTCTTTAGAATCTAAATGATGTATAGTGATTAAATGTATAAATAATAATAATAAAATAAATTTTAAAAGAACATACTAACACAAACACACACACACACAAAGAAAATGAATTAACATACTTTCTTTTTTTTTCTTTTAGAGGTTTTTGCTATAGGGCGCATGCGTTCGCCAGAAAGACAGAGAGAGACAGAGAGACAGAAAACAAGAAATCATCCTCCGGGGGGATTGCCACGCCGCAATCCCTTCTCCTCCATTCTCCTCTTGGGATGTTGGGCACACACACACATGCACCTGGCGTGAGTTTAAGCCCACTGGGTCCAGTACTTGAACCACAGTCGACTACATGGGAGTCCAGCAAAATAGCCATTACGCCAACTGCTGGTCCCAAACATAATTTCGTAATTAGAAATTGTACAAATTTTTTAGATTCAATGATTATAGTCCTCTCTTTTACTTCCTTAAAAATTTATCAGCTGGGACCAGCCCATGACATAGTGGTTAAAGTGGTTGGATCCTTACATGACTGACTGAATGATTTGTGCCAAATCCCACAGCTTGAAAATCAAGCCAGGTCCAAGTGCGTACTTACTCAAAATCCTGAAAGGAGAAGTGGAAGAGAAAGAAAGAGACACAGTTGCCCCCCTCCCATGGGAGGGGTGCTTTCTCACTTTCCCTTTCTATATCTCTCTCCATTGAGCACATGCTCTCTCTAGCAAAATTTTTTGAAAAGAAAAAAAAATTATCATCATGTGACTTTACCTTTTAAAATTCCTAGTCAAAAGCTTTCCACACTCTAATTAAGTCATTTGCCTCCAACAAAGTTGCATCAGATTGTACTTCACTAGATTACCATGAAAAAATGGTGCTTCCCTCCTCTCATGCAATTGGCATACCCAAGACAAGTGATCAGAGCATTGTTAGGTCCTTCCATTGTTTGCATAATATTGTGGGTCTGGCTCAATATTTCAGGTTAATTTTCTCTATTATCGGCAGTGATAATAAAGTGAGAGGTTGGTTATTAAAGGGCTACAAAAGTTTAAAAGTATATTGTCATGTCTCCCACAGTTCCACATACACAGCCTTATCAGCAGATGTTTATGGACTAGAGCATATTTAATTAGAAGGGATTACAGAAAGCATTTAGACCTGCTGCTTCATTTATTGCAGGAAACAAGCCTATAAGGGGGAAAGGGAAGTTTTCCCCCTGCTTTTTCTAAATAGTGTATTAGAAGCACAGGTAAGCCAGCACATGATAGGCTGGCTTATAATTCAGTTCAATTCCCTTGAGCTCATTAAGTAGATACTCTTCAAATAATTAAGAGAATTCCTTAACATAGGTCCCTGTGTCTCTCCCAAAAGTGCTTTCCTGAACATTAGCAGCTGGACTCTTCTTTTCTAGATGTTTTTATTGTACCTGTACTTAAGACAGAGATGGCCCATAAAATACAATCAAAGTCAAGCAAGTCATATGAAGGCAAGTAATATTTATCCTCTTAATCCAAACAAATCAATCACAAGAGATCATTATCACATTCCATGGTAATGAGAAAGTCCACAAAATGACTTCTCAGTTGATAAGAGATTCCTAAAACACTATGTCAGAATTTCTCTGCTCGTCTCCACTCGAAGGTGATTTCTCCTCTATGTACTCCAGAGTCTAAAAGAGAGTGCTTATCTTTTCAAAGAATGCCCTTAAGAGAACTCCTAAACAGATTTTAACATATAAGCATCCACTATAGACGATCTCATATATATGAAGCTTACACACTCATTTATGTAAGAAACCCTATGGGATATATTTGCATCAAGTTTTATAAAACCTTCCCCCCTGGGAGACTAATCAGAATTTAAATCAGGTGTAGAGACGATGCAGATCCAGAACTTCCCCAGATACAGAGAAGGTTCTAGAAAGCCAGTTGGACTATGACATTTTCTTTTACTCTTTAAACACTGGAAATTATAATCATTACAGTAAAGAATGAGGATTAAACACCTTATATTATAATTACAGTTTAAGTATTCTGAGCACAAGTGATGTGAAAATAGAATATGAATCAAGTTCCTTCTCCCAGTCTGAATTTCACAAGTAGCCTATCAGTCTCGGAGTCCAAGGTTCAAACTACTACAATCAGAGCATATGTGGAGTGTGGTCTGACACTGCAAATTCCAAAAAGGAAATCAGAACATATAGGGTCATTTTGTTCGTTCCATGTATGTAGGTGCCACTCATTCACCCTTTACTGAAACTTGAGGCGTTTGGAGTCAGGTAGGTGAATTTACTTTTTACACTATCCCTATGAGCTTTTGTCTAAATTATCTGGCTACACAAAAGATCAGCTTGAAACTTATTGCTCACCTCTTATCTATTCAATGGTTTGATGGAACAGCAAGGAATATCGTTAAAGACAATGAGGCATCAACTCCTTTAATTATTCTCTCTTAAGAATCTGCCATTTCAGACCATCTATTTCAGATTTGGAATGGTGACATTTTAACCTCTTCTTGATTAAAGGTTTCTATCTCCATCTCAAGGAATGCTTACTTACATGTGGTTTCTCACAAATGGCTTAACCTTTCTGCATCTAAGTTTCATCCGTTATAAAATAGAGATAATTACAGTGGGTTCTATTTGCCCAGCATGAGGCAGGCATGCTCCATGCATGGACTCCCCGCAAGGTCTATGGAGTTCGAAATATGTCCTGAAACAAAGACAGCACTGAAAATAAAATTGGGACAAAAAGCAAGGCAGGGCTCAAAGCAGAGCCGAGTTGAATGTTAATGTTCTAGAGTCCTTGGGTGTCATTTTGCCTTTTACATATTTAATCCATTGACCTAAAAGAACATCCAAGTAACTCATATATTATGAGCAAAAAGAACTGCACAACTAGTATGAATTAAAACTCTCAAAATGTTTCACCAACCTTATAAGTAACACAATAGTTTTCTTTTTTAAAAAATAGTTCTAGAAACACAAAGTTGAAAACTGCTGTGATTTCAGTTTTCAAAGTTATTTTTCTGAAGGAGATCAAAGGTGTGGGATACTGATATGATGGTGAAGAAGTAAATTATCTTAAAATTTCCCCATTAAGAATGGGACCAGCAGTTAGCATAATGGCTATGTCGCTGGACTCCCATGTAGTTGACTGCGGTTCGCGACCCCGACCTGGTGCTTAAAACTCATGCCGGGCGTGTGTGCATGCGTGCCCAAGATCCTGAGAGGAGAATGGAGGAGAAGGGATTGCGGCGTGGCCATCCCCCCTAGGGGGGTGATTTCTCGCTTTCTATCTCTCCGTCTCTCTCTGTCTTTCTGGCGAGCGCATGTGCCCTATAGCAAAAACTTCTTCAAAAAAAAAAGAATGAAAACAGACTGAACTTAGAAAACATCTTATATTAATTTTTCAGTAATTAAAATTTTGAGTAGCATTTATGCTTCCATTTTTTAACTATAAAATTATTTTTTTAATTAAGAACTACTTTTATTCAACTTGTTCCATCATTCACTAGTGATTAAAGACTTCAGTCTATACTGAAAAGTATTTTGGGGGCTGGAAGGTTACACAGCAGTGACACAACTGGTCCCACAGGGAAAGGGCTGTCAATTTGCATCCTGGGACATTTATGAGCACAGCAGGTTTGCACACATGTGTGTCTATCATTCCACCTGACCAAGACTAGAATGGCACACCAGGTGAAGGTTTTGCTGGAACTGCCTGTTTTTGGTGTCTCTTTTCTTGCTGTTACTCTCTTTTATGGAAGAAATAAATAAATGAACTTTAAAAATATTTTGGAAATTTTTCATATAATATGCATACGAAATAGTCAATTAGTTCGAATAATTATGCACATATCCTTAAAGCAATTTTTCTTCTGTGTTAAGAAACCTATACAGAGTTGTTACTAGTAACATACTATTGAAAAAACTCTTTGGTCAGATATTAATACAACATTACTCATGAACACTGAGGAACATTTTTATGACTTCAAGTTTTTCGAACACTATTTAATAAAATGCTGGCAGCCTTAGAGTATCTCTTCTATAATATACTTATTGTTAAATAGAAAAACTTATTAATTTAAAAATACACTTAAATAAAATTTTTTTCAGATGGTAATATGTCCATTCTTTAAATAAAATAACTAGGCCAAGGTAAAACAGCCAAAATTGATCATACATCAATAGATTATGAATTTGTTTCACTTTCAATGTGTGGTCAAATAAAACATTTTCATTCATTTAATGTTAAGGAAGTTGAAGCAGAAAGAAGTCATTCACTAAATTATTATTGATTTGCCTATTATTTTAATAAGCTTAGAAAATCAGATCCTTATAGAATTTTGACAAGAAGAACCTATTTGCCAATAAATAAGTCCTAGAATATGAAGTAAGACTATTCTTTAGTTTGGTTGACAGTTAAAATTCTAATTATCTATAATGTTCCATCAAATACAGTAGTTACTTGTTACATTACACATTTAAAGTTTATATATTTATACATTTTTAATATATCTTCTAAGAGACAGGCATAAAATCTTTTATAGTAGTCTCAGCTATTGTATCAATCACATTTTTAGATTTGATTATGAGCATTTATTTACTCTGGTTTCATTATCCTCTCTTGGTCAGGTAATCTTTGTCTCTAGTTCTTTCCTGGACTAATACTAGCAAGTACTGCATATAACAAGGAGCTACATGTAAAAGTCATCACATATGTGGAGTCTTCAAAATGTTCATGGAAAAATACATATGCAACAACTATAAATGACTTTTTAAATTTTTCTATCAAAATGTGCTATACTTTAATTCCATAGTTCATAAAGTTTTTGAAGTACCCTTGTAACAAGACAGTAGCTGATAATCCCTGTGGACTTCTCCACAAAAATGAAGGGATATCCTATCTTCAGGATGATTTCCACCATAGAATAATGTTAGTACAAGTCTTCTTAACCACTCACATGGAAGCATGGTGTCTACGGTAAGAAGGGGTTCTTTCATATTATTTCCTCACATGAAGCCAGTGTGTTTGTGGCTCCTCAAGCTGTGCACCCTTTTTCTTGAGGTGGAGATAAAAGAAATTGACTTCAGTGCATGTAAAAGTAAATAGTAATATTAAGACTTCCTAAAAAGAGTAAGGTAGTGGTTAAGGGAGTCAGATTCCACATAACAGACTACAGTTCAAATCCCAGCCCCAGAGGCTTGAAAAATATGCTGGACACATGAGCATGCAAGCCCCAAATCCCAACAGCATGAAGATATCAAAGATAAAGGATTGACATGATCATGCCCTATTGGAGGTGGTAAGCGCATGTGCCCTCTGGCAATAAAAATAATATAATGATGGGACCAGCAGTTAGCATAATTGCTATGTCACTAGATTCCCATGTAGTCGACTGTGGTTCGAGTCCTGGACTCAGTGGCTTAAACGCATGCCAGGTGAATGTGCCTGCGTGCCCAAGATCTTAAGAGGAGAATGGAGGAGAAGGGATTGTGGCATGGCCATCCCGCCTGGGGGGTGATTTCTCACTTTCTGTCTCTCTGTCTCTATCTTTCTGGCAAGCACACACACCCTATAGCAAAAACCTCTCCAAAAAAAGAAAAAAATAATAATATAATGAAATTATTAAAATTTAAAAGATTTTAAAGTTATTTTTTTCACTTTAAGCAAAGGTCTATAGTTATTCTTAGAAACATAATATTATTAAACACTTTTTAAATAATTTAAAATAAGTGAATAAAGGAGAACTCTATAATTTTTAATATACTGGTCAATAAACTTATTCCTCCAGTAGGAATATTGAACCAACATCTTGCAATTATTTCACACTAAACTGAATAAGAACCATCAAAGATAAGCTACTCTTATATTTAATTATTAAAACAACTGACTTAACATAATGTAACACATAATACCTGACATTATTTATTTTACACTTATACTTTTTTTACTCACAACTACCAATAGGCACTGGCTGTCTTCCTGATATTAAAATAATAGTTCTGTTCAATGTAATATGTATGTATATTGGGCCAGTCTCTGGAATAGAAGTTAAGTTGGCTAGATCCCATATGGTCAACAGCACAGTTTTAGTCCTAGACCCAGCAGCTTGGGAAACATTCCAGGTATGTGTGTGCTATGCCATAAATTCTGAAAAAAAAAATGAGAAATAAAGAAGGAATTGTGTCATGACCAACACTTATGGGGGATGCTTTCTCACTTTCCCTTTCTCTATGTTTCTCTCTGGCAAATACACATGGTTTCTGGCAAAATTATTTAGTTAATGTATTTTATAGGACTTGTTTTGTAAGTGCCAATGAAAGTTTTGATCTCATTTTATTTAACCTTAACAATAAGGGCATAGATTAACAATTAAAATTCAAAATTAGATCTCTGAGTAGAAAAGTAAGAGCTAGAATAGCAAAGAGATTTTATTCTCAAACCAAGTACAACTGACCCATAGTGACTCCCTGGGGAACTGTTGAGAAAAACTGTAAGTCTGAATCCAGTTCAGTAGGGAAAATGTTATAATACAATCTTGCATAATAGCAGAAAGCAGGATGTGCACTGTGCATAGATACTGGCTGTATTGGATTTAATTAATATCTATCCAGTTTCTATTATGTGGAAGACCAGTGTATGTCACTACAAGATTTGCAAAGATAAGTTAGTTGAACTCTTCAATGAACACAGCAGGTGAGGAATATGCAAGAAACAAAACTAACCATAACATACTCAATGATAAAAGTGACATATGAGGGGCCAGTAGTTGGCATAATGGCTATGCCGCTGGACTCTCATGTCGTCAGCTGTGGTTCGAGTCCTGGAACCGGTGGCTTAAACTCACGTTGGGTGTTTGTGTGTGTGCCCAAGATCCCAAGAGGAGATTGGAAGAGAAGGGATTGCAGCGTGGCCATCCCCCCTGGGGGTAATTTCTCGCTTTCTGTCTCTGTCTCTCTGTATTTCTGGAGAGTGCATGTGCCCTATAGCAAAAAAAACTCAAAATAAAATTTTAAAAAAAGTGACATATGAAGGGAATAGGTAGGGTGCTAATAGGGAGTTTAGATGAAAAAGATTATTTTAGTTCAAAAAATTAAAAAAATATATATTTATAGAGGAGATAGTAAGAGATCATATAAACACTCTCTAGGGGCTAAGACTGAGTCTTATATCATTGCCTGGACATCTGAAGAGCCTGCCAGTATGAAGTTAATTCAACTTTAAAGTCAAAATTTAGGAAGTAAATATAGTTCAATGAAATTGAAACTTGCCCTAATTAAAGTTTATTTAATAATTTTTTTGTGCCAGTAGAGATTTTATTTTTCTTTACTTTTTATAAAGCATACAGCATACTCTTTTTTTTCCCTTCCATATTGCTAAACTTCCAGGAGAAGATCAAGGGTTAAGGATTCAATTAATATTTTGAATCTGTCAAGCAACCACTCACTTGGAGTCTTGGGCTTCTTCGTCCTATTTCAAGAGTGGCCTGCCCCATATAAGCCATAATATAGTTTGTAAATTGTCCAACTTAGCTGTTCAGCTGCCTTAGTCTAAAGTAAAAATATGTAAGTGGGTCAGTTCTAAAATTAATTCAGCCTCACTTTGCCTGAAAACACTAAGAATATTACCATCACAAGGCCCAAAATATCGCCCCCAAGCAGACAGAAACAATCCCTGGAGAACAACTGCCCAGAGTGATAACTCCATGACACGCTCACACTATTCCCAGGTCCGCAGCCATTGATTACAACCTGGTGTGCTCTGATCCTGTTTATTGAACAAGAAAGGTGTTAGTTTTAGTTGATGTGCAAATGAAAGTAGGCTGAAAAAGGAAGCACAGCTAAATAACAATTGTGAATAACTTTTATTGAACACTAATAATTTACCAGGCACTCATTTAACAATGTAAAAAGAGAGGCACTGTTATTATGCTGCTTTACAGGTATAGAAACAGGTTCTAAACAAGAGATATAGCAAGAACTTGAACTGAAGCCTATGCAATTAAATACCACCCTACTGCATTGTACATCTAATACTTTTCTTTCTGTCTTTCTATTCATTATTTATTAAGCGTTTGCTATGTGTTGGTCACCATGCTAGAGAGTATGGCTACAATGATTAAGGTCCCTGTCTTCAGATAACTCATGTGTTAATGCAATTCTGTCTACTCTACAATTCTTATGTTGATGTGCTACCTTTCCAAGTACTATGTATATGGACTTAGGGTCTTTAAGGATGCAATTAAAGTTAAATCGGGTCATAAGTGTAGGACCATAATCCAATAAGACAAGGGTTCTTATAAAAAGAGGAAGAAATGCGGGAATGAAAACACACAAGGAACAGCCATTTTCAAGTGAAAGAGGGAAGCATCATCAGAAACCAACTATACATGCACAAAATAAATGTTTGGAGAAAATAAATTCCAATATACATCAACAAAAACATGAAACTGAGTTATAAAATTAAATTTCTAGAGAATATACAACTTATTTATTTATGTCTGTAACTATCTATTACTGTTCAAGAAGCCCTTCCTATGGTTTATTGTGGGAAGCATCAACTAGTTGTCTAATCTGGTTTTAAACTTGCTCTTACATGTCAATTAAAATAATATGTTTGGGTAATATTTAGTGACTCCAGGGAATTGTCTTCAGTCTCTTGGGTTTCTTACTCTCTCAAGTTCCTGTGTTAGTGGAGTAGTCCAAACCCTCTAGTCTCCTGCTGATGTTCCTTGATTGCCTGGTTTCTAAATGCTTTTTTTGTCCTCGCAGTACTAAAATCTCAGCAAGAAAATTGTGAACAATTTTTTTGGCTTCTACAATGTACAGGTATTGCTTCCTTAATAGGTTCAGCCTTATTTTTGTTCATATTATTACTATAAACACCAAACTGAGTACCAGCCTTGGTGGTCTTCTGCAGAAACACATTACATTGCCAAGTCTTGGCATGCCACCAATCAGGCGCTTAGCTACCCCAGGACCTATAATACCCAGGAAAGTGTAAGACTTAATTAGAAAAATAAAATTTCAAACTGTGCCTTCAGTATTACTGTTATGGTTGAGCCTCAGCCAGGATGGTACAAAGTATGAGAGGGCCCCAAACAAATGGGACCAAGACACAAGGGCAAAGCCTTACTCTTCTCTTAGTGATAACTTTATTGATGGAAAGCATGTATTTATTCACATTGTGTCCTATTTCTCTCTTTTCTTTACATATTTATCCTAGACTAGAAATTTACAGTCTCTTTTTCCATCTTCTTTTTGTCTATAATTCTTACCTAAAACTCTATGGACCAGCTTACCAAGCCTATGCTAATGACAGATCTAACAAAATATGGACATACAACTCTCAATCACTGAAAGCTATAGTATTGCCTTGCTGAAAATCCTGTTCTTGGTTACTAATTATTTCCTCAGTATTTTCCATTTTATTTCTTTTGAAAGAACTGTTAATGCACCTCAACGCAGAAGGATCTCTTAAATGTAACATAATTCAGAAAGGCAAAATAGAAAACCACATTAGTAATGTTCGAGGTACAGATCTTTGGGTTTGCTGAATAAAGGTGAATGATTCATTCTGATCTTAATATGCTTCCTAGTAGAGATAACACTTGAGCCGAATGTGGAAGAAAGGAATATTTGTTCTAATGTTTTTAGGATCTAGAAACTGTGGCACATAGGGCTCTTCTATGCAATGCTGAGGCCTCATGGAAGGCTTGGGTTTGCATACTGGTCAACCTGAAGATACCATGCACACTTGTCTGTGATTCTGACTGGCTAGACAATAGGGAGGAGAATGGTGGTGTGATGGGACCTGTCATGGGTATCTGTCTCTTGCTCTTTCTCTCTCTCTCATATATATATATATATATATATATATATATATATATATACATACACACACACACATATATATATTTTTTTTTATATATATATATATATACACCCTTTTTGCATACCCAGGTACCATATTGGAGAAAAGCTTGAGAAAGAATAAGAAATCCAAGAGACCATATATGTAAGTATATACACACACACCAGTCTTTATGGTCTTCTGCAGAAATATATATATATATATATATATATATATATGATAGATCAATAGATAGATATATTGATATGTATATGGATATAGATTTTAGTTCAAAAATTCACAACTAATGGTTTATTTCATAATGGAACAAATTTGTACATCACCAAAACATAAGTGTAACTAAGAAAACTTGAGAATTATGAATCATACTCAATAAATATTAAAAAATAAAAACTCTTTCATTAGTTCACAAACATTATAAAACATCCATAGCATGCTAGGAATTGTGCCACATGCTGTCATAAAATAATAAAGATCATAGGACCAGTTGCTAGCATAATGGCTATGTCGCTGGACTCCCATGTGGTCGAGCATGGTTCGAGTCCCGGACCCGGTATCTTAAACTCACTCCAGGTGTGTGTGCTTGCGTGCCCAGGATCCTGAGAGGAGAGTGGAGGAGAAGAAATTGCAGTGTGGCCACCCCCCTTGGGGGGGATTTCTCACTTTCTGTCTCTCTGTCTCTCTCTGTCTTTCTGCAAGCACATGAACCCTACAGCAAAAGCCTCTCCAAAAATAATAATAATAATAAATAAAGATCACTCTCTGTGATTACTTTCTCTATCAAGAAATACACAAGCATACTCTCGGGACCAACAGTTAGTGTAATGGCTATGTCGCTGGACTCCCATGTAGTCGACCGCAGTTCAAGTCCTGGACCCGGTGGCTTAAACTCATGCCTGTGTGTGTGCTTGCGTGTCCAAAATCCTGAGAGGAGAATGGAGGAGAAAGGATTGCGGCATGGCCATCCCCACTAGGGGGTGATTTGTTGCTTTCTGTCTCTCTGTCTCCCTCTGTCTTTCCGGTGAGTGCACGCACCTTATAGCAAAAGCCTCAAAAAAGAAAGAAAGAAAGAAAAGAAATACACAAGCATGCTACTAAAGATGTTCAGCTCTCTTGGGAACAGATATGTTTTAGAAGAAAAGAGAAGTTATAATCACAAAGTAGTAGTTTTCCAAAAGCTGAAAGTCAAACAGTTCATAGCAAAATCAGGTTTATTCTTATACTAGTATTCCATTTCTCCACCTGTACAGTTATTGATAGCACTTGGTTTGCACCCCATGAGAAGGAGGAAAAAGATGTGACTGAGTACATGTATAGAAAAGCTTATTTAAAGATTGTTTTTACTTAAAATAGGATGTATTTTGACACCTCTTTTGGTCAAAGGTCATGTGGCTCACCAGAGAGAAAAAGCATTCCCCAAAGGAGAGTGTGGTCATGCCACAATCCCTTTTCCCTCATTTCTCCATCCTGTTGGGATTTGGGGCACACATGTTCATGCACCTAGCAGCTTTTTCCAGGGCCAGATTGAAAGCACAGTAGGCCATATGGGTTCCAGCTCTATTACCCACTACGTTATAGAATGGTCTGGCACAAAAGATTATTATAGCAAATATAATTACAAAAATACTAAGACTTGATTGCCTATCCAATCAGTATTTTTAACTTTACAAGAAATAATTTTATATTCATTATTCTTAAATTTTATAGCATGCTAAGTAAAGTTTACAAAATACAATTCTAAACATAAAATATATAAATAAGAATTATTCTCCATTTATATAGTAAGGAGTCTCACTTATTTCTTTAACTGTAACACTACTTTTTATGTAAAACTTATTTTATTGATTTCAAATGATATATTTATTTGTATATATGTTATAAATTAAGTTGAGAAAGATAAAAGACCAATATTGTCTCAGATTTATTAGTCAATGAAATACTAAAACTACCATCTTTAAATGTTTCAAAATTGAAAAGATAAAATTCTTCTACCATGAGTGCAAATGGTGGTCTTAAGATTGAGGTAGAGAAATACATAATTCTTTATTTCTGTCCTTTTTCTATTGACTCTAATTTTAGATGGGAATTAGTATTTTTATGACTTAACATGTATACTCTCCAACAGTGCCAAATGGATTAGACCTCAAACTATGAAAATACTATAATCAAATATAGGAGAAATGCTTCATGATATTGGTCTGATTTTTTGGATAAGATCTATAAAACATGGACACAAAGAGCAAAAATAAACAAATAGGGTTACATGAAACTAAAGTTTCTGCACAGTAAAAGAAACAATCAATAAAGTAAAGACACACCTACATCATAAGAGAAAATATTGCCAACTGTATATCTCACAAGGGATTAATATCCAGAAAAGATAAGAATTTCAAACAACTCAATACAAGAAAAAAAAAAAAGATTCAGTTAAAAAATAGGGCAAAATATCTGAAGAGTTGAAGGGACATTTTTCTAAAGAAGACAAATGACCAAGAAGAATATAAAAAATGCTCAACATCACTCATCATCAGAGAAATAAAAATAAAAACCACAATGAGATATCATCTTACTTCAGGGAGAATATCTACTGTCAAAAAGACAAAAAGTTATAAATACTGGCAAGGAAGCAGAGAATTGGGAGCTCTTATATGCTGTTAGAAGGGATGCAAATTAGAACAGCCATTATGGAAAACAGTATGGAAGTTCCTCAGAAAAATTAAAAATAGAAACAGAACCACCATATGACCTAGCAATCTCAATACAGAGTATATGTACAAAGGAAATGAAATCAATATATCGAAAACATATCTGCACCCTAATATTTATTGCAGCATTATTAACAGTTGCCAAGATAAGAAATCAGCTTAAGTGTTCATCAAAAAATGAATGGATAGGGGCTGGCATGTGGCATGGTGGTTAGAGGTGTGGGACTCCACATGGCTGACCATAACTTGAGTCCTGGACTGGCAGCTTGCTTTCTCACTTTCTCTCTCTCTCTCTCTTTCCCTCTCTGGTCAAATTTAAATAAATAAATAAAGTTAAATAAAATAATTCTTTTTAAAAATGGATAATTAAAATGTGGCATATTTACACAATGAAATACTATTCAACCACAAAAAAGAATGACATTCTATCATTTGAGACCTTCTGGATAAACCTGAAGGACACCTGGTCTATTATAAGTGAAATAAACCAGGCACTGAAAGACAAATATCACTTGCTCTCATGTGCATGTGTAAGCTAAACTCTGAAAATCTAAATTTAAAACACAAAGATCTAAATCTAAAAAAGTTAATATCATAGAAGCACAGAGTAAAATACTGGATATGAGAGGCTGGGAAAGATAATGGAAAAGCAGGAGACTGGACAAAAATTGGACAATGGGTACAAAGTAACATTTATACAGAAGGAATAAGTTCTGGTGTTCCTTTGTACAGTAAGATAACTATAGTTAACAATAATATATGGTATATTTTAAAATATCTAGAAGAGAGGATTTGCTCTTACTATAAGAAATGATAAATCTCTGCAGTGATGGATATACTCCTTACTGTAATCTGATTGTTATACATTACATAGATGTACTGAAACATGATACTGCACCCCACATATATGTAAAATTATTACGTGTTAATTAAAAATTAAAGTTAAAAGACATGAGAAAAAAGTGAATCTTCCCTTAGAAGCTTCTCTTACAACATCTTAAATTTGTATTCAACAAAGTCTTGAATATTTTAATGAAAGTGAAGTCCATAACTTTATACATTGAACAAAGCAGTGGCTTCAAAATCTATTTAAGTGGGGAACCAGCAGTTAGCGTAATGGCTATGTCGCTGGACTCCCACGTAGTCGACCGCGGTTCGCGTCTCGGACCCGGTGGCTTACAACTCACGCCGGGCGCGTGTGCGTGCGTGCCCAAGATCCCGAGAGGAGAATGGAGGAGAAGGGATTGCGGCATGACCATCCCCCCTGGGGGGTGATTTCTCGCTTTCTGTCTCTATGTCTCTCTCTGTCTGTCTGGCGAGCGCACGCACCCTATAGCGAAAAACTTCTCCAAAAAAAAAAAAAAAAAATCTATTTAAGTGGAGCTTTAGGTCAGCAATTTGTTTAAGTGGGGACATGTGTGCTGAAGCTACATATGTACAGCAAGCACACAGCTTTTTTTAAAAAAATAGTATATTATAGTCAATAAAAAGTAATATTTTGTAAAATTTAACTCAGTCTTTATGTAAGTCTGAGAAAGCATAAATCTTTCACATGAAAAATATTATCCTTATTTTTACAGCTAGAAATATTATCAAGAATTAGCATATGTTCTCTCTCCCCCAAGTCATTCAGCACTGTCACTGTGGATACATAAAATCATATGCAGCAAACTCCCATATCTTTACTTCTTACCCCAACCCTCTCCTAAACTCAAGAGCTATATATTTACCTTCATTCTCAAAGGTATATTAAATTTACTATGTCAAAAATCTTATTCATAATTAACTGCACTCTCTCCAGATATATTTTTTTTCCTTCTAGACTTCCTATTTTATTGATGGCACCACCAGCCAGTCACTCTATAGCCTGGGTTTATTTTTAACTGTTTTCTTGGCATCACCTTCAGTATTAATTCCTTTTGTACTCCATATGGAGGCAGCAGCCTCCATTCAACCATTAAGGCCAGAAATGTGTGGTGGACTTTTGCCCAATGTCTTATCTATCTAGCTAGAGAGAAAGTGATAGTAGTATTGGAGACAGTGCTCTCTCATTCCTGGTGCAATCAATGTCTGTAGATGTACCCACTTGAAAAGTGTCCTGGACTTACTTTCAGGTGACAGAAGAGCAATCCAAACTAAGCTTTGTACAAATCTGAATACATGGAAAATTCATAAGACAGGAAAATAATTAAAGGGGTGGATATTGGGATATTTTCAGAACAGCACGCAGAAGGCAAAACTGGGATGCTGCTGATGTAACCAAAACAGAAATACAAAGGGACAAAAAGGTCCTGGAAGTGGATCACAAGGCATAAGCTCAGTCCCTAAAATTAGGTGTAAGACCTGGATGAGTCAAGAATAGAAGACAACAGCTTAAGATATAAATTTCCTCTAAATCGGGAAAAGATTAGTCAAAGGCTGACAGGCAGAATCAAGCAAACATCTGTACATATTTAACACACATACTTACATACAAACGTACATTCATAAACAAGCAAAGAAATTAGCCTTATAACAGGGAATATGCTAACTAGCAGAAATCATAAGTTGCTATTCTTCTTCAGTGCATAAGCTGTGAAGTCCAGCTTCTTAGGTTCTAATTTAAGCTCTACCATATCATGTGTGTTCTCAGAAAATAAACTTATCTGAGTCTCATCTATACCAAGGGTCTTCAAAAAGTTCATGGAAGATGACAGCTATTTCAAAAATAATATTCATAGATTTTATTTTTTTCTGCACCGATAAACCTCATACTTAAATTCCATCTATCTACAAACTTTTTGCAGTACCCTCATAAAACAAACATAACAATATGTTCTACAACACAAGGTTGTTAGAAAGCCCAAATGAAATCATTTCAGGAGCTCTTAGAACAAAATCTCAGCACAATAGTACTCAATAAAGAACAATTCGTTATAATCATTATTACTTAGTGAAACACTGTGTGTGTGTGTAATCTTTAACTAGAATTAATTTTTCCTAAAATAACAGAATGTTCTTTTTTTCTTTTATCATCATATAGATGACTCTCTTATTCTTCACTTCAGGTCAAAAGAGCTCATCTATGCCTTGTTTGCCTATGGGATATCTCCATATCAATAGCCTTTTATAGATTTTACAAATCTGAAACTTAACACAAGATACCCTCTCAGTCACTTTATGAAGGAGTATTCTTAGAAAATCATTGACAGTCTTGGATGAAAAGACTCCAAGTAGATGCAAGACAATGTTTCTCCCTTAACATAAGTATTTACAACTAGATTATAAACTCTTTAAGAACATTATTTTTACAATTTCAAGACTGGGTATTCCATCAAATATTAAGTGCATATGTTGGAATGAAAGAAGAGAAGAATGGTTTCCTTATTTTCTTAACTCAAGAGTGTTGCCAGGAAAAAAAAAAAAAAAAAAAAAAAAAAAAACTTTCGAAGCCTTGAACAAGCTCTCTTAGAATTTCCCTTAGAAGACACACCACCATGGAATCCCTGAGAGTAGCCTCCCTTATATAATCCAGTAAACAACTCCTATCTGGGGAGAAGTTATCTGAGAGTTTTAAAAGAAAAATGTACTTCCTCCAAAGAGTCTGTACCTAGGGAGGTATCAGTCTGGACCAAGCCACAATATAGCATTCCTGAGATCAGCTAGTACACTGGAAGTGTAGTCAAAGCTGAGAGTAAAGAGTTCCAAATCTATTGGAAGAGAATGGAACTGTCCTCCCTGTAAGAAGCTGAGCAGAGATCTGGCAGCTGGCAGCAGTACTGCATTAGAATTGCACATTTCTTAGCTCAGTGAGGCCCAGGCACCAGAGCAGCATCCTATGGCAGCAAGAACCAATGCCAGTTTCTTGAGCAGGCCCCTCCATCTCTCACACATACAGTCAATACTATGTGCACAAAGAACAGTAATATTCATGGCAAAGTAATGGGGTGCTGCTACAGGAGCATGGCTGTGGGAGTTGGTCAAGAAAACAAACTGCAATAATCCAAAAGACAGAAGAAAACCTAACCCAAGACTAAGATGCTGGAAATAACGACAGGTTGAGAGTTTTAGACTGATTATGCCAAAACGGTAAGGGATTTGAAAATAAAGAATGTTGGTGAGAAAGTGGTGGGTCACAAAAGTTGGCAGAGGAATCAATTTCCAGAGATGAAGAAATGAAGAGTCAGATGATGAATGAAGGGAAATGAGGGCTGAAAATAGGTAAAATTTGTAGAAGAGTTCCTGTAGATAATAGTACTTTTAGTAAAGTATTTGAAACCTTAGTAGAAAGTTAGTGGTGAAACAGTGCAAATGCTGTCATCTGCATGTTTATTTGAAGAGATGGATCAAGGCAATATCGGCATTATCAAAATTATTAAATATGTCATTTCAATGTTTAATCATTCACTTTGAAATTTTTCTTTCCTTTTGTCCTCATGAGATTATCCAGTGCTTTTGTTTTATTTGGATCTTTTCCAGATAATTCAATTCCTGGCTTTCTCTAACCTTCACTGTAAGATAGTCCTCCTCTCTGGGAAACACTACACACACACACACACACACACACACATACACACACGAACACTTCTTATTCCTTTCTATGCTTTATTTTTCTACTTCCCAGAGGTCTATATATGCATTTTCTCACTTATCATTGTTTATTGTTTATCTATTCCATTGAAACATAAGTTCCATGAGGACAAGGTTTTTTGTATGCTTAATTGGCTACTCTATCTTCAGCACCAAGGACAGTGTCAGGACAGCATTGTATAGGCTCAATAAATATTTGCTGAATGGCTGATTCAATTATAAGATGTGCTTTTTGTCATCCCAAATGGCTATCCTCCTTCACTTGGGATTTTCATGCTCACAAAACTACCACCAGGGAATTTCACTCAGTAACTCCATTCTTAAATGAGTTGATTCACTACTTTACTAACCCTGAAACCATCTGTCCTTTATTCTATCCTTTCGAATTTTTCTAGATGACTAGAGATTATTCTAAAAAAAAAAAAAATCTGTGTAAATTTAGATGGCTAAAATTAATGTATGGCATAATCCAGATACTATTTTTTATTGTTGGGGTCCTCAGTGATTCATTCCAAAAAATGAATAATGTAAAAATTTCAAGAAATGTGACAGTTATTTGGAGAAAAATTTGAGGACAAGAAAGTGCTAAATATACAATATAGAAAGCTGACTTTGCCTTCTATATCTGTATTCAACTACAGGTCTTAGAATGTAATCACCTTGGCTTAAAGCTGTTATGTTATAAAACTGAAGATTAGTAAATTCAACAGCTATCTGCTAAAGTGGATGATAATTCATTTAGGAAATACTCTTTAAGCACAGATGTGGGATTTTTAGCCAAGACATTTTTGCTGACCTACAAACCAATTTCCTTTTGTTTAGTTCACTAGAAAGAGAGAGTAGCTAGTTCTTGTTATCCATCTTTCTCACGGTAATATTGTGAAGGTTTAATAAAGGGCAATACAAAACTTTTGCAGGTATAAACTGCAAGAGAAGTATTGCTAGTTTATTCTTAAGTGATTCCTTGTCACCTTGCTATTTCTTCCTTGTCATTCACTAATTAAATGTCAGTTCTCAATAGCTACATGGGTTGAAGTGTTACTTGACATAATCTGAAATAGAATCTAAGTACAACCAATTATGCTTGGCTACCAAAACTGTTTGTCCTCCCATTCTTCACCTTCAGCCCCCTCTATCTAGACTTCCTTTTGTTCTTCCCCTCCTTTGTACTACACACCAGGTGATTCCTAACCCATTCCTCACTATATCATAGAATAAATGAATTCTCACCCTCTCTAGGTGTTCTTACTTATCATTGTTGGTTACATACCCATGTTCCTGCTGTTTTTCCATGACATCTATATATTTAATGTTGGCTTTGTGTTTTGACTTTTGTTTTTAAGTATCAGGAATTGTACCACAGAAGATAACTGTGCTAAAATTGATAGGAAATGAACTCACTGTGAGTAAAGTATATGCTTAAGTGATAATAAAAGGTGGAAGTTTGTAGAAAGGGAAGCCATAGTAAAGATTTAATAATGGTAGGATTACATTCTCACACAATAGTACCAGATGTGTGATTTCACCATTGGAAAAATGACAATCAGTAGAATAATATAGCTCTTATAAGAAGTTACTTGTGGTATCAACTTGCTTCTACAAGAGAACTTCAAAAATTGCATGAAAAATCAAATTAAACTGAAAGTCTAGGTGGGAAGGAAGGTGAAATTCCTATTTTTCATAATTTGCATTTTCCACGAACTTTTAGAAGGCCTCTCCTACTATTTCCACATTTTGCTTCACATATTAAAACCAGTAATATTTTGAGGGACCAGCAGTTAGTGTAATGGCTATGTCGCTGGACTCCCACGTAGTCGACCGCGGTTCGCGTCCCGGACCCGGTGGCTTAAAACTCACGTCGGGCGCATGTGTGTGCGTGCCCAAGATCCCGAGAGGAGAATGGAGGAGAAGGGATTGCGGTGTGGCCATCCCCCCTGGGGGGTGATTTCCTGCTTTCTGTCTCTCTGTCTCTTTCTGTCTGTCTGGCAAGCGCACGCGCCCTATAGCAAAAACCTCTCAAAAAAAAAAAAAAAAAAACAAAAAAAAAAAAAAAAAAAACAGTAATATTTTGAGAAAATACAGCTGGAAGATCCCATAAAGTAAAAACCAGAAAACATAACAAATAACACTTGTATATTACTCTATACAACAAAAAAAACTAAAGTACAGTGGAATTGAATGACCTGCTTTGTGTGCAAAGAATGTCAATATCATTCAGTACTCAAATCCCAGTCTTCGGAATTTACAAATGATCTCTCTACTTCGTTATATCTATGTCTAATATGTACTTTTTCTAATCTGTGTGCCAGTAAGAAAAAAATAATTGTATTGAGTATTAGAAAGATGAAATTAATTCCCTCTCTTGTGAATAAATACCTACCTGATATACGATGATAGTATAAAGATTACAATATGAGTTATCTGCCTTTCAGGTAAATTTTTATTTCAATAAATGCCAACTAATGAAGCTATTTCCTTGTAGCATAAAAAAGCCACAGTGATGTCATTATATTCAATTTTGTGTGACATTTTTTCGGAGTGTTCTCTGGTGCAATTTTCTCAGTTCCCACATAGAAGAAGCATTGCTGTACACTACATACATTAGATATATTATAGGAGCAGGACAGATATATACTGCAGCTGAATTCTTTACATTCCTTGTTTTCTGAAAGTTAACTGTCAACTTATCATTGGTCTTTCTCAGTTACCCCTTGAAGACCTGTTGAACACTTCAAGAAAACCCATCTAAATCCCTGCTATGGTTAGGATATAGTTGCCCCCCAAGGATTCATGTTTTGGAATTTCATTCCAAATGTTATGGTGTTGGAGGTGGTAAGACATTTTTTGTTTTTTTTTTTTTTTTGAGAGGTTTTTCGCTATAGGGCGCGTGCGCTCGCCAGACAGACAGAGAGAGACAGAAAGCGAGAAATCACCCCCCAGGGGGGATGGTCACGCCGCAATCCCTTCTCCTCCATTCTCCTCTCGGGATCTTGGGCACGCACGCACATGCGCCCGGCGTGAGTTGTAAGCCTCCGGGTCCAAGATGCGAACCGCGGTCGACTACGTGGGAGTCCAGCGACATAGCCATTACTCTAACTGCTGGTTCCCTTTTTTTTTTTTTTTTTGGAGAGATGAGACTTTTGAATAGTGAAGCCTAGCAGGTGGTGTTCAGATCATAGAAGCATCATTACTCTCATAATTGGATTAATGCTGTCTTGAAAGATGGAATGAGTTCTAACTCTCAAGAGAAGAGGTTAGTTTACAAAGATTGGATTTTCATAAAAGAAAGATGAGTACTACTCCCAGGTCTCTCTCTCTGCATGGGTCCACCACTCCCTCTGCTTCTGTTGGCCATATTGGGATATAGCACCTGATGCCAGGCCTTTGAATTTTCCAGCCACCAAATCCTCAGCCAAATAAACCTCTGTTCTTTTCAAATCACCCAGCCTTGGTTATTTCTCTTAGCAACATAAGTAGAATAATACAGTCCCAAAGTTTTAGTCAAAACAGTATCACAGAGAACTTTAAAAACTGTGATTAGTAAGGAGTATGGAACTAATTATTTTCCTTTCTCCCATATAGTTTTCAAAATATGTATAATATCCCGAGAGCTGTATCCAGTTCTATTTATTTACTCTATTATTCTTTTAATTCTGCACAACATATGTTCTAACTACTCAAAGTGAATAGAATTTTATTTTAATTATTTAAATATTCCAAATCACTTTTTCACATACAAAGCAACCATATATATTTTTAAGAAAAGGATAGATTTTTAAATCATAGTTAATAAGTTTGAGAATTCTCCCTTTTTAAATATATCTTACAGGTTTTACCTATAAGTAATTTTTTGGCCTCTTATAATGATATTTTAGGGGGAATTGGTCCAGTCACCTAGTGGTTAAGAGGGTCAGTTTACATATGATCAATTTCACAGTTCAAATCCTAGCCCTAGCAACTTTAAAAAAAAATATGTCAAGCACATGTACAAGCATGCCCAAAAGAATGTAGAAATGGAGGAGAAGGTATTACAGCATGATCATGCCCTATTGGAGAGGGTGATTTCTCCCTCTCTCTCTTCCTCTCTTCTTCCCTCTCCCTGTCTGTCTTACTCTGGTAAGCATGCACACTCTTTTTTTTTTTTTAATTTTTTTTGAGAGTTTTTTGTTATAGGACGCGTGCGCTCGCCAGAAAGACAGGGAGAGACAGAGAGACAGAAAGCGAGAAATCAGCCCCCAGGGGGGATGGGCACACCACAATCCCCTCTCCAGTCCAGCCAGTGAGATGGTGGTTGAGGTAGCTGGATCCCACATGGCCGAATGTGTGGTTTGAGTCCTGGATCAACAATTTGCAAAAGCATCAAGAATATGTGCATGCATGCCAAAATCTTGAGAGAAGAATGGAGGAGAAAGGCTTACAGTGTGACTATTCTCCTGGGGGGTGACTTTTTCTCTCTCCCTCTTTCTCTCCAGTGAGCATATATGCCCTATAGCAAAATTAAAAAAAAATAAATAAATAAATAAATAAAAATAACCATATGGAGCACAGTCACAGTATTCCTGCATTGACTAAGGTCATGAACTATTTATCTTTATACTCAATATATTGTAAAAATTTTAAGTTCCAATTTTCAGAGTATACATATAAAATTCTATTTTATTTTGTACATTGACTTAACACTGGTATACTACTGAAGCAGATGACTGGTGTCCAAAACTGAGTTCCACGATGTTTCAGATTGAAGTGGTCACTTTTCTGAGAAATTCATTTTATATTGTTCAAAAAGTCAGAATAAACTAATAATTGATGTCTGTTATAATGACTGAGGATACACTTCTAAATTATCACAAGGTGGCATGAAAGAAGAGTGTCAAATGCTTCTAGAACCTTATCTATTGGTGTCACTTCTGAACTTTTTGCAGAGCAGTATCTTTACTACTTAAAATTTTGCCAGGGGATGTGTGCTTACCAAAGAGAGACAGAGAGAGAGCGAGAAAGTGAGAAACTACCCTCCTCCCCATGGCCCATGCTCTTGTCACAGTCTCTTCTCCTCCATTTCACCCTCCTTTTGAGAGGTTAGGCATTTAGGTACACATGCCTGGTGTGTTTTCAAGCCATGGGGTCCAGGACCCTAACTGCCTAGTCAACCTGATGGTTATGTGATCCAGCTCACATAACCATCATGCCATGGGCTGGCCCCAGAGCAGTACCTTTTGAACGGTACAAATGCAGAAGACCGTTCAGAAAAACTGTCTTTACTGTATATTGACCTTAATTTAAAAGGTCATCTTCATCTCACCTACACATGAAATGAATTTAGCTTTCATTTGCTTTTGTTGGTTTGTTTTCCTTTGTTTTACTGTTATTTCGGATCTACATATAATCATTGTACATCTTTGTGTGGTATAGTATGTTGTTTTAAAAGCTTTCATTTGATCACATGGAGCGACTTTTCTTTCTATCACATCCAAGACCAAAGACCAACAGGGTAAGACATAGAGCATCTACCTGAATGATTGCTTTGTCAACATGGGAAAAAGTGAAGATGGTGGGGCAGGGTGGGGGCAGGGGACAAGATTACTGGAGTCGGCACCCACTCTACATTAATGACTGAATTTTATGGGGCTTTAGACAACAGAGAAAATTTCTTATCTCTTCAAAAGATTTTATTTGGTTTCATACGAAAATTGTACTATGTCCATATTCTAAGATTTATTTTACCAAAAGCACCCCTATTTCCTGGACACTTCTCTGTTATCTGCTTCATTTCCTCAGACTCTTACCAGCCTCAGGGGAAAAAAAAGTATAATAGCCACTAAGCAGTTTCTGAATATTTTTCTTAGATTTTCTAACAGCAATTTTCTCTTAAAATCAGTAGTGAAATACCTAGAAATAGTTAAGTCAATTTTAGTCTATTAAGTAACTTGTCAGTTGCATTGGCCCAGGTTTGAGAGAAATATTTACTGACATCAGCATCCTAATACAACACAATTTTGGTGGAAGGAAATGAGATATATTTGAAATGAAGAAGAATCTGTGGCATATTGTTATCAAAACAAAATGGCAAAATTAAAAAGAAAATTTGTAAAGCAGAGCTTACCTTTGAGATTACATAAAAACATACTATATGTAAGATATTACCTTGTTTCTACAAACATCACATGCTGACTTATTTGTTACTCTTTTTTTTTTTTTTTTTTGTAGAGGTTTTTTGCTATAGGGCGAGTGCGCTCGCCAGACAGAGAGAGACAGAGAGACAGAAAGTGAGAAATCACTCCCTGGGGGGGTGGTCATGCCGCAATCCCTTCTCCTCCGTTCTTCTCCTGGGATCTTGGGCACGCACGCACACGCGCCCGGCGTGAGTGTTAAGCCACCGGGGCCGGGATGCAAACCGCGGTCGGCTACATGGGAGTCCAGCGACATAGCCATTATGCTAACTGCTGGTCCCTATTATTCATTGTATACATATCTCACAGAGACAGAAAAAGAAAAGAGTTAACTATTTCAGATTTAAAATTATTACAGTAATTTTCCTGTATTGACTTCAAGAAATCACAAAGTAAAAGCATTGTGAAACAAGTTCAGTATCACAAAATATTAGAATATCACTTACATTAAAGGAAGATAAGAAATTTCACTTTATACCAATTGTCAATATTTATAAATTTCTTAAATAAGAGAAAAAAGAGGCTTATATTGCATCATGAGGAATTTAAAGTTAAATGTATTTTCCAATGATAGAAGTTCATGGCTAAAAATTAAAATCAAAGGGAATTCATGAGATTGTGTTGAACAAGCAAGGTAGGTTTATGTGAGGGATAGCTTAGGAGTCAAAGCAGCATTTTTATAATCGAATACTTGACTAAGAAACTGGAAACTTCTTCTCAGAGTTGCCTCTGACACTAAGTAGCTAACCCAGTTTGTCATCTATTAAAGTTTATGAACCTTCTGCGATCATTTCCAATTCCATTCTTTGAGTCAATAAACTGAGTGTAATGTAAGAGGATGAATATTGTCTTCTGGATTTGAACTTTAGAAGTCAATCATCTCTGAAGAGAATTCTGAATACTAAATAATGTCTTTACTAAATAACCATTTTTCTAAATTGTCCTCTAGCGTCAACTAAATAGATACTTTCTCTTTCTTCTTAAATATATGGGGATTAAAAGTATATTTCAATAAGGTGGAGAATAAATTTGACCTTTTTTTACTGCTCTTGAATAGAAATTCTCTTTAATATAATAGGTTTTGTTTGTTTTATTTCAATAAAAAAAGGTTTTATGATCTAATGTGGGGACTAATTCTTATACTAAAAAATTATTTTCCTCAGTAATTTCGGAGGACGTTTCAGCGGTTATTGACCAGTGGCACCGAACCCATTCAGTAAAAGTAAGAATAAACAATGATGGTATACTCATTTTCTGCTATGGACAAATACCAGGAGAGAACAAGCTTTCCAAAACGTATTTCCCACTCTTAAATTTCAGTGTTTTAGCAATTCCCTATCCAGTTCTTTGCTTCATTAAGGACATCAAATTGTGAGACTCAGACTGACCTAAAAGGAACTTAATCTATCAGCCTTCAAGTTTTCAATTCAAAGAAGACTCAAAAATAAAATAATAAACAGAAGAGGAGACTTTACAAATGATACCACGAAAATGCAAAATGTCTGTAAGATATAGCCATATCTTGCTTGTGTGTGTGTGTGTGTGTTCTGTAGCTATTGTGTTGTAAGCAAATCAAAGGTTGTGACAAGCTGTGTTGAGCAAGTTTAAGAGCACCATTTTCCTGATAGTATGTACTCATTTCATGGCTCTGTGTAACAGGTTGATAATTCTCATAGTGTTCGAGCCTTTTCATACTACTATATGTATTACTGTTATCTGTGATCAGTGCTATTTGATATTACTGTTGCATTTGTTTTAAGGCACCGTGAACAGTGCCCCTGTAAGATCGCAGACTTAATCCACAAATGTTAAGTGTTTTGACTGCTCCACCAATTGGCTCTTTCTCATATCTCTCCCTTTCTTTGGCCCTTCCCTATACCCTGGGACAGGACAATATTAAAGTTAAGCCAGTTAATAACCCTACAATGGCACTAAATGTTCAAGAGTAAGGACAAGTCACTCATCTGTCATTTTAAATCAAAAGATAGAAATTATTAAGCTTAATAAAGAAGACATGTCAAACTCTAAATAGGCCAAAACTCAAGTCTCTTGTGTCAAACTGTTAACCAAATTGTGTATTCAAAGGAAATTTTTCAAAGAAAACTGTTATTCCAGTGGACACATGAATAAGAAAGTGAAAGAGCCTTATTGCTATTATGGACAAAGTTTCACTGGTCTTGATAGAGAATCAAACCAGTCACGACATACCCATACACCAAAGCATAATTCAGAAAAAAGCTCTAATTCTCTTCTAGTCTATGAAGGCTGAAAGAAGTGATGGATTTGCAAAAGAAAAGTTGAAAGGTAGCAGAGGTTCGTTCATGAGAGGCAAGCAAGTTATCACCATAGCATGAAAGTGCAAGGTGAAAACAGCAAGTACTGATGTAGAAGCTGTAGTAGTAGCTAGCAAAAATAACTGATGGATGTGGCTACTATAAACAACAGATTTTCAATGTAGACAAAACAGCCTTCTATCAAAAGATGGCACCTAGGACTTTCATAGCCAGAAAGAAGTCAGTGTCTGGCTTCAAATTTTCAAAGGGCAGAATGACTCTCTTGCTTGGAGCTAGTCCAGATGTGGCTTTAAATTGAGCTAATGCTCATTTATCATTCTAAAAATTCTAGAGCCTTTAAAATGATGCAAAATCTACTCCTCCTGTACTCTACAAATGGAACAATAATGTCTAGATAACAGCACATCTGTTTACAGCATGGTTTACGCATATCTTAGGCCCACTGATGACATCTACTGCTCAAAAAAAAAATCCTTTTCAAATATAATTGCTTGGTTACGCAAGAGCTCTGATGGAGATGTACAAGGATATTCATGTTTTTATGTCTTCTAACACAACATCCATTTTGCAACCCACAGATCAAAGAGTAATTTTAATTTTCAAGTCATAATTGTATAATATACACTTTGTTATTTTCAGTTTATAGCTGCCATAAATAATGATTCTTCTAATATATTTCAGTAAAGTAAATTGAACATCTTCTGGGGGAAAAAATTACCTTTTTAGATGCCATTAAGAACATGCATGATTTGTGCGAGGTCAAAATATCAACATTAACGTGAGTTCGGAAGAAGCTGACTCCAACCATCGCGGATGACTTTGGAGGATCCGAGACTTCAGTGGAGGAAATATCTCCAAAGTATTCCTATTTGTATAATGAAGTCTTATCCAGCAAAACAAAAAGAAGTAACCCTACTATTTGTGACAACACAGATAAAACTGGAGGACACCATGCGAAATGAACAGGCTAGACACAGAAAGAAAAATATTGTATGATCTCACTTATGTGTGGAATCTAAAAACATAAAATACATAGAAAGGAGAATGGTGGTTTCCAAAAGCTGGAGAAAGTGGGGTTAGAAAAGTGAGTGAAATTATGTCGGTTAAAGGATAAAAACTTTTAGTTAAAAGACAGGTAAGTTCTGGAGATCTAATATACCATGATGATTATAGTTAATAGTTCTGGTTCTGTCCCCATGGCTTAATGGTTAAAAGAGCTGAATCCATCACAGTCAACCACATGATTAAAGTCCTAACTTCAGAGTCTTGAACACATGCCAGGTGTATGTAGGTGCATGCCCAAAATCCTAACAGGATGGCGAAATGGAGGAGAAGAGATTATGGCATGATCACGTCTCATAGGGAGTACTTTCTCCCTTTCTCTCCTTCTCTCCATCTGTCTGTCTCTCTCTGGCAAGCACACATGCCATCAGGCAATAAAGAATTAAAATTAAAAGCACTGTATTATCTACTTAAAATCTATCAAGACTGCTCTTTAGTATTCCCATCACACACACAAAAAGGTAACTACGTGAGGTGATGGTTATATTCATAAGCTTGATTGTGTTTGTCATTTAGCAATGTATATGTATATCAAATTATCACATTGTACACCTCAAATATGTGTAATTTTACTTGTTAGCTAAAAGCTAATAAAGCTGGAAAATATAGATAAGAATTAATAATGGAATTTAACTGTGTTTTTAGCATTTAGTGACAAATTGCTGTCCTCATTGATTTACTTCATCAGAGCACATCAAAAAGTAAAATGTATTAAGGCAATTATTACATTATGTGGGCAGTAGCGGAGTGCTTTTCTTATACTGTAATTAAAAGCCTTCATTCTCATTAATTGTGGTGAATAATATAGAATATAAAGTTCAAATAGTCTAAGATGCAACTCAAAAACAGTGTAATAGACAAAGCAATTCAAGATTGTTATAAAAAGTGTTGAGAAATATATGTCTACAAAAATGGCATAAGGTACCCTAATTTTATGGTAAAAGTAATAAATTCTACAGTACCTATTAAGAATCTTTTAAAATTTATTTTATTTTATTATTATTATTATTTATACATTCAATCACTATACATCATTTAGATTGTAAAGAGATTTTACCTGGCATGATACACATCTCAGTCCAGTTGAGAATACTATTATTTCAAAAGTATAGAATTTACGACAAATGCCATTTCCCTGATTTTCTACACTGTAAATATACCTGAAATCACAGAAAAAAAGCTTCTATAGGAAAATCTTTTCTTAGTCAATGTGCAACCTCATGTACCTAAATTTAGTGAGAAATGTCAGAAATGCTTTTCCTGGTAATTACAGTGAATCTAAATCAAATAATAGCTTTTTAATCATTAGAATGATCATAGTAATTTGAAAGGTGAACATAGCAAGAATGATGTTAATATAAAATTGTTGATATCAAAAACCGAAATTAATACTGGATCATTTTCATCATTAATCAGGAAATAAATCTATCTTGCAAAAGGATTTTCTGAGAGCAGCTAATAACTGCTATCACACTTTCCTGAATCCATAAACCAAATATAGATAGAAGAGTGACTGATATTAGGAGTCTGAAAGTGACAGTTCCCTCATGAATATCACCAGACCATGTGACCTCTATGGTATTAAGACTTGAAGGAAAATTATCTTATCATGAAATAATTCAGCAGTCAGCTTGATGAGTATGCTGCAGTGAAAAAGTACAGGTATCTGTGTCAAGCTGATTTTCTGCCATTATCTGCATGTTTAGTTACTTGAAAATAGGAAAAAAAGGAATTACTAATAAGTTTTTATAAGTATATATAATTACACAAAATACATAAAAATAGGTTCAGTAAGTTGAAATGTGGCTAAAAGGTGGTCTCTAAATTATGATTTACAATTGTTACTGGCATGCTTCAAATTACTATTTAGATTTTATCAGCATCTATCAAATACTTCCAAATGACGGTGACATCCATTTAGTCTTGTAAGACAATAGACACATAGAAAACTATTCCAATAGAGTGTATTTTTTCAGTGGTACAATAGAGTGTGCCAAATCTCTAAACCAAAATTATTCCATTCATCATCATTTTTAATAGTATATTACTATCCCAAGGCAAACAAATTTAAATATTTTCTTCATCTCATGTAGGGTCCATAATAAATATTGCAAATAAAAAGGCAGTGTCCGCTATGGTTTCCACTGTAGGACTTTGGAACTATCTGGGTTAAATGTTATCACGGATAAACATAATCTTAGTATAGTCAAAATATTGAAATTTCTTTTTTTTTTTTTTTTTTGAGAGGTTTTTGTTATAGGGCACATGCACTTACCAGAAAGACAGAGAGAGACAGAAAGAGAGAAATCACCCCCCAGAGGGGATGACCATACCGCAATCCCTTCTCCTCCAATCTCCTCTCAGGATCTTGGGCACATATGCACACAAGCCTGGCGTCAGGTTAAGCCACCAGGTCTGGGACTCGAACCATGGTCGACTACATGGGAGTCCAGCAATATGGCCATTATGCCAACTGATGGTTCCCCAAAATATTGAAATTTCAAATATCTCTGTTCATTGACCCAACAGATTCATCTCCAAGAACTGATTTAACAAATATATATACTCACATTAATGATTGAAAATACACATACACACACACACACACACACATAAATATCTCTTTAATATTTGTGTGTTTAAAAAATGTTCAACATAGCAACATTATAACAAAATGAATTCAATGTAAATGTCTATGGATTAATGTTCCATATGTTCATATAATGTAACACTACATAATACAATAAAATGAATAAAGTAATTTCCCTTAACATTTAGTTTCACAATGCACAAACATACACAAATATGTATGTATACGCATGTGATATGTGTGTGTATGTATGTCTGTATATACACAGAATGAGTGACTCGATTCTAGTTGTATTTTTCTAATAAATATAAACCTTTATATATGAAAATTAGAAAAATGTACATTTTATAAACTAAATGCATTTTGAACTTCTTATTCTAGACCCCAATACGATGAGTTTGATTCTAAGAAGTAGCTGAAACTATCGGTGGCCAGCACTAGGAACATCCACCTGGAAAGCTGAGTAACCTAAGTTTAACCAACTGGAGGGAGAAAGTGTAGATAGTGTCTGCAGCAGAGCAACCAATCAGGTGTGATGAAAGGATTGCTTCAGCGATCAGCAAGGAAAAGTTTAGAGTGACTCCCCCAAGAGAGTCTTCAGAAATACTGTATAGTGACTGGATTTTCATAACTACATGGAATAAAGGTGAAAAACAAAGTCACAGAAGTTACACATCTAGTGTTCATTCAAATCTAAGGGACTTTTTTTCTGAAATGTGTCTTACATTGACTATGCAAACTTAACTCTGATCATGCCTCTTTTATTAATATAGTTTTGCTAAAATATTAGTATTTACATAACGCATCTTAAAATTGGTGACCTCTTTGAAACATGGAATTATGGATTATACCTATAAAACTTATGGAAACAAATATCCTTGTTGAAGCGTGGAATAGGGGAGGTCAAATGAATGAGAGGTTTAATTTTTCTTAATGTACAGCTAAATGATTAGATTCGATTGGTTAGATATTGATTAGACAGTAATTAACTACAAAATTGCATATGATTAATTAGATTAATCACATAGTAATTGGTTGATTAGATGTCTATTGCATTAGTATATTTGATTAGAGAGTTTATTGGCTTTTTATGTTGTTCTGTTTTGTTTTGCTACAAGCATCTTTACTTTAATGTGCAAAAACCATGTTGATTTTCCCAACCATAATTTGGGAAGAATGAGTTCATAAGGCATGTGTCCAGTCCTTGCTAAAAGATAAGTGCCACGAAGACAGGAATATTTGTCTGTTTTGTTCCAGGATGTTTCTCAATCACGCAAGAAAAGATGTGGCATATAAAAAGTGCTCAAAAAATATATAGAGATGAGTGAATAAATAAATGCATAAACTGAATGGCTTTCTAAATAAACTTTGATGCTTGCTCTGTACGTGTATAGATACACAGGCCTCCTATTTTTCTCATGCTCACAAAGAATTATTTGGCCCACGAGATTAAGATCTGGTTAGCAAAAATAATTTCAATTCCTTAATTTCCCTTCATGTGCTGTGAACATTCTTATTCGTCACTTATGCGTAATTATTGGTGCCTCTCCAGGTATCACTGACACCTAGAAGCAGCTACTTTCATCTGCTTTACTCAGTCCCTGGCCTTTAGCCCTCTCTCTCTGTCTCCACCCAAGATCTAATTACAGCAACATATGTTTTGCAAAATCTCTAATATGTCATTCACATATGACCCAGCAATTCAACTCCTAAGCATATTCCTAAAAGAATTGAAAATAAATAACAATACGAAGGCTTATACATGAATGTTCATGGCAGCTTTATTGATAGTAGCCAACAAATGGAAAGAATTATAATGTCCACCAATTCATGAATGGATAAATGAAAGTCCGGAGAGACAGAAAATAGGTTAGTGATTGCTTATGGCAGGAATTGAGGATTGAAGGGAGAAGAGTTATTGCTAATGGGCATGGGTTTTTTGGGGAAGGTTGATGAAAATGTTCTAAAATTGATGGATAATAATAATTGCATAATTTTGTGGCTACATCAAAAATCTTTCAATTGTACGTTTTATTTTTAAAATTATGTATTTATTTTTATTGATCATTATTTTTTTTTAATTTGACCAGAGAGAGATAGAGAGAAAGAGAGGGAATGTGAAAAAACAAGCCACCAGGTCCAAGACTCCAACCATGAGTGGCTATGTGGGAGTCCAGTGCCCTAACCACCATGCCACCTGCTATTCCCCTAATTGTAAATTTTATATAGGTGAATTATATTATATGTGAGATATATCTCAATAAATCTGTTATTAAAGCTATTAAATTTTAAAAAGTATGCTTTCACAAACTCTTGAACGTAACAAGGTACAAAATTCATTTTGACATTCTATTTTAAAGGTTAGAAAAAGAATTAAGATAATTTGTGGGGGGGATTTTTGCACTCATGAGGGGGTAGGGGGAAAGAGAAACAGACAGTGAGAGGGAAAGTGAAAAATCACCCTCCAGAGGATAGCCACTCTGCAATCTCTTCTCCCCCATTCTCCTACTAGGATTTTGAGCACACAGGCACACACATCCTGTATGAGTTTCAAGCCACCAGATCTAGGATCGAACTGCTGTACGCCATGTTGGAATCTAGCGAAGCAACCATTATGCCATCTGCTGTTCCCAAGATAAGTATTTTTCTAACTAATTCATCCCAATTCAAGTTGATGAGGAAATGCTAATCTCTGCCAATTCATTGTCATTTTCATCAAAGCTTTTAATTTGATTGTTTTTCTTATTAGCAGTTCTGATGTTACATTTTGTTAATATGTTTTCTTCTCCCCTCTCTGAACAGAATGAAGTAATGACAGCTTTGAATGTGTGCTTCTATATGGTATCTTGCTTTTAGGTATTCCCAGGAGGGAATCATGCAGGAAACCCAATGCGTGACATTGCAACAACAGTGATTCATTGAAATCTGAAGTCTATTTAAGCTGGAGGAAGAAATTACGTATTTGTTGAGTAAAAGAAGCTGTGAAAACCATTTAATTTGTTGTTATGATTGGGCTGCTTCTCAGTTTCCACAGTGCCCATCCAGATCTTACAAATAAGTTTACTTTTCAGAATAACTCTCTTTGCCATATCAAAAGACTTCTTCCATTTACTCTCAGTTCTCAGATTATTCCAAATGTTGTTTTAGAAAATAAGCCTTTGTCCCATAAATTGTCATTTTAAAAATCACAGTTTGACACAATTATGACCAAAGTACTATTTCCATTCCCTCATATTAAACAAAACAAAACAAAACAAAATCTCTTTAGATGATTAGAGGGATTAACAAAATAGAAATGGTGTGAGAAAAAGCATAGTTTAGATACTTTTTTCTCTTTTTTTTGACAGAAGAATGTAGTAAGGAGTCTATTGAACAATTACAAATTTCACTCTATAGCCTTATCGCAACACAAAGTTATGTGGAATTTCATAGCTTCCCATCAATTATAAAATACCATAGTACTAGTCAGTTGATTACATGGAGCAATGGAGCAATTATTGGCCTAATAAATCCAACAAAATTTGTTCTAACATACCAAGAAGACTTGGCTTTAATAATATATGTACTATTCACATGTTTCATCCAAGGGGAAGGGGTATGTGAGATCATTTCATCATTTCACTTTTTTAAGGTTCTAAAGATATGAGAATAAATTAATTTATAATTACTTGTTCATCTTCAAAAGGGACATATTGCAGTAACTTGAATTTCCCAGCAGACATACCAAATGTCCCACTTTGCATAAAAGATAATTCAGTCATTCTTCTACACTAAATGTTATACTGAATGTTTAAAGGTTAATAGCAAATGGGAACCAGCAGTTAGTGTAATGGCTATGTCGCTGGACTCCCACATAGTCAAACGCGGTTCGCGTCCCGGACCCGGTGGCTTAAAATTCACGCCGGGCGCATGTGTGTGTGTGCCCAAGATCCCGAGAGGAGAATGGAGGAGAAGGGATTGCGGCGTGACCATCCCCCCTGGGGGGTGATTTCTTGCTTTCTGTCTCTATGCCTCTCTCTGTCTGGCGAGCGCACGCGCCCTATAGCGAAAACCTCTCCAAAAAAAAAAAAAAAAAAAAAAAAGAAAAGAAAGAAAGGTTAATAGCAAACACAATCGCTTCTAATGATGTTATTGAAAAGATAAATTAATTTCTAAGTCATATAAATAAGTCAATAAGAGATTATTGGTGCCCGCATGTGAAAAGAGTTATTGCTTCTGATTTGAAAACAAGTTGAAAGTAATTCAGTATCATGGTTTACATGCTGTCTTAATACCTTTTTGAATTTCACCATTTTATAGGTATTGAACCATTTTAAGTGTCAAGGGAAAAAAAAAAGTCATTGAGAGAGCAGCCGAAGCAAGAGGGATCAAAGTCATAGTGGTGGTCATGGTCCTGGAGGTGGCAAGAAGGATGACAAGGCCAAAAAAAAGAAGTATGAACCTCCTGTCTCAACTGGGAAGGAGGGAAAGAAAACTAAGGGATCAGAGGCTTCCAGCTAACTGCCACTGATGACACCTTACACACAGTGCTGGTTAAAAAATTGAAATTAGAGAGAATTAAAGACTACCTTCTCATTGAAGAAGAATTCATCAGAAATCAGGAAGAGATAAATCCATTAGAAGAAAAGCAAGAGGAGGAAAGATCAAAGGTGATGATCTGAGGGGAACCCTAATATCAATAGGAAACTTACAAGAGATCATTGATGACAATCATGCCATAGTGTCTACACCTGTGGGCTCAGAAAACTGAATCAGCATCCTTTCATTTGTAGACAAGGATCTGTTGGAACTGGGCTACTTGGTTCTGCTCAACTCGAAGGTGCATGCAGTGATGGGTGCTGATGGATGACACGGATCCCTTGGTCACAGTGATGAAGGTGGAAAAGGTCCCTCAGGAGACCAGCAGTTGGCACTATACCCACTAGGCAGTTGGTCTTGACCTATTGCTATATGTGTGGGTGTTCTAGTCCAATCCACAAGGTTCCCAAGAGGAGAATGGAGGAGAAGGGATTGTGGCGTGGCCATCCCCTCTGGGGGGTGATTTCTCGCTTTCTGTCTCTCTGTCTCTCTCCGTCTTTCTGGTGAGCGCACACACCCTATAGTAAAAACCTCTCTTAAAAAAAAAAAAAAAAAAAAAAAAAAAAAAAAAAAAAAAAAAAAAAGAAAAGAAAGAAAGAAAGAAAAAGTAAAAGAAAAGTCCCCTCAGAAGATCTATGCTGATATTGGGGAGTTAGAGAACCAAATCCAGGAGATTAAGTAATCTGTGGAGCTTCCTCACATTCATCCTGAATATTATGCAGAGATGAGTATAAAGCCCCCTAAGGGTCATTTTCTATGGTCCACCTGGCACAGGTAAAACCTTGTTAGCCAAAGCAGTTGCAAACCAAACTTTACCACTTTGAGAGTTCTTGACTCTGAACTTATTCAGAAGTACCTGGATGATGGACCAAACTTGTATAGGAACTGTTTCGAGTTGCTGAAGATCATACACCATCTATTGTGTTTATTGATGAAATTGATGCCATTGGGACAAAAAGATATGACTCAAATTCTGGTGGTGAAAGAGAAATTCAGCAAACAATGTTGGAACTATTGAACCAGCTGGATGGATTTGATTCAAGGGGAGATGTGAAAGTTATTATGGCCACAAACTATTAAATAAAGACTTTGAATCTAGCACTTATTAGACCAGGCTGCACTGACAGGAAGACGGAGTTCCCCCTGCCCAATCAAGAAGTACAGCATATTTCAGGTTCACACAAGCAGGATGATGCTAGCCAATGGTGTAACCCTGGATGACCTGTTCATGGCTAAGGATGACCTGTCTGGTGCCGATATCAAGACAATTTGTACAGAAGCTGGTCTGATGACCTTGAGAGAATGCAAAATGAAAGTAACGAATAAAGACTTCAAAAATTTTAAAGAAAATGTTCTTCATAAAAAACAAGAAGGAGCCACTGAGGGGCTGTATCTCTAGTGAACCACCATTGCCTTCAGGAAAATGGTTGGCAGTTTTCCTGACCGTGGTAAGGCATGAGGTTGGGAAGGTACCCAGAGGAATTCATGTTCTGATTGATTTTTTTTTTTTTTCTTTTATGGAGAGGTTTTTGCTATAGGGCACGTGCGCTCGCCAGACAGAGAGAGAGAGACAGAGAGACAGAAAGCAGGAAATCAGCCCCCAGGGGGGATGGCCACGCCGCAATCCCTTCTCCTCCATTCTCCTCTCGGGATCTTGGGCACGCACGCACACGTGCCCGGCGTGAGTTTAAGCCACCGGGTCCGGGACGCAAACCGTGGTCGACTACGTGGGAGTCCAGCGACATAGCCATTACGCTAACTGCTGGTCTCCTGATTGATTTTTACTACAAACCTCCCATGTGTCTTCTGCACTGTGACCTGGAGGACGCCCACTGGGCAACCTTCACCTGATAGTCACTGTGTAGCACTCTGCTTCCCAATGAAGCGTCCTCTTTCACAAAAAAAAAAAAAAAAAAAAAAAAAAAAGAAGTCATTGAACCCTTCAGTAACTGTGTGACATTTATCTGGATACATTACCAACTGAAATTAAAATTTAAAGACAGGGCTGGTAGGTGACAGAAATGGTCACACACTCCAATCCCACTTGCCTGATTACAGTATGAATCTGATACTTCCTAATCAAGAGATAAAGACTATTTTCTCTATCATTGTAACTGGGTGGACACTGACTGCTTGGACCAATGAAATGAAGCCAAAGTGACTTTCTGAGAACTATAAGCCCTGGTCTAAAAAATACTGGCAGTTTCCATTTCCAGCCAGAAGAAATACCATGTGAGTATGGTCTTCTGAAACCTTGTGGTAGCAGCGCCACTTAACAACAGCGGATCTCCTAAGTGGCTCCTCTGCTTCACCTAACGGTGATTGTATTTGGCAGCTGTTCACAACGCAAACGCTCTGACCACAACAGGAGCAATTTTTTGATACTGAAGCTACACATAATTCCTTCTGCAGCCAGTTCTAATAGCATGCCCTTAGAACAATACCTTTTAACTGTAGTCACATTAGAACTCACTAGGGATCATTTAAAACTCTGGATACTAAGGTTGTTCTTATGATCAGTTAAGAATCTCTGGAGGTAGAATCCAAATATCAGTAGTTTTTAAAGCTCCTGAGGTGATTTTAATGTGTAGTGAGGGCTATCTTAGGACAATCCTAGTTTTATTAATAACTTAAGTACTTGGTGTTACCCTTTCAGTAGTAATGTCAAAAGGAATATCGTGGTGATTTCTTATTGAACTACCAAGAGGCAGTCATAGAGTTGGCATGCTTTTTACCAACATCTTAGCAAGCTGTTTATGCAGTTAAGCTTAATTCATATCTAGCACTATGATGAGCTCTAGGAATGCAAAAGCTGGTTAGGTTTGACCCCTAGTCTCAAGAAGGTTAAGGTCTGTAAGGACACAGGGAAAGCAGGCATGTAATAATCATAAAGACAAGTTTGTTTAGTAAAATATGCCTCAAACATTCATAGAATAGTATTACAGAAGCACTGAAAAGGGACAGTTTGCAGAAGCTCAATCAAGCAAAGCAAAATGCATAAGCAAAGACCCCAATGAGGTCAGGCTTAGGACAGGTCTGGAAAGGTTTGTCCTGTTTTGAGGAGGATTTGAGTAGTAAACAGAGTTGACATTAATATATTTGAATTTTTCCTTCACTATTAACTTATTTAGACAGTAATATGTGCTCATACTATAAAAATAAGAAAATGAACACAAGCAGAAATAATTGATAACTATATGGAAAAAAAGCTTATCCTGAAACTTTAAGGAGATATCATTTCATACCTATCAGCTTGGCAAGCAAACTCATAATAACAAGACTAGAAACAAATGTTGATCAGTATGAATTCTTCTATGGTGGCAATGGGAATGTAAACAGGTTTAAAATCTTTGGAAGGAAATTTGGCAATACCTGAAAGAGTTAAATATACATATAGCCCATGATCCAAGAAGTCCATTCTTATACATATATCTAGTGAAATTCGTACAAACAGACACAAAGAGACATGTAAAAGAATGTTTCTAGTGGTGTTATTTGTAAAAGTTAAAAAAAAAAAAAAAAAAGGGAAACAACCTGTCTTTTAAGTAGGTGAATCAATTGTGGTGAATTTAAATATTGTACAAAAGTGAAATAAACTACAGCTGAGAGGATCCAAAGAAATTCATCTAACAGAATGTTGAAGGGAAAAAAAGACAAGTTTCAGTAAAATAGATTCTAGTTTTCAACAAAGCAAGCTATTGTATTTCATTTTGAGGAACCACAAAATCTAATGGCCATATAAATGAAGGCATGGAAATAAACATGAAATTCAGTGTCTTGGTAACAGAAAGAGATAGGGAAACAGAGAATCATAAGAGAGGGGAGTTGATCAGAGAAGGTTACAAAAGAAATCCAAAACTGAATTTGTAATGTTTTTATTTCTTAATCAGATCACATATGCATTTTTATGTTCTATTTTTTAACCTTTCAATATATTCAAAAACTTTTACTTGTCATATTTTTCAATAAAGAACACAGGTGGGTTAAAGAAAATATGGTACATCAAAAAGACTCACTGATTAACATGTGAGGTTTAAGCAATTGAAGCCAAACTGAGAAGAAGCAGCCAGCAAGTATAATGCCTCAAAGAATGACACTCAACGGTGACAGTGATAGAAGAGCAGAAGAGAATGGAATAGGATAAGGGCAGGCACATCTTCTTTCTTAGTGGAGAATAGCAAATAAAATGAAGAAACTACTATATTATATGTAATTTATACATAAGCTACGTGTGTGTGTGTGTGTGTGTGTGAGAGAGAGAGAGAGAGAGAGAGAGAGAGAGAGAGATGCTTAGTGTGTTCTTACATAAGTAATTTTTAAACAATTATTCAGAATCATAATACCCACATATTTACTTTTGTGTTTATCATTCTAAACTTTTTCCTCTGCAATACGTACTGTATAATTACACAATTTTCCCAAAGAGGAATTATTCTTTATATAGCCTTTTGCAACATGTTTTTAACTAAAAATGCCATACAAACATTCTCCTGTGCCTATAAATATAATATATTTGGACTTTATAGTTATATCACAAAGGTAGTATAAACAATGGACTTAAGGAATCAGGTTTGGAAACGATTTAAGAGGCTATTAAAATACGACAGGCAATATACTATAAAGGCTTAAAATATATGTGAGATCTGTATGGATAAAATTATAAAACTTTATTGAAAAAAGTTAAAGAAGGCTTAATGAAATAGATATCATAATCATGTTAACAAATATGAAAAATCAATAACCTAAAGATGTCAATATTCCCAGACCCCTAAATTGACCTATATAGTCTATGTAATGATTAAACTTTCTACTAAGACTTTTGCAAAACTTGTCACATTGATTCTAAAAAGAACACCAGAAAGCATGAGAAGGGCTAACCCCATAATGCAGTGATTAAGCACTGTGTATAGGAAGACAAAGCCCACCTGACCAATTGGGGCTTGAATCTCAGTCTCAGTGGCTTGATAAACATGCTGGATGTGCATGTGTGCATGCCCCAAATTCTGATAGACTAGTAAGATGGAGGAGAAGGAATTGCAGCATGATCAGACCCATTGGACGTTGCTATATCCCTCACCTTCTCTGTGGTGAGTACACGTTCTCTCTGGCAATAAAAAAATAAGGAAGAAAAGATAAAAACGATAAAAATGCACAAGAATAACCAAGACATTTCTTAAGAAGAATGCATTATTACACAAATGTTGCTAAGACAATTGGTTAATTACTTGATTGAACTGGATACCTACTTCAAAGTGTAGAGAAAAATTATTTTCTAATACAGAAAAGATGTGATAGGAAAAATTTTACAACTTTTCAAATAAAATATAGGATAATATCTTTGTAAACTTAAATTAGTGAACATCTCCCAACTAAAGCACAAAAAATACTATCCCAAACAAGAATGATTATTAAATCTACTATGTTAAATTAAAAATAACCAATCATCAAAAGATGCCATGGGGACCAGCAGGTGGCGTGGTGGTTGAGGCACTGGACACTCCCACATGGCCGACTGCGGTTCGAATACTGGACCTGGTGGCTCGCTTTCTCACTTTCCCTCTCTCTCTCTGTGTGTGTGTGTGTGTCTCTCTCTCTGGTCAAATTAAAATGAATGAATGAGTAAATAAAATTAAATAAATAACCCAACCCCAGTAGAGTGGCTAATAGGATGCCTCTGTGAGAGCCAGATGGAAAAGCCTATGGCTCAGGTAGCCATGTTGTTAGTTAAATACCTTCCATATTCTAAAAGGAAACAGAAAGAATATTGAGAATGTGTGGGTGCAAGCTGTGTAGGCATGTAAACATTCGGTCTTCATTCTGCTCATCAAATTCTCCTATTCCATCCTGTATTCTTCTTAGCTTGAGTTATTTAGAATACCTAAGTCCTGCTGGTGGACTTTCCCCCATATCAGTGACCAGTGATTCCAACTGATGTCCACTTTGTCACATTGTTCCACCCATGAATGTGAGGTGTATCCGTTTTCTTCCTTCACATTCACCACCATGGCTCTGGTGGTTCAGTGCAAGGAGAGGTGAAGAGAGCTGTCGGTGACAGATGTGCAGGAGGACAGTGACTGCTGCAGATTGGAGCAGAAGGTCAGAAGTCTCCACAAGGATTGCCATGGAGATAAAGGAGAAAAATTATCTGGTGTCTCACATCATATTTACAAGAGTTTTATAGCTCCAGATGATTTGCAAGTAAGTTAGTAATAAATGCATGAAAAACTAACAAACCACAACACAGAAGAAATACAGCTTGTGCAAAAATGTCATCAACTGTGAGCAAGCTCACAGATGCATACTAGAAAAAACCTCAACTACTAAGTCCAAATAAAAATTGTGACAACTATATTTGAGAAGAGAGGTGGAGAGGAAATATGTATTGATGGGCGTGGGGAATGTATACGGCAAATTATTTCAGAATAGTAAGTCAATAATGTCTGGATTTAAAATATATAAACAACTATCTTAGTGTGTTATTCAGAAATATGGAAGAAATAAGAAATGACACAGTTAAGAGTTTGAAAATGGATGCCTCTGAAAAATAGAATTGGGGGACCAGCAGTTAGCGTAATGGCTATGTCGCTGGACTCCCACGTAGTCGACAGCAGTTCAAGTCCAGGACCTGGTGGCTTAAACTCACGCTGGGCGCATGTGCGTGCGTGCCCAAGATCCCGAGAGCAGAATGGAGGAGAAGGGATTGCGGCGTGGCCATTCCCCCGGGGGGGTGATTTCTCGCTTTCTGTCTCTCTGTCTCTCTCTGTCTGTCTGGCGAGTGCACGCACCCTATAGCAAAAATCTCTCCAAAAAAAAAAAAAAAAAAAGAAAGAAAAAAATGGAATTGGTAGAGCATAGGAGTGAACTGAGAGCTACTTTTGTTGGTGATAAGCCTTATAATAAAATTTCATTTAAAATTATGTATACAAATTAATACTATAAAATAAAAATTAAGTCGAAATTTATCTTATTGAAAGGAAAAGACGTAAAAAGAAAGAGCAGGTTCCTTCATAGAAGGAGCAAGTACAGTAAAACAACAGAATTCAGATTAAGAAAGCAGCAGCCTAAAAGCTGAAAAAGTTGATTGTCATTAATAATATAATGAATATTGGGACCAGTACTTAGTGTAATGGCTATGTCATTGGACTCCTACGTAGCTGACCACGATTCGAGTCCTAGACCCAGTGGTTTAAAACTCAAGCCGGGCGCATGTGCATGCGTGCCCAAGATCCCGAGAGAATGGAGGAGAAGGGATTGCGGTGTGGCTATCCCCCCTAGCGGGTGATTTTTCACTTTCTGTCTCTCTGTCTCTGTCTGTCTGGCAAGCACACGTGCCCTATAGCAAAAATCTCTCAAAAAAAAAATATATAATGAAGATTGGCTATAAAAATCAATTTCCCCCTATAAAACTAGCAAAGATTGCAGAAGCTCAGTTGGCCAGGATGGAGAAATACAGAATAGTTTAAGTAGTATGGCATATTTTTCAAAAATCTATCAGGGGAAGATCATCATACATGTATATAAAGATTTCATACTAAGATAGTTGTGAAAGGATCACACACACACACACACACACACACACACACCAGAAAAACCCTAGAAGAAATACGACAAAATGTTAATAGATGCTATCTTTAAAATTGTGGAATTTTACTTCCCATTGAGGGGTGATTTCTCCCTCTCCTTCCCTCTTTCTCTCTCTTGCAAATGCACATGACCTCTAGCAATGAAAAAATAATGAAGGACCATGGGTTATTTTAAAGTTTTGTCGTTTTACTTTTTAGCCTTTTCTAGGATTTCTATTTATAACTGAAATTTAGAGCTTCTAAAATTAGACCTAGTATGCACTGTGTTCTTGTTTTAATGAAAAAATGTTTGTGCTTTGTTTTTAACAAGGACTTTCATGTGGAAATCTATAGATGAGTAAAGATAAAAGTCCTATGAAGAGAGAAAAACTAGAAGAATACAGTGTAACAGCTTATAAGAGATTGCCCAGCCTGACAAAAGATATGGACATTGCTTTCTTAACACAGATTAAATATCTGTCACAGAGAAAAAATACAACATTAATGGGGCACTTCCACTATAAAGACATCTGCTGGAAATCTCATTATACTAAAAAGCTAAGCATCAGAAAATTTCTTGACTTGTCTTGCTGACAATTTCATCTCTCAGAAGGTAGTAGAAGCAAACCGTGGAACTGCTTCTTAATTCTGGCCAGAAAGAAGAGCTTGAGATTGCCAAGTGAGAGGAAAAACAGACAAGAAGGATACAATAACATGAATTTATACTGTCCATACGACATAGCTAGAGCTTGTTGCTGAGTGTATATGTAGATTTTGAAGTGAAAATAGTTAAAAGTCAATGAAAATAGGTGGTCACAAATTTAATATGTACTCAAGCTCTATGTAACTATGGCGAAGGAAAGGTTTTTTCCTTTTGAACTCTTCATGCCTTTGAATTAATAATAACACTGTGGAAATATCTGCAATAGCCATTTCTCAGAAAAACAATATGAAAATATGCACAAGTAAATGTTGGTGCTGGCACAATTTGTCATTACATCAAAATATAAAAAACATTTAAAGTATCTCATAAAAAGATAGTATATTCACTCAACAGAGTATTAAACAATCATACGATGACTGAAACAATTTATAATAAACAGAAAAATGCTAATACTATCAATAACTTAATATGAGCTTTAAAAAGTCAGGATATAAAATTTTACAGATTCTATTAAGTACTCAAAAATATAAATACATAAACATGAATATTTTATTCATTCACTTAACAAATTTTAATTAAATGCCTACTAATTGAGTACTGATGTAGGCATGTAGTGAACATTGAACGAAATAAATTAATACCCTGTCTCCATAGAAATTCCTTTCTGATAGGAAAAGGCACAAAAATATTTAGAGAAGTTACCTTTGGGTAGAGAAACTATGTGTGATATATGAGTGATTGTGTGCTTCTTTGTACTTACCAAATGTCCTACAGTGAACATACATTACATTTATAATGGAAATATAAAATATTGTTTTTAAATTAGCTGAAATGCATGCATATTTAATAAAAGTATTATGTCTTGATTTAATAAATGTGTAATGTCCTAATCAAGGAAGTAATAAATGATATTATATGCTTTTCAAATTACACCTGAGTATTATGCATACTTCTAGAGAGTTCATTTTAATTAGAAAGTTAACAGACAGGAATGCATTCAGGGAATAATGACCCAAATGATAGGAAGTCTACAGTTATGACAAAAGTGACAGAACTGAGAATACCGGGACATTTGGGCTACAAAAGACCAAAACAAAACAAAAAGCGTTGTGGGAAGAAAAAGAGTTAGAAGATCTGAGTTAGATTTTTGTTCCATCATTCCTCAGAAAATTACTCAAAGAACACTTCATCCCTCTGAGTTCTAAGTGTGTAAGTGTATGTATGTAGACGTGCATGCATGTGCAGAATTAAAATAACATCTCCCTTACCTATTTTAAAATTGTTATGAGGATCAAGAACAAAGAAAGATTTGAAAAAAAAAAAAAAAAAAGATATTATCTGAGAAAGTACAAGCTTATTAGAGGGAAAACTTTCCTTTTTTTTTTTTTTTTTTTTTTTTTGAGAGGTTTTTGCTGTAAGGCACGTGCGCTCGCCAGAAAGACAGAGACAGAGACAGAAAGCAAAAAATCACCCCCCAGGGGGGATGGTCATGCCACAGTCCCTTCTCCTTCATTCTCCTCTCAGGATCTTGGGCACACACGCACACGCACGTGTGAGTTTAAGCCACCAGGTACGGGACCTAAACCATGGTTGACCACATGGGAGTCCAGCGACATAGCCATTACCCCAACTCCTGGTCCCAAATTTACTTTTTTTAATAAAGAAGAAACATTTCTATAATACCAATAGAGAGTTAACCACTATTACATTTTTACATAAATCTCTACAGATGGTGTCTCTAGACACATACATATACACATTGTATGTTTATAGTATGATCATAATTTGAGTAACAGTAATCTGGCTTTAAAATCTGAATGGTTACCATTAAAACTTGAATGACTACATTACGCATATTGTTCTAAAGAATAAAATTTAGAATAATGGGCCAGGTTTTTATTCTGTCTGAGATATACCTCTGTGAAACAGACTCTTTCTCACACACTCTCAAAAACCACGGAGCTTCCAAGTCTCTCTGCACTCTAAGCAGTTACTGAATGACCATCTGAGGTGGACATGTAAAAAGGAACTCCCTAGGGATGTTGGACTAGATCTTAACTCTTTCCTGCTGTAAAACTATGATTTTATTTTGATTCTATAAATTGTCCACTAAGACCTAGATAGAGGGAAGCAAGAAATTAACATTTATTGAGACTCCTCTGCCCTTTGCATTTCGCATTGACACATTAGCTCTTCTGATGCTAACAAGCCCATGAAGTAATTATATTTTATAGCTGAAGAATATAAGGCTCAGAATGACTAAGCAATCTGTCCAATGTCAGATAGCCAGTGAGCTGCAGAACAAAGTTTAGATTCTGTTTTCACGAATAGCATGCTGTTTACCCTGTAACAGTTGTTGTCTATGTCCTATAAAGTCCCAGGGTTCTACTCAAGCCCTAAAGGGCGGCTACAGGGATAAGTGGGGATGTGAGCAAGAGTCGTTCTGGGACGTGTACTCAGTTTTAATTAGAACAGCCCTGATTTATTCCTCTTCTTCTAAAGATTCACTTGAAACATTGGTTTTACTAAGTTACAAAAAAAAGTTTCCTAACCACTGGATTCCACAATGCATTATTCCCTGGTTTCTTCCAGAAGCCAAGGAGCCTATAAGACAATGTAAGTCTATAAAGTCAACAGATTGAAATGAGTGACTCCGTAAATAAAGTCTTTAAAGACTTTTACTTTTGTATTAGGGAGCCAAACAGAGAAGCAGAAACTCAGGTTAACATGTCTATAAAAAAAAGGGAAAAAAGAAGATATTTTAGGGTTCTTAATCATAAGGTCTCAGAAGTCAGTGAGTTTGGGAGAAAACTGTACTAACAAGTACAGACCGAGTCCTAGCCATCTAAGGCAACAATAACCAGGCAACTCATAGGAGGTATACATGCAGGCAATGTGCGATCACTCACCTTATAACCACATCCCATAAGTGAAGCTGTCTCTATTTGGGCCACTGCTTTTCTCGTTCTAAACCTTTTTGATTGAAATCATCCTCTCCTATGTTTTTTTTTTTTTTTTTTTTTTTTTTTTTTGAGAAGTTTTTGCTGTAGGGCGCATGCACTCGCCAGACAGAGACAGAAAGCAAGAAATCACCCCCAGGGGGGATGGCCACGCGGCAATCCCTTCTCCTCCATTCTCCTCTCGGGATCTTGGGTACGCACGCACATGCGCCCGGCGTGAGTTTCGACCATGGTCGACTACATGGGAGTCCAGCAACATAGCCATTATGCTAACTGCTGGTCCTGTCTCCTATGTTTTAATTACCACTTGGATGCTTAAAATCTCCACATATGTATCTGAAGCACTGACATCTATTTAGCACTTTAGGCCTACGTAGCCAATTGCTTGCTTTTTGTAGTCAAATAAGTGCCCCTGAGGCACCTCAAATACACTTCAAATACCTTATTGTCTTTGCTTAAATCTCTCTCTTGGCCTCATGGATTTCCTGCCTATATCAGACCATCTTCTACCCAATAAGTAAAGTCAGAATCACAAGACATACTAAGAATTTTTCCTCCCATTATATCGAACCAATTTCACCTTCTAAAATGTTCTCAGAGTCATCTTCCCTATTTGTCTTACCAGTGCCTTGAATCTTCATTATTCATCATCTACATCTGCTAGAATGTATTCCTCACATGTACCACGTGGTACCATATTCCCATCCTCCACCTTGTGTGGTTCCATCTTCTAGAATGCTCTTCTCACAGTCTTTACCCGATCAATTCCAGTACTCAGCTCTGTTCACTATATTCTCTGAGGAACTTCCCAAAAACTCAGATTGGCTTATCAGGCTTTCCCTGTGCACCCAACTACTTTGTGCATCACTCTGGGAAGGCATATGTAAGTTATACTGGAAACCGGGGACTTCATCTTTTATCTAAAATACCTATTTTATGACTAGATTTTGAATAAAATGATGTGAACACGAGCCAAACTGCCAGAAAAAAGCAAGCAAAGACTCCTAGAAGAGTACTGGAAGCCTCCACAGAATCCCAGAGCTACTGGTATTTTCCATTTATCTTAGAAGAGGGTGCTCTTCTGGAGGTTTCTATGCTCAATTTAATTCAGCAGACTTTATTTGGGCACTGTCTTAATCCATTTGTGCTTCTGTAGAAAAATACCTTAGACTGCGGGACCAGCAGTTGGTGTAATGGCTATGTTGCTGGACTCCCATGTAGTTGACTGCAGTTCGAGTCCAGGATCCAGTGGCTTAAACTCACGCTGGGCACATGCGTATGCATGCCCAAGATCCCGAGAGGAAAATGGAGGAGAAGGGATTGCGGCATGGCCATCCCCACTTGGGGGTGATGTCTCGCTTTCTGTCTCTTTGTCTCTGTCTTTCTGGTGAGTGCACGCACCCTATAGCAAAAAAATAAAATAAATAAAAAGAAAGAAAAGAAAAGAAAAATGCCTTAGACTGAGTTATTAATAAATAGCAGACATTTGTTTTTCACATTTCTGTAGAGGTCCAAGTTCAAGACACCAGCAGATTCTATGACTGCTGAAGGCTTTCTGCTTCACAGCCTTCCCTGCTGCTGTGTCTTCACATGGCAGACAAGGCAAGGCAGAAGCCCTTAGCCTCATTTTTAAGGGCACTAATCTCATTTATGAAGGTGAAGCCCTCATGACATAAACACCCCTTAAAATTACTGCACTGGGGGTTAAGTTTCAACATATCGGGACTAGCAGTTAGCATAATGGCTATGTCGCTGAACTCCCATATAGTCGACCACGGTTCAAGTCCCGGACCCGGTGGCTTAAAACTCACACCCAGAACCTGTGCATGTGTGCCCAATATCCTGAGAAAAGAATGGAGGAGAAGGGATTAAAGTGTGGTCATCCCCCCCTGGGAGGGTCATTTCTCGCTTTCTGTCTCTCTGTCTCTCTCTGTCTGTCTGGCAAGAGCATGCGCCCTATAGCAAAAAAAAGAAAACCCTCTCCAAAATTAAAAAAAAAAGAAAGAAAGAAAGAAAGAAAGAAAGAAAGAAAGAAAGAAAGAGAGAGAGAGAGAGAGGGAGGGAGGGAGGGAGGGAGGGAGGGAGGGAGGGAGGGAGGGAGGGAGGGAGGGAGGGAGGGAGAGAGGGAGGGAGAGAGAGAAAGAAAGAAAGAAAGAAAGAAAGAAAGAAAGAAAGAAAGAAAGAAAGAAAGAAAGAAAGAAAGAAAGAAAGAAAGAAGAAGCAAAAAACAAAAACATATGGATTTGGGGAGGGCACCAATCTTGAGATCATAGCAAGTACTTTCTAAAGATAAGCGTGGGACCCAAGCATGTCTCATTAGAAGCAAAGATTTGAAGGGCTGAATTTAGTCAGTCACTATTTGTCACCCATGTCCTGTCCTAAGTCAGTCTCCTACTATGTCTGGGCAGTCGAGTGGTCCACTCTGAGATCAGTGCCAGCACTAACCTCCCACCCTGTCTACCAAAGTAACTTAGACTAGAGTCTACCCACCCCTGCACTGTAGTATTAATTATATTTGTATGCTCTATTTTTGCTTTCCATTCCATGAGTTAATAGGTCTTTTCAAATAAATTCAGCTCTAACACTGTCCAAACTGTGAGAAGTGCAGTAATAAAGCTACCTGCTCTCTCTCTACCTTCTTTTCTTCCTAACTGATGCCCTCTGAGGAAAAAAATCATTTATCTTCAGTTGTAATTTCTGGTGGAAATTAAGTTAAGCATGTTGACATTCTGGCACTAAAGACATTATTCATTGGGTAGAATCCCTCAAAACTTTGTGTGGTCTGGGCCAGCAGGCGACGTGTTGGCTAAGGCCCTGGATTCCCACATGGCTGGCCACATTTCGAGATCCAAACCTAGGGACTTGAAAATCACAACAAATCAATAGATAAATAAATAAATGTAAAAAAAAAAAAAAAAGTATACTATCTAAAATAAAACAAAACAAAACTTTGTGTGGTCCAATTCTTAAACACAATTCTGAAAGGTAAATGGTAGTAAGACATGAGTCACTGATAGTAAACTCTCTTTCCTGTCCCACGAATCCTAAGATTGGGACAATGCTAATGATAGGCTATAAAGAAAAACTCACAACCAAGGAGAAACATACATCTATTCTGTTTAGGTATTTCAAATAGTCTTTCTCTAGTCCAGAAAGTATTTTTGCCAGGGAAGTTCAAAACCATCACATGACTGACAGTTACCTTAAATAATTGAAGTCATGTGAGATCATGCATGCATCCACTTATATAGTGATTTAAAGGAAAATTAGTGAAAATAATTTGTTCTCCAATGTATAAAGTTCTCCAAACAAACTCTATACTTAAGAACAGAAATAAAATCATTCCCAGATAAACAAAAGCTGAAAGAATTTACCAATACTAGACCAGTTCTTCAGGAAATATTTAAGAAAATACTAAATCAGGAAAATGAGAGGGAGACAAATAGAAATACGAGAACATGAAACAACTTTAAAATGACAGATAATATGACAGGGATGACTCCATACATACTGATAATAAAGTTGAATGGTAATGGATTAAATTCCCTACTTCAAAGACACAGATGAATTGAATGGGTAAAATAAACAGGAACCTTCTCTACGTTGATTACCAGAAACATATGTCATTGATAAAGACGTACAGAGATTGAATGTAAAGGAACAGAAAAAGTTATTTCATACACATGGAAACCAAAAAAGATTGGTGTCACAATGCTTATCTAAGACAAAATAGATTTCAAAATAAAAATGGTGAAAAAAGAAAAGGATGGACACTATACGATACTAAACGTTTAATTCACAAAGAAGATATAACAATTATAAATATTTACACACCCAGCACCAGAGCGTGAAAATGTATAACAGAATACTGTTAGATCTATGGGGACAGTTAGACTGCAATATGCTAACTCTTGGGGATTTCAGCACCCCACTGTCATCACTACACAAGTCATCTAGACAAAAAATAAACAAAGACACAGGAGCTAATGGAAAGCATGGCATAATTTTCAGAGCTACACTTAGCTAGTGTTGATCCCCAAGCTGACTAAGAATCTGAACATTTCATCTAAAAAATTTCCCCCAAGTGGAACCAGCAGTTAGCGTAATGGCTATGTCGCTGGACTCCCACGTAGTCGACCTTGGTTCACGTCCCGGACCCGGTGGCTTAAAACTCATGCCGGGCGCGTGTGCGTGTGTGCCCAAGATTCCAAGAGGAGGGAACCAGCAGTTAGTGTAATGGCTATGTCGCTGGACTCCCACGTAGTCGACCGCGGTTCGCGTCTCGGACCCGGTGGCTTACAACTCACGCCGGGCGCATGTGCGTGCGTGCCCAAGATCCCGAGAGGAGAATGGAGGAGAAGGGATTGCGGCGTGACCATCCCCCCTGGGGGGTGATTTCTCGCTTTCTGTCTCTATGTCTCTCTCTGTCTGTCTGGCGAGCGCACGCGCCCTATGGCAAAAAACCTCTCAAAAAAAAAAAAAAAAAAAAAAAAAAAAAAAAAAAAAAAAAAAAAAAAAAAGATTCCAAGAGGAGAATAGAGGAGAAGGGATTGTGGCGTGACCATCCCCCCCGGGGGGGTGATTTCTCGCTTTCTGTCTCTATGTCTCTCTCTGTCTGGCGAACGCACGCGCCCTACAGCGAAAATCTCTCCAAAAAAAAAAGAAAGCACAGCAATGCTTTAAAGGAGGACTCAACTCTTCAGTGCTTTGGTCCTACAAGTCTCTCTCTTCCCTATTCCCCAGTATTTGTATTTTTCTAGATTAGGTAAGTCTTTTTTGCCTCATGTTTCTCTAAGACATTGCCTTGTGCGATATGATCCTAATCCCTACACAAACACAGCCAGTCTAGACTTCAGGAAACACAGGCCAGGAACTTCCATCTTACTCTCCAGCCAAACACTTTTGTGAGGCAACAAGCGATGTTAGGTGCCTGCGGAATGGGAGGAAGGGAAAAAGAAATATGAAAGAAAAAATACATAATAAAAAATTTTATCAAAAGCATAATTAATGATCTAGAAATTTAGTGTAAAATTAAAACTTCAGGAAAATATTCTATTATAATTTCCTAGTAATGATCTGATATTCGGAGATTTTGGGAAAAGTATCATCTCCACTTGATGAGGTAAACGTATTTTTTTGAGAGATTTTTGCTATAGGGCATGTGCATTTGCCAGAGAGAAAGAGAAGTGAGAAATCATTCCCCAGGGGGGAGATGCCCTTGCCATAATACCTTCTCCATTCTTCTCTCGGGATTTTGGGTACACCCACACACACGTGCCCAGCGTAAGTTTTAAGCTACCAGGTCCAGGACTTGAACCATGGTCAATTACATGGGAGTCCAGCAATGTGACCATTATGTCATCTGCTGGTCCCTTAATGAAATATATTTTACCGATTTGGAAACGTAACTTTATAGTATGGGATCACTTGGTTGAGAGGATCAAAAAGAAGGCATTATCAGGACCAGCAGTTAGCATAATGGCTATGTCGCTGGACTCCCATGTCCCGGACCTGGTGGCTTAAAACTCACACCAGGCGTGTGTGCGTGCATGCCCAGGATCTCGAGAGGAGAATGGAGGAGAAGGGATTGCGGCGTGACCATCCCCCCCTGGGGGTGATTTCTCACTTTCTGTCTCTCTGTCTCTGTCTGTCTGGCGAGTGCACGTGCCCTATAGCAAAAACCTCTCCAAAAAAAAAAAAAAAAAAAAGAAGGCATTATCAAAAACAAGAAACAAAACTAAAAGTATGGGCACAAGAAGACTGGAACTGAAATTCAAGAATGAAGATTATTCCTTGCTATGTAATGGTGGATGCTAGAAGGTGGAAGGAGGAGAAAGTTGGAGGACGAGAACTTGGTTAATAAGTACAAGGATACAAGGAGGTAAGTGGAATGAGCTGGAGTACTGCAGGACAGAGAATGATACTTGGAGACCGTTCAATTTGTACTTCAACATACTTAGAAGAGAGGATTTCAAATGTACAAAACACAAAATCTTGATAAATATATCAGATGAGGAGGTCAGTAGGTGTCATGATGGTCAAGGCAGTGGACTCCCACATGGCCGACCATGGTTCAAGTTCTGGACCTGGCGGTTTGCTTTCTAACTCTCTCTCTCTCTCTCTCTCATGCGTGCATATGCCCTACAGCAAATATAATAATAATAATAATAATAATAATAATAATAATAAATAAAATTAAATGAGTAGTTCTTTAAAAATATATATATATCAAGTGGTGGATATGTTTATTATCCTGATTTTATCACTATACATTATATACATTTAAAAAAACACAATACCTCATAAATTTGCACTATTACATGTAAATTAAAAATTTTAGTAATTATTTTTCAGAGATTATTCCTTTCTCTCATACATTATAGTTTCCCTCACTTTTGTTGTCCCTACACATGGCTCTACTATTACGACCTTTCTAAAGCTATCTTTATTCTGTTACATCATGGATTCCATAACTTGAAAATGACATTGATAATTCTGTTACACTGGCCTCATCTTTGGCTCATCATGAGTTTTCACATTAAACACTATCTTTCATATGATTTAGACCCTCAGTATCCCCCTTCAAGAAGACCACAAGACAGAATCAGATTGTTTCCGTATCTGCCCAGTACCCCCCAGGTCCAGCCAGTCACTCCAGGGATGGCCACCGTCTTTGTGCACCTTCTCCTTCTGGGTGCTCTGAGTGGAACAATAAGTACTTGGACAGGAGGCTGGGATGGCATGGTCACTAAATTTGAAATGCCCATTATTCTTGAATTGTGAAAAAAAAAATTTTGACATATTTAAATCTTCCACATGCTAGAGGTACATGGTACTTTCATTTTACCTGCTGAAGGATGTGAGTATGTCAATTATTATAATAGTAGTACTGCAATTAATAAGAATCCAGTATAAGACGGTACATCATCTCTAACTTTATATCAATTTTAGCTCTATAGTCCTGACTTTAAAAACAAACCAACAAAAAAATAAAAATAGAATAAAAACCTGTCAATTCCAAATCAGCTTTTAGTCTTAAAGCTTTCCATATCAATCAAACCAAATGTCATTCTAGTGTTGAGTGTAAAAGCTGGTTTTAGTTAATGTCCATAAGTGAAAAAGAAATTTTATCTTAATTTTTATCTCTCTTGGGAGATAATTCAGTTATCAATAAATTATGTTTCATTACAAATTTTTTTTTAAAAGCAGAGGTTCCATAAACTGATTTTAAAAGTTCTTTACCACTAGGTGGCACCAAATAGCTATAATTCATAGATTGTCTCCTAAAATCATGTGCATGCCATTAAAGAATTATTCTCTGCTTATGAAGAAAATTCATATAAAATTTTTTAAATGCTTAGTTTTTTTTGAGAATAATCAATAAAGACAATACAATTTTTACCATGTAAACAAAATAGTATATTCTTTTTAATAAACTGAAGTATATTAATGTAGCCTATTAAATTCTTGGCAACATTCTTTATTAAATTGTATAATATGTTAATCTTTTCTCCAATTTAATGATTACAGTACCATAAATACTTGGTTTTGGTTTGGGTTAGAAATATTTAAAATAACCCTCTAGAGTTTTTGTTTTGTGTGTGTGTGCTTTAGGAATTCGTTTTCCTGGGTACAGTCCCTATCATTACAGAATGTGGTTTTTTTATTTTAATAATGATGTATTCAGCCTGAAGATGCACTGGACTATGATATAGGTTCCGTGGCAAGAGATGCTTCTCCCTACCTACACTTGTAAATTCTCCTCTATAATACAGGGCTCACCACACTACTTTAGGTTTTTGTCACCTCGAGGTTTGACTACTGCCATGTCCTCTACCTTGGTTGACAGAGGAAGAGCCCTAGAATATTCAGCTAGTACAGAATGTGACAGCTTGTCTGTTTAGCAATGCCAACCACGTAGAGCACATTATACAGATGCTCTGTGCACTGCTCTGGCTTCCAACAGTCATTCTAGGTGTTCATTTTCATTTATAAAGCCCTCTGTGGCCTAGGACTTATAAGTAAGTTATACGACAGACTCATTCCTTTTCCTCGCAGTTAAGACATTTTACCAGATAGTTCTTAGGTGCAACTATGAACTCAAAAGTTAGAGGCTCTTGACTCTACCACTCAAACTCATTTTATGGCTTGTGAAAAGAAAAAAAACCTTCATTTTGCACAATACACAATCTTCCTAAAAACATGGATACTTAATTTGGACTTTATAAATAGTATTAATTTGTGTGGTAGTTGGCAGGGTTTAGCAGAACAACGAGTCATTTGGATTTCTCAACTGATGAAAATAAGATTTTAGCAATAGGTATCTATTATAAGAATTACAAGGAAAATTAAGTGACATTAACAGAATAGCAAAAAACACCTCCAGTATACTATAGTTTTATATGGTTATCATTCAGCAAACATGTCTGAATCTTGAGAATTAATATTATACCATATTATAAACTATAAGATACTACAGTAAATTACATAAAAGTATACCGTTACTAAGTATATAAACTGCAGTAATATAAAACCAAAATATTGAATTACTAATTTTTCATTAGATTAATATAATTTCTTTTTGAACAAGTTATTGCTTTGGTAAAATATGAAATAATGGAAAACATAAATATCTAAAAATTACAAATTTGCCTGGATTTCAAGCAACTAAACTCTTGGGAACTAAATTTCATATGAGTAAATAAAAATAAATCAGCTTGAATATCTTAGCATATAACAAATACATACTGTGTATATGTGTATGTATATGTGATAATTTTATTAAGCGGAATGTAATGATTTGAACAAAACAGAGGCTTAGGAGATATTCTATTTTGAATCTCTGCCTTTTCCAAAGGCATTCATTTCAAATTTTTTTTTTATATACTGAAAAAAGAAAAGCAAGTAAATTAAAAATTTTCCTTGACCAGAATCTGTCAATAGCATGTTTGGGAGGGACCTTGTGATTTCCTATTTCCAAACACTAACTAATGAAAAAATCTCTAATTTTAATCAATTAAGGAAAAAAAAACTTTAAAAAAATAACTGGAGAGACTACAGTGGGCAAATGAATAATTAAATATTTCTTGATTTTAATTTTAATAAAACTATTTTCTTTAATCAGAAATAGTAATCATAAACATATTAGACTGACAATGAAATACTTTGGCAAAGACCATAACATTAAAAAAATTGAAAAAATAAATTTGAATAAATATTTTGCACAAAAGAAAACAATGCACATTTTAATAAATTTCTGTTAAAAGTCTTTTAAGTTATACAACAAAAGGGCTGTAGATCAGCTCTGATGTCCCTTCTACATTGGTCACATCAACCATTTTTCTGCTCAGTATCTTTCTTATTTGTGGCTTATCTTTTTTAAATTAAAAAAGTTGGTTTACATTTTATTTTCTCATAATCTTCAGGCAGAATGATCTTTCAGCAGATGCTTTTTATGAAGTGATGAAAATGCTTTATTGACAAAAAGACAATCTTGAACAGTTCTGCCAATTGTTTATTAGAATACACAGGTGATATAACTTATGTTTTAGTTTGGGTATCATCTGTTTCCTACATAAGGTTGACACAGAAAGATTGTGACAGTAAACAGTGATTTCTTTCTAGAGCCACATTAGTAGAGGTATTCTGATCATGCATACTTAAGAAAATGCATAGAGGTAACAGATAAAATTTGTTCTGTTGCAAAGTCATTGGTCTCTCAGAATTAGATTATATCTATCTACTATTTTGCATACAATCTATAAAATTATCTACAGCCTAAACAACAGTTATAAAGTGTGTGTTTGGTGGGGGTAGTCCACAAACTCATCATGTGAATATATAAATTTCACAAAGTCAGTATTTGTGTATCATTGTTAACCTACTACAAAATAAAATGGATTTCTTTTTTTTATATTATTTCTTTTTATTTCAATTTCTTGTATACATTCAATCTCATGTTATTTAGCTACAAAGTGAATATTCCAACATGTGTACATTTCTCACTAGTTCAGCTGACAACAGTATAAAGTTGTCTTCAATAGATAATAATCCATTTCTTTGTCCCATAAATGTGTTGCCTCTCTATTTTTCTCATTAATGTTCTTCCTCAGACTCTACTCCTTCACCCACCCTCTTCCCACACTGTATCTGGTATTCACAACCATTTACTAAGTTTCTATAACCTTTATTCATTCAGTTTCGGCCATAGAGTGCAGACATTTGATATATATTAAGTGGAGACATACAATGTCTCTCCTTCATAGCCTGGCTTGCTTCACTCAGCAGTAAACCTTCCATATTCATCCATTTTCTGTCAAAAGCCAGGGTCTTCTCGTTCTTTGTTTTGTTTTGTTTTGTTTTTGTCTTTTTTATGGCTGAGTAGTATTCCACAGAGTACATGTGCCATACTTTTTCAATCCATTCATCTGTTCGTGGGAATTTGGATTGGTTGCATGTCTTAGCAATTGTGAATAATCTTGCAATAAACATCAATGGGCAAGCACTTTTCCAATTAATAATTCTTTTGTCCTTTGGGCAGATACCCAGGAGTGGGATTGCTGGACATATGGTAGTTCTATTTGTAGATCTTTGAGGAATCCCCAAATTGTTCTCCACAGTGGCTGGACCAATTTACATTCCCACCAGTAGTGTAAGAGAGTTCCCCTTTCACCACATCCACACCGGCACTTATCATTTTTTGTTTTTTTTTTTTTTAATTTTAGTCATTCTGACTGGGATTAGATGGTATCTCATTGTGGTTTTCATCTGCATCTCCCTTACAATGAGGGATGTTGAGCATTATTTCATATGCCTTTTGGCTATTCATATGTCTTCCTTAGAGAGTGTTTTTTTTTCAACTCATTCTCCCATCTTTTAATAAGGTTAATTATCTTTTCTCAGGACAGCTGCTTGAGTTCCTTGTGTATTCTTGTTTCAGTCCCTTATCTTATGCATAGTTTATAAAAATATTTTCCCATTCTGATGGCTGTTGATTCACACTAATTACAGTGTCTTTTGCCATGCAGAAACTCCTTAATCTCATGTAATCCCACTTGTCTATTTTTGGGATTACTGACTGTGCTTTGGAGGTCTTATTTAAGAAGTCTTTGCCTACCCCGAGGTCTCCCAGAATTTCCCCTGTGTTTTTCAGCAGCAGTTTTATAGTTTGAGGTCTTAGATACAGATCTTTGATCCACTTTGAGTTGATTTTTGTCAACAACATGGATTTCTACCTTAACACATACCATTAAAAATATATCTAGCCATGGTTGAACAAGTCTTCTTGATTTCGCTTAACTGTTATCTCCATTTGATAATAATAATGGCTAATACAGAAAATTTACTCAAACTAGCAGGAGGTACACTACATTACATCCATTATCTATTATTATTTGTAAGATGCTATAAGTAGGATTTATTGTATACACCAATTCTTGGCCAACATTACACAGCTGACTCTCTTAAATTTTAACCCAGAAAAACAGACCAGAAAGCTTACATTTAAAATTTGTTTCTATATAGAGCTCTACAGTTAACAGCATAGCTTTCATATCAGATTAATTAATAAAATTTTTTGATTTGCCAGAGATTTTGTGCTTTTACCAGAGAGAGAGAGAGAGAGAGAGAGAGAGAAAGTACTCCCAATGAGGCAGGGCCACACCGTAATCCCTTCTCCATTTCTCCTTCCTGTCAGAATTTCAGACATGCACTCATACACACCAACATGTCTCTCAAGTAGGTGGGTCAAGGACTCGAATTTCTGGTCAGTCAAGTGGGATCCAGCCACCTGTAACCATCGTATCATGGGCTGGTTCTAATTAATAGTTTTAACAAATAGTTTATTACTTATTTTTTAAGTTATTATCATTTATCATTATGCTAATCACATTTTACTGGCTTTATTTTGTTTTGTCTTTACAATCTTTTTATTCACATAACATTAATAAATATATTTTTATTTGCAAAGAATTAAGCAATAGGTATAAAGTCCTGTCTCACCTCTCCAATCCAAGTTCCCATCTGAAAGACAGCATACATTTAAATTGTATTGTATGTTCTTACAGTTCTCTTGCTAATAACCAACACACACATACATAGAAATATTTTGTAAAAACATACTGTACCTATTCTTCTAGTATTATTTTAAAATATTATGTCTTTCACTCTTTTTAAGTAGATATGGATTGTTCACATTTGTTTAAGCTGTTGTCAAGCATTACATAATTTGGATATACCATATTTATTGAATACCTCATCCACTTAATAAATATATAGGTGTCTTTTCTTTAATTTTGATATTATAAACAACCCTGAAAGTGACATCCTTATACATATTACTACTGCACATATAAATAAGTATTGCTTTAAAACTGATTTCTAAAAATTGACTTGTGCAATCTAAGAGTTCAGATAGATAAACAGCTCCAGTCCAGCTGGCCTTCTGAAGGACTTCTACTCATTACTCTCACACCAACAGTGTATTGACAATGCACAGTCCTCTGTGTTCTAACACCGAAACTTATTAATTTTAGGTTTTTGTTGTTTTTGTTTGCTTGTTTGATCATTGTTATTATTATTATTACATTTTATTATTATTTTAATTTCTTATTTCTGAATAACAGAGAGAGTATTTATCTTCCATGTCCTCCCAAAAATGTATATGTTGACATTCTAACCTAATGTGGTGGTTCTGGGAGTTGGGGACTTTGAATTCTCATCTATAAAATGGGTTTTGTGGAAGGCGTTTTTCTGGGCTACACACTGTTGACTTGTCATTGTATCTTGACATGGCAGATAGAGGACAAATGAGCTCTCTGGGAACCTTTTTACAAAACACTCATTCTTTTCATGAGAACTCTACCCTTATGACCTAATCACCTCTAATGGGATTAGGTCATAATGGGATTATTTTCTTATATTCCCAGCAGACCCATTTCTTTTTTTAAAATAAATATGAATTATTTATTTTATCATTATTGTTTAATTTCCTATAGGGCACATGCACTCACCAGAGAGAGAGAGAGACAAAAGGAGGGAAAGTAAGAAAGCAAGTCACCAGGTCCAGATCCAAACTGTGGTCAGTCATGTGGGAGTCCTGCACCTTAACCACCTTGCCACCTGCTGGCACTCAGACCCATTTCTAAGTATAAATTTTATAAAAGTGAAATTTTAAATAACTCTTTCTATTGGTGCATAGATTTAATATATTTTTATCTAGACAGTTCTAGACAGAGATGATGAACTCAAATAGGTTGTTTTCCTCTTTCAGGAAAGCAAAGACTAATTCACATGAGCATTGCCTGCTAAAACAAAACAAAATTAAAAGGTAATGACAGAACACGATCCAGAATTTATAATGTAATATCAAAATGCCCCAAATGCAATTCAAAACCAGAAAAACCACAACGTGAATAAGCCTATCAACAGATACCAACACCAAGATAAATTATACATTGTTGAAATGATCTGACTAGAATTTTAAAGGATTAATCATAAAAACCCATGCTTCAACAAGTATTACTAATTATGAATTATCTTAAAATAAAAGAACATATATACACATGCGTATATATTTATATATTACATATACACACACACACACATATATATGTACATATGAAATATATAAATTGGGGACCAGCAGTTGGTGTAATGGCTATGTCACTGGACTCCCATGTATTCGACCACAGTTTGAGTCCCGGACCCAGTGGCTTAAACTCACACCAGGCGCGTGTTCATTCGTGCCCAAGATCCTGAGAGGAGAATGGAGGAGAAAGGATTGCTGCATGGCCATCCCCCCTGGGGGGTGATTTCTCACTTTCTGTCTCTCTGTGTCTCTCTGTCTTTTTGGCAAGCGCATGCGCCCTATAGCAAAATCCTTTCAAAAATAAAAAAAAATATATATAAAGTATATATATAGGTATATATATATGTGTATATATATGCTTTCAAAATGCAATAACATTTTTTAAGACACTGACGAGTTCCAAAGTAAAAGGGAGATGACAGAAGATAAAATTAATGCCCTTGAGTAGAGATAAGTAGAATTTATATACTATGAACAATAGAGAGAAACAGATTAAATATATTCAATAGCCAAATGTCTATTCTATTAATGCCATTTGCCCATTTTTGACTTGGGCTTTACTTTATTATTGAGTTGTAAGTATTTTTAAATATATATTCTGGAACTGGTTCCTTGTTAGATGATTTGCAAATATTTTTTTCCATTCTATGAATTGTTTTTTCACTTTTTTGAGCATACCTTTTGATGCATATTTTTTAAAATTTTAATGATGTCCAGATTATTTGTCTTTCTTTCTTTTCTGTTTCTGTGCGTGTGTGTGTGTGTGTGTGTGTGTGTGTGGGTTATGTATATGTGTTTGTAAGCGTGTGTGTGTATGTGTATGCTTTTGGTATCACGTCTAAAAAATTTTCCAAATTCAAGAACATAATGATTTATATCTATTTTTGTCTAAGAGTTTTTAGTTTTAACTCTTATATTTACATGATCTTTGATCCATTTTTAATTCATTTTTAGGTATGATGAAAAGTTGAGGAGTTATTACTTTCTACAAGGATATATCTTGCCATAGAACTGTTTGTTGAAGAAACTATTCTTTTCCTTGTTGAGTTATCTTGGCACTCTTGTCAAAAGCCAATTGACCATAAATGAAAGAGTTTATTTCTGCACTTCTTTTTATTTCATTATTTTACATATCTCTCCTATGACGGTTCCACACCATCTAAATCATTATGATTTGTAGTAAATTTCGGAACCAGAAACTGTGAGACAGACAAATTCCCTCTTTTTCAAGACTGTTTTGGCTGCAATCTATTTTGAGTGTTTAGCTTTAGTTTAAATGAACTGTTTTTGTGCAGCGGTTTTGTTGTTATCTTGGAGAGTCTTTTGCTTGTTTACCTAGTTTGCCAAATCAGTCTATGATATTATTAAGAAATAGTAGTTGGAATTCAATTTAAATCAGGAAAAAAATCAAATAGAAGTTTTTTTCTTAAGCATATACACAGTTTTGATACACTGTTTTTTTTTTTCTTTTTTTTTTTTTTTTTTTTTTGGAAAATCAAAGTTTATGCTAACCCAGCCCTGTACTGCATTGTTTATCCACTGTGCAATGAGAACTAGATCCCACATGGCCAAGCATGGTTTGAATCCCATCCCCCGGAACTTGAAAAACACACTTGTACTTATGTATACATGCCCCAAATCCTGAGAGATTGGCAAAATGGAGGATAAAGGATTGAGACATTCTATACTCTACTGGGGAGTGTGCTGTCTCTCTCTCTCACAAGAGCACATGTTCTCTGATAATTAAAAAAAGAAAGTTTATCCTTTATTTACTCTTCACTAATCAAAATAATACATCACCAAACATACTTCATTTGCAAAATATAAGTGGAAAACATGCTATTATCAGATGATTACGTCCAAAAATATATCTTTATTGTCAGTAAACTGGAACCAGTCCTTTGGGGCTTTTTGATGATACAAATCATTTTACTACAGATAATATTTGATTTTTATGTCTATGTATAACAAAGGAACAGACTAATACCAGATGCAGTTGAGCACATTTGCTAGAGACATTTTCATGAGTCAATGTAATATTTTAAGTATGATACTCATTTTAAAATAATACGTAGTAAAAGATTATTTTCACTGATAGTTTAAACACAGACTTTTATATACTAAATTATCTCTTTAAATAGTATCTTGAACAATTATATCATTAAATTACTAAGTACCTCTATACAATGTTTTCTCCATTCCACAAATGACCATCACCACAACTGGGCTTATCTGTTGCATGCCAGAGGCACGAAATTCCCTTTTAGCTGGCAGTTGAAGGAGGATTCCCTTAATATTTGGCAAGGGCTCTAGTTGCAGAGGGAATTCTTCAGCTCTGGGTGGAGAATGGTCTCTTTGCCTGGAGAGCATCCCTTTGTAGTCTAACCATAAAGAAGGCCAAATCAATGGAATCAAGACTGGATGTGCTCATTTCCTTTCATTATTATCCTTTCCGTATCACATGGACATTTTTGCAATCAGAAAACAAAATCAAAATGCTAAGATATTATGTTTTGATGTAAGATTTGTCTTATTATGATTTCACATATGTAGTCATCATTACCTCTACCTCAAATAGTTTGTTGACGTTCTTTTAAATACATCATTTATCAATTATTCATTAAACATCTTCTTTGCACCAGACTGACAAATTATTGTATTCAGATACTTGGAAAGTTGTCATGAAATAGAAGGAATGAGACAATATAATGTTCCATTTGGAAGGACTAAATTACCAAAACTGAGAAAAAAGAAAAAAATTAGTATTTTCTGGATCTTACAACTTGCCAAATAGTATATGCTATTTTATGAATATATAACTTAATATTTTTATGATTCTTTTGTGAATTATATTTTTAAATTATAAATTGACAAATTACAATCTAAGTATTTGCAGGATACACAGTAATATCATTTTATATGTATACAATGGGGAATGATCAAATCAAGCCAATTAATAAATTCACTTTAAATACTGATTATTTTTATGGTTGGAACAATTCTAAAATTACAACCTTAGCAATCCTGAATGTACAGTACATTATTATATTTTATAGAATTATTTTATTTTTCTTTCTTTATTTTATTTTGATTAGTGAGAGACGAGAGAGAGAGAAAGTGAGAAAGCAAGCTACCAGGTCTGGGACCTAAACTGTGGTTGACCATGTGGGAGTACAACACCCATAACCACCACACCACCTACTGGCCTCAGTACATTATTATTAACTGTAGCACCATGATTTACAATAAAATACAAAAAAGTTATTCCACTTATTTATCTGAAACTTTGTACCCTTCAACCAAGATCTCCCCACAATCTCAACCTCTAACCTCTTATAACTATTCTACTGTTTTTGCCAATTTGTTTTAGATCCCATATATAAGCAATCATATGGTGTTTTTCTTGCTGTGCCCGCCTTATTTCACATAACATAATGTCCTCCAGGTTCACCTATGTTATGACAGAATTTCCTTCTATTTTAAAGCTATATAGTATTCCAGTCCATGTTTTCTTTAGCCATTCATCTGTTGATGAAGAATTTTATTTTATTCCTATGTATTTGTTAGGGAATTTAGGTTAATAAAGTTATGAAACATGCCTATATTAAAAAAGATGGTGAGTGGAGAAGCTGGAATTTGGCCTCAAACATTCTCCAAAGCTAACGTTCTCTCTTCTACATTTTTATACTTCTTGGCGTTGGCTTCATGTAAAACATAACTTTCTAATAGCTAGAACTACCCAGCCTCATAAAACAGTGGACTTCTCATCATAGGCACTGTCACTACAGAGTGTCATGGGTGGAATTCTTGGATTGTGTGGAACGAAATATTTAAGGTCTCCAACAACTCTAAGAACTGCAATTTTTTACTGCTGAGTTAGGAAGCCATGATCTACAACAGCCTATCCAATCAGTAGGAACTACACACATCAGCGCAATTTACTTTACAGATTTAGCAAATCATCACCTATTAGTTATCTGGATCCTACAGGGTTTGGAAGTCAATTTTACAAACAGAAAACCCTGAAATAGATTGAGAGCGATGTATTAGACACCAAAGGAAAGTAGGCTAAGCTCAAAGAAAAATTTCACCAGTTCAGTTTTGACTAGAACCAGATTGACAAACACCTTCCCAATTCTAGCATGGCTTTCATTTTCCAAAGTTGCAATTACCTAATAAAATCAAGTCTACATATTTTAGACCCACCATAAATGAAGAGTATCTTTTGTAATAACAGACTTACTAAAAGACTAAAATAAATTACTCATTTTATAAACATCTCCCAAAATATAATACAAACAGAATATTTCACATTGCCTTTTGTTTTTGAGAGAGAGAAAGAGATTTTTGCTATAGGATGCATGTGCTTGCCAGAGAGACAGAGAAACAGAAAGTGAGAACTCATCCCCCAGAGGGAATGGCCATGCTGAAATCCCTTCTCCACCATTCCCTCAGGATTTTGGACACACACACACACACACACACACACACACACACATGCCTGGTGTGAGTTTTAAGCCTCTGGGTCCAGGACTCGAACCACAGTACACTACATGGGAGTCTGTGACAACCATTACATCATCTGCTCATCCTTCACATTGCTTTTTTCTATCAGTGATGATTAGTGTTTCCACATCAGATAAAATTATTAAAAAGCTATGCATCTTCAGATTAATAAATGGGTTTTTTAAGTAGACAAACCTTGACATACAACTTTACAGTTTAGCCTTAAGTCTGTTTTAAACCTTGAATTCAAATTCAGAATTTTAAAGTCATTTATAAAAATTTAGCTGTGAAATTTAAAGTGTATTCATTTTATTTCTTGAGAAAAAGAGATTCCCTTGCTAGGGTCTCTCCACACCATAATCCTCCTCCACAGTTTCCCAGCTGGCCAGGATCACAGGCACAAGGAGTATGTTCAGTGTGACCCAGGATATAAACCCAGACCTTCATGTGACTCAAGCATTGCACAGTCACACCCTACCATCTGCAACACCATGGCTGGGTTTAACTGTAGAATGTCACATATTTTCTTTGGTTAAAAACTGTATATTTAAAGAAGTACATTTGTTTTTGTTTTGTTTTCTTTTTTTGCCAGAGGGCACATGCACTTACTAGAGAGAGAGAGGGAGAGAGAAAGTACCCATAATGGGGGATGGTACCAATGCAATCACTTCCTCTCCATTTCTCCTTCCTGTTGAGATTATGGGCACCCACTCATACGCCTGGTATGTTTTTCAAGCCACTGGGGTTGGGATTTTAATGCTCAGTTGGCCCTTGAGATCCAGCTGCCTTAACCACTAGGCCAAGGGACCACTTCCTGTATTGGTTTTTATCTGTTTTTCACAGTTTTAAAATTTTATGCCAGTAATATCATCCAGTGACTATTTCCAACTTATTATTAGACTTGTGATAAGAAGAAACTAATTAGCTTATGCTACATCTTTTATAACATTAATTTTATTAACTTTTTCTGTACAAGGTTAAATAATTCTAGTTGCTGCTAATTCCCATCATTACTCACTTACAAGTCCTGCCACAAATTTAACCAAACTTTTGCCTTCGTTGGTTCTCTTAATTGCATTTTTTAAATAGGATGGACAAAACCGAGGTTGAGCTTCACCTAGCTAATAACATTGGTCTAAATCATGGCCCAAAGTAACTTGATCTGCTAATTTCTTAAAATGAGTACTGCTAGTTAGTAAAATTTGAGTGATTAAAAAGGAAAAGTTAAGGTAGTTTGCCTTTAGTTCCACTTAAGTTTGGGAATCTGACATTAAAGAGGCCAATACAATCCAAATGAATATTAATTTAACAATTAATGAGCAGAAGACAGAAAGGGGAGAAATCTTCAGAAAGACTATCAATACGTTTTTGTACTTTCTACCATTCTCCAGACTTTAATTTGCGAGGACATTTTTCATCACACTTAAAAATTAGCCCAGATTCTATAAAGTTTTCTTTTTCATTAATTTTGCCTGCAAGGTATACAGCTGCCAAATATTTCATGTAACAACTTCACATCATCAGTTCAGATATAATAAAAGAAAAATAGTGTTCTGAATCAACCACACATACACATCTCATGATTTAGCAAAGAAAAAAAGTTCTGTAAGGACTTGTTAGCAATGTATCATATTAAAATTACTGTACTATAATAAAAATCATTTGTTATTAATATTGATATGAAAATATTAACATAACATATGTGAAAAGTAAAGTCAGGTAGTTTCACTATGAAGTCAGTTTTAATCATCTGAAAATCTGAAATCTAAAATTTTCCAAAATTCAAAACATTTGAGCACTTATTTGATGCCACAAACAAAAAATTCCTTACCTAACCTCACGTACGGCCACAGTTAAAATGCTGCAATATAAAAATATTGTATAAAGCTACCTTCAAGCTAAATATATAAGGTGCATATGACCTTAGGTCCTATCCCCAAGGTATCTTATTACTTATATGAAAATATTTCAAAATCTGAAAAAAAATTAATATCTGAACCACTTCTGATCCCAAGCAAGTCAGATAAGGGGTACTCGGCCTGTAGTATAAAGTCAGAAGCAACATTATTATTAATTTGATCAATAATTATTGACTGAATGGTTTCTAATGACCTGTTAGGTCATGAGAGCATATTGATGAGTAAAATTGTTTCTGCAATTGAAAGCTTACCTTTCAACAGAGAAATAGCCATAAACAAATGATTTCTAAAACCATGTGTTGTAACAAAGTAGTCTAGAGAGCAGCACCATTAGAATCATCTGGCAACTAGGCACTCGAATCAGAAGCAGAACTTCTCCAGGTGACGGATGTTTAAGAGTCAGTGGGCTACAAATCCAGATAGTGCATAATGAGTAAAGTCTATGACTAGAGACACTGTTGCTTAGGGAGACTTCAGTTGCTTTACACAGGAAGCATTAAGTCTCTTGGAAAATCATCTTTCATTTATAGCTCCTTTTCTGGCAGGATGAGACGCTTTTTAACAACTAGATGTAACAAAACCTTTCATCTTCCCAGGACACAGGGAATGTAACCCAGTATATAACTAAGAAATCTCAATGATCAGCAATTAAGCCGGCAATATCTGTGGGCAATTACTGTTCAGAAGATACCACACTGGACATGAGCAAGATGAGGCACACAGAAATGACCCTATGACCCTGGCTAAATGTTCCTTCTTCCTTATCAGGATCATCCTCCATCAGAGTTTTCTCTTGTGTGGTAAAAATTTGTCCTTGTCCAAAGAAGTCTAGCCTTTGTGGTGAGCTTCTATAAGGTAATCTTTGTCATATTTACAGAGATACCATTGTTTAAGATGGGATTGGCCACACTGATTCTAAGGCGGAGCCAGTCATAGTCAATAGCTTTGGATAGGGGCTGGCTGAGCAGAAAGACCAGCAATATGGCAGTGTGGGGTCATCAATTCATGCAGTACAGTCAACCTGGAGGTTGAGAACAACTGTTTGTGTGTTAGTGCTCACATGCATGTGTGTATATTCAAATGACAACTCTATACCAGAGGAGCTGCTGCATGTGGAGTTTTAATGAGTAGCTGCAATATGTAACTTCAGTGAGGGTAATTCTTGGTAAGACTTAAGTAAGTCTCTTAAACCTTCCTTGACCTAGCATTGGAATAGTAACCATCTTTAGCAAGGTTGATGTGAGGTTTCCTTAACATAATGTCAAAGCAATTCATAAGCTGAAAAGTATCACCTAAAGATATGATATTAATATTATGTACCATTGACAGTCATTTCTCATTTGCTGGTCCTAGTAGAAAGCCTCTCTGGAAACCTACAAGTGTTTCACTCACACTCATTAGAGAAATGTTGCATTATTTAGCTTCATTTGTTTACACTTCATAGTGAGATATGATTTGAAGGGAAGGCTCTACTGTTTCACTTTTCTTTAAATTTTCTCTAACATATTCTGGGGGACAAGTGGCATATGATTAATAATAACTATATAATTTTCTTATTAATCTAATCCTTTTCTTCCAGCATGTCTTTGATGAATTATAGCTTTTGTCTGTAGTAAGGTTTTATTTAATATGTTTTGTCTTATACTTATCTATAACTAAATATACTATTAGATGATCTAATTCATTTATTAAAACACATTTGTTGTGACTAGCAGCTTGGCATAATGGCTATGTTGCTGGACTCCCATGTAGTTGACTGCAGTTCGAGTCCTGGACCTGGTGGCATAAACTCATGCCAGATATGTGTGTGTGCGTGCCCAAGATCCCAAGAGAAGAATGGAGGAGAAGGGACTGCAGCATGGCCATCCCCCCTGGGGGGTGATTTCTTGGTTTCTGTCTCTCTGTCTCTCTCTGTCTTTCTGACAAGTGCATGCACCCTATAGCAAAAATCTCTCCAAAAAAAAATTTATTCAATCTATATTTATTGGATTTTATCCGTACATGATACACTATATGAAGCCTCTAGAGAAGCAAGAGTTAATTCCTGTTCTCAAGAAGCTTAGAGCCTAATGAAGAGAAAACCATTCAGAAATACTTCGAAATATTTTCCTTAATGGGAGTATAAGCAAAGTCCCTCCTGGGGCTCCGGAGGAACAGTTAAGTCTGCCTTGAAGAGATCCAACCAAGTCTTCTTAGAAAGAAAGCATTTAGAGTGTGAAGGAAAGGTTTGGAGTTTGTCCAAGATTATTAATAAAAGAAGTGCAGTCTTGGCAGAGGAGATACCATAGGCATGACCAATTCTGAGAAGTGCTAGACAGTAATGTTGAAGAATAGAAGTCTGGTGGAGGTGTGGGAAAGAAGGGAGTAGACAAAGACAACACTAGACCAGAGGAGTAAATAGGAGACACAATGGCCTTTTGTGCTAATCAGAGAATTTTCAATTTCATGCTGAAGTGTTACAGAACTATTGGAGAATTTTGAACATGATAATGATTCCCAACGTTTTTGACTTTTAAAATTAATAAGGTAAATAAATCAGTGTCTTAACCATGAGATCATGGGTTAAATGAATGAATGAATATTGTTCTCCAAATCTGAAGGCCTATACTATTACCAGTGGATGAAGTGCTAATTACTTTGAATTTGGAGATATTTTGTTTCCTTAATGATAATCACTTCATCATTCCTACTCTAAGGTGAAAAAGAAAAAAAGGGAGATCTCTTTTTGTTTTAATGGACTCAGGATGATAAATCAGAGTCCCAATTTCAATAATTTAAAGAGAAACTCTAAAAATCAATGCTAACTAAAGCAAGTTGTGAAAAAATAATATATAAAAAAGCAAATATGAATCACAATTTCTCTAGGCCTCAGTCCAAAAAATGAGAACAGCATTAGATTCTCTTCAAGTCTTTGTGACTTTTTTAACAATTTGCACATATTCTCTTAGCAAAAACACACATATAAATGTCTGCTTGAAAATCATTAGTAATTTAATGAAAAGTGAACAATCAGTGGAAACTAAAATCCATTGGGATATTTTGTGCTAATTCATCTGTAATTTCTCTCTCTCTCCTTTTTTTTTTTTTTAATCTCTTCTCAGTCAGTTCTCAGATTTTCTTACAGAACTACTTCAGTAGTAAAGCAAAGTGAGTATCCCTGAGACCTAAGAAAAGACATATCTATCTTTGGTAACTTATCTTAGTAGGAGGAGTAAGTTTAAAAGATTTGTTCTATAGCATGTGACTATAGTTAATAACAACATATTATTCTAAGTTTATTTTTTCCACAATAGAGAGACAGGCATCACCAACAGGGTCTTCACACTGTGATCCACCCCTGGCGTTAGCCAGTCAGGATCAAGATCCTGAGTGTACAAACCCGACATTCACAGAAGGACCTGGGACACAAACCCATGACCTTATCATGTGGGATCAGCATTGCAGAGCATGGTACTACTTCTGTGCCACGAAGTAGGCTTCCATATTCTTGTAAATTCCTAAGAGTACATTTTTTAAAAAATAAAAACTAAGTTCTCATCACCTGCAGTCCTCCTGCTTCAACCTCTGCAGTAGTTGCGGTTATAGAGAAATGCTACTGCACCAGTCTTTAGGTCGGGTCAGGAATTGAACCTGGGCCTCCTTTGCGGTCCTGGCCTGCCAAGCACAGTGTCTTAGCACTGTGCTGGACCCTAAAAGAGTAGATTTTAAGTGTTCTCATTACACACACAAAAATGATCAGCATGTGAGGTAATGCATATGCCAATTAGCTTAGTTTAACCATTCTACAATGTATACATAGTTCAAAACAACATGTCTTACATGATAAATATATGCATTTTTATTTGTTACTTTAAAATGAATAAACAACAAAAAAGTATCTTAAAATTTATGTGACTTTGACATTCTACATCATATCATAATTAGTGTTACCACTAATATCTACTACTAAATATCTCAGTTATTTAATAGATTATAAAAGTAAGGTTCCTTGAAATGTATTCTGTTTCTCCTATGCCTTCAGACTCCCACTCTCATGCCAAAACACATGTGCATACACACACACACACACACACACACACACACACACACTTCTGCCTCAGAGCTTATGTGCCGTTCAGTTTCTTTAGACCTGCTCTTTGGCTGCACATTTGGCTTAAAGGCCTCTGCCAATGTGGTGTTGGCCTCCCGTTACTCTGCCCATGGTACGTCTTTCTCGTCTATCCATTAACCTTCTTTTACAATCGCATCAGTGCACTTCTTTTCTTTGCCAGCAACATTCTGGCCACTGATCACCATCTGTATGGAAAGAGCCCCACTTTTCCGTTATTATACACACAGCTCAGTTTCTTTATTCTTTTTTTTTCCCCAACATATCTCTCACCCCCCTCACCCTTTTTCTCACTCTCATTGTCTATTCTTTTATCACAGTTCCTCTTCGCCTGACAATGTCTCATAAAATTCACTGGGACTAAATCCTTTGATGATTCTTCCTTCAAATGTTTCCTCTGCCCAAATTGTGTGATATTTTTATTTTAGGTTTATTTTACATTTTCAGTGGATTCAAAATCTAGTGAACTTTTTACATTGCTTTTTTGGCATTCTGTGTTTTTCCAGCCCATTTTAATTGTCTTGTTAAGGTACAAATTTTCTGTGATAAAACCTTTCTAAATCCATCTGGCATGTGCCTTTTATGGAACAAAAGTGAACACTGCTAGATATTAGAACAAGAGAAACATTTTATTACTGAAGGAAATACTGTTAAAGACTTGTTCTACATTTAAATTTCATCTTGGGGAGTTTTCTAAATTGTATTTTTTTATTTTCCTGATATTAAATAAAGACTTATCTGATATTATCTGTGTTTGCATTGATTTGGTCCTTCCAAAATGTGTGGTTTATTGCCCATCATTTATTAATACCTTTTTTGGAGTATAATAAATTCACAAAATTGGTAGTTAACCCCTTGGTAGAGATCAGTAGGGGTGTGTGTGTGTGTGTGTGTGTGTGTATGTGTGTGTGTTCCAGGACAAATTGCTTAATTTTTCTGAGCCTTAATTTTCTCACCTATAAATGGGAATAAGATTCATTTCCCAGATTTTTTTGAAAAACTAAATCAAAGGCAGGGTGCAAAACACCAAGACTACTGCTTTTGACATTTTAAACTTACAATTATTGTTAGTTTCTTTCTGACTTCTCCAATGACATTTTTTTAATGTAGTAAATTTGGATTCTAAGGGTGCACCTTTATCACTATCTTCAAATTACTTTTATAGATAGCTTAAGGATTATGTTTAATATTTATCTTTCAAAATGGCTAGAAAAGAAAAAACACATGATTTAAAAATTAATTTTAAATACATCAGTTTTTTTTTAACACATAGCTATCAAAGGCCCAGATGTGCACCATATGAGTTGATGAAAATGTACATAGGAAGTTGTGATAAAAGCTTTTCTTTTTAGTCTACCATATCTTAAATTCAAGGTTGCCCTTATACAGCTGGTATATATTAAATATAATATTTTGTGTTATATAAATAGTTGTTGGACTAAAAAGTATGAAAATGTTGACCAGGGGATTGGGAATATTTTCTCCTGGGACATGGTGAAATTGAGAGGGGTATCTTTGTATCTTTAGAGCAGCTCTTTAAAATAGACAGAAAAATCTATTTGTATAGGATAGAATGTGGGAAGAAAGCAAAAGCAAAAAAAGCAAAATTTATTTGGATATCAACAAGGCCAAAAATTTCATTTATACACATCCTTTTGTAAAGGATTTTTACTTTAATCAATTTCTACTAACATGATAATCTGACAAGTATGCAAATACATATGTATAAGAACATTCTATCAGTAAGTGGTAGACAAGACTTTGAATCAACAATACTTCTGGCTCAAGATTGTAGTAACAAGAATAAAATAGAAAACAGAAAACCAAAAATTCTGGATACAATATCAAAATAAATATCTCCATGGAACTGAAAAACAAAGTAGTAGGTAGGCTTACAATTTACAGGGTATAAGCAGTGGTTACCAAGAGTAAGGCTTCTATAATACCAAAAGGACAAAACGTATTCCACAGCCAAAGTCATTGAAGGAGACTGAAAAAATATTCCTGGTATCAGTTGCTGCCTGAGGTTATAGTTCACAGCAGATCTAGGAAGGCAGTGAGGCCAGGATGCTTACAAGGAACTATGCTTTAGGTGCTCCGCTGGCTTTTTTGTAGTAACATAGAAACTTTTCGAAATATTTAGATTTATTATAAAGTTATTGAACACAAGAAAACACAGCCAAATATACAATTATATAACCTGTGCAATCTCAAGCACCCTGTTAGCCCAGACATGGTATCACCAGCCTCGAGAGTGCTGTTGTGCAATGCTGGAGGCCACCTGGGAAGGCTCTGGGCTTGATGGAGGATTGTAGCATGAAAACTCTGTTGAGGGTAAGAGTTTCTCTCTCTATTTCTATCTCTTTCTTTTACTCTCTCTCAGAAAAATATGTAAATAAACTTAAAGAAAAAATAACTTTGTTAATGTACCCTACACAGACACATACACATAAAAGGTCTTATCTTGATTTTAATCTTAATGTTCTTAATGTTCAGGTGGGTGTTGGCAGCATTATATTAGTAGCTTTCTAGCTGGGATGCTTATTTTCTTTCCAGTGACTGACTAGACCAGGAGTCAACAAACCTATTTATTTATTTTTTTTCTTTTTTTTTAGAGGTTTTTGCCTTAGGGCACATGATTTGGCTGGAGAGAGAGAGAGAGAGAAGAAACAGTGAGAGGGAAAGTGAAAAATCACCCTGCAGGGAAGATGGCCATGCCACATTCCCTTCTCCATTCTCCTCTCAGGATCTTGGGCACACACTCACGTGCGCCCTACATGATTTTCAAGCCACTGGGTCCAGGACTCGAACTATGGTTGACCATTTGGTAGTCCAGTGATGGAATTGCTATGCTATCTGCTGATTCCAACTCATTTCTTAATTTTATACAAACTGTGTTTTTACATTTTTAATTTTAAAATGTAAGTGAAAAATACCAAAAGAACATAAACTCTTCTGACATAATAAAATTATATAAACTCAAGTTCTATAGTTTATAAATAAAGTTGTATTAGAACATAGCACTTTTGTTGGGACCAGCAGGTGGTATGCTAAGGTGTTGGACACTCCCACATGGTGGACACTGTTCAAGTCCCCAAACTGGTGGCTTGCGTTTTCACTTTCACTCTCTCCTGTCTGTGTCTCTCTCTGGTCAAATTAAAGTAAATAAATAAAAGTAAATTAAGTAATTCTTTAAAAATCTTTAAAAAAAAACATAGCACTTTCTTAAGTTAGTTATTTTCTTTGGCTCTTTTTATGCAAAGTTGAATAATTTTGATGCAGACCAAATGACCTATGAAGCTAAAATATTTACTATCTGAGCATTTCTAGAAAAAGTTTCCCAACTCTGACCTACACCATCACTAAGGAATAGATTGAATCCAAGGGTTCTTTAAGCTTAAGGTCTAGAATTGATGTTAAGTTTGGAAACTCTGTTTCCTAGTATTAGGAGAAGGGAAAGACAATGTGAACCCCTGCAGTGGAAGTGTCATCAAACTGTAAAAGCCTAGAGTTATTATTTGTGAAGCCTTCTTAATTTTTTTAAATTTTGCTAGAGGGTGCATGCACTCACCAGAGGTAGACAAAGAGTGAGAGAAGGAAAGAGAGAAAGTATCTCCTGTTGGAGATGCCTGTCATATCACAATTCATCTTCTCCATTTCTCCCTTCTTTTGAGATTCTGGGAGTGTGCACTCAGCATGTCTAGTGTGCTTTTCAAGTCGAGGATCTGGGACTTAAACTATGCCTTCTACCACGTGTGATCTGGCCAGTTTAATTACCATGCCACCAGATGGCCCAGTTTGTGAAGTCATATATGTGGGAACTAAATATGATTATTCAACCTTCTGCTGATTAGTCTATGATTGTTGTATGATTTCACTGGTTCTGTTACTGTTTTTTTTTTTTTTTTTTTTTTGGAGAGGTTTTTGCTATAGGGCGCGTGCACTCGCCAGAAAGACAAAGAGAGAGACAGAGAGACAGAAAGCAAGAAATCACCCCCTAGGGGGAATGGCCACACCACAATCTCTTCTCCTCTGTTCTCCTCTCGGGATCTTGGGCACGCACGCACACGCGCCCAGCGTGAGTTTAAGCCACCAGGTCCGGGACTCGAACCGTGGTCGACTACGTGGGAGTCCAGCGACATAGCCATTACGCTAACTGCTGGTCCCTGGTTCTGTTACTCTTAAACACTTGGTTGTAGTTTTATATATAACTAAATTAAGAAACCTTAATATGTTAATTTTAGATCTGATTGCTGCACCTAAGACTTTGATTTCCCCTCCTGTCTGGCTACAGTTTTGCATATATGCTAAATTGATGTTCAATCTTCGTATGTTTTTACATTTTACGCTATGGTGCCTTCCAAAGAACACGTGGTTAGTATTGGTAAAGGGCTGAGGTCAGAATTGGGAATTAGAGTCTTCATTCATTTACATACACACACTACTAAATCCTAACAACAACAAAAAGTTAGAACATAAAGCCCCTTCAGATGAAATTAATGTCATGAAAAAATCTGGTGAAGACACTAAAATAGGTATGTTTTTGACTGCTCATAGATATAGATCAAGACAACATATACATGAAAAGAACAACAAAACATAAACCAGAATCAAGCACATAAAAGAGATTGCTATAAAATTTTCTTTCATAAAATTTGAAAATGAAGCCTATAGTCATTGACACATAAAGATCTAATATTTGAGGAAGTTTGTAGACCAGAAACAAAAACAAAAGCAGTAACATCAGGGAACTGGCAGTTGGCGTAATGGCTATGTCGCTGGACTCCCACGTAGTCGACTGCGGTTCGTGTCCCGGACCTGGTGGCTTGAAACTCACGCCGGGCGCGTGTGCGTGCATGCCCAAGATCCCGAGAGGAGAATGGAGGAGAAGGGATTGCGGCGTGACCATCCCCCCTGGGGGGTGATTTCTCACTTTCTGTCTCTATCTCTCTGTCTGGCGAGCGCAAGCACCCTATAGTGAAAATCTCTCCAAAAAAAAAAACAGCAGTAACATCAAAAGTTAATAAACTGGACCCATCCTCTCTGGCACAGCAGTAACACTTCTAGCCCTGCAAGGCTAGAAGCTAGTCATTTGTGGGTTTAAATTCCCATGTTGGTCCAAAAACACACCAAGTGCATGCACAAGTGCCCAGAATCCTGGGGGGCTGGCAGACTGAAAGGCAGGAAAAAGAAGATCACGGTGAGTTGAGACCTTGTTGAGTGTACCTCTCCTTCTCTTTCTCCCTCTTGTGTGTGTACGCATGTGCTTACTAGTACAACAAATTTAAAAATGATGAACTGAAGATACTATTGAGAAAAAATATGAAAAATCAATTAACAAAGATGAGATAGCTTGAGGATTTCTATCACACTTCTAATGAAAATCTCCGGAGAAAAGCGCTGAAGAGCATGGCAAGAAAGTAATATTTATTGACATAATAACCGATATGTTAGTCTGTTTTGTTTTGTTATAACAGGAAACTAGGAAATATTATTATGTCAATAATATTTATTGACATAATAACCGATATGTTAGTCTGTTTTGTTTTGTTATAACAGGAAACTAGGCTGGGTAATATATCTAAAAAGGAAATTTGTTTCTCATCACTCTGATGAGTGAAAAATTCAGTATCAAGATCCTGGCATCTGGCAAAGGTCTTTGTGTTGTATGAACCTATGGCAGAAAATGAGAGGGTAAGAAAGTAAGAGGGAAGGGAGACAAATCTCACTCTTTATCAGGAACCACTCCAGAGATAACTAACCCACTCCCATAAATAATGGCATTAACCCATTCAGGAGGAGAAAGCCCTCATGACCTAATCACCTCCTAAAGATCCCATTTACCAATAATGTTGCACTGTGAATTGTTTCCAGCATAAGGGCAGGATGTTGGTACACACATAAAACATGGTGCTCTGCCAGACTGACTCATGTGGGAAGGTTCCAGATTTGTGTTTTGTGAGCTTCTTGAATATACTGGGTATCCAAGTTCCATGACCCAGGGAGGACTGGCCAGGAATGGATTGCAATGTCAAAGTCCTATTGGGGTGCTCTAGCTCTCTCTGTCATGGAAAAAATGAATAAATAATAAAAAAAAACCTTTCCAATTCATGAATTTTGGGAGGCATATTAAAATCATAGCAAGACTTAATAGGTATATAATAGCTACTTTGTTAAAAAATCTCTTCATGTGCTTATTTGATGTCTGTGTTGTATATCCACTTCAGTGAAATGTCTCCTCACATCTTTTGTCTATTTTCTAACTAGAATTTTTTTCTTGTTTTTTACTTGTTTTCTTGAGTTCCCCCCCCCCCCTTGGGGGGGGGGGATGGAGAGGTTTTTGCTATAGGGCGCGTGTGCTCACCAGACAGACAGAGAGAGACATAGAGACAGAAAGCGAGAAATCACCCCCCAGGAGGGATGGTCACACCGCAATCCCTTCTCCTCCATTCTCCTCTCGGGATCTTAGGCACACACGCACATGCGCCCGGCGTGAGTTTTAAGCCACCGGGTCCAGGACACGAACCACGGTCGACTACGTGGGAGTCCAGAGACATAGCCATTACGCTAACTGCTGGTTCCCTTGTTTTCTTGAGTTTTGAGAATTCTTTGTGTGTTCTACATGATACAAATCTGTTTTCAGATAAGTTGTTTGCTAATATTTTATTTTGGTATGTAGCTTGTGTTTTTATCTTTTCACAGAGGATTTCACAGAACAATTTTTTTTTAATGCTTTAGAGTGCATGCACTCACCAGAGAGGGAGAGACAGAGAGAAAGCAAAAAATCATCCCCCCTATGATGGATGGCCATGGCTTGGTCCCTTGTCCTCAAGTCTCCCTTGAGATTTGGGGTACACACTCAAACTCGCCCAGCATGATTTTCAAGCTGCCTGGTCTGAAACTTGAACTATGCAGCCAGTCTTCTGGGATGTAGAGTGTTAACTTCCATGCTAACTGCTGGCCTCACCGAACAATGTTTGCTTCAGAGAATATGTTTGCTTCTTTCTGTCTGAGTTGTAGCTCCTTTCCATTTTGTAGGTATTTTCCAGTGTCTGTTTTGTAAAATATATGACAAAATTTAAACCCAGCCTAAGGACTAATCTAGTAAGTAAACAGTTAACCTTAGGGATTACCAAAATTAGTTGTGTTAACACTTAAACATCAATAAATTAAATACTCACAATTTTATTACTTTTTGTAAAAGTCAGAAATCTTCCCAAACCAGAATCAGTACTCAAAATACAAAAAATAAGCAGATTTATTTTAGTAAAGAAATGTCAGAATATACAGAAAAAAATGAAAATTTATTATTAATATACTTTCCTTGTATGATTAAAAATGTGATGCAAAATCAAATGATTAATATTTCTCTCAGTTGGGGCCAGCAGGTTGTGTAGAGGGTAAGGTACTGAACTCCCACGTGATCAACTGTGGTTTGAGTTCCAGATCTGGTAGCTTGACATTTACACCAGGTGTGTGTGTGTGGGTGCCCAAAACCCCGAGAGGAGAATAGAAGAGAAGAGATAGAAGAGAAGAGATCACCATATGACCATTCCCACTGGGGGTTATTTCTTGCTTTCTGTCTCTCTGGCAAGTGCATACACCCTGTAGCAAAAAAGAAATTTCTTTCAGTAAATCTTTTTTATATTTATTATATGGTAATCTCAAATCCTTCTAAATAGAGTAAACCATTTTCATAATAAATTTTATTTTGTTTCTACCATTATTATTAAATAATAAAAAATAATATTCAATCACTAACATATTCCATCATCTTTCTCATTACATAATTTTCTGATTGTATTTTAGAAATCTAAATCTATAGTTGGCAAAATAAAGTGCTCTCTACTCTGTTTAGTGGCTAAGAGTAGTAAAGATTGAATGCACCTAAGGTACTTTTACATATATAATAGAACATGTTTCTAACACTCCTCTTAGACTTCATCTTATACCTGATGACTAATGTATATGTCAAAAAAGAAATGCCCCTGATTATCCTATAGGTTCATTTCAAGATTACCTCTTCTTGCCAATGAGAACCCTCCTGAAGCTCTACAGAATGCAATCCTATAGACTAAACAAGAAAGAGAAACTTAAATGTCTACTGCAAAGAATGCTTAAGCTTCCATACCTCTGCAGGTCAGAATGTTCCAAAGGAAGCACTTCTCAAGTTTCCACTGTAGAAAAAAATCAGGAGCAGCCGGCCTGTTCATACAAGTGTGCTCATTAGGTGTTTCCTCTTCCAGCTAGGTAAGAATTCCCTTCTATATCCAAAGTCAATAATAAGGAGGCAATGCAAAACCAGTCACCTAAGGGAAGTTTGGACTTGTTCTAGATGAATCAAGAGTTAGCTTCAGTATAAATCTTTAGAAAAAGATAACAAAGAGCTGACAAGGGGAAGTCTAGTAAGACAGGCAATTGTCCAAGAAATTAGTATGTCCAGCTCCAGTTTAGGCTACAAATTTCCAGAGGTAAACTGCTCAATATGCAGTGAAGGCAAAACTCTGAGGACGGTTACTTTGAAATGCAAGAAATTTTGGAAAGAGCTTAGGTAGCTGCCATCTCTGGACTTTGTTCCCTGACAACTCTTAATGAAAAAACTCTAAGAAATATCCCTTCATAACAAAAATCCACACCCAAATTCCTTCTTCAGGAAGAATCTTAGATTAGGTGACCTCTAAGCCTCCATCAAACCCAAAGATTATGATTCTAAGGTATTAAATATTGACAGACAAATAACATGGACTCAATAAATATTTGCCAAAATGAATTGAACTGACTGAATTCAGGAAGTAAAAAGGTCTATATTTTATGACCACAGTTTATCTAATTCTCACAGCCACACAGCTGTCTGAACTTCCTTTCCTTTGAAAGTCTTACATTTGCTCACCACATTTCCCTGCTAAAATCTGCAAGGTAGAGCTCATCGTACTAACCATATTTTAGAGGTCAAATTGCCTTCAATGGCTTATTTTCCAATGTTCTTTCTCCAATATTATGTCTCAACATAGAGTTTTCATATCTCTTATCTAAAAATAAATTACCTGAACTTGATTGCATATAGGATCATGGACTAATGAACATGGATTTTTGCTTAACAGATAACACAATTTTTTCTAGCCAAGATACTGTATGATTTATGATCCTTAATGACCTAGTTATGTGAAAAAACCATGGAAGGTATCAATGAGTTTTCTTCAATTGGTTAAAATATCATACATTTCTTTCACCAGCTCAGACATCTTTGTCTTTGATCTTGATTCACAGAATTTAGTGAGGAGGTGGAAAAGAGGATTGTTATAGAAGATGAATCAACAACATGATGGACAAAGGATCATAGAAGTAATGAAAAGATTTTTTAACTTCAAAAAATAAGTCAGAATATGTGAGAATCTTTGGATAAGGAAATGAAATCTCACTTTGGCAGAAATTTATCTGTAATACACATCATATATTCTTATAAGAGGAACCATATTTACTTATGATCATGAACACACTGACAATATTCTGTATAATAATCTTTTGAAGTAGATTCAACAATACTCTGGGTATTTACAGTTACTCTCAAAATATTATGAAAATAACCAAATAATGAATACAACCAATTACATATTCTGATGAGCATTCTTTTATGTGCCTATTTTATGGTATCAACTTGTTTAAATCCACAAAGCAACCCAGATATTATCAAAATTGACTTATAATCAGCGTTATCAGGATCCAGAAATAGCTTTCTGTGATTTTCCATGACAAACTTTTTAAAAATCAACTAGACATAAATTTATTATTTTCTATTCTTATAATAGACACCACAATTATTAACAAACTAGGCAACCCATCTGTCCCAGTATGTTTATTATAATTTGATAAAAAAATAACTTATTGATTTGCTAGTTTTTGCTAAACTAATTTAAAAGTTGCTTTGACCTTCTCTACTGTGCTACTGTGTGCTATAACCTAATTAGGAGAACCACAAGAGACAACAGTTGTGTCTTATGATTAAATATGAAGTTGGATTCTAGCCTTACTTTATCAGTTCACAGATTGTTTTACTCATTTATGTGGAAGAAGACTGAAAAGACTTTAGCAGTCATCCTGTTCAAAATAATGAAAGCTTAAAAGGTGACTTCTTGGTAGACATATATAGGAAGTTGCCAGGTTAAAATTGCAAGTCAGTATCTAAAACCTAGAATGCATTTTTCTCAGAAACAATGTTGTAAATGTTGTTCAGAGAAACTGCTAGTTCTTTAAATGTATTTATCATATGTGGAAATTCTGCTTATTTACAATACAAAATGTATAATACTATCTTTTCAGTAAAAATAATGAATAGTAAATTGTGAGATATATAATTTTATGTTTAACTTACGTTGTATGTTTAGGATAAACCCAGTTTTATTAAGGATGTTGAATAGAGGTCATTCTAAAATGCACTTTAGTGCAATGTCTTTTCAAACATAAATTTTAAGATAATTACTTAATAATGTTTTTCCATGTATGAAGCAATAAATATTCACTATGGAGAATTTGGGAAATGTGAAAAAATTACCTGTTGTGGTCTTATTATCTATTGCTATATAACAAATTACTCTCAAATTCAGCAACTCCCAATCAACAAACATTTTTAAGTCCATACTTTCTAAGAATCAGGTATACAAGAGTGGCTTAGCTGAGTACTTCTTCCTCAGATTCTCTCATGAGGCTGTGATCAAGTTGCTGATCAGGGTTCTAGTCATCTCAAGAAAACTCAACCAAGAAAGAATGATCTGCTTCCAAAGTTGACCTACATGGTTGTTGAGGGGCCTAGTTTCTTCCTGACTGTTGGTAGAGACTGCACACCTTACCGTATCTGATCACAATACAGCAGCTTTCCAAAGCAAGCACAATCTAGAGACCAATGGGCCAGAAGGTGGCAGAGTAGTAAAATGAAGTACAATGCTCTGTGAGGCTGACTGGATTTACAGTGTATACCTACCTGCCCATTATATGGGACTGGCTGGGGCTGAGAGTGGATCCAGGCATCAAGACCCTATTGTGGGACTAGTACTGGTGATGACAGAGAGGTAAAACACAATACTCTGTAAGGCAAACCCACATTAAAGGTTTCCAGTTCAAATCCAGAGACCTCCCTGAGTATTTCCAGTTCATGTGTGCCCTTGGTCCACGCAGGCTAAAGCCGAGGGGTGGATCATAGCATTGAGACCCTATCAGGGGGTGCTATACGACTCCTTCCCCACCTCCATCTCTCTCACTCATGACATACATATCTTCTAAAAGAAGGGCTATATATACAAAAATGGATTCTCTCTCTCTCTCTCTCCCCCTCTTGTTCATGGAATAAACAAATTTAAAAGAGACCAGTGGCCCTAGACAAAAAGTATCATCTTTTATTATCTAAGCTCAGAAGTGGTATCATTTGTGCCATAATGCTGCTATCCATGCAGACCAAGACCAAAGTAATGTGAGTGGAGATTGCACAAGGACTGTATACATACCAAAAAGTAGAGGTCATTGTGAGCCATCTTGAAGAATAGTATCACAATGCTATGTTTCTGATCTTCTTTTAAGTACATTTTTAATATACTATTGTTCCACTAAATAATGTAACAACAGCATTTTATGTTATTGAAACATCTCCTAAATATTAGTTTAGTGGCTAGATTTATATTATATACTATTGACTTTTTATATTGTTTCTAACCATTTTGTATTATAAATAATTTTATAATAAATGACTTTTGCATGAAGTTTTTCCATTTATATTTCAGATCATTTCGTTTGGACTGCAATCTAGCTAATTTTAAAAGCTTTAACACAAGTTGTCATGTTGCTTCCATTTGGGTTGCATCAACTGAACTCATAAGAGGTTTAATAGTGTCTGTTTCACTGCTGCTTTATAGGGGGACTTTCAAGGATTTTAAAGCTAATAGCATTATTCTTAATGTTTTTCTATTTTCATATTAGTTACCCTGTTCCTTGATTCCTTACATTACTGGTCCCCTTCTTAAATATCAAATTCAAGATTAAGTGTGTATGTTTACATGGAAAAAATGGAAGAGAATAAAAGAGAGACAGAATTAGTGTGAAATGTTTTTCTGATTTAAATCAAACAGAACAAGAAAGGGAAGGGAAAGAAGTAGAGGCAGAAAACAGCAACTGACACAGTACTGCCTGAGGCTATGTTGACTGAGGCAGGAGTGGTGAAAAAGAGTGGTGGATGGAAACCAGTTTGCACTAGATGAGACCCAAAAAAGGCAGCTGGTGGAGAGAATGGAGAATGCAATTTCCTGTAACTGTCTCCAGGAGACCCTGTTGGCTCAGGATAACTTGGGTTCCTCACACAGTAGCTTTAAAAGATGCAGAAGAGGGGGAACAAGTGAATCCTTTCTTAAGATCAGAGCATTCATATCCTCTTATGTTCTTTAACTTTTACTGTCTCTCAGTTGATGTCTATCATAAAACTTTTACCTTGTGTTGAAATCCTGACAAATCATAATCTTTTTATGAAAGCACACTCTATGCATGAGTAATGGGAGATAATTGAAGGGAATACCACTTTACAGTTGTTAAAGTTGCCATTATCATGCTTTGGGGGTTTCTTGGTTTGTTTTCTTTAAGAGAGATGGAGAAAGAAGGAAGGGAGAGAGGAAGAGGAAGAGAAAGAGTGAGAGAGGTGTTTCTGACAGGGTTTCTGGGGTATCTATCAAGCCTCCTGCCCAGCCTCTTCATCAGCTAGGATTACAGCCTTGCATAGTTACACCCAGTGTGTTCAAGGTAGTCCAAGAACTAACTGGGGACTTTCATGGCTTCCAACCTCCCAAGTAGTGATGTTACCTGTGTGCCACCACAGCCAGACCAATATAAACATAAATTTTGCTTAAAAGATCCATTTTTGGATTTATTTAAGAGATCATCATAAACAATACCAAAATAGGCATATGTTACCTTCTTAGTGTAACCTAAAAAATATTTTTTCTTCTCATGTCTTGGTGTCCTGGATATACCTCTATCTAATGGTTTATTGGCATACATATTTTATTGAAATAATCCACATATATATGTTATTTCTGTCACTAGAATGTAAGCTCTATACAGGGACCTAACCTTATACATATTTAATGGTCAGAATATGTACCCTAGTGTTTCATATATAAATATTTGCTGAGCAATTAAATGATGTAAATACTTTAAAAATTAAATGGGAATGGGAATGTCAGATTTAATATACCTTCACATATATATGCTAAATTCTTTAACAAGAAAACTGATAACAATCTTCGGTTGTACCATTTAGTTGGATATTTGGGTAGCAAAACAGACTTATCGATTTGCTAAAAATGATACACAGCTAAAAATATATCTGACAATATTCTGAGAAACTATATTTAGTATCTAAAATTGATAATTTGTCTAGAAAATTATTTTTACTTATTCATTCCAAAATAAATGGTAAACACCTCATATTTGCTAGATATATTCTACTTCAATCAAGTAAAAGTTTCCTTCTACTTTAAAATTCTGTAGTAATTCAGAGACAAACCAACTCTAAGACCAATGTAGTGGTAGAAACATCAATAAGCAAAGGGCTCTTGCGTTGGCCAATTCCACATATTTGAATCAATGTGACAAGAAGTAAAAACCTGAGCTTTGAGTATTGACTACAGAGAATCTTTGCCTGATTCTAAGTGACATGTGTTTTTGATATGCTCTAGAAAGCAATGAGTACGATGGACTGGGAATAAGAGAGACTGAAAATAGGAAAAGTGATTAAAAAGTTATCAAGAATGACCAAGTAGGAAATTGTGGAGGCTTGAAGTAAGCCAACACCATGGAAATAGATATCAGAAGGTGATGGAAGATTAAATAGGTAACAATGAATAAAGCCTAATACTAGTTGGATATGAGAAGATGGAGGGGGTGAAATATATGACATGGATATTTTGGCTTTAGTGACTGGGTGGATTAAGGTATTATTAACTATTAACCAGGTGGCCTAAGGAGTAACTGGCCAAGGAGAAAAGATAGCAAGTTAGTACCTTTGCATAATTCAAATATCGCTACTAATAAGCAGTTGAACAAAAACGGAAGGAGGAGGAGGAGATACAGGAGAATGAGAAAAAAAAAAGAAAAGGAGCAGAAGGGAAAACAAAGAGGGCAAATGACTGAACCTTTATAAGATTTGTTGAAATTAGTCACTTCAGTATATTCTTCGGAAAAACTACTATGGTTATTAGAGTCATATGGTTATCAACCAAAATAAAAATCTACACTGATGCAGGATCTTGATATAATTATTTTCTGCTCACAGTTTAAAAAAAAAACAATACTTGGGGCTGGCAGGTGACTTGGTGTTTGAGGTGCTATGCTTCCATTTGGGTGACTGTGGTTCAAGTCCTGGAGCTGGCAGCTTCTTTCTCATTTTCTCTTTGTCTCTCTAGTCAAATTAAATATAATAATGATAATTATTATTATAAATAAATAATTCTTTATAAAAAATCAATGCTATATTTTGTCTCAGAGTCTCTTGCCAGCCTTTATTTCTTAAAAGTGTTGTGAAGGCAAACTGCTAATGATATAGGTTTCATCTCAAGTCCCTGAAGATAACAAACGCTGAAAAAATTATGAAATAGCCCTTATTTTAGCACCTCTTGCTATCAGCTTTTCTTTGAACATTTGCAATCAGTAGTGAACCTCTGCATTACTGAAGAAATCTTGTAGTCTTTACCTGACTTTTAAGAGAAACAGTCATTGGACTGTTTATTTTCTCCTATGTATTACAGTCGACACGACATAGCACTTAACCATCTTCAACACTGTAGTAAAATCTTAATGTATAGCCATCACTGAGCCATATTAATTTTGATGAATGTGAAGAAAAATAAGCCCATGAGAGCATGTGGCAAAAATACCTACTCTGAAATAACGGAAGTCACACTCACTGTGTGACCTTACTATCATGTCTAGGCTTTTGCTTTACGACTTTTAAAACTAGAAATTGAGCTGGAATAGCTTAAAGTTTCCTTCTATTTTAAAATTTTGTAGTAATTCAGAGACAGACCAACTCTAAGACCAATGTAATGAAAGAAACATCAATAAGCAAAGGGCTCTTGTGTTGGGCAATTCCACAAGAGTAAATATCAGGGCTTGGACAATTTAATTATTCTTACTCTTTTAGAGAGGCTACATCTTAGAAAAATCTGAATCCTATTAACTTAAATCCTAAAAAATTGTCATTTCTTCAAATATTGACATTCCATATGATTTTGGTTCATTATAATTTCTAGTTAATGTCTTACCAACATAAGCAAGACATTACATTTAATTTTAATGTTCGATTGTCTAAAGAAATAAAAATTTTATAATCAAGTCAACACAGAAAAGGGTACAACATTGTAGATAGATAGTTTGAGAGCCTTAGATATATCAATAGAATGTAAATACTATGCCTTTGGAGAGTTGTATGAAACAGATGGTTCTTTATTGCTTGACAGAGATTTCTGATTCAGTATTGGAAAACTTTATTTAGCACTTAACCATCTTCAACACTGTCCTCTCTTTATATTTATATGGATAAAGCCTTCCTTGATATCAAAACTCTTTAGCCAGAAGATTCTATGGTAAGAGCTATGGATCTTCGTCTCTCCAGCAAGATCAACCAAACCTAAAACTTCACATTAACTGCATTTCAATCATTTTTTAAAGACACTCATAGCCAGCCTCAGCAGAGACAGGCTGTGGTCATACCATTCCAGATTAGATTTACGAACGAAGAACTAGGTTGCATTCCAGAGGGAGTTACAAGTTTATTAATCACTGCAGGACAAGGGTCACACCTATAGTTGTCTCCATGGTTCATATTAGTAGGCTGCTAAGAGCAAGGAGGTGGTGGGGAGAGGGAGACCATGGAAATCTATAGCCCCATAGATGATTTGAAAAGGCTTTATCAGGAGATTAGCACGAGAGGGGCATATAATTATTTTCTGAGTATAGAGAACCCAGGTAGAAGTGTGAGTTTATGAACAAGTATTTGTTGCTTCAGGATCTAGGTACATTCATATTATATTCTAGGTATATGTCTTAAAAACACAAATGGAAAGTATGGTCTGTAGTTAAAAAAAATTAAAAGTTAGGAAAGCTCATTAAGATTTATTATAGGTACCAAATTTTGTAGTCCCGAAGCTTAACGACAGATGGTGGTGTAACTCCACCAATTTCTCAACATCTACATTCAATTTAACGTTGTAACACAGATTACCCTTGATTTGACTTCGGTGAAACTAGAATTTTCTCTTTTCCCTTAAATGTGTCTGGGAGGACAGTGGGGATAGACTGTCTAAAAGGAATCTGTTTATTTGCTCAGCTTGGGAAAACGTAGTGGACTGAGTAACAGGAACCTGATATGTGCCTGTTTTCTGTGTGACTGGGGAAATATTTCACCTTGCATTTAGAGAAGACTTTTATGACAGGCTATCTAAAGTGACTAATACAACTTTGAAGCTAGTATCTGGAACAGAAAAAAAGTAACAATAATAAAAACTCTTCTGGGCTTGCAGCAATCTCTCTAAGGCAGTTACATTTTAGGTACAGGTAACAGTTACACCCATCAAACGGATGGGGAAGAAAAGTGTGGTCGTTACTTGATTAAATGTTTGGGAGAAAACACACCCCAGTGTATGACTAATTATATTTTTTATAACGAATGACTAAAAATCAAAAAGTTCACTCAGAGAAGTATTAAGCCAACATTTCTAATGTGCCTCTCGCATACGTGGCTTTCCTTCATCCTGGCTTTAGTTAGTCTTCTTTGGAGTGGTTTGTTTCCCGCAAGATGCTTTGGCAGCAACCATTTCAAACGAATTTATTTTTTGTCAGGACCGCAACAGAGCAGTCTCTAGGATTTTGTTGATTTTGCGTTTCATCGAAGGAAAAAAAAAAAGAAACTTGGAATCAAATAAATTCTCGAGAGGGAGCTTCGAGGTCCACTTGCTGAAACTCCTCTTTCACCCAGTAGCCCCATTTAACTTTCCCCTAGAACCTTTGTAAATGACTTTTGCAGATCCACGTGCTGCAAAGGAGACCTGAGCTGTGGCTACGCCCCATCGCCGTGACTGCAGGGACAGAATTTGGCTTGCCCCCACTCTCCCTTGTACTGTGTTTCGTTTAAAGGCTGCTGTGACCCTGTGGGTTGACCAGTGACTTGGGCAAAAGAAAACTATTCGTTCGCTGTTTGCCCTTTCAGCGTTTTCCTCGGCTGCGGAAACCCGGTTTTCCTATTATTATACTTGAACTTTTTTTGGAGTGTTAGCACAGAGCGCTAAACCCCGGCCGGCTCCAGCAGCAGCTGAGGCGAACAAAGCCGCAGTGTTTGGGCCATGCTGGGGCGGGAGTGGTGGGCGAGTTCAAGGAATTGCAAATAAATATATTTTATGACCACCCATCAACAAACTACGTGCCACCGTGGCAGCCCCTGGTAGCCGGGTTGTGTTTGCTGCTTGGCTAGGGCGGGGGGGGGGCTGGGAGGGAGGCGACAGGAGACGGGGAGCGAGCAGCGAGCCCCAGGCCTGAACTTTCACCTCTCGAACCCGGGCCCTGCCCATTGGCTGCGGCCGAGGGCGTCCTCCGAGGGCATGGCTCCTAGCAGGACCTGCTCTTCTCAACTCACTGGACGTCTGCTGTGTGGGAAGGGTTGGTGGCCCCGGGCGTGGCAGCAGGCGCAAAGGAGATCAAGAGGCAGAAGTTAGGCGGGGGCTCCTGGGGACTGTGGGCTCAGCCCGGCTTAGAAAGACGCTTGGGAAGGGTAGGCGCCCAATTTGTAAAGATGTGCTCCCTCCAACTGAGATACCCTTTTGCACCTCCTGGCGCTTGACTGTTTGCACTCGCCGGAAAGAAACGTCAGAGACTGCGAATTTCACCAAAATGTGTCTTTGTGTACATAAAAGTGAAAGGCTAACTAAACCTGTTCCTCTCCAAGTCTTGAGAACTGAATCCTCTTTTTCCTCGTTGGGAACTTGAACTTATCTTGCAAGTGGTCCAAGGTCCTTTATAATAAGCCTTTCCCGCTCACTTCCTCAGGACACCTGGTGAGAGAGGGAAGTACATGGGGTCGCTGTATGCGGGGGCGGAATAAGGAAAACAAGTGAGAATCTGTAGACCTTTTGACTATTCTGTTACCTTTAATCACAAACCCCTGGGAAAGGTACAACCTCCGCTTTCCAAGGGTCTCGGCACCGTTTGCTCTTCTCTTTTTCAAAACAGTTTCGGGTTAATTCAGAGTCCGTTTTTATTTAGGTTTGCTAGCGAAGCATACACGCAGATTACTTGACATAAAAGTATTCCCACCTTTCCGAAGGGCGTGGAAGGACCATTTGGGTCTGGCGTGTTCCTATGTTAATGAATACTTCTCCCTCCTGTCTCCGACACGCACCCACCTTTAAAAAGATTCGGATTATTTGTCCAGTGTTCTGCCTGCGTTTCGAAAAAGACGATTTTAAAAAAGAGAACACTGTAAGCAGAGCACTTAAGGACTGCCTGGAGTTTAAAGGCTCAGGGAAAGAACCGCAATGCCAAAGCCAAACTCTGCCTCCTTCCTCGTCCCCCTCGTAGGGGCCGTCTTCCCAGGACCAGCCCCGTGGCTTATTGACTTAATTGGTTTCTAGAAAATCTGACGGCGTGTTTACAAATGTGGGTGCCAGGGCTGCTTCCTCCCCGGGAGAACTGTGGGTTCTGAAGGGCAGAGTCGGTGCCAAGTGTGGGTGTGAGCTCGCGCCTGCCCCTCTGAGAAAGGGCGCGCTGCTCTTTGAGGACAGAGAAGACTCGGAGGCTAAGAAGTTGGAGCAGCTGGCTCACCCGACTCCTCGGTCCCCAGCACCCCCTCTCTAGCCACCGGAGACGTTAAAGTTGGCTGTTCCTTCTCCGGGGAGGAGGGAGCGCTGGGAAGAAGCCCAGCGTCAGGCAGCGTTCACCAGGGCCTCTCGGCCGCAGCTATTTGGAGGAAAGTTTCAGTGCCTTTCGGAACGCCACGCTTTGACACCGACTTACGAGCAGAGCAGGGGGCCCTGGCGGCGGCGCGCCGTGAACACGGCCCGCGGCGGGAGGGAGGGGCTGGCGACAAACGGCCGGGAGGGACCGTGGGCCGGGGGCTGGGGCGGGGGAGCTCCGAGGAAAACCCTCACCCCTCCGACTGGGGTCACGCATCCTCTCCAGGGCCTGCCTTGCCCTCCCTTGGCCTTTCCTCTGTCGTCCCCCTCGGTCGTGCGCGGGCCAGCCAGCCAGGTCACACCCCGCGGACAGGAAGGGACCCGAGCACCGGTGGCCGGGCCCGCGCATCTCCACGCCGGCGCTTCGGCTTTGAAGTGCGCCCAGAGCGGGCTCTGGCTGTTTCTCCTTTCATTCCGGTTACTTTTGCCCCCCCCCCCCCCCCCCCATCACCGATAGGGCCTGTCGCGAAAGCCTAGGGTCCTAAAAGTCCCACCCTAGCTGTCCCTTCCTTCCAAATCCTGCCCAGGTGACCCGGACTCTGCGACCAAGAGGAAGCCCCAGAACTCCTGGGCCCAAGTGAGCCAGGAGCCCCGACAACAATGAAGAGTGAGGAAGACACTCGGCCTCGCTCCACCCCAGGCCGCAGAGGCGCGCGCCGGGAACGGAAAGGCCAATCAGCGTTTTAACGCTCGCGTGGGTCCCCCTTTCTGACTGCCATGTACTTTAACTCCCTGCCACCGAGGGCTCTGGATCCCTTCGAGGCTTTCTGCACTTCACGTGGAATCCCCTCCTTCATTTGCCAGCAGCTCTGTCTGCTGAGAGGACGTACTTCTGGGACTGCCAAGAAGCAGCAGACACAACTCGGCTTTGCCAATACAGCATACGGTTTTGTTCTCGCCTCCCTCCCCACCCCCTCCCCTGACTCGCCGTCTGGGGCGAGCGGGAGGAGGCGGAGTCGGAGGTGGGGAGCAGGGTGGGGGTGGGGGCGACCGGGCGCAGAACAAACAAGTTTTCGGCGACTTGTTTACATAGCAGGTGGACCTGACGTCAGCCAGGAGGCTCCTCGGCAAATCCCAACTCCGGGCCGCCCCGCGTTTCCCCCTCCCCTGAAGAAGTTGCTGGGCGGGGGAAAGGTGGAGGGGTCGAGACAGGCCCCCTAACCGGCGGGTTCCAAACCACTTTTGGGATCAACAACAAGGACAATTACAACGTAAAGTAAAAACAAAACAAACAAGTGGCCCGGCAGCACTTCAGAGTCCTCCGGGGCGTCCCTTCCCCCACGCCCCCTCGGCGGAGAGGCGGCTCCGCTCGCAGTGTGTGTACAGTTTGCATTGCCAACAACACGCGCGCGCGGCCGGGAGCGCGCGCCCGCCAGCGCACACTCACACACACAGACACACACACATACAGACACGCACACACACAGATCCGGGTGGGGGGAGCGGTAGCGCGAAACAGCGCGAGCCTCCGAGAAAGCGCGAGACACGCCGGCGCGTGCAGCTCCGCGGCCGCCGCTTCGCCCCGGCTCGAGCCCCACGCCGCCCGCAGCCCGCCCGCGAGCGCCCGCCCGGGTTATTTATGCGGCGGCCGCGTCCGCCCGCAGCGGCTTCCTCCAGCCCCCCCCTCCGGCGCGCTACCCACTCGCGCAGCAGCTGCCAGGACTCGCGCGTGGGTGTGTTGTTTGGGGGCTTCTGCCTCGGCGCGGCGGGTGCCACCTCCCGGGACGCTGCCCACGGCGTCCGCGGTCGCGGTAAGTTTCTTCGCCACCAGTCTGGCGCGCTGCACCTCCGCACCCCACCCCGTCCCAGCCACCTCCACGCCGGGCCAAGCTGCCACTTTTCTCTGCTCCGCGCTTTTCCCGCGGCGGCAGCAAAGTTTCGCCCCAGCCGCAGCGCTCCGCGCGGCGGGGCGAGCGTGACATGTGTCAAATTTCGTCTCGGTGTCGGGGTCGCCTTCCCGACCCAGCATCACCACTTGTTGTGCTTTATCGTTTTGCTTTGTCGTGGGGGTAAGGGGAGTCGACGGAGGGGAGGTTTGCTGTTGACTCACGGAGGATTTTTAGTTTTGAATATGTAACATGTTGCCTGGCCCGGAGAGACCGCGGCTGGAGGAAAATGTGTGTCGAAACACCAGATGTGTGTTTGTTTACTCTTGTTTTTGTTTTTTGTTTCTTTTCATGGGTAGTTGTCTTTTCCTCATCCTCCCTTCCCCCTCCCCTGGGAGGAGAAACAGTAGTAAAAACATCTGGCGGTTCAAGCACACTTTATTGATCCAGCCGCCGGCCTTCTTTCACTCAGTGGGGCAAGTGCACACTGCTGTCCCTAAGTTGGGCACTTCAGCGCTCCTCGCACAAGTACTCCTCTGGGAACCCAGAGAAGGAGAGGGGACTCTCCTGCTTCAGGAGTCCAAACTCCTGGTCTCTAGTGACGCTTCGGGATAACCGTGATCTCCACTGCTGCCCTGGCCACCGCTCAGCACGACCCGCCTGGCCCGGGGTCTGTCACGGTCTCACTTGGACTCCGCTTTGGAAAGGTCTCCGCGCTCCCTGGGTGGGTCTGGGGGAAATAGCGCCTCACCCTCTCGGAGAGGGCATGTGGGAGGAGCGCATACACATATGGGGGACAGGAAGGGCTTCTCCGGTGGTGGTTACCTGTAAGTCTGCGGTGGTCCGGCGAGCGGAGGGCGGGCGCGCGGAGCGAGGTCCCGAGCCCCTTAGCGCCCGGGGCGGCTCCTGTGCGGCCGCGGCCGGACCTACTCGGTGGCCGCGCGCGCCGCCTGCGCGTCTCGCGCGCACCTCGGCCCGCCCGGAAGGCCCGAACGCGCCCCCCATACCCTGGTGTTTACCTCGGTGTGGACCCTCACTTATCTCGGTGTTCGGGCCTCCCTAGCGTAAAGAGGAAAAGTTGTCCTACTGTCCCCAGACTCTCAGAGCTCTTAGGTAAGTCTCTCAGGGCACCTGGCGCTTGGGTGACACTTTGATGAGAAGGAGCATGAGGAAAAGGCGTGCGAGGCTGGGACGTTGAAAGCAGAACCAGCGAGCCTTTGGCCTCGGGATGAGTAGAGAGAGGCCAAACTGGGCGCTGCTTGGGCGGGGGGTGGGGTGGGGTGGGGTGTCCTGAGATTCTAGAATCCCCAAGGAACTGGACCCATCTGTGTATTTGTTTATTCAGCTTTTTAACCAGCAAATTCAACCACTTAATGGACAGCTGCTATCCGTAACGCTCGGAATCCCGACCCCCCTGCTCTCACCAGGAGCTGAAATCCAGTTTCTGGATCTTGAGGATTATTCCTCGAGTACTCTCTGCTCCCAAGTGGGCAAGCGTTGTCAGGTGGGGTACCAGAAGTTCTCAGAAGGGGCTGGAGGGAGACAGGGCGCGAAAGACCTGTGGGAGTGTGTAAGGTGTGTACATATGGAGTCGTCATCGATTCAGACGTGCTTAAAGAGCTACCTCCCAACATGCCCAGAGTCGTCTTGGGAGAATCATTAAGTAGTAGCAGGTAAGCCCAAGGGAGAAAGTGACGCCCTGGTGTTAAGTAGCTAAAGTGGACGTTTTCCAACTGGAAGTATTTGCAGAGATTTTCTTTTAGAAAACAAAAGTTTGCCTGGAAGGCACATCTTTGCACGCTTCCTAACTCGGATAGTTTGGTTAAAAGGTGTGGAGACAGGAGGGGTGTGCTGAATAGCAAGTCTGTGTTAGAGGTCAAAACTGAAGTAAAGATAAGCTTTCATCCATTTCCATCTTCAAGTTTGCATTGTGCCATACCTTGGGAATGTTTTATGTTGTCAAGGGGCCTGTTGATCTTTTCTGTCACTATGAGTTATGGATAAGTATATTCTCAGTGTACTGGAATTTTAAAATCTAGTGTTTGTTTAATGTTGTTAAAACACAATTCACAATTTTGATTTATTTTATCCACATTAATAGAGTGGGTATAAAGTTATATACATAGTCATTAGGATCATAAAATTTCATATCAGCTTTAGAGCTTTCTAAGTCCTTTCCCCCCTCCTCTCCCTTCTTCCTATTTTTCATTACTTAATTAGACCCATGTTCAGTAGTAGCCTTGTTCAGTACTTTCATAGAAAACCCAGTATTTCATTGCTATCTGAATTTGAGTGAAAAAATGTGATTAAGTTACTAACTTTTAAAGAAGAGACTGCAAACATGATGATATGTGCCTGTAGGTATGTGAAAGAAGAGGACACAATTTAAAAAGATCATCCTAAAGTTCCCTTTTAAGTAAAAAAAGAAAAAAAAATTAAAGGATTTTTACATTTGACTTAAATATGAGTACAATAAATACTCAAAACTTATTAAAATGTTAACATTATTCTTCTGTATCTTGGACTCAGTAGAGCCATCAAAGGAAAAATATATAAATCACAATTATGAACAGTATAACACTTCTTAAATATTGCCCAACTTATGTTTTTGGATATTTTCATAGAATTGATAGTCTAGAATGAAAAGAGACCTTTTATTATGATATGAATAGATTCTTGAAATGGTTGTATGTGAGTAAACTCATTGAAATTTTAGTTAACTATCCTATTGATAGTGCTATGGTTTTCCTTAAAAAATAAAATAAACCTTTGTAATTTTCTAAAAATCTATAATATGGAGCAAATAGTTGTAGCACACCATAGAAGTAAGAAAAAGCTGAATGTTTTATATACAGATAAGCTATAGTGAGAAGTTATACTCCCTTTCTACAAGCAAAATTAAAAAAAAAGTTCTCTTTGCACTGCGATTAGAATGATACTTTATGAAAACATATGAAAATAATCGCATGGTTTGATTGGGATTGATAGGGCATGGTTTGATTGGGATTGATAGGGCATATACCAGCATAATGAAAATAGGAAGATAAATTTACCACACATTTTAATTCCAATAGATGATGTGAAGAATACAGACTTACTACGTAAAAGGGATATTTATGATTTTTTTTAAAAAAAGCATTTATAGCTGGATCTGTAGCCTACCTCTATTTCTGTGTTGACAGTTCATGTTAAACCAACTATTAGTTATGATAGTGACTGAAAATTGAATGGTGAACATGGCCATGTATAATACTGTTTTTCTTTAACTTTGATAGTTAGTACTCTCATTGACAAATGAATGAACTCAAAAATGTTCTAACCAGTGCCAAAGTCCACATTACCCTTTAATAAAAGAAAGCCTACTTCTTAAATTAGGCCCAATAAGATCTTAATATTTGCATAGATTTTGAACACAACCTTATGTATGTAGTCCTTGATTCAGAGTTCTAATAAACTTGTACAAATTCAACCCAGAAAGACTGCTATTTATATTGTCAAGGATTCTGTGATGGTAATTCAGGGGTTTTTAACTTTTAAAAAGCATGTTTCAGTGTTTGTGGTCTGCAGATAATCTAATGCTTAATTTGGATTTTATGAGCTGCAGTTTACTTTAGTTCTGTTCCTTTTTCAGGTGATGTAAAATTTTTCTAAGGTCCAACTATTGATCTCTTCATATATTTCACCTAAAGTCACTTATCACTTCTATAATCTTTATTAGGTAAAATATATTAATTCTTAAGGTTATGATTATTTTTTTAATGAGTCCTATCATGTTATTTCTGTTACTTTCTTATTAAGGAGTTATTCCGGATTTCTGGCTTCTTCATTTGTTTTCCAGAATTTCAAATTGGACCCCTTACTTATTTTTTTCCCCTTATATCTTAACTAAACATAGTTAGGAGGGCTGTCTAAAAATACAATTTTAAATTTTTTAGCCCAGTATTGACAATGTGAAAATTCATTATTAAATTACACAAATAATTATATCATAGGATGTTCTTTCTTTAAGAATATTCTTTCCTTGTAGACATTCTTATTTGTTAAAATAAATCTTTCTTTCACTGGTTTATATCACATTACCTCTGATGTATTTTTGTATGTATCCTTTTGCTTTACCCAGTGTGTTGGTACATCCCCATCCCCAATTTTTTAGATGAAATGAACAAATAGAAAAAGTAAATAGTTCTGGTGAGTGTAAAGAGATACTATACTAAGCGGTTAATGTTAAAATATCGAGATGCTGGGAAATGATCTTTAAGAATACTTGGATTTATTATGTTGAAACACTGTTAATACTAAAGAAACTAAACCTGTATGTATGTTACATATTTTCAGTGGTAATATTCATTAAAGTTTTTTTTCCCTTTAAATAGTTGCTTTGGCATTTTGCTCTTTCCTCAAGTGTGCTATGAAATATTTTGGCTTAATTATTTTTAGGAACATAATCTCAATTTTATAACTGGAGTTATTAGGAATTTGTGTTTATATAGATATTTGCCTACCAGCCAACCTAACGAGAGTATATCTATGTTCTAAAATGAGGTATATGGGCATTGCTCTTATTTTATTTTAAAAACATCTATTTTGATGATTGGTAGTGCTGATTTACTTTTCTATTTTGTAGTTCTGAACTTTGTTTACTCTCTAAATGACTCGTACATGTTTATTTTTTTCCAACTTGGCCATGTGTGATATGAATTCTAAAGTTATCTTAGTTATCTATAATTTTAGTAAAGATGCGCCTTCTTCATAAATCATATATGGGGGCCCAGATTAAGCCTTTTGAATTCCTTGATATTTAAAATGTATGTTCTTGGACCTGTACAAAACTAGGGCTTAAACTGAACTTTCCTACTAGTTGTGTTCTTCTGTTCCTACTGCACACCAAGAAGTCTAGAACATACCTTCCCTTTATGATGATAAATATATGGAACTGATGCCTTCATTTCTTTTTTTTTTTTGGTGGCAAATTATTTTCATTAGCAAGAGTGAGTAAAATTTAAATGTTGAAAAAGCACATTGCTGTGAAGCACATGAATTCCCAGGAGTTTAAAAGCTCTTAGCATTTTTAGTTTATTAATGATCTTCAATTTCCTTCGATATCTGTCTTGGAAGACTTAAAACACACTTTTGTGGAAGATAATGTTGATTTAAAATTTGTTTAAGTTTTTAGCCTTTCTTTTTAAAGATTTTTCTAATGTAATCTAAACGAGTATAGCACTGGAATGTTGTTTCTTTCAGAAAGCAGGTTAAAATTAATGAATTCCCCAATCAAAGAAAGCTACTAGGAAGGACTTAAATTTTTCTGGTATTCTGTTTTTCTCTTCTTTCTTCTCAACATTTATGTTTATTTGATGACATATTCTTTGATGATTTTCTTTATCATTTTAATTTTGTATCACTTCAGTATACACTTTGGTGTACATGCACAACTATAGCTATCATTTTGCAACTTTTCTCAACATTAAGAAACAAACTTTCTTAAAGTGTATTTTAGAGAGTGGGGAAAAAAAAACCAGTAGTAGACTTATTTTGGAGACAGCATTTATAAAATTTCTCCTGGCAGATAGTGAGGAGAAACTTATAGTACACTAATCCAAATATTCCTAACATCTTAGCATATGTAGACTGTCATAAAATCATCTCATTTAAAAAAAAATCCTCAACATCTAAGAATTATTCTTCACTATTACTTCACCCAAATTTATGTTCCAGGATTTGGTTGATCTGTATCTGTATGCCTGTAACTAACTCTTCATTTCCTTTGTCTTCATTTCTTTCCTCTTTTAGAGCCTGCTTTTAGTTCAGTTAAAGAGAGAGAGACAGAGACAGAGACAGAGATAGACCACTGCTACCTATCTGGTCAGATACACCATAATCTCCTACCTGAATTGTTGTAATAGCTTCTTAATGGATTTCCCTTTTTCCCCTTCAGGCCACAGTTTATTCTCTACACAGCAGAGTGATCTTTTAAAAATAAGTTTGATTATGTTACTCTTGTATAAATCTTCCAACAGCTTCTTAGTCTCTCAGAATGAAAAAACAAAGACCTTGTATGGTCTTACAGATTTTTTCTTTTATTAAGTCTCCTGTGGACACCCTAGACTCGTTGATATTCTTCCAGACAGGATGAACTATTTCCACCTTAAAGCTTTTCTCTCTGTTCTCTCTAAAATGCTCTATCCTGAGGTATCTTTGTTATCTTCAGGTGTCAGTTCAAATGTATTCTTACAAGAGAAGTCTTTGACTGTCCTATGTATAATAACAAATACTCATTGATCACACTCCATTAACTTTACCATATTTTATTTCTTTCAGTAGCACTACCATCAACTGATTTATTTTTCTCTCTCTAGTTTTTTTTTGCCGTAGAGCACATGCACTCACATGGCCTTGCTGGAGAGAGCGGATCACCCCCAGGAGGATGCCATGCCACCAGGCCCCTCCTCCATGTTCCTTCTGGGATTCTGGGTACACATGCACATGCACCCAGCATGTCTCTCAGATCCCATGGTCTAGGACTCCAACCATAGAATCCAGTGCCCCAACCACCATGCCACCTACTAGCCTATAAACTGGTATTTTAAAGGTTGTTTATGTATGATTTGTTCACTCAGTGAAACTGCACATTCTGTGGAGCCAGGGATTTTGTTTCGTTTACTGCTCTCAGTGCTTAGAACAGTGTCTGGTTGGGACCAGCAGTTAGCGTAATGGCTATGTTGCTGGACTCCCAGGTAGTCGACCGCGGTTTGGGTCCCGGACCCGGTGACTTAAATCTCATGCCGGGCATGTGTGCATGCGTGCCCAAGATCCCAAGAGGAGAATGGAGGAGAAGGGATTGCGGCCATCCCCCCTGGGGGGTGATTTCCTGCTTTCTGTCTCTCTGTCTTTCTCTGTCTGTCTGGCAAGTGCATGCGCCCTATAGCAAAAACCTCTCAAAAACAAACAAACAAACAAACAAACAAAAAAACCAAAAAACAGTGTCTGGTGTTTGGTAGGAGCTCCATAAGTAAAAGTTCAGTGAAGTAATGAATAGCTCACTGAAGGCCCAAGAAGTCACTTCCGTGCATATCATTACATTTTTTTTTCAATCAAAGTTCCTTTTTACATTTTTTATCCTACACTCACTTTATACTGTTGCACTTTTTGAAAACCCATTCACAGTTTTTTTGGCAAAGTCATGGCTCTCATTTCTGGTAGGTGTGCTTCAAGTTCAATTCTGTATGTCTCCTTTTTGTTTTTGATTTGAGAAATAATATTACCTTTAACTTTTCATTGTTGTGAGTGGGTATTCCTGGTTTTGGACAACAAACTCTCAGTGGTTGAGAGCTTCAATGTAATAATGTTTAGTACAAATTAAATACATTTACTCCTATAGCACATCATTATTTCTTAATATGAATAACAAAAGTTCTTTATATAAATGTTTCTAATGGATATGCTATGGATATTCTGAAATTGTGGGGAGAGGTGGAGGGCAATTTGTCAAATCATAGTCTTTTCTGGGGTTCATAACCACATTAAGATAGCTGGGCTTCTTTTCGTTGGAAAACACTATAAGTTTATAAATTCTTGTCTTTTATTTTTTCTTTTTTGAGAGGTTTTTGCTATACAGTGCATGTGCTTGCCAGAAAGAGAGTCAGAAAGCGAGAAATCACACCCCAGGGGGGATGGCCACACTGCAGTCTCTTCTCCACTCTCCTCTTGGGATTTTGGGGCACACATACACACGCGCCCGGCATGAGTTTAAGCCACTGGGTCTGGGAATTGAACTGTGGTCAGCTACATGGGAGTTCAGTGACATAGCCATTATGCCAACTGCTGGTCTCTCTTTTCTTTCTTTCAGTATATGTCTTTAAACATATAACTGATGCAAAAAAAAATTTGATGAGAAATCCATCTCTTTATATTTAAAATTCCACTCTTTAAAATTTTTTTTTTTTTATAAAACAGTTTTTGCCATAGGGAGTGTACACTCTCCAGAGAGGGAAATAAAAAGAGGGATACTCAGAAATCACCCACCAGGGGATGAACCTGCCCCAATTCCTTCTCCTCTATTCTCCTCCTGGGATTCTGGGCATGTGCATGTGCATGCACACACACACACACACACACACGCCTGGTGTGATTTTCAAACCACCAGGTCTGGGACTTGAACTGTGGTCAGCTAAGTAGGAGTCCAGCACCTTAAGCACCTTAGATACTAAGGCATGGCCGAGTGATACAATTCTCCACATGACATCACAGCTATTTTCTTACAAGCATAGTGCCCTATAGATCTCTCTCACATACCATGTTCATAGTTATACCTACACTGATTTGTTCAGAAATTGTTTTCTAAATATCTTGAGCATGGAGAAGAATCTGTAATCTTATCTAGTGATGATGAAGAAGGTCTCTCTTCTTAGCCTACTTCATCTCATTTTTCTCTTTTCCTCTTTCTAACTCTATAATGAAAATGATCCTGATATTTTAATGGCACCAGTGCTGTGTGACTTTCGGAAAACTCTGAAGCAAGGAAATTATTATTATTATTATTATTATTATTAAATTTTGCCAGAGGTTATATGCACGAGAGTGAGAGAGAGCGAGCGAGCGAGCATACCTGTGGAGTATGGCCATGCTGCAATCCCTCCTCCTCCATTTGTTCCTATTTTTGAGATTTTGGACATGAACCCACATGCACTTGGTTCGTTTTTCAAGTAGCTGGATCCAGAACTGAACTGCAGTCAGCCATATAGAATCTAACTACCTTAACCTCCACACCACAGGTTGGCCCAGGAAATTGGGTTTTATACATAACTTATTAGGGTCTTTAACTCTTTCAAAAAAATTAACTCATACCTTCTACTCCCCTCTTCTGCTCTCACATACTAGTGCTCTCTATGTTCCCAGCACCTTTTCTAAGTTCCAGTGTATTTCCCTTCCTTGTTGTGAGTAGGAAATTTTGTAATAGAGGACTTTTCTGATAACAATAATACATATTAGAATGACAGTGAAGGTGAATGGTTCAGAAAGATATTAATTATTATCTCAGCAGAATACCCATCTTATCCACGTTAAATGCCAGGAAACCTGCTTTCTGGTACTATGTCTGTCTACAACTACTGTATGATATTATGTAAGTCATTTTCTTCAAGATTAAAAAGATATTGTATTCATTTCAGATAATTTTCAACTAAAACATTTTATGGAGTAACATGAAATCAAGTTTGATGTTATCTCTTTACTACCCCATAAATACACACATACAAATGAAGCAAGAAAGGATACTTCCTAAAGTAAAAATAATTTAAAAAATTACCATAATTAATTTACTGGTAAAGCTCAAGAGATTAGTTAAAATGTAAGAATTTCTCTTTTTCTATTGTTTTTAAGTTTATTTACTTATTTCTGCAGAGAGAGAGAGAAATTTTCAACAGGATCTTCATACCACAATCCAACCCCATCCTCAGTCAGCGAAGATCACAGACATACTAAGGGAAACCTTAGCATTTGAACTTGTGACCTTCCTACATGGCCTCAGCATTGCAGTGTGTTGTGTTATTGCAGCGCCACTCAGCTGGCCATCTCTTCTCCCCCAGGTGTCTTATCCAATTGGGTCTTTTCAGATCACTCTCAGTCAGAAACAGAGACTATTTAACGAGAATGCTGACATTAGGAGAGAAGGTAAAGTGTATGTGGAGTTGATCAAATTAAGATTAAGAAACATAAACAGCTGGCATTCTCTTCCCTGAAGCTCATATTATTAATATTTCATAACTACTAATTTATTCACACTTTTGCCCTGGTCTTGTGGTCATTCATATCTCAAGCTTTTGGTGGCACACCAACCCAGGAGTAAAGTGTGAAACTGGGTAAGTTGTTTAATGAATTATCTTTTTAAAAGTTAGAACTACCCTTTTTAATGAACATTACACAAAAAGACATACATATTTATAGCCTACATAAACTGTTGGCCACCACATGGGCCAGTTTATGCATTGTGCTATATTAAAAAGAAACACTATTTCAACTACAGAAATATTATCTTTGCTGTAGTTGGTTTAAAGGTAACGCCACAGGAGTGCATCAGCTAAGTTTTATCCCACATCTCTTGAGACATCTTTCTTATTTCCTTAGGAACAGGCAAAAAATTTTTAGAGTCTCAGGTAGTGCTCTGCTGCACTGATCCCCAGTCATGAAATGTGTGCAGTCATGTCAAGTATACACACTGCATGAAGTGTAAGTTTCATGCAAAATGTGACCACTTGAGGCTGGCAGGTGGCATGGTGGTTAAGGCACTGGACTCCCACATGACCTATTGCAGTTCAAGTCCCAGACCTGGTGGCTTGCAAATCACATCTGGTATATGTGCTTGTGTGCCCAAAATCTCAGGAGGAGAATGGAGGAGGAGGGGTGCAGCATGGCCATCCCCCCTGAGGGGTGATTTCTCACTCCCCCCCCTTTACTCTCTTTCTCTCTCTCTCTCTGTTGGTGAGTGTACGTGTTCTGTGACAAAAAACCTAAAAAAACCCTCCAAAACAAAAACCCCTCTTTTCTCATTTTGGCTGTTTTCCTTGTCACAATCAGTCCTATGTAGGTTCAGCACAACCATGGAGAGCAGCAACATTCTTATTCTCAGAATGTGGAAAATAGTATGTTGTGGTAGATTTTAGCAGTGATGTAAGTTTGCAAATATTTATATTTCAGTACATTTTTACTTTGTTATAGAGAATGTATATTTCTTTAAAATAAAATTCACTTGACAATCTGGCTTTTATGTCATTGCAGACAAAATGATTTTAAAAGTCTGTTTTCCTGATCAGTTTGTAATATTCTTTTACTTCCAGAAAAGTTTGGTTTTAATTGCCATTTTATTGCTTCTAACTTTGTTCCTTTGTAATTTTCAGTAATGTCTAGCTACCCCTAGTCCTGTATGTCTATGCTCAAACTATTCTACAAACAGAAAAAACATGATGCAATTTGTTAGTTTTAATTGGTATTATGATATCAATCTGTTCTCGTTGACATCCTCTTTTGGGTCTTGAAAACATCTTTTTCCCGTTGGGCTGAAACAATGCCAAATCCTAAAATATGATTAAGTGCAGAAGAAAGATCATTGTAAGTTTTACTTTATTTGGGTAAACAAGTTATTTTTCTGGCTATGTACTAGCAAATTTTAAGTACAAATGTATAATAATAGACTATATGGTAGCAAAATATGGAATACATAAATAAGAGTAATGCATTGCCTAATGATGGAGATATGTTCTGAGAAATGTTCAGTTATCAGTTTCATCATTCTGCAAACTTAAAAGCATGACTTACACAAACCTGGACAGTATAGCATACTACATACCTGGGCTGTATGGTATAGCCTATTATAATCTCATGGACACACCCTCAATACATAATCTGTTGTTTTCTGAATCAAGGCTCATTACTGTAATTTAGAAATTTAATGTTTATTTTCTTATACCTGGAATTACATGTTTTATGGGAGGATATTTTAAAATTAGAATATTAATGAATAGTCTTTTTACATGTTAACTATTTATGAAAGAGTGAAAATATAGCTAAATTTTTATAAAAAGCAAATTGATTACACATTTGATATTTCATTTTAAAATAATGTAATTACTACAATATAGTAACTGATTATTGTAGAAATGATCCTGATAACTTTCTTTCAAATTATTTACTTTTATTGTAGTTTATTAATTATACAAATCATGTTTTAACTACTCATCTATACAATGATTTTTAAAGCTATTTCATATCCTTTTTAATTAAACTTTATTTATATAACTCTGGCTATAAATGTTATATTTTGACAAACATACTGTTGTATCCTCAGCACCACAACTAAAATGTAGAAAAGTCCCATCATTTCCCCGCCTCCCTCCAATTCCTCTGTGTACTTTGCAGTCAACCCCTTTTTTCCTCTCTTCAGCCCATGGTAACCACTAATCTATTTTCTGTCTCTACAGTTCTGTTTTTTTTTTTTTTTCTGTTATATAAGTAAAATGAAAGAGTGTATAGCCTTTAAGGTGAGTCATCTTTCCCTTAGAATAATGTATTTGATATTTATCTATATTATTATATTTATCATATTTGCTTTGTAAGCGTATAGTTGCTGCTGCTTGTTATAATTTCATAGGAGTTCAGAATTCTCTTATTTGTTATTCAAGTGAGTTTTTATACATCTTGAAATCGTATTTCAGTTTATAAAGAATTGCTTGTCTTTTTAACACTTTTTAACACTATATTATTATATTTATCATTTTTGCTTTGTAAGCGTATAGTTGCTGCTGCTTGTTATAATTTCATAGGAGTTCAGAATTCTCTTATTTGTTATTCAAGTGAGTTTTTATACATCTTGAAATCGTATTTCAGTTTATAAAGAATTGCTTGTCTTTTTAACACAGTAAGAGACTACTGGTTAATAATTTCAGACTTAATCTTGGTGTCTTTAACATGGTTCTGTACTCCCTTTCCATACCTGTTTCCACCCCCTGTCTCTCGCTCTCATTCTCCTGCTTGGTTTCTTTTTAGCCACAGGTGGTTTTCATTTATGCCTTTGTGTTCCTTATTATCTGCTTGACTGATTGAAAGATGTTAAGACCTTTTCAGTTAGCTAGTTCTTTTTTTTTAATTTTATACATTCAATCATTGTATATCATCACTACTTGGAAAATGAATTTTCCCATATAAAAACACTACACACTAGTCCAGTTAAAAATATTATCAAACATGTTAGCTTGTGGATTTTTTTTTGTTTTTTTGTTTGTTTGTTTGTTTTTGAGAGATTTTTTGCTGTAGGGCACATGTGCTTGCTGGAGAGGCAGAGAGATGAAATCAAGAAATCACCCCCCATCGGGGATGGCTATGACACAATCCCTTCTCTTCCACTATCCTCTTGGGATTTGGGGCATGGATGCACACATGCCTGGCGCTAGTTTTAAGTCACCAGGTCTGGGACTCAAACCATGGTCGACTATATGGGAGCCTGGTGATGTAATCATTATGCCATCTGCTGATCCCATGTTAGCTAGTTCTTAGAGAAGAAAGAAGCTTATTATCAATTGTTTAATAATGGCCATTTATTCATGTGTTTACATCTCAGTCACAACTTATTTAAATCACTTATTCTTTTAAATAAATTATAAAATAATCTATTTCTCAATCATTGCCAATTTCTGTAAGTTACAAAATAACTAAGGAGGATCCAAGAATCTTAGAGTTGTAAAGTACTTTTGAAATCGTAAAATTTTCTGATCTCCCTTCCAAACCAGATGGGAGGTGGGGCTAAGGATTGTTATCCAGGAGCCCCTGTCAAATTGCTTATGGGCTGCAGTTGAAAATGGAACCACCAGAGAGGTAAATGAAAAATCAACATGGTTTGCCCATTTGATATGAAGGTGCTAGGCTGACTTGGAATAAAAAGCAGAGAGACAAGACAGTAATGAAAATAGACAAGAAGCCTGAAGAAATTGTCTGTGGGCTTGGTTTCTAATGCAAAAGAAATGAGCAGTTTAGAGGCATCTGAGCATGAAGGAGTAAATTCCTAGTGCAGTAGTTCTGGCTGTTATCTTTTGAAAACAAAGTTGAAGGCAGCGTACTTCTTGATTTAATCTTATAACATTTAAAATTATATTCCAGAGCTGTAGTATTCAAAACAGTATAGTCCTGGCATAAAACAGACACTCAGCCTAGTGGAGCAGAGGAGAGAGCACAGAAATTAATCCAAATGGCCATAGTCAACAAATATTTAAAAAGGGCATCAAGAAACACAATAGGGGGAAAGATAATATCTTTTATGGATGGTGCTGGAAAAAGATGGATTTTTCACATGCAAAAGAATGAAACTGGATCCTTTTCATATACCATATACAAAAATCAACTCAAAATGGTTAAAAGACCTAAATATAACAACATGAACTATAAAATTCCTATAAGAGAACATATAAGGAAGGCTCTTAAACATTACACCAAAAGCTTAGCCCACAAAAACAAAATAAATTCGTAGGATGATACACACCAGACTAAAATGCTTTTTCACAGCAAAGGGCATAATCAATAAAATGGTAGTCTGCGGATTAGGAAAAAAAATATTTGCAAATTATATATCAGAAAGGAGTTAATATTAAAAATTTATAAAGAACTCATGCAATTTGATATAAAAAATAGTGACCTGGTTTAAAAATGGGCCTGGGCTAGTTCTCTGTCTGTCTCTCTGTCTCTTACATGTGTGCATGCCCTCTATCTTGAATGAAAAAGAGAAAACAAGGAAAAAAATGGGTGATAGACTTGAATAGACATTTTCCAAAGAAGACATAAAAATATCCAGCAGGCATATAAAAAAAGTATTCAGCATTATTAATCACTAAGGAAATGAAATTTATAACCACTATGAGATACCATCTCATGTCTATTAGGATTCTTGTTATCAAAAAGACAGACGATAACAGATGTTGGTAAGAGCATAGAGAAAAGGGGAGTCTTGTTCACTTTTGGTGGGAGTATAGCCATTACGAAAAACAATAGGGAAATTTCTTAATAAATTAAAAATAGAACTACCAAATGACCTGGCAGTTTCTCTTCCAGTCATATACCCTCCCCCCAAAAAGAAATCACCACCTCATAAAGTTATCTGCACTCTCATATTCATTGCAGTGTTATTAATAGCAATATATGAAAACAATCTAAGTGTCATTTGATTAAAGAAAACATAAATTGTAATAGAATATTTTTCTTTCCTAAAAAAGAGTAAGATCTTGCCATTCGCCACAGTGTGGATGAGCTTATAGAACATTATGCTAAGTAAAGTAAGCCAAGCACAGAAAGAAAGATATTGCATGATTTCACTTATATGTGTGATCTTATTTTTGAAAAATCATATATACAGAGATGGAGAACAGTTGTTACCAGAGATGAGGTAGAGAGGCAGGATAGTATTTGAAATTTGGGGAGGAAATGTAAAGATGTAGGTCAGAGTACACAGAATAGCAGATAGGCATCTAGAGATTAAATATACAACAGGAGAATGATAGCTAATACAATTTTCCTGTATTTGGGATTCATGCAAAATGAATAGATTTTAGTTGCTCTTGCCGAGAAAAATAAAGAAAAAAAAGGTAACTGTGAAAGGATGGGTATATTAATTTTCTTCACTATAGTAGCCTTTTACTATCTATATTTATCCCGTAATATCATTATATATACTTTAAGTGTACCAGTGAAATTTATTTTTTTTAAGTTTTATGAATGGACAACATGGTATTGTTACAGCCAGTGTTTGAAAAATATTTAATTGATGGAAAATTCTTACTTACATTACATAAGAATCAGTCATTGGTTTTACCTCTGCACTTTGTATTTACACAAAGTGAAAATACATAGATAACTTTTTAGATATCTGAAGAGTTTTCATCTCCAATAATTTTTTTCTTTCTCAGGCTAAATAAGTCAAGTTTAATCATTTATTCTTACTAAACATTCATATTTTCCAATACCCCTATTTGTGGAAGTTTACCTTTACAGTGATTTATCCAGAATTAATCACAGTACCATGTGTGGCCTGACCAACATGGAATACATTGAAAATTTATCTCACTTTTTTCATTACCTACTAGCAGATTCATTTTTTGGACATACTACATTTTTAATGGAATGGTAATTCATTTTATATAAATTGCAATTGATATTACAGCATCATTCACAATAGCTCAGACATGGAATCAACATAAGTGCCCAGTAAATTGATGACTAAATTAAGCTAATGTGGCACATATACACAGTGAAATACTACTCAACCATAAAAACCAGCAAGATTCAGTCATTTGATACAAAGTGGATGAAATCTAGAAGATTCAATGCTAAGAGAAATAAGCTAGATTTTGGAAGACAAACACTGTTATGTCTCCACTTAGTATATACTGAATATCTGCACCCCATGGCAGAAATGGAAAGATTTGAAGACGTAGAAATAGAACAACTGTAGAAATTAGAGACTGCATGGTTGGGAGGGGGTTGGGGAAAAAGGGTTTAATAGCCACAGGAATGCATGTAGACAGGGTAAATGGATTGTCAGATAGCATTCCACAATAGAAAGGATATTGCTAATATTATCTATACATATATATATATATATATATACACATGTACATATATATGTATATGTATAGATTTCAAAAAAGAAAGAAAACTGGTAGAGCAGAAATTGAAGGTATATATCATAATGTGGTATTATGATGAATATTGTAAAGTTCTTGATTTTATTATTGCACATTGCATGCATGCTTTGAATATCTATAATATACTCCAGAAAAATGTACAATTAAATGCAAATAACAAATTATAAAAATTTAAAAGACTGAATATAAAATACATACATGAATAATTTATTTTTAAAATATGGTTTGTATCTCTGTCAATTTTGTGGATTTTTATTATGTTAGTTAGCATTTCAGTATTTTTAAGAAATCCTGATTCTTCTATCTGTATAGACTATTGTGTGTTCCATAATTTTGATAAATATATTTTATAGCTCTATTCAATTTTTTTATGAAAATATTCAACAGAACATGGTTACTAATTGGGCCTTTTCCATTTTTAGTGAGGGTGGATTCCTTAATTTTTCATTAAACCTTTATACATGATTGCTCAGATATTGATGCATACTTGAAATTAGTCATAATTATCAGTATAACAATGACTAACATTTATTGAGTAATTAGTTGAAATACGCTTTTTCTCGGCACTTTGTGTATTAATTTATTTTTTCTTTATACAAACCTCATAAGGAGGCTATTATTCCTATTTTACAAATGATAAAGCTTTCTCACACACTGCTAAAAATTGTAAAGGGTCTGAGAATTATCCTACTTGCAAGCCAACAGATTAGCCAGCCACTGTTTTCTTGATACCTGTAGAAGACAAGACATCTGGGTCAGAGACAAAAGACTTCATTACTCACTGCCCCAGCAAGCAGGGTGAGTTTTATGTTTGTTTTGGTTATGCTGTTCTCCAACATAACCAACTTACTAACTTTGTCAGCAAGTCTTACAGATACTTTATAGAGCATCTTGGGTTAATGTTGTTACACACAGTGAACTGCATAACAGATGAAAAGCCCCAAGTTTAGGAAATCCAGTCTTTTATAGTGAACTATAAGCATACCTTCTTATTCTGAAGGGAGATGCTGTCTCTATATTCTTAGGCGTTTGCATTACTAATACCCATGAAAAGATAGTCCAGTACAGGAGTTGCCAGTGCCTCTGCTCGATATATATGAACAAACAGGGGAAAGGAGACCAATGGAAATTTGCCTCACATCCTGAATTTTAACACATTTGTCCAAAGTTATACCAATAATAAGTGGTTTTATGCAAAGTTGACCAGGAGACACTTTCTTCTTTTTTCTTTTTTCATTCTTCTTTTTTTATTTTTCTTTTTGTCCATATATTATACAGCTAAGACATTTTTCTGATCCACTCATTTAGTAAAAATATCAGAAATGGAAACAAGGTTTGGCATGGCTAATTTTTAACAAATCTGTGACTGGTTTTAAAGTATATTTTAAGTGCTCATAAAATTATCTGTTTAATAACTTGTTCTAGAATTTAGTTGGGGAATAGCATCAACCTTATTTGAGGAAATGGAGGAGCATTTGCTCCTCAAATGCATTGTATTTGTTTTCCTTTTGTTTTTAACTCTTTCAAGGTTGTCAGTGATGGTTCTGTCATTTACATGCTTATTTTTGTTTTGTTTTCATTTTTATACGTTGAAAAAAAATTTTTTTTGAGAGGTTTTTGCTATAGGGCGCATGCACTCGTCAGAAAGACAGAGTGAGACAGAGAGATAGAAAGCGAAAAATCACCCCCCAGGGGGATGGCCATGCTGCTGCAGTCCCTTCTCCTCCATTCTCCTCTCAGGATCTTGGGCACACATGCACACGCACCTGGTGTGAGTTCAAGCCACCGGGTACAGGACTGGAACCATAGTCGGCTATATGGGAGTTCAGCGACATAGCCATTGCACTAACTGCTGGGCACTATACGTTGAAATTTTAGTCCATTTGTCTTATCTAACTGGACTTAAGGTGATTCATAGCCCTCCTATTTTTCCTGACCTTTTATTTTCTTATTAATCATGTTTGATTTTCCATTTTAGCTTCAACGTTTTTGTTTTAGTGGAAACCAACTATATTTCAAGAGGTTTTGTTTCATCTTAGCTTTCTGATGATAATATCCCATTGTCACCAAAGAGTAGGCTCATTTCTTTTCCCTCATGCTTAAATAAGATCTTGAAGTGTTTGTAAAAGGTTTTTGTTTTTCATTTGGTAGAGTGTGGTCTGTCTTATCCCATTTTGAATATTTATTGAAGCTCTGAGTCATGTTTCCGTACTATTTCTTACAATGTATGTCATTTCTGAGGTTGATGATCCCTGTATAACTCTTAAATTTCTTTGGAAATTTTATAATATTGTCTTTGTTAGTGTCTTCTGAGGTTTGAAGGTCACAGTTTCACTTTTGATAACTCCTAATTTCTATTGATGAGATAGCCCAAGCCATTTTGTTTTCTTTTTAGTTTCATGGTAAGCTATTGGATTGGCATTCTTTTTTTTTTTTTTTTGGAGAGGTTTTCGCTATAGGGTGCGTGCGCTCGCCAGACAGACAGAGAGAGACATAGAGACAGAAAGCGAGAAATCACCTCCCCAGGGGGGATGGTCACGCCTCAATCCCTTCTCCTCCATTCTCCTCTCGGGATCTTGGGCACGCACACACACGCGCCCGGCGTGAGTTTTAAGCCACTGGGTCCGGGACGCGAACCACGGTTAACTATGTGGGAGTTCAGCGGCATAGCCATTACACTAACTGCTGGTTCCCGGCATTCATTTTTTTTCTGTAATAGGCTAGATAGTAAATGTTATAGGTTTTGTAGATCATAGGTCTCTATCACAATTATTCATCATTGCCGTTGTACTATAAAATTAGCTATAGACAATGCCTAAGGGAATGAGTGTGGCTTTGTTTGTTCCAGTTAGATATATTTATGGATGCTTAAGTTAAAATGTCATATAATTTTCATATTTTACAAAATATTATTCTCTTGATTTTTATTTGACCATTGAAAAATGTAAAAACTATTCTTTTTTACAGACCATTCAAAATCAGGTAGTAGGCCAGTTTTAGCCCATGGAATATACTTTGCTTCTCTCTTTCTCTTTCACATGCACACACACGTGTGCACTCACACAGTTGTTTTGATAAATATAGACACCTTTTAAATCTGCATCCCTAAAGTCCGTGCCATATTTTATTTCCTTGGAACTATGAGTTTAAAATTGAGATGAACTTCCAAAATTTCTACCCAAGCTCTTTTATGATATAGTTCTTCCCGTTCCACTGCCATAAGTCTAAATTAACAGTTCTTTTTACTGCTTTGCAGGCCTTCGGAGAGAAGAAATTATTAGTAAGTTCATAATTTGTCAGATTCTTAGCTTTCAGCATTATTAGTCTTACAATACAAATTTGGATAATAAAGCCCAGCAACCAGCAAAGCCACCAGAGGTTTAGATTATGAACCAAGAATAACATTTATATCATATTATCAGAGTGAGGCTAAACAAAAATGTCAGGAAGGTCCCAGCCAAGTAGAAAGTCATAAAGCACCACAACTAGCAGAGGCACTTTAAGCATGGGACAAAGCTCTGACTGTGTAAAACATTGCATATACTCTTCTGTAAGACAGGATATGGGCAGACAGAGGCCTAGGGTACAGTTATAGGAGTGAGTATCTGGCTGGAATGAGACATTTGAAAGTTGACCACACCAGGGCTTTCATTCCATCAAAATGACTATTTAACTAGATTTGCTTTTGTACCTTTAGGTAAGAAGGACATTCTACTATGTTTACTTACTGTGACCTTTTAGCTAGGTTTTTGTTTGTTTGTTTATGTATTACATAATCTCTGTATTCATATTATCTAAGATAACTGAAACCAACCCTGAAGAGTATGTCTAGAGGAATGTTTCTGTTCTTATTTTGATGTAAATTGTACGGATTATACAGTCTCAGCTGGAGATGGCAAAAATGGATGGACAGACTAAGAGTGAGAAATAGCACAGTTCTTTCCCTGGATGTTCTTTCTTCTTTGCTATGGTAAATGCAGAAATACTCAGCTAGTGAGTAGACTTGACACTTTTTTTTTTTTTTTTTTAATCAGAACTTTTTTTTTTTTTGGTAATAGGTCTGATTTAGAGGTAACATTTATTTTTAATATGAAGTTATAAATAATGTAGTTTCTTTTAGCTTTCTTAGAATTTTTATCATTTTTGTTTCCACTCTTCAACATCTTGAATAAACATTTGGCTATTTTCATCTTCTAGCTAACCCAATCACTCATATCCCCCCTTTGAATTCATTTTGAAATTTCTTTCACCTAACTACTCTTAGGTGAACTCTACTTGTAACATTTTAAGGCTCAGAAGACACATTTCTTATAATATTGAATTTTCTTGTGAAATAACTTAGTTCAGAATTATATTAATTTTATATTTCATAATCTTTAAACTTTTTGTTCAGAATTATATTAATTTTATATTTCATAATCTTTAAACTTTTTGGTTCATTGGCCTAGGTGGTTGCTGTCATGTTGAAGGAAAGTCGTTTTCAGAGTTTGTACATACTACTTTGCCAAAGTCGTGTTCAGAATGGCTTTCAGAGAAGGAAAGTGTTTATGAAAAATACAGGCTAATCTATTTTAGAATTAAGACAATAAGAACTGAAACATTTATGAGTCAGTGTTTGGCTGTATGAAAAAATACAGACAAGGCTGTGGTTTCATTACATTACTTACAATATTTGTGTGACCTAAAAAATGAAAAGTGCAAAAGACCTAATGCATTCAGATATGGGGGCTGCTGAGATATGCATCGCTAATGAACTGTTATCGACATCTTCAGAGTGAAGTTCTTTTTTTATTTTTTGAAATGTTAATAGTGGGTAAGGAAATACAACTAGAGAAAAGTAATACTGTTCAATGGCATAGGTGATACAAATTTAAGAAACGCTTAATTGAAAAATGATTAATATATACAATTTGTAGCCTTTATTTATTTATTTGGTAGTTTTTTGCTATAGGGCACATGTGCTAGCTGGAAAGACAGAGAAAGGCAGAGAGACAGAAAGTGAGAAATCACCCCACCAGGGGGGATGACCACGCCGCAATCCCTTTTCCTCCATTCTCCTCTCGGGATCTTGGGCACGTGTGCACACGTGCCAGGCGTAAGTTTAAGCCACCAGGTCCAGGACTCGAACTGCGGTCGACAACGTGGGAATCCAGCGACATAGCCATTACGCTAACTGCTGGTCCCCATGTAGCCTTTATTTCCATGTGTAAAGAACTATGGGTACAATCAGGAATATGGTGGTTAAGCTGGCTGGATCCCACATGGCCAACTGAATGATTCAAGTTTTGGACCCAGTGGCTTGAGAAATGCAGTGTGTGTGTGTGTGCCCAAAATCCAAGAGGAGAATGGAGTTGTGTGGACATCCCCCACTCCTCCGGGTGATTTTTCACTTTCCTCATCCCTCCCCAACACCCATCTCTCCCCGGCAAGTGCATGCACACTTTAACAAACCAAACCCAACCAAAACAAACTATATTATCTTTCTTTTTAAATTACATTTTCAGGGACCAGCTGTTAGTGTAATGGCTATGTCGCTGAACTTTCACATATTCAACTGTGGTTCGAGTCCCTTACTCAGTGGCTTAAACTCAAGCCGGGCACGTGTATATGCATGCTCAAGATCCTGAGAGGAGACTGGAGGAGAAGGGACTGTGGTGTGGCCATCCCCCCAGGGGTGATTTCTTGCTTTCTATCTCTCTGACTCTGTCTTTCTGGCGAGCGCATGCACCCTATAGCAAAAACCTCTCCAAAGAAAACCAAAAATTACATTTTCAACAAAAACAATTATTTTTAACTTGTAGTTAATTATATTAAACTTCAATATGTGATAGTAAAAGTTAAAGTAAGTTTAATGTGTTTTTTGTTGTTGTAGTTGAATTTTCTCTTATAGAGTACCTAAGTAAATCATGACAAACCCAGCTAAATATAGTAGCAGTTCAAAGAATCACCAATTGTTACTAAAAAGTAAAAGCACTTATTCCAATAGAAAGATCTAATAAATTTTAACATAATATGTTTATAAAATATTATAGATGGTGCTATTGAGGAAATATCTTAAATATTATTTAAAATAGGTGAAAAAATCACTGTGATAATTCTGCTATTTATAAAAATAACTTTAGGAAAAAAATTCAAATGTTAATTCCCAGATGTGATCTGGATTCTGGGTTTAAGTTTTTATAACAAATCTTTTTTTTTTTTTTTGAGAGGTTTTTGCTATAGGGCACATGCGCTCCCCAGAAAGACAGAGAGAGACAGGGAGACAGAAATCACCTCCCTGCTGGTATGGCTACACCACAAGCCCTTCTCCTGTATTCTCCTCTTAGGGTCTTGAGCACACATGCACATGCGCCCGGCATGAGTTTAAGTCACTGAGTTCGGGACTTGAACTGTGGTCAACTATATGAGAGTCCAGCAACATAGCCATTGTGCCACTGCTGGTCCCTGAGTTTCTATAATAAATCTAAACGAGTAGACGTCTGCAACATCACATATAGAAACTAAATTATATCAAGTAGACAATATTTTTAGCTTTCATCAAAATAAGGCATAAGGAGGAAAGGGATTGAGAAAGAGTGCTTAACGCCTGAGACATTTTAGTTTGTACCAATTTATTATGACAAAAACATTGTTCTATAACACTAGTATTAAAGACAAAAGAGAAAAAGTTTACTTTCAATGCTTGTGGCCCATGGTAACCCAGTCCATGAGTCTCTGTATTCAGCCAGATGCTCTCTTTTGCACATTCTCAGTTTCTGAAAGTTGCTCCTTCAGTGTTCCTTGGGAAATAAGACATCTCTTTACTTCCCTCTGAGGTAAACTTAGAAATTGAGGTATAGCTTTAGGTTTGAGGGAGGTAAAACCCTGAGCATAAGAGTTCTAATTTTATAAGGTAGTTGATGAAGAAGGTAGGTGAAAAAAATAAAAGGAAGAAGAGGGAAATAGGACTACCTCACTTTTTGACTAGAAGTAGGAGGATTGCCTGGACTGGCTTGGAAGGGCAGGTATAAAAGGGAAGGTAGTTGGGGCTCTGTCTTCCCAGCTTGGAGTCCTGGGGCCAGAGGGAGACATGGCCATAATCGGTTGGTTAGTCCCTCCCTTTTAGAGCCTCACTGCCTTAACAAACCAAAACACTGTAACACAAGAGAGGGGGAAACAACAGAGTTAGCTAAATCCTTTTATTACTGAATTCAGATACTTACTTAGGGTTCTGGAATGACCTGATTGTGGACACTTGAATAGCGAGACTTTTTTTTTAACATTTCATATTTGTATAATATTTTACAACTGAACAGACTCTTATATTAGCTGATTGAATCATTGAACTCATTCTCTAAGATAATTAAGGCCAACACATTATGCACTCTGTGCAGATTAGAAATACTAGAAATTATTTACCCAAGGTTATATGACTGATAAATAGCAAAGCCCAGAGTGAATAACTCATCTCTTTCCTAATCCAGTCATCTTTCCTCAGAATACACCATACTGCTTCTCAGGACTTGGGCATCTGAATGTTCGGAATACTTTACATAGTTAACTGCTCAGAGAGCTAAAACAAAGTCTTCTACTTCTGTAGTTCTTTGCAGTATTGGTCCACACAGCAAGACCCACCAGGAATACTTGGTAACTGAGTTGTGGACCTGATATGAAAAGAGACTTGACCTCAGGCAGATGGAGGGCACACCCTAGGCTCAGCCACATCCTGGCTGTATAAACTTGGCCAGGTCCTTTAATCTCTAAACCTAATTTTCTCACCTTAACATAGATGAAAATGTCTATACTGTGGTATTTTTGTATGAATTTAAAATACTATTTTTAAAGATCGCACAATGTGACTGCCATGGAAGATGCCTTATCTTCAGTGATAACTTTGGGTACTATGACTGCCCTTTTTCTAGAGCCCCCCCCCCCCCTTGTTATTTTTGCAGGAGAGATTTTGTTTGTTGGTTTTGTGTTTTATGATTTTCATTTTAAAAACCACATTGTCAGGGTTTAGAAAGGGGCGATGTTTTTTGCTAAGGGAACATCTTTATAACCTGTGAACTCTGAGAAACTGAAATAAAGGAAAATATACAATTTACCAGAAGCAAATATATCATGTTCCTTATTTCTTGCCCCTTTTGGTCTGACGGTTGAGTTACAAAGAACTGAGCCAGAAATATTCTTTAGAGGAAAATCTGACTTCATGGATGTGCTCAGAAGTTAAATATTGTCTCTGATTGAACCAATATATACTTGGAAACTTGAAGCCTAAAACTTAAAAATTAATTTTGACTTTTGTTTGTGGTATTTGCAAGTGAAGTTACAATTGTTTATTCATGAAGTTCTCTAAAGCTATTAGATGTGGCAAAACTAGAGGTTGCCCTATTTTATGATTGTCTCAGCTTTATAGCATTTTATTTTTGTTATTTATCAAAAGCCTTAACTTACGGAATTGCTTTAAATATGTTTTTAGAATAATTAATTTATTATTATAATGAGGTTTCATTTTCTGAAGAAATATATTTTATAAGCAGTTTGATATAATACATTTAAAAGATTTTCCTTTTAGTTTATTATTTTAACTCTCTTTTTAGTATTTTTCTTACGTTCCACTAATGGATTGGGATAAAATGATTTCCATAATTTAACTCAATATTTTAGGCAATGTTTTGTTTGCTTGTTTTTGTTTTTGGCTTTGCAATAACTGCTACTCTCTTGTTCTGAGGATCTCTTCCTGGGCCTCTAAATAAGCTGGGAATTTTACTTTTGGCTTGGTTATGATTTAAATTTAGGAAGCCAATTTTTCTGGCCTGAAATGGGGTAATTTTCTGTTTTGATAAATGCAACTAATTAATTACCATTTCTATGGGAATTGTGATCCTCTCCTTCATGTCTAATGGCATGAACCTGTCTTGTCTGTTGTTTTAAAAGACAGCATCGGCAGGGGGCATGGTGGTTACATGCTGGATCACCACATGGCCAACTACTCTTTGAATCTTGGACCTAGTGGCTTGAAAATCGTGCTGGGCACAGGTGCCTGCATGCCCAAATTCCTGAGGGGAGAATGGAAAAGAAAGTATTGCAGCATGGCTATCCCCCTGGGGCTTGATATCTCACTTTCTGTCTGTCTGTCTCTGTCTCTCTCTCTGGTGAGTGCATGGCACAAACCTAAAACAAAACAAACAAACAAACGAAAAGGTAGTATCTCATTCTGTTGTCATTCTTCTGCCTTAGTCTCCAGAGTAGCTGGGACAACAGATGAGCACCACCACACCTGGCTTTTAGGGACATGAAATCAAATCCAGGCCTCCCATGTGGTCTCAGCCTGCGGGCATCTTACCAGAATGCCACTGTAGCTGGGCCATGGCCCAGGTTTTGTATTGTATGGTGTGTACCCTTCACAGACTGCTGTTGCAGTCCTGTAGTGCACTCTTATAGACGTGCTATCGATTACCATTTTACATGTGCTCATTGGAGAAATTAGGTTGAAAAGATCATGCTTTTTCTCAAAGATTTTAGGCACTAAGGAAGGATAAAGAGAGAACATAAAAAAAAAAAAAAAAACTTTCACACTCATGTCTCTTTTTTCCCCTTCAGTACTAGGGAAATACACTGGATAATTTAGTCAAGGAAGCATAATTCCCTTTCCCATTTGTCTGGAAATAATTATTTACTGAGGAGATATGTGCTCAGTGGAAGAAAGGTTTGGCAAGTGATAGATATTCTATAGCTCGTTGGTGTTGGGAGCATATGTTAGTGATCCTATAATAAAAAGCACATGCTTAAAAAATGGTTACTGTGTGTGGGTAGTAACTATTATTATACAATACTGTGTTATGAGAAGAGCTTCATTTTGATTGGGAATAAAGGAATAATTTAAACCAATACACAAGTTTTATATATGTTTTTCCTTTGAAAATCTTGTCCTGTTCTGGAAACAAAAGGAAGAAGCTTGATATTCCATTGTATTTATTTAGAGATCAACTTTAGTAAAAGGCTAAAGTAAATACTATATGGTGAAAGTAAGTATTCAGTAATTTAAATTTGATTTTAGCAATCAGAGAAAGCTCAGGGACCAGTAGTAGATGGCGTAATGGTTACATTGCTGGCCTCTCACATAGTTGACTATGGTTCTAGTCCCAGACCTGGTGGTCGAAACTCACAGTGTATGCATGTGTGTATGCCCAAAATCTCCGGAGGAGAATGGAGGAGAAGGGATTGTGGTATAGCCATCCCCCCTTGGGGGGGATTTCTCACTTTTTGTCTCTCTGGTGGGCACGTACACCCTGTAGCAAAAAAACTCTCTCTCTAAAAAAGAGATAAAATAAAAATAAACTACATAGACATAGTCATATCACCTGGTATGAAAACGTAAGTTTTCTTTCCTGCTTCTTTAAAGTTTTTTCCATATACATACTAGATTTATTATTTGACTTAAAAAAATTAAGTGTTCATTAGGTTGACTCTTCAATAAAAGTTTAACGTTATAAAGTCTATTTTAGGAACATAGTTTATTTTTACTTTCAGGGTTGATCTCTTTAGAATTAATAGGCCAGACTTTACAAAGTATTATTTAATTACAATTCAGTTATGAACTACTGTTTTAGGATCAGGACGCATGTCTAGCCCAAAGTGTGATGAAGTTCTGAATACATCTAAACCTGTAATTCCTTCTTCCCACTTAGAGACTGCTCTATCCTAAAAGAAGCCATTTATCTTCTTTAGTAATTCAGTTTTTTTTTTTTTTTTTTTTTTTTTTTGCTTTTTTAACATCTTATTTGGGAATATATTATAATTTCTTTAAAGGTTTAAAAACTACTCTTTTAATCAAACTAATATTCAGCCTATAACTGTTCTTACTGCCATTAAAACTAATTTTCCTTAGATATGTCTTAGAAGGAAAGTATTTGGGATAACATAAAAATGAAGATTATTTAGGTATACGTTTCATGTAAAGTTTAATATAAGTTCAAGGTACTTTTTACACTGTTGTATTAGTACTATTAACTTAGCAACACTAAACAATCATACTATTCCTTAATTTTTAAGTTTTTCATCATGAGTTTATTGAAGTTATATATTAAAATAATTTTGTTAGAGTGGCATTTTTCCAGCAAACCAGTGTCATTTGGAAGTTAATTTCTGCAGGGCTAGCCTGTGACATGGTAGTTAAGGCAGCTAGATTCCACTGGCTATGTGGTTCAAGTCAACCTGGTTGCTTGAAAAACATGCCAGATGCACGTATTTGTATGCCCAAGATTTCAAAAGGAATGGAGAAATGGAGAGAAGGGATCTTAGTATGACCATTCCTCATGGGAGGAGTGGAGGTACTTTCTCATTTTCTCTCTCTATCTCTCTGTCTTCGTGAGGGCAATCATCTTTTGGCAAAAAAGAAGAGTAAAAAGAAATAAATTTCTATATTCTTAAGTGCCTATACTAGTTGAAAATTATTCCCTTTAATTGCTACATTAAATCTTTTAAATCTAGGTTACATAGAATGATTAACTTTTCTTACATACAGCAATATCTGTACTCTTTTAGGAGGAAAATAAGCCTATACATTTCACATATAAAGCCTTTACAGGTTTATTATTTAATAAAAATATAAGATGATACCGACTCTTTTGCTATTTTATTTTTTAATTTAATTTAATTTGTTTATTTTTTTGAGAGACTAAGTACTCTATAGTCCCTATCCTAATTGCAAACGGTCCAGTTGGTAAGACACCAAAGAGGTCCCACAATTTGTGTTGTCCTGTGATTGGCTGGCTCCCACAAAAGTAAGGCATTACAAAGATCTTGGTGAATGTTTTGCTACCTGATGATACTTTTTGAATTTATTAGTCTATTTTAGAATAGATTTAATATTTCATAATATTGTTTGAATTACATAAGTTCTTGATAAAAGTGGAGGGAATTTCTTGTTTTTAGTGTACACTTTTTCATTCCATGATCATATTTGCTCATATATATATATTAAATGCTATGCATTCTGTCCAGTCTTCATAATTTGTTCTAATAGTATAAGTCAAAATAAACTACAGTTTTGTGGAGTACGATTTGCAGTCATAAAATGCAAATGCCACATGTTGAAATACAAAAAATAAGTTTTTAAAGCTTATTTTGTACAGAATTGAAGAGTCTATATATTGATTTTGTGGAGGAAATAGATGAGTCATCTACATTTTGAAACTTTGGAAATGGAGAGCTATTAATAATATGGAATTTGGAAATGCTGGGGCCAGCCAGTGGCATGGTGATTTTAGAGTGACTATATCCCACATGGCCAACTGTGCAGTTCGAGTCCTGGACCCTGAGGCTTGAACAGGATGCCAGACACATGTGCATGTGTGCCTAAAATCCTAAGAGGAAAATATAAAAGGGATTGCAATGTGGCCATCTCTCTTCGGGGTGATTTTTAACTTTCTCTGTGTCTCTGAGCATGCACCGTAGAAAACTAGAAAAGCAAAAACTAGGAAAACAAAAAAAAAAAAAGAATTTGAAATTTCTGTATGTTCTCAATATTAACTGTGAGGCTGGCCCCATAGCAAGAAAGTTAAGTGCTCTGTGGAAGGAGCTCAATCCCACATAGCTGACTGTGATTCATATCCTTCAAAAACACACTGGGTACATGTGTACACATGCCCAAGGTCCTGATTGGATGAAAGAATGACTTTAAAAGGATTGTGGTGTGACCACACCTTAGGAAGCACTTTCTCTTTCTCTGTAGCATGCACTCATGCCTTCTGGCATAAATTTAAATATTAACTTTTAATTGTAAATGTAAATCAACATATTCACCGAACTTTAGCTCTTTCTAGTATCTTATTTTTACTAAAAATGATTAAGAAAAAACATGTCATATAATACAGTGTCAAATTAAATAATGTATACCTGTATTGTTTGTTGTTATCTAATATGTTAGAACATTTATAGTGTTCATTTTATTTAAATGGAAAGCTGATATTTTAAGATATAGATTTATTTCCATGAGAGCTCTAAGAATTTAGGATTTGAGCATTTGCTGTAGCATATGGTGCATTTTCTGTCCTATTTTGTATACCAGCCCATTAAGGAGAGAAAGTGAAGTAAGTAATCTAAAAATAACTCTGCTGTTGGCCTAATTTAACAACAACAAAAAAAAGTCTTCAGTGCATAAGTAAAGTTCCACATTTTGTCTCGCCCGGTGGAAAATCTCTGAAGCATTTTACCACCTATTCACAGAACAACGTCTCATTTGGCATCATAATTACAGCCAGAAGGGCTCTTTTGACTTTTTATAGTTATGTGAGCAAGCCCTAGTCCCAGTACTGAACTCCTTTGTCCAAAGAGAACCACCTTATGGTTCAGTCATCCCTCAAGTCACATATGCATGCACCATTTTCCAAAAACACATTAATTTTTATAAAAACTTGAATTGAGTTTGATTAAGTACTTAAAAATAATAAATAAATAGTATATATTAAAACTAATCACAATAGGTATAGTTGTGTCTTTAAAAAATCAAAAAGAATTTTTTTTTGGCCTATTCAACTTATCTTTAAATTATCTCTTCATAGGGCATCTTAAAAATAGTGACTTTGTAAGAGGAAACAAAGTTAATGCATTCCCTTTATCTTGACCTTTTTTTTTTTTTTTTGCTATTTGCCATTTTGTTGATGCAATTTACTATTTTTCAGTTTGTTAACATTTTTGTACTGTTTGGCATCTTGTCTTGCTCGTTGGAGTTTACTTGGGGTAGAAAAGAGAAAACGATGGTTCTTTTTCTAATTATAGGATTTGAGGCATTTTGTAAGATGATACATTGAATATTAGTTAGAAATGCAAGTGCCTTAAAAACTTGAATGTAGGACCTCAACAGTAGAGTGATGCATTTCTTCCTGGTGGGGGAACTATTTGGCCCTGATGTATTTAAAGGCTTTTGCACTTAGATTCAAAGGAATTTTTATTCCTTCCATAAGAGCTTTAAGAATTTAGTAGTGAGCATTTGCTGTGGCATATGGTGCATTTTAAATTTTAAAATACTTTCGAAATCTATATAAGCATTCATTCACTGATATGTTGGACTAGTATGAGTTTAGAACATCCATAAAGAATACTTCACTTCAGTTCTTAAAAAGATGAGGTGTGGAGAAGATAGGAAAGAAATTTGTTAAAGGATAACAGAATTCATGTATTTAAAGGATTCAAAGAGAATAAGGAACAGCTCTATTAGGGAGTTCCTGTGTGTTAATAGATTATTACATTAATGACCTGAAATGACTCATGCCTGGAAAGGTCCAGGAGCTGGTGAAGTTTCCCTCCCACAGTGGCTCTGCTTTGGGAACATGATTTGGCCAGTGGGACATAAGCAAGTGTGATGCATCTAGGGGCTTGATAAGAGATTGCACTGTCAAGTTTGCCTTCTTGGAATGCTGCTGTCACCATGTCTCTTCTCACCTCCTCGAAGATGAAAGACCACCAGTAGAGACCTAGCCCAACAGGTGAGCTCTGTCCCTACCCGACCTACCAGGTGAATGTAACTGCATGAATGAGCCTGTGCCAGATCAACAGAAGAACCATGCAGCTAACTCACAGAATTGTGAGAAATAATGAATTGTTGTTTTAAACCACCACACTTTGGAGTGGTTAGTTATATAGCAATAGATAAAAGATACAGAAACTTTTAAATCGTTTTTTACTGTCTCCCTTTTATACCTTTTTTTTTTTTTTTGGGTGTAACATTTCTTTAACATCTACTATCTATGATACATTTTATTTGGTTGCAGAGGGTTTTTTGTTCTATTTTGTTTCAGTTTTTTAAAGACAGGCTCTCACTTTGTTTCAGTTTTTGAAAGATGGGATCTCACTTTGAGCTTTGTTGGAATTCTCCTACCTCAGCCTCCTGAGTAGGTAGGTCTACAGGCGCGTGCCACCACTCCCAGCTCTTTCAAACAGGTTCTTGCCATGTTGTATAGATCATTTTTGAGCCTGTGCAGAGGGTTTAGTAATGATTTTTCGTAACCGTCATTGTGTAAAATGAGATTTGTGTCCTTTGATTTCCTGATAATAGAAAGGAACTTCAAAATGAAGGGAGCCATGCATGTGCTTCAAGTTGTTTGCATGTTCTGGTGAGCTGCTTAGGAGCATTCTTCGCTGATTTACATGGGTGAGGAATTATGTCTTCATGGGAGCAACTTATCTTAAGAGAGGAGAGATGTGATGTTTGCAGACTGTTTCCAGAGTCACAGATTTTCGTGAAAAAGAATAGGCATTTACTGAAGCAGAAGTTGTGGACTGCTCAGTTGGACTGCTGTTAATTTCTGCACTGTAGAATTAATGTCTGAGTCCTAGGAAGGATGAAGGAACCAGTAATATTGACCCTTCTAAGATCACTCTGTGTAAGGCCTTTTGGATATAATGCAGTTACATTTTGTGAGTAAGGCACAAGAATGTGACATAGAGAAGAGTGGAAGAGATCTTTGTCCTCTCCCATAAGGTGCCTTTTGAATTACATTGGAACACAAATTTGAGGAGTGATCACAAGTGGGAAATATCACATGCTGGAATAAAGAGTAAGTGACCTAAAGAGTCAGGATACCAGAACCAGAAAGGAGATAGGACCATAGGAACAGGCATGTGGTCTTTGCACTTTTTTGTTTCTTTTTTTTTTTTTTTTTTTTTTTTTTTTTGAGAGGTTTTTGCTATAGGGCGCATATGCTCACCAGAGAGACAGAGAAACAGAAAGTAAGAAATCACCCCCCCTCCCAGGGGGGATGACCACACCGCAATCCCTTCTCCACTCTCCTCTTGGGATCCTGGGCACGCACGCACATGCACCTGGCGTGAGTTTAAGCCACCGAGTCCGGGACTCCACCTACAGTTGACAATGTGGGAGTCCAGCAACATAGCCATTACGCCAACTACTGGTCCCAGTCTTTGCACTTTTAATGGCATGCACCTGTTGCTGCTATGTTTTTCACATAACCCAAGGAAACAAGTTACCACTGTTGAGTAGATTAGGGAGGCTTCTGAGACCAACAGGAGGTGGCATGGTGGTTAAGGGTACTGGACCCCCACATAATTTACCGCAGCTCAAGTCCTAGACCTGGCAGCTTGCTTGCTCTCTCTCTCTCTCCTTCCATGATCAAACTAAAATAAATACAAAAATAAATAAAGTTAAATAAAATAATTATTAAAAAAAAGAATAGGGAGGCTCCAGTGGTGTTTGAAGAAATACGTAAAGGAACACCCTTGAGAAACCTCTGGAAACATCCTTAGTTGGAGGCATTTGGAGGAAGTTACAGTACTTGTGAGTTCATGCAGAATAAGCCATTCTTATTGTTAACTAATTAGACTGTTTTGCTTCCCCAGCCTGATGTGGCCTGGGAGAACAACAGTTTACACTGAGTATATTCCACTTCTGTTGTCTTCAGAAAGAGTAAAGAAAAAAAAATTAACAGAAGAGAAATGTTACAGAAAATTTCTGATTAACTTCAGAGTCTTATGTATATTGTGTAGATTTAGGGTACTAACTGATCCTTTATCAGAAATTGAATCATGGTGGGGTAAGAATTACATAGACATGAGAGAGATTCTTCAAAGGTCCAGAGGAAGCAGTTTAAGAAGTCAAAAATGGTATTCAGTCTCCCTAGTTATCAAATGTAGTATGTAGATGATTGATGTTGTTGAAGGACCTGATGAAACTGATAGTGTGGAAAAGACCAGAAATTTAAAAAGCCAAATGTCAAATTGAGGCCTCTAGGAGAACCATGGGGAAAGCCTATTTTAAAAAGTCCATGAAGAGGGGCATGGTGGTTGAGTACGCTTGGCTCCCACATGGCCAAAGCTGTTCCAGTCCTGGACCTGGTGGCTTGCTTTCGCACTTTTTCCTTTCTTGCTCTGTCCCTCTATGGTCAAATTAAAATAAATAAATAAATAAATAAATAAATAAATAAATAAATAAATAAAGTTAAATAAAATAATTCTTAACACACAAAAAAAGTCCATGAGGAAAAGCAGCAGAGACTTCTAACATCTAAAACAAAATCATTACATCGTAATAGAAGTGTGTTACACTTGGCAAATGTTTTCATATGTTTAAAGCAGTGACAGTTAAAAGTTCATTAAAATCGTTTTGTAAGTAAGTCATTTTTCCAAATTTAAAACCGATTTGAAAAGGGAGTTGGAAATTTCAAGTCTATTTTGAGATGGAGGTAAATGAGAGAGAATGAAGCCCGGCTACATCAATGTGAATTTATGTATGTCCTGCATAATGCTACAGAGAGTTTAAGAGAGCTGTAAGAAGAAAACACTCAGTGAAATGATGATGAAGTAGAAAATCAAATCAAAATAAAAGAAAATGTTATTCAATACAGAGAGCCAAAATGAGGAGACGTGTCTACCAAAAATGGAAGACAGAACTATAGCTAAGCTCCTAATTTGCCTCTGTGATTTCTGGAAGTTAAGGTGAAATGTAGTTAGTTATGGAGTATCCATTTTGAGAAATAAGGAAGGACAACGGTTTTCAGGAAAGGGAATATCATTCTTTGAAGTAAATTCTAAAGCGATTTCTCATGTTCAAACTTACCTGTGAGTAATAAGTAACATTCTAGCAACTGCTTTTGCAATGGATGCTTCTGTCTCTTTCTGTAAAGCTCAAAGATACCCTGTCAAAATACAGTGGGCTTGGGACCAAGCAGTTAGCGTAATGGCTGTGTTGCTGGACTCCCACGTAGTCGACCGCGGTTTGCGTCCTGGACCCGGTGGCTTAAAACTCACGCCAGGCGCGTGTGCATGCGTGCCCAAGATCCCTAGAGGAGAATGGAGGAGAAGGGATTGTGGTGTGACCATCCCCTGGGGGGTGATTTCTCACTTTCTGTCTCTCTGTCTCTCTCTGTCTGGCGAGCGCACGCACCCTATAGCAAAAACCTCTCAAAAAAAAAATATATATACAGTGGGCTTGATTATGAGCAGTACTAACATATAGAATACACTTATTTTTTTCATTATTGTACAGTTACCTCTTTGACTTTATTCATGTGTATAACTTCAGTTAATTCTATTGAAAGAACTCCCAATTTAAGTTTTTAATCCCCCGTTTCTCCATTCTGCTACAGAATACTTATAATATCTGTGTGCTGTGTATCTTTTCTTGGATAGTTTCTTCTTTGAGTTTCTTGGTTGGAATGTAAAATATTGCTTTCTTTGAAGAAGATTAAATTGTTTTTCTAGCTCTGCATTGCCTTCTAGTTATTGATGTTCAGTTCTCAGAATGAACCTAATTAGTGATGCTGTTGGACTTGAGAGTATGTTTGCCTGAAAAGAGTAACCCAGTAGAAAGATTGCAATCATGGAAGAACTGAAATAAAAGTGAACGGAGTTTTCCACTGTAAGCAATTGAAAATTTACAATCCTCTGTGAAACAAAAAAGAACAAAACTCATACAGTTGCTTTGTTTGTTTGTTTTTTTCTTTCGAATCATTGAATACTAAGTTTCAAGTTAACTTCCTAAATATCACGTTGGTTAATCTACATTCTCCATCTCTTCTTGTCACTATGGTGATCAAAGCCACTCTCAGCTCTCATTTGGCCTACTGAAGTAGTTTCTTACATGTGTCTTTGTTCTTATTATTTTGCTATTATCAGGGCCTACCAGAGAGCACATGATAGGTGTTTCATGCATATTTGTTGAATGAATGGCTTTCTCGTGGACACGTTTATACCTCCCTGTATGTTCTCTACCATACAGCCAGAGTGTTGTGTGTAATATACTTCTTTCACGTATCCTTCTGGTTATAATGTCTCCTCCTTTCTCTGAGGGGAATGACCAGAATCCCTAGCATGGCTTTCAGAGTTTTACAGTGCCTAGCTCCTCTCCTGGCTCTTCGTCCCTAGCTTTCTGCTTTTCCACACACTAGCATATACTATTTTCATTTAACTGGATCACCCTCTGCTATGTCTCAGAGTTCTCAGAGGAGCTTTCTTTTTTTCCAGGAATGTTGGCTGTTGATCATCCCTCTCTGCTTCACCTCCCATCCTTCACATCTAAACTTAAATGCAGCTTCCTCTGGGTGACTCTTCCAATCTGACTAGATCTGTGCTGTGTGTTCTCATAAAACCTTTTCAACCGATGGTTAACGTTTCTAATAACTTGTTTTTGTTTTTTGCTATAGGGCACGTGCACTCGCCAGAGAAAGAAAAGAGAGAGAGACAGTGAAAAGGAAAGTGGGAAATAACCCCCTAGAGGGGATGGTCATGCTACAGTCCCACACACGCATGTCCCAGGCATGATTTTCCAGCCACCAGGTCTGAGACTCTTAACTGCTCAGTCAGCCACGTGGGAATCTAGCGCCTTAATTCCCATGCCACCTGCTGGACCCCATAATAACGTGTTTTTCATGAGAGTATTTGATTACTTTTCACCTGCTTCCATTGCTTCAACTGAAATGAAAGCTCCATGACAACAGGGACTTTTATTTCCCTGTCAGTTTGAAGGCAGAACCTAACATGGTGCCTGTTATGGAGTAGGGATTAAATACATACATATTGAATAAGTGAGGCAATCAGTGGACAATTTTAATTATTCAGTTTTACTCTTGCCATTTTTGTTTCGTGTTTTAAACAGTTCACTTATACTTTGAAAGAGACAGAAGCACACTCACTTACAAAGACCCCCTGACATGATTTTGCTACAATTGCAGTCACCCCCTGAGCTTTCCTGCCAGCCCGGGTCATGGGCACTCCAGCAGGCACACCCAGTATGTGCAGGTCAGCCCCAGGACTGAACCAAGGGCCTTCCCACCTGCCCCCCCACTATTATGCAGTGCCACCCTACCTCTTGCATCACTGTGGTTGGGCTTATACTCTGCCTTTTTCTGGAAAGAATGTAAGATGCTTTCCAGGACTAATCCCTATAATAGCATACTTTCCTAATTGTGGCATGAAAGAATGTTTATTTTTTCCCTCCTTCCTCCCCCTCCCATCTGTTGGTTTCATATTTCAGAATTCTGAATTTTAAAAATAATTATTTATTTAATTTAAAAAGTATTTCTTAGAGGGTACATGTGCTCACCAGAAAGAGAGAGTAAGAGAGAGAGAGAGTGAGAGAGCAAGTGAGAAAGCAAGTCACTAATCTAGGACTCAAACAATGGTTGGCCATGTGGGAGTCCAGCACTTTTAACCACCATACCACCTGCTGAACTCCTGGAATTCTGAATTTTAAAACACACACAATGACTCATGCAAAGCCTAGATAGTGTAACAGATTAATGAGGGACAACATTGAAACAAATCCAGATGCCATTTTCAAAATGAGACTCATAGGCCTACAGGAGGGAATTACTTTATGGGTCAGCTGTATTCCGTAAGGTGTAAATTGCTTTGGATAGTCATCCAGAATTGGGCTAAAGAATCTGGTGGGGAAACTGAGTAGCATAAGAAGCAGTTGGAAAAAATCCAGTCACTCTCTAGTTTATCATGACTGTTTTTTGGGGGGAATTTTTGCTATAATGTGCATGTGCTCACCAAAGAGACAGAGAGAGAGAAAGCAAGAAATCACCCCCCAGGAAGGATGGCCATGCCACAATCCCTTCTCCATTCTCCTCTCGGGATTTTGGGCACACGTGCCCAAAATTGTTACATCCTGTGATGTAACAATTATGCCATCTTCTGGTCCCTATACTGACTTTCTTTATGTTTAGCCCTTTTTCTGGACTTTCTTTTTGCTGGCCATAGTAAGGACAAATCATAAAAAAAAAAAAAAAAAAAAAATGCAGTAAATAAGTGACAGAGAAACAAGGGTTAAAAGATTAGGGTATTATTAAAATTAGAAATTGAATTTAAAATTTATAAACTTTTAAGACAATCAAACTAATAGCTAGAAAGACATTTAAAATGATAGTTCTAAAGGAGAGCAATAGAAAAAGAGATTAAGACTACAATTCCAGAAAATAAGGTTAAGAGTCAAAAGTTAAAAAAAAAAACAAAAAAAACCGCAACACTAAATATATAAAAGCCAAATTAGATGAGGAAGAAGTATAGTATTAAAATAAGCTTAAAGTAATAGTAAAGTATTTGAGATCACATATGTAAAAGTACTGCTAATTATGAGTAAGAAAGAATGTGCAAGATAAATATTTTGAAGTGTCATAGGTTGTCTTCACAAGAAAATTATCTCTTCTAACTGAGGATTTTTGGTCTCTCATTTCTCCAAGGCACTCATACCTCTCTTCTACTTTGAATCTCAAGTCCCAGTGTAAAGTATCCTTTGGGGAATACCTGCATGAACAGATGTAGGCTATTTTATTATTATTTTAAAAATTAATGTATTATGTATACCCAAAGTAGATCTCAGCAGCTATAACAAAAAAAATTAAAAAGCCTGTATTTAAATAAATTGTCTCCTAAGCCTTACAGGTGAAAATAATTTTATTGTGTCAAAGGAAATTTTTTATTTTAGCTTAACTTTGGGGGCATATTACCCTGTTTTCCTTGATTTTTATCGTGGAATTATAGTAATGTTTTTGTGAATATTTAGAATTTTATATACTTTTTATTATCTTTATGGCCACCTTGTGGAGACAAGTACTTTTATTACTACTATTGAGAGGGAACTTATACATCAGTTACTTTAAAATTGTATTTTAGTGTTAGGGAATCTGAAGCCTTAACAAGTTAAGATACTTAATCCAGTGTTTTATTAGTTAAACCTAGATTAAAACCTGGATCTTTGGATTCCTGGGTCATAGTTTGGGTAGCTACAAGAGATTAAAACAGACTAGATGGATTATAAACAGAAGAAAATTACTTCTCATAATTCTAGAGGCTTATGGTCAAGATCAGAGTGACAGCATGCTTGCATTCTGGGGAGGACTTTCTTTAGGGTCATAGATTGCTGTCTCTGTTGTGTCCTCGAGTGGTAGAGAGCAAGCCCCGCTGTCACCCTTATAAAGGACACTAATCCTATGTATGAGGCTCTACCCTTATGAATACAACTAATCTAACCACCTCTCAAAGGACTCACCTTCTAATACCATCGTACTGAGAATTAGAATTTCAGTGTTTGGAATTTGCGGGGACACAGTCATTCAGCCCATAATACCTAGTGTAATTTTCTGTCCATTGTAGCCTGTTACTACTTACTGTTTCTTAGGTTCACAGTGGTTGAATGTTTTCTAACATTTTTGAACAAAAATGGCCAAAGGAATATGCAATTTTAATAGAAATTGTGTTCTCTTTCCAGATTAAAAATGAACCAATAGAACCACTCATTCTGTCCTTGTGCATAAAGACTTAATCTCTGTAAAATTTGTCATCATTAAAGCAGGATTTTCAAAATGGGAAATATTAATCATTTCAAAATTACTGAAGATAGAAAAAGTATGTGATAAAGCTAAGAATAGACAGATATAGTAAATGACTGGTTACATATAAGACTAGAGGTTTTTTTTTTTTTTTTTTTTTTTTCTGACTGCTCCTCTCTTTTCCTAGTCAGAATCATGATCTGAAGAGATCTTGACAGGCTAGAATAGATAAAAGTTCACAGGAATAAGTTTAATAAGAGACAAATGTAAAGTTCTTTATAGATGTGTAAGTTTAATAAAAGTTCCTGTAGCCTATGGGTTTTAATTGACTACAGGCTTCATTTTAAACTAACAGAATGACATTCATTGATTCAGATTTTAAAACTTTTGATTATGTGCCACATAATTTTACTGGGTGCTAGAGTTCCCAAGACCTTTGTGCCATCTGATCCTCACAGTGTGTAAGACACATGCGTGAATGGATTATTCCACTACTGTTTAAATACAATTATGGAAGTTTGCACAGGACACCCAAGGAAGGCAGAGAATGGACAGGTACCGCAGAATAGGGGAATAGAGAGGAAACTTTCCAGAGGAGAAACCTGAATTATTACAGGCATTTTGATTCACATACAAATGTTAGAAATAAAGGTTGTTTCAGCTCTTAATAGTAGCTATTCTCAAAGAGCCTGGCCACCTCCTGATGGGCAGAGAAAGTCTGTTCTGGAATTAAATTAACCCTCAATCCAAGTCCATTCTTGAATTCCCATGAGTGAAAAAAATATGCATAGGTTTTTACTTTCATGAAAAATTAAGCATGACTTACTAATAGCCTAATAAGTTAGTTATTAAGGGTTATTAAAATATAACATCCATTAACAAAATTCAGCTCATTACTAGACTCTACAGAGTATTCTAATATTCTATCAGAAGTCAGTGTGTGACAAAACACATGGAATGTTGTAGAGTTCCAGCTGCTCATGCTCACAAGTCAGGGGCTGGAATTGGCAGTGTTTTCTGGCAAAATGTTTTGTATCCATGTATCTGCTAGGCGGGCAAACTGTGACGTGTCTACATGATCGTCTTTTGTGTATGGATTAGAAAAGATTTGTATTTAAAAATTTTATGGTCAATGCATAATTGTACCTATTTATGGTGTATGGAGTGATGTTTTGGTACATGTATACATAGTGCAATGACAAAAATGAGTACATCCATCACTTTAAGCATTCATTTTTTTTTTGTTATGAGAACATTGAAAGAACCTTTCTTCTAGCTATTTAGCAGCATGCAATACATTATTTTAACTCTAGTAATTCTATGCAATAGAATTTATTTCTCCTAACTGACTTTGTATGCACTAATCAATCATCCCATTGCTCCTCTCTACTCTCCCTGTCCTCTGGTAAGCACTATTCCTACTCTGATTCTGTGAGAACTTTTGTAGATTCCACACATGGGTAAGACTGTGTACTTTCTGTCTTATGGGGCTGGCCTATTTCAATTTAGATGTGCATTATCACTTTTTTCCCAGGATTGTCTCCTTTACTTAATGTGGTTAGTAATTTATACTCATGTTGAAAGTGCATTGGCTCTTTCATGTCTTAAAGTATAGTTGGTAAATTATGAACCCAGTCATTTTTGTCAGAGCTTCTTAAACACTGGCATACATGAGAATCACCAAAAGAGCTTGTTATAAAATAGATTCTTGGATCCCACCCCCAGAAATTCTAATTCAATAGGTCTGAATGGGGCCTGATAAAATAACATTTTCTAACAAACTATCACATGGTGCTGTTGCTGCGGACCTCCTGACCATACTTCCAGCCATATGTATCCATGTTGCTAATGCAGATAAAGTAGAAAAGCCAATGAAAACATTCCTGTGTGATGACATTTCATATAATATAGCTATTTTCTATATAAAGTTGGAATAGATAAGATGGGGGGTGAGTAGGTGGGTGGATAACTGAGTCTCAGAGAGTTCTGGACAACTTTAGTAACTTTTTTAAAATTAAGTATCTGATTTCAAGAAAATTGAAGTTGTTCAATGTGACTAGATCAATCATATGCTAGGAGAATAGACAAGTTAAATCAATGTGTCTCAAACATCAAATGCTAGGAGAATAGAGGGAATAAATGTGACTGAAAAATTTTACTGGATTATTTAGGATTTTGTATGCTATATTCAATAATTTGCATTTATCCTAAGGATAGTCTTTTTTTTAAAAAAAGAATTATTTTTATTTAGCTTTACTTACTTATTTTGATTTGACCACAGAGAGACAGAGAGAGAGAAAGTGAGAAAGCAAGGTGCCAGGTCCAGGACTAGAACTATGGTCGGCCACGTGGTATTCCAGTGCCCTTAACCACTACAGCACCTGCTGACCCCCCTGCCCAGGATAGTCTTAAACCTAAGGATTGTAGTAAACATCATTCAAAACAGGGAAATGGCATGACCAAACTTATGAAAATGAGAATGGCAAGAAGGGAGGCTGGGACATCAGTTTTGAAGCTAAAATAATCCAGGTGAGAAAAATGAAGAACTTGAACTAAATAAGCAGTGGCAAGCTTGATCAAAAACAGTTCTGAGAGAGATTAAGGAGGTGACAATAATAATAATAGCAATTAACATTTATTCTGTGCTCACTATGGGCTGATTATTTTTCTAAACACCTCACATATATGAATTAATTTAGTCCTTAGAGCAGCTTCATGAGGAAAGTGGGTTTTTTTTTTTTTTTTTAGGTGTTTTTTTTTTTTTTTTTTTTTTTTTTTTTTTTTTTTTTTTTTTTTTTTTCCTAGAGACTTCATGCGCTTGCAGGGGAAACAGAGACAGAGCAAGGGAAAATGAGAAATCACCCTTGGGGTGGATGGCCACATGACAATACTTTCTCCTTCATTCACCTCTTGGGATTTGGGGCAGATATGAACATACACCTGGCCTGAGTTTCAGGCCACTGGGCCAAGGCTCCAACCATGGTTGGCCATGTGGGGTCCAGTGTTTTTAGCCACTATACCACCCACTGGCCCAGAAAGTGGTATTTTTATGTTCATTTCATAGATGAGCAATCTGAATCACAGAGGCTGAGCCTCTTGTCCAAATCATACTGCTGGTAAGGACATAGAAATAATTTAAATTACAGCAGTTTAGCTTAGGGAAAAGATTCTTCAATCTCATATAGTGAATTGGATGGAATTTGATGGTCAGCTGAATGATATAGAGAACAAGGAGTGTAGGGAAATATAAAATTTCTGGACATTACTAGTTTATGTACGAACACAGGACAGTTAGGAGATATCCTAGTTTACTATTGTGTTGTTGACAAATACCTGAGTTTGGGTGAATTTTCGATATGAGGGGTATATTTTGGCTCACATGTATGGTAGCTAGGAATTTCAAAGGCATCACAAAATGGTGGAAGGTAGAACCTTTAGCAGAGCAGAGTGTGGTCTGTATACGTATGGCTTTCTCTCTGTTGCTTTGGTCTCGTTCCCTCTGCTTATAAACCTATCAGAATTCTTCTATCATAGAAGTCCCATCCTCATGACTTTCTCACATCCAAAGGCATCATAGGAATTAAGTTTTCATTTCATGCCCTTACAATAAAATCCAAACCATGAATTTTTAGGAGATATCCAAATTCAAAATTGTGAACCTTTAGGGGACAAACCATTGCCTAAACCATAATAGGCATAAAACATTTGGAGTTTGACAAAAGACATATGAAGGATGTTATGGAGTAAACGTGTCCCTTCAACATTCATATGTTGAAATCCTAATTCTCAATGCGATAGTATTAGCAGGTCAATCCTTTGGGATGTAATTAGGTCTTCAGAATGGAGCCCTCATGAATGGGATCAGTGCCTTATATAAGGGACCCTAGAGAACTATCCCAGCCTCCTTCCACTATGTGAAGATATAAGAAGAAGATGGCTGGGGCCAGCAGATGATGTAATGGTTACATCATTGGACTCCCATATGGCCAATTGTGGTTCAAGTCCTGGGCCCAGCAGCTTGAAACTGGTGCCGGGCCCCTGTGTGTGTGTGCCCAAAATTCTGAGAGGAGGATGGAGGAGAAGGGATTCTGGCATGGCCATCTCCTCTCGGGTGATTTCTTGCTTTCTGTTTCTCTGTCTCTCTTTTTCCATCAAGCACACACTCCCTATAGCAAATAAGTAAGTAAGTAAGTAAATAAATAAATAGGAGGAGGAGGAGGAGGCGGCAGCGGTGGTGGCAGCCTACTAAACCCTGATATAGCCCTCACCAGAACTGGATCCTGGTGCTACCCTGATCTCAGCCTTCAGAATGCTGAGAAAAAATTTCTGTTGTCTATAAGCCATTCAGTCTGTGATACTTTGTTAAAGTAGCCTAGATTGTCTAAGAGAAAGGGTTGGAAGAAAGAGGATAAATTCAACTTTGAACATCTTGAGTTTGAGAAGTCTGTTAGGAAATCTAAGTAAACTTATCTAGCAGGCAATGGAAATAAAGATCTCACACTGTAAAATGTATTGTAAAGCCCCCAAAACATGGTGACTAGATTAGCATGGGGACAGTGGTGTCAAATGGATAAGCCATATCAATAGTATTGTATTCTGTTCTGATTGTCACACGTTAACACGAAGTTTATGCAGAGGTGACCATGGTGTTGAAGAGTTGGAAAGTAAAAGGAACTGGGTTTATTGCAGAGGCAGGGAGACATGGGGAGGTTTGGTAGTAAACAGTGTTTAAAAAATAGTACATAGACAAGGAATTTTTAATCTTGCCTTGGTAGTTAGAATAGAATCAGACAGGTACAGTTATTCAGATACAGATGATAAAAAAACATGTTCAATATGGGAAAGGATTACCTTATGAGGTAGCAAGAGCATTAGTGAACAGTGTTTAAAAAATAGTTATATAAACAAGAATTTTTTTTTTTACCTTGCCTCAGGATAAAATCAGGTAGGTACAGTTATTCATACATAGGTTCTAGGAAAACAAAACAAAACATACCCATTATGAGAAAGGATTGTCTTAGGAGATAGCAAGGGCATATGTAAGGACATTTGAAATACTGATAAGTGCCCCTCAGTAGGAGTATTGTAAAGGTAACTCCTGTTCTACATGGATTATTGAGTCCATTAGGACTAGCTAACACAATTTCAGTCATGCCTTGGTGTCCTTGGGTTTCGTTGCAGTAACCACACGGATACAAGAATCAGCAGATGTCCAAGTCCTTTATATAAAATGGTATAGTATTTGCATATAACTTATGCTCATCCTCTGTATAATTGAAATCATCTCTAGGTTTATTTAACAATACCTACCACAATGCAAGAAATATGGAAATAGTTATGATATTGTGCTTTTTATTTGTGTTATACTTACTGTTATATTGCAATTTCTATTTAATATATTTTGGATCTTAGACTCATGGTTGGTTGAATCTGTGAATGCAGAACCTGTGGATACAAACAGACCATTGTATATGCTTTAGGTTGTTTTATAGTTTGTTTATTATAAGTTGTTATTTTTTGGTAGTAATAGGTATTTCTCATTTTTTCTTCACAGATTTTGAAATGGAAGTAAATAATCATTTTTCTTGGCATAAACATATAACTCCTTAGTATCTAAGATTGTAATTGCTGGAAATTCACAAGTTATAATTTTCCTTAAGTATTATTTCACTTCTCTTGACTGCATTTGTAGTTTCAACAAAATGTAATTTTTAGTTGCAGAAATTATTTACATTATCAGTAATTTCAAACAAAGCTAGTAGAGTTTTTAATTCCACTTAAAGCAAAATGTCAAAGTGTAGTTTCTCATTGCTGGGTTTACAATCTTTTTTTTTTTTTTTTTTTTTTTTTTTTTTGTGGCCACTGGGAGTTTTGTTACCAGCCAGCAATGAAATACAACCTTCATGTTGTACTGTGTAGGATAGATACTGTAAATTTCTGTCTTGCTTTTCCATTGATCTGGAGTGCCATATGGGAATCCTGTTCAGCTGATCTTTATTTCCTGAGTCAGAAATTCTGTTTTACCCATCTTTGGGGCTTTCAGCAGCTATTCTCAGTGGGCCGTCAGGTATTGCACATGAAAGAGAAGGTTCAAAGGCATAGAAAGAAGATTCAGAGCTGAAATGTTTACACTGCATTTTAAAAATTTTTTTATAAACATTTTCTAAGCTGATGGATCAGCATGAAAGCTTAATAGATCTAAGACCTTTTATATGCTATAGTATAGGTAACATTTTAATACACATATCTTTTAAGGAATGGTATGGGATTCATCAGTTATAAATATGGTACAGAAATGACTTGTTTATATATTACTTTCCAGTAAGCATAGTTAACATCATTGTGATTATTTTTTTTTAAGTTTTCTGGTTATTTTTTTCACAGATTTATTTGCCTGTTCATTTTAAAAATTTTATTTATTAATTCATTTACTTTTAATTTGACAGAGAGAGACACAGAGACAGAGAAAGAGAGGAAGTGAGAAAGCAAGGCACCAGGTCCAGGACTTGAACCATGGTCAGCCATGTGGGAGTGTCCAGCACCCCAACCACCATGCCACCTGCTGGTCCCTATGTGCCTGTTCTTGATCTGATGTATTTTGCAGATAACAATTAGTATTGAACATGGTGGAATACAGTTAAATATCTAAATAAGAAATTAGCAAGTGAGTAGAATAACCATATTTCTGAACTTTTGCCACCTTTTATGTGGACAGGCACATTTATTACATAATAATAAGAATGTTGATTTTTATTTTTTGGAAAAATTGTAAAGAAGGTACTAATATGTATTAAAATGCAGTTTAATTAGAAATATGATTGTTTTTTTCATATTAGGTCAATTTATAGTGTGAGTTTGCTAATGTGTCCCTAACTTGTTTGAACATAATCTGGTTCTCTGTGACTAGTTTTATATTATACATTTATGCATTATAAATTATAGATGAACAGCTTTGCTACTTCTTTCAGATTTATATGCAAACAACATATTCAGTATGGAATATAAATGTTTGCTCAAGTTGTCAATTCTTAAGTACAAAAATCTTTGTACAATATTTTAAAAAAGTATTATAAAGTAAGTATTTGAGTTTTCTACCATACACAGCATTTTCTTATTAAGCAGATTTTTGACATTATGTTAAGTTATAATGGACTCCATGCTTCTGGGAAGTTTATTTACATTAAAAGACTTTTTGACAAGATAAAGTCATCTTCTGTATGGAATTATGGGAGAATTTACAATAGTACATACATGCTTAGCAACTGATTTATCAGAAGATTTTAAATTTGCCATAGAGCTCATGTACTCACCAGAGAGAAATAAAGAGAAAGTGAAAAAGTACACCCTGAGAAGATGGCCATGCTGCAGTCCCTTCTCCTCTATACTCCTTTAAGGATTTTGGGCATGCATGCACATGTACCTAGTGTTTTTTTCAAGCTGCATGTCCAGGACTCGAACTGCATAGTCAGCCATGTGGAATCCAGCTGTCCTAATCACCACACTACCAGCTAGTCCTATCAAAATATTTTTGACTTGATTTTCTTTTTATGGTTTTTCTTTCATTTTTTTTATCCTGTTGTGTATGTATATGTGTATTGCATGTAAAATTTGAATAATGTAAATATATCCTTTAACTACAGTTAAAGTGATTATTTGGAGATAACATTAATTGACCATAGGGAGTAAGTAAGTTTATGAGGCAAAAATACTGGGAATGACATAACACAGTTTATCTCCCTTACTCTTACTTACAAACATTATTGTGATGTTTAATAAACCTAGGGTCGTTTTTAGGGTAAATGTTACCTATGTCAGTCTCCAAATTTGAAAAATGATAATAAAACAATCATCATGTAAAAAGCAATTGATGTTTAATCTTAATCATGAGATTCAAGAATTGGTTCACATAATTCCATAATCTTGTTTTAAAATCCAAATTCGTTTTTGGGGGATGGATACCCAGATTTCTAGGGTTTTCTTGTAATATTTGGAGATTAACTGGTTATTTGCTTCCATTGACATGCTACCTTGCTGTAGGTCCCAGAAGGCTCTTATTTTAATCTACATTGTAGCACAAAATGTAATCTACTGTATTTTAAGAGTAAGAAGTATATGGTTTTACCTCATCAATGTGCAGAATGAATAGCAAGTTAATGACTATCCAGTATTATTGTGCCTTTAAAATAAAACAAAACAAAACAGTGTTGCCAGAGAATATGTACTCTATGGAGAAGGACAGAGAGACAGAGTAAGAGGGAAAGTAAAAAAGCATCCCTTAGGGAGAATGGTCATGCCACCATCCCTTTACCTCCATTTCTCCCTTTTTTGGGGATTTTGGCCATGAACACATACCCAGTATGTTTCTCAAGCTGCTGGGTCCAGAGCTTGAGCTGTGTAGTTAGATAGGTGGGATCCAGTCACTACTATGCCCTGAACTGACCCTAGTGTGTCTTTTTAAGTAACTGCAGACTTAAGTGGAGTGTGAGTCTCTTCTGGACTCATACTGCATTATATGTGTACGATATGTTATTTGATTCTAAAATGCTAACCCATATTGGCAGCAAAGGAATTTTAACTTCTCAGCCTGGAAATTTCCAGGCGAGAGAATAATAATTGATGACTGTGGAGAACTGAAAGATCTTGAAAATGTCCTAAGATACTTAATCCTCTAGAAATCTTCTCTTTGTTATCTGAGGTTGCTGTTGACTACAAAGCTGTGCCATAGCTTGGATCTTGGTATTCAATAAATCACAATTCCTGACTTTCCTCCCCACTAGCCTAATCCCCTACACAAAATACAACTACTTTTTAAATTTAGAACAGGACATCCAGTTAAAGACATTCCATCTCTCAGTCTCAAATAGTTAACATGCCAATTTGGACACATGCCCATAGTGATCACACTGTTGTTCTTACGTCACAGAGCACTCATTTATAAGGACTGTGAAAGTTATACCAGAAAAACATTTGGGACAAGTGAAGAATGGTACCTTTCTTTCATGAGATTAAAATGAAGAAATAACCTTTGCCTGAAGGAGACACAGAGAGAGAGAGTGAGTGAGAGAGATAATGGGAAAGAAAAAGTACATCGTATGGGGAATGATAATGTCATAATCCTTTCTCTTCCATCTCTTCCTCCTTTCAGGATTTTTGGCATACGTGTGCATATGCGCAGTATTTTCTTCAAACCTCCAGGTCTGGCACTCAAATCACACATTTGGCCATGTGGGATCCAGCTTCCTTAAGTACCACATTTCAGGCTGGCCATCTTTTATTTATTTATTTATTTATTTATTTATTTATTTATTTATTTATTAATATCTAGAGAATGTAAAGAGACTAAGAAGGAATTGGATTGTTGAAATAGAAGAGGGACCAGCAGATGGCAGAATGATTATGTTGCTGGACTCCCACGTAGTCCACCGCATTCTAGCCCGAACATGGTGGCTTAAAACTCAAACCGGGCGCATATGTGTGCAAGCCCAAAGTCCTGAGAGGAGAACGGAAGAGAAGGGATTGCGGTGTGGGCATCACCACTGGAAGGTGATTTTTCACTTTCTGTCTCTCTGGTGAGTGTACATGCCCTATAACAAAAATCTCTCTCTCTTAAAAAAAAAAAAAAGGAAAGAAAGGAGTGGTTGTCAACAAGATAGACAAAAGGTAAATAAAAAGAACACTTTTTTCTTAAGTTAATGAATTTTGTCTAAAATATTCCTGCTTTCTTCAGTTTCATAAAGATCAGTGGAGATTGTGTTCACAGATATTCTGTCATGTGACTACTTGTGATTGTCTTTATAGTATTTTAAAAAGAATATTAAAATCATTATATCTCCTACCTTTCCTTTCTTATTTATCTCTCCCAGGGTATTCCTTTAGTCCTTATTTGATTCATCATATTAGTTGTGTGTTTGTAGACAGTACTCGGGAATATGTGGCAAAATGACATGTCCTTCTTTTTCTTTTGGAGAGGTTTTTTTTGTTTGTTTGTTTTGTTTTGTTTTGTTTTGTTATAGGGTGCGTGTGCTTGCCAGACAGAGAGAGAGAGAGACAGAAAGTGAGAAATCACTCCCCAGGGGGATGGCCATGCTGCAATCCCTTCTCCTCCATTCTCCTCTCGGGATCTTGGGCATGCACGCACACGCGCCCAGCGTGAGTTTTAAGCCACCGGGTCCGGGAAGCGAACCGCGGTCGACTACATGGGAGTCCAGCGACATAGCCATTACTCTAACTTCTGGTCCCTCCTTCTTTTTCTTAAATAGAATTATTTATTTTTTTCATTCGTTATTATTATTTATTTTTTAATATGACTAGAGAGAGAGAATGGCAAAGTGAGAAAGCAAGCTGCCAGGTCTAGGACTCGAACTGTGGTCTACTGTGTGAGAGACCAGCACCTTAACCACCATGCCATTGCCAGCCCTGCTCTTTCTTTTTAGTTTACCAGAGGGTGAGTGTGCTCATCACAGAGACAGAGAGAGAAAGGGGGCCGGAGAAAGTACCCTTCAAAGAAATGTGGTCACACCACAGTGTGGTCACACCACAATTCCTTCTCCTCCATTTCTCCATCCTACTTGGATTTTGGGCACACACACATATGTGCCTTATATGTTTTGCAAGCTGCCAGGGGCAGGATATGAACTGTACTGTCAACCATGTGGAATTCAGCTCCCTGACCACCAGGCCATGAGGCCAACACATGAATGATTGCTTTTTAAAAATCTTAGGAGGACCGGGAACCAGCAGTTAGCGTAATGGTTATGTCGCTGGACTCCCACGTAGTCGACCGCGGTTCACGTCCTGGACCCGGTGGCTTAAAACTCACGCCGGGCGTGTGTGCGTGCCCAAGATCCTGAGAGAAGAATGGAGGAGAAGGGATTGCGGCGTGACCATCCCTCCTGGGGGGTGATTTCTCGCTTTCTGTCTCTATGTCTCTCTCTGTCTGGCGAGCGCACGCGCCCTATAGCAAAAACTTCTCCAAAAAAAAATATATATATATATCTTAGGAGGACCAAAATAGTAGTTACATTCATTTTTAGCTGTTTTATCTTTTTACATCAAAAAGCCATAGCTGTCTTTATTTTATTTATTTATTTATTTAAAGGTTTTTGCCAAAGGGCATGTGGACTAGCCAGAGTGAGAGACAGTGAGAGGGAAAGTGAGAAATCACTGCCCAGGGTAGGTGGCCTTACCACAGTTCCTTCTTATCTGTTCTCTTCTTGGGATTTTGGGTACACACACACATGTGCCTGGTGTGATTTTTAAGCTTCCAGGTCTGGAACTCGAAACGCAATTAATCATGTGGGAGTAGAACACCTTAACCACCATGCCACCTGCTGGCTCCAACCGTTGTTGCCTTCACAACACATACTTTTACAAATAGAATGTACATTTTTAAGTTTATTTATCTCATAAGTGACAGAGATAGAGGTTCAGCACCCCCTACAAGGTCTTAATATGTGATCTATTCTCAGCTTTAACCAGCCCTGGATCAAGGCTATGCCCATGCCTTGCAAACGCAGGGAGGTTTCTGGACTTGAGCTAGGAACTTTCTTACATGAATCTGCCTGTAGAGCTTTACATTTTATTGCTGTGTTGTCATCTGGCCCCTTTAGCAGGTTTGGAAAAGAAAATCGACAGGTTTGTGACACAGTTATCTACATGTATTGCAATATTAGGGACAGGTCACTAGCTAATAATTAAATTAGTTTGAGTGATGATCAGAGAACAGTATATGGTAAACTTTTTATTTTGCTCCTTCATACCTTTTAAAGTATAAGGATTTTACTATAATTATTTCCATTCTGTCATTCGAGGCTGTAAAAGACATTGGTTTTAATATACAGACAAACCTGAGGGATTTTTTTTCCCTGCTCCTAATTGATGCATTTCTCCCACTTTAGTTAACAAAATAATTTGTAGTTTTGTGGTTGATTATGGACTATTATTACCCTAAAGAATGAATGAAATGTAATAGAGAATTTGACTTGAGGTCAGAACCTCTTATCTTAATATAAACTTCTATTAAACAGACCCTTGTCAAACTTCTTTATCACCCTTAAATGACTCCTTTGTTGTTTATAGAGGCAATTCTGTTGCTTAAATATTCTTTTTCATTTTTTTAAATTTTGCTAGAGGATGCATGCACTAACTAGAGAGAAGCAGAGACAAGAGAGAAGAAAGAGAAGTGAGAAAGCACCCCCCTGCTGAGGGAAATGGTCATGCCATAATCTCTTCTTTATTTCTCCCTACTTTTGTGTTTGGGCCACTCACACGTGCCCAGCTTGTATTGTTTATCCATTCCTTCCTTCCTTACTTTCTCTCTCCCGCCCTCCCTCTCCTCCCCTTTCTTTCAATAAATTTTTGCTATAGGGTGTGTGCACTCACCAGAGACAGACAGAAAGAAAATGAGGGGGGGATGGCTGGGAGGATAATCACACTGCAATCCCTTCTCCTTCATTCTCCTCTTGGGATTTTGGGAACACACATATACACGCCCAATATGAGTTTTAAGCCACTGGGTCCAGAACTCAAATCATATCAGCCATGTGGGAGTTCAGCACATTAACCACTTCACCACCTGCTGGCACCCATCATTGTTTATCAAGCCAACAGGTTCAGTACTTACATTGTGGGGTTGGCCCTGTGGCAACCAGATGCCTTAACCACCAGGCCACAGTCTGACCTTACGAAGCCGATTCTTAAACTTGGGCTTTCTGTTACTTTCAGTGTAACTATTCTATCACTAAATTTAATTAAAAACTTTATTTTCTGTTTAGTTCTGAAACTTTCTTTTTTTACGCTCAAATTACTCACTAGTCTGGGATCAAAACACTCCCAAAAATTACATTTAAAAAAATTTCATGGTTAAATATATTTAGTCTCTTATCTGTAGGGTCCTGAACATGTCCATTTTAGTACTGTTTGACCTAGATTTAAAGGCCCAGAGGATTCCAGGACCATGACTATGTAAATCCCTTTGTGTAGCACTTTGTACAATTAGGCATTTAATAAATGCTTACTGACGATGAAAACCCAGTTAAAAGTCCTCTGGGGAAATACAGAATTTTTAAACAATGACATATAGCATGATAATATTGTCAACCCTTTAGTGTTCTACAGTGACTTATTTCCTTCTTGAAACTTTAGCCCCATGTCCCTTCTAATTCTCTTCATTTCCTATTAGGACATTAAAAAGCCCTCTCTTTATGCTTTTGTCATCTGAAATATCTTGGATCTCTCGCTGCCAGAATCTTTTCTTCGTGACGTGGTAATATTCGTAATATCACATCTTCCAGTTTCATCTGTACTTTCCATTTAGGAAGGTGAGGAGGAAGTTCTAAAAGTATGTTAGAATTATACAGCAAGAAGATACCTTAGAAATTACACATCCCAGCATTTAAATTTCTTTTTTCTTTTCCTTTTTTTTTTTTTTTTTTTTTTTTAGAAACAATCTCACTGTATTGCCTGGGCTGGCCAAAGGTTCTTGGTCCTCTTGCCTCAGCCTTGTCTCAACTCCTCCAGGAGCTGGGAATACAGGCATACATCACTGTACCCAGCTTGATCCCAGCATTCTTTTTTCCTTTTATTTTTTTTTTAGGTATTTGGAGAGAGAAAGAAAGGATGTGAGGTATCACTGCCCAGGGGAGATGGCCACACCCTTCTCCATATTTCCTCTTGGAATTTTGGTCATGCATTTACATGTGCCCAGAGTGATTTTTCAAGCTGCAGGGTCTGGGACTTGAACCACGGTTGACTACATGGGAGTTCAGCGACATAGCCATTACGCTAACTGCTGGTCCCTACCCCAGCATTCTTAATTGAACCACACATGGGTATTTGTGGAAAACCCATGACTGAAATTCAAGGGTTTCAACTTCATTCTCTATATTTTGTAGTTAGTGAGCCAGGGTGATATTTTTACTTTGCATGTGTGGCTTGAAGTTTATTGAGACCTGCAGGTGCAATTCATATGAATGTGTTTGTGCATCTTTATTATGTTTGTTAGTGGATATTAAGTGATATTACGAATAGTCTTTTAGCCACTGTTCAACCTTGAATCAGTGCCATATGGAAGATCTGTTTTGCCATGAGACTAAAAAATATGTTTTTTTTGTTTGTTTGTTTGTTTTTTTTAAAGGTTTTTGCTATATGGTGCGTGCGCTTACTAGAAAGACAGAGACAGAGAGAGAGAAAGCGAGAAATCACCCGCCCGGGGGGGATGACCACGCCACAATCCCTTCTCCTCTATTCTCCTCTCGGGATCTTGGACACGCATGCATATGCGCCTGGCATGAGTTTAAGCCACAGGGTCTGGGACTCGAACCACGGTCGGCTACATGGGAGTTCAGCAACATAGCCATTACGCTAACTGCTGGTCCTTAAAAAAATAAGTTTTTATAAAATTAATATAAAAGGTACTTTTTCTACTCCTATGTGTGCTTGCAGTATTTCAAGTCATTATTCCCTAGTGTGAAGATGCAGAACTCCAGGTACATTATCTTACTTTTCTGGGAAAACTTGGAAGTCCATGTCAGTTCATTTTTCTTTTACTACTGATTAGCACCACAATGTAGGTGGAACCTCATGATTTCATCCTGACGGTATTTGGCTTTGTCTTTTTTTGTAATTGCTTTATGTACCTTCATTTTTTTGTTTGTTTTGTTTTCATTAATTAGAATTTAAGCTTTATCAAGGCAGGAACTATGTTATTCTTTTATTTATTTATTTATTTTTTGTAATCTACCTAGTAATTATCTTACTTCTGGGCACATATGAGACATAAAACCTTTAAAACATTATGTTTTACTTCCCTCTCTCTGTCTCTGTCTCTCTCTCTCTGGTGAGTGCCTGCACCTTATGGCAAAATCCTTTAAAAAAAATAAAAGAAGAAAAGAAAGAAACTTAAAAAAATTGTTTTAGCCTTGAAGTATGTTTTTTGTTCTTTTTTAAAATTATGATTTCTGGTACATATGTTCTATGTATATCATTGTGGAATGCCATATGGCTTTTTAAGGCATACATTCAGTATATAATAATCAAGCGAAGGATATATACAGTTCATCATCTTTAGCATTGAACATTACATAACATTGTGCTCATTTGATAATAATTCTACCAGATTTCTTTTGAAATATGTATTGTCCACACTTTCACTCTGCTATTAATGTGTTTTTTGGATGTTATTAAGTACAGTAAAAGAAAACTTACTCTTCTTCCAAAGAAAATCTGTTCAAACTTTAAATATCTCTAGAATATACCAGAAGATTTGCTACTGAAAATTTGATACAATTAATTATATATTCAAGTGGATCCCATGAGCATGGTAATTTGTACACATACCTATATTTTTTATTTTTCCTCAGTATTTTTGTAGATTTTCTTTTCTTTTTTCATAATAGAAATGGAATTAGGAAAAAGAAAGTTTCTGGGCAAACCATTCTTAGTATTTAATCACTATAAGATGAAACCAAATTCTTAGTTAAATGTTATTAGTTGCCTGATATTGATATAAAAATGTAAAATAATGTCTAAATTTCAGCCATCTGGGGGACCAGCAGTTGGCATAATGGTTATGTTGCTGGACTCCCATGTAGTCAACTGCAGGTCGAGTTCCAGACCCAGTGGCTTAAACTCACGCTGGGCACGTGGGCATGCGTGCCCAAGATCCCGAGAGGAGAAGGGAGGAGAAGGGATTGCGACGTGGCCATCCCCCCTGGGGGGTTATTTCTTGCTTTCTGTCTCTGTCTCTCTGTCTCTCTCTCTGTCTTTCTGGTGAGCACATGCATCCTATGGCAAAAATCTCTCCTAAACAGATAATAAAATAAATATATTTCTGCCATCTGGAATTTTTTAGTTTTGGTATGTAAAATACGTATTTCTGTAAATCATATATCACGTACTACAGAAAAAAATACAAAAAGATCAGAATGTATATTTGAGAAAATTGGAGTTTATTTTTTTCCAGGGGAAAAAACCTTAAATTACCATTGAATTTCATTTTCATTTAATTTTTGAAAAAGGAAATGTTGGCATTGTTCTGCCAGATCATTATAAGCTTTATTTCTACTACATTTTATCATAATGCATTCTGAGTATAAATAAACTCTGCTAAACCTAATAGCAATTAAACTGGAAGTGTTTGTGTTTCATCACTGTGAACTTCGCAGAAATGTTTCCATGACAACCTCCATGCTAGTTAAGACAACCAGAGGTGATCAACAGTTTACGTATTTTTTTCTCTTGTAAGAATGGAATTTGTGTTGACAGTTTTGGCCTTTAATGGCACTTTTGTTCCGTGTGAAAGTATTTGTTTACCAGATCATATGCTGTTAACTGTCAGGCTGAGGTAGAGTGACTGCTTTTGATAAAAGGCTGCATTAGAATTTGTAGTCTGTGAAGCTCTCATGCACTCATTATCTCTATCAGTATGGAAGAGTCCATTTGCCTTAGTACCCCACAGATTACACTTTATTAAGACCAAGTATTGTGCTGAGTAAAATTGGGGGCATCTTGATTATGTTTGACCACTAAGAGGAAATGGAAATTCTTTTTAACTTTGCTCTTAGTGTTCCCATACATATACACACACACATATGTACACATACATGCATGCAAATAAACACACACGCTTCAAAAATTATATCTAATTCATTTCTTTGAGGTTACTTAGGGACAGTGTTATTGGGGCAGTGTTAGTGATTTTTCTTACCTCACTCACTTCCCTTTCTGTAACGGTATCAATTGCTTCACTTTTAGTAACTATATCAGTAGAGTCTGCTACAAAGGGCATGTAAAAAGAGAAATTGCAAAAAGAGAAAGTATAACTTTGTAGTTTTCAAACAAGAATTGCCAATATTCCATTGCTATTCATAGAACCGAGGACTTTTCTCTGTCTACTTTTTATTTTATTTGATTTATTTTATTATTTCTTCAATGAGAGAGAGTAAAGAGAGAGGGAGAGACAATTCCAAATAAAATCTTTACTGGTAGGCTGTGATTCACCCTGGGCCTTGGCCAGCCTGGATCATCAATAGGCATGTGCATGTGCATCCAACATGTTCATGGAGGCCCTGGAGTGGGAACCCAGGCAGGACCTTTCCATAGGGGTTCATTTGTGTTAACGCTGTACCACCATCTGGTCTCTTGTTTAATCTTTTTTTTTTTTTTTTAGAGGTTTTTGCTATAGGTCACTCACCAGAAAGACAGAGAGAGAGACAGAGAGATAGAAAGTGAGAAATCACCCCCTAGAAGGGATGGCCATGCTGCAATCCCTTCTCCTCCATTCTCCTCTCTGGATCTTGGGCACGCATGCACATGTGCCCAGCGTGAGTTTAAGCCACCAGGTCCGGGACTTGAACTGCGGTTGACTACATGGGAGTCCAGAGACATAGCCATTATGTCAACTGCTGGTCCCAAATACTATTCTACTTTGAGATCCTCACAGTAAACATCCATATACATGCTTTTTATAAGAGAACTAAAGTTGTGAATATTATCTCTCTAGTGCTGTGTGAGTTGTATGGGACAGGAAAGTCATCACACAGGGAAGTTGTACTTGTCATCTTCTGTAACAGTCTCTATGGTCACATGTCAGCATTATCTAATAGCTGCAGGATAAACACTGGGTGAAAGAGGTATATTAAGTACTCTTATATTACTTTTGTGTGGGAAAAAAGCTCATTACTTCCTATAATAAAGCTTAACAGTATTCTTGGATGGTATCACTGTATAGTTATTTTTCTTCATGCATATGTCTTCAGAAAATGAAAAAAAATTAGTTATCAGCTTTTTTGTTAAAGTGATATTAAATCATTTGCTGAGACCAACAATTATCCTCAGTTTCTTTAAAATTATCTATTAAATCATATTAAAATAAATAAAATTGACATTTCTATAAATTAATACATGGCTAAATCTTATTTTAGTTTCAACAACCCAAGGCTGATCTTTCTAGTTTTAATTTTTTTCATCAGCCTTTGTCTTGATTTCATTATCTATTCAATTGTATGAGCCAGAAACTTGGAAACATCTTCATTCATTCATTCACTTGTTTCTTATCATATACTGTAGGCACCGAGGTTATAGCACAGAACACAGCACACAAAATCCCCTTCTGTTTTGTAGGCTATTTTCATGAGGGAAAGTCAGCAATCGAATGCATTAGTAAAAAGATTCAAAATATGAGAAGATGTCAAGTTCCATAGAGAAAAATAAAATGGAGAAATGGAAACTGAGTTTTTTGTAAAATGGTTGAGATTTGCAATTTTACATAGAATTTTAGAGAAAGCATGACTGAAAAGGTGACTCTTGTGCAGAGATCTGAAGTTTGTGAAAGAGCTGTACATATTACCTGACAGGAAAGCCAGCTGAGACAGAACAGCAAAGGCAGTGGTCTTGAAATAGAAGTGTCTTTGGCAAGTATCAAGTCAATAATAAGCAAACCCATGCAGCTAGTGTAAAATAAGTGCAGGCAAAGAGTAGTGGGAGATAGAGTGCAGGATTAAGGGATACAAGAACCTAGGGTCTTTGGGCAATTGCAGGGTTTGGAATAGGTAAATGACACATTGTAATTTATCTCATAACAAAATGACCCTGGATGCTTTTTGTAAATAGCCAGAATAGAAATAGGAATAAAGGCAGGGAAGGGAACAAGGATGAAGCCAGTTTGAAATTCACTGCAAGAATCTAAATAAGAGATGATAGTAGCTTGAACAAGAGCGGTAATAGTAGTGGAGGTTATGAGAACTGATCAATTGTGGATATATTTTGAAGGTTTAGCCAACAAGAGTCTCATGAATATGGTGTTTGAGACAGAGACGGGAGTTAAGGTGGACTATGGGTTTTGACCTACAAATTGACAAGACATTTCCTTTTTCCAGGATGGGGAAGACCATAGAGGGAGTAGGCTTGTGGAGAGGGATATTAACAATTCAATTTTGACCATGTTGAGAGATCCGTTAGATGTCTATTTAAAGATATTAAGTAGGCAGTTGGAGGAATCTGCTTTAGTGTGGACATGTGGAGATAAACATTTCTAAGTTAGCACGTAGATATTACTTGAAATTCTGAGCCTAGGAGAGATCACCAAAGGAAGTTTTTCTAAAAAGAAAGAGTCCCAGAAGTAAGTTTGGTATATTTCATTGTTGAGATACTGCGTAAATAAGAACCAGTAAAGAATGCTGGGAAATATGGCACATGTGAGGCATGAGGAAGATCCAAACACCATGACATTCTGGAGGCCATATGAAAAAGACATTTTAAGGAGGGGAATATGATTACTTGTGTCAAATGTTACTGATGTGTAGAGTAAAATGGAAACTAACATTTCAATGTCAACTTTAGCAATATAGAGACCATTAGTGATGTTCACTGTAGCTCTTTTGGTGGAAGATTTTTTGGTGGAGTGGACAAATGATCAGAAAAATTAGAGCTAGAGTTGTAGGGGATGGGGGGGGGGGGTCTTTGGCTGGAATGCCACAATCGCCCACTGTTTCTTTTTTTTGGGGGGTAGAGGATTTTGCTATAGGGCGTGTGTGCTCACCCGAAACACAGAGAGAGACAGAGAAACAAAAAGGGAGAAATCACTCCCTGGGAGGATGGCCACGCTACAATCCCTTTTCCTCCATTCTCCTCTCAGGATCTTGGGCACACACGCACATGTGCCCATTGTGAGTTTAAGCCACCGGGTCCAGGGCTTGAACCATTTGACTACATGGGAGTCCAGTGACATAGCCATCATGCCAACTGCTGGTTCCCAACTGCCCACTGTTTCTATTGAATTTTTATGGATTTTGTTGAATGAAAGTTTTTACATTATTATATATCTTTAGGTGAATCTCTACAGATTTCGAATGATTATCTTTGCTATTTTTGACCAATTTTGGACATATCCCTTCTGATGAGAAGTTTCTTGTAGCATAAGATCTTATAAACATTTTCGGATCACAAATAAAGTATTATTTAATGAACATTATGTGAACATATAGTATATCTAAATATATAACACAATTATTTGATTCTTTCTATAATGTTTGATTGCTTTTCTCTCTTCATTAATGTAACTAAAGCTATTATCAGATTGAATACATACATCATTGCCTAATTTTTGAATATTTATCAGGATTTATTTCTACAGTTAGAGTTATAGAGTAAGACCCAGGGCACATTGCCAAATTTCTTTCTAGAACTATTATTCCAATTTCTAATCCCATCCAGCAATATGGAAACATATTTTACTAACTTTCACTAGAATCAATTTTATTGCTTTTAATCTTACTGCTGATTTGATGATCAACTGGAAATTTAATTAAGCATAAAAGCATTTTAATCTTGCACTTCTGATCTTTAGTGCCATTTTTTTCAAGTTAAGACTAAATGTTTTATAGGTAAAGGCATAATTTAAAATAAAAAGGCTAAGAAAAACTGAGTTGAACCAGGATAACAACCCAAAGGTGCTATTTTCATTGCCCTTGGCTATGTAAGGTGCAGTATGGATTTTTTTTCTTTGTTAACATGAACAGTAGGTTTTGGAACATATTCACTTTCTGGTGTTTCATTTTCTAAAAGTAAAATCTTAAGAGAAAGAATAGTTTTTATTTAGATGACAAATATATAAGAAATTTAGATAGCAGCTAATAATGATATATATAGCTTATTGGTAAATATTGATTGAAAGTAGCTTTGAAATTTAGAATATATAAAATCATAATATTAGTGTTGGTTACACATTAATATTATTAATAATACTGTTATGTGTTAGCTCAACAAAAAATTGACTATGTTTTAAGTCTCTCTGATCTGAAAAACTTATTTATTTACAAGACCTAAGTTATTTCACATACAGAATAATGGCAGTATCCAAGATTTGTAGGGCCATTATGCACATTATATTTCTTTTTTTTTTGGAGAGGTTTTTCGCTATAGGGCGCGTGCGCTCGCCAGACAGACAGAGAGAGACATAGAGACAGAAAGCGAGAAATCACCCCCCAGGGGGGATGGTCACGCCGCAATCCCTTCTCCTCCATTCTCCTCTTGGGATCTTGGGCACGCACGCACACGCGCCCGGCGTGAGTTGTAAGCCACCGGGTCCGAGACGCGAACCGTGGTCGACTACGTGGGAGTCCAGCGACATAGCCATTACGCTAACTGCTGGTTCCCTGCACATTATATTTCTGAAGCTCATTTGTGATTTTTCTTTGAGTTCCAGTTTGAATCACTGATTTTTTTTTTTTTTTTTGAGATATGCCTTTAAATTTATTTAGGAACTGGTATAGGGTCTTGCACTTTCTCCACAACATTTTACTTGAAAGTTTTTGTTTGTTTGTTTGTTTTTTTGAGAGGTTTTTGCTATCGGGCACGTGCGCTCACCAGAAAGACAGACAGAGAGACAGAAAGCGAGAAACCATCCCTCATGGGGGATGGCCACGCCGCAATCCCTTCTCCTCCATTCTCCTCTCGGGATCTTGGGCACACACACACACGTGCCCGGCGTGAGTTTAAGCCACCGGGTCCAGGACTCAAACCGCGGTGGACTACGTGGGAGTCCAGCGACATAGCCATTACACTAACTGCTGGTTCCTTGAAAGTCTTTTATATAATTGACATTTCCTCCTTTCTTTTTCAATATAAAAAGCAAGCGAGATACTCCTATCAGTAAAATAACACAATTCGTGGATGGCATAAGAAATTGGGACATCAGGGATCTGGCTGGAATGTGTCCCTTGACAATCTTTTATTGTTACTATATGTTCAAGTTTCGATGTATGGTAGCCAATGTATTTATTACACATACACACTGTTGGACCCAGTACATTGTAAACGTTTTAAATTTCATTTAGTTTTATTTAAGCTATACTCTGGTTGAATTTTGTTATAAAAATTCAATGACCTTTTCAAGGAAAAGTTGGTTTCTATTTCCATTCTTCAATTTAAAAACAAACAAGGATCTTTGGAGAAATTTGGACTGATTATAGGATTTGAGCAGTAAATACATATTACAGAGCTCTGTGATATCAGAAAATAAGGAAATGCTTAAAAAACTCACATTTGTAAAACAAATATTCATTAAGTTCATCCCAAATAAATAAGAATAGACAAGTTTTTTTCTAGTTGTATATCACTGCAGTTTTATTTTTTATTTTTTTTACATTTAATTACCATATATCTTTAAAAAATTATTTAATTTTATTTATTATTATTATCCTTCAGTTTGACCATAGAGAGACAGAGAAAGAAGGAGAATGAGAAGGCAAGCTACCAGGCCTAGGACCCAAGCCATGATCAGCCATTTGGGAATCCAGCACCTTAACCACCACACCGTATGTTAGCCTCAGTCACCACACGTGTTTATAGTGTACAAAACATGGATTTTTTTCCCCAATACAAATACAGTGCATATCAGTCAAAAGAAAGATATTAGCCTATACGTTATCATAAGCAAATAACTTCATTTTTGTGTCAATTAAATGTATTTTTTTTCTCGTTCCCCTCCCTCTGTCCTCCTATTATCCACCCCCTTTTTCTTCCCTGATGTCTCTACCATCTACAGTTACCCTCTCTGCTATTTTACCTTCCAATCTTTCAGTTTCTGCTGTAAAGCGTAGCTCTTCACTACATGTTGAGCAAGGATATACAACATCTGTCTGAATGGACAAGTTTTTGATGTAGAAGAATTCCAAGTAAGTGGGACCAGCAGTTAGCGTAATGGCTATGTCGCTGGACTCCTATGTAGCCGACCACAGTTCGCGTCCTGGACCTGGTGGCTTAAACTCACGCCGGGCGTGCGTGCGTGCGTGCCCAAGATCCCGAGAAAAGAATGGAGGAGAAGGGATTGCAGCGTGGCCATCCCCCCTGGGGGGTGATTTCTCGCTTTCTGTCTGTCTCTCTCTGTCTGTCTAGCAAGTGCACGCGCCCTATAGCAAAAACCTCTCCCCCTCAAAAAAAAAAATTTCAAATAAGTTATGTATGTATTCATGTTCAAGACAATGAAGCGTACCTACTTTTCTTAAGCATGGGCTGTGCTTGCTGACTTCCTTATGGAGAATATGGTAGGGAAAGGGGCAGAAAGAGTAACTTTACATTAGAGAAACTTGCTAAACCCTTCCTCAGCTAGATTATCAAGTTCAATAGCAACTATTATATGTTATGTTCATACTATTAAATCTTCTGTGATCTTCCCCGAAAAACCCAGAGCCCCATTCTAATCATGAGAAAAACATCACACAGACCTTAATTGAGAGACATTTTACAAAATAACTAATGAGTACTCCTTAAAACTATCAAGGTTATTAAAAATAAAGTCTGAGAATTCTCACAGCACAGAGGAGTCTAGGGACACCTAAAGACAAAATATAATGTGGTACATTGGATAGTATTTTGGAACAGAAAACAAACATTAGGTAAAAACAAAGGCAACATGAACAAGATGTAGGCTTTACTTAACTTCTATAAAGTTAATTTTACTATTTTTGTATCTGTAGGCTTGAATGTGGCCAATACTGGGAATATGTGTGGAACCACGGGAGGCAGGGACTTGTGGTAATATTGAATAATAAAAATATAGTAAACGCTGTAGAGTTTACTATAGGTAAGGGGCTCTTTTAGATACTTTAGATGTTTTAATTCTTAAAAATAACTCTTTGATAGGTATTATTCTTATGCTAGGGCTGAAGAAATGAAAGATTAAGTAACTTGCACAAGATCAAGCTTTAATACCCAGCCTCCAGATCCAGTACTCTCAACCGTTAGAATTTACTGAATTATTCTTGTGACCTGGAACATGACTGATTTGGAAGAATTTTCAGGGAGCAATTCCTCTCTGTTACCAAATTCAATTTTACCTGGATTTATAGTGTATAAAACATAGGATGACTTCTTTTGTATATATTACATGAAATTGGGGAGTTAATTCCTTTTGATTATAGTATGTAAATTATTTCATGCCCATTTTTCTGATTTTTTTTTCTCATTTTCTATGTCAGGTGTGCTGTGATTTTTCTACAAAGTGCTGGAGTTTCTAACTCACTAGGTTTCTAGTGACTGGGTAAATAGTCTCTGGCAATATACTTTAGGTAGAATAGTCATTACTTAACACCTTTAATTCTTAAAAAAGTCATTATTTAACACCTGTTATATTAAAGCCTTCAAAAGTATTCCCCTATTTTCTTCTTTTAGCCTGTTCTTGTAACAGCATTTGGACTTCATCAGCTCTGTCGTTCTCAAATAACAGATTAAGGGACTGAGGCCTAAGAACATTAAATTGACATTGTATGACAACTTTATGTATGAAAATTTGTAATCCCATAGATTGTTTTAGTTCATGTTTTTCTCATAGAGTATGTGCAGTTGCTAAATAAAGAGAGAGAAAGAGACAGAGAGGGAAAGTGAGAAATCACTCCCCCCCACGCCCCTGCAACGGGGATGGCCACACCAAAATTTCTTCTCCTTTATTTTCTTTTTGGGATTTTGGGCATACAAACATACATACCCAGTGTGGTTTTCAAGTGTGGGACTCAAACTGCACTGTCTGCCATGTGGAATCTAGTGCCATAATCACCATGCCACCTGTTGGCTCAATTCCAATGACTTTCATTGCACTTTTCTTCCACGTAGAAATATATAAAGTTCTAGAGCCCAGCTGACAATGCACTTCGTTTTATTAGTTTTATGAAAATATCTTTATATTTATATATTTGCAATCCAAGTGGAAGTAATATTAATAGGAAGAGACAAGCATCAGCCCCCTCCCAAAAAATATGTTCTGTCAACTGAGGCGAACTATTGTATTTGCCCTTGGCCCAAATCTTTACTATGCCCCACAAGCCAGTTTCTTGATTTCTACAGATGTGAATAGTAAGAGCCTCATGAGGTTAACTTATTTTGGGACACCTTAAAATTGCAAAAATATGTTTTTCTTCACAAACAGTATTAAATTTCTGTAAGTCAGGGCCAGCAGGTGGCATGGTGGTTAAGGCGCTAGATTTCTATATGGCCAACCTTGGAATTATTTTTGAGTCTCAGACCTGGTGGTTTGAAAACCACTGTAGGCACTTGTGCATGCATGGCCAAATACTAGCGAGAATGGAGGAAAAGGAATCATGGCTTGGCCATCCCTTATCGGGAGGTGATTTCTCATTTTGTCTTTCTGTGTCTTTGTGGAGCATATGTACCCTATAGCAAAAACAAAAGCAAACAAACAAAAATTATGCTGTTTACCTACAGAAGCTTAGTCTATCCTTTTATATCTGTAAGCCTGTCACTTCCTGAGCAGAGATGTGCCATGCCATTGGCAGGTAACTAGCTGTCACAATTAACCTTTTTTATTCAACTACTGCTTATGTGGTAAAAACTCCCAACACATGATGAAAGTGTTGGCCATTGGAGAGTAGTTTGGGTTAACTCCTGGGCAGTCGTGACTGGCCTCAAGGCTCTGCAGCCCCAGGTTCTTTTAACTACCCTGAAGGTGGATTGGATCAGTATCTTGGCATACCTATAACGTATTGAGCCATGTCAAGTGCTTCAGATGTACCTAGTTCCCGTACTAAGTTGTGTAAGATTTTTATAAAATATTTATGCCAAAATCTAAATTGCATGTAAGCCTGATAGATAATATTACAATTTCTTAAATGTACTGATTTGGATCTTGCTATTGACATTTCCATTGTACAACTTAATCGTGGGAGGCAGGGAGTCTCTCAAAGGCCTTAAATATCATCCCTTTTCCCCTTGGTTGTGACTGAAGGGAGGAAAAAGTGGGAAAAGATCATAGTTACAAATAGGATGAATCAATCTTCCTTTCCCGGCAAGAGGCACAGAAAGGACACCAGAAGGAGTGGCAGGATTTGGCCCCTACTGGCTATCAGGAAACAGCACAGTTGGGAAGATTTTCCTCTGGTACCATTGAGCAATATACAACAATAGTGGGTAGATGTGAAAAGTAAAATGCTTTATATACCAACAGAGAAACAGAGTCTTACAAGAAACTCTTGTAGAACCTCTAGAGAAAAGTCTTATTTCCTCAAGTACCATAGCCTGACTTTTCTCTGGTAGGTGGCTTAGAACATTTATTTGTGGGGCTGGCAGGTGGTGTGGTGGTTAAAGGCACTGGACTCCCATGTGATTGAGTGCATGTCAAGTCCCAGACCTGGCAGCTTGCCTTCTCTCTCTTTATCTCCCTCTCTCTCTCTCTCTCAGTCATTCACTCTGTCCCTCTCTGGTCAAAATAAATAAAGTTAAATAAAATAATTATTTTTTAAAAAGAAAATTTGTGTTTTATGAAATCTCTTAAAATTCAGATTATTTTTCTATTTTAAGTTGATATATTTAAACTTGGGAGACACAAATATTTCAGGAACAGTATTGGTTGTAGATAAAAATCAATTCCCTTGATGATATGAATTCCAAATGATCATTAAAACTTCAAAAATGGATAAGCTATGATTGTAAAATTAGAGAGTGGATGGAATTTCAACTATTCACAGTGTGGTCACTTGAACCCATTATTTCTATCCTAAGAGAGGATGAAGGAGCTGCTTACTCAGAAGTAGATGTTCGAGTACCTGCAGAAACCAAGTGTGTGACAAGGCTCAGACCTTATAAACTGCTCTGAGAATTCTATATCCCTTCCTTCTCCCAAATCCTGTCTGAATTTCTACTGCTCCCAAATGCTCAAGGTGGGAGTTAATTCTCATTTATGTATTTCCTCTTAAGCTCCAGGCAGAGAGGTTTAGATGAGGGGACACTAACTGCTACTAATGAGATAAACTATTCAGGAACATTTAGAGTAGTTTTGTATTTTTAAGGTTTTTGCTATATGGTGCATGTGCTTACCAAAGAGACAGAGACAGAGAAACAGAAAGCGAGAAATTACCCCCTGGGGGAATGGTCACACCGCGATCCTTCTTAGGAACTTACACATGCATGTGCATTCGCCTGGTGTGAGTTTCAAGCCACCAGGTCTGGAACTTGAACCATGGCTGGCCATGTGAGAGCCCAGTGATGTAATCACTGTGCCATCTGCTGGCCCCTAGAATAGTTTTTTTTTTTTTTTTTTTTAAGAGGATTTTTTTTCTATAGGGTGCATGCGTTTGCCAGACAGACAGAGACAGACAGAAAGACAGAAAGTGAGAAATCACACCCCAGGGGTTTGGCCATGCTGCAATCCCTTCTCCTCCATTATCCTCTCGGGATCTTAGGCACGCACGCACATGCGCCCGGCGTTGAGTTTAAACCGCCGGGTTCGGGACTCGAACCGCGGTCGACTAGTGGGAGTCCAGTAACATATCCATTACGCTAACTGCTGGTCCCCCTAGAATAGTTTTGAGAAGGCAAAGACCAAAATCTGGTAAAGAAAATGTTTTATGTTGTGTTACACTGTTTATGTTGACTTAAACTCACCAAAAGGTATTGGCTGACAGTTGCTATAGAATATCTACCTTAGACTCTGGGCACTCTGTTCATTTTCTGGAATATGGTCAATGCTGAGCAAATGTTTTCCCTCTTTTTTTTTCCCTTCATGTTGATTATTATAATATAGACTGAAATAAAAGGTAGTTATTGCTATTAATGACAGATAAAATAGCTGTGAGGTATTTTTGAGAACAAAGCATTTGAAAAAGAAAAAATAAAGTATTATTTGAAGAAACCCACCTTGTATGGATGCAGAAATCAAACTCTGTCTCAAAATATAGAGAATCTTTTTACCATTTTAAACACGTGCTTTTCATTACTACTTTAAAAGACATAGTTTATCACGATATTATTAAAACATCATGATTAGTTTCCCCTGATGTTTAGTTTTTCTTTTTTTTTTTTGGAGAGGTTTTTGCTATAGGGCACGTGTGCTTGCCAGAGTGACAGAGAGAGACACAGAGACAGAAAGCGAGAAATCACCCCCCAAGGGGGATGGCCATGCTACAATTCCTTCTCCTCCATTCGCTTATCTTGGGCACGCACGCACACACTCCTGGCATGAGTTTAAGCCACTGGGTCTGGGACTCAAACTGCTGTCGACTACATGGGAGTTCAGTGACACAGCCGTTATGCCAACTGCTGGTCCCCTCCTGATCTTTAGTTTTTCTATATTATGCACTTGATCCTAAAATATGGAACAATTAAAATGAACATAATCAAAGATTAGTGAGGATAAAGTTATTCTATAGTAGCAAACAGGCCCTCCAAATCTCTTTTGATTGATACAGCAGTTTATTTTTCACTCAGTTTATAGCTCTAATTCCGGATATTGGGGTTTTTTTGCTAATTGTAATTACTGAGAAAACTAGGTTGTCAGAAGCTTCATTTTAACGTATGTTTTCTTAAGGACTTTATCAAGGGGAAGCAAATACAATGAAGTGTATACCATCCTTTAAGCTTCTCACATTCCATTGTTGGAGCAATTTACATGGCTTCACATGATTTCAAAGAAATGAGAGGATATCCTGGCATGTGTCCAAACACAGCCAGAAATATTTGTCAGACAGTATTAATGTATATCACAAATGATTATTTGATTTTCTTTTCTTTTTTTTTTTGCTTTGAAAAACAAACTTGTTTAGAGTTGATAAAATCTATTTATATTTAATTTTCTTTCCTGTTTATGGTATACCATTGACTGGTTTGAGACATTATAGTTTGTTTTGTTCATCTTTTTATTACATAATTTTAAATTTGAGTATGTGTGCTCCCTAGAGCGAGACAGAAAGAGGGAGAAAGCACCTCCCAGTGGGGTGTGGTCATACTGCACTCCCTTTTTTTTTTTTGCCATTTCACCATTCTTTTGGGATATTTTTTTTTTTTTTTTTTTTTTGGAGAGGTTTTTGCTATAGGGCATGTGCGCTCACCAGAAAGACAGAGACAGAGAGATAGAAAGCGAGAAATCACCCCCCGGGGGGATGGCCACGCCGCAATCCCTTCTCCTCCATTCTCCTCTCGGGCACGCACGCACATGCACCCAGGGTGAGTTTTAAGCCACCGGGTCCAGGACGTGAACCGCGGTCGACTACATGGGAGGCCAGTGACATAGCCATTACGCTAACTGCTGGTCCCACCATCCTTTTGGGATCTTAGGTTTGTGCATGTGCATGCTTGCATGGCACACACACACATGCACATACACACATGCCCAGTGTGGTTTTCAAGCCATCAAGGCTAGGATTCAAATCAGTGGCAGCCACGTGGGATCTGCTCCCTTAACCAGCAGGCCGTGGGAATGCCCTGTCATCTTACTATCTAGTGTGGGGTAAATTGAGCGTATACTTAGGTATGACTTTGACACATCATTTATGTGACTGTGATCACTTAAATTTATTTTCCCCCTACTGTGGTTAGTGTAGCGTTGGATAACTTTCATTTTATAGAAAAGTAAATATGAATGGCCAAATGGTGGCACAGCAGTAAACATGATGCTCTTTGATGCATTCCCACAAGGGAAGGCTCCCAGTTCAAGTCTGGAGATGACCCTGAGGACACTGGGCACATGCTTGCCCATGATCTTGGGCTGGATGAAGCCTGGGGGTTGGATGAAGGCATTGAGACTCTACTGGGAGTTCTCTGTCTCTCTGTCTCTCTCATGGAAAAAAGAAAGTAAATAATGGAAAAAAGTAAATATGAGCATCATCTTTAATTTTTAGTTTCTAAATATTTAATCCCTAAAAATTTGTCACTTTTTTTTTAATTGTTAGTGGGGATATGTGCTTATCAGAGAGAGCCAGAGAGAAAGAGAGAGGGGTATCCAGAGGGGTGTGATCATGCCACAAACTTTTGTCCATTTTTGCATCTTGTTGAGATTTTGTGCATCCATGATCACACATATGCCCCACGTGCTCTTCAAGTCACTTGGGCTGGGATTTGAACTATAGTTGGCCATGTAGGATTTGGTTCACCTTAACTACTAAGCTACAGGGCCAGCCCCCAAATTTAATAATAGAAACTAGACTTCTAACCATGCCAAGTTAAAAGAAGTAATACCAAATATATTTTCTGACAAAAAAATTGAGCATAACCCTTATTAAAAATTTGCAGTTAGTGTAATGGCTATGTCATTACACTAGAACTGGACTCCCATGTAGCCGAACGTGGTTCAAGTCCGAGACCCGATGACTTAAACTCACGCCGGGCACATGTGTGTGCATGCCCAAGATCCCGAGAGGAGAATGGAGGAGAATGGAGGAGAAGGGATTGCGGCATGGCCATTCCCCCTGGGGGTGATTTCTCGCTTTCTGTCTCTTTGTCTCTCTCTGTCTTTCTGGTGAGTGCATGCACCCTATAGCAAAAAATCCTCTCCCCCCCCAAAAAAAAAAAAAAAAAAAAAATTCCTTTCACAGAGTTTAAATTTGAATATATTGTGAATGAAAAGACTTTATATAAGGTATTAATCAACATCACTTGAAATGTTTTCTGTCTCCATTTTTCATAAGAGGAAGCCATACTGGTTCAGAAGTGTACAGAGCTCTGAACATGTTTATGCTTACAGATAGTTAAATATTTTACATGAAAGAGTCATCAAGGAACAGACTGCAAAATAGTCTGTTGTTTATTATTTATTCTGAGTACAAGAGTAACATAATATAACAGAGCTCCCAACATGAAAGTGTTACCAAAAGATTGATAAGCTAAGAAAAGAACTTTTTTCCCTCTCTTTTTTAAAGTTTATTTTTTTCATAAGTGAGAGAGACAGAAAGGGAGAGAGGTAGCATTCCCTGTAGAGTCCGAATACAGTTCATCCCTAGATGACAGCCATTCCTGTATCATGGGTACACACGTGCCCAGCATATTCAGGGAAGTCTCTGGATTTGAACCAAGAATTTTCTTATGTGGGACTTTGCAGAGCTTTGCATTTTATTGCTGTGCCATCATCTGGCACATAAGAAAGAACATTTTTAAATTACCCTCTAAAGTATACTAATGTTCAAACTGATGTTTTTATTGATGGTTGCCTCATTTTAGTGATCTAAACTGCTATAAAGACTTCCAAACATAAGTTGGCCTATTTAAAATTCTTTGAACTACTGGAATGACGGCTTAAGTTAAAAAAGAGAACTGAACACTAGAAAAAAAAAATCACATGGCTTTTTGGTACTGAGTACCATGATGTCTTAAGCTTCTAAGTTGATCTCTTCTTCTGTAAAGTAGTAGTAGTAATAGTAATAACAATAATAATAATGCATACCTGGTCGTACTCCCATTGAACTCACAACACATTGTCAGTGTTTTGTGGACTGTGAAATTTAGTTATCACTCTAATAATGAAGGATACTATTGAAAACACTGGTCAGTAGTGTTCTAGTGCTTTTAATTTTTTGAATAAATGATCAGTAAGCTTTTTATTTCAGACCTTTAGTAAGATTTACATTCAATAAACATTCTGAAATACTTAATTTTTATCATGCATTTTTAAACTTTATTTTATAATTTCTTATTTACATATATTTGTACATTTTAGCATTGCATAGTAAAATTGTAGAAATGGCCAAACTACCATTTAAAAATAGGTAGTATTTAAATATTTTTTAAAAAGTATTTCAGAGAGAGCAAGGGTAAGGGTACAGTATGGTCTTTCCAAAAATACATACAGCAACTGTTAATTGAATCAAAGATATTGCCATGTTCATCATCTTCAACCACAAAAATTATGTGATGCACCTTCAATTTGTGTTGTATTCTCTTTATGGAAGAAAAAAATCGCATTTTTGACAATGTTCTTCTTTTACTCTGTTCAGATATATGGTTCCATAACCTATTTGTTTGTATATATTTTTGTGTCTGTTAATAATTTTATCCTGAACCCTTCCACCCTGCTCTCTACTCTCTCCCCCTCCCTGAAATGCTTAGTTTTAAGTGTTTAAACATAAAGAGGTTGTTTTTAAATTATTTTAAAAATTATTTTATTTAACTTCATTCAGTCATTCATTTTAATTTGCCCAGAGAGGAACACACAGAGAGAGAGAAAGTAAGAAAGCAAGCCACCAGGTCTGGGACTGGAAGTGCTGTCAGCCATGTGGGAATCCAGGGCCCATAACTACCATGCCACCTGCTGGCCCCATAAAGTAGTTATTTTTAAGTAGTAGTTTGACCATTTCTACAATTTTATTACATGGTGGGAAAATGGTTAATTAAAAAAAATTAAACATCTAGTTAATACAGAATGGGTCAAAGTACTTGTATACAACTGGGTAGAGCAACAACAAAACAGTTGTTAAGTTTTGTTGAGATTTTAGCAAATTATATTGCTTGGAAAATTACTGTTCTTGGTTGTTATATAGAAAGGTGGAATTCTAGAAATTATATGCAAATATTTAATTTTTTATTCAAAACTTTTAATATGAGGTTTTACTTTTCTTAAGCTAAAAATGAATTATTTTAAGGCAGAAAAACATTATTTGTATATGTATTTTGGTGTTTCATTCTGTATTCTATATTTGTTTATGTCTGACCTTGTGTACCTTCTATAAAAGTGCTTTTATTTGTTTTAGAGCCAAAGAATTAAATTAAGTGCATCTTGTACTTTCTTGACTTAGTTTAGCTAGATTCAGAAAACTAGTGAATTATCTTTGGTGGTGAATCTGAACCAGGTACAATATAACCCTACTGTTACCTGCTTAATGTGGAATTGACATGAATTGATTCTTCCATTCCACCACCATGGTAACTAGTAAGACTATAAATTTTACCTTGTATTTTCTTAGCGTAGAAAAGTGTTCTGAGTGGAGCTTCACAGAATACTTATAAAACGAGTGGATGAATGAATGAGTCACTCTATTAACCAGTTAACACAAAAGTAGATTGAAGAGGGTGTGATTGATGAAGCAGAAAAGGAAAATAATTGGGAAGGAATCAGGGCTATTGCTTTAGGGTAAGTTATTCACTAAAAGAATTTTTACTTTAACATTGTTCAAAATGAAATTTTGGTGGTGTCTTTGGAATAGATTTGAGCATTATCAAATAAAAAACTTCAGGAATGTAATTGTTAATATGACACTGTGATATAAATTTGCCATGGCCTATGAGAAAAAAACGATAGTTATTGCCAGTGTTGTGTGTGACAGACAGGAAAAACAATAGGCATGTTACTTGGCAACGGGCTGAGACAGCATCATTATCACTGTAGAGTCCTGGAATCTCCGAATTGGAAAGGATCTTAAAGGTCACCCAGTCCAACATTCAGCTTGACAGAAGGCCATCTAGCCTCATCCTGACCATTTCTGCTCATGATTACGTGCTGTGGTAGCCAGCTGTAATCTTAGCAGTTTAAAAGTTCCTTAAATCCAGCAAAATTCTGACTTTTTAAAATTTATCAGTATCTCTAGTTGAATACCCTGAAGTCATGTAAAACACTCTTTAGGTGGAATAGTATAGCAAAAGTGGCATGGGGCATGGTATATGAGGATTCAGATTTATGTCACAAATCAGCCACTTGTTAGTTTATTCTTAGTCAAGGCATTTAATTTCTGGGCATTATACATATAGTGGGACTATGTCACAAATCAGCCACTTGTTAGTTTATTCTTAGTCAAGGCATTTAATTTCTGGGCATTATACATATAGTGGGACTTTGTCATGACAGATCTTAAACTGTAATATAAATCTCTGATTATTTTAAAAGTGTGTTTTTTGGCCCCAGGCTCAATGGTGCTGACAGTCCTGGCCTCCTCTTGGAGTTTAATGGCTTGTGGAGAAACACAGTGTGATCACTTGAACCCATTATTTCTATCCTAAGAGAGGATGAAGGAGCTGCTTACTCAGAAGTAGATGTTCGAGTACCTGCAGAAACCAAGTGTGTGACAAGGCTCAGACCTTATAAACTGCTCTGAGAATTCTATATCCCTTCCTTCTCCCAAATCCTGTCTGAATTTCTACTGCTCCCAAATGCTCAAGGTGGGAGTTAATTCTCATTTATGTATTTCCTCTTAAGCTCCAGGCAGAGAGGTTTAGATGAGGGGACACTAACTGCTACTAATGAGATCAACTATTTCATTTTTCTTTGGAAGGTATGTTTTAAAATTCAAAGATTTTTATTTTTATAAATGTATAGACCAATTTTGTTACTGTTTGATTAATAGTACTCACTGAGCTCCAAAATTATGTACCATTTACCACTTACGTACAAGGGGACTTCAAAAAGTTTATAGAAAAGTGAAATTAGAGTTTATATAAATCCAAATTTTGAGATTCGTGGATAAATTTTGAAAATGTAATGTTTCCATGAACCTTTAAGAGACTCCTGTGCTTTTCTTTTTTAATTGATTTATTTTTTATTTCCATTTTATTTTATTTTTATTTTTTAGTTCTTCCATTTTAATTAAAGAAAAATTTAAATAGATATACATATATATGGATACAGTGTGATTTTTTTTTTTTTTTTGGAGAGGTTTTTCGCTATAGGGCGCGTGCGCTCGCCAGACAGACAGAGAGAGACATAGAGACAGAAAGCGAGAAATCACCCCCCAGGGGGGATGGTCACGCCGCAATCCCTTCTCCTCCATTCTCCTCTCGGGATCTTGGGCACGCACGCACACGCGCCCGGCGTGAGTTGTAAGCCACCGGGTCCGAGACGCGAACCGCGGTCGACTACGTGGGAGTCCAGCGACATAGCCATTACACTAACTGCTGGTTCCCTACAGTGTGATTTTTCAATATGTGCATACAGATCAAATTAGAGCAAAAATTATATTGACCACCTCAAATATTCATTATTACTTTCTGCTACATACATTCGAAGTCATTTCATCTAGCTGTTTTGAAATAGCCACTAAATTATGGGACCAACAGGTGGCATAATGGTTATGTCACTGGACTCCCACATAACGACAATGGATCGAGTCCCAGACCTAGTGGCTTAAACTCATGCCGGGTACATGTGCATGCATGCCCAAAATCTCAAGAGGGGACTGGAGGAGAAGGGATTGCATCATGGTCATCTCCTCCCACTCCCAGGGTAGGGGGTGATTTCTCACTTCCTGTCTCTCTCGTGAGCACACACATCTTATGACAAAATCTCTCTTCTCTCTCAAAAAGAAAAAGCCATCAAATTATCAAGTATAGTTCCTCCACTGTACTACAGGTATAGTACTGTATAACTCATTCTTCTAATGTCACTGCAATTTTGTATCTGTTAACCAAGTCTACCCTTCCTCCAAATATACATCTTTTAAATTATTGTGTGAACTTCCAAATCCCACTAGGAGTTTGAGTGGGATACATTCATTTAGGACTTAATTTAGAAAGAATTACAATTTCTATTGAGTCTTCTCATCCACCTACTTCCTTTTTTATGGTTAAAGCCTTTTTAACCTTGCTTTTACTCTGCAGCATCTAACCTGATTTATTTTTCCTACCTTAAAATTGTATTTTTCCTTGATTTCTGTAATATTCTTTTTTCTGGTGCTTTTCCAATACTTGGCCATTCTCATTTTTTCTCCTTGTAGAACACTTCTATTAGTAATTTTTGAATAACAGTTATTACCCAGGGGGCCAGCAGGTGGCGTTGTTGTTAAGGTGCTGGATTTCCACATGGATGATTGCAGTTTGAGTCCCAGACCTGGCTATTTGAAACTCACACTGGCCGCATGTACGTGCATGCTCAAAATCCCAGAAGGAGAGTAGAGGAGAAAGGATTGCAGCATGGCCATTCCATCAGGGTGGGGGGGGGGGGGTGATATTCCTCTCTGTCTCTCTGGCAAGTGCATTGCTCTATAGCAAAACTCTCTCAAAATTATATATATATATATATATATATATATATATATATATATACACACACACACACACACACACACACACACACCACACACACACACACACACACACACACACACATAAAATAAAAATTATTACCTAGTGTAGAACAAGGTCATTACTTCATTACAGAATCATTCATTAAAAGCATTAATGGCACAAAGAGGTGTGATATTATCTGTTGAAGATATTTCGTAGTTTTACCAACAGTACTAGGGAGAAATGTTCACCTGTTGAAATATCCATTTTGTAAGACAAATAATAGTATGATTTAATGTATGAAAGAAAATGAAATGAAAAAAAAGAAAAAAATAAATAAACCAAAAAAATATTTGCGGGGAAAAAGATGATACTGCTCTCTGGACTTAATCCATACCTTATTTCTCTTTTAAATCAAAATATACTTCTCGGACAAACTTCCCAACCAGACTGCTTTCCCTGCTACTTTCTCTATAGTATTGAAAGCCATTGCTATGCATCACATATAACCAAACCAAAACGGCTGAAAGTCATTTTCAATTTACCCCCTTTTTTTTTTTTTTTTTTGAGAGGTTTTCGCTATAGGGCACGTGCACTCGCCAGACAGAGAGAGACATAGAGACAGAAAGAAAGAAATCACCCCCCGGGAGGTTGGTCACACCTCAATCCCTTCTCCTCCATTCTCCTCTCGGGATCTTGGGCACGCACGCACATGCGCCCGGCGTGAGTTTTAAGCCAGCGGGTCCGGGACACGAACCGCGGTCGACTACGGGAGTCCAGCGACATAGCCATTACGTTAACTGCTGGTTCCCTCAATTTCCCTTTTAAATTACTTTATCTTAGTCAATCGCAAAGTGAAATGGACACTTATAAACATTTCTCACATCTGTTTGCTTCTCCATTTCTACTCTCCTAGTTGAGGTTTTGTTTGTTTGTTTTTCTTGTTTGGATGACTATGTGCCTATATTTTCTCTAATTCCTCTTTTTTGTGTAATTAATATTTGACATTAGGTAAGTCCCATCCTCATCCTTCACTCTTGACTTTTACGTAGTTATGGCTAGGTAAATCATTGAATTCTTAGTACTGAACACGATGTCTAGAACATGGTACATGTACAAATATTTTTGACTGAATGATTAGGCATTAGGTACAGAATAGGAGACAGTATTTAAAACTTCTTATATATCCCAAAAGTACTGAATCCTTCTTATTTTTTGTGAAATACGGGATGTTTCTATCACTGAGAAAAGTATTGAATCCATTTCTTCCCCCACCCCCCCACCGAGCTACTTCTCCGTGTGTTTTTTTTTTTCCTTGTCCCAGTCTTTTACTAGCTACTTTTTGAACACTGGTCTTGATTTCTTCCGATCATTTTAGAATATCTCCATGATTTGACATATCATAATAAATAAACAATAACCAAATATGTAGTATGTTATTTTAGCATATGTTTTTCTATGTAAAATAATGAAAAAGCTATTAAAAAAAACAAAAGACTTTAGAAAGCTGGACATAAACTTGAATATTATTTTCTTTGTGAAAAGTACTTTCTAGAATGTATGTACTATATTTGCTGAAGTCAGGATAACATTAACAGTTCTAGTTCTTTAACTCATCCCCCAGAATTTCTTGTACTGTCATTAATTCCCTCCATGTTTTAAATATTTGTATTAATTGCATTCATTAAAGTAATAAATAGAGAAATCATTTCCATCTTTTTCAATCAAATACAAATGAATATCAGCCTGAGCTCCTTTATGATTTATTTCTCTCATGTGAGAGGGAGAGAAAAAGAGAGAGAGGGAGAGAGTCTCTTTACAGGGTCTTCACGTATTGCTCTCCCCTGTATTCAGTCTTCCAACCAGTAAGGAGCTTGGATGTGCACAGGAGTGTTTCAGGTAGGCTCAGATCAAGTATGTTATGACCTGTAACATCATGGCTGGACCGGCTACAGCCTCTTGAGCTGACAATTGAGATATCTGACTTACATCCTTTATATATATTAAAAATAAATATAATATAGCAGAGTCATGGATAAAATTTTACTTAAGTTTAATTCTCTTACCTTGAGTTTTTAAAATATTTTCCTTTTAATTTTTTGAAAGACAGAAGTCATGCTAAACATATCATGGCTTAGTGAAATATGATGCAAGGAACTGCCGTTCAAGAACTATTGGTGTATACTTTATAAACTGTGTTATTATCAGTAGCATTTTTAAATTAGAAAGATAGAGGGGTTGTAAGTGCTCCATTTAGTGTGCAATTAGAATTTTTAGCAGTTGCTAGATTTAAAAAATCAGGCAAAAATGTTGAATTAGGTATATTCATAAATTTTCATTCTCCATCAATAAGCTTTATGTAGTAAATCTGACTTACTCATTTTACCTTAATTTTAAAAAATAGGAAGTACATAATCCCTGGTAGGATTGTTTTACTTTAAGTATGTGAAAAGATAGTCCTCACTTTATCATCCAACTCAGTTTCTTTAGGGGTATGAGGACATAGTCATCTCTGGTACCCAACCAAAGCAGGGTGGGACCTAGTACAGCTGACCCTTCATTTGTCCCACTGTGCCATGCAATAATTGGTGTCATATTGGTTTCTTTGTATGTGCTATTATGAAAAATTTTGGAAAACTTTGCCTTAAGTATCTATTTCCACTTTCCAAGAAGTCATCATTACAACCAGTTTCTTGGTATTTTTCTAGAAATGGTGTATATATATATATATATATATATATATATATATATATACACACACACACACATACATGTATGATTTTTTTTTTCCAGAGGATACATGCATTCTCAGAGAAAAGGAGAAAGCAACTCTCAGTAGTGTGTGATCATGCTTCAGTTTCTTCTCTTTCACTTTTCCATCCTGTTAAGATTTTTGGTACACATTCACATGCACCAGGCATGTTTTTCAAGCCATTGGGACTGGGATTTGGATCTGCGGCTGTCCTTGTGGGGTCCAGCTCCCTTAACTGCTAGCTTGTAGGGCTAGCCCTGTATGAATTTTCATATCTACTTTTTTCATATATGGTAACTTAGCATATACACATGGATGGCTCCCACCCCCCCACACACACTTAACAGCACCTTGGAAATTGTTCCTGGATATTACATATAGTGCTGATTTATTATTTGTTTCATTTGGATAGTGCTGCTTATTAAATAGCTAAACTATTTTTATTCCCAAGTGGTAAATTCAAACAAAACATTCATATTTGTTTAAAATGGACATTTTAAAAATAAGATGTCTACTTCCACACACATACAAAAAATTAAAATGTCTAAAACTTCTTAAAGTTGCAATTGTTTATGTCACAGGTCATCATTTTTCACTGTTGTGGTTTTGCTAGATATCAATTTTCTTTTCTTGGCTGAATATTGTATTTCTAGCTGGAGTTTTATTGCACATGCAGAATTTTTTTTTTATCAGATTGTATTTACATGACAGCCTGGAACTGTGGCATTCCCTCAAGTACATTGTACACATTTAAAATATTGTCTAAATATTTATTCACATGATGGATTACTATGGCTCAGAAAAGGCAGTCACAACCGATTGAGTAAATAATTTTAGTTTTTAAAAATTTGGAAAGGCTTTGAAGGGGCCATAATGATTGATGTCTTATCTCAGTTGTTAGAACTAGCCACTGAATACCCTTGCTTTTTTCTCGAAATAGTATTTTAGTTCTTCAGTGTTTGTAACAGAACAAAACCAAAGGAAAAAGAGGAAAATTTTAAATCAAAAGTCTACAGGTATTGGCTTTCTTTTATCCCTCCTATGGTCATGAACCATCTCCCCATCATGAAAAGCAAATAGACAAACAAATCATAATTAGACAGAGGAATACTATTGCAGCAGCATTTTAACATTCCTGAAGGTGAAAACAAAATTTCATACATAGACAGTTGAAACTGCAAAACATTTAGAATAAGTGGTTATATTTCATTCACATTTGAAATTATCTTTGTAATAATTGCAGTATTACTTAAATTTGATCGAAGTTGTTCATTATTTTTCGGACAGCTTGAAAACCGAGTACTTCATGTTGCTTCTGTTCTTTCAAAAAGTAGGTGAGGTTTTTGGTCTTAATTGTAGAAAATTCATTTAAACTTATATACTAGTGTGTATGTATATTATTGTATTTTTTCAGTCATGTGGTGCCAGATTCTTTTATTTATAATTCAGGGATTGAACTTTACAGACCTCTTGTATTTATTAGAGATTCATTGTTATTTCTTAAGAAAATAAGGGAAATAGTTTGTGTTTTATTTCATGCAGTACTAAGTTTATGTAGACATTGTAGATATGTGATTGTAACATCTTCTGACAAGCAAATTAGACCGAGAAAGAGCATCCAACTTGGAGCTTGGGGCATATGGTGCTACCTTCTGCAAATATAACTGAAAAACAAGCCAATTTGTTCAGCGAGGAGTCAGGTTCAGACTAAGTTCTTTACTTCAGTGTGGAAGGGGAAAAGTAGCCTCAGATCTTAAAGGAAATTGTAATCTCAGTAGAAAAATGTACCTGTCTAAATTGAAGCTAAAAGTAAGAGAAATCGAGAAATCTGTGCACACAATTTCATTACCTTTAAGATAAAAAATCCAAAAAAACCAAAAAACTCCAAGAAACTGCAGCTTGAATATAAAAATAGTTAGAGTAAATAATTAAGGTAGTAGAAATCAAACCATCTAGTTATTTTATCCATTATCCATTATCAGAATTATTAACACTGAGAACACTTACAATACTGTGATTAAAATTCAGTCTCTGGTATCTTATACTATGTAGGAATGGTGAAAAGACTTGTTCAGAAATGATCAATTGAATACATTATTTTTGCATGTCTACATTCCTATTATATATATATTTTCAAATCTAGGACTGGTAGGTAAAATAGCCCAATACATATGCATCTTGGGATTTCAACATATGGATAAAGATGAGGGAAGATCTATTGATCAGTTTTTAACTCAGATTGTCATTTTAAACACACACTTCTACAGATGGTGGAGTTTTGACTGCCCATCAGAGCACCAGTACCTTTGAGACTGCTGTTGCAGATAAACCTCTGTTACATGCTTTAGGTCAAGAGTAGTCAAACCTGTTACAACACCTGCTTTTGCATATGCAAATCTGTTGTTTTGTCATTTCATTAAACAAGAAGAGGTAACAGTCTCTTGTGGTTGTAAATAAGTCTGGAACATCTTGACTACATGAAATGAAATCCAGCAAAAAGACAACTGTGATTTCTTTTGTGTAGTCATGGGAGGTTGCTTCTGTTTGGGGCTTTGTTTCTGGAAGACTGCCCGTAATTCCGAGGGAGGGTAGAGAAGCAAGTTTATGTTTGGAGGCAAGAACAGGGAAGGTGTTTGCTGTCATTGACTGTAGGGTAGTTGTGAAGTTTGACATGCCCAGAAGCTACTGAATGCTGAGTGGGGCCCCCATACACTGCATACCTCAGTTTTCATCATCTGGTGAGCCTGCAGCAGGATTTGCAGACCCTGGAGTCGACAACATGTCTACTTTGGTTTGCAACTGATTGATCCACGGAATAGAACATGCTTGTGGGATCTTCCCTTGCAATAGAATGACATAAATGATTGAAATGTTTTCTTTAGGAGAAAAAAAAAAAGAAGTATTATTTGTTTATAGCCCTTACTGCTTATGGGAGAGAAATTGTCAAATAGTAATGCAAGCAGAGTTTGCTGGGAACTTTCACATTTGGTTTGTGAATTACTTACTGTCTTGTTCTGATCAGCATATTAGAAGTAAAAGTGGGACGACACAATTAGGGGAAAGTAAGGGTGGAAGGGATTTTTTTTTTTAAATGTACTGTATCTCTTAAAAAGGGTAGTGGCATATAATAAAAAATGGCACTGCAGGATTTGCAAAATGACAGAAGATTTTACTTTGTGTTACCATAGATTGCTGTGGGGGAGGAAAAGGGAAATAGTGGAATTGATGAACAAATGTTGCATGCTGTCATTTTAGATTACATTATTTTATTCTGAAATTATGCCTAATTTTTCTTTTCGCAAAAGAGTGCAAAACGTATATGACATAGAAAGTAATGTTATAATACAAATCTGTTAATTGTGTTAATTATGTTCCAGGGTGTTTATTCTGACAAGGATTTACTATGAGCAGGAGTGAAAAATGTTATTTCCTAGCTTTGGGGGGAAAATTAAAAATTCTTCCCTGACCTTTTAACCTTGTCAAATGATTTCCCTGCTCTTGACATAGTGCATTATATTTGCAAAGGTTGGAAGTTAACTCTTCAAGGTACCAGACATCATTTTTATTGGGATATTAATTCTCAGAGGTGCTAATCTCATCAAGATTTGTAGGCATTTTCTTTCATAGGCCATTCTGATTTGTAGCTCTTTCTTTTCACAGCAGTATTAAATACCAAACCTTCTCTGATATGGAAGTTCATTAGAGATATGTCTTTGATGGCAGCCCTTTCCTGGCTTCAGTTTCAAATACCTTGATGTAAAGCTTAAGAAGCCATTGTGTTGTAAGCCCTCCTTGATGTGCCTTATTTAGATCTGCATAGTAAATCAAGGAAAGTAAATAACAAGGCAGCAGATGGAAGCATGGAGATAAGACCAGTGAACAATTGTATTTGTATTTTGTTATGATGTTGACAGGAGCTAAAATTCACTAATCTAGTTCAACTGATCTGCATTTCAAAGAAATCTCATTTAGCAGCAACTTGAAGGTTTGTAGGATAAAGTTCTTTTATTGCAGCTTTTATTGCATTCTTTGCTAATTTATCTGGTCAAGATTTAGCCTTGCTTACTTAAAGCTGCAAGCATGTTACAAGGAGTCTTAAATACTATGAAAGCATTAATGTCTAGACTATGAACTGAAGGTAATTACATATCCAGCCTTGAATAGGGTACATTTAGAAAATACTGTTGTCCAAACTCAATTGTCAGGGCAATATAGATAAGGTATTCCTCCCACCCCCACTGCCCAACTCCAGTCTGTTTGTTCTGAGATTCTTTTTTCCTACTTCAAAAACAAGCTAATGTACAATCATCACCTACTCAGAAATGCAGAAAATAAGTAGATTGTCTTTAAATATAAACCCATTGAGGCTGATATGTCGTGCCCTTTTGAGAATGGACGATTATTAGTATTGAAGATCTGATAACTTATTTGACTTAGGAGCTATAAATATGTATATACATAGGTGAAGTGTCTTTAATTTAAACTTCAAAATGTTACAAAAGCATACTCTGTAGATAGGTAAAGTCAATATTGATATTTTAAAATTTTAATTAAATGTTATTTAATGGATATTAGTTATTTTGGAATATCACAGAAACTATTATATATGTGTATTTATATATTAACTAAATTTTGAGCAAGTTGGGATTATAATACGACCAAAAGGAAAGACTAATGGATTTAGGACAATTATCCAGAGCTTAAATCCCATCTTTGACACGTGTACTCTCTGAGATCTTGGATAAGATACTTTTTTTTAATGAATCAATCTCCTTTGTAAATTGTGGATATTGAGCTAGAAACTTGCAAAATCTTCCCTGTTAGAAGATCCTGGTCATTAATTGACAACTCACTGTATAACAAGTATCATTTTTGACCAAAAGTTTATATACATAAGTTCTCTTCACTGAAATAACTTGTGTAATATTATATCTTCTAAAATTTACTGCTAATACAATTAGAATTTTGGAAATGGTTTTGTACTTACAATTTTTAATAACATATGTGGGTTACATCACATATGTTGGGTATGGTACTTTTGATCCTACTTTCCATAAGACACATAGAATCACTATAATGGTCCTTATGAGACAATTATTTTATCACCTAAAACAAATTATCACATATCATGATTTTCATGAAAAATAATTTATAATGTTTTAGGTACTAAATTTTAATGTTAATTTGGAACTTTAGGAATTTAATTCATTATTATTTTTTAAATTTGCTATAGGGCACATGCACTCATCAGAGAGAAATGGAAAGAGAGAGAGAGAGAAAGTGAGAATTGAAGCTACCAGGTCTGGGTCTTGAACTGTGGTTGGCCAATGTGGGAGTCCAGTACGTCAACCACCATGCCACCTGCTGCCCTAGAGTAGGAATTTTAAATCACACGTTTTATTTGACTAACTCAGTATAGTTTATCTAGTATGTTTTCTGCAGAAGTAGTCAACAAGTGATCTATTTGTTCTTTATCATTGATATATATATACACACATATGCACACACATGCAAAATTACACACACACACACACATATATGTACACTCAGTGTATTTATTTTTTTCCAACAGAGAGAAGAGAGAGGGAGTACCTGTAGCCAGATCACAACTATGCACACATGCCTGGCATGTACAGGGAGGCCTCTGGGTGTGAACCTGAGATTTTCCCATGTGGGTTCAAATTACCTTATCTCTGAACCACCTGATACCATAAAACGTATTTTTGACAAACTCATTTAGAACTTGAAAATAATGGCAGTGAAAATTACTTCCAGGAATTGATGTATGTAAATGCTTTAGAAGGGCTTGACTCATTTTTGGGGATTACGACATAGTTCTGCTTCTATCAAGTTTTGGCTGAATAGAATTTGAAAGGAGAGAAGCAGCCTAGGTGAAGCAAATTGAGACTTTAAAGGCTGATAAAGGCAAAAATGGAATAGTTCAGTTTGATTCTGGATTGTAGAGGTGAGTGGAACAGATTAAAGGAGAGGCACATTTAATCTTAATAATGAAGAGCCTACTAATAAATTAGGCTAATAAATTTTGGGTTAATTGATAGGTATTAAGGAGCCCCTACTTTAGATAAACAACGCTAATTAACACACTTTTAAGAAAATGTATCAGAGTGGTTAACCTGTGGCCTGGGAGTTAAGGCAGCAAAATTCTGCATGGATGACCTTGCAATCCAAGTCCTAGATGTAGTGGTTTAAAACACGTGCTGGGTGTGTGTGTGAGCACACGCCCAACAAAGGAGGCACAAATGGAGAAGGGACTGTGGCATGACCATGCCCTATGGGGAGTATTTTTTCACTTTCTTTCTCTCTCTCTGTCTCTTTCTCACATACACACACGCACACACACACACAGGCACACATGCCTTCTGGAAAAAAGAATAGAAAAGGCATCAGGGAAATAACTGCATGATTTGAAGTTGCATGTATTAAATTAAGGCAGTAATGTGTTATCCTTCCTCCTCCTGTGCCAGTCTAACAGACTGTAAAAACATAGTATATATTTGGAAAACCTTGTTAGGTCTAGTATATTCTGCAAAGATAATGTTGAGAGGGAGGGGATGTGTGATGGATGGTATTTGGTGGATGTGAGGGATATGAATTTGAAATTAATTCTAATTTGGGGAAATTAGAATTAATGGGGGAAAGACTATTATTATAGAGTTAGAAGTGAGACCATTTTTGTTTTGTTTGTTTGTTTGTTTTTTTGAGAGGTTTTTGCTATAGGGTATGTGTGCTCATCAGAAAGAGAGACTGAAAATGAGAAATCACACCCCCCCCCCCCCCCGGGGGGATGGCCACACTGCAATGTCTTCTCCTCCATTCTCTTCTTGGGATCTTGGGCACGCTTGTACACGTGCCTAGCATGAGTTTAAGCTACCGGGTCCAGGACTCAAACTGCTGTTGACTAAGTGGGAGTCCAGTGACATAGCCGTTATACCAACTGTTGGTCCCAAGAGACCACTGTTTTTAAGTTGTGTTATAAAACATCTATATTCTTTGGTATGTATTTAAGAAAACTCGAATGTTCTAACTAAAATAAAAATTGAGGGCCAGCCAGGTAATGTGGTAGTTAGAGTGACTAGAACCACCTAACCTGACTAAGTAGTTCAGGTTCCAAGCCAGGCAGCTTGTGAAATAAGGTGTGTGTATGTGTGTGTGTGTGTATGTGTGTGTGCACGCGTGTGCGTGCGTGTGCACCCAATATCCTGAGAGGAGAATGGAGGAGAAGGGATTCCAGTGTGACCATCCTCCCTGGGGGGGGGGGGGGATTTCTCATTCTCGCCCTCTCTCTCTCTCTCTCTCTCCCTCTCTCTCTCTCTCTTCACACACACACACATCCTTCTGGCAAGCACATGTGCCTTATAGAAAACTTTAAATAAGCTATTATTTGTTTGAATAAGGATCAGAACTGAATATTCAAATGACTATTTTTTCTTTTTTTGCTATATTGCAAAAAATTGGTGTGCTCACCAGAGAGAGAAAAAGAGAGAGACAAAGTGAGAAAGTACCTCCCTCCACTCACACACACACACATGGACACACATGCACACACACACACGCACACACACACACACACACACACACACACAGGGAGGATAGCCATATGTCAGCCCTTTCTCCTCCGTTCTCCTCTCAGGATTGTGAGCGTGCTTGCACATGCTACCGGTGTTTTTTCCAAGCCACCAGGTCTGGGACTATGCACTTGGCTATGTGGGATCCAGTCACTGTAACCATCATGCCACAAGCTAGCCCTCAAGTGAAGATGTTTAAGAGGCTGTTTATAGGCTTTTATTAAGGTAATAAAAGTAAATGGCAAATATTTTTCAAAATACAAATGGGTTTTATTATGAAAAATTTTCTATTGTTCAGTTTAAAACTAGACTTTTCTTTTAGAAATTGTGTTATACATGGTTAGCTCATCTGTTTAGCCCTGGTGTCAAAAAAGGAGTGGTTTGTATTTCTTATAGAGCTTTAACATATTAGTTGGCATTTGTTGTTTTTTAAAATACATAGTTATTAAATCTTTTTTGTTGTTGGTTTTCAGCTAGAGGGTGTGTACACTAGCTGGAGAGAGATGAGAGAGGGAAAGGAGAAAGCATTCTCTCCTGGTGCATGTTCACACGGCGTTCCCTTCTCCATCTCTCCTTACTTGTGAAATTTTGGTCACACATGGAGGTACACCTGGTATGTTTCTCACGCCACCCATTCCCAGACTTGAACTGCGTGATTGGCTATGTGGGATTCTGGCTGCCTAACTACGACATCATGGAGCCAACCCATCATTAAATCTTAAAAATTGGAAACCCTCAGGAACCAGAAGATGGCCTAATGGTTATATTGCTGGACTCTCTAATGATTACAACCACGGTTTCAATCCCGGATGCAGCAGTTTAAAACTTACGCTGGGCGTGTGTGCTTGTGTGCCCAAAATCCTGAGATGAGAATGTAGGAGAAGGGATTGTAGCCTGGCTATCCCTGTGTCCCTGTGTGGGGGCAGGGGGATGATTTCATGCTTTCTGTTTCTCTGTCAAGCATACGTACCCTAGAGCAGAAAGCTCTCTTAAAAAAAAAAAAAAAAAAAAAAAAAAAAAAAGGACCAGCAGTTAGTGTAATGGCTATGTTGCTGGACTCCCATGTAGTCGACTGTGGTTTGCGACCCAGACCTGGTGCTTAAAACTCACACCAGGTGCATGTGCATGCGTGCCCAAGATCCCGAGAGGAGAATGGAGGAGAAGGAACTGTCTCTCTGTCTCTCTCTGTCTGTCTGGCGAACGCATGCGCCCTATAGCAAAAACTTAAAAAAAAAAAAAAAAAAAAAAAAAAAAAAAAAAAAAAAAAAAAAAAAAGGAAAATAAAAAAGAGAGAAGAAAAAGAAAACCCTCCATCCCATACATACATGTGCATATGTGCACACACACAAACACTGATTTCCAGCCATTCTTGAGAAGCCAGATTAGGTAAAGCTAAACCATTCCTACAAGGTTAATGACTACAATCTCATGGAGTCAAAAAACACCTCATTAGAGACTTTTCCACAGTACCCTACCACTTTATCTTGTATTTATGCTGACTTATATTTTATTTTGGAGTATTTTATTTTGTGACCTTTACGATATATTTGATGTTTATCATCTCATTCTTTCTAGCGGTATTTACCTCGAAGTTTAACTACCTACATGCAATAATTTTTATAGGTGAAACAAATTGGGATGACAAATGAGGGGCCAGGAATAGATGCCTATTATTTTCTCCCTTGTCTCCTATTGTCTTTGAATCCTCAGTACTTCACTTCCTCCATTGGAGGAGATGTGGGCTGCTTCCTTGATCTGGGAAGAATATTGTCAGAATTATGTGCTCCTAGGCTCAGGGTGTTTTGTGAAATGTGAGTTGGTAAGTTACACTGGGGGGGGGGGGGGCAGAGACAAGATTGTATATTCCAGTTGACACTTAAAACCTGCAGGTCAGGAAAGAGGTGTGGATTGGATTTATACAAATAGGAATCATTTGCAACAAGTAGTAGATGATAGAATAATTATTATAATACAGATAAAGAACAGAAGAGGACTAGAATGACGTCTTGGGAAACCTGCAGACGTACATGTAAAATAAGAACCGGTGGTAGAGGAGTCATGAAAGAGATGTGTCATAGAAACCAAAGGGAGGGTTTTAAGAAAGAGAGTAAACAATAAGCTAAATTAAACAGAAAAGTGAAGCAAACTGGAAATTAAGTTAAATTTGTATTTTTCAACTTGGAGGTGATTCTTGTCCTGATGACAAAACGTATAATCTAAAGAATGTGAAGACTTAGTAACCCTTAAACCATCTATGTGAATTTATTGTCAGAGTAATGGAATCTTCTCCATTCTAATCCTGTATTTTTGTCACTAACATTATATGAAAAACAAAACAAAATTGTCTGTAAAAAGAAATAATCAAATATATAAAACATTAGAGATACTTTGGTGATTATATCAAGTTAATATCCAAACTGGGAACTTCTAAGAGAGAAAGGACAGCTATTAATAATTGTAGTAAATATGAACTACATCTATTCTAGACATTCTAGGATGAATGGTCATCCTAATTATAGTTCACATTTATTCAGTGCTAGTTATGTATCAGATACTGTGACGAGGTCTTTTTTAAAAAGAATTATTTATTTAATTTTATTTATTGTTATTATCATTTTCAATTTGACCAGAGAGAGAGAAAGAGAGAGTGAGAAAGCAAGCCTCCAGGTCTGCATCTGAACCATGGTCAGCCATATGAGGATCTAGTGCCCTAACCACCACACCACGTGCCGGCCCCAGTGTGATGAGGTTTTTATAGGTTTATCTGATTTAATGCCTGGTTTTAGTTGTCAACAAATAATTATTTCCTATTGTGTACTGAACTTAGTAATAGATACACTTTAAATAATTTTGATGACCTTAACTAACTTAGTTAACTGTTTATTTTTTAAAAATGGTACAGGTACCAGTAGAGACCAAGCTTGTTTTAGGGAGTGAAGAAATGAAATGAAGATGATTAATACATAGCTCTAGTTCTTAATAACCTATTAATGTGGTTGAGAAAGTCTGTGAAGAAAATTTCAAAGAAAGTGATAAAGTGCCATGATGACAGTGTGGTTTACAAAACTCCAACTAGTACTTTCGTGTAGAATGTGCTGTATTTGAGGGGGATTAACATTATAGCATATTTGAATTTAGCAAGAGAGAGTTTGTTATTTTTTTAAAAAGTGTTATCAAGAGAAAAGACCAGGTACAGTTAATTGTATATATAAGTGGATTTTTCTCTATCATAGAAAGTGTATATTGTATTATATGTGTGTATGTAGTTCAGTTCTTTATCACAAAGGGATGCATTTCCATATCTATAATGTAATTTTAACCACACTCACGCAATATCCTGTGAAGGAGTCTGGCATATTCCTCTGACACATCTGGTAGATATGGATGGCATTAATTAGCATAGGTATTGCTGTAAATGACATGTCAGTCCAGGACAACAAAAAGTATTTGTTACTGATGTCAATCATTCATCCTTTGTCAGTTCAAAAGGCTTCCCTGAAGGAATGTGCATTGATCTGCACTGACCCAAAATACTGCAAAACCATTTCTGTGTTCTAGAAACTAAAGTAGAACTACCTGCGTTTGAATAGCCATACGGAAATATTCATATTGCAAGTGCATGTTGCTAAATTTATAAGACTTTTAGGCCAACATTAGTTGAATCTTTAAAAAAGAAAACAAGATGGCTTTCTGTGTTCCTAAAATCTAGTCTTGAGTGGATTTTCTCCCTCAACAGCTTTAATATTTATTAATCAAATTTATGTTTTTGTTTTACATTGAAATTAGTTAGATTTATACCAGGTAAGTGATTTCAGGTGTCATTTAACATCAGTTAAAAAGAAGGGGATCACACAAGTATCATTTTGTGATCAGTTAAATGGTTTAAAAAGGAGCTCTTTGTCCACCTACATTTCAGTTTTTGTTTTTATCTATTCTCCTACAGATATTGATTGATTTCATTTGTTAATAATCTTCCCACAATGTTTTTTTTTTTAAAAAAAAGAAAAAACAATAGCCACCTAATGTGTTAGGTTTCTGAACAAACACTGACTTCAAAGTAAACTGACTTCCAAGTGGCGTTATGCACATTTCTCCCAAACATATACATTTCTTTTCCTAATTTTTGTCTACGTATTTCTCCTACGTTCTAATTTACTATTTAATGGAAGGGAATAAGTGATTTTAAGGCCAAGGACTGTGATTCAGGGTATGGCACATTTTGAAGACATTTATCTTAATATTTAATTTTAATGAGGCAGAAAATATCCATTATTAGAAACCTATTGATAAAATTTATATAATAGAATTAACTTAAAAATACTTATACCACCAAAGTTCAGATGTTCACACATTACATTTCTATATCCTTGTAAAGAAAGTTAAGATGTGTGGCATTTTTACATCTTACAGATCTGTTAGAGAATTAAGATGAATTTAGCATGCACCCATGTTACATATTCTAATTTGCCCAATTTGCCTTGTTTGAACAGCAGTTTTCCAACCTTTGTACCATCTTTAAAATTCTTATTCCAGATTTCTTGCTGTCTTACAGACCTTTTGCTATCTGTGTCTGGTCTGTCTCATGCTCTTGAATTCATCTTTTTTATTATTCCATTAAAATTTTTAAAAATGGATTTTCCTTACACTTTTTCTAATCATCCTGTAATTCTTTAGCCCTAAGACATTAAAATGAATGAGTAAAAATATTTGATACCTAATCGTCTCTGCCAGTCCATTCAAACTCGTGGATTTGCAAAATTATGTTAAAGTCTTTTAAAAATACATTTGAGTAGGCTTTTGTAGTCATTTGGATTTTGAATATTAATTTTCTCTTACTATGCTGCTTAGCCATAAAAATGAAAAGAAGATAGATGTGGGTTTTTTTAGTGGTGTTAGTTTAAAGTACTAGATTTATTTATTACAATGTTTAACAAGGCAGTTCCTATATTTCTGTTCACCTCTAATCCAGTGGAAAATAATGGGAAACCCCCACCCCCATCACAATAAGAAAAAAGTTTGGTGCGTTTTGCAATAATTGATTAAAAGTATAATTTCCCTCTAGATCAAACAAATAATAGAAGTCTGTTGAAGCTTTGTCCTGACTATTCTGGAAGTAGAAGAATACCCTGGAGAAAGGAGCATTGTAAGCACGAAGAATAAGACTCCTCGATCCTGAGAGAGAGAATTAAAGTGTAACTCTCCAAATGTAAGTCATTTGTACTCTGTATTTTCCATCCTTCAGTTTTTGTTGCCATTCAGATTTTAGTAGAAAATGATGTGATGATGATGATATTGTTTAGATTTTCTTCTCTACAAAATATGTAGGTATTTCAGTAACTTTAAATTTTGATTTATATTAACATTTACTCATTAGATAAGATGAAGCCTTAAAATTAGGTTATTTAATGCAAAATGGATTAGTTTTCATTGTAGTTTGTGGTGGATAACTTAAGAATTTTTAGTGCATTCTGATAAAAAAAAGTAATTTCTTTTGATTTAATATCTGCAGTTGTGCCATCATAATCTCTTTTTTTGCTTTAAACTTTGATTCTTTCTCTTTTATATTGCTTCATGTCTGAGAATAAGACTATCTTAATATGTCTATTTAAATCCACCACCTGGTAAGAGAGACATTAAGTCCTTTTCTCACTTTGCATAGCAAAACTGAATTGGACTGAATTTGTATCCATAATCTACTATAAAAATGTATCGATTTTGTCAGCTCAGTGTACTGGAAAGCGTGATTCCATATCTGTGTGGAAAAACTTAAGTGATGTATGTTAATGATTATGTACAAACACAGAATTTAGTTCCTATTCAGAAATTAATAAATGAGATGATGATGAAAGTCAATACATGTTTTAGGAAAATTCTTTTTTTATCATATTTTGTTTACTTATCATTATTATTATTTCACATCAGTTTTTGCCAGAGAAAGACAGGTAGAGAGAAAAAAGAGAGAGGATGAGGGAGCAAGCTGCCAGGTCCGGGATTCAAACCATGGTCAGCCATGTGAGAATTCCAGTGCCTTAATCAGCATGCCACCTGCTATCCCCGTAGGAAAATTTTTTAGGAAAAAATTCCTTGTTCTTTGTCACCACTTTTATCTGTAAAGTTAACTAGTGCCATCATCCTTGGATAAGGCATTTGATATACGGTATACTGGCTTAACTGCCAGAAATTTGACTTTAACTTAATAATTGATAATCTTTTTCATTTCTTGGTAAAAGAACACAAAGTACTGCTTTTATTTTTAAAAGTAGAAAGTATGCAGTAATAAAGGAATATTTAGAGTTCAAGACAACCAAATTATACATTCTCTCGATTATCTCCAAATTGACAAATGAATCTTTATAAATTTTGAGTGTGATCATATTTTTGCAAGTTATTTTATAGATATTGACAAACTGATTCTTAAGTTTATATGGAAGGGCAAGAGACCCACAATAGCCAACATAGTATTGAGGAAGAATTATTATTAAGTCAGAGAACTGATACTCCTCAACTTCAGGACTTCCTCTAAAGCTATAGTAATAAATATAATGTGGTATTGTTGAGAGAATGGCCAATAGATCATTGGAGCAGAATGGACAACTCAGAAGTAGACCCACACAAATTCAGTCAGCTTATCTTTTACAAAAGTGTCAAGGCAAGTCAGTAGAAATGGATAATCTTTCCAACAAATACTGCTAGAACAACTTCGATAGCCATGTGAAAAAAAAAAATGAACAGAAACAGTCTCTTTCTCTCTCTCTCTCTATATATATACACATATATACATATACATACATACATATACAGATTATAGTGCTAAGTGCAAAACACAAAATTGTAAAGCACTTAGAAGATAACATAGGAAAAAAAATAAGTAACCTTGAATTTGGAGATTTTTGTTGGATACAACAAAGGCATGATTTATAAAAGAAAAAAATTGATAGTTGGACTTCATTATAATAGAAAAACTTTTGCTTTGAGAAAGTCACTGTTAAGAGAATGAAAATTACAAAGCCACATACTGAGAGAAAGTATTTGCAAAATGCACAACTGATAAAGGACTTGTTCCCAAAATATACAAAGAAGTATTAAAATTAACCAATAAGAAAATACATAGCCCAGTTTTAAGAATGAGCAGGAGTTGGGACCAGCAGACAGCATAATGATTATGTTGCTGGACTCCCATGTGGTTGACCGTGGTTTGAGTCCCAGACCTGGCAGCGTAAAACTCATGCCAGGTGTGTGTGAGTGCATGCTCAAAATCCCTAGAGGAGAATGGAGGAGAAGGGATTGCAGCTTGTCCATCCCCCCTAGGGGGTGATTTCTCACTTTCTGTCTCTATGTCTCTCCAGTGAACACACGTGTCCTATAGCAAATATCTCTCTCAAAATAAACAATGGGCAGGAATGGGGCCAGCATGTGGTGCAGTGGTTAAAATGCTGAATTCCCACATGGCTGACTGTGGTTCGAGTCCCAGACCCAGTGGCTTGAAAATCACACCAGGAACATGTGCATGTGTGCCCAAAATTTCAAGTAGAGAATGGAGGAAAAGACATTGCATTGTGACTCCAGTGCTTCTGTGGGGTGATTTCTCACTTTCTTTGTCTCTTGTCTTTCTCTGTCTTTCTTTGGAGAGTGTATGTGCTTTATGGCAAAAATGAAAAGAATAAAGAAAAGAAAAGGGAAGGTGCTCTAAACATATATCTAACAAAAGAAGATATACTAATAGCAAATAAATATATAAAAAGATGCTCAATATTTTAAGTCACCAGGGGATTGCAAATTAAAACAATGTGTTATCACTGCAGACCTATTAGAAGAGCTAAAATCCAAAACGTTGATAACACCAAATAATAGTGATGATGTGGCACAGTGGGAACTTTCATTCATTGTTGGTGGAAATGCAAAATCCTAGAGCTACTTCAGAAAATCAATTTGGCGGTTTCTTCCCAAGCTAAACATTATCTTACATTATGATTCAGGATTCAGCGATTTCACTCCATAATATTTATCCAAATGAATTGAAAACTTAATTCTACCCAATTACTTATATTAGCTTTACCTAAGTTAACTTGATTAAACAATCCAGATATCCTATAATAGGTGGATAGAAAAACCAACTGAAATATCCAGGTGGTGGAATATTATTCTGCAACAAAACGTAGTGAGTTATGTAACTACCAAGACATGGGGATGTCTTAAATGCCTTTTGCTAAGTGAATGAAGCCACCTGAATAGTGCTGTACTGTGTGACTAATTATTTGACGTTATGGAAAAGCAAAACTATAGAGGTAACAAAAAACATCAAAGATTGTCAGGGGTTATGAGGGAAAGAAAGATGAACAGACAGAACACAGATTTCAGAGGAGTGAGACCATTCTATTTGATACTATAAGGTAGATACACGATATTATGTATTTGTCAAAACCATAGGACTGTATGAAACAAAGAGTGAATCCTAACGTCAAGTCAGGACTTTGGTTAATAATAGTTTATTAATATGGGTTTACAAATTGTAGTAAATGTACCACATGAACAAAAGATAATAAGAGGGGAAACTGTGAGTGTCAAGAACAACTATTATACTCATCCATGAATTCATGAAATTTATGAAAGAAAACAATTGATAAGCTGGACTTCATTATAATGGGAGAGAGTGTGTTTATAGGAACTCTTTGATACTTTCTGCTCTTTTACTGTAAATCTAAAGTATATCCTAAAAAAATAAAATATATTAATTAAAAAAAACCTAAAATACTAAACTGTATGTCTTTAGATACTTCTTTGTATAATGTAATTCACAGTAAAAAAATTAAGAACACACTCTCTGATTCTGCTAACTAGAATTCTGAGGAAAAGTGAGATAATTTCAAATTTGATCTGTCAACACTGAATATTCAAAGTTAAAAAGATAGAATTTTAAAATTAATATTTTGTGACATTACCAACAGTGTATTTTATTTTGAGAAAGTGCTAACATCCATAAAATAGGATGCTGTATGTATTTAGTAACTTTATAAAAATTTACTTACCTAGCACAACTTATTTTTACATTAAGATACATATTTTGGTTTTAAAAATAAAACCATAACCATATGTGACATTAAAAATAAGAATATCCATCCTATAGCAATGAATTACTCATCTTTCTTGAGTTGTTTGTGCCTTTTTTTTAAAAGAATTATTTATTTAACTTTATTTATTCATTCATTTATTTTAATTTTACCAGTGAGAGAGAGAGAGAGAGAGGAAAGGAGGGAGGGAAAGTGAGAAAGCAAGCCACCAGGTCCAGGATTCAAACCGTGGTTGGCCATGTGGGAGTGTCCAGCTCCTTAACCACCACACCACCTGCTGGCCCTGGTTTTTAAAAAAATTTTAAGAAACTTATGCTGTTGCTTGTATTTTCAGAAAGAGCTCATTTTTAATTTAAGTGGGACTTTATTTTGTTGATTTTATGTTAGTAAGTTGTAAAAGACATGAAAAAGACAATGTTCTTTGTATCCTTTTTTTTAGTAGAAAACTTACAATATTATTGTACTTTAATTTTAAAAAAGTACTAGGTATGGGTTTTTAGTCCCTTTCGTCTATTTCTTTCTTTTCTTCTTCCTCCTTCTCTTTTTCTTTTTTAGCTTATTCTTTCTCAGTATTTTCCATTGGTTAATTTTTCAAAGAATGAACATATTTTATTTAGTTCATTGACATTAAGAGAAACTGGGAATTTATTATTCATAAAAATGAAATATAAAAATCCCCCTTTTCTTCAGGCTCTGGGTATAGCTAGGCTCAACACAAATGTCTAGGGAGAATGCATCTGTTGCTATTGCATTTTCTTTTTTGTTTCTCTGAAAACTTGGCATTTGTAAAATATCTATGATTTTGATTTGTCTTGGCCAAAGCCCAGATTGCCAAGGAATTACATTTTGAACATATTCAACTAAGAATTATCTTTGTAGCAACTCTTCCTTTGCCATATTGAAATTTTGGGAATGAAATCAGATTTTGTTTTAAAAACCAGTTATATTTCTGCCTAGTGCCAGAATGAATTTTCTTCTATATTAGAGAGGTGTAAAGGAATGCTTATGGTGTAAGACTTATTTTCAACATACCATGTAACAAGGAGCCCTCATTTTTGCGTTCGACAGACCTGGGTTCAAATGTTTGCTCTGCCACTTATAATTTATGTAGACTTCGGGTATGTTTTACATGTGAAAAAGCAATAATAATTTCCTTGATAGAATTATGTTAAGGTTAAATGATCAAATATAAAAAAATACTTGATGAACAGCATGTACTTATTAATAGTAGTGGTCTCTCTCTCTCTCTCTCTATATATATATATATTTATATATATACCTATGCGTATATAAATAAATGTGTGTATGAGTATATGTGTTTATATATATACACATATGTGAATTTATGTCTCTCTTAATATACATTTACAGTAATGTGCAATATTTTATGTAGCCATTTATTTTATTTGTTAAGTTTTGAGACAGAATTCTTCTGGAGAGAATATAGTCTGGTAATGGGGAAATATGAATTCTATCACCACATGGAAGTATTTAAAATATTGTTTCTTTGTGCCTCGATATTTCTGTAACTTTACATTAACCTACTTGGACTGTTTATAAATCCTTAAAAGATGCTCTGATGGATATCTGTATTTCTTTTACAAATTCCCAGTAGGCAATAGAAGAATAATATTTTAAAAAATGTATAATGCAGAGAATGCTATACTACAACTTCTTAATTAGAGTTCAAAAGATGTGCATTGGTCAGCATGAGAAGATGTATGGGAATATGGGAAACAAAATTACTTATTTATTAAATGTCCAGAAAGAGAAGCATCAGTATTGACTAGACAAAAACTGCAAGGTAGGGGTTTAATCTTTCTGAAACACTGATATTCATGTGGTTTAGTTTTTACTAAACAGGAAGCCACTCCTTTCTTGGGGATGTTAGTATAGCTAAGTGTCTTCATAACTGATTAGGATCTTTATAGAAGACTAATTCAACAGAACAAGATATAATACTCTATGTCTTACAATGATATAGGCTTTCTAGCAAAAGCAGCTGTTAGTAACCTAAGAAAATGGCCCATATATCTTGCCCATATCTTATTTGTATTTGTGTCTTCTGACTGCTCAACTCTTAACTAATTAGCTGTTCTCAGACGCTAACGGGAGAATTCTCACAAAGAAAACAGAATGCTTACACACAAGGAAGAAATCCATCAAACTACCTTTTGGTTTGAAGTGATTACTTTAAAAAAAAAAAAGACAAACTGTTATAGTTTAAACTTGTATTTTGTCTATATCTCTTCAGGTTTTACGGAAAAGGTAGTAAAGACAAACTTTTTACATATAAAAATGGATGATCGGGACCAGCAGGTGGCGTGGTCCTTAAGGTGCTGGACACCCCCCCCCCCCCCCCATATGGCCGACCATGGTTTGAGTCCCGGACCTGGTGGCTTGCTTTCTCACTTTCTCTCTCTCTGTCACTCTCTGGTCAAATTAAAATAAATGAATGAGTAAATAAAATTAAATAAATCTTTAAAAAAAAGGGATGATAACTTCCAAATTTATTTGAAGGGCCAGTTAGTTACCTGTTGAATCCACTTCAAAGTTAATGATGCAAAGTGTCATCTGGGGCATGAATTGAGTATGCCTGGAATGAGTGACTTTTTTTAGTGGTTGCATTTATGATCTAATTTTGTGATGCTGACAATTCCAACCATGCAATTCCAACCATAGTCCATTTTTGTCATAGTCCTGGGTAACAACATAGAAGGAGCAACTAAGAGTTGAAAGTATGCATTTACTTATACAACGTGCTAATCATTTATATTTAACTCTTCAATGTTTAATAATTTTATTATTGTACAACCTAATATACCCTACATTTTTGTTTTGCAAATAAAAACTTCCATTTTTTTCCTAAATGTGGGGTGTATGTACCAGACTTAAAATCATTCCTAAAAACTGATACACATATGCCATTCAGATCACTTAAGCTATATTAAAAAAAAAAAAAAAAAAAGCATTAATCTACTGACCTGGGTACATTGGTTAAGAATGTTTTTTAGTGAAAATTATTTTAGGGATTGTCTTCTCTCTGGAATCCAAAATGAGATTTTTCTTCAAAATTTGTATTTTTGGGCCAGTAGATGGTGTAGTGGTTACGTGGCTGGACACCCATATGGTCAATAGCTGTTCAAGTCCTGGACCCAGTAGCTTGAAACTCTCACCAGGCATGTGTGCATGCCTGCCCATTATTCCAGGAGGAAAATTTAGAAGGGATTGCGGCGTGGCCATCACCCCTGGGGGGTGATTTCTCACTTTCTCTCTCATTGTTTCTGTCTCTCTCTCTGGAAGGGGCTCATGTCCTATGCCAAAAACCTCTAAAAAAATAATAAAATGTGTAGTTTGAACTATTCTAAATATACAGAAGATAATGTAATGAGCACGTATCTGAAGTTAACATGTTAACATTTTATTTCTTCTCTCACTCCTAAGAAATAAGCCACTAATAGTGTAATATTTGTGTCCTCTCATTCCTTTAGAATTAGTTACTGTTTATCTCTAGTCTAGAATTAGTTAGCGTTTATCTCTAGTCTTACTCTTACTTGTATTATTTTAAAATTCATATAAGTGACAGCATAGCAAATCTGCCTCAAACCTTTTTTTTTCCTTTGAAAATTACATTTAGGGAACTTATCCATGTTGATACTACCAGTCTGATTTTGTAGTTTTGTATTTTTTGATGTAAACTTTTATTGGATTATAACTTATAGAAAACGGCACATATCATAAATGTACATCTTGATGGATTTTTACAGAATGAACATTCATTCCCTGGCTCAAGAAGTAGCACATTTGACAGTACTCTAGAAATCTTTTCACCCTATTTCCATCTTTTAGTTATGATCCTCCACTTTCAACCCCCAGGACAACCATATCCTGACCTCTAATAACAGAGATTAGTTTTGAACTTCATATAAATGGAATTATTTCATACAGGCTTTGGATCCGGCTTCTTTTTCTCAGTGTTAGGTTTGTGAGCTTCCTCCCTACTATCGTGTGTATTTAAATACCTAACCTGAATGCCATCTGGTACTCCTTCCATTGCATGAGTATGCCACCATTTATTTATTTTAAAGTTTATTTCATCTCTCATTCATGAGAGAGAGCGAAAGGTGGGGGGGCTTATTACCCTTGACAGGATCTTTCTGTGCCGAGATCCTATTGTCACCTCCCAGCTGGCCAGGAGCACGGGTTCATGGGTTTGCCCAGCATGTTCAGGTCAACCCTGAATTTGGATTCAGGCCCTACATTTGGCTCCGATATTGTGCAGTAGTGCCTACTGCCTGCACCAAGGCAGGGCCTACCCCTGTTTATTTATATCCATTTTATTTGGTTTGTTGTCCTGGTGTTCACTATTAGGAATAATACACTCTGAAGATTACTATACATATCTTTTATTCACTATACACATCTGTGTAACTTGGACTAGAATTGTTTTTGTATTACATAATATCTATGTCATAGTGTCCACTTAGTGTCTGTATTGTAGGCCATCTGTACACTAATGCCAATGGTAGTAGACATTGCCAAGTAGTTTTTCAATTTACCCTTTCCAATATTAATAGAGTTGCTCTACATCTTGCTAATACTTAGATTGTCTTTTTATTTTTGCCATTTTGGTGGGAAATAGTTTATCAGTTTTTCAAAAAGTATATTTATTTATTTATTCCATTAGAGAGAGACAGAGAAAGAGGAAGATACACAGAGGGAAAGACAGGCATCCCCCACCGAGGTCCCAATGCTGTGATAACTCCCTAGTCTTCAGCTAGCCCTGGATCATGGGAAGACATGTGCAAAATGTTTTTAGGGAGGTATCTGGACTTGAACTGAGGGCCTTTCCATGTAGAATTGTCTTATGGAGGATCACTTTTTATTGTGTGTCACTGGCCCTGATACTTCATTAGATTTTTTTTTCTTTTTGAGAGGTTTTTTTCGCTATAGGGCGCGTGCACTCGCCAGACAGACAGAGAGAGACATAGAGACAGAAAGCAAGAAATCACCCCCCAGGGGGGATGGTCACGCCGCAATCCCTTCTCCTCCATTCTCCTCTCAGGATCTTGGGCACGCACGCACATGCACCCAGCGTGAGTTTTAAGCCACCGGGTCCAGGACACGAACCACTGTCGACTACGTGGGAGTCCAGCGACATAGCCATTACGCTAACTGCTGGTTCCCGAGATTTTGACTGTTCTATAAAATTCCATAGTTCAGATAATGCGTAGTTATTTGTAAATCTCTTCTTCAGTAGATGGACAATTTGTTTTCCATTTTTCAAACACTTCCATATAATACTGCAACAATATAACATATCTACACATATATTTATTTTGTACATATTTAAGGTTTTCTTTAATGTTATACTTGAAGTAGGATATCAGAGTTTTAGAAGATGACTTTTTGAAATTTTGAAATTTTGTTTTTATTTTTCTTATAGAGAACATGTGCATGTGTGCATGAGGGGAGGGGAGTGGAGTGGAAAGAGAAAAGCACCTTTGACAGAATCTCATCACACTGTGATGCCCTCTCCCCAGTGCTCCAACTCCTCAGGATTCTGGTGGTCTGTGCACACACCCAGTGTCTGTCTACTCAAACTGGGAATCCAAACCTGCTATCAGTCATGACTTTCAGTCCTATAGTGCACTGGCTTTCAACTTGTGCCACAGTGACTGGATCATACATTTTTATTTTTAATTTTTCCTCCATTAACAAGTAATAATTGTATATATTTATGGTGTATATATAACATAGTGTTTTGATATATGCTTTTATTCTGGAATGGCTAGATCAAACTATTAAACATTTTGTGTGTGTGGCAAGGACCCTTAAAATCTGCCCATAATAACTTTCAACTATGTAATATATTGTTATTGACTATCGTCTCCATGATGTTCAATAGAGGTTTTGAAGTATTTGTCTAATTTGAATTTTGTGTCCTTTGACCCAAATCTCCCCAATCCCCCCGCCCTTGGGAATCTTTATTTATATAATATAATGCTAATTTCTCTCTACTGGGGTCACACCATGAAGTGATATTTTGGTTTTATTTTAAATCATACACAAGTATAGTTGTGTAAAACATCTATAAGTGTAGATAGAGTGTAATGTTGCCTTTTTAAAGGCATTATATAAAGCTTACTAACGTAGATTTGGGGAAAACCTTGCTGGGGAGAAGTAAAACATCCTGCCCAGCTCCCGGCATATAGATTCAATAAAGCTTCTGTTATTATTATTTTCACTGTTGTATTATTTATCATTACCTTGCTGTGTGCTCATTGTAGTGTCCATTACAATTCATGTGAATTCTCTTAAGACCTATTTAAGGTAGTGTCTTTCAATCTTTAAAGATTTTTCTCTACTTGAGTTGTTTTTCCTTCTATAACCTAGTCATTGCATCTATTTTGATCTTGATATATTTTTTTAATTGCCAGAGGGCACATGTGCTCGCCAGAGAGACAGAGAGAAAGAGAAAAAGACTGGGCTGAAATTCGAACTACAGTTGGCTACGTGGCATCAGCCTTCTGTAATTACTAGGTTACTGAACGGGCCCTTGATCTTGATTTTTGATCACTCAATGCCATTATATACTGAAGTTCTTTGGAAATATGATTAAGTTAATAGATTTACACATAGTATAACATTTTAATCAAAGATTTGATTCTAAGAAAAATGAACTGAGTCAAAAATTTGTTTTGATTGCTCCTGTTGAGTTATATGAAAGTAACTTGTGCTTTTAAATTTGTATTTTTTAGTGGATAATACCAAGATTTTTTTTTCTAGATATAAACACAGATAGAGTCAGTGTTGGTAGAGTGGCCAAAGCAAGACCTTTAAACTGGGATTTTAAATTTGTCACTATTAATGAAGTGCATTTATCTTAAAGGAAAAAAAAATCTAATTAGTTTATGTGTTACCATTTCTTTTTTTACAGTTTTCATTTTTTCCATTATAATTTTTCCAGAATCCTTAATTAGTGTTGATCTTGTCAACCCCTAGTTTCTGTGTTCAGATATGAAATGCGTATTGCTGCACAGAATGGTCACTGTCCTTCCCTCGTTTCATTATGAACATCAACCCTGTCTTCTCTCCATAAACAAGCTTATTTTGAATTAACAAAACAGTCTTAAGTTTCCACTGAAAATTCCACATAGTTTTTCTTTTTTTCTCATAGGATGTATGTACTTACCAGAGAGTGATAGTTAGAGGGACAGGGAGAAATCACTCCCCAGAGGGAATGGCTAGGCCATAATCACTTCTCCATTCTCCTCCTGGGATTTTGGGCATTCAGGCACAAACACTGGGCATGATTTTCAAGCTAACAGGTCCAGGACTCAAACCACAATCAGCCATCTAAGAGTCTAGCACCTTAACCACTGGACTACATGCTGGCTCTTCATGTAGGTATTTCAGAGTAAAGTTCTTTAAGTAAATGTTAACTGAGTATGCAGTGTCAGCTTTTTAATTTCACAGACTCTTTTATACTTGTTTGTTTTTTAAGGAATTATTTATTTAATTTTATGTGTTATTATTATTATACTTTTTAAATTTGACCAAAGGGTGGGGGAATAAGAAAGCAAGCTTCCAGGTCTGGGACTCGAACTACAGTCAACCATGTGGAAGTCCAGTGCCTTAACCACCATCTCACCTGCTGGCCCCTATGCTTGTCATTAAAAAACTTATACAAAAGACAGTTTTTGTTTACCTGTGCAGTTTTAAAATGATATTTAGATCACACTCCTTTCTTTTGTTTATATTTACCTGTGTTTGAAGTAAACTGAGGTTGACTGTCAGTTTTAACTACTTTAAATCTAACTATGTTTGAATTTAAGTCTGTATAAATCATGAATTGGTGACACAGTTTAATATTTATTTTTAAAATGATTTATTTATTATTGTTATTATTTTCCAGTTTCACTATAGAGCATGTATATTCACCAGAGAGAAATCTAGAGAGGGAGGGAGGGAGAGAGGGAGGGAGGGAGAAAGGAAGGGGGAAGGATGGAGAGAGAGAGAAAGTGAAAAAGCAAGAAACCAAATCCGAAACTCGAACCATAGTCAGCCATGTTGGAACTCAGCACCCCAACCACCATGCCACCCACTGGCCCCCAAGTAATATTTCTTAACAATTTCATTATAGAAATAAATGCTTATCTGTATAATGTTTAGGTTCAAATACCTATCTGAAAAACAATAATTTTCTTCCCACTAGATTTTAAGTATCAGCATCATAAGGTACCATCTTATTTCCCATTCTCACCATTTTAGTCAGTGGGCTGTTTTTAGCTCTCACATGCCTTATTTGATCCTGTATCCCAATGCCTAGTGTGGTGCTGGCACAGTCTGCATTTAATAAAATTATTTAGTGAATGAACTGATTTTGTGTTTTCTTTCTGTAAAAGGAAATTGTCTATTTATACTGCACCACAGAATGAATGTTAGTCACTTGCCTTTGGAAGACTTTATTGAAAGGAATAGGAAGACTTCATAATGCTTGAGCATTTCACATCTTTTTTTTTTTTTTTTTTTTTTTTTTTTTTTGAGAGGTTTTTCGCTATAGGGCGCGTGCGCTCGCCAGACAGACAGAGAGAGACATAGAGACAGAAAGTGAGAAATCACCCCCCAGGGGGGATGGTCACGCCGCAATCCCTTCTCCTCCATTCTCCTCTCGGGATCTTGGGCACGCACGCACACGCGCCCGGCGTGAGTTGTAAGCCACCGGGTCCGAGACGCAAACCACGGTCGACTACGTGGGAGTCCAGCGACATAGCCATTACGCTAACTGCTGGTTCCCTAGCATTTCACATCTTTTAAGGCTCTACTTAAATGATCTTTGTTAATTAAGCCAAAAATAGTTAACATTGAGGGTTTTTTTTTGTCCCGTTTTCTTTTTAAAGCAAACCAAAAAAAATGGCCAGATTTTAGTTTGTTCTTATCTACCTATAAAAAAATATAGTCAGGCCTATCCATGATGCCACTCACTGCTAGTATGCTCTGCTTCCCTGGCTAGAACTGCGTAAAAGGCCTGGGTTCAATTTCTGGTCCAACCTAAACGCCAGGCACTGTGATGTGTGTCTATAATACTCCAGCTTGGGTCGTTGAGACAGGAGGATCATGACACCATCAGACTGTGTCTTAAAAAAAACATATTCAGGGACTGGTCCTGTGGTGCAGTGATTATGGAAATGCATAATGAATTCTGGCTCCAGTGGCTTGAAAAATGCACTGGGCATGTGTTTCTGCATGCTGAAAATACCAGTAGGATGGAGAAATAGAGAAATAAGATTACAGCTTAACCATTCCCAATCAGGGAGTTGATTTCTCCTCTTTCTCTCTTTTCTGTCTTTCTATCTCTCTCTGGCAAGTGCATTCACTTTCTGGTGAGTGTATGTGCCTCTGGCAATTAAAAATTAACAGCAAATATAAATATTACTAGAGTAAATTCAATCTGAAGGAAACAGGGACACATAATTAGTTTTGACATTTTCTTTTCTGGAATGTAAATTCTGTGTATTTTCTCTTCTGTATTTTTGATTTTTGGACCAATCTCCTTTCCTCCAAGATGGAGGTTGGATGATTAACTAGAATGCTGATTCATTACTTGAACAAAATTCATTGATGGTCTCTGCTGGGCTATGTAGTACTTACAAAAATATGTTGGTATGTCTTAGTGGATGTAATCTCTTCTGCTGCGATCTTTGTCATAAGTTCTTAACTTTTTAATCTTATATCATAATCGTATTAGTATTTGAAGAGTGAATATAATTGTATGTAATTAGGCTGCTGTGAAGGCAACATCGATAGGATTATTAAATCTAAAGGACAATTTTTAATTACTTGTCTTCCCTGAAATATTTAACAGTAGTTCTGACTACTTCCTCCTTCTTTCATCTCATATTCTCATCTCATGTTCTTTCTCTTACTCTTTTTTCTGTCTCATTTGTGAGTCCTTCTTTGCCGATGTCATGAATTTAGTTATTTTCTCCTTCAGAGAACAGACCTGAAATTTAGAAAAGTTAAGTAGTTAAATGATAGAATAAGAATTTGAACTTTTACATGTCTTTTTTTTGTTTTTGGTATAGGGCATATGAGCTCACCAGAGAGACAGAGAGAGACAGAGAGACAGAAAGCAAGAAATCACTCCCCAAGGGGGATGGCCATGCCACTGTTGATGGAAAATTACCAACTCTAAAAAATTAATAATTAATAATTAATGCAGTTTATTTTTAAGCAGAATATGAGTGACCTAGGCCCAGAGAAGAGGCATACATGCTTTTCTTGGGGTGATCAGGTTATAGGGTTTATTTGATTTGATTTTGAGAGTGACAGACAAAATTAGTGAAGAGATTTCCATTGGTTTGGCCCCAAAAGTTGAGACATGTGGAAGCAGGAGCTTGTGGGTTATAGGTGGGTTCCGTAATTTTTAGGTTGGCCATTGAAAGGGAAAATATGTGTCCTGGGAAGAGATTCGTAAAAGAAATGCTTAATCTACATCTCCAAGAAAGGGAAGTTCTGTGCCTTGGGAAGAGAGAATCAAAAGAATATACTGTAATCAGTTGAAACATGCATCTCAAAGATACTATGTCAGGGACAGAATGGAGGAAGAATCCTGTTCATGGGGAAAAAAATGATCTGTTAGTGTTTGTGGGCATGACTCTCTCTTGGGCCCTCTGGAAAGGACTCTGGAAGAACAGGAAAAAGCAGTCAGACTTTTGTTCATACCACAATCCCTTCTCTTCCATTTTCCTCTTGGGATTTTGGGCACACACACACACACACACACACACACACACATACACATGCCTATAGTGAGTTTTAAGTCTCTGGGTCTGGGGCTTGAACTGCAGTTAGTTACATGGGTATCTAGTGACCTAACAATTATGCCATCTGCTGGTCCCACATGTCTAAATTTTTTAAGATAGATTTTTGCTATAGGGCATGTGAGCTTGTCACAGAGACATAGAGAGACAGATCGCAAGAAATCAATTCCTCATGGTGATGACCACACTGCAATCCCTTCCCTTCCAGTCTTCTCTCAGAATCTTGGGGCAGGCACACAGACGCGCACAGCATCAGTTTTTAATCCGCTGGTTCTGGGACCTGAACCACGGTCAACTACTTGGGAGTCCAGTGACATAATCATTACGCCATCAGCTGGTCCCACATGTCTAATTTTTAATTCTTAAGTTTTTACTCTTTTTTTTTTCTTTTTTTTTTTTCTTTTTTAGAGAGAGAGAGAGAAATGTTTGCTGTAGGGTGTGTGTGCTCACCAGAGAAACAAACAGAAAGTGAGAAATCATTCTCTAGAGGGGATGGCCATGCTACAGTCATATCTTCTTCATTCTCTTCTCAGGATTTTGAGCATGGACACATACACGCCTGGCATGTTTATTTTTTTATTTATTTATTTATTTTTTTTGAGAGGTTTTCGCTATAGGGCGCATGCGCTCGCCAGACAGACTGAGACAGACAGACAGAAAGTGAGAAATCACCCCCCCAGGGGGGATGGTCATGCTGCAATTCCTTCTCCTCCATTCTCCTCTCGGGATCTTGGGCACGCACGCACACGTGCCCGGCGTGAGTTCTAAGCCACTGGGTCCGGGACGCAAACCGCGGTCGACTATGTGGGAGTCCAGCAACATAGCCATTACACTAACTGCTGGTTCCCACGCCTGGCATGTTTTAATACTCTGGGTCTGGGACTTGAACTGTAGTCGGCCATATGGGAGTCCAGCGATGTAACCATTATACCATATTCTGGTCCTTAAATTTTTATTCTTTGCCCTACATGGTCATTGTTTAATAAATGTTTATTCAATAAAAGTACCAATAAAATGATAAAATACCATGTGACCTGATTCAGAAAGAAAAGCTTTCATGGCATCAGTGACTCATCATTCACTGGCCATATGTCATAGAAGATAAATATATGATATAAAGAAAAAAGAAATTCATATCTGTAGAATGGTTTAACTTCTAAGCCAGTTAGATTACGTGTTGCTTTTTAAACACCCTCAAGTGCATCTGTTTTTCATAAAAAAGGTATGAAGCTGAACTCCAGTAAAATAGAGCAAATCCCTTTAAATTAAAAAGGGCAAATAACTATATATCATACTTTTTAATCTCTTAGTTGGCTTATACATGTGTATTTCCTTCAATTTGGCTGTTAATGTCTTTTGAACGAAAATACACTGTGCTGGGGCCGGCAAGTGGCACAGAGGTTAAGAGATTGGACTCTACATGGCTGAGTGTAGTCATGTCCCAGACTTACCGGCTTGAAAATCATGCTGGGTGTATATGCATGCATGCCTAAAATCTCGAGAGGAGAATGAAACAGGAGAGATGGTGGCATGGCCATCCTTCCTGGGGGTTGATTTTTCACTTTCCCTCTGTTTCTCGCTGCCTCTCTCTAGCACATGTGCCCTATGGTGACTTCCCCCAGTACTTTTTTTAGTGTTTCCTATAATATCTAGTTCTACTTGATAATTATTTTTCATGTGCAAAATAAATGATGGTGTCGAATTTCTTCATAACTTAATTTAGGAGCAAAACTTTACTTCCAAATAGAATAATTTAGCTGAAAGTTATTTCATACAAACCAGCAGTTGGAAACATTCATGTATATGAAGAATGAAACTAACTCTTCAGTGGTGGGTTTAATATTACCTTTCTTAAAAAGAAAAATACTCAGGTATGCATAATGTCAAGGGCATATTAAGTGGGGAAAAGCAGTTTGCGTTGGATCAAGGCTAGAAGAATGTTCTATTCTAACATTTAACTAGTAGATGAGCTTAAATATCTATGCAACTCTATCTTAGGACTTATTTTGCCTTTTAGTTTTCATTTTCTTTTGAATATCAAAAAATATTCACATTTAGAAGGACATATTCTTATTAGCTCTAATGAGGTTTTTTGGTAAATGAATTAAATATAAATAACTATTGTGTTTGTCTTTTTTTGTAAGAAAGATTTTAAGCTGAAGATCCTAGTCATATAATTAAAAGAACTAATCCCATTCAATCCTTGAATCTGTCTATAGAAATAGAATTCTTAAAACACATACACAAAAGGGAATATGGTGCCTGTTGAATTTTATATTATGTTCCGTTGAACTATTATACTACCAAAATAAATTTAACTTTTATTAGGAAAAATGACACGTTTTCTGCTTTTATAAAATGTACACATTATGGACCATCGCTGGCAGTAGGAAAGTGGGGGTGGAGTGAGGAGAAGTAACACTTGTATTATGTTAAATCAGAGAAATAATTGCACTTGGCAGTTTTTGTTTGCAGAATGCAGGAAAGGCTGAAGGCTTTTGTACAGTTCAAAGAGCACATTCCACAGATACAGCAGTTGTTGGTTGCCTGCAGGGACTATCAGAATCCCGGTGGTGGTAGAAGGCTGTATCACAAAAGTCCAGGCTGTTGGGCTGTGTGTTTTGTCAGGGAAAAAGACTGTTACACCTTTTGAAAAGTTATTTACAAATTAGCTGCAAATTTTGGAAAGTATACTTAAAATATAGCACTTTGGAATCCATTTTTAATCTGTATAATAATCAGATGACATTTTTCTTGAGCCTTTGGTCCCTGTTGTTCTTTAATAATTTGTTTTCAGATTGAGATTTACATGTTCAACTGTGGAAGCATAGAACTGCTTAACTATTAAACTGTCAGTTAAACTTTGTAGAGAAATATAAATAAATTATATTTCACTATCACATATTCAATTATCATTTATACAATTAGCATATTAAGCAGTTTCGACAAGTTAATTCAAGACTCTTAAGAGAGGCTTCTTTAACTGAAAATATGCCAAAGGGTAGTTTTTTTCATCTGGCATGTCAAGACTTGTGCTGAATTAACACTTGTATCATTTCCCTAAAGAACATGCAAGTTATAATTTCCACTGTTAACTGAAATATTATAGCTGAAAATTCTCTGAAAATTATAAATTGTAGGATAGATATAAATTAGCATTAATTTTCTTGGAATGTGTAGTGTACATGATATCATATATGTGTATTCTAATTTTATATCAGATTTAGCAAAGTATATCAATGTAGTTTTTAGCTATATTCTTAAATTAAAAATAAATTAGATAATGATGCTCTGTTATAATTTTTGTATTTGGAAAAGGTTCCCACAGCCTAATATTGACCTGGTCTTGAATTCACAAAAATTTGGAATAAAATGTTTTGTTCAGTCCAGATGTAGCTTTTTTCCAACCCATCATACTCAGTTTCTAGATGCGTTCGTGTAGTATAAAACAAAAGAAACATTAAAATTGGAAATAACTGTTGAACACAATTCTATGTTCACTATAATAAGAACTTCTTTTTTTTATTATTTAATACTTTTAAGTTAAAACCACTTAAAGCATACTAAAGAAAAGGAATTCATGTATCCACCATTTACATATAATAGGTGTTACTTTAATAGGTGTTATTTTGCCATATTTATTTTAGCTCTCTTTGTTAAGAAATCTCAAAAGATAAAAGGCTTTTATTTTCAGTCTTGAAATGGCTATATTTAAACTGGTTAGTTGACAGCAGCCTCCTAAGACTCTTAACTAATATTTCTTTCAGATTTTAGTATTAGACCAGTTAGTTTGTTTTTCTCAAATAATTGATTCTCCTCAGCATTGTGCTTTAAAGAAGACCCTAAAGCTCTCTTTTCCAGAATTTCAACTTTGCTCCAAACTATTTCCACAAGCCCTGAAATTATTTATTATTATGGTTTTTATTTTTTAGAGATATTTTTGCAATAGGGTGCATGCTCTCTTCAGAGAGACAGAGGGAGGTAGAAAGCAAGAAATCACACCCAAGCAGGGATAGCCACACCACAATCCCTTCTCCTCTTGGGATCTTGGGCACCTACACACACATACCTGGCAGGAGTTTTAAGTCGCCGAGTCCTGGAACTCTGAGTGCGGTCAACTGTGTGGGAATCCAGCAGTGTGACCATTTATGCCATCCTCTGGTCCCCTGAAATTATTTTTTCAGCCATTCAGTTAAGTCTGTTGTCTATACCTTATTACTTCATATGGTTCATCGTCTGTTACAAAAAAATGTACTACGTCCTCCATGTTCAAGCTTTTCTAAAATTTACCTAATATTTGCAGTATGTAGTAAGCACATATTTTTCTGGGTTTTCATATTCCTCTAATACTGTATGTGTAGTTTTTATTGATTGATTGCTAGAGGGTATGTGTGCTTACCAGAGAGAGAGAGAGTGCACACATCACTCCACCGGATATGGTCCTGCTGCAGTCCTTTCCCTCCGTTTCTGCTTCCTGTTAGGATTTGGGGTAGGCATAAACATGTGTGTGGCATTTTTTTTAAGCCACCGGGGTTGCATTCCAACTGCGATTGTCCTTATAGGATCCAGTTCCCATTGCGTAATACTTAACCACTATGCTATGGGACTGACCCTGTATCTGTGTTTGTTATCCTTTTAAATAAATTGTTTGTTGGCTCCTTCTAATGGGGGCCCTGGCTTATTCTTCTTTGAGTTCCAGTTGTTGCCAGTCCAGTACTGAGGCCTTAGTGGATGCTCTGTAATTCCTGGCTCTGGAGTTAGTTCATCTGGGCTCCATTTCCAGTTTTGATCATGACCAGTTGTGTCTATGTGATAGTGGACAAGTTGCTTAGTATCTTTGAGCTTTAACTTTTTCATTTGTAAAAAGAGATAAAGCCTATCTCAAAGAGTTGCTGTGGGAATTAAACAGACATTGCAATATAAGACACTTAACTTAGTGCCTGGAATATGGTAAGTACTATAGCTCTAGTTGGTATTGCTTATTGTTTTCATCTATAAATGTTCACTGAGTGAAGGATTATCCATACAAAAATGCCTGTTAGAAAAACATCTCTAAACTTCTGGGTCCCATGTGCTAAATAATTTTTTGTTTTAAAATGAACAAATATGGAGGCCTGCAGATGGTGTGGTGGTTAGGACTCTGGACTACTATATGGCCCACCACAGTTTGAGTCCCAGACTTGGTGGCTTGCTTTCTCACTTTTTCACTTTCCCTCACTCTCTCACTGCCTATCTCTGATGATCACACATGCCCTATAGCAAAATTCAAAAAAATAAAAAATAAAATTAAATAATTCTTTAAAAAATTCTAAAAAATAAACAAATATATATTTCAGAGAAACTTATCAAAAAGAAAACAACATATGCACATTTTATCCATGTTCAGAAGCTTTGAGTTAATCTAATAAGCAAGAAACCCCAAATCCCATTATTTTCCTTGAAGTCATCTTTTCTTCCCTATAGCCACTGAAATAGCTGTCTAATTCATTCACTCATGCTCACTAGCAGTTCTTTTTTTTTTAAAGGTTTTTGACATAGGGTGTGTGTGCTCACCAGAGAGAGATGGAGAGGAGGAAGGTAAAAAAATCATTTCTTAGGAGAGATGACCATGCTGCAATCCTTTTCCTCTATTCTCCTCTCAGGATTTTGGGCATACATGCACATGAGCCCAGCATTATTTTCAAGCTACTGTGTTTGGGACTTGAACCATGGTCAGCCATATGAGAGTCCAGCACCTTAATCACTATGCCAACTGCTTGCCCCTCAGTAGCAGTTCTTATAACCCCGAGTTCTTTGGCACTAAGTGTTCCTGGTAGAAATGAATTTTAATGTAATTTGTTCTGTGTATTTTACTCAATGCACTTAAAAATATTATTTCAAAGAGTGACTCATAGGTGTCTCAGTTCATTTTGCCCTGCTAAAATGGAGTACCACACCTGAGTAATCAATAATGAACAGAAATTTTTTTATTATGATTTTTTAAATTTATTTTTTAATTGTTATATATGTTCAATCACATTATTTAGGTTACAAAGTGAACATTTCAATATGTGAATATTTCCCCCAGTCCAGTTTGATCAAAATATCTTCAACCGATAACAGCACACCTCCCATCCCATCAATGTTCTGCCTCCGTATCCCTCCTCCAAATGTCCTTCCTTAGGGCCCACTCCTCCACACACACCACATCTGGCATTCACACCCTTCTCTTGTGTTTATACAACCTTTAATCAATCAGTTTCAGTCATAGAGTGCAGACACTTGGTATATATTAAGTGGGGACATACAATGAACAGAAATTTTTGATTTACAATTCAGGAGGCTAGTAAGTCCCACATCAAGGTGCTGCTATCTCACAAGGGACATCTTGGTTCATCATCACATTGCAGGAGGACTAAAAAGAGAGAAAGAGGAAACTAACCTTCCCCTTTATAAGAGCGCCAATGCCACTCTGGTGAAGGGAGCCCTAATGGCCCAAACACTTCTTAAAGGTCTCATTATTGAATAGTGTTAGAATGGCAGTTAAATTTTCACAGAAGTTATGAAGGGGATACACATCCAGTGTAGTAGAGTAGTAGAATAAAATAGACTGATAGATTGCTTATGGCAACCAAAATGGCTAGAAATTCCTACCAGAAACCTAATTTATTTTCTACAAAACAGAGTTATGATGCTTTACTATAAATGTGTATCAGACAATGTCACAACTTACTGTTAAAGCTTTTCCTTATATAGTGACATTTTGGTCAGTGATGATCCACATATAGCACAGTAAAACCATAAGCTGTACCATGTAGTCTAGCCTATGATAGTCACACACAGATGAAAATTCCTAACAAGGCCTTTCTCGGAACACATATCTGTCACTAAGTAATACATGACTGTACTTGGAATAAAATGTAGTATTTCTACCTCGGCTTTGAAAGATTTTTTTTTTTTTAGAGAGATTTTTGCTTTTGCTATAGAGTGCAATGCACTCACTAGAGAGACAGAAAGTGAGAAATCACCTCCCAGGGGTATGGTCACACTGCAATCCCTTCTCCTCCAGTCTCCTCTCAGGATTTTGGGCATACATGCAAATGTGTCTGATGTGAGTTTCAAGTTGCTGGGTCCAGGACTCGAACCACAGTGGATTACATAGGAGTCTAACAACGTAACCATTATGCCATCTGCTGGTCCCTGAAAGGCCTTCTGTATCTTGGCTTCTGCATAGCTTTCCTACCTCATCTATTGCTACTTTCTCTCTTGTTCACTCTCTCTGACATCAATGACTTTATGTCAGTTCTTGAAACCCTCCCTGATGCAGGGCTTTACACTTGCTAGCTCCACTGTTTGGAATCCTTTCCTTCATTTCCTGTGTGTAGCTTGCTGATTATCCTTTGGGCATTAGTTTAAATGACGTTTTCTATGAGCTTTTGCTGATCATGCTTTGTAGACATATGGCCAGTCAATGATGAGTCACTGATCCCATGAAAGCTTTTCTTTCCGAATCAGGTCACACAGTATTTTATCATTTTATTGGTACATTTATTAAATAAACATTTATTAAACAATGACCATGTCAGACAAAGAATAAAAATTTAAGGACCAGCATATGGCTTAATGGTTACATCACTGGACTCCCACATGGCCGACCACAGTTCAAGTCCCAGACCCAGAGTACTAAAACATGCCAGGCATGTATGTGTCCGTGCTCAAAATCCTGAGAAGAGAATGGAGTAACTTACTCCTTTGTTCTCTCTCTTTTTTTTTTCTTTTTCCTACAGTTAATTTCATCTACTTATTTGCAACAAATACATTTGTTTAATGTGTGATCCTTACCATTGCATAAATTTCATAAGAATACAAGATGTGTAGGTCTAATTTAGGCTGTCATTTGGTATATGGCTTACCCTTATGCAACTTGGTAAATATTTATTGAATCATTGAAATGGGGTCTCATGAATGGTCTGATATCTAGAGTATATGAACTTGTTTGTTTATTCATAAATTCATTTATTAGGTGGTGAAAAATGAGAGACCAGCTATAACATTTAAATTCTGAATAGCTTTCAGAGTAATTCATGAGCTACAGTTGAATGCTTTAATCTCCTCAGTTATTCAGAAATGAAATGTAATAGTTCATTATATGACAAGGGGAACCACCCAGAAAATCAGAATTCAAAAAATCTGCTTAGCTTCCTTTCAAAGCTACACCCTCTGCTACATCCTAGGCCTATACCAAATTAACTTTGTTTTATGATAACTTTATTTTATGATTGATTAATTTGACTACTATATAAAATCACATGCATATGTATTTAACTTCTTTTCCATCACATACATGTAACATTTATCTAAAATTTTTTACCATTTGTATAGAAAGTTAAATTTCACACTTAAATACTTTTGATCTTATTGTAGAATAAGTCAATGACCTTTTATTATTCTCTAAGTTAACATATGTTTAAACTTTAGAATAAAAGTTTATTCCAGTGATGTATACATTTAGATAGTAAACCTTTAAAATTATATAAATAGATTAAATAAATCTGACAAAGATACACTTTTCTATTTCTCTCACCTCTTTTTCTGGGGAAAAGTATTATTTCACAGAATTGGAGAAAGACTTGTCCATGATATTTTCTCCTTTGAGTTAATGATAACCTGAGAATATTTTTCTGTTATCTTAACCAATGATCATCTTATCCTAGATAACCTTATAGTCTAAAAATAAAGAAGACAGTAAAATATAGTTTATACCTTGGTGGTCATTTAGAAGGCTTTCTTGGGGTCAAATGTTTAAGTCATTTTTTTTTTTTTCTTGAAAAGCAAATGATTAGTATTAACTACATTACTTTTATTCCCTTAATCCTTTAGAAATCACTAAAGGACAGGTGATTCCAATAATGATTGAAGATGCTCTTTCTCTTTATTTCACTTTTGACTCTACATGATAATTGATTGCTTTTAATCTTGTTCTTTTTGGGCTTACTAATTCTTTATAGATATTTCATGAAGAAAAAGGCATGTTTATAAATGCGTATTTATTGAGGAAGTTTACTTTAGGTCACTTAGGATGTAATGAAAAGAGAAAAAAAGAGAAAAGAAAGGATATGTACACACTTTTATGCATTCCAGTTTTGCTTAGTTCTTGGAACTCTGAGAACAAAAGGGTGATAGTAATGTGGTATTACTTCAGTGACAAGTACCATCATCTTGCTACTATTTCTGTCCTTTCTGAATGCAACTAAGTTATGTCTTGCAATGGTTAATTTTATGTGTCAACTTTCTCTGGACTAAGGGATGCCCATATAGCAGATAAACATTGTTTCTGGCTGTGTCTGTGAGGGTTTTTGTGGACAAAATTAGCATTGGAGTTGGTGGGGGTAGACTGAGTAAAGGAGATTACCTTCAGGAAGAGGGTCAGCATCATTTAATCTGTTCCTGCCTTTGGACATCAGGTGCTTCTGGTTCTTGAGTCCAGCTTGTAGATGGCAGACAGTGACTCTTCTTAGCTTCCATAATCATGTAACCCAGTTCTTCATAATCTATATTGGTTCCATTGGTTTGATTTCTCTACAGAATAAGACTAATATATGTCAGATTCCAGTTCTGTGTATGTATGTGTGTGTGTGTGTGTGTATGTGTGTGTGTGTTATGATTCCCTACTCCTTTTTTTTCCTTCCTTTCTTTCTCTCTGCCATTTGTTTCTGTCCATTTCTATTTCTTCTTTTACAAAGATATGAAAATATGCATTCAGAATCAGAAAATGTAAACAAGTCAATCAATGAAAAAGGAAAAATTGGTGTGAGATAGTAAAATGAGTTTTTGCTTGTGATACGGAGGGACTATTGTCTCACTGTGTGGAGTAAGGGAGGAGAAGGAGAAAGGACTAATTTCTTTTTAAATAGATTGAAGGACCAACTGGTGGTGTGGTGGTTAACATAACTGGATCCCACATGACCCACTGTGCAGTTTGAGTCTTGGTGCTAGTAGCTTGAAAAACACACTGGGCACTTGTGTGTGTGTGCCCAAAATCCTCAAAGGAGAAATGGAGGAAAAGGGATTATAGTGTGACAAGTCTCCCATGAGGGTACTGTCTCCCTTTCCTTTTCTCTCCCTTTCCTTCTGGCAAATACAATAGCAAAGTAAAAAACAAAATAATAATAATATTTAAGAAATAAATGATATGCTTGATAATTAAAAAAAAAACCTTCAATTAGTTATGTCCTAGTAATAGTTCTGCACATTCTTAGGCTTCTGTTCAGATAGTTCAGACTTGGCCCCAATGTTAGCCAAGGATTCAGCTTTTTGAACTGTGTTTGATCAATTGTGACTCGTATGTTAGCTTTCTGGATTCCAAAGTTATGTTGCTATTGTTTTTCTTTCTTGCACTTTCTGTTCTTCTGGGTTTATTCCTTTTTGAACAGTCTTTGGCTGTCATTTTTTGTATGGTCATAGAAAGAGAAAAGATAAAATATGTAGATTCCATTTCTGTTTTTTAACATAAAGAACTTATTCCATCCACTATAGAAATTTGAGAGATCTAGTTACATTTGGAAGAGAAAAGAAGCACTCTCCAATTACAAACAAAATCCAGAGAGAAACCCTGCCCTGTGGCCCAGTAAAAACACTTATCTTTACTTAGATCTATTAGTGTACCACCTCCCTGGAGTGGCATTTATGGTGAGGGTGGGAATCAAAACTGAAGAATTTTTCTAAGTGGCTCAAGTAGAACTGGACATTTAAGCACAAAACTTTAGAGGGATCATGCAGTGAAGTCTCCCCTAAAAAGTTTCCATTGAAAGCTTATGAAAATATACCCTGATTTATTAATTTCTTTTTTGGTTAATAGGCTTTTTAAAAGCAATTTTAGTTTTATAGGAAAAAATAAGTAGTAAGTACAGGAGTAGATTTCCCATTGTCTTCCTATTCCCGACATAGTTTTACCCCCATTATTAACTAACATCTTATAGTAGTGTGGTACATTGCTACAATTCAACAACCAATACGGGTACATTATTATTAGCTAAAAATTAGAGTTCACATTAGGGTTCATTCTTTGTGGTGTACAGTTCTGTGGGTTTTGACAAGTACAGGTCAGGTATCCACCACTACAGAATCATACAGAGTAGTTTCACTGCCCTAAACATCCCCTCCCTCTGCCTGTTCTTATCTCCTATCCTCTTCTTTTAGCCCCTGGCAACCATGGAATTGATTACTATCTCTTTAGTTTTCCCTTTTTCAGTATGTCCTATAGTTGGAATAGTACGATATATAGCCTTTTCAGATTTCTTTTTTTATCCTATCAATTTTGCAGCTAAGGTTCCTCTATGTCTTTTCATGATTTGATAGCTCATTTATTTTTATTGTTGCATCATATTTCATTATATGGATGTTTCAGGTTATCTAGTCACATATCAAGGGATATGTTTGTTGTGCCCAAATTCTGACAATGATAATACAGCTGCTATAAATATTCTTGTTGAAATGTTTGTGTGGGGGACCAGCAGTTAGCGTAATGGCTATGTCGCTGGACTCCCATGTAGTCCACCACAGTTCGAGTCCCGGACCTGGTGGCTTAAACTCACGCGGGGCATGTGTGTGTGCGTGCCCAAGATCCCGAGAGGAGAATGGAGAAGAAGGGATTGTGGTGTGGCTATCTCCCTTGGGGGGAGGGGGTGATTTCTTGCCATCTATCTCTCTTGTCTCTCTCTGTCTTTCCGGAGAGTGCATATGCCCTATAGCAAAAGCCTCTCAAAAAAAAAAAAAAAAAATGTTTGTGTTGATGTTAAGTTTTTAGTTCATTTGGTTAAATACATAGAGCACAATTTCTGGGTTCTGTAATAAGATTATGTTTAGCTTTGCCAACTGTCTTCCAATGTTACATTGACTCTGATATTGCTAGAAGAGAGATTCTAACCAAATGATGGTGCTATGTAAGTTTAATGTAATCAGCAAGATTTACTTTCCATTTAATGAAGGAATTCTCTATACCTTAAAAGAAATAAACATACTAACATGATGAACTATGGACTGTATTGGAACGGTGATGATGTATTTGCTTTATACTTTATTATTCATTCAAGAAACATTTATTGAGCACCTGTGATCCCTGATCTTAATGAATTCTTATATTTCACTTCCTATCCCTTAGACTGTGATCTTGAATGTTCTCAGATATGCTATCATTTTTTATAGTAAATATTTTATAATATCTTCTTTATATCTTTAAATAAAATATAAACATAGTCTGACCTACTTATATACTTTATTGGGGGGAAAAAAGCTATGTAGTATTCTAAAATAAGTTGTAGTACTTATTTACTGATTTAAATGGCCAGTCATTTAAATAATAAAAGTTTGCATTTTATATGTTGAATCACCATGTGTATAATGCCTACAAATGCAAACTAATATTAATGCTTTGTACCTGGAGTCTCAAATTCCATGAGTAGCATTGATGTTGACAGTTCCTTTTTCTGAAGTAATGAACAGCTCTTGGTTAAGTTCTGGCAAAACAAAAATACATCTTTAGATTTATCTCTTAGTTCCATTCCCCCCAAATTCAGTGTATATTAAACTACACAATGATGCTTTGTAATTGAATAAAAAGTGGACATAAGACCCAGACTTAAATAATTATAAACATATTTAAACCTAAAAAAAGAATATCCTTGAGTAAATTGCAGAACATTGAGAATCCCTTGTCCTTACCTATTTTGAGCAGTTTTCATCAATTTTTATCACAGTTAAAAATGTCCCCTCAAATTTGTGAAATTCTCAGTGGCACTATAGTTGTTGAAAACCACTGTGTTTGATTATTTATAAGTCAATTTGTAATCCAGTTTGTCTATTGTGATACATCTTGTAAACATATATATATGTGTGTGTGTGTGTGTGTGTGTGTAACGCTATTATCCTTGATTTGATTGTCACACACTACATGCAGACTTGAAAAATCCATGTTGTGCCCCACGAAGATAAACAACAATTAAAGGTAAATAAGAAATTATAAAATAAAATAAATGAAAGTACACTAGGGAGAGCACACATGCAGACAGAGAGAAAGACAGGGAAGCACTCTTGATAGGGTCTTGTCCTGCTCTTGTCCCCTTTTTCCAGCCCTCCAGCTACTCGGACTCTTGAATGGCTGTGTACTCAACATGTTTTCAGGCCAACCTGGAGATCTGAGTCTGTGGTTGGTCATGTGATTTCCAGCACTATCGTTCGGTACACTAAAACGTTGCCACCTAGACTTGGTCCATTATTATACCTCTTTTATTTCACCGTAAGATAAATTAGTGGTTTCAGAAATCACAGTTAGTGATGGACTATAAAAAAAGCCACACAACAGTTAGTTTGCTGAGAACCTCAACATTAAGGCAAGGATTGCTTCAATATATAAATTAGAAAATTGAGAGATACAGTGTAAGATAGAAAAGGTAAGTTCTTTGTACAACATTATGAAACCTGCCAGTGACATTGTACTTTTTACTAAATCATACTGTAATCTTGTGCATTGAAAAATTTGCTTTGAATCTCCTGTCCATAAATACTGATTTTTCTTTTTATCAATAACAGAGCAAAGAAAATGAAAAAAAAAAAAATGATGGAAGCCCATTAACATTGTACCTCTTCTACAGTGTGCTTTAAAATTAATTTACAATTGCTTTTATTTTACTTTCTTTTTTTTTTTTTTTCTCTCTTCATTACTTTGGATATCTTTCCTTTGGTAATTGTTATTCCTTTGTCATCACTGCACGTCTTTTCTTTTTACTGGCTTCTTAAATCCTGCTGCATTGCTTTTTGCCTTTCCTTCTTTAATCTTTTCCCTTCTGTTTAATTTTTAAATCCTTTGCCCTTTATCTTTCTTTCAGTCTTTTTAGTTGCTCTCCCTTCCTTTGATTTTCTCTTAAACGTTACCTCTTCTTAACATTGTGTTGTTTCATTGATTTTTTTTGTTTTATGCTTTTTAATTTTATGTTTTTTTTTCCTATACAAGGAAACCTACCATGCTTTCCCAAAGTAAATTAAAAAAAGATGATACTACTAAATCCTCTATACTACATGAAAAAACAACAACAATGTTTTTCAGACTTAATGCATGAATACTCAAAGATTTGTGTGAAGTATTTTCTTCCTTCCTCATTTTTCCTTCATGCCACTAGTCTTGTTTTGAATTAAAGACCTAAATGATGGGCTGCTATATAGCAAATTCAGTCATATTTGTTTCTCTAATATGCTAACTTTAACTGTATACAAAATATACTGTTATAGACAGTCACATTTATTTGGAGTGGACAACAAGGACTTTTGCCTTTTGTCAACTCTTTGAAATTAACTTGAATACATTTATAATACCTTTAACAGTATAGATCTTGGGTATAATAAAAATTAAGAATGTATAATGAAATTAATATTCTGTCATGAAATTTGTTTATTTCTCCAAATAGTCTACTTGGCTTAATATATACCACATTTTTAATATTATGGGGTTGTTGGAAAAGTCATGATGCATTTTTGCATAGAAAAATAGAAAATATATTATGAATTTCCCAATCACCTACTAATCTTATAGTAAATTTTCTTGGAATTAAAGAGCAATTTGAGTCAAATACATTTACCCAAACTCAGCTAAGCTGGTTTGGCTGTTAGTTTATGAGTCTGTCTTTGGGCATTCTAAGAAGTAACTGTGAGGTTACAAAATGTAGTACTGTCAATCTTGTCCATCACTTTTTACAGAAAAAGTGAATATTATAAGGAGAAGCAAAGGGCATGAACTATTGGGTGCTTCATTTCTGTTTCAAGCAAGAAAACTCTTGAGGAACACTATGTCGTTGAATAAAGAAGCCCCATAGAGATCAGTTGGCTTGCTTTAGTTCACACACAGAAAATCGCCGTTAGCAATTCAGGCTTGACTTTTTTTTTTTTTTTTTAAGAATTATTTATCTTATTTTACTTATTTACTATTATTTTTTAATTTACCAGAGAGATACAAGGAGAAAGTGAGAAAGCAAGCTGTCACGTTCGGGATTTAAGCCATACTTGGCCATTTGGACATTGGGAATCCAGTGCCTTAAATACCACGCCACCTGCCGAACACCAGGCTTGACTTTCTTGATCATTATGTCACATATTTTTCTTATGTACATATACATTGTGTTAATTACCATTCATACTCAAGCTTAATTTTACAGTTTATTTAATAGACAAAATATAGTATTGTCAATCATACATTCATTGCTAATTATGATAACTATATATGTATATGGCACTTATATATAATTATTAAAGTAGTATACATTATTCATCATCATAATCATCAATATTTTAAAGTTTTTTCCTCTATTAATTTAATTGAAGAAGCATTATTGAAGTTTACTATTTTTTTGAAATTTTATTTTATTAAATTTTTTTATTAGAGAGACACAGGCAGACAAGCATTCTTAACAGGGTCTCCTAGCCAACCAGGATCACGGGCAAGCATGGATGTGCTTGGCATGCTTAGGTCGTCTTGGGACCTTAACTGGGTCTACGGTGCTGCTCCAGAATCACAGTGGTACCATACTGCCTATGCCAATATGACTGGGCCTGAAGATTACTATTCTTAAAGCTAAGTATAAGAGTTTTTCCTCTCAGTTGATCTTTATTAAATTCTAATATGCTTTTTCTGATAATGTTTTTGCTGTATCTCTTTGTTTCCCTTCTTATGGTGATGATTCTGCCTAGGGTTAGATTGGTTTACATTTATCCTTCTCAGAAAGAGCTTACTGAGTAAATGAGTAATGTTGACAGGATTTTAGTGCTGCATATCAAATACATTTGAAATAACAAACTAGTCTGAAAACTAGTGCACTTCAGAAATAAAAATGTTAATTGTATACTTTATATTGAGAAAATATTGAAATGACCTAAACAGTATTTTCTTAGCCTAGTTTTCCTATTTTATTTAATTAAAGGAGCTGAAATTATTTTCTTGCTAATGTGATAATTTTAGACACTTATTTCCTACACCTTGTGATTATTCAAATAAACTGGAGAAAATTTTAAAACCTTCCTTTTGAAAACATGCCCCACTCAAGATACCTTGGATTAAAATCTTGGAAATTCAGTGTGATAATCTATATTAAGTGTGTGTGTGTGTTTAAACGCACCCTTGGTGTTTTTAATAGATTGTGATTTACACCTTATATCAATTTATTTCACGCATTCACAAAGTATAGTTTAGCATCAAAATCACCTGGGCTAGAGATGCAAATTTTGGGGTCCTATCCCAGACACGTTGAATAAGACATTCTGGGTGCAGGGTTAGCGGCCTGTGCTTTAACACATTCCACAGTGGTTCTGATGCAGCATTATGTCCAATTTCCACTTAATTACATGGCTTTCCCCTTTCAGTAGTGTGATTTTTACTTGTTTTTAAAATAATTTTTAATCTGCATATTATTTTTGAGTGGGTTATAGAATTCAACAACATCCAAAGTTTGTAAATCCACGTACTAGTCAGTTTGGATTATCACAACAAAATAATATAAATTGGGTGGTTTAAACAACAGAAATTTGTTTTTCATAGTTCTGGGTGCTGAAAGTTTAAGATCAGGATGCCAGAATGATGGGATTCTGATGAAGCTATTTTTTCTAAGTGAGAGAGGAATAGAGAGAGAAAGACAGACAGAGGTAAAATGTTTTTGTGTCTTATATGGATGCTCATACCATCATGAGAGTCTAATCCTCATGAATTTATCTAAACCTAATTATCTCCTAAAAGCCCATCTCCAAATATTATCAGACTGGAAATTAGGTCTTAAACATATAAATTTTTAAAAAATAAGCTCAATCAACTTAAAGACACCATTTCAAAAGTTTATTCATTTAACCCATTAAGAGCTTGGGGCCAGTAGTTGACATAATGGCTATGTCGCTGGACTCCCACGTAGTCAACCATGGTTCGAGTCCCAGACCAGGTGGCTTAAACCCATGCCGGGTGCGTGTGTGTGCATGCCCGATACTCTGAGAGGAGAATGGAGGAGAAGGGATTGCGGCATGGACATCCTACCTGGGGAGTGATTTCTCGCTTTCTGTCTCTCTGTCTCTCTGTCTTTCTGGTGAGCGCACGCGCCCTATAGCAAATACCTCTCAAAAATAAATAAATAAATAAATAAATAAATAAAGAGCTATATAGGCACCTCCAACAGGGTCCCCATGCTGCAATCCACCCCTGACTTCAGTGAGCCTGGATCATGGAAGGTCTTGGGATTTGAACCCAGGTCCTTTCCCATATAGTCCCAATTGGATTACCATTGCAACCTTGACCCCAATGTAAGAAATGTGAGGGGGTAAAATTAAGATCATAAAAATATAATTTCCATTGATTCGTTCCCGGTTTAAAACAAAACAAAACAAAAAATTAGGCTATAATTCTAATTCCTTCTCTGGCTAGTAGGATACCACCTCTTTTATCTTAGTTTCTTTGTTTGAAATGATAATATAAATATAATCTATATGTGCCATGAATTTTTGGAAAAATCAAATGTAATGGGTATGTGGAAGAATGGTATATAGGCTATAGCATCATATAGCCATAATAAATGTTATTTTTATTTCTGATCAGTATTATTTCATTGCACATGGCAGCAGCTTGTGTATCAGTCAGTAGCTATAAGAATATTTAAGTAATGATCCATATGATACCTAGAGACTCTAGTGATTGGAATCAATGGATATTGCAGGTCATGAAGAGGCATTGGAAGTGATCATAGAACTCACTGAGACTACATCTACCTGATGCACAAACCTCATGTGGAGCAACTTATTTGATTGAAAGCAAACAGTTCCTAGTCATGGGTCTTTCGAGAAATAGAACCAACTGAGAAAAAGAAGTGGTGGAGAGCAGAGAGATTGATTTTAATGATTTCATGCTAGCAAGTCTAGTTTAAGAAAATAAAGAATAAAATAAAAATAAAATAAATCTAGAATAAGAAAATAAATATTGGTCAATACTAGATATATTATCTTGCTTGGTATTAAAAAAAGACTCAACTCCCTCTCAACCTTGTGAAAACTTTAGAAATGGAAACGCTAACAGATGTCCATGCAGACCAGCCAGTTGGAGACATGTGAAAAAGTTGATAATGCAGTTAGACCTTAAGGCAGTCTGAAGGCAGACTTTCTTTATCCTTGGTACCTCTGTCTTTTTTCTCTTTAATCTTTCAACTGGTTGGGTGACAACTCACATTATGTAGGGTAATCTGCTTTACACAGATATCAATTACCTCCACATCTGGATATGTTTGAATAAATATCTGAGTACCATGGCTCAGCAAAGTTGACACATAAAATTAACCATCACTGCATCCCGTAATATGTAGGATCAGGGGACTAGCAGTTGGCATAATGGCTATGTAGCTGGACTCCCATGTAGTCGACACGGTTCGAGTCCTGGACCCGGTGGCTTAAACTAATGCTGGGTACATGTGCATGCGTGCCCAAAATCCTGAGAGGAGAATGGAGGAGAAGGGATTATGACGTGACCATCCCCCTTGGGGGGTGATTTCTCACTTTCTGTCTCTCTGTCTTTCTCTTTCTGGTGAGTGTACACACCCTATAGAAAAAACCTCTCAAAAAAAAAAAATATATATATATATGTAGGATCAGTTAAGACTTCTAAAATATTTTGTAATCCTTCTAATTTTAGAATGATATGAAAATAACATATATATACATATACATATATATGTAAATGAATGAGTGAATGAATGAATAAGAAAATAAATATTGGTCAATACTAGATACATTATCTTACTTGGTATTAAAAAAAGACACAACTCCTTCTCAACCTTGTGAAACCTTTATAAATGGAAATGCTAACAGATGTCCATGCAGAGCACATTAATAATATACTAATGAGTCATAGGGGTCCAAATTTGGCTTTATTGCATAGGTTATCACATGAACAAAATGCACAGATTTAAGGAAGAGTGGCTACTATGTTGAATGTTTGAGTTGAGCTCCTATAGGAATTTTGGCAGGATGATCTACAATAGCAAAATGAAAATTAATAGGATGATATAAAATCTTGTTCTTAAATTTCATAAAAGTTTTGCAAGTATGGATGAAAAGGACACTTTGAAATACACAGACTAGTATATATTCAAAATTCCACAGAAGATTACGGGAATTGGTGAAACAGATTGTGCATTCAACACAGCTGTTGCCTAATATGGGGTAAAAGATAGATTTGACACATTATAATCTACTCTTGGTAGAACTTTTTATATCAAATAAAGATTGTGATAAGTAAGGCAGTGTAGAAGATATGTCACTAAAATCACATCCTGCCTTATATTATAACAATTTAATAGCTTCAAAATTATATTATTCTTTCACATTAGATTATAAATTTTATCCTTTTGTCAGTTCTGCACACATAGAATCAGCTCTAAATTAATGTTAGTTCAGTTGACTTAAAAGTAGACATCACCAAATAATTTGGAACAATACCTTCAAGTGATGTTCTTTAATAATGAACTGGTGGATAAGATAGCACAAGTGCTATCAAGAAAACAAATCCTGGGACCAGCGGTTAGCATAATGGCTATGTTGCTGGACTCCCACGTAGTCGACCGTGGTTTGAGTCCCGGACCCAGTGGCTTAAACTCATGCAGGGCGCGTGTGCGTGCCCAAGATCCCGAGAGGAGAATGGAGGAGAAGGGATTGCTGCGTGGCCATCCCCCCTGGGGGGTGATTTCTCGCTTTCTGTCTCTCTGTCTCTCTCTGTCTGTCTGGTGAGCACACGTGCCCTATAGCAAAAATCTCTCCAAAAAAAAAGAAAACAAATCCTTAAGGGAGAGGTTGCTGACACAGTATGACTTTAACTGTAACTATTCAGTTTTTTTGTTTTGTTGTTGTTGTTTTTGCCACTTATGGGTCAGCCTTGCATTGCAGTGGTTAGGCCCTGCGCATAGGGAGCTAGACCACACATGACCAACCACAGTTTAAATCCTGACTCTGCCAGCTTGAAAAAAATGCTGGATTCCGAAGAGATGGAGAAATTGAGGAAAAAGATGGTGGCATGGCTGTGCCCCTTGGAAGTGTCCCTCTTCCCCGTCTCTCTTTTTTTCTCTTTTTAGCTTTCTCTCTTTCTGTCACACACATGCTCTCTGGCTGGCACATGCACCCTCATGTCTTAAAAATAATAAACTAAAGTACCTTTTATGCAACTTTTCCAAAGTTATTCTGAATCCTCTATCATGGCCACTCTATTGGCTATGACTGGAGAACAAACACATTGTACTGAGATGCCTGAGGATTTCCATATGGCAAATAGCGAGACAGGAAACACTGCCAGAAGAATGATTTATTTACTAGACTTAATCTCTTTTTTTGCAGAAGTGACATTTCTAGATTTCACAGTGCCTATGACTTTTGGAAAACTCAGTTGTGAAGAATTTAGCTAATACACTTACGGATAGATAATTTTTATTTCTTGTACAAAAGTAGGAATTTCAGAGTTGATGTTATTTGACCGAGAACTGTAAAGCCAAGGTATATTTTAGTCACAGACCCCTTCTGAATATACTGAAATTATAGATTATGCATTTTAGATTTATTCTTCCTTTTTTATATAAATCACTGTTTTCCTCTCTGTGTTTCTATTATAATCTGACCCTACTACTCAACATGTTTTTTCCAAACACTGACTGTTTTGAAGAGGTGTACTCTGTGATCAATAGATAACCCAATTAAAATAATTTGAAAAGAAAAAAGCACAGGAACTCTGAATTGATAAGTTTGCCGACATAGTTTTGCTAATTTTAAAATTTAGTTACATCTTTCCTTGTTCATAAATATATTTTAGTTGTTTTCTGCTAAATGTACATGGATTTAACTTGGACATCATGCAGGTTATGCATTTTGGTTTACCAATGCATGTAAAAATTGTGTTTACCCTCTGTTGTCTATTAAGTGTGCAATAGCTTTTTGTCTAAAAAGAATGTATATACCTAAACTTAAAATTTTCTATTGATGGGGCCAACAGATGGTGTGGTGTTTAAAGCACTACACTCCCACATAACTGACCATGGTTTGAAGCCTGGACCTGGCAACTTGAAAATCATGCCAGGTGTGTGTGCGCACGTGTCCAAAATCCTTAGAGGAGAATGGAGGAAAAGGAATTGTGCCATGGCCATTCCTCCTGGATGGTGATTTTTCACGTTCCCTTTCTGTCTCCATCAAGTGCATGAGCCCTATGGCCAAACCCTAAAAAGAGAAAAAAACAAAAACCAAAACACTCTATTGATGAAAAAATGCTAATGATCAGCCTTCAGCAATTCATACTTTTTTTTCCCTGTGGAGGGTCTTGCCTCAGTGTTGATGACTGCTGATTGATCAGGATGGCGTTGGCCGAAGGTTGGAATGGCTTCTTCCGTTGCTTGCATAAACTGTTGCATCATCTACACCAGCACTTGGTGCTTCACCTGACAGTTTTATGTTATAGAGATGGCTTCTTTCTGTAAATCTCAAGAATTAATTTACGCCAGTATCTAACTTTTCTTCTGCAGCTTTCTCCCGTTTCTCAGGCTTCACAGAATGGAAGAGAATGAGAGCCTGGCTCTGTTTAGGCTTTGGTTTAAGGGAATATTGTGACTGGTTTAATCTTCTGTTGAGACCACTACAGTTTACTACGTATCAATTATTATTTATGTGTTCATTCAAGCAACACTTCTAATTTCCTTTGAGAACTTTGGCTTTACATTCACAATTTGGCTAAGTGTTTGGTACAAGAGATTTAGATTTTGACCTATCTCAACTTTTGACATGCTTCCTTACTAAGCTTAATCATTTCTAGCTTTTGATTTAAAATGAGAGATGTGTGACTCTTCTTTTCACCTCCATACTTAGAGGCCTCTGTAGGGTGTTCATTGGCCTAACTTCAATATTGTGTCTCAGAGACTGAGAGGCCCTTGGAGAGGGAGAAAATGGGGGAACAGATTGATGGTGAAACAGAACACACACAACATTTTTTCTATTAAGTTTTTAAAGTCATGTTTATTGAATAATAATTTTACATTCAATAAAGCATGCCATTAAGTATTAAATTTAACAAATGCATAGTCACGTAACCACCCCCTTGATCTAGGCATAGAACAGTTGTAGGTTATGTAGAATCGCTCCTCGAATTTCCTCATGCCCCCTTGAAGTTATCTTTCTGATTCCTAGGATTCCATATATTTGCTGTCGAAAGGGTCAAATTTAATCAGTAAAATAATCTATGGAAAAATTTGTAAGCATACAAAACACACTAACCAAGTTTTTAAAAAGTAAGATGCTTTTCAAGTATTCTTTACTATACCAACAAAATGAAGGTAGCTCATCAATTTACCACAGATATGGAGTGATCTTGGGCAGAATTAGGTCTATCGTTGTCATATATATGCCTTAGGAACAATATTTAAGAGTGCTGCTTAAATGAATATATAATCTTTAGAATTGTCAAAAGAATGGGATTTACAAATAATTTTTGTAAATTAAAACACAGTATGCAAACTTGTAAAATAGCTAGTTTGATAGAATGTGTTTTAAAACTGATCTCCTTAAAGAATTCGTTGTAATCATATTTTTGTAGACTATGTGAACCTTAAAGACCTTTCTAGGACTATATTTATGATAGTATAGTGTAGACTCACTCTAAATTTGCAACCATATTAAATTATAGTTGAATAAAAGCAGAACTGTCTACTGGATCCAACACTAAAATTCTTTTGTACTTAAGCAATGGATGAAAATATCGTAAGATGCAGGAGTGTGAAAATAGGGACTTGCTCTTTGTTGTTAACACTGTGTCAGGTTTCAGATGAGGGCTAGTCGAATAATGGAATGATATTCTATGGAAATCCTCTATAGGGGCAACTCAGCTGCTGGGCGGAAGCACAAAATGATCAGATCTGTTTTCCTATAGATAATTGGAACCATCTTGAAACTCACCCATGAAATCCCCATGAAAAGAGCAAAGAAAGTAAAAGCCGTTATTCTCTATAATATTCAGCATACCTTATCTATTTGCAGAGCATCACCAAGTCTTTCAAGTACCGTACTTTAAGTTCATCAGTGTCTTGAACTCTACAAACCTGTAGGGACTTCAGCTGAAAGGCAAAACACACAAGACAGTTGTGGTTAAAATCACCTTCTTTTGGGGGCATGGTTTGTGGCATTCTAAATGATCACAATAATAACATCAAAGATCATTGGTCACAGATCATAACGTGGGTGCACTAATGAAGAAGTTTGATTTATTGTGAGAATTACCATACTATGACACAGAGACACAAGTGAGAATGTGCTGTTGGAAAATGGCACCCACAGACTTCTTTGATGTAGGATTGCCACAAACCTTCAATCTGTGAAAAAGTTATCTGTGAAGTGTAACAAAGTGAGATGCCTGTATAATCAGAAGACTCACTTTCATTAAAGACCTTTCTAGGACTATATTTATGATAGTATAGTGTAGACTCACTCTAAGTTTGCAACCATATTAAATTATAGTTGAATAAAAGCGGAACTGTCTACTGGATCCAACACTAAAATTCTTTTGTACTTAAGCAATGGATGAAAATACCATAAGATGCAAGAGAGTGAAAATAGGTCAATTGCCTTGTTACAAATCTGAAACTATATTTGGTAGTACAGGTTGAGCATCCCTAATTTGAAATTCCAAAATCCAAAATGTTCCAAAATCTGACACTGAGCATCAATATCATGCCACACCTGATCTCATGTGATGACGGTCTTAGTCAAAACATTGCAATATAAAAGTAGTGTATAAAATTCTAGGGTATCTTGCATAAGGTGTATGTGAAATGTAAATTAATTTTTCTATAAACTTGGGTCCCATCCCCAAGATATCTTATGTATATACAAGTCTTCAAAACTCCAGGAAAAATAGTCAGAAATCTGAAGCACTTCTGGCCATAAGCATTTTAGATAAGGGGTATACCTGTATGCTAACACAACCAAATATTTGACCTTTAGTCTCTTGTCAGTCAAAGAATTTGGTCACAACCAACTTTTGTAAAAAAAAAAAAAAAAAAAAAAGGGACATCGTTTCTGAAAACTATATAATCTCTCTCCTTCTCTCCCTGTTTATCAGAACTTCTCCCTCGCTCTTTTTTTCCTTTTATTCCTTTTTTTTTAAAATTTTTCTTTAACATGCCTGGCGCATGTTTCTCAAATCGCTAGAGTTGGGATTAAAACTGTGTAGTCGGCCATGAGGGATCTGGATCCTTTAACTAGTAGGCCATGGAGCTGGCTCTGTTTAGTTCTTTCTGTTATAAGTAATCATGCTAATATGTGCTGGCTACAGGGATATAAGGTGTGGACTCTTAAATGCTATTCTCTATATTCAGTCTGTTACAGCCATGCAGATGGTTTTCAAAAGAATCAATTGCATATTTGTATCTGAATATTGCATCTGAAATTTTGAAATCTTAGGTATCAGCCCTGGCATTGTCATTAATTAGTTTTGAGATTCAATATAAGTTACTGCAAGAGCTTTAAGCTCAGTATATTTTCATTTCTAAAATGAAGGTCTTCACTCAAACCAACAGCAAACATCACATTAAACAAAAAAATGTGAAAGCTTTTTCTCTAGGAACTGGATCAAGACAGGGATGCTGGGACCAGCAAATAGTGTAATGGTTATGTTGCTAGACTCCTTCATGGCTGAGCGTGGTTTGAGTCCTGGACTCGGTGGCTTCAAACTCACGCTGGGCGTGTGTGTGTGTGTGTGCCCAAGATCCTGAGAGGAGAATGGGGGAGAAGGGATTGTACGTGACCATTCCCCCTGGGGGGTGTGTGTGTGTGATTTCTCACATTCTGTCTCTCTCTGTATCTCTCTGTGAATGCACACACGCTACAGCAAAAATCTCTCAAAAAAAAAAAAAAAAAAAAGACGGGGAAACACTATCTCTATCTTCCACACAGCACTGGAATTTCTAGCCAAAACCAAAATAGGCAAGAGGAAGTAAAAAGGACATCAGAATTGGAAAGGGAGAATTCCAATTGTCCCTGTGTTCAGATGTCATGATTTTACATAGAGAAAAGCCTAAAGACTCTTAAAAAAAGAAACTCCTAGAACTGATAAATGCAGTGAAGTTGTTGAATACACACTCAACATCTAAATATACGTAGTGCACTATACACCAATACTGAGCAAGCAGAAAAAGAAGTCAAGAAAGCAATCTCATTTACAATAGCTAAACAAAAATAAAATGCCTAGGAGTAAATTTAAGAAGGAGAAAAAAAATCTCTACAATAAAAACTATAAACTACTGATGAAAGAAATTTAAGAGATGAGCCAGTCTCATAGTCTAGTGATTAGGAAAGCTGGATCCCACTTGTTCGGCTGCAATTTGAATACTGGCTCTGCAGGCTTGAAAAATGGGCTGGGTGTATATGTGTGTGTGTGTGTGTGTGTGTGTGTGTGTGCGCGCGCTCCACATCCTAACAGGATGGAGAAATGGAGAAGAAGGTATTATAATGGGACCAAACTCCATTCAGGAGTACTTTCTTGCTTTCTCTCTTGTGGGATCACACCCTCTGGAAATTAAGAAAGAAATACAGAGAAGAAAAAAGACAAGGCAAAAGAGAGGAGAGGAGAGGAGGGAAGGGAAGGGTAGGGGAAAGAAAAAAAGAAAGTGAAAATAAAAGGAAAGAAAAAATCGAAAAGGACACAAGATAATGGAAAGATAATCCATGTTCATAGATTGGAATAATTAACATTGCTAAAATGATCATACTACCCCAGCCTATAGATTTAATACTGTTCTATCAAAATTCTAATGGCATTTTTCATGGACATAGAAACAAAAATCCTAAAATTAGTATGGAAGCACCAAACATCTTGAATAGCCAAAACTATCCTGAGCAAACAACAAAACTAGAGGCATCACACTGACTAACTTCAAAACATAGTGCAAAATGATAGTAACCAAAATAACATGGTATTGGCATTTTAAAAAGGCATAAAAACCAATGGAATAGGATAGAGAGCTTATAAATAAATCCATGAATATATAGCCAACTGATTCTCAACAAAGATGCAAATCCACATTCATGCATTGTAGATAGTTTCTTCAATAAATGGTGCTTGGAAAACTGAATATCCACATGCAGAGGAATCAAACTAGACTCTGTTCCTTACCATTTACAAAACACAACACAAAATGGACTGTAGACTTATAGGTAAGATCCAAAACCATGAAACTAGTAGGAAAAAACATAAGGAAATTTACTTCAGGACATTGCAGCATTATTGCTACAATTTGTTTGTTACAGCACTGTTTAAAAAAGCCAAAGCCAAAGTATGTGATCAGCCTAGATGTCCATTGTTAGATGAATGGATGAAGAAAATGTATCCTATGTGTGTGTATGTATATGGACATGTATGATGCAGTAGTGTTTATCTATTTAAAAAGAATGAATTCCTTTCATTCACGTAGTTGAAACAAATTACACATAAATTTAAAAAGTATTTTGCACCAAAATATGTGTGTGTTTTAATTGCATTTCATTAAAAATTGAGGGTGGGGAAGAATGTAGGAAATTTGGGGAAAAAATAGGTAAGACATTTGTGGGACACAGATATGGTTTATTACCTATTGATGACAACATGTATAGTATGAGAATATCAGAATTGGTCTGATCTGAGGTGTATATCATGCTGGATAAAATCTCTTTTCAATCTAAATAATGTATAATGATTGAATGCATAAATAATAATAATAAATTTTTAAAATCGAGGGATTTGGGGCCAGCAGGTGGCACAGAGATTAAGGTTCTGGATCCTTCATAGCGGACTCTGAAATTTAAGTCCTGGACATGGCAGTTTGAAAATCACACCGGGTGCATGTGCGTGAGTGCCCAGAATTCCTAGAGGAAAATGGAGGAGAAGGGATTGTGTCATAACTATCTTCCCCAAGTGGTGATTTCTCCTTTTCCCTCTCTCTGTCTGTTTCTTTCTCTCTCTGGTGAGTGCACATGCCATATAGAAATAAATTTTTTAAATAATAAAAAAAATAATTGAGAAAGGACCAGCAGTTAGCGTAATGGCTATGTCGCTGGACTCCCACGTAGTCGACCGCTGTTTGAGTCCTTCATCCAGTGGCTTAAACTCATGCTGGGCACGTGTGCATGCATGCCCAAGATCCTGAGAGGAGGATAGAGGAGAAGGGATTGCAGTGTGGCCATCCCCCCCGGGGGGTAATTTCTTGCTTTCTGTCTGTCTGTCTGTCTCTGTCTTTCTGGGGAGCACATGCGTCCTATATCAAAAAACTCTCAAAAAAAAAATTGAGTCTTTGGAGACACTGGTTGGTAAATAGGAGCTACAGCTAGATCGAGTAAGTTTTGGTGTTCAATAACAGTATAGTGTTACTATACATAGCAGCAATTTGTTTATTTTGAAATACCTGGAAGATAGGATTTTAAATGTTCCCTCCATCACACACACAAAAAAAGATAAATGTTTGAGGAGATGGATATACTAATTACCTTGATGTGGTCATTACATATAGTGTGCATGTATTGAAATTACACCGTGGGACTAGCGGGTGGCATGATAGTTGAGGTGTTGAACTCCCACATGGCTGATTGTGGTTTGAGCCCCAGACCTGGTGGCTTGCTTTCTCACTTTTCCTGTCTCTCTCTTTCTGATGAATGTGTGTGTGTATCACATAGAAAATTAAAAAAAAAAGACAAATACGTAATTATTTTTAAAATGTTTTAAATAAATTACTACATATTTAATGAATATGTATAATCATAATCTATCAATTAAGATATCAATTAAAAATAATAAATTGCATAATTTTAGATTTATTTGTATATCACTGCTTTATTTGCTTTCACTTTTAATCTTTTTTGGAATCAGATTAATAATAATTTGAATATAGAAATGAAATAACAACAAAAAAGAAGGACCTTTCTCTCTTGTAACATAATGGAATTTCAGATGGTTAACAGCGTAGTGGCATTGGAGACTTATAACAGGAGATAGAAATGTGTTTGAATCATGCCTTTGAGATGAAAGGTCAAGTTACTTAATCTTAATTTGCATATGTAATATAGGGATATGTAATTATATTTGCCTAATTAGATGCCCTAAGGATTAAATAAGGCAATGCATATAAAATGCATGTCCAGTGCCTGGTACATATAAGAACTCAATAAATTTTGTCTAGTTTTATTACTATTTAATGGATGCTGAATACCTCTTACTAATTCTTTTACTACTTTCTTTCATTTAGCTCCTTCCATTCCTTTTATTTACATGGCTACTACAAATACTTTTATTTTATTTTTTTGCCATAGGGTGCATGTGCTTCTCCGAGAGAGGCAGAGAAAGGCAAAGTGAGAAATCAACCCCCAGGAGGAGGGATGGTCATGCTGCAGTCTCTTCTCCTCCACTCTTCCCACAGGATATGTGTGCCCATTGTGATTCCTAAGTCTCTGGACCTGGGACTCAAGACCCAAACAGTGGCCGCCCTTGTGGGAATTCAACACTTTTAACTGCCATGCCTCCTGCTGACCCCTAGTTCTTTTCTACTGTATTCAAGTCCCCTATTCATTTTCGGTCCTTTAGATTCAACAAAATATCCTCGCTTAATTTACAGATAAAAATAAAGACACGCTCCCTGTAAATGTTCCTATCACTTTCCAAATGATCTGCAATACCTATACTTACCTTCCCTATAGTTTCTGCTAATCAACTGCCAACTGTATGGTAATGGAAATTGTCTTAGAAGTTTGTTTTTAATACTGGCAACCTAATTGCATAATGTAGATAAAGCACTTACTAAATATAAGACTTCTTCCTTTATATTCCCAGTCTTTCTCACTCCTGCCTATTTATATTCTGTACAAGCCAGTGAAAGCTGTCTGTGTGCTACCTAAGATCATAGCCTCAACACCTTTTCAATAAAGGCCAAGTGCCTTTAGTTGGCTTACTAACTTGTATAGCTGGTCCTTTTCTCCTTTATTCTTTCCTTCAATTTACTCAGCTCCCTATTTATATTATTTATTTATTTTTGCCCATTGCTATTGAGTATACTTGCTCTCTATCTGGAATGCCTCTTCATATTTTCTTTACTTTTCCTTTATTTTTATTCTTTTTTTAATGATGTAGCTTAACACCTGAATGGAAGAATTACATTGGGAGTACAGGTAGAGTTCATCCTGGTTAATCTCTGCCATGTTTCTATTTCATGTACCTCTTACTGAATCTATGTTGTACTGTAAATAGTTCTTTATGCCAGACTTCTGTATTAAAAAAGAAGAAGAACAACAACAAAAAACAACTTATTTCCTCCCTTCCCTCCTCAAACTCATTCTGCAGCAGAAATATTTATTTGTCTAACTTTTCCTGTAGATCGTGTGCTTGATAGAGATATTATCAAGTCACAGGTATAATTTTTCTTTTATTAAAAATAATTATTTAAAAGAGGTTTTCGCTTTAGGGCACTTCCACTCACCAGAGAGAGACAGAGACAATGAGAGGGAAAGTGAGAAATCACCCCATGGGAGCATGCCACACCACAATCCCTGCTGTTCTGTTTTCCTCCAGGGATCTTGGGCACACACACATGTGCACATACACCTGGCAATGATTTTTTTTGTAAGAATTATTTTATTTAACTTTATTTGTTTATTTAAATTTGACCAGAGAGGGACAGAGAGTAAGAAGAAAGCAAGCCCCGAGGTCTGGGAGTTGAACTGTGGTCGGCCATATGGGAGTCCAGCACCCTCAAACACCATGCCATTGTTTCCATCACCACCCCAGCATGATTTTTAACGCACCTGGCCTAGGACTCTAAACTATAGTCGGCCATGTGGGATTCCAGAGCCATAACCACCATGCCACCTGCTGGCCACATTTAAGGGGAATTCCCTTATGGTAGACCAAGGTTTGAGTGTAGGACCTGGTGGTTTGCGCTCGCTCGCTCTCTCTCTCTCTCTCTCTCTCTGGCAAAACTCATGTGAAAAAACAATAGTAATAAACAATTTTTTAAAAATTTCAAAAATAAAAAAGTGAAATTAATCCTAATAGTACATTTTATTTAACTACTAATAATGTATCTAAAATATTATTAATATGCAATTCATATAAAGATATTATCGAGTTATTTTATATTCTTTTATTGAACAAGTTTTTTAAAAATCCAGTGTCTATTTTATACTTATAGCTCAATTTAATTCAGGCTAGCCAGTTTTTTGTTTTAAATTCTGCTATAGGGCACACATGCTTTCCAGAGACAAAGAGTAAGCAAGAGAGGGAAAGTGAGAAAGCACTTTCCACCATGGGGAATGGTCATATTTCAGTCTCTCCTTACTTTCTCTCTCTTTTTGGGATTTTGCACATGCATGCACATGTGCCCACTGTATGTGGAACTTAACTGTGCAATGGCCATGTGGGATCTAGTCACCTTAACCATTGCGCCACTGGCTGGCCCAGGCTAGCCACATTTTAAGTGCTTATAGATAATGCCTACTGCATGAAGAGACTTTAAAATATTTGTGGAAAATGGGCCAGTCAGTGGTATGGTGGTTAAGGTAGCTGGATTCGACACGACTGATTGTGTGGTTCGAGTTCCAAACAGCAGGTTGAAAAGCCTGCCAGTGCCTAAAATACTGAAAAAAAGGGAAAGATGGAGGGAAAATTATCGTGGCATGACCAGCTACCATGGAGGTGTTTATTTCAGTCCTACCATCCCCTCTCTGGAAAGTTCACATGCCCTCTGACAAAATTTTTTTTTTTAATTTGTAGAAAATAGAATTAAATTACAAATTTGTTTTGGTACAGAAATTTTGAAATTCGTGCATAATTTTTCATAATGTGCATTATCCATGAATTTTTGAAGGCCCCATCCGTGTGTTAAAAAGCATAACTATAGAAAAATTCACTCTCTGAGTAGAGAGTGAAGGTAGGAATTTGACTTATGGTTCTGCCACTTATTAGGTACATATTTAATAAGATCTTTATGGTCTCTGATCCTTCTTCTCCCTACTTCCTTCAGTTTTTCACATGGGATAATAATCCATGTTTAAGTTGTAAAGACCTAAACATGAGTTAAGTTTGCTAACTGCTGTAATCAGTTAAGGTGTTAAACAGAAATGCCTGAGGTTGTGTGATCTAATAGGGATAAAGGCTTATTTGGCTCATGATCCTTGTGGCTCGTAAGTCCAAAGATACAGAACCGTCACCTGGTCCACCTCTGCTGTGTCACAGCACAGCGAGGGATGCAGGCAGGTAGGCAGGCATGTGCAGGGAGAGAGAAAGAGCGATCTGTGGACAGTCATATTACTTTTATAAGAACTCCCTCTTGTCTAACTACCTGCTGCTATGACAGCAGAACTTCTTGGTCCCATCAGATGGCCTTAGTCTATTCATGAGCCTCGTTACCCCCCTTATCCACATATCAATGACTAGGTCTCACCTTCTAAAGTTGCACCACCTCTCATCACCATTATGTGAGGGACCAAGTTTCCAGCACATGAACCTGTGTGGGAAAGACCATATCTATCATAGCAGCAATTTACTTCTTGACACTTGGTTTTTAAGCGAATTTTCTTTGCCCCAGAAATCTGTATTTATGAAAGCACTGAGCTACAGGATCTTCCTTTTGTGTTTCTTTTGTCGAGTGCTATGTAGCAGGTTCCATGGGATGCAATAGAAACACAATGATTCAGTCTTATTTCCAACCTATGAGAAACTGTTTATTAATTTAATTTATTTAAACTCAGTTTAATTTACATATTATCAAGTGCCTCATATTTCAAAAACCAAAGTGAAATTATTAAAAAAAGTAAAGTTAAGGCTGACCCTGTTGCCTGCTGGATAAGGGAGCTTATCCCACATAGTCAGCTGTGGTTTGAATCCTGGCCCACGTAGACTGACATACAAATTGGGCATGTGTTTGTGTGTGTGTGTGTGTGTGTGTGTGTGTGTGTGTGTATGTGCAAAATTCTGAAAGGAGGAGAAGGGAAGGGACTCCTCCTGAAAAGGGGGATCAGGGACTTCGCCCCACTGGGGAGAGCTTTCTGCTTCTCTCTCTCTGTCTCTCTCTCTCTGGTGACCACATGAGCCCCTGCTAACTAAAAAAATAAAAAATCAAAAAAAACATACTAATAGTAAAGTTAAAATATGAAGACGTATTTCCAATTTCAGTAAGAAACGTTACTGATTTTTTAATCTCTGAAAACCTCTCTTCCCTCTATTTTGATGTTCATAACTCTTAAGGATCACACTGTACCTTCTCTTTGCTCTGGAAGACTTGTAGTGGCCTTGGGCAAAAGGCAATCTGATCTGGGCTGAAACTCCAGAGAAAAGATCTTTTCAGAAATTTTTTTTTTCTATTTTTTGCCAACCCAACCATCAGCCGACTCTTAGTTATTTAAGACTTAGAATACTTTGAGGATTATTTAGGGACTTAGCTGCTTCTGGCTTACCTCCCTCATGTTGCTTCCCTTTGGCCATTTCATTGAACCCTTAGAAGCTCTATCAAATAGGAAAAGGGTAAAACTCAGATCAGATTACTTAGTTACTAGTAAGTAGTCTTGAAAAATTGTTCGATAGTCAAAAAGATTATATGTGGTGGGTTAAATGGGGTCTTAGAATATCTATAGATTTAAATGATACATTTTTATCATTCTGAATAGTTGAATTTGGTTATATGTGATTTTTGTGTCCATCACATTGCTAAACCTCTTTTGCTAATACAGAGAACAACCTTGTACAGGAGAATAGAATTACATATGCAAATTTTAAATGCTTATCTGACTAAAAAAAATAGTGTTCTGGACTAACATTATTTGTCCCACCGAATTGATATTCTGTATTATTGTAGAATGAGCCAGTATGTTTCAATTATAATTGTCCATGTTAATTGACACTATGAGCCATTTTAAATAATACTTTGTCTTTTTACCTAACAAAGAGGTACAAAACTTACCCTGTTTTTCCCTAGATTCTTCAAAGTGGTTAATGGCACAATTTATTTTACCATGTGTTATATTTTGTACCATTGCCTTTTTGTTAAAATAACATTAACATATGGTTACAAACAAAGGGTTTAATTAAAATACATGAAACATTGATAGGATATAGTAAAAACATTGTAAGTGGGTAAAGTAACCACAATGTTTAGGATTTTTTTTAGACTGGCATGTTATTATTTTATGTTTATTAATATTTATAGAATGACTGCTTTCTTAGTCCACTATCATGTTGCTCACAGAATTATCTTAGACCTGGTGATTTAGGAAGAATATGGGTTTATGTGGCTTATTATTTTGGTGGCTGGAGTGTCCGATGTCAGAGAGTGGGCAGCAGGCCAGCCTTTGGTGCCAAGGCCCAGCATGGCCGATAGAAGCAGAGAAAATGGCAGGTTTATGCCAAGAGAAAGACCTGGGGCAGTCATCTTCCTTTCACAGCGGCTCACTTTCATGGGAACTAACCCCTTATCACAAGAATTAAAACCCAGTTTCATGAGACAGCAAACATGTTCTTCATGCTGAGGCCTTTGGGATCCCAACACCACCCACAATCGTTCTTCTCTTAGTGGTCGTACCACCTCTGTGCCATTATACTGGGGATTAAATTACAAAACATAAACCTTTGGAAGAGAGATCATTATTTAAACCATAGCAACCACCGTTAGAAGGTAAACTAAGGATCGTGTATTGTGTGTGCTAACCGGAAAGAGACAGAAAGATACAGAGGGGTAGAACAAGAAAGCTACCCCCATGGATGATGGTCATGCCACAGGTTCTTCTCCTCCATATTCTCTCTTTTTGGAGTTTTGGGCACACATGCACACTTGTCCAGTGTGTCTTTTGAGCCACCAGGGCCACGACTTGAACTGTGCAGTCACTTATGTGGGATCTAGCCACAGCCACTCTTAACTATCATGTCATAGGCTGGCCACCAGACTGTTAATTTTATTTCATTACCCTATTCATCTCTCCTTATGTCAGTACTTCATTATCGTGATTATGTAACTTTGTAGCAAGTTTTGAAATCAGAAAGTATGAGTTCTCTAACTTTGTTTTTCGTTCTCAAAGTTTTTTTTGGCATTTCCATGTGAATTTTAGGCTAAATGTGGACATTTCTACAAATAAGGGCATCTGGGATTTTGATAGGAATTGGATTAAATTTGTGGATCCTTTTGGAGAGTAATGCCATCATAGTAAGTGTGGGAGGTGGACCATGGCACAGCACTGATATGACGCTCTGTAGGAATAACCCATAGGAAGGTTCTGGGTTCATGTCTGGATATACCCCTCAACGTGCTGGGCACATGTGCCCCTAATTTGGTACTGGGTAAAGCTGGTGACTCAAGGCATGAAGACACCAGTGGGGGTGCCTGTTTATCTCTTTTGCTCTCTCTCTTCCTCTGTGTCTGGCTAGCTCATGGAAGAAATAAATTCGTGTGCATTTGATGTTTTTGCATGTATTTAGGTCTTCTGTAATTTTTTTTTTTTTTTGAGAGGTTTTTTTGCTATAGGGCGCGTGCGCTCACCAGACAGACAGAGAGAGACATAGAGACAGAAAGCGAGAAATCACCCCCCAGGGGGGATGGTCACGCCGCAATCCCTTCTCCTCCATTCTCCTCTCGGGATCCTGGGCACGCATGCACACGCGCCCGGCGTGAGTTGTAAGCCACCGGGTCCGAGACGCGAACCGCGGTCGACTACGTGGGAGTCCAGCGACATAGCCATTACGCTAACTGCTGGTTCCCAGTCTTCTGTAATTTTTGAATGATGTTTATTTTTGTGCATGTATGCATAAGTAGTAAATTTATTTTGAAAAATTTGTTTATAATTGCTTTTTTCTTTTTGACACTATTGTGAATCAGATTTTTTTTTCTTTATTTCAGTATCATTGTTTCTTGGTAGTATAGAGAAGTACAATTGATTTTATATACTATATTCTGTCCTGCAGCCTTGCTGAACTAATTTATTGTAACAGATTTTTTTGTGGCTTCCCTAATATTTTCTATATAGAAGTTCATGTCATTTGCAAATATAGATACATTTACTTCTTCCTTTCCAATCTTAGTGACCTTTATTTTTCCCCCTACCTAATTGCCCTAGCTTTACCCTCCCACAATGTGAAATGGATGTGGCAGTAGCTGGTACCCTTTCCTTTTCTCTGATCATAGAGGGAGAACGTTGGATCTTTTACCATGAAGCAGGATGCTAACTGTGGAGTTTTTGTATATGCCCTTATCAGGTTCCAAAAGTTCCCTTATGTTTCTGCTTGTTTTACTGCTCTTGTCATGAAAGTGTGTTAGATTTTGTCAAATTCTCTTTTCTGTGTCTATTAAGAGATGATAATCTTATTTTGAAAAGCAAAAACCTAATTAAATACACAAACAGTGTGTGTGTGTGTGTGTGTGTGTGTGTGTATTATATATAATAAACATATTTATATGTCATATCTATCTATCTATCTATCTATATATATATATTACACATACATAACAAAAAATAGGTGTTATTTATTGGCAAGTTCAGCTACATCTTCCTGCTGTGTTTAATACCTCATCTCTTTAAATAGTAAATGACCTCATTAGTCCAAAATTTGAAATTAGAAAAGTATAAACCCAAAATGTATAAGCATATGCACACACATGCATAGTATTATCTAGTTTTGTACAAAGTAGAAAATATATTTGTAAAGGTATTTGTCACAGTAGCTTATGAAAAGATGTATTGCTTTATTAACACTCAGGTTTAGTTGCCAAGGCAAAAACTATAGTCTCAGAAATTTCAGTGCTTTTATTTCTTTGTCAGCGAGCAAATGCATGGAGAGAGAGAGAGCGGGGGTGGGAGGGAGGGAAGAATGCATCTCTTGGCAGTGTCTGGTTATGCAGTGATCCCTTTTTCCTAGTTCTTTATTCTATCTGATCCTGTGTCCGGTAATGTTATTGGCATATTTTCCAAGCTTTCAGAGCTGAGGTTCAAACCACAGTCAGTTATGTGAGATCCAGCTCCCTCTGCACTGAACTTAACTGCTGTGCTACACAGGCTGGCCTTCACTGAAACTTTTAAGCATGTGATTCTGTCTGATAACGTATCTGTTTTATTTTGTTTTAGTTGATGCTGATGCAAGGTGGCTTCATAGAGGTTGTTGAAAAATAAATTCAAACTGTGAGTTTTCTATTAACTTTTTGAAGACCCTTTATATATCCTGTTTACCTCTGCCTCCCCATACTCCCACCTTTCTATCCCCTCTAGACCACCTCTCACATTTTTAAAAAGGCATTTATTTAATTTTATTTATTGTTATTATTTTTCAACTTGCTGTAGGGCATGTGAGCTCATCAGAGAGAGAGACAGGGAGAGAAAGGGGGGGGGGGAGAGAGAGAAAACAAGTCACCAGGTCCGGGATGCAAATGGAAGTAGGTCACATGAGTTCAGTGCCTCAACCACCATGCCACCTGCTGGCCCCCAGATCACTTCTCTTTCTCTCTCTCTCTTTTATTTTTTTTTTTTTAAGAAATTTATGCTATAGGGTACACGTGCTCGCTGGAGAGACAGAAAGACAGAAAGCAAGAAATCACCCCCAAGGTAGAATGGCCATGCCACAGTTTCTTCTTCTCCATTCTCTTGGGATTTTGGGCATGCATGCACATGTGCCTGGTGTGAGTTTTAAGCTGCCTGGTCCAGGACTCGCACGACAGTCAACTACATAGGAGTCCAGTGACCTTACCATTCCGCCATCTGCTGGTCCTGACTACTTCTCTTACAAAAAGGATATATAGGCTGCTACAGAAATAATTACTGCAGTTTTATTTATGTGCACAGCTTCTGGGCAAAAAATATTTGTTTTAATAATTAATAACTATTATTACTACTATATATTAATAATATTGTATAAAATTACATAGTTCTACTAATGGTGTACTTTTAAAATATGTTACTTTTGTTAAGAAAAATGAATAAGGTTTTTTCTATATAAGTACCTTACTTCCTTAATTTAAAACTGTAATTTTTTTTTTTTTTTTTGAGAGGTTTTTGCTATAGGGTGCGTGCGCTCGCCAGACAGACAGAGAGAGACAGAGAGACAGAAAGCGAGAAATCACCCCCTCGAGGGGATGGCCACACCGCAATCCTTTCTCCTCCATTCTCCTCTCAGGATCTTGGGCACGCACGCACATGTGCCCGGCATGAGTTCTAAGCCACCGGGTCCGGGACTCAAACCGCGGTCGACTACATGGGAGTCCAGCGACATAGCCATTACGCTAACTGCTGGTTCCCAAAACGGTAATTTTTGAGGTCAGCTGGTGGTGTGGTAGTTGGGGAAGCAGGATCTCAAATGGCCAACTGTATAGTTTGAGTCCTGGACCCAATGTCTTGAGAAATATGCCAGGTATATGTCATCCATGCCCAAAATCGCCAAAGGAGGGAGAAATGTCTGAGAAAGGAATGTGGTGTGACTGTCTCCCGTGGGGGGTGCTTTCCTACTCTCCTCCCTCATTTTCTGTCTCTCTCTCAAGCATACATACATTCTGGCTAACCTAAAACACTCACACACACATAGACACACACACACACACACACACACACACACATGCACACTTATTTAACTTAGAAAGTATATAAAAATTTTTGAAAAATATGTATCCCAAGCTTATTAGATTAAAGTGACCCTTATGCCAGTAACATTAGGCTTTGTTTCCCTAACAGCTACCCCTGAAAATATCCTTGTGTTCTTCCAGAATGTAGACAGGTCCCTCCACAGCCCTGACACATCTGATCTATCAACCAGTTGGGGACTTCTTCCTTAGCCTGGACTGGACTGTGTTTTTACTTTCAGTGAATTTATTGATCTCTTTTTAATGTCAGCTCAGTGGTAGGAGTAAAAGTGATACAAGTAACCTAGAAATGAAAAAAAAATTTGGAGTTATTTGATTTATTTTTCTTTTTTCTTCCTTCTTTCTTTAATTGCCAGTGGGAACGTGCATGAGAGAGGGAGAAAGAGAGAAAGAGAGAGAGAGAGAGAGAGAGAGAGAGAGAGAGAGAGAGAGAGAGAGAGAGAAGGAGAGCGCACAATCTCAGTGGGCCTAGTCTCACTGCAATAATTTTTTCCTTCTCCATCGTGTAAGGATTTTGGACGTGCACACATATGTGCTTGCTGTGTTTTTCAGGTCGCCAGTGTTGGGATTTAAACTGTGGTCATCCATATGGCATCCAGCTTTCCATACACAGCACTAAATCACCGTGTCATAAGTCTAGCCTGATTCATCTTTCAATTCCACTTTCACTTTCATTCTGTTCCATGTAGGCACAACTTTGAACAATTCTAGATAGTTGATAAGTTAACCGTTTTTGAGTGACAAGAAATAAGCTGACTTGGGGCAGCTGATTCATTGTGGATGGATCTCATATTTTAGAAAATTCAGCTCTTATTTTTAGAGTATTTAAGTATGTTGAGTGGCATTTGGATTCTTATTTATTTATTTATTCTACCTAAAACTTAGTAGCCTTAGTTGTCCACTAAAAGACATATAACATATCATCAAGTAGTTGAATATAGTTATTTCCATTTTGTAGCCTCTGTTTTGTGTTTAGCGTAGCAAACTATTTATTTATCATTGCACAAATGGCCTATGGACATTGCATACTCAATTTTTAAAATTTTTATACTTTTAGTGAGGCATAATTGTCATACCATACATTGTAATTATATAATTCACTGATTTTAGTGTTGTATAATCATCACAATGACCCAGCTCTACATCTCTTTTACTCTCCAGAATTCCCTTCCATTTATTTTCAGTTAATCTCTGCTACTGCCCTCAGCCCAGCCACTTGCTGATCTGCATTATGTTTTATAGATTTGTTATTCCTATAAATTGTTTATAAATGGAATCTTACTCTCTCTCTCTCTCTCTCTCTCTATATATATATATATATATATATATAATAGTGTCTCACTTTTTTAAACTTGCAACATATTTTTGAGATTCATCAGTGTTCTCTATGTTTAGAAGTTTGTTATTTTTAATAACTATGTATTTAATTTTGTTATTATTATTATTATTATTATTAATTTGACCAGACAGAGAGAGAGAGAGAGAGAGAGAGAAAGCAAGCTGCCAGGCCTGGCATTTTAATTGCAGTCAGCCTTGTGGGAGTCCAGTGCCTTAACCACCATGCCAGCCTCAGAAGTTTGGTCTTTTTATCAACGAGAAATATTATACTATATGGACCAAATTTTATTTATTGATTAACTAGTTGATAGACATTTTTATTGTATCCTGTTTCTGGCTCTTATAAATAATTCCGCTACAAATTTCTTATACTAATCTTTGTTTAGACATATCTTTTCATTTGGTTATGTAAGTAAAAAAAAATTTTTTTTCCCCAGAGGGCATAAAACAGAGGGGGGGAGAGAGAGAGAGAGAGAGAGAATGAGTGCGCGCACAAGGGTACCTTGTCCATGGGAAACGGATACATCACAGTCTCTTCTCCTCCATTTCTCCCTCCTTTCAGGATTTTGGACATGCACACATAATACTTGATATGTTTTCAAGCCCCTGGGTCTGGAATTGAAGCCATGCAGTTGACCATGTGGAATCCAGCTGCCTTACCCACCATGCCACCAGTTGGTTAATTTGCTTAGATAATTTTCTAGGAATATAATTGCAGGATTTAGTGATAAATCTCTGTTTAATCTTTCAGATATTACAAAACTGAAGCTGTTTTTTAAAAGCTTTTTTTGTTTTGTTTTGTTTCACATTCCTACCAGTGATGTATGTGGATTTCAGTTTCTCCATGTCCTCGCCAATGCCTAGTATTTCCAGTATTTTTCACAAAATCCTTTCCAGTATGTATATAGTTGTGTCTCATTGTGATTTTAATGTGACTAATGATATTAATATGGTCATTTGTATTTCCTTTTGGATGAATTATCCAGTCCATCTTTTATCTATTGTTTTGATTGTATGACTTTTTGTTACTGAATGTTTTCTTTTTTCTTTTTGTAGGTTTTTGTCATAGGGGACATGCACTGTCCTGAGAGAGAGAGAGAGAGAGAGAGAGAGAGAGAGAGGAAAGGAGAAGAGAAGAGAGGAGAGGAGAGGAGAGGATAAGAGAAGAGAGGAGAGGGAGAAGGAAAGTGAGAAATCACCACGCCACCCCCCAAGAAGATGGACATGCAGTAATTCCTTCTCCTCTATTCTCCTGGGGTTTTGGGCACACGTGCACATGTGCCCAATGTGAATTTCAAGCTGCCAGGGACGGGACTTCATTATTCCCTGTTAATCATCTGAGAGTCCAGCACCTTAATCACCATGCCATCTGCTGGCCCCTTGTTATTGAATTCTAAGAGTTCTTTATATATTATGGATACAAGTCCTTTATGAGATGCATGGCTGTAAAAATTTTCTACCAGTGAAATGTTTATCTTTTCATTTTCTTAATGGTATTTTTAAAAGTTTACTTATTTATTCCATGATAGAAAAAGGCAAAGAGATAGAGAGACAGACACCCCCAACAGAATCTGCATGGCACAATCTCCTCCCAACCTTAGCCAGCCTGCATCATGGGCACACACACAATGTTGCTCACTGTTCATAGGGAGGCTTCAGGATGCAAACCTAGAACCTCCCCATGTGGGTCCAGAATGACTGAGTATTGCATTATTGCTTCATAACCGTCTTGCCCCAGTTTTAGTGTTATGTTGAAGAGCAGAATATTTTAATTTTAATGAATCCTAATTTGTTAATTATTTTCTTTTATGGTTATCCATTGGTGTTTTATCTAAGAATTGTGTTGCCTTATTTAAAGTCTCAATTACTTCTATTATATCTTATCTTTTGATGTTTTATAATTTTAGCTCTTACATTGGGGTTGATGATCCATCTGCCCACAGTGTAAAGATATCATTTGTTGAAAAGACTGTCCTTGGGCCAACTTATGGCTAGTGGTTAAGTTGACTGATCCCACATGGCCACCTGTGTGGTTTGAGTCCCAGACCTGGTACCTTACAAAAGCATGCTGGGTACGTGCATGTGTTTGTGTGCCCAAAATCCCAAGAGGAGGAAGAGATGGAGAGCGTGGGTTGTGCTTTCCTACCTTACTCCTGTCTCCCCAGGGAACACCTTGGCAAATTCAAAAAACAAACAAAACGAACAAACAAACAAACAAACTTACCCCTTGAATTGTCCTAGCATTATTGTTAAAAATGGTAATACTTACTTTGGGTTTCTCTGCTTTTCTAACCTGTTTCAAGGACTTCTATGTTTATAACAGTTCTACTATTTTAGTTACTGCAGCTTCATAGTAAGTTTAGAAAGCAGGTAGTGTAAGTCCACCAACTGTTTACATGTTTTTAGAAATTGCTGTGGCTATTCTAAGTCTCACATTTTCATAACTGTTTCAGATTTATGTGTTGATTTCAACAACAACAGAAAAGCCTGCTGAGATGTTTGATAGGGATTGCTTTTAATATGCAGATTAATTTGGGGAGAATTGCCTAAAAGAGGCCATCTCAAGTGAAAATTATCAATGATATCTCTAGCATTTCTCTAACAAAAATGAAAGCAATTCTTGAATTCTTATGAGCTCTACATATATATGTGTGTGTGTGTGTGTGTGTGTCTCTTAATGATCTTTTCAAAGTAATTGAGCAGGAAAATGTTGATCTTATGGTTTCTTATTCACCCCAAGAAAGAAGCAAACATTTAAAGAAGCAAACATTTTCTTAAAAATACACTTTGTTTCATTCTTCAAAGTACTTGTGGTTGGTGTAGTAACTACAAAAAAAAAAAAAAAAAAAAAAAAAAAAATGTAGGAGACCAGCAAGTTATGTGTTAGTTAAGGTGCTGGACTGCAGCTTGGTCAACCACGGTCTGAGGTCTGATTCCTGGACATGGTGGCTTAAGCCTCACTCCTGGCACATCCTCTTCTGAGAGGAGAATGAGGAAAAGGGATTGTGGTGTGTCACCCCTACCCCCACCCACAGTGGAGTGATTTCTCATTTTCTGTCCCTCTGTCTCTCTGTCTCTCCTGCAAGGACATGCACCCTATGACAAAGATCTCTCTCTAAAAAAAGAAAATGTGGGTAGAATCTTTAACTTATTTTGATTTTGTTTTGCTGTCTTAGTTTTCTCTCTGTTCTGAATTTACATCTGTTCTGTTGCTAATAAGCAATGTCACTGTCGTTAACTGACATTTTGTTTCAGTATTAGTAGTAAGATAGCTAATCGTTTGCAGAGAAAGAAAATAAAATAATTTTTTGTTGAATACATCTTACATGCCAGCTATTCTGTATATGCAAACAAAATCCTGTGGTAGGTTGTTTTTATCCTCACAGATGAAAAATATCAAGGCTTCGTGAGAGTCAGATGCTTGTCTAAACTGGCATGTGTTGAAGTAGCATTAGAATCTAAGTATTTTGATTCCAAGACTGTTATGCAGGTAGAAAGAGAAGAGTTTGACATGTAAAATTTGACTTTCAGCGTGTCCTCGAACATTCTGAGTTTTTTCCTAAGTGTTTTTGTTTTTTCCCTAGTTGTTTATACCCTGCCTCATTTCAGAATGGTCTTAAGGCAACTTAGGATACGTAAAATACAACAAGATGGCATAAATTAAAAATAGGAATAATATAATAGAGAAAAACAAGGGTGGGGAAAGTCCTTTTCTGAGAAAAACAACAAAAACAACATCCTGTAAGTGAATATTGCCGGGAGACTGGAAAAAAACTCCAGCTGGAAAGGGCTGTGGAAGTACATGGGCTTTCTTGGTGCCAGCTTTGGCGTCTGCTCGGGTCATAATCTATGTGAGAAAGTGAAGTCGTGCTTTTACTTCCTCTAAGTGCTGAGCGCAGTGTCTTGTCCATGGTAAGCTCTTATTAAATGATAGCTGAATGCAATTTACCCATGGACTGTATGGTCAGCTTTCCAACATTACTAAGCTGGTTAGAATTTTTTTTTTTAAAGTTTCGGTTTAGCATTTCTGTCAGTTTTGTGAGTATGAGGATGGCACCGTGACCCTTTGCTCTCCATTTCAACTATTTTCTTTACCAAGTTTTAAAACGAAGATTGTACATTTTGGAGAACTTAAAACTCATAAAAATAGTTTAGTTTGTAAACATCTGAAAATATCAGTGATACAAGGTTTATGTTTACTTAAATACTCAGAATAATTACTCAGAAACATTTAGTAATGCCTGTTGTCATCTAGGTTGCTATTTGACCTACTTAATTGTAAACACATATAATTAATTTTTTTTATGAGTCCAGTACAATCAATCTCCCAGCTTTAAATAGATTTCCAGAGTACTTTTGGAAATGTATTAAATTCATAAAAATTTGTACTCCCCATATGTAAAATTGTTTTGTTTTCCTAAGTTTATCTGTGCCATATTATTTATTTTGACTCAACTTTCACTCAAATGTTGTGATTAATATTAGAGGAAAAGTAACTAACTACATATAATAGTAAAACTTTTGATAAGTTAATCAGTATAAGAGAAATTAATAAGAATTGGCTTTAAGGAACATCGACAGACGTCAGCATATTTTGATGAGCAGAGTTGCAGGGATTTGAGTCCCTTCTTTTCTCACTGCAGATTCAGTAACTCTGTCCTCACCCAAGTAAAGTAGATCATGGCCACACTGCAGTCCCTTCTCCTTCATTATCCTCTCAAGATTTTGGTCAGCATGCAGCATGCCTTGTGTGATTTTCAAGCTGCCAGATCTAGTACTCAAACCATGTAGGAATCCAGTCCCTAAACCGTTATGCCATCTGTTGGCCCCACAGTGCTGCTTTTCACTTAATCTTTAATATTCAGTTGTAGGAAAAGAAAACTGATATTGCTTTTGTTATTTTGTCATAAAAAAAGAGATATTACCCAGAACAGATAAGATCTAACAACCTTCAAAAGTGATTTTCCCATTTCAAACTCTATTTTAAATGAAATTTTCTGTTTGTAGGTCAGCCAGTGGTGTGGTGGTAAAGGTGGCTGGATCCCATTTAGCTGACTTTCTGGTTTGAGTCTGGACTGGGCAGCTTGAAAAACACACACTGCCTGCTCAAAATTTTAAAAGGAGAAATGGAGGAGAAGGGATTGCAGTTTGATCTTCCCCCCATGGGGGTACTTCTTTACTTTCTCTCTCTCTCTCTCTGTCTCTCTCTCTCTCTCTCTTTCTCTCTCTATCCAGTGAGCACATGTGCCATCTTGTAGATTAAAACAAAAATTGGTTGTAGTCATTACTTAAGTTAAATTTATTTTAGATTTCTTAACGTTAGTGCAGAACTATATAGAACCTATAGAGAACTCTTGCCTCTCACCAATCATGATTGACAGAATTGAGCCAGTAACATTTCTTTGTCAAAAGTCTCTTCATGAAAATGAGAAAGGGAGATTCCCTATAAAACACTCTAGTTAACAAAAATTCCTCTGACGAATTAGACTCATTTTTTCCTGATTTCTTTTTGTCATTTATAAGATGCAATTTCAATTGTTACTGAGTTATTGGAAAGTCATTATGCATTTTTGCATAGAAAAACAAAAATAAATACATCATGACTTCTGACAACCCAATATAATGTTCCAGGATTTGGAAATTATTACAATGAATACTTTTTTATAGTAGTCAATGTAAGTAGTAAACATTGAATTACTCTAATATAGTAGAAACTTGGGCATGATCATTTTAAGAGATTAAAAAAATACATAGAAAGGTATTTTCGCATTCTTAACTGTATATATTATATGTGTAATATATATGCATTCACTGCAATCTTGGTTTTTAGTAGAGTTTTTGAGCATTTGATAGCTGGCATTATAACAACTATCCTAGGTTTATATCCCAAGTTTTCATTTCTAGTAGCCATTAGGATTTTATTTTGTGGCTCAGTATTGGAAGTGTAACTGTGTGGGTCTTCCACATGCTCTTCATACTTGCCATCTCAGCCAAGATGAAACAAAATAAAACTTCATAAGTAAATGGCATATAGTACTAAAGTATGCTTTTATTCAAATGTCATAAGCAAATTTCCTCATCAGGATGAAAATTATAGGCATCGTCATTTAAACATTTAAGAACACTCTGATTGGAACCAGCAGTTGGCATAATAGCTATGTTGCTGGACTCCCATGTAGTCGACTGTGGTTCATGTTCCTGACCCGGAGGCTTAAACTCACGCCGGGCGCATGTGCGTGCGTGCCCAAGGTCCTGAGAGGGGAATGGAGGAGAAGGGATTGCGGTGTGGCCATCCCCCCTGGGGGTGATTTCTCGCTTTCTGTCTCTCTGTCTCTCTCTGTCTCTCTGATGAGCACATGCACCCTATAGCAAAAATCTCTCCAGAAAAAAAAGAACACTCTGATTTAATATTAAAAATGGTGACCATACCTATTAACATCAAAATTATTTTGATTGATCGGTACCTGTATTGATTAACATGTTGGGTATTATTTATCACCAAATAGAACAGATTATTTTGTTTGTTTGCCATAGTGAGTGTTTACTTTCTCGAGATAGAGAAAAAGAGAGAGATAGTGAAGGGGATGGCCATACTGCAATCCTTACTTGTCAGTCTCTGCCTAGGACTTTGGGCATAAATGCACATGTGTCGGATGTGATTTTCAAGCCACCAGGTACAGGACTCGAACTGTGGTTGAATGTGTGGGGCTCCAGTGCCTTAAGCACTACACCACCTGTTAGCCCTGATAGTTGATGTTTTAAAATAAGTGTGTAAATGATGGATTTGTAAGCTAGTTCATTGTACTTCTAGGAATTAACAACAAAAGTAAAATGGTTTTGTAGAAATTAATATTTAGCTTATTGTCACCATAGGAACTTAATTTTAGCAAAATATCTAAATAGTCTAATGCATTGAATACATAAAACTTAAAAGAATAATCTTTGCTTTTCTGGGTGAATTGAAGCATATTTACATGGTATTTCAATTGCACGTAATGGACAGTGTTAATCATCAAGGTTGACCAACCTCCCTCTGCCTTGGGATTTATACACATGATTACAATGCATTGTAATTCTTGTAAAGTGTACACCAGTGCAAAACAGAGGAACACATAGGGAGGCAGAGTTATTATTATAGAGCCTTGTAGTTTAAAACTGAAGTAATTCATATTAAATCAAGTTAACATAAATTAAATGTTGACTATGGCAAGATTTTATGCTTTAACTGGGTTAGGTTAAAGGACAAATAATAGTATATTTTTTTCATCTAGAATTTTTATAATAACAAAATAGGCCAGTTGTAATGCATTTGACAAAAACTCGTATAGAGCATTGAGTATAGAGAAGAGGCACAGATTTATACTATTTCGGCTTAAAGGAATTTTCTGAATAGGGTAGTTACAAAGTTGAATGTTGAAAGTTAAGAGGGATTTTAAAGGTGAATACTAGGACTGGAAAAGCAGTGGTACAGTATATAGAAGGGGAAAATGTAAGCAAAGCAAAATCTGGGAGTCTTTTTTTGGAGGAACATCAAGTGATCTGTTGATCCTGGAGAACAGGATACTTGAAGAAGAGTGGATATAGAGTTCGTAATGATAATGTGGAAGACCTTGCACATGAACTAGTATGAAAACAGTAACTTTGCTGATCACATAAGTGAGTATCATGATTCATGTAAGGCACAGGAAAGATAAATAAGACATAGTCCTGGGCCTTTGGGTCCCAGCAATGATTGTGCTGCTCAACAGAGCTGATCTCACATGGTTACCATGTTGGAATCCCTGCCATGGTCATTCAGAAATACGTTGTGGACATGCGTGAGTGACCTGGATCCAGTGTACTAAAGGATTAGAGGAGGGGATTGCAGTGTGACCAGACCCTGTGGAGGGCACTTGGGCACTTCTCTCCCCATCCCCTATGCTCACTCTCAGGTGTGTGTACACATACTCTACATATATATATATATATATATATATATAAAAGTAAAATAAGACATAGTCCTAGGTTCTACAATGAGTTCCCAGTGCAGGAGTTGAGGCCTAACATTCCAAATTGCAAGTTTCTTTAGGAGAGTGCTTTGATAGAAGTATAAACAATGTACTTTGGGAGCCAGAATGATGAATTATTTGGAGATATTATGGAAGGTGGTGCTGTGTACTGATGATGAATACATTTAAACCAGTCTAAAGGCTGATAAAGGCACCAGGTGCATAGATAAAAGCATGCTAAAATGTGAAGAGGTGCAGTTTGTCTAGGCGTTATGATTTGTGCCAGCAATAGGACTGATGTGAGGATGGAAGGACTGGTTAAGAGTCTTTGAATGTTCATTCCTATGGAGGTAGGGAGCCAGCTGAAGTTGGAACCAGACAGTTGCATTCAGATTCCGTTTCTGTCATTTACTCTGCTTTGGATCTTTGGTAAGTTTCTCAGCCTCAATTTCCTAATTTGCACAATGGAGATGATCATATATATCTAGCAGTGTTACCGTGACTGAAAGTTAATGTACATAAAGCACAGGGAATAAAATCTTCCTCATAACTAGTATGAGTCAATACTTAATCAATCAGAGGGCTGCTGTAAGAACAAAATGGAATAAAAGAAAATGAGTGCAGGACACTGTACTCAAAAGATTCTCATGCTGGGAACCAGCAGTTAGCCATAGGGCGGGCGCCACCACGCCCAAGGGAACCAGCAGTTAGCGTAATGACTATGTCGCTGGACTCCCATGTAGTCGACCGCGGTTCACGTCCCGGACCCGGTGGCTTAAAACTCACGCCGGGTGCATGTGTGTGCATGCCCAAGATCCCAGGAGGAGTATGGAGGAGAAGGGATTGCGGCGTGACCATCCCCCCTGGGGGGTGATTTCTCGCTTTCTGTCTCTATGTCTCTCTCTGTCTGTCTGGCGAGCGCACGCGCCCTATAGTGAAAAAAACCTCTCCAAAAAAAAAAAAGATTCTCATGCTCAGTCAATGTGTTTTTTTTTTTTTTTTTTTTTTTTTTTTTTTTTAATTTGGAGATGGGAAGAGAGGTTTTTGCTATAGGGTGTGTGAACTTGCCAGAGAGATGGAGGAAGAGAGAAAGTAAGAAATCATCCCCCTCCCCAGGAAATAACCACAACACAATCCCTCCTCCATTCTCTCCTCAGGATTTTGGGCATGCACACACACTTGCCTGGTTTGTTTCAAGCTGTTGAGTCTGGGACTTTTATCATGGTTGACCACATGGGACTCCAGCACCTTAACCACTATGCCACCTGCTGGCCCTTCAGTTAATACTATTAAAAATAAAACTTTTAAAAAGCTGTCATGTTTATAAAGAATAATCCCCAGAATTTAGGACAAGTTTTATTGTTATCTATGTGAACATTAATAATCTGTATTGATTCTATTTCTTGTCTGAGTAAGACTTTATCTCAGCATAGGCCTAGATGGCCATTGTAGTGAGTTAATATAATCTGTATGATTGTAATATCATACTTTTTGCAGAAATGATGCCATTACTATTCGGTCTTTGGAAAAGTCATGATGTTTTCATAGAAAAACATTAAAAAAAAGTTACGACTTTTCTGCCAACCCAGTATAAATAGTACAATAAATTGTTATCATACATGTTTTCTCCACTAGACATGGGCTAGATAGGGATATTATTAGAGTAGCAGACTTGGCCTTTAGCCTCACACCAGAATTATTCTTTCCAGTACATCCTTGCTGAATGAGCAGCAAGAATTACAAGCCAGTTCTTAAATAGGGCTTGCTTCTAATAGTGGAGTGTGAAAAAATGCTCCAGGCCATCTGAAAATAATAATTTTCACACGATGGGAAAGGCTCTTCAGAGCTGTGTAGTATTTAAACACAGCTCATCAGAAGAACAGTCTCTCTTTTCATACATAAAATAAGCAGAAATGGAATTGATATCGAAAAGAAGAGAAATAAAAGAAGAGAAATAAAAATAAACTAAGGTAAGCAAAATTCAAATAATGTCTAGCATTGAATACATTAACTATGAAAAGAATAATCTTCGCTTGTCTGGCAGAATTGCAGCATGGTTCTGTTGTGTGCTATTTCAGTTGCATATGTTGGACAATGTCAATCACTAAGGCTAGTATTATTTATCCCAACCGTCCACATTTCTATAGCAACTGTGTACATGTTTATGCAATTTTATAGGATTTTATCAAATCATGCTTGATACATTTTGGTACTAGTTCCAGTCCTAAACTCACACAAGTTTTGAATATACTCACTGCCTAATGAAGCCCCTGCCTTCCACGCTCTTAGCAGGAGCCTCTTAAGTAATATATGGAGTGAAACGCAAACTTGATATTTAGCATTACGACTGAATCCAAGGAACCAAGGTCCCATTTAGATTTTAGTTTAGAAGCTGCTAGTTTTTGAAATAGATTAACTAGATTATACACTAAGTAAATTTTTAATTTTAAAAGTTTTTTGACTAGAGAGAATTATATGGTGTTAACTATATCATTGTTGAAACTATAGGTGCATTTTAATGCTAAAACTTTATTACGCAATAGTAAGAACGCAAGGATAATTTTAATAACACTAAAGAAAAAGAGAATAGTAGTTACTGTATTTTTTTAAGAGTTATTTTATTTAACTTTATTTATTTACTTATTTTTTAATTTGACCAGAGAGGAGGAGAAAGAGAGAGAGAAAGAGAAAGAAAGAGAAAGTGAGAAAGCAAGTCACTAGGTCTAGGGCTCTAATCATGGTCGGTCATGTGTGAGTCCAGTGCCCTTAACCACCATGCCCCCTACTGGCCTCAGTTCTGTATTTCTTATTAGAGTTGGTTAAGAAACTACAACTTCGAAAGAATATAACAACATGATCTTTCCTTTTAGGAAGAATTTTAGCATTTTAAAATATATTCTTTTCTGTGGTTTTGAGTTTCTCTTATCAATGGAAGCAGTTATAGTCAATATAACTAGCACTAAAAACCACTACTTAACTGGATAAAATTTATCCTATTTTTACTTGGAGATTCTAGTTACCTTATTTTGTGAATCCAGTGTTGTTTTTCTTATTTTTTATTTTTTGATATATATTTTTTTTTCCATGAAAAGGGAGAAGCAGAGAGAGAAGGCACCCTAAGGGGTCTCACACTGTGATCCAGCCCTCGGCTCTGCTGGCCTGGGTCATGGCACATGTGCATGCCCTGCGTGTTCTGGGAGGCCTTGAGAAACAAACCTAGGACATTTCCCATGTGGATCTAGCTGTGCCAGCACTACACCACCTGCCTCCTATGAGTCCAGTTTTTCAATTTATTTTATTTATTTGGTTTTATTAGTAAGACTGATTGAAGATATAACATATCTTTATTAAAATTGTAAATAACTTTAATGAATGTCAGACCTTTTTTTACTTCTCCAGTGTGTTACTTATTCATTTATTGAGATTCAAGGAATATTTTTGCCATTGTCATGTATTTATTTAATTTCGTTTTCCAGGGTCATGTAACCATAGCTGATATAAAATTTCTGTGAGTGTTTTAAAAAGTCCTTTTATAAATTTTGCTGTCCAGACTTAGTTGTTGTTTCTTTTCCTCTACTAAAAATATTCCAATATAAAAGGAAAAAAATGGGAAAATATCAGTAAGCCTACAACATTACTTACGATGCTGTATCTGTTGTTCATATATTTACATGGATTCATGGTTGCCATTGTCTTGTATATACCATTTTTCATTTTAATATTTCTCTTTCCTTTATAAACATTATTTTCATAATTATTACTTTAAGTGAATATGTACTCTTCTATCTTACCCATAATGAAAATTTACTTATGTCAAATACTATTTCAAGTAGCATCCTTTCCCTGAAATGGACATTATTTCAAGTAGTTTTTTTTTTTTTTATGTCCTTTGGTGGTAGCCCTTATTTGATGCATTTCATAACTCTGCTTAGGAGAAGAATGAAAGGGAAAAATGGCAGTGTAGACTTTACTTTTCAAGGTTTTTTTTTTTTTTGTGTGTGAGAGATTTTTGCTGTAGGACACATGTGCTCACTGGAGAGACAGAGAGATACATAACTGGAATTCGAACCACAGTCAGCTCTGTGGGAGTCCAACAATGTAACCACTGTGCCATCTGCTGGTCCTACTTTTCAAGAATATTTTTAGTTAAGGAAATAACATCTCTTCTATTACTATTACCATACAGTAACATAAATCTATTACTCACTTTCCTCAAGGTATTTCTAAGATTGGTGCTCTAATGTCCTTTAAATGCCTATTGTTTTCTTTGAAGCATTATCTGGAAAATAATACTTCCTTTTACTAAAATAAATTTATCTCAAAATCCTTCTATATTCTAAATAAAATAGATGTTGTTTAAATGGTGTTGTGTGATTATCATCATCATTCTCACAATTAGTAGGAGCAGTAGTAGCATGGACAGTATGTTAATTTTATAATAAATAAATTTATAGTATCAGATGATTTTTATGTACCTTGTAGTATATTTTATCATCAATATTTTAAATATCTGTCACCATTCTCTGGTTACTAAAGTCTGATTTTTTGATTTTTAAATGACTAAATTTTATGACTATGATTTTAGTTTTATTGACTTGCTTCTCTGCATTGTTTTCATAACTTTGATACTAAGCCTTTGAGTCAGAATTCAATTCTGAATTATACTATTCTTCATATGAGTAAGAACAGTTTATTTCATGTTTGTTTTTTTAATCTCATGACACAATTTCCAAGAAATCAGTGGGGAGAAATGGGTACTGCCAGGACATATATTGTACTTCAAAATGTCTTAAACATTCATAGCCCAGAAATAATTCTGATGTTTTTCTGAGAAATCATTGAATTTACTATACTTAGGTCTAAAAGAACCAAGCAACAAAAGGTTATAAAATTTTCATCCTAGGTCAAACTAACAAGTAATGCTTTTTTCCATGCATATCCTGCTGTCCTCTGTTTATGCCTTTCCCCCCGTTTTTTTCTCAGCCATAGGATGACCTTCTGTTCTATCTCCTTCATATAATACTCAGTGGCTTCCATATCTCCTTAGCCTGAGCATTGCAGGCATAATATTTCAGAAGTGGAATTATCTGTGCTTCTGGCTACACCATTTCTCCTTTTCTCTAATTGAAGCTTAATCTGTGTGTCATTTTCATGGGATCTTTTAGATTGAATGACTAGAAATGTCTGATAAGTTGATGATGCTATAAAGTTCCTAGTTGCAGGCTCTACTAGTAGAACTCTGGACATGAACCTAGATAAATAACGGTACTCATAGCTTGTTGGCTTCAATTTTTATGCCCTTCTACTAAGCTCTGCCCAATTTCACCCTACCAAGCCACTGGGTGCTTGTGCATCTCAGGGGTATATTATTGTATTAACTTCTGAGCCAAATAGAAAGGGCTTATGGTAGAAGGAAATGCACCTCCTTAATCTTATAAACCAGTCTAGTTTCTGTTCTCCAGAACTGGAATTAACCACTTGAGATGGGCCTTTCAGGAGAAACGATCTTCAAACACAACATGGTCTTGAGTGATAATCCTTCTTATTGTTTCTGATACTTTATGTCCATTCTTTTCACCCAATTCTCATTTATGACTTTATTATAATATGTATTTATTTATGCATTTTGGGGACATTTATTATGTCTCAGGCATTATGAACCATACTAAGGGATATGAACAAGTCTGTTCACCTTTGTAGTTTGCTTATAGTCAAGTGAAACTATTCACTAGATTCTAAGGTTCTAGTGGAAGAAAAAAACATACGCAAATATGTCTAGAGTAAGAGATTTCATGCTAAAAGAAGTTTGCATGAGTTGCTTCATGAACATAATCCCAAGTGTGGGGTGGTTCTGGAAGAAAGAATACTTGTATCGAATTTTAAGATGAAGAGGAATTAGATGCAAGAGGAAAAGGAAGAAGATCCCAGGAGAGAATGAGAGTGTGGGATAGTGTGATCTTCTCAGAGACCTGTATAGAGTATGGACTAAACGGACACAAGGTGACTGATTCACAACATTTGTGAATACCAGTCTCTTGCAGCTTTACCAGAAAATAGTATTGTAACTTATCAAGATATTCATTATTTGAGTAAACAAAAAAGTCTCATTGATGTTTAAATGTATATGTCTTTGCTAGCAAGGATTAACCTTTTTAATGTCTTCTACTAGTGCTATTTTGGTTCATATACTTTTGGGTTTTTAGTGTCTACAATTTGTTTAAAGTCTGAATATTGAAGACAGTAACTATTTTTTTTCTTTAAGTACTTATTATTTCAGCCTACTTTTTGTTACTTTAAAATGTATGCTTACCATATTAAGGAAATTTTTTTTCAATGATTACCGTTTAGCATTTTTTATTTCCAAATGTGTTATATTTTATGCCAGCTTCTAAGTATATTCATACAATTAAGCTAAAAATGTTGAAGATATGTGGAGATAATTTTTTCTAAGTAATCATTTAGCTGTCACTGGTAATTACAATTGGGCCATGGTCTTTTATTTGATAAAATGGCTTGCAGGTTTGATTTTACTTGGTCTTAATATGTAAATCACACTTAGAATTTATCACCTGTGATCTAGTATGGATATCTTAAATTGGACCTTTAAACCTAAAGACTTGGAAAGCAACCTGAGATTAAATCCTTCCAAATCTTGGGACCAGAAAGTGGCATGGTGGTTAAGGCACTGGACACTCCCTCATAGCCAACCACAGTTCAAGTCCTAAACTTGCTTTCTCACTATTCCTTTCTCTCTCCCTCTCTCTCTCTCTGTGTGTGTGTCTCTCCAGTCAAATTAAAATAAATGAATGAATAAATTAAATTTTAAAAAATTCCTAAAAGAATCTTTATTGTTTTTCTATACTTCTTACAGTTCTCACAGCATACATAATTTAACAGTTAATTAAAAAAAAACCCTAACTTACCTACATTTAGTTTTTCTAAAATATTTAACTCTGTTTCCAGAGTATTCTGCTCTTTTATGTCTCAATTTATATTTCATTATATTGCCTAATATTCAACTTATTTATGGAATCACAATAACAAATGCTATCAGAATAGACAAGCTCAAATGGTAAGAAAAATAAGATATTCTCAGATTAATTCAAGAAGAGTTTAATGAAGGTCTATATATCAAGAGGAAAGCAGGGTATAGGGAAATCTTAAAGGACTATGTGACGCCCAGTGATAGTTACCTTAAGGTCACACTCCTACTTGATGATCTCTCACTGGTCAATCCCAGCTGGAAACTACAGACATATGTCTACATGTGTGGTGTAGCTCACTTTGTCAGGGTAGACAGAGGAATGAGAAGAGTAGAATGTGGCTCTGGACAGGCAAATGAAGCGTAGCTGGCACACCTGGGAACCAACAGAAGTAACACCTATTTAGTACCCTGTAGAATTGTGTGCAAGTCACGTCATTCACTGCCCCTTGGGAGTCAGCCAGTGTGCTTAAAGAAGAGCCTGAAGAACACCGTTAATCCATGAGTTAATCCTGTGAAGGAGTTGAGAGAGCTTCTACTTTATTTCTTTGCTCAGCTGTCTTGCTTGAAACATACTTGGCCTCAATTTCTTCTGGCTATTTTTATCCAGATTAGGATTTCTATAATTATTTATTTAATTTTAATTATTATTATTTTTAATTTACTACAGAGCAAGTACACTCACTAAAGAGAGAGAGAAAAAGCAGGCCACAAGGTCCAGGACTCGAACCTCAATTGGCCATGTGGGAGTCCAGCACCCTAACCACTATGTCACCTGCTGGCCCCCTTTTCTTTTTTTTTTTGAGAGGATTTTGCTGTAGGGCATGTGCGCTCTCCAGACAGAGGGAGATAGAGAGACACAAAGTGAGAAATCACCCCCCCAGGGGGGATGGCCACACCACAATCCCTTCTCCTCCATTCTCCTCTAGGGATCTTGGGCATGCAAGCACACGCGCCCAGCATGTTTTAAGCCACCAGGTCCGGAACTCGAGCCGCGCTCTCCTACATGGGAGTCCAGTGACATAGCCATTATGCAAACTGCTGGTCCCCTGGTCCCTCTTGATTGATTTATTTATTAGAAATTTTTGCCTTAAGGTGCTTGCAGTCGCTGGAGAGAGAGAGACAGACAGTGAGAGGGAAAGTGAAATCACCCCCCAGGGGAACGGCCATGCCCGAATCCCTTCTCCTCCATTCTCTTCCGGGGATCTTTGACACATACGCACTTATGCTTGGTATGAGTTTCAAGCCACTGAGTCTGGAACTTGAACTGTGATTGGCCATGTGGTAATCCAGTGATGTAATCGCTATGCCATCTGCTGGCCCTCGATTTATTTTTAAATCCTCCAAAATCAGTGCAACTTTTTTACCCATTTAAGTTCCAGTTTCCATATCTATATCACATATGGAAACAAATAAATGAGCTGGTGAGTATATTGTGATATTTGATCATGATCAAGAACCTTTCAATAAAAAATCGAAAAAAGTTTTTTTCTGGCAATTTTAATGTTGTAGTCAAAGGAGTTATTTTAATTATGTTTCTCTCCTTATTATGTGATATTTAATACATACAAAAGAATACATGTACTGTTTTTATACATTATAAAACCTATTAAACTATTTAGAATCCATGCCTAATTAAAAAACTTAGAACATTAACAATACATTTATTCATTTTTATTATTTAACATTTCATTTTATGTTTTACCCCATAGTTTTTAAGATCTGTTATTGTGGATAGACACTTTTTGTTTGTTTTCACTATTTTGTACATTTTATATACATTTGTTGATGCATTTATGCAAGACATTCCTCAGAGCTTTTCCTCAGGAATAGGATAACTCAGTCATGGGAGATGTAAACTCAATTTGTTTTTTTGTTTGTTTGTTTATTCTTTTTTTTTTTTTTTTTTTTTTTTTTTTTTTTGTGTGTGTGTGTGTGTGTGTGTGTGTGTGTGTAGGGTACATAGACCAGACAGACAGAATGAGAAAGTACCCTGCCAGGGGCAATGGTCACATCGCAGTCCCTTCCCCTCCATTCTTTTTTTGGGATTTTGGGCATGCATGCACACGCACCAAGCATCAGATTTATTTAAGGTATTGGGTTTGGGACTTGAATCCTTGTCAACTACTTGAGAGTCCAGCAGTGTATTTATCATGCCATCTCCTAGTCCCACCAAATTATTTCTAAAAGTGGATGAATCAATTTAGATTTAGATTTAATTAATTAATTAATTAATTAATTTATTGATTGATTTATTGCTACAGGGCACATGCATTTGCCAGAGAGACAGAGAAACAGAAAGTGAGAAATAACCGCCCAGGAGGATGGCCATGTCTCAGTCCATTTTCCTCCAGTCACCTCTCGGGATTTGGGGCATGCACCTACATGCTCCCGTTATGAGTTTAAGCCATCAGGTGTGGAACTCAGACTGGGCTTGGCTCTGTGGGAGCCAATCATTACACCATCTGCTCGTTGCATGCTTGTCAGGTTTCTTCTTTTTAATTAATTAATTATTTATTTATTTTAGCTTTTCACCAGACAGAGAGAGAGAAAGAGAGAAATCATTCCCGAAGGGGGATGACCACGTTGTTTTCCCTTCGCCTTCATGCTTCTCTTGGGATTTGGAATTTTAGGTAGGCATGCACATGTGCCTACCATGTTTTTCAAGCAACCTGGTCCAAGACTTGAACTGCAAAGTCAGGCATATGGGATCCACCTTAACTACCACGCTTCTGGCAGGGCCCTCCTATTTTTTTCCTGTCAATTTAATGGGTCAAAAAGGTATCTCATGGTGATTTTCAGTTTTTATCGAGCATTAAGAAACCATGTATTTTTAATTTTTCCCGTTTTCCTTTTAGGTTATAAGTCTGTTGCAAATTGATTTGAAGGAATTTTTAATATAGAATAAGTATTTGTTATATAAATAACTATATTTTCCTAATTTATGTTTCTATATATTGAATTTATTCTTCTAGTTTATGGTGCATCATTGTACCTTATGTGACTTCTGATTAAATGATTTTTTTAAATTAGCTTATTAATTTTTCTTTCATAGGTTAGAGTTTTTGTAAATTATTCAGGAAAACATCTCCTATTCTGCAGTCACACAGTTATTGCCCAGTATTTCCTTAAGGTTTTGCCTTTCCTTTTAAGTCTTCATTCCATTGGAAATGGTATAATGGGGATCAGTTTCATATTACTCTGTATATCTAACCAATGATTCTGACAGTTTAGAAAAGTACACACCTTTTCCATTATAGACTTAAAAAAATTAAGTATGGCCTTATTTCTGGGCTTTATTATATTATATTGATTAATGAGTTCACCTGGGAACCAAACTATGTTAACTATCTGTGAACCACATTATTTTAATTACTGTAGATTTCATAAAGCTTTATTTTTCTTAGGAATGTCTATTCCCAGGCTATTGCTTTTTATATATATGAATTTTACAAACAGCTTTTCAGTTTGCATAAAAGCCTTTGAGATTTTCACAAGATAATATTGACTTCATAATTCAGTATGGGGTGTATTCTGAGTGATACTGACTCTTCCTACTGATAAATATTTGATTCCTCTCCATTTACACATTCTTAACATCTCCCAACAAAGTGTTACAATTTTTGGGGGGTTGGAGAGGTATTTGTTATAGGGCACATGTGCTCACCAGAAAGACTGAGAGAAACAGAGAGATAGAAAGTGAGAAACCACCCCCTGGGGGGATTGTCACACTACAATCCCTTCTCCTCCATTCTCCTCTCAGGATCTTGGGCATGCACGCACACATGCCCCGCATGAGTTTAAGCCACCGGTTCCGGAACTCAAACCACGGTTGACTACATGAGAGTCCAGCAATGTAGCCATTATGCCATCTGCTGGTCCCTGCGATATTTTTAATGTAAAGACTGTTTTGTGACTGTTTTGCATCAACTCCCAGTTTGCTAGGATTACAGGAATGTGCAACTTTGCCTAGTGTGTTCAGGTTTGCCAAGAATTGAATTTGTGTCTCCCAAGTTTGAGTACTGTCTGCTTGCCACTGTAATGGGGCCTATTCCTGATTTTGAAGGACGTATTTGTAATATTTTTGTAAGATGATCTATAAGAACAAAGAAGTTCTATTATTTTAAAAAGAGATTACAAGGGCCATCTTGTTGCCTAGTGTTTTAGGGAGTTGGATCCCACAAGGTGAAACCACATGATTGGATTCCTGGATCTAGCAGCTTGAAAAACATTCTGGGTGCCTGTACAGGTATGCCCAAATCCTGAAAGGGAGGGTAAATGGAAGAAAAGGGATTGTAGGGTGACTATTCTCCATGGGTGGTGCTGTCTCCCTCTAAATCTTTCTTTCTGTCTATCTCTGGTGAATGCATGAACCCTCTGGAAAAATAAAAAAAGGAAAAAAGAAAGAAAAGAAAGAAAGATCCCCAACAAACCCCCCCCCCAAACTCAAACAAGAACAGTTTCCAAAAACGGGTTGAATTCCCAACCCCAAAAGATGAGCCAATGGCACTCACCTGTAGTCTCTACTACTTGGGAGGCTGAGGCAAAAGAATTGCAACAGTGATTGTTGATCCATATCCAATGCTTTTTTGCAGTCGAGAAGAGTTCAATCTAAATTATAGCTTATTAATTTCTCCTTGCATTTTGTGATTAAACTACTTGATTATAATACATGAACTATTATTCTTACATTTTATTGGCTTTGTTTACAATTTTAGTCTAAAAAATTTCTTTCTTAACCTGTATATATCTGGTTTCAGTATTAAAGATAGAAATGTTAGTGTTTACTTTCAGTATTAAAGATAGAAATGTTAGTGTTTATGTGTGTGTGTGTGTGTGTGTGTGTGTGTATAAGTGAATTTGAGGGGGTGATATAGTGCGTAAGATTAGAATAATCAGTTCCTCAAAAATGTGGTAAAATTTACCTCTTGCATGTAAATCCATCTGACTTTTGTATGACTCTTCCCATTCTTTTTGTTTATGAAATATTAATTAATTACTTGTTCATCTTATTTTGACTCTCTTTTGAGTAAATTTATTCTACTAATTTTTAACTTTTATGAGTTTTGAAATAGTTTATCATTATGTTCATATTATTTCCTTTCCTCTGAATTTCTTAGTTTCTCCCCTTCCTCAGTTTGTAGTAAATGCTTCATAAGTGACAGGCAGTCTGTCAAAACATTACAAAAATTATCTCATTATTTTTCTGGTTTCACTTGTAAAAAAGACTCTTGAGAATAAATAACTGGCCCAAAGTCACATAGTTGGTGGTAGAGTTGAATTGTACTTGTAAATGCAGGCTCTTACAAGTAGGACGCAATCTCCATTTTCTACTCCCGGAGTTGAAGGAAGTGAGCCATGATCCTTGTCTAAAAGAATAAACTTGGAGGGAAAATAAACCAAAAAAAAAAAAAAAAAAAAAAGAAGAAGAAGAAACAAACTAGCTCGTAAAATGTTTTGCCTTCTATCTGTGATTTTGAAGCACATTTTAAAGCACTGCAGTTTATGTTTCTATCTGTTGCTAAAAATTTTCATAAATTCTGTTTTAAATTTCAAGAAAATGTTATTACAAAATATTCTTATTGTAGCTTTTTTTTGTATACCTGATAAAGCTCAGGTCATTTGTTTGACTCACAGGAGCATACTGTGGTAACTAGATACATTGGTGCAAAGACTTGAAGGTTTTCCTTCCCCAAATATGGTCATTGGTTGTTCTCAGCCACTCAAGTGAAAATGAAACAATTCATGTGAAACTTGGACTTCCTCATCACTGTTTGTATGTCCACTAACATTTGGCACCTTTCTATATAATGGTTAGACTATTTTATGTTCCTAAATATTTACTTGGTCTCATCTTTATTTTAATGTGCTTCAGCAAGAACAGCTTGCTCTTAGAATTTCTTTGTTTAGCAGAATTCCAGCTTTCCAGGATATTTAATTTGGAAGCATTCATAGTTGCCATTTAAGCTTTCAGCTCTTGAAAGTTTGCCATTTCATTATCTCTCTTCCATTTTTTTGTCTGATAAGGTAGGACAAATATCATTATTGTGTCTGTCCTATTTATCGTAATCATTCTCTTTGTTATTTTGATAATTTCTTGGTTTTGTGCAGAGAACAGCATCACTGATATATATTTCTCTAACAGTCTTTCTCAATATTGATTTCTACTTCACTCAACCTAGATAGAAAATTTTACTTATTTTAGTATTAAGCTACAGTAACACAGGCATCATTGAAATCCATTTTACCTATAGCTGCTTGATTATTTTGAAATTATATTCTCCAGTATATTGAGTCCCTGATTTCTTTGCAGGAGAGAAAGGCAATTATTTTCTCCCCCCTGGAATTTTGGCTTACAAACCAATTTTCTATGTCAGATTTCATGAAGATCCAACAAATTTTAATAAATGGGCTTGGGATAATTACTTATTAATTGTAATCATTTATAAAAATGGGGAATACTGTTTAGAGTGTTACTATATTTACAGACTTCATGGGCATGCTATTCCCATTACCTTGTTTTGCTGGAATCATTGTGAGCGTGGAAGACATTCAGTTTGTGGCCTGACTTCGGGGTTGAATTTCAGTACCCTTCTAGCCGAGGTTTATATTTCAAGTTAGTCCTTATTTATTTATTTATTTATTTATTTATTTATTTACTTTTTCTAGGAGAACAAAAGTTTCATGTTTAGAGCAATGATTCAATACCCAAGCAACATTCTGGTTTGTCTCTCTTCTATTCCCTAATGTACTGACTTTCCTGAAGCTTGTGCTTTCTTTTTCTTTAATAAAGACTTAAAAAAATATATTGCTTGGAGTTGTAACTCAACACAGAGACCTGGGAGTTGCAAGTCGTTCTTGAATACGTGTTTTTCTAGAATTTTTTACTTTTATTGTTTAGAATGTTAGAGGTAGATTTTATGTATACATATACACACATATACATTATTTGTTTTTTCCTCTTTATAATAACTTATTTCTATCCTTTCTCAGAAGAGTTTTGATGTGATTTATATCTTTTTTCAGCATAACAGAAATTATGAAGTACAAAATCAAGCAGAGGGCAAATATCAGTGGAACATTTTATGTAACAAGGAGTAATGTTATATGACATGCTTAGCATTACGTCTAGGGATTTCCTAACGATGGGCCACACTGAGCTATTCTTAACCACAGATACCAGCTCAGAAAGATAATAATTCATATAATACATATAGTGTATTCCATATCACAGCAAACTTGTAGTACTGGGGTGAGTGAAACACTTTTGATAATACCATTACTTTAAATGCAGTAATATGATTCATTGGGCTTTTTCTTATAATGTTTATTTTTTATAGAGGTTTTGTCATAGGGTATGTGAGCTTGCCAAAACAGAGAGATAGACAGAGATAGAGACAGAGACAGTGAGAGGGAAATTGAGAAATTAGCCCCCAGGGGAGATGGCCACGCCACAATTCCTTCTCCATTCTCCTCCTGGGATCTTGGGCACTCATGCACATGTGCCTGACATGATTTTCAAACCACTGGGTCCAGGACTCAAACCACAGTTGGCTGTGTGGAAGTCCAGCAATGTGACCAGTATGCCATGTGCTGCTCCCCCATAATATTTCTTCATTTATTCAGATAACATATCAAAAAAGACTCATATCAACAAACCTAGTTCTTTGAAAGATCAAACCATTCTAATACAGCTGCTTAGTTGACCAAATAAGAAGGTAAACTTCAGATTTTTTAACTTTATAGCCTCCAACAAGGGATGGACAAGAGTAACTCCTTGGTGTTGCTGGAAGGAGGTACTAGGAATTTTGTGTGTGTGTTTTTATTTTGTTTTAACTACAATAAAAGAAAAAAAAATAATAAGAGGCCACAAGATAGCAGAGCAGTAATGCAATGCTTTGCAAGGTGACCTATGTTGGAAGACCCTGAATTTTGACCTGGAGACTTACCTGAACATGTTGGGCACCTATATTTCATGAGTGTGCTGTCAGGGCTGGGAGGTGGATCATGGTATGAAGACCCTGTTGGGGGTCCATATCTCTCTGTTTCTATCTCCCATTTTCTTTCTGCCTCTCTCACTAATTGAAAAAAGAAGGAAATAAACTTTAAAATAAAATCACAGGAAAATAAAAAGCTTTATCAATGTCATTCTTTGAGTTGATAAGGATTGATGCCCTCAATTGGTGCCCTCAATTGGCACCTTTTTGTTTCAAGAGCTACTGAGAGAAGTCAAGAAATCTCATGAGGCATGGGGTCTAATAGTGATACCTTCAGTGTTTAGTTCATTAAATGTAGAAAAGGCTGATTTTTAGGGATGTTTAATTTTATTTTACCTAAACCTGTTCTCAGAAATGATAACTCAAAGGAACTGTAACATGCAGAAAATAGTAGTAAGTCAAACACAGGAGAACAAACTAAAAAGAGTTACTACTTCTATTTTTTGTTCTTGTGAATAACAAAAATAGGTTTAAAACAATATTAACCTAAATAAATCTGACAAGAAATCAAATTATTTCATTATCAAAAAGATTATTTGAGGGGCTGGCAAGTGGCATAGTGGTTAAGGCACTGGACTCCCATGTGGCTAACCACAGTTCAAGTTCTGGACCTGGCATTTGCTTTCTCATTTTCCCTTTCTCTGGTCAAGTTAAATAATAATACTAATATAAGATAAAATAAAGACAATATGAAATATGAGTTTATTCCCACTATCATTACATAATAGCCTGTTGTGAATTAAAATAGTACATACTATGAATTCATTAAGTTATACGAAACATTGAAGACTAAATATCCAGAACATGAAACAAATCACATTTTCTTTAGTACTATTTAGGTTTAATTGATAATAAAATATGTTACAGTATTTTAAGAGCATATTGATAAATATTCACAAGTCCTCTTTGGGATTTGAAACAATAGCAAAAGACAAATAAATGTATAATTTGGGAAGATTTCTTGTTCTTATTGCCGTAAGAATTTTGCTATAGGACTGGATGAAAATGCAGATGTATCTAATATACCTTATTTAAATTGTTACTAAATTCTGAGGAATGAAAGAATGGGAAAATCTTATTAAAGAAACTACTTCTTTGGCAGAAACATTTTGAAAATAGATTTTGGAAATGTTTTTAATTTACAGTGCTTTCTTTTTGCTGAAAATGGAACACTTTCTATTTATAAAAACTTGCATATCTATACACTTATTGGAAATAGCTTTTCTAATCAATTTTAGAAATCCAGAAAATGAAGTGTTTTTATGAGGTTTGAAGCCATTGACAAAACATGAAATTTCCAATTACTTTGCAAAATATCTGACTGATTATAGAGAATATGCAAAATTAACTGCAGAAAACACAACAAGAATTTTACATAACTGATGAAAAAGATTAGAAAATAGTATCATGACTTTATGACTTAATTAATAGAGACAAAGATGTACTTTTATTTTGAGTCATATAGTTGGTCTTTATAATATTATGGTACACTGTTAAAACAAATATGAAATAAATAAAAATGATCAAAACGCAGATATAAACCTTCTAGTAGTTGCTAAATCTAAAGATCTTCAAGTAAAGAATCATTTTAGTGAAGCAAAGTACTGCAGTGGGTAGCACCAAGTCCTCCTTTCTCTGACAGAAACACCAATTCAACAATACATGGACAAATCCCACTTGTAAGAAATTTAGGAATCATTGAAGAAGGGGCTTTGTACCCCAGGTAAGCACAAAACCAGCAACATGAAATTCAGTAGGGAAATTCATTGAACCCTTTTGCCATGGTCCCTGATCCTGACACAGTGTTACATGAGCAAGAAAAAATGTCCCAGCTCCTGCTTTCTCAGTGGGAAGATAAAGAGAAACTGGATTGTACATCACTGGTGCACTTTAGATGCCTGGGATATGCTGAGAACAGAAGCTCTGGGCAGCATGTTCCTGCTTCAGGTGATCCGCAGTACAACAGACAGAGTCTATATAGCATGGAGGTTTCTCTCAGGGAGAAAAGGAAGAGTAGAGTGTGTATTTAAAGGTGAAGGGTTTTTAGGGAACTGGACAAAACACTGATTTCAGTTTTACCTGTCTCAGAGGATCGAGAGGACATACTCTAGATACCTGAGGGTGAGTGAGAACAAGAGCTGGGTGGCATGCTTCTGCTCCGGAGGACTTTGGTACAATAGGCAGAAGCTCATGTATCTTGGTGGCCTCTGTTCAGAAGAGAAAGAGAAGAGTAGAGTGTGCATCAATGTTCTGGCTTTTAGGAGACTGCTTAAGGAATTGGTTTCTATGTAGCCCAGCTCAGGGCTGCTGGGATCTAGCACACTCCAGGTGCCTGGGGGCTACTTAAACAAAAAGCAAGCAGGTCAGCATGCTGCTGCTTCTGAAGACCTGCAGTATAGAAGACAAACACGAGAGGGAGAGAGAGATTATGAGTGCCTGTGGAAAGAAAGAAAAAGAAAAAGTAAAAGAAAGAAAGATAGGAAGGAAGAGAAAGAAAGAGAGAGAGAGAAAGAAAGGAAAGAAGGAAAGAAAGAAAGAAAGAAAGAGAAGGAAGGAAGGAAAGGAAAGGAAAGGAAAGGAAAGGAAAGGAAAGGAAAGGAAAGGAAAGGAAAGGAAAGGAAAGGGGGAGAGAGAGAGGGAGAAAAGGAAGGAAGGAAGGAAAGAAAGAAGAAAAAGAAAGAAAAGAAAGAAAGAAAGAAAAGGAAGGAAGGAAGGAAGAAAGGAGGAGGGAAGGAGGGAAGGAGGGAGGGAGGGAGGGAGAGAGAGAGAGAGAGAGGGAGGGAGAGAGGGAGAAAGAAAGAAAGAAAGAAAGAAAGAAAGAAAGAAAGAAAGAAAGAAAGAAAGAAAGAAAGAAAGAAAGAAAGAATCTTTAATTGGGAATCTACACTCACTTGTTCAGAGGAGATGTATTCACAGAAAATGTGTGAGAGACACACCAGAATCTTGAGCTGGGCAAATTAGTTTAAGTTTTTCACTGTATAAGCCAGTCAATAAAGACTGATATAGGCTAGTCTTTTTCCCAGGTAAATAGATACCAACACAAAATAAATACAAACAATTAGGGGAAATGGTACTTCAAAAGAACAAACAATTCTCCAAAAATTAGATCTTAAAAAAGTGGTGAGAGCCAGCAGGTGGCATAGTAGTTAAGGCAACTAGATCATGCATGGCCAAGTAAATGGTTCTAATCCTGGACCTGATGGCATGATAAACATTCCAGGCATGTGTGCATGCGTGCTTAAAATCCCAAGAGGGAGAATGAAGGAGAAGGGATTATGGTATAGCCATTTACCTTGGGTGATGATTTCTAACTTTCCCCCTCTGTCTCCCTGGCAAGTGTATGTGCCCTATTGTAAACTGAAAAAATAAATTAAAAATAAAAATAAAATAAAGAGATATATAAATTATGTGACCAAAAATTTCAAAATAACCATCATAAAGATCTTCAAAGAGCTCAGGAAAATAACATGTGAGCAAAATAAGAATTTCAGTAAAGACATAGGGAAAAAAAAAAAAAAGAACCAAACAAATTTTGCTGCTGATGTATGCAATAACCTAACTCAAAATATTACTCAAGGTATTGAGTAACAGGTTTAAAGAGCAGAAGAAGGAATTGCAAACTCAAAGATAGGTTGTTTGAAGTTAAACAGTCAGAGGAGAAGGGAAAAAGAATGAAAAAGAGCAAAGAAAGCCAAAAAGCTTGATGGTGCTAATGGGAGTCTTAGAAGGAAAATATAAAGAGAAAATTTGGAAAGCTTATTTAAAGAAAAGAGGCTGAAAACTTCCTAAATATGTGGAAGGAAATGAACATTCAAATTCAAGAAACCTAATGAATCCTAATTGTGATGACCTCAAAGAAATAGACACCAATACACATGGAAATCAAATGATCAGCAGTCAAATACAGAGATAATTCCGTAAACAGAAAAACATAAACCATTTCTCACATCCAAGAGAACCCCCATAAGAATACCAGGAGATTTTTTCAGCAGAAAGTTCACAGACCAGAAAGAAGTGGGATGATATATTCAAAATGATGACCAAGTGCTAACCAACATTCTGAATACAGCCAAACTGTCCTTCAACAATGGGAGGGAGAGGAAGGCTTTCCCAGATAAACAAAAGGAATTCATCAGCAGCAGACCTGCTTTACATGAAATATTAAGGAGAGACTTTCAAGTTGAAATGATGACATACTAAATAGCAACAGGAAACTAATTTATGACAAAAGGCACTGAATGACTAAAACTATCTAGAGACAGAAAAATATAACTAAAGGCCTCACACTTCCAGATTTCAAAACATACTACAAACTTATAGTAATTAAAGCAGTATAGTATTCACGTAAAGATAGACATTTAAACCAATGAAGTAGAATAGAAATTCCAGGAACAAAATCAGGAACGAGTACCAAAGGTGCCAAGCCTACACAGTAGGGAAAGGATAGCTTATATGACAAACAGTACTGAAAAAACTGGATATACACACTCAAAAGAATGAAATTGGACCCTGGTCTTACACTTTCACAGAAATTAATTCAAAATAGGTTAAAAACTTAAAAGGTAAGACCTTAAACTATAACATTATTAGAAGAAAATGTAGAGGAAGAGCTTTATGATCATGGTTTTGGTAATGAGTTTTTTTGGGGTAAAGTTTGTAAAATTTTTTCATAAGAGAGCGACAGACAAGCACCCTCAACTGATATACTCCCCCAGCCTTCTTAGCTATCCAGGATGACAGGCACACACGTGCCAGTGTGTACAAGTCAACACATGAACTTAACTCTGATCTTCCATATGACTTTCAGCATTACAGAGCATTGTGGTACCACTGTACCACCACGACTGAATTGACAATGATTTTTTTTTTTTTTGTATGCATCAAAAAGACTAGTAACAAAAGCACAAATAGAGATATGGAACTACATCAAACTAAAAAGCTTCTGCACAGAAAAGGAAATAATTAACAAATGAAAATGCAACCTGTACAATAGGAGAAAATATTTGTAAACCACTTCATGTCCAAAAACTGAAGAAACTTCTACAATTCAGTGGGAAAAAATCACAAATAATCCGGGTTGAAAAACAGACAAAATAATTAAATTGTCATTTCTCTAAAGAAGATACACAATGTCCAAAAGAAAAAGCTCCTCAACATCACTATTTATCATAGAAGTGTAAATCAAAACCACAGTGAAATATCACCTCCTCTTGTTAAGATGGCCATTAAAAAATTAAAATATAGTAAATGTTGGCAAGTATAAGGAAAAATTTGAACACTTGAGTACATTTGGTGGGAGTGTAAAATATATAGTGCCTGTGGAAATTAGTATGGAAATTTATCAAAAAATTAAGAATAGAAGTACATGGGGCAGCAGGCAGTACAGAGGTTAAGGCTTCATTTTTCAGTTCAAGTCCTGGACCTGGCAGCTTGAAAATTATTCTTGGCATGTAAGTGTGTGTGCATGCTAAAATCCTGATAAGAGATTGGAGGAGAAGGGATTGTGGATGGCCAACCCCCTGGGGATGGAGGGCAGGATTTATCACTTTCCCTCTCTTTCTGGTATGTGCGCATGCCCTGTAGCAAAACACCAAACAGAAACAACAGCAACAACAACAAAAATAGTAATACAATATCATCCCTCAATCTCAGTCCTAATACTTTATGTAACATACTGAAATTGGGATCTGGAATAGATGTTTGTACTACCTAAATGTCAGGAGGAAGAAACCTAAAAGTTCATCATTGGGTGAATAGATAAAGAAAATATGATATATACGTACAGTAAAATACTGGGATGTAGGAAGTCATGAGTTTTTTTGTTGTTGAAGTTTTTCTATACAAAAAATGTGTGAATTTTCTGATAACCCAATATTATTCAGCCATAAAAAGAAGGGAACTCTGTCATATACTACAGTATTTTTATGATTAAATTATTGAGGCGCTTGATCGAATGTTTGTCTTAATAAAAGACTGTCCTCTATCTAGCCTAGATGTAGTCTCACAGAGTAGCATCTATAGGCAAGGCTAAGAATTTTTTAGAAAACAGTTCTAGGTCTGTTTCAATTCAGGCTAAAGTGAGTGATTGAGGGGACCAGAAGATAGTGTAACGCTGACATCACTGGACTCCCATGTAGTTAACCACAGTCCAATTCCCAGACCTGGCGGCTTAAAACTTACACCAGACGCATGTGCACACATGCGCAATATCAGGAGAGACAAGTGGAAGCAAAGGGATTGTGGCATGACCGTCCACCCTGGAGGATGATTTATCACTTTCTGTCTCTTATAGCAAAAAACCTCTCTCTAGGAAAAAAAAAAAAAAAAAAAAAAAAAAAAAAAGAGTTATCAGTGATTGAGACCCTGAGTTAATTGGGCATTACGCATGTTTGTAGTATTTTTAAGCAGGAAATAATAATTTAAACAAATTACCGTACACTCAGTATAATGGTAAAAATATTCTCAGTGAGGTAACACAGAGTGCTTAACATGAGCTGTGCCAGCTTCTGTAAAGTGTGAACTATCAATAGTTGCAAATTGTCACCCTGGGCTATTGTGTGAGTTACTGGAGTGTTAGAACTGAAAGGGACCTCAGAAATTTTCTAGTTTAATTCCTCACTTGAAAGATAAGAAAACCAAAGCTCTCAATTGTTAATGACCTTTCTACACTCTGTAGCTAGTTCATAGCGAAGTCAAGATTTCAATTTATTCTTTCATTCTGCTGTGATCTGGACACTGCCAGCCTTACCAGCTTAACTCTTGACATTTTCCCCTGCGTTTTCTATGGTCATCTTGATCTTTTTTGAGTTCCTTGACATCTTTTTCCTTGTCCTAGAACATGTGTCTCTGACTGAACAATCTCTCCCATGTTTTTCTACTCATTATCTTCTTTTTTGTATTCACTTCTATTCACCAGTTTAGAGGCTACTTTTTTCTGGAAAGCTATCCATAATCTTGAGGTTATATTTCACCTCACTACTCCCTTTTGTCTTAGAGTGATCACATTTATAATTCATTGTTTAGTTGTTGGCTACCTTAGAATAGTATAACCTTCATTGATGCTTGGTGAAGTGTCTAATTATATTTGTTTCTATCTCTTATATAGTTTTCAATATAGTCACCACTCATTCTGTATTTTTTTTTTATATATGAATAAAGGCTGGGACCAGCAGATAGCATAATGGTTATGTCAATGGACTCCCACATAGTCAATCATGGTTCAAATACTGGACCCAGTGGCTTAAAACTCACACCGGGCACGTGTGCATGTATGTCCAAAATCCCAAGAGAATGGAAGAGAAGGGAATGTGGCATAGCCATCCCCCCGGGGTGTGATTTCTCACTTTCTGTCTCTCTGTCTCTCCAATGAGTGCATGAGCCCTATAACAACAACAACAACAAAATCTTTCTTAAAAAAAAAATGAGTGAGTGCTAGTTAATAAATGAATGCTTCCTCTCTTATTATAACTACCTTATCATCAGTGTTCTTAGGTTGCTCTTTGTTTACACATTATTATTATATCTCATTGTTAAAACAGTTATTTTATATCTCTGCATAGATAGTTGGGTACAATAGAATTTACTGTTACAGATGATATACTATTTCTCTGCCAATAAAAAGCTGTTTTATACTTTGGCTTCAGAAAAGGCAAAATCACTTGTTTCTGCTCATGAATAAAAAATTTTTTTTTCTGCTTTATTTTTCTACAAGCATCTATGCTACTTTTCATCACTTTAAAGCCAAAAAGAAAAACATCATAGACCATTTGAACACTTTTGACATTCCATTGAGTAAATTATATATATATATATATATATATATATATATATATATATATATACACACACACACATGTAGGATAGAGAAAATTCTTGAGTAATTTATCATTCTAAGTCCATTAATAATTATAGTTATAAAAATACATGTTGGGAACCAGCAGTTAGCATAATGGCTATGTTGCTGGACTCCCACGTAGTTGACCGCAGTTCGCGTCCCGGACCCGGTGGCTTAAAACTCACGCCGGGCGCGTGTGCATGCGTGCCCAGGATCCCGAGAGCAGAATGGAGGAGAAGGGATTGCGGCGTGACCATCCCCCCTGGGGGGTGATTTCTCGCTTTCTGTCTCTATGTCTCTCTCTCTGTCTGGTGAACGCACGCGCCCTATAGCAAAAAACTTCTCCAAGGGGACCAGCAGTTAGCGTAATGGCTATGTCGCTGGACTCCCACGTAGTCGACCGCGGTTCGCATCCCGGACCCGGTGGCTTAAACTCACGCCGGGCGCGTGTGCGTGCGTGCCCAAGATCCCAAGAGGAGAATGGAGGAGAAGGGATTGCGGCGTGGCCATCCCCCCTGGGGGGTGATTTCTCGCTTTCTATCTCTCTGTCTGTCTCTGTCTGTCTGGCGAGCGCACGCGCCCTATAGTAAAAACCTCTCAAAAAAAAAAAAAAAAAAAAAAAAACTTCTCCAAAAAAAAAAAAAATGTTAATTTATAATACTGGATAGTTGATGTTAGACATGCAACAGAAGTAATGTAGTAAGGATATATTTCAGAAAAACATGTAGTTTTATTTACCCTATTTAGTGTCTACCTAATATCATGTGATGTTTTTCTTCTTCCAATTATATAGTTATAGCTATGATATGGACATATTAATTACCAAGTCCTGCGAACAAGGATTTATTATTCTGTAGTTGAATAATAAACTACACAAAAGAACAGCTATCTACAGCTATAAATTCTTATTATTAAAATAGAATATTATATACATTTGTGAATTTATAAATTTACCATATCTTTTTTGTAACATATACAACTAAATAATGGATTAAATGTTTTATTTTAAAAATATTTTTCCAAAATTTTAAAACCTAGAGAAGTAATGTCTCCACCATTTCCTCTTGTATTGTGTATGTGTGTGCGTATGGCTTACAGGTAATTTTGATTCATTTGATATGCTATGTTTTTAAGAATGTTTGCTTAATGAACAATAAATAAGAGCCGGCAGATTGTGTGGTGATTTAAGCAGCTAGACTCCCACATGGCCAATTGTGGTTCAAGCCCTGGATCCACTGGCTTCAATATCACACTGGGCACATGTGTGTGCATGATCAAAATTCCAAGAGGATAATGGAGGGCAAGGGACCGCAGTGTGGGCATCCACCCCTGGGGTGGGGGGGGGGGGTGATGACTTCTCTCCAGTGAGTGCACATGCCCTGTAGGGAAAACCTAAAAGATTATATATATATACACACACATACAAATATATACTTATGCTGTGAAATATTTTGTTTAACTGATGTCCCCAGAAATAAATGATTCTCTGCTACTACATTTAAACCAAGTGTTGCTGGTAAAATACAAGTGATGAAGCGAAATATTCAAAATATCTGAACTCAAGACTTGTTTAAAATTACTTTGCTCTAAAAAGAAATACTAATTGGTTTTACCATAGATAACTTACCTAATCTCTTTACCTCTCAGTTTCTTCAGGCGTAAAATGAAAACAGTAGTCATTTGGGACAGAATCATAAAGTGCCATGCAAGAAATTGGATAACTGATGGCTAAATATCTTTATAAAGCCTTATATTTTAATTGCAGTAAACTAACAAATTAGAATGCTATTTTTATTTTTGGAAGTAAAGTTGCTAACGGGCAGGGTTTTTGTTTTTGTTTTTTAAATTCAGGATGGAAAATGAGTTTTGAGTTCATGCATGCATGAGAAAAAAGAGACAGAGAGAGAAAGCAAGAGAGAGAGACAGCCCTGCATTGGGATCTGGTCGTTCTGTGATATCACTTCTTCAGTTCTTCAGCTTCACAGAATCATTGGCACCTATACATGCACCTAGAGTGTTTCAGGTTGTACAGTCCAGTGACTGGAACCTGTGGTCTGCCATATGGTTTTCAGCACTGTAGTCCTGTATACTTCCAACTGTATCACTTTACTGGGCCTAATGAAAGACATGTGTGTTTTTTGCTAATTATTTCTGTTTTCTTTTATATATATATATATATATATATATTTTTTTTTTTTTTTTTTTTTTTAGGTATAGTAAATAGCGAAATAGTAGTTAGGCTTTAAAATGCAGATTTACCATTAGTGAACAGAGCCTAAAACTAATCCCAGTTTACTTGTGTCTTCTGTTCCCTAGATCTGCTGCCTGCTAACACTTTAACAGTTGTATTTATTTTCTCTCCAACCTCAATAATTATTTTTCTAGGAAATTATAGTTAGTTTCAAAACTCCAGTTGGTGGCGTAGTGGTGAGGGTGCTGGACTCCCACATGGTCGACCATAGTTTAAGTCCTGGACCCGGTGACTTGAAACTCATGCCGGGCATGTGTGTGTGCATGACCAAAATCCTGAAAGGAGAATGGAGGAGGAGGGATAGAAGTGTGTCCATCTCCCATGGAGGGTCATTTCTCTTTCTGTTCATCGTGGTTGTTGTTCAGTTGTCCTAGAAGAAAGAAAATATCTTTGGCTGTAATTAGGAAGAAAAGTAAAATTCAGATGAGTGTAAGAGTTAAAAAATTATGTCTGGTAACAGGTAAGGTTCTATTTTCCATTAGGAAAAAAAAAATCTAGTCAGCTTATTATAAAATCAATACTGAGGGAGAAAGCTTATTCATAACTTTTTCTTATTTCTGTGCTTATTTAATATATATTTTCCAAACAATTAAATGCTGATTCAGAAATAATAAATTGAAATAGACACAAAACTGCTTGATTTATGAAATTGGGGAGTGTAAATTGAGTATTAAAAGTACTATAATCCTTTCACTAGCCTCTGTAAGAATATCTTTTTAGTAGAAATGAGCAGTCTAGGTGATATAACTGTACCCTGTGTTTTACTTTAGATATCTTTTTGTTATATACCTATGTATAAAAAATGGAAAATCCTAACTTTGTATGTGTCATAATTTATTAAAAATAGCATTCGTTGAAAACTCTGTATTTATATGCCAATATGTAATTTTTATAACTTTCATTTATTATAATTTTCCAAAGGACGCTGGCAAGAGGGAGAACAAGAAAGAACCCCCCATGAAGAATAATCATGCCACAATCTCTTCTTCACTTCCCCTCTTTTTTCAGGATTTTTGTGTATATGTGTACACGTGCCTGGCATGTTTTTCAAGCTGCCAGAGCTGGGACGTAAACTGCAATGTCTGTCACATAGTATCCACCCACTTTAACCACCATGCCATGGGCTGGCCTTTAACTTTTATATTCTGTAAAAATGCTGGACATAATTTTTTAAATTAGCATTTAATGACTATTTTCTAGTAGTTGTACTGATTAATCTTCAGTCACAGATGAGATAAAAACTATTACGGCATTTTTTGTCTGATTTTTCTAAGCTTGAAAAGAGAGAGAGAATCAAGTTCTACATTCTTGAAGTTTGTTATGTTTCATTTTTTGTCATTTGGAAGTGTACATCACATGTAGTAATGAATTCAAGTAGTAAATGTTGTATTTCAAGTAACAAATGTGAATATCAAGGCTTTTATTTTTATTCTTTGTACGAATTTTGCGTTTGATAGTATTGGAATTTTGGGCTATGTCAATAACTATTGTGATATCTCATTTTTATAGGCTTTATTCATATATAGGTATTTGTATTTATCTTGGTAGGAAATGTTCATGAATTAAATTCAGTGGCTTTTGGTTTTGAAACCTATTGGTTTAGGAAAAACCATCTGCAGAAGAAATTGCATTTGATTTGGTTGAGATATGGATGGAAGACAGATGATTTTAGATTCTATCTTCATCAGTTTGTACTACTCTGGTGAACGTGGGTATAGAGAGAATTTCAGGAACTTGGGGATTGCCTAGTCCGCCAAACAAAGAAACCATAAAGAAATAGTTAAACTATATCATCATGTTACCATCACTACATGAACATTTTGGTTTCAGAAGTTAAAAATAAATAAGAAAAGATCTCTATCACAGAATCTTCTATAAGGAACAACTCTCCTGCCTGGCATTCTAAGGTCTGGACTAAGTAACAATTTTATTTAATACGTAGATATTTATTTTGTGACATTCACGTGGAACCTCTTATGTCTGTATGTATCTGTATATGGCATGCCCGATTTGGAAAACATTATGTCCTTTATGTGTGTTTTGCCAAATATGGGCAAGAGCTTAGAGCAAACATTTACCCTAAAAGAAAGGTCTAGTGTCAAGCCAAATGTAACATTTAATTTTTCCCTGCATTCAAACCTCTTCCATAAAATATTCATATGGTCAGGGCTGAAATTGTCTATTTGTGATCTTAATAAATGCTAAAAGATGTATTGTCTTCCTTGCTTCTGTGCAAGCAAAGAAACAATAGCACTACAAAGAATGATATGTTTCTCTTTTTGATGATTAGGGAAACCTCTACTTCACTTATATGTATCCTTTGATTATTAAAAATAACTTTTAAAATTCTAAAGTATGTGCATTTTTCTTCTGTTAGTCGTATTTTATTGTATTTCATATTTATTTCATACAATGCCTGAAGTATTTTCATTTCATATATTCAGATTTAAGATCAATAGGCCAATAAACTCACAAAATGTGAATATAAACTGTGAAATGTCTTTTCCTTGAAAGCTTACTACTTTTAAAATAAAAAAAACTGTACATTGCTTAATTATATAATTTTTGTTTATATCTTAAAAAAAGGAGTTCTATATTTCATGGGTATTGTGTGCATCATGATGCAAGGGTTTGCTATGGGGACTGTTTTAATCATTTATTATTCTGGTTAAATTAAAGAAGAAAATTGCTTAAATGATAGCTCTAACATCCATATCTAATTTTACTATAAAGATTACTAAAAGGATTTCTTAAAAAATAGCCTTCTTTCAAAATTTAAACTCCACTTCCCTGGCAGTAATGACTTTTAGACTTTGATCTTGTTCATTTACACTTCCTTTAAAGTTGGGTTTTTTCCTCTTAAATTTTGTTTGGATAACTGATGATGATTCTTGTATTTTTGAATTTCTAATGTTTTTGTGATACTCCACTGACATAAATGGTTGTATTTTTATCATAAAAGAAAGTTGATAATTAAGTCACTTTTTGGAGTCTAGGACAAAAACCAAGCACTATTTAGTGTCAAATTTTACTGGCATTATACATACACAGATAAAACAGGCATAAGACATTCTCTGTCTTCTATTAGATTATGTTCTAGTTTAGCGGGAAAGGATGTTTATATTACTATCTTTTCGTTCTTTGTGCTCATTCAGTAAGAGCTCTTTTAATATCTACTACAAGTATGCCAAGCAAAGATGAGGCAATAAATGATGAATAATAATTTCCCCCTGCAAGGTGCCAAATTCTAGATAGGTAAAGGATTAACCAAGTCAATTACTATGTTAAAAATACTGAATATAAGTTATGCACAAATCTATGGGATTACAGAAGGCTAAGGAATTAATTTTGTTGGACAGAATAATGGAAGGTCCATAGCTAACGTGGCATGAGTGTTGATCTTGATATGAGATGCATTTTTACTAGTGTAGAAGATGGAGAAGGTCATTTTAGGCTATGTTAACATGTTAAACACACATCTAAAACTGTGTGAAAATATGTGGTGAACTCAAGGATTATGAGAAATCTGTTGTAGTTCTAATGTTAGGCACTTAAGGTGATTATGGAAAATACAACTGAAAAAGGAAATTTGGAGCCATGTAAACATTTTAATTTTATTCGATAGGTAATGGGAAACTATTAAAGGACTTTAATTAGGGAAAGACATAATTAGATGATATTCCTATATGTCGAGTCCAAATGACCAATATTATTTTCATTACTATTCTTTCTGCTTCTATTTTTCTCCCTAAATAAAATCACTGCTATACATGAAATCCTCTAGTGGCCTCTGATTATGTTTAATACAACATGCAAATTCCTTGTTTCAGTTTACTCAAGGTCCTATGTCCCTTGACTTCTGTTTGCATCTCCAACATTACCTGATAGCCTCTCTCCAGTTCAATATACCTCAGTCATGGAGTGGAGAAAATATGGAGGCAAGGGGACCCATTGAAAAACTATAATAATAGTTTAGATAGATGATATATGATAGTGTGGGACTAAATGAGAAACATGTCAGTGGGAATGGAATGAATGGCCTAATTTGAAAAACATAGTCTGTAGGGCAATGATTTTTTTGGAGAGGTTTTTTTTTTTTGTTTTTTTTGTTTTGTTTTGTTTTGTTTTTGCTATAGGGCGCGTGCGCTCGCCAGACAGACAGAGAGAGACATAGAGACAGAAAGCGAGAAATCACCCCCCAGGGGGGATGGTCACGCCGCAATCCCTTCTCCTCCATTCTCCTCTCGGGATCTTGGGCACGCACGCACACGCGCCCGGCGTGAGTTGTAAGCCACTGGGTCCGAGACGCGAACCGCGGTCGACTACGTGGGAGTCCAGCGACATAGCCATTACACTAACTGCTGGTTCCCTGTAGGGCAATGATTTTTAAAGAAAAGGAGAATGATATAAAAGGTGACTTCTATGATATAAAAAATGTTTAAACTTAAGTTACTAGGAAAAAATGATGGTTTAAATAATGAAATTAAGAAAATGGGACCAGGGACCAGCAGTTAGTTGTAATGACTATGTCACTGGATTCCCACGTAGTTGACAGTGGTTTGCGTCCTGGACCCGGTGGCTTAAAACTCACACCGGGTGTGTGTGCATGCGTGCCCAAGATCCTGAGAGGAGAATGGAGGAGAAGGGATTGCGGCGTGGCCATCCCCCCTGGGGGGGTGATTTCTCGATTTTAGTCTCTCTCTGTCTGGCAGCAAAAACCTCTAAAAAAAAAAAAAAAAAAGAAAATGGGACCAAACATTTAGTTTGGGATGAGTGAATTGTGGTGGTTGGGAATTTACCACTGTCACTTCATTCTCAGGTCATAAAAACTTTCAGATATGAAATCTTGAGTCAGCTCTACAATTTGACTCTATCTCCATGGCCATTTTTAATTAGAAATCTGCCTCTAGGATTTAAGATTGGGGCTGAGAATGTCAATATCTTTGTGGGTGTGTCCTTTACAGTGTAAACTGGGGAGCCAAAGTCTTCTTTAGTCCATATATTTTGGGGACTAAAAGGGTTGCTAGAAATTTGTTTTCAAAAAGAAGCATGGAAACAGACATCAGAGAGGGAACAGACTTTCCTCTCCCACAACTGAAGTATGGCTCAATTACTTTTTCTGAATTCTTTTATTTTTTGAGAAATTTTTGCTATAGGGTGCATGTGCTGCCAGACAGACGAGACAGAGAGACAGAAAGTGAGAACCCCCCCCCCCCCCCTCGCTGGGAGGGATGGCCATGCTACAATCCCTTCTCCTCCATTCGCCTCTTGAGGATTTGGGCACATGTTCACAAACTCCTGGTGTGAGTTTTAAACCCCCAGGTCTGGTACTCAAACTGTGGTCAAGTATATGGGAGTCCAGCAATGTAACCATTATGCCATCTACTGATCCCATTTTTTCTGAACTCTTACAGTGAGTTCTTTTTTGTTTCTTTTTTGAGTTAGCTTAAGCTAACTCAAACTGATTTTTCTACCTATAAGTATAATTGTCCAGCCTAATGCAGTTGAGCTTGAACCTGTCAAATTTGAGGTTTTGATAGGATTCCTAGATAGGAATAACTAACACCTACATAAAGTACTACCTTGAGCTCAGAAGCAAATCCTGTACTATTGGGTTGTTAGAAGAGCCATGACATATTTTTTTCTGTTTTTCTATGCAAAAATGTGTCATAACTTTTCCAACAACCCAATAGGTCAAGCTAACTCAAATTTCACTAACTTTGTTCACCTTATTTTGGTGAGGTGTTGTGTTAATCATTTTTATTTTTATTTTTATTTTTATTTTTTTAAATTTGACAAAGGGCACATAGACTCACTGGAGAGATACAGAGAGAAAGAGGGAAAGTAAACAGCATCTCCCTACTATTACCATGGGGAATGGTCATATCAAAATCTCTTCTCATTTTCTTTCTCCTTTTGAAATTTTTACACACACTGAAATGAGCCTCTTGTGTTTTTCAAGCTTGAAATTTAGGACTGGAATCTCACAGTTGCCCACATGGGATCCAGCTGCTTTAACCACCATGGCACTGGCTGGCCTAGTCATTTTTATATTTATCCATGTCATATTTTAGTAATTCTCTGAATTTCTCAGAAATGATGTGAGCCTGGTATGTGCTGACTGAGGCTAGGATCAGAGATGGGGCTTGAAATAAGCGTTAGGTCTAAAGATTCTGATTATAACTCATTGAAGCAATCAGACTAGAGAGTAATAGCACAGCATACTGAAAGCAAATGATTCTGAGCTCTGAATCAGACTGAAAAAAGAATGAAGGTGAAGTTTAAAGGGATACAGAGGAATTACAAAGAAGGGCAGACCCCCAAATTGGAACTGGATAGAAGGCAGATAAAAACAGATACAAAAAGAAAGAGCTCTGGATGATCACCTTGAACATCTTGGTGTGTCTATAATTTGGTTTTATGCTCTTGCTAGTGAATGGTAAATGGAAGAGCCCAAGATTATTACGTTGAACATCTTGCTGTGAGTAGTTTGCTTTCTGCTCTGGCTAGTGCATGGAGTGTGAGTCATATTTTTAGTGGGAGGAGGAAGTTGCTATTGTATTTTTTGTGTTTTATTTTAAATCAATTTTTTGTCTTTCAGGAAAGCTATAGGATTTTATATTTGTATCTTACTACTTAGAGATCTTTAAGTACTTCAAGAATTTGTCACGAATTTTCTTGAAAGTCATACATACAAAATTATATTGTGTAAAATCATAACATTTCCATTCCCTTTCTAAGTGATGTTGATCTAGACTTACAGAAAATAATACCCTTTTCCATGACTTATTCCTTATTTCCTTGGAAATGTCTTGCATAAGAAAGAGAGTCTAAAAAAAGATTAAACTCTTCTGATGTATTTGGACAACCATAAGAAGGCTAGGGTGGCTGGAGTTCAATAAGCCAAAAAGAGTCACTGAGCAAGATAAAGTGTGACCTTCCAAGCCAGAGTAAAGGGCATGTTGGGTCTGTTATTTATTTATTTATTTATTTATTTATTTATTTATTTATTTATTTATTCTTTTGCCATAGGGTGTGTACACTCACTGGAGAGATACAGAGAGAAGGAAAGTAAGAAATTGCCCTCTGGTGGGATGGCTACACTGTAGTCTTTTTCTCCTCCATTCTCCTCTCAGGATTTTGAGCACACACACAAATGTGCCAGATGTGATTTTCAAGTTGCTAGATCTGGGACTTGAACCATGCTTGGTCATGTGGGAGTTGAGCACTTTAACTAGCTTGTGGTCTTTTTATTTTGAAGAAGGTATGGGTGTAGAATAATTGAATTTTAGTACCTAGGTTATTTGTTTTGTATAGTGAATTGGGCCATATTCATCTTTATCTCTAAAATGTTTTTGTATGTAGCTTGAAGGAAGTTTGATACATAACATTTTTGTTTTCACCATGTTCTAACTCACCATATTGTCTTTTAAAAATATTTATTTTAGCTTCACAGAAAAATTGTGAAGGTAGTACAAAGAGTTTCTTTATACCTGCCTACCTAGTTTCCTATTATTAACACATGGCATTAGTAAAATATATTTGTCATAGTACATAAGCCTTCATATTGGTCATTAACTAAATAGTCATATTTTTATTAGAATTTCCTTAGTTTTGCCCAATATGCCTTTTCTGGAAACCACCATAATCAGGATACCCCATTACATTTAGTTGCCTTAGTCCCTTAAGCACGTTTTGACTGGACAGTTCTGATTCTCTTTGTATCCCAAAAATTGTTAAGGAGAATAAATATAATTTTTAACTGATGAGACCATTTGTATATTTTATAATTGCTATGAAGGTGTGTGTGTTTGTATTATATCTTAGGTAATTTATCTTTTGAAATTTTATTAGGATCCTATTATATAGTCAGTGTTGTAAAAGTATCCTAAATGTTAGTGAATGTGGTATTATTTATGAAGTATAGGCCTTTTGATACAAATAATATATTTAACTTTTTTATACATTTTAGTCATATTTATATTAATCAAATATTTTATCTGTCCTTATATATTTGACATAGGAGTACTGATATAGAAATACGAGCATGTTAAATACTTTCCAAACACTTGTAGTTTTATTTGTTCTTTATTTGCATCTTTTATAGTGTTTTCTTTATATATTCAGGGATCTTCAAAAGTTAGTGAAAAATGCCTATTATGAAAAAATATTCCTGGAGTTCAATGTTTTACACTAAAGAAAAATTACACTTTTTTCTTTTAGATTTTAGATTTTTGCCATAGGGTGTGTGTGCCCAAACACTTGTAGTTTTATTTGTTCTTTATTTGCATCTTTTATAGTGTTTTCTTTATATATTCAGGGATCTTCAAAAGTTAGTGAAAAATGCCTGTTATGAAAAAATATTCCTGGAGTTCAATGTTTTACACTAAAGAAAAATTACACTTTTTTCTTTTAGATTTTAGATTTTTGCCATAGGGTGTGTGTGCTCACTGAAGAAAGGCAGAGAGATTCAGAGAAAGGAAAAGAAATGTCCCTCTGCCCAGGGTAAGAAAGACCATGCTGCAGTTCCCTCTCCTCCATTCTCCTCTTGGTTTTTGGGCATGCACACACACATTCACACACACACACACCTGGCATGTTTTTTTGCTAGCTGCCAGATCCAGTTCTTGAACCACAGAGTTGGCCATGTGGGACCATTGCCTTAACCACCATGCTACCTGCTGGCTCATATTTGATTTAAAAATGTATTTATATTATTTATTTCTTCTATGAGTAAGAGAGGCCAGCATACAGACCGAGACAGCATCCCATCACAGTCTTAACTATGATCCACCCACAACTTCAGGCGGCCCCGAATCACAGGCATACACATCCCTGGCATACTAGGGGAGGTCTCCATACACAAACCCATAGCCTTCCTATGTGGGCCCTGTCTCGCAGAGTGTTCTGTTTTACTGCTGCACTATTGTCTAGCTCCCATAATTTGTACTTAGTTTTCTATGAACTTTTGAAGTCTCCTTGTATGTTCTATTTGTTTCATAAAAATTTATGATTGTTACTTTTTTGTTATATAATGTACTTTTTTCTACCTTCTGGGTCCGGTTTAAGATATTCTATCTTTTTGTCTACTCTATTTAATATTAATATTGCCATCTTTACTTTCTTGTTACTCTGTAAAGTGATTTCCACAGTGCTTTGCATGTACTTGATGCTCAAACATTTATAGAGTCAATAAATGAATACGTGTTTATATGAACAATGAAAAAAATAGAGGTAAATGTGGGAAGCACGTAGGCAGTTGTTCACAGTAGTGTGTCAGCTATGTCAGCATACATGACATAAATGGAAGTTTTCTTCATATCCCCTAAATCCTCACAAATGTTCATATAACTTATTCTACTCACTTTTAGAGTTGATTAAACTGTTGCTATCTATGTACCTAACCAAACACGTTCAATATCCAACAATATATGGAAGAAATAAAAGGACAGTAATGTTTAGTGATAGCTTTTCATTTGACATTTTCAATATGAATATTGTTAGTAGTTCATGAACTTGGCATTTTCATATTAATTCAGTTCCAGAAATAAAAATGCTTATTGTGCATATCACTGACATCGCTGTAGAAGTTTGTAACTGAAGAGTTTCTGTTTTTAAGTTTATAAAAAGACATGCCCATATGTAAGTACATAATATTCAATGTATAAACCTTATAAGTACATAAGATATATTAAGTGAAAAGAGAACAAAAGCAAAAAACGTTATTTCTAAGCATTACGTTTTTCCTTGGGATGATATTTTATTTTCTATGAAAACTATGTCTTGATCTGTTAGTGTTCTTATTTGAGAAATAACAGACAGGATGATTCATAAAGAAAAGTTTATTTGGCTTATGATTCTGGCAGCCTGCAAGTCCGCGAACACAGGACTGGCATGTGGCTGATGTCTAGTGCTGTGTCACGTGGCCTAGGAGAGCGTAAAGAGAACCAGCATGTGCAAAGGGAGAACTTGCAGGAATCCTTCCTGCTTTTATAACACCTATTCTCGCAGAAACTAATTAGAGAGAACTGAGATGGGCTTGAACTATTCATAATGGATCCACCCCTGTGTCCCCAAAACTTCCCACTAGGCCCCAACACTGCTGCTTTGGGTATCGAATTACACTATGAGGTTTTAGTGGAGACACAGCATTCAAGTCATAGCACTGTACTAAAGGATATTTTAGAAGGAATTGTAAGAATTGTCAAGAACACAAATACCGGCAATTCACAGATAGAATATAGAAAATCAAAGTGTTCTCTGGCATTAGATGAAGGTATAAGTATGCCTTGAATATTTCTTTTCCCTTTTTTGGAGAGATTTTTGCTATAAGGTGTGTGTGCTCACCAGAAAGACAAAGAAAGACAAAGGGAGGGGGGATGGCCACGCCACAATCCCTTCTCCATTCTTCTCTTGGGATCATGGTCACACACGCACATGCACCCGGAGTGAGTTTGAGCCACTGGGTCCGAGACTTGAACTGCCGTCGACTACATGGGAGTCCAGCGACATAGCCATTTCTCCAACTGCTTTCCCAACAAAATTGCTTTTACTCATGGAATGACAGAGTATCTTTGTATGTATGATATTCAGAAACAAGCTAATTGTGTCCCAATAAAAAGCAGAAGCAGATAGTCAAGCTTGGCAATTCATGTCAATTATTTGGTGACAAAATAAGTATTACAGAATCATCTCTTGGAGAGTGACCATAAGGAGACAGTAGTTGTATAGGCTGGTTATCGGAGTTCTAAAATAATTCAGGTGTACCAGAACTATATGAGGGAAAGAAAGAAAGGATCACAAAGAGCAGTAAGAACATTGCCAATATGCACAACCTATAACTTAAAAACAAGTGAAAAACTCTTATAAATAATTCCACTTCTCATAGCTATTATTTTTCTGCTATAATATTTAAAAACATTAGCAACCTTATAGCAGTGCTCATGACAATATTTATTTGACTTATAAACTATCTTACATTTTATTTTTTTCAGGTGAAATGAAAAGAACATTTCTGTCTTAAAAACATCAGAAATATTAAGTGGTAGACTACCTGAAGAACATCTAGAGAGTTTCATTTATGTGAACATAAATTGTACTGTTTTACAGTGCTTTTACTGTGATGAAGTTTAAGGTTCCATAGTAGGCAGAGAAAACCTGGATAAGCTATTAATAGTTTAGCATCTCCATTTCCTGTGGGGATGTGACTTCTACTTGTAGAGGAGAATATTATAGTCTTATTTAGTATAAAATTCATATATTGTAGAAGAGTATGTTAGAGGTCCCAGTTGGGTTTTTCCTGAATTTATTATCTTACAAAGTCAAATACAGATGCATCTTTCATAAAAGGAATAAGCTTATTCTAAAGTAATATCTGAGACTCTTCGATCAACTTATTACATTTTGATGACCATTTCAACCGTTGAACAGTAGAGGTAGAATAACTGGAAGAATACCAATGAGGTACAAAAGTTATTGATGAACATCAACAGAATTCAAAACCCAAAGGTGCTTATCAAACAAATATTATAGGCAAACTGGGTTATATAAAGAATAATTACTCCAGCATATGTTACGGTTGTTTACACTAAAGCAGGCCATTAAAACATTCTGCTTTGGGCCAGTTATGTTCAGCGACCTAACATTGTCAAATAGTTTTGTTGCTCAAGTACAAATTTCTCTAAATCAATGCCTCACAATAATGTCTTCTATATAAAGTATTGTTTTGACTAGAATGACGGGTATAGACAGAACATGATAGTATAACCAATGAAAGATATTTGCATCTCAGAGGTATCTACTAACTTCTTATTAGCCCCTGTTTATAGAGAGTTTATAACAAATAGCTTTTGTGTTGTGATTTCCCAGTCATAAAATAAGCTTCGAAGCAGGAGAAGCAAGTTAAATGTGTGTATATGTTGGAGGAGTAGAATTAATAGGGAGGAATTGGGTAGATTCATTAGGGCAGGAGCAGTGACAATTTCTGGAAATCTGACATTGAGAAAAAAGAATATTTAAGATACAATATTACAAAATGATGAGATCGTTAATGATAGGCTTTCCTAGTAATAATCTTAAATTAACAAATTCTAAATCATTCTTTCTAAATCTGAACAAAATACACTTCAGAAAGATTTCCATCTATGAGAACTTACAAAAAAATTTTACAAATTATTTGCATTCTGGAATGCTGTCTTTTTAAATGTGACTTTGCAGCTTATCCCATCAAAAATCTCTTTCTCCATTCCTTCGAATTAGGAATGGCCTTGTCAATTGATTTGACCAATAGACTATGGCAGAAGTAGCATTAACTCAGAAAACAGTAAGTGAACCAAGTTAAAAATACAGACAAGTACCTCAAAAGTTTGCCTACATTCTTTTTTTTTTTGGATAGGTTTTTTGCTATAGGGCGCGTGCGCTCGCCAGACAGACAGAGAGAGACATAGAGCCAGAAAGCGAGAAATCACCCCCCAGAGGAGATGGTCACGCCACAATCCCTTCTCCTCCATTCTCCTCTTGGGATCTTGGGCACGCTTGCACGCACATGCGCCCGGCGTGAGTTTTAAGCCATTGGGTCCGGGACGCGAACTGTGGTCGACTAGGTGGGAGTCCAGCGACATAGACATTACGCTAACTGCTGGTTCCCTACATTCTTGATTGTTAAATTCTAGTGAATCCCTGGAGACAAGTTATCTTTACTTTTGAAGTCAGCTTCATAAAATCATCTAAAAAGTTGTAATCTCTAATTTAATCAGATGGTGCTATTAGGAATGAAATTTTATGCCAAATGGACTATTACTCTGACCTAATTTTTATAGCTTAGTAATTTGTTATGTTTTTAGAATGTTGAAGCAGATATTTACTTTACTTTTAATAACTTAAGAACAAAAATCACAATGAACAACAAAGAATTTTACACTTCTTAGTTATTACACTTCTAATTAAATGAACACACAAAGCTTTCCTGTTTTAGTTTTATTCATCTCAATATAAAATGAATTCCTATAGCCTTTAAAGAAAGGACCAGATTTATATCAGTGAATAACTTAGTGGTTAGAGCTGCACAGGTAAAAGTGTGTAATGGCATTTTAAAAAATATTCCCAGGCAATTAGCTGAACACATGAAGAAAGAACTTAAAGAGTGGGTGGAAGAAGAGCTACATATTTTTGACAATAAAACAATAGGAGATGGTTTTCCATGTGGTACAAGAAACAAGAAGGTGAATGTCTGTATAAGATTACTGTCTCTCTTTCTTTCTTCTTAAATAGTAGGAGATGGTGTATAATCTATGTGAATCTGTTAGAGAGTAATGAAGTATCCTTTTGTTTGATTTGCAATTGTTGTTGTATGCTATTAGGTAAATTTTGATGCACTTTCAATAAAAAGGACTATTAGTGAATTAATGTTTATAAGTTTCTTTGAGCTCATCAGATGAAAGGTGTTATAAAAGTATAAAAAGAGGAGTATTGTGGTGGTTTCCCTGGCAACAATAACTTTCCCACCTGACAGGAATTCACTGACAAAGTAACTTGGGCAAGTCAAAGTTGCTATAATCTTTACTTTTTGTACTTTCTAATTTAAAATGTTTCAAGTTGATACTTTAATAGTATACATATATTTTATTTTCATTAGCTACTTGTTCATGTAGCTGGATTCCCCACTCTTTTTCCTGATATATTTCATGATATTCTGATTACATTAGTTAAAGATGATTTATCTTTAGGACATTATCACTTTCAAAATATTATTTTTCACATACCTCTGTCCTTGGAGCCAAAATACCTGGGGTTAAATCTTGCCTCTGCTGTAGTGTAATAACAAGTTATTTATTTCTCTCAATCTGTTTTGTCATCTATAAAACAGAAATGCAGAACCTGTGTCAAAATGCCATTCTGGTCTGCATGTAATCATGTATGTGAAGGAATTAGAACAATGTCCAATTCATAAGTTCTCAATAAATACGAGATGCTAAATAATGCATTATTTTCCATTCTTGTAGTAAGTGCATCAGTGGTAGCAGTATCTGATATAAATTACTGTTACTATAGAAATGTGAATGTCTTCATTATTCACATCCATGGTTTTTGAGCACTTGAAAGGTGGCTCATGTGATTAATAACTGAATCTTTATCATTTTTTATACTTTGTTGCAGGACATTTGCACTCATCAGAGAGAGAGAAAATGAGAAAGCAAGCCATTAAGTCTTAGACTCAAAACGCAGTCAGCCAGGTGGGAGTCCAGCAACTTTAACTGCCACGCCACCTGCTGGCCCCTGAATTTTACATTTTTTTTTAACATTAATGAATTTAAGTTTGAATAGCTGTTATAGACTAACAATACTGACCAATGCAGATATTGCTACAACCTCTTTTTCTTTTTCTCTAAGAAACTATTTTATTAGCATTCCATTTGGAACTTGGGGTCTTGAGCTCTAGTGTTTCCTCCTCCCAGTTGATCTTGAACACTAATAGTAACTAAAAAATCTTTAAATCTGTTTTCTCCTTTAATTCGAACCTTTCTTTCTACTTTGGTTCTATTTCTACACAGTATCTCCTCCCTGCCAACTTCCGTAGTGCCTCTGTTCTGTGCATTCCTTTGCTCATTTTTCTCTTATCAAATAATTCGCTGCACTCTTAGCTAACCTTTCTCCTTTTAGCTCTCACACATGGGGAAAGAGGGGTCTTTTTTCTTTTGACAAACAAAACTTTCTCTCTATTCTCTTGACCTAATTTCCTCCCAGCTCCTTTCAAACCTTGCTCTTTTGCCATTCCCTCTTTCTCAATCTTTTCCTCATCACCGATTTCTTGTGTTCAGATTCAGATCTGAGCATTGCTTACATTTTCTTTCATTATCAGAGTCTCACATGAGTCAACTATGCTTATGCCAGAACAGCCTCACCTTTTCTATTTTCCTGAATATCTTGCAATCTGGTTCATCATATATGCATCTTTATTATAGATTACCTATTACTTCATGACTTCTTTTTCTTAGTTATCATTTAGCTTTTAAGATATCTGACATAATTTCTCTCTTTTTGTACCTTTCCACTCTATAACCCAGAAATGCTTAAAGTATGTCAGAGAATCTGGTAGGTTCCTAAAACCCTTTCAAGGTGAATTCAAGGTCATAATTATGTTCATATTATATTAACATCTTATTTTTCTTTCTCAGGCTCCTTATTCTCATTTTCTCATGAATATTAAATAGTGTTGTTCAGAGGCTAAATTATATTTGATGATGTCATCACTTTGATGGCTCATGGGATGTATTCTTGTCTATTCTTGTGATTTTAAAATTATTCAGTTAATAAAATATAGTAGTTATCCATGAAAACAGACATTTGGGTTGGTGATGGAGTGGGGATTTTTAATATTTTTTAAAATGTAAAGGTGGTCTGAGAGCAAATGTTTGAGAATTGCTATTGTAATTTAAGGAATATTATTTAGCCCTAAGAAGAAATGAGCAATTATTAAGCCAAGAAAAGACATGAAAGACCATTAAATATTTTATCTAAGTGAAAAATTTCCTAACTTCTTTGCATTCTGGCCAATATTTTTCTTTTTGATTTTTTTGGTGCTTACTTTTCTGAAATTTAAACACAGAGCCTTCATTATGAACTACTGTGTTTGTAATTACCATGTTAATTGATTTTTTTAAATGTTGAACTAACCCAGCATACCTGTAATAAATTTACCATTTGAGTATGGTATGTAATTGTTTTTACACATTGTTGTATTTGATTTTCTATTATTTTCTTGAGAATTTTTGTATTTATAATCATGGGAAATATTTGTACTTTTTTTTCTTTTTGTAATGTTGTTTGTTTTAATATTAGAGTAGTGCTAGCCTCATAGAATAAATCAGGAGGTATTTCATTTACTTTTATCTCTCAGAGAATTGGTACAATTTCTTCCTTAAATGTTTGGCAGAATTCATCAGTGAACCAACATGGGCCTGGTGCTTTCTGTTTTATAAAGTTATAGATTATTGATTCAGTTTTTTTCTGTATTAGACATAGGCCCATTCAGATTATGTATTTATTCTCGTGTAAGTTTTGGCAGCTTGTGTCTTTCAAGCTTTGGGCCATATCAGCTTCATAGACAGAGTCATTCATAATATTCTTTTTATTATCATTTTAACATCCATGGACTCTGTAGTGGTAGTCCCTTTTTCATTCTGTTACCAGCAATTTGTCTTTTCTCTTGTTTTCTTATTTATCCCAAACAGAGGCTTATTGATTTTATTGATCTTTAAAAAGAACTAGCTTTTTGTTTTATTGATTTCCTACTTTAATTCCATTGATTTCTTCTCTAATTTTTATCTATTTTCTTCTGCTTATTTAGAACTTAATTTTTTCCTAGTATCTCAAACAAAAAATTAGGCTATTGAATTTATATTTTTTCTTTCCTAACATGTGTGTTCAATGCTATACATTTTCTTCTAAGTACTAATTTTGCTTTCTCCCGCACATTTTGATAGATGGTGTTTATATTTTTTATTTAGTTACAAATAATTTACATTTATTTTTGACCCAAGAGTTACTTAATCTTCTCATATTTGGGGATTTTCTAGCTATATTCTGTTACTGATTTCTAGCTTAATACTTTTGGGTCTCAGAGTAGACATTGCATGGTTTTTGTTTCTTTAAATTTGTTAAATACAGGTGGACCTGTAAGGTGGTTCATTTGAACTTGAGAAAAAGGTGTTTTGTGATGTTATTCAGCAAAGCAGTCAGTAGATGTCAGTTTTATCAGGTATATCTTGTTGATTGATGATGGTATTGAGTTCTAATCTGTCTTTACTAATTTTCTTCCTGCTGGATCTGTCCAGATAGATAGATAGATCAGGTAGATGAGTGTTGAAATCTTCATCTCTGATAGTGGATTCATTAATTTCTCATTGCAGATTTATCCCTTTCTGTCTCATATAGTTTGATGTTCTATTTTTTTATGTCTTGGAAAATTTACCCTTTTACCATACTATAAAGCCCCCCCTCCTTTTTTTTTTAGGTTTTTACAATAGGGTACATGCACTTTCTGGAGAGAGAGAAAGAGAGACTGAGAGGGAAAGTGAGATATCACCCCCTGGGGGAATGGCCACACCACCTTCCCTGCTCCTCTGTCCTCCTCCTGGGATTTTGGGCATGGGCTCATACATGCCTGGCATGATCTTCAAGCCTCTGTATTCAGGACTCAAACTGTGATTGGCTGTAAGGGAGTCCTGTGCCTTAGCTGCTACTACACCTGCTGGCCCCTGTAATGCCTTTCTATATCCCTGCTAACTTGTTTTGATGCCTCCTCTGTCTGAAATTAACATGGTCACTTCTGATTTCTTGTGTCATTCTGGTATATTTCTTCATCTAATTTTTTTTAAATCTATGTGCATCTTTATATTTAAAGTGTATTTTTTTATAGACAACAGAGTTTTTAGTCTTGCTCTTTGATCCACTTTAACCATCTTTGTTTTTTAGTACATGTGGAAACTTGGCATTCAATGTGATTATTGACATACTTGAAACAAGTATGTAAATATCTACTATATTTGCTATAGTTTTGTTTGTCACTTTTGCACTTTCCATTTTTTCTATTTTTTATGGCTTTTGTAGTTTTGGTGAGTATTTTATGTAATTCCATTTTATATTCTTTCTTTATATATCAGTTATACTTCTTTTCCTTTACATTTTTAGTTTGCCATATACATTTAAAATTAACCCAAGTCCACTTTCAAATAACATTGTAGTACTTTATAGGCAGTGTGCATACTTTATCATTAAAAAATAACCATAAGTCCTTCTGCCCATTCCTTGTGTTACTATTTTCATTTCTTTTATTACTATTTAGGCATACACAAATATATATACATATATATATATGTGTGTGTGTGTATGTATATTTGTATATTATATATGTATATATATGTATATTTGATCTACATAAAGAAAGGAGAAGCAACAGATAAGTGTGGTAAAATAAAAACTTGCATTTTTCTTATGCTTAACTGATCTAGCTATAAGTTTGCTTAAAATAATTAATCAGTTAAGCATAAGAAAAATGAAAGTTTTTATTTTTACCACACTTATTTGTTGCTTCTCCTTTCTTTATGTAGATCAAAATTTCTGACCAATATTATTGTCTCTTTCTCTAAAAAACTTTTTTTTTTAAATAATTCTTACGTGTGTCCTAGCAATAGATTCACTTTTCATTGAGAAAGCCTTTATTTCCTCCTTTACTTTTGAAGAATAATTTTACAGGTGAAGAATTCTGGGTTGGTGGTTTTTTTTTTTTTTTTTTTTTTTTTTTTTTTTTTTTTTTTTTAATACATTAAATATTTAACTCTACTCTCTTCCTGGTTGTTTGTTTTTGAGGGGAAGGTGAATGTAAAGCTCTTCTTTCTCTATAGATAAGGTTATTTTTTTTCCTTCTTGCTTCTTTCAGAATTCTTTTAAAAAATTTTATTTTCTATAGTTTGAGAATGATAAACCTACATGTAGTTTTTTGAGCATTTATCCTTCTTTGTATTTTCTCCAGTTCCTAGATCTGTGAGTTGGTGTCTGATAGCATTTTGGAAAAATTCTGTCATTATCATTTCAAATATTTCTTCTTTTTCTTTCTCTCTTTATTCTCCTTTTGAGTTCCCATTACATGTATATTGCACCATTTCTAGTTGTCCCACGGTCTTAGATATTCTGTGGTTTTTTTTTTTTTTTCTTTTTCAGTCTTTGTTCTCTCTCCTTTCTTGTTATGGAGGTTTCAAATGAGATAGCCCCAAACTCAGAGATATTGTCCTCAACTATGTTCACTCTACACATTAGCCCATCAAAGATATTCATGATTTCTATTACAATCATCTCTACCATTTCATTTTCATTCTTCCTTGGGATTTCCATATCTTTGTTTGTACTATTTACCTGTTCTTGCATACTGTCTACTTTATCCATTAGAGTTCTTGGCATAGTAATCATAGCTGTTTTCAGTACCAAGTCTGATAATTCTAACATGCCTTTCACCTTTCATTCTTATGCGTACGTTGGTGAAGACCTCACAGGTTGGTGCTCTCCCCAGTGTTCAAGTTGTATTTTACTTGAGTATTTCAAAATGCTCAAGTATTTATTTTGTAAAAGTCTTGACAATATTGTCATATAATCACAACTTCTTTTTAAATATTTTGCTTTATTGCTTATTTTTTTTTATGAGAGAGAAAGAGATAAACCCCAGCAGGTTCCTGATGCCACATTCTATCCTCCAACCCCCAGCAGTCAGTCACTTCTAGTTACAGGTAAGTGCACACCTAGAATACTCAGGGAGGTCTCTGCACTTGAACTGGGAACTTACTTTCACATGTAGAATGCTTTGCATAGTTTCAAGTTTTACCTTTGTGCCACCATCTGGTTCCCTCTTTTCAGTCTTAACACTGATGATACTATCTATTTATTATTTTTTTAGACAGATTTTTGTTATAGGACATGTGCACACCAGAGAGACAGAAAGCAAGAAATCACTCCCTAAGGGAGACAGCCAAGTTGCAGTCTCTTCTTCTCTAGACTCCTCTTTGGATATTAGGCACACACGTCCACACACCCAGCGTGAGTTTTAAGCCACTGGGTCTGCAACTCAAACTGTGGTTGACTATGTGGGAGTCCAGTGATGTAACCATTATACCATCTTCTGTTTTTTTTTTAATTTTGCCACAGGGACGGACGTGCACTTGCTGGAGAGACAGAGAGAGGGGGGAATAGAAAACATCCTACTGGGACCAGCAGTTAGCATAATGGCTATGTCGCTGGACTCCCACGTAGTTGACCGTGGTTCGAGTCCCGGACCCGGTGGCTTAAACTCACGCCGGGCACATGTGTGTGCGTGCCCAAGATCCCAAGAGGAGAATGGAGGAGAAGGGATTGCGGCGTGGCCATCCCCCCTGGGGGGTGATTTCTATCTCTCTGTCTCTGTCTGTCTGGCGAGCGCACGTGCCCTATAGCAAAAACCTCTCCAAAAAAAAAAAAGAAAACATCCTACTTGGGGAATGGTCACACTGCAACCATTATCCACTGTTTGTCCCTGCTTTCAGAATTTGGGGCATACACACACATGTCCAGTGTGTTTCTCAAGTCTCTAGATCTGGGACTTCAACTCTGCAGTCAGATATGTGGGACCCAGGTGCCTTAACAATTAGCCCACTATTGTATTTTATTCTTAAGTTTTCCCATTTGTTGACCTTAATGATTGTATATTACATGTTGCTATAATACATTCCATTGTTTGAGTAAAAAAAGAGAGAGAGAGATTGGCACAACAGATGGCTGTATGTTCTAAGCAGGATATTTCATAGTGATTTTAATGTATTGAGTCTTATCTATCTATCTATCTATCTGTCTGTCTATTTATTGGAGAGATTTTTGCTATAGGCCGTGTGTGTTGCCAGGAAGACAAAGAGAGGCAGAGATACAGAAAGTGAGAAATCATCCCCCTAAGGGGGATGGCCACGCCACAATCACTTCTCCTCCATTCTTCTCTCAGGATCTTGAGCACGCATGCACACATGCCCGGCGTGAGTTTAAGCCACCAGGTCTGGGACTTGAACTGTGGTCGACTACATGGGAGTCCAGTGACATAGCCATTTATAAATAAGAATTATAAAAGATTTTACATATAATATAGAATAAAATAAACTACCAGAAAATAATTATGATGCAAGAATTGTTGTCAACAATAATTAAATGAACAACTTAAACAATAGCTAACTAATAAAGAATGACCATTTCTCTTAATAAAAAAAAGGAAAATAAAGAAGTAAATGTTCATATTCAAAATGCCAGACCTAAATTTGAACAACCCACATTACATCATTTTTTTAATTAGCTGTGAGTCATGTAAGAAAAGTTAAGTAATTTATCAAAGTGTTTCATTTTATTAGTCAACATAGCTGTGCTGTTTTTGCATTAGTAAATGCATAGGATAGATTCTCCAAACAATAACTATAGTATAGATCTGTGAAATAAGATTGGAAGTGAAGATTCTGTCTTGTAAAATAAGCGTATATCTAAAATAAGCTTATTTGAACTTATGTTCTTTATTACACTGAAGTTAAATCGACCTCAGGAGAACATCCATCGCCTGACCCAGTGCACATAGATGGAATTGGTTGTTTAAAACCCTGTGCTCACACTGCTCAATTTGTGGTGGTTAAGGCACCTAGAGCCCCTGTGGCCAACTGCACATTTCAAATCCCAGACCTGGCTGCTTGAAAAACACGTGTGCATGCGCACGCATGTACACATGTGCTTGAATGTGTGTTTGTGTCCCAAATCCCAAGAGACGGAGGAGAAGGGACTGCAGTGTGCCCAACCCCAGTAGGGCTACTTTCTCAATTTTCTCTTCTTTGTGTCTCTCTTGTGAGCATAGGCACCATATAGCAAAATTTTAAAAAATTTTCTTTTGTCACGAAACATCAATAGGTCAAAGATGCTCCTTCTTGGTAAGTATATTATATTGTGATAGATCTGAAAGAATTGGTGCCAGATTAGTACTATAAACTCCTCAAAGAAGGATCTGGGGATAGAGTTATTTGAAAAATGGTAAAAATAACATGATTGTCCAAAGTCATACTGGTTGTCAGACTCTGGACATAGTTGTGGCTATGTATTCAATTGATTGGGAAATCCTGCCATGTCCAATATCCTGTTGTTCTTACGTATTGTAGTTTAAAAGACTTTCTCTGAGTTTGGATTTTGGTTACTCTAGACTGTCTGTAATCATATTTCACCTGGCTTGAAAAAGAGATGACAAAGTATCTCCAACATCACAAAAGTGGCTGCATAGTTTTTCTTCCACTTTGGACACTTGATTCTTGAAGTCATGTTTACATACCTGAGCACTCTCACTTTGCTGAAAGTGAAACCTCTTTGTCAATGAAAATAAGAGAATAAAATGAAAAACTATAGAACAGGGATTTGTTCTGAGGTTCATAAATGCTAATCTAAAATATCTTGGTATTTTTGTAAAAACAATCATTGGTATACATCAAAGGAAAACGACCTTATCTTCTTACAGAAGTAAGAAGGAAAAAAGGGAAGTTTTCAGATAGAGAAAACTGAGTAGGAGAATAAAAGAAATATACAAAACTCTTTTAAATCTGGTGGGTTGCATTGGGAGCTGGGTCCCACATGATGGACTATGGTTTGAATCCTGGCCCTCAACAGCCTAAAAAAAAAAAAATCTAGGTGGATGTGTATGCATGCCTGAAATTCTTATGGGAAGAATTGAAAGAAAAGTTTGTGGTGTAGCTATGACCCATTGAGGGGGTTCTTCCTCTCTGATGAGTACATGCACCCTCTGGCAATTAACTAAAAATTCTGATGCATTTTGTAAGGGTTAAGTATTTTATCCCAATGAAGAACTTTAAAGAAAATCAGATCTATATGTTATTGTGTATAATCTGAGTCTTCAACCTGCTTTTCTAATTCTAGTAATGTATTCTTAAAATTTTCTTTGCTGTTTTCCTCTAATTTAGTCTTATCATACTTTCAGTCAGAAACAGCAATAAAAGCTAAAGTGGTTTTTGAAAGAATATTCTTGTATTGACTTACTGGTGTATTTTTGATCTCCCACTGAGCACATGCCTCTGTAGAACAAATTAGTCAACTCTACCCTGTATTTTAACCCAGAAGCTTGTTTTCAACTTCTTACTTAGGGTTACAGAAGTTATTTATTTACTTTTTTTACCTTTGGATCAGAATTCAAAATTTCATTCTATTGCTTGAAATGCTCTCCCATCCAATTTTTAATATTTTACTGTTAGTAATGATGTCAAGAGTACTCTATGATTTTCTTTTTTCCAAAATCTTTTAGAAATACTAAATATTATTAATGTTATTTTGTACATTTGTTTTTCAGTCTGCTCATAAAGATAGCATGTACTTGCACGTTTACAGTTTAATTAACCTTAATGGTTCTAATTCTAATAACCAACATCATTATTTTAACAAATAGTTCTAATTAGCATGAATATGTTTACTGCATGAAAAGTTATACAGTGGTCTAGGACAAATGAGATGCATCGACTTACATGAGTCTTTTTCTAACAATGTCATCAAAATAGTTTATCTTCAGTAATATTTATTGAAACTAGAGAACATTTTAACATACTCAAAAGTGCTTAGCTATTAGAATATATAAATTATTCTTTTTGTTACTTTTTGAGAAATTCAGAAAGGGATTAAGTTGTGATTTTTGCAAGCATAGCACTTTCTCCACCTGCTGCATAGATTACTATTTTTACATGGCAAATTGCTATTATTATTGATATTATCCAATGCTTATTTTTGCTTACATGGTATCACATTTTTACTTATGATCGATCCTTGTCCTTGGGGCATATTATTTACTCAAAAGCATAGTATTTCTTCCCTGTTCTTAAGCACAGGTGACAGGGAGAGTGTCTCTTATGTCTCTGAATCTCCAACAGATAGCAAACTTGGTTTATAGCAGGTGTTCAGCAACTTCAATGACAGAAGAGGAAAAAACTTTTTATGCAATTTGAAATTTGATTTTAAAGTTTTAGGGTTTTTTTTAACCTATTTTATATGAATATGGTAATACATTTTCACACAGTTCCATAGGTAGCTCATACTTTGGTTCTGAATGAAGTTCAGGAGGGCAGAATTGTACAAACGACTGTCCTATCATTATAAAATTCTCTGATGACAACCTGTTCACCATTTTTCTTACCAATATCATTAGCCTGTTTATTTATTTTTAGTATTTTTTATTCAATCAATATTATATACATTATTTAGCTTGTAAAGAACATTTACCCAACATGAACTACACCTCAGTCCAGTCCAGTTGAGAATCCTATACATGTTATCATCAACAGATAATAAACCATTTCTGTGTCCCATAAATGTCTTCCCTCTCCATTTTTTCTCCCTAATTTTTTCCCTACACTCTTCCTCTCTCCCAACCTCCTTCTACACTGTTTCCAGTGTCCTTAACTATTTTCAATGCTTTTATGTCCTCTAATCTTTCAGTCTCCACCATAGAGTGTGGAGTCTATATATGTTAAGTGGAGACATAAAATGTCTCTCTTTTATAGACTGACTTGCTTCACTAAGCAATAAACTTCCGTATTTTTCCACTCTCTTTCAAATGCTGGGATCTTGTTTTTTTCTATGGCTGAGTAGTATTTTATGGAGTATATGTGCCATACTTTCTCAATCCATTCATCTGTTCATGGGCATTTAGATTGGTTCCCTGTCTTAGCATTCATGAATAATGCCACAATAAACATAGATGCTCAAGCACTTTTCTGACTGAGCATTTGGGTAGATAGCCAGGAGTAGAATTGCTGGATCATGTGGTAGTTCTATTCTAAGTCTCTGAGGAAGCTCCATATTGTTTTCCATAGTGGCCGAACCAATTTACATTCCCACCAACAGTGTAGGAGAGTTCCCTTTTCACCACATCCTCGCCAGCTCTTAAATAATTTTTCATCTTCTTTTTTTTAATCTTCGTCATTCTAACAGGTGTTAGCTGGTATCTCATTGTGGTTTTCATCTGCATCTCCCTTATGATGATGGATGTTGAGTATTTTTTCATATGCTTTTTTGAGTGTTCATTTATCTTCCTTAGAGAGTTTTTGGTTCAACTAATTTTCTCATCTTTTAATTGGGTTAATCTTTTTTTTTGTTTGTTTTTTTTTTTTTTTTTTTTTTTTTTTCAGGTAAACTGCTTGAGTTTTCTGTGTATCTGGTTATCCGTTCCTTATCTAAGGCATAGTGTACAAAAATATTTTCCCATTACAAGGGTTATCAATTCACACTAATTACTGTGTCTTTTGCTGTGCAGAAAATTCTTGATCTGATATAATCCCACTTTTCTATTATTGCCTGTGTTTTAGGGAGTCTTTTTAAAGAAGTCTTTGACTACCACCAATTTCTCTAAGAGTTTCCCCAGTGTTTTCTACCAGTAGTTTTATAGTTTGAGGTCTTAAATTTAGCTCTTTGATCCATTTTGAGTAGATTTTTGTTAATGGTGAAAAATGGGATTCCAGTTTTATCTTTCTGCAGGGGATACTCAATTTTTCCAGTACCATTTGCTAAAGAGGTTTTCCTTTTTCTACTGGATTTACTGGTATCAGTTGGCTGTATGTTTTGGGGTTTATTTTTGAAATCTCTATTCTTTTCCTTTGGTCCGCCTGTCTGGTTTTGTGTCAATACCATGATGCTTTGATTATCATAGCTTTATAATATATTTTGGGGTCAATGAGTGAAATGCCACCCACTCCACCCTACTTGTGCAGGATTGCTTTGGCAGTACAGGGTCTTATATGATTCCAGAAAAATTCTATGATTGTCTTTTCTAGATCTATAAATAATGTCTCTGGTAATTTGATTGGAATTGCATTAAATATGTAGAATAAATTGGGTAGAATTGCCATTTTTATTATATAATTTTTTCCAATCCAAGAACATGGGGTGTCCTTCCATTTTTTGTGTCATTTTCAATTTCTTTTTTAAGATTTTCATAGTTTTCTTTGTTAGAGGTCTTTGACTTCCTTGGTTACGTTTATCCTAGGTAGCTTATACATTTCGTGGCTGTGGTAAAAGTAATTTTGATTATTCAGTTCTACCTCAGTCATCTTGTTGTTCGTATACAGAAATACTAAAGATTTTTGGATGTTGGTTTTGTATCCTGCCACTCTATTGTTTTCATTTATTACTTTCGGAAGTTTTTTCATGGACACCTTTGGGTATTATATTCATACCATAATGTCATGTGCAAATGAAGATATTTTCAACTCTTCTTTCCCTATTTAAATACCTTTTATATTATTCTCTTTTCTGATTGTATTGACTAGGACCTCCAGCATTACATTGAAAAGGAGTGAAGAATGTGGGCAACCTTGTCTAGTACCAATTTTTAGTGGAAAAACTTTCAGCTTTTCCCAATTCAGTATGATGTTAGCTATAGGTTTCTCATATATGGCTTTTATTGTGTTGAGAAACGACCATTCTATGCTGCTTTTGCTAAGAGTCTTAATAATGAAGGGATATTGTATTTTGTTGAATGCTTTTTCTGCATGGATTGAAATTATCTTATGGTTTTTATCTTACTTTCTGTTAACATGGTGTATTACCTTTATGGATTTGCGTATGTTGAAATAGTCTTGTGTCCTTGGAACAAAGCCTACCTGGTTGTGATGAATAATCTTTTTTATATATTGTTGGATGTATTTTGCAAGTATCTTGTTGAGAATTTTTTGCATCTGTATTCATCAGAGATATTGGTCTGTAGTTTTCCTTTTTTGTCATGTCTTTATTGATTTTGGAAATGAGGATGATGGGGGCTTCATGAAATGAATTTGGGAGGATTCCTTCCTTTTTGATTTTTAGAAATAGTTTGGGTAGAATGGGGGTTCACTCTTCTTTAAAAGTTTTGTAGAATTCAGAAGTGAAGCCATCAAGACCTGGGCTTTTCTTTTTTGGGAGTTTACTTATTGCTGATTCAGTCTCATTACTTCTTATGTGTCTCTTCAGGCTTTCTATGTCCTCTTGATTCAATATTGGTACATTATATGTGTACATGAATTTGTCCATCTTGTTCAGGTTCTCTCATTTGTTGGCATATAGTTGCTCATAGTATTCTCTAATGGTGTTTTATATTTCTATTGTGTCTGTTGTAATAGTGCCTGTTTCATTGCAAATTTGATTTATCTGGTTCCTTTCTCTCTTTTTCTTAATCAGTCTAGTTAATGGTGTGTCAATCTTGTTAATATTTTCAAAGAACCAGCCTTTGATTTCATTTATTTTCTGTATAGTTTATTTATTTCCTATTTCATTTATCTCTACTTGAATCTTTATTATTTCTTTTCTCCTATCACTTTTTGTTGTTTTTCCAATTCCCTGACACATAGTATTAGGTTGTCTATTTATTACCATTTCACATTTTTCTTATGCACACTAATTATTTGAATTTCCCTCTTAAGACTGCTTTTGTGGTGTCCCGTGGAAACTCATGTGCTCATTATCATTTGTTTCCAAAAATCTTTTGATTTCAGTCTTAATTTATTCAGTAGTTGAGAAGTCGTTCTGGAGTAGATTGTTTAGTTTCCACGTGTTTGTGCATTTTTGAGGATTTTTTCCTGAAATTAAAATCGAGATTAATTCCATATCATAGTCAGAAAAGATGCTGGATATAGTTTCTATGCTTTTGAATCTATAAAGGCTTGATTTGTGTCATATCATATGGTCAAGTCTTTGAAAAGGTTCCATGTGGGAATGAGAATAATGTATATTTTGTGCCTTTAGGGTGAAAGTTCTTTAGATGTCTGTCAAATCCATTTGATTTATGGTATCATTTTGTCGAGTATCTCTCTTTTTTTTTTTTTTGTCTAGTAGGTCTGTCTAAATGAGATAATGGGGTGTTGAGATCCTCAATGATTATAGTGTTGAAGTCTATCCCTCCTTTTAGCTCTAGCAGTCTTTTCGTCATGTATTTGAGTGCTCCTGAGTTGGGTGCATAGATATTTATAAGCGTTATGTCTTCTTTATGAATTAGCCCTTTTACCACTATATAATGTCCTTCTTTGTCTCTTCTTACAGTGTTTGTCTTAAAGCCTTTCATGCCTCCAGCCCTTTTTTAATTTCCATTTGCATGGAATACCTTCTTCCAGCCCTTTACTTTTAATCTATGTATGTATTTATCCATGAAGTGCATTTCTTGTAGGCAACAGATAGTGTTTATTTTTTATCCACTCATCCTGTCTGTCTCTTGATTGGAGAATTTAATCCAGTAACATTCAATGTTACCAGTATTTCCAGACTTGTTTCTATCATTAAGTTAGTCTTTTGTTGTTGTTGCGTTATTTCTGTCTGTCTGACTTTAGTTTTCCTGGTATAGCACTACCTTTAGAACTTCTTGAAGAGCTGGTCTAGAGTTGGTAAATTCTTTCAGGTTTTATTTAATCTGAGAATGTTTTTATCTTTTCTTCCAATATGAAGGATGATATTGCTGGGTATAATAATCTTGTTTGAAATTGTTTTTCATTTACACTTTTACTGTATTTCCCCATTCCTTCTTTGCTTGCATTGTTTTTGATGAAAGGTCTGATGTTAACCTGATGGGATAACCTTTGTTAAGTAGCTTGACATTTCTCTTTGCCAATTTTTGCAACTCATCTTTGTGGTTTTGATTGATCTGGCTATAATGTGCTTTGGAGAAGATCTTCTTTGGTTGATTCCATTTGAGGTCCTTTGGTTTCTTGTGTCTGGATATTCAAATGCCTCTGTAGGTTTGGAATGCCTCTCTAGGTTTTATTCCAGAATTTTATGAAATAGATAATCAGTGCCATTATTATTATTATTATTATTATTATTATTTTTACCTTCTGGAATGCCAATTATTCAGATCTTTGGAAGCTTAATGGTATCTAGTATTTCTCATATATTGTCCTCATTCTTCTTGATTGTTTTCTCAATTCTTTTTGATAATTTTTTATATATCAGATGTTTTGTCTTCTACACCCAAGATTTGATCTTCTGCATGATCTAATCTGCTTTTAATCCTTTTGAGGGAGATTTTGATTTTCTGTATTACAGTCTTCATCTCTAGCAATTCTTTTTGATTGTTTTCTTTAATTATTTAACTTTATTTATTTATTTATTTATTTATATTTTGCCAGTGAGTGATCAAGAGAGAGAGAGAAAGAGAGAGAGAGAAAGTGACAAAGCAGGCCACCAGGTCCACTTGTGGCCGAGCTGCTGAGCTTCACTGAGGAAAAGAGAAGGGGTCACGTGGTGCACACAGGAAACACTGAAGTCTGAAAATTCAGAAAGCCTGTGGAAGGGGATGAGCCACAGTCTCTCTGCAGCTCAGTGTTTCTGTCCCTCACTGGAGCAGATGTCTCGATGGTGTGGGGAGTAAGGAAAGGAATGTTTCTCCAAGTGCAGTCAGGCCCTTCACTGGGGCAGATGTCCTGATGGTGTGGGGAGTGGGAAAAGGAATGCTTCTCTAAGTACAAATTAAAACACTTGAGAGTTCAACAGAATGTAATGGAGGAGATGAGCCACCTCTGCAGCACAACCTTCCAGCCACAAAAGGCTTACCACGCAGCAAGTCCTGTTGCTAGGGCAGATGTCCCAATGGCATGGGGATCAGGGAAATGCTTGTTAGCCTTTTCATTAATTAATTTCTATTTTTATATTTTCTGATAGGGCTTTACTGCCAATAAATGTAAAGATTTTAATGTTTTCCGTTTAAATGTAAGAACAAATTTATAAATGTACAAAGTCACTAAAAGCAAAACTGTCCTATCATTGAAATAAATAAGTTTAAGCTCTACCCATAATGTCAGTATAGTGTTCTTGTGGCTTCATTTGTTTTCAAGGAGCACTTACATCTCAGTTACTATTAATCTATCTCTTTGGTGGTTTGTTAGAAATGTGGGGGACCCTGAAGAATCATTTGCTCTACCTTCTTAGATCCAAGTGCTGTTAATTGGGTGGTGGGTCAGTCAAACTATAGTAAAGCTTGCACAGACTCCCTTCTGTAGCAATAATGTTTACAGCATTTAGTTGTATGGTTCAAGGAAAATGAATTTAAGCTATTAATTAGTAATTGAAAAACCTTTTCTTAGCAGTTCAGAAGAATTTCTTCTTGCATCAGTACTCTAAAATGATGTCTGGATAATTTGAGAACCGAACTCATGGGATAAATCTTGTATATGTTTTGATGGTTTTTAGGTGTCTATGCTTATATGTGCTTCATAGCTTTTCATCCATGTAGTCATCGCTACAATATGGCTTTAATATTAACTAACAGAACTGGAAATCCTGATTTATTAAGCTATAGGTTAGATTAATATTTTTCAAACAATATTCTATGCTTGATAAGATTCAAAATCTATGTCATCATTAATGTGATTTGAAATTTCAAAACAAAATTAATACTGTGCCATATGAAGTGGGACAGAGCACTTAATTCTTTCCATATCTCACATCTTTTGAAAAATCACTAAATTAAATTTTGCACTGGGAGTACCTAAGGGTAATATATCTGTTCTGGTTTAAATCTATTGTTCTTCATAAAATTTCATTTTTAAATTCCCACACCTGTTCACTTATATGTTTGTTAGTTTAGAGACAGACATTCATTTAACAAATATTTACTGAGTGCCTACTATGTTTAAGCTATTAGTTTAGGTTCATGGGACTTATATCTGAATCAAACAGGCAAATATCCCTGCTCTTTTGGAGTTTACACCACATTACTTAGAGTTAGGATGCTAGTTGCAGTGAGTGCTGTGTATTTCTGTTGGCAATTTCCCTGCATTTAGCTTTTACAGATCTAACTTATTTCAGAGTTTAGCCATTTCTTTCCTTGCTTTTGCCAATATTTGTGTGTGTAAGAGTGAGTAGCTATTCCTCTCTTGTAAAAGCCTACTACAAAATACCTTCTGATCCTTTCCTGAATTTTGATAGAAATAGAGTAATTTGTGGATTGTTTGCTTTTTTTGGGGAAAAAAAGCTTACCATATCCTCAAAATCCTATATTTATTTTATCCTATTGGCATTCATCAGCATTACCCAGCAACTTTAAATAAACCAGTGAGTTTGTTGCCTTGCTGGGGATTGGTTCATTTTTCTACTGAAATTTCCACTGAAATAACCACTGAGATGTTATATGTTAGATGTTGTATCATCAGCCTGCATTGTCAGTGGGAAGTTGTCTGTTTTATCTTACTTAGCTGTAGTTAACTAGTTTGTTTTGAGGTAGAAAGATAATTCTTAGTGCTTACCAGTATCCAAGAAGACTTATGCTATACAAATATGACAATAGCATTTAATGTCAGTACTTTTTTTTTTAAGATTTGAACATCAATTACCATTAAGACCTATGAAAAAATATGTTTTATTTATTTACCTGAGTTTTTTTTCTAGAGAGATATTTTTTTGCTATAAGGCATGTGTGCTTGTCAGAGAGAAAGAGAGACAGAAAGCAAGATAACACCTCCTAGGGAGGATGGCCCTGCTGCAATCCCTTCTCCATTCTCCTCTTGGGATTTTGAGATAAATGCACATGCCCTGGGTGTGTGTATTAAGTCTCCAGGTCCGGGATTTGAACCTCAGTTGACTACATAGGAATCCAGTAACCATTATAGCATCTGCTGGTCTCCTGAAATTTTTAATATATTCTTCCAAGTCTTGAAGTTCACTTGACTAGGGGTTTATGCTATTTTGTAGTAGAATTCAAAAGACATTTGTTTACTCTTAAATTGCATGTGATATATTTTTCCTTTTTGTTTAGAAAACAAATAATATTTATTGTAAGATACATCTTCATTTTACTCAGTTAGAATATAGGGGGATAAAAAATATTAGGGAAGAATTCCAAATAACATATTAGAACACTAAACATCTTTACTGACAAAGAATTTCTAGAAAGGAAAATGAAACACAACTAAATCATCTAGTAATTGTTCACTTCCTTGAAGACCATTGAAACTCTGGGAATGTTGTAGTGACAGTCTTCTGCTCCTACCACACCAAACTTTAAATAAATTCATAATTAAATTTAAAAGGCTGTCGTCTTTGACTAATTTGGCTTCAGTTAGGTATAGCTCTGGAATATATTATGTCTGTCTACACACTGTAAAAATCATCCCTTGTATGTTTCCTGTTATAATTCACACTTCACAAGAGCGTGGGCTTTGTCTCAGAGCTTGGACAGTGCCTGAAATATAGTTGGTAACAAATAAATGAGTGTGGATATGTATGTATAAGATGATTCTAGTTAGCCTCTCTGGCTCAGGTGTTTTTCTTCTCCAGTTTATCTTATTTTCTTTCAATGGGTTAAGGTTTTATTGTTTTACAATAAAGGCTTTATATATGTTACATATATATCTTAATAATACATCATTCATATATATCATTCATATATATATATATGTGTGTGTGTGTATGTGTATATATATATATATTTATATAATAATAGTCCTGGTCATTATGATCTCTGTGATCTGTAATCTATGTTTTATTTTTATTTATTGACAAAAGATAACTTGTTAATAAATGCATGTATATTTGTAGTGTGCAATGTAATATTTTGATCTATGTATGTACTATAGAAAAATTCAACCTATCTTTCACCTCACCAACTCTTATATTTTTGTGGCAAGAGCATTAAAAATTTGTTGTTTTAGCAATTTTAAGATATATGTTACTATTAGTTATGATCACCATGCAGTACAATAAATCTTTAAACCTTATTCCTTTGGTCTAAATGAAACTCTATTCATTAATTGACATCTTTCCTATCCCCTTCACTTCTCCTTCTCCCAGCCTCTAATAACTACTATTCTACTCTCTCATATTATAAAATATGCCTTTTTAGAATCCATAGTAAGTGAGGTAACACTTTGTCTTTCTGTGTCTGGTTTATTTCATTTAGCCCAGTGTCTGCCACTTCCATTCATGCTGTTGTGAATGGCAGATTTTTTCTTCTTGGGGCTGTGTAGTATTCCATTGTGTATGTGTGTGTGTGTGTGTGTGTATACACCATATTTTCTTTATCCATACATGAATGTATGGATACTTCGCTTGCTTCCATATCTTGGGTACTGTGAATAGCACTCACATGAACATGGGAGTACAGATGTCTCTTCAACATATTGATTTCAGTTCTTTTGGATATATACCCAGACATGGGATTACTGGATCATATGGTAATTATATTTTTAGGATTTTGAGGAACCTTCATAGTATTTTTCAAAGTGACTATACAAATTTGCATTTATACCAACAGTGACATGCTTTATTTTTATTTTCTTCTTTGTTGAGATTTAAGTTTCTAAAATAATACATGCTTATTTAAATAAAATCTGTATGTTGCAGTGACAATATGTTCTTTGTTTATTTTATGAGACTGACACACTGCTTGCTGCTCCAAGAAGGCATGATTCTTTATTTCTAAAATTAGCTTCTTGCTTTTTCTTTTGTGTTTGACTCTTATGAAGAAATACACACATAGTTTAAAAAATAAAATAGGACATATGGCTTATTATACTGAAAAATATCAATTCTCTGCCTTGTACACTCCCACTACCCAGTCTGGCTATACAGAAGCAGTAAGTCCCTGAACTTTATATCTGTATTTTAAAATGATATGTGTATTACTATTTCTCGATGTATCAGTTTTTTGCATTAGTTTTAAATAGTGAAAATGGGGAAAGTTGTGGGAGAAAAAGGTAATGCAAAAAAAGTAGGCAAGTATGCTAGGTCTTCTAAAACAAATATTGTTTTAAAGAATAAATATATTGGGACCAGCAGTTAGCGTAATGGCTATGTCGCTGGACTCCAATGTAGTCGACCGTGGTTCACATCCCGGACCCGGTGACTTAAAACTCACGCCGGGTGCGTGTGCATGTGTGCCCAAGATCCCGAGAGGAGAATGGAGGAGAAGGGATTGCGGCATGGCCGTCACCCCTGGGGGGTGATTTCTCGCTTTCTGTCTCTCTGTCTCTCTCTGTCTGGTGAACACACGTGCCCTAAAGTGATTCAAAACTTAGCAAAAACAAACAAACAAACAAACAAAAAAAAAACTCCAAAAAAAAGAATGAATATATAGGGTAATGTTATTCCACGTGGCTGATTATGTGGTTTTATTCCCAGAAAAGACAACTTTAAAAATATGCTGGGCATCTGTGTATGTGTGTGTGTGTGTGTGTGTGTGTGTGTGTGTGTGTGTGTGTGTGTGTACATGCATGCTCAAGATCCATAAGGAAGGGAGAAATAGAGGAAAAGTGAAAACAGTGGTGTGGCTGTCCCACATGAGGAGTGCTGTGTCACTTCCTTTCTCTTTCCCTTTCTGTTTCTCTCTTGCGCTCACACACATTCTGGAAAATGAAAAAACAAAAACTGAACAAGAAAAAAATTATTTTCTGTATGCTTACATCAGCAGGAAACAAGAGGTTTCGCCTTTCCCTATTCTTGTCAACACTGGGCAGAACTTACTATTCAAATTTATTCTTGTAATATTTTCGTGATATGAAGTACTGTCTCCATTGGTTTATTCATTGTCATCTTCCTGATCATTAGTGATTTTGAGAATTTCAAACTGCATAGATTTTCCTTTCTGAAAATTGCCTTTTCCATTTTTTATTGTGTTTATTTATTTACTTATTTTGCCATAGTGCACATATACTCACCAGAGAGAGAAAGAGAGAGACAGAGAGAGGAAAAGTGAGAAATCTTCCCACAGAGGGAATGATGGCCTGTCACAATTCCTTCTCCTCTTTTCTCTTCTTGGGATTTTGGGCATGCATGCACATGTGCCTGGCACAATTTTCAAGCCACCATGTCTGGGCCTTGAACCATGGCAGGCCATGTGGGATTCTGGCACTTTAACCACCATACCACCTGCTAGCTCCTTTTGGCTCATTTTAAAGCTATTATACTCTGAATATATATTGTAATATCATTCCTCATTGGTTTTAGGTCTTGCCCAGCATATCTATGAAATTTATTATGGTATCCTTTGCCAAAATATTCTCATTTTGACTCAGCAAAATCAATCATTTTATGCCTTGCAATTTATGCTTTTTAAATCTTGTTTCAGGAATAGTTTCTTACTTCTCTGTCTCAAAAGTTGCCTTATTTTGATCTTACTGGATTTGAAAAGGTCAAGGTCTAATTTAACTCTTTAATCTCTCTGGAATACAAATTTGTATATGTGATAAACGCGTCAGCTTTATTTTTTGACCTATTCTGAGACCATTTTTTTTTTCCAACACAATAAGCTGGCAGCAGTATTTTCTTTTACTTTATGATACAACTTTTATTGTATAAAGTTTTTATACAATATGTAGGTTTCTGAACTTCATGTGCCTGCAGCTGTACTTGGCTTTGTAGTATATCTTATTATTTTGCAGAATATATTTCCTCTTTTTGCTTTTCATTTTTGAATTTTGCTTTGATATTAATGACTTCTACAGAATATGCTTTTAAATGGGCTTATGGGTTTTCTTTAAAAATTTATACTGTATAGATTAATTTAGGAAAACTGGAAATCTGTGAACATGACAAAGAAAAAGTAAGCCAAGGTGGATTTAGTAAATAATATGGTCATCTACATTTTAATAAAACATCTGTTTCTTCTAGTATCAGATAGCAAGCAGATAATAATTATGGAGAAAGACTTAACACAAGGAAATTCAAGAATGGTACCTACTTATGTGCAGGGTTTTATTAAGGGAAATATGGGCAACAGAAGCAATAGAGAAAAAATGCTAGAATATGAAGAATGAAATATGAATTTTCTCGATACTTTTGACTTGTTACCTTAATCCTTATGTTTAGTAAACAACAACAAAAGGATTTCTAATTATGCTCTGATGAGTACTTAAGGCCTTATGGAAACCAAAGGTAATTGTAAGTAAGGTGTAATGATAGTACTGAGTAACTTGTAAGTAAGGTGTAATGATAGTACTGAGTATTTTGTGTTCTGATTCAACCAGGATACTTCATTTACGATCAGCTTCTAAGGTTTTGTTGAAAAAAATGATTTTTTAGCTCAAAAGCATTTGGAAATGATTTAAGTAAAATCAGTGAAATGTCTAAATGCTTAAATAAAGATGGCATATGATTTTACCCATCCCTTTCTATGTCTATAGCAGGCATTACTAACTGAATATAGTACTCCTTCCTACTGCAGACTCAGCCTTAGGTTCCATACAGTTTTCTATAGTCACTAACAGTCAGAGAAATGTGATTCAAAGCTCACTTAGTGTCTATATACTATTAAGTCCTACAATTTATCACACCTTCAGTACATAACGTACATTAGTCTAAGAAAGATCTGAGCTAAAATGTTCAGATTAAACTAAAAAGAGACTAGAGAAAGTGACTGGTTAAATAGGAAAGATGTCTGGGAAATACGAATTCAAATAGCATTAAAGTAATAACTCTTACGTTGTGATTATAAGGAGAAAATGCTTTCTACCAATTTGTTAATTATGGAAGTCCTACAAAGCTCGTTAAGTATGTGTTGAAGAGGCAATTGAAATCAGTCATGTTTTCAGTTAGGAACCTTGAGTACAAATAATTTTATTCTGTAAATTATAAAATTTAATCACCAAAAATTTTAAGCCTGCCAAATTACTACAAGAGTAAGAAGTGAAATCTACAGCTCTTAAATGTATCTTATACTGTCTCTGTGGTCCTCGGTCTGTACAAAAACAATGGATTTAAAGTTCTCTAAATTTAAATGTAGGAAAGGTATTTTCATACATATTTAAAGATTCACAAAGTAATGAATGCATTAACAATCCTCCTTATTTGAGGATGAATAAGTCTTATATTTTAGGAAGTCATTGCACTAATTGCGAAATACGTTCAAAGTTAATTTTCAAAGCAGTAACAATTACTTATCCCTATTAACAGGACTACTCTAATGTGATGCTGGGATTGAATTTACCTAGGACTCCATTTCAAGGTTGACTTGAAAGTCTTGTGGAAGATCTGGAAGAAATAGGTAAGTGTTCTTCTGGAAATGATTCTTTTTTGCTCATGGTACTTGTTTTTGTTTTTCTAATGCTTTTTATATTCTCTGTTTTTGGCTATGTATTTGTGTCCAATGTTTAAAAGAAGGTGTTTAGTGGGCCCCAGAGACATGTCAAGTATGTCAGGAGGACAGCTGCCATTGTCTGCACTACTAGGTTTCCTGTTTCATTCCTTGCTCATCCTTCTTCCTACTTGTTCTCAATTCTTTTTAAATTAATATAAATGTGTATGGAATATAAATTTAGTTTTGAGATATTGAAAGGAGATGATTAGATAAGAAAAGCATTTGGACTATTTTGTTACCATTATGCTGGCTTTTTATTATGCTGGTATTTTTAGTTTTTTTTTTTTAATTCAATTGATACTGAGCTTTATGGGAAACCTAGAAGAATTGAGGAAAAAATAAAAAACAAGAATAAAATACTAGTAATGATTTCTTTTCTTGAAAGTGAAATGGTTCATTTTAAATTTTTCAAAGCTCAGTAAATCAGGTATTTAGAAAGCTTTTACTTTCTTTTTAATGTTACACATCTTCAAATCTCATGGGTTCTCTTCCTTGATATTTACATTGTCGGCATATTTACATAAAGATTCTCAATATATACTGTTTATATAAAATAAGTTTTCAGATTCACCATTGAGCTGATAACAATCGAACTGTATGAGATAGGCATTCAAATCTATAGTCATAAAATTTATAATTTTAGAAATTATAATTAGAAATTTGGGGGAGGGAGACTATAATTAAAAGCTTTCTAATAGTCTACATTATTTTTTCCTTGAATCTTTACTCCAAAAGGGAAGGGAAACATAATGCCCTGGATTTTCCGAATTCTTCCACCCTGGATTTTCCGAATTCTTCCACAAGGGTGAAGACTTTAGGGTAGTAAAGTTTCAGGATCCTCATCTTCTACCTAAATTGTTCTACCCATTTCTAAACTTTTTTTTTGGATAAAAGCTGATTACCTCCCAGGGAGCTTTTCTCAATGTGCTTTAATCATATAGTCAAGTATCAGGTATTTTATCTTGTCTTCTGCTAAAGGATCCTTTTGACCATTATTACTATTTTTCAAGATAGACAAATATGATTCCACAGTTACTTAGCATATAAGATTTTCAAACTACTCTGGTAACTTTTTACTTCTTTTTTTTCTTTAATAAGTCTTATGACAATAATAAAGCTAACATTTTTAAGTAAGTGGAGAAACTAAAAGAAAAAAATTTAAATGATATAGAAGAGTAATAGAGGTTGGTGCAATTTTGCACCTAATAATAAACTATTAGGTGTTACTAGAATAAATATCAACTAAAATCCAGTCTTCTGACAAGAAGTATTAGTATATTTACTCAAGATAATGCTTGTACTGAAATATTCCATCTTTGAAAGACTTTTTGATATTTAAATACTAATTTTTTGAGTAATAGGACATTTATTTGTATGACAGCAGAGAGCATTTAGATTTAAAATAAGCAAGAATTACCTAACAATGAATGTTATGGAGGTTTGAAAGAAATTATTTTAAAAATAAAGAATCTTTTCAGAAGGGAACATAATTGCATTCAAAGTTAGTTCTCAAAACTGCTTCTGGAACTTACTAATTAGTCTTGCTACTTGTGTATATAGTGGCAGGTTTTTAAAATTTTTTTTAATGAGAACTAACTACATATTGGTGCAAATAATGCATATGTATACTGCCAAAGGTTCATCTTAATGGAAAAGTGCATTCTGAAAAAGCATTTGTTCTTGGAATGTAGAGAATTATGAGTCTCCAGGTTGGAGGTATAAGGGAAGAATCAAATGACACAGAGGCAAAGATTTTGGAGTCAGGTTAATGCGGGTTTGTGTATTTGCAACTATTTGTTACTTTTCCTATCAACTTGGTAATTTTCCTTAAATCTTAAACCTTAGTTTTAAAATATTAAAATAAATGTGAGATATACCTATTTATGGATTATCATAAAATTTAAGCACTTAGTGAGATATTTTCTAGAAAAACTAGTTTTCTTCTCTTTCCACCCTTCTGTATCTCTCCTCCTGCAAAAATTTCTAAGGTGAATATTCAATTAAATCTTGTTTTCCAACAATTTGTTAGTTTTATACCCATTATACCTCTCAAAGCTATTAAATACCAGTTCTTTGGCAGTACTTGTAAAATGGGAACTAAAATGTTTTATACAACTTACTACTGAGAATATTGGTGTATGTGGGCAAATAGGTTGTCGGGAAACTGTAGGTGTGTATCTATTTTACTTGATGATATTCATATTGTATAGTCATATTTTAAGAAATATTCACTGACTATATAAACTACCTAGTTATGGGCCAGCAGATGACTTGGTAGTTACATTGCTGGACTCTCACATGGCTGACTACCTTTTGAGTCCCAGGCCCTGTGCCTTGAAACTCATGCCAGGTGCATGTGCATGCATGCTCAAGATCCTGGGAGGAGAATGGAGGAGAAGGTATTGTGGTGTGGCCATCCCCTTTGAGGGGAGATTTCTCTCTTTCCCTCTCACTGTCACTGTCTCTCTTTCTCTATCTGTCTTCTGGGCCAAGCGCATGCGCCCTATGGCAAAAAAAAAAACTTTTAAAAAAGAAAGATAACTAGTTACTAGTTGCCATGGAGAGATCCTCATGGAAAGGAACTAAGCCTTCTAGCCAGTGACTGGGAAGGAACTGGCAAGTAACTTGGAACTTCCTGAAGGACCTTGATCCCAAGCTACCCAGCTAAACTACTCCAATACTTTACCCTCATTACTGCATAATAAATTTTATTTTTTTATTTTTTAATTCTAGACTGCCACGTTTAGGAGTAATTTGTTATGTAGCAATGTTTAGGAGTAATTTGTTATATAGCAATAGGTAATTTTAAAAAAGGTAATTAATACACTATATTTTAGTGCACTTTTAAAATCATTTCCACAAATTTCAGCACTGTCCTTGACTTTGGAGGGAATACGGAGATTAATGATATACCAAATACATGGGCTTTCTGGCAAAGGTAATGGAAGCAATAAGCATGTATAAATATGTACGATTGTGAGGCGAATGAGAAGACAACGGGAAATGTTTAGACTGGAGAACTGATTTGTCACACACAGACACCACTTTCAATATCTTGTCCAGTGATAAAGTCAATGTCCAAGAGTCATGCTTACTCAGGACTGAGTAGATCTGGATACTGGCCTGGTACATACCTTCTGTAGAACTCTTTGGAATAGGTAAAACAGGATCTGGGCTTCGAGAATCTCTTCTATTAATCCATCATGCTAGTTATCTGTTGTTCTCCTTTAATGTTTTTTCTTATCAAGTTGAAAATAACAGTATTGTATGAAGGTATTCAGATATATATATATATATACATATTTAGGAGGCTGTACTTGAAGTGGTGAGTTTCTTAGAAAAATAAGTGCATTTGGTCTCTAGGAAAGTGAACTGAGAAGTATGTATTAGTAGGTAATAAAGTAACTTTTTAAAATGTTTTCACTTTAAACTGTCATTGCGAATTTCACTCCTATCGATGTGACTATAGAATTTGGGCAAAAATACTGCATTATATTTAAAAGAGAAAGAAAACGGACTCTTGTTCACATTCACAAAAAGAGAGTTTATGCTTAAAATTTTAAATTCATGCCTTTGAGCTATCCACTAGTAAAAATTTTGATACTATTATAGAAAATGGCAAAATATGGATTTTAACTGGCCTGCTTTTCAATTCAGCTGAACATTAAGTACCTTTTTAATGGTCTTATTTGCTGGGAAGATAACCATTACAATAATCTGCTTTTTACAGCCCATATCAAATATGAACCAGCATCACTTATTACAAAGTTTGTGCTTTGGGAGACATTTTCACGGCATCTAACAGTACTACCCCACATTTCTTGGAATTAGTCTTTAATGATATCATTTTCCAAAATGAGTTGTTGCTCAAACTTACTGATTGTTTTGTGGTTAAAATCTAATCCAGCAGCTATATTTTAAACATCATACAAATTCATAAGAAAAGGTTCACTGCAACTACCATTACATTAGTAATTGTGTGAACATGCCATAGTGGAGATGCATGAGGCTTGGATTTTTTAGCTTCTCCCCACCGCCTCACACACCTATGATATCCAAGGGGTGAATAAGAAACCTCATTTTCAACTGTTGGCAATTCAACTTTTTACTATTGTCTGCTGGAGAACAGAAGACTATTACTGTAGGTGTCATGTAAAATAAAGCTCGAGTCTGAAGCCTCCTTTTAGCTGTCAGCCTTATTAAGGAGCTCTTCATGTGTTGAACTCGGCACCTGGTATTGTATAAGCAGTGCATGCAAGAGCCTGGGGAGAGCCTGCTTTCTCATCACTGTGGCTTTATTAGACCTGTCTCCCATTTTCACTGTTGCTCAACCTTATTCCGACTTTCTAGCTGCGACTCACAGCACAGTAGGTCTAATATAGATTGACGCCTTTGCTTGAAGACTGATTGAAACTTGTATCTCAGAGTTGCTAATGCTCACTGAACCATTTTATTGAAGATAAAGTAAATAAAATAGATTGCCATATGAGAATTCTCTGAAATCAAATGGAATAATTTGGCAGGTTTAAGCCCATGAAGAAGGCAAAGCAGTGAAGCTGAATACTTTTTATGTTCAGCATATCAAGGGATAAATATTGTTATATAGGACCTAAAATATTCACTGTTGTCAGCATAATTACATGTTAAATGCAATTCTCAATTGCTGTATTATTTTTACTGTTAAAGCATGGGTACCCTCCAAGACAGCAATATGAAAAAAATTTTGAGGCTACAATATTACGGTGGTTTTTATCTTTCTTCTTTTGTGACACTTAAGCACATAGATCAGAAGCCTTAGAGAATTTAATAAACAGCACAAATGAATGGATTTGCCAAAGTACACTAGAATCTTAAATCTGGAAAATAGCATCAAACCTTGCCTACTAAAAGATACTCTTAATCTTGAGCCTTTTATCAAGATTATGTGTTCACATGCAGCCAATCTTTTTTGCAAAGTTTCTTGGAAAGTTTTTTTTTTTTCTTTTTGAGTAAAATTCTTAAGTTTATTTCAAATCCTATGAAGTTATAGCAACCACATATGATACCATAATAACATATATTAACATATTTAATTTGTAAAATATAAAGATCTTAGCATCTACACGAAGATATTTTGAAAGTCTGATGCAGGAAACATTTTATTCGTTTGCCTGGATGAGATTCAAATAAATATTTATATAGGGAGGATCAATAATCAATAAAATACTTTTGTTAGAAAATTTCTCAACTTTTAAATTAAAGATAGTGTTTCTTTTTAACTTTATAAAGAGTATGTCACATTAATTTCTCCTATAATTTCTTTGTGGTTTCTACAAACTCAAGATAATCTCAGTTTGTATCCCCTTCAAATATGTAATGTTAATTTTTAAAATTTTGCTAATTCATTCATTCATGTATTTCTCATTGATTTATGCTTACTTTTAAATTGTATTTATTAAATGTATTTTTCTTTTCTCTGTGTACTCAGTAGTTCATTACTTCTCACAATTATTAACCATTTGTCATAGTGATTTCAAATAGCCGTGTTATAAGTCAGGCCCCAAATGCATTATATCCTCAGATGAACAAAGAACCATCTTAGAGAAGTGTTATCAGTCAAGAACTACTTTCATTCTTGTCCATGACTGACTACTTTCTGTATATGGGATTTAGTCAGGCTCAGGGAATAGGGTTTCTCCAGTAGCATATTAGGGTGGATGAGAATAAACATGTTTCATGTTCTCTTATGAGTAAATGGAAAGAAGTTGCTATCACATGCCAGTTTTTCTTCATGTACTGGGACTAACATAGTGATTAGGTACCCAACAGAGACTAAATCCTTATTTTTAGTGTTCTCGTGCTCTTGTATATATTGATAGTGTTTGTATAGTTATCGTCATTGGAATGTTTTGTACATTCTTCTGATTGTTCAGAAAATGTTAAAGTCCACTTTTTCCATCCGGAAGTATATCTTATTTACTACGGTTTCCAACTATTTATCCTTTTGAGATTTTGATTTTGAGTGTGAACTTGCCTGGAGGAAATCATATGTTAAGAAAAGTTTTCTTAAAAGGAGACGAGCATTTCACTGGTATTCCAACAAGTTTGAGTTCCTTTCTAAAAAAAGTTTGTTAAAAATTGTACTTATTTATTCTATGAATGAGAGAGACAGAAAGGAAACATCCCCAACAGGGACTCAATGCTGGGACCAACCACAGCTTCAGCTTCAGCTAGTTATTGGTCATGGGTATGTGTGAGCTAGTATCTGCAAAGTGAGTGGGGGTTGCTGGACATGAACAAGAACCTTCCCATGTAGGTCAGGCACACAAAGCATCACATTTTATCACTGTTTCATCCATTGTCCAACTTAAAGTTTTAGTTCCCCCCCAAAAAAAAATTCTAGACTTTTAATTTTTCTGTAATTTGCTATAAGGTGAGTGTGCTCACTAAAGAGATACAGTGAGACAGAGGTGTGAGGTGTAAAAGCATCCCCCACAAGGAATGGTCACACCAAAATTCCTTCTCCATTCATCCCTCTGGATTTTTAGGCACACATGCACATGAGCCAGGTGTGTTTTACTTTCCTTCCTTCCTTCCTTCCTTCCTTCCTTCCTTCCTTCCTTCCTTTCTTTCTTTCTCTCTCTTTCTTTCTCTTTCTTTCTTTCTTTCTTTCTTTCTTTCTTCCTTTCTTTCAAATTTTTGCCATGAAGTGTATGTGCTCACCAGAGAGAGACAGAGAGAAAAAGAGAATTCACCCTCTGGGGGATGGCTACACCACAAACGCTTCTCCTACATTCTCGTCTGGAATTTTGGGCATGTACACACATGCCCAGCATGATTTTCAAGCTACCAGGTCCGGGACTCGAATCTCAGTCAGCCATGTGGGATTCCAGCACCGCAACCACTCTGCCACGTGTGGTTTTAACCTGGTGTATTTTAAAAGCCACTGTCTCCAGGACTCAAACTGCTCAGTCCTTCATGTGGGATCAGGCCACCTCAACTACCGTCCCACTGGCTGGACCAACATTCTAGACTTTTAGCAGCATGTCCTTCTGCAGCATGTCATATCAGAGAACTTGTAGTATTTGCTGAGTCAGTTCCTGTTCTCACCTTTGACTCTACCTTCTCTCCTTCACCCGCTTTGCTTTTATACGTAATACTCCTTTTGAAAATACTCTGTCATCTCTTTACATTATTGATTTTGAGATTGTGTGTACTCTTTTGACATTACTTTCTACTTTCTCTGCAGCACTCATGTTCCAAATAATGATAACAATAATATCTGACATTAATTTCATAGCAGGTACTCTTCTAACCCATCCACTAGCATTAACCCATTCAATACAATTCATGAGTTAAGTACCTATGAAGTAAAGATGATTATATCCCCATTTTATAAGTGAAGGAGTGTAGCCCAGAAAGGTTAAATAATTTGCTTAATGTTACACAACTGGTGTTTGTAGAATTAAAACATAAACTCAGGTCGTCTGGCTCCAAAACCTTCCAGTGCTTTATTGCTAAGGACCATTGAATGGATCTTCTCCTCATGTCCTTCCACTTGTGCCGAAAACATAGAATGAGGGGACTTCTAAAGGTTCATGGAAAAACAGAATTAAAGTGCAAGTTTATTAATAAAAATGATTTATAATTAGTGTTTTAGTCTATTGAAAGGGAGCACTTCTTAATTTCTTTAAAATTTTAGTAAACTAACCATGTGTTCTGAAATCTAATTTTTATTTTCACTGTAAGTTTAGCAATTATGTAATTATAAAAATTATGCTAGAACGTAATTCTACAATTTTAAATATAGGGCACGTGTGCTTGCCAGAAAGACAGAGAGAGACAGAGAGACAGAGGCCATGCCACAATCCCTTCTCCTCCATTCTCCTCTCAGGATCTTGGGCATGCATGCACACGTGCCCAGCATGAGTTTAAGCCACAGGGTCCGGGACTCGAACCGCAGTTGATTACGTGGGAGTCCAGCGGCATAGCCATTACACTAACTGCTGGTCCCAAGACATATTAAATCTTTATAACTAAGAACGGTGGAGTGGAGTAATGGGGCACCTGGCTGACTGTAAATTGTAATACATTACGTACCAACCAGAGAACTGCAACTAGTTGAGAACTTGATAATTTTTTTTCCTATTATACTTCAATTTTTTTTTTTAATTTCAGGAAAGAAATACATGTCCAATGAACAAAGATTACAGTAATACAGAAAAATCATTAAATGTTTTAAGTAAGGAAATGAAAATCTTATATAACTTTAACCCCCAGAAATAACTACTGATAATATTTAATATACAGTAATTTTCCAGTAGATAAACATGCATTTTAGGCAAAATATGTTATTGAAATAGTGTTTAACCTGAAGTATTCACTTACCTAAATGTTGTTATTCTATTGTTTAAATAGTCTATAATTTTTTAAACCACTTTCTTTTTCTCATGGCTGTGTAGGTTGATTCCTCATTTGTGATATAAGGAAACATATTAATAGAACATAAATATCTAATTGCCTAATTTATAGTAGAACAACAAGAAAATGAGAAGAAAATAATGGCAGCTTAAATCTCTTTTTCATTTCTTCTCAAAATCTCAGGAGTATGTGTGTGTGTGTGTAGGGATTTGTGCTGGAAAAAGCCTTCCAGTAAAAAACCTTCACACAAATTTCAAGGAATATCTCTGTGCTTACCTGAAAGTATAAATGGCTACTGTGTAATCTTTTGATTTCCTTAAATTATTTTCAGAAGACAAAGGACACAGAAACCACTTTTCTATTCTTTAATACTTTTCTGAACTCCTGGGAGATAAACACCATCCCTGTTTTCCCTATTAAGCTCTTCAGTCCTTTTCCCTAAACTCACCCTGTATTATGCAAATAGAGATCTCTGAAAAGTGAAAGTCTGGTTAGGGTCGAATTCTTCAAATAATGATTAAAATGAGTATATTACTTAGAATATTTATAGCTTCAAGTGACAAAAAAATCAAATAAAAAAAGATTAAGTAGAAAGTATAGTTACTATCTCACTTGGTCAAGAGGTAGAAAGGCTCCAGGTAGAGTAAATTAATTAAATACTAACTATATTTATTTATATAAGTTTATCGAAGTTATTTAACATTATTTAATATTTATTAACTCAATAATAAAATATAAATAAGTCAATTACTGGCAAGGGAATAGAATTATCATAATTGGCTTGAACTAGTCAACTACTTCCCCTTAGAACTGGAAATAGCATCAGTTTCCCATGAAGTATATGCTGTTCTAGGAATGAAGTATATCTTAACAGCATCAGTGTTCTCTATGCAAAGAAAAAGAGAACAGAGGTGAAATGACAACCAACAGTTTCTGCTTTAAGTAGGGTGACCATACCTATATCCTCACCCCAAACAGTCCCATTAGATACCTGTTGCTCAAAGTAAATATTAACCAAATCCTTTTTACTCTCAAATGCATCCCGGATGATATATATTTATCTAGCTATACAGTGCATGCACTCACCAGAGAAAGAGAGAAAGACAGAGAGAAAGAAAAGTGAGAAATCAGCCCCTAGGAGGGATGGCTATGTCACAATATCTTCTCCTCCTTTCCCCTCTTGGGATTTTGGGCACACATGCACACTAGCCTGGCAGTTTTCAAGCAACCAGGTCCAGGACTCAAACCACAGGGCACTGTGTGGGAATCCAGCAACTTAACCACCACACAATCTGCTGTCCCTGACAGAAAATCATTTTAAAGAAACAGGCATCTGAATTAGACTTATCTTAATATTATATTTTGTAACTGTGTACCATGATATCTCCTAACTTGGGAGAAATCCTTTAAGAATGTTTGCTGAGAAAGATTAACTTTATATTATGACTCCATTGGTTTCCAAGAGCTGGTCAGAATCTCAAAATGGGTATTTCTTCTGACCCCACACATTTGGCATTTGTATACATTCTCTGTGGCCTACTGCCTTAATTTTTAGTTAGTTAGTGGAAGATAATTAAAATGGTGAAAGTGTCAGCCACCACTACATGGCTACATTTGAGAAGTTGAACATTAGTGATTCCTGTGATAAAGCAGAAGTAAGTCTCTGAAGCTGGTGATTAACAGAAGTCAACCCATAATTTACTATTATTGAACTTTAACTACTAGATTGTAATTATCATCATGATTATTTAACAATATTTATCGACTGCTCTCTTGCATGTAATTCCATATTTTGCTCTTCATGAACTAATTCGAGTGCTCTTTAGGAATCTCCATGTTATGGCACTGGCTGGGAGAGCATGCCTTTGCACATATGCAAATGTGAATCATTCACAAAAATGACAGTATGCATCTTTGTAGTCACAGTGTATGCAGTTTTTATGGTAAAACCATATTAGGCTTTAATGTGAACTTATTTAGAAGTTCCTTCTCTCCAGATATTTCTCAGTATAAAAGCATTTTAAACTTTAGACGAAAGTACTATCATTTATCCCATTGTAAGATAGAGAAACTAACATAACTAAATTAGTAAGGATAGAGACAGTCTTTAAACTGAGGCAGTCCAGCTCTAGAATCTATCACTTTAACCTGTGAGTTACTTAGTGTGACTTATGAATCATTGCAGTGGACACACCCAAAGGAAACTCCATAATGAGCCAAACATTAACATAATTCCCTCCTTTCGAGGGAGGGCAGAACCTATGACTTGTTTCTAGCCAACTAATGGCATATTCATTCCCACAAATATGTGATGTTACATGAGACTCCATCCTGGCAGACTGGAGCAAGAGATTATCCTGCTGAACTTAAAGAAGCAAGCTGCTGTGTTTTGACAAGGCCATGGATGGCCAGGTGGCAAGGAACCGAGAGCAGCTTTTCAGGATCTGAGAAAGCTTCCAGCCTACAGCCTGAAAGACAATGAAAGCCTCTGTCCTACAAAGCCAAGAATGAATTCTGCCAACAGCCATGTGAGCTTGGAGGAATTGTAGCCTAGTGAGAACCTAAGCAGATGACCTAGCTAAGCTATTCCCAGACATGAGTCTCAGAAATTATTCGATAATAAATGCATGTTGCTTTAAGCTGCTAAATTTGTGGTAATTGGTTACGCAGCAATAACTAACTAATGCAATTATGAATAGTTGAAATAAAACCCATATCACTTACTGTTAAATAAGTAATTGTTACAGATAATGTGGAACTTGAAATTATTTTCAAAGGATGAGATTGAGTAGTTTGGGATTTTGACAGTACATGATCATGAAAAATCCTATACACACATAACAAAGTATGATTGAAGGCAGTGATATTCAATTTGAAAAGATTTCAGACATATTTGAGAAATAGAAGGTACTTGCTAATTTTTTTTTTGATATTTCAAAGTAAATCTCAACTAATAAAATGAATCTGAAAGTCATTGAAGGATGTTACTAAAGGTTTGTTTGACCAAATCTCTGGAGCAGAGAATGACTTATGCAGAGGATTCATCTTTCATGCCTTCTGGTAACCACTGTATCTCTCTTTTGTGTATTTATGACTTTAATTTTTGTAGATCATTTTTTATCTCTGTTTCATATTGAACCTTTCTTTTTCTTTCTTTCTTTCTTTTTTAATTTGACAGAGGGTGTGTGTGCTCACCAGAGACACACACACAGAGAAAGTGAGAAAGCACCCCACTTTGGGGCATGGTCATGCTGCCATCTCTTCTATTCCATTTCTTCCTCCTTTTAAGATTTTAGGCACACATCCACAGGCTGTTGAGTCTGGGATTCAAACTGCCATTGGCCACGAGGGATCTGTCTGCTGTAATCACCATGCTACAAACTGGTCTAATAGTTCATCTTTCTTGTAAACCAGTTTTTACTCCTCATTTTTTTTAAACTCTGATCACCTTTTCATATTTGTTGTGTGTCTTAGAAATCTGAAACTAGAGTCTCTTTCTTAAAAATCTTTTTGAAGGACCAGCAGGTAACATTGTGGTTAAGGTACTAGATTCCCACATGGATGACTACTTTTCAAGTTCCAAACCCTTGAACACATGCCAGGCGTGTATACATGCATACCCAAAATTCCGAGTGAAGAATGGAGGGGAAGGGATTGTGATGTGGCCATCCCCCCCAGGAGTGCTTTCTTGCTTTCTGTCTCTTAGTCTCTCTCTGTCTCTCTGATGAGCACATATGCCCAATAGCAAAAAATCCCCCTCCAAAAAGTCTTTTTGATAATATACTCTTTTTCTTTGGGGGGGGGGGGGGAGATTTTTGCTATAGGGCGCGTGTGCTCGCTGGAAAGACAGAGAAAGACAGAGAGAAAGTGAGAAATCACTCTCCAGGGGATATGGCCATACCGCAATCCCTTCTCCTCCATTCTCCTCTTGGGATCTTGGACATGCACACACATATGCCTGGCATGAGTTTAAGCTACTGGGTCCAGGACTCGAACTGCAGTTGACTACATGGGAGTCCAGTGACATAGCCATTACGCCAACTGCTGGTTCCCTAATAATATACTTTTCATCTCAACTTTTTGGGCAACTTTGAAAACTTTGAAAACTTTGTGACAATTATGGACAATGATTTGCAAAATAAACTAATTTTAACTTATATAAGAGTGGAACATTTATAGTATAAATCGATGCTCCAAAGCTGAGGAAATTTATTTATTTATTTATTTATTTTCTATTTATTGTTTGACATTTTGTGGCCCCAGTCTTTATCATAAATATATTGAATATAAAACTCTCCATTTTACCATTTTAAGTGTAATAATTAAAATAAATATGGTAAATATTTGACAGAAATATTTTAATGATATTGTAATTATATAATAAATAGTGCACTATTTATTAGTGATTAACCCAGTTGGAAACATACAAGTAGGTATATGAATCCACTATAAAAAATTAAATTCCACATTATAGGGTTGTGCAATATAAGTTATAGGTTATTACAATATAAGTGACTTAGTACTCACAGATAGTAGCCTTCAGCAAGCAAAATAACAAACAATCCAGCTTTTAAATCTCCTTATTATTATGGTTTTCTAATTTTTGCATCTTTAATTCTAATGATTAACCCAGCTGGAAAATGGTAAGTGTGTGTGAGCAGCTCAATCCTAAACTGCAGAATAAATAAAATGGATGAATTTTCTTAAAAGCAGCCTTCATTTTTATATTGTCAAAATAGAATTTGTACATAAACATTATGCTGAGACTGAGATGACTTCTTTCTGTATAATCTATGTTCTCTTACATTATCTTTATTAATAATAGTTAATATTTCCCAGGTTTTCCTTTGCACGTTCAAAAAAAGTGGTTTGAAGTGTTTCTGTAACAACTTTAAAAGCAACACAGTTAAGAGTACAAAGCAAATCTGTGTGCTGAAGTTATCTTATATATATATATATATATATAGTCAAGTAAGCTAGATACCTCACATTTATTTTATCTTTAAACATTTTATATAAATTTACTATGCCTTTTTCTAGATATTGTTTAAGATTATTGTTTATATAATTAATATGAGAATGAAAACACTATATGCTTGACCTTATTTGACTTTTTTGATGTTCAGTCATTTAAAAGGTTTGTAAGACGTTTAATTACCAAATGGTATGATCATTATTCATCTCATCATTTGATATATAACGTCAACTGAATTGCCTCCCTGGAGTGTGCTGTGTTTCACAGATCAATAGATTTACCAAGAGCTTGAAGGAGAGCTTTAAACATTCATTGAAAAGAAGGAAAAATATATCCCTCTTGTAAAATGGCTTATATAGATATTTCATCAGCTTCATAATTATTTTATTTATGTCTGTGAATAAATCTCCTTATAACAATAGTTTTAGCGTATCACATATCCTTTAAGTAAATTAAATTAGAGTGTTAATAAGATTTCTTTTACTCAAATACTCTAAAAAACTCTGTCACAGAGACATATGGAGGTAGATTTCTTGAATAAATTCTGATTGTGAAATCCATCTCAAATGACTTACTTAAAAAATGATTTTCCATATTCTATACATTCCACATAAAATAATTCTTATTAAAATAATATTTAATAAAAATAGTATTTTATCATATGTCCTATCCTTTTTATAGTTCATGAGGAAATTACTCAGTATGAGTATTGGAACTAAAAGGCAAATTATTTTTTCTTTTTGACTAATTACTTAGACACCCATCATTCCTGGCCAAATCATATTGAAAAGCAGTTAATAACAATAACAATTTAAAATGTATTGAGTGTTCACTCTATGACAGGTCTTCTAATCACTTTACACATATTAATTCAGTATATCAACAACCATATGACGTGAGTACTGCTATAGTCATTTTTAAAGTTGAGTTACATAATTTGCCCAAGGTTACAAAGATAGTAGGTATACAAACTGGACTTGGGCTCTTGTAAATAGATCTTAAGCACTTATACACACTGCACCTTGTGCACAAAGGGAGAGTAGTAAGAAAAGAGATGTCCTTTTAAAGTGCCATAGGCTAGATATCTGTCTTCATGAAAAACAGTCTAAGCCATCACTTTTACCTATATCCCTAATGAATGGGGATTAGAAAAACGGAATTTACGTGTTAAAGTAATAGAATATTCAACGTTGTACTTGATTAGCTAGAGTGTTAGGCCTGGTATTTGATTTTTCCCTTCTTCTAATCTAGTAAGTCATGCTATTAATGTTTCTTGGATTCTGAAGAAGGCATGAAACTCTTAGATCAGAGACAAAGTGGCAGTTACAACATAGCAAGCAGTATGTGCATAGACATTGTTTCCCTTAGCTGCCTTTGCCCTAGTGCTACAGGGATGAGGCAGTATGAGCCAGATGGATGTCTTGCACACAGTGGGTATAGGCTGTAGCTGAGGAACATTAAATCAAGAACATCTGCTACTTTTATAGAGAGCAATAAGGAAGTCTGTTTTTTGTCCCCAAAAGACATAAAACTCCATCCCTTTAAGTTGCTCTCTACATTACAACCCTAAGAAATATACTAGGTGAAGATTGGATAGAGACTGCATTCTTGATGTGTCTAGCAAGAGATACAGGAGGGCCACAGACTCAAAGTGAGTGTCTTTTTTACTCTGAATTCTGCACAATGCTAGATTTTTATTGCTGTTCTAAAAAAATATCACAAATGTAATGGCTTAAGGCAATATAAATTTGTAATTTTATAGTTCTGGAAGTCAGAAGTATCATACTGATTTTTTTCTGGGCTAAAGTCAAGGTGGCAGCAGGGCCATCTTCCTTTTTGGAGTAACTAGGAGAGAATCTATTTTCTAGCTTTTCCTGACTTTATGAGACTGTCTGCATTCCTTGGCTTGTGAACCCTTTTCATTTTCAAAGTCCGCAAGAACTGGTGGAGTCCTCACATAACATCACTTACATTGGCCTCCACTGCCTTCTTCTTCTACATTAAACGATCTTCGCCATTACAGTGGGCTCACCAGATAATCCAGGATAATCTCTCTATTTTATGGTTGGCTGATTAGTAACTTTAATTCTCCTCTGCCATGTACCATACTATTTTTATAACTTCTGGGGATTAAGATGTGAGCATCTTTGGGAGGCCATCATTCTGCTAACCACATGTGCTATCTTGGTTTTGATGCATCGTCGTGAGTTGGCTATCTTCTTGGCCACTCTGATTAATCTGACTGACAGAGGTTGGGATCAAGCTATTCAATTTATCTCAGAGCATCTAATTAAGGCTACTATTAATAGAATTCCAAGCAGCAGGATTAGGGCCACCTTCAAGTACTGACCTCATTTATGCCCCCTAGAGTCCTGGACACAGCCAATTTTGAGTAAGTACCAGGAGAGACTAGTAGGTCTTATTTTATCTGGCCAAGATATGGTCTAAGGCCAGTTAATTATCTACAATGACCCACTCAAGGGAGTTTAGACTGATATGCTGATCTTTGGTGTCATTACCAATAATTACAGGGGGAAATAGCTAGGACAAAAAGAACCCCCCATGGGTACAGTCTATAGCCCATCTTCCCTCCCTTACAAATATGTTAACTTAAAAGAGTATATGACTTCCCTCTGAGATTAGTTTCTAAACTTTATTTCAACCACTTTTGTATATGAGTTTAGTTAAGTCACATGGCAGAGTCATTGAAAAGGTGCAGGTTTGATGGCCCTACCTTCTGTAAACCAAGGCCAGCTGGGCATCAGGGAGCACATGAATTTATATCAAGTGTATTTAAACAATATTGGATTAGTCTGTGTGTGTGTACACATATCAGCAGTGGGGGCAGGGAAGAGGTGTTCGGAGTTGCATCAGACACAACAAAATAGTTCAGATATGGCCATGTTCACAGGAGCATTTCTGCCTTCAGGACATACAGATAGAGGTGAGGAACTGAGCATCAGGTCACGTTGCCACGGCTGCAGCTGCTTTTCTTAAGTGAACAATATGATCGCTCTATTGGGCTGCAGCACCAAGTCAAGGGGTGAAGGAGCATTCCTTACTCCCCCCACCTCCCAGGTTTTAAGGTGCTCTCACTTAGTGCCAGATTGCTTGCTCTCACTTCACAGTCACAAACTGGATGTGTCACATTCCAGCTGCTGTAGCTTCCTTTGCCTTCTTCAGACATCTCCTAGTTGCACCCAGACCTGTCATCTGAAAGGGCAAGATATTTGTACAAGAAAAGCTTTTATTTTATTTTATTTTTTACAAAATAGGAACCCATTCTGTGTCTCACTTTGGTCCTCGTGGAGCACGGTAAGGAGCTCAGCTAATGGTATAGTCAATCCAGTGGGCATTAGACGCATGATCTAGGGTTGTATCGATTCACCTAGAGTATACAGAGGCCTGAACTACAATGAATCTGAGTTCTCTAGGTAGCCTCATAAGTGGGTTGCTACCTGAAAAGCGTAACAACTAGATTGGTTAGGAATGACTGTCAGAACAAATTAAAATGTATTATACCTAGGAATGGTCAGAGTAAAATCTCAAATTTTCAACATAGATCTTTATAACCTTCACCCATTTCATCTTGATAATTATCCTGGAGATGGTCAAAGGGAGATAAACTCTTTCTATATTCAGCTGTATTCAAAGACCAGGTTATCTTCCTAAGATTGTCAACCAAAAAGAGGTAAGATGATAGAATCAGTAATCTTTGTGAATTTCTTTTTGAATGGGCTGTACCAGTGCTCTGCAATTCAGATGCCTGTGGAAGGTAGAAGCATGAACTGCTCATCATGTACCTTGGCTTTCAGAGGATGATTGGACGACCTTTGCAGTAAAATGTGTTGTATTATCAGGCTATAGGTGATCCATGAAGCTGAAAATACTGCATACCTAAAGTCCAAAGGCCATTGTAGAGTAGCTAGAGCCAGCTGATTAGTCTGGAACAGTGCCTCTGTAATATGAAAGTGTCAACAGCCGTGAGGTAGCAACAGTTCTGAAAGGGGAAACAAAATTCCATTACAGTTTGCCAGGAGCTATAGAATCTATTCTGTTGTGAAACAGTTTTCCTGGCTCTCTCTTGTTTCTGCATGTCTTATGAGCTGATGCACTACCTGCTCTTTTGGTTGAAAATATCATTTGAAGAGAATATAGTGAACAGTTTTGGAAGATAGAGCTAGAGCTTTCCTTTGGAGCAGAGAACACGTTTGTTTGCTATTAAAGACAACACATCCATCTGCAATAAAGATCAGAAAGGGTAGTCTTCTGTTATAAAATATACAGGTTCTGTATGTTCAGTGATTCTCTCATAGAGCATAACCCACCTATGTGAAGTTGTCACTTGGTCATCTGCAAATTGCCTGCCAAAATCAAAGCTCAGGAAACTGGCAGACTTGTTAGCTTGCATGTAAGACCTTTTTTCATTTCTTGATAAACACCATGTCTCCTGTGGCCACCTTTACCACTACACGGATGCATCAGATTTTGGCAGGTGTTGCAAGTCTGCCATGCTGTGTAGCTTCTGCCTCAGAAACATGGAGTCCCTAGACCAGCAGTTAGCCTAATGGCTATGTCGCTGGACTCCCATGTAGTCAACCGCGGTTCAAGTCCCGGACTTGGTGGCTTAAACTCACGCCAGGCGCATGTGCATGCGTGCCCAAGATCCTGAGAGGAGAATGGAGGAGAATAGATTGCGGCATGGCCATACCCCCCTGGCGGGTGATTTCTCACTTTCTGTCTCTCTGTCTCTGTCTGTCTGGTGAGCGCACATGCCCTAGAGCAAAAACCTCTCCAAAAAAGGAAAAACTGAGTCCCTTATTGTGTGTGTACTTGTACACATAATGGTGGGTAACTTGCCGTGTGAGGTAAGTGAAAGAGCCAGGTAGCAACTGTGGTGATCTGGCTAGGGCAGGTTGATCAGCAGGCTCATAATATGGGCATCCACACAACTATCCAGACCATAGGATCAACAGCCACAATATTTCTCCACAGTGCTCAGTCCTAAAGGGGGTTGACTTTAATCTGCCAAACTATGGTTTCAGAATAGCAAACTGAACATCTGGACTACTGGCAACAGTCTATGATTTAGTAAATATGTAGCAAAGTTCATCAGGAGAAGTTTTGATTAGGGCTATGAGGACTACTTTCAGTTATCCCTCTGACCTAAATAAGCAGCAGCAATTGCATCAGTTTTGAATTTAACCAAAGTATCAGTGAAGCAGGTCCAGACATTAGGAGAACCTGTATAAATGAAGGCCCTCCATGAGACAGCAGCTTTCTTATGAATGATGAAGAAAGTTTCCCACAGAGAGGAAGCTGCCACTTTTTCAAGTAAAACTGATGTCACTAGGACCAACTAGTTTTGAATGCACCGTTTTCATTTGACTAGAGAGGCGCCTTCTGTCATAATAGTCATCAAGTCCAGGTGACCTAGAATGTTAGGAGAGCATAATAGCACAGATTACTAGCTGCCCCCACTCCTGTAAGTGAGTGTACAGTGACTGTATCAGGCAGGGGGCACTGTTTTACTGTAAATGGTCATTCTGAATGCTCTGGCAGCTACCAGAGTTTTAAATTAATACTGTGGCCTCCATTTTTTGTCTTCATATTCTAGTTTTTCTTCTCCTAAACAAGCTAGAAAAGCTCAAGGAAGTGGATTGGGGGCAGTAGGGGAAAAAACTACTTGTTCTTCTGTCACCTGTCTTCAGATGGCCATCTGTGAATGATGAAGTGTGAGAATCTCTCACATTTAAGGCACAGAGAATACATCGATGGAAGTCATAAGAAAACATTGTTAAATTGGTCCTAAGAGTCCTGCTTATAATGCAAGCTCCAATAGCACCTCATTAGTTAAATTCTGGTGCATTTCAGTCTGTGGAAACATGGGCTAAAGCCTTTCTCCTTTCTCTTCCAGAAAACCAGTCTTAGCATCCTATCCTCTTTGTCAAACCTATAATCCTATAGGGGTATGATTTGATTTGATTTTATCCTACTCATGGTCTAATAAATCAGCCTATTATTTCATGGATTCTTGAAGGAGACAGGAGATATCTGGGTCAGAGACAAAGGATACTACAGCATAATAGGTAGCATAAGCATCAGTATGTTTGTCTGGGTTCCCCTTATTTTAAGTCAAACAGATCAGTAAGATACAGCCTAGATGGAGGCTCATGCAGTGGGTTTGTAACAAGTTTGGGGAATCTACCACTTTATAATAAGCAGTAAGCTAGCCTTTTTTTCCCTTTGTGGATGACATATCTCACTCCACCAGGTTGCACACTGCAAACACAAATCAAAGAGAGGGCTCAGGATTAGAGTATAAGGACCCTTGCTTTTTTGGCACATGTAGTAGGATTTATAGAAATTTGAGAGACTCATGGAGGATCCATCAGATGATCTCCATAGAGCTTAACTCCCTACATTTGTATCTTGTCTCCCAACGTATTCTGAAACCCAGCATTTTGGTGGAAGAGGGGGATATCCTGACTGGACTTCTTGATGTTATTACATACAGGTTCTAAAAATTTTGGATAAATCTCTAGACTCACCATATAATTAATTCAGCCAAAGTACTTTTAACTACAGTTTGCATATGAGAAAACTAAGATTCAGAAATATTAAATAATTTGTCCATAACTACTAAATAGAGAAAGCCAGGTTGTCTGTAGACTTTTCTGTCTCCAAAACCCATGTAATTTTGCTATTATATCTTGGTAATTGTATTATTAGCTAAGTAAAGTGCCATAAAAATTTCAGAGAATCATTCTATATTAAATTTCATTATTTTAAAATTTAATTTTGCCTAGCTACATATATACAGCATTAAAGCACATATGATATCATTAAATCTTAATAACTCTATAAGATGTGTATTTTTTTTTTCAATTTACAGACAAGGAAACTTAGAGAAATTAAGTAAAATGTCAAAAATCTACACCTTTTAAGTGGTGCAGCCTGTATTTGGAACCAACTCTAACTAAAGCTAAAGTGGACATTGTAAGGAATGTGGTTAGTTCACATTTGTTAGTGTCAGATAGTTCACTATAGTGCTTACTATAAATTAATTTTGTGTTGTGTTAAATTTTATATCATTATTTGGGTGCATGTTCATACAGAATTTTTTTTGGTATGGTATATACATGTATGTGTGTAAGGGAGATTTGGATTACATATGGCTGCTCCTCATATTTTATTTAATATTTAAATAAGATTAATATTTATTGTCATATGTATCATGTATATGGTACCTGAATGCTTGGACTGGCCCCATAGCCTAATGGTTAAGGGGTTTGAATCCTGACCCCAGTGGCTTGAAAAACATGACCGACGCATGTGCATGCATACCCATAACCCTGACAGGCTGTAGAAATGAAGAGATTATGGTGTGACTATACCCTATTGTTAAGTGCTTTCTTCCTTTCTCTCCATCTCTTTATCTCTTGTGGCCAGTGCATGTGCACTATGGCAATTTAAAAAAAAAAAAAAAAAAGAAAGAAGGACCAGCAGAGAGTGTGGTAGGTTAAGGCACTGAATTCCTACATTACTGACCACAGTTTGAATCCCAGACCCAGTGGCTTGAAAATCACATTGGGCACTTGTGTGTGCCCAAAATCCTGAGAGGAGAGTGGAGAAGAAGGGACAGTTACATGGCCATTTCACTGAGGGGTGGGGGTGGGGTGGTGATTTCTCACTTCTCCTCTCTCTGTATCTCTCTGGCAAGTACACACACCCTAAGGAAACCACTCCTCCACAAGGAAGATGAGTTCTTTGTCTGACTTATATTAACTCATTATTTTTCATTTAGTTGTTGGATATTTTATATTCAATTAAAATTAACTTCTGCATACATTAGTTCATGTAGAGTATTTTTATATGTTGGGACATGTCTATGCATTGATTTTTGGCACATATTTTACAATCTATGGGCGGACTGCTCCTCAGTGAGTATAAACACATCTGGGCCTTTCTCCATGAAATTATAATCTACTCTCTATTTTAATTTTACAACAAATATTTTCAAAATGAAATGGCTCCTATTAACAGAGTTTAAACTGCAATGTTTATCTGCTTCAGTCTAAAACCAGCATAGCAGTGCATCACCTTATGGTATTATTAAACATTATAAAATCTTCTTTCTCATTGGTTTTATGCACAGAAAAATTCGTTCGTTTTGCAAGTACAGAAGAAATGAATTTTATATCTATTATTTAAGTATAAAAGAGAAAGAGAGGATACATAATGGATTTATATGTGACACATGTGTATCCAGTGAAAGAATGAGCTGCTGAAAGGTCTTCTCCTCACTAGGAAAAGGTAATCATTCTGTGCAAGAGTTACAATGATTCGTACCCCCGAACATGTGACACTGAAAAAGATGTCTTTCAATTTTCCAGTTTATTCAATTACTTGCTTTTAGAAGAAATCATTCATTTTTTATAGATTAGCTATTCAAAAAGAGTTGCATTTCTGTATTCTTGTAAGTCTGTTTTATTTAAACAATAGGAAATACCATCAAAGTACTAATAATTTCCCTCCCAGTACTGAGTACAATCTTAAAACTTTAATACTGTTGCTTTTAGATTTTATCTTTATTTAGCATTTGTTGACTCAAGTAGCTTCACTATTACAATTAGGAAAAAAGAGTCTAAAAGTTCTATTGCTTTTGTAGACTCAAATTAGAAGTATATGTTAAAATGGAGTTTCCTTCATAATGCAAAAGTCTGTCATTTTAATTCAAAAAAATTGTGTCAATCTATAAACCTGTCAATATTTTGGAACTCAGATTCTTTCTACAGAAAGAATCAAACCGTATGTTTGATTTTTCAAAGCAAGAAATTGTGATTTTGGCCTCATCACAGTCTTTGTAGAATCTGTTGTTTGAATTTTTGTCACTGGAACCCTCCCTTCTTTAAATTGATATTAGGAGCTCTCCTAAATTTTGCACTACAATGTCCTGCTTTCATTATTTTTTGACATTCTTGTGAAAGGTATTTCTTCAGTTCGTTTCTTTGGCCATATCCCAGTCTTTCTTTTTGTATAGATACAATACTCCGTTCCCTTCGAACTGGACTATGTTTATGTGTGTTCTCTGCACATTTCGAACTTTCTCACCTTTTAGGAATTTTTTTTTTTTTACTTATGATGAGTGTGTGTGTGAGAGAGAGAAATAGAGAGAGAGAGAGATAGGGTGAAAGAGAGAGAGAGAGAGAGAGAGAGAGAGAGAGAGAGAGAGAGAGAGAGAGAGAATGCATCGCCATCTACAGGATCTGTGTTTCCCTTCTACCTGTATGTGCTGGCATGTTCCAGGCTGACCAGTAAAGGATTCGAACTGCAGTCACCATGTGAGAATGTCTTCTCGTGACTGGCACATTACAGCTGCCCAGTGGAACCAGCCCTCAAACTTTCTCACTTTTACTTTTTCAGGGAAATTTGATGGACAGTTTGTCAGGTCTTCTTCTGTTATACTTTCTACTACTTTATTGCTTGCTGATCTTAATGAGTATTTTTGCATCTTAATTTCTAATGCAGTTTTCATCTTTTCCTGTCTCTAGTTGCATGTGAAATTTGCTTGTTTTCAATACATTACCTATTCCCAATAACTGGAAGACAGGAGACATTTTTTTCCTGGCCACTGGCCTCCAGAAATAACCAAACCTCACTACAGTCATGATATTATATGTTCTTTATTTTATCTTTATATTATAGAAACAGATTTACTTAGAAAACATTAATTTTTATCAAGTTTTAAATAATCTGCCCTTTGCTCGCCATTTATTATGACTGTTAACAGTAACCCTTTTGTCATACATTATAAAACTCATAGGTAACAGGGATTTATATGTTTTTACATTAAATTTCCAGGTACACAACATTATGCACAGGGAAATTTATTTTTTTTTTTAGAATTTTTAATGTAACAGTCGGTAAAGTTTCTCAACCTAATATGAGGTTGCCCCCCTTAGGTTTTTGTCATACGGCATATGTGCTCATTGTAGAGAGGCAGAAAGAGAGACAATGAGAGGGAAAGTGAGAAATCATGCCTGTGGGGGATGGCCACGCAACAGTCCCTTCTCCACTTTCCACCTGAGATTTTGGGCACACATCCACACACTCATGATGTGAATTTCAAAATGCCAGGACTGAGACTTAAATCACCATCAACCATGTGGTAGTCCACTGCCTTAACTACCGTGCCATACACTGGCCCCAGTGCTATTCTTTGCAATAAGAGAGAATCAAAACAGTGTAAGATAAAGAAGTTAGATGTCTCTAATTGTTCTTGCTTCTGATACCTTTTGACCCAAACTATCAAGAATTTAAGTTTATGAGACTAATAGGGTAATATGTGAAATGATATATAATCTTTACTTTGTCTCATTTCAGCCACTAGTATCTTTTTTTCAAACTAGATTGAACATTTCTACTCTCAAGAAAATACAAAATGTAAGAAAGATGACATTTTGCTTTGGGCCACACAGTAAGTTTAAATACATAGGAGATGGAAAATTTAAATATCAATGATCAAGTCAAATAATTTTTAACAAACAGCTGTTTTCTCAAAATGCATATTTATAAACATTATATTTCTCTCTTCCATTTTAAAGAATGATAGGATTTTGTATATCCCATCATTTCAGAAAGATTTTAGTCCATTTTAATGCATAATGAATGATAGATGTAATCAAAGTGAGGGGCGATATATGGAGGAAAAAAATCAAGCTAGGATAAAAATAGCTTACAGAAATATTTTCTGTATAGGCTTATTCAGTTGCTATGGTGGGCCATAAATTTACCTTTGATTAACACTGCAGGTAAATTAAAAGAAGACAGATACTCAGTTATAAGATGAGTGCTGTCTATAAAAATGTTTTAAAAAGTAGCTGCTAGAAGGAATTACAGTTTTTCCAGATATTTACATCCGCAGGGATTTTGTCCTGGTCCTCCTGAAGACTCTATATAATATAGTGGATAAGCAGTAACCCTCTAATAGATTTTTCTTATATTGATCAGTGTAGGCCAAACAGATAATTTCAATGTGAAGTTCAATACAATCCATTTTAAGAGGTGCTAAGGCATTATATGTGTAGTTAGAGTTAGTTCATTCATGGTTTGGTCGGATTGAGATGTAAAATTCAGACTATCTTGACCCGAGTAATGGATGTGCTGTACGGCATTTAGACAATCCTCCATCAATATTATTTCTTTCAGCTAGAATTTTGATAGGGATTAGACAGCAAAGAGCACAAAGTTTGTAGTCTTTGGCCAGAACATGAGATTTGGAAATCTTATGTGGCTTAAAGGGATTATCTAGAGAGAATATAAATTTGAGGTTTCTGTAAGTTAAGGTGCCTAAACCAGAACTCCGAGTAAATGGCCCCCCATACCACCTAGACATGGGAGTGGGTTTAGAAAGGATGAACAGGAAGAGCAAAGATCTTCTGTAAGACTATTTCCAAATTGATGCCACTGTACACAGTTAGGAACTTAAGGTCTTAAAGTTTAAACCCATATTTGATCCATGACTCCAAGTAAGATATGTGGTACTTTTTCAGCGTGAAGACAGGGTAGTCACCCAGGGTGTTTTAAAGTCAAACACTTACTCTACAATGTTTTTAAGTACATAATAAAGCCAAAATAAAGATGGCTATATTGTAATACCTTCTGTACAGTTTCTTACTAGACTGTGCATTTTCCTTTGAGCCTGACCACAGCAATAACTTTACTTAAGAAAATATTCAAAGCAGTCATTTCTAATCATCTACCAAAACTAGATAAAACTAGAGAAAACATTCAAATAATGTTTACTTTTAAGAAATTTAGCTTCCTGCTGAATACATGTCTTTAATGAAAGTTAAGGATACTATTGTTAGCAGGTTGTTTTTTTTTTTCCCCTAACCTGTATTGGAAGTCTTTCAGATGGTCTACCCTTCTGTCTTTCCTCAGGAACTTCCCCTTTACATCATGATCACAATTTGTAGTTACGTATTTGTGTGATTATTGGTTTCCATCTACGTATCTTTGAAGGACTTACCACGTCTACTCTGCTTTTTTTGTTACTCAGCTACTTACAATAGCTGGAGAACATTCATTCAGATATCTGTAAACTGAACAAATGAATGATGAAGTAGCACAGACATTCTCTTCTGGCCCATCAAACTATGATTTAATTTATTAAGCTTTGTCTTCATTAAATTTTATTTATGAACATGCAGTAACAATGAGCTTTACACTTGTAGGTTACAACTTAAGTCACTTCAACTAATTAGAACGAATTATGAACTCAGTGACAAGAAAGGAAAAAAATACAAAAAGAGTCTAATTCATGCCTATATTCTATTACATTTGTACTGAAATAGGTGCTTTTTACCTCTACTTATACTTTTTTTTAATCTGACTTTCTAGACTACTGCCTATCTAAGTCTGTATGTCTGATGGTAAACAAAGGGTGATAAGGGAGATGCAGGTCAAATCCACAATGAGATACCACATAACCCCAGTCAGAATGGCAAAATTTAGTAATAAAAAAATGATATGTGCTGGTGAGGATGTGGTGAAAGGGGAACTCTACTACACTATTGGTGGGAATGTAAATTGGTTCAACCACTGTGGAAAACAATATGGAGGTTCTTCAAAGACCTGCCCTATAATCCAGCATTTCCATTCCTGGGTATCTACCCAAAGGTCAGGGAGAATGCTCAGTTGGAAAAGTGCTTGCATATCTATGTTTATTGTGATATTATTTATGATTGCTAAGACATGAACCAACCCAAACATATATGAACAGATGGATGGATTGAGAAAGTGTGGCACATATACTCCATGGAATACTATTCAGCCATAAAAAACAAGACCCTGGCATTTGATAGAAAATGGATGAATATGGAAGATTTATTACTGAGTGAAGCAAGTCAGACTATGAAAGCAAGACATTGTATGTCTGTACTTAATATGTACTGACTGCCCTCACTTTATGGTAGAGACTGAAAAATTGGAGGACATAAAAGCATTGAAAATAGTTAGAGACACTGGAGATAATGTGGAAGGAGGGTGGGAGAGAAGAAAAGTGTAGGGAAGGAAATTAGGGAGAAAAAAATGGAGAGGGAAGACGTTTGTGGGACATAGAAATCGTTTGTTACCTGTTGATGATAACATGTATAGTATTCTCAACTGGACTGGTCTGAGGTGTATTTCATGTTAGGTAAATTCTCTTTAGAAGCTTAATAATATATAGTGGTTGAATATATAAGAATAACAACAGTAATAATTATATATATTTTAAAAGGTGATTACCTATATTAAAGGAAGTAACATTTTTAAAAGCCATGGAATAGGAGACCAGTAGGTGGTTAATGTGTTGGACTCCCACGTGGTCTACCATGGTTCCAGTCCCAGACCGAGCAGCTTGATAATCAAACAGGGCATGTGTGTTTGCATGCTTAAAATCCTGAGAGGAGAATGAAGAAGGGATTGCAGTATGGCCATCCACAGTGGGGGTGATTTCTCACTTTCCGTTTATCTATCTCTCTATGTCTCCTTGCAGCAATCTCACACACCACCAGATGGCAAAAACTTGAAAAAGGAGTTGTGAAATAATGTACAGACTAATGATGTTACTTTGAGTTCATTCAGTGAGCAGTGAGGGGCCCTCTATATCAGTGACTGTAGAGCCACTCTTTTAGGACATTATACTGATGACCATAAAAAGTAGGAATAGATGATCTATTTTATATTTACTATGAGAAAGGAGGAATCTGTGTTTCAGTAAATAATTTTAAATCATCGACTTCTGTTTAACTTAAACACTACTACAAAACATTATGTTTTCAGACCACATAAATAACTGAATTGTGTATTGATTGAATGTATTTGCTTTTAATTATTTAGAAAACTAAGTAACTTACAGTACTTTATTTCCCATGATGATTGGGTAAACAAAACATTAGTACAATTGGATAATAAAATTTAATGTTATATGAGAAAATATATCCCATGAGAATGGACCTTTAACTTTATAGGAATAAAATAATGATAGGTGCCCTATTTTTCATTTGGGATTAAATTTTAAAAATTGCTTTAGTCTTTCTTTAAGTTTGTAATAGTTACATATAAAAAACTGTTTCTCTTTTCTGATTTAACTGATTTTGGTGGATATCATTTTTATCACAATGAATATTTCTTTTACCTTTGATTCAAGTCTATGGATTTTTTTTCTAATATTTTAATAGACATTATCCTTGTGTCATGATATTTATGATTTGATGTTATTCATTTTAAAACATTATTAAACTTTAACCTTCTTTACAACTTACAGTCTACCATTAAAATAGTTCCTTCTGGGCCAGCCTGTGATGTGGTGGTTAAGATCCACATGGTGGACTGAACAGTTCTAGTCCTGGATCTGGTGACTTTAAAAACATGACAGGCATATGCATATGCATGCCCCAAATCCTGAAAAGAGAAATGGAAGGAAAAGGATTTCAGTGTGACCATTCCCCACGGGAGGTGCTTTTTCACTTTCTCTCTGGTGAGTGCACCACCCTTTTGCAAATTAGAAAGACAGACAGAGAAAGAAAAGAAGAAAAAAAAGAAATAGAGAAAGAGAGAGAGAAAGAAAAGAAAGAAGAAAGGAAGGGAGGAAGGAAGGAAGGAAGGAAGGAAGGAAGGAAGGAAGGAAGATTGGTTTCATTTGTGAATTAGGAGGCATATGTAAAATATGTTAGAAATAAAGTACAACTGAAGGAGAGATAGTCTATGAATATACATATGTCTGTATGAATATTAGCACATGATGAATTGGCAGGATTGTAAAAGGAAATATTTTGTGCATCTGGAAAGACATGTATCATAAACATAAAACAATCTGTAAGAGGGCAAATTAAAAGAAGTCCAAAAGTTACCTTTTAGAAAAGTCATTCATACCAGACATGTACTGTTACCTGAGCTATATGTTTTTATATAAGAAAAAGCCAATACATATGACAGCAGCACCCACTGATATTCTCCATGACTCCCTCCCTGAAAATAATTCACTAAGGTAGTAATATATTCAAGGGTATAATACTGTCTGTAACTACAACAAAAATGTAAACGATTTTATTGCTCAACAATGAATAGTTGCCTTTTTTTTTTAAAAAAAAAGTATATTTCTATTACATATTACGTTTTCAAAAACAAGGTTATATTTTGGGGAAAAATTGTATGTGTGTTTTTGTGGATACATTATATATTGTAGCGGTTGGTATATGTACAACTGACAGCTGCTTATATTTAAGAAGAGAATAAGAGAACTGAAATTTTTAATGGCTACCTTTGGTGAGAAAGGGGTAAAATGAGATGAACAGAGACACTTTCCTATATATAATTACTTTTAAAATGGGAGTAAAAAGAGTTTTCATATGTTATTTATGAGATTGATTTTAATAATCCAAGTCAAAGATTTAGGATAAAGGACTAGAATTATTTAATGTTTTGATTACCATTGTTTAGGTCTTATAAAAGGCATGCTATAGAACAAAAAAATTTTAAAATTAAAAAAAAAGACAAGTACAGTCCACAAGGAGCCTAAAGAAGCTTACAAACTAATGGGCTCCCTGAAATCAATGTCTTTGTGGTTATTGTGCTTTCTGATGTCTCACTGGACAGAAATGAATCTCAGAGTTAATTATGTCATTACTGAGAACAGATTGAAGTAACTGGCTATCCAGAGGTTTATCAAGTAAATATCAGTTTTGTGGAAATTTTGGATGTATTAAAGCAAAGTCATTCTGTTGTTAAGAAAATGACTACCAAATTATATGAATGGATACTTGAAAAAAAGAAATGAAGTAAGTCTTTTTAAAAATGTCCTAAGGAACCAGCAGTTAGTGTAATGGCTATGTCGCTGGACTCCCACGTAGTCGACCGCGGTTCGCGTCTCGGACCTGGTGGCTTACAACTCACGCCGGGCGCGTGTGCGTGCGTGCCCAAGATCCCGAGAGGAGAATGGAGGAGAAGGGATTGCGGCATGGCCATCCCCCCAGGGGGGTGATTTCTCGCTTTCTGTCTCTATGTCTCTCTCTGTCTGTCTGGCGAGCGCACGCGCCCTATAGCGAAAAACCTCTCCAAAAAAAAAAAAAAAAAAAATGTCCTATAGGGCATGTGCAGTAACTGGAGAGAGACAGAAAGAGAGTAAGAGAGAAAGAAGAGGGAGAGAACCACCCAAGGAGGATGACCACTCAGCAATCTTTTGTCCTCCGTTCTCCTCTGGATTCTGGGCATCCATGTACATGTACTGGGTGGGTTTTTCAAGTCTCCATGTCTGGGACTGTTAATATACAGTCAGCCGTGTGGGATCCGGCTGCCTTAACCAGCACACCACTTGGCTGGCTCTTGGAGAAAGTCTTTCTGTTTTAGAATTATTTTATTCAACTTCATTTATTATTATAATTATTTTAATTTGAACAGAGAAAGAGAATGAGAGAGAGCGAGAAAGCAACCCACCAGGTCCAAGACTCAAACTGCAGTTGGCTATGTGGGAGTCCAGCACCTTCACCACCACGCCATGGAGTAAGTTTGTTTTTTGTTTGTTTGTTTGTTTGTTTCTATGGAGAGGTTTTTGCTATAGGGCATGTGCACTCACCAGAAAGATAGAGAGAGGCAGTGAGAAATCACCCCGTCGGGGAATGGCCACACCGCAGTCCCTTCTCCTCCATTCTCTTCTTGGGATCTTGGGCATGCATGCACCTGGCATGAGTGTAAGCCACCAGGTCTGGGACTCAAACTGCGGTAGGCTACATGGGAGTCCAGCGACATAGTCATTAAACCAACTGCTGGTCCCCCATGGAGTAGGTCTTTTTATGTTATCCTTTAATTTTACAAATGCCTTCCACATACATCATGTTTACTTTATTACATATAGTATTTTAAACTGACTATGTGCCCTTTTCCTCAATTCCAGCCTCCTCTACACCTGTCTAAAGTAGATGAAATGTGAATTACAGATATCCAGTGGAAACTTTACAAATAACTTTCATAATGTGTGACTGAGACATGTCTTTGTGTCCTTTCTGCCTATAAACTTCTTGGATAGCACTAATATAGTCCATGATGAAGTTTCTTTATATTATCTTTATTAAGTTACCATAAATTATTTTTAAAAGTATTTTTACCTGAGTAAAACATATACTTACGAAGTACCTTATGATAAATAAGAAAAATAGATCCGAAGGATAAAATAATTCTTAAACTGTAAAAATATACATTTAAATTATAATTCAGTCTTATTTATTGTTATTTTTTTTTAATTGCCAGAGTTTGCCTATACTCATCAAAGAGAGAAAGGGGCATGAGAGAGCGAGTCTCAGTAGGGCATGGTCACGCTGCAATTCCTTGTCATTTCTCCATCCTGTTGGCATTTTGGGCAGGCACAAACATGTACCTGCTGTGTTTTTCAAGCTGCTGGAGCTAGGCCTTAAACTGTAGTCATCCATGTGAGATCTGGTTTCCTCAATAAATTGGGTACTGGGCCAGCCTTATTTTTATAATTAATACAGAATATTTGCAGTACTAGAACATATACTAATATGTGTCACAATGTGCTTTTCCATTCCCTCCTGGACAAAAGTCTCGGGCTAAAGTGATAGCTGTGAGAGTTAAAGTAGCGAAAGACGCCAGGGTGATTCAATATAAAAGGATCTTTCAATACCTATATATAACTTTAGAAGAAATGAAGCTTATTTTCACAGTGAAAACTAAGATTTAGCACTAAAATGGAACTTAGTGTATAAAATGTAATGATCTTGGGCCAACAGCTGGTGTGGTGGGTAAGGCACTGGATCCCATATGGTCAACTCTGTAGTTGAGTCCCAGACACAGCAGCCTGAAAATTATGCCAGGCATGTGTGCGTGCTTGTCCAAAATCCAATGAGGAGGATGAAGGAGAAGGGATTCTGTCATGACCATCCCCCTGTGGGGTGATTTCTCACTTTTCCTCTCTCTGTCTCTTTCTGCCTCTCTCTAGCAAGCACATATGCCCTCCCTATGGCATATGTGTATGTGTGTGTGTGTGTGTGTATACATTTGTGTCACCCTGTACTCAGACTAGGAAGAATTTTTTCATCTTCTCCAAGGAACAGCATCACTTACACTTGAAATTGTCAAATATTCTTTTTTTTTCTTTTTGAGAGCTTTTTGCTATAGGGCGCGTGCGCTCGCCAGACAGACAGAGAGAGACAGATAGAAAGCGAGAAGTCATCCCCTAGAGGGGATGGCCACGCCGCAATCCCTTCTCCTCCATTCTCCTCTTGGGATCTTCGGCACGCACGCACAGGCGCCCAGCGTAGCCACCGGGTTCGGGACTCAAACCACGGTTGACTACGTGGGAGTCCATGTCAAATATTCTTAACTAGTATTAAGCTGGTCATTTCTTCCTCTGACATTTGCAACAGCTGCAAATCATATATGCAACAAATAACAACTCAGTATTCACTAACAAAAGGCATATCATCAACCCACTAAATTAGCAACATGCTTTGATTGGGCCACAGTGAAGTCTACCAATTTGCTACTCTGCCTCTGTGTTAGGACACGTAAAAACTGTATCTGTATTTGGGAAGGGTTATTAGAGACGAATTGCAAATGATGCTGGTAATGAAAAGGACATGTGTAATTTTATTGTTATCTAAATAATTTAGTAGACAAAGTTGTTTATGTCTCCCATATAGAAGAATAAAATGTATCATCTAACCTACCATAGTTGGTTTTCTTCCATCATGAAATGGATGAACAAGTATGTAACAAAATGCAAAACAATCATATAACAATGATGTAACAAAACTTTATGACTGGTCGAGTTGTCAGCCAGTAAATAAATTGTAAAGGATCTATCATCATTTTTCAGGAAAGAGGATTATTTTTAATGTTTAAAGGTACAACTATATAAAATAGAATGTATGTCTCTTTTTAAGTTCAATTCTTTCATGACACAGAAGAGAGAAAGAGAGAGATGGAGAGAGACAGAGAGAAGCACCCTCATTGGGGCTTCAGCAATTCCCACTCCCTTCGACCTTCAGCCAGGCAGGGTCATAGGCATGTGTGCAGTATGCACAGTACTGCCCACAGACTGAATCCCAGCCTTCCATATGCCATTCATTCATTATGATGGGTCATTGTGCACCATGGTGCCCCCACTGCACCATTGGGGCGGGGCCAGAATTTATGTCTTGATCTATCATGTTTCATTCACTGGTATATCTTCTTACATTCAAGGGTTATCAGAAATACTGACTTCACAAATCAGTATTTCCTTCACATATTTTGTCTTTTATGAGCGAGTCCTCGTTATTTTTCTTCTCCTAACTCCAAATTTTACTACTCTAGAAAATATCAAAGCTGAAAATCAAATATGACATTAAAAATAAGGGTGGGATGGGGTGAAGAAGTTTGATGCCCCATTCATAACTGTGTCAGTGCTGTTTCCTAGAGTTCTATAGTTTGTGAAACATCAATCAGAATCTAGTTTCAAGGAGTTAGTGATGCCAGCTCTACTTCCGCCACTGAAAATGTAGAAATATCAATGGCAAATCTTAACCTAGAAAGAAAAACTTGTTACATTATTTAAAATCGCCAAAAGTCTTCTGTCCTTTACTTCTCTGACAGTCTGTTAGTGGATCGGGATCAGTACAAATTGGCAAAGTGTATTGAAGAATGTATAAAAGCTATCTTTCATGAAGAAAAAAAGTTATAATACTGAAGGTTCCTTGCTATTCCAAGACAAAACAGACTGCAAGCCAGCTGAGTGAAGCAAGTCAGGCTATGAAACGGAGACATTGCATGTCTCCACTTAACGTATACCAACTGTCTGCACTCTATGGTAGAGCCTGAAAGACTGGTGGATATAAAGGCATTGGAAATTGTTATGGACATTAGTGACAAAGTGGAAGGAGAGGGGAAGAGTGTAGGAAAGGAAAATTGGGGAAAAAATGGAGAGTTTAAGACATTTGTGGGACACAGATATGATTTATTACCTGTTGATGATGACGTGTATAGTATTCTCAACTGTCCTGGACTGAGGTGTATATCATGCTGGATAAAGTCTCTTTGTAATCTAAATGATGTGTAGTGATTGAATGTATATAATAATAATAATAATAATAATAATTTTAAATGTCAAGAAAAAAGAAAATAGATCATTTTTTTTTCTCAGAGGATAGTAATATTTCCAAGTGCAAAAATCTGCCAGTGACTGACTCCCTGCCTCATGTTATTTAAGTAAGGAATACAGGTAATAATAATAAATTATTTTAGAGAACTCACAAAACCCACCCTTCCTCTAGAAGAGGTTACTCTTTTGAAGAGTTGTTTACCAGTTGGTAACTTCCATTTAGTTTACCTTGAAAAAAAAAAAGTTTTAGAACCAAAGAGCTTAATATATCACATTTACTTTTGTTTTTTTGTTTTTTTGGTTTTTTTGAGAGGTTTTTCGCTATAGGGCGCGTGCGCTCGCCAGACAGACAGAGAGAGACATAGAGACAGAAAGCGAGAAATCATCCCCCAGGGGGGATGGTCACGCCGCAATCCCTTCTCCTCCATTCTCCTCTTGGGATCTTGGGCACGCACGCACACGCGCCCGGCGTGAGTTGTAAGCCACCGGATCCGAGACGCGAACCGCGGTCGACTACGTGGGAGTCCAGCGACATAGCCATTACGCTAACTGCTGGTTCCCAAATATATCACATTTACTTTTTACCTTTTTCCTACTGCTAAAATTTTCCTCACTCAGTTTTTCCAGTGACTGTTAATTAAGTTCTCCTCAGGTTTCTGTGACTAGAGATTATTTTCATCATTCAAAAAACAAGCAGTTACTCTTACGCTTTTGTGAATAAAAGTTTCACAAGCTTTTTCTCCCTTCTTTTACTAAATCTGATCTGTGTGAAATTTGAAATATCGTGCTGCACTATATCACCAACCATATGCAAAAGGCTTTAGTGTAGAATAATTATTTAAGAAATGCTTTTTAGAGTCATCACTATTTTTAAATCTTGCATTGTAGTTTAATGTGCTTCCATAATGTTCTCACTTTTTGGCAAAAATTTAAAACTGAAATACCTTGAACATTGTGTGCAATGAAAAGTGCTTGTAGATCAATTATGAATCATTAAAAGTAATAGATAAAAGTCGATTTCTTGCTCATGTTCTAATCCTGAGTTGATATGGTGGCCTTCACTGTTGGACCGTGAAAGTGCATACCTGACACCTGTCCACAAAATGTAATTTTTTATTTGTTTGAGGTAAGTCTGGGAAGTAAGGAAGTACCTCCCAAATTCACATCTCTTAATAAACAAAAGCTACCTTTTAATTTAATGTCCCTGACAGAATAAATGATAAATAATTTTCCTACTTATCATTACTATTATGAATTTAAGAATTTTACATAGTTTCCAGAGCTGTTTTTGAATTAAAAAAAAAATTGTAACTCCTGCCAAATCTAGCAGTAAGTTGTGGTGCTTATAGCTTAAATTAGTGGGTGAAATATCTATGTACTTTTACTGAAGGACAAAAAAAAAAAAAAAAAAAAAAAAACTGGTTTCAAATTTTAGGTCTAAGTTTTATTGGGTTCGAATTGTATTTATATTCTAAATCAGTTCCTCTCCTACACCTAAACTACTTCTTTTTGTTAATTAAAGCAGTGAGTTTATTTATGAAGTGACACCTTTTATTTTTAAAGATTGAAAGTGATTGCAAATACAGAAGGTGTTGTGAGCTAGAATTGACGTTTTGTGGATTTTTAATAAAGAGTGTCTCTCTGTGTTTGTGTATGCATATACACAAATACAAGTCCTGACTTTAAACTTGTTTATCTTTGAAGATTTAAAGGGCGTTCTTCATTTTTTACACAAAACCACGAACACTGCATGCGGTTACAAAAAAATATGTGATGAATTGTATTGCTGTCCTCTGCTTTTCTACGAACTCTTTTATTTGTATAGTAGCTATATGCTCAGACATTGAGAATATAAGAAGTGAAGTACCCTGAAAAGTATCACATGATGGCACTGTTTCCATTTCCACATCCAATATTATGAAATAAAGCTATAATAAACTGGTATTAAGAATGGGGTATAATGCCAGTGTATTTTGTATAATTTATGTAAAATAAAAATCTAACCATTATGGTTATTACTATGGGTACTAAAGTAGATTCATAAAGATTTTTCACAAAGTATTTCATAGAACTTTGCATATTTATCTTTTGTGTAATTTAGATCACAAAGTAATAATTATCTGGAATGGTAAAAATTTTCAATATGACATAAAACAGTTTCATTAATTACTTGAGTTGTTTTATACATAATTTTTTAAAAAGCACATTTTGTTTTATAGTTTGGTTTTATTTTGGAAATAATAATGCTGTATCACTCGTGAGCTTTATCTGTGGCAAATATGATCACTCATACAGAAATACTTCTGAAGAATGCAAAAAAAAGAGCCTAAAGAAGGCTAATGTGAGGCAAGTACATGGATCAGTGGTTGAAGGGATCAAACATAATTTTAAAGTGAACAAAATTCAAGGGTGGTCAACTTGAATATTTCAAGGGTTCATTACGCTGAGGAATGTAAATGTTAAATGGTGTGTGGTTTCAAATACCATACTTCATCATGGTAAACAATCTCTGTTAAATAGTAAGTATGACAAAAACAACATGGAGTGATTATCATCTCAAGAATAAAAGTACACTGTTTTTCCATTTGCAACAGAAAAGAAAAATGATTGACCGAATGTGATGTGATATATAGAGAAGTATAACCTATATCGGTGTGTCTATTTAAAGAGAAGCCATGCATCGCAATTTCAGCAAGTTGTATCCTTAATAATGAATCAACAATAGCAGATATTGATGCATCTTCCCTGTGGCATGAATGCAGGAAAAAGATACGAAGCTCTAAGGAGATGAAATGGTGTCCCCCCCCAGTGACGGTAAAGAACCTAATGGACAGAAATTGAAAGTATTGTGACTGACTGCTTTGAGAAACTTTTCAAATCTTGTCAAAATGTCTTTGTTTTGGTATATATATTAAAAAAAGACAGACTTTGCACAACTTTCCTTTTTTATAAACTTGACTTAAGGAACAGATATGTAGGAAGTTTTCCCACTATTATTATTTTAAAAATAAATCTCTAAAATCAACATGCATGTAAACAACTACAAATATTTATCTTAATAATATGTAAGAAATCTGAAGTACATATGCTAGACCTAAGCCTAAACCTTTAAACATAAAAGAGACAAATTCCTCTTCTCACAAAAATGTATGTGAAAGAGAACCAGCTGATCCAATGTATTATTATAATGAGTTATTTTTCACTTCTCTCTTTAAACAAATAATTGCATTATTATTATGGAGATAATAAATAAATATATTATTTTAGTAACCCGTCTTGAAACAAGCATTACTCTTACCTTATAGTTTCAAGGATACATTGGTGTCATATAACCCCTTATGGGAAAATGACAGTTTGCATATACTTTGCACATATGAGAAAAATTTAAATTGTGATATTGAGAAGAAAATTATTTAAAAATTGCTAAATGGTATATTGACAAGAAGTATTCATAAGTCTGTACTGTGAAAGAGGAAATATCCACTACAAGATTCTGTTCATTTGTCTTACATGAAAAGAGGGGGAGAGAAACCCAGAATACTGAAATAGAAGATTTCCATGTTCACTGTATTTCACCATGCAAATTACTTGCAATTTCCAAATGCCAGTGTTACTTTTCAGGACAAATTTCACACAAAAGGAATTCAGTGATTATTCATCCAGTTTAATTAATTCAATTAAATAAGTCTGATGCTGTCAGGTGTTCTTTTAATAATTGAATCAACATGCAGATACATAATAAGCATAAAAGCGTTTCTATGGCTGCAGTTAATTTAGATCCAAAAGAATCTGCTGTTCCTCTACATTTGATATAGATTATTCTATAATATTTCAGTAATGGGTTGCACAAAGGCTGGCTTTTAATTCTTTGCTTTCTCGAATGTCTTTATATATAATGGTTTAAAACAGAAGGTGTTCAAGAGAGGGTGACCTTTTTTCCATTACCATGGTTCCTGTCATTAATGCATTATAATTTTCTTTAGAAGTCTGGAAAAATGTGTATGTGTGCAATACGTAGCAGGTATGAATCAAAGCGTGTTAGTGAAAGTTTAGAATTGTCTGTTATTACTTTTAAAAAGAAAAGATTCATGGGACACATTTTATTGTTCTCAATATATACTTATTTTTCTTACTATGAGTGATTATATTGTTTTTACATATTATTCTAATCAGACTTAAAAATTTGGGATTTTACATTTTAACAATAGTGATCTTAGTAATATTCTAAAAATAATATGTTTTACAACTGGATTTAAATCAAAGAGAAAACATGATTCTTAATTTTGATTTTTGCATAAAGATAGCCTCATAGACAACATTAAATTATAAAAGGATATTAATCATATATAAAGAAAAAAGACTGGTGTAAATGATTTACTTGGAGTTCTCAGCAGTGCTTGATGTCATAATTATTGTAAATATTAATTGCTGTGCTAAAAATGTAAGCAAGCCGATTTTGTATTAGATGAAAAATGAAAATAGACTGTGTACTGGTAAATAGATAATCATACAAAAGTAATTGGGGTTTTAAAACCCCAATCTATTCTGCCAGCATGAGCTCGTTTGCATGTTAATCACAAGAGTGATTTCCTACTTCACAAGGAAGTCCACACTCTTTCATAACCACTTTTAATTGCATTTAAAATGATTCAGGTTTGTAACATTAGAAATGAAGGCGTATCTGTGTCAAATTAATAAAAATGTCCCTGAAAATCTTTATAGACTATAAATACTCAAATATTTTAAGGACTTCTATTTTTAATTGGAATATGTAGAGGCCCATTATGTGTTTTGAGTGTTATTAATGATAGCATAGCCTTGGTACAGTGTGCCAGTTTTAAAAGATAGCTCACTTAAAATAGAGTGTTGTGTTATATTTTCAAGTATGTGGAATTTTCTCTAATGTTAATATGCAAGGATCTACACTGAGCCTTAATTTAAAATTTTTACAACAAAATCTGAGTTTACAATAAAAGAACATAACATTGAAATTTCATAGATTACTTAGTTTTATATATTCTTACTGCAAATGACTTCGTTGTCCAGTCTTCCTTAGATGCACACACTCTCAATATTAAATTTTTACTAGCAATAATAAGCTTTTCAATACCAAATTTAATGCTGAAAAACTATTTTCAGCTGTATTATTTTAGTAATAACAACAAGCATTTTATTACTAACAGTAAATATTAAAGCTATAGTTTTAAAACTATTATGAAATAAGAATATGTGTTAAATCAAAAAATTACTTTTGAAATTTTAAAAATCATCAGTGTCACATATTTACAGGACAAAAGTAAATGATATTTTGGTGTTCATTTCATGAAAATTTCTCTAATTTACTTTGTAGTATCTAAGAAGTAAATGTCAGAGTTAAGGTAAAATTATTTACTTGCAGAATATAAGAAATGATTGCATTTTTGGTCAGTTCACCAGGAATATAGTCTTGTCAATCACAAAGATACAGAAACTAAATTTTAGTCATGATGTTCACACACATACACACTGACACACATGTATCTATATACGTATTTGATGAAAAGTTTAGTGATTAAAGAAAAAGCACTCACAATTTAAAAGAGAGTATATTTGCTTTCATCACCAGGTGTTCTTTCTAATATAAATGACCAAGATGATGTTTCCATAACATAGCTTGCGGTGCTCTGGAGATTAAAACTACCAAAAAGATCTATTAAATTTTTCATGGGGAGGGTCCACTAGGGATAATAAGCCAATATTTCTTGTCCCATATTCCAGATGTTTTATGTAATTCTGCATCTTTCTAAACTAAATCGTAGCTTTTCCAGAAAAAAGTGTACTATGGAGACTAAGATGAAAGGCTAGAGCTGTTGAAATGTTAATTTTACTATCTGCTGTTGAGGTCTGCTACCTTTTTGTATTTTTTTCTTACTCCCAGTAGCTCAGTTCTGTTTTATGAATGTTGTGGTATTTCAGTTGTTTGAAGTTTAGAAACTAAGAGCAGGACTTTGACTTAACAAAACAGAGTGTGCCACATGGTATATAACTGTTTGATAGATGAACTTTTTCTTAGTGATTCCCTCTTTAGAGTTTAGTGCATTAAGAGTGACTTAAACACTATTGTAATCGCTGGCAGTACACTAATGCATATAGATATTTTGTTTGCTTTTTGTGAGGTTTAAAAATCATTAACAAATGATGTCAGAAAGAAAATGATTGGTTGAAATTACCTAGTTTCATTCAGGGGTTTAGCTTCACCTCAGGTGTGGTTTCTTGCCACAGTGCCCACCATATTCCAAGGTAGAACATTTCTTGAAGCTTTACTTTCTTTTAGAAGTAGCTGCATGCAGTGTTAGCAAGTTACAGCTCTTCTGAGATGATAGGTCTGAAAGAGATAGCTTGATTGTCCAGTGACAAATTCTTACTTTTGCTATAGGGCCTGTTATAGCTTTTTAAGACTATATTCACTTTTCTGAGTTCATAACAATTTGTGTGACTGTTTATTTATAAATTTCTGTATCAAAAAGATTCCCTTTTATTTTTAAAAGAAATTGTTCCTTAATATAGTCAGAATAAGATGTTCTTTTGTTTATAAATACTTCAAATTCACGTTTGTTTAGACAAACCAGCTTTACATGATGGAGATTCTTATACATTTTTATATCTTACTTAGTTGTAGTTGGTGAGTAGAGTTGAGTTCATATTACTGAAGTCATTAATTTCTGTCCACACCTACAGTGTTGATTTTTTTTTTCCCCCAGCATGTTATTTAGCAAAAATTTTTAAAAAGTAACCACTTTGGCCATTTGAATAAATAGCAACTGGTAGTATTTATTCTCTATTCAATTCAGGGGGGAAAAATAGAACAGAAATCAGTCCTTCGTTTCTCAATACCATCTACGTAAAACTATTTAAACCGAATGGCTTTTATTAAGGACATAGTAGTAAAACATTCATTTTATTTGTGTTGAGGCTGTTATAAGAAACCATATGATAGCTGTTGATGTAATTATTTGGTTTCATTTGAAATTGTGAAGATGGTGGTTTCAATAATTTGCAGACTGAGTAACTTGTATTATGAGGGTATCTATAGTATATATTGCTGTTACACGGAAAAACTGTGACTCAATCAGTTCTGTGCATGTACAGACACAGTAGGGAATATAGAGAAATCATTGCCCTTGTATTGTGGTGACAAAAAAAAAAAAAAGTGCCAAAAAAAATAGTATATTTTCTTTTATTATTCCTATAGTACCCAAATGATATTTACCATATGGCCTTTTAATTTGGGTCTTCAAATTTAAGTATGTACATTTGATTTTTTCATTTCAGAAGGTACATGCACAAACGCGCGCGAGAGAAAACCTGCTGCTGTGCCTGGTCATGTTACAGTTCCCCATTTCCCCATCCTGTCACATCCTGGGCGTGTGTGCAAGTGCCAGGCACTTTTCTCAAGCCTCTGGACCTGACTTGTACTGTGTCAGCCATGTGGGATCCGACTCCCTCTGCACAGCACTTAACCAGTGCACTATGGGGCTGTCGCTAGGTATATGCATATTTTAAATTGTACTTGCTGTCCTGGGTTGATGTTTACAGACTTTGCGCAAAGTAATTTTACCAAGTGCTTTTGTGTAATATACAACTTGGAGGCTCTTCTAGCCACTGTGATGTGGTTGTATAGCCTGTGGAATTTGTGGATAATACTTTTTGAAGTCAACAGAAGCTTATTTTTGTCGCATTATTTTGCAATTCAAATGGTACTCCCTTGGGTTTGCACCCTCACTGTGTTAGAACATCACCCTAAGAATTAAACTTCTGCAGTAGTAACTTTTTCTTGTAAAAAATTAATTACACTGTATGAGGTTGGGACACATTGTCTTATTTCAACAAATGCTTTCATTTTAACTAAATCCCCATACTTAAAATCAGAAATATCAGAGGTTGGCAGCGGGCATGGTGATTAAGGGCACCGGACTCCCACATGGTCGACGGCAGTTCGAGTTCCAGACCTGGCAAGTTACTTTCTTTCTGTCTTTTCCCCTGGCCCCGGTAAAAATAAAATAAGTAAATAAATAAATAAAGTTAAATAAAAATAATTTTAAAAAACCAGAAATATTATTAAAGATAAGCTAAGCACTTTATATACTGTAGTTAAAATTATTATTATTATTATTATTTTACTTATTTTTTTGGAGAAGTTTTTGCTATAGGGCGCATGCGCTCACCAGACAGACAGAGAGAGACAGAGAGACAGAAAGCAAGAAATCACCCCCCGGGGGGATGGTCATGCCGCAATCCCTTCTCCTCCATTCTCCTCTCGGGATCTTGGGCACGCACGCACACACGCCCGGCGTGAGTTTTAAGCCACCTGGTCCGGGACGCGAACTGCGGTTGACTACATGGGAGTCCAGCGACATAGCCATTACACTAACTGCTGGTTCCCATAGTTAAAATTATTTTTTAAAAACTTTTTAATGATTGAGAAAATACATTATATCTTCACTTCCTTTTAACTTATTTATCTGGAAAACAATTATTTAACTCTGAATAATCATGTTAAACATCCCTGTCTATACCATTTTGTCATTGTTATACCATTTATTTTCTTCTTCTTAAAATCCAGGATTCTTGGTACTACCATATAGTTAACAACAGCCAAGAGATTTATAGACAAGGATGAGATTAAAGGTTAGAATCATATAAAATATGTCTAAATACATTCTTTTCTAACTCCCTAAGACGTCATTTTTATTTTACCACCCCCAAAAATGATGAGTTGTATTAGTATAGTACATGACATGTAGCATGAACATATACAATATGCTTGGGAATAAATTTATGGATTATTGAGTAAACAGAGATAGATAAACCTCTATCATTTATTTTACTTATAAAAGTAAATAGTATAGATAAATAAATAGATAACTTCACAGTTGTTAAACAAAATCTAACATTGTCCTCAGAAAGATAATTTCCCTACATATTCACATATGTTTAACAATACTTTCTTGCTAAAAACAAAAAACAAAAACAAAAACCACTATTAAGAACTGGTGGCCACTAATGACTAATTATAGTAATCATAAATAATGGTCCATCTATCTGTTAGTCAAATTCCATTTCTCTTTCTCTTTTAGAGGAAGGCTTCTTTCTGTTTAATTTTCCAGGTCTCATTTTTTTTTTCTTAACTTGAAGAAAAGAGAAATGTTCACTCCCTCATTAGTTCACTAGACCATTTTCAGGAATCTTTTCCCATTCTTCATCTTTATGGTTTACACTCTGACTGGATCAGCTGCCAGGCCAACACCACATTTTATAGTCCGCTCATAAACTTAGCCACCTGGCAGTAGTTTGGACTGCTCAGAGGAATCACTGCCAAAGTCTACTAGATTCTTATGACTAGTTTGGAAGCTGATTATCTGGAATTTAGGGTTCTATTCCTGTCCTGGGACTTAACCTCCTTTATGCTTCATTTTGCACCTTGATAAAATGGGTAACTAAGTCCTTTGTGGCTATAATATTCCCTGCCAAAGACTTTACATAAGTGCAAGGTGTTACTGCTCATTGATTCATAAAGTTTTGTAAGACGTTATTGCTGTTACTTGAGTAACAGGAAAGAGCCCTCTTGAACTTAGAAACACTAACAGAAGAACTCCCCTTTATATTCTGAGATTTGAATCAATAAACTTCAAATAAAATTCAATAAAAAATTGTCATTACAAATTATTATGCAGGCAATATGAAATCATCTACATCTCCAAAATTATCTATAATATTACAGTATTATACATGACAGTATCTAAATAATTGTCTTTAAAGTACCTCAACATTAATGTTGTTCAATATTGTTTTCCTTCCAAAAATAGCCTGTTTTATTTTAACTCTTTAAGTACATGTTTCCCTAATCATTGAATCCTTTCATGTTTTACTTTATTACTAGATTTATAAACAAATTACTTATAGAAAGTTTTAAAAAGACTTTAGATAAATACCTAGAAGTTAAATAACTAAGTTATTTACTTGATTAAATTATACCCATTTTTAGGGCTTTGAATAACTATTATCAAACTGGTCTAAACATTTTTCCCACTCATATAGATTAATATTTGAATCTTGTAAGTATATTTGTTTCTTCCTAAAGTCTAAAGTTATTTCCTGTCTACTGTGTTAATTTTTGTCAAAATCTTGTCCTCTTAAAAGTCTCCAGTCTGTATTGTACTCTCAGTCCATCTTCTTGATTCCAGTATTGAAACTAAATTTTAGGGAAATAAAGACAGGTTTCCAGAGAAATGACTAATGATACCTAACCATGCAATCATATTATTTTAATTATTTTAACTTGTCATATCAAACCAATTTACTTTTTAAAAGTTTACTATATTCTCATAGAAAGAAGAAAATATTCTAAAATCCAAAAATCATTGAACTACTAACAACTGACGTTTGATGATAGAACTAATCTTAAAGATAACATATCAAGCACTAACTTTACTGTACATTTTTGTTATCATTTCTATACTAGAATTCTGGGATTAATAAGTGTTTTTTGTCTTTTAATGTTATCATTAGGACCAAGTATTATCCATATGAATGTTATTTGTGCTGTTCTTTATGGATTACCAAACACTTCCCATAATTATAACACATATTCTCAACAATTTTTGAGGGATTACTCTATCTCTACCTTGTTCTTTACCTCCACCTCTCAGTTGTTGATAAAACTTCTGCCTAGAAAGACAGAGGAAGTTGCCTGGGTAAACCAGCTCTTAAGGAAGAGAATTGAGAAGTTAATTATTTTATTTTTATTCTAAGCTCAGTGTATTTTCACTTCTGTATTTATTGCCATTCAACTATATTTTCTAAAAGATTGTTTTTAATGGCGTGGAACGTGCAACTTGCACATGTTGTCCTCTTACCTAGCGTCTCTGTGCTGGCTGTTGCATTTGCCTTGAAAGTGCTTCTTTGGGCTATCTGCACGGCTAAGGGCTAAGCCATTTACTTTCTTTAAATATTTGCTCAGTATCACTTTTTTTTTTTTTAAAGAAGTTTTTGCCTTAAAGCGTGTGTGCTCAGCCGGGAGAGAGACAGAGACAGAGACAGAAACAGAAACAGTGAGAAGGAAAGTAAGACTTCATTCCCCAGGGTGTTATGCCCATGCTGCAATCACTTCTCCTCTGTTTTCCTTCTGGGATCTTGGACACACACACACACACACACACACACACACACACACACACACCTGGCGTAAATTGCAAGAAGCTCCAACTGTGGTGGGCCATGTGGGAATCCAGCAACGGAACTGCTACGCCATCTGCTGGCCCCAGTATCACTTTTTTTAATGGACTGCCTGACCATTTTGTCTTGAAATACAGTAAACTCATCCTTCCTTGGTTCTCCTGATGCAACTTAGTCTATCCTAACCATTGTATGTATCAACAAATAGTCTTTAGAATCACTCGTTTAATATCTTTATTGTCATCTCTGCACATCAGAATATAGCCTCACGAGGGCAGGGATTTCTGTTTGTTTTTTGTTTTCTATCTCCCTCTCTAAAATGTAAGCCAATGGCAGGGATTTTAGTCTGTTTCCTTCATTGATATGGCCCCATTGTTTAGAACTTGTCAGAAGATTTTTCAGTGCGTATTGGGCGTGGAGGTGTGTAGTACTGGTGTAAAAGAATAAGATGTGATTACCCAGGATACTTACAATCAACTAGTAGCATGCTATGCTTGTGATTTGGGGCTCTGATTCTGTGATACTCCTACAAATGAATATCTAAGTTTATGACAGACAGGGAAGCACGGTCATAGGCCAATGCTGTGCCCAGTTTTAAAACCTCATAACTGTAGCTCATTATGTTTTTGTTGAACAGAGTGTCATGATACAAAGATAGTAATATGACCATAGCACTACACAGCAGGAAGAAAACCCTTGAATCCCCATTCCAGCACCCTGGTTGGAAAGGCGAGGATGATACATCTCTACTTTTCATTTGAGACATTTCCATATTGTATTAGTGCACTGTGCACTATTTCACTTAATCAGTGTTCCAAATGTAATCTGGGATTTAGTGCCAGGTGGCATGCCTGAGACATATAAAGATTTTATGGATAACAGATGTAGAGAAATGTAGGGCTTTCTCAAATTGATCGTGGACGTATTTTCTTAAGAGATACACAGTGCAGTTATTTTGTTAATCAGTGTTTAAGAAAATGAAAATTGTTTCCTAAATAATAGCCCTTCCAAATTCCAACTGAATTTTTGTGAACTAAATCCGAAGTGTTTACATTGCAGCTTTAAATAAAGGAAAAATAGTCACTTGTTCATTTTCTTTTACATTGCCTGGTATGAAGAGAAGTAACTAAAGGATATCAAAATGTCCAAATTGTCCTTAATAGACATACACAAATTCAAGTTCATATAAACAAAAACACTCCTAAATGCTACGTTCTTTTTTCCCTACAGTTTCCCTTTTTATTCTGTGAAACATCTCCATTTATAAAAGGAATGTATTTTTAAAGAATTGAATAAATGGGGAAATAGATTGGAAGTGGAAATATTTAAAGTTGCTTTACTTTAGAGTGAAGACAATTTGTTGTGACAAGAAATAGAAAATGTTTTCTATTTCTTTTTCACAAATAGGGGTACTAAAACTACATTTTTTGGCAACAGTTTCCATTGAAAAAATATGTTGCAATATTGTTGAATTGTATAATTTTTCTTAAAATATTTCAATAAAAATAAACAATAGTGAAATTGGATGTATCCCAAGCAAGGCATTATTTTAAAATTGTGTAGACTGGTGACAATCTGTTTTATTAAGCAAGCAGATTTCATAAGTGATGTTAGGGAAATCATTTTATGATTGTGATAGTTGTATGGTATAGTGAATATTCTTGTAATGTACCATTATGTCTGAAGTTATTTACTGTTATTCTATACACAATTTGTGATTGTTTAGTCTTCAAGTGCTTTAACTAAAACTTCTTTCGAGGTAGTGGTTAGCAGTTGTTTTCAAAGCAAATGCTAAGTCTGCAGGAAGGTATTCCTGGTACTTTTTCTTTCTTTTTCTTCCTGGCAGTAAGAACTTGATTTGTGTCCATGTTCTGAATTTCTTTAGTGTTCCTGGTATGGCTGTTGAAATCTATACTTTATATGATCTCATTGTACTGCCTGCATTTCATTAATGACTGATTCTGTTTAGGGCTTCAGGAGTGAAATATTTTTCGTATGACACTACCCAAAATGAGTACAGTACGCCAGCTGCAAAAACCACAAACCATCTGATTTTGTGGCTTTTGAGGGTGTGAAAAGTTCAATTGCTCAAAGTAAAGCTTATATCTGTATTATACCATATGGAAGTGGGACTACTGTGGACTTAAGACAAATGTCGAAAATATTATGTTCTCATCAGTAGCCTTATTTCAAACAAAGAGGAGTAATATACTTAATAAGAATTATCTCATGTTGCATATGACAGCACACCTTTTTAACATTTGACTGCATAAATATGGTTTTTATAGTCATCAAAAATGCCAATTTTTCGTTAATTCACAAAGAAACATGAATGATCATCCCTAAGTTTATAATAAAAATTTTTATGATTTTAACTGAATTATAGAACTCATTATGTAGTATTTCCTATTGTGAAATTTTAAGCAATTAAGATGTAGATGGTCATAATTAGAAATTTTTAAATGTGTTTTAGCTATTTGAAACATTAATCTAGAGTAATTTTAAATCAATTAATCCATAGGTATTATAACAAAATAAACCTAATGTTTAAATAAATGAAAATTCTTAAATATACTCTAGGATCTGAAATAACTGTGAATTTGCTTTGTTAACAACCACTTCAACCAATATTATAGTATTTTGTAAATGTCAATTATGGAAAACAACATTAAGCTTACTCTGACCTGTAAACAGTTTATGTAGAACTGAAATTGTACTTTTGTTTTCTGGGTGTCTATACGGCTGAAGAACAAATTCTATGTATGTATGCATATCTATAGTGTGTATATTTACACATATAAAATACATAAATGTAGTAGTGTGCATACCTATACATGTATATAGACACGTACATGCATGTGTATATTGTGTATAACAGGAAAAGGTTAAGCCATATTCACAATTTTGCATTTTGTTTTCTTCGATAGTTTCCAGTACTACTTTGTTCCTAGTTGATTAATTGGCAGTTAATGCTATCATGAAAAGCTTTTACCTCTGACAGTTTCCTCAACCTTGAAATTTTATATTCAGAGATATAAGATTGCATAAAAAGAAATAATAGAAAATCCCCCCCCAATAGGCATTTGGCTTTGGCAAATACCTGATGAACTTATAGTGAGTATTTTTTACATAGATATAACATACGAGCAGGATATGATGCTAGTAAAATAAACTTTGTCAGTTGTTGCAATGTCAATTTCAGCCACCACTTGCAGTGAAGTAAGTTTGAGGAAGAGGTCTTGCAGTGATGCTGGGGTTGATTAATGATGTAGAGTAAATTATTTGTCAGAGAATATCTGCATATCTCTGTTAGGATAGAATCAAGACTTTCTTGATATTAACTTCCTCTTTGGTTAATACATATAAAAGATATACCTATGCACATTGTTTTAAAATATTGTCTATTGATAAAATAAATTTTGAGTGAAAATGAATAATTTAAAAGAAATTCTTGCAGGACCAGCAGATGGCATAATGGTTACATCACTGGATTCCTATGTGGTTGACTGTCGTTAGAGTCCTGGACCAAGCAACTTAAAACTCATGCCAGGTGTGTGTGTGTGTGTGTGTGTGTGTGTGTGTGTGTGCGCACGTGCGCGCATGCGCATGTGTGTGTGTGCATGCCCACAATCCCAGGGAAGAATGGAGGAGAAGGGATTGTTGCATGGCCATCCCTCATGGGGGGAGGGGTGATTCTTGCTTTCTATTTCTGTCTCTTTCTGTATCTACGGTGAATGCATGTCCTATAGCAAAAAATATCTCTTAAAAGAAAAAAAAAGAAGGAAATTCTTGGGCCATCCTCATACCTTGTTTTTAGCAGAGCTGGATTCCTCATGACTGACTGACTGAATCCTAGTCTGGGCAGGGTGGGAGAGCTTGAAAACATGGACACTATGTGTGTATGACCAAAATCCCAACTAGATATAGAAATGAAGGAGAAGGAATTGCAATGTGTGTCCCCCATATTGGAGGATGCTTTCTATCTCTGTGTGTGTGTGTATGTGTGTGTGTGTGTGTGTGTGTGTGTGTGTGTGTCTTGCTGTCTTTCTGTGATGAGTGCATGTACTGTCTGGCAATTAAAAAAAAATTAAGAAACTTTAAGCCATAAAAACAACTTTATAAACCTATTAATGAAAAAATAAATCTGCTGCAGATTTATTTTACATTTCTTGACTATGTAAAAAGCTTTTTTAAAAAAATGTATGTGCTTGATAATACAGATTCTTGTTTTGTGTTTTTTGTTTTGTTTTGTTTTGTTTTTTAAGAGAGATTTTTGCTATAGGGCATGTGCATCTGCCAGAGAGACAGAAAGTGAGAAATCACCCCATGTGAGGGATGACCATGCCACAATCCCTTTTCCTCCAATCTTCTCTAGAGATTTGGGGCATGCATGCACACATGCCTGGTATGAGTTTTAAGACATAAGGTCCGGGACTCAAACTGTAGCCAACTACATGGGAGTCTAGCAACGTGACCATTACACCATCTCCTGTTCCTCAGACAAGATTCTTAATAGTACCATTCTATTAGAGTCATGTGGCTTACCAATAGAGTTGAAATATAGAGCTTTATAGCAAGGATTTTTAAAGATATCCAGCTACTCAGGCCAGCAGGTACCATGGTTAAGACACTGGACTCCCACATGGCCAACCCCGGTTTGAGTCCTGGACCTTGTAGCTTGAAAATCATGCCAGGTTTATGTACATGTGTACCCAAAATCCCAGAAGGAGAATGAAAGAGAAGGGATTGTGGCATGGCCATCCCTCCTGAAGGAGTGATTTCTCACTTTACTTCTCACTCACTGTCTCTCTCTGGTGAACACATGTGCCTTATGGCAAAACAAAAAAAAAAGAGAGAGAGAGAGAGATGCAATTATCTCTAGCGACACTGGCAAATCAAAAGCTTTAACAAATAAGGGCTTAAAATTTCTCAATGACAGAAATACAATTTATTACTCTATGGATGACTTTCTAAGATTACTAAACTCCCCATTCTATGCCCTTTTCTTTTTTATCCTTTACTCCCTTTCCTGTACCTTCATTAAGTGATTCATCTTTTTTTTTTTTTTTTTTTTTTTTTTTTTTTTTAAGAGATTTTTTGCTGTAGGGTGTGTGTGCTTGCTGGAGACACAGAGAAACAAAAAGCAAGATATCACCCCTCCAGGGGAATGGCCACACTGCAATCCCTTCTTCTCCATTCTATCCTGGGGGTTATGGACATGCATGCACACACACCTGGTGTGAGGTTTAAGCCACTGCTGGGTCCAGGACTCAAACCATGTTCCACTATGTGAGAGTCCAGTGTGTAACCATTACACCATCTGCTGGTCTTCGATTGATCTTTCTTTACGGTGCTTCTCTTTACTGTCTCCCCCCACCCCACGCTTGTTCTCTTCTTTGTTCAACTATTTCTCACACATCTGTTTAGGCATGCTTCCTCATGCCATTAAGAAATCATGGTGTACATTTATGCCTTTCTATTTTTCCTTTTCACATTTCTTTTTACCTTTCTCTCCTTTTATTTTTTTCTAGTTTTCCATCACTCTCATTCTGCTCCATGAGGAGCTGTGGTAAGTCAAAAGTGATTTGTTAATTCCTGAAATAACTGTTCTGTAGCTTTGTATCAACTATTTCTGGTTCTTTTTATAAAACCTTGTCTTATTGGACATTGTCCAGGATCCAAAAGACATAGGATTGAGTCTTGTTCTTTTCCCAATCTTCTTATCTGTGAAATTAGGAGATTAAAATAGACCAGACTGAATTTCCCATAGCTCTTAGATTCTGTGAAGTATCTTTCAGTGTGTGGAGTTTGTGCTGTAATGGAATTTTCAGCTTTGGAACAAAGAGGGATACTGTTGCAAGGGTGTTGCCATGTGACAACCCCTTTTCCCAAGGCAGTCTCCAGGATCAAGTCAGATCACAATTCAACCTGTGGGTGTGCAACACCTTGACTCCATTTGTCCTGAGAGTCAAATGAACCAAAGGGGCTCTTACAGTGGAGCCCAGACTCTTGTGGCAATATAAAGATCCAAATATGTTTCACATCTAGACTTCTAAGATTCTCATTGTGAACAATGTACAATATCAGTACAGATCTTACAGGAGAGTAGAGTTCCAGAAAGGCACATTTGTTCCAATCTGAATTATTCATTTTACTGTGAAAAATTATTATAGAGACAAATTTTTAAGAGATGTATTTTTGCTATAGGGCTTGTGTGCTTGCTGGAAAGAGAGAGAGAGAAAGCAATAAATCAGCCTCCGGGAGGGATAGTTATGTCTCAGTCCCTTCTCCTCCATTCTTCTTTCAGGATTCTGGGCACACATGCACATGTGCCCAATGTGAGTTTAAGCATCCCGGTCCTGGACTTGAACCGCAGTTGACTATGTGGAACTACATGGGAGTCCAGTGACGTAACCGGTGTGCCATCTGCTAGTCCCTATAGAGACAATTTTTGACACTGTTTTTATCCCAGTGATGCCGATGCCTTTACTGTTTTTCTGTATTCTTTAGAAGTATCTGATTAACAATAGACCTGAGATGCAGCTCAGAGTTATTTGAAGCAACTGGTTATTGACTTTTAATGATCAAGGTATTTCACTAAAAATTCTTCTAATGAATGAAAGCCTACTATTTGATAGTAGGAATGTTTGGGATTAAGTAATTAAAAATTTAAAATATAGCATTAACACTCTTATATAATAGGAAATATTTTAATTCCATTTTAGTGATGAGGAAGAGGAGGCTCAGAGAAGTTAAATAATAAGCCCAAAGTCGCAAGCAAGTGAATGACGAAGCAGGATGCCATCTGGAGCTTATTTTCTGAAATTCCATATTACCTTTCCAATAGATTAACAAAAAGATACCTTTTATTCATTTGATCTTTCTTTTTCATAGTATATATTTGAAGGTGTGATATTTAAAATATCCTGAAGCTTTTTCTAAGATTGTACTATTTAAAGGATAATTGAGTATTACTTAAGACGTATGCCTTTTAAGTTTATATGTGTACTTCTCCCAGGAGAGGCACAGAAAAGGAAAGACTGACAGAGACACAGACAAAGGTAGAGACCCACCCAGCAAGGTTGTCACATCATAAACCACTGCCGGTCGAGCCAGCCCAGATCACAGATACACGTGTGACTGGCATGTACAGGGAGGCTCCTGGATGCAAACCCAGAACGTTTCCATGTCGGTCCAGTTCCATTAGTTCTGCACCACCAGCTGGCCTCCTAAGACATATTTTAGACACTTTATTTACTCACCAATAAAACAAAAGGTGTTTTGTACTTTTTTTTTTGCCTTAGATCTTCACTCATATTAGCATGTTTTATAGTCGATTAAATATGAAAATAAAAGATATAATAATTTATGGCAATGCATGTTAGTGTGGATATGGGCTTGTTACATTAATTAGTGTCTAAAAATCCTAGGTTAATCTGGTTTGTTACACTTACAATGTTTCTGAATCATAAAATAATTGCATAATTATGAATTACACATTGATCAGGGTGGTTTCAAAGGATGACCATAGTTGGACCTTACGGTGTCTCTTCAGAAAATGCTATCAAATAGAATACCCCATGTATACAAAGAGAAAAAGTAACTTTTGGAAATATCATTAAGGGCCCAGCTGCAGTAGCAGGTTGGATTCTGCTGCTTGGTAGCCCCAGGCCACTTGGGAGGCCCAGATTCAATTTCTAACCTATCCTGAAAAGCCAGATACAATGGCATGTACCTGTAGTTTGGCCACCGATGAGGCTGAGGCAAGGGACTAAACAGGATACTGTGTCTAAAACACACACACACACACGCACACACACAGGCATACACATACACACCAGACACACATGCAAAAATCACTAGGGATCTACATAGCATGGTATGTATTAGGAAACACTTTTCAAAAAAAAAAAATTAGTCACACAAATGTATCTTGAATGAAAAAAAAAAAGTCCTCAAATATATATGTGTTACATTAGGTTCTTTTAAACACCTATTGCTGATGTTATTTTTGTTACTCTTTTGAACATTTTCCTCATATAAACCTATTTTTTATTAAATATCACTTAGAAGGTATGCTAATGTTGTCAGAATGAGGGTGGCATGCTCCCTTGATGAATGTTCTTCTCATGGGAGTTTCAGCTGCTTTTTCAGGGGTGCTGCTGGTTTATACTTGTATCTGATCCCAGAGACCAAGGGCAACTCAGAAGGCAGAGGTTGCTGAAGGGATTCATCGTGGGAGGCAACAAGGATTCTTCTCATGTCTATGAATCTATCTTGAGCCTAAAAAGCTGGTATGGGGTACAATGCCACAGCTTACTTCTGTTGATGATATGCCCACATTTCTTTTCTTTCTTTTTTTTTTTTTAAGTTCATATTCTTCCATGAAAAAGAAAGGAGAAAAGAGAGAGACAGAGAGACAAGCAACCCCACCAGGGTCTTCATGCTGCCATTTGTCCCCAGCCTCAACCAACTCAAATCACAGGCATGCCCACACACTAGGTATGTACAGGGAAGCCACCAGACACGAACTGGAACTATGCCATAAGGGTCCAGCATCATGAAGCATTGCATTGCTCTTGGTCACGTCTCATGTTTCTTTATGTAACATTTAATTGCTAATGGTTCATATTTGTTGGCAGTGAGATTAAGCCAGTACATTAACATGTATTTGTAAGCATAAAACTAAAACTGTTAAATAAATTAATGTATACCATTATTATTCTCAAGAAATAATATAGAATGCCAGTGGTACACTTGTCGGTACATCATATAGAATTAAAACTCAGTAGCTTTGTTATACATGAAATGTACATACTCAGCAATGTCATTTAAAAAGAAAGTTCGGTGTCTCTAGTAAGAACTAGTGTTTAAAGAGTGTTTTAAAGGTCAGTCAGAAATATTGGTGCCTTATGGAACAGCCCTATTGCCTACCTAGTGGTTACGGGAGCCAAATTCCCATGATCGACCAAGGTTTAAGTTATCTCCCAAGTTTCTTAAGGGACATGCCACACACATGCGTGTATGCGTGTCCCGGGTTCTTAAAGGATGGAGAAATGGAGAAGAGATTGTGGTGTGACCATGAACAATTTTGGGGGTGTCTTTATCCCCCTATTTCTGTGTCTCTGACCAACTGCACATGTCTTCTGGCAATTAAAAAAAAAAATAAAAACTGGTGCTACATATAAAACCACAACCCCAATCCAAATTCAACTGCTTTTATTTTCTTAAGTTTTATCAGACATATTTTATACTATATGTACTTTATTTTACTTTTTATCATATTTTTATCTGTTATCATAAAAAGTTTTTTAATGTAATAATTATTTTCTCAAAATGCCATAAAATTTAAAATCTGGGCTCATGAAGACGGCAGTCACATTCTATTCTATAGTACCTTACAGTCTGCGGTAAATGTCAGTGGGATAGCTGGAAGAAACTGAGCAAGTGTTTTTCAATATCTTTTCATTTATTGCTATGGAATTGCTTGAAATTATTGTCATAATCAGATATATCAAATAGCAAGACAGTAAAAAAGAAGTACATGTTTTTTAAAACAAGTAGATCCCATTGTTTAAACGTAGCACTGTGTGACTGAAATATCAGGTGTAGAAAGACATTTGTATAGCATATACCAACTAGTTGTTAAATGTCATTTTCATGTCTGAACTGGATGAAATTTCAAATAAAGAGTTAGAAGGGACATACTTGCTGCACTTGGGGCCTTGACATCTACACACTGTAACTACTTGAGAGTGTTGTAGAAATCTATTCAGAGAATAATCCAGAGGCAGCGCAATATCATAGGGCAACAGAATAAGTTCCTGTATTCGTTCTCTAGGACTGTTGTATTACTGTTATAGACTGAACTACTTAAACAACAGAATTTATTCTCCCAGAACTCTGAAATCAAAAGTTTTCTCAAGGAAGTGAAGGAGGGATTTGTTCCAGGCCCTTTGACCAATAGTGTGTCTTCACGTTGTCTTCCCCATGTCTTGTCCAAATTTCCCTTTTTTCAAAGGGGCAGAATTATATTAGATGAGGGTTCGCCTTAATGACATCATGTTGACTTGTGACGCCTGTAAAGATCCTGCCTCCAAATAGTCATGTTTAGGGTGTGAGTGGTGGTGGTTAGGACTTCAACATATGAATCCCTTTTTGGAAGGGGGGGACACAATTAAGCCCATAACAAGTACCATTAGAATTAGAATACCTCCGTTAGTTCTAAATTTCTATTGACAATGTTCTTGATAGGAGACATATTTTCAAACAGGAAATCACAATGTCTAATGTGGATGACCAATAAAATAGCCTCCTGAATTGTTTATCACAGTAGATACCAAAGAAGAGGTTTTGTTGTTGTTTCTGCAATGAGGTTAGGCTTTGGATCAGTCACTAATCCCTCTCACATCATGGATTCTACATCAGTTACTTTCAACTGTCATTAAGACAGTCTTTTAAGCCTACAAAACAACCATAAACTTTCCTTCCTATTCTGGCATAACAGAAGTCAAATGAGAGTTTTCGTTGTCAAAGTCAAGATTGCTATTTGAAGTTTCATTTCTTTCCTCATGGGTAGATTAGCTTCTCTGCCAGGGTTCCCTTCTTTATAAATTTCCTCAGATATCCCTTCCTCTGTTGCCATTTGTCAATCTGTAGAGGAGATTTTCTCAAATGCCCTATCTTCTCAGAGTTTGGAGGCAGTTTAGTGTGATTCTTAGTCCCCAAACCAGTTTAGGTTTTTTAAGCCATCATTAGATGAAAGATGATATTCACACACTTCGGGCACAGTTCTCAGCATGCAAGCTGTAATGCCAGCCTCTTTTCCATTAGGAACGTAGACTGGAAGTCACATGAAGATGGTGTCATTATGGAATGAAACAACATTCAGGTCATTTTAGTCTTCTTTAAACATCACCTGAATTCTTTTTTTTTAATTTTTTTAATAATTTTTTATTTTTATTTTATTTACTCATTCTTTTTTTTTTTTTTTTTTTTTTTTTTTTTTTTTTTTTTTTTTTTTTTTTTTTAGTTTGACCAGAGAGAGACAGAGGGTGAGAATGAGAAAGAGAGAGAGGAAATGAGAAAGCAAGCCACCAGGTTCAGGACTCGAACCCTGGTTGGCCATGTGGGACTGTCCAGCACCTTAACCACCACACCACCTGCTGGTCCCCAACATCACCTGAATTCTTTGACACACTCTTGTAGTACTTTACTCTCTACCCATCTCATAAATGATTAGAATAGTTCTGAAACTCTTCTAAAGAAAGAACTTCCTTTATGAAACATATTCTTCTTTAGGGCATTCACCTGGGACAAATTTTACTCCACCTCTCCCCGGTGATTTTTTGATCTCCATACATTCACTTTACACCTTGACATACAGCTTGTAATATTCTTCACCACTCCACTTCTCAGACCATCACGCTTGGTGATTTATCATCTGTGTGATCCATCTTATATAACAATGAGATGGTCTCTTGACTAACCCATGAAGTCCTTATTTCTACTCTATTTTAGCAACCCATTCCTATGTCATATTCTGAATTTGGTCATTGTCTGAAGGAGCTTCACTCCCCCAATCTACAAATCCAGTATTCCAGTTCTAGCCATTATTGTATCTAGTCAATATTTCACTTCCTTACTTCCAATACATATTCACTTGCCATAAATTTCTCCTAGCTTTTTTCCTTTTCTATATCAACTTTGACTCTTATGATGGTTAATTTTATTTATCAACTTGACTAGGCTAAGGGATACCCAGATTATTATAAACATTATTCCTGGATGTGTCTGTAAGGGTGTTTCTGGAAGATACTAGCTTTTGAATTAGTTGTCTGGAGAACTATAAAATTCCATTTCTCATTCTTCCTTCTGCTACACCTGGTTGGCAAATTGCCATTGGTGGTAAAGAGGTGCCCATCAGCATTTGATCCTCCCCTCACCCAGACTATCAAGGGGAACAATTAAGCTTTCTCCCATTTTGAAAACAATGGTCTCTGCCTCCTATAGATGCCAACCTAATTCTCTCTTAATCCTGTCAAACCCAAGTTTTTAGATGACCTATTTCTTATGTACCTCCTTTCCACTGTCTGTAAGTTTGTTAAAGGAACAGCATGAACACTTGCTCATTATTTTTAAAATATAAAAATTCTGAAATTACATATACATGTAAAATATACAAGTAACATTTCTAATACTTTTGTTTTCTTAAAATGGGATGTTTCAAAAGATTTGTGTGCTGGATATATATATATATATATATATATATATATATCTCATAGCAACTTTGATCTATACGTATATTGGCAATAAAATTATTTTTATATTTCTAAATAAGTATGCATTGCTACTGATTTTCCTATAATTTTTTGCAATCTTAAATTTTGCTCTTGGAGGAAATAAGTGAGTTATCCACTTAAAATTATTTTATATTATATGGTGTATCTGTAACTAATATTCTAACTTTAGTTCTCTGATATTAGAGTATTTTCCTTGGTTAAAAAAATCCCTTTGTCATCAGATGTAGCCTCCCTCCCCTTCTAGGATTTAGGGAAATAAAAATAATGGGCACTCTTTCAAGAACATGCCAAGCTACTAGGGGGACCGAGCATCTAGCCTGACCTCTGCAGGCCTCTCTGTGGAGTCAGCAGTACTGGGTTAGTTTGGCCTTCACAGGTGGTTCAGGTCTGGAACGAGATCAAACTTGGCTCTCACTTTGATTTACCTATCCCGTGGGGAGGCTAGAGCTACTTTGGGCTTTTAGGCTTGGAGCCTGTTCTATAAAGGTACCAGAATATCCAGTAACCATATATGTGGTGTTTACCTTTGTTCTAGAGGAACAGAAATAAAGAATTCATTTTTTTAAAAATAATGCACTTAGGTCAAAAATCAAGTACAATAATTTGAAGACTTTTTCTGTTTTCTATAGCTCAGATGAGATTTTTTTGGAATTTAAAGAAGACTGCATTTTGGACCTATATTTTCAGTAAATTGAAAAAAGTCACAGAGCTGCTGCTTCTCTGTAGCAAGTCATTTATGAAGTTTTTAAAAATCACTAAACTTTCATCTGTTACTTTATTTGGAAGGTAAACCAGATCTGTGTGTCTGTATGGAGCAAATGCTATATAGCCCATTGGGCCAGTTGAGGAAAGAGATGACTGACATTGTTTCTAACATTCATAGGAAAGGTGTATCTTCACCCTTAAACAATGCTCTTTTCTAATTGGTTCTCCTAGTGTGTGTCCTGGACTCACTTCTTCTCTCACTTTGGCTATTAACTTTTCAATAAGAATATTTGCTTTGTTTGTAGTTCAGGATTTCAAATGATAGGATCTTTTTTTTTTTTCTTTCTTTTTTTTAAAGACACAGTCTTGCTGTCGTGATCCTCTTGCCTCAGTCTCCCAGGTAGCTGGGACTTCAGTCACCTGTCAGCACACCCAGCTTTTTAGGGTGCTCTGGGAATCAAACCTGGGCCTCATATATGGCTCAGCCTGCCAAAGAAGTGTCTGCTCTTGCACACTACAACACCTGTGCTAGTACCAGGATAAAAATGATAGTTACAAACTACTTCTGCTCTTATTGGCTGAATTTTTCACTTAAAAAAATCATTTTAATTGGTTAGTTGTTCTCATTGTACTTCACACTATCCTCATCACGATTTTTAAATTTTTTTAATGTATTCATTCATGTATTTTAATTTGATGAAAGAGAGAGAGTGAGAAAACAAGCTGTTAGGTCTAGGACTTGAACCGTGGTCAGCTATCTGGGAGTGTCCAGCACCTTAACCACCACACCACCTGCTGGTTCCCCTTCATCACTATAATAACAGACATGCCTTCACTGAATTTTACAGGACTAACTGACTTTCTCTTTTTAAAAGAAGCATCAAAGTTCAAAAAGTGGCCTTACTCTATCACAGTTATAAATAATAAACAAATGAATAAGTAAATAAATATGTCAGATTTATCTTCTAGGACTTGCCATACATTCTAGTTTCCATTAAGTCATTGATTTTAGTCTTGTCACACACTTTGAATGTTGTTAATTTTGCAGGATGTGCAGGTTGGTCTAGTGACTCATCTAGGATATAATTTCATAAAATGGCTAATCATCTTGTTATGAGCCACATGATACAAAGACCATTCTGTTAATTCAGGGTCAGGCTAGATGGTAAGGCAAGACAGTGGCTTCTCTGTGGCTAAACTAAAAAGTGTACAATTGAGAAATTAAATGAGGACTCCAGGAAATAGCACCTCCAGGAAATATTTCCAGGAAGTAACACTTACTCAGTTAGAGGGTAAGGAGTGATTGCTGGCTGCTATTAATGCAAGCATCTTATGTGTAAATACTGGCAAGCTCAAAAACGTGGGTTCAAAAATCAAGGAAAGCTTTGTAAGTACCACATGTTCTTACAGATTTCTTTAACATACAGTCATGGAGAGAAACATTTTTAGCAGCTTAACAAAACAGGTGCCTCCTTTTAATATTATTGTAAAAGCTAAATAACAATGATTATGATTAAAAACAAAGACAGGATACTTACTTCCTGGTATTTTGTAGATATAGACACTTATTAAAGTATTATTTTTTTATTCAAATAAGTGAGCACCCATCTAGAAACATGAAGAAGTGGGGCTAGTCCATAGTAGTTATTCAAATACTTTTCTAGGCTTAAGGTTTCTGATATTTACCTGTATTGTGTGTGTGTGTGTGTGTAGGGGTGATATTTGGTACTAAAGAACATATTTCAACCCCTTGCAAATAGGAGGATGAATGAGTTGAGAAAGCCTACTCATAACTAGATTATTGCTATTTCTGAAATAGCTTGATTAACTCTGTAAATGCCACCAGAATTTTTTCTTGGCCATTTGAATCCCTGGTAGAGCCCTAAGGATAGATTCCTGCGCTGGGAATTTGTCATAATAGTACCCATGGTTATACATATTTTCAGTGCTGTGAAAGTAGTACAAAGTAGTAAAATGTCCTCGTAAAAAATAATGCTCTTAAGTTAAATACTCGCAGACTGCTATCACCTAGGATAAATTTGAATGTTATAGGAAATCCACTTTCAATAGTGAAAAAATGAGGACTTTGTGATCAGTAATTGTTACATTGCTGGACTTCCACATGGATGACGATGGTTCAAGTCCTGAACCCAGGGGCTTGAAACTCATGCTGGGTGCATGTGTGTGTGTGTGCCCAAAATTCTGAGAGGAGAATGGAGAAGCGATTGTGGCATGGTCATTCTCCCCAGGGTATGATTTCTTGCTTTCTGTTGCTCTCTCTCTCTCTGGTGAGTGCACATACCCTATAGCAAAAATCTCTAAAAAAAAAAAAAAAAAAAAAAAAAAAAAAAAAAAAAAACAGACATTTATTGATTCAATAATTAGAAATCAAGAATTAGGTTGAGTTTAGGATGATGATTTGTTTTATTGGCTCAATGATGTAATTCAGGTTTCTAAATACACTAACTAAATTCACTGACTTCAAACAGCATCAGTGGATAACCAGATATTGATCCTGATCGTATTTTTTTTTCAATATTTATTCCACTGAGTATTATGAATGGCAGCAATGCACTTTGTAGAATTAACCAAGGCTTTATGAGTCTCAGAGTAATTCTATCCTTGCCTAGAGTTCATTCTGAAATTGCCCTGTGACCCAATTTTTGTCACTGAGGAGTGAAGAGAAGTTGGATAGGGGGCTTCCAGGAAAGTTATTTCTTGCTCTTAAGAGAGAATGTCAAGAGAATTGCTCCCTTTCCTCTTTTTCACTTCTGTATTCTTCCTCTCTTTCTTTCTTTCCCAATCTTTTTAATAGGAAAGAAGAAAGAAACATCATGCTTTGATTTCTTCTGGTAGGCATCTTTGGGAGGAAAAACAAATTTAGAATAAGACCGTTGTTGTGAAACATTGAACATGATATTAGATCACTAAATTAATCTACTTTCAAATCCTTCCAGTTATTTCTAAATTTCCTATTACATGAAATCAGTGTTCTCTCTTAAGACATAAAATTAGGTTTTCTGATTGTTATAGTCAAAATTGCCCTAAGTAATTCAGTTTTCATGCTAAAGTATCAGTTATCTAGAAAAATGGAAAATTGGTCTTGGAAAACTATTGCAATATTTACAGTCTAAAATGTAGTCTAATATGATGAAGTGTATATATAATATTTAAAGGTTAAGATACAAAGATATAAAGAATATTATCATCTTTTAATTGTTTTGTTGAAGACAAGCTGAATAACATGTAACTTTTCAAGCCATTTGAAAACCATTTTAGTTTGGTTTGGGTAGTGTTTGTTTTTTGAGCAAAGAATTCCATATGCTTCATGCTCCTGAAACCAAATGGTGAATATATATTTTAGCTTTATTAGGAAGTGCTGGTGATTTACTAGTTTGTTTGGCCTTTTTAAGGCAGGCACACAGTGTTGGAATAGAACACCATCCTTGCCAACTAAAAGAGATTTGCTCTTTTTTTCTTACAGATCCTTTTCTCTTCCTCTAGCTAGAATAAGGCTTTGGTTTCAAAGGTTCTCCCATCAGAGAAATAGGAAGGAAATATGAGTAAACATTAGGAACAATACTCAAATCATGATCAAACTATATAATAAATTACTTTTGGTCTTAAATCTCAATAAGAACTTGAAATGTCAATTTGCCTAGGATAATTGAGAATTGATTTCAGTCCCATGTAAGAATGTGGAGAAAACCATACCGGGAGAAATGCCTCAAGGGACAGAATCCTCTTTAACCAATAAGATAAGAGTGGTTTAGAGTATAAAGAAAAGGAGACTGTTGGAGCATACTCGGAGAATTCTGAAAGTTTGTAGGAGTCATCCAGTGGTCTCATGGTTAGGGCAGCTGCATTCCATATTGCTAACTGAATAGTTTGAGTCCTGAATCGAGCAGCTTGAAAACCATGACACACATGTGTGCATGCCCAGTCTCCCAAAAGGAGAATGAAGAAGGAATTGCACATGACCATCCCTCTTCCGGGTTGCTTTCTCACATTCCATTCCTCTCCTCTCTCTCTCTCTCTCTCTCTCTCTCCTCTCTCTCTCTCTCCCCCTCTCTGGTGAGCACACATGCCCTCTAGTAAAATTAAGAAAAAAAAGTTTCTGGAACAATGGGAGTAAAGCCCAAGTTTATTTTGGTACCAACAAAGATGATGAAATCCATGAATTTTTATTCATAATATTAATTTTCCATGAACATTTTGAAAACCCCCTCTTTGTTACCATATTAAATTAGAGTTTGAAATGGCTAAGGAAATACAATCGGAAAGTGTGTGCTTTAGGAAAAGAGATTTAAATATAATTTTTTTCAGTCATAATATGATAGTTCTATGTCTAAGAATATTCTAATTATGAAAATTATTTCACTGGAAAAAAGCTTAAGGAGCAAGAGTTGATAGAAAGTTACTTTTTTCCCCCATAGAAATTATATTAACTTCTTATAGCAGTCAGTATAGACACACAAAACTTAGCAAATTTAAGTTCTTTCATTATTTGTGGTGGTGGTGTTACTAATTCAAATGTCTTAAACATTATTGAAAACTTTTTAGCAAGTATTATGAAAGACAAAGTAAAAAGCCACTCGAAACGAATTATAAATGGAATATCTGTTTTCTAACACTCAATTGCTAGCTTGGTTCATTTGTTTGTTTTTATTTATTTTTTTTTCCTGAGCGAGAGAGGCACCTCCAACAGAGTTCTCATACCGTAATGCACCCAGCCTCAGCCAGCTCTGGACTGTGGACATGCATATGTCCAGTGTGTTTCGGGATGTCTCTGCACACAGACCGGGAACCTTCCCATCTGGGTTGACCTTCCAGAGCATTGTGTTAACACTGTGCCACCATCCGGCCCTCCTGGATTGTAGTTCTTAATGGATGCAAAAGCTAACCTAGAATGACCTGTATAATGCAGATTATGGCTCTAAGTCATAGACTATTTATAGTTATATTATACTATTTATAATATAATCTGCTATATCTAGCATGCCTTGAGATCTAACTGAGCCTTAGCTGAGCCCAGGACCAAAACACTAAAATAAAAACTAACTGACTGGGACCAGCGGATGGCATAATGGTTATGTTGCTGGATTCCCACATAGTCAACACAGTTTGAGTCCCAGACCTGGCAGCTTAAAACTCACACTGGGCACATGTGCATGCATGCCCAAAATCCTGAGAGAAGACTGGAAGAGAAAGGATTGTGGCGTGGCCCTCCCCCCAGGGGGGATGATTTCTTACTTTCTGTCTCTCTGGCTTACACACATGCCCTATAGCAAAAAACTCTGAAAGAAAGAGAGAGAGAGAGAGAGAGAGAGAGAGAGAGAGAGAGAGGGAGAGAAAGAAAGAAAGAAAGAAAGAAAGAAAGAAAGAAAGAAAGAAAGAAAGAGAGAGAGAGAGAGAGAAAGAAAGAAAGAAAGAAAGAAAGATGAACGAACTGGCTAATGAAGGCCCAGGACATTTAAAGAAAATTTTAGCAATGATGATATGATGAAATTACAATGGCCAGAGAGGGGTGGGTGGGATAGGCATGTAAAAAGTAAACAAACGAAAAGAGACAAATAATTAAAATGTTTAAGAAGTTTGAAGTAAAAACGTTTATAGAAAGATGGGATTCAAACGATCAGCAGATGGCATCATGACCGCAGTTTGAGTCCCAGACCTGGTATCTTAAAACTCACGCCATGCGTGTGTGTGTGTGTGTGTGTGTGTGTGTGTTCAAAATCCCCAGAATAGAATGGATAGAATGGAGATGAAGGGATTGTGGTGTGCCCATCCCCCCGGAGAGGTGATTTCATGCTTTCTCTCTTTCCAGCAAGTGCATGTGCCTAAATCAAAAATCTAAAAGAAAAAAAGTTGACTTTCGTAACCATGAGAAACATGTTAGATATTAGGGAGGGCAAACTTGGGACTGATACAAGGCTTACAAAAATTAGAAAGGAAACATAAGATCATTTTGAGCTGTACTTACCTCAAAAGAATGATGCATAAGTTTAATACTTAGATAAATGATTGATACTTCTCTGTGAAGGAGAGTGAACTGCCCTGGGTAGAAAAAACAGGTGTTAGAGAAATTCTAAGCTGAGTGAAGAGTAGTAAGAAAACACTTAGCTACTTGAATATCTAGTTTCATGCAAAATGCAATTTTGAAGCAACTTACAGTTAGGCTAGAACAAAAGTGGGTGAGATATCAAAAATAGGATGTTTGAGACGAGCCCAAGGGGCATATTTTTAAAGCAGAAAAGCTGAACACCTAGCAGAACTTCCAGGCTGGTCTTGTGATTTTGATAATTGAATAGGTTTGCAAGTCTTCAGAAGTGCTATTACTAGGACTCAAAATGTTTTTCACCAAGTCTAGGCCATGCAAAATCAAATTTCTTTTCTCTTTTGTTAGAATACTCAGTGAATGCTATAGGTATAATTAATCCTGATTATTGCAAGGCTTTTCACAATCATTGAAAATATTTGTGAGAACAAGTTAGAGAAAAAGAGACTGTAGAATGAAACAAAACATAGCATCCTGGATGAGCATACTCAAAAAGTACTTGTTAATGGTGGGGTGACAACTAGAAAAGAGGTCCATGATTGACAAAGCAGAGACCCTATCATTTTCCACATTTATCAATGACTTTGGATGAAGAAAAAATAGGAGACCTGACTATCAAATTTAAGGATGATACAGAGGTGGGAGGAATAGTTAACATAATTCTTATTCAAATAGATTTCAATGGGATAATAGACCAAAACAAAGAAAGTAAAATTTAATAGGGATTCATCCATTCTTTCTTCTATTCAGTGTTCATTTATTAAGCACCTTTTATATGTAAAGCACTTGGCTTGTTGCTAAAGAAGGAAAGATGAATAAGACACGTTCCTGCTTTAGAAGTTGCAAGAGAAGACATTTTAACAAATAATTGCAGTTAAAGATAAGCCCTATACTATAAGCCCGTACAAGTTGTTATGGAAGTCAGGGTCGTGAATAAAGTAATGCATTGAAGGCGAAGTCTTAAATTCAGGTTTTTGGATGATAAAAAATAGTAATCATACTTAGTTTAACATTGTAAGGAGAAAAATGTATCAGTGGTGTAATGGGAGTGTCTTTAAATATAAACGCATTATTATTATATTTAAACAAAGTAAATGTGTATCATTGTATCCAGTTCTGAGTACATCTCTCAAAAGGATGTGATTAGAAATGAAAGGAGACAAACACAGAGATGCAGATCCAAGAGGGAATGACAACTAAATAAATTCTCTTTAGTGTTAATGAAGGAAAAGCGTAACAATTGAATAAATTATAGCTATACAATTTTGTTCATGTTATTTTCACTCTTAGTTGATTTTTTTTTAAAAAAGGATACATTAAAGATGCTTCTAATATTGTAAGATATCATCTGGTTTAGAAGTTGTTTTCTTTTATAGTGCTTTCATTTTTGCTGATATTAGTGTGTGTATATATGTTTATATAGGTGTGTATTTCAAAAAGTAAAGTTATTATTCCAATAATAAAGGACACATTTATGATTACTAAACACTAGATTTGGTATTTCTGTCTTTAAGGTATCCTTGCTTATATGGTCTTCAGAAATTTTCCATTAAAAGTATTTTGTTAGAGGTTTATTTAATTCAAGTTCTTCTTTTCAAAAAGCATTTAAATTGAAAGCTGACTTTTAACCAACTGAATTAAACTCTGTCCAGAATTTATGAATGAGCCTTAAGTACTTTATTGTGGAAGCTCATTTTCCTGTGCAGTTTTGTAGTATTCTCATTGTAATGATGGTAGTGTTGAACTTCACGAAATTTGGTTCTCATAATATTTAATACGTATATAAAGGTCGATGCTAGTATTTCTGGCCTGGCAAGGTATACATTTATTTTAATCAGGGGCCAGTTAGCTCACATGGCTACCCATGTTGTTAATGAAGTTAGGGGTCATAGGTTTCATCCTGGTACAGGCCAGCAAGCTCTTCTTTGTTACGCGGCACAGTATACGCCCCTCACCCCAGCCAGCTGGCTGGCAAATGTGTGCAGTTGGTGACAAGGAGAACTGGGTGAGACTGTGTAGATGGATTGGTGCAGATTCATCACCATAGCTAGGAAAATAACCCTGAGCAAATGCCTTCCTAATGGACAACACATGGTTGTTTATATTCAATTGAATTGTAGATATATAGTTTGTCGTTAATCTTACTTCCAGTAAATCCCACTTTTATTTAATAAATAAAATGCCTTCCTCCTTTAAAATTTACTAGCTTAAATTTTATAACTGTATTTGACAAAGATTTCACCTTTTGTTCTCATATAATCGAATTCCTTTACATTTAAATATTCACAGCTTTTTAGGACATTGTGGATCTGCATCAGTCTCTCCTTTAGTTTTTGAGAAAGGCAATGGAGGAAAATCACACGCGCATTGATGATTTTGATGAGAATAAATCAGTCTGTGCTGAATATTAATCGTGAAAAAATGTTAAATCAAGCACATAATCTTTGGCTAGTGCCATTCAGACATCTCTTCCTCGGCATTTATTAGTATGATTTGGGTAAAAGAGTAAATTTAGTATTGTCTTGATATTTGGAAGTCGGTGTGCTTTAACCAGCACAAATTAAATTAAGCTATTCACTACTTTCAAAAAGGGTGCTTAATAATGTTGAGTAAGCTTTCAAACTCAGTTTACTTCAGCATACACTAATTACTCCCATCTAATCATGCTGTATCATGTAATTAACATGAACATAGCTTGGATTCACTTTTAATGTTTTTTTTTCCTTTCTGCAGGCTCTCATACAAAATGGTATTACTTATATTTAAAAAATACATCTTAACAAACCTAGTCTAACTTTTCCTTTAAAAGCAGTATACATTTCATTTGGTCATCTCAGACATTTCATAAGGGATAACCTTAGCATAATTGTATGTATTCTATTTTAAAAATGGTGAGTTTAATTTAATACACTAGAAACCCATTTTATTCTTTTAGCCTAATTAATCAGCATATATCAAAACTTTAGTTTTAGAACAGGTAGCTTATAGAATGTACACAGTGAATTCCTGTTAGACTCAAAGTGGCTCTTTTGAGCCTATTCAAGGTTTTGATTCTAATACCAAGTGTAAAATATAAATGTTAAAACTGAGTGCCACAATTGGTAAGGAAGTCTGAGAGGCATGGAATATATAATTATCTGGGCTTTTCAGAAATTAAAGCTCTGCAGTTTTCATTGTATAATTTTTTACATTGAAATGACTTCTGTGTTTAGAGAAGATTAATCTCTTTAGATCTCTAAAAGACCATTTTCAGACCACTAGGGTTTAACAATAGCTCTTTACTGAAAATTTTTAAGTTGTTTCAATCTAATTTTACAATAAGCTATAGTGCAGTATGATTTGATAGCAACCATAATGTAGATTTTTTTTTTTTACTATAGTTCCAGAATTTCCCTAAAGAAAGAGCTTAGTACTTACGCTTGATTGCCAAAAAAACAATCTATGGTTATTTGACATACCATACCATAATATATATATATTTCATATTTTTAATGGAAATGGAAACTTAGGAATGTGCTACTAATCATTTTTCCTGAAATTCCCATTTTTATGAGTTTTAAGGTTTTTACAATCAGTATGAATTTTTCTGTCAGAGTGCAGACCCATTGACAATACAATCATTTAAAAATCTAATTACTTTCACCTGTTTAAATAAGTGAAATTCATGCTGGAAAACGTGTGCAAACTGCCACAGGAAGTAGTTGAACTCTCACTCAAGGAAGGCTTTCCAGGCATCTTTTTTTGTCCCTTGAGGTGTTTATGTCCCTTTAGAAATCTGCATGGATTTGGTCTATAGCCACAGATTGGTGACTAAATAGCTGTGTGATCGAAGCTACTAAACAGTAATAAGGCCTACTAATAGCTGTTTGAGGTTTATTTCAAAAGCATCATGTCTAATCTCATTAGAATACCTATGGGTACAAATGTTATATTTCCCTTGTGTGTTCTAAACACAGAGTAAATGACGGATCATAATTAATGTACTAAGAAGGCACATTTTACTTTTATTTTTATTTTACAATGCATAGTAAATTCGCTTAAACCTAAGAAATATGAATGTTTTCATTTTGGTTTGGTTTTGTATTTGTTTTCAGGAAAAAGCCTGTGCTTACATATATATGATAAATATTTGTCACTGAACTCGACTGGCTTTAAACACATCAAAATAGAGAGAATACTTTGCTAATAGTCCTCCAATTCATGTGAAGCACAGTCTGTTGTTTGTTTGGGAAGTAAATGGAATATCTGTTATGAAATTTCTTAGCAGCAATAGTTACACGTTTTCAGCTGATAGACTTTGAAGCTGTCACATCCTTATTTTCTTTCCCTGGCAACAATTATTGCGTCATGAAATGAAGATAATTGTAATTTTGTTTTGTCTTAGATGCCATTTATAAGATATGTTATACATATTATTACTTCTCATTCCTTTTAGATTATTTTTTTTTTAGTAAAATTAGAGTCTAGTGGATTCAGGGGAATTATACTACTGCCTTTAAAGCATTATTAGCATTTTGTTAAGATTGGATATTAAGGAATTCAAATGACCAGGTCTGTTATTAGAAGAGAGAAACAAGTTCACTTAACTATTTTGATTTTTTTCCCCTTCTCTTTCAGTATGTAGAGCATGTACTTTGTGCAGAGGCTAACTTAATATATATGTGTGTTTTATATCTTATCTAAACAGAGATAATAGGATTTAGGGGCCAGCAGGTTGTGTAGTGGTTATGGCACTGGATTCTCACTTGGCCAACTGCAGTTTGAGATCCAACTGCAGTTTGAGATCCAACTGCAGCTTGAAAATCACACCAGGTGCCTGTGCGTGCATGCCCAAAATCCCAGAAGGAGAATGGAGGAGAAGGGATTGTGGTGTGGTCATTCCCCGGAGGGGTGATTTCTAACTTTCTCTCTCACTGTTTCTCTCTTTCTCTGTGTCTCTCCAGTTAGGTAATGTACCCTATGGCAGAAAAGGGTGGGAGAATTAAAAATTTTAGTTCAAAAGTACCTTTAGGAACCAACCAACGTCCACAAATGAATAAAATAGGCTTTTAGCTATAAATTAAGAAGGGTGGGGACCAGCAGATGGTGTAGTGGTTGCATCGCTGGGCTCACAACTGCATGGTTGGCCTTGGTTTGAATCCTGGGCTGGCAGCTTGAAATTCTTGCTGGGCACATTGTATGTGCCCAGGATCCAGAAAGAATGGAGGAGAAGGGATTGAGGCGATCCCCCCTGGAGGAGGCTGGTGGTGGTGGTGATTTCTCACTTTCTGTCTTTCCTGTGAGCACATGCGCCCTATAGCAAAAATCTCTCTTAAGAAAAAAAAAAAATAAAAAAAAAGTGGTGTAGACAATGACAGACTATAGGCCATCTCTAAAGGTATTCAAATTTATTTCTTTCAGAACATCTTGTATATTATCCTATCAAGTAAAACACTTGCATTCACTGAATTTGGTCTCTGGGACTTCAATGCAGGTATTCTGAAAAGCCTAGTTTTCTTGTGTAGTCTCACGGAGGACATCTCCACCAAGGTGGAAGCCTTGTCATGGCCTCTACAGTGTAACTCCCCCCATACACACACACTCCCAAGAGTTTTTCAGAACTCGTCAGTGTAAGTATTAGTAACTAAATATACTATTCTGACTAATATAACTATGAACTATGAAGCAAACAAATGATCAGAATCTTAAATTAGTCCTTTGGGATACATGCAGTTACATCTCAAAACCATCATACATCTTTAGACCGTTAGAATCCATTTCTCTTAAGCCTTAAGTTTGAACATTACTATCTACTCCCATCTACTATTAGGTTGTTCAGAAAGTCATGATGTCTTTTTCTGTGTTTTTTTTTTTTCTTGTGTTTTTTTTTTTTTTTTTGTAAAAACACATCACGACTTTCCAGACAACCCAATATTTTCTGATCCTAAGTGATTGCTAACACTGCATTGTAATTGATATTCCCTTTAGTAATAATATAATTCCATTACTCTCAATCCAACAGTTTCTATCTAAACTTGTGACCCATCACCTCCTTGTGAAAACAAGAGTATTTCTGTAAGAAAGAAGCTGAAACAAGTACTGGAACTCAATTGCCAATTATATAAATACACATGTAATATATGTAATTCTGTGTATAACTAGTGAAAATTAAATTTTTTGGTCTAGCTTTGTATATTGAAAAAATATCTGGTTCTCTTAAAAATTAAGCACTACACAGAAATTAGTGAAATAGACACATTTGTTTGGGCCCAAGGCAAGTACTACTCCAGCTTTCCTAACTGTTAGTAAAACATCTGTCTGATTTTTAAAAGCTGAAAGGCATGCTAATTATTTTCTTTAATTTTTAATTATTATTTTTAGTTGCAATGATACCCTCACTAGTCTGAAGTGACTTATGAAACCTGTTTTATTTACAGTATAAATTTCTAATTGAACTAAATTATACACATTGGTTAGTACTCCATTGCATATGGCATTTGAAAACAAAATTGGATATTTCATTCATAACACTGAGAACACTAACTGGTGATACTATTTTAAAATCTTCTGGGGCCAGCAGGTGGCATGGAGGTTAAGGGCGCTCGCTGGTCTCCCACATGACCAACTGCAGTTTGCGTCCTGGACCTGGCGGCTTGCTTTCTCACTTTCCCTCTCTCTCTCACTCTGTCCTTCTCTGGTCAAGTTTAAATAAATAAATAAATAAATAGATTTAAATAAAAATTTTAAAAATATTTTTAAAAAGTCTTCTGACATATATATAGCTGCAATTTTAAAAACTAAATAGAATATCTCCGTTCTTAAAATTCATTACCAAAGAGATTACCATTTTGAGACTATGGATCATTTCATGTAGTTTAAAATCACTGTGGCAAAAAGCACTGAAGCCACTTAACAATCAGTTTGGGAGCACAGACTAATTATATTGAGAGCCTCAACTATGAATATTTCCCTACTCAAGAAGGGTTACACCTAGGCTTCCACCCTCTATCATTAAAAAATAAAGTCTCTAGGGGAACTCAGGAGAACTGAACAGACGTATAAAAAGAACCAACCATATGGCTAGTGAACATTCTAGACACAGACGTGAATTCAGCAGTGATGTATTCTGGGTAACATTGTTCAAAATAAATTATGTGCCAGTAGACGGAACTCCAAGTTATAACTGCTGGCAAGTCCAACCTTGACCAACCTTGCTGCGGAATAAGCCATACAAAAGTTAGTTTAAAACACCTACACCATTTATTTTGCTTACCAATCTATGATTTCGGCAAGGTTTAGCTGGAAAGCTTATCTCTGCTCCACATGGCTTCAGCAGAGCCCACTAGACTGAAGCTAAAGGATCAAGCCACTTAAGAAAGCTCACTTACAAGACTGGCAGGCTAATTCTGGCTGCTGGCTGGACACAGCCATGGTTGTCTGCTGAGTGCCTTGATTCCTTTTCATGTGTGTTGCTGGGAGTCCTGACAACTTGGCAGCAAGTACTCCAGGTATATTGACATGGTGAACTACAAAGCTATGATCTGGCCTTGGAAGTCCAAGAACATAACTTCCGACACATTCTGCTTTTCTAGTAAGTCTAGAAAGCCATTCTTTTTGAAGAGGAGAATTAGACGCTTTCTCACAATGAGGAGAGTAGACACGAATTTGTGACTATTTTAATCTACTACAGCGTAAGGGGCTTCATTTTAGCTTAGTGTTCCTTGCTCAGGTGGAGTAGTAATACATTTGCCATGAGTCCTGCACACTCCAGCTAGAGCAGGCTTCATTATTCTGAATGATTAAACCAAGTCTTCCAGCACATGCACATTCTTGTTTTCTTCTTTCTGCTCAGAGCATAGCTCTTGTTGGACACGGCCAGAAAAAAGTACAATGTAGAACTAATAAATGGCTTGATGCTTTAGATAGTGTCTCTCTCCTGAAAGAGGGTCATAATAGCTGTCATATTATATAAAAACTTACCAGAATAGTTTTTTCCATGTGGTTTTGATAGAAAGAAATTTTGCATTTTTATCATTTAAACCTCTACCAACTTATTTCTTGTCATTGTACAGTATATTGGATTTTATTGTATTGATTATATTTTCATTTTATTACACTTTTAACTTATTCCCTTCTATACTTCAGTATCATTTATTAATAGGCTTGGTTGGTCAAAAATTATATTCAAGGAATCATATTTCCCTGCTCATTATTATTATAAATTCAAAGCTATAACATAATGGCTTCATGTTTTAGATAGTAACATAATGGAAAATATTTTGGCTAAATGTTGTATCATTTATAAAAAATACATTATTAGGAAAAAGAGAAAATGTTTAATGGCCTGATTAAAGCCAATTATACTAAATCTACTAATGATATTGGGTTGTACTTATTCACAATTAAAAATATTAGGGAACAATTATGTTACCTTTTTGTGTGATTTCTGCTTGCTTTGCACTTTAGAAATCTGGTTGTTCTATGTAGTCTCAGAGGTTTTTTTTTTTTTTTTTTTTTTTTTCCTGCTTTTAACTTTTCTTTATTACCCTGTACTCTTCCTTGTATGTGAATTTACTGACCCTTCAGATGTCTTCTCATTATGGGTACTTGTATGGTTCATTAAAGTGTCCTTACACAGATAGAGATCACACAGAACACCAAGCTATGTGATGTCCAATCCCTCTCTGAAGCTAAGGAGTCGTGCCCCAATGGCTTTAGAGACATTCACTTGTCATGCAGTTGGCTTTTGGCCAACAGAGATGAACAAATTAGTTGAGTATACCTGTGTTGGCTCTGTTCCTAGCCTCGTTTATGTAATTGATGTCTGGTGGCCTCATTATGGATCATTAGCATATCAACGTGATGTCTGAGCCTGGCAAAGTGCTGCTTGTTGTCAGAGATTAGCAATTTACCATAACGTATACAGTGAGAAAAAGGGGGTAGTCTAATTGGATGGAAGGCAAAATCAAAATGGTGACACAGAAGCTCAAATCCAGTAATTCCTAAAGTTCCTTTGTGTTTAAAATCGTTTATGACAAGTTTAGGCTTGTGTTAGCCTTTTTTGATAATATGAAAGCTATGTTTTATCAGTAACACTCTGAATATGTGATTATTTTAAATATTTTTAAGTTTCTTCTCATGTATTCTATTGTCATTGCTTTTACATTGAATTAATGTACATATCTGTCAGTGTCTAGAACTAATAATAATTTTATTTTAAACAGAACCTTTCTTTTAAAAAAAATAATAAAAGAGGCCCTGGCTTCTATTAGTACTGTGTTTTTTAGGAATTACTTATTTAATTTTGTTTATTATTATTATTTTAAATATTATATATATGTATGTATACATATATATATACATACGTGTGTGTATATATATATATGTATACACGTATATGTGTATATATATATATATATACGTGTGTGTGTGTGTGTATATATATATATATATATATATATATATATATAAAATGTAGAGAGAGAGAGAGAAAGTGAGAAAGCAAGCTGCCAGGTTTGGGACTCGAAGTACAGTCATCCACATGAGAGTCCAGCACCTTAATTACCACACCAACTGCCTGCCCTAAGGAGGACAAATTTTTAAGTCAAAGAAATATCATTTGGGGTTAGTTTTGATTCCTTTCTTTTTTTTTTTTTTTTTTTTTTTTTTTTTTTTGCTATAGGGCGCGTGCGCTCGCCAGACAGACAGAGACAGACAGAGAGACAGAAAGCGAGAAATCACCCCCCAGAGGGGATGGCCACGCTGCAATCCCTTCTCCTCTATTCTCCTCTTGGGATCTTGGGCACGCACGCACACGCGCCCGGCCTGAGTTTTAAGCCACCGGGTCCGGGACACGAACCGCGGTCGACTACGTGGGAGTCCAGCGACATAGCCATTATGCTAACTGCTGGTCCCAGTTTTGATTTCTCATGGAAGAATCCAGTGTGAATTGACTGGCTCACATTGCTTGAGAAGAACCTGGATTATTATAGAGTCAAAATGCAATACAAATGTTTCTGAACTCTAGAGTTTTCCTCCGAAAGTATTTATTACAGTCCCAGTTGAAAATCAAAAGAGTGTTAAAAGACATATTCCTTGTCTAGTTATCACTTCTTATTTAAGGTAGTTATATAGATTGATGATATTATTGTAACACTACAGTAAATATAGAATAAAAACAAATTTGTTTGATGTGAATGATATATATTTTTAGAAGAAGGAAAATAACTAGAGTTCTATTTATTATGACTGACAGTCTGCCACCTAATTTCTTAGTTAATGCTGTTCTATTAAAAAAATGGAAATGATTAAAATATTACAGTGTGATTAGCACCTTTTTTATCTCCCTTGAGAGTAAATGTTCTGTCATTTAAAATTTCTAAGCCCAGTGTGTATCTGATACACAGTATGCACTAAATAAATGTTTAAACAGCAAATGAATGAATGAAAATCACATTTCCCTTTATATATATATATATATATATATATATATATACACACACACACACACACACACATACACACACACACACACACACACACACACATATATATATATATAAAGTACCTCTATTTTTATTTGCTTTCCAAAGAGAGAATTTTTTATTATGGAAGATTTAAACAAGACCAATAAAAGAAATGAGGAAAATAGAAATCAATAGTAATATATACTGTTAATATATTGGCATGTCTATATATAAACATGTTCTTTTCTATGAATTTTGTATGTGTATAATTTTTCTAAAATTAAAATACAGTGGTATCTGATAATTGGTAACTCTCTTCTGACACTTAATCATGAACATTACTCATTAGTTATTCTATGCCTCATTTTATTACTGGTACCTACATAAATATCATTTAATAAGTCTTAAAAAGGCATCAAAATGAATTCTCTGCTAAGTTCTATGAATGCTTTAGCTCATACATTCTCTAAGTTGGCATTATTTCTGATATAATAATACAGAATTTGAGGCTCAAAGAGCCTGTTGCTTAAAGTGGAAACAAGTACTAAGTAACAAAGGGAAAAATAAATGAATCTGCTTTCTGATTCAAAAATTTATATCTTTAACCACTATATTTTATCATCATTCAAAACTAACATAAATTTATCTGATATACCATTGTTTCTTTTAGATAATCTATTTTACTTCTTACCACTGCCCTTGAGATATTCATAGGATATCTCAAAAATACAGATGCTCCAAGACGATAATACTTAGGCAGCTTTTCATCAAATTAGTGACTGATGAGCCAGGGACTTACAACCAATTCTTTCAGTTCTGAAACCCTTAGTCATTCCACTACTAACATTTTCCCCATGTGTAAATAAAACAGGTTAGTCTGTTCTCGAAAAGCAAATAATTGTCATCCATTAGTCTGTTCTCAAAAAGCAAATAATTGTCCTTCCTCCCTCCCTCCTTTCTTCTTTCCTTCCTTCCTTCTTCTTTCTTTCTTTCCTTTTTTTTTTTTTTTTTTTTTTTTTTTTTTTTGCCATAGGGCATGCACTAGCTGGAGAGAGAAGAGAGAGGAAAAGTGAGAGATCACCCCTCAGGGGGTATGGTTATGCTCAGTCCCTTTTCCTCTATTCATGCTCATGTGCCCAGCATGATTTTTGAGCCTCTGGTTCCAGAACTCATACAACAGTCTGCTATGTGGAAATCTAGCACCTTACCAATCATACCATCTGCTGGTCTCCCCAGTTCTTTCCTTATTCTATATTCTTTTTTTAATTTTAAAGAAATTTATTAGCCAGCCCCATAGCTTAGTGCTTAAGGGAGCCAGATCCCACATGGTCAACTGTGGTTAGAATCCTAGCTTCCTGTAGCTTGAGAATCATTACACTGGGCACGTGTGCATGTGTCTAAAATCCATACAGGGTAGAAACGTGGAAGAGAAGGGATAGTGACATGAACACATCCATTGGTGAGTGTTTTTTCCATCCCTCTCTCTCTCTCTCTCTCTCTCTCTCTGTTTTTCCCTGGTGAACACAGATTTTTAAAATAATCTACAAATTGTTGTATTCAAAAGTATGTTACAATCTAATCACAATAAACCTTCTTTTCCTTTATAAGGGAAAAAATGTGGGCTATCCAGTATCAAAATACTCAAAATAAGAATTACAATTATACTTAGTATTTGCATGCTTACTCTATATGAAGTACTGAACTAAGGGCTTTTCATCCATTGTTCATTTATTCTTTATAATACCCATGTAAGATAGGTAGTACTATACTCACTGAGTTTGAGAAAACTGAAGTTTAGAGAAATTCAAGTAGCTTGCCCAAGAGAGCGCGTGGGATCTACGTAAGCAGAGTTCAGACTAACGTCTTAAAGTAATATTTTATTTCCCTTATTGCTTCATAGAAGTCATTTTATCTCTTCATCCACTTATCTCCTAATTTTTCATAGTTTCTCCATTTTATTTACAATAATAATTAGGCAACTTTTCACCAAATTAGTGACTGATGGGCCAGGGACTTACAGGGACTTTTCTTGTACACATTTTAGGTGTAAGCAACAGTTACGTCAGTGATATGACTCTCCTTTAATTTGATACTTCATAATCCCCAACAGAATCATTTGTCTCCAATATATAATTTTGTGTAATATTTAGTCCTTTTACATGCTAGGCAATCTTCAGTTACAGCAAACTGTTAGAATAACATTTGAAGAACATGCAATTTATAAATCTGAAGTAAGGGATTACTTACTCAAACTTCATATGTTACCAAAGTTCTGGTAAAATAAAAACATTGAGACTCAGGACCAGCAGGTGGTATGGTGGTTAAAGTGCTGGACACTCCCACATGGCCAACTATGGTTCGAGTCTTGGGCCTGCTTTCTCACTCTCTCTCTCTCTCTGGTCAAATTAAAATAAATAAATTAATAAATAAAAAAATAATTCTTTTTAAAAATTGAGATGCTTTCTGTTCATTGTAATAATCTTTAGTTTATTGATGTATTTTAAGGCTTAATAAAGTAAACTTTATTAATTTATTTCCTTAGGTATTCAAAATAATGTGAAATTGGAGGAGATTACCATTTTCTAGGTGATCATCATTTGTATTCTTTAAATGAACCAAGAAAATAGTTTTGTGTTTATTGATTGTTCACAGTATGCATATTGGTCATCTAGAATCTGTGAAAGATTCAAAATATGTGATAAGGATGTGCTTTGAGGGAGCTTATTATTAAATAGGAAAGAAAGAGACATTCATGAAGTTTCTATCTGGTGGAATTTAGGAATTCCAGTGGCCTTATCTTCAGGGAATCATCATTTCCAACTTTGACTTATCATTTGTGCAGTATTGTTCATCTCCCCTATCATACATACTGTACCTTCTTGGTTGAAGATATCTTTTTGTTGTTGTTGTTCTTTTTTTTGGAGAGGTTTTTTGTTTTTTTTTTTTTTTTTTTTTTTTTTTTCTTCTTATTGGGCATGTGCACTCGCCAGAAAGACAGAGAGAGAGAGAGACAGAGAGATAGAAAGCGAGAAATCAACCCCCAGGGTGGATGGCCATGCCACAATCCCTTCTCCTCCATTCTCAACTCGGTATCTTGGGCACGCATGCACACAAGCCCTGCGTGAGTTTAAGCCACCTGGTCTGGGACTCAAACCACGGTCGACTAAATGGGAGTCCAGCGACATAGCCATTACACTAACTGCTGGTCCCACTTGTTTGAAGATATCTTGACTTACCCTTATTTGTAATTCCCTCTAGCACCAGAGGCAATGTATGGCACAGCGAGTGCACTGTAAATAGCTTTTAAATTAATAATATGTAAAACACTAACAATACACAACTCTATATTTGATCTGCCAAATGCATGGAACCGGCAGCAAGTGCTGTAGAAGTTCACTGGGATTGGGTGGCTCAAGAGAGTTTCCATAGAGGGAGTAAACCAAAAATGTGAAAAAGGAACTGTAGAGAAATTAGTGAGGGGAGGGCATTGCAGGCAGGTGGAAGATCATATAAGGTATTTATAAGTTAGAAACACTCTATATTTTATGCTATTGTTGGCACTGCAGAATTCTTGAAATGATATGATTTTTGTAATGAAAATATTGATAAAGGTTGAAACTAGAGTTTAGGTCTTAAACTGCCAAATAAGTGTACTATATCTGCTTATACATTATCATTAATAAATATCAGAGCAATCCTTTTCTTGTGATAGAGGCTAAATACTTCTTAGTTATTTGGGGAAAACACACACACACACACACACACACACACACACACACACATTATTTCCTACAAAAAGAAAAAAAAAATGTATCTCCTCTTAATTCCTGCCCCCTTCCCAAAGAGTAGTGTTGTGGTTTCCAGCCTGAGCTCTGGGGCTAGAATACTTCTTGTCTAGTCCTCAGTTGGCCACTCACTGTGGAAGTTTCATCCGTTAATGTAGTACCCTAGAGTATAGGCTCTACTTGTGTTCCAGAGACAGAAAATAACAGTGACTTGTTATAATACAGAAGGTTCTTTGTTTAAAATCCAGCTGGTGGGGCCAGTTGGTGGTGTAGTGGTTATGTAGCTGAACTCCTTCCATGACCGACCAAAGTTCAAGTCTCAGACCCAATGACTTGAAAGTCACTGGGTACATGTGTGTGCATGCTCAGGATCCCAGGAGGAGAATGAAGGAGAAAGGATTGTGGAGTGGCTATCCTTTCTGGCGGGAAATAATTTATCATTTTCTCTCACAGTGTCTCTGTCTTTCTCCAGTGAATGCATGCACCTTATGTCAAAAACCTAAAAAATAAAACTACCTGGTATGGGGTTGATTCAGTTACATTACTGTATGACAGACTGCCTCAGAATTTGGGTGCTGAAAAAAAAACATTGATTCTGAGGATTGAGTATTTGATCAGACTTTAGTAAGAAATGCTCTTCTCTGCTGCATATTATATCACTGCAATGACTTCAATGGGTAGTTATGATCTAAGCTTTCTTGCGTCTCTGTCTAGTGTCTTTGTGCCAGCTATGGCCACAACAACTTGGTTAACCTACACATGACATTACATTTTCTGTGCGGTCGCTCACCACTTGATAGTCTATGGTCTTTTTTGACCTGGGTACTGGCTTCTAAGAGGGTGAAAGGAGTGGCTAAGAAGGCCCTGACAGTCTAGATTTACAATTCTTTTTTTTTTTCTTAGATTTTTGCTATAGGGCATATGTGCTCACCAGAGAAACAAAGAGACAGAAAGTGAGAAATCACTTCCACCGCAGGAATGGCCATGCCACAATTCCTTCTCCTCCATTCTCCTCAAGGGATTGCAGTATGCACACACATGCACCTCACATAAGTTTTAAGCCACAGGGTCTGGGACTAGAACCATTGTTGACTACGTGGGAGTCCAGCAACTTAACCATTATGTCATCTGCTGGTTTCTAGATGTACAATTCTTAGTTGTTGTTTCTGTAGCACTCTATCAACTATAACAAGACATAAAATCATTGCAGATTTAAAGAAAAGGGAGATACCTCTTTTTTTTTTTGGTTTGTTTTTTGTTTCTTTTAAATTTTAATTTATTTTGGCACAGAGTATATGTACAAATACACATATAAACACGTATACATGTAACATGTCCATACACATAATTCAAATATTACGTTGTTGCCAAAAAACAGATGTTAAGAAATGGAAAGCAGCACTCAAAGATTAGGAGAACTGTTTATATTACGCCAGCGGGCACGGAGGAGTTAACACTGAGAATCTCTGGCCCCAGCTGGGGGTTGGACATGGTCTTTTATGGGGGAATTGAGGAAGGGAGGTCTCCAGATGGGGATTGGACTCAGATCCCACCCTATGCAGAGTCAAAGGGAGGAGTCAGAGAAGCAGGAAGTATAATCTATTGAAGGTATTAATCTATTCAAGGTACTAATCAATTCAAGGTTTTCAGGTTATCCTGTAGCTCCAGGGAGGGACAGTGAGTTTGCTGGAGGGCAAGTAGGAGTGTTAATCACTCAGTTTACTCTTAGGCAAAGGAGGAGAAGACAACTTCCTGGTCATAGGAATTTACAGTTTATAATGGAGGCACTCCTCCAAGATGGAGTCTCGCCTGTTTCAATGTAAAGAAAATTTAAGTTTCTTAATTTGACAATGTTTCCCCTATTATTTAACATATTAAAATAAATCTGATTGGTTCTTTTTTATATTTATTTTTATTATTATTATTCATGCATTAAATCATTATACGTCATTTAGACTGTGAAGATACTTTTCCTAGCATGATATACACCTCAGTCCAGCCCAGTTGAGACCACCATACACATCCTCGTCAACAGGTAATAAACCTTATCTGTGTTCTACAAGTGTCTTACCTTTTGATGTTAAGAATGGCAGTTACATTGAAATATAGAACAGCAGGATGGGAAAAATTATTGGCACTATCTTTTTGACATAACCCCATCAAAGTGAATCTGCTCTATGAAGTCTTCAGTTGATCTAAAGTGCTTTCTCATGTTGCCCTATCATCTCAAAGATGATGACCTCCTCTGTAGTCTAAAAAGACCTACCACCCAGTATCCATCCCAGCCAATCAGAAAGGGGAATAATCCAAGGGTTAGATATCTTCTTCCTTTTAATAGCACAACCAGAATTCAGCTGTTAGTCATAAGGCCTAGTTTTAAGGCCTGCATAGTTAGAAGCCCCAAAGGAAATGAAGTCTTTATCTGGATGACTGTAAAACTACCTAAAAATTGAGAGTTCTATTTCCATAAGCAAAAAATCAGAGAATGGTTTTTGTGAAGCAGTTTATAATATCTGTGATAGTTACTTAACTTCTTTAGTTCTGCTTCTGGTGAGGGATGAGTCAAGGATTCTTTACTACAGTAATGATCTAGAAGCTCTTTTCACATCTTTTCTTATACTCTATCCACTGCATCATTTCTGATTATTTATTTATTTATTTATTTTTAGAGAGATTTTTGCTATAGGACATGTGCGCTCATTGGAGAGACAGAAAGAGAAAGTAAGAAATACCCCATGCTGCAATCCCTTTCCGCCTTCATTCTCCTCTTGGGATTTTGGGCACTCATGCACATGCGCACAGCATGAATTTTAAGCTGCTGTGTCCAGGACTCAATCCGTGATCAACTATGTGGGAGTACAATGACATAACCATTATGCCATCTGCTGGTCCCCATTACTGATCATTTTAAGAAACAGAAATTGAATTCTTACTTTAAATGTTATAATGGTTTCCCATTGTTCTTGGGATAAAGAAGAAAGCCCCTGTATACCTGTCACTTACATACTTTCTTCTACACATTGACCACATGGACTTCTCTCAATCAAAGATCATGCCATGTTCCTTTTGCCCAAGTTCTTGCCTTGCTTAGGTGTTCACTCATCCTGCTCCCTTTGCCTTGGTAATCCTTACCATGCATCTTTCACATTTCTGTTCAAATCTCCCCTTCTCAAAGAATCCTTTCTTGACTTCCCAGAATTGGTCATGTCCTCTTCATAAATGCTCTCCTAGAACTTTTGAAGGACTCATCCTCATTATGAGTAAGGTTTATTGTGCAAATAATTGCTTAGTGACTCTTCTTCGCTACAGCTAAAATATAAGCTCCTCCTCTTATCTACTCATGGGGGCTTAAATAATGTCTGTCTTCACCTCCAACATGGAACAGAACTGAGATATAGAAATAGCAGTGTGTTGAAATAATAGCCTTACTATCACTAAATGTTGACTAGAGCATTTAATCTGATCAGTGGCTCAAATTATACTTTCTACTAGTTCTCTCAGAATTAATTGTTTAAATAGAAAAAAAAGGGGATAACCAGGCCACTGCTGTCTGAGACTATGAGAGCGTCTCAATTAAAAGTGGGTGCTTGCAAAGCATTCTTTGTTGCCCTCTGATTTTGTTTTTCAACTCCTGTTTTTTTGTTTTTTGTTTTTTTACTTTAGATAAGTGTTTCTGACATCCCAATTGAGTGCAAAATAGTTACTTCTTATGATTTCTCCTTTATGCTACTTTCCCTGAACAAAACACACCATCCTTTAATGTTTCTTAAAGGTTTTACTGCAAATGGCAAAGGAAGAACATATGGGAGCTAAAAAAAAGCTCTTCTGTCTCCTGTTTTTTGTTTGTTTGTTTTAAACCTTTTAACTCTTTACTATTATTTCACTTTGATAAGCAAAAGCACAAAAAAGATGTTAATAGTAGGATTTGCTTAGCAAAGGCAGAACATTGTAGGGCTGAGAGAAAAAACAGACTCAGACTATTCCAGGTCATACAGGTCCTGAAAACCATATCAGAGATGCCAGGGAGCAAGTCCATACGAGGGGAAGGGAACTCACATACAGACTTCCTTTTTCTCCTGCGCTTATGCTGATTTTATCTTTGAGGTTGGTTTCCTGTTGAACTACATTTATGTTTAATCTGTAGGGAAAATATTAGAAAAGAAGTCTAGTCCTACGCAGTAGCCAATATACAGAAGAGAGAAGGAAAAGGAAGGAAAAGATAACTGCTAAAGCTATTTGGGCATCAAGGCTATTTCTGAGTAGGCATCTGTATATCTTCATATTGTAATTATTCAATGATGTTTAAAGTTTTTTTTTTATTTCATAAAATGAAATATGTCCTTTCTGCTGAACAATTTGAGACATATAAAAATATAGTTATGAAAAGAATAGTTGCACATAATCCTATCCCCCATGTTTTCTTGCAGATGAACTTTTTGATTTTCCACTTAAGTGTGATTGAGTTTGATTGTGGCCAGCTTAACCTCATCAAAAAAATTATTTAGGAGATCCACTTTCCTAGTCTTCATTATGGTTGCACATTAAGAAGAATTTATTTTCACAGGTGGTTAATTTTATATGATATTAACTTCAAAAGTTAAATTCTATATAAGCATAGCTAAGAAAAGGTGAATGTGAAAGCGTCAGTTACCTTTTAATATTGGAGGTTTCCTCCAAATTCTGTTCGTTCGTTCATTCCTTCATTCATTCATTCTATTCATTCATTCAGTGTCTTGCCTATTTATTTTATGAACATTAGTAATCATGTGGACTTTGAAAACACCTGTATTTGAGGGAAAAGAGTTATTTTATGCAAAAGTACATTCATATTCCAGATTTTAGTTAGTGCATTGAATAGTTTATTTAAAAATCTTTCTTCTTGAGAAAGTTATATTCCATTTTCATTCTTACATGACACAAAGTCCAGTACTGATAATATAAATTGTAAGCAGGGAATGTAATACATAAATCAATTCTAAGTTGTTAAGATTTTCCTTCTTGGGACCAGCAGATGTTGTAATGGTTACATTGCTGGACTCCCTCATGGCTAACCTTGGTTCAAGTTCTGGACTCGGCAGCTTGAAACACACACCAGGTACACATGCATGTGTGCCCAAAATCCCAAGAGTAGAATGGAGAAGGGATTGTGGCATGGCCATCCTCCTGGGATTAATTTCTCACTTAGTCTCTTTGTATTTCTCTGTCTCTCCTGTGAGCACACATACCCTATAGTGGAGGGGGGGAACCTCTCTAAACAATATTCTTCTTCTCTTTCTCCCAGTGGAATGCACACTATTGCTCTTTAAGGATGGCTACAAATCAGATTTAACCTTTTGTTTAAGACTTTTTTTTCTTAATATGACTGAGGAGATTTGAACCAGTAAAAGGTAGACTTTTCACTATATGTTGGCTAAAGTGTAAATATGCAAGAAAAATTAGTAAGCTCATATACACACAAAACACCTTCAGTGTGAAAAATAGAAAACAGGAATAAACTTTTTGAAATACATGAAAATATTTATAATAAAACAAAGTTATTTTAACTTACTATTAGATGTTCCATTGCTTAATAAAATCCTGCCTTAGGTTCTGAAGTGATAGACAAGTTAAACTAATTAATTTGAAATTCATACCTTTACATATTACTATTGAAAAAATAGATACATACACATAGGGAGATATGGAATGTGGGATAAGATGATTCTACCGCTGTCTGAACTAAAAAGATTTTGAAATTCAGAAAGATCTGTCACAATAGGATTGCTTCCTCTCAACATTAAATTTCGACTATGAGGGTATTTCAAAAAGTTTATGAAAAATGGTATTAAAGTATGAGTTTATATTGGTGCAAGAATAAATAAATACATGCATAGTTTTCTCATATATAGTTTCCATAAACTAGGTGAGGACTTCACATACTTTTAATTTTATCTTGAAGTTTCGATCATCTGAATTTTCTAATGACATCTGAGAAATAACCTTAGAATTTTGTGGGAAATGAATGGTTGCCTCTTTTTAACAAAGTTCTAGGTGAGAATTCAAACCCTAACATGTGAAGGTTATTAGACTCTAAGCAACTGTTATTTTGGGTTATTGAGAGAATATTGATCCTACGCCTTAGAATCTATTAGGCAGACTTTAAAGTTGTCAGTCTTTTGTAAAAATTGAAGTGCTAACTAAGAATGTCTCCCTTCTCCAAATAGAATACCTACAAACAAAGATAAAATTTTTCACAGGAAAGTCTTTTCTTATAAAAGGGCATTTGAACAAATTTCTGATAAATTCTCAATTGTGTCCCAACACCATAGATGATTTTAGCTTGAAGAAATTTCAAAGTTGATCTTGGAATATTAAATGAGATTGAAACTGAGTAACATATTTATTTATGGCTAAAAAATGCATAAGTGCAAAAAAGAATCACTGAGAACTAAAGGAATTTTGAGGTATAAGTATTACAGAGTGACAGAATGACAAGATATACATTTATGACAAATTTAAGAATTTCAAAGCAAGAATAAGGGCTGATGCTGTGGTGGAGTAGTTAAGCACTGTGCATAAAAAAAGTCACATCCCACATGGCTGATTGTGCTTTGAATCCCACCCGGGATGGCTTGAAAAACATGCTGGGCATGTGTGCTACATGCCCAAGATATGGATGGGATGGAGAAATGGAAGAAAGAGTAATGTGGCATGACCACGAAACTTAGCAAAACTTATGAAGATTAGCACTGTTGAATGGCACTATCAAACAGTTCCTCTGGGTAGTTTACTCTTTCACAGAGAGGTGCTGCTCAGAGGCAGAACCAGAATTTCCTTGTGAAAAATTATTTAAGATATTTTCTTTGAGATTCTAGACTCCCAACTCTGGTTCAAGTGTGGTTTGAAACTCACACTGGGCATGTGTGTGAGTGCCCAAATTCCAGAGAGGAGAATGGAGAAGGGATTGTGATAGCCATCCCTCCTGTGGATGATTTCTCACTTTCCCTCTCGCTTATCTCTTTCTGGTGAGCACATGCACTTTACGGCAAAAACCTAAAAACAAAAAAAGAAAGGAAGAAAAATTATTTAAATTTTAATTGATAATATTAAATCAGATCCTCATAAAGCAGTGTCTCACCATTTATTTTGCTAGACATTGTAAACTGGCAGTTTGTATGCCAAATCCTCACATGTTTTGTTTTGGCCCCACAGTTTTGAAATTGATTTTAAGCTTTAGAGAGAGAAGCTTGCTTCTCTAGAAAGTCTATGAAGCTCTGGCAACTCTTAAATACAAGTTTCCAGTATCAAGGTATCTCATTAGACTGAGTGTATATCTGCCACTTTTTTGTTGTACTTCCTTCTTTTAGTTAAATACATGCTTCGCCTGTGTGAATTAAGACTTCTGATTCAAAGATTTTTCCTAAGTATTCTACTCAAGTTATAACACTGAAACAAATTCAAGGGAAGGATTTAAATAAAAAAAGAGTTTTGTGATTGTGTGTTTGTGGAATAATACTTTTTAAAAAGAATTATTTGTTTGCTTTTATTTGTTATTATTACTTATTTTAAAATTTGACCAGAGAGAGAGAGAGAGAAAGGGAAAGTAAGAAACCAAGTTACCATGGCCAGGACTCAATCTGCAGTTGGTTATGTGGGAGTTCAGTGCCCAACCACCACACCACCTGCTGGCCCTTTGAATAATGCTTTGATAAATATCTGTCTTTCACAATTTTGTAAGCTCCACAAGGGCATGGAGCACATCTTACTGCTCATTACAGTGTCTGTAGCACATGCCACAGTGGTTGGCTTGTTCCAAGAGATTGATTAATGAGATTAAAGATAGTAAGTATACTATCTTTGTAACTGCTAATTTACCATGTTCCTATTTAAAATGCACTTCATTTTAGAAGTTAAGACAGTGACTATAAAAAGTAGGCCTTTCTGACCATGGCTAACTAGATGTTTTAAGAATTATCAACTGATCTTGTCATAAACAGAAAATATTTGGTTCTCAAATGTCCATATGAACATTATAGTTTTGAAATGTAACGTATTCAAATAAGATAATCATTATTAATTTTAGTTTGTGTTAAGCTGTGTACTGTGAAGAACATGCTAGATCTTTAGAATGCTGTAGAACTGTACAGTGACTTTAAAGTCTTTGTATTTTAATCATCATAATATATTATTTATGTCAAGGAAATATATATCGTCAACATCCTTAATACAGTGTTCATTTCATAATTTGTTCAGTGAGCCTGAATCCCACAATGCTCAGATAGTGAGATTCTGCCAGATGGAAACTGAAGCAGAGAGCTTTTCAGTAGATGTAACATAGAAGAGGATTTGGGTCAAAGCGGATCAAAACTAGTGTTGAGATGCCCTTAGGATTCCAGGACAGGAACTTGGAGGAAGGTTAAACAGAAGAGTCCAAGGCCACCACTAACTTGTGGGACCAGAAACCTAGGAACCAGAATGGTTTACATATCACAGAGTAAATGCAGAAAGGTTTGAAGTATTGCCAAGAAGTGAACATGTCATGATTCATGGATAAGACAGCTAAGTTTAAATGGCCGGCAGGAGAAACACCTTTAGGAACCGAAAATGTGTTACTCTGTATTGTATTCCATCCTGTTCCCAGTAACAGAGATACCTGAATCTGGGTCATTTAAAGATCTGAATTGGGGAGGGGAGGTCAAAGGTCAAGTGGCAGCATCTGATGAGGGTCTTCTTGCTGCTGTATTTGACATGGCAGAAGGCAAGACAGAGGAAGTGCCGAGCAGAGCAGGTCTCCTGTCTATTTCCTCTCCTTATAAACTCACAAGAACTCAACAGTGGGAGCTCTGTCCTGGTGCCTAATCACTTCCAAAGACCTAACCTTACAACACCAAAACCAGATTAAATTTCCTCTGAATGTCTTCACAATACAACCAAGCTCTTTTTTTATTATCATTATTATTTTTATATTATATTTAATCACATACATCTTTACAGTCTATAACATTTCTTTTCCAGCACAATTACATGCATATCAGTCAAGACATTTCTATCCATATCATTATCAGTAAACCACTTTTCAATTTTTTCCAGATTATTATTATTTTTTATTCTTTTTATTTTTTTTTTAAACAATCACTCACTACACATCATTTGGCTTGTAAAGAGAAATTACAAACAAATTCTAACACATGCATTTTGGGTGGACATGTTCAAACCATTGCACTCAATGAAACAGAATCCTTAAGGGCTTCTCTTATCGACTGGGATGGTAACAAAAGCAATCTGAATTGACCCTTGATAGAGAAGATTATTGTAGAATGCACATAATCAAGTTCCTTTCCTTGGCTCTGATTTCACTGGGTTTCTTTTGTCATCTGCCACCACATAGTGATCTGCACACAGCTTCAGGCTCTCTTTTTAAAGTGGTCTCAAACCCCAAATTTTCGTATCATTGATCCAGAAAAGAAAGTAGAATTTGTGTCTAACATTCCAAGGACACATCACTCTAGACCAATGCACCTGAGAGAGGCGTATATTCCCTAACTGTTGAAAGGTCCTGAAGTCCACAGTCCCTCCAAAAGCAAATGCCAAACCTGGGACCCAAATCTTCCTTTGTAAAAGAAAATTGGGTCCAACTGCATAACTGAGATGAGAGAAGTAGAAAATAAGCCTGGAGTGCCTTGTGCTAGAAATTAAGCAAACAGACTTAAAGAATGATAGAAATATGTTAAAGAGACATAAAAACCAACCAGTACTCAACAGTGGACGCCCCAACCTGATGCCTAATCACTTCCAAAGGCCCAACCTTTCAACACCAAAACCAAATTGAATCTCCTCTTAATGTCTGTATAATAAAATCAAATTATTTTATTATTATTATTTTTATATTACATTTAATCACATGTCTTTATTTATTTATTTATTTATTTATTTAGGAGCGGTTTTTGCTATAGGGCGCATGTGCTTGCCAGAAAGACAGACAGAAAGCTAGAAATCCCCCCCGGGGGCATGGGGGGATGGCCATGCCACAATCCCTTCTCATCTTGGAATCTTGGGCACCCATGCACACGTGACCAGTGAATTTAAGCCACTAGGGCCGAGACTCAAACCACGGTCGACTACATGGGAGTTCAGCAATGTAGCCATTAACCAAATGCTGGTTCCAACATATGTCTTTACAGTGTATAACATTTCTTTTTCCAGTACAATTACCATACATGTCGGTCAAGACAAAGACATTTCTATCCACATCAGTTAGAGAGATTTCCACTAATTGAATTAGAGAGAGTTCAACCAGCAATGTAAATAGCAAATAATTATAAGGAAAATTAATTATAAAGTAAATAATGATGAACCGTTTACTAAAGAGGTAAGTATGAAATATATGTGTGTATCTGCACACAAGCACACACACACACACACACACAAATTGAAAGTTTGACCAGTAATAGGATATTTCTTTGGTTTGAGAATAACTCTCAGCAACATGTTTTTTAATTGCACAGAAGTAGAAGAGTAATTTTACAGTGGAGAAACCTGACAGCTACGACTTTAATCAGCTGATCAAAGTGTGTGTTATAAGAAAAGTGATACACCAAAATCATGTATCATCTGATGTAATAGAATAAGAAAAAAGGAGCATCCTTTCAGTAGTATGCATGGTAAAGATACATAGCTGGAAACTAATCATGAGGAAACACAGACAGTCAAAAATTGAGGGACCTGTACAAAATAACTGGCCTATAGTCTTCAAATGAGTCAAGGTTATGGAAAGCAAAGACAGACTGAAGGACTGTTCAAGGTGGGAGCTGACTGACAGACATGAAAACCAAGTGCAAGGCGTGAGCCCGAACTGGGTCCTTTTGCTACAGGACATTATTAGGAAGGAGACTGCATGGTAGGCAGTGAAAACAATGTATCAGTGCAAGTTTCCAGATTTTGACCATCCTGTAGTTAAGTGGTAAAAATTTCTTTATGTAAGAAATAGACACTGAAGAATTTGGATGTCATGGGACATCAGGTTGGTAACTTACCCTCTAACATTTCAGGAAGAAAATTCCCCATGATTACTTGCACTTGTTCTGTAAGTTTGTAACTCTGACAGTATTTTCCCAGGTTCTATGTGAGAGAACTAGAAATGATGTTAGGAAAAATACCTAATCATTTAAAATGTTCTGTTGAGTGTTTATAATCTATTAGAAATGGTCAGATAAAATACATTGACAAATGTCTCAGCGGGTCAACCTAAAGGTATAGTAGTGCATGAGAAAGAGGTCATCTCTGATATGTGTGATTAAAAATACGCTGTGGGTACAGATAAATGATTCGAAATGGAACAGCAATTAGGGCATTCCAGAAGAGGAAAAAGACAGGGACAAAAGTTCAGCGATATAGGCAGTAGGAGACTCCAGGTTGGCTCAAGCATTGGTGTTTATTTAGGGAGAAGGAGGAAGTTTTGCATTTTGCTTTTATTCATTTTTTTTTTTTTTGCTTTTTTTTAAAACAAATTCTTCATTCACAATAATTTGTGTGTACATGAGAGTGTAACAGACAGAGGGAGAAAGGAGTACCCTCCACAGGGTCTGGTCATGCCACGATCACTTTCTTCTAGCCCTTTAGCCAGTCAGATTTTGGGTTTTATGCATATGTTTCAGGCTAATGGTCAGGGAGTCAAACCATGGTCACATCATGGCATCTGGTTTCTCCAGAGCAATTACTGCTACTCCACAGAGCTGTCCTGAAAGTAGATTTTAAAAAATAATAAATGGGGACCAGTAGGTAGTATAATGGTTACACCGCTGGAACCCCATGTAGTTGACAGTGGTTTGAGTCCCAGACCTGGCAGCTTGAAACTCATGCCAGGCACATGTGCATGCATGCCCAAACCCTGAGAATGGAATGGAGGAGAAGGGATTGCAGCATGGCCATCCCCCTTGTGGGGTGATTTCTCACTTGCTGTCTTTCTCTCTCTTCTGTCCCAACAGTGAACACGCACTCCCTATAGTAAAAATCTCTTTAAAAATAAATCAAGCAAGGCACATGTATGTGCATGCCCAAAATACCGAGAGTAGAATGGAAGAGAAGGGATTGTGGCATGGCCACCTCTTCTGAGGCGATTTCTTGTTTTATGTTTGTCTCTGTCTTTCTTAATCTGGTGAATGCATATGCCATATAGCAAAAATCTCTCTCTCTCAAAAAAAAAAAAAAAAAAAAAAGGAAGATGAAATATATGGGGAATCCTCAAATGGCACAGTGGGTTAAGGTGCTGGATTCCCACATGGTTAATCATGATTCAAGTCCCATACCGGATGGCTTGAAACTCATGCTGGGTGTGTGTGTGTGGTGTGTGTGTGTGTGTGTGTGTGTGCACGTGTGTGCATGTGTGCTCAAAATCCTGAGAAAGGATGGTGATTTCTCCCTGACTGGTGATTTCACACTTTCTTTGTCTGTCTTTGTCTTTCTGGCAAGTGCACATGCCCTGTAATGAAAATCTCTTGCTCTAAAATAAATAAATAAATGAAAAAGGAAGGAAAGAAGGAAGGAAGGAAGGAAATATATGGAACCTTGAATACTAGATTCTGAGATCTGAATCTTACTTTTTAGATAATGGGGAAATAGTGAATTATTAAGGTGAGAGAGCCTCATACCAGAATAATTTTTATGTGAATTTAAGAAGTCAGTAAGATTACTAAAAGAAGATATTGCTAATAATATTATAATCAGATTTGGAAAATGAATGAGATGTAGATTTGGAAAGCAGAATTAAAATTTTTCATGAACATGATGTGGTATTTTTCTTATAGACTAGTTTATTTTAGTTAGAATAATCTCCTCCAGTTTCATCCATGTTTTCACAAATTACAGCATTTTCTTTTTTTATGGTTGAATAATAGTCCATGTGTATCTCCTATAAGTGTGCATGCTCATGTTCATGTTTGCTTCATCATCTTTATTCATTTATTCATTAATGGAGAGTTGAGGTGCTTGACTTTCTCTCTCTCTTTTCTATAATGGCTATACTCATTTACATTCACATGTGGAATTTAAAAATGTTGATCTTGTGAAAGTAGAGTGTAGAATGTGGGTTACCAGGGTCTGGAGGTTTGAAGGATGGGGGGCATTTGGGGAACTGTCGGTCAAAGGATAGAAATTTTAGTTAGACAGGAAGAGCAAGTTTAAGAGATACATTATGCAACTCTATTTAGTAATGTATTGTATTCTTAAAAAAGTGCTAAGAGACAAGACCAGCAGTTAGCGTAATGGCTATGTTGCTGAACTCCCACGTAGTCGAACGTGGTTCGAGTCCCAGACCCGGTGGCTTAAACTCACGCCGGGCACGTGTGCATGCGTGCCCAAGATCCCGAGAGAAGAACAGAGGAGAAGGGATTGCGGCGTGGCCATCCCCCCCTGGGGGGTGATTTCCTGCTATCTGTCTTTCTGTCTCTCTCTGTCTGCCTGGCGAGCACACGTGCCCTATAGCAAAAACCTCTCCAAAAAAAAAAAAAAGTGCTGAGAGAGTAGAAGAGTAGAAATAAAGTGTCCCTGCCACAAAAATGCTAACTCTGTGAAGTAATACATGTATAAATCAGGTAGCTATAATCCGTTAACTATAGGTACATGATAGTGTACAGTAAATATACTGAAAACATCATGTGGTACATGGAATCTGCATGCAGCTTTATCTGTCAGTGTTAAATTGTCTTCTTGGGGACCAGCAGTTAGCATAATGGCTATGTCGCTGGACTCCCATGTAGTTGACAATGGTTCAAGTCCTGAACCTGGTGGCTTAAACTCACACCGGGCACGTGTACGTGTGTGACCAGGATCCCAGGAGGAGAATGGAGGAGAAGGAATTGAGGCGTGGCCATCCCCTGTGGGGGTGATTTCTCGCTTTCTGTCTCTCTGTCTCTATTTTTCTGGCAAGCGTACACGCCCTGTAGCAGAAACCTCTACAATAAAAGAAAAAGATTAAATAAATACTAAAATACCAAGTTTAAAATTATATTTTTTCTATATACTGGGAAGAGATAAAATAGGAAATAAGAGCAATGAAAGCTATAAAATAATTGGGAATAATCAAGATATTTGGAATGTACATTTATTAAAAATATTAAAGCATATGAAATTCTTTCATATGAAAAAAGAGCAGTAGAGTCAGCTGGGAAGCACAGAGACACTGTTCCTGGAGCAAAGCTGGGCCCACGTGGAAGATTGTGAGTTTGCCTCCCTGGTTGGCTTGTACACACTGAGGGCATGCCCATAATCTTAGACCCTGTGGCTTGGAAAATATGCTGGACACATGTGGGTGTGTGCCCCAATTCCCAACAGGATGGAGAAAGGGAGGACAAAGGATTGTATCTTGAGCACTCCCTGGGGGCAGGTGCTTTCTCTCTCTCTTTCTCTCTCTCTTAGGAGTGCATGCATCTTCTGGTTATTAGGAAGAAAAAAGAAAATGACAGCAGCAACATCAACAAAAAATAAAACACTGGGAACCAGCAGTTAGCGTAATGGCTATGTCACTGGACTCCCACGTAGTCGACCGCGGTTCGAGTCCCGGACCCGGCGGCTTAAACTCACGCCGGGCGCGTGTGCGTGCGTGCCCAAGATCCCGAGAGGAGAATGGAGGAGAAGGGATTGCGGCATGGCCATCCCCCCTGGGGGGTGATTTCCTGCTTTCTGTCTCTCTGTCTCTCTCTGTCTGTCTGGCGAATAGCAAAAACCTCTCCAAAAAAAAAAAAAAAAAAAAAAAAAAACACTGAAATTAAATGAATAAAAATACACCAAAATAGAAAAATGGACAAAAAGTTGTGAACCAGGACTTTGTAAAGTACAAATGGCCAATGAAAATGGACAAAAGGTTTCTGTTCATTAGTGATACTTTGCCGTTAAGGATATACAACAGTGATATTGCTTTATTAGCATTTTTTTTAAAAAGATGCTAGTAAGTAAGAGGTGCACTTGCATGTAGTGTAAATCACTAATTTTTCTGGAAAACACAAAAGTGCTTCTTAGATTTAGATGTCCAGGAATGTGGAGCTCTTAGAATACTTGGCATTAAGCTGTTTTTTCAGCAAACTGTATTCCTCACCAAAGTTTTCTATTCTCCATTAAAATGGATATAATAGTAGTAGTTTTGGGAAAGTGATGTGAATTTCTTTAAAGCACTAAGAACAAAGGCTGTCAGGTAATGAGCAGTAAGTATTGTTTGTAAGTGCTGTTATCACTTTAAATTGGGGTGGTGCCTTGTAAAGTGGAATCTCCATTGTTGCTTTACTATATGTTGTTTTGATTACCAATAAGATTATCTCCTCACAAAGGTTAATCACTCAGCTTTCCCTTTTTAAAACTGAATATTAATTTCCTTTGTTTTTTTTTTTTTCTCATATTAATTTATCTTATTTTTCTGACTGACTTATAGGAAATTTCCGGTATCCTCTAGGTTCCTAAAGCATTGTTAGTTTTAAAGTTTGTAAAGATCAGGGCCAGAAGGTGTTGTAGCTGGACTCCCACATGACCAAACACAGTTTGAGTCCCGAACTGGGAAGCTTGAAACTCATGCTGGGCACATAGGCATGTGTGTTCAAAATCCAGACAGCAGGATGGAGGAGGAATTGTGGTGTGGCCATTCTTGCTTTTACTCTCTGTCTCTCTCTGTTTTTGGCAAGCACACCCACCCTATACCAAAAACAAAACAAAACAAAAACAACAACAACAAACTCTTTAAAAACAAAAAGATTTTGGAAAAATCTTTTTACAGTTTTTTTACCCACCTGTTACATTTTCTGTAGTATACTTTTTTAAATGATTACTGAATGCTAAGTATGTACTTGACACTCTTTCAAAGCATGGGATACATCCACAAACAAAACACAAAACACAAATTTCTTTTTTTTTTTATTGGAGAGGTTTTTGCTATAGGGCGCATGCACTCTCCAGAGAGAGACAGAAAGCAAGAAATCACCCCCCAGGGGGGATAGCCATGCTGCAATCCCTTCTCCTCCACTCTCCTCTTGGGATCTTGGGTACGCACGTACATCGCACATGCGCCCAGTTTGAGTTTAAGTCACCGGGTCCAGGACTCAAACTGCAGTCGGCTACGTGGGAGTCCAGCGGCATAGCTGTTACGCTAATTGCTGATCCCTGCAGAAAACACAAATTTCTGACTAGTGGAGTTTATGCTTCAGTGAATGGAGGCAGAGTAATGTAATTAGAAAGAAAACAAAACAAAACTTAATACTATGTGTTAAAGATAATAATGGTTATGGAGGAGGGGATATGCCAGTGTAAGAGAAAAAGGGAATAAATCCATAACTATGAAGTATTAATAGTTGAAAATCACTATTTTAATTTTAAATGTGAGTGTTTCTTTTCTTTTCTTTTTTTTTTTTTTTTTTTTTTGAGAGGTATTTGCTATAGGGTGCGTGTGCTTGCCAAAAAGACAGAAAGACAGAGGGAGACAGAGAGACAGAAAGCGAGACATCACCCCCCAGGGGGGTGGCCATGACACAATCCCTTCTCCTCCATTCTCCTCTCAGGATCTTGGTCATGCACGCACACACACCCGGCATGACTTTAAGCCACTGGGTCTGAGAATGGAATCACAGTCGACTAGATGGGAGTTCAATGACATAGCCATTATGCTAACTGCTGGTCCCAAACGTGAGTGTTTCTTTAGTGGGGGTTACTAAATAAGAGAATAAAATGCGAACATATTTTTAAAACGTGCCTCAAGTAATCTTCAATTTATTGTAAAATCTTATTTCTTCAGATTTTTCAAAGTCTGAAAAGCCCCTTATGAATTACTTTTCCACATAACTTAACCTCTTTAAATGTTGAAACACGTTTTTTCCTAAAAATAAAAATGGATACAATTTTTTACTAACTCAATCATACACCCATCAAAGTACATGTTAAAGAAAAAAATTCAGTAATACCTGTTAAAACCTGGTAAAACTTTAGTTAGGACAATTGCAGTAGATATAGGAACCACTGCAATGGGCTCTTGCACTGGGGGAGATAAATTGGGCTCAACTCTGAGTGCAGTAAGGGCAAGTGGTGAGGCAGGAGAAAGCTAGTAAATGGAATCTGGAAGCCGACAGGAGGCTGGAGCGTCTGGCCATGTGGCTCGATTTTTTTTTTTCTTTTTAATTTAGAATAGAGAAAGACGGAGAGAGAGAGAGAGAGAGAGAGAGAGAGAGAGAGAGAGAGAGAAAGCTGTCAGGTCTGAGATTCGAACTGTGGTCAGCCATGGGTCTGAGACTTGAACTGCGGTCAGCCACGTGGTGTGGAGGGCGCTACATTACGTGAACAACACCGGAGCCATCTTAAGAGCTATCCGCTATCTTAAGAAACCTTTGGGTTTCACTTCCCCATTGAGTAAACAATAACAGTGATGGTTCTAACCATCCCTAGAAAGCCATATCAGACTCCTGATTGGCTTCTCTGAATCCTCATGCTGATTGGTCACCATGTGGGACACTCGCTGATTGGTTGAGCCAGAATCCCTCATTTGCATTTAGGGCAATTTCCGGGGCACCAATGATTGGTCCATCTGCAATACCTCATTTGCATTTTGGGCAACCAATCAATGCCCACCAGCCTGTATATAAGCTCGTCATTCTTCCTCAATAAATGAGACTTGATTAGCACCTTGTCTTGTCTCCACTCTGTGTGTCTGTGTGTCTTTCCCTTCTCTCACTCCCCCCCTCAGGTAACTGTTCGACTGTCCTGTGGGTCAGGACAATGTGGGAGTCCAACACCTTAATCACCATTGCCACCTGCTGGACCTCCATGTGGCTAAATAGAAAAACCTGAACAGGCAGAAAATTCTCCACCCAAGGTAATGTAGGCAGGAGATTAGTGGAGGATGTCTAGCTGATTAAGTCACATTTGATATAGTCAATGAGATGAATCACTGGGCCTTTCCACATTGGATAGAGCCAATGAGAAGAGAATAATCAGCCAGCCCAGCCAATGATCAACTGACTAACTTAGATTTAAACAATTATAATCGTCGGAGAAAGTAACTGCCAGGGCTTTTGAGCCCACTCTTTGTCTGCTTGGGTACACACTTACCTCTCAGTGTACTTATGCTTTGACTTAATAAACTTCCTTTTCCTTTTGCTATGGGTGTGTTTCATTCAATTCTTTGTCCAAAACACCGAGAACCTAGATATCTCAGAAGCCATCCTATAACAGAGGGACTTGACACTCAAGAAGTGGCTGGTAGTGAATGGAAGGAAAGTAACTAAGGACATTAGGGGTAAGGAGGATAATGACCTCATAGGATTTTTGGTGAAGACAGACCAGGGAGATCAGGCATCCATTTCCTGGGGGGTAGTGGAGACCAAGGAACCTCCTTAAAATGATCAGGGATTCAGGACAGGAGAGTTTTAAGTAAACTAACTTAGCAGGGTTCTTTTCCTAACACTGGATTTTACCAGGAATGTAGAGCTGAACCAGGAATTAGAGCTGAACCTAGGAGGTATAGAGCCTGACTAAAGGTTGGCTAAGCAGAGACTGTTTGTCATAGATTCCAATAATGTGGAGAATTGAGAAAAAAAAACAAAAAGGCAAATTATTGATAATATGGTTACCCAGAAAAACCTACCTCTTAGAAAGTTTACACTGAAACATCTACTTTTTTGGGACCAGCAGTTAGTGTAATGGCTATGTCGCTGGACTTCCATGTAATCAACTGTGATTTGAGTCTCGGACCTGGTGGCTTAAACTCAGGCCAGGCGCGTGTGCGTGTGCGCCCAAGATCCCAAGAGGAGAATGGAGGAGAAGGGATTGCGGCATGGCCATCCTCCCTGGGGGGGTGATTTCTCACTTTCTGTCTCTCCCTCTCTCTGTCTTTCTGGCGAGCACATGTGCCCTATAGCAAAAAACTTCTCAAAAAAAATTTGCTTTTTTATAAGAAATGATTACTTCTCTTGAGTTGCAGAGATAGAGCCATAAAGCTTACCTGTTGTTCAGTCTTTCTCCCACTTTTTCCTCCTCTCTCGCCACTACCATTTAATAACTTATTTCCTACCAGGCCCCTTTCATATAGTGACTTGCTTAAGCCCAACACACAGCTGCCTAGTCAGAATTATCAATCATATGCTAAGAGTAGAGAAAAACAAGTTTCAGGTAGATAATTGTCTTGCAGTTCTGTGATTTATTATTTTTAAGGTGGAGCTGAAGGTCAGTCAGGTGTGTCAGGTTCCAAAGCTCTTACTCTGTCTACTGTGCTGATCTCTCCCCTGTGGAATCAAATGCTGTTGAAAGTGCACTTTCAAAGAACACCATGTCCAGTTTAGGCTGCTACTCTAAAATAAAAGGACACTAAATGGAATAGAGAAAATTAAGAGAGAAAAATGAAACAAATAGAGATGAAGCTCATCTTTATCATCATTTCCTCGAGAAGAGAAAATGGAAGTACTAAAAAATAATTTTTAAATCTTATTTATTTAGTTTTGTACAGCTTTTTGTCTTAGGACATATGTGCTTGCGGGAGGTTGAGAGAGAGAGAGACAGTGAGAGGGAAAGTGAGAAATCACCTACTGGGGGGATGGGCATGCCGCAATTCCTTTTCCTCCATTCTTCTCCAGAGATCTTGGGTTCGCATGCACACGAGCCCAATATAATTTCAAGTCACCAGGTCTGGGACTCAAACTGCAGTCAACCATGTGGGAGTCCAGTGATGTAACTGCTATGCCACCTGTTTTGGCTTCTTAATAAGTAATTTTTAAAGATGATGATTCTAAAGCATGTATTCCTGTGACTGTAAATTAAAAGAAAGACATAAATTCAAATTAAAGCTGAAGTATTTGAATGTAAAGAATGATATTTTCATTGTCAAGATGCTTTCAAGGGACCAGCAGTTAGCGTAATGGCTATGTCGCTGGACTCCCACGTAGTCAACCGCGGTTCGAGTCCCGGACCCGGTGGCTTAAACTCACGCCAGGCGCGTGTGCGTGCAAGCCCAAGATCCCGAGAGGAGAATGTTGGAGAAGGGATTGCAGCGTGGCCATCCCCCCTGGGGGGTGATTTCTCGCTTTTTATCTCTCTGTCTCTCTCTGTCTGTCTGGTGAGCACATGCGCCCTATAGAAAAAAAAAAAAAAAAAAAAAACAAAAAAAACAAAACTCTCCAAAAAAAGAAAATTAAAAAAAAGGTGCTTTCAAGAGAAACTCCACCCTTACAGATACTGCTTTAAAGAACACAATAGCCAGTGTACATGATTAGCTACTGAAGTCAGCAGTAGACTTCACCAATTAACCAACCCATGAAAAAAATTCTTACTGAGAACCTGCTATATGCCAGGCATTGTTGTATGCCGGAGTAGACAAGCTGACAAAAACCACATATTTGGAAAGTGTATTCTAGTCTGATGCCGTTACAAAAATACCAGTAATATGTCTTTTTTTGGTGGGGTGATGGGATTAATTTCCTTATTTCTTTCTTTTTATCTTTATTTTTATTTATGTATTTATGTATGTATTTATTTATTTATTTATTTACATTTAATTACTATGTATCATTACAGCATACCAAATGAATTTTCCCATCCTGAGTACACTGTATATTGGTTCGATAAAAGATACTACCATACAGATTATCATCAACAGATACTTTTCCATTTTGTGCCCCTTAAATGTCTTCCTTCTTTCTTTTCCCTTTGATTCACTCCGTTTTACTCAAGTGATTTTGTTTCCTCCTTTCCTGCCTCTACTCCTTATCAACTGCGTCTGTTTATCCTCTGCTTACTTTCTAAGGGTTCACAATTATTTATCCCAAGCCCTTGGAAGCTGTATAATATTTCAAAATTCAGAAGTCTTTGAATGTTAGAAAATTAATAGGGTGTGCCTTTGGTATATTACGTAACAGCTTCTGTGAGTCGTGGAGTAATTTATAGTCAAGCACAATGATACAGCTTCAATGAAATACGTCTATAAAAATACTAACAGCCTTGTGTCAGTTTAGTTGTGTTTCACTACCAATGAGTTAAATAAGGTCAAGTATTATCAACTGAGTCATGACAAACAAACAAAAAAGATCTTCTGTACCTCAGTGCTTTCATGTATCAGAATTGTTGATATGATGTTCTTTAGTATATTTGCGAGGCGTTCTTGAGGCTCACTCGGATTTGCCAAATATGTTCCCCAGAACCCTAATGTAAATGAGATTTAATAGTTAGCTAATGAATAGGGGGGACTACTGTTCTTTACAGTTCTCACGGCCTTTATAACAACAATCTTCGTGATTCTACAGGAGGTTCCAATATTTTTTACCTTAGAATGTATTTACAGACTACCTTTGGAGATTTCTGTTCTATGGAATAGTCTTTTAGAAATGCTATGCTAGTGGAGGACTAGGAGGTGGTGTGGTGGCTAAGACACTGGACTCCCACATGGCCAACTGTGGTTCAAATCCTAGATGTAGCAGCTGGCTATGGCCAACTGAGGTTCAAATCCTAGACCTAGCAGCTGGCTTTGTCGCTTTCCTTCTTTCTCTCCTCCGGTCAAAGTTAATTAATAATAATAATAATACAAATAAAATTAATTTTTTTTTAAAAGAAATACTGTGACAGTGAGATGAGATTTTAAATATCCTGTACTCTTATTTCTCTATCTCTCTCTCTCTTTTTTTTAAGGTTTTCCCATGTGTGTGCTCGCCGGAGAGAGACAGAAGAGACAGGAAGAAGGAAAGTGAGAAATCACCCTCTAGAAGGGATGGTCACCCCACAGTCACTTCTCCTCCATCCTCCTGAGATTTTTGGCATGCATAAACATGCACTTAGTGTGATTTTCAAGCCTCCAGGTCCAGGACTTGAACTGCAGTTGACCATGTGAGAGTCCAGAATCTTAACCACCAGCCACCTGCTGACCTCAACCTTAGTTCTCTTCTGCATTTTTAAATTCATATTTGATTATATAGCCTATATGAAGCACAGGTATGTACCCCTAGGAAAAGCTGGTAAGCATCCCAAAGTGACATAGAAATTGTCAGGATAACTGTGAAAGAGCTGATGGGGAGAGCTGTCTCTAGAGTCACGCATTTCATAGCTATGCTGGCAAATGTTTACCGAAAAACAAAAAAGATAAGATTTGAAGTTTGCAGGAGAATTCTCCTGGGACTGAAATGCCTCTTACTAGCCAATATAATAATAATTATTATTATTCTGCAACTTATTTCATTTTTTGAAGTTTCTTCCTTGATCGAGAGAGAGACAGAAAGACAAAAAGACGGCACCCCAAATGGATCTTGATCCCCCAGTCCATCCAAGCTTCCATCAGCCTCTGACCTTGGGCACAGCCATGCTGTGTAAATTCACTAGTACCAGTGAGCTTTTAGAATGATGTGACCATTTTAAAAGTCAACACCATAGGTGAGGGTGAAATTGGAACGAATGGGAAAAAGAGTAATGAGGGTGGGGAACATGGATAATAAGTGATTATGACTTTACAGTTTTGTCAAGATTTAGCGTATGTTACCTAGAGAAATGCCATTGTCTGGCAAATGTATATAAGAATTTGGAAATGTGATTCAAGCAAGGAAAAATTATATGCATTTCAACAGTAAAAATTGTAATACAAAAGTTACAAACTGAAGGAAAATATCCTGTTGTTTTCAAGTACATGAAATAAATCCTATGAAGTAAATTAACTGACCGTATAACACTTTTTTAAGTAGTTCCAAATACTGGTTTTTAAAAAGAGAAAAATTTCATTTATGTATGCGGAATTAAAATGCTATAAACAAACCTACTCACCTGCAGCTTTGTATATATTTAGATGTAGAATAGTTTTCTCAGGAAAGAACCACATCAATTCCTTCAATGAAGAAAAAGCATATACACATATTTAAAAATCAAAATCACTTATTTAAAATTAAGGTTTTCGCTATCATATAATAGGTAAACTACTGTGAAGTGTAGTTGCCTGTTTAACTTTATAGCTCCTTTGATTTGGGCACTTTAGTTAATTCAAATAAAATTTGTGAAGTTAACCACTTTCAAGAAAAGGAAGAGGAGAACCTAATTTAACCTAGAGTGTCTCTTTTATTCTTCTGTATTCATTTGAAGTGCCCTATCAGCTTGAACTGACCAACTTCAGTCATTTTTACCCTTTTATTTTTTTTCTCTAATGTAAACTGAAATTCCCTGCTGTTCGTGGTATTTTAGTGTTTAGCATCATTTAATGAGCAGGTATCATTAAACTTAAAAGGTCCTTTTCTGTGTATCTCTGATTAGTTAGTGAAGGGACCAAAGAATTTCTCTTAATATATTTTGATGTTGGCCCATTTTACATTTAAGGGCTTTTAGGTGAAGTAGAAAATAATAATTTGGGTTAAAATAGGATGGATTCTGTCAAGTGATTACATGGTCTACTATTGAGTTTCCTAATAAAAATAGTTTATAAGTGTAAACAATATGAAAATATAATATAGATATTTTCTCTTACAAGTGTATGAGTATGTATTTCCAAATAATTTACTATACTTTTATTATTTTTTTCTGAAAAAAATAGGTATGTGTATATATACATACATATGATTTAACATTAAGGTATATATAATCATTATAAAAGTGACACTTTAGTGAATATATAACATAAGAAATAAAAATTCATTTCATCCAATGAATTTACACTATAGTTAATTGCAGTTTCTTATAAAATACAATAAGGAATGTAAACTATTACATAGTAACAAAATAGTAATATTCACTAAGTACATACTTTCTATTTGATGTTCAAATATACTGTACCTGATATTGCTAGTGTTTTATTATTAGTCCTAATTTTGCTTTTAGGAAAAAAAAAAAACTATTTGTGAGATAAATAGCATGGAGCCAAAATAATGAGGCTAGAATGCAAGCACAGGTCAGATAATGTATAATAAGTTACAGATGGCATTGTGCGACGTTAACTTTGCTAACAGGTAGAAGATGTAATAGTGCTGCCTACTGGTAAGAAGTAGTAGTGTTTAAAGAGTGTGAAAATAGGTGTAGTTAACTAGGGTTAGATGATACACATGGTCACCTCAGGTTGCTGTTATTGTGACTTATGATGCAAAAAAAAATTCTTTTCTTTAGTATAAATAGCAAAGTTATTGTGAAGTTTTTATGAAAGTAAAATTTCTGGTATGAGATTTCAGAGCATGTATATAAACAGCATACAGTTCTTTTGTTATCTTTTAATTGTGTGATGTCTGTATAATTTGCATTCTGTGGGGCCCTTTGATGACATGAACTGTTTTCTTCTTGGTCAGCATTTTGAAAACATGGTTGGTTGAAAAATAAGGCTTTACCTATAAGAAATACCTGTCAATTTTAGTAATAAATGGATAGATGTTTAGTTAGTCCACTGAGACATTTGTTCATAGAAAGCAGCATGATTTAGAAATGCAGAAATCAACATAATATTAAGTCTAATTGGGAAGATGAAATTAGACTGCTTCTAAAGCACTGAGTCAACATTTCAGCAAATTAAAAATCAAGTGTACAAGTGTATTTTTATGTAGGGTTTACTTTTTCCACGTTCCACTTAAAATAAGTTGAGAATTTTCTCTGTCGGAAGTAAACATGTTTGCTAGAATTGTTCTGGCATCCATACAAGTTTATTTTCCAATAAAGTAAATTGGCTTATATATTTCTTGAGAAGAAATTAAAGTTACATTTAACATTAGCTCCAATCAAAGCACAGCTTTTAGCCAAAGTTAGTTTAATATTAGTTGCATGATATTTATCTGGGGTTGACATCATACTTATTTAAATGCGATGATTTCATCATTCTAATTTAAATCCTTGTACATATTTTAGCTTTATTTTCAGATATTTATTATACAGGACTTACTAAAACACTGCAGTGTAAAATGGTTATAACAAAGTGAAGAAACTACTTTAATTATGTATAACTTTCTCGCTTACATAATCCAGTTTCCTCCCTGAGAGTTGAGTCACAACTAAATGGAGAAGAAAGATAAAATAGTAAAAGAAAATGTGGGTGTGTATTTTGTTCTGTTTTGTTTTTGTTTTGAGAGAAGGAGTCCTGCCATGTTTCCCAGACAGGTCTCAAACTTGAGATTCTCTCACTTCAGCCTCTGGAGTAGCTGGGACTACAGGTACCAGTCACTGCACCCAGTCGAGAAAATGTTTCAGAATATCTTGCTTTCTAGAGGGAGGAGGAGTACAGACCATCTCACCTCCTCGAAGGTCTAAAAACGTCGTATATTGATTCTCTTTTCCCCCTTTTCCCCCATTCCTTCTTTTCCCTTCTATTCCTCCCACCCTAAGTCTGTCTTTAACTCTTATTTCTACAGTACCTTTTTCTATATTTATCTGGACTAATGTTGCCATTAAATTCTAAGAAATGGAAGTAAAATTGGAAACATTTAAGAATTTTTTTTAGAAATATATTTCTGATTATTTAATAACTTAGAAGAAAGGAGGGAGAAAGAAAGGCAAGGCAGGGAAAAACGAAAGAAAGAATAAGGAAAAAGAGCAAGAAAAGTAAAGGCAGAGCTGAAAGCCAGAGAAATGGAAATACGTGAGATTACATTGTATGCAAATTTTGCGTATCAAAGAAAGGTAAAGTGTGAAAACTGTCTAAATGTGTGAGAAATTGCTATTTGCATTCTTGAAATCATTTTCACAATCTGCAAAATAGATTAGTAAATAAATAGTAAATAGAAATCTTCCCGGAATGTTTAGTGACGTTTAAAAGGTAAATACTAAGAATGACAGTTTTAACTTGCTTTACTGATACAGTAATCAAATATCATACCACCAGCAAGGCATTTTAATAGCACAGAAAGCAGCAGTGTAATTCCTATATTGAAATGTAGCAAATGCTTTCCCTTTTTTTCTATCTAAAACTTTCTGCTAGCTTATAACATAAGCAGTAGTGTCACAGCCTGTGCTGACAGTAGTCTGCACTGTGGCCTTCGTCATTTTAACTCTTTACCTAACACAGTGGTTTAAGTGGTGTTCAGGAAAAGAACAAGAAAAATGCTTTCCGTAGTGACAGGTGTTAAATTGCAAATATCAAATCATGCCTTGTAACAATATAAATAACCATATGCTAATATTCTTCAATAGCAAGCTAGAAAAAAATAATTATATTTATGAGTGAAAGTGTTCCTCTAAAGTGTATGTTGCTATATTTTCTTTCTTTCTTATTAAGGTTTTTGCCATAGAGTGCGTATGCTCATTGAAGAGAGAAAGAGAGACAAAGAGAGGAAAGAAATCATCCCTAATCCCAGGGGGTGGCCATGCCGCAACCCCCTTCTCCTGCATTCTCCTCAGGATTTTGGGCACGCACCCACATGTGCCTGGCATCGTTTTTAAGTCATCCGATCTGGGACTTGAGCCCCAGTGGCCCTGTGGGAGTCCGGTGCCTTAATCACTACACCACCTGCTGGGTCCTCTATTTTATGTCTAGGCAAATATTTAAAGTAATTTTTTCACCTTTGTATTTATTTATGGTATTTTACACACACACACACACACACACATTAGGTGTATACTGGATTAATAACTTTATCTAGGACATGGCTGTTAATTAATCTCTGGTGAAGACAGAGGAACCCTAAGAACCAACACTACATAGCACCATTCAGTTAAGACATGTTTTGATTCTCTTGCATCTTAGTCCATGCTTCATCATAGACATAACTTTTCAAAGGCCATTTCAACTCAAACGCATTTTTAAAAATCTGCTTAAAAGAATGAACAAAAAATTTTAATTCTTATATAAGATCATTTTGTTTCTGTTTTATTTCTTATAAAATGTAAAGCTGAATTTTTGTTATTGCTTTAGTTGTAAAATTGAACAATAATAATGGTGACTGAAATGATTTATATACATACTTGTTTTATTTATGAACTTATGAATTCACAAAAGTATCAAGTTACTCACTTGGTATCAGTGGTTTTTCTTGGATGTTGTCATAAAAAAGGTATCAAAAGCATAATTAAAATAACAGCTTAATGAGCAGATCAGGCTATCACTGTTAAAATAAAAGTTTTAGCCCTTATTTTTGGCCTTGTCCTTGATTATTTTAAGTTCTAATTTAGAAGACATCGTTTCCTGTTTTGTTTTTTTTTTTAATTTTGAAGCATACCCTTTGCCAGTATTGTCTTTTATATTTTGTACACAATAAGTAACAGTGTGTACATCTTTGACCCCACGATAAGCAGTATAATAATGTGCCTTATTTTTTTCTCATCATCGATGATGTCATATTTTAGGGAAAGCATTATTAATTACACATTTACAGTGGCAAAGAGAAAGCAAACCTTAATTTTTGCATGATATACCTTAGTATTTATTCCTTTTCTCTGTTTATTTTATTTAAGGTTTTTTTTTTTTTTTTTTTTTTTTTTCCCATAAGTGAGTGAAGCAGAGCAATAGAGTAAAAAAGCCAGACAAGGAGGGTGTAAGACAGGCACCCCTACAAAGGCTCACAACATGACCCAGCCCCAGTCTCAGCCAGACTGGATTACAGGCCCATGTTTGCACACGCCCAGGGAGACCATGGGATGTGAACTCCAGACCTTCCCATGTGGGTTCAGCATTGCAGAACATCGCATTACCACTGCGTCAATGGCTAGCCCTTACTTTTCCCTTTATTGTCTTACTAGTAACCTTTGGTTTCTCTTCTGTTGCAACTCTATAGATTCCTATCATAGCGCCTAAGTAAAGCACTGCTTTGAATGTAAAAGTTGAACTTTTAATTTATCGGGTCATCGGAAAAGTCATGACGTATTTTTTTGGTTTTCTATGCAAAACTGTGTCATGACTTTTCTGTTGATCCAACAGTTAAAAAAATGATCTGTTATTTGCTTATGTATCACTTATTGATTGCTTTTGGTAACATATTCTGGAAATCTTTGACCATTCAATTAGATTTGGACAATGCTTTTTGACTTATTTTGGCAAATAATATTACCAAAAACGAATATCTTAACAATTAAATGATTAAAACTTGTGTTTAATAAATTACAAATTCTCATTAAAGTTCTATAATCTACTTTGGCTTTTTTTCCTTATAAGATGATTATTACCAGACATTAAATTACTCCTCTTTATAAACTCATGGATGTTATTTCTTGCCTAACTCAGGTTTGGGGATGGAGTTTATGTTATGCTAAGAGACTACATATGGAAGGAAGGCTTAGCTACAGATATTTTAAAATCTCATTGTTATGTGTGAATGTCTTCCTGTATTTCTCCATAAGACAAAAGTAGATTTATCTCATCATCAAGAATTTTTTAAAAAGTGAGTTATTTTTAGTAAAGATAAGCTTAGTACTAGACGGTGGCACAGCAGTAATGTTGTGAGGCTGACTCACGTGGGAAGGTTCTGGGTTCATGTTCAGAGATCTTAATGAACACATATGCCTGTGACCTGGGGCTGGCTGAAGCCGGGGGTGGATCGTGGCATGAAGACCCTTTTCAGGGTGCTATCTCTCTCTCTCTCAGACTCTCTCTGTATCTCTTGCTCATGAAAAAAAATAATAAAAAAAAACCAATAAACTCAATACAAGGGCCAACAGATGGCATGGTGTTTGGGGCACTGGACTGACACATGGCTGACCATGGTTTGAGTCCCAGACATGGCAATTTACTTTCTAATTCTCTCTCTCTCTCTCTCTTTCTGTGTCTCTCTCTGTGAGCACATGTACCTTAGCAAATTAAAAATAATAACTATAATAAATAAAATATTTAAAATAATACACTTAATACATTTTAATGGTAATTTTATTGACATCCCTTTTCCTTTATATGAATATTTTACTTGAGGGACCAGCAGTTAGTGTGCCCAAGATCCCAAGAGGAGAATAGAGGAGAAGGGATTGCGGTGTGGACACCCTTCCTGGGGGGTTATTTCTTGCTTTCTATCTCTCTGTCTCTTTTTCTTTTTTTTTTTTTTCTTTTTTTTTTTTTTTTTTGGAGAGGTTTTTCGCTATAGGGCGCGTGCGCTCGCCAGACAGAGAGAGACATAGAGACAGAAAGCGAGAAATCACCCCCCAGGGGGGATGGTCACGCCGCAATCCCTTCTCCTCCATTCTCCTCTCGGGATCTTGGGCACGCACGCACACGCGCCCGGCGTGAGTTGTAAGCCACCGGGTCCGAGACGCGAACCGCGGTCGACTACGTGGGAGTCCAGCGACATAGCCATTACGCTAACTGCTGGTTCCCTCTCTGTCTCTTTTTCTGACAAGCACACGCACCCTATAGCAAAAACCTCTCAAAAATTTTCTTTACTTGAATGTTTAACTCTTTCTTATTTTCTTATACTTATTTTCTTAATTGCCAGAGGGCACATACACTCCCTAGATAGAGACAGAGAGGTGGCGAGGGAGAGAGCATCCTCCCATGGGATGCAGTCATGCCGCAATCCCTTCTCCATGTCGCCATTGTATTAGGATTTTGGATATGCACACACACACACACACACATTTGGCATGTTTTTCAAGCTGCTAGGACCAGGATTCAAACCATTGTGGTCTATTGGGTCCTATGTCCTTTAACCGCTAAGCTATTTTTTTTTAAGTTTGTGACAGTTTTTGGTTTAAATTTTATTTATTTTCTTAAAGAGAGAGAAACACCCTCAACAGCTCTCGTGGGACAATCTTCCTCCCATCCTTCTCTGCCAGCCAGGATCCTATGTGCGCGTTCCTGGTATGCACACGTCAGCCTGGGAACAGAAATCCAACTTTCCATGTGGCCTCAGTATTGCAGGGCATTTGCTGTTTTTACACTGCCCCTGGGCCCCACAACTACCGGCTGGATCACCCTGGCAAGTTGTTTAACTACTTCTGCCCCTGTTTTCCTCCTCTGTAAAATGGGAATGAAAATAGTACATACATTATAGAGTTATTCTGATGATTGTTTTTCAACTGATTTTACCTTCTCTAGTTTCTAGCTCATTATAATTTTATTTTATACATTGGTTAAAATGAATTTCCCTAAAAGACCATTAATCTTATTGGGTCTTCAGGAAAGTCAGGATGCATTTTTGCATACAAAAATGCATCCTGACTTTCCCAATGACCCAGTATTACGCTCCAACTCTGAAGACCGTTATGATGCCTTTTATTGCCTATAGAGTGCATTCAGACTCCTCCTTCCAGAGCCTCTACCTTCAGATATAACTTGTGTATTCCACGCTCTGACTCATTATGTATGCTCCCCATCATTCTGAGGAATACACAGCTCATCATTTTGTCTTTCGTTTTTTATCTCTTTTTTCTGAAACATTCTCAAATATATTTCCTTTACAAAAATACTGCCTATTCTTTGATGACCAGTTCTAATACTAAACATCTTCCGCATATAGGTATCTTCAGTCTTTCAACTGTGAACTGAGTGTTCATTGCATTCTCTGAGTGTTTATCACACTCTATGTATTCTTGGTAGGTTTAGAAAGATCTGTGTTACTTAACTGGGAGTTTCTAGGGCAGACCCTAGATCATGTCTTACAGTGAATTTCATTCCCATTTTCTCACAACACCTTCATAGCACTCTATCTATAGATGACAGTCTAGAAGTATATTTGATTAAGAAGACAATCTCTCAATAAAGAAAAAACATAGGCGTTTGAGTAAATAAGACTCAGATTTGCAGACTGAATTAAATATTGTTGGACCTCTAACTTAACCTATACTTAGATTTCTCATCAAGAGAAAGGTAATATAATCTACTATTCAGGTTGGATGCAATAATTAGAGACAATGTATATAAAACATTTCTATTAGGGCTGGATATAGTAGATGCTCAATAAATATTTATCTTCATTTTACTTGACAGACCATTTCTTCTCCTATGTGACATATAAAATAAGGCAGTGGCTCTGAGATTGATCACTTCAGATAAGTTAGGAAAGTTGACTTTAAAATAAAAGATAGAATGTATTGTCTTACAGACAAATTATCACTGCTTTTGGAAATTTCCTGGCCAAAGGAGGGTGGTTCCCTTATTTGCATTGGTCAGCTGCGTTCTCTCTAAAATATCCCTCTCAATAGTACTTCTAGACTGCAAGAGATAGACAATAGATAAAGGTGGTAATCACCCAAGAAAAGATGGTTGCCACCTTCAATTATGAAGCATTTGATTTATTTTTTCATTTAGCTTAGAAGTATCTCAAGGTTTTAACTAAGTGAAGATCATGCAGATAGGTATGATTTTGAACCTAAAACATATCCCATTCTTAGTGAACTTAAAATTCTGGACAGACAGTTAAAATATGTATATAAATGGCAATAAAAGAAAGGAGATGGGAGTAGGATATTAAGGTTGTGATTTGGTTGTAACTTTGGAGCAAACTCAAAAGGTAGTCCCAGAAGAACTTGTGCCTCATCCCCAAAGGTAGACTGTTCTCTGTCTGGTTTTGGAGTTTGGATTACTAAAGTGATATGTTAATATATTTAGACTAATAGGGATGAGATCAGGATTAGCCCCAAGGCTGTGTATTTATCAAATGGCTGATTAAAATAAATAAATATAGATGAAAATTTTTTCTGCTCTATTTCCCGACAACAACAAAAAAATGCACCTGTAACTCAAATGAACAACACATGTGAAGCAACACAGAATTTCCTCTGTAGTTTGTATAAAATTTTATGTGAGCCTAATAGGAGATAAGCATACTACTCAAAATATGGAGATTTGCCATTTTTGAATAAAGGAATTTCACAGTACTGCTGTAGAAAGAGCAGGCAGTTCTCCCACATTTCTGTTTTGTTAAAATATGTATTTCAGCTTTTATGTGTTTGAAATGGCGGCTGCGATTTAGTAAATGCCACAGATTTAGTTTAGGTTTTATTGTTACAGTGTTACAGTTTTGATGGCACTGGGCATTCCTTCCTGTTAGTTTGTTCTGCTGCTTTCAAGAATGGTATTTAATCAGTGTCCTAGCTCATTCCATGTGTCTTGCTTATAGATCCCTCTGCACTAAAGAGAACAACCAAGTCTTCTCAAAGCTGACAGTTGTCCAGGGGATTTACAACAGATCATATCCAATTTGGGGGAAATTTGACCTTTCGTACATTCTTTTGCATAATTATTTCTGGGGGAAAATAATACAGGTTTTGATTAAGCCCAGTGCATGGCACATAGTAGGTACTCGGTTTTTTAAAAATAGGTTTAAATAGAGCAAAATGTTTATTGTGTTAGACTTTGAAATGTGCTTGCTTTGAATAAAATCAGTGCCATAAAATAAATTCACCAGTACTCTAGTACACTGAGTGGTATTTCTTATAGGTTATCTCATGTGTAAGGACTTAAAACATTTTTAAGGATTTGCTATTAGAAAGAAGAAATTATAATAAAGACAAAGAAAACACCACGTTCTGTTAACAATCTGTATCTAAGATTATGACTATTATTTTGGAAGACCTATGTTAAGATTTTCACTTAGTGTCGTCCCCCCTGATCATATATACCCTGCCATAGGGTTATAAAAAGAAAGGAGTTTTATTATGCAATGTAATGTAGTCACAGTCTTTTATGTTAAGCAAAATTTGATTGTGAAAACTAATATGCAGAGTGTAACATTTTCTTTAATAACCTGGAGTTATTCCCAGGTGATACTGAAGAGTAGTATCCTGATAGTAAAGAATGTGGGACTCTCTAGGAACAAATGACTTGACAAGATGGATATAGACTTCCCCCTAATACATTTTTTTCTTTTTTTTGGTGATTGTTTGTGTACATTGAGAAGTATTTGCATTGGTTAATTATTTCTTTTCCTAGTTTTTGTCACCTTTCTATGTGCTTAGTGAAGCTTGCTATAAATTATTTAGGCCTGAACTGAAGGTTAATGTCATTGTAACCAGCCAAACTTGACGTACCCCGATACAGCTTTGTGCGGGAGGCACCTATGGCTTGATAGCTGTGTGAAACTGTTGCCTACAGAGATGGGCTCTTGACACTGTCTGCCAGCCTGAGGCTGTCCGCTTTGTGTCTGCTTTAATTGAAAATTAATAGTTAGGGGGTTGCTATGGAAATGATACCATTGCTTGCAGACAGCAAACCCAGCTTTTTGCAAAGAGACACTAGTGGTATTGTTTGTCCTTGTTGACCTCAGAAGTTCAAAAGCCTGGAG